>CM056742.1:75534310-78157636 GCA_029851415.1 Eretmocerus hayati
CATCTCCTTCGCTGTTATCTCCTACGAGAGATGATGTAGTGAATTAGGAACTCAAGTACTTCATCGTTATTTTCATGAGCTTCTGAGGACGTTATCTTTATTTTTTACAAGTTTTATTAAAATTTGTGACTATTAAACCTATCACCCACCTTCAATTTCTCAGTTTTTGTACAGTTTGCGAAAGTCATGCTTAGTAATTCTCCCTCAGCCATTGTAAATTCGTAATGAATTCTCAACACTTTTCGATACTTTATGCGTGAAACTGTATTTTTTACCAAACTTTGACTTTTTATTAGAGTCTCTATCGGAAATTCGTGATTATTGAATCTACAACTCACCTCCCGTTTCTCAGTTCCTTTACAGTTTGTAAAAGGCATGCTCAAAGATTGTCCCACAGCTATTCTAAATTCATAATAATTCGTTCAACATTTTATTTGATAAACTACGCATAAAAGTGTATTTCTCACAAATTTGTGCGTCAAGTTATGTTCTCCAGTGATGATTCCCAGGATTTCTCCCCTGAGACGGTCGAGTGATTCAACGTGAAACTTATTTCCGAGCAAGGTTCTTACATCTCCTCGGCGGTGATCTCCCACGAGGGATGGTTTAGTGAACAAGAAACTCAAGTACACTAATATTAATTTCATAAGGTCTCAAGTACATTATTCTCATTCACGTGAGTCTCTATTAGAAATTGGTGATCATTACATCTATATCTCACCTTTGATTTCTTAGTTTTCTTACAGTTTGTGAAAGGCATGCTCAAGAATTGTCCCACAACTATTGTAAATCTATAATAATTCCATTATTTGCACCAATCCAGCGCCGTAATGGCGTTTCATAATATTCATCAATATTTGGTCTGTAGTGGTGCTTCATGACTTCTATAGTGTGTGTATATGTTGGTATATGTTCATGCGAAATTTTGTTTAAGTAAAGTTTTGATATCTTTTCGATGGTTATCTCCTAAGAGGGATGGTTTAATGTTTCGATGTGTAATCATTACTAGAGTTGAGTTTTGTTCTCCGGTGATTATCTTCCCTCCAAGACGGTGAAGTAATCAAACGCGGAACTCATTTCTTGGTATTCACCTTCTAAGTGAGCGGGTGTGGCGATCGCATGTGAGACTGATTTCTAAGCAAAGTTCTGATTCCTCTCAGTGGATTCCTCTCATGAGGGATGGTTCAGTGTTCGAAAGCAAATTCATTATCCAAGCAGAGTTTTTTTTTCCTAGTGGATATGAGATAGTCTAGCGTATGCACGTGAAATGATTGTCTAAATAGATTTCCGCTACTTTCTCGGCGATTATTTTTTACGACGGACAGTTCAATGTTCGAGCGTGAAATCCTCAGCTGAACAAAGTTGGTGTTATTCCTTCTGGTGATTATCTTTTACGTGAGATGGTTTAGTGTTCAAACACGAGACCAATTCTTAAGCAAAATTCCGCAATCTTTTCGGAGGCCATATCTCTCACGAGGGATAATTTATTGGATAAGCAAATCAAGGAATCGTTGGTAGTCACTAGATTTCATGAATGCTCAATTTCGCTCATATTATGATATTAGATTATATGAGGTTGTCGGATGATTGTTATACTCGATTTATGGAAATTATATTAAGGTTTGAATAATCAAATTATAATCAGATGTTTTAATATAGAAATTGATGGAATATTTAAATTTGTAGATTTTTTGTCCGATATTTCAAATCAATATCTTATTGTTTTAAGTCGGTATTGCTCTGCGAATAATGTGTAAAATAATGTATGAAGAGAAATGTGAGAATAATATGTAATAAACAAGAGATGATGCTCGCTATATGATAATGTGAGATTCTGATCAATATTCATACTATATACGTGTATTTTTCTCTGCATTACAGGGTTGAGACTGTCCTTTCATTCGACTTCTAACCATTCTTTCGATAATATCCATGATCTGATTAAATTTGAATTCATTGACGAACATTGTAAAAGCTATGGAAATTATCGGAACTTGAAAAAAAAAATTTTAAATTTCAATTTTTTTGTGGTTCTGTATTCGAATAGAACGCCTGCATTGAAATATTTTGAATATATATTGAATATTAATATGATCTCATTTTTCAAAGAAATTTATACAGATTTTTGAAATCGATGTAGTTTTTCCTATGTATTTAAATTTAACTATTGGAAATTTTACATAAATTCTTCACCATTTGATTCATCAGTGAGTTGGAAATCAATTTCCAATTTCATAAATTAATGATAGTGTTCATTGATAATACGAATTAATTCAAATATTATCTTCTACATATGGAAGTGATTATCATTGTATATTTCTTTAGCATATGATGGAATATTAATACATTTTTTGGAATAATTATCTTGATTGTGTCTTTACTTGAATTGTCAAGAATTTTTATCCATATTGATATTATAACAATTGAGCATCATCATATATATATATGATATGTATATAAGTGGTGATGGTTTGGATATGAAATTTAGCTTCGATTATACTACAAGAAGTTAATAGAATACTTCTGGATACACAATATTTGTTGTATGAGTTACTATTCCTTTTTCTCCTGTTTCATGAATTTTTTTATTGATTGTGTATTTAAAGAATTATTTTCCAATTTGATTCTTAGATTTGTATCGGAAGTTACTCTTGATATTGCGACATATAACTGACCATGAGCAAAAACTGGAATAGGTAAATATACACCTACTTCCTCGAACGATTGCCCTCGTGATTTGTTTATTGTCATTGCGAATGCTAATCTTATAGGAAACTGTCTTCTCTTCATTTTGTAAGGTAGATCGTTTTCTATTGGTTTTTTATCAATTCTAGGTATAAAAACTATTGAATCTTGATTTTTCCCATTTAATATTTTAGCACATATCGTATATTGTTTGATTTCTATGATGATAAGTCTTGCGCCATTACATAACCCTTCTGATGGATTCGTATCTCATCTTTTTGGTTCACCACTTTTAGGTGAAGGATTTTCAAATCCGCGTGCATGTTAATGTTATTACTATGTATAATACAATTCACTATCATCCTTATTCTATCAGATAAATTAACTTGTCGTTCACCTGTTCTGCTTTTTAAAGGTTATTTCCTTAGAACTCTACACTACTACTTCGGTTATGAATCCACTGGTTTGACAAGATCATCAGGATTCGATTTGTCGAAAAGTGAAGGAAACTCAGGATTATTGCAGTCAGATCCTGTTCGATATGATTCTCAATTATCTGAACCTGTACCAGCTCTCAAAAGGTACTTGAGAAGTAAAATAAACACTTGTCAAATGAATTGTCGGAGATTTATAACTAGACTATCTTAGTCCTTCTATAGTCTGTGAACGGCATGTTCAAGAGTTGTCTTACAGTATTGTAAATTTATAACAATCCTCTCAATATTTTCCTCGGCGGTTATCTACCACGAGGGATGGTTTCATGAACAAAAAACTCAAGTAATTGTCGGTCGTCACTAGATTGTCTTTTACTTCTATATTCTTCGATAATTCTCAAGAGCGTCGTGGCAAGTGTGTGTGGGAGTGTGTGTTACTTGCGTGAATGTGAGTTTTACCTCGATTTCTATTATTAGAGGCAGCGCAGTAGACCCTCATTGCGCTCGAATGACATTATTATTGCGATCCGAATATGTGCAGGAATCGGCTCTCGTATCTCATCTTTTCGGTTCACCACTTCTAAGTAGGAGATTTTCAAATACGCAAGAGTGTATTTCTCGCCAGCACCTGCGATAAGTTGCGTGCTTGAGTGATCATCTCTCACTCTAGATGGTTTGGTTATCTAACGCGAAACCGATTCTTGAGCAAAGTTTTCACATTTTCTCGCTGCTCGTTTCCCATGGGTGATGGTTTCAGCGAAAAAGGAACTCAAGAAATCGTCAGTAGCCACTAGATTTTCTTTAATTCCTATACTTTTCGATAATTCTTGAGAGAGGTCGAGCCCGTGCGTTTGGGTCTGTGTGATTTTTGCGTATGTGTGAGTTTTATCCCGATTTCTACTATTAGAGGCAGCTCCGTTCACTCTCATTGCACTTGAGTGACATGATCATTGCTATCTAACTATGCGCAGGGATCGGTTCTCGTATCTCAATTTTTTTGCACACCACATTCAGTGTGACGATCTTCGAATCCGCATGCATGTTGCCGTAATTACTATTCATAATGCAATTGACTATCATACTTGATTCTATCAGATAAATTAACTCATCGTTCACCTGTTCTGCTTTTCAAAGGCGATTTTCTGAGAGCTATACACTAGTACTCCAGTTATGAATCCACTGGTTTGACAAGATCATCATAATCCGATTTGTCGGAAAGTGAAGGAAACTCAGGATTACCGCAGTCACATCCTGTTCGATATAATCCTGAATTATCTGAACCTGTACCAGCTCTCAGAAGGTACTTGGAAAGTGAAACGATCATTTGTCAGATGAATTGTCGGAGAACTATAACTGAACTATCTCAGTCCTCCTATAGTCTGTAAACGGCATATTCAAGAATTGTCTCACAGTATTGTAAATTTATAAAGATCCTCTCAATACTTTCCTCGATACAACGTTCGTGAGAGTGTATTTCTCATCAGTACTTGCGGTAAGTTGCGAACTTGAGTGATCATCTCTCACCTTAGATAGTTCGGTGATCTATCGCGTAACCGACTCCTGAGCGAAGTTCTTACATCTCCTCGGCGGTTATTCACCACTCGGTATGGTTTAGTGAACAAGGAACTCAAGTTACCATCGGTCGTCACTAGACTTTCTTTTATTTCTATATTTTCCGATAACTCCCAAGAGCGTCGTGCGCGTGCGTTTGGGTCTGTGTGATTTTTGCGTATGTGGGAGTTTCACCCCGATTCCTACTATGAAAGGCAGCTCAGGACACTCTCATTGCGCTTGAAAGACATGATTATTGCTATCTTTCTATGTGCAAGGATCGGTTCTCGTATCTCATTTGGTTGGTACACCACATTCAGTGTGAAGATCTCCGAATCCGCATGCATGTTGCCGTAATTACTATGTATAATGCGATTGACTATCATACTTGATTCTATCAGATAAATTAACTTATCGTTCACCTGTTCTGCTTTTCAAAGACAATTTTCTTAGAACTATACACTACTACTCCAGTTATGAACCCACTGGTTTGCCGAGATCATCAGAATCCAATTTCTCGAAAAGTGAAGGAAACTCAGGATTATTGCAGTCAGATCCTGTTTGATATAATTCCAAATTATCTGAATCTGTACCAGCTCTCAAAAAGTACTTGAAAAGTAAAACGAACACTTGTCAAATGAATCGGTCGGAGACCTATAACTGATCTATCTTAGTCCTCCTATAGTCTGTGAACGGCATGTTTAACAATTATCTCAATCTTCCCAATATTCTCCTCGATACAACATACGTAAAAGTGTATTTCTCACCAGTACTTGCGGTAAGCTGCGTATTTCAGTGATCATCTCTCACCTTATTAGATTCAGTGATCTAACGCAGGACCAATTTCTAAGCAGAGATGTTACTACTCCTTGGTGGTTATCTACCACGAGGGATGGTTTAGTGAACAAGGAACTCGAGGAACCGTCGGTCGTCATTAGATTTTCTCTTATTCCTATAATTTCCTATAACTCCCAAGAGCGTCGTGCGCGTGCGTTTGGGTCTGTGTGATTTTTGCGTGTGTGTGAGTTTTATCCCGATCTCTACTATTAGAGGCAGCTCAGTTCCCTCTCATTGCGCTTAAGTGAAATGATTATTGCTATCTAACTATGTGCGGGGATCGGTTCTCGTATATCATTCTTTCGTCCACCGGATTCAGTGTGACGATCTTCGAATCCGCATGCATGTTGCTGTTATTACTATGTATAATATAATTTACTCTCATACTTCATTCTATCAAATAAATTAACTTACCGTTCACCTGTTTCGCTCCTCAACGTGATTTTCGTGGAACTTCACACTACAACTTTAGTTATAAATCCACTGTTCTGACAAGATTCTCAAAATCTGATTTGTCGGAAGATGGAGGAAACTTAGGATTATTGCAGTCAGATTGTATTCGATTCAGTTCTAAATTGTCTCAACTTGTACCAGCTCTCAAAAGGTACACTTGGGAGCAGTCTGAACTGTTCACACTGCAGCCAACTTAAAAATCACTCTCCCATGCTATTAACATAGGAGGGGGCCTTTAAGTTGGCTGCAGTGTGGACATTTCAGACTGCTCCCAAGTGTACTTGAAGAGTAAAAACGAACACTTGTCAGATGAATTCTCGGAGAACTATAACTAAACTATCTTAGTCCTCCTATAGTCTGTAAACGGCATCTTCAAGAATTGTCACATAGTATCGTGAATTTATAATAATCCTCTCAATACTCTTCTCGAAACAACATCCATAAGAGTGTATTTCTCACCAGTACTTGCGGTAAGTTGCGTACTTCAGTGATCATCTTTCACTTTAGATAGTTCGGTGATCTAACGCGGAACCAATTTTGAAGCAAAGTTCTTACACCTTCTCGTCACTTATCGCCCACGAGGGATGATTTAGTTAACAAGAAACTCAAATAGTCGTCATAACTGACCTTTCTTAGTCCGTTTCTAACCTGTGAAAGGCATGTTCAAATATTGTCTCATAGCTATTGTAGATTTGAAATAATTCTCTCAATTCTTTTCTCGATACAACATCTGTACGAGTGTTTCTCTCACCAGTAACTGCGGTAAGTCGCGTTCTTTAGTGATCATCTCTCACCTTAGATAATTTCGTGATCTAACGCTAAACCAATGTCTAAGCAAAGTTTCCTCATCTCCTTGACGGTTATCCCCGACGAGCGATAATTAGTGAACAAGAAACTCAAGTAATCGTCTGTGGTACTAGATTTCCCTTTATTCCTATATTTTCCGATAATTCTTAAGAGTGTCGTCCGCGTGCGTGTGTGTGATTTTTGCGTGGGTGTGAGTTTCATCTCTATTTCTATTAGTGAAGGCAGTTCAGTACACTCTCATTGCGCTTGAATCGTGTTATTATTGCCATTTAACTATGTGTAGGAATAGGCTCTCATATTTGTTATTCTTGGTACACCACTCTCAGTGTGAGGATTTTCAAATACGCATGCATGTTGATGTTATTACCATGTGCCATATAATTTACTATCATACTTGATTCTATCAGATAAATTAACTTATCGCTCACCTGTTCTGCTTTTCAAAGGGTATTTACTGAACTTTCTTAGTCTTCTTATTGTCTGTAAAAGTTATGCCCAAGAATTGTCTCACAGCTATTGTAAACTTGAAACAATTTTCTCAATTTTTTTCTCGATGCAACATCTGTAAGAGTGTATTTCTCACCAGTAACACCGGTAAGTCGCGTTCTTCAGTGATCATCTCTCACCCTAGGTGGTTTGGTAATCTAACGCGAGATCAATTTCTTAGCAAAGTTCTTACATCTCCTCGGCGGTTATCTCCCACGAGGGATGATTCAGTGCACAAGAAACTCAAGTAATCATCAGTAGTCACTAGATTTCTTTTGTATTTCTATATGTTTCAATAATTCTCAAGAGCGTCAGGAATTGCAGGAATTAGCTCTTGTATTTCATCTTTCTGGCACATGACATCAGGGTGAGGATTTCCAAATACGTATGGATATTGATGTTCTCACTAGCGATGTCTAGAAGATGTTCTTTCGCTAGCCGTCTTGTTAATCGTATTTTTGGGCGTAGATACTAGCGCGTTGGCCTCGCTCGCCGACGGTCGCTGCGGCACTGTAGGTATGGCTACCACCTCAAGGTAAATAAATTAATTGATTTCCCCAAAAATTCATTGTAACAATTTATGAAAGAAATTGAACAACATAATACATCAATCAGAATATCAAGTATAAACTTTGAACAAATCATACGTAAAGAATAAATTTATATAAATGAACATAAATTAATTGGTAAATCAATGATATAAAAATATGGTGAAATAAAAAGTGAGTGATGTGCGTGAAAATTCTAGAATTTCATACAAATAACAGAAGAAACTAGATAGTGACGTAAATTTCGAAATCAACTGATATCTTGACAATGAAATCTTCAAATTATACAATGGGATGACATGCTCGATGTTTCAATATTTCATTATAATAAAACATAAATGAAATACAAATGGTCTATATATGGAGAAAAATCTGAAAGAAAAATCTCTTAGGATTACCAATTAAAGTAAGGCGTACTACTATTCTTATTATTCTCTCAGCTAAAACTCAAAGATTTACGAATGAGTGTATTTTGAACTTTTCTAATTTTCAAGACAATAAATTGAAATTCATGACAAATCCATTCTATCATGACCTGGACAAAACACCTGGACAAAATTTGGACAAAATTTGGACTCCATGAACATGGGAATCGATGTATGCATTGAGTCTGAAGGGAATCATCCAATCGGGTTTGTTCGGGAGCTGAGGTGCTTCCCTTGGGGTTGGAACACAGGGATGAGGGGACTCGTGCGGGGTTGGTGATCCAAGCCAGTGATTTGTAGATCTTGTGTATTTTCACAAAAATCACATTTATTCTCTAAGCTCACGATCTAAATACACAGTTTTCCACTCGCGTTCAGTGCACTCAATCAGTCGTGCGAGAATGCACATTGCTCACAATCCGCGGGCACACACAAAAGTACTTGGTCAATATCATCGGCCGATAGTCGATATATATGCGTAATGAGCGATCGCCGCGTGTACGGGGTAAACAGAAGATCCGCCGTGGGCCTTGGTCAAGGCTGAACTTTATGCCGCACGGGGCACCAGAGTGTAGGTCCATCGTGGGCCAATATTGGGGGAAAACTAATTTCGCGCTGCGTGAGCTCTATTGAGAAGAGAGGAAAGACACACGTACAGATATTATTGTCTTAGTGAGATCGATCGCAGGACAATATATATTTGAATAAATTTGAGCGAGCGCTACTCGCTTCGCATACATGATTTCATTCCTGAACAGGGTTCATGATGCGCATCGGGAGGACACAAAACGAAATCTTTTCCGCCTGCCTGACTCGCTGGCCTTGAGCTGGAGTACCCTGAATGTATACGTGTATGTGCTCCTTATCAATCTGAATGTAGCTATTTCCCAAAATCGGGATAGTTACACTCACCTGTTGTCAATTCCGATAAGGTGCTGTCATCGAATGATTCCATGCTCTCATCCATCATGAGATTATTAATTATCCAGCAGATGAGCCTCTCCGTCGCACCACTCGGATGTACACGTCAGCAACACTACGTTCTAGTATCCTCTGACTAACTCAAAAATTTCCCCTCGTAAACATGCAGCAGATCACGGTGGGCAATCCTTGTGAATATTATGATTCATGGGCAGCAGAAAATCGCGCGCGTGAATGTAATTCCGAGCAACTTTTGGCGGGACAAAACTAGATGGAGCTATGCACGTGCCGGCCGATCTCCTCGAGCCTCCGCTGCTGTATCGCACAATGATCATGAAGTCGACGCAGACGATAGAGCATATGTCCGAGTGTCGCATGCGCGCTCTCGCAACAGCTCATGATCCGAGTGGGCGCACCAAATCTCTCAACTCAATCCATTGCGCGATCCGGGAGAGCATGTATAGCGAGCGAAGCATACGATGCTCGGACCTTCTTTCAGTGTGGGTTGGCTGTCTGGGGCCACTAAATACCCCAATGATAAGTGGATTTCATGGTTTCGGGGGGAAAATTCGGGAAATACAGACCCGATTTCTCCCCGGTTCTTGATAAAACAACTGGAGTATGTCCCGGGGAGTTCCTTGCAACGATCGGAACACTCTTTGATGGAATTAAGGGTTTGGCTAGGCTCATTCATCTAGGCAAAACACCGCGCTACAAGTCGCACCACTGGGAAACTCGGAACATACGCGGAATCAAGTCTTGACCGGGCTTCGGGGATAATTCATATCGGTACGAGACATGTATATCTACTCATTTGCAGTGTTTTTCCCGAGGCACGAATTCTCCTACCTCGATTTATGACCCAGAAGATCTCAAATATGATAGTCTCCATATGATATCCGGCGGGAAATTTGGAATTTACGGGTATCCAAGCCATCAGCGGGCTTTAAAATGAATCGATATCGTCACTATGCACTTTTAGCTACCAATCAACCGTATTTTTTCTGAAGCATAAATTGGATTGGCTAAGTAGGGGCGGTCAAACACACCGATACTAACAAGGGGAGACGATGGTGTCCGGGTCGCCAATCTCTCTCAAGATTTTTTGTCAGTCTTGTACCATCGAGAAGATAGAGAATCTAGAATAACTCCGTCAAATGGATCCCCTGTCCAAAGATACAGCAACTGAGATTAGTATTGATCATATAGGCCCATGCTAAAAAGTGACATGTATAGATATACTAGCAATGCTAACGTTTTTGCTTGTAGCTCTGGACAGGAGGCCCATTCGACGCAGTTGCTCTGGATTCTTCATATTCTAGATGGTACCAAACTGTGAAAAAATTTTGGGGATGATTGGCGACCGAGACCCCGTGGTTCCCCTTTGTAAGTGGATTTCATGGTTTCGGGTAGAAAATTCGGGGAATACAGGCACGATTTCTTCCCGGTTCTTGATAAAACAACTAAAGTATGACCCGGGGAATCGCTTGGAACGATCGGAACACTCTCTGATGAAATCGAGGGTTTGGCTTGGCTCTCCATTAAGGCAAAACACCACGGTACATGTCGCATCACTGGGAAATTCGGAAAATACGCGGAATCAAATGTTGACCGGGCCTCGGAGTGATCGATATCGGTACTAGACATAAATGTCTACTCATCTGCAGTGTTTTTCTCGAGAAACAAGTTCTTCTACCTCGGTTTATGACCCAGGATATCTCAAATACGATGGTCTGCATTTGATATTCGGCGGGAGATTCGGGAAATACGGGTATCCAAGTCATCAGCGGGCTCTGAAATTTATCAATATCGTCACTATGCACTCTCAGTTACCAGTTCACCGTGTTTTTTCTGAAGCATAAATTGGATTGGCTGTGTGGGCGACCAAATACTCCAATACTAACAAGGGGAGGACCAGACCTTTGGATCACCAATCTTGTCCAAAATTTTTTCACAATTATGTATTATCTAGAATATGGAGAATCCAGAGCGATTGCGTCAAATGGGCCTCCTGTTCAAAGTTACACCCCATGACATTTACATTGCCCATATGGGCTTATGCTAAAAAGTGATATACATAGATATACTGGCAATGCTAACTTTTTTGCTTGTAGCTCTGAACAGAAGGCCCATTTGACGGAGTTACTCTGAATTCTTCATATTCTAGGTGACACAAAACTGTGGAAAAATTTTGGAAGGATTGGTGATCCAAAGGTCTGGTCCTCCCCTTGTAAGTGAATTTCATGGTTTCGGATGGAAAATTCGGGAAATACAGGCATGATTTCTCCTCGGCTCTAGATAAAACAACCACAGTATGTCCCGGGGAGTTGCTTGGACAACTATCAAAACACTCTCTGATGGAATCGAGGGTTTGGTTAGGCTCTTCGTTAAGGCAAGATACCGCACTACATGGCGCACCACTGGAAAAATCGGAAAATACGAGGAATCAAGTCTTGACCGGACCTCGGGATCAATTCATACCGGGACTAGACACTCAGACCGAATTCCCTGCGGTGTTCTCCTTGAGGCACAATTTTACCAGACAATCCCAGAACGCACAGAACCACTGTGACATCTTTGCGTTATATCCGCCTTGCGTCGATCACTGAAAACTACGAACAATTGTGCGTAAAAAATCAAACTACCCTCGCCTGCCCTCCAGATATCATCCACGTCACAAAATATCAATGCCACACCTTGTAAACCCGTTGAACGCACGTTTTCTCACGTTTGCGTCAGAACATCGTTATCGCAGATCACCCTATCGCCAGGCCAGAGCTTACCCAGGCTAATTTCACAGTAATTCGAAAGTGCCAACGGTAGCATTCCAATCGTATCGCGGTAAGGAGTTCGTCGATGGCCCGTTCCAGGAGCTCCTCAAGGAGCGAGATATCAGTTCCAGAGTGCCGAGGAATCCAGATATCGAATGCACGTGCGTAGAACGTCTCATCAAGACAATCAAAGAGCGTATCTGGCACTACTTCACTCACAAAAATACGATGCGGCCATGCGTAAAGGCATCAACGTATTGGATGACGTGGCAAATAACGGGCTGGACTTTACTGATTCTCTGCAAAACCGAACTGAGGAATCTCATGGGGAACTCAAGAGGGGAGCAGTTGAGAAATTGGCAGACATGATGAGAGGTTCTGGATATAAATCGCGAGCGTCGAAACGACGCCAGCAGTTTCGTCTAACGCGTGGATCCGAGCGCATCGTAGCCTCTCATGGTAGCAGTGAGATCAAGACGAGGAAAGTGGCTAGAAGCAAAGCTGAGGAAAAGATTGGAAGATCATCTGTGGAACGGAAGACCCCACGAGTGAGGGATTCGTCGGATATCTTTGGCACGCGCGGTATTCAAAGTAGACATGGCGTTCTCACATACCCACTCGAATGAGTGCATGTCGAGCGAGCTCGACATCTTCTCCCTGCCTCCGACGCAAACATCGATCGGCAGGGTCATGCCGACTGGACAAAACAATGCAAAGTTTGCAAAGTTCGCGCGCGCGCACGCAAACATCACACCTATACGGCCAACACACACACTAATGCGTTAGCAGCAGCCAAATCGTAAACTCAAATCGTTCGCGGTGCAGACGACAAACGATCTGTCAGGTTGATTGTTATCGATAATTGACACGTTTATCGAAGACAGTTTGAAATACTCTGCAAGTTAACGGATGCTGCACCAAAGACCTATTATTTGGTATTTGCACTTGGTGTACGCATGGGATGAGATTAGGTGAAAAAACAGTACTGCAAAGATATAATGTCACCCCAATGTTATTGGATAGAAGAGCAAGTGGTGATTCATTCATTGGAATGTACTCGAGCCTTGTGGAAAGAACTTGCTCTGGAAGTCGATAAGTGTAGCCAAAGTTTTGATCCATCCACCGATTGAGATCAAGTGTGCTACACTATTGAACTCATTAATTAGCAGGTATGAGGAGACACAAATTTGTGAAATCCATGGAGTGCTGGAGAGTTGAATATTGTTGATGGATCCCTTATATTTTTTTCAAAAATCAACCAAAATCTTGCACCTGGTATATCGTTAGATATCTCAAATGTACACATTATCACATCCAGGTGGTCCTCACGACCACCTGGCATCTGATAAACGTGTTCAATTATCAATAACAATTAGCCTGACAGATCGTTTGTCGTCTGCACTTCGATCGATTTTAACGCACTAGTGTGTGTTGGCCGTGTCGGTGTGATGTTTGCGTGCGCGCGCGCAAACTTTGCAATCTTTGCATCGTTCAGTCTAGTCGGCATAACCTTGCGGGAGCAGCAATTTCCTGTATTACAAGCCTGTCTCTTCTTTGACAGACGAGGGCGATGCCCCGATCGAATTTGTCGTCGCCTCCTCTAGCGAGCATTACCTGGATCTCGCTCACACCATACTCCATATGCAAACAAGAATCATACCCGTAGATGCGGAAGCCGAGAATCGTGAGGCAGCGCCGAACGAGAACTTTTTACACTCGCTATTCCATGAAGTTGATGTAATCCTCAATCAAAAAGCTGTCTCACCATCCAACAACGTCTACTCATACCGCACCTACTTCGAATCTTTGCTCAACTATAGTCCTGCAGCTGAGGAATCTCACTTGACATCGTGCTCATGGCGAGAAGGAACGAGCAACAAATTCGATGCTGCTGCAAATGCCGAGGGAGAAGCAGCCAACGGACTAGCTAATCGTCAGTAATTCACGCTGGGTGGTAAAGTTGTCGACATGATTTGCTATTTGCATTGCGATCTGTTCAGCCAGGACCGTATGCTCATCAATGGTGTGGAAATGAGAGTGGGTCTGGTACGAAGAAAAGACGACTTTTGCCTCATGGACACCTCCGACGATGGTCACTTCAGCGTTCGAATCAAAGAGGTATCTCTCGGAGTTCGTCGAGTTGAAATGAGCCCCGGGATATCAGTGGAGCGCGCAAACGCGCTGTCCGAATCAACGGCCAAATACTCAATCACCAGGGTTGAGGTGGAATCCTCCACGATGCACACGAGAATCCTCGGAGATATATTGGACAACATGTTTCTCGGGCATATAACTAAGCGGATCATCATCGGATTCATCGACAACAGAGCATTCAATGGAAACCGACGAATGAACCCATTAAATTTCCAATATTTTGGAATCAATCACCTATCGCTATACGTCGATGGTGTTCAGGTTCCTTGCAAACCACTACAGCCCAAATTCACTGGGAATAATCAACTCTACATCGATACCCTCCAAACGCTCTTTTCGGGCACAGGGATTTACTTTGCAAAAGAGGGTATAGGCATCGATCGACTCAACTACAGAAGAGGCAACTTTATCACAGCGTTTGATCTGACTCCCGATCTATCCGCCCACTCGGCAACACATTGCAATCTCGTTAGCTCGGGTAGCGTGCGCATAGGAGTCCGATTCGACCAGGCGCTCGCGCAGATCATCAACTGCGTAGCTCACGCCGAGTACGGGAACGTCCTCGAAAACGACGCGAATAGGCAAATCATAACGGAATTTGGCGCATGAGGTGGGAGAGAGGACGATGGGCGGGATGAGTGTGTATAAGGAGGGCTGCTGACTGGCCGAGAACATCAGTTTACTCAGTTACAATATCGACGCTCCAAGGTAGTAACCATGGTCATGGATTTTGCCATCAATATTCACGGTTTCCGAGATGTGACCAGGCAGTTCGTCCCCAAAGACGTCACCGTGGTGTCGCTACTGGAATGCGGCGTTCAGCGTTGGATAGTGAAACCACCACACCCTTCCAATCTCCTCACGGAGGATATGAAGATTACCAACAACTACTGCACGAACCGAGTTTACGGACTGGAATAGGTGGATGGAGATATATCGACTGACAAGGTGCGCCATCGCTTGATCAAGATCGCGAAGAAATCGGGTAATATATACGTCATTGGCCGTATGAAAGCTCAGTACCTCGAGTCAATAATGGGCAGAAAGATTTTCAACCTCGAGCAGCACAGAGGACCGAAGGACTCCGAACCAAATACATTGTTCCTGGGTTTCTGTAATTTTCCACGAGACTTGGCATACAGATAGATTGAAATGCGCTGAGGAAATGTTCAAATGGAGTCGGCTTTCTATCGGTTACGGTTATTGAGATGTCTCGGGAGCTGTGGAAATTACAGGCCAATAAGGAGGTTAGGATCCCGAATCGAACGTCAGATTGACACAGTATATTGTATACAGATAGCGTTTCTGCACTCGGCACCTTCTTGCATTTTTGTGCGGCTTTGAGGATGCAGTAGCTAGATCTGATGGAAATCTTGAAAATTGAGCTAAATGATTCATCAGCGGAAACCAGGCCTACGTATTGTTTGCTAGCTGGCTCAGAGAAGTCGACTATTCAAACCTACTCAAATGCTGGGTTTCGCGTCGCAGTTGAGAGCAGTTAACACGTTCACTGCGAAGGCAGTTTTTTGTAATTTTCGGTTAGTCATCATCACGACTCTCATTCTCGGACTAATGCAAGCGCATTGGGGGTAATTCTGTTCTGACTCGTCATTCATACCCTTGATGGAGTAAAACGTAAAAGGGAACGGCTATTGAGGATATTTTTTAGAAAATATGAGTCGGCGAAGATTGAGAGTTGGAAAATCACGGGCCCCACCGGTGGGGTCCAACGCAGTGAACGTGTTGATAGTACATTAAGCAATCATGGTGGGAAAGAGGATTCCCGCACGGGTGGCCGGGAAGAGTGCGAGAACTTCCCACCCGTATTGCTTATACTATTTTATGTAACCCGTGCGGAAAACTGTGCCTCCACGGTATTTGAACGCATTAGCCGATAAGATCATTAGAATTGTTTTTTGAAATTCTGTCTTCTATCCAATCCATAGACGATTCTATTCCGTTGATAAATGTTTTGAAATTTTTATCACATTGATTGACAAATAGTTCCTGATCATTATGAATGGACTGCAAAATTTCGACTAGTACACAAGACGCACTATATTAACCACTATTGATTTGGTACATCAAGGCGAATCAGGGGGTAAGGGGGGCGCTGGAGGGGGAGGAGAGCGGGGTCCAGGGGTGGCAGCCCCTGGTGGGGGTGCAGGGGGCGAAGCCCCCGCCGGGGGGTTCGGGGGGCGGAGCCCCCCGACTGAAAAAAACGCCTGAAAAATGTATCAAAAAACGAACTTGCCATCCAGTACATTACGATGCTGCACAAATTGAAAAAATCCTCAATTTCCCGAAATTTCAAATTCTGTTTGATGAAATTCAGGTTCTAAAAAAAACTCAGTAATAGAACTTTTGAATAAGTAGATTTCATTGAATTGAAATCACAAATACTCATAAAATATACTTTTGTGAGTATATTGGCTCAAATTAAATGAACAGCACATTTTTCATGAATATCAAATACAATACAAAATGCATGGAATCATTTTGACCTAGTTGAAGAATCAATCTCCTCATATTGTTATGAACCAATTTAAATTTTTTCAATTCAATTCATCTAGAGAATATAAACAAAAAATCTTCCATTTTACGTGTGATGATGGGATTCATTCTCCATAACCAATTGTCAATTTTTATAAAAATATTGAGCTCCTGCTCATTCTGATTTGATCATCTAGTTGCCTATCATCTGTTGAATGACAGAAACATATCTAGAGAATATCAACAAAACATGTTCATCTTACGAGTGATTCTCGAATATATTCTCTAGCATCAATGGTCAATTCTAATGATAATTTATTGAGTCCTGCTCATCCTATTTTGATCATCTAGTTGTAAATAATCTATTGGATGACAAAATTGTATCAAAGAAAATTATTAGGCTTCCATCTGAAAAATGAAATCGAAAATTTTACACAACTGTGGCAGCAATGTCATTTACGAATCGATCATCTTTGATGGAATCATTATCACGCTATTTACGTTGATTCGCTGCTGCGAGAAGGAATTCTGCAAGATATATCGATAAAAATTGACAAACTGATAGATTGTTACAAGTTTTCAAATTCTTATCAGAATCGTGATCAATTCATTATTGTACTGATCTGATTCTTCTAGAAACATAGTGCGAAATTTACTTTCTCGCACGCTTAATCGTGCAGTAATGTCATATTCTCGCACGGATGGGATTTGGAACTGTGCGAGAATGCTTTTACGCATCACTTTTGGCACGGGTATCATGCATAAAAAGTTAACTTTACACACAGTTTTACGCACGGAGTTACATAAAAACAGTTAACATTTTGAGTTTCAGTTTAGGAACATAGAGAATCTCGTTTTCGAACTCCTTCATCCAGGAATATAACTGATATAATTGGATTAATTAATCGATATAATTGATATGATTTTCGCGTACGCTATAGTTCAAGATGTCATCTTTGTGTACGCGATCGATGTCTTTCGTGTGCACGCCAGTTGAAAAATGAATCTGTGCGTACACTAAAGGTGTTTCGAGCGTGCGCTACGATCCAAATTCAATTCTCGCGTACGCTGAATTCCTTGAATTCCGCCTGAGAATGTGGCACGCGCGAATGATATATTTAACGTGTGCGAAAATTGAATGTGAATTTTAGTGCACCCTGAAATGCCCTTCGCGTGCGCTACGATTTAGAATTTCAACTTCGTGTACGCTAACGATTCCATTTGCATGCGCTATGATTGAGAATTCAATCTTCGCGTACGCTGAAGGTGTAATGAGCGTGCGCCGGATCCAAATTCAATTTTTGCGTACGCTACATTTATTGAATTTCAATTGTAGCGCACCCTAGAATGCAACGATGCATAGCTCACCCAAAAATTTCAACTTCACGTACGTCTTCTGCGTGGGCTACGATTAAAAATCTATTATACGCCTACGCTTAGAGTGTCTTTAGCGTGAGTTCCAATCCAAGTTGAATTTTTCGCAAACGCTACAGTCCAAATTTTCATCTTTGCGTAAGTTTTCGATGTTTTTCGTGGGCGTTACGGTTCAAAATCGAATCTTCGCGTACGCTGAAAGTGTCTTGGGCGTGAGCTACAATTCTAGTCGGAGTATCACGTACGTTGGATTCCTTGAATTTTCAGCGTGAAAAACTGAGCTCTCTACAATTACAGAGAATCCACTGACAAGTCCAAACCTGATCAGATTATCCCTTGCTCAATATTAGGCTCAATTTTACACGATCTTCGGAAGAATCTTTCCTCAAACTAACTGAGAAAGATATGGTGAATGATGATACATCGCACGTAGCTCTTGGTTGTCTGGCTGATTCCGAGGGGCAGGTCGATTTGGTCCTGCACCGGTCTTAGGCGGGTGTCAATTCGGTCCCGTATCGGTTCTCCGCGGGTGTTGATCTGGTCCTGTACTGGGCCTCGGTGAATGTCGATCTGATCTCGTACCGGTCCTCCGCGCGTGTCGATGTGGTCCTGTACCAGTCTCTGGCGAGTGTCGATCTGGCCCCGTGACGCACAGTGTGGCGAAACACCGATTTTGGGTCATAAATTGCATCCGCGCGAATTTTTGACCGATTAACTTGATCCAGAAAGAATTCTCTTCGTTTTCACACCCTCCACCACGTGGCACTGCACTAATTTTGATTAAAACCGTCCTGGAGTGTGGAGAAGGTACTGAATGCTGCACTAAATTCGAGACGGAAATACGTGAATTTCTTGGGCACCTGGGCTGTATTTGGCAGCTTGACATCGTCCAAATTGACCTACAGTCCCTACCATAAATAATGGAGCACGTAGTGTCTCACTCCATCAGCGATATCTCCGATTTGATTTGTCGAGCGGGGATTCTGAAAGAGAGGGTTTTGAAGAGCACAAAAAAATCTATCGAATTATGGGTTTTGATAATTTTTTACGTGCTTTCCAAGTGCCCGTACACGTGGTTGAAAATCAGAAAAAATTTTCCTTCAAGCAATCACCTACAATTTTGACGGGAGTGATCCAATCACAAAAATACTCACGGGATCTTGTAGATCGTTCAAAAATCTAAAAATTTGGTCCTCTGTAAAATTTTCGTACGACCCTTCCCGTCTGACTTACGAGCTCCGAAAGAAAACTTCGTACTAACATAGGGTGTTTATGGAGATACCGAGCCTGGCACCTGTTCAATTGTCTCTCGCTCTATTCAGGGGCAAAATCGGATTAGAAAAATATCATGGTATATGATTTCGACGTAAAATGTTCTGATCTTTCTGAATATTTCATCAGATTTTGTCTGAGATTTGAAGAAGCAACGATTTCTCGAAATTTGATGTGAAAATTGATAAATTTCGTGTTTTGCTCCCATAGGTCATATTTGAGACGAAATCTGATTAAATATTCTAAAAGATGAGATCATTTCACGTCGGAATCATATGTCATGATATTTTTTGACTCCAATTTTGCCCCAGAATAGAGCGAGAGAAAATTGAACAGGTGCCAGTCTCGGTATCTCCATAAACACCCTATGTTACTACAAAGTTTTCTTTCGGAGCTCGTAAGTCAGACGGGAAGGGTCGTGCGGAAATTTTACAAGGGACCAAATTTTTAAATTTTTGAACGATCTACAAGATCCCGTGAGTATTTTTGTGATTGGATCACTCCCGTCAAAATTGTAGGTGATTGATTGAAGGAGAATTTTTCATGATTTTCAATCACGTGTACGGGCACTTGAAATAAGCACGTAAAAAATCATTAAAACCCATAAATTGATAGATTTTTTTGTGCTCTTCAAAACCCTTTCTTTCAGAATTCCCGTTCGACCAATCAAATCGGAGGTATCGCTGTTTGAGTGAGACCCTACGTGTTCCCTTATTTATGGTAGGGACTGTATATGGTCCTTGGAACGTGTACACTACCCTTCAACACTTTCCTGAACCATTTAATCGTTTTTGATGGGTTAAATGGACTCAAAAATGGTGAAACTCGAACCTGTGTTGATATACACGCTTTCTGGACCCCTTTGAGGGAGAATCGATCAACCTGGGAGTGTTAAACGACTTGCGGGCTCTGGGAAACACTACAGGTACCATCTCACATGATTCAAATATCGAATTCTTCAAAGTAGGGGTCAAAAAATTGCCGCTGAGATTTTTTAGAGTATTTTTTCGCCGACAAAAAATGGCAGATGATGAGACGACCCTGAAAATCAAGGAATCTAGGTGTCTTTGGGAACTTGCGGGATTTGGGAGATACTACAAACACCAATCAACGTGGATAGCCCATCGGATGCTTCAAAGCAAGTTTCATAAAATTGCCGCTGGAATATTTTATGAGCCTTTTTCACCGGAAAACACTCGAAAATCGTAGAACGACCCCCGGAATCAATGAAATCTAGGTGTTTTTTGGGACTTGCGGGGTTCTAAAAACACTACAGACACCATCTCACGGGATGAAACTATCGCACGCTTCGCATCCGGTATCATGAGATTGCCGCTGGATTGTTCTATGGTCCAGTTCCATCGGAAAACACTCGGAAATCGTAGAACGACTCCCAAAATCATGGAATCTAGGTGTCATTTGAGACTTGCGGGCTTCTGAGAACACTATGAACACCATTTTACGCGATGGAACTATCGCGAGCTTTCCAGCCGGTATCATAAAATTGCCGCTGGAATGTTTTATGATCCTTTTTTACGGGAAATCACTCGAGAATCGTAGAACGACCACCCCCCCCCCCCCCCGAAAAAAACATGAAATCTAGGTGGCATCTGAGTCTTGCGGGATTTGGAAAAACCTACAGGCACCATCTCTCGAGATCAACTGATCGAATGCTTCGAAGCGGGTGTCATGAAATTGCCGCTGGGGTGTTTTCAGGCCCTTTTTCCGCCGAGAAACGATCGAAAATGAGAGAACGTCCCTGAAAGCCATGGAATCAAGGTGTTTTTTGGAACTTGCGGGATTTGAAAAACACAACAGACACTATTCTTTTCGGGTAACTCATCGAACGCTTCAAAGCACGTTTCTCAAAATTGCCGCTGAAATGTTTTATGACCCTTTTTCACCGGGAAACACTCAAAAATCGTAGAACGACCCCCGAAATCATGGAATCTAGGGGCTTTTTGAGACTTGCGGGTTCCTGAAGTCACAACAGAAACCGTTTCACGCGATGAATCTATCGCAGGCTTCTCACTCCCTATTTCGTAGGGAATAGCGGAATAGAGGAATCTTTGATGGAGAAATAGGGGTAAAATAGCGGAAATCTCGATAACGAACCCAATGGATCTTTTAAAAGGTGATCATTCAGAATCTTCATTATCAATCGGAAAATAGCATGAGAGTCGAAGTTCAGAATAGGTTATGGCACTAGTTGACGGAATGATGAAGTATTTTTACATTACAAAGTAAAATGGAGTGAGTGAATTTTTCAGAGATTTCCTTAGTTATTGTAGTTCTACTCGAGATATTCTCCCAAAACTGTTAATCGACACCTTATTCAATAAGCTTCAGATCTAGTTCAACAAGTCATGGTTGAATCATAATTGATGGTACACTTGGCGACAAGGAATACTTTCCGAACGCGAGGAAGTACTCGCAGCTTTGTCGCTCACTTGCGAGTTGGACCAGAGCCGCAGATGTCGCCACTTCCGATATTTTGAAAAAGGTTAATTTGATTGTTTATGTTCATCGCGAGGGGAGGGTAAGATAGGGAGTGATTGCAGGGAGTAGTTTTATCCGTAAAATTATTGTTTCGAAAATCTTTGAGATGTCGCAGCGTAAAAATTCTCTACTCTTGCTACGCAACAAGAGGTTTAGAGATTTTCAATCGAGATCGAGCAAAATTTTCCGAAGTCATGAAGGATCTCAACTCTCAGGGATAATAATCGATAAGTAACACCTTGTGATTCAACATTGAAATCCACTCCCTGCCACGTGATAATTATCAAAAAGATTATAGTATCTTTCGGGTAATTCTTTGGAAGGAAAATTGTAGAATATCGTAGAGAACGTCGAGTTTTGGATTATTCTAATTAGGGTTCGAAAGAATAACATCTCTATCTCTGCCTTTTGATTGTAAGAATCCATAACAATCGACCGAGAGTCATTAATTTCTATTCTAACCGATTCTAAATCTCAAGCCCCGTTAGAGGTCTATAACTCATATACAATCTTTAATGATCCATTGACAGAAGCTCGCGCTGGTCTAGGGGTAGAAGGTCCGCGTTCTATTTCGAAGTCCCGTGTTCGATCCCCACCAATTTCTTTTTTTTTTCGTTTTTCACTCAATATGTTTCTTTTCATTTTTCTTTTCATTTCTTCATGAACTTCAATATTTGAGGATCTGATTACTTATGAGATTACACGATGATACGCATCGAGAGTTTTCGATGAATTTTAGATTAGTGTATTCCGAGAGTCCCACATCAATTATATTGCGGAGAAGAAACAAAGTTGATCGAAAAATGTATGGATCATGTTCCCCGTTTGTAAGATCCTACGAATTTTCATCATCTTAGAGCCCTCCCAAATAATCATTGATCGTGGATAGATTCAATTCCATCATTGTCTTCAGATTTCGCAGCGATCATCTGGTAAAATAAAAAATTATCGAATACTAATCTAGTTGCGTTAGGTTGTCGTCTGGGACAGCTCGAAAGATGTATTCGCTGGATGTTACGTTTTGATGATATTGTCTACAGTACCCGCCAAATGAATGAAACACGGATTCGTTCACTAAAACAGCTATTACTCGGATATCCTTGGGCTCACGGCAATTCTACATAAAGCATCCAAGATCAGAAAAAAAGCTACCAATTCATGTCTTTCAAAATATTTTTTGCAACTGTGTGCGCGAAGTTGTAAAAAAATGAGACTCCTCTTCATTATTTACAGTGCGAGAAGTAATGCGTGAATGACTTCTCGCACAGTTTTACATTTACGCACTGGTGAAGTGTGCGTAAATGTAACTTCTCGCTCTAATGCATTTTCATTCACGCACAGTTCCAAAATATGATGTCACGTCATCCCTCTGAATGCGGCCTTTCTTGAAAACTTCGTTCTCAAGATGATCTTGCTCGGACAGTGGTGCATTTAATTACAACTTCGCGCACAGTTGCAAAAAATAGTATACGCAACACGTGCGAGAAGTTTCCGCACACGTTGCCAACTCGCGCGAGAAGTAACATTCACGCACACTTCGAAACTTCTCGCACACCCAGAAGTATATATTTACGCACGCTCGCCGTAAATGTGTTCTTCTGCCTGTGCGAGAAGTTCCAAAGTGTGCGTGAATATCAACTTCTCGCACTTGTTGCGTAATATAATATTTTGATGCAAAATTCTTGGTTTTAATTGGCTCCGAAGAGTGAGAAAATTTTCATTTCATTCAATCATCGAGCACTTATCGGGATTTCACGATAGGGCAGAAATCCTTGCTGGATCTTGTAGCTCTCCCCAAGACCTTCAAAATCGTTTTTTTCATACATTACTCCACGGTTTTCTTCACCCGAGTTACGAGTGATCTGGCAAGGGGAAGTTGGTGCGGGTCGAACGTACTGGTGATCTAGGTATGAGCTTTTTCGTCTTCAAGCTGTCTGAGGTCGTTTCGAGTCGTTCTAAAACATAACTGATTCATATTTTATGATTTTCAGGAGATTTCACGTCAAAATCGTGGATTACGTTTTTTTTCTCTTGTATCTCGGCTACCCTCAACGCGTGTCAATTTATTCTCAGTTGGTCGCTCGTGACTTGGATGTAAAAAACCGTAGAGTGGAGTTTGAAAGAACGATTTTAAAGATCTTGAAAAAAGCTACAAGATCCCACAAAGATTTTCACGCTATAACGATTTTCGACAAATGATCAATGATTGATGGAAATGAAAATTTTTTCACTTTCTGCAACTGAATAAAACCATGAATTTTGCGTCAAAAAACATTTTGAAGGACATGAATTAATAGCTTCTTCCTCATCTTCCGAATGCTTCTTGTAAAATTGCCGTAGACCCAAAAACGTCCGAGTGATCGCTGTTTCAGTAAAAGAATCCGTGTTCCATTCGTTTTGGTGGGTACGGTATATCTTATCCGGTTGATGCTGCTTTTTTGTGGAACATCTTTGAAGCGGACCCTGGACTTTGAGAAAGTGTGAGCCTACAACCCTCACTGCATGGATTACAGTAATTTGTGTGAAAGGCTCCAAAGCACTGGGCAACCAAATTTCGGGTCGGAAATAGTGCATGGACCGGGCAGTAGTTTTCTTGTGTATTTCTCGACTGTAGACAATATCATCAAAACGTAACATTCAGCGAATACATTTTTCGAGCTGTCCCAGACGACAACCTAACGCAACTAAATTAGTATTCGATAAATTTTTATTTTACCAGATGATCGCTGCGAAATCTGAAGACAATGATGAAATTGAATCTATCCACGATCAATGGTTATTTGGGAGGGCTCTAAGATGATGAAAATTCGTAGGATCTTACAAACGGGAAACATGATCCATACATTTTTCGATCAACTTTGTTTCTCCTCCGCAACATCATTGATGTGGGACTCTCGGAATACACTAATCTAAAATTCATCGATAACTCTCGATGCGTATCATCGTGTAATCTCATAAGTAATCAGATTCTCAAATATTAAAGTCCATGAAGGAATGAAAAGAAACATATTGAGTGAAAAACGAAAAAAAAAAGAAATTGGTGGGGATCGAACACGGGACTTTGAAATAGAACGCGGACCTTCTACCCCTAAACCAGCGCGAGCTTCTGTCAATGGATCATTAAAGATTGTATATAAGTTATAGACCTCTAACGGGGCTTGAGATTTAGAATCGGTTAGAATAGGAATTAATGACTCTCGGTCGATTGTTATGGACTTTTGCAATCAAAAGGCAGAGATAGAGACGTTATTCTTTCGAACCCTAATTAGAATAATCCAAAACTCGACGTTCTCCACGATATTCTACAATTTTTCTTCCAAAGAATTACCCGAAAGATACTATAATATAATGTATTCCACCTGCAAAGAATTAGGCACGTGACAGGAAATATACAAAGAGCCTTCATGATTTGGAGTAAGAATACCAGATTCCGCTCAGCAAATGAGCAATGTTTGTGATATGGGAGTTCTCATTACGCTAACGATTTTATTAGACCAGGCGGAATTACCACCATCGTTGTGCAAAGAGAGGTTCATGGAATTTTTCATTGGAATCCTCTCCGGAAGACCCTAGTTTAGTCAGTGATGCATGTTTCCAAGCCGAAATCGGGTGCAAAATTGTTTAAACTAAAACTGTTGAAACAAATTGTAAAAATCACGAATTTTGTTCTGAAACAATCTTCAACGGGTGATTTCAGGTATATTGAACAAAAAAAGTTACTCTTGTCGTTTTTCTCTAGAAGTCATCAGTTCCGAGCTATAGACATTGGTCACTTGGAAGAAGACCCAAAAATCGCTAAAATCTGCTCAGAGCAAATAGGTCCTACAAATCGTTAAACTCAATAACACTGCTCTACACGAAAAAAGTACATGACAAAAAGTCATCATTCCTAAAGCAGTTTGAGCCGCTAAATCCAAATCCGTTCACAGAATTATCCTATCACGTCACGATTTTGAGATAATCGCTATCAAAGTTGCAAAAAACGCGATTTTGATCACTTTTGAGGTCATTTCAGGCAAAACTCGAGGTTTTCATGAAAAATCTGACTAGTGCGATCAAAAGTCCCGTAGAATATCTACCCAAGGACTCCACCCCCATTCAAATTGCTTATCAACTTTTCAAGTAACGGTGATGAAAAAATCGGTGCATTTCAGAGAGAGCGGAAAACTCGCCACGCCCTTCGAGCATAATGCAGTACAGCGCTGGCCGTACCTTTCTCCCTCTCCACAGCAGCGGTGCGCCGCTATACACTGAACTAAAGGGACTCTAGGCCCCGCCCCTAGATTTTCCTAGGCGAATGATTAACCTATTCCCTTGTGTACGTAGCCAGTGAGGGTATTTCCTCCTCACCTCTCACGTTTCAAGAGCATAGGAATACTTTGGGCTTAAACAAGATGATTCAACATCAATACCATATGCATATTGATACCACAAACCCTAATAAGATTGATTAAAATGTAATCGAGTGCATGACTATCGCAATGAATGGAATTCCACTCATTGTCAGTCAGATTCAGAGAGCTTGGACGCGATTGTGCATATGTACCAACACTAACTTAAACGGGGCAGTGTAGGATAGTAGGTTTGGGAGTTTTATGGTGCATGCTCTTAGTTGGGATCGGGTGATGTCAGATTCATAGAACTCGCCTGTAATATTTTATTTCTTCGTGATATTCATCAAGTTCATGAGGAATTAGAATAGTTCATTCTATCGTTTGAAATCAGTATTGTTGGCCCTGAAAAGGGCCGATTGTTATGTAGAAGCTGGAAAGCTGGGGTCGTGAGACGACTTCAAAGGTCATCTGACATGTCTTCAAACTTGCGTTTCAAAGACCTCCTCTTGTGGGAGGCTTGAGGATCGTCTGGTTTCAAGGTCCAACAGTAATCTGCCATCATTGATATACCAGAACCACCCTCATATCTTGACTCCATCTCTTTAATGTCTTGGTGAAACCTCTCTCCTTGCTCTTCACTCACTCGTCCTAAGCTGCCATCAGGGAAAAAATCTAGATGTTTGTCCAAGTAATGAAGCTTTGTACTCATCCTACTCCCGAGCTTGTGAAATTTGGTGAGCATGTCTCTGACGAGAAATCGGTAGTTTTCTTCCTTTTTATTGCCAAGGAATCCACGAACGACCTTTCCAAAAGCTATCCAAGCGACCTTCTCTTTCTTCACCATAGTTGTTTCAAATTTCTCATCTGCAAATAGTTTCCTTATTTGAGGACCCACAAAAATCCCCTCTCTAAGCTTTGCATCACTAATTTGAGGGAACTTTTCCGAGAGATATCGGAAACATTTACCATCCTTATCTAAAGCCTTCACAAACTGTTTCATGAGTCCTAATTTGATGTGCAAAGGAGGTAAAAGTACTTTGGAGGGTTCAACAAGTTGCTTTTGAACTATGTTATATTGGCCTACTTGGAATGTATCTCTCTTCTCCCAATCGTGCTTCGTCCAATGCAGTGATACTGCCCTGCTGTCCTATTTACAAAGAAAGCAAGGGAATTTGGTGTTACCTCCTTGTTGGCCAAGAAACGTGCTCAAGATTTTGAAATCTCCGCAGATTTCCCACTGGTATTGATGATACTTCAAGCAGCGGAGAAGAATCGCCATGTTATCATATGTTTCCTTCATCTTCATTGAATATGCAACAGGGACAGAGCCATACAGGTTGCCGTTGTGTAGCAACACAGCTTTCAGGCTGTGGGTTGACGAATCGACGAAAAGCCGCCATTCTTCACTTTTGTAATTTGGCAATCCAAGCAAAGTGATCAAGGCCAAAATATCATGACAATACACAAGAGATCCTTCTTCCGCGAAAAATAACCGGAATTCTCTCTCTCGATAGCGATAATAAGTAACACATGTACCTGGTGCTAGCATATTTCGTTCTTGCAAACGCGAACCAAAGATTTCAGAATCTCCTTTTGATAAGCCCAAATCCCGCACCATATCGTTCAAAGACGGTTGATCAAAAAGTACAGGGCTCTTACTCACTTCTAGACACTCAACTTGATCAACAAACTCGACCATTTCAGTTCCCGAATCACAGTCTTCTTCAATGTCTTTTTTATCACTCCAAGGGGCGCGCGGGATGGGTAAATCCGGTCCATGAGCCAGAGGTCGTTTTGAACTCGTAAAATCAGGATACTCAATTTCCTTGTGATTTTTACGATTGTAACCTTCAGTCGGGCAGTTACAAAAGTAACAATCTTCTGGATGATTCAATGACTCAGACCAAATCATCGGTGAACCAAAGGGCATGCTCTTCCGCGCCCCCGTGCTCCAAGCTCGAAGAGATGTGTTACACGATCCACAAACACCACGAGGCACATAACTTGATCCCTGGTTGCATACATCCCTCTTAAAGTACGCGTGATAAAGCGAGATGAAGCTCGCAGAGAGACCTCGGAGTTCACCTTTGAAACTGAGTGTACCACACGCGTAACAAAATCGATTGGGATCAGTTTTACAATGATTTTTAGACATTTTCACAACAGACCAAACCCAGCTCAGAAACTGCTTGCAACTGTTGCAGCTGAGTCCAAGTCGGACACTGAGCTGCGGATTTGCACGTAGCTCAGAGTTGGGTGTCCGCAAGAATCGGCTTCTCTGAGAGAGAGGGTCAAAAGCCCTAGATTTTGAAGAGAGGAAAAGGGACAGGAAGAGGAAGAGAGAGCAAAGAAGATAGAAGAATCTCAAAGAGTGCACCTGTTTCCTCAAAAGTATGTCGGGTACCATCATTGCCGAGTCCAAAACTCATAGTATGAACTTCTGGAATATCTTAATTCTAATAAGTAACATCGATTCTGCTTGGTCCATAAAATCGGTGTTACACATTAGATTTATGATATTGCAAGAATTCATTGAATAGTTTGTGAACTCGACAATGTCGCGCCGAGAGTATGCAAACAGGATAGGACTCCGACATTCTCTTAATCCAGCGATGAGTTGCAATATTAGTCAGAGCTCAGAGTCAGGTAAGCATCGGCAATGGTTTAGGACATTGGGGACTGGTTGGGATTATCTAATTCTGAGAGACAAATGGCATTTTGGTATGGCTAAGGTATTATGAAAACAGCTTCCATTACTGAAGAGAGTTTAGCCACACCAAAGGTTTGACAGCGAGTTACACTGATTGAGATTGAAATCATAAATCGTTCAATAATACCCTATGTCTCTGTGCTCCCATCTCATTGTAAATTGACTTCCCTGTGGTTGTCAATTTGGACTGCGATATGGATGATTTAGAACCTACTTAAGGATCATCGGCAGTAATCTACATTCACGTCAAAGTAGAGAGACACAAGGTATTATTGAACGATTGTTGGAGCATCGTCAGTTCTGAGTATAGCGGCACGCCGCTGTTGTGGAGGGAGAGAAAGGTACGACCAGCGCTGTACTCTGTACTGCATATGCTTCAAGGGCGTGGCGAGTTTTCCGCTATCTCTTTCAAATGTTGCATATTTTCTTATTGCTGTTACTCGGGAAGTTGTAAAGCGATTTTTATGGGAGTGGAGTCGTTGGGTAGATATTATCCGGGACTTTTGGTGACACCAGTCAGATTTTTTATAAGAACCTCGAGTTTTGCCTGGATTGACCCCAAAAGTGATCAAAATTGCGTTTTTTGCAACTTTGATAGCATTTATCTCAAAAACGTGACGTGATAGTATAATTCTGAAATCGAATTTGGATTCAGCGGCCCAAACTGCAGTGAGATTGACTTTCAAAGTCCATGTAACATAAAATGTCTCAAAATTTGTAGAGCAGTGTAATCGGTGCCGGACAATTTCTTCCTCAAAAGAACTAGTTTTCACGAAGAAAATGGGTTGAAGTACGTCCGGAAAGATTGAGTCTTGTCGGAGCTATGATTTTTTTAGAATAGGCTAAAAAAGGGCCTCAAATTGACCTTTTATGGGCCCTAGTACCCATTGAGGGGTTGAAAAAATTCTGTAAAAATTTTTTTTGTACTTTTCAAACATAGTACTAATGGAAAAAAGTTTTTGGGATTTTTTCCAGACCCCCCTGGTGACGGCATTCGTCGAAATGCTCCGAAATGGCCCATATATAGTGAATACTAACTCCATTAGGAAACTGAGCATTGAAAATTCTCGAAAAACAAGTGGTTCCCGGACGAAAACATCATTACTGCTTTTGGATCTTGTAGAACATTCTAGAGAATAGATTTGCATGCTATGAACGTTGATTTCTCCTTTGATTGGTGCTTTCATTCAACGTCAAAAATAGCAAAATTTGTATTTCTTCATTTTTAGAACACCTACAGCTCAGAAATGACGGCTTCTAGAGAAGAATGACAAGTGTAACGTTTTGTTTCAAATACCTCAAATTACTCATTGAAAATTGTTTTGGAACAAAAAACCGATTTTTACAATTTTTTCAAACGACTCAACAATTCTGCGCTCCATTTCAGCTTGGAAACATGCATCCCTAGCTAAAGTAGGGTCTGAAGAGTATTTCACTAAAAAATTCCATGAACCCATTTTTGAACACGATGGCGGTGATTCCACTTAGTTTATATTGGACAATCTGGTATTCATGAGCACGGAATATTTCAGCAAAACGAATTGTTTCGGAATGGTGATCCTTGAAAATTTAGGAGAATGCGGATCTCACGATCTCGTGAAAGTAATACTATAGTACAGAGTTGATGTCCATGTTGACAAGCGAGTTGACAGAAAATGTTCATTGGAATGGCATCTACGCGATTCAGTAGCTTGTACGAAATTCACTGTTCATTCAGGATTTGTGAAGATAGATTCAACGCACAATCAAACCGTACATAAAAATCTTCGCTATTTTGACCACACTGTTGAGATTTTAGCGAGCAGATTGGTTTTTGTCCGCACCTCAGAGCGGCTCTTTTACGGATTGGCGAATTTTGAGCAAAGTGCCCATTATCGTATCATCAAAAGCATAAAGACCATCTACTCACTGTCATTAACACCAATTTGTCGATCCTCTCTCATAGATCAGCATGTGAGCGATTCACTCCACCTCGCAGAACTCTCGTAGAATGCATTAGGCGACTCGAAGGACTGAGATTCGATGATTGCCAGCAGCGTAAGAAAGAGCCACATGAGTATGTGCTCTCTTCCGGACGAACCGTAACGAACTGTCATCGACTACAGCTAAGAGGGTGTACGAGCTCACTTCGAATATCGAGATCCTCAACTTGCGACAAGTCATGGTGTCGCAGATCGAGATCTCAAATTTGTTTATATCTCGAGCAAGGAATCGCTGATGCCGTAAGCCCGAGAATGAAATAAAGCGCCGCGATAAAACTCGGGAAGAATAGGCGGCAACGCGCTTCGTTCCTCATCTCACCACGTCGTATACATGCCAGAACGACAACCGACACTTGATACTCATGCGATAACAAGATCATGCCATAACAAGCAATCGTGTTACTTCGAATAGCCGTGGACTTGATATTGCAATCGCGAGTTATATTAGCATGCATAGTTTGAACGAACGAGTTCGTCGAAATGCTTTTGAATTACCGCTGTTCCGCAGAATAGGGGGGATTAGAGGATGGCTTCGAAGATAGGGGTAAAAAAGCGGAATAGCGGAGAATGTGAGAAGCCTGCTATCGCGAGCTTTCCAGCTGGTATCATGAAATTGCCACTGGATTGTTTTATGGTCCTATTCCCTCGGAAAACACTCGAAAATCGTAGAACAACCCCCAAAACCATGGAATCTAGGTGTTATTTGAGACTTGTGGGATTCAGTAAAACCTACAGGCACCATTTCACAAGATCAACTGATCGAATGCTTTGAAACAGGTGTCATAAGATTGCCGCTGGGATGTTTTCGGGCCTCCTCCCGCCGAGAATCGATCGAAAATGAGTGAACGACCTTGAAAGTCATGGAATGTGGGTGTCTTTTGGAACTTGCGGGATTTGAAAAACACCACAGACACTATTCTATTTGGGTAACTCACCGAATGCTCCAAAGCAAGTTTCATAAAATTGCCGCTGGAATGTTTTACGACCCTTCTCCACCGGAAAACACTCGAAAATTGTAGAACGACCCCCGAAATCATAGGTATCAGTTGTCTACTTGCACTTGCGGGAGCTGGAGAACACTACAGACACTGTTCCACGTGATATATCAACAGATTGCTCCAATGCAGGGGTTGTGTAATTGCCGCTGAAAATTCCTAGAATATCGTCCCGATGAAAATCACCTCCGGACCGTACAGCGACCCCCAAAATCATGAGATCTGGGTGTTTTTTGGACTTGCGGGACGTGGAGAACACTATGGACACCATTCCACATGTTATGTCAATCAGAAGCTTCAAAGCGGAGCTCGGAGAATAGCTGTTAGTATTTTCTAGACTATTTTTCTCGCCGGTATTTAACTCTGAAAGGTGGAACAACCCCAAAATCATGGAATCTAGGTGTGTATTTGGGTTTGCGGGAGCTGGAGAATACTACAGTTACTATCTTAGATGGTGAATATCCATCGAACGCTTCAATGCAGGGGTTGGAAGACAGCCACGCGGAATTTCAAGAATATCGTTTTGCCGGGAATAACCTCTCAATGGTGGAGCAACCCCCAGAATCATGGAATCTAGGTGTGTATTTGGATTTGCGGGAGCTGGAGAACTCTACAAACACTATCTCATATGATGAATATCCACCGAACGCTTCAATGCAGGGATGGAAAAATTGCTGCTGGAAGTTTGTGGATTTTTTTTGCCAAAAAATACTGGCGGATGGTACAGCGATCCCAGAATGATGGGATGGAGTTGTCATCTCAAACTTGCGGAAACTCAAAAATACTGCGAAGACCATCTCACATGATCTGGATATCAAATGCTTCGAAGTAGGGGTGGGAAATTGCTCGCTGGAACTTTTCAAGACAATTCCACTGTCGAACTACTGTCAAGAAAATCATGGATCTCATTCCCGTTCAACAGACCTTTTAAATCGGATCAGGAAAGCCTCTTCCATACATGAACGGACCGTGGAATGGTCATTTTTTCATATGACTAGATCCAGACAGTGGAGCGTGATCGTGTGTGTTTGAAGAAGACAACAGAGATTCTGTTCATGAAAATGTCAGATATAATATGAAAATAAATCATGAACAGACTTCGTTGAGTCCAACTCCTCCTCTTCTGAGAAGGGAGACATCCCATCCATGTGGCTCAAGACCGACTTTCTTGGGTTGCGTTCATTTGTACACAAGTTCTATTAACTTTACCGACACCAGCTACAGCACATAGGATATTTCCCATCAAAATTCCCTCTGGAATTCTTGAAAAACTCTCTTTCCTTCAAACAACTCAACTAACACTCACATGCACATTGGAGATCTCAGAATTCGCATGGAGTAGGGCTCAACAAAGATGATTTTGCATTAGTGTGGTCCAAAGAAAAATTTTCCTCGAGACTCGCTTACCATAACTCGGGACTCACTGATCTTTGGCAAGGAAGTATCTTTAGCTGTACGCTCAGAGCTGAGTTTTTTTGTCGAGCAAGAGTTTTGAAACTTTGGTGAAGAATGTATAGGTAATGCTATTAAAGACCTTCTTCTCCCCTCGAAGACAGTAGTGCCGTGGATATTGCGTTATAAACTTTGCGCGGACGGCTTCACCCCTTTTCGAGAGAGGGCCCGAAAACATCCCAGCGGCAATCTTATGACACCCGCTTCGAAGCATTCAATCGATTGATCACACAAGATAGTACCCGTAGTTCTTTCCCAATCCCGCAAGTCTCAAATGACACCTAGAATTCATGATTTTGGGGGTCGTTCTACGATTTTCGAGAGTTTTCCGGTAAAAAAAGATCAAAACATTCCAGCGGCAATTTTATGATCCCTGCTGGGAAGCTTGCGATAGTTCCATCGCGTGAAATGGTGTTCGTAGTGTTTTCAGAACCCCGCAAGTCTCAAAAAACACCTAGATTCCATGATTCCGGGGGTCGTTCTACGATTTTCGAGTGTTTTCCAGTGAAAAAGGGTCATAAAACCATTCAGCGAAAATTTTATCAAACTTGCTTTGAAGCATTCGATGAGTTACCCAAACAGAATAGTGTCTGTAGTGATTTCCAGATCCCGCAAGTTCCGAAAAACACCTAGATCCCATGATTTTCAGGGTCGTTTTCTCATTTTCGATCGTTTCTCCTCGGCAAAAAGGCCCGAAAACACTCCAGCGGCTATTTTATGACACCCGCTTCGAAGCATTAAATCAGTTGATCTTGTGAAATGGTGCCTGTAGGTTTTTCCGTATACCGCAAGTCTCAAATGACACCTAGATTTCATGATTTTGGGGGTCGTTTTACGATTTTCGAGTGCTTTTTATGGGAAAGTACCATGAAACAATCCAGCGGCAATTCTATTATACCAGCTGGAAAGCGTGCGATAGTTCCATCACGTGAGATGGTGTCTGTAGTGTTTTCAGAACCCCGCAAGTCCCAAAAAACACCCAGATTCTATTGATTTTAGGGGTCATTCTACGATTTTCGAGTGTTTTCCGGTGAAAAAGGCTCATAAAATATTCCAGCGGCAATTTTATGAAACTTGCTTTGAAGCATCCGACGAGGTATCCACGTTGATTCGTGTTTGTAGTATCTTCCAAATCCCGCAAGTTCCCAAAGACACCTAGATTCCTTGATTTTCAGGGTCGTTTCATCATTTGCCATTCTTTTCCGGCGGGAAATATTCCAAAAAATCCCAGCGGCAATTTTTTGACCCCTACTTTGAAGAATTCGATATTTGAATCATGTGAGATGGTACCTGTAGTTTTTTCCAGAGCCCGCAAGTCGTTTAACACTGACAAGTTGATCAATTCTCCCTCAAATGGGGTCCAGAAAGCGTGTATATCAACATAGGTTCGAGTTTCACCATTTCTGAGCACATTTAACCCATCACAAACGATTAAATGGTTCAGGAAAGTGTTGAAGGGTAGTGTACACGTTCCAAGGACCATATAGGTCAGTTTGGACGATGTCGAGCTGCCAAATACAGCCCGGGTACCCAAGACATTTGCGTATTTCCGTCTCAAATTCAGTGCAACGTTCAGTGCCTTCTCCACACTCCAGCACGGTTTCAATCAAAATTGTTGCAGTGCCACGTGGTGGAGGGTTGAACAACGAAGAGAATCTTCTTTGGATCAAGTCAGTCGGTCAAAAATTTGCGCGGATGCAATTTATGGCCCAAAATCGATGTTTCGCCCCACTGTGTGCCGGTTCTCGGTGAGTGAGGATCTGGTTTCGTACCGACCCTTTTCGAGTTTCGATCTAGTCCTGTACCGGTCCTCGGCTAGTTCCACAGTTGCATTATCCCCTGTATTTTAACAGATTCATTCTTAGTCCATACGACAGCCTAATAACACAAGTTCGGCCTTACTCATGATTTGCAAGGTAGAGCTTGCGTTTCATTACAACAGGATTACGACAAGGGAATATGAGATATTGAGGAAGTCAACCGGATCTTCCTGTTGTTCCCATCGACTCAAGCGTCCAGGACAGTGTCAATCTCGCCCCGTACGAGTCCGGGGCGAAAGCCGAATCGGTCCCGTGGCGTCTCCGGAAAGGCACGGGAGCAGATTGACACTCGCCGATGACCAGTACAGGACTGGAAGGACACTCGCAGATGACCGGTACGGGACCAGATCGATATCGCCGGCCCTATTCCAAATCCGCCAGTCGTATGAATGTTGGAGAAGGAAAATCCAATAAAAGACCACGAATCATTATATTGGCAGGATTCATTCAGTGACAGGTTTGACTACATTTCGCTAACTGATTTCACATTCTCAGGTCTCGGTTACCTGTAATTTCAATGTGCGTTGAAGAATTTCCATTCACATAGATTGGGATGACACTCATTTTTCAATTTTTAATTCTCCTCGTTGCTCATGCAAAAATCTCCCTTATTCGAGTAGTACATGAAGAAGAAACATCTCCTGAGCAGTTCCAGGGGTGGCATAACGGTGCCCCAGGAACACAATCTCCAGCATTGAATATTTTATGGAAAAATTCACCCTCATAACTCTCCACGTCTAGCAGATCGTTTCAATTTTCTATGGCGCCTCCCATCGCTTGCGGAGTATCGAATGACACTATCTCGATTCTGCGAGGAACACGATTGAAATATCAATTTTGAGAGAGAAGTTAACCCCAGCACGGTATAAGTCGTTTTTGTAGGAAATTTCTGATACCACGCAAGGGAGACCTTAGAGCTCAAAACTGATATCTTTATCGTGTATTGCGTGAGATTTCGAGTCGAAACAGTGTATTTTGACATCTTTCAAGCGACAACAGGCGCCATGGAGGATAAAAAGGATCTCCAAGAATCAAAAAATCTACACATCAGTAGTAAGATCTGTGTTTGCTTCGGTTATTGTCGATCAGTTGCGTTTCGGGATAGTTTTATGTCTCGAGATTTCCACCACGAGAGTGAGAGAAACAGACAATCGAATCATCCAATCATCCAAATGACATCTCTCGAATATTGCAAGAAGGCAACATGGAGAATAGTGCATAATATACTTACAGTGATCATGCGGTCGTGTTAATAAAAGTGAAACAGCATATGTGCGTATATATTAGGGTGTATGTTATTTCCCAAGTTCTCCCGGCTTCCCATGCCACCCCCCACAACCTAATCATTTGGTGAAATATTGCGGGAGAAAATTTTCCGGGGACCTAGGTGAAATTCGAGTGCTGCCCCACCTAGAGCGTTTCGTATTTGAAATGTACCCTTCTAAATAAAAATCTGAGTCAAAGATTCGCATTTACCACGCATGCATTCCCTTCTACGTCCTTAATAGTGTTTTCAATCGATGGCGGGTGCAATTTTCTTCAAAATGACTGCCTGAAACATTCAATTCCATACAGTAAAACCGGAGATAGCCCATTCATTCGCCCATCAGACCAAGAACGAACAGTGCGACGGCACAGCTGAGCCCAACAGAGAAGAGTGAGGATACAGGAAGAGCATTGCCGGGGAGCAAGATGGATATAGAAGAACTGAAAAAGTTACCAGAAAAAGAGATCATGAGCCGTATAATGATGTAGATGGATGAACTCACTACAGAAGACGACCGATTCAAGAAAGAAAGAAGAGTAGATATAAACCAGTTGAAAACAGCTATGGATAAACAAAGGGGAGAAGACAGGAGAAAAATGAGAGATCTGGAAACGAACATAGAGAGAAAGACCGAAGCATGGGGAGCGGAACTGCTGCAAAATGAGGAAAAATGCAAAGAACTGGAGTCAAAAATCACAAAAATGAGTGCAACAAATAATGGAGGAATACCTAAACATGGCCAAGGAGTAAGAAATGAGAGGTTGGAGATCTTCATAGAGAGGAAAGAGAGGGAAGAAAAACAAAACAACATTCTAATCAAAGGTACAAATGGGACTGAAACAGGAGTAAATCTGAAAGAGAAGGTGAGCAGTTTTGCTAGAGAAAAATTATAGGGGCAGGTACAAGTGAAATTTGCAATGAACATTGGGACAAAAAATAGGATATTAGCAGGAATGGAGACCTTCGAACGAGAAGTGAATATTGTAAGAAATAAAAACAAATTAGGAAAGGAGAAGATTTACATAAAAAATGACAGCACGCTGAGGGAGAGAGAAGTCCAGAGAAGATAGTCGGTATAGCGGGATGAGAAAAAGAAAAGAGGTAAAGATAAGTCACTGGAGGGTAGGAGTGAATGGAAGATGGTATGAATGGATAGAAAGTAAAGAAAAATTAGAGAAGCAGACCTTTCAGGCAACATCGGAGAACAATAACATGAACAAATGGAAATGCTGGGGGGTTAACGACCCCTGTAACCAAGGGAAGCACGATCTGGAGGAGGCGGACCCTGGCACTAACGGAAGCTGGCCAGGTATCGGGGAGACAGTCTCAAAACATGCAGAAGCGAAGGTAACCTCCTATAAAGTAAGAATCGTTTTTTGGAATTTCGCAGGCGCAGGAAAAAAAAGATGAAGATTTCTGAAATATTTGGAAAATTTTGGTGTCATGAATTTGACAGAGACATGGCTGAATACAGGAAGATGGAAAAAATTGGAAAAATGGCTACCTAGGAGTTATAACTGGGAAGTACAAAGAGCATTCAAGGACAAGAAAGAAGGAAGGAATGCGGGAGGCATGATAGTGGGTACCAAAAAATCATAGAACATGAGGATGATACAGAAAGACATACCAGATATAATGAGCTATGCAGTGGAAATTGAGGGAGAGGCCTGGGTTATCATCTCAGTATACAACCAGATGGGTGAAGAGGGATTCCTGAGAACACTAGGAGGAGAAGCAGAGAGAGAAGGGTGGAGCAAACTCATAGTTAGAGGCGACTTTAATGCAAGAACAGCTGATCAAGGGCACATGGTATGGATTGAAGACGAAGAAGAGGAGAGGAGGAGGAATTCTCGAGACAAAACCATCAACGGACAAGGGAAGGATCTGCTGACACTATAGAGGAAACTTGGGTTAAGCATGATGAGTGGAAATATCAGAGGAGACGAAGAGGGAGAAACGACATACATCGGCAGCAGAAGACACTCGGTGATAGATTATGAGCGATACAATACAGAAGCGTGGGTGGACACTGAAGAGATGAAAGTAGGAGATATAGTGGAGTCAGACCACCGGCCAACAGAAAACAAGCTGAAAAAAAGAATTTCAACAACGAAAAACGTTGAGAGAGACAGAGAGATAAAAAACTGGACAGATGGAGGCATTGAATGGTACAAGGAAAATCTGAAGGAAAGAAAAGAAGAATGGGATGGAACCGACGATGAATGGAAAGGAGTAGCCAGGGTGATCAAATCTGTGATAACTAGAAAAGGTGATCAAAATCCGAGATCCAGTGCCAGAGAAAAAACAATGGTTTGACAAAGAATGTAGGGAAAGTAAAACGAGGCTCAATAGGCTTCTCAGAGAGATGATTCAAAGCAAGGTGAAAAAATCAGTACTCACATCGGCCAAAAACAAGCACCACCAACTAGGTAGAGAGAGAGAAGAAGACCATAAAAAGGGAGAACAAAAGAAACTACTAGAAATGAAAGATAAAATTGAAGTTTTGAAGGACATCAAGAAAGAGAGGACACTCAGAGAAAAAGCAAATGGAACCATGAAAGAGGATGACTCGGTCGGACACTTCAAGACACTGTCAGAAAGAGAGGATAGCACCTAGGAAGAACAGCCAAGAGACAATAGATAGGAAAGGAGTGAAGAAGATAATGTGACCATCACGGACGAAGGGATAGAGGAGGCAATCAAGGAACTTAAAAAGAACAAAGCAGCAGGTGGAGACGGGATCAGGAATGAGGCGTGGATCTACGCTGACAAAGAAACGAAAGAGAAGCTGAGAAGAACTATCCAGAGAATTTGTAATAGGGAAAAGATACCAGACGGATGGAAAGGAGGGTGGACATTCCCGATCCGCAAGAAAGGGAGCAAGAAAAGAGCCAGAAACTATAGAGGAATAACACTGATGGACACAGCTTACAAGATCTTGGCGATCATCGTGGAGGCGAGGCTGAGGAAAGAAGTGGAAAGACGGTATTGCCAGAAACGCAAGCAGGATTCAGAAAGGGAAGAAGTGGCATCGGCAATATCTATATTCTGAAGACGATAACAGAAAAGGAAATACATGAGAACGGTAGAGTATTTGCTTTCTTTGCAGACCTTGGAGCAGTGTTCGACAAGGTAAACAGAGGGAAGCTATGGCAAATCATGAGAGAGTACAAAATTAGTCAGAGGCTCATAACAACGACAGAGAAGCTCTACGAAGAGACAGCATGCAGGATTGAAACAGAAGAAGGATGTACGAGGGAATTCTGGACTAAGAAGGGACTGAGACTGGGATGCCCACTTAGCTCACTCCATTTCCTGATCAAGATAGCGGACGTGGAGGAATATTTGAAGAGAAGGGGAAATGGAGGAGTCAAGCTGGGAAGGAGTCGAATATCGAAACTAGGATATGCAGATGATCTGGCAATCTGAACAACAGAAGAGAATGAGCTCAGAAGAATCCTAGGAAGTTCAGAGAGACACTCCGATCGAAAGGAGATGACTCTCAATGCCGAAATGTCAAAGGTACTAGTTTTCAGCCGGAGAGATAGCAATGAAGGAAATAGGAATTGGACATGGAAGACAGAAGATAGAAGGAGTGGAACAATTCAAATATCTAGGGCAGACTTCCATGAAAGACAGCAAGGATGAAGCATACATGAGGGAATCAACCAGAAAAGCAGCAGCAGTTATGGCACAAATATGGTGAATCGGAGGGAGAAAATTCGGCGGAGATTCCAACAGAAGAATGATGATGTTGAACGTCTTGGTAAAAAGCATTTTCATGTATAGAGTAGAAATATGGGGATGGAAAGAGAGGGAAAGACTGGAGGCAATGCAAACAAAGTATATACGTTGGATTCTGGGATTAGACAGGTTCACGCCACGATATATAGGGATGAAGGGAACGAAAGTTGGAAACATCAGCATAGAAGCCAGCCGAAGAGCGCTCGAATACCAGGAAAGAATCAAGAAAAGAACCGAAAACAAGGTGCTGAAGGCATGCATGAGGGGAATGGACACACAAGAATGGAGACAAACGAATTGGGGAAAAGAAATGGAAGAACTTCTACAAAAGGGAAATGTGGAGAGCTAGGAAAGACAAGCCAGAGGAGACAGGGGTGGGGACTCGATAAGAAAATGGAGAACCCGATATAAAGAACGAATATAAGAGGGAAGAAGGGAGAAAATCATGGATCCGAGATCAGCAAGAGAATATCAGAGATGGGAGCTGGTAAAAAGACCAAACTACTTAGACATCACAGGACATGAGGAATGATCAAAGAAATTGCAAGGTTCAGGTGTGGGTAATGAGTGCCGAGGAGGGAGACACTGGGAAACAGAAGAAAACAGAAGCTGCAGGGTATGTAGGTAGGGAGAAGAGACTTGGGAATACGTCAAGGAAAAATGCTCAACAAAGACCGATCTAACGGAGCAAGAAATAATGACAAGAGGCGGAAAGGGAGTGGAATGGATGAAACAAGTCTATAAAGGAAAAACTGAAGAGAAGAGGGAAAAGGATGAGAGCAGGCAAAAAGAACAAAGCGGGAGGAAGAAGACAGAAGAATCAAGATCAGCTCTGAGGAATTTGTATGTAACGAATATGGAGATCTCTAATTTTCATTCCAGACATCGTGAAATGAAATTGAATGAGAGTGAAGGAGAGTCAAACCAACCTCTGTATCCCAGTTTGGGGAACATTATCGGTGAAATGAAAAAAAAAAGGAAAAATATACAATCGTCCGAAATGAATTAAAAATTTTCTCAAATTACTGCCGCATTGTGATAGTGCGAATTAGCTCATTTTCGTCCGATTTGGATCAGGAAAGGTTGATTTAAAATTAAGGCGATGCGGTCACCGTGCACTATGCACTTCAGCGTGCTTATCAAATGCAAATTATCAAATGCAAATTTGAGTGAAACGACGAGAAGACTCGCGTTTATTATCATCTAACTTGAGTTCGTCTTCTCATCGTTTGGCTAAAATCGCAAAAGAACTGGAGAAAAGTGGGAATAACTTGAGCGCAGGCACCTCCTAACCTATAATACAGGCACTTTGTAATTCTCACTTTTATCCGATTCTTTTGCGATTTGAGCTAAACGACAAGAAGACGAACACAAGTTAGATAATAATAAGTATTCGTCTTCTCGTCGTTCAGTCTAAATCGCAAGAATATCGGAGAAAAGTGGGAATAACTTTCAGCGTGCACAGTGCACGGTGACCGCATCGCCTTAATAACAATAATATCCACTCATTATAGTTTGTTTTTTACGCGAAGAATCGAGTGTAAAATCGAATTGTTGTTATTTTTTCATGAACAATGTGATTAAATCATGGACTTTCGTAGATATCATCGTCCGAAAAATCGTCGAGTCCCCGTATGTGTGTGAAAACATAAGGAAGTATGCGTGTGAGTATATATGTCGCGGGCTCTTCGTAGAATCAGCCTTTCCATCAAAATCCTACGCTCTCCATGAAGAGCCGGCCGATCGTGTCAGCGCTCATCCTTCTCACTTTCTCACACCATCGGCCTAGCCTTTCCGTGAGAAGGCCAAGTCGGGTTAAGCTCTCGGTGTACAGCTGGGCGGAACAGCTATAATAGCCGTCGAGCAAAGTCAACGTCGCGCCCAAAGCCGTCGTGTCAACTTATCTTTTGGAAATATATTTAGTTGATGATACATATGTCGATTGGTCATATGTTAACAATTATATTCAAATGGAGGAATTGATGATACGTTCAATTAAACATTGATTTTTATATCAATGTCCCCTACCTATGATGAATACTCCGATGTGAATTGTTTAACTGTCAAATAAATGATATTTTTCTTGACTTTATATGAATAAAATCTCGTTTTACGTGAAATCAATATCCAATTGAATATATCATTGATTTCACGTAAGACAAAAATTGATTCACTTAAAGTGAAAAAGAATACTATTCGATTGACAGTTGATCAATTTACATCAGAGTATTCATCATAGATACGGGATATCAATAGAGAAATCAATATTTAATTGAATATATCATTACATTCTGCATTTGAATATTATTCAAACCCCGTGGGTGAAACTTTTGAGCAACGTAAAATCTCTACGAGATGTCTGTTGTCCCAACGTTTCCAGCACGTTTCTGGGACGTTTCAACGATTTTTCAAAGGTTGCACAATGGTCTCCGAAATGTTTTCTGTGCAACCACGACGGTTAGATTGGGCTCGAATGCAACAAAAGCCAATTAACAACAATCCATTCATTCATTTAAATTCGCAACGTCCAAGAACGTGCTGAGCACGTTGAGACAAGAGACATCTCGTAGACATTTTACGTTGCTCAAACGTTTCACTAACGAGATTTCATACTATTTACGGAACGTTCCAAGGTTGCAATTGCAACGTTCCAGAAACGTTGAGGCAACATTCACTGTTTGGTGGGAAGTTGATACGATAGCTTTGACCGCGACGTTGACTTTGCTCGACGGCTATTATAGCGGTTCCGCCCAGCAACTCCTGTACACCAAGAGCCTAACCCGACTTAGCCTTCTCACGAAAAGGCTGGACGAGCCAGCCTTTCCACGAGAAGGCTAGGCCGATGGTGTGAGGATGATGACGGATGAAGCGCTACGCTACGATTTTGCGCCACGCCACGACGCGCTATCGCGCGGCATGACCCAAACATTTATTCCAGCAAACTCGACCATAGATGGATTTGATTCATTTCCATAATGTACGACTGATACTGTGACAATAATTCCAGTGCATCAATGGTCGGGTTCGCTGGAATAGATTTTTGGGTCGTGGCGTGCGATAGCGCGTCGTGGTGTGGCGCGAAATCGTGGCGTAGCGATTTATCTGTCAACCCCCCTAAGATAGCGAAGAGGATGAGCGCTGACACGATTGGCCGGCTATTCATGAAGAGCCTAAGATTTTCATCGAAAGACTGTTTTTACCAAGAGCCTGCGACATATATATGGTATATCCAGCGACGACATACAGGATGATTCAAATGTTCGGATATTAGGTGTCATACAAAGTCGTCGTAAACAAATTACGTTTGACCTGGATTTATATATGGGACGATCCGTATAAGGTATTTCCATGAACGAATTAGCGATTCGATGAACAATTGAAGAGTTATTGCATTTGTTTAAACGATTTTTGACAAAATCCGAGTTTGGACTTTAGATACTTCCGAATCAGATAGATCCGGATACAACCACTACATAACCTCAAAATTCTTTTCAAATCTTTTAAAAAAAATTGGAATATCGGGGATTTGAACTAGGGCCAGCAGAACAAGAGACCGGCACCTTGACCACACGGCTATCGCGGCATCTGTCCCGATTGATTCAAATACTTACATCAGTGATTCCGTTGAAACTGTGATTTTCCGTGTTCCAAGTTTCCCCAAAGGAACTGGGCGGGTAAGCATCGTGAATCGGCCCTTATCAAGTATGGCCCCGGAAGCAATTTCCCCCAGTTTCTAACCCCAAACTATGAAGAATGCAATAGCTTTTAGGTCCCGAAGTCGCCCCTACATTTTGGGGCAGCCTGGAAACCCTCTAAAAAACGCTAAGAATCGATGTTCCTTGTATTGAATCGCATTCTGACGCATCTCGATGGAACGTTCTGGAATTTTTTTGACGTACTTTTGGGACATTAACAATTCGGAGGAGAGTGGTTTCATCTCGACAACTTTTGATTCAAGCCCCGAAAAAAACTGTAGAAAAATAAAAATCAATTTTTAACCCTGTTATCTGTAATTAAGACGTTAGTGAACGATCTCGTCGTATTTGTCGGCTCATTTTACTTCGGAAACCACTTTGAAATACATCATTTTTGGTGGTGGACAGTGGGCGAAAAGTTCAAAAATCAATTTCAAAGCAAATTTCTTTTCCTAAACTAGCCTCTCCTGCGCATGCGCGTTGATCTACGCTCCTAAAAGTATCTTTGATCGATAGCTGGTGTAATTTCCTTTGAAATGACCTGTCACAAAAGTCGATTTGATGCAATTACAGCTGAGATATGACTGGTACAGAAAATGGAAAAACCCAAGGTATCAAATCCGTGAATCCGTGCTTCCTTCAATGGACTTGAAAAATGCCAATTTTGAATTGGGCCCTTTCTAACACGCGAACATGTATTTTTAATGTATTTTTTGACGAAGAAACCGAATACGCGGTTAGTTTTGTTCCAAACCTTCAGGATTTCTCACCAGACTCATAAAACCCACTCGATAATGGATGCTCATCTTCAGCCTTCTTAAACACATTTGAGATGAATTATAGGTGTATGGGGAGGTTTGGGTGGATTGTGTACTAGATACAACTATGTTCCTCAATGTATTCTGACTAGCCGAGGACGATCCAAGTGGTTTTGAGACTCGAGGAAGCGGTGGAAGTGAGATTTCTGTTGGTGGAGCTGGATTTTGTTGTTTAATTTCATATGAGGAAACTATATCGACCAGCTAATCCGAGGATAGCAGCGCTTTCTCGAGCTTCGAAACCATCACCATTGTCATCAGCTGATCAGAATACATCAGGGAACATAGTTATATCTGGTACACAATCCACCCAAACCTTCCCATACACCGACAATTCATCTCAAATGAATTTAAAAAGGCTGAAGATGAGCATGCATTATCGAGTGGGTTTTATGAGTCTGGTGAGAAATCCTGAAGGTTTGGAACAAAACTAACCGCGTATTCGGTATCTTCGTCAAAAAATCCATTAAAAACGCATGTTCGCATGTTAGAAAGGACCCAATTCAAAATTGGCATTTCTCAAGGCCATTAAAGGAAGCACGGATTCACAGACTTGATACCTTGGGTTTTTCCATTTTCTGCACCAGTCATATCTCAGCTGTAATTGCATAAAATCGACTTTTGCAAGAGGTCATTTTGAAGGAAATTACACCAGCTATCGATCAAAGATACTTTTAGGAGCGTAGATCAACGCGCATGCGCAGGAGAGGCTAGTTTATGAAAAGAAAGGGACCAGGCGGTTAAGCATGGTGAAGTGGACCTTGTCAGGTTTGGCCCGGGAAGTATTTTTCCCCACCTTCTAACCCCAAATTATGACGAAAGTAAAAGTTTGTAGGTCCTAAAGTGACCCCTGTTTTCTACGGCACCCTAGGATTCCTCTAAAAAACCCTCGAAATCGATGTTCCTTCTATCGAATCGCATTCTGATGCATTTCAACGAATCAATCTGAAAATTTTTTGACATATTCTTGGAACTCCATCAAATGAAAGAAAGATATTTGCATATTGACAACTTTGGATTTAGACCCCGAAAAAAATTCTTGAATATTGAAAAACGATTTTTCTCATGGAGGTTGGGGATGAGCACGGAATTTGAACATTCCACCGTGTCTGTCAGGTTATTTTACATCGAAAACTGCTTAGAAACATATAACTTTAGGTGGTGGAACATGGTCAAAAATGCAAAAAACCATTTTCAAAGCAAATTTTGAGTCAGTAATTTGCATCTTCTGCGCATGCGCGTCCTCCTACATCTCTGAAAGTATTCTTAACCGATAGCTGATGCAATTTCCTTCAAAATGACTCCTTGAGGAGGTCGATTTGATGCAGTAAAACCTGAGATTTAGCTGGTCCAAGAAATGAAGAAATCCAAGGTATCAAATCCGTGAAGCCGTGGCTCCTTCAATGGGCCCGAAAAGTGCGAATTTTGAGTCGGACTGTTTCAAAAAAGTGAACATGTGTTTTCGATGTAATTTTTGACGTAGAAACCGAATCCGTGGTCAGTTTTGTTCCAAACCTTCAAGATTTTTGATGATTTCCAAAAAACCGACCGGAGGGTGTACGGCCATTCCCAGCCTTTTTCTACACATTTGAGATGTATGTTGGGCATTGGCAAAGGTTTGGACTTGTCGCGTAAAAGATGCAAGTATGTTTTTCTTTGTATTTTGACCAGCTGAAGACGATAGCGATGGTTTCGAGGCTTGGGAATGAGTTGGGAGTCAGATTTGGACTGATGGAGCTATATTTTGTTTTATGATCTTATCAGAGAGAACTGCATCATGCACTCCATATCTCTCTCTCAAGTTATTCCTGTGCCTCAAAACCATCAGCATCGTCTTCAGCTGGTCAAAATACAAAGGAAAACGTACTTGCATCCTCTAGTATCAAGTTCAAACTTTTGCCTATATTCAACATACATCTCAAATGTGTAGAAAAAGGCTGGAAATGTCCGTACACCCTCCGGTCGGTTTTTTGGGAATCATCAAAAATCTTGAAGGTTTGGAACAAAACTGACCACGGATTCGGTTTCTACGTCAGAAATTACATCAAAAACACATGTTAACATCTTTGAAACAGTCCGACTCAAAATTCGCACTTTTCGGGCCCATTGAAGGAGCCACGGCTTCACGGATTTGATACCTTGGATTTCTTCATTTCTTAGACCAGCTAGATCTCAGGTTTTACTGCATCAAATCGACCTCCTCAAGGGGTCATTTTGAGAGAAATTGCATCAGCTATCGATTAAGAATACTTTCAGAGATGTAGGAGGACGCGCATGCGCAGAAGATGCAAATTACTGACTCAAAATTTGCTCTGAAAATGGTTTTTTGCATTTTTGACCATGTTCCACCACCTAAAGTTATATGTTTCTAAGCAGTTTTCGATGTAAAATAACCTGACAAACACGGTGGAATGTTCAAATTCCGTGCTAATCCCCAACCTCTATGAGAAAAATCGTTTTTCAATAATCAAGAATTTTTTTCGGGGCCTAAATCCAAAGTTGTCAGTATGCAAATATCTTTCTTCTATTTGATGGAGTTTCAAGAATATGTCAAAAAAATTTCAGATTGATTCCTTGGAATGCATAAGAATGCGATTTGATAGAAGGAACATCGATTTCGAGGGTTTTTTAGAGGATTCCTAGGGTGCCGTAGAAAACAGGGGTCACTTTAGGACCTACAAACCTTTACTTTCGTCATAATTTGGGATTAGGAAGTGGGGTAAAATACTTTTCGGGCCATACCTGACAGGGTCCACTACACCATGCTTAACCGCCTAGTCCCTTTGCTTTGAAATTGATTCTTGAACTTTTTGCCCACTTTCCACCACCAAAAATGACATATTTTAATGTGGTTTCCGACGTAAAATGAGCCGAAAAATATGATGAGATGGTTCACTAACGTCTTAAGCACAGATAACAGGGTTAAAAATTGATTTTTATTTCTCAACAATTCTTTTCGGGGCTTGAATCAAAAGTTGTCGAGATGAAACCACTCTCCTTCAAATTGTTGATGTTTTAAAAGTATGTCAAGCAAATTTCAGTACGTTTCATCGAGATGCGTCAGAATGCGATTCAATACAAGGAACATCGATTTTTAGCATTTTTTAGAGGGTTTCCAGGCTGCCCCAAAACATAGGGGCGACTTCGGGACCTAAACACTATTGCTTTCCTCATAGTTTAGGGTTAGAAACTGGGGGAGATTGCTTCCGGGGCCATACCTGACAAGGGCCGATTCACCATGCTTAACCGCCTAGTCCCTTTCTGAGGGTTTGAGTATGCATTATAACAATTTTTTGGGGTGTATTCTATTGACTTGCAACTATGTTAATAGTTTTTGAGTCGATTCTGAAGTCCCCGTAATTTGTAGTGCCTCATAAAGGGCCGAAATGTCAATTCCGTCCCCTGTAGAGAACCTACCTTTGACTCTTGCATTCACTGCAACGCATATTCAGAGTCGAAAACCCTCATGTGTAGCTATGCACTTCAATTTTTAATACTCCAAACAACATATTTCACCACTTTGTGGATCAAAATTACTTGCTTAGTTCGCGCACGGACATCCGACATTTTGAAGACGGATTTGCACCGAAACTGCTCGCACAACAATAATTAGGTCAGCAAAGTTCCCGAAAGTCTATTGAGCCTCTTTCATCAATGAGGTTGGTTTCCAGATACCCAAATACACCTAATTCTCGCGCGACATAAACCGAAAACTCGAATCCGCGGCCGAGTGCACCATATAAACGTGTTTTCCAAATGGCGTACAAAATTTTTCGTCAATTCCGTCCCCATGTTGTGCTCCTCCCCAACGCGCCATATCGCTTTGTGGAACACATTTCCTTGGAGTATTTGGTTGCATAAGATCAAATCTATGCGGAAAAGAGTCTCCGATTAGTTGGCGAGCCGTGAGGATATTTCTAAGGCGAAATGTCAATTCCGTCCCCTTTACGACCCCTTAAACTCGACATATCTTTGTCCGGCTTCAATTTTGAGCTACGTAGCTCCAGGTACTTCCTCTTTGTGCCAAGACGAGTGGAAACTCACTACAACGACCCATTAAAACTTGTCTGGGGCTGAAATAATTTTTTGCCCAAATCACTCCCTACGACGATTTTGGTCCCAAGAAATCACACTTTCGGCGAAATCACTCATATATAAGTCGCTTGCCCCCACATGGGCTTACTCTAGTTGGGTTGAGAATCTGTCACCCAATATCAAATGCATCGTAACATAATACTCAGTAGAGCGACAGAAACTCTTGATTATTCTTCCCGAGATAATTGAGGATAGATAAATCAAGTAGAATTCGAGGTAGAAATCCATGACGCATGCATATCGTTAGTGCGCGCGCGGGACCTGGCAATACAGCATGGCGAGAGCAGACGACCGGACCGACGAGCCGCGAGCTATGTTTGCTCAGATCGACGCGCCACCGGCTGGCCAACTTCGGAACCCCAACTGGTCACAGTAGCGGACCTCCCCCCACCACGGGAGTTGTTAGACCTGTGTATACGGCCGTGACGTTGGCAGATCGGTTGAGGTCGGTGGAGTTCGGGTGCATTCGGTGGGGGAGAAGTGGAGGAACATGCCACTTTGTGAAAATATCGTAAAACTGTAGGTCTAATATCGTAATTGATATGGTGGAGGAATGGTGGAATAACAGTGGAGTTCAGTGGAGGAACATCGGCAGTCAGTGGAATTTCAGGTGGCACGCGGTGACAGTCGGTGGCAGTCGTGGCCCTCGATGGCAGTCAGTGGCATTCGGTGGCACTGGACGAATTCTGTGACCGCAAGGGGGACATTGTGTCCCGGGGTGTGACGACCCTCCGGCCCCAGTTACTAGGACACCGTACCCGGCACGGTGTCCTTGAACCAACTTTAAATGAGTCGGAAGACCACCTCGCCAAATATCTTCTTAAATGGTTGTTCAGGGCTCAGATAACATCTTCCAACTGTTTTTAAAATCGCCTACGTTAGAATTTTCAAATAAAACGACTTTTATGATTTTTTTGGAAAAATTGTCAAAAAACGACTTTCACGCGCTTTGGTGATGATAAACGCTTAGTTAAATCAGGGTGTCTATTAGAATCTTTGCAAGGCGAAGAAGGACTTTCTAAGGACTTTTGAAGGACCAAAACCGGACAATGTAAGGACTTGGTTTTGGGAGCTACATGCTCATCGAGTACCCAAATACCATTCTTGGATCAACTATTAACTATAATTTATGTAATAACTAAATTTGTAAGTGTCCTCACAATAGTTGAAAGTTGAAGCGATCTATTTTTTTTATATATATAATCGAACTCACGAGCAAATCGAGTAAGATGTATGAGAACGCTCATTCTGCGTATTGAATTCTTTCAATCCCTCCTGACCCCCCCCCCCGCAAGATCTTTCGCGAAATCTCCACCAAGATGTTCGGGACCAATTTTTAAATTTCTACACTCATTCAGAAAAATATCTAGTAGTATATGGAAAATCCACGAGCGTGCTGGCACTGATGACATTTTTTTTTCTTATTTCTCAACTACTTTGAGAAGTTATTCTGCAAGACATTGTATTGCTTGCCTCCGAATTCCAAATTAGTAAGGACCTAGCCATGCAAATAAGGACTTTCTAAGGACATAAGGACTTTTCAAATCAAATAAGGACATTCTAAGGACTAGAAGGACTGGAAGGACCGGTAGACACCCTGTAAATGCTTCAAATTTCACGAAAATTTCGTCACAAAGTGCAGATGGTTCATGACACTCTATCCCAAACGATTCGCAATGTAATACGTAGAGGAAGGGATAGGCTCCGTGAGCTGTGACTAATGCTTGGGTAGAGAGTCAGATATGGCGAATATAGAAAGGTCCACCTATCTTTATTGGGAAATTTGTCGTCTGCTCACGACTCTGTCTTCTTCTTACTCACATTGGTCCTAATAATATGTACAAACTGCCTTGGACTCTCGGCAAGGTCCTCATCGCGTAACAAAAGCTCTCACTCCGGTTTTGGAGAGCTTGCAGGTTCGTCATACCTGCTCCACATCTCGCATTTAAGTGGAGGGGGTAGCTCTATAGTAGTTCTAAGATGCCATGTGCTCGCTTTCATGAAGAGAATCGACTCAAATTTTGGGTATTGTGCATGAAAAAGGAGGCGGGAGTGCAGAAGCTGAAAAGAGACATGGAAGACTGCTCCAAAAATGTTCAGCGATTGTCGGTCAGAATGATAGATTGACCTATCTGACTCACCCATGTCTGACATATAGATAAAGGTACTTCATCATTCTGACCATCAATCGCTGAACATTTTTGGAGCAGTCTTCCATGTCTCTTTTCAGCTTCTGCACTCCCACCTCCTTTTTCATGCACAATACCCAAAGTTTGAGTCGATTCTCTTCATGAAAGCGAGCACATGGCATCTTAGGACTACGATAGAGCTACCCCCTCCACTCAAATGCGAGATGTGGAGCAGGTATGACGAACCTGCAAGCTCTCCAGAACCGGAGTGAGAGCTTTTGTTACGCGATGAGGACCTTGCCGAGAGTCCAAGGCATTTTGTACATATTATTAGGACCAATGTGAGTAAGAAGAAGACAGAGCCGTGAGCAGACGACAAATTTCCCAATAAAGATAGGTGGACCTTTCTATATTCGCCATATCTGACTCTCTACCCAAGCATTAGTCACAGCTCACGGAGCCTATCCCTTCCTCTACGTATTACATTGCGAATCGTTTGGGATAGAGTGTCATGAACCATCTGCACTTTGTGACGAAATTTTTGTGAAATTTGAAGCATTTAACTAAGCGTTTATCATCACCAAAGCGCGTGAAAGTCGTTTTTTGAAAATTTTTCCAAAAATAATCATAAAAGTCGTTTTATTTGAAAATTCTAACGTAGGCGATTTTGGAAACAGTTGGAAGATGTTATTTGAGCCCTGAACAACCATTTAAGAAAATATTTGGCGAGGTGGTCTTCCGACTCATTTAAAGTTGGTTCAAGGACACCGTGCCGGGCTTAGGCCCGAAGCCGGTAGGGAAAAGACTGGTCCCGAGACTAACGCTCGGTACTTTGACTTCTCCCGAAAACCCGCAAGGGGGGTTGGGGCATGGTGCCTTATCCCTGGAGTCTGACGAGCTCCCGGCCCCAGTCATCGCCCGCCGGAGCGAGGAGACCGCACATCTCCATCCGGCACCACGAGAATGGGTGAGTCTAGGGACTCGTATTGGAATCGCCCTCGGGCGATAACAATGCGAGCCCGGAAGACTCATCCATCATCCCGAGGGACTCCCTGGGCTCTCAGGAAACCCAGGCGAGTCCCAAAACCCCCCATCGAGGGGTGGGCATCGGCCTTGTGCTGGGGGCTGAGCCCAGAATTCGGTAGTCGGGGAGGAGGACTGAGTAATGATAAGGATGTGGAGTAGTCCATTCTGGTATCATATGTTCAAAGTTGAATACTCACCCCTTTTTGTTTTTATCCAGCAAATTTGGGACGATAGATCTAATGTAAGCACATGAACAGATTGATAATAACATGATTCCGAGGAGACTCTGTAAATTGAACAAGGCAAACTACCACAGATATAGATTAATGAAGAATGAATCCCATCGTGCCAATCAGCACGTTCCAATTCAAGAGGAACGTGACTTCGAATTTCTGGTCAGGATTGGGATTTTTCCGGTGGAAATTACAAATCACCCCCTACCCTGTTCTGTAGGGCTGAATTGATTTTTGATGTTACCAAGAACCGTTCCCAGAATCCCCAGGGGATCTCAAAGTACGCTTGCGAGAGACTGAACGGGATAATTTTGTCGTGGCAACAAGTGCCGTTCTGAGAGTGGTGAATTGTTAGGTATTTCGGACGTTCGAGAGGGTGAAGAGATAGTCTCCACTCCTCACATTTGTATGACGAAATCTTATCAAATATTCTATTTCTATTATGGAGCCCGATGACGAGAGGAGCTATGTTTGTTTCGAAACTGAGATGGGAAAAATCTTGATAGAAGAAGATCCAATTCAACGACGAAGATTGTGAATGTTCCACGTACCATAAATCTACACTAGCTCATGATTTCCTCTCAGATCTTGTGATTCCCAATCGAAAATTAACAGTAAAGATTTGTCCTAAGTCTGTTTTGGAATCTTGCTAGGGACAAGATGACACTTTTATGAGAGAGAGAAAATGTTAGGCGATGGTGGAAACTGTTGAGGGTGGGACAAAATCTGGCCCAAATACCCTGGGCTAAGATTCACGTGGGACACTCATCTTGATGGCCAGAGCGTGCAGGTACATTTTCTCGCATAAAATCAACTTGCAACGATTCAGAAGGACCAATAACTTCACCTCTGTAGATGCACGTGGAACGCCGTTTTTCGCGTTCTTCTCAAAATTGGAGTTTCCCGATATTGATATTTGACGATAGTTCATAAAATATTGATAGCTATATCTCATATGTCGAATTCATCAACATCGTGTTGATATCGTCAAACAAAACGTCGAAAAATGTCGAAAATATCGATATCGATAAAAATTATCTGATCGTACTGTATATCTACCCGACCGATTGTTCTTAAATTTTGACATGCATGATGTTTGTCGCACATCAACACTACCTCATAGCAGACCACTCCCGTATTGTTCATGAACAGTGAACTAACCCCTGAACCAAAATTACTCTCCTGTTACAAAATTTCTAGACCAAAAATTCGGTGCAAAATTTCGAGCGTAATCATGGCTGAAATGAATAGTGGATAGACAGATAGAAAGATAAGCTCCATTGTGCCCGTAGGCAAAAACGGAGATATTACAATATTATCATACAACTTTGTATAAAAATTTCTTAGGAATGAGAAATAAATTCACCTGATACTTAATTTTAACCAAGAGGAAGAAGAAAGCCATATATATCTCCCTATACTATCTAGTTCTTTCCAAATCATTTGCCCCACGCCGCCCCACACTCCATTTTACAATCCGCCCCACTTCGCCCCACACCGCCCCACTCCACCCCACACTGTCGGATAACACGAAATCCGCCACACGGCACCCCACACCACCCCACATAACATATGCGTTTCCGCCCCACTCCGCCCCAAACTACCGTTCAAAATCCGCCCCACTCTTCATGTTATTGTCCGCCCCACATCACCATCCAGAATCCACCCCACTCTTCGTTTTATTGTCCGCCCCACACTGCCGTCCAAATTACGCCTCAAGCTGTCTTCTGAAATCCGCCCCACATTAACCTCCAAAATCCGCCCCACACCTCCTTCTATCATCCGCCCCACACTGCCATAAAAAATCCGCCCCACTCTCAATTTCATTGTCCGCCTCATACTGACATGCACGGTCCGCCCCACACTGTTGTTCAAGTTCCTACCCATCTCGCTTCCTCCAAAGAGAAAGCTTTGTTTTCACCCTAACGAAAATTTGATCAAATTTTTCTTCGAAACCAATATATCCTCCAACAAAATCCCTCTCATCTAAAAAAGCCTCAAACCATTCTCTTACTCTCATCAAAATCTATCAATTGTAGGTATCACTTCTCCTCCTAACGGCCCCCCGAATCTGTCAGAGACTCATCTTTGCGCCCCTCTGTCTGTGTTTGTATGCGCGTGTGTGTGTAACCATGGTTTTTTACCGCATACTCTTTCTCTTTCACTGTTCACTTCATCAACTCTTGGCTCTCGACAATTTGGACACAATCCAATTCCTAATAGCCCAGTGATTTGCCAGCTTTCTTCTCTCAATCAAATTTCATCCATGGCGTTTTTGAAGCGGAATTGCTTAAATTTCGACGTTTATTATATAAATATCTTCCCAACAAAGTCCTACCGTGAATTGAGTCACCTAAATTAGAATTTTTCCTGCATAATCTATGGAATAGTTAATACCAAATTTTCATTCAACCTTTACAGATTCAAAATTTCAAAAAATCAAAATTTCCACGAAAGACTCCTTTTTTTTCATCATTCTCAAACCCACTGCATCGAAATTCCATCTCAACCAAACGACGGATATTGTTAAAAGAATCTCAATCTAGAAAGCCTAAATCTCTCTCAAAAGCTTCCTCAAAAGGATAACTCAAAAAATAGTAGAACATTCTCATTAATATTCTTTTTTCCCTCCTATCATTCTTCCACGACTCATTCATCTCAATCTTAATGACCTAAAGACCTACTCATGCGCCATTCTGAATCGATTGGTTGATACCAAATTCTCCCAAAATCCGTAAAACATTATTCAAATGAAGTTTTTCTCGGTAAAAGATCATTTTTACCAAGATTTCCAGTTTAATCATCTTTAAACCAACTGTATCGGAATTTCCTCTCAACCAAACAGATATTGTTGGAAAAACCTGTTTTCAGATGACCCAAACCTCTGTGAAATGCTTCCTCAGAGGGATAACTCAAAATATAGGATATTTCCTCAAACGTTATGATAATTATCATATAACGCCGTGAGAAAGTATTCTGCTAATTACTTTTAGCAGCGTATTTCTTCTATGATCCGCCCCACACTGCCTACTCAAAACCGCGCCACACTTCCTTCTAGAATACGCTCCACTCTCCAATTCAATGTCCGACACATATTTCTCCCTATTATACACCCACATCGCCTTCTGAAATCCGTCCTACACCACTTTCTACAATCCGCTCTATCCCATTGATTTATCGTTATAATCCTATCACTATAATATACATTCCTCAAAAAGAAAGAGTTGTATCCGTGACAAGAAATTCCTGCACTTATCTCACTGAAATCTATTTTTTATTCCAAAAACTTTCCCTGATAAGGAGTCAGCTTCAACCATTTTTTCCATCTCGCCGGGATCGTTCGATTGTGAGTCTCATCTTTCCCTCCACTATTATCCCTTCCATGCTGAACATTGATCTTTGACCATCATTGTCTCTGCTTGTATGTATGTTGTCCAGCCTTTCTCCTTAACTCTTTGATCGATTCTCCTTAAATTCTCATGAGTGACAGATAACTACCGTGAAATGTGCTGAACGGACTAACACCTAACTATATCAAAGTTTTTCACGTATCCATCTCCAACCATAGAATTTTCGACATTTTCCGAAATTCTATTATTGCAATCAGAGATATTTCCGTCCACAGTCCTCATATCAAACTTCTTGTCACTCGAGCATCGATTCTTCCGCCCTTCTCATTCACTTTGTCAATGTTCACCTCCCATTGTCATTCATTCCAATCATTGGAATCATGAATCCTCCATTTCGTTACATAGAACCACGCAATATTCCTCTTCCGTACATTTCCACGGAACTATCCATCAACCAACCAGTTTATCATGCCAATATCAACATTCCATTACCCTACTCTGAATTTTTCCAGGAACTCATTCTAGAACATATTTTCCGAGAATTAAATCTAATTTTGGGAACTTCTGACATTTTTGTTTTCAAAGACGCATCTGTCGAAAACTGTTTGATGAAATCATCTTTGAACCCTCCCAGCACACCTCGACGTGGTCATCGATCACTCATGAACGTTTCAGAGAGTTTGATCAGAGAATTGACTAGAACTCGTGAACGGAAGGAAGATCAACATACATGTCAAAACATTGAATTCCTCTGCAAATCATCATGTTCTGTAAACACCGGATACTTACAAGAAATATTTAACCCAAAATTGAAAGATCTCGACGTCGAGAACGAAATGGTGGGAACCTCTCTCTTGATACTCTGAGGATAAAAAGTTCTTCTGAGAATGAAATTCCCAGATTATACTCTCATATATTCCTTTGCGAGTCATCATTCTTCTTCAACACTGACTATCTTCGAGTGGAAAGTGTCATCTACAGTCCGAAGATCTCGCTGAGATGAACAATATGGTGAAAACCAAATTGCTCTCTCTGAGAATTTTGACGATGAAAAATTCATCTAACGAGATAATCCTCTCATTATTCTCGTACATATTCTATAACCAGACTTAAATGAAGAACTCACAGACTTGTATATGTCGTAGCCAGATAGGTAAATCAGCCAGTTACGTGACCGTCTAGTCAGTTGCGTAACGGCACGCGGATGGACAACTCTGCGTGGAAGCTTATATTCTATTCCTATTAGTCTAGCCGGTAACGCAACTGACTGAAATCGTCGGCCAGTTACGCGACTGACTGACGCATCTTTCGCGGTTAGGTGAATAATCATGGAAAGGAAATTGAACGAGCGAACAAGAGAACGAGGATCAACAGTATTTGTTCAACTTGATTGAATACTCATTCACTGATATATCCACCCCTTGTAATATCTTGACTCGTGTAATTCCTATCTACCACAATTCGTTATAGTCTTGTGACGAGACATTTTTCTCTGATCTTCTAACTCAAATCAAATTCATATCGTAAAAATCGTCGTCAACACAGAGTCGATATCCATCATCTTGTTCTCCTCGCCAATATCTCTTGATTGTAGGTCACCTTCCTTTCTTCAAGATCATTCCCAGCCCACTAGAAATCCATCTTTCGCGGTCTTCGGCCTTGTTTGTGTGTATGTTGTTCTCTGCCATCCATGAGTTCTCCCCAACCCTTCAATTGATCTTTATAGAATTCATCTGTTGGGTAGATGACCACTCGATGATGTTCTAAAATGGGATTTGCAGCTCAATCCATTCAAATAACTTCCGATATTTGCGTTTTGTGATATCGAAAAGTCAATATCTTCGAGAACCTGACAATTTTATTCACAAATATTTTCATCCACAATGTTCTTACCAAAGTTCGCGTCACCATAACTAACATCATTCGGTGATTCTCCGTGACCTGATTCATATGGATGATCCATATTCATCCATTCCCATAATTTGAAACATACATTCGGCATTATTCAACGAAAAATCGCGTGCCAATCATGTTTTATTCATCAATACGCAATTCCGTATCAACCGATTGATCGATTCTGTCGAAAATAAATATTACATCAGGTTACTCTGGATTTCTCTAGGAACTATCTTTAGAACATATTCTTCGAGAATTGTAAACTTTTTTCCAAAATGGCATATTCTTTCATTTCGGACACATGATGCAAAAACAGTTTAATCGATGAAGCTGTGAATATCTTCAGAATGTTCTTGGGTGATCATCTACTACACACATGGGTTCCAGAAGGATCGGCTGAAGGGCTGAGGAGAACGCGTGAACGGAAGAAAACACACACATCAAATTATCGACTACTTTCATAAATAAGCAATCACCTACATAAATAACCATGAAAAATAACGATCTTTCTTACCTCCAATTATCATTGAGCGGAAATTTTGTTTACAATCGAGAGACCCCAGGGCGAGGAAGAAAATCGTGGAACCTGAATCTGTGTTAGTGTAGATTTTCAGAATGGAAAATCGACGTCGCTATTGAGACGTGTGTCAATTGTCGGTGTGTTTTTTCTGTTCGACGCCTTCACATCAACCCTTTAACCGATATCTTCGGAATTGATATGGACGGTAGAGGGCCTTCTAGGGATGCGCCGGAAGGATTCACAGTTCACTGTATCAAACTGTTTCCAATTTATGTGTCTCAAAAATTCCAAATGTCAGAATTCTGATGAATTGACTATTTTACTACAAATATCCCCCCCCCCCCCCAATTTCACTCATCCAATTTGAGTATCTCAGAGTACTTTCCTTACTCTTGCAAGAATGAAGATATCGATCTATCGCAAGTCCATGTACATCAACGTGAAAATCAAGGAATCGCATTCAACCGGACCCATTCCTGTGGTCCCCTGATACAGAGTTGACTCAACTTTGAACAGAATTGAGAAAATCGGTGCACAATATTCTTGCTATAGGTAGTCGAATAGTTTGGTTCGTTTTGGTGAATATCACGTTTATGATGAATTGTCAGCGGCTCCGAGTATGAGCCGCACACGCATATAATCCTCACTCCGATCTTCTGAATTCTACAATAGATGAAAGAAAGTGCAGTTTATATTCGGATAAATACGTATAAGGGGGGGGGGGGTTAAAAAATCGAGAATTTTCCTCAGACCATCGAATCACCAAGACTCCTTCTAACATCGTTTGGAATTACATGTACAAATTCCTGAATTCACAACTGGCTCTTGGGTATATGAATCCCTCATTCCTGATTGACATGATATATTCATCAATTTCTACGAAGCGTCATCATATTACTGCTCACGACAATAGTCATAAATTTGACGCATGGTTGTTGAGTCGTTGCTTACAAGGCCCTGTCCAGTCAACTATAAGGAGATCTCGTGTAAGACCGTGCACCAAGTCATAAAGCCTGCTGGGATGCTTCACTAAGTGTCCAAGCACAGGGCTCCAAAACGAGTATTCATCGTGATGGTAAATTTTATGGAGGAAGGGGGACTATAAGTTCCTCTGATCCAGGTGGTGGTTGGCGAGCGGAGCGAGCAGGGGGGCTTGCCCCTCCTAGTAGATATATATATATATGAATTCATAGAGAGTCGTATCGGTATAAGATATTCGGTCAGCGCTATCTACAGTCTTGTTTTAATCACAGAATGACACGTCAATTGAATTAATCAGGAAACATTGTTGCACGGATTAAATCGGTAACCCACTTTTCCTTACTCGGAGTGATCGGATCAATACTTCTGGGATTATTGAGAGGCCTTGGGTGTCAAGCTTGAGTATTTGGAGTTCCAATGAATGTTCAAGTGATGTCAATGGAGATGAGTTGCGCAGGAGGGGCGGGAGAGAGAGTTCCAGAGCCTCGCACCGCGAAACTGGAAAGAATATTCAGTGGTTTTGAGCCTAACTTTAGGGGTTTCACGATCTCTGACTTCACTCCCACTGGTGGGTCTGTGCTGATACTAATTGAACATTGCTGTCAGGTATTCGGGCTCTTTCGTTCTAATGGCTTTGTAAATGAGAATGGCAGCAAAGTTCCGTCCTCCAAGATCGACAAGACCAAATATTCAACTTGTATACAATTTTATATACATTTGTTGATTTCCATTGTTATTACGTTGTTTTAGCCCTATGGGACCCATTGTCCCCGGGTAAATGAACCAAATCAATCAATCAACCAATTCCCCAATCCCGCTCTTGCACGCCGTGACTCTAAGACTCGAACACCGACGATGTCTTCTCTCTCCAGCGAGGGAAGAATTGGACCGAGTACGGCAAACAAATTACCTTTTGCATTTTGAACCGGTATGTTCGAACCGGAGTTCAGAACACCATTTATTACCAATCCGCAGTGCTCGGGAGTGCCATCAACAGTGATCGAAGTCCGAGCACCAGTCTGCAATGACGAGGAAGGCTGTTGAATACCCGCGTCATTCAGATTATTGAATGGACCACTCCCAGAATCACGATCTGAATTAGAAACATTTTCAGATCTACCAGAAATTTTTAAATGATTCTTCAACTCTTCAATTTCCTCCAAGATCAATTGTCGATCGAGTTTCATCTCGTCCAGCTAAGATGATTGCTTCTTCAGTAGTTTCTCAAGCACACCCACTCGTTCGAGTAGTTCCTTATTATTCTCGACCACTGCTGGAGCATTAGTGAAGACAGACCACTAGTAGAGGCAGTAGTGGATCAAAAGAAGGAACGTTCGAAACAGATTCAATTTTTTCAAACAGATTTGTGAAATCATTCAGAAATAGAGCAAGGTTCATAATGAACCGATGATAATCCAACAGTTTGAATCATGGTTTGCCTCAATTATCTAATTCCTAGCGTGAATTTCCGATATCCCAATATCCACGATATATCGACGTCGACCAAATTTGGATTCGTTGATATCGTGTCGATATCGACTCGTCATCGACATTGGAGCCGATATAATATCGAAATATCAGGGAACTCAACTCAAAATTGGCCGCAGCATCCGCGACGGACCAAACGAGAGTTGATCTTGGATACGGCTATTCAGGAAATAGTCAACCTCGCAAGTCTCGAACCCAGACCGTTCATTCTGTGCAATTGAATACAACAGAATGAGGCCATAGATTGAGAATGAAACATACGAGCGCCGTTCATCTTAGGGGAGTCGGCTGCTAGACACCAGGTTTTGGACATTCCGCCCGCCTCATTTGATGGAAGACAATTTGAATCTGAAGCTCAAGATCTCATAGGTGATCTGGCTAACTTAGTGATGGGTCTGGTAACTCCTCGACACTCAGTTTTGACTGTTGCCACCCCGACGAGCCTATCGGATCCGGGTATCACTCGGGTCACTCGTCCTAGAGGCCACTTGCCGTCTGGTTGTTGCATACTCGGGTCGAGAACGATTACGAAATTTCCCTCTGCAACGTTCTTCTGAGGTCGCGTCCACTGAACTCGTTGTTGGAGCGTGTTCAAATAGTCTCGATTTCATAGTGTCCAGAACTGATCTTGCATTCCTTTGACTAGTCTCCAGTGAGTCAGATGATCCATATTCCGGTGACCAAAGGATGGTCGAGGTAATCCATGAGATGGCTTACTCCCCCGAAAGTGAGCGGGTGTCAACGCCGTTATGTGATCGAGGTCGTTGGTAGAATGAACTAGAGGTTTGTTGTTCAGAACCACCGCTACTACAGCAAAGACTGCGGAGAATTTCGCAAGCACAACTTGCAAGTTCACCAAGTCACCACGCAAGCACCACTGACGCTTTTCTTTGTTCGCGGCTCAGTCTGTGTCTTTTGCTCCTATTCCGAACGAGCCCCCAAATGCGGGATTTCCGTCCAGGAATAGGAGCTTGCAAATGATAAGTCACCTTTTTGGAAGCTTGGTTTATTACGAAACCATCACACACGCTAACCCATATTCAAGCTCTCACTAGGGGATGGGGTGCGTATAACGTACGCTACTTGAAAAATGGCGAGGATCGCGCGTTTAGTATGTGTTACGTAAATACGTGGCCACATATAGACTGACTGCCGGGCTGCGGCATAACAGCCGCATGCCCTGTGCCCTCCAACCCGCGGCATGAACACACGCCTCTCGAGTAGAAGAGACACACATGCTTACACACACATACACGCTCTCTCGCTCACTCGTACTCCTACAATACTCCCCGTTGTAATTCCATATTTATGACGATTTGCCTCGTAGATTGATGGAACGAGTTAGACCTGCTGAGAGTTTCGGGACTATCATGTCGCACACCAGTCCCAAATGTGTAACCTTTTATGGTCAGCATTATGAATGGAAGGAAGAGGAAATAGTCCCAAACTATCCAGCTGTCTTATTGTCAGTCGACGCAGTTCGAGCGACTTTCATCAACATGCACGATTGGTCCAACTCACTGTCAGACGACGCCATCTTGGAGTATACGGCATCAAATTACCAAATTGTAACACTGGCAAACAACAAAATTGTATCAGGGCACTGAATAATCAAATACGTCGCTCAATACCGGGAGTATATTAACGAAGGCAGCGACATAGGCTTGAATGATTCAACAATACAACTTGCGATTGATTCAAGAAGGAATGGAAAGAAATAGGAGTATGAGAGGCGAATAGAAGAGAGGGGGAGAAGTAGGGAGGGAAAGAGATATGTGTAGGGGGAGAGAGAGGGAGAGTGAGTTGTGACTAACGCGATACCTCGGATGCTGGGGACGGAGGTATGCGTAGTCCATGGGCTCTGGATCTCGGGAGAGAGCCTATGTATTAGGATTCATGACTCGATCTGAAGTGTAAAAATGCATATAGGGGGTGGTGAATAGATCAAGGCTAGGATTTTGAGATAAGGTTCTGTTGAAATTTTTAGAAGCGGGATTTGGATCACATGCAAATCCCGGTTTTCCCAAAATACCCTAATTTCTGAGAAAACTTGATTTTAATATGTTTTAATTGTATCGCGATAATGAAAAACTGTTAATGATTTGAAATACTATTTTCGTTTTTACTATACTTTTATTTCAAAGAAAAGCGGTACGCAGGAAGCACTTCGAAACCACGAAACAAACGAAGCAGCGGCAAGAAGAAGTAATGAAGAGAACGCCGCCGAGCGGACCCCTTTATATTATATCTGAGGTGTCTTGTGAAGCTAAGAATGCTGTGCGCGGCGCGCCGCAGATCGTCGCCCCAACACGGGAATCCCATATGAAACCCCGAAAAGCGCGCGCGGCGCACGATATTTCGAACCTTTAACATGAGACTCTCATAAAAGATCGCTCAAACAGAGCGCGGCGCACCCGAATTCGAGCGTTCAACACGGGACTTCCATAAGAGCTACCGCGGCACGACGGAGCATCATTCGAAAGCGCATGCGTCATCTAATCTAGAAATTAGTTCGCATGACGCAACTCGATCTTACTTCACTCGATACATTTTTGAACATTCTCACACGCCCCCTCAAAAATTAATCGGGTCAGATTAAATATGAAGATCGAAGAATCAGTCTCGACCGGCTCTTTCCTAAGCTTATGATGGAAATTACTTCCAAGTGCTTTCTTTGTACCTTCTGGGAATACATATGGTCCAACATTTGTTCTAGGGTTGAGGGAAACCCAGAAAAACCTCAACCGGACCATCTCATGACTTCAATCGGTCATGTATTGATAATAGCAATCGATACATCAATATAGTATATAACATGTACTGCACAGGCTGCATCTCAATTCAATCCAATTGCCGCTCGCAGCTCGAGAAATCTTGGTGCTGGCAATGGTTTGGTCAGCATATCAGCTAGTTGATTACCTGTAGGAATATATTGTTGTTTATATGAGTTGAATTATGTTTCTCTCGACTTGTTCCCTTGTGAAATGATATTTTATATCGATATGTTTTGATCTTTTGTGGCTAGTTGGATTCTTGGCAATGCTAATGCATCCGTTATTATCTTCATATATCATAATTGGTTTTCCCAATTTTATATCAATAGTCATTGCCAATGACTTCAACCATAATGCCTCTCGTACAGCTTCGAAAAGAGCCATATATTCTGCTTCAGTAGATGAAGCAGCTACAGAGTTTTGTTTTCTCGTATTCCAGCATATGGTGCATTGCTCAAACAATTTGAACAAGAATCCGGTGGTACTTTTTCTATCGGTTTCATTTCCACCCCAATCAGAATCTGCATAGCCAGTCAAGATTTCTTCATATCTTTGTTTCTTATATGTGAGTTTGATGTCAATGGAACCCTTCAAGTATCTTAGAACTCTTTTCAGTAGTTGCCATAATTTTTTATTATTTTTGCTAGCATAACGACTTAGAATGTTGATCGCTGTGCTCAAATCTGGTCGCGTGCAAACCATTATGTACATTAAACAACCAATGAGACATTGACACGGAGCATTACAATCTTCATCAGAATTGAGAGCCTCGTAATCTAATTTAACTGGAAGTGGTGTGTTTACTGAATTGCAATCTTCCATATTAAATTTCCTCAGAACTGTTTTGATATAAGCGCTTTGATCCAAAGTCAGAATATTGTTGTTTCTGCTGATTTTAATACCAAGAAATATATTGATCTCTTTCAAATCCAACATTTCAAATTCTGACATGGAATAATTTTTAAATCCGTTCATGATTTGAAGCTTTTCACAAATTATGACTATGTCATCAACGTACAGTATGACATATATATTTTTATCTATGCTACCTTTATCTAAGATGTAAATGCATCTATCAACAACAGAATTCTTGAAGCCGATTTTCAAAAGCTTCTCTTCGAATGTCTCAAACCAACAACGCGCGCCATGCTTTAAACCGTACAAGGATTTGTTTAATTTGCAAACTTGATTTTCTTTGCTTTTGATACCTTCAGGTACCCTCATGTAAATTTCTTCTTTCAATTTTCCGTTCAAAAATGCAGTTTTTACATCCATGTAATGGATTGATAAATTGAACTGGTTAGCAAAAGCAAGTAGGAATCTGAAACTCGAAATACGCGCCACTGGAGCAAATGTCTCGTTATAGTCCTCTAAATATCTTTCACTGAAACCACGCGCGACTAGTCGGGCTTTATATTTCATCGGGTTACCAAATTCATCGTTTTTGATTGCGAATGCCCATTTGCAATCTACGATGTTTTTGTTTGCAGGTCTCGGAACTAAAGTCCAAGTTTCATTGACTAATAATGAATTTATTTCATCTTCCACAGCCCGTTCCCAATGTTCTTCATCACGACTTACTTGAATTTCTGAAAATGACTGGGGTATTTTGCACGCGATAGATTGAGCACAAAGAAGGAAATTAGTAACCGATGTATCCTCATCGTAGCTAATATGGGGCAGCCGTTTGATTCTATTACTTCTTTGAAGATCTGAAATTTCATTCAAAGGGTCCTTATTTGTCTGAGATTCTGAAATTTGTGCGTCATCTGTTATGCTCACAGATTCATCGGGCTTTTGGTGAGCTGTATTATTCATGTTAACCGTTGATTTTACTACATCAACTTTCTGGACCTTTTCTGATGTTGAAGCCATATCAGTTGCATCAGTATTTGATTGAGAGCTCTCAACTCTCTTTTGTCCAGTTACTGGTCCAGATATCAAGTAGTTACGCTCATTGACAATGACATCCCTGATTGTAACGAACTTCTCATTATCCACATCCCACGCTTTGTATCCATTGGGTTCATACCCCACTAAAATGGCTTTACTCGTTTTTCTTTCAAATTTTGTTTTTCTGATCTTATTATGAATGTACAGAGTACTCCCAAACACTCTTAAAAACTTTACTTTTGGCTCTCTATTATGCCACAATTCGTATGGAGTTTTTCTCGTTTTTAAAGCTTTAGTTGGAGTAATATTCAATAAATAAGTAGCTGTTGAAACAGCTTCTCCCCAAAATTTTCCATCTAACTTCGATCCATGAATCATGGCACGAGCCTTTTCAGTTATTATACGAACCATTCTTTCAGCTACGCCATTTAATTGCGGGATTCGTGGGACCGTCAAATGGAATGTTATGCCCTTTCGCACGCAATAATCTTTCATCTCATTAGACAAATATTCACGTCCATTATCAATGTACAAATTCACTATTTTCTAATTAAAATGTGCTTCAGCTTTTGATATGAAGTCTTGGAATATTTTAAAAACATCTGATTTGTACGCAATCAAGTATGTTACGCAATAGTGCGTGAACTCATCAATAAATAGCACAAAATACTTCTTGTCATCTATTGATGATGGATCTATGGGACCGGCAACATCAGAATGAACTATGAAAAGCGGCCTATTGACATAGCTCTTATCTTCACTTTTCTGAAATGGTAATCTCGCTTGCTTTCCATCGATGCAAGCTTCGCATAAATCATCGCTAGGTATGACATTGTCAATTTCATGAATGTCATCGATCATCCCATAACTTTTCAGTTCTGAGAATTTTGAACGACCGATGTGGCCTAGACGCTGATGCCATAAGCCATAATTATTATGCAAGACACTATAAGCATGGGCATTCGCTCTCAATCTTTTTGGATCAATAAAAAATTCAACCGATGTCAGATTATGGAAGGGTTTACCAAGTATGACAACGCTACTTCCCTTTTTTATCTCCACTCCTTGTTGGTTGAATAAGATGTCGAAACCAGCCTGCCGCAATCTTTGGACCGACAGTAAGTTGTATGGGACTTCAGGGCAATATAGGACGTTCTCCAAGGTTCCTCCGAAATTCAGCGTGCTCCTGACATTAATGATTCCCTTTTTATATGCAGCGATGTAAGTGCCATTTCTTGCTATGGATATCCTCATGGGTGGATCCAGGTTGACAAAACTTGCGAATAAGCGATCCGTTTTTATGATGTGGTCTGATGCTCCGAAATCCAGGATGAATGTCACAGTATTCTCGCCATCGCAATTTTGTATTGTTTTGGATATTGTCATGAATGCAAATCCAGAAATGCTACTGTTTGGCACCTGCTCTGCCATTTGTAATGTTTGCAAATCTTGATTCTTGTCGTGTTGCTGTTGATTTCTTTCATAATAGAAACAATCCTTGATCAGATGATTCGTTCGCCCACAATGGTAACACTTCATATTTGATTTTGTAGTCGATCGTGGTTTCTTGGCTTTCCAATTTCCTTTGGATTTATTCTTGAAGTATTCTCTACCGGAATTGTGCTGTGGGTAATTCCTTGAATTGTGGGAACCTTTTCTCTTGAACTGATGCCGGTCAGCGTGCTCGACAGTAAGAACCTCAGCACTTGTAATATTTGCATTCTTCAGTTTTGTTTCGTGATCTTCCAATCTTTTTTTGACAAAATCAATCGTCATATCATCTTCAGCCAACGTCTCCGAAGCTGTAACGACTCCGTCGTAGCTGGATGGTAAAGTCATCGAAAGATAGTTGATTTTATCCCACTCATCTATATGAGCCCCTGATGCCGATAACTCATAAATCAGCTCATCAAAAATGACTAAGTGTTGGACTAAGGTAGTGTCCCCGGATAGCTTTAAATTAGCCAACTTCTTCCTCGCAGCAAGTTGTGTCGCCGCACTCTTTCTTCTATAAATATTATCCAGAGCTTGAAGTATTTCTTTGGCTTTCAAGTCTCTGTTTGCCATATGCAAAATTGAATCCGCGAGGTATTCACGGATCACACGGGTTGCATTTGTATCCTTCTTGCTCCAATCTTCATCTGGGTCTTCGGGAATCTCTTCTTGGATCACTACATGGAGATCGAGTTCACTCAATAAATCTTCGATTCTTTCTCTCCAGATGTTATACTTCTGTCCATCAAACTGCTTGATATTCCTCTTCCAGGCAGATTTTTCCATCGTTGATAATGTGCACGATGCGTGGGAACGTGCAGGTAAATATTCACTTTTAGTCACTGAGTTTAATCGCGGAAAGGATTATGTCCAGCACGGATGCTGGGCCCATAACCTGTTGAAATTTTTAGAGGCGGGATTTGGATCACATCCAAATCCCGGTTTCCCCAAAATACCCTAATTTCTGAGAAAACTTGATTTTAATATGTTTTAATTGTATCGCGATAATGAAAAATTGTTAATGATTTGAAATTCTATTTTCGTTTTTACTATACTTTTATTTCAAAGAAAAGCGGTACGCAGAAAGCACTTCGAAATCACGAAACAAACGAAGCAGCGGCAAGAAGAAGTAATGAAGAGAACGCCGCCGAGCGGACCCCTTTATATTATATCTGAGGTGTCTTGTGAAGCTAAGAATGCTGTGCGCGGCGCGCCGCAGATCGTCGCCCCAACACGGGAATCCCATATGAAACCCCGAAAAGCGCGCGCGGCGCACGATATTTCGAACCTTTAACATGAGACTCTCATAAGAGATCGCTCAAACAGAGCGCGGCGCACCCGAATTCGAGCGTTCAACACGGGACTTCCATAAGAGCTACCGCGGCACGACGGAGCATCATTCGAAAGCGCATGCGTCATCTAATTCAGAAATTAGTTCGCATGACGCAACTCGATCTTACTTCACTCGATACATTTTTGAACATTCTAACAGGTTCCATTCACCTCACACACATATAGAGTAGGGCACACATATATCCCAATGAGAACCTATTGAGATTTCATTACGATATGTGGACGCGGGCAAGTAGATCAAGGGCACCGCCTCACGCCGCATATACGTGGCTTGGATTCTTAGGATTCACCCATGATAACTAGAGGGTATTAGAGTCCTTCAATATATCGCAAGTGGCTTCTGGTACTTCTACAATATTCAGCTATGGGGGTGCGCAGAGCTTATCAACCCGATCATGAATAATCTACACTAGAGATCCGAAATATCTGAGATCTATTCAGGGAACTAAAACAATCATTCAGATCATCATGAGAATCCTAAGGACCTTGTGACATTATTTTGGCTATTTGGGCGTACGCGTTTGAGATCATGATTTTACTTATTCTGGCTTACAAATGAGACAATGGGCTAGAAAGGGCACCCAAACATACTTTTCCGACTCGAAATGACAATCTAAATACTAATCCACAGTCACTTTTGCCCCATAGGATCATCTCTCCGCACCAAAAGAATTTAGACTCTGTTGACGGGTTCGGATACCGTTGAGGCATTAGACGACGCTCTAGAGCTGGCTGACCTCAGAATCATGTTCAGATAGCCCATTTAAGTCTCAAAAATATGTTCGGATCCTCATTCCAGCCGATTATCTGATTTGTGAGCCAGAACGAGTAAAATCATGCTCTCGGTTGCGTACCCCCAAGTAGCCAAAATAATGCCTATTTTTGACACGCTAAATAGAACCTACAGCTCGCTCCTGGCTCAAGGCTCGTCCCCGCAACTCCTTACACGTAGTTCGGGGTACTTTGGGGAGTACCTCCACACAGACTGGTGCACATCAATCCAGATGGGAGCATATGTAACCGTGGTCAAAGATGTCGTTTTTGCTAAAACGACGAACTGCGGCATTCTGTAACGCTCGGCAAAAAAATCAAAGAAAATAACCCCCGCCAAATTTTTTCGACTGGGAGTAGATGTTCCGAAGAACATCTTTGCACAAGCTTGGTGGGAGAAAATAAAGATATATCCTTGGAATTGAGTCCTGAATTTTCGACTTTTTCGAAAATAGTTCAACTTGTACCGACTGCACAGTACCTTCCAAAATTAATGGATCATGCATGGTCCACTAAATCCATGATAACTTCGAATCCCTTCATTGTATGGGAATTTTGGAAAGAGGATCTTGAAAATCAACAAAATCTATCGATTCATGTGTTCCAAATATTTTTCAAGTGCTTTTTAAGTGCCAGTAATCGATTGAAAATCTAAAAAATTTCTTCTTCAGTGGATCACCTACAACTTTGACGGGAAAGGTCGGATCACAAAAATTCCCACGAGATCTTGTAAATCTTCCTGAAATCCAGAAATTTGGTCCCTTGTAAAATTTTTGTACGACCCTCCCCATCTGACTTACGAGCTCCGGAAGAAAACTTTGTATTAAGATAGGGTGCTCATGGAGATCCCGAAGCTGGTACCTATTTTATTTCGTCTTGCTCTATTCTAGCGCGAAAACTCATCAAAGAAATATCACGCCACATGGTTTTGACGTAAAATGATCTCATCTTTCAGAATATTCGATCGGATTTTGTCTCAGATTTGAGGTGACAACAATTTTCCAAGTTTTGTTATGGAGATTGATTTATTCCATGTTTTGGCCGTCCATATTATATTTGAGACAAAATCTGATAGAACATCCTGAAAGATGAGATCATTCTACATCAAAATCATGTGTCGTGATATTTTTTCATGAGTTTTTGCACTAGAATAGAGCAGGACGAAACGAAATAGGTACCAGCTTCGGGATCTCCATGAGCACCCTATTTTAATACGAAGTTTTCTTTCGGAGCTCGTAAGTCAGACAGGAAGGATCGTACAAAAATTTGACAGGGAACCAAATTTTTAGATTCTTAAACGATCTACAAGATTCCGTGAGAATTTTTGTGATCTGACCTTTCCCGTCAAAGTTGTAGGTGATCCACTGAAGAAGAATTTTTTCAGATTTTCAATGTCGATTACGGGCACTTGAAGAGCACTTGAAAAATATTTGAAACACATGAATCGATAGATGTTTTTTGAGATCCCCAAAATTTTCTTGCCAAAATTTCTATACGTTGGAGGGATTTGAAGTTATTATGAATTCAGTGAGACCATGCATGATCCATTAATTTTGGAAGGTACTGTGGCTCCAACAAAAAGTGTGATAATCGACTCTTACAAGTAGGCAAATTGTAGGTCTTTTCATGACCTCTGAAATGACCACTGGTAAAAGTCAATTATTTCCTCTTTAGTTGGATCTAGGTCGCGCAACAGATGACGCAGGAATTGCTAAAATCTTCTCTCAATGAATTGCTCGCAGAAGTCGTCAGGCTGACTTATTCGTCTAGAACAATTTTTTCCTGGAAAGTATCAGTCTTCACGAGAGAAATGTGCCCAAGTACGTTGAAAAATCTTGGATTCTATTGGAGCTATGATTTTTGTGGAATAGATTAAAGAAGGGTCTAAAATGGCCTTTTCATGGGCTCTAGGGCCTACAGGGAGGGCCGAAAAAATCTGGGAAGAATTTTTTCGTACTTTCTGAACATAGTTTCAACAGAACAAAATTCTTGCGGACTTTTCCCAGACCCCCCTGGTGACGGTTTTGTCCAGTTTGCTTCAGAATGACTCATATATATATTCACACAGATGCAAGAATGCACTGATTCCGCTAAATACCATGGGATGAGGATAATTTCATCCATTCCCAGAAGATGATCAAGATTATTTGCTGTAACATTCTAGGAACACATCTAGGACATGTGCTTATTGAATGCACTTGAGATTTCACTCGGGGATACCGTGAAATATTTCTGTTTCCTGCGATATCCGTCAAAGATTGCATAAATGGTCGAAATGCAATCTCAGATTGACAGGATATCATTTTCTCATAGCTTTTCATAGGAGAATGAATTTTCATGAAAGAGGTCTCAATTTTCTAATGGATAATTCGAATTTTATCAATATAAAACCGAATAACTGCACTCTAAATTGATCTGAAATGGAGCTACAAATGTACATCCAATCTTCCAAAAGCTTGCACGATGTGAAATTGAATACTGCGAGTGAGTTACTGAATCTCAGATTGTTACCGTAGTTAATATTTGGGAATGCTTTTTTGTGTCCAGGTAGATCAGAGAATTTTGGTTTAATATAAAAATGCGTGGGTACTCTGGACTATCCCTTTTTATTTTGGCTGAATTGCCAACGTTTCGCCGACCTCCATGTCAGCCTCTTCAGGGCTGTTACCGTAAGCTTGTTACCGTAGGTTTCCTGCAGTTAATGAATTCCAGAACGAAATGGCAATGAGGTCTCTCTAAATTGATTGATTATCATTCATCTGATTTTGCATAGAAATCCGTAGAATCTTCCATATGATATGAAATACCTATAAATATATATATAGGTATTGGTATTCTACATATGTTCCGAGAGAGTTCGAGAGGCTTAGCTGAATCAGGTCGAACAGGCAATGACTTCATAAGCTCTGAGGTGTGCGACAATTCGAATAAAAACTGGTACGAAATTACTTTCTAAGCTCTTCAAAAATGAAAGTCAACATTTTGGGATTATGGTTCTCACAGAGTGAGAGTCAGTGAAAAGATGTCACATAGGACAGAGGAACCTATAGACTGTATACAACGAGAGTGAGGGGGAGAGAGGAGAGATCCTTATATTCTCCATCGTACATCTGAAGAATGAATCGTAGATGATCGATCATATGATTGAGGCATTGTATGTCGATCCGCACATGAAACCATGTCGGGCACGCGATTCGTTGATTCTGTCAACCTCTCAAATTTTTGAAAAATGCCACCCGCCCGCGCCGCGGCCGCCAGGCCCACCTAATTGTCTAGTTTCAACGTTATTCAACGAACAACGGAACTCGTAGGATTGAAACGAAATGAATACAATGTAAGATGACTGGAACAAAGTCGCGTGACCTAAGCTAGGTCTTGCGATGGATTGATTTTCCAACCAAATGATTTGTTCACCAATCCATTCGCGCGATACATCAACCCTCTACATTCACAAACGTTATACAGGGTGTCAGAAAAGTAATACCCCCCCCCCTTCCTGCTGGAACTGTTAGGAATCGGGAAGAACCCCGGAAACATGTTTCCGAATTTTGAAGGGGAGATCCGACGGTGACCCTATTTTTCACCTTGAAGGTCATTTTCAAGGCCATTCGGAGGTCAACTCAATTTTTTCGAATGGAAACACTCACTTTTGACCTCAAATTCTGAAAGAACGTGGAAAGATATCACACTTTTGAGTGAAACTGTTTGAGATCCGACTCGGCCTTGGCAAGATAAATCGAGGTCAGCACGGGTTGATGGGAACCGCTTCAGCTCCAAGAGTGAGCATTTTATCGGAATTTTTTCGGTATAAAAGTTGTTCATGAACACAATTAAAATGAGCTAGTGACCTTTTTTTGACCTTGGAGGTCATTTTCAAGGCCATTTGGAGGTCAACTCGATTCTGTCAACGGGAACCCCTGCTTTTGACCTCTGATCCCGAAAGCACGTGGAAAATTATGGAACATTTATTCGAAAGATTTCTTCATTTCGTGCATTTATTCATTCTCAAAGTTTTTTCCATCAAAAGTCTAGGTTAAGCTACTCTCCTCTAGATAATCGAGTTGACTTCCAGATGACCTTGGAAATGACCTCCAACAAAAACAGGGTCACTAGCTCATTTTGACTGTGATCATGAACAACTTTTATCCCATACATTTTTTCTATGGAGTGCTCACTCTGGGAGCTACAGAGGTTACCGTCAACCCGCTCTCTCAGCGCGAATCAACTAGGGTAGCTGAAAATCAGCTATTGATAGCTGATTTCGTCAGCTAACGTGAACGGATTTTCACTGATTGAATCAGCTAATACTCAGGGTTATGATCGATGATATACACCGTTCGGGAATGTTTTTCCCTGCGCACTGGGTGTCACGTGATGAATTTTTGGCTCTGGTATTCTAGAATCGTTCGTGCAGTGCACAGGGATCCATTTGATTACCCGATTTCTAAGTCCCAAGTAGTGCGTCAATAGTGGGCCACGTGGATCGAAAGTGGGCCACCTGTATCGTAAGTGAGCCACCTGGATCGAAAGTGGGCCACCTGGATCGAAAGTGGGCCACCTGTATCGTAAGTGAGCCACCTGTATCGAAAGTGGGCCACCTAGATCGAAAGTGGGCCACCTGGATCGAAAGTGGGCCACCTGTATCGTAAGTGAGCCACCTGTATCGAAAGTGGGCCACCTTGATCGAAAGTGGGCCACCTTGATCGAAAGTGGGCCACCTAGATCGAAAGTGGGCCACCTGGATCAAAAGTGGGCCATCTGCGCGCCGAGAAAAATTTCTCCGAAAAACTTCAGCCAGCTGGTTGAATGAGAACTTCGACCAGTCTAACTGGTTCCATCTGTGGATTATGAAAATAACAGTTGAATGCCCTGCCACAATCTGTCTGTGCGGTTCCCGTATATCGGGTTACCTATGTAAAAGGAACATAATGTGATAGGTGGTCATATGGGTGGATGGGAATGGGTGGATAGATGGATGATGGGTAATGGGTGGATTGCGCATATATAGCTCTCACGCCGGGCTGAATTTTATCGCAAATTCTGCAAATTTTCGCGGCCAGCGTACGAAAATGTTCTCCAAAAGTTCTTTTGAACTCTAATTTATTCCATGCTGAGCAATGAAGAAGCTCCATTAACGATTTAGAAAGAAGTATGAATGAAATGAGGTTCATTTGCGAATTTTTAATGTTTCAAGTTGATTTTTATTGCGTAACGAAAATATAAGGCAAAACTAGCCCTGGAAAAGTTTGAGTAATTGCATCAAGCATAAGAAGACCGAAACCTGCACTATAAACCCGTTCGACTGCTCCCTCCCGTGCGGCGTGCCATGCCACTTTCCACCGCTCGGAGGCGCTGGAACTCATACTTCCCATAGCACGTTACACGCCACAACCTCACCTTCCGAGCATGAAATAAAGATCTCTCGATCTCGATATACTTATGTTGTCGTCATATTAGGCTTCCTCTCAATATATCCTCCTTCGATCCAATGTTGATTACGACAGTGTATAGTGTTTACGGCACAACACGAACTCGAATATCGTTTAGCTGAAAAATCAGCTATATTAGCTGAGATTCCAGCCATGTTAGCTGACTGAATCAGCTATTATGAGCTGATTTTTCAGTGAACGATTTTTACTGACACGAATAGCTACTGTAGCTGAATTTCAGCTACATTAGCTGATTTTCAGCTACAATCACTGATTTATAGCTCATTATAATCAGCTATATAGGGCCTCCCGTGGCACAAAATGAGTAGATATCGAACAAATACGCCTTAGTTCGTCGTGACTTGGTCGGCAAAAGTCGTTAATGTGTTCATGTCGATATTAGAACCCGGATTTGTGGAGTTATTTCATCAGAATTATCGAATTAAGCGTGATTTTTGTGTTTGCTGATTTGATCAGCAGTTTGACGACCCATAGCAGTAATAGCTGATATTTCAGCTATATATTAGCTGATTGATGCTGAAAGAGCGCGCTGACCTCCGTTTATCTCGCCAAGGTCAAGCCGGATCGAAAGAAGTTTCAGACAAAAGTTTGATAATTTTTCACGTTCTTTCGAAATTGGAGGTCGAAAGTAGGTTTTTCCTTTCGAAGAAATTGAGTTGACCTCACAATAACTTTGAAAATGACCTTCAAGGTGTAAAACAAAGTCATCAACAGATCTCCCCCTGAAGATTAGAAGACATGTAATCCGGAGTTTTTCGCGATTCCCAACCGTTTCAGAAAAAGTGGGGGGGGGGGGGGTACTCACTTTTCGGACACCCTATACACTACCTTTCACGAATAATGGATCAAGTAGGGTCTCACTAAAACAGTGATATTTCTAATATACTTTGTCGTATGGGAATTTTGATGAAGGATCTGAAAGATCACAAAAAAAAGCTATCAATTCATGTGTTTAAAACATTCATTGCGTCCTTTATGATCGCCCGTAATCAAAGATGAGAATCTAAAAAATTTCTCCTTCAATCAATCACGTACAACATTGGCGGGAGTGATTCGATCACAAAAATACTTACGTGATCTTGTAGATCTTCTCAAAACCTACAATTTCCTCCTTTTAAAATTCTCTCTCCGATCTTTCCTGTCCAAGTAACGAGCTTGGAAAGAAAATTTTGTATTACATAGACTGCTTATGGAGATGCCGAAGCTGGTACCTATTCCGTTCCGTCTGGCTCTATTCTGGTGCAAAAACTCATCCGAAAATATCACGCTACATGATTTTGATGTAAAATGGCCTCATCTTTCAGAATATTCTATCAGATTTTGTCTTGGATTGGAGGCAACCCCGCTTTTTCAAGTTTCATTGGGAAAATTGATTCATTTCATGTTTTGTCCCTATAGATCACATTCAAGAGAAAATTTGATCAAATATTCTGAAAGATGAGATCAATTCACGTCGATATCATGTGCCGTGATATTTTTTTGATAAATTCTTTGCACCAGAATAGAAAAAGGCGAGACGAAACAGGCGCCAGCTTCGGTAGCTCCATAAGCAGTCCATGTAATACATAGTTTTCTTTCCAAGCTCGTCACTTGGACAGGAAAGGTCATAGAGAGAACTTTAAAGAAAAGGAAATTGTAGGCTTTTGAAGGATCTAGAAGATCCCGTAAGTATTTTTGTGTTCGACTACGGGCGATCAAAAGGGACGCAAGAATGTTTTAAACACATGAATCGATAGCTTTTTCCTGTTATCTTCCAGATGCTTCTTTCAAAATTTTCCTACGGCGAAGCATATTGGAAATATCACTGTTTTAGTGAGACCCTACTTGATTCATTATTCATGAAAGGTACTGTATATTAATCATCAATGACTCAATTGGACATGAGAGGTATTGAATCAGACGAAAGGTATCGTGATCCGCCCTGTCAAGCCTTTTACGCGTTGTGGCTACATGAAAAATTCCTCCCCTGATTCGATCATCACCGCCATTCGCCTCGTATCACGCCTCTTCACTGCAGCTGATCACATCCGGCTCAAAGGACCAAATCTTCAGGGAAGAGTTAATTTTCCAATTCTCGAACTCAGACTGTTCATTTCGTCCAATTTACAACAGGATCAAGAACATGGGTTGGGAATGAAACATAATCGTGTCACCCTCGTAAGAGGAGTCGGCTGCTAGACACCAGATTTCGAATAATGGCATATGAGGGTTTCCACGGAACTCTTGACTTTTGTGTTACTGCACTGTTCCAGGGTATCCTGAACTACTGGGAGTGCGCAGGAGTGGCATTTTATAGTATTCGGAATCATTCAATATGGACTACATTCTTTCTTGTTGAAAAGCATCCTGATTTGTCACTAGCAGACCGTAAAAAGTGATTTTTGGGAGGTTCACAAACGAACTAACGCGATTTTTGAAATTGGGAAGGCTGTAACTAAAATACCTATCTTCCAGATACTTTGCTGGAATGAAGTATCCATCTACTGATCTTATATTTTGAGGAAATGTTTGATTCAGAGGTGTGCAGTGAATTGGCTATGATATTAGCTCTCACTATTCGATGTAACCGAGTTTTGTGCAAAAATTTTCTCTGGCTATCGTTAACGTGGGTACCTGAAGCTAGCGAACACCAACTCACGAATCGGGCCCAAACCAATTTCATTTTTGATTACTATTTTATCACTAATTTATTATCAAAGAAAAAAATTTATTACCGGTCATGGGCCCGAAATACGAGAGTTTTCGCTAGCGGAAGCTTACGCTAGCGAACACGTGGCCGGGGAAAGATCGTACGGAAATGTGCAATAGCTCATTTTTTATTACTTTTTTATTACTCGCAGAATATGTCCTCAAAATATGCGCGTAATATGAATCAGCTGAGATATGATGGTTTTCGCTAGCGTAAGCTTACGCTAGCGAACACCATATACAGGCGTAGCTTCGAGGACACTCAGAACTACACGGAATTTTATTACTTTTTTATTACTCTCGAAAGGTATAGTCGAAATAGTCCCGAGACCAAGAGGAAACCGATATTTGGGCCTGAGGCTGGACGAGAGCTGGAGCGGGCGAGATGAGGAATATATGATAGACTGAGCTACCTCTGTACAATAACGTGCGAATGAAAAAATTCCATCGCATGCGGAAACCTGTCTGACGATGAGAAGGGTACACATGAGTCTTCAGAGATAATAGGGAATCGATAACGAATCAGCAAACTTGATCATAGGGCCCAAAACAGGAGAGACCCTGCTTAAAGTTATTATAGTCGCAGTCAAGACGTCACGGGGGAATGCAGAGAGTCTCAATGGACCCGAAACTCTGAGGAACCTCAGATCGAGTGATCAGGTACCATCGACTGAGACTAAAGAATTTATTACCAGCCAGCAGCCTCGGCTATGGGGCCCAAAACGAGGCGGAATCGAGCTTTGAGCAGTTATTTGCGCAGTTATGACGCCACTGTGGGTTTGAGGATGTTACAATGGACCCGGAACTCTACAGAACCTTAGATCGAGTGGTTATGTATCATTGATGATGCCCAGAGAATTTATTACCAGTCAGCACCCTCGGCTATGGGGCCCAAATTTGACCGGAATCGAGCTTTGAGCAGTTATCTGCGCAGTTATGACGCCACTGTGGGTTGTAGGATATTCACATGGACCCGAAACTCTACAGAACCTTAGATGAAGTGGTTATGTACCGTTGATGATGCCCAGAGAATTTATTACCAGTCAGCAACCTCGGCTATGGGGCCCAAAACCGGGCGAAATCGAGCTTTGAGCACATATCTGCCCAGTTATGACGCCACTGCGAGTTGGAGGATGTCCCAATGAACACGAAACTCGACAGAACCCTAGATCAAGTAGTCATATACTATCTCTGATGCCCAGAGAATTTATTACCAGTCAGCACCCTCGGCTATGAGGCCCGAAACAGGGAAAAATCGAGCTTCGTGCAGTTATCTGCGCAGTTATGACGCCACTGTGGGTTGTAGGATGTTCCAATGGACCCGAAACTCTACAGAACCTTAGATCAAGTGGTTATGTACCATTGATGATTCACTTTGGGCCTCCCAGATGATTGACAGATGTCTTAACTGTCTCATGGATATTTGAGCCCATTCCTTCCCATTACAACTCTCGGCGTCTTATGAGTGGGTGGCCCGTCTGAGCTGCGCGTTTCACAACTCTCTCGGAAATTCCATCGATTCTCGGGCCCGATGACCAAAGGTTCAGACCAGTGTTCAATTATATAGACATTTCTGAAAATGGATCAGTACCCGAACTAAGATTTCATGGAGTTATGAATCCGTGGCAGTTGCATACAGCTCTAGGGGTCGTTCGAACTGCGTGATTCGCTACATGTGCATGAGTATGCTCATTCTTGGGCCCCATCCCCGTGAGTGCTGACTAGGAATAGATCTTATTAACATGATTGACGGTTGACGAATATCTGGAGTTAGGTTCCATGAAGCTGTGAGTCAGTCTGAGACGTCTCCAGCCGAGGTACGCTCCAGACTCTGTGAGCCATGACTAGATGCTATTCCGAACTGATGACTCGGAACCATAGCCGAAGACCCGGGTGCTGACCGGTAAGAGATTCTTTGGGCATTGCAGATGATATGTGACTAATTCATCTGAGGTTCTGTGGAGTTTCGGGTCCATTGGAACTATTTGCAACCCGACGTGGCGTCATAACTGCGCAGATAACTGCTCGAAGCTCGATTCCGCCCTGTTTAAGGCCCGATAGCCGAGGGTGCTGGATGGGAATGGATTCTCTGGGCATCATCCATGGTACATAACCACTTGATCTAAGTCTCTGTCGAGTTTCGGGTCCATTGGAACATCCTACAACCCACAGTGGCGTCATAACTGGGCAGCTAACTGCTCAAAGCTCGATTTTGCCCTGTTTCGGGCCTCATAGCCGAGGGTGCTGACTGGTAATAAATTCTCTGGGCATCATCCATGGTACATAACCACTTGATCTGAGTCTCTGTCGAGTTTCGGGTCCATTGGATCATGCTCCAACCCACGGTGGCGTCATAACTGGGCAGATAACTGTTCAAAGCTCGATTTTCCCCTGTTTCGGTCCTCATAGCCGAGGAAGCTGACTGATAATAAATTCTCTGGGCATCATCAATGCAACATGACCACTCGATTTGAGATTCTGTAGAGTTTCGGGTCCATTGGAACATCCTACAACCCACAGTGGCGTCATAACTGCGCAGATAACTGCTCGAAGCTCGATTTCGCCCTGTTTGAGGCCCGATAGCCGAGGGTGCTGACTGACAATAAATTCTCTGGGCATCAGAGATAGTACGTGACTACTTAATCTAGGGTTCTGTAGAGTTTCGGGTCCATTGGAACATCCTACAACCCACAGTGGCGTCACAACTGAGCAGATAACTGCTCAAAGCTCGATTTGGCCCTGTTTTGGGCCCCAAAGCCGAGGGTGCTGACTGGTAATGAATTCTCTGGGCATCCTCAATGGTACATAACCACTCGATCTAAGGTTCGGAAGAGTTTCAGGTCCATTGGAACATCCTACAACCCACAGTGGCGTCATAACTTCGCAGATAACTGCTCGAAGCTCGATTTTGCCCTGTTTTGGGCACCATAGCCGTGGGTGCTGACTGGTAATGAATTCTCTGGGCATCCTTAATGGTACATAACCACTCGATCTAAGGTTCGGAAGAGTTTCAGGTCCATTGGAACATCCTACAACCCACAGTGGCGTCATAACTTCGCAGATAACTGCTCGAAGCTCGATTCCGCCCTGTTTGAGGCCCGATAGCCGAGGGTGCTGACTGACAATAAATTTTCTGGGCATCAGAGATAGTACGTGACTACTTAATCTAGGGTTCTGTAGAGTTTCGGGTCCATTGGAACATCCTACAACCCACAGTGGCGTCACAACTGAGCAGATAACTGCTTAAAGCTCGATTTCGCCCCGTTTTGGGACACATAGCCGAGGGTGCTGACTGGTAAAAGATTCTCTGGGCATCATCAATGGTACATAACCTCTCGATCTAAGGTTCGGAAAAGTTTCAGGTCCATTGGAACATCCTACAGACCACAGTGGCGTCGTAACTGTGCGGATAACAGCTCAAAGCTCGATTTTGCCCTGTTTTGGGCAGCATAGCCGTGGGTGCTGACTGGTAATGAATTCTCTGGGCATCCTTAATGGTACATAACCACTCGATCTGAGGTTCGGAAGAGTTTCAGGTCCATTGGAACATCCTACAACCCACAGTGGCGTCATAACTTCGCAGATAACTGCTCGAAGCTCGATTCCGCCCTAATTTGGGTCACATAGCCGAGGGTGCTGACTGGTAATAAATTTTCTGGGCATCCTCGATGGTACATAACTACTTGATCTGAGGTTCTGTAGTGTTTCGGGTTCATTGGAACATCCTACAACCCACAGTGGCGTCATAACTGCGGAGATAACTGCTCGAAGCTCGATTTTGCCCTGTTTTGGGCCCCATAGCCGAGGGTGCTGACTGGTAATAAGTCCTCTGGGCATCATCAGCGGTACATAACTACTAGATCTGAGGTTCTGTAGAGTTTCGGGTCCATTGTGAAATCCTACAACCCACAGCGGCGTCATAACTGCGCAGATCACTGCTCAAAGCTCGATTTTTCCCCATTTTGGGCCCCATAGCCGAGGGTGCTGACTGGTAATGGATTCTCTGGGCATCCTCGATGGTACATAACTACTTGATCTGAGGTTCTGTAGAGTTTCGGGTTCATTGGAACATCCTACAACCCTCAGTGGCGTCACAACTGAGCAGATAACTGCTCAAAGCTCGATTCTGCCCCATTTTGGGCCCCATAGCCGAGGGTGCTGACTGGTAATGAATTCTCTAGGCATCATCCATGGTACATAACCACTTGATCTAAGTCTCTGTCGAGTTTCGGGTCCATTGGATCATCGTCCAACCCACTGTGGCGTCATAACTGGGCAGATAACTGTTCAAAGCTCGATTCTCCCCGGTTTCGGGCCTCATAGCCGAGGAAGCTGACTGGTAATGAACTCTCTGGGCATCATCAATGGTACATGATCACTTGATCTAAGATTCTGTAGAGTTTCGGGTCCATTGGAACATCCTACGACCCACAGTGGCGTCATAACTGCGCAGATAACTGCTCGAAGCTCGATTTCGCCCTGTTTGAGGCTCGATAGCCGAGGGTGCTGACTGACAATAAATTCTCTGGGCATCAGAGATAGTACGTGACTACTTAATCTAGGGTTCTGTAGAGTTTCGGGTCCATTGGAACATCCTAAAACCCACAGTGATGTCACAACTGAGCAGATAACTGCTCAAAGCTCGATTTGGCCCTGTTTTGGGCCCCGAAGACGAGGAAGCTGACTGCTAATGAATTCTCTGGGCATTGGCCATGTCACAAAACGATTTGATCTGAGTCTCTGTCGAGTTTGGGTCCATTGGATAATCCTCCAACCCACGGTGGCGTCATAACTGGGCAGATTACTGTTCAAAGCTCGATTTTCCCCTGTTTCGGGCCCCATAGCCGAGGAAGCTGACTGGTAATGAATCCTCTGGTCATCATCAATGATACATAACCACTCGTTCTGAGGTTCTGTAGAGTTTTGGGTCCATTGGAACATCCTACAACTCATAGTGGCGTCATAACTGCGCAGATAAGTGCTCAAAGCTCGATTCCGCCCCATTTTGGGTCCCATAGCCGAGGGTGCTGACTGGTAATGGATTCTCTGGGCATCCTCGATGGTACATAACTACTTGATCTAAGGTTCTGTAGAGTTTCGGGTTCATTGGAACATCCTACAACCCTCAGTGGCGTCGTAACTGGGCAGATAACTGCTCAAAGCTCGATTTCGCCCTGTTTTGGGTCCCATAGCCGAGGTTGCTGACTGGTTATAAATTCTCTGGGCATCATCAATGGTACATGACCACTCGATCTAAGGTTCGGAGGAGTTTCAGGTCCATTGGAACATTCTTCAACCCACAGTGGCGTCATAACTGAGCAGACAACTGTTCAAAGCTCGATTTTCCTCTGTTCCGGGCCTCATAGCCGAGGAAGCTGACTGGGAATAAATTCTCTGGGCATCACCAATGATACATAACCACTCGATCTCAGGTCTTGTGGAGTTTCGGGTCCATTGGAACATCCTAGAACCCACAGTGGCGTCATAACTGCGCAGATAACTGCTCGAAGCTCGATTTCTCCCTGTTCGAGGCGCGATAGCCGAGGGTGCTGACTGGCAATAAATTCTCTGGGCATCAAAGATAGTACGTGACTACTTAATCTAGGGTTCTGTAGAGTTTCAGGTCCATTGGAAAATCCTACAGACCACAGTGGCGTCATAACTGTGCGGATAACTGCTCAAAGCTCGATTTTGCCCTGTTTTGGGCCCCATAGCCGTGGGTGCTGACTGGTAATGAATTCTCTGGGCATCCTCAATGGTACATAACCACTCGATCTAAGGTTCGGAAGAGTTTCAGGTCCATTGGAACATCCTACAACCCACAGTGGCGTCATAACTTCGCAGATAACTGCTCGAAGCTCGATTCCGCCCTAATTTGGGCCCCATAGCCGAGGGTGCTGACTGGTGATAAGTCCTCTGGGCATCATCAACGGTACATAACTACTAGATCTGAGGTTCTGTAGAGTTTCGGGTCCATTGGGACATCCTACAACCCACAGCGGCGTCATTTCTGCGCAGATAACTGCTCAAAGCTCGATTTTGCCCTGTTTTGGGCCCCATAGCCGTGGGTGCTGACTGGTAATGAATTCTCTGGGCATCCTCAATGGTACATAACCACTCGATCCAAGGTTCGGGAGAGTTTCAGGTCCATTGGAACATCCTACAACCCACAGTGACGTCATAACTGGGCAGATAACTGCTCGAAGCTCGATTTCGCCCTGTTTAAGGCCCGATAGCCGAGGGTGCTGACTGACAATGCATTCTCTTGGCATCAGAGATAGTACGTGACTACTTAATCTAGGGTTCTGTAGAGTTTCGGGTCCATTGGAACATCCTACAACCCACAGTGGCGTCACAACTGAGCAGATAACTGCTCAAAGCTCGATTTGGCCCTGTTTTGGGCACCATAGCCGAGGAAGCTGACTGGTAATGAATCTTCTGGTCATCATCAATGATAGATAACCACTCGTTCTGAGGTTCTGTAGAGTTTTGGGTCCATTGGAACATCCTACAACTCATAGTGGCGTCATAACTGCGCAGATAAGTGCTCATATCTCGATTCCGCCCCATTTTGGGCCCCATAGCCGAGGGTGCTGACTGGTAATGGATTCTCTGGGCATCCTCGATGGTACATAACTACTTGATCTGAGGTTCTGTAGAGTTTCGGGTTCATTGGAACATCCTACAACCCTCAGTGGCGTCGTAACTGGGCAGATAACTGCTCAAAGCTCGATTTCGCCCTGTTTTGGGTCCCATAGCCGAGGTTGCTGACTGGTTATAAATTCTCTGGGCATCATCAACGGTACATGACCACTTGATCCGAGGTTCTGTAGAGTTTCGGGTCCATTGGAACATCCTACAACCCACAGAGTCGTCATAACTGAGCAGATAACTGCTCAAAGCTTGATTTCGCCCTGTTTTAGGTCCCATAGCCGAGGGTGCTGACTAGTAATAGATTCTCTGGGCATCATCAATGGTACAGAACCTCTCGATCTAAGGTTCGAAATAGTTTCAGGTCCATTGGAACATCCTACAACCCACAGTGGCGTCATAACAGTTCAGATAACTGCTCAAAGCTCGATTTCGCCCTGTTTTGGGACCCATAGCCGAGGGTGCTGACTGGTGAAAGATTCTCTGGGCATCATAAATGGTACCTAACCTCTCGATCTAAGGTTCGGAAAAGTTTCAGGGCCATTGGAACATCCTACAGACCACAGTGGCGTCATAACTGTGCGGATAACTGCTCAGAGCTCGATTTCGCCCTGTTTTGGGCCCCATAGCCGAGAGTGCTGACTGGTCATAAATTCTCTGGGCATCATCAATGGTTCTAACCACTCGATCTGAGGTTCTGTAGAGTTTCGGGTCCATTGGGACATCGTACAACCCAGAGTGGCGTCATAACTTCGCAGATAACTGCTCAAAGCTCAATTCCGCCCTAATTTGGGTCACATAGCCGAGGGTGCTGACTGGTAATAAATTTTCTGGGCATACTCGATGGTCCATAACTACTTGATCTGAGGTTCTGTAGTGTTTCGGGTTCATTGGAACATCCTACAACCCACAGTGGCGTCATAACTGGGAAGATAACTGCTCAAAACTCGATTTCGCCCTGATTTGGGCCCCATAGCCGTTGGTGCTGATTGGTAATGAATTCTCTGAGCATTATCATTGGTACATAACCACTCGATCTGAGGTTCTGTAGAGTTTCGGGTCCATTGGAACATCCTTAACCCACAGTGGCGTCATAACTGCGCAGATGACTGATCAAAGCTCGATTTCGCCCTGTTTGAGGCCCGATTGCCGAGGACGCTGACTGGCAATAGATTCTCTGGGAGTCAGAGATAGTACGTGACTACTTGATCCAGGGTTCTGTAGAGTTTCGGGTCCATTGGGACATCCTACAACTCACAGTGGCGTCATTCCTGGACAGATAACTGCTCAAAACTCGATTTTGCCCACTTTTGGGCCCCATAGCCGAGGTCGCTGACTAGTAATAAATTCTCTGGGCATCCTTAATGGTACATAACTACTTAATCTGAGTCTCTGTCGACTTTTGGGTCCATTGGGACATCCTACAATACACAGTGGCGGCATTACTGGGCAGTTAACTGCTCAAAACTCGATTTTGCTTACTTCTGGGCCCCATAGCCGTGGGTGCTGATTGGTAATGAATTCTCTGAGCATTATCATTGGTACAAAAGCACTCGATCTGAGGTGCTGTAGAGATTCGGGTCCATTGGAACATCCTTAACCCACTGTGGCGTCATAACTGCGCAGATAACTGCTCGAAGCTCGATTTCGCCCTGTTTGAGGCGCGATAGCCGGTGGTGCTGACTGACAATAAATTCTCTGGGCATCAAAGATAGTACGTGACTACTTAATCTAGGGTTCTGTAGAGTTTCGGGTCCATTGGAACATCCCACAACCCACAGTGGCGTCACATAACTGCTTGAAGCTCGATTTGGCCCTGTTTTGGGCCCGATAGCCGAGGGTGCTGACTGGTAATGAATTCTCTGGGCATCCTCAATGGTACATAACTACTTGATCTGAAGTTCTGTAGAGTTTCGGGTCCTCTGGAACATCCTACAACCCACAGTGTCGTCATAACTGCGCAGATGACTGCTCAAAGCTTGATTTTCCTCTGTTTCGGGCCTCACAGCCGAGGAAGCTGACTGGGAATAAATTCTCTGGGCATCACCAATGATACATAACCACTCGATCTCAGGTTCTGTAGAGTTTCGGGTCCATTGGAACATCCTACAACCCACAGTGGCGTCATAACTGCGCAGATAACTCCTCGAAGCTCGATTTCTCCCTGTTTGAGGCGCGATAGCCGAGGGTGCTGACTGGCAATAGATTCTCTGGGAATCAGAGATCGTACGTGACTACTTGATCCAGGGTTCTGTAGAGTTTCGGGTCCATAGGGAAATCCTACAACTCACAGTGGCGTCATTACTGGGCAGATAACTGTTCAAAGCTCGATTTTCCCCTGTTTCGGGCCTCATAGCCGAGATAGCTGACTGGTATAGATCTCTCTGGGCATCATCAATGGTACATGATCACTTGATCTAAGATTCTGTAGAGTTTCGGGTCCATTGGAAAATCCTACAACCCTCAGTGGCGCCATAACTGGGCAGATAACTGCTCAAAGCTCGATTTCGCCCTGTTTTGGGCCCCATAGCCGAGGTTGCTCACTGGTTATAAATTCTCTGGGCATCATCAACAGTACATGGCCACTTTATCTAAGGTTCTGTAGAGTTTCGGGTCCTCTGGAACATCCTACAACCCACAGTGTCGTCATAACTGCGCAGATGACTGCTTAAAGCTTGATTTCGCCCTGTTTTAGGCCCCATAGCCGAGGGTGCTGACTGGTAATAGGTTCTCTGGGCATCATCAATGGTACATAACCACTTGATCTAAGGTTCGTCAGAGTTTGAGGTCCGTTGGAACACCCTTCAACCCACAGTGGCGTCATAACTGTGCAGATAACTGCTCAAAGCTCGATTTCGCCCTGTTTTGGGCCCCATAGCTGAGAGTGTTGAGTGGTGATAATCCTCTGGGCATCATCCATGGTACATAACCACTTGATCTGAGTCTCTGTCGAGTTTCGGGTCCATTGGATCATCCTCCAACCCACGGTGGCGTCATTACTGAGCAGACAACTGTTCAAAGCTCGATTTTCCTCTGTTTCGGGTCTCATAGCCGAGGAAGCTGACTGGGAATAAATTCTCTGGGCATCACCAATGATACATAACCACTCGATTTCAGGTTCTGTAGAGTTTCGGGTCCGTTGGAACATCCTACAACCCACAGTGGCGTCATAACTGCGCAGATAACTGCTCGAAGCTCGATTTCTCCCTGTTTGAGGCGCGATAGCCGAGGGTGCTGACTGGCAATAAATTCTCTGGGCATCCTTCATGGTACATGATCACTCGATCTAAGGTTCGGAAGAGTTTCAGGTCCATTGGAACATCCTACAACCCACAGTGGCGTCATAACTGTGCAGATAACTGCTCAAAGCTCGATTTCGCCCCGTTTTGGGACTCATAGCCGAGGGTGCTGACAGGTAAAAGATTCTCTGGGCATCATCAACGGTACATAACCTCTCGGTCTAAGGTTCGGAGGAGTTTCAGGTCCATTGGAACATCCTACAGACCACAGTGGCGTCATAACTGTGCGGATAACTGCTCAAAGCTCGATTTCGCCCTGTTTTGGGCCCCATAGCCGAGGCTGCTGACTGGTAATGAATTCTCTGGGCATCCTCAATGGTACATCACTACTTGATCTGAGGTTCTGTAGAGTTTCGGGTCAATTGGAACATCCTAACCCCACAGTGGCGTCATAACTGCGCAGATAACTGCTCGAAGCTCGATTTCGCCCTGTTTGAGGCGCGATAGCCGGGGGTGCTGACTGACAATAAATTCTCTGGGCATCAAAGATAGTACGTGACTACTTAATCTAGGGTTCTGTAGAGTTTCGGGTCCATTGGAACATCCCACAACCCACAGTGGCGTCACATAACTGCTTGAAGCTCGATTTGGCCCTGTTTTGGGCCCGATAGCCGAGGGTGCTGACTGGTAATGAATTCTCTGGGCATCCTCAATGGTACATAACTACTTGATCTGAAGTTCTGTAGAGTTTCGGGTCCTCTGGAACATCCTACAACCCACAGTGTCGTCATAACTGCGCAGATGACTGCTCAAAGCTTGATTTTCCTCTGTTTCGGGCCTCACAGCCGAGGAAGCTGACTGGGAATAAATTCTCTGGGCATCACCAATGATACATAACCACTCGATCTCAGGTTCTGTAGAGTTTCGGGTCCATTGGAACATCCTACAACCCACAGTGGCGTCATAACTGCGCAGATAACTCCTCGAAGCTCGATTTCTCCCTGTTTGAGGCGCGATAGCCGAGGGTGCTGACTGGCAATAGATTCTCTGGGAATCAGAGATCGTACGTGACTACTTGATCCAGGGTTCTGTAGAGTTTCGGGTCCATAGGGAAATCCTACAACTCACAGTGGCGTCATTACTGGGCAGATAACTGTTCAAAGCTCGATTTTCCCCTGTTTCGGGCCTCATAGCCGAGATAGGTGACTGGTATAGATCTCTCTGGGCATCATCAATGGTACATGATCACTTGATCTAAGATTCTGTAGAGTTTCGGGTCCATTGGAAAATCCTACAACCCTCAGTGGCGCCATAACTGGGCAGATAACTGCTCAAAGCTCGATTTCGCCCTGTTTTGGGCCCCATAGCCGAGGTTGCTCACTGGTTATAAATTCTCTGGGCATCATCAACAGTACATGGCCACTTTATCTAAGGTTCTGTAGAGTTTCGGGTCCTCTGGAACATCCTACAACCCACAGTGTCGTCATAACTGCGCAGATGACTGCTTAAAGCTTGATTTCGCCCTGTTTTAGGCCCCATAGCCGAGGGTGCTGACTGGTAATAGGTTCTCTGGGCATCATCAATGGTACATAACCACTTGATCTAAGGTTCGTCAGAGTTTGAGGTCCGTTGGAACACCCTTCAACCCACAGTGGCGTCATAACTGTGCAGATAACTGCTCAAAGCTCGATTTCGCCCTGTTTTGGGCCCCATAGCTGAGAGTGTTGAGTGGTGATAATCCTCTGGGCATCATCCATGGTACATAACCACTTGATCTGAGTCTCTGTCGAGTTTCGGGTCCATTGGATCATCCTCCAACCCACGGTGGCGTCATTACTGAGCAGACAACTGTTCAAAGCTCGATTTTCCTCTGTTTCGGGTCTCATAGCCGAGGAAGCTGACTGGGAATAAATTCTCTGGGCATCACCAATGATACATAACCACTCGATTTCAGGTTCTGTAGAGTTTCGGGTCCGTTGGAACATCCTACAACCCACAGTGGCGTCATAACTGCGCAGATAACTGCTCGAAGCTCGATTTCTCCCTGTTTGAGGCGCGATAGCCGAGGGTGCTGACTGGCAATAAATTCTCTGGGCATCCTTCATGGTACATGATCACTCGATCTAAGGTTCGGAAGAGTTTCAGGTCCATTGGAACATCCTACAACCCACAGTGGCGTCATAACTGTGCAGATAACTGCTCAAAGCTCGATTTCGCCCCGTTTTGGGACTCATAGCCGAGGGTGCTGACAGGTAAAAGATTCTCTGGGCATCATCAACGGTACATAACCTCTCGGTCTAAGGTTCGGAGGAGTTTCAGGTCCATTGGAACATCCTACAGACCACAGTGGCGTCATAACTGTGCGGATAACTGCTCAAAGCTCGATTTCGCCCTGTTTTGGGCCCCATAGCCGAGGCTGCTGACTGGTAATGAATTCTCTGGGCATCCTCAATGGTACATCACTACTTGATCTGAGGTTCTGTAGAGTTTCGGGTCAATTGGAACATCCTAACCCCACAGTGGCGTCATAACTGCGCAGATAACTGCTCGAAGCTCGATTTCGCCCTGTTTGAGGCGCGATAGCCGGGGGTGCTGACTGACAATAAATTCTCTGGGCATCAAAGATAGTACGTGACTACTTAATCTAGGGTTCTGTAGAGTTTCGGGTCCATTGGAACATCCCACAACCCACAGTGGCGTCACATAACTGCTTGAAGCTCGATTTGGCCCTGTTTTGGGCCCGATAGCCGAGGGTGCTGACTGGTAATGAATTCTCTGGGCATCCTCAATGGTACATAACTACTTGATCTGAAGTTCTGTAGAGTTTCGGGTCCTCTGGAACATCCTACAACCCACAGTGTCGTCATAACTGCGCAGATGACTGCTCAAAGCTTGATTTTCCTCTGTTTCGGGCCTCACAGCCGAGGAAGCTGACTGGGAATAAATTCTCTGGGCATCACCAATGATACATAACCACTCGATCTCAGGTTCTGTAGAGTTTCGGGTCCATTGGAACATCCTACAACCCACAGTGGCGTCATAACTGCGCAGATAACTCCTCGAAGCTCGATTTCTCCCTGTTTGAGGCGCGATAGCCGAGGGTGCTGACTGGCAATAGATTCTCTGGGAATCAGAGATCGTACGTGACTACTTGATCCAGGGTTCTGTAGAGTTTCGGGTCCATAGGGAAATCCTACAACTCACAGTGGCGTCATTACTGGGCAGATAACTGTTCAAAGCTCGATTTTCCCCTGTTTCGGGCCTCATAGCCGAGATAGCTGACTGGTATAGATCTCTCTGGGCATCATCAATGGTACATGATCACTTGATCTAAGATTCTGTAGAGTTTCGGGTCCATTGGAAAATCCTACAACCCTCAGTGGCGCCATAACTGGGCAGATAACTGCTCAAAGCTCGATTTCGCCCTGTTTTGGGCCCCATAGCCGAGGTTGCTCACTGGTTATAAATTCTCTGGGCATCATCAACAGTACATGGCCACTTTATCTAAGGTTCTGTAGAGTTTCGGGTCCTCTGGAACATCCTACAACCCACAGTGTCGTCATAACTGCGCAGATGACTGCTTAAAGCTTGATTTCGCCCTGTTTTAGGCCCCATAGCCGAGGGTGCTGACTGGTAATAGGTTCTCTGGGCATCATCAATGGTACATAACCACTTGATCTAAGGTTCGTCAGAGTTTGAGGTCCGTTGGAACACCCTTCAACCCACAGTGGCGTCATAACTGTGCAGATAACTGCTCAAAGCTCGATTTCGCCCTGTTTTGGGCCCCATAGCTGAGAGTGTTGAGTGGTGATAATCCTCTGGGCATCATCCATGGTACATAACCACTTGATCTGAGTCTCTGTCGAGTTTCGGGTCCATTGGATCATCCTCCAACCCACGGTGGCGTCATTACTGAGCAGACAACTTTCCAAAGCTCGATTTTCCTCTGTTTCAGGTCTCATAGCCGAGGAAGCTGACTGGGAATAAATTCTCTGGGCATCACCAATGATACATAACCACTCGATTTCAGGTTCTGTAGAGTTTCGGGTCCGTTGGAACATCCTACAACCCACAGTGGCGTCATAACTGCGCAGATAACTGCTCGAAGCTCGATTTCTCCCTGTTTGAGGCGCGATAGCCGAGGGTGCTGACTGGCAATAAATTCTCTGGGCATCCTTCATGGTACATGATCACTCGATCTAAGGTTCGGAAGAGTTTCAGGTCCATTGGAACATCCTACAACCCACAGTGGCGTCATAACTGTGCAGATAACTGCTCAAAGCTCGATTTCGCCCCGTTTTGGGACTCATAGCCGAGGGTGCTGACAGGTAAAAGATTCTCTGGGCATCATCAACGGTACATAACCTCTCGGTCTAAGGTTCGGAGGAGTTTCAGGTCCATTGGAACATCCTACAAACCACAGTGGCGTCATAACTGTGCGGATAACTGCTCAAAGCTCGATTTCGCCCTGTTTTGGGCCCCATAGCCGAGGCTGCTGACTGGTAATGAATTCTCTGGGCATCCTCAATGGTACATCACTACTTGATCTGAGGTTCTGTAGAGTTTCGGGTCAATTGGAACATCCTAACCCCACAGTGGCGTCATAACTGCGCAGATAACTGATCAAAGCTCGATTTCGCCCTGTTTGAGGCCCGATAGCCGAAGAAGCTGACTGGTGATGAATTCTCTGAGCATTATCAATGGTACATAACCGCTAGATCTGAGGTTCTGTAGCGTTTCGGGTCCACTGGAACATCCTACAACCGACAGTGACGTCATAACTGTGCGGATAACTGCTCAAAGCTCGATTTCGCCCTGTATTGGGCCCCATAGCCGAGAGTGCTGACTGGTAATAAATTCTCTGGGCATCATCAATGGTTCTAACCACTCGATGTGAGGTTCTGTAGAGTTTCGGGTCCATTGGAACATCGTACAACCCACAATGGCGTCATAACTTCGCAGATAACTGCTCGAAGCTCGATTCCGCCCTAATTTGGGTCACATAGCCGAGGGTGCTGACTGGGAATGAATTTTCTGGGCATCCTCGATGGTACATAACTACTTGATCTGAGGTTCTGTAGAGTTTCGGGTTCATTGGAACATCCTACAACCCACAGTGGCGTCATAACTGCGGAGATAACTGCTAGAAGCTCGATTTTGCCCTGTTTTGGGCCCCATAGCCGAGGGTGCTGACTGGTAATAAGTCCTCTGGGCATCATCAACGGTACAGAACCACTTTATCCAAGGTTCTGTAGAGTTTCGGGTCCATTGGGACATCGTACAACCCACAGTGGCGTCATTACTGGGGAGATAACTGCTCAAAACTCGATTTCGCCCTGATTTGGGCCCCATAGCCGTGGGTGCTGACTGGTAATGAATTCTCTGAGCATCATCGATGGTACATATCCACTCGATCTGAGGTTCTGTAGAGTTTCGGGTCCATTGGAACATCCTACAACCCACAGTGGCGTCATAACTGGGCAGATATCTGCTCGAAACTCGATTTCGCCCTGATTTGGGCCCCATAGCCGAGGGTGCTGACTGGTAATGAATTCTCTGAGCATGATCAATGGTACATAACCACTCGATCTGAGGTTCTGTAGAGTTTCGGGTCCATTGGGACATCCTACAACCCACAGTGGTGTCATAACTGGGGAGATAACTGCTCAAAACTCGATTTCGCCCTGATTTGGGCCCCATAGCCGTGGGTGCTGATTGGTAATGAATTCTCTGAGCATTATCATTGGTACATAACCGGTCGATCTGAGGTTCTGTAGAGTTTCCGGTCCATTGGAACATCCTTAAGCCACAGTGGCGTCATAACTGCGCAGATGACTGATCAAAGCTCGATTTTGCCCTGTTTGAGGCCCGACAGCCGAGGACGCTGACTGGCAATAGATTCTCTGGGATTCAGAGATAGTACGTGACTACTTGATCCAGGGTTCTGTAGAGTTTCGGGTCCATTGGGACATCCTACAACTCACAGTGGCGTCATTACTGGGCAGATAACTGCTCAAAACCCGATTTTGCCCACTTTTGGGCCCCATAGCCGAGGGTGCTGACTGGTAGTAAATTCTCTGGGCATCCTCAATGGTACATAACTACTTAATCTGAAGTTCTGTGGAGTTCCGGGCCCATTGGAACATCCTAAACCCACAGTGGCGTCAAAACTGCGCAGATAACTGCTCGGAGCTCGATTTCGCACTGTTTGAGGCCCGAAAGCCGTGGGTGCTGACTGGTAATGAATTCTCTGAGCATCATCGATGGTACATATCCACTCGATCTGAGGTTCTGTAGAGTTTCGGGTCCATTGGAACATCCTCCAACCCACAGTGGCGTCACAACTGAGCAGATAACTGCTCAAAGCTCGATTTGGCCCTGTTTTGGGCCCCATAGCCGAGGGTGCTGACTGGTAATGAATCCTCTGGGCATCATCCATGGTACATAACCACTTGATCTGAGTCTCTGTCGAGTTTTGGGTCCATTGGATCATACTCCAACCCACGGTTCCGTCATTACTGAGCAGACAACTGTTCAAAGCTCGATTTTCCCCTGTTTCGGGCCTCATAGCCGAGGAAGCTGTTTGGGAATGAATTCTCTGGGCATCATCAATGATACATCACCACTCGATCTGAGGTTCTGTAGAGTTTCGGGTCCATTGGAACATCCTACAACCCACAGTGGCGTCATAACTGCGCAGATAACTGCTCGAAGCTCGATTTCGCCCTGTTCGAGGCGCGATGGCCGAGGGTGCTGACTGGCAATACATTCTCTGGGCATCAAAGATAGTACGTGACTACTTAATCTAGGGTTCTGTAGTGTTTCGGGTCCATTGGAACATCCTGAAACCCACAGTGGCGTCACAACTGAACAGATAACTGCTTGAAGCTCGATTTGGCCCTGTTTTGGGCCCCATAGCCGAGGCTGCTGACTGGTAATGAATTCTCTGGGCATCCTCAATGGTACATCACTACTTGATCTGAGGTTCTGTAGAGTTTCGGGTCTATTGGAACATCCTCACCCCACAGTGGCGTCATAACTGCGCAGATAACTGATCAAAGCTCGATTTCGCCCTGTTTGAGGCCCGATAGCCGAGGAAGCTGACTGGCGTTAAATTCTCTGGGAATCAGGGATAGTACGCGACTACTTAAACCAGGATTCTGTAGAGTTTCAGGTCCATTGGGACACCCTACAACTCACAGTGGCGTCATAACTGGGCAGATAACTGCTCAAAACTCGATTTCGCCCTGATTTGGGCCCCATAGCCGTGGATGCTGACTGGTGATGAATTCTCTGAGCATAATCAATGGTACATAACCGCTAGATCTGAGGTTCTGTAGCGTTTCGGGTCCATTGGAACATCCTACAACCGACAGTGGCGTCATAACTGTGCGGATAACTGCTCAAAGCTCAATTTCGCCCTGTTTTGGGCCCCATAGCCGAGAGTGCTGACTGGTAATAAATTCTCTGGGCATCATCAATGGTTCTAACCACTCGATCTGAGGTTCTGTAGAGTTTCGGGTCCATTGGAACATCGTACAACCCACAATGGCGTCATGACTTCGGAGATAACTGCTCGAAGCTCGATTCCGCCCTAATTTGGGTCACATAGCCGAGGGTGCTGACTGGTAATGAATTTTCTGGGCATCCTCGATGGTACATTACTACTTGATCTGAGGTTCTGTAGAGTTTCGGGTTCATTGGAACATCCTACAACCCACAGTGGCGTCATAACTGCGGAGATAACTGCTAGGAGCTCGATTTTGCCCTGTTTTGGGCTCCATAGCCGAGGGTGCTGACTCGTAATAAGTCCTCTGGGCATCATCAACGGTACAGAACCACTTTATCTAAGGTTCTGTAGAGTTTCGAGTCCATTGGGACATCGTACAACCCACAGTGGCGTCATTACTGGGGAGATAACTGCTCAAAACTCGATTTCGCCCTGATTTGGGCCCCATAGACGTGGGTGCTGACTGGTAATGAATTCTCTGAGCATCATCGATGGTACATATCCACTCGATCTGAGGTTCTGTAGAGTTTCGGGTCCATTGGAACATCCTACAACCCACAGTGGCGTCATAACTGGGCAGATATCTGCTCGAAACTCGATTTCGCCCTGATTTGGGCCCCATAGCCGAGGGTGCTGACTGGTGATGAATTCTCTGAGCATGATCAATGGTACATAACCACTCGATCTGAGGTTCTGTAGAGTTTCGGGTCCATTGGGACATCCTACAACCCACAGTGGTGTCATAACTGGGGAGATAACTGCTCAAAACTCGATTTCGCCCTGATTTGGGCCCAACATAGCCGTGGGTGCTGATTGCTAATGAATTCTCTGAGCATTATCATTGGTACATAACCGGTCGATCTGAGGTTCTGTAGAGTTTCGGGTCCATTGGAACATCCTTAAGCCACAGTGGCGTCATAACTGCGCAGATGACTGATCAAAGCTCGATTTCGCCCTGTTTGAGGCCCGATAGCCGAGGACGCTGACTGGCAATAGATTCTCTGGGATCCAGAGATAGTACGTGACTACTTGATCCAGGGTTCTGTAGAGTTCCGGGTCCATTGGGACATCCTACAACTCACAGTGGCGTCATTACTGGGCAGATAACTGCTCAAAACCCGATTCTGCCCACTTTTGGGCCCCATAGCCGAGGGTGCTGACTGGTAATAAATTCTGTGGGCATCGTCAATGGTACATAACTACTTAATCTGAAGTTCTGTGGAGTTCCGGGCCCATTGGAACATCCTAAACCCACAGTGGCGTCAAAAGTGCGCAGATAACTGCTCAGAGCTCGATTTCGCACTGTTTGAGGCCCGAGAGCCGAGGGTGCTGACTGGCAATGAATTCTCTGGGCATCAAAGATAGTACGTGACTATTTAGTCTAGGGTTCTGTAGAGTTTTGGGTCCATGGGAACATCCTACAACCCACAGTGGCGTCACAACTGAGCAGATAACTGCTCAAAGCTCGATTTGGCCCTGTTTTGGGCCCCATAGCCGAGGGTGCTGACTGGTAATGAATCCTCTGGGCATCATCCATGGTACATAACCACTTGATCTGAGTCTCTGTCGAGTTTTGGGTCCATTGGATCATACTCCAACCCACGGTGGCGTCATTACTGAGCAGCTAACTGCTCAAAGCTCGATTTTGCCCTGTTTCGGGCCTCATAGCCGAGGGTGCTGACTGGTAATAAATTCTCTGGGCATCATCCATGGTACATAACCACTTGATCTGAGTCTCTGTCGAGTTTCGGGTCCATTGGATCATGCTCCAACCCACGGTGGCGTCATAACTGGGCAGATAACTGTTCAAAGCTCGATTTTCCCCTGTTTCGGTCCTCATAGCCGAGGAAGCTGACTGATAATAAATTCTCTGGGCATCATCAATGCAACATGACCACTCGATTTGAGATTCTGTAGAGTTTCGGGTCCATTGGAACATCCTACAACCCACAGTGGCGTCATAACTGCGCAGATAACTGCTCGAAGCTCGATTTCGCCCTGTTTGAGGCCCGATAGCCGAGGGTGCTGACTGACAATAAATTCTCTGGGCATCAGAGATAGTACGTGACTACTTAATCTAGGGTTCTGTAGAGTTTCGGGTCCATTGGAACATCCTACAACCCACAGTGGCGTCACAACTGAGCAGATAACTGCTCAAAGCTCGATTTGGCCCTGTTTTGGGCCCCAAAGCCGAGGGTGCTGACTGGTAATGAATTCTCTGGGCATCCTCAATGGTACATAACCACTCGATCTAAGGTTCGGAAGAGTTTCAGGTCCATTGGAACATCCTACAACCCACAGTGGCGTCATAACTTCGCAGATAACTGCTCGAAGCTCGATTTTGCCCTGTTTTGGGCACCATAGCCGTGGGTGCTGACTGGTAATGAATTCTCTGGGCATCCTTAATGGTACATAACCACTCGATCTAAGGTTCGGAAGAGTTTCAGGTCCATTGGAACATCCTACAACCCACAGTGGCGTCATAACTTCGCAGATAACTGCTCGAAGCTCGATTCCGCCCTGTTTGAGGCCCGATAGCCGAGGGTGCTGACTGACAATAAATTTTCTGGGCATCAGAGATAGTACGTGACTACTTAATCTAGGGTTCTGTAGAGTTTCGGGTCCATTGGAACATCCTACAACCCACAGTGGCGTCACAACTGAGCAGATAACTGCTTAAAGCTCGATTTCGCCCCGTTTTGGGACACATAGCCGAGGGTGCTGACTGGTAAAAGATTCTCTGGGCATCATCAATGGTACATAACCTCTCGATCTAAGGTTCGGAAAAGTTTCAGGTCCATTGGAACATCCTACAGACCACAGTGGCGTCGTAACTGTGCGGATAACAGCTCAAAGCTCGATTTTGCCCTGTTTTGGGCAGCATAGCCGTGGGTGCTGACTGGTAATGAATTCTCTGGGCATCCTTAATGGTACATAACCACTCGATCTGAGGTTCGGAAGAGTTTCAGGTCCATTGGAACATCCTACAACCCACAGTGGCGTCATAACTTCGCAGATAACTGCTCGAAGCTCGATTCCGCCCTAATTTGGGTCACATAGCCGAGGGTGCTGACTGGTAATAAATTTTCTGGGCATCCTCGATGGTACATAACTACTTGATCTGAGGTTCTGTAGTGTTTCGGGTTCATTGGAACATCCTACAACCCACAGTGGCGTCATAACTGCGGAGATAACTGCTCGAAGCTCGATTTTGCCCTGTTTTGGGCCCCATAGCCGAGGGTGCTGACTGGTAATAAGTCCTCTGGGCATCATCAGCGGTACATAACTACTAGATCTGAGGTTCTGTAGAGTTTCGGGTCCATTGTGAAATCCTACAACCCACAGCGGCGTCATAACTGCGCAGATCACTGCTCAAAGCTCGATTTTTCCCCATTTTGGGCCCCATAGCCGAGGGTGCTGACTGGTAATGGATTCTCTGGGCATCCTCGATGGTACATAACTACTTGATCTGAGGTTCTGTAGAGTTTCGGGTTCATTGGAACATCCTACAACCCTCAGTGGCGTCACAACTGAGCAGATAACTGCTCAAAGCTCGATTCTGCCCCATTTTGGGCCCCATAGCCGAGGGTGCTGACTGGTAATGAATTCTCTAGGCATCATCCATGGTACATAACCACTTGATCTAAGTCTCTGTCGAGTTTCGGGTCCATTGGATCATCGTCCAACCCACTGTGGCGTCATAACTGGGCAGATAACTGTTCAAAGCTCGATTCTCCCCGGTTTCGGGCCTCATAGCCGAGGAAGCTGACTGGTAATGAACTCTCTGGGCATCATCAATGGTACATGATCACTTGATCTAAGATTCTGTAGAGTTTCGGGTCCATTGGAACATCCTACGACCCACAGTGGCGTCATAACTGCGCAGATAACTGCTCGAAGCTCGATTTCGCCCTGTTTGAGGCTCGATAGCCGAGGGTGCTGACTGACAATAAATTCTCTGGGCATCAGAGATAGTACGTGACTACTTAATCTAGGGTTCTGTAGAGTTTCGGGTCCATTGGAACATCCTAAAACCCACAGTGATGTCACAACTGAGCAGATAACTGCTCAAAGCTCGATTTGGCCCTGTTTTGGGCCCCGAAGACGAGGAAGCTGACTGCTAATGAATTCTCTGGGCATTGGCCATGTCACAAAACGATTTGATCTGAGTCTCTGTCGAGTTTGGGTCCATTGGATAATCCTCCAACCCACGGTGGCGTCATAACTGGGCAGATTACTGTTCAAAGCTCGATTTTCCCCTGTTTCGGGCCCCATAGCCGAGGAAGCTGACTGGTAATGAATCCTCTGGTCATCATCAATGATACATAACCACTCGTTCTGAGGTTCTGTAGAGTTTTGGGTCCATTGGAACATCCTACAACTCATAGTGGCGTCATAACTGCGCAGATAAGTGCTCAAAGCTCGATTCCGCCCCATTTTGGGTCCCATAGCCGAGGGTGCTGACTGGTAATGGATTCTCTGGGCATCCTCGATGGTACATAACTACTTGATCTAAGGTTCTGTAGAGTTTCGGGTTCATTGGAACATCCTACAACCCTCAGTGGCGTCGTAACTGGGCAGATAACTGCTCAAAGCTCGATTTCGCCCTGTTTTGGGTCCCATAGCCGAGGTTGCTGACTGGTTATAAATTCTCTGGGCATCATCAATGGTACATGACCACTCGATCTAAGGTTCGGAGGAGTTTCAGGTCCATTGGAACATTCTTCAACCCACAGTGGCGTCATAACTGAGCAGACAACTGTTCAAAGCTCGATTTTCCTCTGTTCCGGGCCTCATAGCCGAGGAAGCTGACTGGGAATAAATTCTCTGGGCATCACCAATGATACATAACCACTCGATCTCAGGTCTTGTGGAGTTTCGGGTCCATTGGAACATCCTAGAACCCACAGTGGCGTCATAACTGCGCAGATAACTGCTCGAAGCTCGATTTCTCCCTGTTCGAGGCGCGATAGCCGAGGGTGCTGACTGGCAATAAATTCTCTGGGCATCAAAGATAGTACGTGACTACTTAATCTAGGGTTCTGTAGAGTTTCAGGTCCATTGGAAAATCCTACAGACCACAGTGGCGTCATAACTGTGCGGATAACTGCTCAAAGCTCGATTTTGCCCTGTTTTGGGCCCCATAGCCGTGGGTGCTGACTGGTAATGAATTCTCTGGGCATCCTCAATGGTACATAACCACTCGATCTAAGGTTCGGAAGAGTTTCAGGTCCATTGGAACATCCTACAACCCACAGTGGCGTCATAACTTCGCAGATAACTGCTCGAAGCTCGATTCCGCCCTAATTTGGGCCCCATAGCCGAGGGTGCTGACTGGTGATAAGTCCTCTGGGCATCATCAACGGTACATAACTACTAGATCTGAGGTTCTGTAGAGTTTCGGGTCCATTGGGACATCCTACAACCCACAGCGGCGTCATTTCTGCGCAGATAACTGCTCAAAGCTCGATTTTGCCCTGTTTTGGGCCCCATAGCCGTGGGTGCTGACTGGTAATGAATTCTCTGGGCATCCTCAATGGTACATAACCACTCGATCCAAGGTTCGGGAGAGTTTCAGGTCCATTGGAACATCCTACAACCCACAGTGACGTCATAACTGGGCAGATAACTGCTCGAAGCTCGATTTCGCCCTGTTTAAGGCCCGATAGCCGAGGGTGCTGACTGACAATGCATTCTCTTGGCATCAGAGATAGTACGTGACTACTTAATCTAGGGTTCTGTAGAGTTTCGGGTCCATTGGAACATCCTACAACCCACAGTGGCGTCACAACTGAGCAGATAACTGCTCAAAGCTCGATTTGGCCCTGTTTTGGGCACCATAGCCGAGGAAGCTGACTGGTAATGAATCTTCTGGTCATCATCAATGATAGATAACCACTCGTTCTGAGGTTCTGTAGAGTTTTGGGTCCATTGGAACATCCTACAACTCATAGTGGCGTCATAACTGCGCAGATAAGTGCTCATATCTCGATTCCGCCCCATTTTGGGCCCCATAGCCGAGGGTGCTGACTGGTAATGGATTCTCTGGGCATCCTCGATGGTACATAACTACTTGATCTGAGGTTCTGTAGAGTTTCGGGTTCATTGGAACATCCTACAACCCTCAGTGGCGTCGTAACTGGGCAGATAACTGCTCAAAGCTCGATTTCGCCCTGTTTTGGGTCCCATAGCCGAGGTTGCTGACTGGTTATAAATTCTCTGGGCATCATCAACGGTACATGACCACTTGATCCGAGGTTCTGTAGAGTTTCGGGTCCATTGGAACATCCTACAACCCACAGAGTCGTCATAACTGAGCAGATAACTGCTCAAAGCTTGATTTCGCCCTGTTTTAGGTCCCATAGCCGAGGGTGCTGACTAGTAATAGATTCTCTGGGCATCATCAATGGTACAGAACCTCTCGATCTAAGGTTCGAAATAGTTTCAGGTCCATTGGAACATCCTACAACCCACAGTGGCGTCATAACAGTTCAGATAACTGCTCAAAGCTCGATTTCGCCCTGTTTTGGGACCCATAGCCGAGGGTGCTGACTGGTGAAAGATTCTCTGGGCATCATAAATGGTACCTAACCTCTCGATCTAAGGTTCGGAAAAGTTTCAGGGCCATTGGAACATCCTACAGACCACAGTGGCGTCATAACTGTGCGGATAACTGCTCAGAGCTCGATTTCGCCCTGTTTTGGGCCCCATAGCCGAGAGTGCTGACTGGTCATAAATTCTCTGGGCATCATCAATGGTTCTAACCACTCGATCTGAGGTTCTGTAGAGTTTCGGGTCCATTGGGACATCGTACAACCCAGAGTGGCGTCATAACTTCGCAGATAACTGCTCAAAGCTCAATTCCGCCCTAATTTGGGTCACATAGCCGAGGGTGCTGACTGGTAATAAATTTTCTGGGCATACTCGATGGTCCATAACTACTTGATCTGAGGTTCTGTAGTGTTTCGGGTTCATTGGAACATCCTACAACCCACAGTGGCGTCATAACTGGGAAGATAACTGCTCAAAACTCGATTTCGCCCTGATTTGGGCCCCATAGCCGTTGGTGCTGATTGGTAATGAATTCTCTGAGCATTATCATTGGTACATAACCACTCGATCTGAGGTTCTGTAGAGTTTCGGGTCCATTGGAACATCCTTAACCCACAGTGGCGTCATAACTGCGCAGATGACTGATCAAAGCTCGATTTCGCCCTGTTTGAGGCCCGATTGCCGAGGACGCTGACTGGCAATAGATTCTCTGGGAGTCAGAGATAGTACGTGACTACTTGATCCAGGGTTCTGTAGAGTTTCGGGTCCATTGGGACATCCTACAACTCACAGTGGCGTCATTCCTGGACAGATAACTGCTCAAAACTCGATTTTGCCCACTTTTGGGCCCCATAGCCGAGGTCGCTGACTAGTAATAAATTCTCTGGGCATCCTTAATGGTACATAACTACTTAATCTGAGTCTCTGTCGACTTTTGGGTCCATTGGGACATCCTACAATACACAGTGGCGGCATTACTGGGCAGTTAACTGCTCAAAACTCGATTTTGCTTACTTCTGGGCCCCATAGCCGTGGGTGCTGATTGGTAATGAATTCTCTGAGCATTATCATTGGTACAAAAGCACTCGATCTGAGGTGCTGTAGAGATTCGGGTCCATTGGAACATCCTTAACCCACTGTGGCGTCATAACTGCGCAGATAACTGCTCGAAGCTCGATTTCGCCCTGTTTGAGGCGCGATAGCCGGTGGTGCTGACTGACAATAAATTCTCTGGGCATCAAAGATAGTACGTGACTACTTAATCTAGGGTTCTGTAGAGTTTCGGGTCCATTGGAACATCCCACAACCCACAGTGGCGTCACATAACTGCTTGAAGCTCGATTTGGCCCTGTTTTGGGCCCGATAGCCGAGGGTGCTGACTGGTAATGAATTCTCTGGGCATCCTCAATGGTACATAACTACTTGATCTGAAGTTCTGTAGAGTTTCGGGTCCTCTGGAACATCCTACAACCCACAGTGTCGTCATAACTGCGCAGATGACTGCTCAAAGCTTGATTTTCCTCTGTTTCGGGCCTCACAGCCGAGGAAGCTGACTGGGAATAAATTCTCTGGGCATCACCAATGATACATAACCACTCGATCTCAGGTTCTGTAGAGTTTCGGGTCCATTGGAACATCCTACAACCCACAGTGGCGTCATAACTGCGCAGATAACTCCTCGAAGCTCGATTTCTCCCTGTTTGAGGCGCGATAGCCGAGGGTGCTGACTGGCAATAGATTCTCTGGGAATCAGAGATCGTACGTGACTACTTGATCCAGGGTTCTGTAGAGTTTCGGGTCCATAGGGAAATCCTACAACTCACAGTGGCGTCATTACTGGGCAGATAACTGTTCAAAGCTCGATTTTCCCCTGTTTCGGGCCTCATAGCCGAGATAGCTGACTGGTATAGATCTCTCTGGGCATCATCAATGGTACATGATCACTTGATCTAAGATTCTGTAGAGTTTCGGGTCCATTGGAAAATCCTACAACCCTCAGTGGCGCCATAACTGGGCAGATAACTGCTCAAAGCTCGATTTCGCCCTGTTTTGGGCCCCATAGCCGAGGTTGCTCACTGGTTATAAATTCTCTGGGCATCATCAACAGTACATGGCCACTTTATCTAAGGTTCTGTAGAGTTTCGGGTCCTCTGGAACATCCTACAACCCACAGTGTCGTCATAACTGCGCAGATGACTGCTTAAAGCTTGATTTCGCCCTGTTTTAGGCCCCATAGCCGAGGGTGCTGACTGGTAATAGGTTCTCTGGGCATCATCAATGGTACATAACCACTTGATCTAAGGTTCGTCAGAGTTTGAGGTCCGTTGGAACACCCTTCAACCCACAGTGGCGTCATAACTGTGCAGATAACTGCTCAAAGCTCGATTTCGCCCTGTTTTGGGCCCCATAGCTGGGAGTGTTGAGTGGTGATAATCCTCTGGGCATCATCCATGGTACATAACCACTTGATCTGAGTCTCTGTCGAGTTTCGGGTCCATTGGATCATCCTCCAACCCACGGTGGCGTCATTACTGAGCAGACAACTGTTCAAAGCTCGATTTTCCTCTGTTTCGGGTCTCATAGCCGAGGAAGCTGACTGGGAATAAATTCTCTGGGCATCACCAATGATACATAACCACTCGATTTCAGGTTCTGTAGAGTTTCGGGTCCGTTGGAACATCCTACAACCCACAGTGGCGTCATAACTGCGCAGATAACTGCTCGAAGCTCGATTTCTCCCTGTTTGAGGCGCGATAGCCGAGGGTGCTGACTGGCAATAAATTCTCTGGGCATCCTTCATGGTACATGATCACTCGATCTAAGGTTCGGAAGAGTTTCAGGTCCATTGGAACATCCTACAACCCACAGTGGCGTCATAACTGTGCAGATAACTGCTCAAAGCTCGATTTCGCCCCGTTTTGGGACTCATAGCCGAGGGTGCTGACAGGTAAAAGATTCTCTGGGCATCATCAACGGTACATAACCTCTCGGTCTAAGGTTCGGAGGAGTTTCAGGTCCATTGGAACATCCTACAGACCACAGTGGCGTCATAACTGTGCGGATAACTGCTCAAAGCTCGATTTCGCCCTGTTTTGGGCCCCATAGCCGAGGCTGCTGACTGGTAATGAATTCTCTGGGCATCCTCAATGGTACATCACTACTTGATCTGAGGTTCTGTAGAGTTTCGGGTCAATTGGAACATCCTAACCCCACAGTGGCGTCATAACTGCGCAGATAACTGCTCGAAGCTCGATTTCGCCCTGTTTGAGGCGCGATAGCCGGGGGTGCTGACTGACAATAAATTCTCTGGGCATCAAAGATAGTACGTGACTACTTAATCTAGGGTTCTGTAGAGTTTCGGGTCCATTGGAACATCCCACAACCCACAGTGGCGTCACATAACTGCTTGAAGCTCGATTTGGCCCTGTTTTGGGCCCGATAGCCGAGGGTGCTGACTGGTAATGAATTCTCTGGGCATCCTCAATGGTACATAACTACTTGATCTGAAGTTCTGTAGAGTTTCGGGTCCTCTGGAACATCCTACAACCCACAGTGTCGTCATAACTGCGCAGATGACTGCTCAAAGCTTGATTTTCCTCTGTTTCGGGCCTCACAGCCGAGGAAGCTGACTGGGAATAAATTCTCTGGGCATCACCAATGATACATAACCACTCGATCTCAGGTTCTGTAGAGTTTCGGGTCCATTGGAACATCCTACAACCCACAGTGGCGTCATAACTGCGCAGATAACTCCTCGAAGCTCGATTTCTCCCTGTTTGAGGCGCGATAGCCGAGGGTGCTGACTGGCAATAGATTCTCTGGGAATCAGAGATCGTACGTGACTACTTGATCCAGGGTTCTGTAGAGTTTCGGGTCCATAGGGAAATCCTACAACTCACAGTGGCGTCATTACTGGGCAGATAACTGTTCAAAGCTCGATTTTCCCCTGTTTCGGGCCTCATAGCCGAGATAGGTGACTGGTATAGATCTCTCTGGGCATCATCAATGGTACATGATCACTTGATCTAAGATTCTGTAGAGTTTCGGGTCCATTGGAAAATCCTACAACCCTCAGTGGCGCCATAACTGGGCAGATAACTGCTCAAAGCTCGATTTCGCCCTGTTTTGGGCCCCATAGCCGAGGTTGCTCACTGGTTATAAATTCTCTGGGCATCATCAACAGTACATGGCCACTTTATCTAAGGTTCTGTAGAGTTTCGGGTCCTCTGGAACATCCTACAACCCACAGTGTCGTCATAACTGCGCAGATGACTGCTTAAAGCTTGATTTCGCCCTGTTTTAGGCCCCATAGCCGAGGGTGCTGACTGGTAATAGGTTCTCTGGGCATCATCAATGGTACATAACCACTTGATCTAAGGTTCGTCAGAGTTTGAGGTCCGTTGGAACACCCTTCAACCCACAGTGGCGTCATAACTGTGCAGATAACTGCTCAAAGCTCGATTTCGCCCTGTTTTGGGCCCCATAGCTGAGAGTGTTGAGTGGTGATAATCCTCTGGGCATCATCCATGGTACATAACCACTTGATCTGAGTCTCTGTCGAGTTTCGGGTCCATTGGATCATCCTCCAACCCACGGTGGCGTCATTACTGAGCAGACAACTGTTCAAAGCTCGATTTTCCTCTGTTTCGGGTCTCATAGCCGAGGAAGCTGACTGGGAATAAATTCTCTGGGCATCACCAATGATACATAACCACTCGATTTCAGGTTCTGTAGAGTTTCGGGTCCGTTGGAACATCCTACAACCCACAGTGGCGTCATAACTGCGCAGATAACTGCTCGAAGCTCGATTTCTCCCTGTTTGAGGCGCGATAGCCGAGGGTGCTGACTGGCAATAAATTCTCTGGGCATCCTTCATGGTACATGATCACTCGATCTAAGGTTCGGAAGAGTTTCAGGTCCATTGGAACATCCTACAACCCACAGTGGCGTCATAACTGTGCAGATAACTGCTCAAAGCTCGATTTCGCCCCGTTTTGGGACTCATAGCCGAGGGTGCTGACAGGTAAAAGATTCTCTGGGCATCATCAACGGTACATAACCTCTCGGTCTAAGGTTCGGAGGAGTTTCAGGTCCATTGGAACATCCTACAGACCACAGTGGCGTCATAACTGTGCGGATAACTGCTCAAAGCTCGATTTCGCCCTGTTTTGGGCCCCATAGCCGAGGCTGCTGACTGGTAATGAATTCTCTGGGCATCCTCAATGGTACATCACTACTTGATCTGAGGTTCTGTAGAGTTTCGGGTCAATTGGAACATCCTAACCCCACAGTGGCGTCATAACTGCGCAGATAACTGCTCGAAGCTCGATTTCGCCCTGTTTGAGGCGCGATAGCCGGGGGTGCTGACTGACAATAAATTCTCTGGGCATCAAAGATAGTACGTGACTACTTAATCTAGGGTTCTGTAGAGTTTCGGGTCCATTGGAACATCCCACAACCCACAGTGGCGTCACATAACTGCTTGAAGCTCGATTTGGCCCTGTTTTGGGCCCGATAGCCGAGGGTGCTGACTGGTAATGAATTCTCTGGGCATCCTCAATGGTACATAACTACTTGATCTGAAGTTCTGTAGAGTTTCGGGTCCTCTGGAACATCCTACAACCCACAGTGTCGTCATAACTGCGCAGATGACTGCTCAAAGCTTGATTTTCCTCTGTTTCGGGCCTCACAGCCGAGGAAGCTGACTGGGAATAAATTCTCTGGGCATCACCAATGATACATAACCACTCGATCTCAGGTTCTGTAGAGTTTCGGGTCCATTGGAACATCCTACAACCCACAGTGGCGTCATAACTGCGCAGATAACTCCTCGAAGCTCGATTTCTCCCTGTTTGAGGCGCGATAGCCGAGGGTGCTGACTGGCAATAGATTCTCTGGGAATCAGAGATCGTACGTGACTACTTGATCCAGGGTTCTGTAGAGTTTCGGGTCCATAGGGAAATCCTACAACTCACAGTGGCGTCATTACTGGGCAGATAACTGTTCAAAGCTCGATTTTCCCCTGTTTCGGGCCTCATAGCCGAGATAGCTGACTGGTATAGATCTCTCTGGGCATCATCAATGGTACATGATCACTTGATCTAAGATTCTGTAGAGTTTCGGGTCCATTGGAAAATCCTACAACCCTCAGTGGCGCCATAACTGGGCAGATAACTGCTCAAAGCTCGATTTCGCCCTGTTTTGGGCCCCATAGCCGAGGTTGCTCACTGGTTATAAATTCTCTGGGCATCATCAACAGTACATGGCCACTTTATCTAAGGTTCTGTAGAGTTTCGGGTCCTCTGGAACATCCTACAACCCACAGTGTCGTCATAACTGCGCAGATGACTGCTTAAAGCTTGATTTCGCCCTGTTTTAGGCCCCATAGCCGAGGGTGCTGACTGGTAATAGGTTCTCTGGGCATCATCAATGGTACATAACCACTTGATCTAAGGTTCATCAGAGTTTGAGGTCCGTTGGAACACCCTTCAACCCACAGTGGCGTCATAACTGTGCAGATAACTGCTCAAAGCTCGATTTCGCCCTGTTTTGGGCCCCATAGCTGAGAGTGTTGAGTGGTGATAATCCTCTGGGCATCATCCATGGTACATAACCACTTGATCTGAGTCTCTGTCGAGTTTCGGGTCCATTGGATCATCCTCCAACCCACGGTGGCGTCATTACTGAGCAGACAACTTTCCAAAGCTCGATTTTCCTCTGTTTCAGGTCTCATAGCCGAGGAAGCTGACTGGGAATAAATTCTCTGGGCATCACCAATGATACATAACCACTCGATTTCAGGTTCTGTAGAGTTTCGGGTCCGTTGGAACATCCTACAACCCACAGTGGCGTCATAACTGCGCAGATAACTGCTCGAAGCTCGATTTCTCCCTGTTTGAGGCGCGATAGCCGAGGGTGCTGACTGGCAATAAATTCTCTGGGCATCCTTCATGGTACATGATCACTCGATCTAAGGTTCGGAAGAGTTTCAGGTCCATTGGAACATCCTACAACCCACAGTGGCGTCATAACTGTGCAGATAACTGCTCAAAGCTCGATTTCGCCCCGTTTTGGGACTCATAGCCGAGGGTGCTGACAGGTAAAAGATTCTCTGGGCATCATCAACGGTACATAACCTCTCGGTCTAAGGTTCGGAGGAGTTTCAGGTCCATTGGAACATCCTACAAACCACAGTGGCGTCATAACTGTGCGGATAACTGCTCAAAGCTCGATTTCGCCCTGTTTTGGGCCCCATAGCCGAGGCTGCTGACTGGTAATGAATTCTCTGGGCATCCTCAATGGTACATCACTACTTGATCTGAGGTTCTGTAGAGTTTCGGGTCAATTGGAACATCCTAACCCCACAGTGGCGTCATAACTGCGCAGATAACTGATCAAAGCTCGATTTCGCCCTGTTTGAGGCCCGATAGCCGAAGAAGCTGACTGGTGATGAATTCTCTGAGCATTATCAATGGTACATAACCGCTAGATCTGAGGTTCTGTAGCGTTTCGGGTCCACTGGAACATCCTACAACCGACAGTGACGTCATAACTGTGCGGATAACTGCTCAAAGCTCGATTTCGCCCTGTATTGGGCCCCATAGCCGAGAGTGCTGACTGGTAATAAATTCTCTGGGCATCATCAATGGTTCTAACCACTCGATGTGAGGTTCTGTAGAGTTTCGGGTCCATTGGAACATCGTACAACCCACAATGGCGTCATAACTTCGCAGATAACTGCTCGAAGCTCGATTCCGCCCTAATTTGGGTCACATAGCCGAGGGTGCTGACTGGGAATGAATTTTCTGGGCATCCTCGATGGTACATAACTACTTGATCTGAGGTTCTGTAGAGTTTCGGGTTCATTGGAACATCCTACAACCCACAGTGGCGTCATAACTGCGGAGATAACTGCTAGAAGCTCGATTTTGCCCTGTTTTGGGCCCCATAGCCGAGGGTGCTGACTGGTAATAAGTCCTCTGGGCATCATCAACGGTACAGAACCACTTTATCCAAGGTTCTGTAGAGTTTCGGGTCCATTGGGACATCGTACAACCCACAGTGGCGTCATTACTGGGGAGATAACTGCTCAAAACTCGATTTCGCCCTGATTTGGGCCCCATAGCCGTGGGTGCTGACTGGTAATGAATTCTCTGAGCATCATCGATGGTACATATCCACTCGATCTGAGGTTCTGTAGAGTTTCGGGTCCATTGGAACATCCTACAACCCACAGTGGCGTCATAACTGGGCAGATATCTGCTCGAAACTCGATTTCGCCCTGATTTGGGCCCCATAGCCGAGGGTGCTGACTGGTAATGAATTCTCTGAGCATGATCAATGGTACATAACCACTCGATCTGAGGTTCTGTAGAGTTTCGGGTCCATTGGGACATCCTACAACCCACAGTGGTGTCATAACTGGGGAGATAACTGCTCAAAACTCGATTTCGCCCTGATTTGGGCCCCATAGCCGTGGGTGCTGATTGGTAATGAATTCTCTGAGCATTATCATTGGTACATAACCGGTCGATCTGAGGTTCTGTAGAGTTTCCGGTCCATTGGAACATCCTTAAGCCACAGTGGCGTCATAACTGCGCAGATGACTGATCAAAGCTCGATTTTGCCCTGTTTGAGGCCCGACAGCCGAGGACGCTGACTGGCAATAGATTCTCTGGGATTCAGAGATAGTACGTGACTACTTGATCCAGGGTTCTGTAGAGTTTCGGGTCCATTGGGACATCCTACAACTCACAGTGGCGTCATTACTGGGCAGATAACTGCTCAAAACCCGATTTTGCCCACTTTTGGGCCCCATAGCCGAGGGTGCTGACTGGTAGTAAATTCTCTGGGCATCCTCAATGGTACATAACTACTTAATCTGAAGTTCTGTGGAGTTCCGGGCCCATTGGAACATCCTAAACCCACAGTGGCGTCAAAACTGCGCAGATAACTGCTCGGAGCTCGATTTCGCACTGTTTGAGGCCCGAAAGCCGTGGGTGCTGACTGGTAATGAATTCTCTGAGCATCATCGATGGTACATATCCACTCGATCTGAGGTTCTGTAGAGTTTCGGGTCCATTGGAACATCCTCCAACCCACAGTGGCGTCACAACTGAGCAGATAACTGCTCAAAGCTCGATTTGGCCCTGTTTTGGGCCCCATAGCCGAGGGTGCTGACTGGTAATGAATCCTCTGGGCATCATCCATGGTACATAACCACTTGATCTGAGTCTCTGTCGAGTTTTGGGTCCATTGGATCATACTCCAACCCACGGTTCCGTCATTACTGAGCAGACAACTGTTCAAAGCTCGATTTTCCCCTGTTTCGGGCCTCATAGCCGAGGAAGCTGTTTGGGAATGAATTCTCTGGGCATCATCAATGATACATCACCACTCGATCTGAGGTTCTGTAGAGTTTCGGGTCCATTGGAACATCCTACAACCCACAGTGGCGTCATAACTGCGCAGATAACTGCTCGAAGCTCGATTTCGCCCTGTTCGAGGCGCGATGGCCGAGGGTGCTGACTGGCAATACATTCTCTGGGCATCAAAGATAGTACGTGACTACTTAATCTAGGGTTCTGTAGTGTTTCGGGTCCATTGGAACATCCTGAAACCCACAGTGGCGTCACAACTGAACAGATAACTGCTTGAAGCTCGATTTGGCCCTGTTTTGGGCCCCATAGCCGAGGCTGCTGACTGGTAATGAATTCTCTGGGCATCCTCAATGGTACATCACTACTTGATCTGAGGTTCTGTAGAGTTTCGGGTCTATTGGAACATCCTCACCCCACAGTGGCGTCATAACTGCGCAGATAACTGATCAAAGCTCGATTTCGCCCTGTTTGAGGCCCGATAGCCGAGGAAGCTGACTGGCGTTAAATTCTCTGGGAATCAGGGATAGTACGCGACTACTTAAACCAGGATTCTGTAGAGTTTCAGGTCCATTGGGACACCCTACAACTCACAGTGGCGTCATAACTGGGCAGATAACTGCTCAAAACTCGATTTCGCCCTGATTTGGGCCCCATAGCCGTGGATGCTGACTGGTGATGAATTCTCTGAGCATAATCAATGGTACATAACCGCTAGATCTGAGGTTCTGTAGCGTTTCGGGTCCATTGGAACATCCTACAACCGACAGTGGCGTCATAACTGTGCGGATAACTGCTCAAAGCTCAATTTCGCCCTGTTTTGGGCCCCATAGCCGAGAGTGCTGACTGGTAATAAATTCTCTGGGCATCATCAATGGTTCTAACCACTCGATCTGAGGTTCTGTAGAGTTTCGGGTCCATTGGAACATCGTACAACCCACAATGGCGTCATGACTTCGGAGATAACTGCTCGAAGCTCGATTCCGCCCTAATTTGGGTCACATAGCCGAGGGTGCTGACTGGTAATGAATTTTCTGGGCATCCTCGATGGTACATTACTACTTGATCTGAGGTTCTGTAGAGTTTCGGGTTCATTGGAACATCCTACAACCCACAGTGGCGTCATAACTGCGGAGATAACTGCTAGGAGCTCGATTTTGCCCTGTTTTGGGCTCCATAGCCGAGGGTGCTGACTCGTAATAAGTCCTCTGGGCATCATCAACGGTACAGAACCACTTTATCTAAGGTTCTGTAGAGTTTCGAGTCCATTGGGACATCGTACAACCCACAGTGGCGTCATTACTGGGGAGATAACTGCTCAAAACTCGATTTCGCCCTGATTTGGGCCCCATAGGCGTGGGTGCTGACTGGTAATGAATTCTCTGAGCATCATCGATGGTACATATCCACTCGATCTGAGGTTCTGTAGAGTTTCGGGTCCATTGGAACATCCTACAACCCACAGTGGCGTCATAACTGGGCAGATATCTGCTCGAAACTCGATTTCGCCCTGATTTGGGCCCCATAGCCGAGGGTGCTGACTGGTGATGAATTCTCTGAGCATGATCAATGGTACATAACCACTCGATCTGAGGTTCTGTAGAGTTTCGGGTCCATTGGGACATCCTACAACCCACAGTGGTGTCATAACTGGGGAGATAACTGCTCAAAACTCGATTTCGCCCTGATTTGGGCCCAACATAGCCGTGGGTGCTGATTGCTAATGAATTCTCTGAGCATTATCATTGGTACATAACCGGTCGATCTGAGGTTCTGTAGAGTTTCGGGTCCATTGGAACATCCTTAAGCCACAGTGGCGTCATAACTGCGCAGATGACTGATCAAAGCTCGATTTCGCCCTGTTTGAGGCCCGATAGCCGAGGACGCTGACTGGCAATAGATTCTCTGGGATCCAGAGATAGTACGTGACTACTTGATCCAGGGTTCTGTAGAGTTCCGGGTCCATTGGGACATCCTACAACTCACAGTGGCGTCATTACTGGGCAGATAACTGCTCAAAACCCGATTCTGCCCACTTTTGGGCCCCATAGCCGAGGGTGCTGACTGGTAATAAATTCTGTGGGCATCGTCAATGGTACATAACTACTTAATCTGAAGTTCTGTGGAGTTCCGGGCCCATTGGAACATCCTAAACCCACAGTGGCGTCAAAAGTGCGCAGATAACTGCTCAGAGCTCGATTTCGCACTGTTTGAGGCCCGAGAGCCGAGGGTGCTGACTGGCAATGAATTCTCTGGGCATCAAAGATAGTACGTGACTATTTAGTCTAGGGTTCTGTAGAGTTTTGGGTCCATGGGAACATCCTACAACCCACAGTGGCGTCACAACTGAGCAGATAACTGCTCAAAGCTCGATTTGGCCCTGTTTTGGGCCCCATAGCCGAGGGTGCTGACTGGTAATGAATCCTCTGGGCATCATCCATGGTACATAACCACTTGATCTGAGTCTCTGTCGAGTTTTGGGTCCATTGGATCATACTCCAACCCACGGTGGCGTCATTACTGAGCAGACAACTGTTCAAAGCTCGATTTTCCCCTGTTTCGGGCCTCATAGCCGAGGAAGCTGTTTGGGAATGAATTCTCTGGGCATCATCAATGATACATCACCACTCGATCTGAGGTTCTGTAGAGTTTCGGGTCCATTGGAACATCCTACAACCCACAGTGGCGTCATAACTGCGCAGATAACTGCTCGAAGCTCGATTTCGCCCTGTTTGAGGCGCGATGGCCGAGGGTGCTGACTGGCAATACATTCTCTGGGCATCAAAGATAGTACGTGACTACTTCATCTAGGGTTCTGTAGTGTTTCGGGTCCATTGGAACATCCTGAAACCCACAGTGGCGTCACAACTGAACAGATAACTGCTTGAAGCTCGATTTGGCCCTGTTTTGGGCCCCATAGCCGAGGCTGCTGACTGGTAATGAATTCTCTGGGCATCCTCAATGGTACATCACTACTTGATCTGAGGTTCTGTAGAGTTTCGGGTCTATTGGAACATCCTAACCCCACAGTGGCGTCATAACTGCGCAGATAACTGATCAAAGCTCGATTTCGCCCTGTTTGAGGCCCGATAGCCGAGGAAGCTGACTGGCGTTAAATTCTCTGGGAATCAGGGATAGTACGCGACTACTTGAACCAGGATTCTGTAGAGTTTCAGGTCCATTGGGACACCCTACAACTCACAGTGGCGTCATAACTGGGCAGATAACTGCTCAAAACTCGATTTCGCCCTGATTTGGGCCCCATAGCCGTGGATGCTGACTGGTAATGAATTCTCTGAGCATTATCAATGGTACATAACCGCTAGATCTGAGGTTCTGTAGCGTTTCGGGTCCATTGGAACATCCTACAACCGACAGTGGCGTCATAACTGTGCGGATAACTGCTCGAAGCTCGATTTCGCCCTGTTCTGGGCCCCATAGCCGAGAGTGCTGACTGGTAATAAATTCTCTGGGCATCATCAATGGTTCTAACCACTCGATCTGAGGTTCTGTAGAGTTTCGGGTCCATTGGAACATCGTACAACCCACAATGGCGTCATAACTTCGCAGATAACTGCTCGAAGCTCGATTCCGCCCTAATTTGGGTCACATAGCCGAGGGTGCTGACTGGTAATGAATTTTCTGGGCATCCTCGATGGTACATAACTACTTGATCTGAGGTTCTGTAGAGTTTCGGGTTCATTGGAACATCCTACAACCCACAGTGGCGTCATAACTGCGGAGATAACTGCTAGAAGCTCGATTTTGCCCTGTTTTGGGCCCCATAGCCGAGGGTGCTGACTGGTAATAAGCCTTCTGGGCATCATCAACGGTACATAACCACTTTATCTAAGGTTCTGTAGAGTTTCGGGTCCATTGGGACATCGTACAACCCACAATGGCGTCATTACTGGGGAGATAACTGCTCAAAACTCGATATCGCCCTGATTTGGGCCCCATAGCCGTGGGTGCTGACTGGTAATGAATTCTCTGAGCATCATCGATGGTACATATCCACTCGATCTGAGGTTCTGTAGAGTTTCGGGTCCATTGGAACATCCTACAACCCACAGTGGCGTCATAACTGGGCAGATATCTGCTCGAAACTCGATTTCGCCCTGATTTGGGCCCCATAGCCGAGGGTGCTGACTGGTAATGAATTCTCTGAGCATGATCAATGGTACATAACCACTCGATCTGAGGTTCTGTAGAGTTTCGGGTCCATTGGGACATCCTACAACCCACAGCGGTGTCATAACTGGGGAGATAACTGCTCAAAACTCGATTTCGCCTTGAATTGGGCCCCATAGCCGTGGGTGCTGATTGGTAATGAATTCTCTGAGCATTATCATTGGTACATAACCGGTCGATCTGAGGTTCTCTAGAGTTTCGGGTCCATTGGAACATCCTTAAGCCACAGTGGCGTCATAACTGCGCAGATGACTGATCAAAGCTCGATTTTGCCCTGTTTGAGGCCCGATAGCCGAGGACGCTGACTGGCAATAGATTCTCTGGGATTCAGAGATAGTACGTGACTACTTGATCCAGGGTTCTGTAGAGTTTCGGGTCCATTGGGACATCCTACAACTCACAGTGGCGTCATTACTGGGCAGATAAGTGCTCAAAACCCGATTTTGCCCACTTTTGGGCCCCATAGCCGAGGTTGCTGACTGGTAATAAATTCTCTGGGCATCCTCAATGGTACATAACTACTTAATCTGAAGTTCTGTGGAGTTCCGGGCCCATTGGAACATCCTAAACCCACAGTGGCGTCAAAACTGCGCAGATAACTGCTCGGAGCTCGATTTCGCACTGTTTGAGGCCCGAAAGCCGGGGGTGCTGACTGGCAATGAATTCTCTGGGCATCAAAGATAGTAGGTGACTACTTAGTCTAGGGTTCTGTAGAGTTTTGGGTCCATTGGAACATCCTGAAACCCACAGTGGCGTCACAACTGAACAGATAACTGCTTGAAGCTCGATTTGGCCCTGTTTTGGGCCCCATAGCCGAGGCTGCTGACTGGTAATGAATTCTCTGGGCATCCTCAATGGTACATCACTACTTGATCTGAGGTTCTGTAGAGTTTCGGGTCTATTGGAACATCCCAACCCCACAGTGGCGTCATAACTGCGCAGATAACTGATCAAAGCTCGATTTCGCCCTGTTTGAGGCCCGATAGCCGAGGAAGCTGACTGGCGTTAAATTCTCTGGGAATCAGGGATAGTACGCGACTACTTAAACCAGGATTCTGTAGAGTTTCAGGTCCATTGGGACACCCTACAACTCACAGTGGCGTCATAACTGGGCAGATAACTGCTCAAAACTCGATTTCGCCCTGATTTGGGCCCCATAGCCGTGGATGCTGACTGGTAATGAATTCTCTGAGCATTATCAATGGTCCATAACCGCTAGATCTGAGGTTCTGTAGCGTTTCGGGTCCATTGGAACATCCTACAACCGACAGTGGCGTCATAACTGTGCGGATAACTGCTCAAAGCTCGATTTCGCCCTGTTTTGGGCCCCATAGCCGAGAGTGCTGACTGGTAATAAATTCTCTGGGCATCATCAATGGTTCTAACCACTCGATCTGAGGTTCTGTAGAGTTTCGGGTCCATTGGAACATCGTACAACCCACAATGGCGTCATAACTTCGCAGATAACTGCTCGAAGCTCGATTCCGCCCTAATTTGGGTCACATAGCCGAGGTCGCTGACTGGTAATGAATTTTCTGGGCATCCTCGATGGTACATAACTACTTGATCTGAGGTTCTGTAGAGTTTCGGGTTCATTGGAACATCCTACAACCCACAGTGGCGTCATAACTGCGGAGATAACTGCTCGAAGCTCGATTTTGCCCTGTTTTGGGCCCCATAGCCGAGGGTGCTGACTGGTAATAAGTCCTCTGGGCATCATCAACGGTACATAACCACTTTATCTAAGGTTCTGTAGAGTTTCGGGTCCATTGGAACATCCTTAAGCCACAGTGGCGTCATAACTGCGCAGATGACTGATCAAAGCTCGATTTTGCCCTGTTTGAGGCCCGATAGCCGAGGACGCTGACTGGCAATAGATTCTCTGGGAATCAGAGATAGTACGTGACTACTTGATCCAGGGTTCTGTAGAGTTTCGGGTCCATTGGGACATCCTACAACTCACAGTGGCGTCATTACTGGGCAGATAACTGCTCAAAACTCGATTTTGAGCAGTTATCTGCCGTTATTTTATTCTAAAACCTTCTTCTCTGGTATGAAATAGTTCAGTTATTGCTGCTCAATCTTACATGTTGTTGCTCACGGGAAATTGAGACACGAAAATTGTTATGTGCTCATTAGAAGTGAGTCAAGATTCTTACAATATCCGTATCTCGATGCGGCTTAAGGCGTTATAACCTTGCAGCTCTGCCCATTCTCCACGTGCGAATTTGGCTCCAAGAATCCCATCAAGGTACAACGCTCACTATATACTCCCTCATACAAGTAAGTTATTTCCCATGTTTAATAATTGGTCAAAAACGTTTCCTATTAGAGTACCAACAAGAAGTCTAGATTTTAGCATCTTTGTCATGCACACCGAGGACCATGCGTCGTTGGAGATTTGAATTTCATGTGATATATATATTATGAAGTTGTTCTTGAGTACATTGTGAATTTTGTTATAGTATGTGTGTAATGAGTATGCTATGTGCCCATGTCGATTACTCAATTTTCAGTTGTGTGCATGGATCAGCTATAACCTTGGAGTTTCAATGTTGTGCTTATGCTCAATTTTCTGTGACAGCTTGTAGCATCAAGAATTTAACGAGCTTTCTGAGAAATTAGTTCCATGATCATCAACTTTAACTATGTTTTACAGGAAGAATTTACTTTATCATTCGACAAGATGGCAGTGGCCAGATTGCTATCTTTCCTTTGACGCTTGGCTGGAGCAATCACCCCTTGGACTCAGATTGGGCTCATTTGGAATTAAGCGTACGATCTACTATTTCATTTGGAATTAAGCGTACAATCTACTATACTCTTGATGTGAATATGGGATGTATTGGGACAAAATAAGTATCGGTAGAATCAGTGGAAGAAACTTCTACAGGACTGAGAAATACTGAGGTGAGTCTCATTCCTTTAAACACATGCTTTACACCAATTCTTATCGCTTGTACAAGTTTCTGTTGCTTGTGTATTGAGAAATATGATCCGCTGTAATACACAAATTCTTCTAGTCGCTTTACGCTGAGATTTACCCAAGAAGTTTAAATTAGTGAAGTAAATGTCAATCATTCAGAGTACGCCAGATATTATTATTCTCCTCTGATCATTTTTGTTGATCGGTAGTTCAAACTTTGCTACAATTAGCTCTTCAAGTGCTCTTGGAGCTCTAAATTCAAGATATACTCTGATTCCCCATCTTTCATAAAGAATCAGATGTTTTTTAGAAGCCTTACAAGCATGCACATTGTCATGAGCAATAATAGGATTTTCCTTTGACCTGACACATACGTAGTCTTTATTTCTATGACTTTCCATGTCCTAGGATACATTCAGGAAAACTCATGCTTGCAGTAATATTATTGAACAATGGTTACATTCAACTAGGGTTTCTATACAAGTATGGTAAATGTGAGGAATTTTTGTACAATCCTATGATGTAATTTGCTATCACTGATTCATCAGCGCATTTGGTCAGCCATCTTGGTGGTATCCCAGTCTGTGACAAGATACTGATTTACATGAATTACACATCACCTTCTGAGCTCATTATTCAAGATCTAATGAAAATTTGACAGGTGATCTAAGGAAAATAACGTTACTCAGGATGAGATTCAACATAATTCCTAGATACACAATGTAGTAGTGTTCTATCATTGTGGGCCCACTCAGGATTGATGAAATAAGATCCTCGACAACCACAACCATGGTGTCAATAGCTACATAGAATCATATCTCATGATCAGCTCATAAATCTCATCCTGTTACTGAAATAATCTTCAAAACCAGCACCACCACAATCAAAATCTGAAAAGTCCATGTCATTCACACATGCTACCCCAGACATGTTGGAATTCAATCAAAATCATCAGTCGGTTAAGTCAGAACCTGCTGACTTTTGTAATATAATCATCACTCAAGTCTTAGTATGTTGTTTCTTGGTTGCACGATAATAAACATTCCTTGGTTAGGCAATTAGAATTTGACTGTAAACAGTCTGCCTGAAACATCTATCGACCGCTTTTCTTGCCTACCTTGACATTTTCCAACATACCTCAGCGAATTTTTAAGCTGTGGCCAGTTCTACCAAGTGGTCATCCATTTATAGGCTATGAGTTTTTGCTGGGTGTATTTTTACAGATAAAAAGGGTTCAAGTAGGAGATGAGAAAGAAATCATCCATAAGGCTCATTAGCCAGGTTTGAGGAAGATTGGTTCGACCTTTTCAAATGATGCAATGATGAGCCTTGTGTATCAGTCGAAGAAAAAAGTTGAAAAATTCTGAAAACCAATCTAATACTGAAGAAAATGTACTAATGAGAACGTCGCCGTAACTGTATCTAACGTAACTGTCTCAGATTACAAAACGTGACATTTTTGAAAACTTATATCAATCATTTTTTCAGTAACATCCGTCCAAACAACATACGAATCATTGCAAATTTGTATAAAGAATGAGTCCCTTATTGTGAAATTTGAAAATCAGACACGACAAGAAATATTATGACTTTCTATCAGAAAAGCTTTCTGGCATGATGAGATTAAATAATCTGCCCTTGAAAATTGAGAGTTTCTCGATGCCCGATTCAAACAGGGATCCATCAGTTTGTGAGAAATTCAATAATCCTGCAGAACTTTTAGAAATTTGGTGAGATTTACATTTGTGACTCACAATTAACCATATTATGGCTCATGTGACCTGCAAATTACAGATGTAAGCCCGATCAACTTTTATAGGGACATTTCCTCAGAAATTCTATATTAGATGACTCTCATTTTACTGAGGGTTCAAAAAGTCCATATCGTAATTTGGAAACAGGTTTCTCATAAGTCTACAAAACAAAACGTGGAAAATTTCTATCATTCATGATTGAGTGTGCAGCATCTTCTCAACGTGCGCGAGCCATTTATCGGTGCTATCCCAGACCAAAAACACGGAACGATGTGCTCTATCAGTGTAACTGTAAAAATCTATGAGCTGTAGGTGTAAAATTCGTTTTTTGTACTCTGACATCAATCAAAATCTGCACAGCTTTTGATCAAATATCAATCCCATATCCATACCCCCAAACTACTCAAATAGAAGCCTCCTCTAAATGCCCCTGTTGTCACATTCTTCGTGAATTTTCTTTGCTTATCGATTTTCGTAATAAAAATTCAAACTCAGAGTCTGAGACTTCTTTTATGTGAAAATTTCCCAAGACGGAGGGCTTGAGAGATTCCGCATGACGATTCGTTCTACCCAAGTTTCAATTAATTCGAGCAATTTAATTGCTAACAACAAGCTTCAATTTCAAGTGAGGGCTCGGGGTCGGCCAAGTTGGTCAACGAGTGACCATCCATGACCAGAAAGAGAATCAGCCGAAAGAACTTACAGGAAATTTTCCTCTTATTCTTGGTGCCACCGAGATTCCCAAGTCAACCGCTCGAGCGATAACAAAAAATTACCCTACGCAGAGAACGAGCATCAGGGTGCCCTTACATGGGCAGAATTTTATTCCGTTCACAGAGTTTGTAATGACGTTCATTTTTTGGCCACGAATTTGAAAATTATAACTCTAAGGAAGATCTTACTCGTGTTTGTCGGCACGTGGTCAAATATTAGGTGAGTGTGCCTTATTTGACACAAGTTAAAATCTTTGATAATGCACGCACTTGCAGAATTCGCGCATCATTTTATTCAAACTTCTCTTACAATATGAAAGAGTTGCCATTTCGGACTTACCGAGATAGATGTTTCCATTTCTAAGCGCGGATGTATTGTTACTAGTTCCTAATTTTTTCTGGCTACCTCGGTTCATTCCTGTCATCTTTATGACATCTTCAAAACGCATCAAAAATTGCAAAATAAAACGTCTAACTCATTTCACGCGCTCACCACTGACAAAAGTGACAAAAGTGCTAGTATACGTAAATTATCCCCCCTCCCCTCCCCCAGTCGCATTTGGGGATGTCTCATTTGAACACGAACTGAGATATTTAGACCCTGAGGTGAGTGTACCCAATATGTCCCACGTTAAGCCGTTTTGCGAATAGTTTTGGCCCACTTCAATAGTTTTCAACGTACTTTTCCGATCGGTGCAAAAGCAATGCTTTACTCACGGTAGTTTTCGTTCACTCCACGCTCAGTTTACCGAGAAACGTATTTCGATACTCGGGCGTTAAATTTTTTGATTTATTCAGGGCGCAAAAAGTTGATTGAAATGTGCGAGAATGCGATTTCATAACGAGAATAGATGTCTAGCGTTTCTCAGAAGCTTTCGAGGATGTCTCCGTACGGAATTGAGGTGACCTTGGGACGTAATAAGCCTGTCCTCCCACTCTTTGTGTTGTTGGAAACTGAAAAAATTACTTTTGAGGCCATACCTAACAAGGGCTGACTTACCACGCTTACCCTCCTAGTTTCTTTCCCAATGTGGTTTGTCAAGTAAATCCCGATCTTTCTGTAGAGATTCATCAACGCGTAATTTTCATTATTATTTCCGTTTTTGTTGGAGGAGATCAATTCATTTTCTTTTCCTTGTCACAAAAACACTTGTACAGTCTTTCGTTGTTCTCAATGAGAGTTTACGCAATGAGTCCAAAGCTTCTTGAGACATATCGGCCAATTCATTATGACCCTAGAAACTTTTTCAACTCGAGAATTAATTATTTTTGGATTCGAACTCGTGATTTCCTCTCCAGATTTCAAGAATGTTTCGACGGGTGCTCATGAACTTCTCGAGGATAGTTCTACATTACTCAGCGATGCACTGAGTCAATTTTCAGTAGTACATTTTCAGTGTTCTTTAGTAATGATTCCATTAAATATTGACGATTCACAAAAATCCCCAAAAGAAATTCGTCCAAACGACCCAGCATTCAAGATTTGCAACATCAATAAACCATTTTTGTTTTTGGTCACTCTGAAAATATTACTTAACAAGAAATCTTGATTAGATTTTCTACTTTCTGAAATCGAAATTTCATCTCATTCTGTCACTTCAAAACTCATATACGATCTCTGAACGTGATATGAGGCTATAGCGAAAAAACGTCCACCAGGGCGGCGCTGATGGTCATTTAAGCTCCCCAACACATGGATTTTGCTGTCCGTGTACGTCGGTGCGTGCTAGTGTGTATCTGTGTGAGAGAGTATGCGGCAACTCTCACAGACGCGCACGGACAGAGAATTGCATGTGTTGGACCACCAGCGCTCCTAGCGGCCGTTTTTTCGCTATAGCCTCATTGAATTGAAACTACTGTTACTAACTAACAAGGGGGGGGGGGCACGGGGTTTGGGTCGCCAATCTTCCACAAGATTTTTTTACAGTTTCGTATTATCGAGAGAGTAACTCAGTCAAATGGGCCTCCTCTTCAGAGTTACAGCCCATGACATTGACATTGCCCATATAGGCCCATGGTAAAAAGTGATATATATCGATATACAGGCAATGCTAACGTTTTTGCTTGTACCTCTGAAAATGAGGCCAGATTCTCCGTATCCTAGATGGTACCAAACTGTGGAAACATTCTGGGAATGGTTGGCGACCCGGACCCCGTGGTCCCCCCTGGTAAGTGAATATAACACAATTTTTCATGGGAATGATTTACAAAAAATTTATGATGGAACTTTCATTGTGTGACTCATAGTTTCTATTATGGAGTTGGAGAAATTGTGTTAGGTAATGAATGTTTCTGAATAAACATTGAGTTGGGCGTCAAGGCGATGCGGTAGCCGTGCAAGCTGAATTTTGTTCAAACTTTACTCGAATTCTCCTTCGATTTGGGGTAAACAACGAGTTGTCGCGCACTTGTTATCATCAAACTCGACTGGCTTGACTCGTCGTTTAGCCCAAATCGCGAGAGAATCGCATGAAAGTGGGAAATACAATGTGCTCATTTTATAGGTTACGAGGTACCAGGGATCCACTTGTTCCCATTTTTTCACAACACTCTTATAATTTAGACTAAACGGCGAGTTGTAGAGTATAAATTAGTCAAATACAATAACTGGACAACTCATCTTAAATTTGCCTCATCGAAATTTTAACATAAGATGTAAATAGAACTCTACGAACGCGTTGCACAGCTACCGCATGCCCTTAAGTCTGAATAGAACAATGATGACTAAAAGTTTCCGTGCACGGTTCTGAATATTCGAATGGTTGACAGGAGTTGATGAGGAAGAATTCAGCAAATGTCTTCTTCCAGCGTATTTTTCTCAATGTTCGAGTAAAAATTCCTATGAAAAGAAAAACAGCGTGTTGCTTGCATCGAGGTTTGTATTTGTCAATATGTCTCCTTGCAATCTTACGTCCGAAATTCACGTAACATTTCCCTTCCCAATTTTAGGTGCAATAAGAAATTGGATTGAAAATAGCTGCAGGATAGTTATATCAATCACAATGGACGAATTCGTCAAAGATAACCTTAAGAATTGGAACCTGTTACGATTCGCAGAACGATTTGAAAGGAAGTTGGGCACCATTCGATTGCTCCAATAAAACTATTGCATGAGCAAAAGTACAGCAGTGCTTACACAGAAGTCTACAGATTTGTATCTATCTTTTGAATGCATGATGAATGAAATTTTTTTATTTATTTACTGTAGCAGCTGGTATTGATCAAGAGATCTTTCTTGAGATTGATGAAAACAACTTGATAGATGAACTATTCGATAAGACCAAAGAATGTGGCCATCGAAGGAAATTTTTGAAGAAGCTGAATGAGTTGAAGGTTTCTTCGGGGCAGACTCCAACTATAAATCCAAATCCTGCTCCACCACGTACTCCCCTTCAAGATATCACTAATTCTCTATCCGAACCATCTTCATCCGTGGTACCTTGCAATGCACAACCAGTGGTTGTTGAAGACATGCCTGTTAATGATGAAGCAATGGTTGGAGTCAGTATTATTCATATAGCGCGTATGTGTCTCAAACATCCTGCTCATACCAAAAATCTCATATTTGAATATTTTGAATGTGTTTCTTTTTTTATTTTTCATGAACAGCTACAAGAATTGCTGTTCTCGCCTTATTTCAAAGCACATACGAAGGCTTGGTGATACTCAAAGAGTTTGAGATGAATAAAAAACTTGAAACTCTCATTTCCAGCTTAATTATAAGTTTTGAATTCAAAGGAAAAAATTACAGGTACTCATCATATTTTTTTAATTGTTTATGCTCGACAATTTACTGGGTTTCGCAATTCATAAGCTGCGGGTTCTGCATTTTCCCAATTCTGAAATATGATCGAAACTCAAATATTTTTCGAATAACAGCTTTTATACAGCCTAATAATCCGTCAAGTATTCGTGAAATGGGCTGTGAATCGACTCGTAAACGAGTCATAGTTGATGAATTGCAAAACACGGTATTGGTTGACCATAAAATGACCTCTGTTGATATCAGAGTTTCAATAGAATATTTGGGCTCGTTCCATCGATGTCATATATTGTTTTTCATCATAATAGCTTATCATATCGATTCAGACATACATACCGTTCATGTAAGTATTGAAAACTCTTAATAACGTCATTGGAATCAATATTCTTGCAGGATAGTTAAAGAAAGATTTGAAGAAATTGTTGAACAGTTGCCCATCATATTCAAGATCCCACATCTTACGCCTGCACAGATTATCGCCATTTTCTACTTCAAATACCAGAAAGCTACTCAAAATTGTAGAGCTATTCAAGCAGGTGGCTGTGTATACGTGAAGTATCTCAATGAACGTAGGCGTTTGATTCGGCTTGGCGTGATATCAAAAAATGAGATCATCGCAGAAGGTACTGAAATGTTCAGTTATTGGTGATGATTGTTGAATCATACGCGACGTTTTCTTTTCCGGAATCACGATCACACAGTTTTTCGTTTCCATTATTACCATTCTTTCTTGATGGTTCCGATGCATCAAGTATTCATTCTGTATTTGTCGATATCAAAAAGTGAGAAATTTACGCCAGATTTCGATTATTTTGTTGCAGATCTCTTAGCTGAAGAACAAGAAGGTCCCATGATAATTGTAAAGACCCAGGACTCTCCCAGAGATTTGATTATTCAGAGCTGGAACTTGACGTACGTCCCTAGAACTCTCCCAAAGGACTACCGTGGATACTTTGCCACTTACAAAGCTCTCCGATCCGCAGAGCTTGGCCATATCTTGTGGTCGATGGACCATGATCTCATGTATGTTTTCACCGTAAATTTCGAACAGGAGTGGTCCGTGATCAGCCCACTGATTTTGGAAGCTGCGAAACTCAAAAAAAATTGAGTGCATCAGATAAGGCTTTGATAGATGCAGGTAAAGGGTACATAGTATCTCTCTTGACTCTACCGAAATTCCTCTGTCGAGTCATTCGTAAACGACACTCGACTACTGACCACGAGCTATTTGGATTCACTTCTATCGACCTCGTTGATGCTTTCATCTGCAACCCACAAACATTAGCTGACTTTGAGATTTTCAAAGAACGGAGACGATCTGACAGTCTTTAATCTGGCCGTCCCATAGGGCCATTCATTTCTTTCGTTGGAAACTTTCTGAACGACGGGGTCACGAACGCCCCAACTTCGAATAATGTTGATGATAATCGGGTTGATGATGAGGGAGTAGCACTCTTGGATGATGAAGCTCCAAACGTCCAAGCTACACGTGATGATGATGGAGTCAATGATAACGATGAAGTAATTCAGCCTCCAGTTCAACATCAGCCTCTAGTTCAAGTATTCGTGACGGTTAACAACATCGATTTCAAAATAGAGTCAAACAAATTGGTCGACGCGGTCACTTACTGTTTCAAGTCGTTCGCAGCTTGCGGCATCAAATATCCATCTGAGGTTTCCCTCGTTTGGAGGTTTCTAGAAACTCAAATCTTCAAAATTGATCGCATGAAAGGCAAAGTATATCCAAAAGTGAGTCAATTTGTCAATCTGATTAGAGGCCGAGGAGATATATCACTAGATGACGTAGAAGATGACGAAAATTGATACTATTTTCTAAAAATGGCTGACAGAGTTGGCCTTTAGATTTTATCGTGGTTATTGCTAACAACTGTACAAACTAAATATAGCATTACGAAATGTCTTTCGTGAATTTAGAGAGCGAATTACTCCTGATAAGTTTAAGCTTGTATAATAACGCTGTGATACCACGCAACGTAATACAATCCTTCATTAAAACTCTAATAGATTTCACTAGCAATAATTTCACAAATTACATTCTACAGCAAGTTAAGATTTCTAGTAAATTCAGTCAAGAGACGCTCGATGCTCTGAGTGACATCTTCCAAGACTCAGCAGTCATTTTCAAAAAGTTTGATACTGAATACAAAAGATTTGAACTTTACAAGGAAAAGCAGTTGTTGATAGATCCTTTAAGCTTTGAACTCAAAAAATATGGGAAAAGCTCCCAAGCTCAACACGCTCCTCTAAGATGGTCACTCAAAACTTTTTTAGAAATACCAGGAAACTTCCACGTTATGATGAAGTATAAAGAAGAATTGAAGAATGATGACGGTATTATTTGCAATGTTATGCAAGGTGAATATTGGAAGGGCATTGAACGTAAATTCGAAAATAGTATTGTGCTTCCTTTGTTTTTCTCTCACGATGACTTCGAGGCGGGTGACGCCCTGGGGTCTCATGCTGGTCAAAATTCTCTAGGAGATGTTTTCGTAACTTTGCCATGTTTTCCTCCGCATATAACTTCAAAACTTGCGAACATATTTCTTGTGGATCTTTTTTATGCGAGTGATAGAAAAGAATTCGGCAATAAAGCAGTTTTTCGTGAATTAATAGCTGAGTTGAAATATTTACAGAGGAATGGTCTCATTTTAAATATTGGGAAAGAACAGGTTCATGTTTACTTCCAACCTTGTCTTGAGATAGGAGATAATAAGAGCTTAAATGAAGATCAGGGTTATCAAGATCATTTTATTCACGGTAGGCCATGCAGAATTTGCAGGGTTGATATGAATCAAATCAAATCAATGATACAAGATGATGAAGCTTTGTTGAGAACTATAGAGAATTATCTTGAAAATTTGAGACGAAAACAATCATGTGAAACAGGACTCCTTGAAGAGTGCGTTTTTAATGAGTTAGATGATTATAACAATCTTGATAATGGTGGTCTTGACCTAATGCATGATGTTCTCGAAGGTGGTGGGAATGCTCTATTCATTAATCTTCTTGACGGTCTGATTAACAAACAAGACAAGTTCAAATTTGATTTCTTGATTCAACGTATCGAGTGGTTCAATAAGGAGGCATCCGATATTTCCAATAAGATCCCTGTCATTAAAAAAAGTCACTTGTCTGGAAAGGGCAAGTTGAAAATGTCTGCCGCTGGAATGATAAACTTCATCAGATTTTTTGGAATTTTGATAGGTGATAAAATAGATCGATATGAAGAAAATGAGTCTTGGATTTTGTTCCTCAATTTTCGAAAAATAGTTGACATCTTGCTATCTCCTCGTATAGTTGAAGGTCATATTATGCAATTGACTTATCTCATACCAGACTTTCTCTCGTTGTACATTAAGCTTTATGGCGAATGATGATTGATTGATTGATTGAAATAAACTTTATTGGAGTCTGGAGGTATAACCTCATGAGACTCTTCAGGAATATTACATTTGGATACATATTATTATAAGCGATTGTTGATACGGGGAAGTACAGAAAGGTATGTTGATATTAGCAAGTGCGGAAAGTGACAGAAGTGAAACAGACCATTGGCAATTGTGGCGCGCGCAGTGCAATATCATGAAAGAAAAAAAAAAAAAAGAGATACATATGTACATAAGTAAGAATGACGTGCAATTCAGATGGAGAGCGAATTGCTTAAAGCAGTGGGAATAGGGGGAATGCCTAAAGCGTTAGCCTTACTCAGCCAGTCTGATTTGTCCTCGAGCATTAGATGCTCAAAGAGAATCGTTTTGAATTCAGAGAGTGAGTCAAGACTGAGAGTAAATTGAGGCAAAGAATTGATTAGCTCTGATGCTGAGATGATGAAAGAATGCCTCCATGATGTACTCTTGTTAATTCAACCGCATACTAATTTGTACTTTGATGAACACATTCATGCTTACAATGTTGTGGCTCGAGAGGCCCTCATTCTGAAAAACGTAAAAGATTTGCCTGATATCCACCCCTGTACTTTGATCCAAGATGACGATGCATTGTATGTTGTACCAAAATATATACTGTAAGTCATTCTCTCATTTTAATGTGGGTATCATTAAGTATGAATTTCTAGACTAAGAATTGTAATAAAATTTGTTATAATAATGGAACATTAGAACTGATCTTTTCACCTCTATTTATGATTCTCTGCATGAATATTTTTTAGTAAGATTATCAATCATGGCTGTTGTGAATGTTAATATGTTCTAGAAAAATTGGAGTACACCTGATTTTTAATCATTTCGTGGTATTCGTGATAATGCAAAAATATCCTGCACTCAGATTTTTAGTGGTACACAGCTCCATTATCCGTCTGCCACTTAGGCCCTCGATTCTTGATTCCCAAAATCCGACCTCATTACCGTAATCAGCGACCTCATTCCGCCGTGTAAGCTGATTCGAACAATATTTGACAGCTTATATCAATTTTATTACAGTTATTTTCAGACGTCTATTCCCATTTCCCAGAATCTGACCTGATTTTGGGAGGTCTCAAAAACATCTTAAAAATCTCTATCAATTATCAATTGATCTGAGTATTCCCTGTGCAATCTCAGACAATCATTGTAAATTTCCAAATGTTATCTTCAGCACTGTAATCATCTTTGAAAACCCACGAACATTCAGCGTTATTCGTCCAGATTGTTACCTTGCTGTACCTGACAACACGAATTATCTAGACCAAAGAGTAACTTTTTTGTATTAAATGGCCGTGAAAATCTTTGCATGCTTTCTCAATATCCTCTCATAAAAAAAATTAGTGCCGCAAGAGGTGAAGAGGAGATACTTGTAAACGTGACTATTTAATCCTGTATAATTTCATTTTTTACAAAACGCTCATGAAATATTTGATTCATTTGTTGTTTGGGTGGATACAATTTTAGTACGATTTGCGAGATTAGCCGAGAAATGATCAAAACTTAGGGGAAGTGTGAATCGTCAACATTCCCAGGAAATCTGATGCAATTATAACTTCAAATTCACGTAGACGGCATAAGCATTTTAATGTATCTTTACAATTTCTAAACTTCAATCATTTGTGGAGTATATACGCAGCCATGAATTTCCTTCCATTCTAATCTGAGTGAACCACTCGTGTTATCTTCGTCCACAAATATACATATACAAATTTCATTACAATGATAGTAGAAAATGTCAGCTGTGTATCCCTCGAGAGCAAGAGGTCGTAAAACTCATTGGGGTTCCAATTTTATTTTCGTGGACATAATCTTATATCCACCAACTTTTCTTCAATTCTTGATCAACTTTTCCAGAACCTTTTTGCTTTTATCTCGAATTTATCAACCGATTGTTGCAACAGTATCATGTATAATCTTCACAAAAGAAGGTCCCCGGTAGTTTTAAAACCCCATATTATTCCGTTCCATTTCGAAATCTCGAACTCTGTGCGAGAATAATTCATAAATTCCCATGCACATCATCTGAGAGGCTGAGGTAAGATGAACACTGCTCAAACGGATAACAATATTTATGACACTGTTCCAAGAATCGCGTAGTAAATCATGGGCAAGAGCTCAAAATTTTTGAAAATGTTCTACTATACAGTTGAAACAGCGTTGCACAGCATAAAATGTTGTTCGTGTGGAGAAAAAAAATTCAGACTTCAATGGATCCGAACCCACAACTTTTTGCTTCCGAAGCAAGAGAAGTACCGCTCTGCTAACATGAATCTGTACACGAAGAGGTTCAAAAGTCATATATACATTCATCGATCCTCTCGAGGAGCTTGAGTTTCGAACATCGTTATTGCGTACTTGTCGTTCTCACACTAAAATGAGATATATCTCTAAAAAAGCCAAATTGGTCGACCCCGTCATTAGGTAATAGTTATTGTAGTCACGGAGTTATCAACGGCCCTGCGCAACAGTTTAATTTACCCGAGTACCCTAGAACGCCAAGTCGGGACTACTGAGCAGGCGCTCGGTGCTGACAGCCGACTTTGCCGAGTAGTGGCTACTTGGCTCTCGGAGGTAGATGGTACCTAACCTTCCTTACCTCACAACATGAGTAGTGGCTACGCAGCTCTTCGGTATTTGCAACCTTTTTTTTCTCAGTGTAGTGTGCCGTCGGAACCGTTTTGTGGGGGCTCTCAGATCAGGTCTCTTAACAATTTTTCAAAAACTGCGCCCATTCCGAGGTTTATTCCAATATGAGTTATGGTGCAGCCTTCTTCAAAATTTCCTGGGTTTCGGAATATTCATATAAGCATCACATACTTCATAATCAACATTTCCAGCAGAAATCATGCGGGCAACATGATATTTGAAATATGAAGGAGAAAGGAATAATTGTTTCATACCATGCACGAAATTTCAAAAAAGTGTGCCCCTATAGCTCAACTTGAAATTATAGGTATCCCGCAATACTACATTTCCCCGGGACTTTCTGATTCTCGATCTCGTCGGAGAAACTTTGAGATGGGATCAATAATCTTGCTCTTAGCACAACAAAAAACTCGAGTCTAGACCTTGATCCCCGTCTCTTCTTGATTTCGCCGAGAGTCCCGTTGAAACTATAGATTTCTTAGCAACTTTGAAATAATGAAAGCCTGCGTATGAACCCTTAAAACACTTCGGGAAAAATCGTGCAGGCCATTACCAACGTATTTTTGGTGCTCCTTTTGGATCAATTGTTAGTTTTTTTATCCATGGTTACCAAAAATTAAAATGAAAAAGAGGGGTCAAGATGTCAGTTCCATGTCAAGTGTAGCTTCTCCTTTTTTCGGCCTTATTGCAAGTGTGAAAAGCCACGGTGAAGCTCGGGATCTGGGCGGGCAAATGAATCAAATATAAGAGCCCAAAGGCCACATTTTTTGTGCACGGCGTATACGTACTTGGAGGAGAATTCACTTATGGAAGAACAGATTCAGAATCTGAATAATCTTGTGCTCAATAGCCAGTGTGCTTCGCGGGATATTAGCCCTAGTAACGACAACCACTTGATTAATACTCCTTTTGATGTCGGTGACTCTCGATCCCAAAACGAGCCATCTGCGTCTGTGGGTCGGGGACCTTCCCGCCAGTCACCTCGTGCGTGCCAGGGGGCGAGCTCTGGTGTTATGGGTAACGAGAACTGCGAATTAGTTATAAATGGTGTGCTCAAAGCCGACTCAGATACCACCGATGAGGAAGTTATGAAAATTTCACATGCAGTTCTCGGAACCATTCTACCTTCGTTGGAGAAGGAAGATATCGCCAGAGTACGAGTCCTGGGATTGCGGCGGGTGTCTGGGGAGCAGTTCTCCGACGGTAACTCAGGCTCTTTGGATACCCAACCATCGACCCATGGGTCGCGTGGATTGCCCGCTTGTATAGTCACTCTTTCCAGAAGTGAACTGATAGGGAGAATCATGAGGGCCAAACGGTCAATAAGTAACAGCTACTTTACCACCCACAATATCAATCCCGTCTTGCTTCACCAGGCCTTGAAAACTCACGTGCCGGACCGTAGAATTCTGATCAATGAGATGCTGCCTCGTGAAAAGTTCTTATCGTTCAAAAGCTTGAGGCGATCCGCGAGGCAATTAGGCTTCAAGTATGTTTGGCACAGTGGCGGACGATTCCTGGTCAAGAGGGACGGAGCTGACCGCATTCACGTATTCGAGTCTCTTTCTGACTTACATTTCATTCGCGAAGCCACTAGACCGGAGAGGAAACGTAGAACAAGAACTCAAAATTCAGGTAATACCAACTCTGACCACGTTGAGCGGAGCGATCCACCAGCTCAAAAACCAGTGCCCTCGCCCTGACAATTTTTGCCGCTGGGGAATTGAGGAAGGGAGAAGAGTCCTTGAGAGCGGGTTTCGTCAACATCAATTTACTCACTGATAAAATTGAGAAGTTACGATCATTCATTTCCAACGAGCCTGCCTATCACTTTTTTGGGATTGCTGAGTCGAAACTGGGTCCAGAAGTCACTGATCATCTCGTTCAACTCCCGGGATATTCTATTGTGAGGCAAGACCGCAACAAATGTGGAGTGGAGTTGCTTTGTATGTGCGGAGTGACTTTAAGGTGAAGAAATTAGCCACTTCCGATACATGCCAATTGGGAAAACCTGGTATCCCTGAATATTTATTCTGCAGCGTGCAACAAGGCAATTCCCCGCTCATCTTCGTAGGTGTAATCTATAGACCCCCTGCAATATCCATGCAGAGAGATTCTGGGCTTTTCAACTCTCTTCGCCTTCTGTGTGGAGATCTTAGCCACAAATTCATGATGGGAGATTGGAACGCAGATCTTTTGTCGAGCACGGACTCGGATACTAAGACACTCATGTAGCTCACCAGTGAGTTATCATTGAAAATCGTTCAGCATGGAGCAACTCACCATACGAATACATCCCACACATGGATTAATCATATTTACATCGATGAAAACGAGAGCATCGCCGAGTTTCAGAATAGAGCATTACCTGATTTTGGAGGACATGCAGTCATTGACGTTTCCATTGGTATCTTCTCTCCGGCTCCTGCGAAAGATTCGTCCTCTTACATGAACCTTAGTAAGATTACGCCGGAACAGCTTAATGACTGCCTGCTCCGCTGTGATTGGAGTGCTCTGAATCAAGTTGAAACCAGCTTGGAAGACGCGGTAAAATGTCTCAATGAAAATTTAAATGCAGTTTTGGATGAACTGGCACCAACGAGAACGGTCTGCCCACGAGAAAAGGATGCTTCGTGGATTGGTCCATAGCTGAAATTGCTCATCAGCAAGCGGAAGGTACTGGAGAAGCGTTGGCAGCGTGCACTACGCAATCAGCGCCCCTGTCGTCAGCTTGAAGATGAGTACTTCCAGCTCTCGGAGGAGGTCGCGGTGCGCATGGACTAAGAGCGTAATTCCTTCTATCACATTTACCTGTCAGATGCTCTTGATCAAAACAAGGATATCTGGAAGGAAATGCGTAACCTCGGCCTCTTGCCTAGGAGCAAAGAGGAGGAACTCCATGGTTTTACACCAAACGAACTGAATGATCACTTTGCTGGGGTATCTATATCAGCCCACGAGAACATTGATGAAGCAGATGAACTTATTTCGTCCGCCTCTGAGAATGGTTTCAAGTTCAAATCTGTCAATTTTTCCGAAGTGGTATTGGCTGTCAAACACTCTTCATCCCAAGCTCGTGGCGTTGATGGAATCCCTCAGAGTGTCATCGCTGAAGCTCTTCCAGTTATAGGAGAGCTACTGGTGAATATTTTTAACTCCCCCTTTGCTCAGGGAACTTTTCCTGAAGCTTGGAAACAAGCCCAGCTGGTCGCGCTGAAAAAGACAACAACTCCATCTACTGTCTCGGACTTCCGACTTATTGCTCTTCTGTGCTTCCTTGCTAAGGTTCTTGAAAAGATTGCCCAGTCCCAAATCACGGAATATCTTGAGAAAAAGAAACTTTTGGATCCCTTCCTGACTGGTTTTCGACAAAATCATAGTACACAGACAGCTTTATTGAAACTCACTGATGACATTCGGGTCGCAATTGATAAGAAGAAAATCACTTTATTACTGCTGTGTGATTTTAGCAAAGCCTTTGACACGATCTCACCGGCTAAACTATTAAGCACACTCCAGAAGCTAGGCTTTTCAAGGGCGGCGCTCTTGTGGGTGAAATCTTACTTGCATGGTCGCACCCAAAAAGTTATCTCAGAAAAAGGCGAATCCGATTGACTCACAACCAATTTGGGTGCACCACAGGGCTCCGTCCTTGGACCTCTACTCTTCAGCCTGTATGTAAATGACTTGTCCGAGGTGCTCAAAGGGAAGTCGGTCAGCCACATTTTCTATGCAGACAATCTCCAGATCTACCTTCACGTTGAAAAGAAAAACTTGGCAGAGGGAATCACTAGACTTGAGGAAGCGGCAAGACTGGTTGCAGAGTGGGCTGAGTGCTCTGGTCTACGGCTCAACGCTGGAAAGACCAAGTCCATCTTTTTTAGCTCAGCAGGTAATGTCATCGAGCTGAAGAAGATGGGTCTCTCAGGTGTTGTGATGCCGAGCGGAGTGATGTTCCCATTCAGCGACACAGTCGTTAGTCTTGGCGTAACTCTGGATTGTGAATTATCGTGGAAACCGCACAGGAATCAAATTACCAGTAAAGTCAATCGCGTCCTATATAGTTTGCGGTTCATCAGGGCGTGCACTACAGAGACACTTCGCCGTCGCTTGGTCGAGAGCTTAGTCATGCCTCACCTAGACTACTGTGCAATTGTGTACCTAAATGCTGGGAATGATCAGAGGCAAGGTATACAGAGAATGAACAATACATGTGTGAGATATATATTCGGGCTGAGGAAAATGGAACACATTACCCCGTATAGGAAACAATTGGGCTGGCTACGTACTGATAGACGCCGAGACTATTTTACAGCTATACTAATGTATAAAATTTTGAATTTGAAAGAACCAGGTTACCTGGCGGAAATGTTCTCTAAGTACCAGCCCAAATATCCGAAGCGAGGTGATGGTAAACACCAAGACCTTGTTACCTCCTTCATGCGAACTGATTTTGGAGGCTCCTCCTTCCAGATAAGAGGTGCTAAACTCTGGGACTCCATTCCCTCCTCAATATGCCACCTTCCATCTTTGGCCTCTTTCAAAATAGCGGTTCGAGAATATCTTTTTCAATTAGATTAACTATCCTCCCCAGTGGCGATTGAGAGTCTCCGGCACTTAAGTTAGAAGAAAATTGTTGTGTAGTATGATACTTCATCAGATTTATGATGAATATGGCCTAGTCCTCCAGACTGTGAGAATTTACAGAAGACTACTGTGATAACTATGTTACGTAATGAGTTCATATCAAAGATGATTTTCTATCAGTAGTTTATACTTTCCATTATGACCTGTGATATTGTCACGAGATTCAAGACTGAAATCCTGTATTCTCACCCAATGTATTAGGAGTTTTGTCAAAAGACAAATAAAGATTCTATCTATCTATCTATCTATCTACGTACATTTTGTGGCGCAATTTTACTCAAGATTTTACTCCCTCAGTTTTCCGCGATAAAAGTGAATTTGACTCATTCCAGTCCTCTACACACCAATTTGTTCTCAAGGTAAATCGTCAGACGCAACTTTTCCATACTCCAAAGTATCGGAAAAAATTGATTTTCACACTTTGTCGAGTAGTTTTCGGAGAAAATCTAGTTTTGCTAAAATTTTGTCAGGTCCGTGTGGTACTAATGCGACCCTCAATCGCGAGACTACAGAGGTCCTAGTCACTTTTTTTCGAAGTATTCAGTGGTCAAATCAAAATTCCAAACCCTCAAAGCTGTAGCTCAAACCGTTTGACCGTGAGATCAATTTTAGTGACGAAATGTCAGGTCCGTGTGTTGCTTCAAAATGTCAGGTCCGTGTGACGCTACCGCGTCTCTTCATGTCATCCTTATGCTACCGATGAGTGTGAAAATTTACATCCGTGCGTGAGTTTATCCATACTTTATATGTTTTAGAAAGTCGAAATGTATCTTAGATCTCGAATTGCCCCGATCAGATCTATCCTATGAACCTTTTCCAGCTTTTGAATCTGTGAGCTTTATACCCTCGAGCTTAGAATCTGGAGTTGGGGTAAAAGTTCCGGAAGACCCTATCATTATACAAAACACGAGCTCTCATGATGCTATCTCAAACTCGACGATCTCGATGAGGAAAGGGCTTACCACAAATGCAGCTCTTCCTCTCATAATTTGTGAGATTCGATCCTCGCAAGCTCGGAATCATAGCTTGAATGGAAGGTGCTTGAAACCCAGACACTATCCAAAACCATGAAAACGAGTTTCTTGCTCTTGGAACCACGGAGAAAAGGGGTAAAGTTCCTCGGGCCGGATTTTTATTTTGAGGCGAGCGATTGTTCCAACAAAATTTTGGAATCGGAATGATACACTTATCGGATCACAATTTCTTTGTGTATTCTTTGACGTAAAGGCCCATTTTGCCAATAGACATCAGAATTTCTTCAATCATAGAATAGTACATTTTGATTCGAACGCGGAAATGTTGGTTCTCGCGGCTCGAGCGATGTTTCTCCGGCTTGAGCCTTGGCGAGGCTCGAAACCATCACTTGAAAGCGGAAACCACCTCACCTAAATATCGTGTTTAATTATACATGCCAGGGCGGGTTTATTTCTAAAAAACCACACACTATTTAGTGCAAAATAACTTATGTGTATTTTCGCTCATAACAGAAGCGAGGTGGTGCGGACGAGCGGCCGACGGAAACTGACGCGAGCCGCGGAAAGCGACAAGCGCGACGGCGAAGAACGGAACATCTTGAGCGCGGAACGGAATCTTGAACGCGAGATGACGCGAGCGCGCGCGAATTTGAAATTGTGACATTACTACTGACAATCTTAAACATTCCGCCCACCTCGATTAGAATTGGAAATGAAAATCGATAATCTTAGTTTCATTTAACAATCAACATTTTTTAACCTTGCGAAAATTGAAGGAATACAATCAACTTAAGGCAGTGCCAAATAAAAATCGAAACTAGGAGCAGTAGGCTCGAGAGTTGAATTTCAGGAACAAAAATTAACTTATTTATGATTAAAGGTAAAAATCAGCATTAATGAGCCGGAAATTTCATCTGTTTCGCGTTGATTAGAACTTGTAAATAGCGCTAGTTATCAAGACAATCAAAGAGGGAAGCCAAGTAACTGACATAACGCAAATTAGCAAGGTTAATATTCTGAGTTATGAGAAACGCAGTTAATACTAAACTATACCATTCGTAGGAAACAACTGAGCTGAATATTTACAAGGGCAAAGGAGGGTTCTTTTAGATTTCTAAGGAGATGCATCCAGCAATCTCGAATACCCAAATCAAAGTATTGAAAAGCAATCTAAATTCCGGCTACGTCAGTACTCCCGAGAGAGCCCCGAAAAAAATGCGCATTTATTCCGATTAGAGATGAAGCCCATCGCAACTGCATAAGTGATTCTAACTGGGTATGGTGCTCATTGCCTAAAAAAACAACGATACTCTTTGAAATGACTCTAACTTATACATTTGAATTGGTCCTGATTTCACTAGAACAAAAACTCAAAATGAACAAAATCTACTCCTTGCCATATCAAAATAGGTTAACACTAATAGTTCTTTAGATTTCGAAGTCATTCCTTGTCGTCTTCATTCTTCTTCACGGGAACAAGCAGTACTAGCTTCACTGCTGGGCGAGTGAAAGTGGACTTGGCCGTACGGAGTCGAACGACTCGCATGAGGTTGTTGAGACCAGGAGCAGTGTCGGTGATCACGGCTAATGGCCACAATGCAGGTGACGAAAGCTCGTCGCGAATCAATACGACGTCGCCTGGTTGAAACGAGCGTTTTGGCCGGGTCCATTTGTGACGTTCTTGGAGAAAACTCATATACTCCTTAGACCAAGCTCGCCAAAATTCTTGCGTGAGCTGAGTGATCCATCTCCAGCGTTTGGTAAAAGGTATCGCCCCCCCCCCCCCCCGGGCACTGAGGCTTCTGGGAGTACAAATGACGGTCTTTGGATTAGGAAATGCGCGGGAGATAACGCGACTAGATCAGAAGGATCATCAGATATAGACAGTAAAGGTCTTGAGTTGAGGCATGCTTCGACCTGACAAAGGATGGTCGACATTTCAACAAAAGTGAGAACGTGTTCACCGACAATCCGTTTGAGATGGTGCTTCGCGGACTTCACCGCAGCCTCGCAAAGCCCGGAAAAATGCGGAGCGGCCGGAGGGTTAAAGTGCCACTTGGTTCATAGATTGGTGAGCTCCACTGCGATCGCCTTGTTCTCCTGCGACGCCTCATTGAACCGCCGTTTCATCTCAGCGTCTGCTCCGACGAAATTGAGACCTCGGTTGCTCAGCAAGCGCGAACAATGCCCTCTCCTACTGGTAAACCGTTTGAAGGCAGCAATGAAGGCTTCGGCCGTGTAGTCTTCCACTCATTCCAGATGCACCGCCTTGGTACTAAGACATACAAAAACAGCAATATAAGCCTTCACAGTTCCCTTGCCCCTAAACTTCGCCAGACGAATTTTGTATGGACCCGCAAAGTCTACACCTGGGTGCTCGAAAGGGTGAGCTGGTGTGGTTCGAATCCGGGGAAGGTCTCCCATTAATTGCGTAGAGGCTTTAGCAGAATACCTGAGACATACCACACATTCGCCAATGGCATTTTTCACCGCTTGTCGTCCTTGAAGTACCCAGTATTGAGAGCGAAGTCCATTCAATGTCATCTGAGTGCCGCCATGGTGCGTTAGCAGATGAGTTCGCCTGATCAGCAACGTCGTCAGATGCCCCTTTTTTGGCAGGATCAGCGGATGCTTCTCAGCGTAATCGAGATCGAAGTGACGTAGTCTACCCCCGACGCGTAGCAGTCCCTTGTCTAGAAATGGATTCAGTTTCAACAATTTATTATCCTTAACAGATTTCTGAGCCCCGAGACTTTTGATCACGTCCTTTAATTCGTTATCCTGCAACAGATAGATCCATAACAGTTCAGCATTAAGAAGTTCTCCAGGTTCAATCAATTCATCCGTAATTACACTAAAATCCATGAATTCCAACCTCAACAAGCCAATGTTTTTCCTTTTTACCTCAGGTAGTCGAAGACTAAGCTTCGTGACAAATCGAAGACACAAGGCAGTAATCAGAAACAATTTCGTAGCCGATGAATATCTATTCAATATCTCATTGTCGAGAAAATCGTCCGAGGCTTGAGTAGCGACATTATGCGAGGAAACTCTTTCTTCTAAGGGCTGGACCTCGATGTTCTCTGCCGCAGTATCCCAAGGCTGCTTAGAATGTGATAGAAAGGGAGGTCCCTTTCACCACAATTCGAAGTTATGCATAAGATCAGGCTCTAGACTTCTAGAAATCACATCCACTGGATTCTCCTTAGACTTAACGTGATGCCAGTGAGCACGTGGCACCAATGTCTGAATCTGCGAACAACGATTGGCTACGAAAGTTTGCCATCGACTAGGTGAAGCTCTTATCTAGTACAGCACATCGCGCGAGTCCGACCACAGATGTATCGAGGCTATGTCGATTGGCATCGTAATGACAAAATGCTCCGTGAGTTTAGCTAGAAGATGTGCAGCGCAAAGCTCTAACCGAGGAATACTAAGAGTTTTAAGCGGTGCGACTTTTGACTTTGCACACTGTACCGTCATAATCACTTCATCATTCCTAATTATTCTCAGATAAATCACGGCTCCATAGGCTTTGGACGAAGCGTTAGCAAAATCATGAAGCTCAATAACCTCAATTCCATCAGAAGAATACCCTATCCATCTAGGAATTTCAATCGACTCTAAACTAGACAGTTTGTTGTACCAATTTTTCCACTGCTCTGAGTAATCAGTAGGGAGAATGTCATCCCAATTACATTTTAAGAGCCACAAAGATTGCATGAAAATTTTTGCCCATATAACTACCGGAGCTAACCATCCAAGGGGGTCGAAGATCTTGGCTGTCAATGAGAGAACAGTTCTTTTCGTCAACGAGAGCAAGCCAAAATCCTGAGACTTTATGCGAAAATAGAAAATATCCTCCTTCGGAGACCAAGAAATGCCTAAAATCGAGGCACAATCTTCCGTTTCAAAAGCAGCTGAACCACTCATTCTGTGAGCGGGTGGAACCCAGTCAAGCAGTTCTGCATCATTAGCAGCCCATTTTCGCAATTCAAACCCGCCCACCTTGAGGAGTTCTACCAAATGAATCTGCTCTTCACGCGCTTCTTCCACCGTCTTCTCCCCCGACATAAAATCATCCATGTAAGACTCCTCTTCGATGATTTGAATAGCCGAGGTAAACGAATGTCCTTAGTCAGCTGCTAGCTGTCTCAAGACTCGAATTGCTAGGTACGGAGAACAGTTCATACCATATGTAATTGTACTGAGTATATACGACAACACTTGTGAGTGCGAGTTGCCTCTCCACAATATCATTTGCAAATGTCGATCTGTCGGATCTACCAGGATTTGTCTGTACATCTTCTGTATATCCGCGACAAAAACAAAGGCGTACCCACGCCATCCCAAAACGAGGTCGAACAGTTCAGGGAGCAGATTCTCTCCGGTATAGAGGCAATCGTTGAGAGACAAACCGTGTACTTTCTGTGAGGCGTTGAAAACCGTACGTAGTTTTTTCGAACCTTGGATTATACCGTGATGAGGAATAAAATAGCAACGCTTCCTTCCCTCGACCGATAAACTAGCGCTCAATTGCATGTGCCCAAGCTCTTCATATTCACGAATGAAAGATCGATACTTCTCCGCGAAGATAGGGTCTTTCTCAAACTTTTTCTCCATAGAAGAGAGCATACTCAAGGCCGAATGATACGAATCTCCGAAATCAAAAGTTAGACTTTCCAGCACGTTCTCTTTGACAGGCAATCGAACCACATATCTCCCCTGAGGATCTTGGGAATGCGTCCTTACGAAATGCTCCTCGCACTTGCGATCATCTTCGGACACAAATTTGTTCCTAGGCAGTTCTTCTTCCTTCCGAAATCTCTCTATCAGTGAGTTTAATATCGAGTCATCTACCAGGTGGAAATACGAGGATGATGATCCTGATCCGTTACCAACACTCGACGATATTACCCAACCGAGTTCTGTATTTGTGGCTATAGGCAGCTCTGAACCCCGGGAATTTGCCTTCTTAACGCCATCAAGCACTATTTGAGCATGAATTTTTGCACCTAGCAAAATATCAATAGATCGTGTTTTCAGGAAGTTTGGATCAGCCAGTTGTAACCCTTGAATATGCCCCCAATTATCCGTGCTAGCAGATACAGATGCTCTATAACCTGAAACTTTTAGAACGATCAGAGCTTGAACGTCACAACTAAAATTGGAAGCAAATCGAGGCTTGATCGTGAAACTAGTCATACCTCTCGCGTTGAAGGAGTTGACTCCGGCAACTCCTTTAACCTGCACTTTCGTCCGAGACCTACCGATACCCAATTTTTGGCAAGCATTTTCCGTCACAAACGACGACTGAGAGCAACGATCTACTAACGCCGTGAAATAATACTCGAATCCGGCCACCGAGATCACTTTGACAACCGCTGTCGGCAAAAGGACAAAACTGGAATCCGTCGCCGAATTTGGACAAACTGTCTGCGTGAGATGCGTACAAGATGCAACGGGTGGCTTCGAAGCCGAACTAGAATTTTCTTTCAAAGGAGGCATAATATTTTCCGACTTGCTACCCCCCGAGGAGTCGTTTGATTTCGGATAATCCACATGGAGAAAAGTGTGATGCTTTCTCGGACATTTCCGACACGCCTTCTTCGCTTGACAAAATCTCGCCCCATGCGTACCGAAGCAGATATAATATAACCTTTTCTCAAACACAAAGGCCTTCCGATTGGCTATACTTTTAGCCTTGAAGGAATTACACTGAGAGAGGTGATGTTCCTCCGAACAATCGGGACAGACTCTTTTGGGAGGATCGGAATCCGTATCCGTAGCCATCGAGTGCGTTTTACCAGAACCTGAAACCTTGGCTTGCTGGCTATCAGTTTGAGGCTTTTGACTAGTCTCAATGGACTCTAATGTGGCTAGATGATCCTTAAAGAATTCCTTCAATATCTCTACGGAAGGGGGTACGTTTGTTTACCCTAAATGCTTCTCCCATTCCTTCCTGGTCGTAGCATCGAATTTAGAGACCGTATGAAATACAAACAAATCTTCGCCACTCTCCTCAATAGGACGCTCGAGACTTTGTAAAAAATTCGCAGCATCAAAGGAACTGCAGTAGAGCCTTCTCATTTCAGCATAAGATTCATTCTTCATAGGCTTTACCGAGAAGAGAGATACCAAAGATAAATTTACGAGCCTCCGCTTATTCTCGTAGTAACCGCATAACTCTGTCCAAGCCGTATTATAATTATCACCGATCATTTCTATACCTTTTATCTGATCTAAGGCCTCACCAGAAAGTTTGGTTCTCAATTGATAAAATTTGAGCACTGGGTCCATTTCTCTACGATGAACTAGCGATTTGAAGAGGTCTCGAAAATTGGCCCACTCATGATACTTCCCGGAAAAGACAGGAATGTCAATTTTCGCCATAGAATAAGAGTTTTCCGAACTAACAATATTCTGAACCACTGGCGTGGCCGGAGCGTTAGCTTCTCTCTCTAATCTCCCTGATTCAGCGAATTGGTTCAAGACTTCTTGGAAATCCGATTTATTAGTTAAGTACGACTCCTCAACTAATTCCGACAACTTAACCTTGAAATAGTCATGATCAAGTAGTTTACTTTTACTCGCAAGAATCTTGTTATGATTCTGACAAAAACTCTGGTAATTTGCATTCAAATTATGAAACCTAGTTAAAACACTAGCTTTCATCTTTTTAACTGTAGCCTGAGCTTTATAATTATGAAAAGAATTTGCAATCTTTGTTTGCAAATCCAGCTGCTGCTCGTAAATCGCCTCCATGATTACTCACTTTTTGGAAACCGACCGTTCAAATAATCAAACCAGAACCGAATCCGAAACCTTGAATCCCAGAAATCTACTCAAAAATAGCAGAAAATATGGGAGAGGAAGCCAAATTCTGGACAGAATGAGGCAAAACCGAACCAAAACCGGAATTTTTCAAATCAAATTGAGTGATTTGATGGAAACACTGATCCCCAAAACTCCGTTAGCTTATACACAATATTTACAAATATTTACAATCCCCATTTCACCCAGACTGAAACCTGATTTTCGGGCTGCTGACTTGATCATTTCAAGGTCAAAGAATTCAAAAACCAAAGATCTCGAGTAGAGGTAACCTCGAAATAAGCTGAAGTTGGATTCAAATGCGTATCGAATAGTCTCGTATTCGTAACCTATAACTCACTTATACAGTTGAACCATGAGCTGACGCCCCGCCGATGACAGAGACGAGGTGCGCTGAGATGCGGCGATGTAGACTGCCCCGTCGAACTGGCAATTGAGCGGTGATATGACGCAGTCACGGCGACGAGATTCCTTTGCCGGGCTGAATAGCGTTGCTCCGCTGCACGCAGCTGATGTAGCTGCGGATGACACCGGCTGAATATTGCTGGTGGTCGAGCGCACGCTTGCGCCAAGCAGCACGCACACTAATGCCCGTCACACATGGTGGTAACCTTGAAAATTCCGATAATTTTAGAGAAGGTCCAAAACTTGAGCAAAGCTCGATGTATACAATGTCCGATTGAGCAACATGTGCTTAAAATTGCACAACTGAATTTACAACAAAATATGAATTTTCAGATTATTGACTGAATGCTCGACAGACATGCTGACCAAGCGATTTGAACTAAAACGAGCAAAAAGATAAACAGCTTATCCTGAAGCGTCCCCCGTTGCCCAAAAGCCACCCAGCTCCCAGGTCGTCTCCGTCCCCTCGCCTTGAGGTGCGGTTAGCCGAGACTCCGTTACTCCGACTCAGACACTTGGCTGCATGTCACGCGCCCGATATTTCTGCGAGCTCGACTCCAATTTCGCAGGTTGCGCTCTGGTCACTCCCAAAGACATCGGAGAATCAACACCTGCATCCGCTCCTCCAAGTGTCACCGAAGGTCTCGCTAGAGCCGCAGGTCCTCGAGGGAGAGTTGCCGCTCGTCTCGCTCACGCGGCCATTTTGCCACACGGACGACTCGCATCCACTCGGATTGCAGAAATCCATCCGCATCCACTGATTCATATCACCACTGACACCGATCCAAACTTCGAAGGACCAAATGTTTAATTATACATGCCAGGGCGGGTTTATTTGTAAAAAACCACACACTATTTAGTGCAAAATAACTTATGTGTATTTTCGCTCATAACAGAAGCGAGGTGGTGCGGACGAGCGGCCGACGGAAACTGACGCGAGTCGCGGAAAGCGACAAGCGCGACGGCGAGGAACGGAACATCTTGAGCGCGGAACGGAATCTTGAACGCGAGATGACGCGAGCGCGCGCGAATTTGAAATTGCGACATTACTACTGACAATCTTAAACATATCGATACTGTCTTTTTATCGCTGGCGAGGGGAAGAACAACGAAATTCTGTATAAAAGTGGCTCCATCTCGCACAGGCGATGAAAGAACTAGTTTATTCTAAAACAGCGCTCCCCGCTTTCTATGCGATTATTTCAAATTGATTAACTTGATGAATCTCTCGCGACGAGCCAACAATTTATCTAAACCATAATATATTCAACAAAATTCTTCAAATAACTCTTTTCGATCAAAAATGCAACGATAGCTCCTTTTATCAAGAAATTTTGAGATATTTCCTTTTTGACCAAAAATTTTCAGAGTTCCTTTTAACCAAAAATATGCAGATGATTCCGTTTTGACCAGAAATTCCAGATAGTTTCTTTCAATCAGACATTTTCAGATAGTTCCTTTTGAATCAGACGTATCCAAATAGTTCCTGTTAACTAAAAATTCACAGATAGTTCCTTCCTAAAACAAAAATTTTCAGATGGTTCCTTTTAATTCAGACCAATCCAGATAGTTCCTTTTCAATCAGACGGATTCAGATAGTTCCTTTTAAATCAGACGAATTTAGATAGTTCCTTTCGAATCAGACGAATTCAGATAGTTCATTTCAAGTCTTACGATTTCAGATAGTTCCTTTTCACTCTGAGCCATCGATATCATGTACATACACAAAATCGCGAATACATATCTCTATATGGGTGCGAATCGTACGACTGGACTTGACTGCTTGCTGGAAGACTGGATGCATGGAAATAAAACTAAGTCGTCTGTTATATGATAGAAACTTAGAAATTGTCGCGGTTAGATAAAATTCAACCTCTAGATATAACGACCTCTAAGTATAAAATCCTATGAATAAAGAATATTGAGAACATTATCGCATCATATTGGTGTTGATAAAATCTGAAATCTTTAGAATTGGATCATACAGTAAAATATCGCACTGTGAGATTGAAACGAAAATGCATACTATGCAAACAGACGATTCAAACATCCTAACATTCCCGCGCAGAGCAGAAGCCTATAATATATATATATATATATATATATATATATATATATATATATATATATCTGAGTAAGATCGCCATATTTCGAACAAATCGTGCGCGCGACCCACACGGATCCTCCTGCCAATTTTTTGTGTGAAAGTAGATGCCAAAACTAGTACTTTTCCAGAGTTTCAGCTCAAAAAAAAAATTTTCACGCCCGCTAGAATTTTTTCAAGCTCGAAAAAAGACCTCTTTTAGCGTTTCTTCAGGAGCGTGCCAAATCGGTCAGGAACATCGTAGCGAGGTCTGCGGGAGCGCATTTTCTTCGTTTTGACGTCAAATTTCAGAAAAAAATGAGAAAAAAGTCTCAAAATTCAATCTGCTTACTCCAGACAATGAAATGTAAAGTCAATTTTTCGCGATTTTTGAGGCATATTGAAATAGCTGCTGTTTCGACGGATTCCAATATTTTTTCTCCCGGGTTGATTAGTTTTTTTGGTCATGAAAAAACCTACAATTTCCCTTCTCGAACGTGAAAGATGGTCGAAAGGCGTCCGAGCTGCGTTCATTCTACGATACGCAGTTTTTTGGAAAACACAGATTTGACTTTGACAGTACTCTCGTCTAACAGCCTCAATCGGGCTGTAATTCACCAAAAATATGCTTCAAGTTGTATAGATTCGAGGGTAAAAAGTTTTGGTCTGTATTTCGGGCCTATATTCGAGCTATGAATTAATAGAAACCTGCATTTTTGAGCGATTTCCGTGTATTTTTGACGGCTCAAAAGAGACGCCAATTCCACCAGTGACGATGTCCCTACTTGAGCTGGGTTACCTTGATTCCTCAGGGCGTTCTCACTCTGGTTGAATAGATTCTCATGATCGTTTCAGTGATTCGTCGCTCGTGAGAAATGACAAACAATACGGCGAGGTGCATAACGCTCTATAACGTATAAGATACAATAGGCAAGGAGATGTCGAATTTTGGTTTTTTTATCGCACCAGCCACGCAGGGTACCATGTTTATCACAGATAACAGCGGTCATCATGGTGATCAAGTTCCAAAATTTCTAATGCGATATAACGTGATCCACCTTGGTTCCGTGGACCTAGAGAACAACGCAATATGTATCTACAGCAAATCCATCCTTTTTCCCCCACAGAACAGTCATGGAACGTGATTCGGATCTGGGTATCTACAATATCTTGATCGTGGTGCTACGGGTATCTGAAGAGAATGTCTTGAATTCTAAAAATCCGTTTGGTTTTGGAATGCAGCAGTGGTAGTCTCTTGTTCCCGGGACAGTTTCTACACTAGCGTGGAGCTTGTTCAATTTTACTATTAGCTGCGTTGATGTCCTTCGCACTGACCCACAAAAACCTGTAAAATAGTATTCGTGGCGGATACTAGCAAAGTGATTTTATTCGTTTACAAGAATTCTTGATAGTGGGCTCATACTTGATTCCTTTGATGTTATCAGAAGCAGCTTCAAACATGTCCCTAGCATTTGCTATTGGCTGATCTACAGGTCTTCGCAGAGCTATTCTAGTGATTTCTCTCTTAGCTACTGCCCCAATCCCATCACAGGGGCTTTTTCCATGACTTGTGGCGAAGAAGTTGTAGGATTTTATCTTTAATCCAAAATCTCGCTCGTGCACGCACATGTTTGCAAAGTTGTTTCTGTAAAATAGAATCCAGAAGTCATGGTTTTAGATAGAGCTTCCAGACTGTCGATATATCTTTGCCGAAATGGTTCGTTACAAGTAATGGAACCAGGGCAACTCACTTATTTTTATATTGCGTTGGAGCACCATCTGAGAAGTACATAATCCACTTGATGTGTGGGAAGTCGGCCTTTACTTGAGCAGTAAATTCCTTCTGGAAAGCGTAAACTGTTGGCGCAGTGTGCTGGGTAGAATCACTAATAACGCAGTAGTTGGCAACTTTTATCTCACCGTCACTGGATTTATAATAGACAACTATCGGATGAACTGTTGCTTGAGTATTATTATTGTTGAAATACCATGCCTGCACCGATCGCTGAATTATAAATGCATAATTTTCTGCAAAATCCATTAATACAAGAATGGTGAATTCATCTAAATTTTGCTTGCAATAATCAAGGAACTCCTGCATTTCTGCAATATAATGATGAGTAGTCAATTTCACAATATCTTCACTCAACTTTCTGATAAATGTATCAGTAGTTTGTGTTTCGGACTGCACAGACATGGCACTACTTTTTCCGCTTCCACTGTTACCTCCTGTTGTCCATGTTTTGAAAGTGATTTGACTTTCTCCCGTCATTTGGACTATATCTGAGAGATATTCCACAGCTCCATTGACACCAGGGCAATGTTTACAACGTTTTAACATGCAGTTCCCATTTTCAACATCACATACTACTCTTTCCAGGATATCTCTGTACGTTATATTCGCTTTGAGAGCATAAATCTTCATTTTGATATTTTCATGCTGTGCACACACACAGATACTGTGAGTTCCTGGATCTCCAGCAGAGAGACACTCTTTTGGTCGAAAGCTTTGAAAGAACGTCAATCCTGGAAGTTTTGGCAGATGACTATTTTCTCTCTTCCATCTTTTGTACAATTCCTGGATTGTATACAGTAAGAGCCTCTTTTGACGCTGTTCTTTCTCATTAGTGTCACTATTGAGGACTGTGAGATATTGTCTTGTTCCAGGACATATGTAGCAATTTTTCTGGTCCATGTAATAGTCTATGATAGATTTTTCGACATCTACAGGATACATTTTTTGTGCCTTCCGAGGATCATGATCTGGAAACCAAATTAAAAGAAAAATGTATCTTGGGGGAGAGAGAGCCTTCAGAATATTTTAGTATCGACCATTGCTCTTTTCCCCCTATATTTTCAGATGAGTATATGTAAACTGTCTTTGTTGCACACATTTCCATAAAGATAAGCGCATTAATTTTTGCAAATGCTGGAGACATGGTTCAATTTTCAAAACGTGATGAAGAAATGAATGTCCCTACGCAAGATTTGGACCAATTTAATCACTAGTTATTGGAGGATGGATCCTCAACGAGGTAGAACTGAAGAAATATGCAAAGTGAATAAATCTATGTGTAAAATTTTAGTGCTTGGAGCCAAATCCATCATGTACAGTAATTATTGGCATAATACTGTTAATTCAAACCATAACAAAAACAGTATACAAGCTATTCCTAGAAATTTGAAGAATACTACATATTGTACATCAAAATCTTGTTGTTCTAACTCCTGTAGATGGGCATCGAATGGGACTAACAGATTCCATCTAAGGAATATACCATCAGTCTCCATAGAGCCATGATATTACCACCCCTGTTAACAATGTAATCGGATGAAAAACATGAATAATGATAAAAATCCTCTAGACTCCTAACTACCCGGAATGACTAATTGTATACGCTGGTATGGTTTCACATATTTCAACTTGCCCAGTAATAGGTATGTGAATCTCACTCCACCTGCATGGACACTCACCCATATTCAGCCTGAATTTCATCATCTTGTTGAACATATACCTAGTACATTGGAAATGTTCTTTTGCATTCTTGACTGTCCAATCGGTGGGCAACAGTGACAGAGTTTCTATCTTTTCTCTGATGGTATTTGCACAACGGAATCTATACTGCAAGTTTTTAATCATTTGAGAGAAATATCTGTCTTTGGACAACAAATCTTTGAGGTCAACTTCCTTGTCGGTGACTTTACAATCAAATGACTTCTCTACTGCTTCAACAATTCTATTCTGGATGGTACTGATGCTATCTAATGCTTTTACTCTGAAACGAGCTCCTGTTAGTTTTTCTCGTTCCAAAGGAGGAACCTCAAGAACTTCATAGATTGTTGCCAATTTCTTCCTTGACTGGCTGCCAATACTATATGCTGAGGAGGAGGATTGAGAAGCATGGACAGATTCAGAGAACTCAGATTGTTGTGACGTTCCAACATTTTGTAGAGCAGCAATTTCTTCCATTTTTGTGGCATTTTTGTTGGCGCCTTCAGCAATCTTGAGTCGAACTCTACTAACACAATTAGTGCACAGTTTCTTTCCAGGAATCAATCGGATATTTGATACATCATGGAATTGATCACTCATTTCCAGAGTTATTTCCCTCAATTGATTGTTCACACTCTTCTTATGAACTTTATCTGGATCATCACACTTGCGTTGTAAATTCGCATAACCTGGTCCAAGGAACATGTATGAATGATGATCGCAAATAGTTTTCACATGATCTTTTCCATCACCTTGGGAATTCTCAATACGATGCATGAGCAACACCTGATCACTTTGATCCACATAGGATAAATCATGTATCTCATTCTTCTTTGTATAACACTGTTTGTGACAATCAGTCTGAGTTATTGCACCAATATCACATATTTTCAACTCCATTTTTGGTACACATGCATTGGCAGATTAGGTTCACCAATCATTCGCCACCCTGGAGCGAAATATGTTTCGGATGGATTATCGGCACGGGGATGATAAAATTTCATCTACTTATCTGATTTTATTACGTTTGTGTATCCCTCGCTACTGCGAATTAGTGACATATACCTGTTGCGTCTCCAATGGTGAGCAGTGCAACTCGATCGCTAAGGGTTCTCTTACAATCACTGGCTACCCGTTACGTGACCCGTAAATGTCAACGTATCATAGGGTCTCTAGGGGAGACTAGAGTCCCTAAGGTAGTGGAAACATATATGATAGCTTTGAGGGATGCTGCAGCTCGAGTGAATTCACTTTATTAAAGTGCGGTAGCCGTTGGGAAGCAAGGTTAGGGACATCGTCACTGGTGGAATTAGCGTCTCTTTTGAGCCGTCAAAAATACACGGAAATCGCTCAAAAATGCAGGTTTCTATTAATTCATAGCTCGAATATAGGCCCGAAATACAGACCAAAACTTTTTACCCTCGAATCTATACAACTTGAAGCATATTTTTGGTGAATTACAGCCCGATTGAGGCTGTTAGACGAGAGTACTGTCAAAGTCAAATCTGTGTTTTCCAAAAAACCGCGTATCGTAGAATGAACGCAGCTCGGACGCCTTTCGACCAATTTTCACGTCCGAAAAGGGAAATTGTAGGTTTTTTCATGACCAAAAAAACTAATCAACCCGGGAGAAAAAATATTGGAATCCGTCGAAACAGCAGCTATTTCAATATGCCTCAAAAATCGCGAAAAATTGACTTTACATTTCATTGTCTGGAGTAAGCAGATTGAATTTTGAGACTTTTTTCTCATTTTTTTCCGAAATTTGACGTCAAAACGAAGAAAATGCGCTCCCGCAGACCTCGCTACGATGTTCCTGACCGATTTGGCACGCTCCTGAAGAAACGCTAAAAGAGGTCTTTTTTCGAACTTGAAAAAATTCTAGCGGGCGTGAAAATTTTTTTTTTGAGCTGAAACTCTGGAAAAGTACTAGTTTTGGCATCTACTTTCACACAAAAAATTGGCAGGAGGATCCGTGTGGGTCGCGCGCACGATTTGTTCGAAATATGGCGATCTTACTCATCTATATATATATATATATATAATGAAACCTCACATGATATGCTACGTGAGATCCAATTTGGGGTCTCACGTGAGACAAGAAAGACGCCTGCGCACCACGGTGGCGCAGGAGTCGCCAGCCCACGGTAGTGAGCCTAGCCCACGGCACATACGCGTCCTCCGTCGGGTAACTTTTACCGGGTGGAAGCTGTGTTAAGAAAGTATCCAGGAAGAATCTGCAAAAATTCATGTCAATAGATCTTACTTCTCTCCATTCGAATCCGCTATTTGTTCGATTTCCTTCACCTTAGTTTATTTATAAAAAATTGTTGAACAGCTGACATGTGAACGCGATATCTCAATCCAGGAATTGACTCCAACCTCCGGAAATGTCTCAAATAATTCCTCCACGGCGATTTCAATTTCCTCCACTGTTACAATTACGGAGCGTGATTAGTTCATTAGTGATTAATCAAATTACTAGCGATATTGCCTTGCTCGCTAACGCTCGCTCGGCATCATTTCATTTGGGAAACTCGATAGTTTTGCGATTTCTAAAGGTATTTTAAAATTTTTAGAAAGTTGTTAAGGTAGGTTTTTCAATAGGATTCTTCACTACTAAGAGTATTGATTAATAAAAAACTTCTGAAGCTTTTAAAAATTAACTTTCCCATACAGGTTCACGCACGCAAGCACAAAAAAACTCTCCAATGTTCGATATGACTGTTGTTTCTACATTTTCCAGAAGACTACTTTTGGAAAATGTAGAAACATCGTTTTGAATTGATACTTACTTTTGAATTCATCGAAGAAGTTTCTATATATTATAAGAAACCTTTCAACTATACGTGACTGATGAGGATCTGTAATAAAAAAACTTGGAAGAAAAACTTTTTCCGCTCTAGACTCAATTTCTAGACGCACACAGCTGATAAAGACTTCCATCCCAATACAAATACTTGTCTACATATGTGACATTCTCAATGGTCCGCTCTGAATTGTCGTAAAATTATCTCAAAAAAAGACCATAAAATGGAATTCTAACGGAATGAGGATAAAAGATAATAAAGAAAATGATGAGATAACTCAAAGATAACGGAAAGATAACTAAAAGATGAGAAGATAACCGAAAGATGACGTTGAGATAAAAAGATAATCAAAAGATAACTACCAGATAATCTTAGATGATAATATAGACGAAGATACAATAGATATTTAGATACACGCGACATCGATCTTGAAAGTCGTTAGAGGGAGCTGATAAAAGTATAAATAAAACTGAAGCGGCGAGTAGGGCCAGTCTGTCTTAAACCATCGTGGGGTGAAGTCAATGCCGCTCCTGATGATCGAGGAGTCACTTCGGAAGCCAACCTCCAGGAGATACGGGATCAATCGAAGTCTATCACAGGGGACTTCACAGGTGAGTAATTTCATCTAAACAATTGAATACACAAACATCTAAACATATAACTTCAATAATTATATAATGTTCCATTCAAGTTGTAGCATCCAACAGTATGGAGCAATCTCAATTCCAGTCTCAACTCATCATCATTCGGAAATTCCCGGAGCATCATAGGAGGCTGCAATGGTGAGTCTTTATTGATCACTCAATCAATAATTAATTGATCAATTAATATTAATCAATATGCATAAAATGTTCGATACACTCACTCATATGAATCCACAGTTACACACACACACACACACACACACACACAAACACGAACTCACTCACATACATTCACGCTCATTCACTCACATATAAATATACCTACCACACAATTCACTAACACATAAACAAATTCAGTTGGTCTATGAACAATAATATAACTTCCATTTTATTTATTTTCAGCCAATAGATCAGTCCAACATCCGATTGCAGCTGATCATTCAGATGTTAAAGAAAAATGACTTTGCCACTGGAACAGTCAAGGGTCATATTCAAAGGCTGCACTGGTAAGTAATAGAATGATCAATGATTATTAATATAATCTATAATTTTATCAATTAATAGGCCTATAATAAATCTTTCAACACACACACTCACTCACCCACCCACCCATACACGCACATACACAATTAATTTCAACATTCAATACCTATACACAACACCTCCCTCATAATTCTATTGACACACACACACACACACACACACACATCTACTCGCACACACACACACACACCCATATATACACATATACACACAAACGTCTTCAATTGTTTTATAGTAGAAAAATAATACGCTTTAATGATTTTTCATTCTACAGCACCACCGAGGCCGAGAGAAAGTGTATCCCGCTAACCCATTGGACAATCTCAGTCAACAGGAGATTCTCAACAGGAAATACGTAGTCCAGGTGATTCCAAATCATTGAAGATTATTTAATGTTCTGAATGATAATGTAAGATTCTTATACTATTTGTGGAAAATTATAAAAACTTCATGAAAATTGTGAAGAAATGTATGTATATTGAATCATCCAATAAAATTCGACAGAGGCGAGACTTTTGCCCGTCTCTCCTCTCTTGTCTCCATTCATTTCATAGGTTTAGTTAGAATAAACTTTCGAATAATTTTAAGTCACTTGAAAAGGACTATAAAATGATTTTTGCTAAGGTTTGACAAAATTCAATTCATTTATATTCAGATTTCGACCATTTTAATTGATTGCAAAATTACACTTAATTTAGAATCAAGACCATGACAATAGGACAGAATTTTCAATAATGATAATCTTGCGTGATAGTAGAACTTTTCCTAATAATCAATCGACTTGACATCCACATACGAAGAATCCAGTACTTGACTATCGCCTGCGGTAGGGTGCCTCACAAAAGTGCTGAGGTAATGTCAAGGACTCGGTGTTCTTATTAGCTGACTGACGGATCTCATCAAAGAATTTCCCCCAAATTGAATCCCTACATATCTGAGTCATTCTACACAGAACCCTTGAAGGTCCCCTGTCAGTAAATGACTCATCCATAGATTTGTACATTCTCTTGGAATCGTGAAATTCTGGGCTACGAACGCACATACTCTGACTGCATTATCCATCATGCAATAATTGAACAAAATAGAGAAAAGATTCTCCTGATAATAACTTTTGGAAGATTTTGCAATCAATTAAAATCGTCATCAGAGATCAAAGTTTTCCTTTTTTTTCAATACTCTCACCAAAATAGAATAAGAGATAATGATAAACTTTCTAATACTATTGTTGCAAAATGGATTTTACACTGAAGAACACTAACAGTCTCTCATACAACACCATTGATGATCCAAAACAAACCAAAAATCACATCAATGATAATTAAAACACTTCAATTCACACTGATGAGAACGTTGCGGTGACTCGCCTAGGCCATGGCTCAAGAGTAATTAACTCCGCTGAGAGCGACCGAAGCGAAAAATCCAATACAAACTCATCAACACCACACTCATCACATATATAGGCTTTAATGCAATCAACTAATCACACATAGCACTATTGAAACACCCACTTTACACTGATGATAACGTTGCGGTATCTCGCCTAGGCCATGGCTCAAGAGTTATTAACTCCGCTGAGAGCGACCGAAGCGAAAAATCCAAAACTAATCCATCAACACTTCACACACAACATGATAAGACACTCAAATCAATATAACAAAAAAGCTAACAATTTCCATAATGCAACAGGAGAAATTTATTCATTCAAATTCATTAATAAAATCTTTCTACATAATTATCAAATCTTCTAAGGAGTACCCAATGCATGGTTGAAAAGATATTCAATAACCAACTTTTCTCATGGTAAATCACTCAAGTGTTTCAGAAAAAATAATGTAAATTAAACAACGATTGAGTAATACCATCTCTAGAAAATTACATAGTATATAAAAAATCAATCACTCCAATATTAAATTGGAGTGATTGATTTTTGTATTAAACAATTGTATTAAACACCGAAGAAATGAAAATGTATCAAAAAATCACTCGAAAAAGGAAAAACAACCGAAAAAGCAAAGTAGAAATAATCAAAAAACGACTAAATAACTTAAAAATAATCATAAGATAACCAAAAGATGAAAAGATAATCGAAAGATAACGATAAGATAAAAAGATAATCAAAAGATAACTTTAAGATGATCATAGATGATCTTAGATGATCTTAGATGATCTCAGATGATCTTAGATGATCTTAGATAGTAAGTACTTAGACACTCGCGACACATAAGGGCTATTGTCGCTCTCAAAATACCAACTCATATTTTTTCCCGTCAAGTTGGCAACCCTGCTTACGATTTTACGTTGGCAGCCCTGCTCGGGGGGATCCGGACGGACGGGATTTTGTCCGCAGCTTAATTATTGTAATTTTCATTCATATCTATCTCTACCAATTAAATCATGAATCTTCTATCAATGAAAAAGAAATCATGTACATTTCTTTTCCCATACAGTTTAACGTAATTCCGTATTAACCAATCGATCAAGGATGGCCAGATTAACCCTTAGTTACTAACGTGGTAGACTTTTGGCACACTCGAATTTTCTTTAGCTTCTGAAACGTTGAAACTTTCGTATCGCGACTCGGGACTTAGATGTAAATTCATATTATGACGTGCTCTTACAAATGTAACATTTGCAAAATTTTTGGAACAATTTCTTGTTTAGTTATAAATAAATGAAGTGCCAAAATTCCATCATCGGGAAAAGTGAAAATGGCGATTTTTAAGGATATTTACCCAAATTTTGCTACAATTGTTCATTCAAGGTCTATTTGTTATAACAAAATCATTTTGGAAGTAATTTTTGTTACTTTTGACATGGTTTTTTAACAAATTGTGAAAATACTCATCAGCATAACCTCAAATATTGACTTTAATGAAGAATTTTTCCGGAAAATCCAGGAACTTTCCACCGGTCGGAAAATGTGTATACTGTTTCTAAGATAGTTAAGCTTCAAAGAAATAATTTTTTCATGTCACTAACTGCACTAGCTTTTGAAAATTTAATGAATTCAGAAGGATGTGCCAAAAGTCTACCACGTTAGTTGGAGTGTAACAACATTTCACGTTAGTAATTAAGGGTTAACATTTTATTAGGTCACCCCAACTTCCCTTATAAAGTTCTTCTAGACATAAATTCTAAAAACTCGTAATAATTTCTTGAAAATTTAAACATTTTTATTTTCCGATACTCATTAATCGAGAACTGTTCAATAGATCGGGCTATAAATCCTTTCAGCACATCTTTACATGGTGCTCTACCACTCACATGAATTTCGGAAAGATCGGTCGAAAGGCTGAGGAGAAACCGGGGACGAAAAATAATAGAATTTATTCCATGACAACAGATTTCAAACATATTTTACAATTGAGATGATTTGTTTATTCTAAAAATCTTGAAGGATAGAGAATCGGCTTCGTACATTTTGTTCCTCTCGACGATATCTATCTATTGTAAGTCACGGTTTTTCCTCCAGTCTTATCCCTAGTCCTCCACGAATTTAACTTTCTCTGTCGTTGTCTGTGTCCGTCTGTGTGTGTGTCTGTGCAACTTCATTCTTCGTCAACGGTTTCTCCTCAGCGTTTCGACCGATCTTCCTCAAATTTATGTGAGTGGTAGAGCACCATGTGAAGATGTGCTGAAAGGATTCATAGCCCAATTTATTAAACAGTTCTCGATTAATGAGTATCGGAAAATGAAAATGTTAAAATTTTCAAGAAATTATTACGAGTTTTTAGAATTTATGTCTAGAAAAACTTTATAAGGGAAGTTGAGGTGACCTAATAAAATGTTAATCTGGCCATCCTTGATCGATTGGTTAATACGGAATTACGTTGAACTGTATGGGAAAAGAAATGCACATGAGTTCTTTTTCATTGATAGAAGATTCATGATTTAATTGGTAGAGATAGATATGAATGAAAATTCCACATCAACCAATTGACGGAAAATGATGAGAAAATGGTTGTTTAAGTGACCCAAAATTTGATTTGTTGATTTTGAGAAAAGATATTCGAATATAAAATAATCGATTTTTGGAAAATTTCGACATTTTTATTTTCGGATACTCATTAATCGAGAACTGTTTAATAGATTGGGCTATAAATCCTTTCAGCACATCTTCACATGGTGCTCTACCACTCACATAAATTTGAGAAAGATCGGTCGAAACGCTGAGGAGAAACCGTTGACGAAAAATGAAGTTGCACAGACACACACACGGACGGACACAGACAACGACAGAGGAAGTTAAATTCGTGGAGGACCAGGGAGAAGCCTGGAGGAAAAACCGTGACTTACAATAGATAGATATTGGCGAGAGGAACAAAATGTACGAAGCCGATTCGCTATGAGTGAAGATTTTTAGAATGAAAAATTGATTTGAGTGAAAAAATTGAGCAAAAATGTCTTGTCACGAATACAACCCTTTCTCTTTGAGAAAGCAATAAAAAAACAATAAATGATAGGCTAAGCCCGATTTCGATCGGATCATTATTACTCAATGTTTGGGCTAGCTTCAGGTTGAAGCTAGCCCAAACATTAATTTCTCGGGCGGGTTTGCAGCAATAAATTTCGGATTGTGGCAATAAAATAGCAATAAAAAAGTAATAAAATATGGCATAACTTGTTTGTGTTTGTGAGAGAATGTTTGGGCTAGCTTCAGACACCCACTTTACGAACATCCCAAGAGCTCCTCAAGAACTCTTCTCGGTGGCGCATATAGGAATTCCTCAAGAACTCCTTTAGAACCATCTCAAGAATTCTTCTAGATTCTTAAAGAAATCTGTGTGAATTCTAAAAGTATTGTGGTATAGTCCCGAGATCCAAGTGATTTAGTGAGGGAGTTTTTCTCTCAAAAAATCCCTTGATAATCCAAAAATGATGAGAAACAGCCCACTTTGGGGCAGCTGGCCCTCATTTCTGCAAGAGTTTGACTCAACATCGAGATAGCCATCGAAAATGAAGGCTACCGACCTTGGACTGGGCTGTTTCTCATCATTTTTGGATTAACCGTGTGATTTTTTGAGAGACAAACACCCGCAGACAATCTGTGATATCTCAATGCCAGAAGCACTTTGAGAAACGTTCAAAAACGGATTTTGAAGGTCTTCTCATAGGCTTGAAGATGTTATTGGTCTCATAGCGATTTAACAATCTCTCCAAAATCGGCAGGTGTTCGTACCTTGCCTGAAAAATTGCGGAAAAAGTCATTTTTCTGACTCGTGTGTCTCTGGTATAATACGCGGGACGAAAAATACTGAAAATAGATTTAAAAGTGCTCGATTCGAGCTACAAAATGCGACCATGCAGAGCTCTCTACGACCAATAGGATCTGAGATATCCAACTCTGAAAATCATCAGCTTGATTCCCAGGTGTCCTCAAACTTTTGACCGGTAGTGTATACCATTCTGGACCGAAAAAAGTAGAGAAGCGAATCGAGTTCGACTGTGTTGGATCAAAAAATGTCGAGAAAGTATAATTTTACACCGTGGGACCAAAAAACGTCGAAAAATGTGGACTTATACCGCTTTGGGCGGAAAAGAAAGTTGAAAAATTCTAAGGGCCAGAACGGTATAAGTACATGTTTATTTCTGAAATTGTTGACTGGGAGCTTCTATATCTAAGTCTTGGTGAAGATATGAAACATAATCGGTTTACATCGACGGATCTTACCAAACAATTTCCATTTGTAGTACCACGAGTCTAATCGATTATATTTTTGAGATTGCAGGCCACGGGCGCGTATTCGAGGGTCCCATTCGACACGTATCTATTCAATCAGCCTGATTCACACGCTATAGTGTTGGGGAAGTAGTAAAGTACGGAAATTTTCTTGGGATTTCTGCTAATAAATTCAAATTCGAAGAGCGTAGATTCGAGAACTCATGATTGAAATACTTCAATTTTAACGCAGAACTCGAATACGTGATCAGAATTTTGTTAACTAAGCAATCTGAAAGCACTGCTATTGATGAGAAATATGTCATAATGAGGTTCAAATTGGTTGGAGGTAGCTTAATTCGAGAGGTCCAGTATTTTTACACATACAGGGGGGCCCACAAAGTGCTGGTCAACAAAGCTCACCAGACTTTTTTCAAAGTCTTGTACCACCTAGAATATGAAGAATCCAGAGTAACTCCGTCGAATGGCCCTCTGTCCGAAGTTACAGCCTATAGAATTAGCATTGCCCGTATAGGCCCATGTTGAAAAGTGATATATATATATCCATTATCTGATCTAGCTATTGCGATAAGTGTTCACATGGGCAAAAGTCGATCTCTGCCCTCGTGCTCCAAATAGACTCATCGATGATCAGCTGATCCCGTGCCCATGGTATAGTGGGCAGAAAAATTTTGTTTAATTCATACAATGTTCATATCAATCTATGGGGCATGAATTCCTCAGTCTCGTGATACGACTGATTTTAATTTCTCAACCTTCAATTTTCCAACAGTGAATGAAGGTACCCTTGCGGTATGTCTGGCGAGGCTCGAGGGGGTCTCTCCAAGTCCGATCTTCGGCTCAAATGATTCCTGAGAGTCCAAAACTAATTCCTCAACCCCTACTGGAGGACCAAACAATTTGTTTATTCTAAAAATCAAAGATTATTTGACAATTAACCCCACCCCTCGTTGAGCGGAAAACACGCGTGGCGTAGGTCAAGCGTGCAACAAGGCGTGAATAATTTGAATGTGATAACTTTACGGGAGAGGGGCTTGTGACTTATCTGAAACACATAAACAGTATGTATATCAACTTAACAGAGACAACGATGCTCTAAATGATTATTCGCTTTCAATTTCTAGACAAAGTAAAGGTCGAGTAATATAATACATGTCTCAAACTTCCGCACATCTCACTCTCAGTCTCACCAGGCTCTATACCCTCCCAACACCAGACCAAAACAATTTACATAACCTACAAATTCTACAAAGGTCAAGATCAGTCAAGACTCAAGATGTAAAGATAATACAGGGTCATCCGCACATTGTTACACACTGGCACATAACCATCGATCAAAAAGACTTGGATAAAATCTTGAAGAACCAGGAATCCATGAGGATTATGATGCACAGACTATGATGCCACATGCCACTGCAAGTTGCAGTCTGCAACGGTTTGGGACTTCACGTCACGTACACAGAGTGTTCATGGGATTTCGATGGTGATTTTGTTATCAAATTGTTCCAATCAAGTGTATTGTAACGTGTTACAAATTCTCAGCTCCAATCACTCAACACCTTGCCTGGGACTTCAATGTACATGTGAGTACTAAATTGATTGCCCACAGAATCTATCATCATAGCTATGCCATTAGTAATTACGCAAGGAAACACCTCATACCAGTTTCATTACTTATTATAGATTCTATTTAGTCCTTAGATCTTGCAACAGCTGGAGAAAACTATGACAAGACATCATGGAAAAAGTTCACACCTCTCAAGATGACACAGTTGCCTTCCAGGATCCTGAATGATGAGCGCTCTAGATATTTGATGTTCAATGACAAACCCCTACTGTCATCTTTAGCATGCAGTCATTTGATAGGAAGTATGAAGAAAAAATGAGCCTATTCAACAATGAATACACTGCAGTCACGAGTGTATCATCAGATTATAGCTGCAGCTTGGTTTTTTCAACAGAAGTATTGCAGAATGATGATATTTTATGTGTTAAAAGTGATGAAAGGTGGATACTTGTGAATATCAGTTTGGATACTCTTGTTATCACAGATACTGTGGTCGATTTTTTGTTTGGATATTCTCCAACCCTCCAAGTCTGCTTTGTAAGGATAATTTTTGGCCAAATTTTCACAAAAAGATGTAGTTGTACAATATCCATTCATAAAAATTTCACTTTAAGACAAATCAAGGCTGAACTTCAACTTTACTCTTTCTTTTACCAACAATGCACAATCTTATGTTACCGAAGTAGTCTATTTCATGGCCGTATACCCAAGTTTTCAAGCTGAGTTATTGGGACAAAGCACTTCAGAGAATTCTTCCTATTTTGATCATTCTTTATTTCTTTTTCAGCATGATGATATGATGTGGAAGCATAGACATGGATCTCAGATCATGACAGGACCCAGCATTGCACATGATGGAATACCCATTTTAGAGTTTCATGGGACCGATCTCAACACTTTGAAGGAGAGAGCACTCTGGGCATTTGTAGAACCTCCAAAGTAAGTGGACTGATGCATTTTGGAGAGGTCACTGTATCGTCTTACAGTGTTAGCTCTTTAATTAACCCTTAATTAACATTGTAGGATTTTTGGCACATCTCGATCTCATTCCGCTGCGAAATCTACTCAATCAAATGTCAAAGAAACATTAAATTTACTCCCTATAATTATGACCCTAGAGTACCACAAGAGTAGAAGTTACAATTCAAAAGAATCAAATTCTACATTCAGCAATGGCACCAACTCAAATTTATTCACTTTCATGAAGTAATACTGGTGTATGTTCAAGTCACACAGTCTCACAGTCAATAGGCTGGTAGAATTGCATAAACATCTGTGGAAATACATCTCCTGTTGAACGCACATGTTTATTGTGTTGGGGTCAATTCTATCGTAAATGAGATGATGAACTTTGATTCAACATTAGATCTTACGCAAAGTCAGATGGTCTTGGATATTACTAATGGAGTCCTTAGCGACCGTAATACCCAAAATGGACGAAAAAACTTTGTAAACTCGATTTTTTGGCGAAAAAATACGCTTTGACATACTGGATGTCTCTGTACCTCAATAATAACGATGAATTTGGGTTCAGCTTTAAATTTTACGATGGTTTTACTATTAGTGATTGAATCCACAGCGACCGATATACCCTAAACAGACGAGAAAAACGTACTAAAATCCGTTTTTTGACGGAAAAATGAGCTTTGACATATTGGAAAGTCGAAATCTTTGTTCCACCAAAAACGGTTATGTCACTTGTGATGCGTCAAAGTGCATTTTTACTCCCGGAATGGCACATACAGGTTTTCAAATGTATTCCGCATCATTTGCCGTCAAAAAGTCAATTTTTACCAAAATGGACTTATACCGTTCTGGTCGGGAGCCGTCCAAATGTTACATTGTTTCAACGGATCATTATCACTAGCGATATTGCCTTGCTCGCTAACGCTCGCTCGGCATCACTTTAAGTGGGGAACTCGATAGTTTTGCGATTTGTAAAGGTACTTTAAAATTTTTAGAAAGTTGTTAAGGTAGGTTCTTTAATAGGATTCTTCACTACTGTGACGTGGTATTTTTACCATCACAACTAATTTATTTTTCAACGGGACTCTTGACCTAAGATCGCAGGTAATACGCGCGCGAACGGCGAAACGGCTCCGAAATTCAGCTTCTCCGCTACTCGTCCTCAGCAACACCTACCGTGACTCAACCCTGGAAATAAAGTGGGGGAGGGAGGGCGCACGCTCATAAATAATAAATCGAATTTTTAATAATAAATAATTTGGCCTCTATTCTTTACGCTGCTTCTACGCGGTCGATACATTAAATTTCACATATGATTCTATACCGACATTCGTCCGAATGACTCTAATCACTGTCCGAAAATATCAGTCAATCTCATCAAATCTCAAACGTCTCTCAATTAACCTGTGAAATACAATAAGAAAATTCACTACACAAAGGAAAAAGGCCACACTCCGTCCAATCACTCGCGAAATCTACCTGTGCTCCGTAGAGCACAGCTTGTCCAGTCCCTGCTCCGATAATTTTCCACAAATTTAATTACTCCAAAATGTATCGTCCAAAATGGCCGCTCTGCAGCCCACGCAACGCGCGCGGAACGGCAAGCACCCAAGATGGCTTGTGCTCCGATGCTCGGTTGTCCCACACTCTCGAGCAACAGGTGCACGATCACGCACCTGGCTCCTAGTCCAGATATATATCGTTCAATATTCACTAGGTCCTCGTCCACGCGCGCCTCCTCCAGGAGGTCTGTCCACGACACGAATTTCCTACCGCGCGCACGTCTTTCCAAGACGTCTTGTCCACGAGCACGCGTCAAACTCCTCCAAACTGCTGCTCCAAAATTTTATGCGCGACGCGGTTGCTGCTCCTGGTCCGCTGGTGCAATTTTCCAACGCGCGTACGTCACTTGGGACGTCTTGTCCACGAACACGCGGTGCACCAGCTCGCGAAGCCCCTCCAGGAGCCTGTCCAGTCCGCGGGCACGACGATCTGCCCTCCGCACGCACGAGGCTCTTAGCGCACTCCCGACGAGAGAATCCAAAAAGATTTAGCAAAACCACTCACCGTTGGCTGCCATCGTCCTGGCTTGCGTATTTGTCCTCGTCCGATTTATCTGCTGCTCCGACTATTTTGGGGGTCCAATTATTGCTCCCGTGGTCCACTGGGTCCCGAGCTACTTGTCCTGGCAACACGGACTCCTGGAGGGACTCGCGTCTGGGCACGTGCTCCTAATTTTATTCGCGGGCGCGACTGATACGTGTGTCCGGCACAGTAGGCGATCCACAAGTGACACAATGGCTACTTCTTCTTCACCAAGTCCGCGCCTTCGTCTTCACTGAAGTCAAGCTCTCTGATTGGTCCGTCCAATTTTTACCGGAACACCAGCAGCGCCAACTGGCGGCCGAGCGCGCCAAATTTCAAGTCCAGTCCGCTATACTTGTCCTATACAGTAGCTCAGATTCTCCGAAATTCACTGCAAGCGCATCAATTGCAGTATCTACGGACCTGATGCCTCCACCCAGAGAATATTCTGTCCTGCTCACGCGCATGCACCGCTAAAATACACGCGGAGGCATCGCGCACTCGCGCTTGCCGCAACTCCACGCTTTCACCTCGTATAGCCCTTATACATGTCCGTGTATATCTATATCTAGTCCGTATTGCCGCAGTATATCTATATATACTCGCGGCCGCCCCTAGCATAGTAATATCAAGTCCGCATGGCCGCAGTATATCTATATATGTGCTGCGCACAGTCCCATATTAGCATACTCATGTGTGCATAGCCCTAAGTACATGTAAATGTCGTCCGCAAATCCAAATTTGCCCCGCTGTCCAGGTGATCGTCCGTCAGATTTTTGTGGCCACTAGCACCCGGGTGTGGCCCGGATTTACATGCCCGCAGCGCCGCCACATCTCGTCCGCCGCCAGTCAGCTGTCTGCTCTGGCCACGTGCACCGGCCTGTCCGTCATCGCGGTCGTCCGCTGGGTCACCCGGGCCCACCCGCGTCCACGTGATGGTCCCCCGTGCGGTGGGTGGCCACCCTAGTGTTATATCTATGGTGCGCGGGTGTGCGATACACCAGGTACACGATGTACGTGTGTATCGGGTAGTACGTAGGTACATAACCCCATCTCTGCAGGCATGCTCGCTGCCCCGGGCTGCAGCGTATGGGGCGATTGCCTGGATGGCTGGCAGCCCGGGAAGCGCATCACCAGGAGAGCCATCCGTCTGCTGCACGCTGTCATCGTCACCCGGGCCCCGCATGCCGTGCGCACCATCTCCACGTGTCCTGCAGCAGTGTGTGTGTCGTATGTGTGTGTGCACCGGGTGCGTCGTCCGCGCGGTGATGTCGTGGGTGGTGTAGCAGTACATCGCGGTGCCCAAATATGTCCGTTATGTGCCCTCGCCCACCCGCGAGCGAGAGCCCCGTCCGCAGTATTATCGCCGTCGTCCGACGCACACAGGCATGCCCCGGGGCATGGTGTAGTGCAGGAGCATGTCCGTGGGCTGGGGAGGGCCGGTGCAAGGGCCAAACAAGGCTTCAGTGCCCTGGGGGAGCCCTCCGGGCCACCCAGCTGTGGAAATCGCGATCCGTCGGCTGCTGGTCCCGCAGCCCCCTTGAAACCGGGCTGCGGCGGCTAACCTGGGTGCAGGGAGGGTTGCCCGCGCGCAGGCATCTCGGTAACCGCAGCATCCGCAATCTCCCTCGTCGCTCGTCGTCGTCGTCCTCTCGAGCCAACCCTCAACAAAAAGGAGAAGTATTTCGAGTTAATACTTATACTCCTCGTTTGCTGGCTCGAGACGGCGACGAGAGATTTTCCTAATCACGGCTGTGACGGTTTAACCGTCACATTACCCCCCACTAAGGGGGCCGGGGGTCCTCCGGAAGGGAGTGGTCTTGCCGATACTTAGGTGGCGCATCCTCGCCTTTCAAATTCTCTCGTCGCTGCCTCAATCAGCAGATTCAAAATTCAATTATATTATATATTCATGAATATGGGGATCATCACCCGCTCACTCTCTCACACAATCATACTGAAGGGAAATCACTCTACTGGCTGTCCTACAACTCTAGGAAAATTGGGAAAAGTCCTACGGGGAGGGAATAAAGCCGCCCTGGGCCCTACGATCATGGACTCATTGATTCATTCAACCTGAAAAGGGGAGAGAAAATAAAAGAACATTATAGCATCTTACTGTGGTCCGATTCATCGCCCCGCGTACGTCTTACGACGTCTTGTCCTGGCGGCTTGTCCGTATCCTGTCCATAGCTATTACCGTCCGTCCTTCATCCTCTGTGCACTTCTGGCCTTCTGGCTCGGCGCGGTGGCTAGCACACCGGCTTTGGGTTTGTGGGGCCCGCCCCGTTGTGACTCTGCCATCTCCTGCTAGCAGGAGCTCCGAGGAGGCAGAGTCGCTGCTCCTGCAGCTTACCGAGCGTCAGGTGGATTGGCGTCCCGGTACACGAAAAAGAAGCCGCGCCAGACTTCGGCTCGCTCGGCTTCTGACATGTGTTGGATGGCTTCGTGGGTCTCCCGTAGCCGCTGAATGAACAGAGGTCCGAGAGGTCGCGCTTCGGCTGCCTCTCGCTCCCTCTGCCGGGCTTCCTCCGCAGCGATTCGCGCCTGGGCTTGTTCTGCCTCCAGGCGAGCCCTGGCCTCCTCCTCTCGGAGCCTAGCGTGCTCAGCCTGTGCACGCTGGGCCTCCTCAGCTGCGAGCCTAGCTCGCTCTTCTGCAGCGCGCACTTCCTCCTCTTCACGACGGAGGCGTTCTCGTCGACGTCGGTCTGCGGCTTCGGCAGTCCGCCGCTGCTCGTCCCGGCCTCGTCCTTCGTCCGCACGTCGGGGTTCCTCATCACGGATCCTTTCCAAGCGTTGCGTTGCCTCGGCTGCTCCGCCGCGGTCCCAATAGTCCTCGCGTTCTCTCCAGCGACCAGCGCAGCGAGGACACGTAGACACGTGTACTCCTCGGCGCCCACAGTTCTCGCAATAGCGACGCTGAGGCTGGGGGCAGCTGGAGGATCGGTGAGTCCTTATCTCCCAACAGTTGAGGCACGCGAAGGGAGGAGGGTCCAGATTTTCATCCGTGGGAATTTCAGGCAGGTTCCGAAGGAACGTTCCGGTCCGTTTGGGTGGCAGAGTCCTTGGCGTCTGGTGTCTTGGCTGAGGTGGTTCCCTAGGCTGGCGATTAGGGCGTTGCGGTGAGCTTGACCTGGCTGGACTCCGACTCCTGGCTGGTGCTAACGGTCTCATTGGGCTCCAGCCCTGGTGTCCTGGGGTGGCTTGTGTCCTGGAAGTGTCTCGTGTTCTGGAGGTGTCTCTAGCCCGATGCCCCTCGTCTCGCCTCCACGCCTCTGCTGGCCGAGGCCTAGAATTGTCCGTCCGGGGTCGGGACGAGTCCCGATTCCGAGTCCGCACGTCCGTCGTCCGTTCCAGTGGCACTCGCCTCACCAGTTGGCTCGGCCCTAACTCCTCCACATCTGGTTCTCTGCGATATGGGGGAGGGCCACCCTCATAATCATCCAACGTTAGCTGCCTGTTGGGGTTATACGGGCGCCTCTTGCTGCCCGTGTCGTGTCTGGTCCGTGGGAGTGAATCCAGCGTGGCTCTGGATGCCGACGCTTGGGGTTGTGGCTCCCCGCGCCACATCGGTGGAGAGATGGGGCGGAATTCTCGTCGGGATGCGGATGGCTGGTCCGGGAGCTGCCTCGGCGATCCATCACGACGTGGAGAGTCCAACACTATTACCTCCGGGGCCGGGCGCGCTGAGGTCCGAGAAGGAGGTTGTGAGTTACCTGTGTCCCTATAGGCTGGTGGTGGAGTTGTCATTCGGACCAAGTCTGCCGAGGTAACCCTCTCCTCTTCGGGAATGCCATCAGTTGGTCCCAGCTCCATGGCCCAGTCGTTCGTGATCACCAGCTCGTCCTCTGCTTGATGCTCGGCTTCATTCGCGGTGGCTTCTTTTGGATCTGGCGTCTGCTCCATCACTTTTGGTGGGGAGACAACGCAAGCGCTGGCCTCTCCCGGAACCGGGGGTGACTCGGCCTGGTGCGGCCTCCTCAGTGTCCGAGGAATGGCTCCCCGGGACCGATGTAGCGCCAGCTCCCCCTCCGAAAGACGACACACCGCCACGCGCAATTCCGGCTCCGCTGGTTTGTCAAACCGCACTCGCTTCACCTCCTTCGGCACAGTCGGGGTCGGTGGTACGCTGTCCTCTGTTGGTACTGTCTCGTCCACCACTGCAGCGGCAGCACCCTCGCTGTTACGGGTCGGGGATAGATGAGCTTCCCGCGGCTCCGTCTCGTCCGTTAATTCAGGCAGGCTGCTACACCTGCGGGGGCTACCGATCTCCATGGCGGCAACTTCATTTGCCATCGCACTAGTCGCTCCGTCGCTGTTGGTGGGAGAAGCGGGTGCCTGGGTAGCTGAGGTGATTTCATCCTGAGGGGGGACATCAGTGCCCTGAGCTCGGCAGGCCGGAAGCAGTCCACCACGCTGGAAAAATTCGAAGCGAGTGGTGGCCAGGTCGACACGACTCGCCCAGTCTTTCAGCGCCGCCAGACGTGCCTCGGTGGAGTCCATCAGATGGAATTGTGGTGGCTCGGGGAGGGGGGCCTCTCCAACACGCTGCTTCGCCAAGTGCCACAGACTCTCGGCCTCTTTCCAGTCGGCAGGATTCGGGAAGAGCTCGAAGAAATCCGGCTTCGAGCTCTCATCACCTCCTATTGCCTGATCTTCTCGCCTCGCTTCGGGTGCGGGCAACCCCTCGTCCGTTCCGGGTGCGAATAGCTCCTCGTCCATGTCGAGCTCTTCGTCCGAGATTCGGAGCTCCAGTATGGCTCCGTCCGCCGCCGCTCTCTCTGCTTGAGCGTACAGCTCACGAATCTCGGCCAACCTGTCCGCCTCGTTGGAACCTGAAACAAGCTCAATTTCACAGTCCGTCCTTTGCCGGTACGGCATGTCCTCCTACGCATGCACCAACTACTTGTCCGACTACTTGTCCGAATTACGAGGAGGGATCCAACGTTTCAACTGGGATACATGGGCTTCTGGCAGGGTTCTACCTAAGTCCCCTTCAAGTACATAGACTAGCGGTGATTTGACTTTCACGATTTTGAATGGTCCCTCATATTTTGGCGCGAGCTTCTTAGAAAACTTATTCGCGGCGTTTGATAGAAAGTGCGTCCGTCGTCCGACCATATCTCCCACCTGAAACTGTACGTGTTTCCGTCCGCGATTATAATGCGCAGTCTGCTTTTCCCGAGCTTTATCGATATTTTTCAACACGAAGTCCCTCAGCGCGTCCAAACGCTTCATTCTCTCTGTCCAGGTGTCCACGTCTATTGGTTCCACCGGTTTTCCATCCAACAGCTCACGTCTCAAGCTCTTTACCGGTCTCGGATTCCGTCCGTAATTCAAAAACGCTGGTGAAACTTTTAGTGTCGATTGAACTGCCGTGTTCACAGCGTGTCTGAACTCATGTATGTGTAGGTCCCAGTCCCTGTGATCGTCCTTAACGTATTGAGCTATCATGGTCTTCAAAGTCCTATTCTGGCGCTCCGTAGCGTTGGCCTGGGGATGGTAAGGGGGGGTAAACACTTGCTTGACTCCATATTCAGCTAGTCGGTCCGCCAAGAGCTTATTGTCGAACTCCTTACCGTTGTCCACCAAGATATAGTCCGGGGTTTCCCATCGAAACAAAACTAAGTCCTCTATCCCAGCCAGAACCGATTTTCCGTCCGCTTTACGCAAAGGTTTGGTCTCGATCATCTTCGTGAACAAGTCCTGGAGCACCAGAAGGTATTTGAAACCCCTCTTGCTCGGAGGAAATTCCATCAAGTCCGCTGAAATGGCCACCCATGGCGATTCCACGATCCGCGACCCGAGTAGTCCATGAGGTCCGAGTTGAGAAGCCTTATACTTCTGGCATAGCTGGCATTGGCCAACAAATACCACCACGTCGTGATACAGTCCGGGCCACGAGTACTCTCTGGCCACCCGGTCATATGTCTTTTCTACCCCTAAATGTCCCGCTGAAGCGATGCAATGGGCGTCCTCCAATACTCTTTCACGAAGAGCTACTGGTACTACCAAGCGCCACTTCTCGTGCGGTGATGTGATCGGGTCCAGCATCGCATCTGTCCGAAATCTGTACAACTGTCCGTCCTCAACTCTCCAATTTCTCCATTTTTCCGGCCTGGATTGCACCTCCTCAATTCGCTTGGTGTACCACGGGTCCGATTTAATCTCTAGTCCAGCTACTTCTGTCCCGTCCTCGTCCTCCGCGTCCGCCGGGTCATGCAACCTAGAGAGGGCATCTGGCACCCTGTGGAGCCGTCCGGAGCGGTGAGACAACTCGAAGTCCCATTGCTGGAGCTTCAGAGCCCATCGAGCCAGGCGTCCTGTCGGATCTTTGAGTTCTCTCAACCATTTTAGAGCGCTGTGGTCCGTAATCACTTTGAAGTGAGTCCCCTCCACATACGGTCGGAATTTTTCGATGGCCCATAAAACAGCCAGATTCTCTCGCTCCGTGGCGGTCCAGTTTCTTTCGGCCGGCGTGAGGCTTCGACTACAGTACACAATTGGGTGCTCTCCGTCCTCCCCTTCTTGTGTCAGCACGGCTCCAAGGCTATACGCGCTCGAGTCACACTGGATCGTGAAGACTTTTGAAAAATCTGGCCTGGCCAACACCGGGGCCGTTATCAGGGCTTCTTTGAGCTTTTCAAACGCTTCTTGCTGCTCCGCGTCCCACGTCCATTTCACGTCCTTCTTCAGAAGTTTAAGGAGGGGTACTTTGATCTCAGATTCGTGTTCAATGAACCTGGAGTACCAGCCCACCATCCCCAAGAATGATCGCAACTGTTTTAGGTTTTTCGGAGCTGGATAGTCCCTCACTGGGGCAACCTTCTCCGGGTCTGGCCTCAGTCCTTCTGCGTCCAGAAGAAACCCCAAATATCTGACCTGCTGGCAACAGATATCACACTTGTCCTTGTTGACTTTTAGGCCGGCTCCAATTAAGCGCTCCATAACCAACCTGACGTACTTTACATGGTCCTCATAGGAGTCCGTTACGATGATCAAGTCGTCAAGATACCCGAACACAAATGGTTCAAGGTCAGGTCCGAATAATTCGTCTATAAGTCGCTGAAATTCTGAGGGTGCATTGGTCAAGCCATAGGGCATGGACGTAAAGGCCCAGGAGCCAACGCCCGGAAGGGAGAAGCTCCTGAGCTCCTTACTGTCCTCATGCATAGGGACTTGCATGTACGCCTCCTTTAAGTCGATCTTTGAGATGTATTTCGCCCTTCGCAGCTTGTCCAGTATAGAGTCCATGTTGGGGAGGGGGTACGCGTCCTTTTTCGTCACTTTATTTAAGTCCCTATAGTCGATGCAAAATCTGTACTTCCCATCACCTTTCCTGACCAAAACAGGAGCACTGCTCCAAGCACTTTTTGATGGCTCTATACGTCCGGCGTCCGCAAGTCGCTTTACCTCCGCTCTTGCCACCTCTAGCATGGCCGGTGACATACGTCTGTACTTGTGTCGAATCGGTGTATTGTCCAGGAGTGTAATCTTGTGCTTCCTGAGCTTTGTCAAGCCCAGTTGGTCCCCCGCTTCGTCGATCATCTTTTGGACCATGTCCTCCACAGCCCTCTTCTCCTGCAATCTAATTGCTGCCAATCCAGCACATTCAGCGAAAACTCGGTTTTCGGGGGCCTTATTTGTCCTAATAAAGTCCTTGTATTCACCCTGCAATACTCTCCACCGACCGTCCGCGTTCTGAGAGTCCGACTGCCACGCGTCCATGAAGTCCATGCCCAGCAACATGTCATGGTTCAACTCCTTCACCACTTGCATCACGATAGTCCGAGTATGGCCATCAATTTCCATAGTTACTCTCAACAGACCCGCAGCCGGAGTCACGCTCTTCCCAACTGCGCTCTTGAGATAACCTGCGTGTCTATGAATTCTATCCTCATAGTATTTGGCGACTTTTGGTCCCACCATAGACACTTGGGCTCCTGGGTCATACAAGGCCGCGAAAGATCGTCCCCCGAGTACCACCTCAACATAGTTCCGTGGTACGGGCTTCACGTCCGGTCCTCTGTCCAGTTCCTCAGCCGTCCATGGTCCCACGTACGCAAATACACGGTATTCCGGGGCCACATGTCCGATCCGTCCGTCGTCGAAGCTCCGAGCTTCAGTTACTCCAGCCGCCTCGGAGATTTCTACTGTTGACTCGACCTCCTCAGCTTCCATGAACTTGAGCCACGCTTGATAATTCTTGACAGCCTTGCTGGCCTCACCAGTCCCCAGCTTAGAATTTATCTCGGGTTCTCCGTTCCTTGAAGAGTGGCCCGTCTTGTCAATCGGTCTTGCTATGGGAAGAAATTTGTCAGCCAAGGGAATGTCTGTCTCGGCCATAGCGCGCAGCACACCGAGCGTGGAGAGCTTCTTGACTTCTCTCTGCCCATGCATGATTCGATCTGCTTCCTCCCCAGTATACCGTTTCCGCACTGCCCCCTTCCCTGGGGTCCATTCATCCACAATCACCCACCGCTCTGTGGGATTTTTACAACTCGCACGACCCGCTTCACGGTCTTTTGCTCTCACTGCCCAGGGTTTGGTAGTCCGGTCCTTCACCATACCGTCCCAACGGTTCTCGGATCCCACGATCCATGGTGTTCTCGGTCGCGCCCCAGCCACACCTTCCACAAGGTTCTCGGGTCCCGCGACCCGTGGCGTAGCTAACCGTGTCCCGTCTACGTCGCCCTCTACCAGGCTCTTTGTCTCATTTTTCACTGCTCTCTCATCTCCAGCCAAGTCTTCCACAAGACTCGCGAGTTTCACTTTTATTTCACCTTCTGGACACTTATCACTCCGTGAGCCTTCCACAAAGCTCACGGGCTTCTCGTCCACTCGGGCCTCCGGACACTTATCACTCCGTAAGCCTTCCACAAAGCTCACGGGCTTCTCGTTCACTTGGGTCTCCGGACACTTATCACTCCGTGAGCCTTCCACAAAGCTCACGGGCTTCTCGTCCACTTGGGTCTCCGGACACTTATCACTCCGTAAGCCTTCCACAAAGCTCACGGGCTTCTCGTCCGTTCCCAAGATCTCACTTAATTGGGCGGGGGCACAGCACTCGGGTCCTTCTGGGCCCCCGCTGGTCCGTTTCCCACATACTCAAGTCGATACTTGCAGTCCGGGCAGTTTTGCGCAGTCACCCCCTCTTTATTGCATAGCTGACACCTGTCCTTCACCAGAGCTCCGGCTCCCGATGTAGCAGTTGCAGCATCTGGGCATTCATTTGCGGTGTGTCCAAGTGCGGAGCACTTATAGCATTGTCGAGTGGGGCATACATTTGCAAAGTGGTCCGGTTTGTTACAGTTAAAGCAGAGTCCCTTGGCCAACTGTTCCCCTCTCACTGCGCGATCTACCTGTGGGCGCACGCGTCCGCTCCCTGGTGGCCTCCGTGGTCCGTATCCCGGATAAGGAAAGTATGGGTACCGAGGGTACATCATGGCCCATTGTCCAGGGTCCGGATTCCAGTGTGTCGGAGGGGCAGGCGAGGGTTGCGTGACTGGAGTCGGAGCACTCGGTGGCGTGGCAGGTGGGGCACTAGGCGTCGCTGCGCCAGTTGGCGTGGCCTGATTTTGTCCGTTCCTAGCTCCGTTTTTGCCAGTCTGTCCCTTATTACGACCCTGATTCGTGTTCTGCGCACTTGGAGCAGGTTTAGATGCCTCGATCTGTGCTAAGTCCGTTTGCTCTAGTGCAGCAGTCTCCGTCTTCCCAGATCTACCTCTCTGAGGGGCTTGTGCGGGTCCTTGGTACGCTGCTCCAGGTATGCGTGCCTTGTCCCTTGGTGGGGGCGCTGCGTATCGAGCGTCCAAGTCCCTGTCCTTCTCAAACCTCTTTCCGTAGTACTGAATATCGTCCAAGTTTCGCACATCTCTCGTGTCCAAGTATTTCCGCAATTCTGGCAGTAGATTTCTGCGCACGATTTCAAAAACGTCCCTGTCCCTCGGTGGCCTCTTAAAGTGTCCCAGAATGATCTTCACGCACGTCAGATACTTAGCCACTTTCTCGCCCTTCGCTTGAGTCCGATGCAACAGCTCGTCCATTAAGTCCTGGCGGTCCAAGTGACCCACGTATTGAGTCCTAAAAGCGCGCTTAAAATCAGTCCAGTCCCTGAACTCGTCCTGGTGAGTCCTGTACCAGTGTCGAGCATCCTCACTGAGGGCTGCTGGTACTGCCGAGAGCATTTCCCTGTCAGATACCGGTAGCATACGCCTACAGTCCTTTAGATTGGCCAAAAAGTCCTCTGGTCCATCTTTCTCACTACCGCCAAAATTGATTTTCATGCTCTGCAGCATTTTGATTACTTGGAACGTCCGTCCCGTTACTTGTCCACCGCGACTACGGGTTGATTCACCATCCGACGAGTCATAGTCCGAGTCACTGCTACTATCACGTCCGCGGTCCCTATTTCCATCGCGTCTGTTCCTACGCAAGTCCCTAGACCCCCGGCGCCTGCCTCGGCGCCTTGATCTGTCCGAATCAGACCCAGATCTGCGACCACGTCGTGAGTTCCGCTCAGCTGAGTCGTCCGAAGAGCTGTCCCTATAATTGCTGCGGCGATTATCACGCCAGCAGTCCGCGTCTCTCGATCTTTCGCGCCTATCATGACCGTCCCTCGAGCGCCGCTGATCCGCGCGATTTCCCGATTCTCGTTCACGTCCGTTCCCTTGTCCCCGAGAGGAATCTCTACGTCCCCTACTCTCTCGGGAATTGTCTCGTCCTCTCTGTGAGTGGGACGGATGATTCAAGCTGCGCCTACTCTCACCTGAGCGATCGCGCTCACGATGGATTGGTTCTGGTTGCGTCCGTTGGATTGAGCAACCCTGAGGGCGTGCTCGTTCCACCCGAGCCGGTTCTGGTCCGCTGCGAGGCCCGTGGCTGCTCACCTGGGGTTCGAGGGGCCTCTGGTCCGCGTTCACGTCCCTCACTTGGGGTTGGTGTTGACCGGCAGGCTCTCTGTGTTCAGGCAAGTATGCTGGTCCATTAACCGCAGGGTGGCTTGCAGGCACATGCTCTACTTGTCGGGGCCGCGCGTCATAAACTTTCACCCGGTCCCTATAGCTACGTCCGCTATCGCTGGAATCATCGCGATACTCCACCCGTCGATCTCTGGTGCGTGAGTGCACCGGAGGTGGGTCGTCGTCTCTAGAGTGATCACGACGGTCACGTCCATAAACTGAGTCTCGACAGCGCCCGCGACTCGCGTGAGGCTTCGCGCCTTTCAGATCACCATCGTCCCATTCCATCGTTGCGTTCCACCACTGAGACTGCCTGCGAGCTGCGTCCGGAGTATTTCCCATAGCTTTTTCCATGTCCCGGTAGTCCGTCGTCAGGAGCCGCGAATACCGAGCCCCAGTTGGTCGCTTTCGTACGTAATTCTCGGGAAGAGCTTGCGAGTCACTGTCACTCGTCCGACTCCGCGGGTTTGACATCCCATCATCGCTCTCTGGGTCAAACAACCGACGCTGGTCCGCTACTCTGACTCCAGAGGCATGAGCGACCGATGTGCTCATGTGTCCTAGTGTCGACATAGGTTCCGTGGTCCTCGTCCGGGGTGGCATGGGGCCCCCTAGTCCGGGAGTCAATATCATGTCGTCCGCTCTCGCCCAAGTCCGAGGCTGCTGAACAGCGGTTGTAGCGGGCGCGTCCGGTATAGCTGCTCCCGCTAATATGGCCTGAGACATCGCAGCCATTCGGCTCATCAATTGATACCCTGTTGCGGAGATCTGATAAGCCGTCGTAGCAGGTACGATAAACGGTGGGCGGCCTGCCGCTGGCGACGAGATTGGGCGTGGAATACTACTCGTCACTTGGAATGCCGAGCTAGTGGTGGTGCTCGCTGTGCTCACTGTGGTTACTGTCGTCGTCAACCGGCTCGTCACATTCGTCAAAGAGGTCACCGGAATCGTGAGAGCGAGAGGCTCCCGCACTTGTCCGTCCGAACTTGGGATACCGTGGATTGAGGCACCCGCAGCTCCCGTAAACTCCAGTGCTTGAGTCGAGTTCATGACCACTGAGCTCCTAGTTTCCGTAAAAGTCACGCGAGCTGAGCTATTCAAGGTCGCCGGTGGGCGACGCCAATCCTCTGGATGAGCGAACGGGTCTACTCCACCAGCTTCGTCGATTTGAGGGTCCCACGGCACGTCCTCGTCCGGAAAACAGTCCCGAATTTCCGATCTAATTAATCGCGGTCGAGTCCGTTCTCTAGTCCCTCGCTCGTTCAGTCCCTTAGCTTCCAATCGCGCGGTAATCTGCTCACCGTCCAGTGGCCAAATCAACTTTGCCAAATGTAAATACCGTCCGTCCCTCTCTAACAATCGAATGAGGTCCTGATCGCCACACTTGAGCAGTCCAGGCAACGGTAATTTGGGTTGCTCGACTACTTTATTCTTTTTGCCCGGAGGTCTACCTCTTTTCATCCTACACCAGTCCGAAACTCCGACAATTCAGTCTTCAGTCCAACCTAAACGAATAAAATCGTGTCTCTTTTCTCTAATATTCCCACCTGCAACTATTCAGCCCTCTATTGTCCGCAAATACGTCCACTCGTCCTCTGAATTATTCCAAAATGCCCAGGAAAATCTTCACGGATCCTAACTCTCAGCAAGTCCAGTCTCGTCCGATCATCTAGTGAACCCAAATTTATGTTCAAGTCCTAGAAAAAATCATCAGAGAACCTAATACTCAACAATTGAGTCTTGTCCGATTTTCTAGTACCTCCAATTTTATTTCACAAGTCCCAGAAAATTCCTAGGGAACCTAATACTCAGCAATTGAGTCTTGTCCGATTTCCTAGTACCCCTAAATTAATTCAAAAAGTCCTAGAAAATTTCCAAATACTCAGCAGCTGAGTCTGGTCCGTGAAAATTCCCAACCACCTAAGGTCCAAGTCACCACAAAATTACCTAACACCCTGCCAGAGTCCGATAATAGGATTTGGGTAGGATGAAATTCGAAAGAATTTCCTTGTCCGGGGTGTAGGAGTACTTACGTGGAAATGGAACGGGCCAGTATCACCATCATGTCCAAATTATACATCAAAAAATTATTCAATCATCACACCATGCATTGGGAGGATCGTTCTGCAAACATAGGGGCCTCTAGAATTTTTCCAAGTCCGAAAAAATTCACCTAACTGTCCTAAAACCTTGGTAAGATGCTATAAAAATAATTCTACGCGAGTGAAAATTCTCGCAAAAAATGATTATAAGCAACTACTCTACTTGTCCTAGGGAGCAGGGCTGCAGGGGGGCTCAAAAGATTCACATACGGGGAGAAATATTCACATTCAATATGATCAGGGTGTGAGAGAGGGCACTACACTACTACTACAACGCGAAGAGCCTCGCACGCAAGCGAACCTGTCCAAGATCGCGAAATTTCCAATCTGTCCGAAATATTCGCAGCGCTTCGCGTCTAGTCCGTAAATTTCCTCTGAATTTTTCAGAAGCCGCAGAGTCCTGTCACGGTCGCCATTTGTGACGTGGTATTTTTACCATCACAACTAATTTATTTTTCAACGGGACTCTTGACCTAAGATCGCAGGTAATACGCGCGCGAACGGCGAAACGGCTCCGAAATTCAGCTACTCCGCTACTCGTCCTCAGCAACACCTACCGTGACTCAACCCTGGAAATAAAGTGAGGGAGGGAGGGCGCACGCTCATAAATAATAAATCGAATTTTTAATAATAAATAATTTGGCCTCTATTCTTTACGCTGCTTCTACGCGGTCGATACATTAAATTTCACATATGATTCTATACCGACATTCGTCCGAATGACTCTAATCACTGTCCGAAAATATCAGTCAATCTCATCAAATCTCAAACGTCTCTCAATTAACCTGTGAAATACAATAAGAAAATTCACTACACAAAGGAAAAAGGCCACACTCCGTCCAATCACTCGCGAAATCTACCTGTGCTCCGTAGAGCACAGCTTGTCCAGTCCCTGCTCCGATAATTTTCCACAAATTTAATTACTCCAAAATGTATCGTCCAAAATGGCCGCTCTGCAGCCCACGCAACGCGCGCGGAACGGCAAGCACCCAAGATGGCTTGTGCTCCGATGCTCGGTTGTCCCACACTCTCGAGCAACAGGTGCACGATCACGCACCTGGCTCCTAGTCCAGATATATATCGTTCAATATTCACTAGGTCCTCGTCCACGCGCGCCTCCTCCAGGAGGTCTGTCCACGACACGAATTTCCTACCGCGCGCACGTCTTTCCAAGACGTCTTGTCCACGAGCACGCGTCAAACTCCTCCAAACTGCTGCTCCAAAATTTTATGCGCGACGCGGTTGCTGCTCCTGGTCCGCTGGTGCAATTTTCCAACGCGCGTACGTCACTTGGGACGTCTTGTCCACGAACACGCGGTGCACCAGCTCGCGAAGCCCCTCCAGGAGCCTGTCCAGTCCGCGGGCACGACGATCTGCCCTCCGCACGCACGAGGCTCTTAGCGCACTCCCGACGAGAGAATCCAAAAAGATTTAGCAAAACCACTCACCGTTGGCTGCCATCGTCCTGGCTTGCGTATTTGTCCTCGTCCGATTTATCTGCTGCTCCGACTATTTTGGGGGTCCAATTATTGCTCCCGTGGTCCACTGGGTCCCGAGCTACTTGTCCTGGCAACACGGACTCCTGGAGGGACTCGCGTCTGGGCACGTGCTCCTAATTTTATTCGCGGGCGCGACTGATACGTGTGTCCGGCACAGTAGGCGATCCACAAGTGACACAATGGCTACTTCTTCTTCACCAAGTCCGCGCCTTCGTCTTCACTGAAGTCAAGCTCTCTGATTGGTCCGTCCAATTTTTACCGGAACACCAGCAGCGCCAACTGGCGGCCGAGCGCGCCAAATTTCAAGTCCAGTCCGCTATACTTGTCCTATACAGTAGCTCAGATTCTCCGAAATTCACTGCAAGCGCATCAATTGCAGTATCTACGGACCTGATGCCTCCACCCAGAGAATATTCTGTCCTGCTCACGCGCATGCACCGCTAAAATACACGCGGAGGCATCGCGCACTCGCGCTTGCCGCAACTCCACGCTTTCACCTCGTATAGCCCTTATACATGTCCGTGTATATCTATATCTAGTCCGTATTGCCGCAGTATATCTATATATACTCGCGGCCGCCCCTAGCATAGTAATATCAAGTCCGCATGGCCGCAGTATATCTATATATGTGCTGCGCACAGTCCCATATTAGCATACTCATGTGTGCATAGCCCTAAGTACATGTAAATGTCGTCCGCAAATCCAAATTTGCCCCGCTGTCCAGGTGATCGTCCGTCAGATTTTTGTGGCCACTAGCACCCGGGTGTGGCCCGGATTTACATGCCCGCAGCGCCGCCACATCTCGTCCGCCGCCAGTCAGCTGTCTGCTCTGGCCACGTGCACCGGCCTGTCCGTCATCGCGGTCGTCCGCTGGGTCACCCGGGCCCACCCGCGTCCACGTGATGGTCCCCCGTGCGGTGGGTGGCCACCCTAGTGTTATATCTATGGTGCGCGGGTGTGCGATACACCAGGTACACGATGTACGTGTGTATCGGGTAGTACGTAGGTACATAACCCCATCTCTGCAGGCATGCTCGCTGCCCCGGGCTGCAGCGTATGGGGCGATTGCCTGGATGGCTGGCAGCCCGGGAAGCGCATCACCAGGAGAGCCATCCGTCTGCTGCACGCTGTCATCGTCACCCGGGCCCCGCATGCCGTGCGCACCATCTCCACGTGTCCTGCAGCAGTGTGTGTGTCGTATGTGTGTGTGCACCGGGTGCGTCGTCCGCGCGGTGATGTCGTGGGTGGTGTAGCAGTACATCGCGGTGCCCAAATATGTCCGTTATGTGCCCTCGCCCACCCGCGAGCGAGAGCCCCGTCCGCAGTATTATCGCCGTCGTCCGACGCACACAGGCATGCCCCGGGGCATGGTGTAGTGCAGGAGCATGTCCGTGGGCTGGGGAGGGCCGGTGCAAGGGCCAAACAAGGCTTCAGTGCCCTGGGGGAGCCCTCCGGGCCACCCAGCTGTGGAAATCGCGATCCGTCGGCTGCTGGTCCCGCAGCCCCCTTGAAACCGGGCTGCGGCGGCTAACCTGGGTGCAGGGAGGGTTGCCCGCGCGCAGGCATCTCGGTAACCGCAGCATCCGCAATCTCCCTCGTCGCTCGTCGTCGTCGTCCTCTCGAGCCAACCCTCAACAAAAAGGAGAAGTATTTCGAGTTAATACTTATACTCCTCGTTTGCTGGCTCGAGACGGCGACGAGAGATTTTCCTAATCACGGCTGTGACGGTTTAACCGTCACACTACTAAGACTATTGATTAATAAAAAACTTCTGAAGCTTTTGAAAATTAACTTTCCCATACAGGTTCACGCACGCAAGCACAAAAAAACTCTCCGGATTGGCCAATGTTCGATATGACTGTTGTTTCTACATTTTCCAGAAGACTACTTTTGAAAAATGTAGAAACATACTTTTGAATTGATACTTACTTTTGAATTCATCGAAGAAGTTCCTATATATTATAAGAAACCTTTCAACTATACGTGACTGATGAGGATCTGTAATAACAAAACTTTAAAGAAAAATTTTTTCCGCTCTAGACTCAATTTCTAGACGCACACAGCTGATAAGGACTTCCATCTCAATACAAATACTTGTCTCCATATGTGACATTCTCAATGGTCCGCTCTGAATTGTCGTGAAATTATCTCAAAAAAAGACCATAAAATGAAATTCTAACGGATTGAGGATAAAAGATAATAAAAAAAATGATGAGATAACTCAAAGATAACGGAAAGATAACTAAAAGATGGAAAGATAACCGAAAGATGACGTTGAGATAAAAATATAATCAAAAGATAACTACCAGATAATCTTAGATGATAATATAGACGAAGATACAATAGATATTTAGATACACGTGACATCGATCTTGAAAGTCGTTAGAGGGAGCTGATAAAAGTATATATAAAACTGAAGCGGCGAGTAGGGCCAGTCTGTCTTAACCCATCGTGGGGTGAAGTCAATGCCGCTTCTGATGATCGAGGAATCACTTCGGAAGCCAACCTCCAGGAGATACGGGATCAATCGAAGTCTATCACAGGGGACTTCACAGGTGAGTAATTTCATCTAAACAATTGAATACACAAACATTTAAACATATAACTCCAATAATTATATAATGTTTCATTCAAGTTGTAGCATCCAACAGTATGGAGCAATCTCAACTCCAGTCTCAACTCATCATCATTCGGAAATTCCCGGAGCATCATAGGAGGCTGCAATGGTGAGTCTTTATTGATCACTCAATCAATAATTAATTGATCAATTAATATTAACCAATATGCATAAAATGTTCGATACACTCACTCATATGAATCCACAGTTACACACACACACACACACACACACACACACACACACACAAACACGAACTCACTCACATACATTCACGCTCATTCACTCACATATAAATATACCTACCACACAATTCACTAACACATAAACAAATTCAGTTGGTCTATGAACAATAATATAACTTTTATTTTATTTATTTTCAGCCAATAGATCAGTCCAACATCCGATTGCAGCTGATCATTCAGATGTTAAAGAAAAATGACTTTGCCACTGGAACAGTCAAGGGTCATATTCAAAGGCTGCACTGGTAAGTAATAGAATGATCTTTTGAATGATCAATGATTATTAATATAATCTATAATTTTATCAATTAATAGGCCTATAATAAATCTTTCAACACACACACACACTCACTCACCCACCCACCCATACACGCACATACACAATTAATTTCAACATTCAATACCTATACACAACACCTCCCTCATAATTCTATTGACACACACATCTACTCGCACACACACACACACACACACACACACACACCCATATATACACATATACACACAAACGACTTCAATTGTTTTATAGTAGAAAAATATACGCTTTAATGATTTTTCATTCTACAGCACCACCGAGGCCGAGAGAAAGTGTATCCCGCTAACCCATTGGACAATCTCAGTCAACAGGAGATTCTCAACAGGAAATACGTAGTCCAGGTGATTCCAAATCATTGAAGATTATTTAATGTTCTGAATGATAATGTAAGATTCTTATACTATTTGTGGAAAATTATAAAAACTTCATGAAAATTGTAAAGAAATGTATGTATATTGAATAATCCAATAAAATTCGACAGAGACGGGACTTTTGCCCGTCTCTCCTCTCTCGTCTCCATTCATTTCATAGGTTTAGTTAGAATAAACTTTCGAATAATTTTAAGTCATTTGAAAAGGACTATAAAATGATTTTTGCTAAGGTTTGACAAAATTCAATTCATTTATATTCAAATTTCGACCATTTTAATTGATTGCAAAATTACACTTAATTCAGAATCAAGACCATGACAATAGGACAGAATTTTCAATAATGATAATCTTGCGTCATAGTAGAACTTTTCCTAATAATCAATCGACTCGACATCCACATACGAAGAATCCAGTACTTGACTATCGCCTGCGGTAGGGTGCCTCACAAAAGTGCTGAGGTAATGTCAAGGACTCGGTGTTCTCATTAGCTGACTGACGGATCCCATCAAAGAATTACCCCCCAATTGAATCCCTACATATCTGAGTCATTCTACACAGAACCCTCGAAGGTCCCCTGTTAGTAAATGACTCATCCATAGATTTGTACATTCTCTTGGAATCGTGAAATTCTGGGCTACGAACGCACATACTCTGACTGCATTATCCATCATGCAATAATTGAACAAAATAGAAAAAAGATTCTCCTGATAATAACTTTTAGAAGATTTTGCAATCAATTAAAATCGTCATCAGAGATCAAAGTTTTCCTTTTTTTTCAATACTCTCACCAAAATAGAATAAGAGATAATGATAAACTTTTTAATAACTATTGTTGCAAAATGGATTTTACACTGAAGAACGCTAACAGTCTCTCATACAACACCATTGATGATTCAAAACAAACCAAAAATCACATCAATCATAATTAAAACACTTCAATTCACACTGATGAGAACGTTGCGGTGACTCGCCTAGGCCATGGCTCAAGAGTGATTAACTCCGCTGAGAGCGACCGAAGCGAAAAATCCAATACAAACTCATCAACACCACACTCATCACATATATAGGCTTTAATGCAATCAACTAATCACACATAGCACTATTGAAACACCCACTCTACACTGATGATAACGTTGCGGTATCTCGCCTAGGCCATGGCTCAAGAGTTATTGACTCCGCTGAGAGCGACCGAAGCGAAAAATCCAAAACTAATCCATCAACACTTCACACACAACATGATGAGACACTCAAATCAATATAACAAAAAATCTAACAATTTCCATAATGCAACAGAAGAAATTTATTCATTCAAATTCATTAATAAAATCTTTCTACATAATTATCAAATCTTCTAAGGAGTACCCAATGCATAGATGAAAAGATATTCAATAACCAACTTTTTTCATGGTAAATCACTCAAGTATTTCAGAAAAATCATGTAAATTAAACAACGATTGAGTAATACCATCTCTAAAAAATTACATAGTACATAAAAAATCAATCACTCCAATATTAAATTGGAGTGATTGATTTTTGTATCAAACAATTGTATTAAACACCAGAGAAATGAAAATGTATCGAAAAATCACTCGAAAAAGGAAAAACAACCGAAAAAGCAAAGTAGAAATAATCAAAAAACGACTAAATAACTCAAAAATAATCATAAGATAACCAAAAGATAAAAAGATAATCAAAAGATAACAATAAGATAAAAAGATAATCAAAAGATAACTTTAAGATGATCATAGATCATCTTAGATGATCTTAGATGATCTCAGATGATCTTAGATGATCTTAGATAGTAAGTACTTAGACACTCTCGACACATAAGGGCTATTGTCGCTCTCAAAATATCAACTCATATTTTTTTCCGTCAAGTTGGCAACTCTGCTTACGATTTTACGTTGGCAGCCCTGCTCGGGGGGATCCGGACGGACGGGATTTTGCCCGCGGCTTAATTATTGTAAATGTTCGATGCTTTCGGAGCCTCCAATGCGTCTACTGCGCATGCACTCCGCAATCACGCCCATTGGAGGCTGCGAAAGCATCGAACATGTTTTTAATCAATTACTCATAAACTAATCACGCTCCAGTAATTGTAACAGTGGAGAAAATTGAAATCGCCGTGGAGGAATTATTTGAGACATTTCGGGAGGCTGGAGTCAATCCCTGGATTGAGATATCGCGCTTACAAGTCAGCTATTGTTCAACAATTTTTTATAAATAAACTGAGGTGGAGGATTTTAAATAAATAGCGGATTGGGATGGAGGAAAGAGATCTATTGACATGGATTTTTGCAGATTTTCTCTTAAATACATTCTGAACACAGCGTCCACCCGGTGTTGTTTTTTCGGTTTAAATTTTTTACTATAGCTAAATTTGAGGCACGATGGACCTAATAGAGAACACGCATGCAATGAAATTACTCTGTTGAAATGAGGTTGATGACGTGAAAAACAAAGTTACAATACAGTGTTTCATTTGGTGAACGATGAGTATTTTTGAATAATCATTGAAATTTGGATGCCCGTTCAAATCGATGTCACGTGATCACTGTCTCCCGCCAACCAGACTGTCAGCAATCGGCCGGGTTTGTTCGTCGCGGTAAAGTTGACGTCATAGATTGGGATTGACCGCATCATTACCTACTCCCGTGAGTGCCCACAAGTGCCCATGGTCATATGAGCTGCATCTGCATAACATTGTTATTTCAACGCCATGCGAGCGTACACAGCTGTGCACAGCCATGCACTAATAGACAAGCAGTGTTGTGTACTCTGATGTTATCTGATAATAACAACATGTCGCAAAAGTGAAATCATAACAATTTATTAGAGATGTGAAAGTGAGTCTCAGACACGTCTCTCAGCTGCTAGCTGACCAGATAATACCCAAAGGCAACACCGGGTTCTCCATGTGTTTTTTCTCTCATCAGATGAGTATTCTACCAAGTACAAATAAGGATGAACCAACTGGGGTAGAAAAACTCTGTTCTTATTTTATTTTATTTTATTTCTGAAGAAATATACGGGCTTAATAGCCCTTTATACAAAAATTTCTTTACATATGAGAGCACCTTAGGAGCTATAAAATTTTATAACAGATTCATTACTAACCAGTACCGATAAAAAATGTGAGGTAATTATATCCATTATTCAGCGCAAATCAAAATACTATACTGTTCCCATGACCAATTGATAAATTAACGTCTTTCATGTATCAACAACTAAAGCAATTTCATTCTCCTATTTAGATCGTATAGTACATTCGACATTTTTCTTCAACTAATCTTTTAAATTCTAAATCATTTTCAATATTTTGAGTAATTGAATCCAATTGATTCCAAGATCTTATTATACGCGCAAACGGTGCAAAAAATAAATAGTTCTTAGAGAACGTATCTTCTCTCAAAGCTCTAAATGAGCGTAAATCATAGTTACTGTCTCTATGAATCAATAAATCTCGAAGGTCTACACTGTCAAGTTTCCCCTGGAGTAAATTCCAAATCATACAGATATCATTGAAATTATGAAGGGATTTGATTGTACATAATTTAAAATCTATCGAAATTTGACTGAGATCGTGGTCATCAAATCTAATGTTCTTGGTGAAGAGATCCCATTTTATTTTTTGGTTTCTGGTGTATGGGAATACTATGGAAATAATGAAGCCGTAGAGGTCTTGATACCACTGACCTTAATCAATACTGAAAAACATGTGATTGGGAGACCATAGATTGATGATTTCACCACTCAATGTCCATATCTTCCCATTCAGTTCCAAAACCCATTCAAGCATTCGAATCCTTAAGTACAGCAAGGAGGAATGAGGAGTTTATGTTGGCAAATTGGATATTCAGACAGGTACTTCTGATTTCATAGTCTTTAATATTCCAACGACATGGTGCATTTTGTTCAAATATAATTACGAGTTGTTCAATTGAGGAAAAATCCTTATCCGCTTCTATGAGATTACCTTACGTTGACTCAAGGTGGAACATTCTTTATAAAGTCAACCGTAAAATTTCAGGTATTTCAGCTGTAGTCAAATTCATAACTGGAATATGAACATTCTATAAATTTTGCCACTACAATAGTCTGTGCTGACTTCATTGGTATTGGTCCCTTGGTACGTTTGTTGCCATTATCACTTTGTAAACAGTGTTCACTATCAGAGACCAAACAATCTGAAGCATAGCAGAGGAATATGGTTGTTTTGGGAGAGTGAAGAGTGAGTTTCTGACAACGTGAGTAGAGACTGCGAATGAACATAAATGATTGAGAGGGACATTTTTTTATTGCAGATTACATCAGCACTGAGCAAGCCTTTGAGTAATGAATGAAATTTATAAAGAATGTTCCATCTTGTGTCAACGTAAGGTAATCTATAGGAGCGGATAAAGGATTTTTCCTCAATTGAACATTTTAAAGTTACATGTGTGAAACATGCACCAAGACATTGATACGTTGAGAACTATGAAGTGGGAAATACCTGTCTGGATATCCAATTTGTCCGCATAAACTCACCGTTCCCCCTTGCTGTACTTGGGGATTCGAATGCTTCACTGGGTCATGGAACTGAATGGAAAGATATGCACATGGAGCACAACATGGAGTGGTGAGAACATCATATTATGGTCTGCCAATTACATGTTTTTGAGTATTGATTAAGGTCAGTGGTGTCAAGACCTGTACGACTTCATCATCACCACTGTATTTCCATATACCAGAAACCTGAAAATAAAGTGGGATCTCTTCAGCAAGAACAGAGCTCTTCTATTTCAGTTGGATCATCCTTAATCGAACTTGGTCAATACTCATCTGATGAGAGGAAAAACACATGGAGAACTCGCCGTTGCCTTTGATATCTCATCTAGCAGCTACCTATTCGAGGGGAGTGTCTGGGCCTCATATCCACAGCACTTAAGGTAGTACTGTCGTAACCTCACTTTTTAAAATGTTCGAGGTGTTTGAACCTTCACCAATTTAGCCCAAATTCCGTCACAGGCTTCGCACCAGTCTGATCCTACTCTATCCAAAATTTCAAGGGCCTATGATTTGTAAAACCGGAAAAAGCAAGCCACAAACATGGGAATTTTCGTCTTATTAGTGACATATTTGTGACTTTACGACGAATTTAGGTAGTCATTGGCTCGCAGCTAAGCCCCAAGCTAACCAGGCTCTTTGTGAAAACGATTGAGTCAGTTTTCTAATATTACCAATCAGAATATGCAATCTTATCAAAATCCATCAGGTCAAACATGATGATCCGAGAAAAAATGTCTTTTCCCATAAGAGCACATGTTAAAATCACAAAAGTTGAGGAGCTCAGAAGTTCTTCAACAAGCAACCCAGGCCTCTGAAATTACATTTGAGTAATCTGCAGCCCAAATCCCATCTATGTGTATGATCTCATCGAATTCCATCAGGTCAATCGATTTACGACAGTACCACCTTAATTGTCATAATTTCACTTTATTCGACCCCGTGGAAACTGGGGGGAAAAAGTCCGAGGGAAAATCTGAAAAAATTCGCCCTAAGTGAGTCGCATTTTGTCAACCTAATGCCGTTGTCAAAAATGTTTGCTCGACCTCCAATTTTTTACAAATAAACATACGAGTTATACCACCTATTATTGTGCATTTCTCCGCATAGAAAGCCGATACGAGGACGAAAACATTTGATCATCGTTGCCTTAACCTCACTTGCATTTGCTCAGCCCTCAGAATTGGATAAATCATCATCAATTTTTAATAAACAATCAAAAACACTTTTTTCAACTCCAAGTAATGCGCAATGCGCGTATGTATAATGTGACATTAGCACAGGGTTGGCAGAGAAATTCTTGGGACGCGAGCTCATGCGCAACTTCACGCGATCCAGAGGAGCTCGAACACAACTTCACATGGCTCCTTCGTTGCGCGAGGAAAATTCCGTCTGCTTTGTTGTGGGTAATCGCAAACACGGAGCATAAGTATAACCTCTCAACACTTCTCGATTTTGACTATGATTCGGCGATAATGATTCAAACAGCTGATTATGCCAATTTAATTGCCAGAAATTTGTGACTGATTCGAGGCCGAGGATGGAGCGTGGTGTTGATGCTGCCTTGAAATTTGAGTGAATTCTTTCCAATCGATTTTGTTTGCGTATAATCATCACGGATGCAGTTTTGGTCAGAAGGACAAGGTGGTGCTCATTTTCGGGTAGGAATAGTTTTCCCAATCGATATACGTTTTACGGAATGCAGGGTTATTTTTGAGTAGACATAAATTTTTTCACTGTTACGGTACAATTTTGGCCCGTAGAATCTTCGTCGAGTACGGGATCTTTGAGGGTAAGCTAGATTGGGGGAACGCAATTGGATCATGTGGAAGACGGAGCTAATTGATTGTTGTACTGTGCGGGCTATTAAAAATCAATCAAATTAGATTGATTTTCAGTAGTAGTAGTGAGTATACACCCAACTTTCCTGGTATTAACTTGCCTCCGTCCATCGATCTTAGGGATGGGCACTATAAGTAAGATTATTTCGATTCTACCTGCACCGAGAGTTACGTTGTCAAGTAACTGGGATCCTTCATTTGGCGTAACTAATCCAAGTCAGAAAATTACCGTGTATACCGAAGCCGCGTCGAATAAGGCATTGTCCTCCTGGCTATCTAGTAATTAGTTGGGGGCTCGTGGTGTGGCGGAGCGGGCTCCAGGGGGCAACGCCCACGACGAGTCCGCCCCCCCCCCACTTGAGGAAAGAATTTTGATGTAAATGCATTAAATCTGATGAGAACTTCAACAGAATTCTGGGGAAAATTTTGTTTCGACATAGATTTCTCTAAACGAGACGATCGATATATCAGCAATCTCGCTCATCTCCAATATCTCGACCAATCGTTCAGGAGCGAGCCACAACTTCGGAAAATTGGGTGCGAAATATACTAGGGTGAGTATACTCCTCTCACTCAGTGAGCCATTTTCTCAACAAACCTGGTTCACTTCACTACTCTAGCCCATCTCAATATTTTTGAACGTATTTCATCTGAGTTTGTATGGGTTGAAACAAGCTTCAAAATGAGCTAATATTCATCAAAAAATATGAGAATGGGCCAGAGGAGTGAAGTAAACCACGGTTCTTGAGAAAATGGCTCAATGGGGGCAAGTTGGGTACACTTACCTCATTATCTTTTGAATGCATTCCACCGAAGTAGAAGAGATGCATCTACGAGTGACTCCTTTTGAAAAAGGGCTTCCTGGTGGTTGCAAGATAAAATATTGCACAGGTTTATTCAATCACAGTGATGTTACCAACCACTGTTCACTTCAAGTATAATTCTGTAATGGGATTCGGAAAGAGCGAATCAGGGTTGGCGGGAAAGTCGCCCTTTGCGTCACCATACTGAGATACGGCGCGGCGCTTGGCTCGTATTGATTCAATAGAACCTTAATTTTTCCCATCAGTGTTCAAATTCAGTATGATCAACTTTAAATTTGCGGAAGCTGCACGAATCCCCATGAACTTAGGAGCTCGTGCGTAAAGCAAAGTACAGCGTACGTAAAGCACCACAACCGTGCGTGAAGCAATTGCTTTACACACGCTATGCGTAAAGCACTGCTTTACACACTTTTTGGGTGCTCTACGCACTAACTTTACGCTCAAGTATTATGAAATAGTATATTTCGCACCGAGTTCATGAGGTTGTAGCTTGCTTCCGAGCGATTCGTTTTCGGCCCGAGCCGCAGGCGAGGGTCGAAATAATCGTTCGGAAGCGGGGAACTTCATGGGCGAGGCGCGAAAGTTATTTTTCGTAATTTTGTAGGCACCCAAACATTGGAAAATTGCGAAAAAAAATTTTTCATCGCACACATTACGAATGAGCTCCATATGATTCTTAGACCTTGAAAACATGTGAAATAGTGATGCCACTCATTTTCAAGCCAGGGTCTCTGGTTCCGAACCAAAAGTGCGGAATTTGAAACTTGTAACATTTCTGAAGCAACTTCAGTCGAGTAGATTCGACTTCGATAATTGTTGAGATGGCTGTCAGAGATTTTATTTTACTTGAATCGACTCTATGAGAAGATGTACCATTGAATTCTCTTAAATCCGATGAAAATCTCGAAAATCAATTCGTGACCCATGTGTCTAATTTCAATTTCTGGAGTGTACTGTAGTGTTATTTCCTTCATGTTCTAGCCGTATACTGTGTGAACATCAAGAAATTCGGGATACCATCACATCTAGAGGCTTATTTTGCTAACTATCGAGATTCGAATATTTCCCCTCAGCTTCAAACTGGAATACCGATCGTCAATTGCAAGTTAAGACAATGTGGCTATATCCCTCTCGTGGTGAAGAAATAAAAAGCAAAACATCCCAAACTTGTACCCTGCGTCTGCTGAGCGTGCCCTCAAAAAATAACGAATTTTAAAGCCAGTGGAGCAACATTTTTATAAGTTTTGGAGCTGTTCGAAAATTTTTTGGATCATGGCACAGTTATGAGCCAAACCGGATTCGGTTCGTTTAGTTTTGAACTTCAAAATTCTCCTCCTTCATTTTTTGTTCTGGACAAGGTAATTTATTATTTTAGGGAACTATGGAGAGGAGAAATTTTCTCACAAAACTGAGTTACACTAACGAATGAGTTTTAATATCACAGCCAAAGCCACGCACACCTCTGAATCGAACTTTTTGTGGAATTATAATCATAGTAAGTGAACATATAATTTTATAAGAATTTTTGAGAGTTAAGTATTTTCGGCACAGCACTATCAATTCAAACGGAAATGAAAGTTTGCACGCGAAATACTCAAAAATCAGTGTTTGCGGTCTACTGTTGACCTACCAGAATACGTTTCAGCAAAAGTGAATAAAGTACGCCTTGAATGATGGCAGGTTCTATCTTATGCCACTTCTTTAGGTACCAGAGCTCAGGATATCCGTGCATGGAACACTGGAGTTACACAAAACTTGAAAGTTTTGCGGTAACCCTCATATGTGTGTAGAATGTCAGAATAAAGTGGATTGGGCCACATGAAACTATTTTGTGGGAATTCCAATCATAATTTTGAAATTTGATAGGTTTTCCAAATTTTTCATTAAATTGCTTGATCATCTGAGACTATTTCGCTAAGAGAAAGCATTCCGCTAATCTCTTTTAACAACGTATTTTCAGGTGCGTTTCAGATGTTCTGTAGGTTCGAAATCTTCAAGAATGGCTTCCACTCTGACATAGTCTGAATCCACTCTGGTTCTGAATAATGAGTGCATTTGCAACTCAATATGCATATCAGACATCAACGCCCACCAACTCATCTTCAGGACGCTAAGGCTATTTCGGAATGTGGGTTCTTCGACGTTCATGCTATCCCCCCCTAAACGTATCGCTAACTTTCCCATCTCAAACTGTAGATGCTTGAGAATGTATTACGCTGTCTTGATTTCGTATGTGGTGTTTTGGGGCCATCATACGATATTTTCATTGCTTCTCGGGTTGCCGGAAGGGGAGAAGAAGACAAAGGTACCCTGGCACCGAAATTGTGAGCTGTGGAAAATCCAAAAAGACAGATCGATGCACCAAAAATTCTACTTCCCGGATCCGCAAGGGGAAAAACTCTACCTTTTTTCATTTTCTTTAGATTATCAAAGAACTAGCTCTTTCCGCCCATCCTGGTGCGCCTTAACCCTTGCTCGTAGCCTTGGTCTAGGAAAATTCTACCCGGCCAAAAAAAAATTCTACCACCTCGATTTTTCCCAATTTTCTATTGAGATTTCCGTGATTCGCAGTGATTTGGTAGTCAACTGCAGTCACCTGATTCGTTTACAGTGGTTTGGCGCGTAATACTGGTGTGAACGTGACCTAATGTAGCACGTTCACACCACGGCTTGGGATTGGAAAATATTTCTACTGGTCACGGAACACCCAATAGAAAATTGGGAAAAACCGAGGTGCTAGAATTTTTTTTTGACCGGGTAGGATTTTTCTAGCCCAAGAGTGTGTCGCTACGGGAAGGGTTAAGGCACACCAGGATCAGCGGAATGGGCTAGTTCTTTGATAATTTAAAGAAAATGAAGAAAGGTAGAGTTGTTCCCCTTGCGGATCCGGGAACTAGAATTTTCGGTGCATCGATCTGTCTTTTTGGATTCTCCACAGCTCACAATTTCGGTGCCAGGGTACCCTTGCCGGAGAAGAAACCAACTGCGAAAATAACACCAGAAACCACCAATGGGGTCTTATTTCATGAGTTGAATAGATCAAAATCCCGGGTTGCATTGAATCATATCTGCTTATTTGTTTGATTGGCGTGATATTGAATATTTCAATGGGAGATTCTATTTGTTCCTCGAATAAATATATTTCACGATCAATATTTTTCTCGATCAACACGCCGTCTTGACCTAATTCCCTCTTTTTCAACGTATTTTGATTGAATTTGTAGATGTTGACAAGAGCTCAAAGATGAGCTAGATGACGTTCAATTGTGGTCAAAGTGAGCTAAGTTTTGCTATGCTCAAGAGGAAGAGATTTTATTTTTCCGAAAATGCAGGATTTTTCTTTCCAAAAAATCGTGATTTCTCGAGCTTCTAGCTCTGATACGTCTGAATATTTTTCGACGTACCTTTCTAGCTCATTGTCAATAAGTCATTACAAGGACTATGGAACAGGTTGAAGTGCGTTGAATATTCATCGAGATATTCATGGATATGCTGCATCTATGAAGGGGGCTCATGTTTTTTCGAAGGGCCGGATCTCATTATTCGAGAAAAATCAAGGTCTCCCGAGATTATGGTTCAGGTGTTTTTCCATATTTCATGGCACGGCTTAGCTTGGGTTGAAACTCATCACAGAAATACTTTCAAATAAGTTCAGTTGAGTGTGGAAAAATGAAAATGCACCTAAATTAGGAGCTCGAGAAGCCTCGATTTGTTTTCGAAAAATGAGATCAGGCCCTCTTGAAACAGATAATTTCACTTTGTATCTACAGCATATCCATGAAAATTCAACGCACTTCAACCTGTTCCGTTAGTTCTTGTAATAAACTTGACAATGAGCTAAGGTACGTCAGAACATATTCAGATGTGTCAGAGCTAGAAGCTCGAGAAGTCACGATTTTTTAGAAGGAAAAATCCTGCGTTTTCGAAAAATAAGATCTCTGCCTCTTGAGCATGGCAAATCTCAACTCACTACGGTCACAGATGAACGTCATTTTAGGCAAGCGGGAAGTGGCGCTCCGGTAACGAAAAAAGTCGCTCCGGTAACGAAATAGCGACCACGGAGGACCTACTCGCTAGAAAAGGTCTTACTATATCGAATGACCATTTCAAAGTGGACACACCTTGGCATTTTTTTCTCTGCGAGGTACAAATTTGATCGAAATTGATTCTTACATGGTTCGACCTTCTGCCTTGGATGGTGAAGTGAACAAATTGAGAAAATGGAAAATTCGATGCGGACGGGAAAATTTTTTTCGAAATATTCAAGAAAAATAACTTTGCGATACGGCATCGTGTACCTCATCCAATTTTGAGTCCGAAATGACTTGTCCGATAATTTTTTTATTACTCGATTTCCCAGGAAAACTCATGGAAAAGAGCTGATTTTGAATTTGCCACCACAATTGTCGCAGAGGTTAGACGTTTCACTCGTTCAGCAATGTTATTGTTTGGGTGCAATTCCACGTGCTCTTGTTATTGTTTTGGTGTTTAACCTATGATCACTTGTAGGTTATCCAACCACGGCGTCCACGATAAGGACTCGAGATTGAGTGGCAATGATGATCGGCTTTAAACCGTCGCAAGATATTAGATGCATTAAGCATGTACTCTTGCCATTTCAAGTACAAGAATCCAACAATGCGTGAAAAACTGTATAGTAGTCATGCGATCAAAACTCTCTAATGTAGATCGAAATTTGAACAATGCCGTATTCAAACCTGTTAGATAATAGTAATGCCTAGCAGATTCAGGCGGTGGCTCTCAATTTCAGAAGCTTCATCGCCCAAATTCTGACTACAAAGTTTGAGAAGTAAAACAAATCCAAAAAATCGTGGCTTAGAGTGCTTCCCCACGAGATCAGAATTCTATAAAGTGGGTGGGTTTTTTGAAAATTACAAACGCGAACCAACTAGAGAATGGTGATGCCAAGCAGATTCGATTTTTGCATTTATTTTAGTTATTTTTCTTGAATATTTCGAAAAAAATTTTCCCGTTCGCATCGAATTTTCCATTTTCTCAATTTGTTCACTTCACCATCCAAGGCAGAAGGTCGAACCATGTAAGAATCAACTTCGATCCAATATGTACCTCGCAAAGAAAAAAAATGCCAAGGTGTGTCCACCTTAAAATGGTCATACGATATGTTTTCGAGGTCGCTGAATACGAATATGAACTTCGTTTATCTCTAAAATTGGAGGAACCATGTCAAAATCGACTTTTTAGGTGAAAATGAGAAATTTGAGATTCTCAACATTTTCGTGTTCATCTCGCTTCATCTCCGAGGTGGATAAATATATCTCCTTGAAATCTCAGATGTACCATTTCGAACTCATTTAAAAGGCATTAAAACGAGTCTAGAGTCTTCGAAGCATTTCCCACCTCCTTGGGAAATTTCTGGAAAATTTCTCTCCGGAATCGTCATATTCATCTTCAAAAGCAAAAGTTAAGCGAAAAATTTTTCAGAATCGCATTCTCTCCTATACGATTCCAAAGTTGATGACCTGAAGAAGTTTTTCGCATGGTTTTCAGATCGGGAAATTTTATGGCTGAATAATCCAAATCATTTTAAGAAGACACAAATGCACTTGGAAATGCTCACGTTTTAATCGCGAAAAACCCGGACCATTTTAAACTTGATCAAGAGCATTGCTACGGTTAGTTCATGGAGATCCAATATCAGATATTCAAGTATCACGGTATATGAAAGCGATTACCTTGTACGCTATTGTTTACTTTTTAAGATGCTTCGCTTAGTTTTGTCATTGATTGTCAAAACGGCCGCAGCGCATCCATGATAAGCGCCGCATAAGCCGCCCGGTAGCCGTTTTTCTCGGCTCGGACTTGGATTTTCCGGGAAACTTGTGAGTTCCATTTTTGTAGGAAATTTTAAGATCTACAATTTGGTCACTTGTGATTTTTCGTGAAAGTGAGTATTTTTCGGAATAATTGCCAAAAACTGTAATTTTGCAATAAAAATTGTTATTAACAATCAAACGCTACGTTTTCCGAACAAAATACCTAGCGGGATCGATTCAGCGGGTTGAAAAACATCAGTGAACATCAATTCATATCTTAAAATACGCGTAGCTTGCTCAAAAGTCATCACACTAGGCCCACTCTAGTCTCGTGCGGCGGAGCCTTCGTATCAAAAGTTGTGACAGTTTTCCTTCGTTGAATTTCCCGATCTGAAAACTATGCGAAAAACTCCTTCATGTCATCAACTTTGAAATCGTATAGGAGAGAATGCGATTCTGAAAAATTTCTCGCTCAACTTTTGCTTTTGAAGATGAATATGACGATTCCGGAGAAAAAATTTCCAAAAATTTCCCAAGGAAGTGGGAAAGACTTCGAAGACTCCGGACTCATTTTAATGCCTTTTAAATGAGTTCGAAATGATACATCCGAAATTTCAAGGAGATATATTCATCCACCTCGGAGATCAAGCGAGATAAACACGAAAATTTTGATAATCTCAAATTTCTTATTTCCACCTAAAAAGTCGATTTTGACATGGTTTCCCCAATTTCAGAGAGGAACAAAGTTCATATTCGTATTCAGCACCCTCGAAAACATATAGTAAGACCTTTTCTAGCGAGTAGGTCGTCCGTGGTCACTCAACTGTAATTTTGGGCTACTTCCCGCTTACCTATTTAGTTCAATATTTTTTATCACAGCCGAGGTCTTTGAGAATTTGTACCTGTTCTGAATCCCTGTGCGGTATATTTTTACCTTGTACCCAAAAAAATCGAGCAAGAATCTACCCAAAACGAATCAAGCAACGAAACGAATCGAGCAATCCCTGAGGCTATGATAGATTTAGTCGATGTCGAAGACTATGGTAGATTTAGACAATCCCGAACGTTACGCGAGTGGACCAAAAATCAAAATTCTGTGGATTTTGATGTTAGGTCGCGAAAGTGATGTGTTCAGGAGTCATACAGAATTTTTCCATTTAGCGCTGAGGAGTGGGATGTTTATTTGCTACCAAAGCCATCAAGATTCCATCAGAATAAATACAGAATGAAATGGCCTATTTCGTCCTCTTCGCGTTCTCTGAAGAAAATGGGTTGTTTTTCGCACAGCAAATCTTTTGCCAAATTTTTCATTCAGTCCAATACTTTTTCCACCAAGTTCCTCTTGTCTCAACAAATCTTAAACCGTTGAATGAAAAAAAAAAAAAATGTTCAACCGACTCGTTTCTACCTTCAAAATCAATTAATTGTGATAAGTGACACAACCTTTCTCAATCCCATCATGAAGCAATGAGACACTCACCACCTCGGCCCTCTGTCTGTGTCTGTGTGCGTGTGTAACCAGGCTTTTACTTCTGTTATCGTACCTAATAAAATTCAGTCCCCAAGTACCTACAGAGAATCATCCAGAGATGGGGCCATTGATATGTTTGCTTTTGTTATCCAGTTTCATCCGAATAAGAGATTTTGAAGCCAAAATTGATAAGATCTCGTATTTTTTCTTGAGATACCTCGTTCTTCCAGGGTGTCTCGGAAATTTGGGTCCCGTAAATCACGTTTCTTTTCGCCACAATCAATCAGTTGGTTGATGCTGAAATCTCGTGTCATCTCTGGAGACCATGATTTTCTAAAAAAAAAATAGGAATTACGAAGAAAAATTCAATTTCAATCATCTCTAAACTCATCGAAGATATCAAAACTCCGTCTCAACAAAACGACAGATCTTGTTAAGAGAAAAAGCTCTGCTTGGATGCCTTAAATTCCTCCCTAGAAAGGTTTATTCTAAAAAACGCAGTATATATATAATTTTTTGTTTTCTGTGATATTTATTCTCTCTCCCGGTCTTCCTCTACACCTGATTTGTCCAACTTCAAATGGCCTCAACAGATATTTCTGAATTCTTTGAATCCATTGTCAGATAATGAACTCATTTAAAATTTGAAAGACATGTAGAGAAAGAAATTTTCTTTCGAAAAATCAAAATTTACAGCAAAACTTTAGTAAAATCATCTTCAAACCAACTGTACTAAAATTTTGTCTCAATCAAGTGGGAGGTGTCGCTAAGAAAAATCACAGTCCAGATGCACCAGATCTTCCTAGAAAGCTCCCTTAAAAGAATAGCTCGAAATATAGGAGAATGAGTATTCTGTCTCCATATTGATCTGTTTTCGAGAGCTTCCTCCGCAACCGATTGATCCAATACTGAATGGCCTGATAAATGATACTTCAATGGTATCCTTCATCGATTGCTCGATACTGAATTGTTCTGGGATTCGTTGGATCATGATGACGATGAGGTTTTTCTCTCGGTGAATCAAAATTAGGGACAGAATCTTCTTTCTAGTCACGTTGTAATGGATTTCAATAGAATTCTGTATCAAACATTCGATATAGCAAGCCTTAATTCGCGTCAGACTAATTTTCGTAATGACACATAGAAGAGGATATTATGAAATGAAGGAGAAAGATTTAAGTTGTTTTACTCAAACAATTGAAATTCTGATTAACTGAGAAGAAAACGACGGGAAATCACTGTCCTCATCTTTCAAGTATCACTTTGGATGCTCGAGTCTATGCGTAACTTCTGCAGCAGTTTTTATAAGCACCTCTTTTGCTAATTCCAATGAAATATCTCTTCATCTCGATTCTGGGATGAATCCGATCAGATTGAATCCAACTGTATACACTTCAACTTACATTGTAGGATTTAGAAAGAGCTCCAGAATGAGTTAAGGTACGTTGGAAAAGGTTGCGGATACGTCTCAGTCATGAGAAATATCAGCAAGGAAGGAAGCTGAAATAGGCGCGATCTCATTGATTTCTGTTATGGCTTTGACAAAACCTTCAAGGCTCTTGTGACATCTGAACATCTCTTCTGTCTGCGCCCAGTGAGGAAACTTTCCATATCCGATTATGGACATGCTCTTTTTGTAAGCCCTAGTCGTGAAATATTCAGATCTCCGATATTTTACTAGGCTTCCCCCTGCCCTGTTATATATCGATGACAACATCGCATTCATTCCTTCGAAGAAAATTGACTCACAAATCAGCACAGAGCAATTCGTAATCACCGGAGCAGCCACTGATTTTTCTTACTTTACTCCTCATACACTTTTGACTGCAAAAAAGAGACAGGTTTGGACGAAGCCTCGATGTTTCGATGCTCGTCGCATCTTAGTAGTATTTAGATACCATCGGAGCCATGAGAAAAAATTAGCGACTAAATGAAACACGGGAACACATTTGTTGAAACATTATCGCCATTGTCGGTGCACGAATTCTATCGCACTAGAAGTTTCATAGATTCCATGCAAAATTACTTTCATCCGCGTTCGCGGGTGTGATATCAATCAGATAATCGGTGAGAGTTATACATGGTACATAATCTATCCATCTCGGGATCTTTATGTGATACGGCAAGAAGCGAAAAAGACTAAGGTCATCACTGGGCCAGACAAGTAATATACTCTTATCACTAGACTGCGCTCATTCTTTGAGATGCAACATCCAGTTCCCGCATTGGGAGGCGATTAAATATTGAGAAACCTAATGACTGAGATGAATTTTGAATTATGAAGATATAATTTTTCGGTCTTTGCGAGTTGAAGTCAGCAGATATTGCTGACGTTTTTGGCATCAATCGAGAATGGATTTTACTCCACTCTCGATCAATGCACCTTTAGAGCCTCGTATGGTTCCGAGGATGCATCTAAAGGATTTTGATGGGAAGGAATGAAAAGTAAAGATGAGAAATGAGAAACTTTATGAAAAATTTGGATTCTACGCTGATATTATGCGTGTTTCGCCCTTCTCTCATTGCTCGGGCTTTTCAAAGTGGTGGAAGAGCAATGAAAGTTTACCACTGACAGGCGGCTCAAGTGGCCGAAAGTTTCTCATTTCTCATCTTTACTTTTCATTCCTTTCCATCAAAATCCTTTAGATGCATCCTCGGAACCATACGAGGCTCTAAAGGTGCATTGATCGAGAGTGGAGTAAAATCCATTCTCGATTGATGCCAAAAACGTCAGCAATATCTGCTGACTTTAACTCGCAAAGACCGAAAAATTATATCTTCATAATTTGAAATTCCCGCGAGTGATAAATACGATATCCGATCATATCGATCGAGTGTCAAAATTAATTAGAGATGAATTTTGATTCTTTCCAGAGATTCAATCATTCATCCTCAGTGTACTCAACTTGCCGTTCTATCGAGCCATTTTTCCAAAAAACTTTGGATTTCCTCAATATTATTAAGAAAGTCGCTCTACGCAGTTCTGAAATCCAAATCACGACCATTCGAATGGGCAGAGATGAGTTTGAATTTGACCAGCTGGAACGAAGCTGTTCGAATTTTACTTGAAAGTCACATACCCAACTTGCCCCGACCATTCAGAATACGTTCTTTGTCAATAAATTACAGATATCGAGGTTTTCCCATCAACTACATCTAGAGCTCAATATACAATCCAAATCAGCGAGTTTGGCTAATTTTGACACGATATACTCATTATGATTGGTAGAGAAAAGAATATTGCTCGCTTTTTCGAAAAAAGGGAATTGGGGCAGATTGGGACCCTCCGACGTGCGCCTTCGTGTATTACAACTGATCTTCAAATCTTGCAAATGAAATAGCTTCAATAATCACGTCATTCGAGTTGAAGAAGAATATTCCGAAGATTTTAAGACGAGAAATCGAAAGCGCTAAGGTACATTACGATCGGGTGGTTCAAACAATTTTTGCACCGGTTTTACTTAATTTCCTGTTCAATTTCTTAATTGAGCGAAGACGGTGAATGCAAATGTCACTCTCAATCTTCTGGTAAATGCAAAAATTATTCGGGGGCGTTCTTGAACACTATCTTCCTCGAATTTTGACATCATAAACGGAAAAAACCTTGTGCCATAGTCAACAAGTGCCCATCCCTGAGATTGATGGACGGAAGCAAGTTAATACCAGGAGAGTTGGGTGTATACTCACCACTACTACTAAAAATCAATCTAATTTGATTGATTTTTAATAGCCCGCACAGTACAATAATCAACTAGCCCCGTCTTCCACATGATCCAATTGAGTTCCCCCAATCTAGCTTACCCTCAAAGATCCTGTACTCGACGAAGATTCTACGGGCCAAAATTGTACCGTAACAGTGAAAAAATTCATGTCTACTCTAAAATAACCCTGCATTTCGAAAAAGGTATATCGATTGGGAAAACTATTCCTACCCGAAAATGAGCACCACCTTGCCCTTCTGACCAAAACTGCATCCGTGATAATCATACGCTCAGTTTCAAAATCGATTGGAAAGAATTCACTCAAATTTCAACGCAGCATCAACACCACACTTCATCCTTGGCCTCAAATCAGTCACAAGTTTCTGGAAATTAAATTGGCATAATCAGCTGTTTGAATTATCATCGCCGAATCATAGTCAAAATCGGGAAGTGTTGAAAGGTTATACTTATGCTCCGTGTTTGCGATTACCCACAACAAAGCAGACGGAATTTTCCTCGCGCAACGAAGGAGCCATGTGAAGTTGTGCATGAGCTCCTCTGGATCGCGTGAAGTCGCGCATGAGCTCGCGTCCCAAAAGTTTCTCTGCCCACCCTGATAACGTCGAGCGGCGCGCATGCGCACTGCGCATTGTACAGTACTTGAAGATGAATGAAGTGTTTTCGATTGTTTATTAAAAACTTATGATGATTTATCCAATTCTGAGAGCTGAGCAAATGCAAGTGAGGTTGAAGCAACGATGAGCAAATGTTCTCGTCCTGGTATCGGCTTTCTATGCGGAGAAATGGACAATACTAGGTGGTATAACTCGTATGTTTATTTATAAAGAATTGGAGGGCTAGCAAACATTTTTGACAACGGCATTAGGTTGACAAAATGCGACTTACTTATGGCGAATTTTTTCAGATTTTTCCTCGGACTTTTTTTCCCTCAGTTTCCACGGGGTCTTTATTCGCGACATATTGTGGAGTTGAGTGGGATTGAACGGCACACGGACACAATACTGCAGACTTACAGTCACTATATAGTACTGAACTGTCTAGGGACCCTAACTAAATGACGAACAAACCCGGCTGGATTGCTGACAGTCGGCTCGGCGGCAGACAGCAATCACGTGACATCGATTTCAACGGGCGTCCGAATCATTCCCAATTTCAATCAGCTCTCAAAAAAAATTCATTGCGTTTAAAAATATTCTGTTGTCACCACGGTCGTATACACAGGTCCTTCAACTCCCGTGGTGGGGGAAGCTCCACTAAAGAAGCCGAAAAGTTTTGTTTCGTCGCCATCACGCATCTCTACTTGTCCTTCGAGTAGGGAGGGTAAAGAGAAGGAGAGTAAACTCAGCTCGGATACGTATTTTCTTTTGAGCACTAGTAACGACGTGTTTTCTGGAAGAGGGCGCCAGTCAGCTCAACTTGTGGTGTACATAATACCTCACATGCGCAATGGATGGATGATAGATCCAGCTCTTTTCCCGCAATTGCCGGCAAAAGACCTCGATTAGTATATAAGAGCGCATAAGTGCTTCATCGCCAAGCGTCCAGGGCACCACCTGCAACTCCAGCCGTGCTGATGAGTCCGGTTACGATGAACCAGATTGCAGGTGGGGGACGAAACGCATACGAGCCTTCTGCTCAAGCGTGTAGAGTCATTCGTTTGTATGGGTAAGCCATCAGCTTATTCCTACAAACTCTAGATGTACACAGATAAGTGGCAAGTAAGAGTGTGTGCGTAGTGGGCGGTGCTATAATTACTATATATCGATAGCTCCTACGAAGAGTAACACATACGCTAAACGTCGTCGAAGAGTAACACTTGCGCGATATCCTCCGGCGAAAAGTATTACTTGAGCTTGTCGCCGACAAAAAGTATCACATAGCGCGTACCACCGACGAAAAGTAACACATGACGCGTACCACCCACGAAAAGTAACATATAGCGCGCACCACCGGCGAAAAGTATCATTTGGCGCTTGTCGCCGACAAAAAGTAACACATAGAGCTTACCAAGCCACGTCGGCCAGATGAGTTTTCAGAGAGCTATGTGATACTTTTCGTCGCTGACAAGCTCTATGTGATGATCTTCGTCGGCGTCAAACGCTAAGTGATACTCTTCGTCGGTGGTACGCGCTATGTGATACTTTTCGTCGGCGACAAGCGCCAAGTGATACTTTTCGCCGGTGGTACGCGTTTGTGTTACTCTTCGCGAATGACAAGCGTATGTGTTACTCTTCGCCAGCGGCTAAGAAAGTGTTTTTCTTCGTAGGAGCCATCGATATATGCTGGTGCATGGGATTTTAAACGTGGCTTGATCTAGAGTTGGATGCGCGGAGAGCCTCTGGTGGTGGGTTTTTGAACTGATCCTGTATTTTGCAGATCTACTTTTCCGTACATGCAACGAAGCCTGAGTTTACTATCTTTCTCTCTACCCTCCCTACCTTCGAGTATGAGCCGGGCGCGTGCGCGCGGAAGAGGAAATCGTCTGCTGCTGTCTGTGCAGCTTTGCCCGACAGCTCAACCGACGTTGGTACGGTTTTCACGTAACGTTGCTCTCACGCGATATCATGACGAGCCCCGGTTGAGTTGATAGTAGAATCATCTGCTGATCGATGCGGGAGTTCGTATGCTAATCTTTGAGCATTGCCAAACTCACGCTAATCTTAAGCCCCGAAGGGGGCCAACAAGCTAAGAAGCAGTTTTGTGATAACTTCAAGTGGATGCGTGCGTGGCCGAGGAGTGAGCGTACTCGAGAGACTTTTGCACGCTATGATCCCAGGGTTCAAATCCCGGGCGGGTCAATTTTTTATTTTTTCTTTCAATGCAGCTATCACTATTGAGAAACCGTCAGTGATCGGTACTCTTATCTTTGTTTCACGTAAAAATCCAAAATCTTCCATAAAATCGCAAAGTTATTTGAAATCAGTATTCAGCAAAAGCAATGTCCGATTCTGAATAAAATATTGCCTATGGGCTGGAAAATGAGTTTTTTGCAAAGAAGTAATTTTTTCGAGATTATGTTGACATTTTTCAAACTTGAAAGTATTTCTCCGTGAAATTCAGATTTTTCTCACGTCGAAGGATGTTTTAGATACATTTTCTATCAGGCCTTACAGTGTCGAAGAACAGGTCAAAAAACCCAAAACCCGGATTTATCAAGGAATTTAAAAATTCAATAGCGTGCTAAAATTCATCCTTTCACAAGGATGGATCTTGCGATCTGGAAAACGTGTTTTCGATCTTCTTTTTTTTCATACGGCATAAACGAAAGAATTACGTAAAATCACTAGCCATCGATAGGATAACAAGGTAATACTGAAAAGAATGATTCAGGAGGATTATTAGGAAGTCAACCAGACTGTTAGACGTAAACATTATGATGTCCCATTGATTAGGAAACAATTATATTCCTAGTTGGAGAACAATTGACGTTTTGGACAAATTCCTGCGATTAGGTGAACTGTAAATAAACTGATCTGTCAAGAATGTTAGCTCAAGTTCACAGAAGGTGAATGATCAACGAAGATAAGATAATCGCAAAAGACTTCAAAATTTTTATGAAAGATTTTGGATTCTTAAGATAAACAAAATAAAAGTACCGATCACTGACGGTTTCTCAATAGTGATAGCTGCATTGAAAAGAAAAGAAAAAAAATTGACCCGCCCGGGATTTGAAGCCTGGGATCATAGCGTCCAAAAGTGTCTCGAGTACGCTAACCCCTCGGACACGCACACATCCATTCAAAATCATCGCAAAACTGCTTCTTACAAGGAGAGGCCAAGGAGTGCGGGTCACGGATTCGGCTGAAACTCTGGGAATAGTCTCCTTTTGGCACCAAAAGATGATACCCAAAACCGCAGAGTCTAACGCTCAAGCGTTTCCGAGCTACAGGCCCCAACCCATGCATTACAGTATAGCTATATGTGGGAAAATGGTATATATAGATGTACTGTAATGCATGGGTTGGGTCCTGTAGCTCGGAAACGCTTGAGCGTTAGACACTGCGGTTTTGGGTATCATCTTTTGGTGCTAAAAGGAGAATATTCCCAGAGTTTCAGCCGAATCCGCGACCCGCACTCCCTGGCCTCTCCTTGTTAGCTTGTTGGCCCCATTCGGGGCTTATGATAGTTTGGCGATACTCCAAGATTAGCATACGAATCCCCGCATTGATCAGCAGATGATTCTACTATCAATTCAACCGAGGCTCGCTATAATATCGCGTGAGAGCAAGGTCACGTAAAAACCGTATCAACGTCGGCCGAGCTGTCAGTCGAAGCTGCACAGATAGCAGCAGACGACTCCCTCTCCCGCGCGCACGCGCCCGGCTCGGACTCGAAGGATAAGTAGAGACGCATGGTGGCGAAAAAGTGAAGCTTTTGTCACCTCAATGGCGGACCCTCCCCCACCACGAGAGTTGTAAGACCTGTGTATACGACCGTGGTTTTCACAGAAGTTATTTTTTCTATATCGACTATCGACTGAATAAGCTAGTACATTTCAATCTGACACATGCGTGTTCCCTATTCGACCTAGGTGAATAATGACCCCTTAGCGAAGTGCCTAGCATTGACTCTGATATGCAGATATATGCTTTTCAAATTCTGATCTCACGTGAGATCTCACGTTGTATCATGGTCCAATCTCACGTGAAATGTTCTTACCGAGTGAAACTTATGTCTCTGTACACTAGGGTGTCTGTTATTTCCCAAGTCGAACGCAAACCTAAGCACGCCCCCTACATCATCGTTTTATCACCAAAAAACGATATACCAACCGCAACCGGTGTCGAGTTCGTTTTTTAAACCGTGCCTCTAGAGTCACGGACTCTTCTCTGTGGATCGTTCGGCATAGCTCATTTGCAGCGTTCAAACTCTCGTGGCTACCGGCCACGAGCACCTCAATACGAACCGAAATTTCTTCTGACGTACAGTTTCAATGTGAAATCGTCCGCCAAAATCGAATTCATTGTTAGTTTTCCAATAGGCAATTCTCCTATTACAGTCATCCCTCGTTAACACGAACACCTTTAACACGAATTCTCTCATTAACACGAACGAAATTCTTGTCCCGTTGAGAATGCACTGGCTCTTATGGACATTTTTTGAGTTAACACGAATTTTCGTTAACACGAATTTCGAACGATTTTCCGGTCCCGTCTGACTCAAGATCTTGGTTAATACGAATTCAAATTTGTAAACAGAGGAACAGCTCAGGACATCGCGATGAGTAAGCGCAAGCACTCGTGTATGGATTTGAGCACCAAACTTGAGATACCTAAGAGCGAAATAGCTGATAGTTTTGCAATTCCAAGATCTACATTATCAACGATCATATCACAGAAAGATGAGATTCAGAACGCCGCAGCATCAGGAATTGAGTTGCCAAAAGTAAAACGCTTGCGTGGTGCGAAAAATGATGAATTGGAAGAGGAATTATTTGAATGGTTCTGCAAAGTGCGGGAAAAAACATTCCAGTGACTGGCGGGTTAGTTCGAGAGAAGGCTTTAGAGATTGCGAAAGATTTAGGCATCGAAAATTTTAAAGCTTCGAGTGGTTGGCTGGAGAATTTTCAAAATCATGAACATATTTCATCCCAAGTTATCTGCGGTGAATTCCTAAAAGTGGACGAAAGAGACGCGAACAACTGGAGGGAAGATTTTTCAGAAACTAGGAAGAAATTTGCTCCTCGAGATACTCTCAATATCGATGAAGGTGGGATACATTACAATCTTCTCCCCAACAGTACACTCAATCTAAGAGGAAACAAGTGCCATGGTGGTGCCAAAATATAATAATAATAAAACTTACAAGGAGAGTCCGGAATCTCCGGATCCTGAAATCTCACCAAAATTTTTTTACAGTTTCGTACCACCTAGAGTATGAAGAACCCAAAGAAACTCTGTCAAATGGGCCTCCCGTTCAGAGCTACAACCCATGACATTAGCATTGCCCATATAGGCCCATGTTAAAAAGTGATATATATACAGATCTACTAGCAATGTTGTCGTTTCTGGCTGTAGCTCAGAACAGAAGGCCCATTTGACAGAGTTGCTTTAGATTCTTTATATTCTAGGTGGTACGAAACTGTGAAAAAATTTTGGTGAGATTGCAGGATCCAGAAACTCCGGACTCCCCTTGTTAGATAGAAATTGTAGTTGTCCAAATTCAATCAATACTACCTACAAAACAGCAGAAATATTCCGATGTGTTCTTTCAACGCCATCTATCGCATATTACCCTGTTAACACGAATTAATTCGTGTTAATCAGTTAACGCGGACTAATTCGTGTTAATCGGTTAACACGAATTAATTCGTGTTAAGAAGTGACTGGAGCGTTCTGGTTAACCCGAACTCCTTGATAACACGAACAAAATTCCTGTCCCGTGAAATCCGTGTTAACGAGGGATGACTGTAGTTAGTTTTTTGACAATAGGCAAGGATTACAATAGGCAAGGATTAGAAAATTAATGTTTTTCGATGAAAAAATGTTACTTTCTCCAGAAAAAATCTGAAATGACCGCTTGTTCCAACTTTTGGAGAGCCGTGAGCATATCAGAGAGCTCATTTCTCACGTGAAATTAAATGCTGAATCCGAATTCATTGTTAGTTTTAGCCTAGAAAACTCACTAGATTGACTAATTGATATTCTCCATCGAGGTAATTGTGTTTTCCCCGCAAAAAAAAATCAAAGAAGGGCTAGAACTGTCTCTCTGGGAGCCACGAGCGTCTCTGAAAAATTGTTTTCTTCGTAAAATTGTGTGTTGAATCCGAGTTTATTGTGAGTTTCAGCCTCGAGAACTCACCAGATTCACTAATCAATGTTTTCCATCGAGGAAATTGTGTTTTCCCCGCAAAAAGTCCCAAAGAAGGGCTAGAACTGTCTCTGTGAGAGCCACGAGCGTCTCAAAAAGACTATCTTCTGGGTAAAATTGTATGCTGGAGTCAAATTCATCGACAATATCACTCTCAGAAGCTTTCCAAACTGACTAATCAACTTATTCAATGACATTATGTTATATTCTCCACGGAAACTCTGGAATAACCGATAGCTCTGACCCTCGGAGAGCCGTAAGCATCTCAAAAAGCTCATTTCTCACGTGAAATTGTGTGCTGAATCCGAATTCATTGCCAGTTTCAGCCCGCGTAGGAATTTTTTGTTCATATGAAGTTTTTCTGAACTCGATGTTCTGAAAAAGTCCTTATGGAGAAAGAAAATGAGACTATCCCGCACTTGACGGAGAAACATTTTCTGAACTTGGAAGAACTTCTCCTGAACTTCCACAAAAGTTTGATGAAATTCATAAATAGTTCTGCCAACTCCATATTCGGGCTATTCTTTTGCCTCCCAGAACTGTCTCTTTTTGAAGTTTTATCCATGGGGGTCCACTCGTGGTATGCATAAGGCGCAAGGGAGGGAGAACAACTTTGATGACGACTCAGAATATGACTAGCTGGCCCCTAAATTTCCGATCTTGATTAATTTCAACACGAGGAGATAAGCTTCGAATTGACAATGTGCCCACCAATGTCATTTCACTCGCGTATTGCTTGCTTTGATCGAGCCGAATTTGTATTTAATTTTTCAAAGAAAAGCTCTTCTACTCTTCGACGTCCAACTGGCTCATATTGCTTTCCTCCTAGTCGATCAATCTTGCGTAGCTGAAAATTCTCCTCAGCATCTTGCGAACAGAGCCAACCTGAAAACAGATAAGAAATATCTACAAAGAATCACAGCCGCATTTTTTAAAGAGATGATATTCCAATTTTCACCGCGAAATAGATTAATCAGCTTTGTAAGGCTCGGAAGCGAAAAGATTTAGACAAATCATTTAGGTTATGAAAATTTCCTGTTGCTCTAAAATATTTCCAACTCGAATTTGAGACGGATGATTCAACTCATCTGATGTCTGTTCTTCATCAAATGGATCTTTAGCTCGATCACGCGTCAATTTGGTGATTCAGAAATGCATGCAAGAGTCTGATGAAGAATGTTGACTTGATCGGTTCCCTCTCTCTGCGTCTCTTTGTGTCCCAAAATCTGAGTGGCAGACAGGCACTAGAATCACCTCTCACAATGAGCTTCACATCGTCAACTCGATCAATAACAATGCACAAAAAAATGTATCAAGTCTGCACTTTTCATCAGATTCTCGCATGAATTTTTGAATCAGCAAATCGACACGTGGCCGAGCTAAGGATCCTATTGATGGCGAACAGACATCAGATAAGTTGAATTGTTCATTCTGAATTTGAGATAGAAACTTTTGAGAGCAACAGAAAATTTCCATAACCTGAATGATTTGTCTAAATCTTTTTGCTTCCGAGCCTTACAAAGCTGATGAATCTGTTTTGCGATGACGATTTGAACATCATTATCTCTGAAAAAATGCGGCTGTGATTCTTTGTGGATATTTCTTATCTGTTTCCAGGTTGGCTCTGTTCGCAAGATGCTGGGGAGAATTTGCAGCTACGCAAGATTGATCGACTTGGAGGAACGCAATATGAGACAGTCAGACACCCATGAGTAGAAGAGCTTTTTTGGAAGAATCAAATATAAATTCGGCTCGAGCAATGCAAGCAATACGCAAGCGAAATGACATCGGATACATTGTCGACTTGCTTATCTCCTCGTCTTAAAATCAATCAAGATCGGTAATTCAGAGGTGATTTAGTCATATTCTAAGTTGTCATTACAATTGTTCTCCCTCTCTTGCGCCTTATGCATGGCAGGGGCGGACCCCCATGGATTGGTATTTAGAAGGAGACAATTTTGGAAGGCGAAAGAGAGCCCGGATATGAAGTTGGCAAAACAATCGATGAACTGTATCACACTTCTGTGGAAGTTCATAAGGAGTTTCTTCAAGTTCAGAAAATGTTCCATCTTCAAGTGCGGGACAGTCTCGTTTTTTTTGTTCATATAAATTTTTTCTGAACATCAAGTTCAGAAAAACTTCACATGAACAAAAAGATTTTTACGCGGGAGCCTAGAGAACTCACTAGATTGACTAATCAATACCGGATCAGTTCTTCCACGTATACTTTTTCCAACAGTTGAGTTGAATGAAATTGAGGTCATGGGAACATTGGAAGCAAAATTGAATGGGCAGATCGAGGGAATTGTGTTTTCTCCGCAAGGAATCTCAAACCAAGGCTCGAACTGTCTCTCTGAAAGCCATGAGCATCTCAAAAAGATCGTTCTCCCCGTAAAATTGTGTGCTGGATCCGAATTTATTGTTAGTTTTAGCCTAGAAAACTCACCAGATTGACTAATCAATGTTTTCCATCGAGGAAATTGTGTTTTCCCCGCAAAAAGTCTTGAAGAAGGACTAGAATTGTCTCTGTGAGAGCCACAAGCGTCTCAAAAAGACTATCCTTTGGGTGAAATTGAATGCTGGAGTCAAATTTATTAACAATATCACTCTCAGAAGCCTTTCCAATTGTCTAATCAATTTTTCCAATGAGGTTATGTTGACCTTTCCACGGAAACTCTGAAATAACCGCTAGCTCTGACCCTCTGAATGCCGGAGTCATCACAAACTAGAATCCTTCATGTGGAATTGTCTCTTGGATTCCATTTTGTCACTTATTTTGTCCCAAAGAAACTTGCCGGCTTATCTGATCGAGGTATCCAAGCGATAAAACAGAATTCCCCCTAACCAACATCTCGAACATGTCCTCAATACCTTCGGATCCTGGAGCAACTTAGACGGACAAAAGGAGATATTTCTGTTTCGTGATAGTAGAACTTTGAGCTCCAAGCTGTCGCTAGATGGAACAAGACGACTATTGAGAGTTTGTTTGTTCATTGTATTCATTTATGCCAAAGTTTGGTTTGAGGCACCAATGGCCATCAAAGCACCTACCAATGACCTGACTCTCACAGAAGACCTGTAGAAATTCAAGAGGATCCTTCCTGATGTGGATGATCCAGCTCTGAGAGAAATCCGTAATCATCTCTGGTATCTCGTTCCCGAGACTAATGCCTTATCATTTTTGGACAGAAATGTGCCGATTCAAACGAAGATAAAGATGGTAGAAGCTCTACAGAATGATGTAGGAGTCGAACGTGAGAGTTCCAAGAAATTGATCGGCAATAATGAAAGTGATTTGGATCTTCTGAGTGGCAGGGACATGGATTCTTCTATCAATTCTTATTCCTTGCGGTTCTTCGAGCGTTTTGAGATCAAGACAGACTTTCAGAGTTGAGTGTTGAATCGTGGGAGAGTGACCCTGACTTTCTGGATAAATTAGGAGTAGTGCACCGATTAAGGGTTGTGAACGCTGAAGGGGCCGTCAAATTAACCGAAGAATATATCGACAGGACAAAAGATGAAGATCTGAAGCAAGCTCTGCTTCTAACCATTCTACATCATAAGAGAGCTTATCGTGATGCAAAAAAGCGTACGGTTGTGGAAAGGAATGATGTTTCTATAGTTTATAGCGGGTCAGGCCGATTAATAAGTGCACTCCGAATTATAATGAATCACCTTTATATTTATTTGAATAAACGCGTGTACAAGTGGCAGCGAGAGCCAGCGTGCTGCTCGCTGCCATGGCCAACGAGGTATTGATGAGAGAAGCGTGGAGCGGAAGTGAATCAAAGAGAGAGATAGGCTGTGACGCGTCAGCAGACGGTCACGCCGCGCAAATCATGACAGATTGAATGTAAATTATACAATCCTATTAAAAAATAAAAATAGATTCAGATCTTCGACATTAGCTAATTAATTGCAATAAAATAGATTATGATTTTTCAGAAAATTCATCAAAATTCTAAACATTCCGCCCACTTTCTTCATGAAGTGAAGAAGAAGAGAAAAAAAATCAAAATATGTACATATGGCCAAAAAATCAATCAATATAGGCATCAAAATTGCCTTTATCTTCTTCTGGAACATACTGGTTTAGACCTCAGTGTCACGACAGAGCTTTATTAGCTTTGTGACAGGTCTCTTGAATTTTGACGTTGAGGTCTTCACTGTAGCCACCCTGACGAGACCATCATCTCCAGGGTGTATCTCGATCACTCGGCCCAAGGGCCAGGTAGCAGGAGGTGTGTTTTCGGCTTTGATGATGACTAGGTCACCAAGTTGCAAATTTTGGACGACTGAGGTCCATTTGTTTCTGCGCTGTAGAGATTGCAAATACTCGCGTGACCATCTCTTCCAAAATTGCTGCTGCATTTGCTGTACGAGCAACCATCTCTCGCCAGCTGGAATTTTGTCTTCAGAGACATCTTTTTCTGGTAGTATGAATGAGCCAGTCTGAATCAGGAAGTGTGATGGACAGATAGGACTCGAATCCTGGACATCATCTGACATAGGCACAAGGGGCCTAGAGTTCAGAATGGCTTCGATTTGGTTGAGGAGTGTAGAGAGCTCCTCATAAGTAAGGGTATGATCACCGATCACCCTTCTCAAATGAAATTTCACAGACTTCACTGCCGCCTCCCAGATACCACCAAAATGCGGGGCACCAGGGGGGTTGAAGTGCCAGTTGGTCTGTAATTTTGAGAGATCGTCGGACACTTGAGAAGAAAAGGTACTAGACTTCTGAAACATGTCTCGTAATTCAACTTCTGCACCTACAAGATTGGTGCCTTGGTCACAAAAAAGATCAGAGCAGTGACCACGCCTAGCACTGAATCTGCGAAATGCAGCGATGAATCCTTTCGACGTATAGTCGGAGACAACCTCTAGGTGAGTTGCTTTGGTAGACAGACATATGAATACCACAACATAACCCTTGCTTGATACTCGCCCTCGCCCTGGAGCTGGACGAACGGGAATAGGCCCTGCGTAATCCACACCAGATTTGAGGAAAGGACGAGCTGGCTGTACTCTGGGTCTGGGTAAGTGTGCCATTCTCTGGTACATAGTTGAGGCTCTGTACCGAATGCAGACTGCACAGTTGGAGATGACCTTTTTGACCATTTGCCTACCTTTGGGAATCCAGAACTCTCGACGAAGAGTTGCCAGAGTAATCTGAGTCCCGCCGTGAAGCGTAATGGCATGACATCTGCGCACAATCATCTCGGTGAAAGGGCTATCTGATGGAAGAATCATTGGGCATTTTTCATCAAATTCAAGCAATGAATGCTTTAGCCTGCCACCAACTCTCAAGATACCTTCAACTACTATTGGGCAATACTTGGAGAGAGGATGAGACTTAGATAACTCAACATCAGTGATCAAGGTGGCAATTTCGTGAGAGAAATGAGTTCTCTGTACAAAATACACCCAAGCTAGTTTGGCTCGTTCACGTTCTTGAGACGATATATAAGTCCCAAACTGTTGAACATTGGCCCAGTTCTGATGTTGAAATAGATCAGAAGTAGCATCAGGCTTGAATAAGTCAGGTTTGATTTTAGACAAAAATCGCAGCAAGTAGGCTGTGGTGTTAGTCAATCTAAGAAATGACGACACTTTATCGAGCAGCTCTGCGAAAGGGAAGATTTGTTTTGCAGTTACGAGTGATTGTGGAAGTTCTGTGGCAAGGTCGAGACTGTACAAGCAGTTCGCAGGCTGATTTTCTGATTCCTGCGATCTTTCAATGGGCCTCGAAAGAGGCCAATCGCTAGAGGGAAGTGATAGCCAATCAGGACCTGTCCACCACAGTTTTGCCGACTGCATCTCGTCAGGGTTATTGCCACGACTAGCGAGATCTGCAGGGTTTTCCTGTGAGCGTACATGTTTCCATGAAGCTTGAGGTAGAAGGGTGTGAATGGCAGAACAGCGATTTGCCACAAAAGTTGGCCATCGAGAAGGATGGTCTTTCAGCCAATACAATACATCCATGGCATCAGAGTACAGGTGTACTGAAATTTCGTGGATATTCAAAGACTTCAGAAGAGTTGAAGCTAATTGTGCAAGCAAAAGGGCGGCACAAAGCTCCAGTCGAGGAATAGACACTGTTTGGATCGGTGCAACTCGAGTCTTGGCTTGAAGGAGTGTTACCTTGATACCATCATTTGAGGCAGCTCTGAGATAAACAACAGCACTGTATGCGTGCTTTGAGGCGTCACCAAAGCCGTGTAGTTCGTAAATCGTTGGATTTTGAGTATACCCTATCCATCTGGGTATTTCAATAGCAGAAATGCAGTGCAGTTGTGAGTACCAACGCTGCCAAGTTTCAAGGTCGTGTGGTCTGAGTTCCTCATCCCATCCGTACTTGCCAATCCATAACTTCTGCATGAAAATTTTAGCAGTGACGATCATGGGTGCTAGCCAACCCAAAGGATCATAGACGCTGGCAATTTTTGACAGAACTAGCCTCTTTGTCCATTTCTGAGTTGGTGCTATTTTTGCCTGATTGAATTTCAATAGATCAGAGTGAGGGAACCACTGCAATCCTAAGATGGAAAAGGCAGAGCTCTCCTCAAAATCATCAGGATAAGATTCAGATATTTCTAACTTCTTGTGAGAAGCGAGTAAGTCAGAGGGGAGATCAATCAAAAGATTGGGTTCATTTGATATCCATTTTCTAAGATTAAAGCCGCCCACTCTGCAGAGTTCTATGAGCTGAGTTTGCTTCGTTTCAGCTGACTCAAATGAATGGCCACCTGAAGCGACGTCATCCATATAAGTTTCTCTTTCGAGGGCATCTGACCCGAGAGGGAAATTTTCTTGCTCATCGCGAGCTAGTTGTATGCGAACTCTATTTGCAAGGTAGGGGCTAGGTGTCATACCATATGTGATGGTATTCAAATGGAAGATAGAGACTGGAAGGTTGGATGATCTACGCCACAAAATTGATTGAAAGGCACGGTCATCCTGATGAACCCAGACTTGACGAAACATCTTTTCAATGTCCGCTGTGAAAGCATAGCGATATTTTCGCCAATTGAGTAGAAAATTTGGCAACTCAGGAAGTAAGTTAGGTCCTACATGCAAAAAATCATTGATAGATTTCTTATCAGAAGTTTGGAAAGATCCATTGAACACAGTTCGTAACTTTGTAGTGGTACTGCTTTCTTTAAGCACACCATGGTGTGGCAAGAAAAAATGACCAGTGAGATCAAAGGCTTCAGTGACAGTAGTGAAATGAGACATGTGGTTGAGATCCTCATACTCATTCATAAATTCATAGTAAGCATCGTATAATTTTTTATCCCGAGATAGTCTGTTCTCCAACTTATAGAGCAATTGGCGAGCAGAAAAAAAAGATTGTTCGGGCTTGAAAGTTCCTAGATCAGATTTAAAAGGAAGTCTTACAATATATTTTCCATCCGATCCCCTGGAGTGAGTGGCAACGAAGTGGTCCTCACAGCGTTGCTCATCGACAGTCCGAAGAGGCTTTTTTAAATTTACCTCTTCCTGTCGCCAAAATCTTTGCAAAAGTTGGTCGACTTCAATCTCAGCAGAGCAGTGGAGAGCGGTGGCTCGGCGTGGCAAAGAAGCGAATTTACCAGTGGGTCCAGACAAGAGCCAACCAAGTTTAGAACGGGTGGCAATAGGATGGTCAGGCGCACCTTTGAGCACCTCCCCTTCAACGAGCTGTGCATGAGGTATAGCGCCAAGCAGAATTTCAACTGGAGCCTTTTCAGAAAAACGGGGATCTGCGAGCTCAAGCCCCTTGATGTGAGCCCAGTCAGCTGCTGAATTGGTCACACGTGGAGTGTAACGGGTCACCGTTTTGAGTACCATAGCCTCGACATCGAAAGAAAAGCAGGGGTCGATGCGTGAGGTGACTGTCGCTATTGCAACGCCTTGACAGTAGGTTGGTTTTGCCCCCACCCCCTCAACAGGAGCTGAGACTGACCTTTTTGGTAGATTCAGACGCTGACACAAGGATTCAGAAATGAAGTTGGTTTGTGAGCATTGATCAACAATTGCTCGGGCAAAAGTGCTATCCCCCTTTTTGTTCGAAACTCTAACCCAAGCGGTTGAAAGTAAAACAGTCTCAGTATTTCTGAGTGAGCTTACACTCTGAGAGCTCGTTAAAGTGGTGGAGGGGGTAGTTTTATTAGCATCACTGTTTTGAGGATGAGTTGCAGGTTTTGCATTTGTACCATCAGAGTGCAACAAATAGTGGTGCTTAAGATGGCACTTATTGCATTTATTTGGAGCAGGACATTTGTCAAAAAGGTGGTTTCCCAAACAATTGAAACATCGTTTTTTGGATTTAGCAAAAGCTCTCCTTTCTTCGACGCTCTTAGCTTTGAAAGTTTCACACTCTCGAATATAATGAGATTGCTGACAACAAAAGCATTTTCTAGCTTGAGATTGATCAGCTGATTGAGAAGTGTGCAGAGATTTCGCACTTTGTTGCGAATTTTTGGGGGTGGAATAATAGTAGTAGGTTTTTTGGGTTTCTGCCCATTGACACCACTAGCAGAAGGAATACTCATAAAGCTACTAGCTTCTATAGCTTCTAAAGTGTTCAAGCGAGTTTTGAGAAATTCCCTCATATGTGCAAAAGTAGGAGGGTCCAAAGATTGACCGAGAGACGTTTCCCACAATTTTCGAGATTCGTTATCTAAACGACTAGCTGTGAGGTAAACAAGTAAGTCATCCCAAGATTCAGTAGGCCGTTTCATTGCTTGGAGTGCCAAGAGAGGATTGGTAGTACCATTTATCAGAGCCCGCAATTCATCAGCTGATGCGCATTGCAATGGCTTCACTGAAAATAGATCATTCAAATGGGCATTGACCATCCTACGTTTGTTCTCGTAATTAGCAGTCAACTCATCCCACACCTTTTTGAAGTCAGATTCTTCACCCCCCATAGCTATACCCTGGACTAAGCTAGCTGCTTCGCCCTCTAGGTGCGCTTTGAGGTAATAGAATTTAACAGTGTCGGAAAAATTGGATTTGATAATAGTAGCAGTAAAAAGTTCTCGGAAACGAGGCCAGTCTTTTACATTGCCCGAAAAAGGCTTGATATCAATAGGGGCTAGACGTGCAGACTGGATTTCAGGCATAACTACTTGAGTAGTATTGGTACCTTCACCAACCGTATGCACAGATGAATGAGTATCTTGGAGCAAGTATCCAGCTCGAAGGACCAATAAATGTTTCTATAGTTTATAGCGGGTCAGGCCGATTAATAAGTGCACTCCGAATTATAATAAATCACCTTTATATTTATTTGAATAAACGCGTGTACAAGTGGCAGCGAGAGCCAGCGTGCTGCTCGCTGCCATGGCCAACGAGGTATTGATGAGAGAAGCGTGGAGCGGAAGTGAATCAAAGAGAGAGATAGGCTGTGACGCGTCAGCAGACGGTCACGCCGCGCAAATCATGACAGATTGAATGTAAATTATACAATCCTATTAAAAAATAAAAATAGATTCAGATCTTCGACATTAGCTAATTAATTGAAATAAAATAGATTATGATTTTTCAGAAAATTCATCAAAATTCTAAAGAATGAACAAGATGGAGAATATTGAAAAACCTAATATTATACAAAATTGAATTTTCCTAGGCACCTAATCCCGTGGAGGATTTCATTGAATCAACTCATCCTGTCATACTTCCTCAACACGCCTGAGCCTCCACTCAAAATTGAAACGAATCCCATCTCAATCGGGAATGAGAGAGTCTTGAATTTCACCAGAATAGCTTCCATTACGAATGAAAGCGAGACGATCACCGGAATGGCTCAGAATCTCCATTTCTATCTTGATGCTCGAGCTCTTGAGTACAGACGATTCTGTTTTCTGGCTTGGATACCTCGACCAACTAATCTGGGGAGTTTTTTGGGATGGAATGAGTGACAGAATGGAATTCAATAGACAATTTTACATGATAGATTCTAGTTCGGGATGACTACGGCTCTCAGAGGGTCAGAACTAGCGGTTATTCCAGAGATCCCGGGAAGAATATAACATAATCTCATCGAAAATATCAATTAGCCAATTTGAAAGGATCCTCAGAGTGATATTGTCAATGAATTTGACTCCAGCATACATTTTACCCAGAGGATAGTCTTTTTGAGACGCTCGTGGCTCTCACAGAGACCGTTCTAGCCCTTCTTTGAGATTTTTTGCGGAGAAAACCCAATTCCCCCGATGAAAAACATTACTCAATCAATCTCGTGAGTTCTCTAGGCCAGAACTAACAAATTCGGATTCAGCACATAATTTTACGAAGAGAATGATCTTCAAGAGACGCTCGTAGCTCTCAGAGGAACAATTCTAGCCCTTCTTCGAGATTTTTTGCGGGAAAAACACAATTTCTTCGATGAAAAACATTGATTAGTTAATCTATTGAGTTCTCTAGGCTAAAACTAACAACAAATTCGGATCCAGCACACGATTTTACGTGAGAAATGAGCTTTTCCAGATGCTTACGGCTTTCCGAGAGTCGGAGCTAGCGGTTATTCTAGATTTTTCTTTGAGGAAATGACATTTTTCCATCGATAAACATTGATTTTCCAATCTGGAGAATTGCCTCATGGAAAACTAACGATGAATTTGATTCTGGCAGACAATTTCACATTGAAAACTGTATCTCAGAAGAAATTTTGATTTGTATTGGGGTGCTCGTGGCCGGTAGCCACGAGTATTTGAACGCTGCAAATGAGCTACGCCGAACGATCCACATGAAAAATTCCGTTCTTCAGAGGCACGGTTTGAAAGTCGAATTCGACACCGGTCGCGGTTGGTATATCATTTTTTGGTGATAAAAAGACGATCTCGGGAGCGTGCTAAGGTTTGCGTTCAACTTAGGAAATAACGGACACCCTATTATACACTGATATTCCTACCGTTTCCCGCACGATTATGAAGTTATAGCAACTTAATCTAAAATTTGTAGACAGTCGTTATTTGACTATGAAGGGACTTCATAACACGGACTTTATCAAAAATTTTCAAGCAGTATACAGATGCCCCTGAATAGAGAACACGCATGCAATGAAATTACTTTGTTGAAATGAGATTGATGACGTGAAAAACGAAAATACAATACAGTTTGTTATTTGGTGAACGATAAGTATTCTTAAATATTCATTGAAAGTTGGATGCCCGTTCAAATCGATGTCACGTGATCACTGTCCCCCACCAACCAGACTGTCAGCAATCGGCCGGGTTTGTTCGTCGTGGTAAAGTTGACGTTGTAGATTGGGATTGACCGCATCATTACCTACTCCCGTGAGTGCCCACAAGTGCCCTTGCGGAGATAAGTGATCCTGGCAGCGCAATTGTCAGCTACAGGGATCCCGAAAAGAGGGATCGTTACTTCAAGAACTCCTTCATACAAATCCGCGCTGACAAAAACTCCTCCAGCCTCCAATTTTCCAAGATTATTGATAAACATGCTGAAACCAATCACTCCAGTACGCCCCTTCTACTGCACGTGGAGACATGTTCGCGGTATAGAAATACTTGTGTTGAGAAAAGACAACACCCGTATCCTCGGAAATCTCTTGCTCTCTATTAGTTTTCCCACACTGGGAATTGTTGTCAACAAGCATGAAAGTCCAGATCACCAGCTGCCTTGCGTAAGTTACGCATGGACGTTGTGTGAGACAGCGAATGATCTGGACTTTCATGCTTGTGGGTAACAATTCCGAGTGTGGAAAAACTAGCGGGAAGCAAGAGATTTCCAAGAAGCCAGGTATTTCCTTTTCCCAAGGCGAGTGTTTCTATACCACGAACATGTCCCCACGTGCAGTAAAAGAGGCGTACTGGCGTGCTTGGTTCCAGGGTGTTTATCAATAATCGTGGAAAATTGGAAGCTGGAGGAGTTTTTCTAAGCGCGGATTTGTATAGAGGAGTTCTTGAAGTATCGATCCATCTTTTTGGAATTCTTGTAGCTGACAATTTCGGTGCCAGGATCACTTTTCTCCCATGCGGGGCTCCATATGAGCTGCATCTGCATAACATTGTCATTCTAATGCCATGCGAGCGTGAACAGCTGTGCACAGCCATGCACTAGACAAGCAGTGTTGTGTACTCTTATGTTATCTGATGATAACAACATGTCGCAAAAATGAAATCATGACAATTTATTAGTGTTGAGATATGTGTACATTTAGCTGTGATACTGACATTAGCAGAAGCTATTAGGTAGTTGTGTAAGGAAACTGCCATACCGACTTTGGCGACAGCGCCACAAGATGATAAATATGAATATGTACGAAGGAGAAGCGCTGCGCCGAGTGCGGCAGATCGGATAAGAGCGTTGTAAGAGGAAAATGTGTAAGGGACCGTGGAACTCGGAGCAAGTATTGAATCAATATTATTTAGTGAAACAAGTTTTATTGAAGTTGAAGTCCACAACGATCCAAGGAAAATTACCTCTTTTCTCAACATGGTAGCAGTTGCTGAGGTTATAAATGTGGAAGAATATCACTGATCATTTGATGAGAAGCAGCATTGGTGATGAATTAGAAGGATCGCCCCAAGATCAAGAAAAGAGTGAAAAATCGTTTACAAGTGAAACCGAGTTCCAAGAAAGTGAAGAAGTTGCAGAATTAAGTGGAGAAGCTCCCAGTGGAAATACAGAAGAAATGGCAGGAGATTCTACAGTGCCAGTTTTTGACGGAGAAGACTACAGTAGTTGGAGAAAAAAAATTGAAATGCTCTTGAAACTGAGGAAGTGTCACAAAGTGATTACGAGAGCAAAAACGAGTACTGATGGAGCAGATTGGGATGATCAAGATCTCAAGGCAGTGAATTACATCTACAGTGGGATCAGGAATAAGCAATTGGAGTTTGTGAGTTAATTTGAAATGGCCTACGATATTATAAAAAAATTTGATGAACTGTATTTGCCCCATTCGACGGCGCTCCAAATTGTCTTAAGGAATCGAATAGAAAAGTTACGTTTGAAAGACTATGAGAACTGTGAAGAATTCTTTGGTGATTTTGAGAAAATGACTAATGAACTAAAAACTGCTGGGGCACAAGTGAATGAAAAAGAAAAGTGAATCATCTTTTGAGGACATTGCCGGAAAATTACAGTCATATTGGTGATCTGATTGATGTATTGCCAGAAGAACAACGCACAACAGAGTACGTGAAAAGTAAGATTGAAATGTAAAATTTCTTAAAATCGAGTGAAGAAGGCGCGGGCCCAAAAGCGAGCGCATATAATACGACAGTGAAACAAGAGCAGACTTGCTTCATTTGTAGCAAACCCGGTCACATAGCAAGAGATTCCGCGAAAAAGAATTCGCAAAACTCTATTCGAAGAGGGAGAGGCGCACCGAGAGGAAACATGAATCATCGCGGCGGCCGTCCCTTCGGCAGGGGGCACGTGCACCAATACAACCATACAGGTAGAGGATAACAACGAGGCGGTTATCGCGGCGGTGACGGTTACTATGCCGGCCACAATCCTTCTTATGGATACTACAATCATCATCGTGGTGGTGGAGGAAATACTCCGAATCAACATCAGCAGCAGCAACAGCAACAGTAAATGGGCCTCAATACGTTCAATCTAGGAGTGCAGGTAAACGCGCTAGTATCGACTTGTGGTGTAGAGACAGATTTCAAAAATGAGTCAGCTCAAAGAGTTGATTGGCTTTTGGACAGTGGTTGCACTGATCACGTAATCAATCATGAGGAATATTTTTACGATTTCAAGAGTTTGTTAGAGCCAGAAAGAGTAAAAGTTGCTGATGGAAAATTTTTGAGAGCCACAAAAGTAGGAACAGTCCTAAGTAGATTCCCATTATACAATGAGTAAGTTTCGATCAGAATGATTGATGTATATTTTGTCAAAGAGTTAGACAGAAATTTGATAAGTTACGCCAAAATAACAGATCACAACAAAATAGTTTCATTAGGAAATGATTCAAAAATTTATAATAGAGGAAGAAAATTAATAGCAATCGCATGGGAAGAAAATAGGCTTTACAGGATGAATAGTTTCTCTATAAAGAAAGAAGTTCAAGCAAATACAGTGAGTACAATGACTGATAAAGAAAGATGACATAGAATCTTCGGCCATGTAAATTTCAAATACTTGAATATTTTGAACAGAAATGAATCACTGGAAGGAATACCAGAAAATTTAGAAGCAAATTTCTTGAAGTGCAGAACTTGTATTGAGAACAAGATGCATAACACTCCTTTTTTGAATAACAGAACTAGAGCTAGAGAAATTTTAGAGATTGTGCATCTAGATGTGAATGGGCCTCATGCAACTATTGGTATAAACGGTGAGAAATATTTTGTCAGTTTCATTGACGACTACAGTAAAATAGCCAGAGTCTATGTTATAAAAACTGAAGATGAAGTTTTTGACTGTTTTGTGACCTTTGTGAATGAGGTAGAAAAGATAAAAACTTTGAGGTGTGACAATGGGTTAGAGTATTTGAATAAAAGAATCTATGATTCTACAAGAAGCAAAGGTATAGTAATAGACAAATGTCCACCTTATGTTCATGAATTAAATGGGACTGCAGAGAGATATAACAGATCCATCATGGAGATAGTAAGATGTTTATCAGATGAAGCTAAACTAGAGAGGAAGTATTGGCCTGAAGTCGTTTTGACAGCTGCTTATTTGAAAAATAGAACATTGGCAAACACTTTTGGAAAGAAAACACCTTTCGAAATTATGTTTGGTATGAAACCAAATGTGAAGCATTTAAGAATCTATGGAAGTAACGTCTTCGTAAGGATACTAGAGGCTAGAAGAATTTCCAAATGGAACAAGAAGGCTGAATTAGGAATTTTAATTGGATACACTAATTTTTGCGTGATAATAGCAGCTGATTTGCGAGTCAAATTAATAATAAATAAATAAATAATTTGACTCGCAAATCAGCTGCTATTATTACGCAAAATGTAAATTGAAGCGAGTGACTCTACCATGGATACACTAATGTTGGATACAAGGTTTTGATTGATAACCAAATCAAAATCGCTGCCCATACTGACATTGTTGAGAGAGATACAAATTGCATTGGTTTGGATGAGTCAGAGGAAGAATCTTTGTCAGATTCTGAAAATTATGATGGAAAACTGTCAAGTGAAAATGAAAACAAAAACGAAAACAGATCAGCTAATGATGTACAAGAGTTGAGGAGATCAACCAGGCAAAGAAAGCCAAATTTAGATGAGAATTTCATATATTATAATGTAATCTATGTGAATTATTGTAGCGCTGATGTGCGAGCAAATTTTGAGGAGGCGATGAGCTGTCCTGAAGCTGAATCTTGGAAAGAGGCAACAGATGAATAAATGTCTTGTTTAGAAAAGGATGGAACTTATGAATATGTTGAATTGCCAGAGAAGGCAAAAGCTCTAGATGTTTAATGGATATTCACAAAGAAACCAGGAAATGTGTACAAAGCAAGGTTAATTGTTTTAGGGTACCAACAAAATGAGATGATTGAAGATATTCATTCACCGGTAGCAAAAAAGATAACTTTGAAAATCTTATTATCTTATTGTTGTAAAGATGGATTTTATGTTGAACAAATGGATGTAGAAACAGCTTTTCTAAATGGTAAAGGTACTTCAGAGGTGTATATTAAGCAACCGAAGGGTTACCAAGATGGTACGAACAGAGTTTGTAAGCTTATAAAAGCACCTTATGGATTGAAAGAAAGTCCTAGGGAATGGTACGATTGTTTTGATGAGTTTCTACGAGAACTAGGCTTCAAGAAGAGTAAATATGATTCCTGTTTGTATTACTTGATTTTGGAAGAAGTGACAATTTATATAATAATTTTTGTAGATGATTTGCTCATTTGCTGTAAAAACAAGAGTCAAATCAATAGAGTGAAGAACTTTTTGAATGAAAAGTTTAAAATGAAAGATTTGGGTCAAGTCAAAACTTATTTGGGAATCAATATTGAGTATGACATAGAATCAGGAGAGATGACTTTGGATCAGAAAAGTTACATTGAATCTATTGGTAGAAAATACAGAATTCAGGATGCTAAGACATATGAAACACCGATGGAAGAAAATCTCAAATTACACAAAGCTGAGTATGAAATGAATAATATTGGATACAGGGATTTGATAGGTGCTTTGGCATATGTGAGTGCTGGAACTAGATCAGATATAAGCTATAGTGTGAACTATTTGAGTAGATTTCAAAACTGTTGTGACGAGACACACTTCAAGTATGCTTTGAGAGTTTTGAAATATCTCTATAGTACAAAAGACCTGAAGCTGACATTCACCAGAGAAGAGAGTTGTGAAGTTTTAGATTGTTATGTAGATGCTGATTGGGCAGGCGACTCAACAGACAGAAGGTCTACCACAGGTTACTCTTTAAGATTTTATGGAAATGTCATTCATTGGAAATCCAGGAAACAAGGAAGTGTTACAAAAGCTTCTACTTATGCTGAATATGCTGCTTCATCAGAAGCAGTTGAACTCGGGTGCTATAAGTATAGCTAGATTTGGTAACTATACTAAGAATTCTAAGTGCATAGAAGTTCACTATCACTTTGTAAATGAAGAATACATGGATGGCATAATTGATATGGAGAAGATGAATTCAGAAAATGACATAGCTGACATTTTTACTAAAGCACTTGGGAGAGTCAAGTTTGTGAAATTCAGAAATTTATCAAATGTGAAATAGAAAAACTGAGAAATGGTTGTAAGTCAGCTGTAACAGCATGAATGTAAGGAGGCGTGTTGAGATATGTGTACATTCAGCTGTGACACTGACATAAGCAGAAGCTATTAGGTAGTTGTGTAAGGAAACTGCCATACCGACTTTGGCGACAGCGCCACGAGATGATGAATATGAATATGTGCGAAGGAGAAGCGCTGCGCCAAGTGCGGCAGATCGGATAAGAACGTTGTAAGAGAAAGATGTGTAAGGGAGCGTGGAACTCGGGGTGAGTATTGAATAAATATTATTTAGTGAAACAAGTGATATTGAAGTTGAAGTCCACAACAATCCAAGGGAAATTACCTCTTTTCTCAACGATTAGAGCTGTGAAAGTGAGTCTCAGATACGTCCCTCAGCTGGTAGACCAGATAATACCCAAAGGCAACACCGGGTTCTCCATGTGTTCGTTCTCTCATCAGATCACATCAGATGAGTATTCTAGTAAGTACAAATAAGGATGAACCAACTGAAGTAGAAAAACTCTGTTCTTGGTGAGATCCCATTTCATTTTCAGGTCCCTGGTGTATGGGAACACAATGAAAATATTGAAGCCGTAGAGGAAGCCGTAGGTCTTGATACCACTGACCTTAATCAATACTGAAAAACATGTGATTGGCAGACCATAGTTTGATGATTTCACCACTCAATGTCCATATCTTCCCATTCAGTTCCAAAACCCTTTCAAGGATTCGAATCCTCAAGTACAGCAAGGAGGAATGGGGAGTTTATTGGCAAATTGGATATTCAGACAGGTACTTCTGATTTCATAGTCTTTAATATTCCAACGACATGGTGCATGTTGTTCAAATATAATTATGAGTTGTTCAGTTGAGAAAAAATCCTTATCCGCTTCTATGAGATTACCTTACGTTGACTCAAGGTGGAATATTCTTCATAAAGTCAACCGTAAAATTTCAGGTATTTCAGCTGTAGTCAAATTCATAACTGGAATATGAACATTCTATAAATTTTGCCACTACACTAGTCTGTGCTGACTTTATTGGTATTGGTCCCTTGGTACGTTTGTTGGCATAATCACTTTGTAAACAGTGTTCACCATCAGAGACCAAACAATCTGAAGCATAGCAGAGGAATATGGTTGTTTTGGGAGAGTGAAGAGTGAGTTTCTGACAATGTGAGTAGAGACTGCGAATGAACATAAATGATTGAGAGGGACATTTTTTTATTGCAGATTATACCAGCACTGAGCAAGCCTTTGAGCCATGAATGTAGTTCGATGAACACTTCTCTTTCTATTGAATGATATGCAAGCTCTTTGGTCATATTTTACCTTTTGCAGAATTGGAGTCAGTGACAGTATCGGTGATATCGGAGTGCACTTGGTTCATTCTGTCACAAAATTGGTGTGATCTATACTGAGATATACTACCATTGTGTATTTTGAGAGAACCACCATTCCTCATGATCTGTATAATGAATGTCATCTCTATCGAGAGGAGATTTTTCTGTGCGGGTACAATCTGCAACAAAAACATGTCTCACTTCATCCTTCATGTTATCCACCAGTCTTCAGTGTACTCAAACAATTTATCCTTCTGCTAAGCTTCAGATTTGTCGATTAATAGTGCTGGACATGATTTACAAAGTGAGAATGGCAACAACCGTACCAAGTGACTAACATCAATCTGCAAAGTCAGTACAGACTGGTGTAGTGACAAAATATATAGAATATTCCCATTCTAGTTATGAATCTGACTACAGGTGGAATTCCTGAAATCTTACGGTCGATTTCCGCATTTTCACTGTGGCACTCGCTGATATTGGGTTGATTGTGGCACTCCGGCATTTGGATCGTTGACTTAGGGCGAGTGAGGGTACCTCCAATATGAAGAAAAACGAATTAGAGTCGACTCTTAGAAGCCACGAGTCGATTGCTGATTTGCTGAAGACGGTAGTGTACCAATGAAGCGCCTATTTCAATAATGCTGGAGAATGACACAGAAATGGCTCGCTTTCTGAGGCTCTAGGAGGATGTAAAGGTCGCGGGCGAGTTTCCCTCTGTACTTAGGATTACTACTACATGTTTTGATGAGCAAAATCGACTCTAATAGTTGAGGAATATTGTAGTATACCTCAATTTTTGAAGGCTGTCCTAATTTGCCCCCAAAACTGTCCTAAAAAGCCCCCAAACGCGGGGCGAATTAGGACAGATTTTTTTTCTCAAACTTCCAAAAAAATTATGAAAGCGGTGACCTGGAGGTCTGAAAATTTTTTAACAATATATTCAATAGTTGAACTTTCAAGTCCTGTAGCGCGCCTATTCCCAAGTATCGCCAGATAGCCCCACTGCAAAACCTGTCCTAATTCGCCCCACTCTCCCCTATAGTACTCAACTGTCTAGGGACCCTGACTAAATGACGAACAAAGCCAGCTGGATTGCTGAAAGTCGGCTCGGCGGCAGACAGCAATCACGTGTTATCGGGTTCACATCTGGCCACCACAGAGAACGGAAGTTAACTTAACCTAACAGTGATTCGTCTCAGATATTTCTCCCAACGAGCCCCTGGCGCGGGCTCTGCCCAACTTCGCCTCGACTGGAAGGGTACACCAATTCTATTTCTACTTCTGTTTTTCCTAACTTTCTCATCCTTTTATTTTTTCATTCACATAAATCCCATTGCCCTCCCCATCCTCCTTCCTCAACGACCATCATGCTCCCCCAAGGAAATCACCCGAATAAATCTGCTCCATCCAACGGTGCAATTTCCAAGGATTTCCCAGATCTCAATTTGAATGTTAATCCAAAATCGAAAAAAAACCAATAGATTCTTTGAATCTAGAAAATTCTGGAGATAATAGCAACCAAAGTTTGGTTAAACAAAGGAGAACCACCCTAAACCTTCTAAAAAATCAATCATCTCCATGGTTACCACCTCCAACTCAACCTCAAATTTCACAAAATGAACAAGGAGATATGTCGATTGGTGATAACTCAGACATGATCAGTGCCTCCCTTTCTCTCCCATCTGATATTAATATTTTACCTGGTTATTCCGAAGATTCTACTGCCGATGATTCTCGCTCAGTTGCTTCTGACACCTCGATTCTCACAATCAGTCACCCTGTAGGCATAGGGGAGAGTGGGGCGAATTAGGACAGGTTTTGCAGTGGGGCTATCTGGCGATACTTCGGGATAGGCGCGCTACGGAACTTCCAAGTTCAACTATTGAATAAATTGTAAAAAAATTTTCAGACCCCCAGGTCACCGCTTTCATAATTTTTTTTGAAGTTTGAGAAAAAAAATCTGTCCTAATTCGCCCCGCGTTTGGGGGCACTTTAGGACAGTTTTGGGGACAAATTAGGACAGCCTTTGAAGATCGAGGTATACAATAATATCCGTCGCCTATTCCAGTCGCATTTGCTCATCAAAACACGTGGTAGCAACCCTAAATACAGAGGGAAACTCGCCCGCGACCTTTACATCCTCCTTAGAGCCTCAGAGAGCGAGCCATTTTTGTGTCATTTTTGAACATTATTGAATTAGGCGGTTTATTGGCGCACTGCGGTCTTTAGCAACCGGCAATCGTTTCGCAGCCTCTAAGAGTCTACTTTCATTAGTTTTTCTTCATATTGGAGGTATTCATACTTGCCGTAAGTCAACGATCCGAATGATAGAGTGCGACAATCAACCCGATATCAGCGAATGCGAGAGTGAAAATGCGTGAATCGAGCACTATCCTCGAACACGTTGAAAGCGACTTCTGACCTCTAAACTGACTCCTCAAACCGTCATTGAACATCGTAACTTCATTTCCTCACCCATTTTCAATAATCTAACTCGCCCTGAACCTCCCGCGCCTCGAAAAACGCCCAGTATACATCATTCATATATAATATACCCAATATACATCATATACATATATATTATATAATATATAATATACATAATATGTATCAATATACAATATACATCATATTATATCTATATAACATGTATAGATACGGGTAATTATCATCGAAAAACACGGGCAGGCGATCGGTCGACCAATTTTAAATGGGATTTAGCATTGTCCTAATTCGCCCCGTCCAGTTTGTCCTAAATTGCCCCCAACCGTTTTTTTCGCAAAATTGCGATAACTTGGGTTCAACTGGGCCGATTTTGACCCACGATGGCTAAAAATCTTTGTTTTGTAATGTAGTTTTTGACCCTCAAATGGCGATGAAGTCCGTCCAGTTATGCAGAAGCAGCGTAAACTCTTGCATTTCCAAAATAAACCGCGTGAGGCCCCCAAAAAGCACCCCTACGTCAGCAAGGACCTCCAGTATCGTTTCGGGAGGTCTAACCGGGATAAAAACCATTGTCTGTGATAGTATTGAAAATGTTTTTATGCGGCGGAAGCCTAGACTCACCCACAACCGAGCTATCTTGCTTGTCCCAATTCGCCCCACTCTCCCCTATATCCTAAAAACAACTTTCATTTTCAACTCACCTCCAAATCTCTCATACGCCCTTTCAATATTCATGTTAAGCACTTAGAAAAATACGCTGCAAAAAGACATTTGCAGAATGCTTTCTCGTTTCCTGTTAACCATTTAATCATTTAAAACCATGAAAACTTGTATCGATTAATTTTTGATATTCATTCGAATTCGATTCCAACTTTTTGTCATTAACTTCTACTATCAGATATAATTTTTCCATCAAAAATCATAAACCTTATATTCATATCAATCACTCGTATGGGAATTCACTCATCACTCCAGATTCTATTATTTCCAATAAATAACTACGCATTAATTTTGTAGCGAAAGGAAATTCCAAATTGAAGTGAGAAATATTTCTGGGGTAAATTTGGATCTGAAACTGATTCTTGAAGGCAACAGGGACCATGGAACGGTTGAATCACGACTCAGAATTTCCAAAAGATCCACGAATGGCCTTTGCAAGATTACAAGTATCATGAAACTATAAATTAAAAAATTACTTTCTATGAAAAAGGAAACTATGATCGAAATTTCTTATTAACTAATCTATTTAGAATGAAGAGAGATATTTTAAGTCGATCACAGAAAGGTTTATATGTTCATAATTGGATGCTGGAGCGTTTGGACAAATATGTTTCAATAATGATTCTTAATCTATTCCAATCAATTTTCCTTGATATACGGGTTATAAGGAGTAAGGAGCTGACATTGGAATGGGGGCATCACTGATACATTGAGAACAAATTCTGACATTTTTATGGACATTCGTAGAAGGGTTTAGAGAGATACGATGACAATGAGAAAACAACATGCATACACGCATACATATGGACACACACAAGGTTGACTTTTAAATAATTCACTGACTGTGCTATGTAATCGGAAATGGATGTAGAGGGGTACCATTTGATAGATCTCGGCAAGTAGAATGAAGTAAATCATTGTTCATTTAGGTAAGGATTGAGCTGGGGGGTCAAAAAAAAAGGAAGTTCAGAAATTTTCCATGAAAAAATTTGAAAACGAAAAGTGAAATTCATATGAAAAAGACTATTTGTATGAATATGGATCGGCAGATAATCGTCAAAAATGACTGGATCCACCGTCCAAGGGAGCTGAATAATGTGTCGAATTCTCAGAGAGATCCATAGAGGCGTTGGGCAACTTTCGAGTGACATAGAATGTGAAATAAAAAAATTCAATTTCAAAAAATGAAAATTCATATCGAGATTCCGTATTAACCAATCTCTTTAGAACGACCGAGGAATACTAGGACCACAATGAGTGACGGTTTATATTGAGAATCGGAGGTGTTTGACATTTGAACATTTGGACCAGCAGGGTCTGAAGATGGTGTTGAAATTTAGGCAATCAGTTGAACGTGGGAGTGATAGTATTGAGAATATGGAGCTGTCAAGAGACTGGGCCCATCGCTGATCAATTTAGAACAAACCCTCAAAGTTTGAAGAAGATTGATTCAGGGGTTCAGGAGATATCGCGTGACGAAGGGAAGACAACATACAGACACACATAGATACGGACATAAGCATCGCGCGTTTGGAAATATTTCACAGAGAGCATTGTGCATGTCGGGGGGAATGTATATGGGTACCATTTCATAGATCTCGGTGAGAAGAATAAGATGGACTAACTTTCATTTGGCTATTGTTCCAATTAAGGGGTCAAAAATGAGAAATTCGGAAAACTTTTTTGCAGAAATTTCCGCACCGATGCAATTCTTTCTCTTCGAGAAAGCAAGAAGCCTCGGAAGCTTCATTTGTAGGCAAACTTGTAGTTGGCAAGTATACTAACTTATCAGATTTGTATGACATCTCCAGATTTAAAGTAAATATTCAAACACTCAACCTCAACACTGCCAATTCCAGCTTGAAAGATGAAGTTTTCTCTAAGAAGGGATTCACTCCTGGCATTCCTTTTCACCTATACTCTGTTCAAGGTATTATCAAAGGGATTCCCTTAAATCACTCTATGAAAGAACTAGTTGATCTTTCTTCTGTTGAAGGAAAATCTAGGATCATCACAGTTAGAAGATTCAACAAGTGTATCACACAGGAAGAACAAACAAAATATATTCCATCAACAACAGTTTTAGCCAAGTTTGAAGGTAATCACCTCCCTAAGTACAAACGCTTCAACATCATACGCTATCCTACTGAAAAATACAAACTCCGTCCCAAACAATGTCTCAATTGCTATAGATTTGGACACCTTAAAAAATGGTGCAACTCTAAATCTAAATGTGACGATTGTGGAGAAACAGATCACCAGTCTATTATTTTCTGTCCCAACAGTGAGAAAGATCCATGTTGTGCTAATTGCAGAGTAAACCAAAAATCTACTGATCCAATCTGACCAGTCAGAATTGATCAAGTCAAGATTCATGACTTAGCTTTTGAAGAGAACATCTCCCTAGATGGAGCTAGACAACTCTATTTCTCAAAACGTGAACAAAGAAACTCCAATTCTCTCACTTCAAACAACCCCTCCACTAACACTCAATAGCTTATTCTTAAAAAAATCTTCCATATTATCAGTTGATTTGTTATTTCTATCAAGTATGAGTTCTAATAGTCTAAGAATTTTTCAATGGAATGCCAATGGTGTCTCCTCAAAAAATATGAGATTTCAAATATTTCAAACAACTCCAATAACTTAGTTCTAATAGAAACCTTCGTGAAACCTTATGGTCCTGATTTTGTGCTGGAAAACTTCTCGACAGTCAGGAATGACAGAATTACCAATAAAGGAGGTGGCAGGTGTATCTGTATCCATAAAAGTATATCCTTTTCGAGACTGGCACCCTTCGTCGACATACCCAATACACTTGAATCTCTCAATGTACTACTATTTCCTGATTTAAATAACCCTATCTTACTTTGTTCTATTTACAGGCCTCCCAAATCTCACTTGAACAATAATCTATGGGACACTCTCTTCAACAAAATCACAACTTCCTCAAAATCACACAACTGCAGCTCAATCGTCTTAGGAGACTTTAACTGCCATCATCCAAGTTGGGACTCTGTCAACCAACAAGACCATATTGGTAACCATTTACTTGACCTCATTACTGCCTCCAATTTAATAACTCTCAATGATGGCTCTCGCACCCTTCTCGATGGTAATCCGAACTCCATCTCTGCAGTAGATCTTTCCATCATCTCTGCTGATTTACTTGCTTCAACTTTTTGGAACCCCTATTATAACACCACGAGAAGCGACCATTTTCCTATTTTCATCAATTCAACATCGAGATTTTCCCTACCTCAGACTTGCCCTTTTCCCAATGAAATTTCCCTGAAAGATGTTGACTGGGTTAAAGTTTCAAGCTTCCTCTCTCAAGAAATACCTCATCTCTCTCCTCAAGAATTTTCTGAAAAATCAGCAGATGACAAATACAATTTGATATTAGAATCCATTCTCAACTCAATTAAATCTAGTAAGCCCAAATCTATTCCCAAAGGAAATAACCCTACACCCCATCAACCTGACGCAAATGTCCCTTTCTGTAACCTGGAGAAAAAACAGTATAAAGACTCTCCTTGGTGGGATGAGAAATGGTACCAATTACGAAATGAGTCAAAAGCTACCCTTCTTCATTTTCTTCAGAATCCTAATCTTGAAAATTGGATCAATTTTGAGAATGCCAGAGCCAAAATGAAAAGAGACTTGAAGAAAATTAAGAGAAGAAAATTCAGGGGATTTACAGAAACTCTTCATTGTAGATCTTCGATTTCACATGTTTGGAAAATAGTTAAAAGGTTCAAACACTTATCTCTCAATGAGGAACACCAACTTTGCAACGACCAGTCATTCATCAATGCTTCCAATGAATTTATTGAAGATTTCTGTCGCCCAATACCTCTCACCTACCACCCACCCCATAGAAATCAACACTGCACAAACCCAACATCTCAATCATTTGACAACACTTTTCTTACAACTTCCTTCACTATGGATGACCTTCACTTTGTCATTGGTTCGTTAAAAGCCAGTAGTACCCCAGGCCTTGTCAAAATTTCCAGGTTCATCACTAAAAGTATCCTAGACGATTTCCTCCAAATTATTCTACATCTCTTCAATGAAATCATTTCTAATAATTTTCTCCCAGAAGCTTGGAAGAAATTTCTAATTCATCTCATCCCTAAATCTACCCCTGGCAAAGTTTGCCCAATAGCACTCTCCTCTTGTCTCCTCAAATGTTTGGAAAAGATGGTCTTTTTCAGATGAATTATTACGTTGAACACGAAAATATCCTCTCCCAGACCCAATTTGGCTTTCGCAAAAACAAATCTTGTATTGATTGTCTCTGTATACTAACCACCGACCTGTATAAACATCTCTCTGAAAATAAATTCATTGTAGTTCTTCCACTTAATATCAAGGTAGCTTTTGATTCTGTCAACCCTAACATTCTCATGCAGGATCTCTTGGATATCAACATTCTCTTTGACATCAGAATGTTTATCTTCAACATTCTGGAAAAACGTGAACTCATTCTTGAATCCAGTTACTCTTTGAAAGGACCTTACTTAGGCTTGCTTGGACTTCCTCAAATCTGCGTTGGCAGCTCAATTGAGTATAATATTCAGACCAGAGAGGCTCACAAATTCATTGAACCCAACTGCAACTCTCTTCAGTTTGCAGATGATCAAATTATTTATTGTGCTGACTCAGATCTGAATGTTGACATTAATTCTGTTCAGAAGAGTGTAGATAGGCTAACGATATATTCACGTCATAGGAATCAAGACATCTCTGCTGAGAAAACTGTATTAACCATTTCCACCAAACAACCTAATCTTGACCTGAGTGGCTTCAAAATCAAAATTAACAACACAAACATATCTCCCTCCAACCAGTTCAAATATGTAGGTGTCATTTTTGACAATAAACTTACTTGGGACCCTCACTTCAACTTTCTTGAGGACAAATGCTCAAGAGTCTCTAACATGATTAAATTTCTAATAGATACATGGTGGGATGGTCATCCCCAAACTCTCCTGAACATTTACAAGGCAATGGTCGGAGGTGTCTCTGATTATTCCTCCTTCATCTTGTCCTTCAGCTCCAAAAAATTCCAAGAAAAATTTGATAAAATGCAATATAGGTTTTTAAGAATCGCCCTTGGTTGTAGAATCTCAACTCCAATTAGAATCTTGCATGCAGAATCTCTTGAACCTCCTTTCTACATTCGATCATTCAACCTGGCCTGTCAGTATATCCTAAAATCCTTTGCCGACTCTTGCCATCCTCTTTATGACAAACTCATTGACCTGAACTACTTAGTTGAGACAAGAGATCCATTGAAAATCAATTCCAAATTCACCCTCATCTCAGCATTCAGATTCACTTCTCGATGCGAAAATGACATTTACTCCTCCTATGCTCCAGTTCCCTACAAGTCCACCCATGAATCTGTCTTGTATATTTCCAATATAGATTTAAATGCTGGATACTCTATCAAAGACTCTGACTGCCCTAATGCAAAATTCAAAGACATTTTCCACACTGATATTGTCTCTGATTTCAATTTTTATACAGATGCTTCAAAGATCTCTTCTATTGGCTACACCAGTTTTCCTGTGATTGGGAACAAGATTTGATTATTCGAAAGAAACTCTCTAAACAATGTTCTATATTTACAGCTGAAGCATACGCCTTCAAGCATGCAATTCAGTTTATCCTCCACAATGAGATTTCTCCCTCAGTTATTTACACACACTCTAAAAGTGTTCTTGATTCCTTACAATCCAATCCTTTCACAAGAAATTCAAACTTCATTTCACAAGACCTGAAAAGACTCTTATACATGGCTGCCCGAGAAACTATATCCGTCAAATTAGTTTAGATCCCCTCCCATGTAGGAATCGATGGAAATGAGATGGCAGACTATTTTGCAAAACAAGCCTGCAAACTTCCCACTATAGAAAACTTCCCTATCCCCTTCACTGATTCATATCAAACCACCAACGAAACTTCCAGAAATGCATTCAATTCTTTCTTACTCAACTTCCGTCCACACACAGGAGTTCATTACTTCGAAACCTTCGATAACTACCAAAAATCAAAACCATGGTTTCATGAAAACCCTTTTAGCAGATCTCACATAGTCTTAATTATCAGGATACAAGCAGATCACTACTCTCTAGCACCAAGCCTATTCAGAAAAAAATGGTTGCCTAACCTTACTATTCATGCTGCCCTTATCAGAAAGGAGATATTAACCACATTCTCTGGAAAAGTCCTAGATTTACTGAAGAGAGAACTACCCTAATTAACTGCCTCCGTGAAGCTAAAACCGCAGTACCTTTCAACTTAGATAGTATTCTCAAACATCCAAATTATCGAGCATGCAAATTCATTACAAACTTTCTCAAAAGCTGCTCATTGAACATCTGACTTATGTACATACTCAATCATTACTCTTACTGTTACAGAATAAATCAAGGATTTACTCAATTCCCTCTTTTTTTCCATCTAATCATCTGACCCCTTTCTTTACTTCCTTCTCAATTTCATTTCCACCCTTCCAGCAAAATTTTTTGAAATCGGGCGGTAGTTTTTCGTTTTAGTTACTTCATTCTCTAATTATCCACAATTCTCCAACCTGCTCAACTACATCCCCCATACATGCGTATTGGCTAAAGTCATACCTGCATGAAAGCAGGCAGATATAGCCATCCAAAGAAGGAGAAGAAGACGTGACATCGATTTGAACGGGCGTCCGAATGATTCCCGATTTCAATCGACTCTCAAAAAAAAAATTCATAGCGTTCAAAAATATTCTGTTTCCACAGAAGTGATTCTTTTTATATCGAATATCGACTGCATGAGCTAGAACATTTTAATCTGACACATGCGTGTTCCCTATTGCCCTGGTAAAATTTTTGAATGAGTTCCACATGCATACCACATGGTATCTCATGCGTATACAAAACGATACTAATGACATCATGAGATACCATGAATTTGTATGAAAGATAAAAAATCGTCCATTTCATGACTGAGAACTCCAAGAGGAACTGAGAAAGGACTCCCCTGATCATCGGTACTTTCGGAAAAGCTGAGGGGGAAAATTTTAGAACCCATAAGATACTATATGATACTGTACGATACTCCACGAGGATTCATATACTCATGAGATACCAGGAGATTCTTTGAGATACGGAAGACGAGGAAAAATGATCTTTGTGACATGAGCAGTATAGAAGATCGTCGATTTTATGGAGGGATGCATCAGGAACATCGATTCTCGGGTTTGGACTAGGCAGAAGATGGAATTTGAGAATGAGCATGATATCGTATGATATCTCACAAGCATTTGGACTATTAGTCGAGGAGAACCTATGAGATACCATGGGATACTATCCAAAGTCACTCGTAGGAACGAAACTACATCGAAAAACGACACTATTACGATTCACGTAGTCCTACGCGACAGTACTGAGATATCATGTATTCAATCGATTTCATGCTACAATCATGAGATACCATCCGATACTAGTTCGATCTTATAACATACGAATTGGGGACCATAGGATACTCATTCGATTCCACGAGACACCACTGAGATATTGCACGATACTCATCCGATACCATGGGATACATCAAATACTGTACAGTACTTGCCCGGAGTTGTAAGGAGTGATAAGATACCATACGATACTCATCCGATTCCACAACCTGCCAATGCGATACTGTACAATACTAATCCAACGATAGACGAGACTAATGAAACATCTTACGATACTCTTCCAAATACATGGGATACGCATTTTCCGATAACAACATGATTTAATTTCACACGGTCACGATCCCAACGAATGCCACTTTGGGAACCAAAGAAACCGGAATATGCACGGAATCCGTCCAATTTCACCACTTATCCTATTCCATGCTTCACGCTCGATATACTTATTCGTATTTGATCCCATGAACGTATGCGATACTGCACGATACTATTGAGATTATACGGAATACTAATGAGATATCACAGGATACCTGTCTGATACTATAACGAACCAATGGAATAGCAAATTGATACTCCATCCGATCCCATGACCTAACAATGAGATACCATACAGTACTCATCCGATTCCATGTCTCACTCATGGTATTCCATCCGATACTCTTCCGATCTCATGGCATACTAATTTCGTACAACAAGATACTCGTCCGATCCCATGACATACGTATACGATATTGCACTTACGTATAGCTATTAAATATCAATAAAATACTATTCAATACTCGTCTGATGCATTGACGAAGCAATAATAACAGCATACGATACTCATTTCGTCTCATGATCTACCGATGAGATACCATATGGTACTCGTCCGATTCCATTCCACACTCAAGATGTTTCTTTCGATACTCGTTCGGTTCAGATGATCTAAAATAGGGTTTTTTGGGCAAGATATATCGTTTGGTTGAGGAGAAATTCTAATGAAGTTGATGTAAAGAAGATCAAAATGTAGTTTTTTGAAAATTTTTTGATTTTTGGAGGATAAATTGAATTTTAATCGTATCAAGAGGAATTTAGGAAATCTCGGTATCAACCAAGAGATTAAAGATGTGGAAAAAGTATCAACTTAGTTTATTGGAACTTTAAAAAACCAGTCTGAGAAAGAGATATGACGAAAATATGAATATTGAGAAAAATATTTGTGCTTATACTGAGTTATTTTTTTGAGACAGCTTGTTAGAGCGATTCAAGCTTCCTAAAGTAGGGTTATTTCAGGGATATCTGGAGTTTGGTTGAAGCGGAATTTTCATAGAATTAGTTTGAATATGTTTGAAATGGAATTTTTCGTGAAAATTTTGATTATTTCCTGAAAATTCGAGTATATGAAGATTAAATGAAATTTTGATATTAACCAATCGATAGATCAAGCCGATAAACCCATAGCTTAGGTAACCAAAATTGCAGTAAAACAACGGAGGAGAAAAATATTTTACTATTAAGGTACACAATTTTAGCGATTTTATCTCAAAACCCCTCTGAATTAAATTCGACCGGGACAAGAGAGCTGACAAATCACTGGCCTCATCTCCGAATGATTCTCTACAACTTGTAGGAGACGAAATTTTGATTAGGTGAACCATACAGGAGAAAGCGTGTCGGGAAAAAAACAACACACACAGATACGGAGAGATGACTCCTTCAAAAATCTTGAAGGCCTCTGGGAAGGGAAGTGTGACCTACAATCGATAGATTTTGGCGAGAGGAACAAATTGGTTAAAGCATTTTTTCGATAAGAGGAATTTTGTTAAAGAAAATATTGGATTGAATGGGAAAATTGATCGAAAATTTGCTGAACCAAAAACAAAGCTTTCTCTTTAGAGAAAGCCAGAGTGATATATATATATATATATATATATATAGATACTGACAATGCTAATATTTTGTCTTGTAGCTCTGAACAGAGAGCCCATTTGACGGAGCTACTCTGGATTCTTCATATTCTAGGTGGTACGAGACTGTGAAAAAAGTTTGGTGAGATTTGGTGACCCGCACTTCGTGGATCCCCCTTGTAAGTGAAAGCTGTTGGTAGAATAGTCTCCTTGATACAAGTTCCTTCTTGATAACTTAAATATTTCCTGTTTACACGACGAATTTTGTCGAAAAACGTCTCAAAACTGCAAAAAAATCGGAAATGTATGTCAAAATGGGCACTATATAGGCTACCTCTAGAAGGGCTTGGGTCAAAGTCTGGATTTCAACTCTTCAAAGTAATGAGATCAGATGGGAATACTGAGTCATTTTTCAGCAGAGGTTGAATGTGAAATGGATAAAAAAGGATTTGGAGTACTATTATCAACCGATGAGAGTCCCGGAATCAGGAAAAACATAACAAGAAATTGCTTTACAAAATCTAAATGTGAAACACATGGGAAAAGATTAGCTGATTACAATGTTCAAAAATCTTGTCATCTGGTCACACCAATACCAGATGTTTACTTGCTGACTGAAACATGGCTGGAAAGTGGAACAGAGAATCACCTGGTAAGACCACCATCTTTAAATACATGGCTATCAGATATCCAGATGTAACAGAGTTAAGACACAAGTAATTGTATAGATGGAGGGAGTATTATGATAGCGATGAAAAGTTCACATGTATCTCAAAAATGTGCAACAGTCATTTCAAAAATTGAACATGTGTTTGTCGAAATGAGGATACATGGTCACTAGTGCCTCCTCGGAGTCTGTTATAACCCATTCAACTCTGAATCCAATATTTATACTGACTACCATAGCAGCATTCAACCAATATCTGGAGAATACCCTGAGCATAGAGTTCCTATGTTTGAAGACTTCATGACCCATCTGGGAGATGGCAATCATCATCACCCCATCACACCTTCAGTAGAAGAGTAGCTAGCAAAGTAAGAAGAGCAGCGACCATCCTATGATGAAGTCTGTCGCACATGGATTTGGGATATGCATTCCTAAAAGATCACAAGGAAGGTTTTACTCTTGATTTCTTATTTACCACTCCTGATTATTTGAAAGCAGTACTGGGTTTTAGAGATTTTATTGTGAATCCGGACCCTCATCATAATCCCATGCTATTTTAAGTACCAGCATTTTGTAAACAGGAAATATTTAAGTTATCAAGAAGGAACTTGTATCAAGCAGACTATTCCACCAACAGCTTTCACTTACAAGGGGGATCCACGAAGTGCGGGTCACCAAATCTCACCAAACTTTTTTCACAGTCTCGTACCACCTAGAATATGAAGAATCCAGAGTAGCTCCGTCAAATGGGCTCTCTGTTCATAGCTACAAGACAAAATATTAGCATTGTCAGTATCTATATATATATATATATATATCACTCTGGCTTTCTCTAAAGAGAAAGCTTTGTTTTTGGTTCAGCAAATTTTTGATCAATTTTCCCATTCAATCCAATATTTTCTTCAACAAAATTCCTCTTATCGAAAAAATGCTTTAACCAATTTGTTCCTCTCGCCAAAATCTATCGATTGTGGGTCACACTTCCCTTCCCAGAGGCCTTCAAGATTTTTGAAGGAGTCATCTCTCCGTATCTGTGTGTGTTGTTTTTTTCCCGACACGCTTTCTCCTGTATGGTTCACCTAATCAAAATTTCGTCTCCTACAAGTTGTAGAGAATCATTCGGAGATGAGGCCAGTGATTTGTCAGCTCTCTTGTCCCGGTCGAATTTAATTCAGAGGGGTTTTGAGATAAAATCGCTAAAATTGTGTACCTTAATAGTAAAATATTTTTCTCCTCCGTTGTTTTACTGCAATTTTGGTTACCTAAGCTATGGGTTTATCGGCTTGATCTATCGATTGGTTAATATCAAAATTTCATTCAATCTTCATATACTCGAATTTTCAGGAAATAATCAAAATTTTCACGAAAAATTCCATTTTAAACATATTCAAACTAATTCTATAAAAATTCCGCTTCAACCAAACTCCAGATATCCCTGAAATAACCCTACTTTAGGAAGCTTGAATCGCTCTAACAAGCTGTCTCAAAAAAATAACTCAGTATAAGCACAAATATTTTTCTCAATATTCATATTTTCGTCATATCTCTTTCTCAGACTGGTTTTTTAAAGTTCCAATAAACTAAGTTGATACTTTTTCCACATCTTGAATCTCTTGGTTGATACCGAAATTTCCTAAATTCCTTTTGATACGATTAAAATTCAATTGATCCTCCAAAAATCAAAAAATTTTCAAAAAACTACATTCTGATCTTCTTTACATCAACTTCATTAGAATTTCTCCTCAACCAAACGATATATCTTGCCCAAAAAACCCTATTTTAGATCATCTGAATTCCCCTAACAGCAAATCTCTTTAAAATAACTCAACAAAATTGCATCTAAATTTCGTTCTAGGCTCATATCTCCTTCTACAACTAATATATACACTCGTTAATGACCTAGAGAGATACTTACTCATCACTCCATATAAATCGGTTGAAACAGGATTTCATCCACTCGAATTCAAAGTTGCTTCAAGAAGATGTATAGAAGAGTGAATGAAAAATTATCACTCGAAAAAGTACATTCTTGCTAAATTATCGCACATCTCGCTAAGAGAAAGCTTTCTGCTGATCTCTTTTAGCAGCGTATTCAACATGGGCCTATATGGGCAATGCTAATGTCAGAGGCTGTCACTTCAGACAGAGGGCCCATTTGACGGAGTTACTCTGGATTCTTCGTATTCTAGGTGGTACAAGACTGTGAAAAAAATCTGGTGGGTTTTGGTAACCCGCACTTCGTGGGTCCCCCTTGTGAATTGGAAACACTGAGGCTGTGACTTCTGCATCAGATGAGTTTCTTCATCGAATAATTTCGTTGAACGTTGATGAACAGAGAACCAGAGCCTTTGCGTAGAGATGAATATTCATTTCAGGGACTCTGGTGTATCCGAAGGTGTGTAAAGTCATTGTGACCGATATCATTAAACAGCATAACCTGTCATATGCACTCGATTTCGACTTCCGACACAGTGTAAGTTACTCATTGGACTCCTTACTTCAATTGTGAGAGTTCTAGTGGTTAGGTTCCATTCTCAACTTCATAATATTTGGACTTGGTTAACATGTGCCGTTGATTTTTCTTCGTCATGACAACTCAGACGGTTAAGAGGTAAAGGTTATCATTGTTAGATCTTGGATTAAACTCAGGCGGATGACGCTTCTTACAAATAAGAACTGCAGGTCATTATTGTGGCCCACAATTCACTGTCCCTCATAGGGTGCAAGAGTATATCTCTATCATATGCGTTGGTTAGACCAACTCCTGCTTACCTATGCCACAAAGTAAATCATTTCTCACCCAAATTAGGGTAAAAAAGATTGAATATTTATTGAGAGATGGAACCTGCTCCGTCATTAGATCAGGGCATGATGGATTGATCTGTGAATCTGATGCGAATACTTGATGATTGAACAACAACTATTTGGAGAGGAAGTAAATGGAATTTGAGAGCTGTTCATTCCTGATGTGCATGTGTGTTGAACTTGAACGGTATTTCACTTTCGAAAGGAGGCGAGGGAGGATTCTATGGCTCGAGCTATATGTGAGACCCTTGGATGTTAGCTCTCAATTCTAACTCTACTGCAGTAATGAATCCATTATCTCTCTCAAATTTCTTATTTCGCGATCACAATGCTGATTCTGTCCCACTCATTCAATTTTCAGGGAAAAAAACAAATGTCTGATCCTTGATCATGTCTCTTGAGTGGAATTCAAGATCCCAAGAGTGTATTGTTCCGAAACTAATGAATGTACATTGAATACATATCACTGGTTTTCCCCCTCATTATTGATTCTGTTCAAATTACTTTGGCTAATAACAAAATCAAGTGATATACGCTAGCTTTTTGTTCAAATATATCATTACAGTTTAACTACTCTTGAACTTGAGCACCACAAAGATCAGATTTTCGCATTTTTCGCAATTTCAACAGAGATTCATGATAGTAGATGTTCTCATGTACGACCATCTTTTGTTCAACCAAAGGTTAAGTCAACTTCGATTTTGGTCATGCACCAATTCATATTCCTATTTTTCTCGTTTCATCCATGAATATAGCTTGTTTGAGATTATCCACAGTTGAAGAATCTCCAACTCAAGAGAATTTTGAAAAAAACATGTTTTCCCCTCTCATAGTATCATATAAGAATCCAATGCCGTTCTGGGGTGAGTATCGCATAATATCTCATGCGTATCGGGTCACTTATATCGTTCCGTTTCTCATGTAATCGTAAGCTCATATTCTGACGAACTAGTCACGTATCGTATAGAATCTCACAATATCTCATAGAATCACGTGGTATCGTTTGATATCTTGTGGTATAGTACAAGAATACAGAGCATCTCTAGGGTGAGTATCGTATAATATCTCATCACCCTTATGAAGAAAGGTGACTACCTAGCCACCGGGGGTGGTCTAGGTAGTCACATGACTACCTCATCTACCGGGGGTATTTTTACAAAAATGACTAGCGAATTTCGGACGGATATTTGGATAGGTTTCCCGAGCCACGAGAGGTTTATTCAAGTGTTCTGTCGACCTGATCGTCGTTGTAGAGGGATCCAGAACGTTTCTTGATCCAAATTTCTGCGGGGTGCTCCATACTTATTTTATATACACACATATATATATATATATATATATATATAAACACACTCAGCTCCAAATTCTGGGACGCCGATACGGATTCATAAAATCTGGAACGTCAACATAAATATTTTCCCAAATTCTGGGACTTTTCCAAAAACGCGTAAAAATGAAAATTCTGGGTTGAAAGTATTTTTTTATTCAAACACTAAACCATCCCTCGTGGGAGATAACCGCCGAGGAGATAACAGACGTGTGCTTAGACTTCGTTTAGCGTTCAAAACACTAACCATCCCTTGTCGGAGATAACCGCCGAGGAGATAACAGACGTGTGCTTAGACTTCGTTTTGCGTTCAAAACACTAACCATCCCTCGTGGGAGATAACCGCCGAGGAGATAACAGAATTTTGCTTAGAAAGTGGTTTTTTTCAAAATATCACGAAATTTTCACGCGTCCCAGAAAATGGCAAAATATATTATTCGCCGCGTCCCACAATTTATGAATCTAGAAGGACGCCTTCTGGGACGTCCCAGAATTTAGAACGCGTCCCAGAATCTGACAAAATATCGCTGAAATGACGTCATCGCGTCCCAGAATCTGCAGTTAAAGAAATATATGTATTTATATATATTACAGTGGCGAGACATCCACACGGTTGGTGCGCACGAGAGCTATCCACCTGGATATAACTATATCGTCGATGGAGAGTGCATATAGTGTTGGGGGGGGGGGGGGGGTAGTCAATGGTGGTCTCTACTGCTGTGACCGTCTACATAGTATTTTTTGGAAGGTGGAGTAGGTAGTCACTCTGGGATTAGATGTTCTTCATAGTCAGTTTTGGGGGGGAGGGGGGGGGTTGTGGAGGTAGTCACTTCTGGTGTACATTCTCGCATAGTCATTTTTTGGTGGGTGGTCTAAGTAGTCACTCTGGGTTTAGACATTCTATACATAGTCAGTTTTTGGGGGGTAGTCGAGGTAGTCACTTTTTCTGTACAGTTCGCATAGTCATTCTTTGGTTGGTGGTCTAAGTAGTCACTCTGCGGTCTGATTGTGAGAGCGCTCCGTACGCTCTGTCCGCATCGTCCGTATCCTGCGTATCTCTTATTCTATAATTCCTGTCTTCTGATTGGCTATTCCTCCCAGCTGCCAACCAGAGGACAAGAATTATGAAATGAGAGATACGGAGGACACGGACGATGCGGACGGTCCGTACGGAGCGCTCTCACAATGAGACCCCTGGGCTTAGATGTTGTACATAGTCAGTTTTTGGGAGGTAGTCGAGGTAGTCACTCTTGCTCCTTTCTCGCATAGTCATTTTTTGGTGGGTGGTCTAAGTAGTCACTCTGGGTTCAGATATTCTACATAGTCAGTTTTTGAGGGGTAGTCGAGGTAGTCACTTCTGCTGTACTCTTTCGCATAGTCATTTTTTAGGCCTGCAACCAACCCTCGAAAAACGCTCTAGAAATCGATAAACCGGCAAGATTCAGGTAACCGGTTGAAACCTTTTGCGGTCGATTCTATACACCTAGGCGGACTTTCAGTAGATTTTGGCTGCATTTTGACCATGCAGAACATATTGATTATGAACAAAAATGCCTTTTTTCGGTTTTTGAGGATTTCAGGATTTTCATCTTAAACTTGTCGATTCTCCGCGGGTTCTGCATTTTCAGACTCCAACTTTCGAGGATGTTCTCTTTAATGTATTCTTAAGGAAATGGCGTTGGTACGGGATCGCTAAAAATTTTTTCAACAAAATGGCGGCATTTTATAAATAATCTCGCGTAAATGAGACTTTTTTTCCATTTGCAAAAAGTGTGTTACAGATTTTTGAATTTGATAATCCTTGTGCACGAATGTCAAAGAGCACTACCTAACAAAGTTTCTGGTGGAGTTACAGATCTCTCAGTTCAATAGCCGAGCAACAATGTTAATTTGTTTATAAAGCGCGGCCACGCGCGAGGCTCGTTGTCGGGACGCTGGGTAGCCCTGAGTAAGTAAGTCGTGTTTGGGAAGTTTTAAAAGTGCTCTTCTATGTATTTTGAGACGCTGGATCAATTGCACGAGGTCATTTGCCCGAAAACGCTGGAATTTCATTGTTATCAACAATTGTTAGTGCAAAATTATGGTTTTTTGCCAAAATCTCAAGAAATATGCATTTTTACGAGGGAACGCTGGAGATCAAGGTTGTAGAGCGTAAAATTCTCTACAGGAAAAGTATTCTTGAGTTTTCTGGAAAAATCAAACCCAAGCCGGAAAATTCGTGAAAAGCGTCACCCGCGGTTGATACGGGCTTCAGGGGCGACCGATGCACCGCTGATGAATTCACTTGGAAATTCAAGGCTAGGTGAGCTAGTATATCTTGCTCACGTGAGTTTTCGTTACTTGAGTGAAGAATTATATGATACACAGGATACTAAAGAATGCAGAACAACAGTGCAGCCGACGACAAGTGCCGTTCGCTTGCGTCGTTGTCGGCGGCCGTCCGCGGCACTAGTTAAATCTTGTTCCTGCAGCGATGTTTCTCGCGCGAAGTGTAATGTGCGCTTGTCTTGAACGAACTTGCTTGAAAGCCAAACATTGTGACGCTATCACGCCTCAAGCAATCAATACGGTGGTTTGTCACTGGGCAGTAGATCCAAACGAAGACGATTTGTATCTACACCCCAAAGAACGAAATTATGCTATGGATAGTTATCAGAGAATAATTCTCTCTGCTCTTCGGGATATCAATCGTCCAGTAAGCCATTCACAACTCAAAAAAACAATAACAATCCACAAATATACTCGATTGAGAGAAGCTCCCACAGAGAGATGGACCAAGGTTCGCGCGCGACCTGAGGCTGCTGTAAATTCGCGAAAAGCAATTTGGAACTGTCGCTCGGCTATTGAATGTAGAGATCTGGAAATTTTCCCATATAGAAGAAAATCCCATTCAAAGTAAGATATAGCAGCTCACCTAGCCTTAAATCTCCATTCAAGGCTAGGTGAGCTGGTGAGCCAGTGAATTCATCAGCGGTGCATCGGTCGCCCCTGAAGCCCGTATCAACGGCAGGTGACGCTTTTCACGAATTCCCCGGCTTGGGTTTGATTTTTCCGGAAAACTCAAAGATCCTTCTCCTGTGGAGAATTTTACGCTCTACAACTTTGATCTCTAGCGTTTCCTCGTAAAAATGCATATTTCTTGAGATATTGGCAAAAAACCATAATTTTGCACTAACAATTGTTAATAACAATGGAATTCCAGCGTTTTCGGGCGTATGGCCTCGTACGATCGATCCAGCGTCTCAAAATACTTAGAAAAGCACTTTTAAAACTTCCCAAACACGACTTACTTACTCAGGGCTACCCAGCGTCCCGACAACGAGCCTCGCGCGTGGCCGCGCTTTATAAACAAATTAACATCGTTGCTCGGCCATTGAACTGAGAGATCTGTAACTCCACCAAAAACTTTGTTAGGTAGTGCTCTTTGATCCACGTGCACAAGGATTATCAAATCCGAAAATCTGTAACCCACTTCCTGCAGTTGAAAAAAAAGTCTCATTTCCGCGAGAGATTATTTATAGAATGCCGCCATTTTGTTGATAAATTTTTTAGCGGCCTCGGACCAACGCCATTCCCTTAAGAGTACATTAAAGAAGATTTCCTCGAAAGTTGGAGTCTGAAAATGCAAAACTTGCGGAGAATCGACAAGTTTAAGATAAAAATCCTGAAATCCTCAAGAACCGAAAAAAGGCATTTTTGTTAATAATAAATATGTTCTGCATGGTCAAAATACGGCCAAAATCTACTAAAGGTCCGCCTAGGTGTATAGAATCGATCGCAAGAGGTTTCAACCGGTTACCTGAATCTTGCCGGTTAGGGGCCAAAAATTGGGGTAGGTTGCAGGCCTATTTTGGAAGGTTGTCAAGGTACTCACTCTTCCTGTGCTTTTCCGCATGGTCATTTTTTGATAAGTGGTCTAGGTATTCGATCTGGGAACATGTTTACACATAAGCTAGATTACGTCAATGTCGTTGACGGAGACAGTGGGAGGGTCAGTGACGTCTGCGTCGGACGGTAGTCCGTCACCGACATCAGCGGCGACCACGGTCCCGTCAGTGACGTCGACGGTGAGCCCAACGGAGCCGATTGTGGAACTGGCTGTTTGAAATTATGTCGTCAACGTCAGTCAGGTTTCCGTCAGTGATGTCGACGTCGACGAGAACCACGTCGACGATACCGACGGAAACCTGGCCGACGTTGACAACGAACTTGCACAAACATACGTTCCCACGATTGGCGATCCTGGACTCTCCGTCGACGTCACTGACGGAAACCTGACTGGGGTTGACGACGAAATGGCAAACAGCCATCTCCACAATCGGCTCCGTTGGGTTTTCCGTCGACGTCACTGGCGGAGTCGTCGTTGACGTCGACGTCATCGGCGGAAACCTGACTGACGTTGACGATGGAACTGAAAATGGGCATTCCCACGACTGGCGGTCCTGGACCCTCCGTCAACGTCGACGTCACCGACAGGAAACTGACTGAGGTTGACGACGAATAGGCAAACAGCCAATTCCACAATCGGCTCCGTTGGGCTCTCCGTCGACATCACTGACGGAACCGTGGTCACCGCTGACGTCGGTGACGGATTACCGTCAGACGTAGACGTCACTGACCCTCCCACTGTCTCCGTCAAATACATTGACGTAATCTAGACTATGTGTAAACATGTACCCAGATCGGCTACCTAGACAACCTTCCAGAGAATGACTATGCGAAAGAGTACAGCAAGAGTGACTACCTCGACTACCCCCCAAAAACTGACTATGTACAACATCTAAGCCCTGAATGACTATTTCGACCATCAACCAAAAAATGACTATACGAGCTGTAAAGAAAAAGTGACTACCTCGACTACCACTCAAAAACTGACTATGTAAAATATCCAAGCCCAAGGTGACTACATACTCCACCTTCCAAAAATACTATGTAGACGGTCACAGCAGGAGAGACTACCATTGACTACCCCCTCCCCCCATCACTATATGCACTCTCCATCGACGATATAGTTATATCCAGGTGGATAGCTCTCGTGCGCACCAACCGTGTGGTTGTTTCGCCACTGTACTATATATACAACATGTGTCGGAATTGGTGTACATACCGTAACTGGGGTATGTACTGCGTTTTGTACTTTTGTTGGGTGTTCTCAGATTTTTTTGTAATAGCTTCTATTTTTTGTAACTTTCAATTCAAAATACTTCTTGAATCATTACATTTGTAATGTTTCCAAGCGGGTGCCAACTTCGCACGTGTAATGGTTTGCCCCTAATCATTACATAACAAACAAGCGTTTGTTGTGTAATGATTAGTGTAATGTCATCTAGGTTAAAGTGGGGTGCTCGTCGTTTTTTAATGGAGTGAGATAAATTTATTACTGTTTTTCGGTGATAGTTTCGACAAAAGTGAATACTGGTGCGCGAGCGGTGGTCTTTGTGTGAGCATGAAATGGCAATTGGGCATCGACTCAACTGCGGGTTCGGCCGGAACGCAAGATGCACATCATCAACATTGGCTGTTGTCGTCGTGGTTCGCATGTTGATCATCCGTTCAGTCAAGCAAGTACTTGTTCCGATCTTGAATATGCAATTTTCACGTGCGCTGAGAATATTCATCCCCTGCGCTCATTTTCAGGATTTGATTCTTGCATACACTCATCATGTCTTTCGCGTGCGCTACGATCAAAAATTAAATTTTCGCGTACGCTAAAGTTATCTTTAGCGTGCGCTGATTCCCTTGAATTGCACTTCAAAATGTAGCACACGCGAAAGACAACTTTAGCTCACGCGAAAATTGAATTTTCGACTGTGGCGCACGCAAAGATTAAGTTTTCGATTGTACCGTACACGAAAGACATGATGAGTGTATAGACATTAAAATAATCATTACACAACAAACGCTTGTTTGTTATGTAATGATTAGGTGGCACCCATTTTGAAGCATTACGGATGTAATGATAACAGAGGTTTTTTAAATTGGAAGTTACAAAAAATGAAAGCTATTACAAAAAATTCTGGAAACACCCAACGAATTTACAAAACGCGATTCATACCCCAGTTACGGTATGTACACCAATTCCGACACATATTGTATAATGAGTATGGAGCAACCCGCCAAAATTTGGATCAAGACAGGTTCTGGATCCCTCTACAACGACGAACAGGTCAACAGAACACTTAGAAAAACCTCTCGTGGCTCAGGGAACCTACCCAAATATCCGTTCGAAATTCGCTAGTCATTTTTGTAAAAATACTCCCGGTAGATCAGGTAGTCATGTGACTACCTAGTTCACCACCGGTGGCTAGGTAGTTACCTTTTTTCATAAGGGTAGCATCAGACCAAGAATATCAATGACTATCGTATAGTACCGCAAACGTATATTCTGCCCAAGAAGTCGCGTATCGTACAGTATATCAGAGTAACCCACAGAATCCAAGAGTATCGTTTGATATCTCGTAGTATCCTATAAGAATACAGGACATTTCTAGGGTGAGTATCGTATGGTATCGTATTAGTAGCAGGCCAATAATATCAATCAGTATCGTATAGTATGGTAAGCGTACATTCTACAAAAAAAGTCGCGTTTCGTACAGTATATCACAGAATCCAAGAGTATCGTTTGATCTCTCGTGGTCTCGTATGAGAATACAGGATATTTCTAGGGTGAGGATCGTCTGGTATCATGTTAGTAGCAGGCCAAGAATATCAATCGGTATCGTATGGTATCGTCATCGTATATTCTGCGAAGAAGTCGCATATCGTACAGTATATCAGAGTATTTCACAGAATCCGAGAATATCGTTTGATATTTCGTGGTATCGTATGAGAATACACGGCATTCCTAGGGTGAGGATCGTATGGTATCATATTAGTAGCAGGCCAAGAATATCAATCAGTATCGTATAGTATGGTAAGCGTACATTCTACAAAAAAAGTCGCGTTTCGTACAGTATATCACAGCATCTCACAGAATCCAAGAGTATCGTTTGATCTCTCGTGGTCTCGTATAAGAATACAAGACATTTCTAGGGTGAGTATCGTATGGTATCATATTAGTAGCAGGCCAAGAATATCAATCGGTATCGTATGGTATCGTCATCGTATATTCTGCAAAGAAGTCGCATATCGTAAAGTATATCAGAGTATTTCACAGAATCCAAGAATATCGTTTAAGGCGATGCGGTCACCGTGCACCGCGACCATGGACCTCGAAAATACACCTTACATAAAAAGTTTGATGATTCGAAGTGTGAGATGAGTTGTCGAATACTTGTTATTGTCCAATTTGTATTCCTCAATCCGTCGCTTAGCCCAAATCATAAGAGAATCGGAGAAAAGTTGGAATGACTCGGACACGGAAACCTCCTAATCTATAATATACGCACATTTTTATTCCCAACTTTCTCCGGCTCTATTGCAATTTGGGCTTAACGAAGAGCGGACAAATCTAAGTTAGATGATAACAAATATTTGTGCGCTCGTTGTTTAGCCCAAATCGCAACAGAATCGGAGAAAGTTGGGAATGATTTTCAGCTTGGATGGTGACCGCATCGCCTTAATATCTCGTAGTATCGTATAACAATACAGAGCATTCCTAGGGCGAGTATCGTATAGTATCTCATTAGTATATCACTGCATATCGGATATTGATTCCACATGAGTATCGTATGGTATCTGCGAAAAAGTATCGTATAGTATCTCTCGAGTACGTATGAGTTCGTATCGCAAATATCGTGAAATATTTTATGAGTATCGTATGGTATGACATGGTCGTATCGTAATTGTATCGCATGAGTATCGTATGGTATCCCATGCGTTTCTGTGGAAAAGTATCGTATAGTATCTCTCGAGTACGTATGAGTTCGTAATGCGATTATCGTGAAATATCTCATGAGTATCGTATGGTATCACATGGTCGTATCATATGAGTATCGCATGAGTATCATATAGTATCTCATACTATACGATACCATACGATACTCATTAAAAATTTTTACCAGGGTGTTATGTAGGATAAATATTAGAACTCCTAACCTGAGACTGCGAAACAATTTCAAGCCTCCCATTAGTGATCATGTTGAGGGTACGCGGAGTGCTGATCGGCTCTGCAAAGATGTATGTACTTGGCAAAGAAAATCGTGACTATATTGATATTTTGATATGAGGATCTCGCAATTTGAATGAATTGTGAGGGAGAAAATATTGATCTCCAACTAACAAGGGGGACCCACGACGTGCAGGTCACCTAATCTCACCAAACTTTTTTCACAGTCTTGAACCACCTGGAATATGGAGAATCCAGAGTAACCCCGTCAGATGGGCCCTCTGTCCGAAGTTACAGCCTATGACATTAGCATTGCCCATATAGGCCCATGTTAAAAAGTGATATATATCTCCCCCCAATATATAGTAGTAAGAATGAAATTCCTCTGGATTCCCTTGAACTCCTCTGAATTCCCTTGACTGCCTTGAATCCAGGAGGGCCCCTTAGGGCCTCTGAGGTCCTTCGAGGTCTCTTGAGGGCCCCCGAGGGCCCCGAGTGCCTCTGACCAATTAATCTAATTTACGTTCCATATTTACCTTAGGGGCTGAGAGATTCCCCTGAGATCCCCTGAGGGCCTGTGAGGGCCCTTGAGGGCCTCCGAGAGCCTCCGAGGGCCCCTACATTCTTTTGAGCCCCTGCAGGTCCCTCAGTCTTCTCAATTTTTCTCTGCAGCCCCCGGGGAATGATCCCCTCCCCATCATCATTATTTTCCATCGGATTATTCAATCATTACAACATTTGAAGTGAGCTTGGGTTACGAAGCAGATGTATATTTCTTCCGAAAAAATATGAATTAGCAAAATTTTACAGTATATCCGAGAATCAAAGATCAATAACAATATCTTTGTGTGATGGACTCTCCCACAACATGAACTTCATTTTCCAAAATCGAGTTCTCAATTTTTTCACCACCTCATTTCTTTTCACCACTTCACAATTCCAATTTATCTACAGCCTCCACTTTCACATGTACGTTGAGCCTGGAAAGACCACTCAATGAAATCAATTTCGAAACGATTCTTTTTACTTTTATCTGATTGATCAGAGAATTAACCATTCTCTTGTAAGTCACCGCAAACTTCTAACTCCACTCCACGATCGTACGATTCAATTTGAACGTTTTCATCTTTCACAACAATAACATCAAGTTTGTGACGTGTATTAGTGATTACACCGAGAATTCCACTTTCATTCTTCTCATTCCTTTGAACGCATTGGTCCTTCAGATAACCCTCTATCTCTGGCGAATCGACAAGACTTATGTAAAAATCATGTCATACTGTCGAAACATCACCAATTCAACTCACTTATTGTTCCATTTTTCTAAGGTATATCATCAATTTTCATTTTGTTGTATATCCCAACGTCGTATTCGCGATTCTCTTGTGCGATTTGATAATATTTTCGTTATGAGATGACGGAACAACTCTATCCGTAGAAATATCTCCATATATGTCTTTGAATATGGTTCTTACGTACATCATTCCTTATACACGTATACTTGATTTGATATGATAATCAATTCCCTAATATTATCCTCAATTTCGTTCAAAGTTAACCATTGTGTACGTACTTCACTGATTCACTGTTGTTGGGACACGGTGTTCCAATGGAACCCTGGAGCCCTGCATGTGGATCACTTGTGCTGGATATATAAAAGACGTGGAAGCGTGGTGAGGTTTCACTGAATGATTTTATGCTGATAAAATAAATTGAGAATATATTCTCTTTTAAAGTGTGCTTACATTACTGTGGAAAAGATTAAGGCGCGAGTGTGGGCGCGGCGCGGAAAATTAAGGGACCGGGAAGACGCGGTCGCGAGGATGGCACCGGCGCGGTGAATATGTAATTTGTATATGCAAGCAGCACAGCTGATGTTTGCTGCTTGCCGGACTGTGGCTAACTGCCGAATTTCGAGCTGCGAGAGAGACTCGCAGGGAAGAGCAGGGCGGATGACAAAATCATCAGGTGCCAATTCGGCCAATGAGATTTAAATGATGTCACTCGCGTGACATCGAGGGGAAATCGCGGGTCATCGCACCGTGCTCCAACTGCTGAATTTCTCTCGAATATCCGCAGGCTCGAGATACTTCAACATTCCGCCCCCTTTGCTTGATCATACCAAGCAAATCAGATTTGACAACTAAATTTGCATTCGAAACAATATGGAAGACTCGATAGGGGTCGCGGTAGTCAGCCTCATAGAGCGTGCGAACAATTCGATTTGATAATAACGAAATGACGAAGTTCTAAATAGTCGATCGAAAATCGCAATTTGAAAAGTCAATCCACAAAGTAGGAAGGGATTTGAATTTTACCGACAGCTCGATGACAGAATCAAAAAAGTATATACGGACAAGATTTTAACATTCTCAAATGAATGATTCTACGGTGCACATCCAACTTAATAACTAATTTGTGAAATCAGTCAAATCTAAAACTAATCAGTCGAAAAATGACTAAATAAATCAAAAAATCAGTTCAATGTCAGATGACTTGCTGGAGATCGTGAATTGATTATACTACTGAATAAACATTCAAGTCTGGATCTACCAGCAAAAATAATTTAAAAACAGAAAACATAGAAATTCTGGATGATCAACATCCCGAGGTGCATAAAGCACACAAAAATCTATAAACTCACATCATTCAAATTTTGCTCAATAGAGCTTTCAGGCTGCTGAGCCAAGATCACAATTTTAACTATTTATGAACGGAAGGGGAGAAAATTCATTACAAAAAAGTTGCATTCCTCAAGATGATTCTAAGTTAGAAAAAATATAAAAAATGAATACGAGGCTTCATCTCTCATCTTACGCAGCATATTGAGAATAGGCCAAGGGCTAATACTCGACTTGTTTGATTTGAATGATTCTACGAGGAATCGCAAAATTACTTGACGGATACGACGCAAGTGCCTTGGCTAATTTCGCAGGTGTAAAACGAGGAAATTGTGTGATGTCTGTCGAAAATACGCGGACTCAAGCCATTATTCTTCAGTTGACGATGGAGTTGACTGGATCCCTTGAACATCTGGTACTAGTGACCATCCTGGTCATCTGGGTCGACTGGCAACTTGATGAGCTTGCACAAGGCTTGGCGATAGGTGGTGGTGGCGGTCCTCACATCGACCACACGAGTTAACCCATCTTCACCAGGGTGGACGGCGACAACACGAGCCATAGGCCACTTGGTTGGAGGTGTCAGTTCGTCTTTCACGAGCACCAGATCTCCGACGTTGACTTGATCCTGGACGTTGAGCCATTTACCACGTTGTTGAAGGTGATGCATCACTTCTTTGCGCCAACGATCCCAGAAATTGTTGCGCATCCTTTGAATTTGCCTCCACCTGCACTGAGGAGAAGGGTGTAAGTCAACGTCATCAAATGGTTCGGACAATGCCGTGACAGCGCGCCCAATCAAAAATGGCCTGGGGTCAGAGCGTTCAAATCATTCCCATCAGTACTCAAAGGGCAAAGAGGCCGAGAGTTTAGGCAAGCTTCGATTTGACTACTCAGGGTCGTATACTCCTCAAAGGTGAGGCAAGCATCCCCGACCACGCGTTTCAGATGATACTTGAAACTTCGAACTGCAGCCTCCCACAGTCCTCCAAAATGAGGGGCTCGTGGGGGTGAGAAATTCCACGTGATACTTTCGAGAGCAAGCTGCGCCGCGATTTCTTTTGAGAAGGTCGATGCCTGAGTGAACATTTTCTTAATTTCTGCTTCCGCGCCGACGAAGCTCTTCGCATTATCGCAACATAGGGTCGTACAACGTCCGCGACGAGACACTAACCTGTGCACGGCTGCTACAAAGGCTGTGGACGTGAGATCTGACACAACTTCGACGTGCGTAGGTCTGGTGAACATACATACGAGGATGCAAAAATACCCTTTCGTCGACTTTGCTCCTCTGCCGCGAGAGAATAAAACTTTGATTGGGCCCGCGAAGTCTACGCAAGCTACCTCAAAAGGCATTCGCGAGGTGATTCTGACTGAGGGTAATGGAGCCATCTGTTGTTCAAGCGGCCGAGCTGCAAAACGCGCGCAAGTCTCGCAGCTTTTATACGTGCTCCGCACTAGTCTTGTAAGTCGCGGAATCCATGCCCGACTGTGGATGTCACTAAGCATCAATTGAATGCCACCGTGCAATGTAGTTAAGTGTATTTCTCTCACCATATTTTTAACAAAGGGGCTGTGACTCGAGAGAATTACTGGATGGATTTCGCTATAAGGGAGTGGAGCATTCTGCAGTCTACCGCCAACCCGCAAAGTACCTTTTTCATCCAGAAATGGACAGAGACAACGAATGTCGCTCGATTTTGGAAATTTGTTTGACTTTGACTCGAGGATCTTAATTTCTGCTGCAAAAAGCTGACGTTGTATAACTCTGAAAAGAGAGATTCTTGTGGATTTAATTTCCAACCGATCAAAAACGCCTTTGTTTCGATCTTCGGGCTTGAGTCGAGCATTGAACCGCCATCGATACATGTAGGCTAGAATTCGGATAACTTCTGCGGAAGAGCTGAATTTTTCTAGACGGTGGAGCACATAAGGCTCTGACTCAGTTTCTTCAACCGCAAGTAACGCTTGAGCTGCATCAGCTACCGATTCGACCGAAGACTGGGGCCATGATTCCCGAGGTCTAACAAGCCATTCTGGACTGTTCCACCAAAGTTTTGAGCTGTGTAATTCATCTACAGATATCCCCCGGGTTGCGCAATCCGCGGAATTATCTTCGGAAACGACGTGACTCCAAGTTGCTTCGGGTAGCGATGTTTGAATGAAGCTGACGCGATTAGCCACGAAGGTTTGCCAGCGAGCAGGTTCATCAGCTAACCAATCCAAAACCGTTTTATTGTCGCACCAGCAGAAAATAGCGGAAGGTTTGCTTTGCAAGTCAGCTAAAGCGTGTTTGATGAGTTTCACGGTAAGTACAGCAGCGCACAATTCAAGTTTCGGTATACGGAGTGATTTTACTGGCGCGACTCTCGTCTTTGCCATGATCAGCTGAGCTGATTCCCCAGGAATTATTAAGTAAATCGCCGCTGCGTACGCTCGATCAGACGCGTCTCCGAACCCATGTGACTGCCAATTTGTATCTTGCAAGGTGCCTAACCAACGCTTAACTCGAATCTTACTTAGCTCCGGAATTTGGGACCGAATGTCTAGCCATTTTCGAAGCGGATCGCCATCCACCGGAGTGTCCCAATCAAATTTCAACTGCCAAAGATCACGCAAAAGTATCTTTCCTTGAATGAGGAACGGTGCAAGGCAGCCGAGAGGATCAAATAAACGAGCTACCTCTGACAAAATTGTTATTTTGGTGATTTTGACTGGATCCGATGGCATCGCGATTTTGAAAAAGAATTCGTCGTCTCGGGGAGACCAATTCAATCCGAGCGTTGAAACAGTGTCTTCGATGTCTACAGGAACCGCTTCCGCATCGTTTGTCGCGCGATCCGCAAGCAAATCGGTGTGATTCGCGGCCCATTGTCCCAATTCCATGCACCCGGATTCCATTACTGCGACGAGTTGATTACGCGCTACCAAGGCGTCCGACAGCGTGTCAGCCCCGCCGAACGCGTCGTCCATATACGTAAGCCACCACAAAATAAACGCGGCAAGTGGGAATTTTTCCTTGTAAATTTCTGCTAAAAGGCGAAGAACTCTCATCGCGAGGTACGGAGCGCACACTGTGCCGTAAGTGACTGTTTTTAAGGCGTAGTCCGGGATTTCTGCCGCCCCCAATGCGCGCCATACGATTCTCTGCCAGACCCAATCGTCTGGACGTACAAATATCTGGCGAAACATCTTGACAATGTCTGCCGTGAGAACGTAGCGGTACATCCGCCAGCGAAATATTACGAGGGTCAAATCATTCTGTAAATTGGGGCCAGGCAATGAATAATTATTGAGTGATTTACCAGTACCTGTTTTTTGAGATGCGTTGAGCACAACGCGTATCTTTTTAGAATCCTTACGGAAGACTGCGTGATGAGGCAGGTAGCACGATCTGGGGTCTGGCAGGGTGGGATGCGGCAGCAGTCCCATGTGGCCCAGTTGTTCATACTCCACCATGAATCCGGAGTATGCCTTGTCCAACTCGGGATCCCGACGCCGTTGACGCTCAGATCTCAGCAGGCATGCCACAGCTATGTCTCGTGAATCTGAAAACGAAGCTTCATTGAAGTTTCTCGCAAAGGGGAAGCGCACTATAAAACGTCCTTCGTCGGTACGTGTAACGGTAGACAGAAAATAATCTTCGCAGTATTTTTCTTCTGCCTTCAGGAGACGAATAGCTGGCAGGTCTTCAACTTCAAAATATTTCGAAAGTTGCTCTGATAGGGGTTTATCAGTTGACGTGTGGAACGTTTGAACGACGCGAGATTCCGTAGACTCCACAGTCGACGCAGTGCCCCCCGTCAAAATCCAGCCCAGCGCTGTATTTTGAGCAGTTGGAGTTTTGCTAGGACCCTTTCGCAAACCAGCACGAAGAATTTCGCTATATATTTCTATGCCAAGAAGACAGTCTATTTTTGCCGGTCGGAAAAATTCTGGGTCGGCTAGGGTCAGTCCCTCCAAATGGGACCAGTCCCCACACTGCTGTACTGTGGCACTTGGAAAAAGCGCTGTGAGTTGTGGCAAGACGAGAGCCTCCAAATGCCAAGAAAATTTACTATCAACTTTCGAAAGAAGTGTGAGAGACACTTCACTTGTAGACACCACTGAACGTTTGTTTCCGATGGTGTTTATGCCCAATTTCAATTTCCGCGAGGGTAAGTTCAAAGCCTGTACGACGCGATCAGCAACGAAAGATCAGTCCGACCCGGGATCGATCAGAGCGCGAGCTTCCAATTTTTGCCCGTGAGGCACTTGTAAAATAATCCTGGCTGTTGCCAGTAGCCGAGGCTGTTTTGCAAATGCAGCTAAATTATGCACGAAATTGGCGTTAGTTGTTTGCAAATGGGCGTTTGAATTGTCATCGTCTGTTGGTGGCTTGTCGTGGCCGCCTGATTTCTCCATATGCAATTTTGAATGATGGGGTTGTTGACAAAAAGTGCACCGAAAAATAGACGAACATTTATGCGCGAAGTGACCTGGACGTAAACAGTTTATACAGAGTTTGTTCGATTTACAGAACTCAAAACGATTAAAAACTGACAGTTTTGAAAATTTCTGACACCTATGAAGATGGTGTTTGCCTTTACAACACACACAAGGTGCCATAGTTTTGGCTGTGGATTCACCCGATGAATTCCCAAAATTTGCATTGGCAGACCTGTTTCCGAAGTTGCCACGTGATCGGTTATTGTTGGAATTTTGCGACGAATTATTTGAGGAGGTAGGCTGGCTGAGCCCAAGATGAGCTGTATTTAATGAATCAATACGATCTTCGATGTACTTTTTAATTGATTTGTACGTTGAAAAACCCACAATCGATTCCTGACGAATGGTCCAATTTTCCCTAGTAGGTGCATCGAATTTACGGACAATTAAATGGACCAAGCAACAATCGTAATGATCTACAGGACATTCTAAATCCTTGAGGCCTTGCACAGCCTCCTCCGCCAAATTCAAAATTTCCGACAACGACTCAGCTGATTTTTCCTTGATCGAGGGCAAGTTGATCAAAGCTTCTTAATGTATGCGTAGCCTAAGACGTGGATTGTCATAGCGACGACTCAATTTTTCCCAAGCTGTATCAAAGTTAGTTTCAGCGAGCCTAGTACCCTTAAGCAATTTAGCAGCATCCCCTTTCACAGCGCGAAGTAAAAGCTGAACCTTCACTGAGGAAGCGAAAGGTTTATTGACAACAATAGATTTGAATTGATCTTTAAACAGCTCCCAATCGCTTTGTTTACCTGAAAATTCAGGGACTTCTATATGAGGCATTGACTGAACTTCCGCAGAAGCTTGGATAAATTGCCGGGTGTCAGAAACTGTAGCAGCTTGGTTGGGATTAGCTGACGAATTTGCATCTGAGGTACGCGGCAGGGTATACTCTATTTTGGCGATTTTTTCTAAGTGCCAAGTGCGAGCATCACAATAAGCTTCCTCGGTTACTTGAAACACCTGCCTTTTGAAATATTCTTGCTCTTTGAGTGTTGAGCGATGTGGATATAATTCGTCTTGACGCGCAACAAAACTCGACCAATAACCTTCCAGTACACCGATTCTTGTTTTAAGATACGCGGGCGTGAGCTTGGCTTCGCCACGATTCTTTGTATTGTCAACAAAGTTCGTGATCCGGCCGTGCTCGTCCATCTGACGCGACAATAATTCTGAAGTCATTTTCGGATGCAAATCCACGGACACTACACAGCAATGAGACGGGCAAACGAATGAATCAAATACCAAAAATTAAATCAATCAGTTCACGATACCCAGCTCAAGTTGTAAAATTGACGCAAATACGCTGAAAAGCGAGTCAATTTCACCGTTTAAAAATACGTGAACGCATGCTGAAAAGCAAAGCAAGTCTACTGTATTTTATACCATAAAATAAACGACACAAACAATTAAGTTAGCCAGGCTCTGACAAGTACGCCGGCATGCACACGCGAACTGGGGATATACTACAAATCGCGATATAACATCGCGCGAGCGCAATAATGTCAAACCGATATACGCTTAAGTATATGGGACCTATCTTGCTCGTAGCAGAGGACTAGAGCGATGCGGTAACAGCTGCGCGAGTCTCAGCTGATGCGCTCGCGGGGGGTATGCAGCGCGGCAACAATGCTGCCAGCTGCTTGAGGTAAGCAGTGGAGCGGGGTTGAGGGGAGAGAAGGAGAGAGAGCGCGCGACAAGTGCTGCGGCCCACCTATACACGTCTATACATGTATCTCATAAGACTGATGGGTGAGAGAGAGAGGAACGATACAACTACTCACCGGCCGCGGCTGACTTGCCGCGGCTTCCCCCTTCCGCGCTGCCCCTCTGCTTTCTGCTCTCGACGACGATGTACTTGCCGTCGAGCCCCAGCTGATGACTGCTGGGTTGCACCACTGATGGTATTATGGTGCTGCAGATATGCAGGCCAGCTGCCCCGTATGGCCCAAGTGCCAGTGGGCTCTTCGATGACAATGCCATCCGAGTTCGCCGGCCGGCGAACTCGTGAGTCCGGGGTGCGTCGTCCGCTGGTGCCGGTGCCAGGAAAGTCTAGATGTAGGCTCTGGTGCTGGCGTCTGCGATGCTGAAGATCCAGACGAGGGCGGGCAAATTCCCGCCAGACGCACAAGACTTCACAGCACTAAGTCACTGCACGGCCTCGCGACACTCCCGATTTTCGCGCGCGCGCAAAATTCCACACTCGCGGCACACAAGAAAATCACAAATCGAACAAAAATTCCGAACACGATCCCTGCGCTTTGCTACCAAATGTTGGGACAGGGTGTTCCAATTAAACCCTGGAGCCCTGCATGTGGATCACTTGTGCTGGATATATAAAGGACGTGGAAGCGTGGTGAGTTTTCACTGAATGATCACTCACTCATTTTATGCTGATAAAATAAATTGAGAATATATTCTCTTTTAAAGTGTGCTTACATTACTGTGGAAAAGATTAAGGCGCGAGTGTGGGCGCGGCGCGGAAAATTAAGGGACCGGGAAGACGCGGTCGCGAGGATGGCACCGGCGCGGTGAATATTTAATTTGTATATGCAAGCAGCACAGCTGATGTTTGCTGCTTGCCGGACTGTGGCTAACTGCCGAATTTCGAGCTGCGAGAGAGACTCGCAGGGAAGAGCAGGGCGGATGACAATATCATCAGGTGCCAATTCGGCCAATGAGATTTAAATGATGTCACTCGCGTGACATCGAGGGGAAATCGCAGGTCATCGCACCGTGCTCCAACTGCTGAATTTCTCTCGAATATTCGCAGGCTCGAGATACTTCAACAACTGTCATCGCCCTTTTTCTGGAACTCAGATTTGCGAAATGACTCGTGAACATACGCAACTATAGTTCTGTAATATCAATGTCATCAACATCTCTAATCATAGAGATACATATCAGTGAACTGAATTACTAACGTTGTTCCATCTCCAATTTTCACTCTATTCTTCGAATAATCGAGTCCGGGAATCGCTCACATTTGCTTTGAGCTCTCAAAAAAATACTCTGTTTCATGCAATGCTATTATTTCATCCAAACACTCAATTCCTGTAGATCGATCTGATTATTTTGAGCACTTTCCGTATTCTTCTTCAACTTTTTCTCTCCAACTATTCGATTAAACACCACAAGATTACCTGCTCCCTCACTTTATATACTCGTACCGTCTTCCCTAACTCCAGATCTCACTCCATCTTAACGAAATTTGAGAACAATATACTTGAATTTCATATCATAGATGACAAAAGTATCAAACATCAGATACTCCATCCCAAACAACATTTTCGATCTCATCTGAACCATCAAATCTATTTTCAATGAACGAATTCTTCGGATCTCTTCACCGAGGGAGAGCAACGTAAAGCTGTCCATGGGAGAAAAGCGGCCGTTTAATATAAATACCAACCTTATCTAAACTTTGAGGTTGCGACTCATTAATCGTCATTGCCAATACCGAAACCACAGGAAACTGTTTCCTGTGAACTACAAACGGCAGGAAAGACTCACCCTTGGTTAGTGTTATCTTGGGTATGAAAATTATTCTCCCCATATTCTTCCAAGAGATAACTTCCGCTTTAATATCATGCTTGTACAATGACCCAATCTTCAATCGAATCCCATTACACAAACCCTTTGCGACGGTCAGATTCCGAGTCATCAGATTCCAAATCAACATCACAATAGCATTTACTTTCAAATCAAATTCATGTGGAGTTGAACCATCTCTAATTTTATTCAGAAACTCGGTTGGATATTTCAGATGAGTGTGATCCTCAGTTTGATCTGCACCTTAGTGAGTCGCATGATCAACGCTTAGTAAGAGGATGTAGGACCATCGAACATTTTCAAGATTTTCTTATTCAATTTTATGATATTTTCTTCATGAGATGACAGAACAACTCTATTCGTAGAAATATCTTGATTGATGTCTTTGAATATGGTACTCTCTCTCTGGCGCGGTAAGTGCTTCCACACGCATACAACATCGCTCTGTGTTAGAATATCGTTATAACCATCAAAACGTCGTCCCGAGTGGCACTTTCTTGCAGATTGGGCTTCCTCCTGCAGGATCTCACCGTTGGAGCATTACTGCATGGCTCCTGATTGAGCCTGGGAGGAATAATTCCAATTCTGCAACTCCAACAATAACATCGAGTTGGCAGTGCTTCGCGCCGAAAGTGAGCTCTCGGCGCATGCTCGGAGGTCGTCTGCTTCGCTGGCCCGTCTCGCTGTCTGCTGCACAATGAATTACAACACCTACTGTGCCTGCAACGGCACTTTACGCACGGGCAGCAGAGAATGCAGCATATGCAAAAGATCTGCACATGTCAAGTGCTCGTAGTCATCCCGAGGAGCAGTGACATGCACGAGCTGTCTGCAGGTGAGCGGAATTCCAACCGCAGAATTACCATCAAAAGCAGTGAAGCAGACGACTTCTGCCGCTCGTCTCAGCACGCAGACGGCCAGAGAGAGAGAGAGAGAGAGAAGGAGAATACGAACTCGCAGAGATGTGTGAGTAAACAGCCCAACTCACACACGCGGCTCAGCATGCGTGCTGCATCTGGATTGTCTCCCCCGCTCCGCAATATACCAGCGTGCGGCGTAGCGCGAAACTCCCCACCACCAGGACCTCTCAATCCACCGGGAGTCCACAGCTCGCGCTAGCGGGGGGTATTCCGCAAACCGCTGTTTCAACTCCATCACGTGGCGCCACCATCCACGACTCCAGCAAAGTAGAGCCCGCGAATATTCAAAAGCAGCATACACATGAGCGGCTCACTTGTGCCTCCCAGTTGCTGCATCGTACACCACCCGAGGATGGCCCTGCTGAGATGGAGAAGAGCAACAGCTCCAACAACTTGGAACATCCTCTAGCATCACCCACATCGATGCCGTTACCTTCTCCGGAGCCAAAATGGGTACTTATAGAGCAGAGTACTCTGGATCTATTTTACGACCAAAATACCTTGCTCCAAAACCAGCTTGACGAAATGAAATCCCACGTGAGTCGACGCAACGTTGCCATTCCCCCTCCATCTCCCACGCCAGCGGTGAAAGAGGTGGATGATTGTCTGTTGGCACGGGTGTCTTCTCTCGAGAGACTTATAGAGAAACAGAACTCACAGCTGGAGGAGCTCTGTTTAGATCGCCAGCTTCTTTTGGAGCAGAATTCCAATATGAAGGGCCAGATTTCCACTTCTACTGAGCTGCTTGAAGGCTTCCAGAGTACTCTGCGAAATCATAAATTAAGGAATGATGAGAATTGTAATGCCGAATCGACACATCAATCCTCGATTCTTATTAATTCACCTAAGATGAACGAGTCCCCCCACTCACATGCTGAGAAGCAAGAACGGAGACACGGCAGTGATGGTCTTGAGCGCTGCAAATTGATTATTAATGGTGTTTTGAAAGAAAATTCTATGGCCTCACCGACACAAATATCTGATATTTCCTACGCAGTACTCAAGTCCATTCTTCCCTCGCTGGAGAGGGCAGACATTGTTGATGTTCATGTCCTGCATCCAAGGCATGCGTTTGAGAAGAGGCCTTCAGCAAGTAATCGTGATTCGAATCCATCTTCACGAGCCTCAGCTGCCGTCTCACGCATTCTACCATCATGCGTAGTCCAACTCTCCAGTAGCCATTTAGTCGGGAAAGTGATTCGAGCTAAACGTTCAATCGCCAATAATTATTTCACGGCTAATAACATCCAGCCTGATCTACTTGACTCAGATGCGGAAGCTCATGTGCCAAACCGTAAAATCTTTATAAATGAAATGCTCCCCCGTGAGAAGTACAAGGAATACACACGTTTGAGAACGGTTGCACGCGGTTTGGGTTTAAGGTACGTCTGGCATAGCGGTGGACGTTTCTGGGTCAGGCGGAAAAATGGTGAGCGAGCACATACGTTCGAATCCCTCGCTGATCTGCAGGTCATTCAAACGGCCTGTCGAAGTGTTCCAAAACGTACTTGTGCGTCCTCTAACAACACCCAGAGCTGCACAACCGTCCCGGAGCAGAGCCGAGATCCGGCAGCAGTATCAGTGGAGACGCCTTGACTGAATACGGCTGCTGAGGAGCGACGAGAGGGTGGAGGTTTCTTAAAAGCGGGATTTATCAACCTTAACTCCCTGACAGATAAGATTGAGCATCTGCGCTTGCTCGTCGCTAACGATCCCTCCTACCATCTATTTGGGGTGGCTGAGTCGAAGCTTGATGAGTATGTGGATGACAGTCTTTTTCCCGACAGTCTTTATTCCGGGGTTTTCACTGTTGAGACAGGATCGCAACAGAGAGGGAGGTGGGGTTGCCTTGTATGTACGGAATGACTTCAAGGTTGAGAAATTGATTTCGTCGAATACTTTCGGGCCAGGGAAACCTGGAGTACCTGAATTTCTTTTCTGTAGCGTACAGCAGGGCAACTCTCCTCCGATATTAGTCGTAGTAATTTACAGACCCCCGAAAATCGCCATGCAGAAGGATGATAGGCTGTTTGGCTCACTACGTCGACTGTGTGGCGTTTACAGTCACAAAGTTATAATGGGAGATCTGAACGCGGATTTACTTGACGCTGCTCACCCTGACACCAAAACACTGACTACTCTGACAGAAGAACTTGCCTTGCAGATAGTACAGCATGACCCGACTCACCAACATAACCCCAATGTATCTCATACATGGATTGATCATATTTACATGGATGACAACGACATTATTACCGACTTTCAAAACAGACTCCTACCCAGTTTCGGCAGGCACTCGGTCATTGACGTCACCATCAGCGTCTTCACTCCCACTCCGCCGAGAAATTCCTTCACCTACAGGGATTTTCGTAAGATCACTCCGGAGATATTGAATGACCGCTTGCTTCGCTGCAACTGGACAGCTCTTGAAAATGCTGAAACCAGTTTGGAAGATGCAATTAACTGCTTGAATGAAAATTCAAAGACCGTTTTGGACGAATTAGCACCGGAGAAAACTATAAATCCGAAGAAAAATGATGCTCCTTGGATTGGTCCGGAGTTGAAAGTGCTCATGAATAAGCGAGACGCGACGCGCAGGCGCTGGGAGCGGATGCAACGTAACCAATGCAAGTGTCCTGAGCTTCAGAGTGAGTACTTTCGGCTTAGCGAAGAGGTCGACTTGCGCATTGAACAAGAGCGTAACTCCTTTCTTCAAACCCATCTCACGGACGCTCTTGATCAGAAGAAGAACATCTGGAAAGAGATGCGCAATCTTGGCCTCTTGCCCAAGAGCAAAGAGGAAGAACTTCACGATTTCACGCAGGATGAGTTCAACGCTCACTTTGCGGGGGTTTCTGTCTCGCCTCACGAAAATATTAATGGAGCAATGGACAATTTTAGTTCGGCACCGGAGGAGGGGTTTAAATTTAAGCCCACAAATTACAATGATGTAGTCCTTGCCATTAAACATTTCTCTTCCCAGGCCCGTGGGGCGGATGGAATACCCCAAAGCGTGATCGCGAAAGCTCTTCCGAGTATTGGTGATCTTATTGTACATATCTCCAATTTCTCTTTCGCTCATAGCGTTTTTCCTGAGGCTTGGAAGCAAGCGCAGCTGATTGCATTAAAGAAGACTGCAGCTCCATCAGCAGTCTCGGACTTCCGTCCCATAGCGCTGCTGTGCTTCCTCTCCAAGGTTCTGGAAAAAATCGCACATGACCAAATCACGGAGTATTTAAGAATTGAGAAATTACTTGATCCGTTCCAGACTGATTTCAAGCAACATCACAGTACCCAGACGGCACTACTGAAGTTGACAGACGACATCAGAGTAGGAATTGACAGAAAGGAGATCACTCTGCTCCTACTGTTTGACTTTAGTAAAGCATTCGACACAATTTCACCATCCAAGCTACTGAGGAAGCTACGACATCTCGGTTTCTCGAGATCGACACTCCTGTCGATAAAATTGTACTTACAGGGTCGCACCCAACAAATCACTTCGAAAGCAGGTAAATCTGATTGGCTAGAAACCAATCTAGCTGTTCCACAGGGGTCCGTTCTCGGGCCTCTCCTCTTTAGTCTGTATGTGAATGACTTGCCCGGGCTACTGAACGGAAAGTCGGTTAACCACTTATTTTACGCGGATGACCTCCAGATTTATCTACAAGTCGATAAAGAGAACATCGACCAGGGAATTGCTAGACTAGGGGATATAGGGCGACTCGTTGCTGACTGGGCTAGGAACTCCGACCTGCGCCTCAACGCTGGGAAGACCAAGGCAATCTTTTTCAGTTCCGAGAGGAACGTACAAGACTTGCGACGCATGAACTTGTCAGGGGTTGAGATACAGGACGGAGTGTTCGTCCCATTCAGTGACTCTGTCGTGAGTCTAGGTGTTACACTTGACAGCGAACTGACGTGGAAACCACACATTGATAAATTAACTAAGATAGTCAACAGAGCCCTCTACGGTTTGCGGTTTTTTAGGGCGTGTATCACCAGACCACTCCGAGTTCGCCTGGTTGAGTCTTTGGTTCAACCGCATTCAGATTACTGCACGGTCGTGTACCTTGACGCCACGGACGAACAGCGGCAACGGATACAACGACTGAGCAATTCATGTGTGAGATACATTTTTGATCTTAGGAGAGACGAGCACATCACCCCGTTTAGGGAGCGTCTGGGTTGGTTACGTACTGATTCGCGGAGTATGTACACTCGCCGGACAAAATATCTGTACAAGCCGTTTAGTGGTTTTCACTTTTTGGGTTGGTATCGCCATGCATTCGTTCCACTTTCCGCGTTCCGTTAGCACGGGAAGAGATAGGCCGTGCCTACCCAAAAAATAGAAATCACTAAATGGCTTGTACAGATATTTTGTCCGGCGAGTGTACTTCGCAGCACTCTTAATGCATAAGATCATGCATCTTGGAGAACCTGGCTACCTAGCTGCGATGTTTACCAGGTACCAATCAGAGCCATTGATGAACTTATTCCTCAAACCTTTCGTAGATGAGCTGAAAATTCTCCAAGACCGTGGATTTCAATGCAAATTTTATGGTAGTGAAGTCCAGGTCGTCGTCAAAGTGCACTTACTGCTTATGATACTTGATACACCCGCAAAATCACCGTGTCAGTGTAGAAAATCTTACAATGCCGAGTTTGGCTGTCCATACTGTTTGAATAAAGGTCTTAGGATAAAGGTTGGAGATGGAACCGCACGTGTTTACCTTGGAGGTGTCATCGAGCCACGCACTCAAAAGATGCACAAGGAGCATTTGAAGATAGTCATGTCTACTGGCGAGGCTTACGAAGGTGTTGCTGGTCCTCCGGTTCTGATGCTGTTGTACAAAACTGTGGACATAGTACTCTCATTTGTACCTGAATACATGCATGCTGGTCCTTTGGGTGTTGTTAAGTGTTTCACAGAGGCTTGGTTTTCCACCAAGTACCATAAAAAACCATTCTACCTGGGTAATAAGAAAGAGACATTCAACAAGAGGATGAAAAGTATACAGCCAACTTCAGAAATCACAAGGCTGCCAACAACATACGGTGAAGATATGAAGGCAAGTCAACTCAAAAATATTGCCATATACTACTCGCTTCCATGCCTTGCAGGATTGATGGAACAGAAATATTACGATCATTGGTTCCTCTTTGTGTATGGGCTCACTCTGTGCCTCAGAGATCGGGTATCAGCCGATGATCGCAGGCGTGCAAAACAAGCGTTCGACAAATTCGCTGATGGAATTGAAGAGCTCTATGGTCGGGAATTCAAGCGGTTCAACGTCCACCTGTTCGAACACATCACAGAGTATGTAGAATTGTACGGAGCGTTATGGGCTTGGTCAGCGTTCTATTTTGAAACCTTCAACGGAGTGCTAGCAAAGTGCTACCATGGGACTCAACACGTTCCAGAGCAGCTGGTCAAGATAGCTGACAGATGGGCACACTTGAAAAATGAGGCTCACATCTTCAATTCTCCGGAATGTGACCCTAAGGTGACAAAATTTTTCCTCGAGCTGACGACTGATTGCAACATAACCCGAATCATTGAACATGGGAATGATTTGAGAGTTTGCACTCCAGGTAAAACGGTTGTTTTGTCACCCTCTCAGAAAGTAGTCGTTGAAGACACCATCAATGATTCGGTTGACGATGAATGTGTTTATTACCAGAGATTCATCTACAAGAGAAGAGTATTTACGACGCAATCGTACAATCGGGCAGAAAATCGCATCAATCACTTTGTCTCTACGACGCACGGTGATCTTCTGAAGATAACGAATTTAGTTTGTGTTAAGCCACGAACATCTGCAAAAGAGCGGTACCTCGTGCTAGGCGCAAAATTAGTCGAAACGGGTGATAAACTCTGCGAGTATGATGGGTTTGATTCCAATGATTTTTCGAGAATTGTAGTTGAGAACCCGCAGATTGTTTGTCGTGATTACACTTCGATCCAAGATAAATTTATTTGTATCACAATGGAGAATAGTAAGCTATGCCTCGTTCCGATCGTAAATACGATGGAAACAGATTGAATTGATGTATATATTGTTACTGAGTTGGGAAATTTCAGATAGTTGTGAGTATTGAATGTGATTGTTGTGATTCTCACTTTTCGCGATATGGCATAGTTAATTTCAAGATTTTGGACCCTGTGACCATACTTTTCAGCTAGAATGGATTTAATGTGAATTTAAAAGCTGCAGTATGGAAATACGTACCTGGACGTGTCTAGAAACTTTATATATATATTCAGATTAATTTGCAAACATACTATACATATGTATACACGGGTCAGTTCAGTGTATTTTGATCAAATCGTGTGCACGACCTCCTCGGATCTTTTCGCCAATTTTCGATATGAAAGTAGGTGCCCAAAATAGTACTTTCCCAGAATTTTAGCCAAACAAAAATTCTTCACGACCACTACAGTTTTTTGAAGTTGGGAAAAAAGCCACTTTCCGCGTTTTTTCGAAAAATCACCAAATCGACCAGGAACATTATAGTGAGGTCTGCGAGAGTGCGGTTTTTTTATTTGGACGTGAATTTCGGGGAAAAAGTTGTGGGAAAATCTCAAAAGCGAGTGTATTCCTCGCGGCTATATGTAAAGTCACTTGTTGTCAACTTTTATAGCATCTTAACATATGCCATTCAAACGCATTAATAGTATATTTCCGTACTGAGCGCGTTAGCCCATTTCGGGCACTAAGACAGTATGTTTGTCGAGCGAAGCGAGACAAACATGTCCTCCAGTGCCCGAAATGGGCTTGCAAGCGAAGTACGGATATATTTTTTCATTACGAGAACCCTAAACTTGATTTTAGACGTGGAATTTTTAGGTTAGAGTAAAGAAAAATATTTTTCGAACAAAGTTAGTTAGACTTTTTGTCATAAAAAATTCTACAATTTGCTTTTCTAAACGTCCAAATCGGTCAAACGGGGACTGACCCATGTCCATGAGAGAATGTTGAGTTTTTGCAAATGCCAGATCTGTCCAGCTTGCTACATCTATCGCACTCCACCAATCGTCTTGGGAATTGAAGGAGTCATTCGTCCAAGTGTCCCGAATACGTGAAAGAAATGTCGTACTGTGTTTCGGTTCCCCATCGGACCTATGAATCATACTGATACGATAATTTTTGCTATTTTTCGTGTAGTCTTCATAACGGTTTTTGAAAAAAAGAAGGATTATCTTATGTTCCTGGACCCACAATGTAAAGATTATTTTTTGTTTTCGTCAAAGCTCACACATTCGAAAAAAAATTCCTCATTGAATGAGAGTAAATGTACATTCTTATAAATTTGACTTTCCTTGTCTGATAATTTTGATTGAAATGACTATGTACTGACTCGAATAGACATGTGGAAGTGAGTAGAATAATATGATATGAATCGTGTCGACCATTTCCTCGAAGATAACATATTTTTCAATCAAGGAATTGTAATATACTAGAAATTTTAGAAATTTGTATAATAAATCGTTGAGAGGTTCGTCTATGTTTTACTTCGAAATTTCATCCTAATCACAATGTAGTCGTATGATAATTCAACTCTTGAGATGTATGCCTGTCCAATGATTTCGGGTTTCTCTTTCCTAGGATGCATGAGAGCAAATTTTGCAAACACAAATTTCATCCCGATATTAAAGAGTAATATTCTGAAGCACAAATATTGAAACGACTCGAGCATCAATCTTTTGCCATAGAATTTGATAATGATATTCTCCATGGAGTGTTTTTTCCATGGAGTTTTTTTTCACTCACCGGTACTGTCACTCACATATTATAATTTTGTTTGATATTGACACTTTTGATAGTTCAAAACAATACCGGTCAACGATGCGATAACATAAAATATAAGAAACGGAAGATTGGTTTATGATACATTTTCAGAATTATTTTCAGTCGGAGGGCTCCCGTCCCTGGACGCCGCCCGCGCTCTACCCTCGCCCGCCTTCCAAGTTATAGAATACGGGGGACAACTTTCCGTACTAATGACAAAAAGTATGGTAAGTAACACGGGCGCAACATCTACGCTCTCGTTCCCGGAATTTTCGTGCGTAAAAGTGAAACTTCGCGCACAGTTGTAACTTTGCACACAGCGCAAAACACTTTGCCTACGTCGCAGAAGTTCATGCTTAGAACCTCATGCTTAGAAATATTTTTTGACCCTACAGAAGGGCCTTATGCGAGTCAATAATCTGAACGTTTGTATCTCGAAATCGTATTGCCAAATAAGAAGCTACAAAAAGGTATGGTTAAGCACGTTGACAACTTATCCAATCTTGGGTCGAAACGTTTGATAAATTCGGCAATTTGCGACTCCTGTCTCGATTTCAGATCGTCAGAGATTAGAAGAGTAGGTTAAAGAAGCAGTAGGTTGATCGCATATGAAAGTGAAGGGAATTTGACAAAGTTTAAATAGCAGCTAGCGCAGGGAACACGTTTTGCACACGTTCATGCCAACTTGCGCTCTTAAAAACAACGCAATTTCGATGATCGGATATTTTTGAAATATTCTTCGTCTACCCTTACGTTTCTTCTTCTGTATACATGACGAAATAAAAAGGCAGCCAGTGACGAAGCAGCAGAGCAGCATCAACAGTACTTATTCATTTCTTTTCACCAAGTCATCAAAGAAACGACGGTGCATCTCGGACAATTGCATTAACAACTATAGTTATCGGGTAATTTGTGGCCCCGCAATAGATGCTGTCTTTCCGACGGTCTTTTGGGTTTTCCCCCATTGTTTTCGGGGGCTCGACGTGGCGCGCGCCAGATTTGTCGCGACGGAACCTGCTGGGCCAGTTCCCGACCCGAAATATATATAACTGTACGAAGAATATCGTTTGCAACGGCTCAAGCCTTGCAAAGTTAAACGTAACGGAGATGATGGTATACCTATAGGTACAATAGCATACATTTTGATTTTCGCATGTATGTTGGAGTTGCATTTATTCTCGCAGACGCGATATTCATCGCTTCTCAATACGCACGACTGATTCTGATGCGCTGATTAATGATAGACCATGCAAAGCAAGAACTATTCTCAGCATTCCTTATCAAATTTTTGTAGGATGAAACGCAGAACTCCATGTTGCTTTGTAGCTTGGCACTTGTAAAACTTATCCTCGAATATCGTGGATCTTTTTTCCTCATTACATTCCATGAATTTGGAATAAGCGATATAACTATCTGCACTCGTTTTCACTCTCTTCGTAATGGCATTACTCTTGTATGGTCAGAGAGAAGATAAACATAAGTACAATGGTGTTGGGATCCATAAAAATACCTGAATAACTTTCATACCATAGACCACTTTACCGTGTTTTTTTCTCAATAGTGTATCTATCAAATGAAACTGATCAAGGCTTATTTCACACCAAAAGTTTTGCTCTGCGCCAAAGAGAAAAATACGATGGAATTTTTTTAGTATACGGATGAATTCTGGCATAACTCGTTGTATGCCCTCAGTCACAGGGAATAGCTCGTAGTCGCGTATGTGCAAAGATTCGGGGTCTGGAAACTATTATCTTGAATGATTCAGAATTTTATTTTGAAATGACCACTTGTTTGGCCGATGTACAAATACTTAGATGAAAATACTCGAATGAAACAAGATAACGATGGAGAAATTGGGGCTATTGGTTGTGACGAGCACTGTTGTCAGGACCCTTGAAGCTCATCGCGAGCTAGTTTTAATACTGTGGCTATTTTGAGAGATGGTAGACGCCACCGTGGTAAATCCACGAGCTCGATAAAGTCTCTCTTGACTTTCGACACGGAAATCTCCGATTGTGTTTTAACCGATTTATTTCAAAATCAAAGAAACACCAGTAAAGCAAGGTCGCAAACGGCGTGAAACAACCCTTGCATCGAATCGTTTTTATTTAGATCAATCGGATGCAAACGTCCCGTTGTAGAGCTCTTGCATTGTGGGCCCCTCGCAACCACCCAAATCGATAGCTGATAAGCTGCTCCAAGCTGAAGGTACGTAATGGGCTCAGTTTGATGAGATGTAACTATAAATGACTGCACAAAATGGTTGACAAGACTGTCGTCTGAAATTTAGTGAACTATTGATTTTGTACAGCCTGAAATAATATAAATCCTGACTGTAAAGCTGTCGCATTGTACAGCTACTTATCTGGTTAAATGACTTCTAATTCGGTCCCGTAGATAATCATCGTCAACTTGTTTACGTTCGCTTCTGATTGAAATGGCTTGCAAAGTCGAATAGCTCCGCCAAGTGTGGGGGGAGCACTTTCTTGTATGTTGTATAAAATTATTTGAAAATATATCAGCACTGTCTCAAACAGGGGAGTATTTTGGAATGTCAGTGAAAACTGACAAACGTCATGCATAAAATTTCGTCAAATGCCGTGCAATATAGACCTGAAAATTCAAGAACATAGCTATACACGCCAAGAGGATAATCTAGAATTTAATATTTTCCATTTCCCTCATGCTTCTGGACGTGCTCAAGAATATAAAGAGACCGAAAACTCTCGATGAAATTCTATATGAAAACTCATGATACTAAAGTCGTAATGAAGCAATGCCTCTATTTTGATTTGTCGGCAACGACACTTGGATGAGACCAATCTCAGATCACACACTTTTTGGATCCGAATAAAGTGGTAGCTCTCGCTTTCAACAGCCTGCCGCGCAAAAAATTTGTATGAGTTACGAATTTGAGATTTTGTAAATGTAACTCGGGTCGATATGCTGATGATGTACTCTTCCACCATTATGTGTTAGTGATGATGATAATTTACCGCAGTGTTTTACGATATGACTTGATCATTTCACCGTGCGACTTGAACCGAGAGGTGATTCATGATCGCGGGGGCCTACAAGCGCGCATTATCAAGGAGAGCTGAAAAAGCCGAGATAAGAGAAAAATGAAATCAAATGATTCCAGGTGGTCACGTCATCCAGCTTCCGGTGGTCAAAAAAGTATATGTGCACTGGAAATAATGAATGAATGTAGGGCGGGAAGGGGGGGGGTTGCTAGTAGGAGAGAGCGTCGAGGGAGGAAATTCAGCTTCGAGTTGCCGCGGTTGAGGAAGAGAGAGGGAAAAGCCCTCCCAACCGCTCGCTTGCTTGGCCGCCCTTCTCTCGCACTCCACGCGGGCTTTCCGGCTTTTCCCCAAATTGACCACGCCCTCGCGCGGATTTTGCTCATCCTCATTGGTGGTTGCGAAGGTGGCGAGGGCCGCAGGGCCCATGGAGGTCCTTGTCCGATATGAAGCTGGCTCAGTACCAACAAGTCCCCGCGACGAGTCGGAACAACCCGCGCTAGCCGCAGTTCATTCTCTTTTCCTACTGTTTCACCAAATTTCGCCAACGATGGAGCTTTCGGAGAGCCAGCGCGCATCGTGCCTTGATCTCGACTCGAATAAGTGCGTGCTGTTCCGACGGATGCTGGACGATGCCGAGGGCAAGAGCAGCCTCGGCGAGTTGACCATCGGTTACGAGAGCTTCCTGGAGAAAAGTAACCAGAGCTCGGAGCGGCTGGAGGCGCTCATCAACACCGGCGCAGGCTGCTGGATGGGGTGGCCAAGGATGGCTGAACTGAGTTCACACACCAAGAAGGCGAGGAAGAAGCTGAAAAATGCCGAGTTCGAGTACATCATGGTGCGCATTTTTAAATACGGAGGTGAGTCCAATGACTGATGTTTTATTATCGTGCTTCAATCTTGATCTTGTGTGTGTGAATTTGTCACGAGTGTCGGGCTTTACCGGTGCATGGTTTTTCCGGTGTAATCGCCGGTGTTGGGCTTTACCGGTGCATGGTTTTTCCGGTGTAATTGCCGGTGTTTGGCTTTACCGGTGCACGATTTTTCCGGTGTAACTGCCGGTGTCGGTCTTTATTAGTGCGTGGTTTTGCTTTCTCGAGGAGAAAGTATTGTATCGGTGCGGATATGTTTGCATGAAAATTTTTCGAAGTTTTGATTTTTGACCCTTCAGTTCAGGCCTTACCCTAATCAAACTTGATCTATGTTATTCCGCCCGTCGAGACCTACTAATGGTGCCCCTATGCATTTCTCATCCAAGAGACAAAACTGTCTGTATAATATTTTAAAGTATACTTTGCGTATGTACGTATGTATGTGTGTCTGAATGCTGTCTTCCCATGTCACGCGATCTTCCCTAAACCCACTGGCCGATCTTTACGGAACTTCGAGGGTTTGTTTTAATCCGGCGAGCGATGAGCCCAGCTCATTTTCGGCTCCATACTCTCAATACTCGCTCTTCCACGTGCAACTTATTACTTGAAATTTATCATCATTCTCACACCATACTAGTCCAAGCTCTCTAGCAATCAATATTTGACACATACGATTTTCCAAGAGTTTTTTCAAATAATTGCTTGTCATTCTTAAGGCATCGGTTCGTACGAAATTTTTATTAAAAATTTCATTTTTCCAAGATAATTGAATTTTTTATTTAAATTTTTTGATTTTTAGTGAATGAGAAGAAAATTGAGTTTGAATCCTAGTATATATAGAATAATAATGGTTAGAATCTTTCATGGTTTCAAATGTTTGAATGGTTGATAGCAAACGAGAAAGCGTTCCGCGAATATTTTTTTGCAGCGTATTTCCGGTATAATCATCCGTGTCTGTCTCTACTGGTGGGTGATTTTACCGATGTAATAACCGGTAACTCTCTGGAAAAATGTAGTGTTAGCTCACTGTAAACCTCAGCTTCCCAGAATCGGAGAATACTTTCTGACTCGAATAATATCACTAGCTACTTGAGGCACGAAAAAGAAACGTACATTTTACGAAATGAAAAAATTTTTGCTTTTCGCATTTTTTCCGAAATTCAAGCATATAGAGTCACGTAGCATTTGTATAACGTGTTCCTACAGTTGCCAGAGATTTTTCCGAATTTTTGCGAAGAAGAGCCGTAGAACTGACTACATTCAAAATAGCTTTTGTTTTCGAGCATTCGAGTAAGAAGATAGCATTCATTTTATACAAAAACGTGTGTTGCCAGAGATGAGAGAAGTGCCATGATTTTGCTAGACTCTCACCATGATCCCGAGCTATATGCTCGAGCGGCTTTCAGCTCTCGCGCAATCAGTGCTGTATATTTGTGAATTTTTGCCAGGCAGGATCTCTGAGTCGTTGAAAGCCTGCGGCTCGGCTTGATCATTTCGAAACCCAAAACTTTGAAACATATTTTAATAATCACAGGGGTGTCTAACCTATCTTTCGGTCGGCACATCTATATATGGACGAGAATGAAACTCGTTATCCGTTCAAAGTCATGATTACACCTGTCAAACTCGACAAGTATTTTTTGCCTGTACTCGAAATTATCCACCTTTTTTGCAGCGATGGAACTGCTTGTGAAAATCGTGCACAAGATAACTATTTTTTTCTTAGGAGTGCCTAATGCGACTGCTAGATGTGTCAGACAATGAATCGTTCTATTTAAAGCTATGAATAGAGTCTCCGAGCTTTAAAGTTCAATTGATCTAATCAAAAGTCACACTTTTTGACATTTCACAAGGTAAAAGAAGTATGTCTTTTTAGAAGACAATCATGGTTTACGCGACAATCGTTAAATATTTCAAAAAGCTCCCTTCGCGACTCTAAGATTGGAGAGCTTATGCATTTTGGCATATTGCAGAACATGTTTATATCAAACTAAGTATGAAAGCATCACCAAAATTTGGTTTCTTTGCTTGTGAGCTTATATTCACTTGTAACATGAAACATCAATTTTTTTGTTTTAATTTTATAGAATAAAAATGAAGCTTTGATTTAGATCTGAATTGCAGATCGATCGATTAATGTCTCAAGTTAAGATTTCCAAATTGATCTGGGCACTCAGTCACGGTAGCAGTCATGCTGTCTCAATACAAACACAATCATTTGTTTTTCACTATGCCAAATGAAGAAAAAGACAGGATTTGTAGCTCGTGACTTGGCTCAGTATCTTCGATTTGAACCAAGATACTTCATGAAGCACCATTTATGACCAACAGTTCCCTCAGAACTCGATCAACTTGCAAAGGCTTTATAATACACAGTGCACAATTTCCAAGATAAATGAAAAAAATCATCAACTAAAGTCGCACCAAAATTTACTTCACTCGCATGATTTTAACCACACTTCATCGGTAGAATCAAACAGCATACCGCAAGGGTTTCACCAGTTTCATTGACTTTCAATTCACGCAGTATATTCCAGCCTCAAGCCAACAGCAATAATAGTATAAGTACTCTCCCTAAAGTGCAGCGATACTGCGATATATATGTTAGAATCTCAGCTGCATTACAGCAGACGGTACGCGGAGATCTTGGGTTGCTCGAGTTGCTCGGTCCTCCAAATTTCATCATTCTCCTCGTCTCGCACATGCGCATATGTGCATCGACAAGACACTGTCTCAGCTGGACCATTTGCCATCTACCTATGACTGCAGCGTCATGGTTGTATTACTCCCACAGATGACAGTGGGCACAAGTGGGCATTCATTCAGTAGGAAAATTAATCCCTTGTTAGTATTTCTAAAAGTAACAAGCCACAAATCGTTTATAGAGCATGTAATTCATAATTCTTCGGTATCTCGTGTTTGAAAGCATAGAGATGATCTGAGAATTCATGTCACATTTGTCAACTTTCAATAGAGTATGGATGTATGTGTTTTCATCAGACGGTTTGCTGATTTTAAATATCACCTCAATTTTCCTTTGCCCTCCTTGGAGAAGTTGGAAAGTTGCTGACAAAGAGAAGGTTTCACTCCAATTGCTAACGGATGTAAGCAAAAAATCTTCATGATTTGTTGTCAATGAGAATTTGAAGGAATATCAAGTACTTTATACACCTGTTTACTGCTACAGGAGGGCAGGTCAATTATTTCACATATTCTGCTAATTCTACAAATGATACCTTCCTTTTGGTTACATATTAGTTTGTCGTGCCTCTAAAAAATGCTAGTATTTTTCCAATAACTTCCACTCAACTTTGCAATCAATTAGTGACTACTGTCATTCACAGTCAATTTCCTCAAATTGATCTCTGAAAGGGTTGATGCATGGAGCATCTCAAGATGAAACCCCTATATTGACTCTTGTCATGCATAAGAATTTTATTTGTTTTAAGCGATATTCAAACTCGAAAGATCAATCAAGCTTGCTTTATTAGAGGAAACAGTCCAAGCATAAGTTTTCAAATCAAGTTATTCTTCTAGTGTCTAATGTATCAAGCAGCATTCATTGTACAAGAAATACTTGATAGTTGGGTGACGAACTAGCTTGATGATTGCTTATAATAAAAGTTTTCGGAGTCTGAGGGTTTTCAAACATGGTCCATCCTTACCATAAACTGTTTGATGTTATGTTATGTTGTGAGTAGTATATTGGACTTCATTTTGCTAGGTTTCTATCAGTATTGATGGATATTCCATGGGAAAGCCCAACAGTGATGAAGAAATAGGTTTAGTACACCCCTTGCATAACAAGTTTGGAGTCAAATATAGCCCAAAATTGAAATATAAGTGGCATCTTCTAATTCGAATAACTGTATGGATAGTGTTAGAGTTAGCTCACAAAGTCGTCATTTGTATGAGGGTGGCAACTCATACTGATAGATGGTGGTTCTATGGTTAGATTAGTCAAATGAAAAGTTTCTAGTGTCTCAACAACTCCCATTTGTTGCAAATTTATCAAGTGTTCGGGTGACTCAATCGTCTGAGCCACCTGCATGAATACAACTGTCTATGATATCATCTGAAGTCTCCAAAGAGATCACGGAATTATGAAGAGGGTACTGTTAAAATAATCCATGCTGTTTGTGGTATCCAAGACTCACTCGCCAAAAAGCACATCCAAATGTTATCTGGAGTTTATATGGAGATCTTGCTGCCTTGCACACAAAATCATTCGAACATACACTTCTGCTATCTGATTTCTTGAACCATATTTCTATTCTTCTGACTCTTGACTTGAGCTAATGGCTGAATGGTTACTTGTGCTATCTGCTTGTTGTGTCTGGAACTACTGTGGCTTTTCTGACTCGAATACTACACTGCATTTTTTGTCGATACTGTCATAACATTATGCGAAGGACAGAAGGATATTTTTCTTCATTACTCCTGACATGCATGCTGTTGCATCTTGCTGTGTGTCAGCAGCTCTGTGCATCACTGACATACAGTCTAGTAGTTGCTGATTTCTGCTGCTATTTCATTTCATGTGACTTCTGCTTCATTTTTTCTTCTGGTGGTCGACTAGACTTGGTCTGGTTTGTGCTACCCTCTTGCCTTGTTTTGGGTGTAATGTAGATGGCATTCTTGAATACTTACTTTTCATGGCTTTTAATATATCAGAATGAACGCTGTTTGTGAATTTGACCGCTTGTAAATTTGCTGTAGTTTCAGATGAGATTTTTTAAAGTAGGAAATCGCGCGGATTCATTCTACGCCTAAGCATATACAGTAGATTGCTTTTACAAACAATAATTAAAAATCTTACCATCTCATCGAAATTACGGCTATTGAATGATAATCTTGCCCGAGGAGTTCAATCAAGTCTTAACTCGTATTGAGAAACACCTAGTCCTTTGTTTGTGAAACATCAAAGTTATCATCGTTATTAATTGTCATATTATCTATTTGAAGCTTGGCTGGAGCTGAAGCGGCTGAAGCGTGAGATTGTTTTATACGATGGGGATGCATCGGCCTTGAAAACTCGCCCTGCATCCTTGAAACGGAAGAGGGAGGACGCATTTGTGGAGGAGGATGGTGGTGTATCTAATCAAGGGGAGAAGCAGGACGGAGTAAATGACCCTCAACGAAAATTCAAAAAAATTCAGCTCTCGAAGAAAGCATTATCTATGAACCACAATAAATGGCTGGAAAAAATAATATTTTCCAGCAAAATTCTGGTGAGTAAAAACTTGAATCCTACGTATATAAATTAAACTTAAAACTTTAATTATTCATTATTAATAATAACATCTTCTTTAATTAGATTATATTTTTATACACGAATTATATATAACCGAATTGATATATGTTTTTTATAAAAAAAATTAAATCTAAAATTTATTAATCATAAATTCAATTATAATAATGAATATATTTATTTAAATTGAACAATAATATTTATATTAATAATCCATTAAATTTTTTAAGCTTGAGTGTTCTCTTGGGCGAAGTTTTTATAGATTGAATCCTAATCATTTTCCGAATTTTGCAGGATTTGATCGAGATTGTGGAGGACAGAACAGTTGAAGTCGTTTCGGTGGAGGGCCTCGTGCTGGCATTTGCTGCGATGCAAGTCGGAGATGGCACTACTATCGAAACCCAACTCGTGATTTCGGACTGTGAGAGCCTATCACCCACGACCTCGTGTACAAAAGAGAAACCCAGACCAGAGAAAGAAATACAACGAGAAGGAGATAAATCCAGGCTACGAGTCAAGAAGACTCGGGGTGTTCGATCACGAAGAAAGAAAAGTGAGGGTACGTATATTTTTGTTTCTTTGCATAAATGATCTGAATCTTTAGCCTGGTGTTTTTGTTTTTATTTTTATTCATTTTTTTATTATTTTTTTTTATCGAATGAAGGTGATACCTCCAATTATATAGCTTACACCGCTCTCTCCGGGTAAATTCTACACAATGATTTTTTTTTATTCTACGAACCTTTTTCCAAGGTTATCCAGTTACTGTTGAGATCCAAAATACAGGCCCTCTGCGTTGAAGGCGGCGGCTTTCTTCATTCACGAGACCGGCGTAATTCAGACCAGCTATAGATCATTTTTTGAAATATATCCAATTACAGTTTCACGGCTTCGATTTGAATCGTGAATCGATTGAGGCGACGAAAGGTTATTACTTATTTTATCGCGTGAACGTCATCTAGTTTTTAAATGGAATAAGTGAATCTCGACCAGAGTATACTGAGATGTCACCCACTGTGACTTGTAATTTTCCAGCGAATTTTCCAGACCTTCAAAATTGCTAAAAATTTCCAAGTCTTTGAGTTTCCGAACCAAAATACAATAATGAATCTGTCTTATTTAAAAGCATGTACTAATTCTTATAAAACGATTTCTTTTTCAGACTATCTCTGGATGAAGTTTATCTACGGTTCCAAGAGCGATTCAGCAGACGTCGGACGAAGCTCATTGCCAAAGAAAATATCAAAGAGACGATGGCACGGCTATGCTAAAGCGTCCCACGAAGCATTCTGCCCAACAAAACTCACCTTTCCCGTCCGACGAAGTGTAGATATTGTCAACGCGAGAAGTGAGCAAGATGTGTGATTGCTCTGTGATTACCTCCTCGGATTTTGACGCCATTTTGCTACGAAAAGTTGTGTTGCATTTTAATAATTATAGGGGAATAATATGTCAATTATTCGAATGTGTCATGTGACTCATCCACAGCTGTACTTGATGTTTTAATAGTCCATGTACATTGTTCGACTGAATTTGGTTATTATGATTAAGAATATGCTCTGTAAATAGTGTGGGTATCCTCAAAATTGTTCTTGCCCTGTTGGGACCGGGTTATATGATATTTCTAAGTAGTGTAAAAATAGTATCGGAATGTCATATTGATAGTATAAAAAAGGTATAAAATAGTGTAGGAATAGTGAAAAAAAGATAGGATAGAAATATTATCAACTCGGAATTTTGAGCTCCTCTGGCTTTGATTGATCAGAATTTGTACGAATTTTATCGAATAACTCATTAAAGACGATGACTTTAAATAAAAATTCGTGACCCTTAATCAAAACCCCAAACGCCCAGATAAATGTAGAATAATTGTTATGAAACTGAGTTCTATAAATATTAAACCAAACTTGCAATCTTGCTAGATTTTAAAATATTTTAAACTGTCGAATATTGTTTTGTTTGCAAAGAATCAAACCCCCCCAAAGTGGGCCTCAGCGGAAGTGCTAAAGTTCCGCCAAGAAACATGAAGAATCGAAAGGTAAAGTTATACATTTACATGAATATCCAATGATCCAACTGTATTTGAAGAGTTGTGAACAATGCTAATAATCAATGTGTATCTAATTTGTTCTAGCGCGGACAATGGTATCCCTTGCCAACAGGGGACTTCGTGTTGCCTGAGTTTTGTTCTACAAATTGTACGGCAAAAACTCCCAAGGAGTTTGGGATATGGATCATGCCAATTGTGTTCACGCCCCAGGAAATGAGATCCCACAGTCTCTACGGAATACAAATGTCATGTAATTCTGTCGATGTCAAACCCATGTTTCCTGTACATAGATTGAACGCTGTTCTTAGTGAGTATCGAGATCTTCATCTCCAAAAAATCTTTATCAATCAAGTATTTCCGTGACTGAAAAATTGTAAGGTCTCTACGCACAGATTTTCATATTCTTGGCCATTTCGGTCAAATCTGACGAAGAAATACTATTTTTTTTTTCATCAATAGTCTAAAATAATGTGATGGCGTAGGAAACCACGTCTGGATGAAAGCCATGTATAATTTCTCATGAATTAATTCTTATTTCAGATCTTCTTTGGACGCTATTCAGCTACCATGAAGGTTTCCACAGCCAGTTTTCGGATGCAGTCCGAGGCATTCTGCCGCGGAACAGAAGAACCAACTAACAGGACAACACCCGACGATTGCAGTACGATACCAACCCTTGATTTCCGACGTGATGGACTTGTGGCACACTTAAAATTTCTTTCGCGTCTGAAACTCTTGAACTTCGGTTCGACGACTTGGGGTTTGGATGTAAATTTGTATTTTTACCTGCTCTTACGCGTGTAACCTTTGCAACTTTTTTTATACAATTTTTTGTTTAGTTATTAATGAATCAAGTGCCAGAAGTCAATCAACAGTAAAAGTAAAAATTTCTATTATTCGAAATCCCTAATAGAATTCAGGTAAAATTCGAATCATCATATGGAATTAATATGTTAATGGCGCGAATGTGCCATGTGACTTGGCCAAAGCTGTCCTTGATATTTTGATTATCGCTGTACTTTGTTCGACTGGATGTGTTTGTAATTGTGAACATACTATGTAAATATTCTTATAATTGTTCTTGCAATCGTATTAAGGCCAGATTATACAATATTTCGAAATTGGATGAGAGTAGCGTGAAAATAGAATCGAAATAGTATAAAAATAAGTAGCAAAATGACTATAAGATGAATTGTATAGGAGTAGTGTCCAAAAAAGGTCATGGTATAGAAACAGTCAAAACTATAGTTTGCAGCTGCTCTGATTTCTATTGATCAGAATTTGTACGAATTTCATCGAATAACTCATTAAAGACGATGACTTTATAAAAAAATTCGTCACCCTTAATCAAAACCCCAAACGCCCAGATAAATGTAGAATAACTGTTATGAAACTGAGTTCTATAAATATTAAACCAAACTTGCAATCTTGCTAGATTTTATAATATTTTAAACTGTCGAATATTGTTTTGTTTGCAAAGAATCAACATGAAACATATATTTTATCATGAATTCAATATAATATAATGAGAAAATTTCAAATCAATTTTAATAAGTCCATTCTTTCCAATAGTTTGAATTTTATGATGCTGTGCTTTTTTAAGTGAATTAACTTCGAATATCTAATGATGTAACGATTTTCAATCAGTTTTGAACAACTCACTCCTCCAATAATATTTTGAATTTTAGAATGCTGTGCTTTTTGAGTGGAAGATTGAAAATATCTTGCAGTACAACGTTTTATAATCAGTTTTGATCAACTCACTTTATCTCATATCCTGAATTTGAGAATATTGTGTTTTTTCATGACAATTTCCGGTAACCTTTGATCAATTTAACTCGTTCCAATATTTCGGATTCAAGAATATTGCGCTTTTTGATAACGACCAATTTGATCGATTGACTCTATCCAATATTTTGAATTCTGGTCTGTTGTTGCTCTCTCGAAGTGACTAATATCTTTGAACATATATATAATACGACGATTCCAATAAATTTGTTATCAATTCACTCTTTGTGAATTTCTCACAACAAAAGTCAATAATTTTCGTCTGATCAATTTTCGTCTAACCAGCAGGTTCCAGTTGGAAGAGTAAATTCTATTGGCAGTAGAAATTTCCATGATCAGAATTTGCCGCACACGATGCTCCGGTGAGGCATCCGGGGTACGCCCGGTATTCCACAGAAAAAAATCGTTTCCTAAAAAATAGACCTCCGGGGAAACTCCCGGGGAAACGCCGGAGAATCCGCCCTGCGCACAAAATTTTTTTTTTCACCGGTGAAAATACCGGAGAATATTCTAGAAAATCCGCAATGCCCCAAAAAATATTTGTTTACCGGTGAAAATACCGGAAAATATTCGAGAAAATCCGCCATGCGCCAAAAAAAATTTTACACCGGGGGAAACCCCGGAAAAAGTACCGGCAAATTCACCGTGCACCCCCAGACTCTGGTCACCGGTGACATCCCCGGGGGGAGTGCAGAAAATCCCGCCCCATTCTCTGAAAATTTTTCACCGGGGATATGCCGGGGAAAAAAATGTTCGAATTTTCCCGGTGAACTTACCGGAGATACCACCGGAGTTTCACCGGAGTTTTGCCGGGTATTTCACCGGGGTTCCTCCGGTGTTTGGTCCGGTGACGAAACCGGTGTATTTTTTCATAAGGGCATGCGAAGTGACCGAGTCGGTAAACTGAAACAGTCACCGCGACTCCGTACACCGACTCGGTCAACCGTCTCGGTCACCGACTCGGCCTCTTTCAGTAGGGAAGGAAGTTTCCCCACAATCTCCAGGATCATCAATGAAATTGATTAGATTTTCATTACTTCTTTAGTTGCTATGAATGAATTATTGATTCTTCACTCCTTCAAATCAATAACCAGGGGTAGCGGTGGTTGGCGAGCGGAGCGAGCAGGGGGGCTTGCCCCCCCCCCTAGTATAGATATAGTGACAATGCTAACATTTTTACTTGTAGCTCTGAACAGGGAGCCCATTTGATGGAGTTAGTCTGGATTCTTCATATTCTAGGTGGTACGAGATTGTGAAAAAAGTTAGGTGAGATTTGGTGACCCGCACTTCGTGGGTCCCCCTTGTAAGTGAATCAGTTTAATTTGAAAATTAGTTCTCTCACGAAGTTATTACAATTGTGAATTTTGTTGCAGTTTTACTAGATTGAAATTTTTCCATCTTCTTATGAAAAGTGTGCTCGTTATGAATTGGCGCCACATGTAACTTATGATGTAAAAGGTATTCTTGACCGTGTAAAATATAGAATAAAATGAAATGAATAAATAAGATAAACTTGAAAACTATTCGAAACAAGAGCAGCTGGTGGCAGAATAGTCTCCTTCATAAAAGTTCCTTCTCGACAATTTAAAAATGTCCTGTTTACAAGATGCTGGTACTTGAAATAGCATGGGATTATGATGAGTGTCAGGATTCACAATAAAATCTCTAAAATCTAGTACTGGTTTCAATGCATCAGGAGTGGTAAATGAGAAATCAAGAGTAAAACCTTCCTTCTGATCTTTTAGGAATACATATCCCAAATCCATGTGCGACAGACTTGATCATAGGATGGTAGCTGCTCTTCTTACTTTGCTAGCTACTTTTCTACTGAAGGTGTGATGGGGTGGTGATGATTGCCATCTCCAAGATGGGGTATTGAAGTCTTCAAATATAGGAACTCTATGCTCAGGGTATTCTCCAGATATTTGTTGAACGCTGCCATGGTAATCAGTATAAATATTGGATTCAGAGTTTGATGGGTTATAACAGACTCCGAGAAGGCACTAGTGATCATGTATCCTCATCTCGACAAACATATGTTCAATTTTTGAAATGACTGTTGCACATTTTTGAGATACATGTGAACTCTTCATTGCTATCATAATACTCCCTCCATCTATACAATCACTTGTGTCTTCAACTCTGTTACATCTGGATATCTGATAGCCATGTATTTAATGATGGTGGTCTTACCAGGTGATTTTCTGTTCCACTTTCCAGCCATGTTTCAGTCAGCAAGTAAACATCTGGTATTGGTGTGACCAGATGACAAGATTTTTGAACATTTAATCAGCTAATCTTTTCCCATGTGTTTCACATTTAGATTTTGTAAAACAATTTCTTGTTATGTTTTTCCTGACTCCAGGACTCTCATAGGTTTATAATAGTATTCCAAATCCCTTTTTATCCATTTCACATTCAAATTCTGCTGAAAAATGACTCAGTATTCCCATCTGATCTCATTACTTTCAAGAGTTGAAGTTCAGACTTTGACCCAAGCCTTAATTGTAGAGGGAAAGGATGGGTATACTCGCCAAGTTACACTTATGGAAAAGGGGAAGTGGGAGGGAGGAAATTAGATACCGAACAGAATAACCTCAGATGAGATAAATTAAGAGGCAAACAGTTCACTATAAAGAATCATGTAAAAATCCATGATTACTACAGGAATAGACATCCAACTAAATATCATGATGAAATAAAAACTCGATTGGCATGGTCAGCGCGAAGAATATCACATATATCACATATTGCACAATAAATAGCTGCAGGATTGCAAGTTGTGTGCAAATGCACATACCATGCTTTTGAGGTCAACACTCGTCTGATTAATGATGGAAATTGAGATTCAAGACAGCAGGTGATTAATTGATCACTACTCTAATATAGGGATCAGCATTTGTCATATTATCAATCTTAACAAGAGCAATACCCAAAAAGATACAAATTAGGCATTCCCTGAAAACTTATCTCACCATCTCATCAAAATTCTGATATCAAGCGATGATGATTTTCCCAACTCTCTTAGTTGTGATAATCCTTGCGATCTCAGCTCCCACCGTCTTCTGACTCAACTTCAAAACACAAATTTTCAAGTGCACGTGTAATGTCACAGGCTGTGCACAGGCTGATCCCGTGTTGATATATTGACTCCACTAGTGAGCCTACAGTAGTAGTGAGGAAGATAAGGTAACTGATGCGCGTATTGGGCGACGCGAAAGTTTCTGAATGAGAGAGACAGCGCGAGTATGCTACGCGCGGGATCGTTTGAACCGTGTCGTAGTGTCGTACTCGGTCACTCACGGTCAGTGCTGGGGCTGTCCGTGTCTGACTCTCCTTGGAATTTTGTCAGGGATTGAGTCTACGCGATAACTTCCATCCCACGTAGCACCATGAGTTTCAGAATCGTTTCTCGACGGTTTCATTTGAAACCTGGAAACGTTTCGTAAGGAGGTCTCAGTGAGATTGCGAAAACGTCATAGAAACGTCGAGTTGTCCACTCTTTGAAACGTCCTGGGGGTTTCAGAAACGTTCCAATGATCCAGGAAACGTTGATGAAACGTCTTCGGCTGAAGTATATGGGCCATTTCGGAGCATTTCGACGAATGCCTGCACTAGGGGGAACTGGAAAAAATCCATAAAAATTCTTTTTCCGTTAGTACTATATTAATAAAGTACAAGAAAATTTTTTTTGGATTTTCTCTAAGGCCCCCGTGGGCCCTGGGGCCTAGGGAAGGTCCTTTTTAGGCCCCTTCTTAGCCTATTTCTGGGAAATTATAACTACGCCTAGAATCAACATTTTTGGACGTACCTATGCGCATTTTCTTCCATAAGACTAGTACTTATGAGAGAAGAATAGTTCATGGTCGATACTTAAGCCTAGCAACTTCTAGGAGCTATTTGCCGAGAGAACACTTTAGCGATTTTTGGGCTTGCTTCAAAGTGATGTAGCTCCCACTAGGGGAGAGTGGGGCGAATTAGGACAGAGGCGAATTAGGACAAGCAAGATAGCTCGCTTGTGGGTGAGTCTAGGCTTCCGCCGCATAAAAACATTTTCAATACTATCACAGACAATGGTTTTTATCCCGATTAAACCTTCCGAAACGACACTGGGGGTCCTCGCTGACGTAGGCCGGGGGTGCTTTTTGGGGGCCTCACGCGGTTTATTTCGCAAATGCAAGATCACACGCTGCTTCTGCAAAAGTGGGTCAGCTTAATCGGCATTCAGGGGTCAAAAACTACGTCACAAAACGAAGATTTTGAGCCGTCGTGGGTCAAAATCGGCCCAGTTGAACCCAAGTTATCGCAATTTTGCGAAAAAAACGGTTGGGGGCAATTTAGGACAAACTGGACCCCTGCTGCAAAAGATCGATTGGGATGGATTGAAAACCAATCGAATCCTATCGGGATGAATACATTTCAATCGGTTCTATCATTCAACCGGCGAGAGCAGTATTGGAATTCAATGCAGATCAATCGAACAAAGACCCAATCAAGCTGAATCCTGAATTGTAGAATTGGGATCACAACTGCCAATAGAATTCTATACTGTTGATGAGGATTGATGTAAGCGAATATAATCCAATACTAGTATTCAGCATAGGATCGGACACGGAAGGATGGATGGAAGATCTTTGCTGGTTGAATATGTTTTAATGAACCGATTCAGTGTTGGAATCAATCTAATTGAATAATGGATCTCGTCTCCCACTGCTCTATCGAGATCAATGCTTTAGAAAGTGATTCGATTCGCGAAACGATACTAATTGTCTATCCTAACCAATCCCAAATGACAGGATTGGATTTCACCTTTTGAACACTATTATTTCAACATTCCTCAATCGAACTGAATAATTCTCTGCAGTACTGGGTGTATGATAACCTTGCTCTTTCCTATCCGTTTCAATCATGAATGGACAGATTCGACTCGAATTATGATTGGATCAATTCCAATCATCCCCCTATCACCTATTGCGTGATTGACAAATCGAGCTGAGTACTACAAAATCGGATTGGAATCGTGGATGCATGGTTATTCTATCCTTCCCAATACTCATAATCAGTATTGAACTCCGCTAGATTTCATATATTTCAATCGAATCCAATACTGCTCAGCAGGATTAGAATGGCCTGAAGATGAGTCTTGTTATCGGTCTGAATCCTGCCAAGCAGCATTGAATTGACTGAGTCAATCGATTCCAATGATAACCCTATTACTCACTGCGTGATTGACCAATCGAGCTGAATACTACAAGATCGGATTGAAATCGTGGATGCATGGTTATTCTATCCTTCCCAATACTCACAATCAGTATTGAACTTCGCTGGATTTCATATATTTCAATCGAATCCAATACTGCTCAGCAGGATTGGAATAGCCTGAAGATGAGTTTTGCTATCGGTCTGAATCCTGCCTAGCAGCATTGAATTGACTGAGTCAATCGATTCCAATGATAACCCAATTACTCACTGCGTGATTGACCAATCGAGCTGGATACTACAAAATCGGATTGGAATCGTGGATGCATGGTTATTCTATCCTTCCCAATACTCACAATCAGTATTGAACTCCGCTAGATTTCATATATTTCAATCGAATTCAATACTGCTCAGCAGGATTGGAACGATCTCGAGATGAGTTTTGCTATCGGTCTGAATCCTGCCAAGCAGCATTGAATTGACTGAGTCAATCGATTCCAATGATAACCCAATTACTCACTGCGTGATTGACCAATCGAGCTGAATACTACAAAATCGGATTGAAATCGTGGATGCATGGTTATTCTATCCTTCCCAATACTCACAATCAGTATTCGACTCCGCTAGATTTCATATATTTCAATCGAATCGAATACTGCTCAGCAGGATTGGTACGGCCTGCGGATGAGTCTCGCTATCGGTCTGAATCCTGCCGGGCAGCATTGAGTGGACTTTGTCAAACGATTTCAATGATGACTCGATCACTCACTGCGTGATTGACGAATCGAGCTGAATACTACAAAATCGGATTGGAATCGTGGATGCATGGTTATTCTATCCTTCCCAATACCTACAATCAGTATTGAACTGCGCTGGATTTCATATATTTCAATCGAATTCAATACTGCTCAGCATGATTGGAACGGTCTCGAGATGAGTTTTGCTATCGGTCTGAATCATGCCAGGCAGCATTGAGTGGACTGCGTCAATCGATTTCAATGATGACCCAATTACTCACTGCGTGATTGACCAATCGAGCTGAATACTACAAAATCGGATTGAAATCGTGGATGCATGGTTATTCTATCCTTCCCAATACTCACAATCAGTATTGAACTCCGCTAGATTTCGTATATTTCAATCGAATCCAATACTGCTCAGCAGGATTGGAATGGCCTGAAGATGAGTTTTGCTATCGGTCTGAATCCTGCCGGGCAGCATTGAGTGGACTTTGTCAATCGATTTCGATGATGACTCGATCACTCACTGCGTGATTGACCAATCGAGCTGAATACTACAAAATCGGATTGGAATCGTGGATGCATGGTTATTCTATCCTTCCCAATACCTACAATCAGTATTGAACTGCGCTGGATTTCATATATTTCAATCGAATTCAATACTGCTCAGCAGAATTGGAACGGTCTCGAGATGAGTTTTGCTATCGGTCTGAATCATGCCAGGCAGCATTGAGTGGACTGCGTCAATCGATTTCAATGATGACACAATTACTCACTGCGTGATTGACCAATCGAGCTGAATACTACAAAATCGGATTGAAATCGTGGATGCATGGTTATTCTATCCTTCCCAATACTCACAATCAGTATTGAACTCCGCTAGATTCCGTATATTCCAATCGAATCCAATACTGCTCAGAATGATTGGAACGATTTCGAGATGAGTTTTGCTATCGGTCTGAATCCTGCCAGGCAGCATTGGATTGACTGAGTCAATCGATTGCAATGATAACCCAATCACTCACTGCGTGATTGACAAATCGAGCTGAGTACTACGAAATCGGATTGAAATCGTGGATGCATGGTTATTCTATCCATCCCAATACTCACAATCAGTATTGAACTCCGCCAGATTCCGTATATTCCAATCGAATCCAATACTGCTCAGCAGGATTGGAACGATCTCCAGATGAGTTTTGCTATCGGTCTGAATCCTGCCAGGCAGCATTGGATTGACTGAGCCAATCGATTCCAATGATGACCCAATCACTCTTTGCGTCATTGATCAATCGAGACGAATACTACAGAATCCAGTTGAGATCGTGGGTGCATGGTTATTCTATTTCTCTCAATACTCACAATCAGTATCGAACTCCTCTAGATTTCATACATCTCAATCGAATTCAATACTGCTGAGCAGGATTGGAACGGCCTGAAGATGAGTTTTGCTTTCGGTCTGAATCCTGCCAGGCAGCAACGAGTCGACTGTGTCAATCGATTTCAATGATGACCCAATTACTCACTGCGTGATTGACCAATCGAGCTGAATACTACAAAATCGGATTGAAATCGTGGATGCATGGTTATTCTATCCTTCCCAATACTCACAATCAGTATTGAACTTCGCTGGATTTCATGTATTTCAATCGAATCCAATACTGCTCAGCAGGATTGGAATGGCCTGAAGATGAGTTTTGCTATCGGTCTGAATCCTGCCAAGCAGCATTGAATTGACTGAGTCAATCGATTCCAATGATCACCCAATTACTTACTGCGTAATTGACCAATCGAGCTGAATACTACAAAATCGGATTGATATCGTGGATGCATGGTTACTCTATCCTTCCCAATACTCACAATCAGTATTGAACTCCGCTAGATTTCATATATTTCAATCGAATTCAATACTGCTCAGCAGAATTGGAACGGTCTCGAGATGAGTTTTGCTATCGGTCTGAATCCTGCCGGGCAGCATTGAGTGGACTTTGTCAATCGATTTCGATGATGACTCGATCACTCACTGCGTGATTGACCAATCGAGCTGAATACTACAAAATCGGATTGGAATCGTGGATGCATGGTTATTCTATCCTTCCCAATACCTACAATCAGTATTGAATTGCGCTGGATTTCATATATTTCAATCGAATTCAATACTGCTCAGCAGAATTGGAACGGTCTCGAGATGAGTTTTGCTATCGGTCTGAATCATGCCAGGCAGCATTGAGTGGACTGCGTCAATCGATTTCAATGATGACACAATTACTCACTGCGTGATTGACCAATCGAGCTGAATACTACAAAATCGGATTGAAATCGTGGATGCATGGTTATTCTATCCTTCCCAATACTCACAATCAGTATTGAACTCCGCCAGATTCCGTATATTCCAATCGAATCCAATACTGCTCAGCAGGATTGGAACGATCTCCAGATGAGTTTTGCTATCGGTCTGAATCCTGCCAGGCAGCATTGGATTGACTGAGCCAATCGATTCCAATGATGACCCAATCACTCTTTGCGTCATTGATCAATCGAGACGAATACTACAGAATCCAGTTGAAATCGTGGGTGCATGGTTATTCTATTTCTCTCAATACTCACAATCAGTATCGAACTCCTCTAGATTTCATACATCTCAATCGAATTCAATACTGCTGAGCAGGATTGGAACGGCCTGAAGATGAGTTTTGCTTTCGGTCTGAATCCTGCCAGGCAGCAACGAGTCGACTGTGTCAATCGATTTCAATGATGACCCAATTACTCACCGCGTGATTGACCAATCGAGCTGAATACTACAAAATCGGATTGAAATCGTGGATGCATGGTTATTCTATCCTTCCCAATACTCACAATCAGTATTGAACTTCGCTGGATTTCATGTATTTCAATCGAATCCAGAACTGCTCAGCAGGATTGGAATGGCCTGAAGATGAGTTTTGCTATCGGTCTGAATCCTGCCAAGCAGCATTGAATTGACTGAGTCAATCGATTCCAATGATCACCCAATTACTTACTGCGTAATTGACCAATCGAGCTGAATACTACAAAATCGGATTGATATCGTGGATGCATGGTTATTCTATCCTTCCCAATACTCATAATCAGTATTGAACTCCGCTAGATTTCATATATTTCAATCGAATTCAATACTGCTCAGCAGGATTGGAACGGTCTCGAGATGAGTTTTGCTATCGGTCTGAATCCTGCCAGGCAGCATTGAGTCGACTGCGTCAATCGATTTCAATGATGACCCAATCACTCTTTGCGTCATTGATCAATCGGGATGGATACTACAGAATCCAGTTGAAATCGTGGGTGCATGGTTATTCTATTTCTCTCAATACTCACAATCAGTATTGAACTCCTCTAGATTTCATACATCTCAATCGAATTCAATACTGCTGAGCAGGATTGGTACGCTCTGAGGATGAGTTTCGCTATCGGTCTGAATCCTGCCGGGCAGCATTGAGTCGACTGCATCAATCTATTCCAATGATGACCCAATCACTCTTTGCGTCATTGACTAATATCGAGATGAATACTACAGAATCGAATGGAAATCGTGGGTACATGGTTATTCTATCCTTCTCAATACTCACAATCAGTATTGAACTCCTCTAGGTTTCATATATATCAATCGAATTCAATACTGCTGGGCAGAATTGGAACAGCCTGAAGATGAGTTTTGCTATTGGTCAGGTGAACGGGTTATAAGGTCTGCAATGCTGAGAATCAGTATTGAAATCGATTGAGGCGGATTGAGATCTCGATGTTTGCAATACTGGAAGACGGTACTGGAATCGATCGGGGCAGATAGGATTTCAAGTCCTGAATACTAACAATCATCATTCAGGTATATTGACGTAGATAGAATATACGGTATCCAATGTTAGAGGTCAGTATTTGGATCTATTGAGGCAGATAGGACTTCCCATTCCCAATCTGATACACAGCATTCGAATTAATTCAAGTAGATATGATATAAGGTCTGCAATGCTGAACATCAGTATTGAGATCGATCGAAGCGTAATGCGCTCCCGATATTCCCAATACTGAAATACAGGAGTGGAATCGATTAGGGCAGATAGGATTCCAAGTCCTCAATACTGATATCCCGCATTCAATTCGATTCAGGTAGATATGATATGAGGTCTGCAATGCTGAAAGTCAGGATTGAGATCGATTCAAGCGGATTGAGATCTCAGTGTTTCCAATACTTGAAAATCGTATTGGAATGAGTTGGAGCAGATAGGATCTCAATTCTGCAATACTGATTTTCAACATTAAAATCGATACAAGTAGATAGGATATAATGAGGTCACTTATGCTTACATTTAGTATTGAGATCGATTGAAGTGGACTGAGATAGCAATCTGCCCAATACTGAGAGACAGTACTCAAATCGATTCAGATTATTGGGATATAAGGGCTCCAATACTTACAGTCAGTATTGAGATCGATTAAATTGGGTTAAGATCTCGATATTCCCAATACTGGAAAACAGTACTCAAATCGATTGGGACAGCTAGGATTTCAAGTCCTTAATACTGATATTTAGCATTCAATTCGATTCAGGTAAAAATCATATAAGGTCTGCAATGCTGAACATCAGTATTGAGATCGATTGGAGCGTACTGAGAACCCGATGTTTCCAATACTGAAATACAGTACTGGAATAGACTGGGGCAGATAGGATGGCAAGTCCCGGATACTGATATCTAGCACTGATATCCAGCATTCATTCCGATTAAGGTAGATAGGATATGAGGTTTCTGATGCTTACTTTCAGTTATCAGATCGATTGAAGTGGATTGAGATCCCGATATTCCCAATACTGAAATACAGTACTGGAATCGATTGGGGCAGATAGGATCTCAAGTCCTCAATACTGATATCCAGCATTTAAATCGATTCAAGGAGATAGGATATAAGATCTGCAATGCTGAAAATCAGTATTGAGATCGATTGAAGCTGATTGAGAACCCGATGTTTCCACTACTGAAATACAGTACTGAAATCGATTCGGGCAGGTAGGATTTTTAGTCCTCAATACGGATATCCAGCATTCAAATCGATTCAAGTAGATAGGATATAAGATCTGCAATGCTGAAAATCAGTATTGAGATCGATTGAAGCGGATTGAGAACCCGATGTTTCCACTACTGAAATACAGTACTGAAATCGATTCGGGCAGGTAGGATTTTTAGTCCTCAATACTGATATCCAGCATTCAAATCGATTCAAGTAGATAGGATATAAGATGTGCATTGTTGGAAATCAGTATTGAAATCGATTGAAGCGGATTGAGAACCCGATGTTTCCAATACTGAAAAACAGTTCTGGAATCGATTGGGGCAGTTAGGATTTCAAGTCCTCAATACCGAAATCCAGCATCCAAATCGATTCAAGTAGATAGGATATAAGGTTTCTAATGCTTACTTCCAGTATTGAGATCGATTGAAGTGAATTGAGATAGCGATCTACCCAATACTGAGAGACAGTACTCACATCGATTCAGGTTATTAGAATATAAGGGCTAGAATACTCACAGTCAGTATTGAGATCGATTGAAGTGGGTTGAGATCTCGAAGTTCCCAATACTCGAAAACAGTACTGGATTCGACTGGGCAGATAGGATTTCAAGTCCCCAATACTGATATTTAGCATTCAATTCGATTCAGGTAAAAATCATATAAGGTCTGCAATGCTGAACATCAGTATTGAGATCGATTGGAGCGTACTGAGAACCCGATGTTTCCAATACTGAAATACAGTACTGGAATCGACTGGGGCAGATAGGATTGCAAGTCCTGAATACTGATATCTAGCACTGATATCCAGCATTCATTCCGATTCAGGTAGATAGGATATGAGGTTTCTGATGCTTACTTTCAGTATTCAGATCGATTGAAGTGGATTGAGATCCCGATATTCCCAATACTGAAATACAGTACTGGAATCGATTGGGACAGATAGGATCTCAAGTCCTCAATACTGATATCCAGCATTTAAATCGATTCAAGGAGATAGGATATGAGATCTGCAATGCTGAAAATCAGTATTGAGATCGATTGAAGCGGATTGAGAACCCGATGTTTCCAATACTGAAATACAGTACTGAAATCGATTGGGGCAGATAGGATTTCGAGTCCTCAATACTGATATCTAGCATTCAAATCGATTCAAGTAGATAGGATACAAGATCTGCAATGCTGTAAATCAGTATTGAGATCGATTCAAGCGGATTGAGAACCCGATGTTTCCAATACTGAAATACAGTACTGAAATCGATTGGGGCAGATAGGATTTCGAGTCCTCAATACTGATATCTAGCATTCAATCCGATTCAGGTAAATATCATATGAGGTCTGCAATGCTGAAAATCAGTATTGAAATCGATTGAAGCGGATTGAGAACCCGATGTTTCCAATACTGGAAAACAGTTCTGGAATCGATTGGGGCAGTTAGGATTTCAAGTCCTCAATACTGAAATCCAGCATCCAAATCGATTCAAGTAGATAGGATATAAGGTTTCTAATGCTTACTTCCAGTATTGAGATCGATTGAAGTGGATTGAGATAGCGATCTACCCAATACTGAGAGGCAGTACTCGAATCGATTCAGGTTATTAGAATATAAGGGCTAGAATACTCACAGTCAGTATTGAGATCGATTGAAGTGGGTTGAGATCTCGAAGTTCCCAATACTCGAAAACAGTACTGGATTCGACTGGGCAGATAGGATTTCAAGTCCCCAATACTGATATTCAGCGTTCAAATCGATTCAGGACGATGAATAAACTCGTCAATGCTCATAGTCAGTATTGGAACCGATAGACGTAGTGTGAGTTACTGAACTTCCCATTCCTGAAAGTTAGTATTGGAATCGATTGAGGCCGATAGAATTTGAGTGGCTGACGCTAGGCGGCGTTTCGATGACCATCTCAGTTTGCATCCAAATATCATGGGATTGCTTTCTCGCAAGCGACGAACCATCTCTTCTGTTCCTATATAAGACTGATGAGTGACAGAACCTCCAAATAGCGTTTAGTTATGTAATGCGATGATATGTTAATGCGATCATGATTCAAATAAGTATTGAAATGTATTGAAACCTTACCTGTAATGTGAGTGATGTATATGTGAGACGTTGATTTGTAATAATGACTGAAAGTCAGTATTGAGGTCGATTGAGGCCGACTGAGTTCTCGATGTTCCCAATACTGAAAATCAGTATTGGAATCGATTGAGGCGGATAGGATTTCGGATATCCAATACTGATTCCCAGCATTCAAATCGATTCATATGAATAGGATATGAGGTGTCCAATGATTCTATTCAGTATTGAGTTCGATTGAGGTTCCAATACAGAATAACAGTATTGGAATCGATTGAGGCGGATAGGATTTCGGATATCCAATACTGATTTCCAGCATTCAAATCGATTCAGATGAATAGGATATAAGGTGTCCAATGATTCTAGTCAGTATTGAGTTCGATTGAGGTTCCAATGCAGAATAACAGTATTGGAATCGATTGAGGCGGATTGGATTTCGGATATCCAATACTGATTTCCAGCATTCAAATCGATTCAGATAAATAGGATATGAGGTGTCCAATGATTCTATTCAGTATTGAGTTCGATTGAGGTTCCAATGCAGAATAACAGTATTGAAATCGATTGAGGCGGATTGGATTTTGGATATCCAATACTGATTTCCAGCATTCAAATCGATTCAGATGAATAGGATATAAGGTGTCCAATGATTCTAGTCAGTATTGAGTTCGATTGAGGTTCCAATGCAGAATAACAGTATTGGAATCGATTGAGGCGGATAGGATTTCGGATATCCAATACTGATTTCCAGCATTCAAATCGATTCAGATGAATAGGATATGAGGTGTCCAATGATTCTATTCAGTGTTGAGTTCGATTGAGGTTCCAATACAGAATAACAGTATTGAAATCGATTGAGGCGGATTGGATTTCGGATATCCAATACTGATTTCCAGCATTCAAATCGATTCAGATGAATAGGATATAAGGTGTCCAATGATTCTAGTCAGTATTGAGTTCGATTGAGGTTCCAATGCAGAATAACAGTATTGGAATCGACTGAGGCGGATAGGATTTCGGATATCCAATACTGATTTCCAGCATTCAAATCGATTCAGATGAATAGGATATAAGGTCTCCAATGATTCTAGTCAGTATTGAGGTCGATTGGCAATCTCTCTCTCAATGCGTATAGTCGGCATTGGTAAAGATTGGTCAACACTGTTTGAATCCCGATCAACATCATTGATCGCGATTGAACTCCAATCTTCTCCAATCCTGAAAATCATGTTTCAAATTCATCATAAGTTTCTAGATTCAGATCGATTGAGTGTTTTTCTATCGAATCCAATCGAACTTTTGCAGCAGGGACGGGGCGAATTAGGACAATGCTAAATCCCATTTAAAATTGGTCGACCGATCGCCTGCCCGTGTTTTTCGATGATAATTACCCGTATCTATATATGTTATATAGATATAATATGATGTATATTGTATATTGATACATATTATGTATATTATATATTATATAATATATATATATATATGATGTATATTGGGTATATTATATATGAATGATGTATACTGGGCGTTTTTCGAGGCGCGGGAGGTTCAGGGATAGTTAGGTGATTGATAATGGGTAAGAAAATGAAGTTACGATGTCCAATGGCCATCTTATCAGTTTAGAGGTCAGAAGTCGCTTTCAACGTGTTCCAAGATAGTCCTCGATTTTCGCATTTTCACTGTGGCACTCGCTGATATTGGGTTGATTGTGGCACTCCATCATTTGGATCGTTGACTTAGGGCGAGTGAGGGTACCTCCAATATGAAGAAAAACGAATTGAATTCGACTCTTAGAAGCCGCGAGTCGATTGCTGATTTGCTGAAGACGGTAGTGTACCAATGAAGCGCCTATTTCAATAATGCTGAAGAATGACACAAAAATGGCTCGCTTTCTGAGGCTCTAGGAGGATGTAAAGGTCGCGGGCGAGTTTCCCTCTGTACTTAGGATTACTACTACATTTGATGAGCAAAATCGACTCTAATAGTTGAGGAATATTGTAATATACCTCAATTTTTGAAGGCTGTCCTCATTTGCCCCCAAAACTGTTCTAAAAAGCCCTCAAACGCGAGGCGAATTAGGACAGATTTTTTTTCTCAAACTTCCAAAAAAATTATGAAAGCGGTGACCTGGAGGTCTGAAATTTTTTTACAATATATTCAATAGTTGAACTTTCAAGTCCCGTAGCGCGCCTATCCCTAAGTATCGCGAGATAGCCCCACTGCAAAACCTGTCCTAATTCGCCCCACTCTCCCCTAGACATGTGATAATCGACTTCGAGAAGTTGTCATTTTGAAGGTCTTGGAAAAACCTACAATTTGACCACTGGTAAAATTCGATTACTGTACTTTCTCCAGGAATTACAGTCATCACAAGCTGAGCAAATTCGTAAAAATGCCAAACTTTGAGCTCAATTTGAAAAAATCATCATTTTTTGCTTCGACCCCAAACCTGTGCGACTATGTTTTTTGATACAAATACTACCAATTAGAAGAATAACCTGGGTGGGGTATCCGCATGTTCGAGCCCTGTAAGATGGCGTTGAAGTCAGCTCTCTAAGGTAGAAAAAGTCACGTGATATGCAAGAGGCAAGTTCAAAAATTTGAACAAATTTGGCATAGAGTCATTTAAACAACTGCGAGTGACAAAATCGTCAAAGTTTACGTGTTTGAGTTGATGAAACATTTAGAGGAATATAATAAATCGGGTTGTAGACCGTTCTGTGATGGGTTGTTTACTGTTTACTTCTACCTTGGAGAGTTTCTTTCCCTCGCCGCTAGATGTGCCACTTTTGGTCGAATGTGCGGATTGAATTGCCGATTTTATTCCGCCAATTTAAAACACCCTTTTTTGACTTTTTGCTCAGAATGACCTCACAGGTATGGCTCGCATATGCTTCCATCTGAACAGATGTGCATCAATCTGTGTGGGTTCACTCCCCAATGTACCCCCAAATATGTGTGGAAACTTCCGGAGGCGAGCCTCGAGCTAGATGCGAGCAGTCGGTCCTATTTCACGAGTTGAAAATGGGCATTATTTCGTCTATTTGGACGCAGGCGAGTGCGAGTGGGATTTCACTCATTCTAGCTCACAAATATAAGCGGCTAAAGTAGGGATACGATCATGATTTTCTGACTCAAAATGATCATCTAAACACGACTCATGGTCGATTTGGCTTTTATCCAACGTCTGAAGGCACTCCATTCCCTCCCCTCTTTCTCTGGCGGTAAGTGTCTCCACACGCATTCAACATCGCTTCGTGCTAGAACATCTTCTTGATCATCAAAACGTCGTCCCAAGCGGCACTTTTTGCAGATTGGACTTCCTCCTGCAGGCTCATACCACTGGAGCATCACTGCATGGCTCCTGCTAGAGCCTGGGAGGAATAATTCCAATTCTGCAACTCCAACAACAACATCAAGTTGGCAGTGCTTGGCGCCGAAAGTGAGCTTTCTGCGCATGCTCGGAGGTCGTCTGCTACGCTGGCCTGCCTCGCTGTCTCGCTGTCTGCTGCATGATGAGCGACAACACCTGTTGTGTCTGCAACAACACCTTACGCGTGGGCAGCAGAGAATGCGGCATCTGCAAAAGACCAGCCCATGTCAAGTGCTCGAAATCATCTCGAGGAGCAGTGACATGTGAAAGATGTCTGCAGGTGGGCGAAACTCCAGATGCACAGTTATCATCGAGTGCGTCAAAGCAGACGACTACGACTTCTCGCCTCAGCATAGGCATCCCAAATTGCCAACAGCCAGAGGGAGAGAGAAGGAAAGTACGAAATCGCAAAGACGTGTGAGTAGTCAGCCCATCTCACACACGCGGCTCAGCTCGCGCACTCCGTCAGGATTGTCTCCCCCCGCTCCGCAGCATACCATGCCGCGGGACCGGGCCGCAGCGCGAAGCTCCCCACCACCAATGCCTCTCTGTCCACCGAGAGAGAGCCCGCAGCTCTCGCTAGAGGGGGATATGCTATGGCCTGCCGATCTGTCTCCGTCAAGTGGCGCCACCCTGCAGCAGTCCAACACAGTAGAGCTCGCGAATATTCAAAAGCAGCGAACGGACGCGCGGCCCACTGTTACCACCCAGTCGCTGCTCACCACACCACCTGTGGACCACGCTGTCAGGCCGGTGGAGAGTAACAGCCCCGACATCTCGGGACAACCTGCAGTACCACCCTGCTGCAAAAGTTCGATTGGATTCGATAGAAAAACACTCAATCGATCTGAATCTAGAAACTTATGATGAATTTGAAACATGATTTTCAGGATTGGAGAAGATTGGAGTTCAATCGCGATCAATGATGTTGATCGGGATTCAAACAGTGTTGACCAATCTTTACCAATGCCGACTATACGCATTGAGAGAGAGATTGCCAATCGACCTCAATACTGACTAGAATCATTGGAGACCTTATATCCTATTCATCTGAATCGATTTGAATGCTGGAAATCAGTATTGGATATCCGAAATCCTATCCGCCTCAATCGATTCCAATACTGTTATTCTGCATTGGAACCTCAATCGAACTCAATACTGACTAGAATCATTGGAGACCTTATATCCTATTCATCTGAATCGATTTGAATGCTGGAAATCAGTATTGGATATCCGAAATCCAATCCGCCTCAATCGATTTCAATACTGTTATTCTGTATTGGAACCTCAATCGAACTCAATACTGAATAGAATCATTGGACACCTCATATCCTATTCATCTGAATCGATTTGAATGCTGGAAATCAGTATTGGATATCCGAAATCCTATCCGCCTCAATCGATTCCAATACTGTTATTCTGCATTGGAACCTCAATCGAACTCAATACTGACTAGAATCATTGGACACCTTATATCCTATTCATCTGAATCGATTTGAATGCTGGAAATCAGTATTGGATATCCGAAATCCAATCCGCCTCAATCGATTTCAATACTGTTATTCTGTATTGGAACCTCAATCGAACTCAATACTGAATAGAATCATTGGACACCTCATATCCTGTTCATCTGAATCGATTTGAATGCTGGAAATCAGTATTGGATATCCGAAATCCTATCCGCCTCAATCGATTCCAATACTGTTATTCTGCATTGGAACCTCAATCGAACTCAATACTGACTAGAATCATTGGACACCTTATATCCTATTCATCTGAATCGATTTGAATGCTGGAAATCAGTATTGGATATCCGAAATCCTATCCGCCTCAATCGATTCCAATACTGTTATTCTGCATTGGAACCTCAATCGAACTCAATACTGACTAGAATCATTGGACACCTTATATCCTATTCATCTGAATCGATTTGAATGCTGGAAATCAGTATTGGATATCAGAAATGCTATGCGCATCAATCGATCCCAATACTGATTTTCAGTATTGGGAACATCGAGAACTCAATCGGCCTCAATCGACCTCAATACTGACTTTCAGTCATTATTACAAATCAACGTCTCACATATACATCACTCACATTACAGGTAAGGTTTCAATACAATTCAATACTTATTTTAATCATGATCGCATTAACATATCATCGCATTACATAACTAAACGCTATTTGGAGGTTCTGTCACTCATCAGTCTTATATAGGAACAGGAGAGATGGTTCGTCGCTTGCGAGAAAGCAATCCCATGATATTTGGATGCAAACTGAGATGGTCATCGAAACGCCGCCTAGCGTCAGCCACTCGAATTCTATCGGCCTCAATCGATTCCAATACTAACTTTCAGGAATGGAAAGTTCAATAACTGACACTACGTCTATCGGTTCCAATACTGACTATGAGCATTGACGAGTTTATTTATCGTCCTGAATCGATTTGAATGCTGAATATCAGTATTGGGGACTTGAAATCCTATCTGCCCAGTCGAATCCAGTACTGTTTTCGAGTATTGGGAACTTCGAGATCTCAACCCACTTCAATCGATCTCAATACTGACTGTGAGTATTCTAGCCCTTATATTCTAATAACCTGAATCGATTTGAGTACTGTCTCTCAGTATTGGGTAGATCGCTATCTCAATCCACTTCAATCGATCTCAATACTGGAAGTAAGCATTAGAAACCTTATATCCTATCTACTTGAATCGATTTGGATGCTGGATTTCAGTATTGAGGACTTGAAATCCTAACTGCCCCAATCGATTCCAGAACTGTTTTTCAGTATTGGAAACATCGGGTTCTCAATCCGCTTCAATCGATTTCAATACTGATTTTCAGCATTGCAGACCTCATATGATATTTACCTGAATCGGATTGAATGCTAGATATCAGTATTGAGGACTCGGAATCCTATCTGCCCCAATCGATTTCAGTACTGTATTTCAGTATTGGAAACATCGGGTTCTCAATCCGCTTCAATCGATCTCAATACTGATTTTCAGCGTTGCAGATCTTATATCCTATCTGCTTGAATCGATTTGAATGCTGGATATCGGTATTGAGGACTTAAAATCCTACCTGCCCGAATCGATTTCAGTACTGTATTTCAGTAGTGGAAACATCGGGTTCTCAATCCGCTTCAATCGATCTCAATACTGATTTTCAGCGTTGCAGATCTTATATCCTATCTACTTGAATCGATTTAAATGCTGGATATCAGTATTGAGGACTTGAGATCCTATCTGCCCCAATCGATTCCAGTACTGTATTTCAGTATTGGGAATATCGGGATCTCAATCCACTTCAATCGATCTGAATACTGAAAGTAAGCATCAGAAACCTCATATCCTATCTACCTGAATCGGAATGAATGCTGGATATCAGTGCTAGATATCAGTATTCAGGACTTGCCATCCTATCTGCCCCAGTCGATTCCAGTACTGTATTTCAGTATTGGAAACATCGGGTTTTCAGTACGCTCCAATCGATCTCAATACTGATGTTCAGCATTGCAGACCTTACATGATTTTTACCTGAATCGAATTGAATGCTAAATATCAGTATTGGGGACTTGAAATCCTATCTGCCCAGTCGAATCCAGTACTGTTTTCGAGTATTGGGAACTTCGAGATCTTAACCCACTTCAATCGATCTCAATACTGACTGTGAGTATTCTAGCCCTTATATTCTAATAACCTGAATCGATTTGAGTACTGTCTCTCAGTATTGGGTAGATCGCTATCTCAATCCACTTCAATCGATCTCAATACTGGAAGTAAGCATTAGAAACCTCATATCCTATCTACTTGAATCGATTTGGATGCTGGATTTCAGTATTGAGGACTTGAAATCCTAACTGCCCCAATCGATTCCAGAACTGTTTTTCAGTATTGGAAACATCGGGTTCTCAATCCGCTTCAATCGATTTCAATACTGATATTCAGCATTGCAGATCTCATATGATATCTACCTGAATCGGATTGAATGCTAGATATCAGTATTGAGGACTCGGAATCCTATCTGCCCCAATCGATTTCAGTACTGTATTTCAGTATTGGAAACATCGGGTTCTCAATCCGCTTCAATCGATCTCAATACTGATTTTCAGCATTGCAGATCTTATATCCTATCTACTTGAATCGATTTAAATGCTGGATATCAGTATTGAGGACTTGAGATCCTATCTGCCCCAATCGATCCCAGTACTGTATTTCAGTATCGGGAATATCGGGATCTCAATCCACTTCAATCGATCTGAATACTGAAAGTAAGCATCAAAAACCTCATATCCTATCTACTTGAATCGGAATGAATGCTGGATATCAGTGCTAGATATCAGTATTCAGGACTTGCCATCCTATCTGCCCCAGTCGATTCCAGTACTGTATTTCAGTATTGGAAACATCGGGTTCTCAGTACGCTCCAATCGATCTCAATACTGATGTTCAGCATTGCAGACCTTATATGATTTTCACCTGAATCAAATTGAATGCTGAATATCAGTATTAAGGACTTGAAATCCTAGCTGTCCCAATCGATTTGAGTACTGTTTTCCAGTATTGGGAATAACGAGATCTTAACCCAATTTAATCGATCTCAATACTGACTGGAAGTATTGGATCCCTTATATCCCAATAATCTGAATCGATTTGAGTACTGTCTCTCAGTATTGGGCAGATTGCTATCTCAGTCCACTTCAATCGATCTCAATACTAAATGTAAGCATAAGTGACCTCATTATATCCTATCTACTTGTATCGATTTTAATGTTGACAATCAGTATTGCAGAATTGAGATCCTATCTGCTCCAACTCATTCCGATACCATTTTCAAGTATTAGGAACACTGAGATCTCAATCCGCTTGAATCGATCTCAATCCCGACTTTCAGCATTGCAGACCTCATATCATATTTACCTGAATCGGATTGAATGCGGAATATCAGTATTGAGGACTTGAATCCTATCTGCCCTAATCGATTCCAGTTCTGTATTTCAGTATTGGGAATATCGGGAGCGCATTACGCTTCGATCGATCGCAATACTGATGTTCAGCATTGCAGACCTTATATCATATCTACTTGAATTAATTCGAATGCTGTGTATCAGATTGGGAATGGGAAGTGCTATCTGCCTCAATAGATCCAAATACTGACCTCTAACATTGGATACCGTATATTCTATCTACGTCAATATACCTGAATGATGATTGTTAGTATTGAGGACTTGAAATCCTATCTGCCCCGATCGATTCCAGTACCGTCTTCCAGTATTGCAAACATCGAGATCTCAATCCGCCTCAATCGATTTCAATACTGATTCTCAGCATTGCAGACCTTATAACCCGTTCACCTGACCAATAGCAAAACTCATATTCAGGCTGTTCCAATTCTGCCCAGCACTATTGAACTCAATTGATATATATGAAACCTAGAGGAGTTCAATACTGGTTGTGAGTATTGAGAAGGATAGAATAACCATGTACCCACGATTTCCATTCGATTCTGTAGTATTCATCTCGATATTAGTCAATGACGCAAAGAGTGATTGGGTCATCATTGGAATAGATTGATGCAGTCGACTCAACGCTGCCCGGCAGGATTCAGACCGATAGCGAAACTCATCCTCAGAGCGTACCAATCCTGCTCAGCAGTATTGAATTCAATTAAAATACATGGAATTCAGAGGAGTTCGATACCGATTGTAAGTATTCAGGAGGATAGAAACCACTTTTTCACGATCGGTATTCCATCCTATAGTATTAAGCTCGATTGGCCAATCACGCAATGAGTGATTGGGTCATCATTGAAATCGATTGACGCAGTCGACTCGTTGCTGCCTGGCAGGATTCAGACCGAAAGCAAAACTCATCTTCAGGCCGATCCAATCCTGCTCAGCACTATTGAATTCGATTGAGATGTATGAAATCTAGAGGAGTTCAATACTGATTGTGAGTATTGAGAGAAATAGAATAACCATGCACCCGCGATTTCAACTGGATTCTGTAGTATTCATCTCGATTGATCAATGACGCAAAGAGTGATTGGGTCATCATTGAAATCGATTGATGCAGTCAATTCAATGCTGCTTGGCAGGATTCAGACCGATAGCAAAACTCATCTTCAGGCCATTCCAATCCTGCTGAGCAGTATTGGATTCGATTGAAATATATGAAATCCAGCGAAGTTCAATACTGATTGTGAGTATTGGGAAGGATAGAATAACCATGCATCCACGATTTCAATCCGATTCTGTGGTATTCAGCTAGATTGGTCAATCACGCAGTGAGTAATTGGGTTATCATTGGAATCGATTGACTCAGTCAATCCAATCCTGCCTGGCAGGATTCAGACCGATAGCAAAACTCATCTCGAGATCGTTCCAATCCTGCTGAGCAGTATTGGATTCGATTGGAATATACGGAATCTGGCGGAGTTCAATACTGATTGTGAGTATTGGGAAGGATAGAATAACCATGCATCCACGATTTCAATCCGATTTTGTAGTACTCAGCTCGATTTGTCAATCACGCAGTGAGTAATTGGGTTATCATTGGAATCGATTGACTCAGTCAATCCAATGCTGCCTGGCAGGATTCAGACCGATAGCAAAACTCATCTCGAGATCGTTCCAATCCTGCTGAGCAGTATTGGATTCGATTGGAATATACGGAATCTGGCGGAGTTCAATACTGATTGTGAGTATTGGGACGAATAGAATAACCATGCATCCACGATTTCAATCTGATTTTGTAGTATTCAGCTCGATTTGTCAATCACGCAGTGAGTAATTGGGTTATCATTGAAATCGATTGACGCAGTCCACTCAATGCTGCCTGGCATGATTCAGACCGATAGCAGAACTCATCTCGAGATCGTTCCAATCCTGCTGAGCAGTATTGGATTCGATTGGAATATACGAAATTCAGGGGAGTTCAATACTGATTGTGAGTATTGGGGAGGATAGAATAACCATGCATACACGATTTCAATACGATTTTGTAGTATTCAGCTCGATTGGTCAATCACGCGGTGAGTAATTGGGTCATCATTGAAATCGATTGACGCAGTCCACTCAATGCTGCCTGGCATGATTCAGACCGATAGCAGAACTCATCTCGAGACCGTTCCAATCCTGCTGAGCAGTATTGAATTCGATTGAAATATATGAAATCCAGCGCAGTTCAATACTGATTGTAGGTATTGGGAAGGATAGAATAACCATGCATCCACGATTCCAATCCGATTTTGTAGTATTCAGCTCGATTGGTCAATCACGCAGTGAGTGATCGAGTCATCATTGAAATCGATTGACAAAGTCCACTCAATGCTGCCCGGCAGGATTCAGACCGATAGCGAGACTCATCCGCAGGCCATACCAATCCCGCTGAGCAGTATTCAACTTCGCTAGATTCCATATATTTCAATCGAATCGAATGCTGCCCGGCAGGATTCAGACCGATAGCGAGACTCATCCGCAGGCCGTACCAATCCCGCTGAGCAGTATTCGATTCGATTGAAATATATGAAATCTAGCGAAGTTGAATACTGATTGTGAGTATTGGGAAGGATAGAATAACCATGCATCCACGATTTCAATCCGATTTTGTAGTATTCAGCTCGATTGGTCAATCACGCAGTAAGTAATTGGGTTATCATTGGAATCGATTGACTCAGTCAATTCAATGCTGCTTGGCAGGATTCAGACCGATAGCAAAACTCATCTCGAGATCGTTCCAATCCTGCTGAGCAGTATTGAATTCGATTGAAATATATGAAATCTAGCGGAGTTCAATAATGATTGTGAGTATTGGGAAGGATAGAATAACCATGCATCCACGATTCCAATCCGATTTTGTAGTATTCAGCTCGATTGGTCAATCACGCAGTGAGTAATTGGGTTATCATTGGAATCGATTGACTCAGTCAATTCAATGCTGCTTGGCAGGATTCAGACCGATAGCAAAACTCATCTCGAGACCGTTCCAATCCTGCTGAGCAGTATTGAATTCGATTGAAATATATGAAATCCAGCGCAGTTCAATACTGATTGTAGTTATTGGGAAGGATAGAATAACCATGCATCCACGATTCCAATCCGATTTTGTAGTATTCAGCTCGATTGGTCAATCACGCAGTGAGTGATCGAGTCATCATTGAAATCGATTGACAAAGTCCACTCAATGCTGCCCGGCAGGATTCAGACCGATAGCGAGACTCATCCGCAGGCCGTACCAATCCCGCTGAGCAGTATTCAACTTCGCTAGATTCCATATATTTCAATCGAATCGAATGCTGCCCGGCAGGATTCAGACCGATAGCGAGACTCATCCGCAGGCCGTACCAATCCCGCTGAGCAGTATTCGATTCGATTGAAATATATGAAATCTAGCGAAGTTGAATACTGATTGTGAGTATTGGGAAGGATAGAATAACCATGCATCCACGATTTCAATCCGATTTTGTAGTATTCAGCTCGATTGGTCAATCACGCAGTAAGTAATTGGGTTATCATTGGAATCGATTGACTCAGTCAATTCAATGCTGCTTGGCAGGATTCAGACCGATAGCAAAACTCATCTCGAGATCGTTCCAATCCTGCTGAGCAGTATTGAATTCGATTGAAATATATGAAATCTAGCGGAGTTCAATAATGATTGTGAGTATTGGGAAGGATAGAATAACCATGCATCCACGATTCCAATCCGATTTTGTAGTATTCAGCTCGATTGGTCAATCACGCAGTGAGTAATTGGGTTATCATTGGAATCGATTGACTCAGTCAATTCAATGCTGCTTGGCAGGATTCAGACCGATAGCAAAACTCATCTTCAGGCCATTCCAATCCTGCTGAGCAGTATTGGATTCGATTGAAATATATGAAATCCAGCGAAGTTCAATACTGATTGTGAGTATTGGGAAGGATAGAATAACCATGCATCCACGATTTCAATCCGATTTTGTAGTATTCAGCTCGATTGGTCAATCACGCAGTGAGTAATTGGGTTATCATTGGAATCGATTGACTCAGTCAATTCAATGCTGCTTGGCAGGATTCAGACCGATAGCAAAACTCATCTTCAGGCCGTTCCAATCCTGCTGAGCAGTATTGGATTCGATTGAAATATATGAAATCTAGCGGAGTTCAATACTGATTATGAGTATTGGGAAGGATAGAATAACCATGCATCCACGATTTCAATCCGATTTTGTAGTACTCAGCTCGATTTGTCAATCACGCAATAGGTGATAGGGGGATGATTGGAATTGATCCAGGCATAATTCGACTCGAATCTGTCCATTCATGATTGAAACGGATAGGAATGAGCAAGGTTATTATACACCCAGTACTGCAGAGAATTATTCAGTTCTATTGAGGAATGTAGAAATAATAGTGTTCAAAAGGTGAAATCCAATCCTGTTATTCGGGATTGGTTAGGATAGACAATTAGTATCGTTTCGCGAATCGAATCACTTTCTGAAGCATTGATCTCGATAGAGCAGTGGGAGACGAGATCCATTATTCAATTAGATTGATTCCAATACTGAATCGGTTAATTAAAACATATTGAACCAGCAAAGATCTTCCATCCATCCTTCCGTGTCCGATCCTATGCTGAATACTAGTATTGGATTATATTCGCTTACATCAATCCTCATCAACAGTATAGAATTCTATTGGCAGTTGTGATCCCAATTCTACAATTCAGGATTCAGCTTGATTGGGTCTTTGTTCGATTGATCTGCATTGAATTCCAATACTGCTCTCGCCGGTTGAATGATAGAACCGATTGAAATGTATTCATCCCGATAGGATTCGATTGGTTTTCAATCCATCCCAATCGATCTTTTGCAGCAGGGCATCAGCATCGACAACGACGAATTCTCCTGAACCTGAATGGGTATTTATGGCGCAGTCTATACTGGACCTCTTTTATCAACAATATGACGTGCTCCGGGATCAGCTCGTCGAAATAAAATCTCTCGTGAGTCGACAAAACGTTGCCATTCCCTCTCCATCTCTCACGCCAGCAGTGGAACAATGGATGATCGCCTATTGGAACGTGTATCTTCTCTCGAGAAACTTATCGAGAGGCAAAACTCCCAGCTGGAGGAGCTTCGCTTGGATCACCAACTTCTCCTGGAGCAGAATACTACCATGAAAGGCCAGCTTCCTCTGACTGAGCTATTAGAAGGTCACCAGTGTAGTCTGCGAGATAGAGAATGTAGAATCAACGAGAATAGTGATGTCGAATCGTCACATCAATTCTCGTTCACTCTTTCCCCTAGAACCCATTCCACCTAGAATGGACAAGTCCCCCCACTCACACGCTGGGTAGCAAAGACAGGGACACGGCAATGACGGACTTGAGCACTGTGAATTAATTATTAATGGTGTTTTGAAAGAAAATCCTAGCACAGCTATCTGATACTTGTTACGCAGTGCTCAAGTCCATTCTCCCCTCATTAGAGAAGGCAGACATAGCTGGTGTCCATGTCCTGCAACCAGGGCGTGCATCTGGGGAGAGGCCTCCAACTGGAAATCGCGATTCGGTCCCATCTTCACGAACCTCAGCTGCCATCTCGCGCACTTTACCATCATGCGAAGTCCAACTCTCCAGTAGTCGACTAGTCGGTAAAGTGATTCGGGCTATACGTGCAATCACCGACAATCATTTCACGGCTGAAAATATCCAGCCAGAGTTACTCGACCCAGATACGGAAGCTCATGTGCCAGACCGTAAAATCTTCATAAATGAGATGCTTCCCCGTGATACATACAAAGAATATATACGTTTGAGGTCGATTGCACGTGGCTTGGGTCTAAAATACGTCTGGCACAGTGGCGGACGTTTCTGGGTTAGACGGAAGAATGGTGAGCGAGCGCATACGTTTGAATCTCTCGCTGATCTGCAAATCATTCAAACGGCCTGTCAAAGTGCTCCAGAACGTGCCCATGCGTCTTCTAATAACACCCAGAGCTGCACCAGCGTTCCGGAGCAAAGTAGAGCTTCGGCAGCAGAATCAGCAAAGACTCCCTGACTAGATACGGCTGCTGAAGAGCGATGAGGGATGGGCAGTTCCTTGAAAGCGGGATTTATCAACCTTAACTCCCTGACAGATAAGATTGAGCATCTACGCTTGCTCGTTGCTAACGATCCCTTCTACCATCTATTCGGGGTGGCTGAGTCGAAACTAGATGAGTTTGTGGATGACAGTCTCGTTCAGATTCCAGGTTTTTCATTGTTGCGACAGGATCGCAACAGAGAGGGTGGTGGGATTGCCTTGTATGTGCGCAATGACTTCAAAGTTAAAAAGTTGATTTCATCAAATACTTCTGGGCCAGGGAAACCTGGCGTGCCTGAATTTCTCTTCTGTAGCATACAGCAAAGTAACTCCTCGCCAATATGAGTCGTAGTTATCTACAGACCCCCAAAAATCGCCCTGCAGAACGATGACGGGCTGTTTGGCTCGTTACGCCGGCTGTGTGGCGATTACAGTCATAAAATTAAAATGGGTGATCTGAACGCAGATTTGTTAGACACTGCTCATCCCGACACCAAGACACTGACTGCACTGACAGAAGAACTTGCCTTGCAGATAGTGCAGCATGATCCGACTCACCAACACAACCCCAATACATCTCATACATGGATCGATCACATTTATGTAGATGACAATGCCATCATTACTGACTTTCAAAACAGACTCCTGCCCAGTTTCGGCAGGCACTCGGTCATTGACGTCACCGTGAACGTCTTGACTCCCACTTCGCCAAAAGTTCCTCCACCTACAGGGATTTTTGTCACATTACTCCGGAGATATCGACAGCTCTTGAAAATGCCGAAACCAGTTTGGAAGATGCAATTCACTGCTAAAATAGAAATTTACAGACCGTTATAGATGAATTAGCACCTGAAAAGACCATGAATCCGCATAAAAATGACGCTCCTTGGATCGGTCCTGAGCTAAGGGCACTCATGAATAAGCGAGACGCGACGCGCAGGCGCTGGGAACGGACACAACGTAACCAGCGTAAGTGTCCTGAGCTTCAAAATGAATACTTTCGGCTCAGCGAAGAGGTCGACTTGCGCATTGAACAAGAGCATAACTCCTTCATTCAAACCCATTTGTCAGACGCTCTTGATCAGAAGAAGAACGATTGGGAGGAGATGCGCAATCTCGGCCTCTCGCCTAAGAGCAAAGAGGAGGAACTTCATGGCTTCACACCGGATGAGTTGAACGCACATTTTGCGGCAGTTTCCGTTTCGCCCCACGAAAATATTGATGAAGCAATGGACAATATTGACTCGGCATCGGAGGAGGGGTTTGAATTTGAGCCCACAAATTTTAGTGATGTAGTCCTTGCTATCAAACATTTCTCCTCACAGGCCCGTGGAGTGGATGGCATACCCCAAAGCGTGATCGCGAAAGCTCTTCCGGCTATTGGTGATCTTATTGAACATATTTTCAACTCCTCTTTCGCTCATGGCATTTTTCCTGAGGCTTGGAAGCAAGCGCAGCTGATTGCATCAAAGAAGACTGCTGCTCCATCAACGGTCTCGGACTTCCGTCCTATAGCACTGCTGTGCTTTCTCCCCATGACCAAGTCACGGAGTTTTTGGAAATCGAGAATTCCAGACTGGTTTTAGGGGAAACCATAGCACCCAGACAGCTTTGTTGAAATTGACCGATGACATCAGAGTAGGTATAGACAGAAAGAGGATCACTCTGCTCCTACTATTCGATTCGAGTAAAGCTTTTGACACAATCACACCATCAAAGCTGTTGAGGGAGCTACGACATCTTGGCTTCTCAAGATCGGCGCTCCTGTGGATAAAATCATATTTACAGGGTCGCAGCCAACAAATTACTTCTAAAGTAGGCAAATCTGATTGGCTCGAAACCAATCCGGGTGTTCCACAGGGGTCCGTCCTTGGGCCTCTCCTCTTCAGCTTGTATGTGAATGACCTGGCTGGCTTGCTAGACGGAAAGTCGGTACATCATCTATTTTATGCGGATGATCTCCAAATTTATCACCAAATCGAGAAGAATAAGATCAGGGAAGGTATTGCTCGGCTGGGCGAAATAGGGCGACTAGTTGCCGAGTAGGCTAGAAGTTCCGGCCTGTGTCTCAACGCTGGCAAGACCAAGGCAATCTACTTCAGTTCGGAGAGAAATATTAAGGATCTGAAGAGAATGGACTTACCAGGGGTTGAGATACAGGAAGAAAAGTTCATCCCGTTCAGTGATTCGGTCGTGAGTCTTGGTGTTACACTTGACAGTGAATTGACATGGAAACCGCACATTGACCAAGTAACTAAGGAAGTCAACAGAGCCCTACACGGTCTGCGGTTTTTTAGGGCATGTATCACCAGACCTCTCCGAATGCGCCTAGTCGAGTGATTGGTGCAACCGCACCTAGATTATTGCACGGTCGTGTACCTCGACGCGACGCCACGGACGAACAGTGGCAACGGATACAGAGACTAAGCAATTCATGTGTGAGATATATTTTTGATGTTAGGAGAGACGAGCACATCACCCCGTTTAGGGAGCGTTTGGGTTGGTTACGTACTAGTTCGCGGAGAATGTACTTCGCAGCTCTCTTGATGCATAAGATCATGCACTTAGGAGAACCTGGCTACCTAGCTGCAATGTTTACCAGGTACCATTCCGAACGCCCCGCACGGGGTGATCTAGAAGAGCGGGTACTCAAAGTTCCCAACATGAGACTTGAATATGGAAGAAGATGTTTCCAGGTCCAATGTGCTCATTTGTGGAACTTCCTCCCTCCGGGCTTTCGGCAAATCCAAAAAATTTCACTTTTTAAAGATGCTCTAAAAGAATTTCTCTTGTCGCAACCGTCCCAGAGGATTGATGTGGACCAGGAATAGTGCTTCAGTCTTTGATAGGCTTGGGCTCTTTTCAATTAGTCTTTTTATAATTTTAGTTGAGTCATGCGTGGCTTTCCTGTCACATAATTCTTAGATATGTGATAGTTTCCGGGCCCATGTCTTTTTATATGTACTGATGTACCTTGATTGATTTCCTAATTCATTTTACTCGTTTGCATCTCTCGATGCCTTTAAAGGACTAGTCACTTCCTGTAATGAATGAAATTTCCTTGACCAAAATGACAAATTATGTAATATTTATATGTTGATCATGACCGTTATATATATTTCATGTAACTGTATTTTTACTTTTGCCTCCGGGCGAATAAAGGGAATCAATCAATCAATCCATCGAAAAACATGTAACTAAAGTGTTTTCTAGTCTGAGAGCAAGTATCAATATTTTGGAGCCAAACTGACCCCGGAATCGTGTTTAGATGACCATTCTTGGGTCAGGAAACCATGTTCGTATCCCTATTCTAGCTGCTCATCTTATTTGTGTGCTAGGATGGGTGAAATCCCACTCGCACTCGCCTGTGTCCAAATAGACGAAATAATGCTCATTTTCTACTCCTGAAATAGAACCGCCTGCCCGCATCTAGCTCGAGGCTCGCCTACGAAAGTTTTCACACATATTTGGGGGTACATTGGGGAGTAATCCCACACAGATTGGTGCACATTAGTTCAGATGGAAGCATATGCGAGCCATACCTTTGAGGTCATTTTTGTTAGAGTTAGTGGGTTGCTGGGTGATTGCGAATGATAAGATCGTTTGCTAATAAAGACGATGGTATAATGAGAGCAATCAGATAGATACAAAATTATAATAAACGCTGGACTCGAGCAGCGAGTCGGTCCGATGTGATAGCCACCGTAGCTCGTGGCGAACTGCCACCTACCCTATCGAAAAAAATCAGCTGATTTTTCAATATTTATTTGTTGCTGGTCAGTGGAAAATCAGCTGATTAATCAGTTGATGAATCAGCTGACGAATGAGCTGATTCTCCAAAATTAATTTATTTAAAATATTATTATTTGCCCATTTCCTAACCTGTTACCCCATATTCTGTGTGGTTTACTATTATAGATGGAATGAGAAAACACGTAATGGGGCAATTAAAATTTTGTACTTACCGGGGTTTGAACCTCGTTCTTCGACTTTGTAGACACGACACCTAGCCAACTGAGCCATCGGGGATGTATTGATTCAGAGTACAGAACACGTATACTGGGCTCTCCTTCGTTGGGCCGAACTTAGTATGTTACCAACAATGTTTATGATGAATAAGCATGCGTACTCACTCGATTAGCTTGGAGGATTATTCATCTTGGGGTAAGTGTACCTAATTTGCCCCGTATGTATAATTTCCCCCCACATAAGATCGTAGAAATGAGATCTCGCAAGTCTTGGCTCCCGATTTTTCTCCCAGTTATAGTACCTTTCATAAATGATGGATGATGTAGGGTCTCAATAAAACAGTGATATTTTCAATATAATTTGACTCACAGGGATTCTGAAAAGAGAATCTTGAAGATCACGAATAAATCTATCGATTCATTAAAACATTCACTGCGCCGTTTTTGATCACCGTGGTCAACGATGAAAATCCAAAAAATTCCTCCTTTAATCAATCACCTATGACTTTGGTGGGAGTGATCCGATCACAGAAAATTTTCATAGTTCCTTCCAGATCTTTTCAAAACCTACACTTCCCCTTCCTCGAAGCTCTCTTTACGACCTTTCCTGTCCAAGTAACGAGCCTGGGAAAAAACTCTGTATTACTTGGACTGCTCAAGGAGATACCGAAGCTGCTTACTGTTTTATTTCCCCTTGCGCCATTCTTGTGCAAAAATTCATCGGAAAAATATCAAGGCATATGATTTCGACGTGAAGTAATCTCATCTCCCAGAATAATTCACCAGATTCTGCCTTGAATGTGATGTATAGGGGCAAAACATTAAATTAATCAATTTTCCCAATGAATCTTGAGAAACCGGGGCACGGTGCCCTTGAATGCAATTTAAATGAAATATTCCGTTACCAACGGGATTATTTTGGTTTCCGTTTCCGGATATCTTGAAGAATACATTCCTAAAAGAATTAAAATCTTTCGCCGAGCCGTTTTGAAGGAATGTCATTTGGAACATTTTTTGGAACTCTTATTTCCTCAATGATAATAAATGTTCTCCAAACCTAAGATTCCTTGGTCAAATGATGATCTAGATGAAAAATGATGATTTAGGAGGATGATTCGAGTAATTATGACAATGAGAATAGTTACGAGAGATTAAATCTCCAAAACTGCTGATTGTGGGGAGTCCTTTTGGGGGAAAAATTATGAAGCACAGTCCAGATCTCAAATTGGGATTCCCATCCACATTTTATTCAAAACTACTCAAGTTGGGGCCAATATAGATGCACATTGTACAAGATAAATGAGGAGACATGATAAGAAGTCACTGTGAGCCTGTAATACAGAATGATTCCATCTTTTTCCAAAGACTTATGAATTCTTCAAATGTGGGAGGCATTGTATGAGCACACTGCACGTAGAAGTTTCTCGGGATATTTCTCGTTCGAATCGTTAACTTTATACTTCTCCCAGAGGGAATTGAAGTCGGAGTGAACAGACTCAACTGCTTGCTCACTGTAGAAGCCCAATCCTCTTTTTTTCGATTCGCAGAACTGTTCGACGTGAAAAAATACTGCGTGTACCTTTGGAGTCACACTGATTCCTAAGTTCATATAGCTTTGACGAAACTTGGCGATGAAAAGCTTGTAATCGGGATCCAGAACCTCTCCAAAACACGAGTTTACAACATCCCGGAAGTCAGAGAAGGATGTTTGATATTTTTCCAGTCTTGAATTTGGTTGAACACATAGTAAATCGGAATTCTCCAAAAGTTTTTTACACGAGTTCCCTTTGAAAGCTGGGCTACCATGTGTCATCTCTCGTTCAACGTTGCATTTTTTCATCCAAGCTGTAGATTCACTCTCAAACTCTCGGTACATATGGAAGAATATGGTATTTACCACTCCTAGCATGAAGTGCAGTTGAGGTGGTGGTATTAGTTGCAGGAATGTCTCGTCCGGATCGCTCTTGAATAGTGGTCTGTTCACGCAATTCATGAAATTTTTCGCATCATTCTTCACTGATCCAGCTGCAACCCACTTCTCGTAGTAAGTCAGATTCTTTTGGACCGTTCTGAGTTCACCGCAGGTGTTGAGATCATCTTTATTCACAAAACACCAGATGCATGGGTGGGTGCAGCTCTGCGGCATAATACCGGATATGATGCTAGCTAATTTCAGATCGGTAGCTATAGTTCCTTCAAGCTCTTCGAGATCCAGGGCATTCATTAATGTAGAAACATTGTTATAATTTTCCTGAATCTTAGGAGCTACTGCCAACAGGAATATCTTTTTGACTGCAGAATCTTTGAACTGTTTGAATGCAATACCGTCAGAAAATTTCCGACGTTCTGAGCCGGTAATTTCTGCTGTCGATGTTTCCGACTGAATTGAGAGGCAAATTTTGAAAAATCCTCCTCCACCGTCCAAGCCCTTCTTGATAAGATACTCTCCAGTGCGCCTTTTCTCTTTTATGAACGCTATGAAATCACTTATACCAATACAATGGACCACAACTCTATGCACTTCGGAGATCTCTTTTCCATTAATCTTCAAGAACTCAAACTCTCCGTGGCTGAAAAAATCGTCGAGTAGGTGAGATTTCTCCATAAGCTTAATCGTCGAGCCTGATTCGATAAATTTTCTATCTTGTGTGGCTGTCCGTAAAAATGAGGCGATCCCATGCGTCTGGCGAGAGCTTAGATTCATGCTTATCTGCAGTTTTGAAAGATCCTCTGCAGATACTGAGCGTTTACACGCGGTCTTTTTACTTATGGACCCTTTGCAGGATTTTCTGATGAAATGGAGTGGCTTGCCTCGTGATTGTCGGATGACGAGTGTCTCCTGTGACTCTGGACATTCTTCTACTGCAGTCCTATTTTTTATGAATTTGGACACTACTTGATCTTGTACTCTTTGGGGACAACTTTCCAAATAAGTTGAAAGATTATCAACTTGAGACTGCACATTGCAGATATGAGATACTCCTTTGGATACCGGAGTGAGACATTTGCGGCAGGGGTTTTTCAATGTGCTTGGAGCTGGATTTCCTGTAATATAATTCACGACATGAATGAATTCCACTCGGGAACTTTGTCAAATTCAATGAAACTTGAAGATTTCATACAAAACCGCGTCACATTCCGAATTTATGCAATTTTTTTGGAAATGATGTTAAGCACGTGGAATTTCCGATAAAAACTTCTCACAAGGCCCCTACGCTCGACGAAAAACGTCACGTAATGGATCAGGATTCCCCAGTGCGAGAGTGAAAAGAGAAGCTTTTTTGGTACGAGATACATAAATATTTTACGTTGTTCTACGGAAATTCGAGTACACTATGGTTTAATTTCAATGATGAATGGAAAAATAGTTGATGGTTATTGTAATAATGGGAATTTGAGCCCACTGAAGAGTTATGACATTTTGATATCAGTTTTCTGCAACATTTATGAATCGAGAGAAGATCATTGAGTTTCATGCGTGACTCCGCGCAAAGCAAAATAGCCTAGTACAATTTGTCGTCCAAATATTGAAGAAGCGCGAGCGCAATCTGTGCGTATTTCCACTTTGATAGGTAACCCGATAATCAAGAGATATATTGATGTAGGGTAGCGAGGGTAGAGTTGCGAGACGTCAAAATCATCGTGATGGAAAGGCTGATTACTAGTGCGTGACTCGGGCTGTACGTAAAAAAATTTTCGGAAGCCACAAGTTCACGATGTTGGGACGTCGATATGAGAAACCTATTCGTAAAATCCATGGAATTTTGGAACAATGCCATTTGACAGGGTTTCAAGTACTCACCTGCTGATTTAGATGTAGTTTGTTGCTGTGAATTGAGAGTTTTTCGTGCAACATCACAGATTTCACAATCACACCTCGAATTCTCGGTTGACTCGGAAACTATCATATCCACGACTCTGGGTGAATTCAAAATATTCATCGTCTCTTTGCCAGATTTAACTCGACTCACGTGCACCTTACACGTACCACACAAAGCACTTGGTGAACTTTTGCTTTCTCGATAATGATTGAAAATTGTCTCCAGATCTATTTTCAGTTGATTTTTGATGGGAACCATCATTTTCTTCTTTCGAAAACATAACAGACAGACTTTGGATCTATTCTCCTCGTGAGAAAATGCATGGTCCTTCGTCATCACGATTGTGAAATCCGCATACAGTCAACGTAGCAATGAATACGCATTGATTGGGATAACAATTGAAACTTTTCACCACAAGGTTCAGAGACACATGCGAAGCGCTCACAAGCTGGCGAGATACTAGTTGAGTGACCCATTAGCTAAAGTTCCAGAATTCACTCTTGTTATGAATTTCGCTGGCATACATGTATACTGAGAGTATTGTCTGGAGCGAGTATGTAGACCATATCAACAAATGTCGCCGATTGAGCACGCGAGGAATTTGCCGCAGACGGGGTACGGTGTCGTAAGACGACCGCAAAACAGTATTCCAACTTACCGATCTGTGTCGATTGATGACGTTGAAACGATGATTAGCAATGCTATATTGATTTATGTTGATTGATATTGATCGTAACTTGAGTAGTTTTGATCAAGATGTGGATGGGAATCCCAATTTGAGATCCGGACTCTGCTTCATAATTTTTCCCCCAAAAGGACTCTCCACAATCAGCAGTTTTGGAGATTTAATCTCTCGTAACTATTCTCATTGTCATAATTACTCGAATCATCCTCCTGAATCATCATTTTTCATTTAGATCATCATTTGACCAAGGAATCTTAGGTTTGGAGAACATTTATTATCATTGAGGAAATAAGAGTTCCAAAAAATGTTCCAAATGACATTCCTTCAAAACGGCTCGGCGAAAGATTTTAATTCTTTTAGGAATGTATTCTTCAAGATATCTGGAAACGGAAACCAAAATAATCCCGTTGGTAACGGAATATTTCATTTAAATTGCATTCAAGGGCACCGTGGGGGTTGCCTTCAATCCAAGACAAAATCTGATCAAATATTCTGGAAGATGAGATTATTTTACATTAATATCATATGCCATAATATTTTCTTGATAAAATTTTCGCGCGAGAATAGAGCAAGGCGAGACGAAACAGGAGCCAGCAGCGATATCTTCTTGAGATGTCCATGTAATACAAAATTTCCTCTTCAAGCTCGTTTTTTGGGCAGGAAAGGTCGTAGAGAGAACTTCAAGAAGAGAAAATTGTAGATTTTGTGGAGATCTACCAGATCCCTTGAGAATTTTTGTGATCGGATTACTTCCGCCAAAGTTGTAGGTGATTGGTTGAAGGAGAAATTTTCTAGCTCTTCATTGTTGATTACGGCGACGAGCATCCCTGTCAGACCGCAACCCTACTCACGCCAGGCATGCTCGCGCAGAGACAGTGCCGATCACAGACGCGAACCAGGGGATTCCCTGCACAACTAATCCGCCAGGTGGCCACTTGCACAGGTCATCCATATGCGGAATAGACATCACCAGCAACGAAGAGGGCCAGGAAACCAGCACGAAGGCAGTCGGCTCGGAGCTCGAGTCCAACTCACTGACTAGTCTTGGGAGCTCCAAGCCTTAGCTCTTTTGACCCATCTCGACTCTAGGAGCTCTAGAGCCGTGATAGGTCCTCCCTGGGAGCACCAGCGGAATAGCGTTATCCGGGAGCTCCGGATACCATTCCACCCGGGTCGTCTCGTCTTGGGAGCACCAAGATGCGAATGACCGTATAGAATATCACCTACGTAACCCGCCCGCGAAACTAGACCAGGGTGAAGGCATTTGTTGGGCGTGCCACTAAATGTCTCTGGCAGGCGTCCACTTTCAGATCAATTCACCATCTGGTCACTGTGCCGTCCACCACGAGGAGCTCTCGCGGTGAACCGCCCAGCCTCCCGTAATTATCCCGTTTATGTAGATTTAATTGACATGTATTTCACACACCGGTTTTTAGGGTTACCGCAGTCCATGTAAACTTTATTTGTAAAGAGCCAATATACCTCTGTTGTAATTGTTCATTTCATTGTTCATTTTTAATATATATATATATATATATATATATATATATACATATTTATTCATTCTAACAATTGTCTGTACAATTCAACACCCGATCAACCCTGATTTCCTGCCCCTAGAAACCCTCTGTTACATGGCGCCCAGACAGTTCTCAGGGGTATATTGACTCTTCGATTAGAAAAGCTTGTAATCGTAGATTATGTACCCGACTGCCGCAATCGCGGAATTTCCATGACGAGGGCTGCAAACAAGTTTGCAGCCCTCGTCATGGAAAGCCGCGATTGTGGCACGAGGTACATACGATTTTTTATAGTTGCCCAGCTACAATTCAGCCGCGTAGACGTCCGCAATGTGCTAGATTGTAGCTGGGCGACTATAAAAGTAGTTTCATGGCATGATGGTCGCTGTTTTTCGGATATACGACCCGAAGAAATCACAGCTCATTGAAGAGCTTACCAGTTACGACTTAGACACTGGAGGCTCCGTGGCCGTCTTACGTAAGCGCCTGGTTAAATATGTACGGCAAAACGCCAGTGAGTTTACCAAGCATCCTGAGGATCCACTCGGCTTCCATGGACGGGCTGCGCAAATTAAGGATGAATCACCGGAAAATACGCAGACGCCAAGTACGAGCATACAACTACCGGAGCGTACAGTCGTTGTGGAACAAGCAACTCCACCGCACATCAAGACGCTGGAGAACATGCGAAAATGGAATTGTCACTTCGATGGTAAAGACCTTTACGCATTTTTGGAACGAGTAGCGGAACTGCAAAGCGCATACCAGATCTCTGATGAAGATCTCGTCACCAGCCTGCCGGAATTATTAAGAGGAGGAGCACAATTGTGGTTCAGAAATATATCAAATAACCAGTTAACATGAAAATATGTGCAGGAAAGCATGCGGTCATACTTCCTCTCCCCTAATGAGCTACGCAACCTGGATCGACAGATAGCTGATAGGAAACGAGGCACATCGGAAACCATGCACACGTTCGTGACAGGAATGTCAACATTGATGAGACGCAGGGGAGGATACGATCTTGAAAAACAATAGGACACACTATACTATCAAATGAAACCGGAACACAGGCTCCACATACGACGAAACGACATAACATCAGTTACAGAATTATTACCAATGACAGAAGAACTAGATGATTCAATGAAACAGATCAACAAGGATACGAGGCTCTAGAGCAGAAACAGTACTATGTGCGTTACACCAGTAAACATCCGAAAAGAATGTTGCTGGCGCTGCAAACAGAGAGATCATGATAGATTCAATTGCAGAAATAAGCCAAAGGAATTCTGTTCATAGTGAGGTACAGACGACACACTCACAAAGGATTGTACCTGTACTAGACCGGGAAACATGCCTGGGGCCGGACAACAACGAACCCGGCCCGAGAAGAACCAAGATATTACGTTGAAACACGAATAGGGCATCGCCGATTCCTTGCACTAGTTGACCCAGGGTCCGTTAGTTCATACGTCAGTGGTAAGACCTTGGAAACATGCCTCGAAGAAGAATGGTTACACTCGGTAGAACAGGGTACAGCAGGTCTCGCCGATGGATCCGCCACCAGCTTAGCTGGACATACGATAGGAACGGTGGAAATTCTCGGACAAGATTTGAAACATAGATTCCACATAATGAATACGCTCGGATGCGATATCTTACTCGGCATGGACATATTAAACCGATTAGATCTGAAAATCATGTTAAACGGGAACATCGTACAACCATGCCCAGATAACAATCCAGAAGTGTGTTCGGTAACATACGCAAGAGGTTTCGCGGAACTATCAAGGGAAGAGGAGAAACAGTTGGAGGAACTCATTGAAGAAGAAAAAAAGGAATTTGCGAAAATAAAAGGGGAAAGGCCGTTAACTAAACACCAAATCCGGCTCTTGAAATCAGAACCAATAAAACAGAAACACAGACCATGTAATCCGGCCGTACAGGAGATAATGTATACAGAACTCGATAAGATGCTAGGAGAGGAAGTTGTTCGACCGTCAAACAGCCCATGGAGCTCACCTGTCGTCATTGTAAGAAAGCAAGACGGGAAGCCGAGATTTTGCATTGATTTTTGTGAGGTGAACAACAACTCAGTGAAGGACGCTTATCCAATTCCGCAAGTGAATGCAACGTTAGATAAACTCCGTGGAGCTAGGTATATCTCAACAATAGACCTGAAAAATGGATACTGGCAAGTACCCTTAACGGAGGACAGTTGTAAGGTCATAGCCTTCACAGTACCAGGCCGAGGTTTATTCGAGTTTATGGTCATGCCGTTCGAATTACACGCCGCACCGTCCACTTTCCAGCGCCTGCTGGACAAAATTATCACACCAGAGATGGCACCACACGTGATGGCTTACCTAGATGATATAATCATAATATCTGAAACTTTTGAGGAACATATCAAGTGGTTGAAAGAAGTATTTAAACGACTCAAAGAGGCTAATCTCAGACCTTATTGGGAAAAATGTCACTTTGCTAGGCGAAGCTTGAAATACCTTGGTCACATCAAAGACAAAGATGGTTTGCGCACGGAACCAGACAAAATAGCGACAATAAGGGATTTAGAATCACCAAAATCAGAGAAGTAATTGAGACGATTCTTGGAGTTGGTATCATGGTACCGGAGATTCATGAAAAACGCTTCGTCATTAACAGCTCCGCTGAATAAGCTACTACGGAAGAGAACCAAGTTCAGATGGGGGGAGGAACAACAGAAAGCCTTCCAAGATCTAAAAGAGCAGATGTCACACACACGCACCCGTTGTAGCTTATCGTGACTGGTCACGACCGTTCACCCTTCAGACAGATGCAAGCCAAACGGGCTTGGGGGCAGTTTTGACCCAACGGGAGGGTTTAGGAGAGCGAGTCATCGCATATTCTAGCCGATCACTATCAAACGCAGAACGGAACTATAGCGCAACGGAACTAGAGTGCCTGGCAGTCAAATGGGGGATATGGAAGATGAGAGACTACCTGGAAGGGTATCACTTCACAGTAATAACTGATCATCAATCTCTAAAGTGGTTAAACAATATCGACAACCCGTCAGGACGTCTAGCCCGGTGGGCAATGGAATTGAGTCAATGGGATTTTGAGCTGAAATACCGCGGAGGACAAGAAAACGTCGTAGCCGATATCCCGTCAAGACATCCAATGGAAGTAGGTCAAATTAACAAGACAGTTCGGTGCAAATGGTACAGCCAAATGATGCAGAAAGTGCAAGACCATCCGACAGAGAATCCTGAGTACTGCATACAAAATGGACGATTATACCGACACATATTACACACATTGGATTTCAATGACGACGAAGCAGCGGACCAATGGAAGCTATGCATACCCGGGGACCAACGCAAACGGATCTTAAGGGAATGTCACAGCGAACCAACGGGTGGGCATTTGGGTCTAGCAAAAACACTGACAAGAATATCAAGACACTACTATTGGCCAGGAATGCTCCGGAGAACAACAAAATTCGTACGGAATTGTGAAAGTTGCCAAAAACACAAGGCAAGCCAGCAGACACCCCCTGGAATGATGCACGCAACTCATGTCAACCAACCCTAGGAAATGGTCTCGATAGATTTTGTAGACCCGCTACCTCGATCCAGAAATAAACTCGTATCTCCTAGTTATGCAAGACCGGTTCTCAAAATGGATAGAACTGAAGCCGATGAGTGCAGCAACAACAACTAAAACGATCCAGGCGCTGAGGGAACAAGTAATACTACGTCAAGGATGCCCGAGAAAAATAGTCAGCGACAATGGGCAGCAATTCAGGTCAGAGGAATTCCAGAAATTCTTAGGGACGTACAATATCGAACACCGGCGAACACCTGCTTACAGCCCTCATTGCAACCCTGTCGAATGTACAAATAGGGTCGTCAAAACAATGATTGGTCAATTCTGCGAGGAATCACAGCAGACATGGGATCAAAGACTTCCAGAAATCGGTTTTGCTTACAATTCGGCCCAAAATGGATCAACCGGATATTCGCCAGCATATATAAATTACGGACGAGAACTCACCGCACCAGGCCCCCTGAGCCAGGAGGTGGGCAGCTCGAATTCGCAAGGAATGGCCATCCGTCACAGACATCTGCACGAGACAATAGAATTTGTTAGAACTAGCTCAGCGAGGAGTTTCTGAAACCAACGACGCTACTACGATTTACGACACCGAAATTGGAAACCGGAATTCGGAGACCTAGTATTGAAAAAACTCCATACGTTATCCAATAAGGCTAAGAAGTACAACGCAGGTTTAGATAAGAGGTCGGACGGACCATCCACAGTAGTCAACCGAGTTTCACCAATTATTTATGATCTCGCTGATATGCATGGGAAGACGATTCCTCATATCCACGTGCAAGATCTAAAACCGTATCGGAAACCAGTTAACGAACCAGGGGAGGAATTAGATGATGAATGAACCCCCGCAACAAGGACTCCTGACCGTAAAAGTGAGGTAAAACTTACTCTCCGAAAGAAGAGGGGGGTGCAACGAGGACCCCTGTCAGACCGCAACCCCACTCACGCCAGGCATTCTCGCGCAGAGACATTGCCGATCACAGGCGCGAACCAGGGAATTCCCCGCAGAACTAAACCGGCAGGTGGCCACCTGCACAGGTCATCCATATGTGGAATAGACATCATCAGCAACTTTCATTGAACCAGATAAATCTACTTCCAATTTTGCACTAGACGGTTTTGAATTCCTTCATCATGATAGTGCTGGCAAAAGTGGAGGAGGAGTAGGTCTCTACGTAAAGAACTGCTACCAATCTAGAATCATAGCCTGCTCTGATCCACAGTTTGATAAAACGCCAGAATACATGTTCGTTGAAGTCAAATGTAGCTGTACCAGAATTCTCATAGTAGTTGTCTATCGGCGTCCGCATGCGGCATATCCAACTGCGCTGTTTGCAGCCATCGCCCAACATACGCCACAATACCCCAATTTCATTACAACTGGAGATTTCAACTTTCCGATGCATCAAGATCACCAAGACTCTAACTACTTCCGAGATCTCCTTCTTGCACATAGTCTAGAACTTGTACCGTCGGAACCGACGCACCACACTCTTCACGTTGATGGCTTCCGGAGTGACACCTGGCTCGACCTTTTCATCGTTCCCTCACTGAGATTTGTCCGCTCTTACTATAAGACAGACGTGCCTTTTGCTGCAGGCCATGACTTAATCTGACTCAAATTCAATCTCCCGTCACTCGCAACACAACCGAAAACCATTACAACTCGAAATCTGAAAAATCTAAACAAAAATAATCTTCATGCTGATCTCCAGCTGAGACTGAATCGAACGAAAGCTTGTACTGAATTGGCTTCTTCCTTGTGCTCTCATGCCTCACTTCATGCCCAGTCTTTATCAAATATCTTAATAGAGAGCTTTGATCACGTTACTCCAGTCAAAACCGTGAAAATACATGCTCAGCAGAAACCGTGGGTCTCAGCCAATATGCGGGCACTCATGGCCACGAGAGATGCTGCTTACAGGCGAGCTAAAACATATGGTAAATTTTCTGATATCTTGCAGTATCGCGACCTTCAGAGAGTTGTAAGTAACAAATTAGACGCTGCCAAAAATGACTATCTCTCTTCTATGCTTGATGAATCGACTGATCCTAAGACTCTCTGGAGGCAACTTGGAAGTATGGGACTCACTACACCAAAGTATCCATCGCCACTGCGTTACTTCTCTTCTGATGCTCTCAACTGTCATTTTGCCGCTATATCCTGTCAAACCCCAGCACTTGAGCCTAGAGACGTGTCTGATGTACTAAAAACTCCTTTGAAAAATTAAATCCCAGATTCTTTTGAATTTAAACCCACCACCGGTACGGACGTTGATGAAGCCCTAGCAAAGGCCACTAAAAATTGTTCTAGCTCAGACCTGATCAGCGCAAATATGCTCAAAATAGCCTACCCAATAATTCGACCCCACTTGATTGAACTTTTCAACTCGTCAGTGAAATCTGGAGAATTTCCAGACTGCTAGAAAATCGCGACCATCATCCCTCTCGCAAAATGTCACCCTCCTTCCTCTCCATCGGAGACTCGCCCCATTGCACTGTTATCTGAAATCTCAAAACTTCTGGAGCGTATCGTGCATAAACAGCTAGCTCAATATTTAGCAAGTCATAACCTACTTGATGAGCATCAATCGGGATTTCGATCATATCACTCAACTCAAACTGCACTCTTAGGATTCACTGAAGAGGTTCGCCGTGGTATAGATCAACGTATGCTCACTGCGCTCATCTTATTTGATTTCTCAAAAGCATTTGACACTGTATCACACAAACTTATCTTGAAAAAACTGCGCTCACTGAATTGTTCAGATACAGTCATCAAATTTTTTAGTTTTGCTATTCATACTGAAAGCCTACTTAACTCCTCAGACTTCTATTTTGACTATTATTCCACTGATTTTGGAAAGTTAAATGATGAATTGAGGAGAGTTGACTGGGTCAATTTCTTCGGAAATATAGAAAATTTGGATACTGCAGTTGATAGATTTCATACTAAGCTTTCTCAAGTCATAGGGTGTAATGTGCCTAGTAAAAAAAGATATATATCCAAATATCCTAAGTGGTTCTCAAAGAATATCAAAAAAGAGGTAATGATTAAAAAAATACTTCACATAAAGTTTAAAGAATCTGATTCAATGGATGATTATGGAATTTTTAAAGAACAGAGAGCAAAATGTAAAAGGTTAATTACTCAGGCATATAGGGCTTATGTAAGTAAAATTGAATCAGACATCAAAATTGACTGTCGAAAGTTTTGGACACTCGTTAATCCCAAGGATATTTGTAATAAAATTCCGGTTAATGTAAAACTTGGAACAAAAGAATCCAAAGATGCACAGGGCACGGTATCCCTATTTGCTGAATACTTCTCCTCCTTTTGTAATACGCAAAACCCTGGTTTTTCTAGCAATTCTAATTTTAGTGAAAGAGTTGATTTACCAGTAATTTCAAATTTAGAAATTGGTCGTGATAGAATTTTTGAAGCCCTTGAAAATACAAGGAGTGACCTTGGCTAAGGCCCTGATGGGATACATTCTCTATTTATAAAAAATTGTGCCTTATACCTTGCTGAACCTTTACAAATATTATTTAATCACTCTTTCAAAATAGGAAAATTTCCTAAGATTTGGAAGTCAAGCTGGATATCGCCAATACCTAAGTCAGGGGATCCACATTTAGCGGGCAATTACAGACCAATATCCAAGGTCCCTTTATTTGCAAAAATTCTTGATTCACTTGTTGAAGATGCATTATCATCTGCCTACTGTCATGTAATCATACCACAGCAACATGGCTTTGTACCCAAGAGATCAACCACATCAAACCTTGCTACTTTTACGGAATACATAGTTGATTCTTTCAATGAAAATAATCAAGTAGACGCTGTTTATTTTGATTTAGTAAAAGCTTTTGACTCTGTGAATCACAGCTTACTCCTACATAAACTGTATAAAATAGGTATCCAAGGATTACTATTGTTATGGCTTCAATCATTTCTAACAGATAGAATACAATCTGTTAGGATAAATGGTAACACGTCTGAATATTTTGATGTGACCTCAGATGTGCCACAAGGGTCTCACCTCGGAGCCCTTTTGTTTAATATATTTACTAACGACATAACTGATGTGATAAAGTATTCTCATGCCTTACTGTTTGCTGATGATCTCAAGATCTATAGAAAAATTTGTAACCAACATGATTCATTTTTGCTTCAGGAGGATATATATGCATTACAAAAATGGTGCAATGATAATTCTATGAATTTTAATATAGAAAAATGTAATGTTATATCTTTTTACTGTAAGAAAAGAATCCAACATGAATTCACATATACTTTGAACAATATGATAATTCAAAGAGTTAGCAAAATTCGTGATTTAGGAGTAATCATGGACCCAGGCCCTACTCTTGCATCTCATTTGAAATTTATTCGAAATAAAGCATCAAGAATGCTAGCAATAATTCGCAGAAGATCATAACAATTTGAAGATCCTGAAACTCTCTGCACATTATACCATACACTTGTTAGATCTCAGTTAACATATCGTCGCCCCCGAAGAAGAAAAACACTTGCATACTATCACGCGACGAAGACTAACACTTGCGTGTTAGTCACCGACGAAAAGTAACACGATATGTATCAAGCGTCGAAGAGTAGCACTTCTCTCGTACCCGCCTCGAAAAATAACACTTGGTCGTGATCACCGTCGAAAAGTAACGTTTGCCGGATGCCCGGACGAAGAAAAACACCTCTCGTAAGCCCGGACGAAGAAGAACACCTGCCGTATGCCCGGACGAAAAAAAAACTCTTGGAACTACATACAGTCTAAAATCTCAAAAATTTGGTGCACAGAGAAAGTTTTAGGATGATGTTTAAGGAACAAGTTCTAGCAGAACTCCACGCTGATATTCATCTATTATAAGAAAGGGGTTCGACTGAATGTGTATGTTCTGTTACTACTCTCAAAAGTTACTTGGCAATGGAGATGTCCAAGAATTGAATCCATCTGTTCATCCGAAAGGGACATTATCGAGTCTTGTAATCAGTTGATATTCCCAACAGTAACTTGTTATCCAAGATGTGAAATAAGAGGATAGACAAAACTAATGATGAAATCCATGGGTGCTATCAGATTGACTTCAACTAAAAAGAATAAAATAAGATAAATAAAAAAAAATTTTTAAGGCAAACGCTTTCATGAAGGCTCCATTCAACTCCCTAAAAAGTGAAAAATAAGTGAAAGTATAATGACCAAAGTAAAAGTATAACAGATAATTGTACCATTACTTTATGAAAGAACACTATTGAGGAGTTTGAAATGATTCTGCCAGTCTCTGAATTAGTATTCTCCAGATTCACTTTTGGAATCTTCAAACAAATAATCAAAAATGCTGAAAACATTACCACTTTAAAATCCATATGTCATGAAAGCGTGGAGTGACCAAGAAGATAATGTGGTGTACTTTTCCTTGTCATGGTACCCCACGCTTTCATGACATATGGATTTTAAAGTGGTAATGTTTTCAGCATTTTTGATTATTTGTTTGAAGATTCCAAAAGTGAATCTGGAAAATACTAATTCAGAGACTGGCAGAATCATTTCAAACTCCTCAATAGTGTTCTTTCATAAAGTAATGGTACAATTATCTGTTATAATTTTACTTTGGTCATTATACTTTCACTTATTTTTCACTTTTTAGGGAGTTGAATGAAGCCTTCATAAAAGCGTTTGCCTTAAAAATTTTTTTTAAATTTATTTTTCGATAGTACAAGACTGTAAGAAAATCTTGGGGGAAATTGGCGACCCGGACCTCGTGCCCCCATTTAACCATTTTCTCAACTACTCTGGTTTACCTCATTCTCAAGCTTGTTTCAATACCTTCAAAATGAATTGAACTACGTTCAATTCCAATGAATTGGAGCTGAATTGTCTCACTTCTTCCAAAATAAATCATGAAAATCGGCGATAAGGTGTTTTAATCGCCACGCACGCTGCACATTTGGACCTTTTCGCCTGTCCGAAACACTATTCCCGACATATTTTGAAGTGATAAATACGTTTTGGGAAGTTGCACTGCACGCCTTTTGAGATATACCTATGGGGGCAGGTTGGGTACACTCCGTTGTTGCTACCCTAGTCTTGTGAATCATCTCCGTGTTTTGCACATAAAATAGCTTCAGATCCGAATTTTGCAACTTTGAAAACTGGATTTTAGGTCTTGAGATGAGAAATCGAATGCGTTCAAGTATATTAAGATTGGTTGAATTGAAAAAAATTTTGCCCCGGTTTTAGTGAACGCAATTTCCTTGGCGCTTTCTTAGGTAAGAAAACACGAAAAGAAGGAGAATCTCTGTATATTTTCTGGGAAACGCAGAAATGATTCAGGGTGATGCAAACTACTTTCTCTCTCATATTTCAACATAACAAACGTGGAAAAATTGCCGGAAGGCCAACGGGCGCCCATTCCTGAGACCGGCATATGGGGGGAAATTGGGTACAGAGACAAGTTGGGTACTCTCTCAGCGCGAATCAGCTAGGGTAGCTGAAAATCAGCTATTGATCGCTGATTTCGTCAGCTAACGTGAACGGATTTTCACTGATTGAATCAGCTAATACACATGTTTATGAACGATGATATACACCGTTCGGGAATGTTTTTCCCTGCGCACTGGGTGTCACGTGATGAATTTTTGGCTCTGGTATTCTAGAATCGTTCGTGCAGTGCACTGGGATCCATTTGATGACCCGATTTCTGAGTCCCAAGTAGTGCGTCAATAGTGGGCCACCTGGATCGAAAGTGGGCCACCTGTATCGTAAGTGAGCCACTTGGATCGAAAGTGGGCCACCTGTATCGTAAGTGAGCCACCTGTATCGGAAGTGGACCACCTAGATCGAAAGTGGGCCACCTGGATCGAAATCGGGCCACCTGTATCGTAAGTGAGCCACCTGTATCGAAAGTGGGCCACCTAGATCGAAAGTGAGCCACCTGGATCAAAATTGGGCCATCTGCGCGCCGTAAAAAATTTCTCCGAAAAACTTCAGCCAGCTGGTTGAATGAAAACTTCAACCAGTCTAACTGGTTCTATCTGTGGATTATGAAAATAACAGTTGAATGCCCAGCCACAATCTGTCTTTGCGGTTCCCGTATATCGGGTTACCTATGTAAAAGGAACATAATGTGATAGGTGGTCATATAGGTGCATGGGAATGGGTGGATGGATGGATGATGGGTAATGGGTGGATTGCGCATATATAGCTCTCACGCCGTGCTGAATTTTATCGCAAATTCTGCAAATTTTCGCGGTCAGCGTACAAAAGTGTTCTCTAAAAGTTTTTTTAAACTCTAATTTATTCCATGTTGAGCAATGAAGAAGCTTCATTAACGATTTAGAAAGTAGTATGAATGAAATGAGGTTCATTTGCGAATTTTTAATGTTTCGAGTTGATTTTTATTGCGTAACGAAAATATAAGGCGAAACTAGCCCTGAAAAAGTTTGAGTAATTGCATCAAGCATAAGAAGACCGAAACCCGCACTATAAACCCGTTCGAATGCTCCCTCCCGTGCGGCGTGCCATGCCACTTTCCACCGCTCGGAGGCGCTGAAACTCATACTTCCCATAGCACGTTACACGCCACAACCTCACCTTCCCAGTATGAAATGAAGATCTCTCGATCTCGATATACTTATGTTGTCGTCATATTAGGCTTCCTCTCAATATATCCTCCTTCGATCCAATGTTGATTACGACAGTGTATAGTGTATACGGCACAACACGAATTCGAATATCGTTTGGCTGAAAAATCAGCTATATTAGCTGAGATTCCAGCCATGTTAGCTGACTGAATCAGCTATTATAAGCTGATTTTTCAATGAACGGTTTTTTACTGACACGAATAGCTACTGTAGGTGAATTTCAGCTACATTAGCTGATTTTCAGCTACAATCACTGATTTATAGCTGATTATAATCAGCTATATAGGGCCTCCCGTGGCACAAAATGAGTAGATATCGAACGAAAACGCCTTAGTTCGTCGTAACTTGGTCTGAAAAAGTTGTTAATGTGTTCATGTCGATATTAGAACCCGGATTTGTGGAGTTATTTCATCAGAATTATCGATTTAAGCGTGATTTTTGTGTTTGCTGATTTGATCAGCAGTTTGACGACCCATAGCAGTAATAGCTGATATTTCAGCTATATATTAGCTGATTGATGCTGAGAGAGTACACTTACCTTAGTAAGTTATAGACCATGCTCGTCGAATGGATCCATCTAGGAACTCTCAAATATGGGCACCTTAATCGCAGTCTCAAGCTTATGACCGATTACAGCTCTGACCCCAAACGAATGCTTTCCGATGAGATCTCACTGAGAAAAATAAAAAGCAGAAAGAGCTCGACACTCCACCAGAATCTGCTTGACACGTCAGGTATTCGGTAGCTTCGCCCACCCGAGCACGTGTCCTGTACATATCATACGATTACTGCAAAACCATTTGATGAAATGATCTGAAAATCCGTATGTGCATACTTGAATAGCACTGCTTGTATACTGTGTCTTGTATACTGTGTATAATCTGTGTCAAAATACGCTGCTAAAAGTGATTAGCAGAATGCTTTCTCACAGCGTTATATGATAGTAACTATGACGAATCCCTCATTCATTATCTAATTGCGGATAATCTCCTATATTTCGCAAGAAATTTCTATGATCAGCATTCTAATCCCAAATAATTTCCCATATCTTGATAAATTCTTTCAAGGGAGCTCTTGCGAGGGATTCAGAGAATCTAAACTCAAGTTCTGTTGGCAATATCTATGGTTTGGTTGGGATGGAATTCGGTACGGTCAAATTGAATATAATTGAAATGGAGTTTTTGTAGAAATTTTCGATTTTTTCGGAAGATAACTGAATTTGAATGATGTTCCACGGATATCAAAAAAATTTGGTATCAACCAATTGATTTAGGATGCCGAAAAAATGTGCCCTTAGATCATCGAAAATGAGATAAATGAGTTGTAGAAAAGGATACGAGGAAAAATGAGTATCAATGAAAATGTTTTCATGAGATTCGAGTTATTCTTTTGAGAGAGCATCTTAGACCGATTTGAGGCATCTGAAGTGAGGTTTTTTCAACAGTAATATATCGTTTGGTTGACACTGAATTTTGCTGAAATCGGTTTTTATATGATTGAATAGGAGTTTTTGGTGGTAATTTTGATTCTTCCGAGAAAAACTCTATTTGAATGATATTTTACGAATTTCAAAAGAATTTGATATCAACCGATTCATTTAGAATGCCGGAAAAGTATGCCCTTAGATCATTGAAAGCGAGATAAATAAGTTGTAGAGGAAGATATGGGGAAAGAATGAACATTAATTGAAAAATTTCCATCTACTTTGAGTTATTCTTCTGAGAAAATATCTTGGAGCGATTCGGGGTATCTACAGTCAGAATTTTCCAACGATTTGAATCATTTGGTTGAGACGGAATTCCGATAAAATCGGTTTAAATGTGATTAATCTGGAGTTTTTGGTGAAAATTTTGATTTCTTCAGAATTTCGAGTAATAGAGATCAAATAGATATTCGGTATTAACCAATCGCTAGATTATGCCGAGAAGAGTATACTTTAGGTTACCCAAATTCCCGTTAGACTCTGTTAAAAAAAGATATTTATGTATTAAAAGACAAAATTCCATCAATTTTGCTCTCGGAAGCCCATGAATCAAATTTGACTGGGAGGTGGGAGCTGCCAAATTACTGGTCTCATCTTTGAGTCATACTCTACAACTCATAGGAAGGCAAAAATCGATCCAGTGGAGTGCCAAAGAGAAAGCTTTGAGGAAAAAAAAACAACATATATACACACATACACACACACACATGCAGAGAGTGAGAGAGAGGGGTCTCTCATTGGTTTAGGAAGCTATAAGGGGAAAAAGTGTTACCTACAATCGATAGATTATGGTGAGAGGAGTAAAAGATATAGGTCTTATCCAGATGGGAGTAGATTCTTAGAAGAAAATATTGGTTTGAATGGAAAATTGAGCAAAAAATTTGCTGTGCCAAAAACAACCCTTTCTCTTTAGAGAAAGCAAAACAGCTCCAAAGAAATTAGAAAAATTAAAAGATTTGCCTCCGTTATCGTGGATTCACAATAAAAGGCATAATTTTCGACATGCAAGGAATTTTTTCAGCTTTTATCTATTCGAAAACTCAAAGCGAGAAAGTTGTTCAGAATTGTCAGAGCAATGTCAATCTTCAAAATCTAGATTTAATGATGCAATTGAAAGAAAGTTACAGTGGTTTTTGTATTCGGCTCCTTAGCACCCGCCGAATACAAGTCTGAGTTTACGACGCGTCGACAAACAATCTCAAAGAAATTCTCATAAATTTTTTCCTATCGCATCAATCGATCTGAACTCTTAAGATTAACATGGTTCTGACAATTCTGTACAACTTTCTCGCTCTGAGTTTTCGAATAGATAAAAGCTGAAAAAATTCCTCGCATGTCGAAAAATATGCCTTTTATTGTGAATCCACGATAGATAGATAGATAGATAGATAGATACGTTTATTATTCTGCCAATAGGCAAAAACCAAATAATCATCACATATGTAAACATATTGTCAGAGTATTTCACGATAACGGAGGCAAACCTTTTGATTTTTCTAATTTTTCTGGAGCTGTTTTCCGACACAAATCCTCCACAGCATGGAAGCAGTGCTATTCAAGTATGCACATACCAATCTTCACATCATTTCACCAAGTGGTTTTGCAGTAATCGTATGATATGTACAGGATACGCGCTCGGGCGGGCGGAGCTACCAAATACCTGACGAGTCAAGCAGATTCTGCTTGAGTGTCGAGCTCTTTCTGTTTTTCATTCTTCTCAGTGCTGTCAATGGTACCCAATGATGATTCATGGTTATAAAATCTCTCTTCTGTCTCCTCTTGGATACAATAGCTCCCCATCGGTGAAACAATGAATTTGTATTATTGTGGTCGGGAGAGTTCTCAAACCCTTCTTCACTCTGAAACGGGGTGATTCTATAGCTTTCTAATTGGAATCAGATTTGCCTCGATAAATTCAAAATTTTATCGGGAACATCATCCTAACCATATTTAAACGGACAACATTCAGTTCCCGTATCAACCGATCGACAGAGAATATTTCAAAGACCCTTATTGATGTTGGATGAGTTTTCGTGACGACTTTGTGGGAGATATATTGAAATGGAGGAACAATATTTCAGCTGGCTTACTTCCAAAAATGACCATTTGAATATGGTCTAGGAGGTCCAGCAAATCGCGGGTCTCTCATTTTGATCATGCTGTGTCCTAGAAAGTCGGGAATCGTTCAAGAGGAAGCTGAACGATATTAGAGGAGAAATTCTCCTACAAAGAGAACTGTGCATTCGGACACAAAGGCCAACTAGGATGCTTACATGTATACATTCTAACATAACAACTTCGGAAAAAAAATCAGGAGCCAAGTCTTGCGTGAGCTCATTTCTACGATCTCATGTGGAGGGAAATTATACACATGGGGCAAATTAGGTACACCTACCCCAAGGTGAATAGTCCTCCAAGCTAATCAAGTGAGTACGCATGCTTATTCATCATGAACATTGTTGGTAACATACTAAGTTCGGCCCAATGAAGGAGAGCCCCATATACGTGTTTTGTGCTCTGGATCGATACATCCCCGATAGCTCAGTTGGCTAGGTGTCCTGTCTACAAAGTCAAAGGACGAGGTTCAAATCCCGGTACGTACAAAATTTTAATTGCCCAATTACGTTTTTTCTCATTACATCTATGATAATAAACCACACAGAATATGGGGTAACAGCTTAGGAAATGGGCATATTATAATATTTTGAATAAATGAATTTTGAAAAATCAGCTGATTTTCCACTGGCCAGCAACGAATAAATATTGGAAAATCAGCTGATTTATCACCGGCCAAAAAATCAGCTGATTTATCAGCTGATTAGTCAGGTGATCCGGCATGTGATAAATCAGCTGATTTTTTTCGATAGGGTACCGCGTCGAGCACGACAAACGACCGTGATAACAGCGCCACCGCAAGTATACGTGGCGTCTGTTCACACAACACACTCATATACTCACAGACAAAAAGGATGCATACATCAACACTTTCGCCCCTTTTCTGGATGAACACACACAAAAAAATAACCCAATTTGCAATGGAGTCAGATTCACTCATCATACCAAGACTCTCTAAGGCGTACAAATCTGACTTTCGGAATCGGTTCAGTAAGTATATCGGCTTTTTGATCATCAGTAGGAATGTACTTCACAATCAGGTCACCACTCTCAACTTTCTCTCTCAAATGTTGGTGGCGTAAATCAATATGCTTCGTGCGCTTGTGATGATTCGAGCTTGACGTGAGTTTAATTGCGCTCTGATTATTTATGTACAAAAGCATACTACTCACAACACACCCTAGGTCATTCAACAATTCATACAGCCAGCTGCTTTCTCTCGCGGCTGCAGCAGCGGAGACATATTCAGCTTCCGTGGTACTCAATGCAACAAGACTCTGACGTTGAGAACACCAGGTGATCGCACTGCCATTTATACAGGAGACGTATCCAGTGGTGGGTCGCCGAGTGATGGGGTTATTAGCAAAGTCTGCGTCTGAGAAGCCGATGACCTCACAATATTCCGCGCTTCAATAAAAGATACCGAAATCGACAGTTTCCTTTAGATAGTAGGCTAAGATTCGTTTCCCGGCACGCCATTGACTTTCATCAAAATTATTAAGAAATCTACTAAGTTTGCCAACGGCATCATTAATATCAGACCTAGACACAATTGCTGCAAAGTTTAACGATCCAACTAGTTCGCGAAAAGGAAAATTGTGCTTATCAATTTTGCCGTCTGGCTCTTGCAAAGTGACATTGGGATCAGCTGGTACACTCATACAATTAGCATCGCCCATTCCAAACTTCTGAACTAAATCATGAATATAATGACTTTGACCAATGATCATAGTTTTCTTTTCGCGATCACGTTTTATCTGTAAACCAACAAAATAGTTACCATTACTCGTCGTGATAGGGAACTCATTGTTCAATTCAAGCAAAATACTATCAAGGATTTGTTTGTTCTTACAAGCTAGCGCACCATCGTCAACAAAAAGTGCAAGATTTGACTCTAAAAAATTGAATTTTTCAAGAAAAAGCGTGATTTTTTCATTCCAGCACCGCAGTGCTTGCTTCAGTCCATACAACGACTCAACAAGTAAGCACACCACATTATCACTATCACCACTATTTGCACGAACACCATCTGGAACTTTCATGTAGATCTGTTTCTCGAGATCACCGTGAAGGAAAGCCGAGCGCACGTCGAAGGTCACCAGCTCTAGATCCTCTTGTGTGACATGCGCCAGTAGAGTTCGCAGTGAGTCGTACCTTACGACAGGAGCGAACGTCTCCGCGAAGTCAACCTCTTCTCGCTGCGTACACCCCTTCGCGCAGAGACGAGCCTTGAAGTCCGGTTTTTCCTCTGCTGTTGAGTTGACTTCGAAGATCCATATCTAGTCAATCGGCTTCATATGCTGCTCTTCTGATACAATCTTCCAAGTTCCGTTTACTTCATGAGCTTGAAGTCCCTTCTCTACAACGTTGCGCCAACTATCAGCGTCGGGACCATCAAACGCCTCGTCTAGGCACTTAGGTACTTTGTGGACAGCAATTTTAAGTGCATACTTCGCCGGTGCTTTCAGTTCGCTGCGATCTCTCAGCTGTCGTTGAGGAGTGTCAGTGACTCGTGCCGTGTCATCCTGAGACGTGCCTTTTGAGCACGAGGAAGCAGTTCCCAGATCAGATCTTCCATCTTCTTCAATAGTAGAGGAGCTCTCACTGGCAGATAGAGTGATCTCCAAATCACACGAGCGCTGAAATATTGCACTTGATGCACGACTTCCATTGAAAATCACATGTCTTGACACAGTGATTTTCTTGGTTTCCGAATTATACAGCCTGTAGTTGGGAGACTATCCTTCATATCCAACTAAAATCACCTTCGTTGATCTCGCGTCGAATTTTTTGGTGAGTTGTTCAGGTATGTGCACAAACGCCTCGGACCCACAGACTCTCACGTGACTCAAATCGGGCTTCTTCTGAGTCCACAGTTCAAACGAGGTTTTACCTTTCTCAGCTGACGGCGAGAGAGTTCTGTTGAGAATATAGACAGCGGTGCTAACGGTTTCCGCCCAAAGGAAACCAGGCGGATTTTGAGCTTGTAGAATCGTGCGAGCACATTCGACGATGGTTCTATCGTCGCGCTCAGACATGCCGCTCTGCTCCAGTGTGGACGGAGCAGTGTACTCAACCACTATGCCAAGAGGTTGAAGATATGCTTTCATCTCTTCACTCATGTACTCACCGCCGTTGTCACATTTAAACCTCTTGATTGGTCCGGAGAACCTGTTCTTGGTTTCACGTTCATAAATCTTGAATTTCCCCAATACGTCCGATTTGTGCTTGATGAAGTACACTTTTCGATAACTCGTCACGTCGTCTTTAAAAAGCACATAAAAACGAGCACCCCCAAGCGAGGCTTCGGGCATTGTGCCGCACACATCACGATCAATGACCTCACCTGGTAGCGACTCCTTCAAGACTCCTTCCTTGAGGGGAAGCTTATGCGACTTCCCCAGTTGACATCCCTCGCAGAAAAAATCAGCTGCACTGCTAACATTCACTCCGTCGATCATGTTTTTAGACGTTAGATCTTCAAGGACTCCCGTATTCACTTGCCCAAGTCATTCGTGCCACAACTGCAGGTTTGCCGTGGCAACATTACAATTCACAGTCGGAACTACTCGGAAAAAGAATCTAAAGATTTTGTTGTCTTGCTTGACACCTAGCGCAACAACATTGTTATCGGTCATCAATTTAACTCCACTTTCGGAGAAAAACATACCAAACCCGTGCGATGTACTGCAGCCAACTGAGTAGAGATTTTTGCTGAGGGCAGGTACATAGAGCACATTTTCTATGTGACCTTGGGTCCACTGGCCCTCGATCAACCTCAGCACGCGAACAGTGCCTTCATCTTGTACAGCACATTCGTAATCGCCACCAAGTACAATGGTGCTGCCATCCTTCCTCGGACGGTAGTTTGTGAGCCACTCCCGCCGAAACGTCTTGTGAGCTGATGCGCCGCTGTCGATGAACCAAGCATCACGCTGAACGACACTCAACAGCTTTCTTACTTGATTTTCGGAAGGTTTGCAATCCGCGCGCTGTTGGCTTGGAACAAAACTCTGTTCTCTGCGATCCACGCACGATTCGCAAGAAGCAACGAAAGCAACATCCCGAGAACTGTTGGTCGGTTGCGACGAATTCGACTTACTTCCCGGCAATGACGAACATTCGCGAGCTTAGTGTGCTTTTTCGTTGCAGATGAAACACTTAACGTTCGCTTCATTTGTCCGAAACTTCTTACCGTTTGTTGTAGCAGCTCTCTGAAAAGTAGCAGCCAGTGCAGTAGTTTCTTCATTCTGAGCAATGAAGCTCGCTTCTTCTTGAATAAGTTGTACTTCCAACTGCTCAAACGTCTGGCGCTCTAGCACCATGCTGTAGAATGTGGTTCTAAAATGCCGGTACTTCGGGGGAAGGCTGGCGAGTATTTTCGACACCACCGTTGAATCCAGCACGTTGGTTCCAAGATTGATCATTGCAGCAGCTAGATTTTGTACCTTACTCATGTGTTGCACTACCAAATCGTTCGGGTTCATTCGATATTCGTGGAAACGCTGATCTGCCAAGAATTTATTTGCCTGCGACTTCTGCTCATGAATCGCACTGAGACGATCCCACATCTGCTTTGCCGTGGTGCACACGAGCAAAGCCTGCATTTGATCCTATTCAATTGCCGATGACATGAGAAACATCGCTTTTGCATTGTCTTTTGTTCACTGCTTGAACAATTCTCCGGTTGCGTCGTTGGGTTGACCTCTTGTGCCATCAACAACGCTTAGCAAATAGTTTGCTGCAAGGGCTGTGTTGATCTGGAATTTCCAGTGGTGGAAGTTGCGTCCATCGAACTTCGTGAGATCCTTCACCGAAATCTCACCCGCCATCTTGTCCCTTGACTCGCACAAAAATAGCTAACAGTCAACACCGTCGAGATTCACCAACTCTCAACACCCGACCAAGCACTCGCGCGCGCCAGCACTTGTCTCCAAAAGGAAACGAGACAAACATTCACTGAACAAGCAGCGCGTAATGTGGGCCCATAACCTGTTAGAGTTAGTGGGTTGCTGGGTGATTGCGAATGATTAGATCGTTTGCTAATAAAGACGATGGTTTGATTGAAGCAATCAGATAGATACAAAGTTATAATGAACGCTGGACTCGAGCAGCGAGTCGGTCCGATTTGATGATCACCGTAACTCGTGGCGAACTGCCACCTGCCACGTCGAGCACGACAAACGACCGCGATAACAGCGCCACCGCAAGCATGCGTGGCGTCTGTTCCCATAACACACTCATATACTTACAGGAAAGGATGCATACTTCAACAACTTTGAGCGAAAAGTCGAAGAGGGGTGTTTTAAATTGGCTGAATAAAATCGGCAATTCCGTATCCCACCCAGATTATTGTTCTCATTGGTAGTAATTTGTATCGAAAAACAGAGTCGCACAGGTTTGGGGTCGAAGGAATAAAAATGATTTTTTTAAGTTGAGCTCAAAGTTTGGCATTTTCACAATTTTGCTCAGCTTGTAATAACTGTAACTCCTAAAGAAAGTACAGTAATCGACTTTTACAGTGGTCAAATTGTAGGTTTTTCCAAGACCTTCGGAATGACCTCTTGTGAAAGTCGATTATCTCATGTCTAGTGGGAGCTACATCACTTTGAAGCAAGCCCAAGAATCGCTAAAATGTGCTCTCAGCAAATAGCTCCTAGAAGATGCTAGGCTTGAGTATCGACCATGGACAATTTTTTTCTCAAAAGAACTAGTCTTGAGGAAGAAAATGCGCCGAGGTACGTCCAAAAATCTTGATTCTAGTCAGAGTTATGATTTTTCAGAAATAGGCTAAGAAGGGGTCTAAAAAAGACCTTTCATAGGCCCCAAGGTCCACGGGGGCCTTAGAAAGAACCCAAAAAAAATTTTCTTGTACTATATTAATATGAGTCATTCTGGACCAAGATGAAAATTTTGAAAATCGACGAAATTTAAAAATGCCCAAACATTTGTTTTCCGTTAGTACTACTAGAATATAGTTGAAAAGAATTTTTTTCAGATTTTTTTGGGACCCATGGCGGGCCCTACGAATTTTCCAAGTCCCATTTTTGAGCAGTTTTTCGCCTATTCTTCGCTATCTTGGGAAATTCGTAGCTCGGACCCAAATGCATCTTTTTCATCCTAGCTGAGCGCATTTTTTTTAAGTATGACGTACACTTTCAAGAAAGGAATTGACCGGTCCGAAAAATTGATATCTGGTAGGTCCCACGGTTGCATCAAAAAAGGCCCAAAAATACGACTTTGCACCACCTTTGGAGGCGTACAGGTCATAATGGAAGCCTCGTAGCGAAATTTTGCAGGAGAAAAAACTTGTAGGCCTTGAAAAAACCTTCAATTTCCTCTTTGGAACGTGATTATTTTATCTCACGTACGATCTACAGCCGATTTAAGTTCGGCATTTTTGTAAAAATGTGAAACTTCAAGGCCAATTTAAAAAAATCGTTTATTCTTTATCGACCCCAAACCTATGAGAAAATATTCTTTCAGGTGTCTATTTGAAGGCCCAACAGAAATTTGGTTGTTTCTTTGAAATCCCGATTTTATACGAGCTGTTAAAAACAGTCGAAAATACCGAAAATCGTGTCGAATTCGGGCCTCATCGTGAAGCTTCGTGGACTGGGTCTTCCCTTGCTCTCAATTCGTGGACTCTAAGGGCCTCGACAGAAAGTGCGCAATGCTCTTTCCTCCACTTTTCCCCCCGTGTATAAGCATAGGCCCTGTAGTTGCAGTCGCCGCTACGGGCGCGCAATGGCGCTACTTCCACAGGAGAAAAAGGGGGGAAAAGAGCAAATGCGCACTTTCTGTCGAGGCCCTAATTATACAGCACTCGGCATAAAATATTGTGGAAGATGAGACCTAGAGCTTGAAAATGGCCTCTCGTGCGATGTTTTACGATGGAACCGTCCAAAAGTAGGGTGAATTGAGTAAATACAAGATAAATCGAGAACCGGCCGCTTTGGCACTCCGCCCATGCTCCGCACTGCATGCCACCCTCCGTTAATGCGGAAGTGATAAGTGATATTAACAGCTAATGCGGTATTGTCAGGTATTATCCAGTATAGACAGAGATAAGAAGGTTCTCTAATCTCCGTTATAGACTGTAGACTGTACGAGGTTTTGGTTGTTAGTGACCACCGCGAAAGAATTGTATGTGTCAGTCAGCGTCCCGATCAGAAATTTTGGTACCTTCCCCGCGGGGTTTGCCCCGAAGATGGGCCAAATGTATTGTGAAGCATATGAAGTGTAACGCCTTCCCCGCGGGGCACCCGCGAGGTATCATCGGGGCAATATTTGCGCATAATTAGTGCAGTTTCTGTTGAGACCTTTAAAATAATTCCGGATATGTTTGTAATGTTATCATTATTATGTGATTGTTTAAGTAAAGTATGTTCAAGTAAAGTTGGAAATTCATTGAAGACCTGGGAAAGCCTCATAAGAGCTACTAATATATCCAGCCTGTGTTTACTTCTACTGAGGGCAAATAGTCACTTGACTTTGCAGCGTGTGACGAAGAAATTAATTTTGCTGGACTGAGATTTGTGTGAAAAGTGAGTGGTGATCATCAATGATATTAAAATACAGTATGTTCACGTTCAATGCCTTTGTCGAAATTTTCATCATACACCCACAAAAGTGAGGTTAACTCTGAGACACTATGCAGGAATGTTGTGAAAGTGATCAGATACTTTGCGGGGGCCCTGCGGGGAAGGCGTTACACTTCATATGCTTCACAATACATTTGCCCTAATACCCGCGATGTTCGGGGCATGGCGTAAAAATAACAATGTGTGTGACCGCGCACGTTTTCGATGTGTCTCCACTCGACGCCATTTTGATATTCTTGACCGCGAACTTCCAAATCATGCTCCTTGTATAGTACTCTACAAACGAGTTGCAAGTAGGTCTTATTTTGAGGAAGGTAAGAAGTCCTAGCGTGAACAAGCAAGTTTCAGCGTAATTATAGGCAAATACGTGAATCTAGAACGATGCCACAATGATATTGCAGTTGGGATGAAGAATAAAATCATGAATTCATTTCAATCAAAATGGGTATTTATTTTCAATTTAACTTCCGCGAGACTGAAATTTTGAGGGAATCGGTGGAACTGCACATTCTTAACATCAATAACTGATCCTGTGCTTTTTTTGCACTTCGACAGAATGATCTGGATAGCGGGACAACAATTGTCGGTAAGCCAAGCCATACACGCTTGTCGGTCACCAACACTTATACGCGGCTCGAACTAAAATACGTAAGGAAGGCGAGTGGAGACAACTGGAGACTTAGAGAATCTCCACTCGAGACCCTGAGTGGAGGGTCTCTAGTGGAGACAGGGCCATGTCTGCGCGAGAGTGGACGAGTTTTGAGGCTCTCGTGTCACACACCTTGTTATTATTCCGCCATGGTTCGGGGCAAACCCCGCGGGGAAGGTAATGACGGTCAGCGGCCATTCGAGATCTCCCATCTCACTCGCACCTAATAGGTTATCCCATTTGTGCGAGGGAGACGATAGATCTCGAACGGTCACTGACCGTCATCCCATTGCAGTTGTGATATAGGTATATGGGGCTCAGTAAAATTTCGACCCGACGCATCTTGAGGTACGCGATGCGTCTACAATAACGACAAACTCTCGGCTTGATCATTGACAGTTTCACATAATGTAGAGTAAGGGCCAGAGGGCCAAATATGATGAACGATTGTCTGAGAAGATTTGGGCCCTCGGGGCACTGATTACAGATAAGATCAACACGCACAAGGGATACGCAATTCCGCCAGCACGCCACATCAAATCTAGGTGACCTGGATTACAACACGACGCACCTGCACGAGTACCACTTACATGCGTTGCGCCGCGACGCAGCTGTGCAAACAAGAGGCACTCCCATAAATAACGTTGAGTGACAGGTGACCTGGATTGCGACATAGCACGAGTACCACTCACATGCGTTGCGCCGCAACGCAGCTGTGCAAACAAGAGGCACTCCCATAAATAACGCTGAGTGACAGGTGACCTGGATTGCGACATAACACGAGTACCACTCACATGCGTTGCGCCGCAACGCAGCTGTGCAAACAAGAGGCACTCCCATAAATAACGCTGAGTGACAGGTGACCTGGATTGCGACATAACACGAGTACTACTCACATGCGTTGCGCCGCAACGCAGCTCGCAGCTGTGCAAACAAGAGGCACTCCCATAAATAACGCTGAGTGACAGGTGACCTGGATTGCGACATAACACGAGTACCACTCACATGCGTTGCGCCGCAACACAGCTGTGCAAACAAGAGGCACTCCCATAAATAACGCTGAGTGACAGGTGACCTGGATTGCGACATAACACGAGTAACACTCACATGCGTTGCGCCGCAACGCAGCTGTGCAAATAAGGAGCATTCCCATAAATAACAATGAGTGACAAGTGACCTACATAACATACCGCAATACGCACGTACCCGGGAGCACATTCTGCGCCGACGCATTGCTAAGCCAGAAAGGGTATATAAGATGCACGCACTGCTGTAGCAGTTTAGTTAGTTGTCTGTCGCTCGGCATGCGGACCTGTTCTGATATATTATTGTACAGCTCAGAATAAATAGTTCAGCCACTTACAGTCCATCTCTCGTTGCTTCTTTGGTGTCTATACCTCAATCAGACAACGAACCCAGGCCCAAGATTATTGATACTATTTCACGTGCCCTGCGCTACGTCTCGCCAGTAGGATAGAATCGAGTAGAGCAGCCTCAATCGCCAAACGCATAACAGACGCAGCCGCTACAGACCGAGCCTGAAGTCGCTCGCGCACCTCTTGCGCTCAACAAGGAAAATCCCCACCAATAATTCATAACATAATTTGGTGACAGCGGTGGGATCGTCTGAAGAAGCAAGTATTCATAGTGTGGCTCATAATGTGACAGTTGAGAGCAGTTGAAGTGTTTCGCCCATGGCATAGCGTAGAAGAATTGACCGAGATCGGAGTGGACTAATTCATCTTGAACTGAGCTAAGTATTCATTACGAGATAATGGGTTTCTCTTGTGATTATGATGTGACACGCATGAGGAAGATTTGTTAAGGGTGGAGGCATCCGAATGAAAGTTTTGCGTAGGTTTCCTCATCGTAATTCGTTCAGGATTGGTTGAAAGTTGAGATTGATGCCGGTGACAAACTGTTCGCGATTTTTTTGAGATCCATAGAGAATTCGGCTGTTCATTGGCTTGCAGCGGTTGTAAACTCCCTGCAATTGTGGAAATGAATTTTCTGAATTGATAGTGGAAATTGGATATTGATAATCCCAATGAGCGTTGTCGAGATATTGCGGCCCTCTTACAATCCTCTGTGAGTTATTCGTAAAACATGGATGTTGGCGATTCAACTATGAGATCATGAAAAATCAGGTTTTTTGAGAATTTTCGCTAACTTCTCTGATCGACGTGACATGGTTTGCGAACCATGAGAGTTCTGCTGATATTCCTGTTCAGAGGTCGTGATATTGAAATAACGGGGATTTGTTCAAGTTATCATCAGTTGCTTATGAGTTGCTTATGAGACTCTGAGAATTTCGGAACATTTCTCCCATCTTATGTTCTAGAACCGAGACACGTTTAAAGGTTATCTAGTATTTATCTGGTAAATGTACTTCGAGAATTGTGAGATTAATTTGAGACGATTATTCATTCAAACATTGAATTGGGAGAAGGGTTTTTGCTAACATTCTCATAGGTCAGGCTCGAGTTGTGGGTAGGTGAGAACGCGAGAAGGTAGCTGCTTAATTGTTCAATGAGGTCAACTTATCTCGAGATTCCTCGCATCGCTCATAAAACCTGATACAAGATAAATAGTGAATCGATAGATTGCTGCAGAGGGATTCATTGGTTGCATGGGACAGAAAAGTACTCGGAGGTAGGTTAATCGTTAATTGGAACCTTGTGACTGCGAATAGTTATGAATATTGTCATTGGTGATTTGTTTATAACCTTCCTCCCAATCGACAATCCGACCCAATTGGAGCATACGCGTGAGGTTATTAATGCATATTGTGTACTTCTAAGGGCCGTGTATCAACTGTGTAAATTGAATAGTGACAGCGACAAGGTAAATTGAGCCAGGGCCTTGAATTTCTTTTGCAATATATGTAACTACAATGCTCCATATTTAATCATTCGCCATACATGACGATAATAAGTGAATTGTGATTCGGGAACCAGATATGTTTTTGTCCCGTGTCAATCTCAGCATCGCTTTGTTGAGTGCATGACCGTGCGATATCAACTCAATTGGTTCATTGAAGTTCAACGCCTCAGAGTCGCAGATAGTTTAACCTGAACCACTTTAAAGTAGATGGGATTTTATTGGATGTTGACGTAAGCATTTAGGGGTTCTTAGTTTGGAAAATACGATTATTTGGGCTTAGGAATTTATAATTCTCTTTATCTTTAGGACAAGAAGTTTCAATCAAGTGGTTCGATAGTATATGCATTTTCGTGACATATTATTGGCATGAAACCAATTCTATAGAAATGGGGGAATTTGAACAAAGGTTTTCCAATAGCTTTTGACAACTCTTTGTTCATAATGAATAGAGACTTGGAATTGTCCCTGGCGGTTCATAAATTGGTTACAAACTAATGCGATTTTTCTTTGAAATTTCCTGTCACAGTTGTTTGGATGACTTCTTGAGATTTCGGAGGTATTTCTTGATTCGATAACAAGTGATCAAGGAGGCTAGTTCTGAAACCCAGTGAGCGCTTGTTGAGATATTGCGACTCCTTACGAGTTCATTAGACTTGAGCGGAACCATGGCATGAGTTGGCTATCAGATCTTGAGATTTTAGGCACCGTTATTCGAAATCAACGTCAAATATTGGCTCGATGCAAAATATCGCTGCTATTTCCATTGAAGGGCTCGTGATGCAAGATTTGCTCACACTCTTTCAAATGTAATAATCACATTGTTATGAATTTTCGAGATTTTCCGTACGTATGGCCATATTTCCTGGAAAATGAAATATGGGTTCTCATTTTTTCGTGAAAGTACTTCGCAATCGTGGAATTGATTTGAAATGATTCAATATATGCACTCCGAAATTGGGAAGAGGAAAGATTCAGCTCAAATTTTTGAAGTCACACTCGAATTGTGAGATTGTTGGAACTCCGACGAGAATGGCCCGTGTAGTTATTTCGTTACGTCATTTGATCGCGAAAGTGACCCATCATTCATGCGACCTGTAGTATCAAATAGTCGGAGTGTGAGCTATAACCGAATCTTCAAACTGTTGATATTCAACCAAATTGTGAAACAAAGATACGTTAGATCAAGCGACTCAAAGTTCGAACGTTACTACTAAGGGTGATGGATATTGCTAAATTGGATAATTTCTATATAACTCTAGTCTCAGTTGGAGAATTAACTAAATCGGTGAACACGTGTGAAATAGTAAAACGAACTCTATATTCTTCTCAAATGCTCTCTGCCAAGGATCTGTAAATTTGAGGACGATAGCGGCAAATGAACAGCTACGATTGGGAGGTGAGAAACCCCTTTAGTCTTGCATCGTTTCCTGCATTGCTCCGTTGGGTGCGTGTCTGCGGGGTCTCATTTGAACTAAATCGTCCAATTTCGTGACAACCAAAAGCAGCTCAGCCTCTATTCCATTGTATTAAATAACCTTTGTTGGCTGTTGGCGAATAAATTGTGATATTGTAATTTGCCAAATATAACGTGTAAACTGAGGTTATTCACTCCATTTTCCTACTTAGTGACGAGATATTTTGTCCAGGATCGGATTCTTTTTTTGCATTCAGAGAACCAGAAACCATAGAACTTATAGATTTCAAGCTCATGAATTGGCTGCCATTGAGAGGATGCAAGTTGACGAGAAAGAAGTTTCTGCAAGTTACTTATTCGAATGTAGAATGCATCTTATGGATTTATGATCCTCTGTCACATTAGTGGCATATTTTTCTGATAACGTCGCAACCTTTGATGAAACGTGCATGAAAGAAGTTGAGATTAAATGTTTCTGATGAGTACAAGGGAAAGGCGTATCAACGGCCATTGAGATGAGAATCTCTTCATTGAAGCTCCCAATGCACAGATTGTACATATAATTCCTCGTGGGCGCAACGGCAATCAAGCCAGGCATGCAGAGATATAGTTGATTATGTCGGAAATTTTATATGGATAGAAAAAAACTCATATCATCGTTACATTGATGACCTGCATTACAGAGAAGAATTAAAACAATCATGATTTGTGAATAGAGATTTTGGGGTTTGTTGATACCTTATACTAGGGGGCGCGGCGAATGAGTTGCCATCGAACTACTCTGGAAAACCCCCGCTTGCCAGTCATCACACGTTTTCTCGCGATCAACCTTGCGAATGATCTCTTCTAGGTGGTTCAAAGTTTCACATCGCAACCGAGGAGCCTTAGGATATGTTGATCTATTACTTGATAATGGCGTGGTTCAACTGGTTGTCGAGTGGAATGATTCACAGTGCAATCGATTAATCAAATAGCCACGTAGGAGTTGACTTGTAATTTTTGTTCACAAATCATTCCTAAATTGTCTGTTGCTGTGAATCTGCGATACTATTGCTTGTTTGCTCCGGATCTCACGTGGCTACAAAAGATTCCAGGGATATTCAGGTTGCCTCGGAAATAACGACTTTCGAATTTTCATGTTATCAGCAATTATTTGAATTTGAGTGACAAACAGAGTTGTTAATCTTTTGTTTCATAAAATTTACTAGTACATTTGAAACACGCGTACGGTTTTGTTTACTCGTGAGTATGATATTGCCGAGATTTTACGTCACTATGTGGGAGCTCAGAAATTTCGGGTTGATCTAGAAATGAGCTATTGGGAGTTATCTCAAAGAGAAATGATTCGATTTTGAATGGCAACAGTGATAGTGATTCTCTCACTCATTTCATGAAGTTCATGAATATATTTAGAAACACGGACTACCCTCTTCACTCGCAAACATCGTATTGCGAAGACTTCACGTCACTGCGAAAGAGTTTTGGGACGATTTAAATTGGTTCAGGAAGTTAGTTGCTAGTGTTTTGTAATGAGCAACAATGTGAATTGGACGGAAAATAGTATATTGTTACATTTTCGTTTCATGAAATTGAAAGGTGAAATTAAAGAATGCGGGTGATATTATTTTCTCGTAGCATTGCATCGAGCAGCTATAATGATTTTCTCTACACCCAAGAGGCTTTCGATTCACTAGACAATATCTACATAGCTTGATTAGAATCACCATTGATTTCAGCAGTTTGTGTTGCCAATGTGTTCTTAATGAAAAGTTCCAATCTTTCTGATGACGATGAAGTTACAAGGGTACAATTCTATCGTTAAAAGTATAGCCGTAGCAAGAAGAGGTAATTGTGGTTCTTCACTCACTATACACCACTGCACACTGAGCACCCGTGGCACTATATTGGCGGTATGTGTTTACACCAAAGATGCGTGAATTTTTCGATTCCCGATTATCCTTGCCGTTTGGCCAGGCACGCTCATTCGCAATAATTAGATAAGGGAGTTTATATACACGTGGTCGTGAATGAATTAACCGGATCCACTTAGAATTTTACAGTCGATTTGTGGTAGCCAGATGAATTATTATGAATATATCATAACGGAAAGTTAAGTCCTTGAATTTTGCTGATAAATCTACTCCAAATTATCAATGAATGAGTATACAAGTGCAAGAGCGAGTCAAGTTACTGTTATTGGTGACACCATGCAAATGAAAAACAAAAAAAAGCAATTCCATCACAATTTCAAATAATGAATATCTCTCAAAATATGGATTGCAAATGTAGAACTATCAGTCATTCCCTTCTAATGGGGATTCGCTGTGCAACCAAGAAAAATCATCTCCATATCTACCTACTCTACATATAGATTTGCGATACCTGACAATTAATTAAACTGTGCGAGCTATTCACAGGTAATTCGCTTTCATATGGAGCCAAATGGACTAACTGAGTATCCATCATATTCGACGAGCATGTTACGGCGATCATCGGGAGCGAAGGACATGAGCCTCATGTGGCGCCACACGTGTAACTCAAGCTTGAATGAATTTGGAAGAAGATTTTCACGATCGAATAATCACCAAGAAGATTGACACGAACGGAGTATATGAGTTCTTCGATATCCAACGTTCAGGCTGACCGAACGAGCACGAGATTGGTTCCAGCAAACGAGTCTCTGAATCATCCTGGTCGCAGACGGCGAGCAGTATCTTCAACAAGTTGAGTTGAATGCGTAATTATATGAATTGGATTTGAGTTACGACTCTCGTGATGGCGATTGAAACTGAGTTCAGCCATAGATCGTGAGTGACTTATCCTCCTTTTTCGATTAGTCTGGTATGATGATTGGAAATATATCAGCTTGAGATTGATATTCAACAATTGATATTCAACAATGTCCGTCCTTGAATGAGACTATAGCTTTTCATGATTTTCATCTCAATTGTTTAAGAGAACTTCAAACAAAGTTTTAGAGATTTCGTCAGGAATTCGGAAAAGTTACGTATCTACACAGAGGTTCTGAGGTGTTGTGAAATCTTTTAAATTCTGGTAAGTCCGATCACATGCTCGTGGAGAGAAATCACAAATGGAATAAAAATCACAGGATAACAGATTTTCTCTGAGTCACTCGCGATCTCTGTGCAAAAATATAGTCACGGGGGAAGTTGTAAAGTCGATTTTTTCGGAGTTTCGAGAGAATATTATTCGTGTGAAAAAAGGAGACAGTGTATCGAGGGTGCGATGCTCGCTTGCAGAAGTTGCGCATGGAATTCGAGGCTTTTCAAAGAACCAAAATTGTCTTCCATAGTTGAATCTGGGAATAGGATACAAAGTTGTAGAAATTAAGTTGGAAGGGGTGAACCTCATCATTTCAGGAACATATGGGTGGCTCCGTATCATACTCAAGATGGTGTATTGGATGGTAGTAATCTTCAGCGGACCATGATATACCTGATCCAATTGAGGGCGATGTAAATATGGCAAACCTACGTATAGGCAATACGCTTAGCAGTTAATAAATTTGAGTCCTTCCTTTAGCGACGTCGTAGTGTGATCTAAATCGAACGACAAATTCTCTTCAAATTCAAGATAACCGAGAATGACGGTGAAGAAAAATCCTGTCCGTTGCAGTGAACCTTCTAATTTACGTATTTTACTACCCATTCGATGAGGCTGATATGCTTGAGAGTCGCGCCATACGCCTAAGCAAGAATCCACATGAATTCGTAAATCCTTCAGCTAATTCTCTAATTCTTTCGCGTCTCAAGTCAAGAGTCACTGTTAATGTACGACCCTACACGAGCACGAAAATTTCGAGACATTGAGTCAATTGCTTGATGAGTTGCGAGGAAATCCGCTGTACTGAGAGCGTACCCCGAATTCGGTCGCAGTTAATTGGAACCATTCAAGGTCACAATAAACAGGTCAATGAAAACGACCTGAAATCGATGAAGTTGTCGCATTGAACAATCGAGTAGATCAGTAAAGAATCCAATCCTGAAGTTGTGAAAGGCGCGTCTGAAGTGATGATTTCAACTGCCATGCAGTGTTTCAATATGGATTGAAGGATTAAATGACAAATCCGACGGCTAGCAAGCACTTTTCGAGGTTGAGACCTGCGATAGGTGAAGCTATGAAATTCGAGAGCTATATAACGCAAAGGAAAATGAGTAAGATCCCACAGATCTTTTCGATGTCAAGCTGACTTGAATAATTCGGAAAGGACCACGAATCTCAAGCCTGACCGAGTTGAAAGAATTGCTGATTGCCTCAGAACGAAACTTCGTGAAAATGGAGAAACAATTCTCATTTGTACAATTTGGCAGAGAGTTTGACAGGAAAGCTTTAGATGCACAGTGGAATACCTGAATTTGAGAATACATGAGCTACAAAAATCAAACGAATAGGCAAAAACGGTTCATAATGCTGACAAAGCGGAGACGATCATAAGTGCTTGGCTACAACATCCCGTACTAAACCCGAATAACATCCTGCATATTACTAACAATGCTCGAAAATGCATGACATTTGTGTATGTGCCATTGTTCATGAGCTGGTGAGGTTATTTCGAGAGAGATCAAGCAAGCAAGGGACCTATGAGAAAACTAAGAGGGCTGAAATGAGTGAATCATAGTAAATCTTGTGATGATTGGACGAAGTTCCACTGAAATTGAGATGTTCAAGCAGAATGGGCAGCCCGGAATTTGTGTGGTTACCGGAATAAGTCCCAAAAGGAAGTGTTAGAGCGATGACGGTGAGAATGTCCTCTTCAACGCACCGAATCGAAAAATAGAATAAATGAGGGACAGCCAGAACCTGTGCGGTTGCTGAAATGAGTCCCTTTTGTGAGAGATGTAAAAACAAGGAATGGAGCAAAGTGCACTAGAACAGATCGAATCAAAAGGAGGAATTGTTGACGGGCGGCCCAGAACCTGTGCGGTTGCTGGAATAAGTCCCGCTAGTGAGGGTTACAATGACAGTGATCAAAATATAGTTGTTATAGGTCCATGCGATAGATTTAGGAGGGGCGCCCCAGAATAAGGAAGAATTCAGAAAGGGATGATAGACAACGGCACAGACTTGCATAGGTAAATGGTATCGATAGTTAGAACACACACTCCAGCATTATGAACCGAAACATTTGTCTTAAAGCGCGTGATGTCCTTCACTTTGTAAACGAGGAAATGTTATCAAAGTATTATGAGATTTTGAGTCAAGGCTGAACATTCACACATAGACTGAAAGGCCATTTCCGAGGTATGCTCCAGGCAATCGGTAGATTCACTCATGGAGAGGAAATTGACGAGGTGAAGAATTTCAAAACAGTCTTTTCGGTTCGAGATTCGATGAAAAATACAAATGATGGTGGCTCGATAGCATTTTACTTTCGAATCAGGAACCCAGAGCTTACGAAAATTATAGATTGCGAGCCATATAACTATTGCAAATGAGGAAATATGGCTTGATGAGGGACTTTCGATGGAAATCCTTTCAGAATTCGGATATTTAGTCCACTTCTTACGGGCGTTATCAACTTTTACAACAGATATCGACGGTCATTTCTGTGGAAACATCAAACATTCAAATGATATGCTCAATGTGGAAACTAGAATTCTATGATTTTTGATAATTCTATTTAGAGTGGTTGTCGGGCATTTTGAAGAGAATTGTGATAGAAACCAATGATACGAAGGTTGTGCATGTTATTCCCCTGTCCGTTGTGCCGAAGTAACGATAGTCAACGACGCTTCCAAAAATATAATTTATAATTTTACATTACCTATCATTGTGAAAATGGTTCCCTGGTGCATCTAAATTGATAATTTAAATGCACGGAGAAAATAGAGGCAATCAGGAGCGCGAATAGTGATTTCCGAGCTTATTGCTGGTGCCAGTCTCCACCTTAATCAGCGATTCACTATTAAACCTTAACAGGGCTACCTTATTCAAAGAGTTGGACAGCTGAAATGGGTTTACAGAGTGTAATTTTGACATGAAGCTACCTTTCCAGGTTGATGTATGGACTCCTTGATTCATCATTATAGTATATATTGAGTTCAAGTATAGCTTGACATAAACGACATCTGGGAATGAGAGTATTATGAATTTGATATAGAAATTGTTTTGATCAAGACATAATTCTTGCAACCAAAAGAGAGATCAGAGAAACGGGAGGTCAACTAGTCAAGATAAAGTGCAAGATATTCTGAGTAGCTTAGAGTATGCTGATGATCTAGTGGTCGAATGGATCTCATGGATGGAGCCACATGTGGAACGGAGAATAATTCATGGAAGTAGAAGTGGCTCCATCGACTTATGAAATATGCACAAGCGTGATAATTTATCTAATGGAGTGAGGACAAGATCATCATGAATATCAGAAACAAATATCAATATTAGCAATTTTAGTAGGAGCCAGCACCTTCATGATGCGGAATATGTAAAGTATACTCTTCAATCTTCGAAGAAAAATGCATGTAATTAGACTTTTCTGACATCTAACACTTCATAGCCGGTTGTGTTCAGGATTCATGGTAACGTGAAAAGCGCAAGCCATTGGCTTGCGTTTTCTAGTAGGGGGGGGACTGTGATATAGGTATATGGGGCTCAGTAAAATTTCGACCCGACGCATCTTGAGGTACGCGATGCGTCTACAATAACGACAAACTCTCGGCTTGATCATTGACAGTTTCACATAATGTAGAGTAAGGGCCAGAGGGCCAAATATGATGAACGATTGTCTGAGAAGATTTGGGCCCTCGGGGCACTGATTACAGATAAGATCAACACGCACAAGGGATACGCAATTCCGCCAGCACGCCACATCAAATCTAGGTGACCTGGATTACAACACGACGCACCTGCACGAGTACCACTTACATGCGTTGCGCCGCGACGCAGCTGTGCAAACAAGAGGCACTCCCATAAATAACGTTGAGTGACAGGTGACCTGGATTGCGACATAGCACGAGTACCACTCACATGCGTTGCGCCGCAACGCAGCTGTGCAAACAAGAGGCACTCCCATAAATAACGCTGATTGACAGGTGACCTGAATTGCGACATAACACGAGTACCACTCACATGCGTTGCGCCGCAACGCAGCTGTGCAAACAAGAGGCACTCCCATAAATAACGCTGAGTGACAGGTGACCTGGATTGCGACATAACACGAGTACTACTCACATGCGTTGCGCCGCAACGCAGCTCGCAGCTGTGCAAACAAGAGGCACTCCCATAAATAACGCTGAGTGACAGGTGACCTGGATTGCGACATAACACGAGTACCACTCACATGCGTTGCGCCGCAACACAGCTGTGCAAACAAGAGGCACTCCCATAAATAACGCTGAGTGACAGGTGACCTGGATTGCGACATAACACGAGTAACACTCACATGCGTTGCGCCGCAACGCAGCTGTGCAAATAAGGAGCATTCCCATAAATAACAATGAGTGACAAGTGACCTACATAACATACCGCAATACGCACGTACCCGGGAGCGCATTCTGCGCCGACGCATTGCTAAGCCGGAAAGGGTATATAAGATGCACGCACTGCTGTAGCAGTTTAGTTAGTTGTCTGTCGCTCGGCATGCGGACCTGTTCTGATATATTATTGTACAGCTCAGAATAAATAGTTCAGCCACTTACAGTCCATCTCTCGTTGCTTCTTTGGTGTCTATACCTCAATCAGACAACGAACCCAGGCCCAAGATTATTGATACTATTTCACGTGCCCTGCGCTACGTCTCGCCAGTAGGATAGAATCGAGTAGAGCAGCCTCAATCGCCAAACGCATAACAGACGCAGCCGCTACAGACCGAGCCTGAAGTCGCTCGCGCACCTCTTGCGCTCAACAAGGAAAATCCCCACCAATAATTCATAACACAGTTCACCTCATGGCGCATGGATAAAAAAAGTTATCTTCACGCCATGGTTCACCTTGTTCTCGAGTGTACCAAAACTTCTGATCGAGACGCTGACTGACACATACAATTTTTTCGTGGTGGTCACTAACAACCAAAACCTCGTACAGTCTACAGTCTATAACGGAGATTAGAGAACCATCTCATCCCTGTCTTCGCTGGATAATACCTGACAATACTGCATTAGCTGTTAATATCACTTATCACTTCCGCATTAACGGAGGATGGCATGCGGTGCGGAGCATACGCGGAGTGCCGAAGCGGCCGGTTCTCGATTTATCTTGTATTTACTCAATTCACTCTAGTTTTGGACGGTTCCATCGTGAAACATCGCACGAGAGGCCATTTTTCAGCTCTAGGTCTCATCTTCCATAATATTTTATGCCGAGTGCTGTATAATTAGGGCCTCGACAGAAAGTGCGCATTCGCTCTTTTTCCCCCTTTTTCTCCTGTGGAAGTAGCGCCATTGCGCGCCCGTGGCGGCGACTGAAACTACAGGGCCTATGCTTATACACGGGGGAAAAGTGGAGAAAAGAGCATTGCGCACTTTCTGTCGAGGCCCTTAGAGTCCACGAATCGAGAGCAAGGGAAGAGCCAGTCCACGAAGCTTCATGATAAGGCCCGAATTCGACAGGATTTTCGGTATTTCCGACTGTTCTTGACAGCTCATATAAAATCGGGATTTTAAAGGAACAACCAAATTATTGTTGGGCCTTCAAATAGACACCTGAAAGAACATTTTCTCATAGGTTTGGGGTCGATAAAAAATAAACGATTTTTTTTTAATTGGCCTTGAAGTTTCACGTTTTTACAAAAATGCCCAACTTAAATCGGCTGTAGATCGTACGTGAGGTAAGATAATGACACGTTACAAGAAGGAAATCGAAGGTTTTTTCAAGGCCTACAAGTTTTTCCTTCTGCAAAATTTTGCTACGAGGCTTCCATTTTGACCTATACGCCTCCAAACGTGGTGCAAAGTCGTATTTTTGGGCCTTTTTTTATGCAACGGTGGGACCTACCAGATATCAATTTTTTGGACCGGTCAATTCCTTTCTTAAAAGTGTACGTCATACCGAGAAAATGCGCCCAGCTAGGATGAAAAAGATGCATTTGGGTCCGAGCTACAAATTTTCTAAGATAGCGAAAAATAGGCGAAAAACTGCTCAAAAATGGGACTTGGAAAATTCGTAGGGCCCACCATGGGTCCCAAAAAAATCTGAAAAAATTTTTCAACTATATTCTAATAGTACTAACGGAAAAAAAATGTTTGGGGCATTTTTAAATTTCGTCGATTTTCAAAATGTTCACCTTGGTCGAGAATGACCCATATAGTTCTAACGGAAGAAAATTTTTATGGATTTTTCCCAGACCCCCTGGTGCAGGCATTCGTCGAAATGCTCCAAAATGGCCCATATCTGATGAACCATTTCGGTAGTATAATGCTTTGGGGATATTAAATTTTTTTTCTTTTTTTAAGAAGCAAAAAGTCTCGTGAAGAGCTTATTATGCTAGAGTACATAGTATTTTCAGTACATATTCGTTGACATCATTTTCAGTTCCATTATTTCAGATTGATAATTGGTATTGATCGAAAAATTCACAGATATATTTACGAGCTTTGACATTAGGTTTTGTTATCAGAGTTTTCATGCACAGAGGTACTTGTAGCTGCAAATGCTGTAATTTGGCCAACAACCTTCTCCTGAGGACTTCATATAACTCACTTTGACATATTATATGGTTAAGGTCTCCTTCACCAGCCTGGCAAGAACACGATGGGTCGGCAATAATTTCAACCCTTGCTAAGGAGGCTGCTGAGTTGTAATGGTTAGCCCTACACCGATTGATAGTTTCTATTGTGCGTCTGTCAAGGCTTTCGTTGACGAACCAAGGTTGAGCTGAGTTGAAGAAATAATTCTATTAATCCTTGTTCTACGATAGTATCGACTGTTCGACTTTGGCGAACACTTTTATACGCTGAAAGAAAATCAGTGTAAGGTAGGTGGATATTTTGAACTGGCCCCTCATCAGAAGTCTCCTCAGCAAGGGAATCAGCTAATTGATTGCCGACAATACCTCTGTGAGACGGAACCCACAAAAATTCCACAAAGTCATTTGGGTTTTTGTCTTTATATACAGAGTATTTTTTTCTAATCTCTGAAATATGTGGATCCATCTTCGCAGTGAATCTAGACTTGAGACCTACTTGAGCACTCTCGCTATCAGACATAATGATGTAATTCGAGTTCGGGTGTTTGACAATTACATCTAAGGCATTTGATAGCGCAACGCACTCAGCTGTGTATATGGACGCAGTTCTATGTAATGAATTCCAGATGGTCAGTTGCAACTCAGGGCATGTACCTGCAGCTCCAACGAATTGTGATTCTGATTTGCTTCAAACAGTGTACATAGTAGCAGCGTTGAATTTATCAACTATTGCATTAACTGCGTCGTTAGGGCAATTGAATTCTTTGGAATATTCTTTCATGGGAAGATCTGCTTCTATTGGAGAGTATAGCGTACGATATCCACTTATACACACTTGTCTAAGAAAGGCCCATTTCTACTACCTCTGATAATCTCGAATTGAATACCAGTAAGTTTTTATGAAGAGAATCATTCTTGTGTAACTTGGAATGGTATGCTAGTATGAGACCCTTGATCAAAGACGATTGTTGGACAAGTGTTTTGATAAGAAAACTACAGCATAGAAATGTTGTCCTTTCTTCAATAAGAGTCAGCTTGGATTCACCAAGTAGGACATTCGTGGGAGTGCTCTGCCTGTAACCGAGTGCTTGGCGTATGGCTACGAATTGAACTTTCTCTAACATTTCTATATTTATCTTTCTGACGAGGGAAGTAAATGAAGCAACCATAGTCTATAATGGAGCGAACATAGCTCTTATACAGGTTTATGAGTGTTTGGGGATCAGATCCCCACCACGTACTACGGAGATATTTAACCCTTGATCACCCACGTGGTAGACTTTTGGCACACGCGAAATTTCGATTTCATCTCCATGTCGGAACTCATGTTTTGGGGTTCTGGAGCCTACATGTAATTTCATAATTCCATATTATCCTCCACATGGACCAATCACAGAATTTGGAATAGAATTTTTTTCAAAATATCCTTAAAATGAGTACTCAAAATCCACCACCGACCAAACTCGAAATTTCCATTCTGAAGAATATTCATCCAAACTAAGTGCCAATAGTTTCTTTGAAGTCTACTTGTGATATAAGAACGATTTCCAGGATGATCTCAGACACAATTGATATAGTTTTTCCGGAATTTGGAAAATTTTACATCGGCGTAACCTAGAAAAAAAAACGAAAAGATGACATTTTCTGGAATTTTAAAAGAAAATATGTGGTGTCCAGACCTAAGGGAGCAAATTCATATTGATTATAGAATTGTTGAAGTACATGAAAGTTAATTTCAGCAATGACCTACCCCGAGAAAATCGCGGAAACAGCAACTTTCGTGATGTGTGCCATTTGTTTACTACGTGGGTTGGAGTGTTAGTAAATCTCACGTGGGTAACTGAGGGTTAACTATCTTCATAGCTTTCATACAATTTTCTTGACATACTCAGTATGTGCAGAGAATGTGAGTCTATAATCGAATAGGATGCCCAAAAATTTATCGGAACCAGTTGACTTGATTTCATGATTGTTAACCGTAGTTGAGCTTTCTCCAGGTCCAATGTTCTAATTATTGACCTGGGGGGGGGGGGCAAGCCCCCCCTGCTCAATCCGCTCGTCAACCCCCGCTACCCCTGAGTAATGATTTTAAGAAGTGAAGAATCTATAATCCATCAATAGCAACTTAAGGAGTAATGAAAATCTAGTCAATTTCATTGATGGTCCTGGATGTTGTGGGAAAACTTCCTTGTATAGGTCATTTATTTATTATCCTTTGTCCCAAAAGAAAAAGGTTTTGTCGATGGCGCGGACAGGTCTTGCGTCGATTCTTTCTACCACAAGGTATGACAAGTCATAGACACTTCAGGCTACCCTTGGATCTAGACAGTGTTGAAAGTATTCTCTCAAAATCTGATCCTGATAAGAAGAAATTGAGAAGGGAAGATGTTATCATCTGTGATGAAGCACCAATGATTTTCGAAAAAGCTTCAGAGGTGGTCGATAGAACACTCCGTGACGTTTCTTTCAATGACTCACCTTCTGGTGGAAAATTGGTGCTACCCGGCGGGGATTTCCGACAGGTCCTGCCAGTTCCGACAAATGGGAATAGACATTCTATAATCCAGGAAACTATTAAATCGTCAGCCTTATGGCCATTGTTCAATGTAATGGAGCTGACTAGAAATTCGAGATCTAAGGACACTGATTTTTCCTACATCCTTCTGGTGGAGGTGAGGGTAGAATCAATGAAGTGAAAGTGAGACCTGAGAGGAGAAGTAATGATGTACGTAGAACCATATTCGAAGACATCAATGGAGATATTTCTACGAATGGAGTTGCTCTGTCATCTCATAAAGAATATTTCATAAAATTAAACAAGAAAATCTCGAAAATGTTCGATAGTCCTACATCCTCTTACTGAAACGTTGATTTTACGACTCACAAAGGTGCAGATCAAACTGAAGAGCAACTGAGAATATTCATCCGAAATGTCCAACCGAGTTTTTGAATGAAATGAGAGATGGTTTAACTCCACATGAACTTGATTTGGGAGTAAAGTCTATTTCAATGTTGATTCGGAATCAGATGACTCGGAATCTGAGCGTGGCAGAGGGTTTCGTGTGGTGGGACTCGGTTGAAGATCAGGAAATCGTACAAGCATAATATTGAGGCGGAAATTTTAACCGGGGAATATATGGGGAAAATATTTTCTATATCTAGGATAATACTTGTTGAGTTCTCTGCGGCGGCTACTCATCACTCTTACATCTATACACTATCGCGCTGTCTCGATGCATCCTCTTACGGCGGCTGCGCGCGCCACTCTCTCCTCGTATCGTCGTTCTGCAGCTTGACTAGTCCATTACGTGCCGTTGCCTGACGCGGAGCACATCGTATTGTGTGTTCACGTTGTGACTTGTGACTCGCTCTGAGCACTAGATCTTCTTAGTACTTTGATATAATGTACTTTACTGCGTCTAGAAGTTTACTCCTTGTACCTAGATTTGATCCTTGTAGAGTCTTTCGATTGTTTCAATAAATCTCGCGTATTTTCTCATGTAAAAGTGAATGAATGAATGGATGAATGAATGAATGATAACCTTTATTCGCCCAAGGGCAAAAATACAGTAGCATATGAAACATATGTCACTCATACATAATAAATACATTAAATTTGTAAAAATTTGTCGTTTTGGTTAAGGCTATTCGAATTATCACAGGAAGTGACTAGTCATCTCGAGGCATCGTAAGATGCTAAAAGTCATGAAAAGAAAAAGAAGGAAAAGTCACGTTTTCATATATATATATATATATATATATATATATATATATATACATATATCAGTCTTGACAAAAAAGGTTGACGAAAAGAAAAAAATCTACCAAAATCGCTTTTTTTCAAAATTCCCGTGCGTCAAAGTATATTGGAAATATCACTGTTTTAGTGAGACCCTATTCGATCCATTATCCATGAACGCACTGTAAGATCGTGTCTAAAAGACGTCTCCAGTCTCGGCATAGAGTACTCTCCTGAATGAATCAAAATTATAATAATCTGTATAAGTTCTGATAATTCATTATAACCTCTAGATATCGAAAGAAGACATCACCCTTTCTTCTAGAGATGCATTTCGATACCCCAGTTCAACCGAATGACCGGGCGATTTAAATAAGCTAGTAAAATATCCGAATTTGTTTATTTACTTTTCATGATTTTTTATCATTTTCTTATACTGGGACGATGATCAACAGAATTTTTCCAATACGACACTTACTGATTGGCCCGGAGATCCTCATAATCGCGAAATTTCCTACATCAAGTATGCTGTTCCAAAGTTACCCCAGTCTGGATTTAACTTTCGAACATGGCTTCCAGTGCTCATAGCTTTGACCAGAGATGACCAAATGGACTCCGTAAGCCCCGCAATTGAAAGCTGAAACTGTAAGCTTTCGATTGATTAGAGATACAACTCATCAAATAGTGAAGGTTCCAGCAACGTTTCCTGAAAGTTGTATTTGCAACCATGCAACGTTCCGAAATTAGTCGGATATATCGATCGTGTCCGAAACGTTGTCGCAACATTAGAATGTCCACCAGATGCATGTTGCCTCAAGGTTTCTACAACGTTTCTGGACGGTTCCGAATATGAGTAAACAATCTCATCGTTTTTCTGAGAGTAAGTGGACATGTTTCTGACTGAGCGCGTCCGAGGGAATTGAAGGGGGATTGAGCTGATAGACTGCGGGAAAGAGAGTTTTAGGAAATATTTATTCATTCATTCAACAAAAATTTTTCCAAGTATTGGTTGTACAGGAAACATCCCGGAAACCATTGGACAATCTTGGAAAAACGGCTGAAACGTCCAGAGACTGCGGGAAAGAGAGTTTTAGGAAATATTTATTCATTCATTCAACAAAAATTTTTCCAAGTATTGGTTGTACAGGGAACATCCCGGAAACCATTGGACAATCTTGGAAAAACGGCTGAAACGTCCAGAAACGCTATCCGTTGAGGCATCCCGCATCTGGTAGACATTCTAATGTTGCGCCAACGTTTCAGACACGGCATTTCCGACTAATTTCGGAATGTTGCATGGTTGCAAATATAACTTTAGGAAACTTCGTGGAAACATTCACTGTTTGGTGGGAATGCGCTTCTGATGCAAGAAGTAAAAGTTTCGCGAAGTTTAAGGAAAAGAATGGCGATTTTGTCCCGAAATTACTCCTGTTGACGGAATCTTTCATATAGAAGTTCGGATATTTTTCTAAATAAATATATACTTCTTGAGTTCAGTGGGGGATACGTAGATGCGTTTCGCGAAATTCGGGAAGTCTTCAAAGAAACCTATCAAGATTGGTTTTGTGAAGTTGATCCTGGAGTATTATGGGTGATTTTATCGGCCAAAAGAATCAAAATCACACAAAAACGAATGTCTATGAAGCCCAATTTTTAGATTCTTGATATTCGGTGTGAAATTTCGTGTTCGTTCAGGAAAGAAAGAATGGTCCGGAATATCGTCGTGCTTTATGAATCTTATTTCAGCTAAATTTTACAAATCTATCTACCAGGCCAGTGAAAATCGTCTGTCCCCTGTGCATTTAAATGTTGAGGACATTTCCTCCAAATCGACCACTTGGCAGAGTCAATTTCATGAATTGGAGCCAGATTCACAGTGTCCTGAAGAACACGAAATGTCGATTACCACGGAGAGTTAGGTCCGAGGCATTGAAAATAGCGACGAGGAAGATCCACGCCTGATGGCATCCGCCTGTACTTGCCGCGCTCGTTCTGGGAGTTCAAACCATAATACATCAAATTGCAGCTATCGGTTTTCATGCATAAAATTGACTTCACCAAGTAGTCATTTCGGAGGAAATTTTTTTGTCTTTCCATTGACATTGCTTTTGGGGGTTCAAATCCTGCGAATGTGCAGAAAACACGATTTTCAGTTACCTGAATAATATGTTTGTAAAATTGCAAGAATAGCAACAACAAGAGAAACATCAAAATGCGGGAAAAGAATTTTGAGACCGCTTTTTTTCAAAGAATCCAATATTCCTTATGAAATGTCAAATTTCCGAAGATCTAAAGATTCGGGTGTCTGACAAATTAGTACCTTCATGCTATTTAATCTTTTATTGCTCGTTGAAAATACTCATGATTTCAGATCAACCTCACAAGACCAATTTCGATAGATTCTCCAAGACTTCATGGAATCTGCGAGACTGCATCTCCGTATCTATAATCGGATCATTTTGTAGGAAAACATACCGGAACTTTATTGCTGGAGATAATTGGAGAGGATGAGATTTTAGATACACGAGAAAGTTTTATCATCCCACAGGAAAGTTCATATTTTGTACCATAGAATGGGATGAAAGAGTACTCTTCATTCTTTTCTTGGCACGTGCCAAGAAAAAAATCTGAGACATGATTTTCCCTCGTAGGTCTGTTTCGCGCGGAACTGCTCATGTACAATGGATGTACCCAACCTATCCCAATATGCCGATTTCAGGGATTGGCAGTATAGTTGACCTTCCCGCAATTGTCCCAATTTTTGCTACATTAAAATATAACGATATGAGTGACTTGGGCCAACGCTGAATGATTTCTGTCTTTCCCAGAAATTCAAAAATTTTTCGTGTACAGCAGTTTAAAGATTGCCTGGGAAATAGCGTTTAGCTAAACTGCAATGCCCACATGTTTTTCGTTCGATTAATTTCATGAGGTGGTTTGGCGCATTCGATCTCTTGTTACAAAAACTCCAAAATCTGCATTTCAGATTCAAGTCGAATCTGAAGCGAATCGATGTGCAAAATACAGGAATCAGTATGAACCTTAAGGTCAGCATATTGGAGTGTACCCAATTGCCTCCTGGTCTTTAAAAGTATTCCAGTAATTTTCATGACTCGAAGCTCGAGTCACTAACCAAGTCGAGCCAATTTGCTCGCTTTCGAGTGAAAACTGAAAGGAATAACTCGCCGTTTGAGTGATTCTCGGCCACTCGATCGATCGAGTCATTGGAATAACTCTTTCGGTGCTGAAAAGAGATAATTCCCAGAGTTTCAGCCGGATCCATCTCCTTGGATTTTCCAGGTCAGAATTCTTTTATCGCGTAAAAATAAGCTGAAAATAATGATTTGGCTCATTTAACACTTCGAATTGTGGCTGCACGCGAAATGGGTGATTTTATGTACTTTGTCGGTGATTTAAATGATGGAGGCAAGCTATACCCTCTTTTGTAAATTCTCAAAATAGAATATTTTGCATCGAGATTATGAGGTTGTAGCTCGCTCCTAAGCTATTGGTTCTCGGCCCGAGTCGCAGAAGAGAGTCAGCATAATTGCTCGGAAGCGGGGAACCTCATGATCGAGGTGCGAATACTGTTTTATGCAATTTTGTAAGGACTGTAATTTTCCGATGTTTGGGGGGTTACAAAATTGCATGAAATAGTATTCGCGCCTCGATCATGAGGTTCCCCGCTTCCGAGCGGTTATTTCGACCCTCAGTTGCGGCTCGGGCCGAAAACCAATCGTTCAGAAGCGAGCTACAACCTCATTATCTTGGTGCGAAATCTACTATTTCGACCCGCTGTGCGGGAAAGTGTCCTTTCCGCACTGATTTTCCTCTTTCTCGCCCAGTATGTCAAAAAACACAGTTCGATACACGCGGGTGTGAAGCCTATTTTTTCACCCTTGAATCGAAATGTACTATTTTGGCGAAGTTGAAATAGCTCGGATTTAGCTGTCCAATATTGTAACTTCAGCTCCTTGAAGGCCTTAGAACAAATCCCACAATGAGCCCAGGTACATTAAAATATATTCAGGTGGGCCAAATTTGTTGAGAAAATAGCATAATGTGGGCAAGTCGGTCGTTTCTGAACCGTTGCGATTCAACGTTCCAAGTCTGATCAGCAAAGATTTGAGTCATGAGCCAAATTATATGAATACTTCTAAGGATTCGTTTTGACTTACAAGGGGGGAGCACGGGGTCCGGGTCGCCAATTATCCCAAAAATTTTTTCACAGTTTGGAACCATCTAGAATATGAACAATCTAGAGTAACTCCGTCGAATGGCCCTCTTGTCCAGAGCTACGAGCCAAAACGTCCGCATCACCTGTATATCTATATATGTCACTTCTCAACCTGGTCCTATATGAGTAATGTTAATCTCAGTGGCTGTATCTTTGGACAGGAGACCCATTTGACGGAGTTACTCTGCTCTCTCAGCGCCAATCAGCTAGGATAGCTGCATAGCAGCTGGTGATAGCTGATTCTGTCAACTAACATGAACGGATTTTCACTGATTCAATCAGCTATTACGGGATGTGATATGCAATAATGTACGCCGCCCAGGGGTGTAATTCTTCGATTTCTCTGCGTCTCATGATAAATTTTTGGCACAGGTATTCATAGTCGTTCATATTGTGCAGTGAGATTTATTTCATTGTACCATGAGTAATTTTGTAGATTTTTCGTCCTTGATGTTTAATATATGAGATGATTATTTGGTCTCATCGGTCTTGAAGGACGGTGGGGAACTAAATAAATTCCCAAAATTATTCCCAATTATGTCTATGCTGTATTATAAGATCGTTCAAAAATATCATGATGATCTAAAGAATAACGTAAGTTGCGCATCTTCAATATTTACACATCCATCATTTGTAAAAAATTTCATAAGTTCTATCTTTATATGTCATAACAGAAACCATGAGCCTGATGAGGTCCACGAAACCTAGTGGACGAAACGTAGCAATAAAATTACTTTCATGAAATTTTGGAAATTTATTTAGTTCCCCACCGTCCTTCAAGATCGATGAGACCAAATAATCATCTCATATATTTCATTGTACAATTTTCGAGTCACTGCAATGTCCCGAATGTGGGCCACCTATGTCCCGAATATGGGCTACTTTCGGGGCCCACATTCGGGGCATATAGTGTTATAAGAGGTGGCCCACATTCGGGGCATGTAGTGTTATAAAGGATGGCCCACATTCGGGGCATATAGTGTTATAATGGGTGGTCCACATTCGGGGCATATAGTGTTATAAGAGGTGGCCCACATTCGGGGCATATAGTCTTATAGAAAGTGCCCCACATTCGGGGCATGTAGTGTTATAAAGAGTGGCCACATTCGGGGCATATATAACGTGTGGCCCTCATTCGGGGCAAGGGTGGCCCACATTCGGAGCATATAGTGTGGTAAGAGGTGGCCCACATTTGGGGCATATAGTGCTATGATAGGTGGCCCACATTCGGGGCATATAGTGTTATGAGAGGTGGCCCACATTCGGGGCATATAATCTTATAGAAGATGGCCCACATTCGGGGCAAGGGTGGCTCACGTTCGGGGCATATGAGTGTGATAAGAGGTGGCCCACGTTCGGGGTAAGGGTGGCCCACATTCGGGGCATATAGTCTTATAGAAGGTGGCCCACATTCGGGGAATGATGTGTTGTATTGGGTGGCCCACATTAGGGGTAAGGTTGGCCCACATTCGGGGCATGTTGTGATATGGGGGGTGGCTCACATTCGGGGGAAAGATGTCCCACATCCGGGACATATAGCGTTATAAACGGTGTGGCCCACATTCGGGTCATGCAGTGTTGGAGAGTGTGGCTCACATTCGATGGATGTTGAGTTATAGAGGTCAGCCTACATTCGGGGCATGTAGCTCTGTGGAGGGTGGCCCACATTTGGGACATATACTTCAGGCCAAAAACCATAGTGATCTGTATCTCCGTATCATGACCATTCAGGGAACTCCATTATCGATCTAGAAAGTAGTGCTTGTAATACGATCTATTTGGGACCTCTAAATTGATTGTTATCGTGATGAAAATATTAGTCTAGAACAAATCTAAAATTGTATAGTGACACTGTACAGTGCATACGGCACAACATGAATATCATTTAGCTGAAAAATCAGCTATATCGGCTGAGATTCCAGCTATGTTAGCTGACTGAATCAGCTCTTATAAGCTGATATTTCAGTCGACGGTTTTTTACTGACACGAATAGCTACTATAGCTGAATTTCAGCTACATTAGCTGATTTTCAGCTACAATCACTGATTTATAGCTGATCATAATCAGCTATATAGGGCCTCTCATGGCACGAACGGAGTAAATATCGAACGAATACGCCTCAGTTCGTCGCGACTTGGTCTGGAAAAGTCGCTAATGTGTTCATGTCGATATTGGAACCCGGATTTGTGGAGTTTTTTCACGAGAATTATCGATTTAAACGTCATTTTAGTGTTTGCTGATTCGATCAGCAGTTTGACGACCCACGAGAGAAATAGCTGATATTCCAGCTATATAATAGCTAATTGATCCTGAGAGAGTGGATTCTTCATTTTCTCGATCGTACAAGACTGTGAAAAAATCTTTGGGGAGATTGGTGACCTGGACCCCGCGCTCCTCCTTGTTAGTCAAAGTTTGTTGGGTCAATCGAGAAAAAACCCAACGTGTTTTCGAAGTATTCGGATAAACTTTTGCAACTTGACCACATTAAGCCATTTTCTCAACTACTCTGGTTTACCTCAATAATTCTTAACGTACACTATTTCATTCTCAAGCTTGTTTCAATACCTTCGAAATGAATTGAACTACGTTCAATTCCAATGAATTGGAACTGAACTGTCTCACTTCTTCCAAAATAAATCATGGAAATCGGCGATAAGGTGTTTTATTCGCCATGCACGCTGCACATTTGGACCTTTTCGCCTGTCCGAAACAATATTTCCGACATATTTTGACGTGATAAATACGTTTTGAGAAGTTGCACTGCACGCCTTTTGATATATACCTATGGGGGCAGGTTGGGTACACTCCGTTGTTGCTACCCTAGTCTTGTAAATCATCTCCGTGTTTTGCACATAAAATAGCTTCACATCCGAATTTTGCAACTTTGAAAACTGGATTTTAGGTCTTGAGATAAGAAATCGAATGCGTTGAAGTACGTTAAGATTGGTTGAATTAAAAAAAATTTCGCACCGGTTCTAGTGAACGCAATTTCCTCGGTGCTTTCTTCGGTAAGCAAACACGAAAAGTAAGATAATCTCTGTATATTTTCTGGGAAATGCAGAAATGATTCAGGGTGATGCAAACTACTTTCTTTCTCATATTTCAACATAACGAATGTAAAACAATTGCCGGAAGGTGTAACGGTGAAACCGTCACAGCCTTTTGTTTGAGAAAAGTGAATCACTCTCGTCGTGTCTCAATCCGGCAGCACCAAGATCAGAGTATTTACGCAAAATACTCCTCTTTTTTGCCGAGGTGCTGCCACTAGAGACAACGACGACGACGACGGCCGAACGAGAGTTGCGCCCGCAATTATGCCTGCGGGCAGGCAACCCCACCTACACCTACGTTAGCCGCTGCGGCCGGGAGGTTAGGAGGCCACCGGTCGCTCCCGAAGATGTTTTCCTATAGGACTTGGCCAGGGCGGGTTACCCAGGCCTGCCACTGCAGCTACACCCTCGTGGGACCCACCGGGGGCCACGCACTACCCGCGATGTCGCGCACAAGCCCCGGGCACGGTGTCCTTGAACCAACTTCAAATGAGTCGGAAGACCACCTCGCCAAATATTTTCTTAAATGGTTGTTCAGGGCTCAAATAACATCTTCCAACTGTTTTTAAAATCGCCTACGTTAGAATTTTCAAATGAATCAACTTTTATGATTTTTTTTGGAAAAATTGTCAAAAAACGACTTTGACGCGCTTTGGCGATGATAAACGCTTAGTTATATGCTTCAAATTTCACAAAAATTTCGTCACAAAGTGCAGACGGTTCATGACACTCTATCCCAAACTATTCGCAATGTAATACGTAGAGGGAGGGATAGGCTTCGTGAGCTGTGACTAATGCTTGGGTAGAGAGTCAGATATGGTGAATATAGAAAGGTCCACCTATCTTTATTGGGAAATTTGTCGTCTGCTCACGGCTCTGCGTCTTCTTCTTACTCACATTGGTCCTAATCATATGTACACAATGCCTTGGACTCTCGGCAAGGTCCTCATCGCGCAACAAACGCTCTCACTCCGGTTCTGGAGAGCTTGCAGGTTCGTCATAGCTGCTCCACATCTCGCATTTGAGTGGAAGGGGTAGCTCTATCGTAGTTCTAAGATGCCATGTGCTTGCTTTCATGAAGAGAATCGACTTAAATTTTGGGTATTGTGCATGAAAAAGGAGGTGGGAGTGCAGAAGCTGAAAAGAGACATGGAAGACTGCTCCAAAAATGTTCAGCGATTGACGGTCAGAATGATGAAGTACCTTTATCTATATGTCAGACATAGGTAAGTCAGATAGGTCGATCTATCATTCTGACCGGCAATCGCTGAACATTTTTGGAGCAGTCTTCCATGTCTCTTCTCAGCTTCTGCACTCCCACCTCCTTTTTCATGCACAATACCCAAAATTTGAGTCGATTCTCTTCTTGAAAGCGAGCACATGGCATCTTAGGACTACGATAGAGCTACCCCCTCCACTCAAATGCGAGATGTGAAGCAGGTATGACGGGCCTGCAAGCTCTCCAGAACCGGAGTGAGAGCTTTTGTTGCGCGATGAGGACCTTGCTGAGAGTCCAAGGCATTGTGTACATATGATTAGGACCAATGTGAGTAAGAAGAAGACAGAGCCGTGAGCAGACGACAAATTTCCCAATAAAGATAGGTGGACCTTTCTATATTCGCCATATCTGATTCTCTACCCAAGCATTAGTCACAGCTCACGAAGCCTATCCCTTCCTCTACGTATTACATTGCGAATCGTTTGGGATAGAGTGTCATGAACCATCTGCACTTTGTGACGAAATTTTTGTGAAATTTGAAGCATATAACTAAGCGTTTATCATCGCCAAAGCGCGTCAAAGTCGTTTTTTGACGATTTTTCCAGAATATCATAAAAGTTGTTTTATTTGAAAATTCTAACGTAGGCGATTTTAAAACCAGTTGGAAGATGTTATTTGAGCCCTGAACAACCATTTAAGAAAATATTTGGCGAGGTGGTCTTCCGACTCATTTAAAGTTGGTTCAAGGACACCGTGCGGGGCTCTGGACTCACTGGATAAGGCACGCTAACCCGAGAAAGCTCGGGTAAATCGCATGCTGCTCTCGCTCACCCGTATGAGTGACAGCAGTTGATTTTCGTATGATAACTTTCAAAGGCCGACCTGGAGATGCGCGGTAGCAACAGTCGTTATCCGCAGACCCCGTGCTGCATCCCCCGCACACCCTTCGGATGTCACACGATCTGCGTCCCACAGTGTATGCGAGATTGTCGTGGTGTATACGACAAGGCCAGGGCGTCCTTCTCAGGACGACGAAGATGAAGATGACAACGAGCACGGGTGATTATGGCCAGCTGGTGATGCTGCATGATCCGTGCAGCACATCCTGGGCTTGCTGCCATCCGGACCTAGGTCCCATACGCAGCAGCCCAGTATCAGCTGCACCTTGGTTATGTGAGGTTATGCGTGCATGCAGCACTTGCTGCCTGCACCGACGCATAACCTGGCCAAAAATGCACCCGCGCACCATCACACCACCACGTATGCGGTCACCCACGACACCGGTGACGCGCAGGCCGACGCGGGTAAGCCCGGGTGGCTCACCAGAGGACGAGGATAACGGAGCCGATGTTGATATACGGCCGCGCAGACGACGCACTGGCAACTTGTTGCTGCCGGTGTGATGGCGCTACCTGATGGTGTAGTATGGCTCAGGAGTGGGTATACCTGATCAGGCCGATGTGGGAAATTATAGAGACCCGGACATCGGTCTCTGGATGAGAATCCGCGATGCAGACCACACACACATATGCATATGTGTGCGTGAGGCCGAAATACTGATTGTAGTAGTATGTTATGTACATATGAGCGTGCCGTGAATGTGCAGAAGCCCATATAGATACCCACGTAAAAATGGGGACACTGTGATCACATGTGAACACAGTGTCCAAGAACACTATGATCACATGTGAACACCTGTGAAACGATTGAAAACTTTTTTTAATCATGAGAAATTATTATGGTTCAATTCCCTGGGAATCTAAATAATGCTATTGATTTTACATCGATTGAATAATCCCTCAAAGTCAATCTAGTATTCTGAGAAAATGAAATACAAAATTGAATTCATTTTTTTGATAAGAAAATATACCATTCTCTTCAAAATTCAAAGGGGTATTCGACAGATTGGGGAAGAATCTGCATGTTTAAAATGTTATGTTCCTCAAAATGAATGATATTGATTTCGAAATATGACAAAAGTTGGCCAAACCATCCCACTCCCAATGTAAGAATGGGGACACTATGGTCACATGTGAACACCTGTGAAACGATGTAAAATTTTTTTTCAATCCCGGGAAGTTTTTATGGTTTAATTTTTTGGGAATATAGCATCAATAACTCACGATATTGATCTTACGTCGCTCGAGAAATTCCTCAAAGTCAATCTAATATCCAAAAGGAAGAATGAAGAGTTGGAGCCATTTCTTATTTTGAAAAATATCATAATCTTCAAGATTTAAAGGGGTATTTGACACATTGGTGACGAATCTGCATATTTGAAATGTAATATTCGTCAAAATGAATGATATTTATTTCAATACAATAATAAAGGTTAGTCAACAATCCTATTCTTCTCAAAGGCTAGAATTTTTCCACAGAATTGACCCCAAATTCCAAAAAGTCGAGTCTAGATAATTTTAGGAGAAAAAGACGAGATTCAAGGGTAAATATGATTTTCTAGTTCAATACAGGTACAGATTCTCTCTAAAAAGTAATGAATCTGTAATTCTTCATTCTTTGACATATTAGCTTTTAGGTATGCATATTCGTCACTTTTCGGAGAGAATCTGTATCTGTATTGAACTAAGAAATCATATTCACCCTTGATTCTCGTCTTTTTCTCCTAAAATTATCTAGACTCGACTCTTTTGGAATTTTGGGTCGATTCTGTGGAAAAATTCTAGCCTTCGAGTACAATAGTATTGTTGAACAACCCTTGTTATTGTTTTGAAATAAATATCACTCATTTTGAGAAATACAACATTTCAAATATGTAGATTCGTCACCAATCTGTCAAATACCCCTCTGTATCTTGAAGATTATGATATTTTTCCTAAGAAAAAATGGCTCCAGTTTTTTTATTTCTCCCTTTGGATATAAAATTGACTTGGAGAAATTTCTCGAGCGAGGTATGATCAATATCGTGAGTTATTGATGCTATATTTCCAAAAAATTAAACCATAAAACTTCCCAGGATTGAAAAAAAATTTTACATCGTTTCACAGGTGTTCACATGTGACCATAGTGTCCCCATTCTTACATTGGGAGTGGGATGGTTTGGCCAACTTTTGTCATATTTCGAAATCAATATCATTCATTTTGAGGAACATAACATTTTAAACATGCAGATTCATTCCCAATCTGTCAAACACCCCTTTGGATCTTGAAAATTCGATCTTTTTGTTTTATTTTCTCAGAATACAAGATTGACTTCGTGGAATTATCCGAGTGATGTAAAATCAATAGCATTATTCACATTCCCGGGGAATTGAACCATAATAATTTCCCAGGATTAAAAAAAAGTTTTCAATCGTTTCACAGGTGTTCACATGTGATCATAGTGTTCTTGGACACTGTGTTCACATGTGATCACAGTGTCCCCATTTTAACGTGGGTATACTGATGCATGGGAAGTACTATTTAGCTATAGTACTACAGGCCGAGTATAGATATAGGTATACAAGGCCATGTAACGAATATCGGGTGCAGTGGAAGGCCGAAACTGGAGGCAATGCGAGCTGCGCAGCGCCTCCACGCCGGCCGATGCTTACTATAGGTGCAAGTGAGATAAAAGAGGGTACAAGTGGAGGCCAACGGCAGTGCCGTACATATATTTCCGTGCTATTTGGCCGTGTAATTCCGTGAATCCCGTGCGCATATTGGCCGCAATGTGCCCTTATGTACTTCAAATTTTGCCGCGCAGCCCCGATAGAGGGTGCTGCCAATGTTCCGGACAGAATTTATTGGGCCAATCAGAGAGCGTCTTCTTCGTTGAAGGAGACGGAACTTCAACTTGAGGAAGAAGTCGGCCATTAGGCCGGTTATTGAGTATCAGTTGCCTAAAGTGCACGCGTTTGTGCTCCTCGCTTTTTCAGCCGCCCTTGTGTTTGCCGTGTGCCCCCAGGAGTCCCGGAGGACTGCACACGAGACTCCAAGAGTCCACAAAATTGAAATACGACTTCAAGAGTCTGAATTATAAACAGAGAATTGCAATTATCGAGAGTGATGGAAAGTAACGTTGAGTCCTCTTATTGCTCATTTTACTAATGTGAATTCCCTCGTCCTGGCCGAAACTTGAGCCTCGTGCGCGCGTACCCCTGCCGACTCCCAGCCAATCCGGACTCCTGGGGGAACACGTGCTAAGGCCGAACAGTGCGGGATAAAAGAGCACGCCCCGGGGGCCGCAAATACTGTAACCAGAGGCCGATAAGTCGAGGTGAACCCTCGTGAAGACATAGTGCGCGTACCAGATAGTGCTTTTGACGAGCGAGGCCGTACCCCCGGTGGATCGCGTCCCCGAAATAATCGCGGAATACTTGGCCAGTAAAATCCGGTGACTGCGGAGCTCATGCTCCATAAATTGGAGCAGTTGGCCATTACCCCAACGTGGTAATTATTCGTAGCGTGGAGCGGCCATTTTGAGTGAATTTCGGAGCAGCGTGCTCCTGGAATTTTGGAGTCCATCGTGAGCGAATTCGACTAGGCCGCTGAATGAGTAACTAGGCCGATAGTGAATTGCCCAGGCCGTTAGTGGATTTTTTTATACTTAATATTTTCAGGATTGTGCAGTGAATTTTCGTGTGTTACAGGGAATTTTGAGAGTCATTTTATTGAGAAAGAGACAATTACTAATGACTGATTCATTCTAAATCTAGGCCGATAATTGTCGCGAATATAACCAGAATATGTTAAATTCCTTGTATCGTCCGCGTAGAAGCAGCGTTTCAGAATAGAGGCCGAATATTTATTGTAAATCTGAATTATTATTTAGAGTGCGTGTCCGAGCGTTCCCCACCTCCTTTTCCGATTTTCAGGTAAAATCACGGTAAGTGATGCAGTGAAGCCGAGTTGCTGTTGAATTCCAGAATCGCGTTCGCCGTCCATTGCGCGAAACCCGCATCCTAGGCTAAGAGTCCGTCGAATATAAATGAGTGTGACCCGTAATCAAAATACCACGTCACAAAGGCCAACGGGCACCCATTCCTGAGACCGGCATATGGGGGTAAATTGGGTATAGAGACAAGTTGGGTACACTTACCTTAGTAAGTTATAGACCATGCTCGTCGAATGGATCCATCTAGGAACTCTCAAATATGGGCACCTTAATCGCAGTCTCAAGCATATGATCGATTACAGCTCGATCCCAAACGAATGCTCTCCGATAAGATCTGTCAATAGTACCCAATGATGATTCATGATTATAAGTTTTCTCTCCTGTCTCCTTTTGAATACAATAGCTCCCCATCGATGAAACAATGAATTTGTATTATCGTGGTCGGGACAGTTTTTAAACCCTTCTTCACTCTGAAACGGGGTGATTCTATAGTTTTCTAACTGAAATCAGATTTTCCTCGATAAATTCAAATTTTCATCGGAAACTCCATCCTAACCATATTTAAACGGACAACATTGAATTCCTGTATCAATCGATCGACAGAGAATATTCCAAAGACCCTTATTGATGTTGGATAAGTTTTCGTGGCGACTTTGTGGGAGATATATTGAAATGGAGAAACAAGATTTCAGCCGGCTTACTTCCAAAAATGACCAATTGAATATGGCCTAGGAGGTCCAGCAAATCGCGGGTCTCTCATTTTGATCATGCTGTGACCTAGAAAGTCGGGAATCGTTCAAGAGGAAGCTGACCGATACTAGAGGAGAAATTCTTCTACGAGGAGAACTGTGCATTTGTACACAAAGGCCAACTTAGACGCTTACTTGTATACATTCTAACATAACAACTTCGATAATTAAAATCAGGAGCCTGAATAGTCCTCATAGCTAATCGAGTGAGTACGCATGCTTATTCATCATAAACATTGTTAGTAACATACTAAGTTCGGCCCAACGAAGGAGAGCCCCATATACGTGTTTTGTACTCGGGGTTCATACATTCCCGATAGCTCAGTTGGCTAGGTGTCGTGTCTACGAAGTCCAAGGACGAGGTTCAAATCCCGGTAAGTACAAAATTTTAATTGCCCAATTACTTTTTTTTCCATCACATCTATGATAATAAACCACACAGAATATGGGGTAACAGCTTAGGAAATGGGCAAATAATAATAATTTAAATAAATAAATCTTGAAAAATCGGCTGATTTATCAAGTGATTAATCAGCTGATTTTCCACTGGCCAGCAACAAATAAATATTGAAAAGTCAGCTGATTTATCATCGGCCAAAAAATCAGCTGATTTGTCAGGTGATCCGGCAGGTATCAGCTGATTTTTTTCGATAGGGGATTGTTCAGAATTTGATGAGGAGATACCTTCAAAATTCTCACTTGGTGCGAGATGGATTTCCAATTCCCTGAATGACGTGTAGAGGAATGATCCTAATTAGATGCGGTCTAGAAGCAAATCACTATCAGATGCATCCTAAAACCGACGATAAATTCAGAAGAATCTACCGACTCATCTTGAGCGAGTGACGTTCAACCACACGTCGAATTGAGAAGGTCGATCACATCGAGAAGATCGATCCTAATATTTTGGAGGATGATATTTAGTTCCATCAACTAATTATGAAGTCTGGAATAGAAGATGAGCTTGAATTCAGTCAAAAAAATGACTCAGAAGGTGAATAGAGAAAATCTTAATCTGAGTTCTCATACCTAGAAGATCGAGTTACTTAAGTTGCCCAATCGGGCCAATAGATCGATATCACCGCCATAAATTGAGTTATAATAGTCGCATTGAATTTATTGTCGATCTCACGTGTCTCGAATGACTCGTTGATATTGGTCAAAGTAGACACTGTAGACGGACACCTTCTGCGAACCCAGAATCTACCGGAGCTGCCCACAGAGGATGCCCTTTGTAGGACTGGGAGGGAGGATAGGAATGAGTAGAAGAGCTATAGAGGCCGAAGAAAAAAAGGATCAACCCATCCAAGTACTAACCGTGCCCGACGATGCTTAACATCGATGATCGGCCGAGCTGACACCCAGCAACCCCACCAAATGTGTCGGTCGAAGATAGAGGTAGTCGATCTAATTCATGGCCTTAATTTATTCTGAGAGTAGATATGATCACAGCCTGGACCAATAATATCTCTGAGGGTTGCTACAACCGACTGAATCTCATTATGTGGAAAAGACATCCCAGTTTGTATGCTTTCATCAAAGAAATTCAGAATTAGAATGAGTCAAATCGATAACCTCGTTGGTTAGATAGTTGGAGAAGCCTTGAAAGTACTATCAACGAACCATATTGTTGATCGGTGAAGTCTCTTCAAATGGTTTGTTGCACAGAGAATCAGGATTCGATCGTGATCTCGACCATCACCCTTATCTCCATCTTCATCCATTTCTGTCAGTGAGTCGTACAATAAAAATCGATCCCCCACAAGTGTACGAATCAGGTAGTTCACCATGATCTTCAAGTTACTGAGGATTTGATGGCATACCTCTTCTACGTGCTCGGCAAACAACTTTGCCGATATTTGGTCGGTCAGGCAAACCTGCCAAAATGCCTACAACGCTCCTTCGAACATCAAGAAACCATTGCACTATCGCGCAGATACTCACTCAAGAAAATGTATCTATTAGAAAAAAATGACTTAGAAATAGTGTGCTTACAGATTGATTGATTGATTGATGTCCTTTATTCGTCATAAGACAAAATATAACCCACATATTTTTACATATGTTGCATAATTCTAGAAATAATTGAGTATTCAAAAATTCAAAAATAAAAAGAAAAGGTGTAAAATATATATAACACAAGCGATTTGGTCAAGGACAGGTACATATCACAAATTGTGACTAGTCATTACAATTGCGAATTCGCGTATGTCTAAAATCTGAGAGCATGGGTTCACAAAAGAGAAAATATCACAGTTTGCTTCAGTCAGGTGACAGAAGGTCACGTAAAACTAATCGTAAGCTAAAAATAAGAACCCAAGCCTATCATAGATTAAAATAATGCTTCTTCTCCACATCAATCTTCTGAGGAGTCTGTGTCATCAAGAGATCTTTTAAGGCCTCTTTAAACAACGATATCTTCCCCAGCTGCCGAAAGCCCGGAGGGAGAAAGTTCCACAAATGAGCACATTGAACCTGGAAAGATCTTCTTCCATACTCAAGTCTCATATTGGAAACTTTGAGTACCCGCTCTTCTGTATCACCGCGTGCGGGGCGTTCGGATTGGTACCTGGTAAACATCGCAGCAAGGTAGCCAGGTTCTCCCAAATGCATGATCTTATGCATTAAAAGTGCTGCGAAGTACATTCTCCGCGAATCAGTACGCAACCAACCCAATCGCTCCCTAAACGGGGTGATGTGCTCGTCTCTCCTAAGATCAAAGATGAATCTCACACATGAATTGCTCAGTCTCTGTATCCGTTGCCGCTGTTCGTCCGTGGCGTCGAGGTACACGACTGTGCAGTAATCTAGATGCGGTCAGACAGAGAGAGAGTTTAGAAGAAATACTTGTAGAAAATCGGCATTTCAAAAAAAGCGGATCAAAAAGAAAGGATAAGAAAAAACGTACTTCAACCAAGAAGGATACGGAAGATGCTTGAAATGATCAGAGGAATCCACAGGAATTTAAAGTTTGAATAAAATGATAGCATGGCATGGAGCAGACAGTATTTCTCTGAGAGCTCAAAGCGAAGTGAGTCCCGGACTCGATCATTCGAAGAATAGAGTCAAAATTGGAGATAAAACAACGTTAGTGATTCAGTTCACTGATATGTATCTCTATGATTAGGGATGTTGATAACATTGATATTACAGGACTATAGTTGCGTATGTTGGCGAAATATTTCGCAAGTCTGAGTTCAAGAGAAGGGGCGATGACAGTGAATTCACAGTCTCCAAATTTCTGTTGAGTAATCAAGTAGGGAGTGAAATACAATGCAGTATTTTCGATGATGGTATGAGGAAATTCATGAAAAATATAAAAATGAATGAGGTACATACACTACCGGTCAAAAGTCTGAGGACACCTGGGAATCAAGCTGATGATTTTCAGAGTTGGATATCTCAGAACCTATTGGTCGTAGAGAGCTCTGCGTGGTCGCATTTCGTAGCTTATATCGAGCACTTTCAAGTCTATTTTCAGTATTTTCCGTCCCGCGTATTTTACCGGAGACACACGAGTCAGAAAAATGACTTTTTTCGCAATTATTCAGGCAAGGTACGAACGCCTGACGATTTTGGAGAGATTGTTGGATCGCTATGAGACCGATGACCACTTCAAGCCCATGCAAAAACCTTGGAAATCCGTTCTTGAACGTCTCTCGAAGTGGTTCTGATATTGAGATATGACAGATTGTCTGCGGGTGTTTTTCTCTCAAAAAATTACACGGTTAATCCAAAAATGATGAGAAACAGCCCAGTCCAAGGTCGGTAGCCTCCACTTTCGATGGCTATCTCGATGTTAAGTGAAACTCTTGCAAAAATGAGGGCAACTGCCCCAAAGTGGGCTATTTCTCATCATTTTTGGATTATCGAGGGATTTTTTAAGAGAAAAACTCCCTCACTAAATCACTTGGATCTCGGAACCAGAACCACTTTGAGAAACGTTCAAAAGCGGATTTTGAAGGTCTTTCCATGGGCTTAAAGATGTCATTGATCTTATATCGATCTAACAATCTCTCCAAAATCGGCAGGCGTTCGTACCTTGCTTGAAAAATTGCGAAAAAAGTCATTTCCCTGAGTCGTGTGTCTCTGGTATAATCGGCGGAATGGAAAATACAGAAAATAGATTTGATAGTGCTTGATATAGGCTACAAAATGCGACCACGCGGAGCCCTCTACGACCAATAGGTTCTGAGATATCCAACTCTGAAAATCATCAGCTTGATTCCCAGGTGTCCTCAGACTTTTGACCGGTAGTGTACACAATGATTATCTTGAAATGAAATTAAGGATCATATCAGGGAATTGATTATCATATCAAATCAAGTATACTTGTATAAGGAATGATGTACGTAAGAACCATATTCAAAGACATATATGGAGATATTTCTACGTTGTTCTGTCATCTCATAACGAAAATATCATAAAATTGAACAAGAAAATCGCGAATACGACGTTGGGATGAACTACAAAATAAATCTTGATGATATATCTTCGAAAAAAGGACCATCGAGTGATTTGAATTCGTAATGTTTCAACTATATGACATGATTTTTACATAAGTCTTACCGATTCTGAAGGATCAATTCGTTCAAGAAAATGAGAAGACTGAGAATGAAATTCTGGGTGTAATTACGAACGTACGTCGCAAACTTGATTTCATCGCTCTGAAAGATGAGAACGGACAAATTGAATTGTACGATCGTAGAGTGGAGTGAGAAGTCTGCGGTGACTTACAGCAGAATGCATAATTGTCGAATCAATCAGATGAAAGTGAAAAGAATCGTTTCGAAATTGATTTCATTAAGTGGTCTTTACAGGTTCAACGTACATGTCAAAGCGAAGGGTGCAGATAAACTGAAATTGTTAGATAGTGAAAAGATGAACATTGAGGGATTGATACTGGAAAATGAAGTTCATGTTGTGGAAGAGTGTTCCAACACCAAAAATATTGATTATTGACATTCGAGTCTCGCATATACTGTAAAATTTTTCTGATTCATATTTTTTTGGAAGAAATATACATCTTCTTCGTAACCCAAGCTCACTTGAAATGTTGTGATAATTGAATAATCTGATGGGTGTTCATGTATATACCGTTTTTTCAATGTTCGCGACACACAGACACACATTCACACGCTCACGTGTTCAACGCTGTAGCACAAGAGCTATACCTATATCTATGTAACCACGCCACGCGGCTCCCAGACGTCACGGCGCGGCGCTGCTAACCTCAGTTTCAACGTGGATCGCGCTCAATGCGGATACACTCTCCACCACCTCGAGCTTTTGCACCACTATCGAGCTCAATAAATTCATGCATCTATTATTCATCTGAAATCTGATCTCATGGATTTATTCCGCACAAGCCAACCCCACAACGAAAAACATTATGGTCCTCTGAGCCTACAGTGACGCGGAGTGATGAATTGAAAAGCAGTAGTGAATCGTGCAACACGTAGTGCAGACTCTCTAGCACGCAGTTTTCTTGTGTGCGTATGCGTGCTGTTTTTTACGCAAATTTCATACACCACAGTATGCATTGTGTCAGTGTGGGATGCGCGGTCCACGCATCATAAGAATAAGGTGGCATCATCAAGTTATCGCCACAGCCTCGTGGTAGCCATATTTTCAAGGCTTCAATCGGCGAGTGACGCCGAGAGAGCTGAAGAGTGAGGACACGGCGGCCATTTTGAGAGCCATGTAGCATCTCTTACATCGCCGAGATTAGCAGCGTGAGCAGCGAGTCGACGGCGGTGTGGCGCCACGGTGGCGACCTTCTCATGGCATACCAGACAAGCAGTCGCAGAGCATCCGCGACATGGGCCCGGGGCGTGAATGCATGACGGTGAGCGAGTTTTCTTTCCTTCCTGCGCTGTTTAGGGATTGTTTCACTGCCTCCCCCGCAACCCCTCCCCTCTTTATGTGCTCACTAACTAAAATCTGCACATAAGTGAGTATTACTTTGAACACCCGTCTGCTGGATGAATACATTCAAGCCTAGGTGTCCCAATTACACTCTTTTTCTTCTTACAATCCCTCTTGTCGTTAGACCACTCTCGATAGGTATGTGAGTACTCCTCCTCTCTCGGGAGGGACAGGGCATACCTGATCAGAATACTTAGTCGATTGTTCGGCGCTGAGATTTTCTTTTTTCTCTGCTGGTGTCGAAAACCAGGCTGGAGCTCCGTGCGCATTCTGCAGGGCAGTCTCTCGGGAATTTTGCAAAACAATTCCGCGTCTCGGCACTCGTCGTGCTAATACTCGTGTAAATTCGTTCTTGCCAATTAGCAGACCGGACTTTATCTTGATTTTCAATGGATTTCCGGTAACTTCGCTACTTGCGGCAGTTCTTTGATCGGATTTTTCTTCACGTGGTCCATCTAAAGCATCCACAATGGCTTCAATTGATGCAAACGCGCATTTCTAATGCGTATATGAATTTTCAAAAATTGGGCTAAGCAAAAATGACGAAGGGGCTTGTCTCTCTCGAATAGAGACTTCGAAAACTAAGTGGCAGAAATTCCAAGATGCTCATGATGAGCTCATGGATGACAAGGAGGCCGATTCTGAGAATAACTATTTCAAGAATGATGTTCCTGGGGGTATCTGAAGCTAGCCCAAACATTCTCTCACAAACGCAAACAATTTATGCCATATTTTATTACTCTTTTATTGCTATTTTATTGCTGCAATCCGAAATTTATTGCTGCAAACCCGCCAGAACAATTAATGTTTGGGCTAGCTTCAACCTGAAGCTAGCCCAAACATTGAGTAATGATGATCCGATCAAAATCGGGCTCAGCCTATCTTTTTTTGCTTTTTTATTGCTCTAAGAATCCGTTCCGATCACCCCCCTAGAGTGAATACCGACCTAGGAATTGATGTTTGGGCTAGCTTCAACCTGAAGCTAGCCCAAACATTGTGTTGTAATGAGCCGATCGGAATCGGGTTTGGCCTATCTTTTATTGTTTTTTCATTGCTTCGAGAATCCGTTCCGATCATCCCCCTAGAGTAAATACCGACCGAGCAATTAATGTTTGGGCTGGCTTCAACCTGAAGCTAGCCCAAACATTGAGTAATAATGATCTGATCGAAATCGGGCTTAACCTATCTTTTATTGCTTTTTTATCGCCCTAAGAATCTCTTTCGATCATCCCCCTGGAGTGAATACCGACCGAGCAATCAATGTTTGGGCCAGCTTCAACCTGAAGTTAGTCCAAACATCGAGTAATAATCAACCGATCACGATCGGGTTTGGCCTATCTTTTATTGCCTTTTCATTGCTCTAAGAATCCGGTTCGATCATTCTTCTACATTGAATACCAGCCGAGCAATGAGCATCTCACTGAGATATGGATGAATCGTCCGGGGTGCGGAGACGATACGCCCCATCCCGACAATGTGATGCATCACCCATGGATTTTTCTCCAAATTGCCTAATAGATGTCTGCATGATTCTTCACACCATTCGAATTGAACAGCAATCAAAGAAATGACAGAATAGTGCATCATTGCGATACAAGGGTCTGCAAACTTTTTTCCGCATCCAAGTGATGGGTTTCTGGCCCAAGCCGTAGGTGGGGATCGGAATCGTTACGAGGATGCGAGAAAAAGGTTTTATTCCCGTGTATCGACCCACACTTCTGCTTTCGCAAAGAACAAATCTCCCATCCGATGCCAGTAGACTTTCCGTCATACTTTTACTTGACGTAGTTGTACACCAATTGAGGGCGCGGATCGTAGAACTCGTTCCGTCATCCAGGGAGTCGAGGTAAGCGAGGGTGGGGGATCATTTTTAAAGTTGGCAATATCGAAAAAAAAAGAAAAAAATACGAGGGCATGGACATCGAAAAGGCGCACATTTTTTACATTAACAGTTTTGAAATTGAATCATAACTTTTGGAGTTAGAAAATATTTTCTGATCGACAGGCGCAGTTTCAAAAATGGAATTTGCGGAACCTAATTTCTATTATTTGCGTCAGTAATGCACCAATCACCATAAAATTTGGACTGATAGTGTGAGATATGTTACTTATGAGATTGGTCAAGAGAGATAATGATTTCGTTATTACTACTTATAATTATTCAACGACAATGAGATATGAGCATTCATCGACACTTCCTGGACTCCGGATAAAAAAGTGTGCTACGAAAGTTGGAATACAAAGAACTTCCTGCGACAAAGTTGTTGGTGTATTGTTCAGCAAGATTTGTAGAAATTTTGGAGTCGATTGGATGAAAAATGAGGGAGTTGAGGCAAATTTCAGGTAGCACCGCTGCAGCTGCAATTTGCTACACATTGTGCAGCACGGCCGCCGTTCGAGGTAGCCACTCCAAGCAGTGATCCTCAGTCCTTACCTTTGAGCTTATGCAGGTATGCATGGATCTCTCTCGCGCCTTCGACCGCGTCAGCTTGTCCTCCAACGTTGACTCTTGAAAAGAGATTATGTCTGCAAGATTCGTGTTTCAAAATTATAATACCAAACAAATAGCACAATATCCCGATTTACCGAGGAGGATAAGGAATGATACTTTGGATACTCACAGATTTCACGTTATTGAAATTTTTATTAAATCACAGACTGCTGACGTGTATTGGAGACTGTATTACAAGTGCGCCATGAAAAATTCGTGAAATGCACTTTGAGGAATCATTTGTTACACTTATCGATATCACTTTACTTCACTCTTTTTTGCAATTTTTCTCTGAGAATTCTTCTTTGGTTGTTGCTGACTCTTCTCTTCTGCAGTGTGCGTCACATTCTCCTTGACGGTCCTTGACAGAACTTGTAGGCGCCTGAATATTAGGAAAAGGCCAAAAATACCTTCAATCTTAGTTTGAATATAATGTACCCTAGTGGTCAGGAGACTATTCCGCTAAAATCCAAATGCAGGAATGATTACTGGCCTGAGCCAAGTACCAATCGAAATTTATTTGGGGAATCAGCATGTCCATCAATTTTTCCATGGGAATTGTCTAACTATTCTTCACATAACAATATAGGAGCCATAACGATTGCTGTGTTTCCCGTGACCCTCTCAACTGTCGGAGCAAAATCGTCCATGAGGCACCACGCTCGATCTCCGCGTCTATATGAGTGTGCCTTGTAATGCGCGGTAATTTTCCCATTTTCATCCCGTGATAGCTCCTCATATTCAACTGCCGGAGAGGCGTAATGCCTGCTTACTTGGATCCAGGTTTCCGAAACTTTCTGAAATGTCTTTCAATTTGATTTTTATCAATTCATCATCCTCGAATCTTGCGACGTCCAGAAATACAATTGATCCTGTAAAGGAAAATTTTATATATCTACAATGCTAATAGGATGAATAGAGTATGTGTCTGCGTTACAGGTTACAAGTATGTGGGAAATCTAGCCATGTAACTAGAGACATGAAACCGAGTTCTGCGAATAAATATTCTGTAAGAAATATCTCAGTTTTGATTGGAACTATTTCTGGATTCGCAAGACTACGTGCATGAACATGAATAGATGTTTCATGTTTGTTCAGAGAATGAGCGATGAGAAAACTAACGAAAAGCAACTACAGAAAGATGCATCAAACAGCAAACATTAAGTTTCACTCGAGTGTTCTGTGAAGGTTAGCTTTGCACGAGTGATGATATTCTCAGGCTATATCGGGAAGCCATATTTCGAGATGGTTGGGCTTATCTGATCAAGGTCTGCAATGGTCGAACGGAAATTTTGGAGGCTGTTTTTGATTGATTCTTGCAAGACCTTCCACGAACTCCCTTCTTGCAAACTTTCATATTGATTCAAGCGATTTTCCAGATGTTCATATGCCGTCGTATCATGGTTATACCAATTATTCATTCATAGTGAATATATATTACTGAATTCAAGGGTCAGATTCACATATGATGATTAATGAACGGTTTTCCTGAGAGCTGTACAATAAGACGATTGGAGTGGTATAAAGGGACTAGGCGGGTAGGCATGGTGAATCGGCCCTTGTCAGGTATGGCCCCGGAAGCAATTTCCCCCAGTTCCTAACCCCAAACTATGAGGAAAGCAATAGTTTTCAGGTCCTGAAGTCCCCTATGTTTTGGGGCAGCCTGGAAACCCTCTAAAAAATGCTAAAAATCGATGTTCCTTGTATTGAATCGCATTCTGACGCATCTCAATGGATCGTTCTGGAATTCTTTTGACATACTTTTGAAACATCAACAATTCGAAGGAGAGTGAATTCATCTCGAGAACTTTTGATCCAAGCCCCGAAAAAATTGTTGAAGAATGAAATTCAATTTTTAACCCTGTTATCTGTAATAAAGACGTTAGTGAATCATCTCATCGTATTTGTCGGCTTATTCTACATCGGAAACCACTTTGAGATATATCATTTTTGGTGGTGAAAAGTGATCAAAAACGTCAGAAATCAATTTCAAAGCAACTGTTTTTTCATAAACTAGCCTCTCCTGCGCATGCGCGTTGATTTAAGCTCCTGCAAGTATCTTCAATCGATAGCTGGTGTGATTTCCTTTGGAATGACCCCTTGCAAAAGTTGGTTTGATGCAATTACAGCTGAGATATGACTTATGCAGGAAATGGAAAAACCCAAGGTACCAAATTCGTGAATCCGTGCTTCCTTCAATGGCCTTGAAAAATGCGAATTTTGAATTGGGCCCTTTCTAACATGCGAACATGTGTTTTTGATATATTTTTTGACGTAGAAACCGAATACGCGGTCAGTTTTGTTCCAAACCTTCAGGGTTTCTCACCAGACTCATAAAACCGACTCGATAATGGATGCTCATCTTCAGCCTTTTAAAACTTATTTGAGATGAATTGTCGGTGTATGGGGAGGTTGGAGTGGATTGTGTACTAGATACAACTATGTTCCTTGATGTATTCTGACTAGCCGAAGACGATCCCGGTGGTTTTGAGGCTTGAGGAAGCGGTGGGGATGAGATTCCTGTTGTTGGAGCTGGATTTTGTTGTTCAATTCCACATGAGGAAACTATATCGACCAGCTTATATGAGGATAGCAGCGCTTCCTCGAGCTTCGAAACCATCGCCATTGTCATCAGCTGATCAGAACACATTAGGGAACATAGTTGTATCTGGTACACAATCCACCCAAACCTCCCCAAACACCGACAATTCATCTCAAATAAGTTTAAAAAGGCTGAAGATGAGCATCCATTATCGAGTCGGTTTTATGAGTCTGGTGAGAAATCCTGAAGGTTTGGAACAAAACTGACCGCGTATTCGGTTTCTATGTCAAAAAATATAGCAAAAACACATGTTCGCATGTTAGAAAGGGCCCAATTCAAAATTCGCATTTTTCAAGGCCATTGAAGGAAGCACGGATTCACGGATGTAATATCTTCGGTTTTTCCATCTTCTGCACCAGTCATATCTGAGCTGTAATTGCATCAAATCGACTTTTGCAAGGGGTCATTTTGAAGGAAGTTACACCAGCTATCGATTCAAGAAATTTTCAGGAGCGTGAATCAACGCGCATGCGCAGGAGAGGCTAGTTTATGGAAAAAAAATTTGCTTTGAAATTGATTTTTGATGTTTTTGACCACTTTCCACCACCAAAGATGATATATTTCAAAGTGGTTTCCGACGTAAAATGAGCCGACAAATACGATGAGATGGGTAACTAACGTCTTGATTACAGATAACAGGGTTAAGAATTGATTTTCATTTTTCAACATTTTTTTTCGGGGCTTGGATCAAAAGTTGTCGAGATAAAACCACTCTCCTTCAATGGGTATAGTTAACGATCGATCTAATGAGTCAAGGGTTGTTCTTCTAAAAGTGGCACAACGTTTCGGCGGCTGTTTTCCGCCCTTATCAAGTGCCTGTAAATTTATTATAAATAACATCACAAATTGGTAACATCTCGTCAATGGGTGTCCTTCATTATACAAACCTTACAGTTACTATCACATTAATCACATAAGTGATAAGTCAGTCTCATAAATCCTTATTTTCAACCTGTTACGAAATTATTATGTTGAGATGTAGGCATTTATCGATATTCCAGATGAGGTTATGTTACAAGAAATCTCACCATACTCTGTACATACTTTCGACTCTTACTAAACACAACATGACTATTGCACACATCACTTCATAATATATCGATCACTAGTGAGTTATAATACGTATTTTTCATGGTTTTTGGGGTGTTAAATGAACCATGGAGATGCATGGTTTCTTGGAGGTTGCACTCTCATTAGTGAGTTGATGTTTTGAAACTCTCGTTGTCGTCTGCAACCTCTAGAAACAGCTGACTACTTGATGCGCATGATCGATATTCAGGGCATGCTAGATCAGTATAGATGGCATGCATCACTTGAGGCGCGTAGATTCAAATCATGAGCAATGAGATGGACACATATTGCACAACTATAATACTACCCAAATTCTAAAAATGTCAGTAACGAACCAATTTGCTGAAAGGGAGAGTTTACATGGTTTTGTTTTTCATCGTTTGGATCAATGAACTATAGACTGCTTTCAAATTCTTCGTATCCGTATTAACATTAATTGAATTGTTCTGTAAATTTATATGCAACATTTCTGAAATGTTGCGTTTAAGCTAATGAGTTTCTTCATCTAAAATTTTGGGTTCTTTGAAATTGAAAGCGTGATTGTTATTCTTCATATGATCATGTATAACATGGTTTTGCTTAGTAGGATTTTTTGAGCTGCGTATATGTTCTGTGATCCTATCTCCCATTTTCCTTTTCGTCTGACCTACATATGTAGCATCACAGTTATTGAACTCAAGTTTATAAACTAAATTAGTTTGCTCAAATGGATCAGTACAATCTTTGCCTCTACGTATGATATTCAACTTATTGTGGATTCTAGGTACTGTTGCGATGTTGACATCTCGCAAGCTCTTTGATACATTCTCATAAAATCCTCGGATGTACGGAACACAAACCACCATTTTTTCATTGTTATTGGACGTGTTTTCTGCAACTGTGTTATTGGGGTTGAACTTGGTCAAAAGTCTCTTTTCAATATGGAAATTGATGAAACTATGTGGGTAACCATTATCTGTTAGAATGTCTCTGACTAACTGAAGATTCTTATTGTGGAATCGTTTCTCTGAGAGTGAAATAGCTTTGTCCACCATGGAAAGTACCATTCCTCTCTTTTGTGAGAATGGGTGGTTGGAATTGAAATTTAGAATCCTACCGGAATAAGTTTGCTTGTGATACCAATCGTAAAGTGGAAAATCATCTTCTTGCCTTAGAACAGTAACCTCTAGAAAGTTGAGCTTCTCATTCTGTTCCATCTCATACGTGAACTGTAGTTTTGGGTGATAACCCAGAACAATAAAAAAATGGTGGTTTGTGTTCCGTACATCAGAGGATTTTATGAGAATGTATCAAAAAGCTTGCGAGATGTCAACATCGCAACAGTACCTAGAATCCACAATAAGTTGAATATCATACGTAGAGGCAAAGATTGTACTGATCCACTTGAGCAAACTAATTTAGTTTATAAACTTGAGTGCAATAACTGTGATGCTACATATGTAGGTCAGACGAAAAGGAAAATGGGAGATAGGATCACAGAACATATACGCAGCTCAAAAAATCCTACTAAGCAAAACTATGTTATACATGATCATATGAAGAATAACAATCACGCTTTCAATTTCAAAGAACCCAAAATTTTAGATAAAGAAACTCATTGGCTTAAACGCAAGATTTCAGGAATGTGGCATATAAATTTACAGAACAATTCAATTAATGTTAATACGGATACGAAGAATTTGAAAGCAGTGTATAGTTCATTGATCCAAAAGATGAAGAACAAAACCATGTAAACTCTCCCTCTCAGCAAATTGGTTCGTTACTGACATTTTTAGAATTTGGGTAGTATTATAGTTGTGCAATATGTGTCCATCTCATTGCTCATGATTTGAATCTACGCGCCTTAAGTGATGCATGCCATCTATACTGATCTAGCATGCCCTGAATATCGATCATGCGCATCAAATAGTCAGCTGTTTCTAGAGGTTGCAGATGACAACGAGAGTCTCAAAACATCAACTCACTAATGGGAGTGCAACCTCCAAGAAACCATGCATCTCCATGGTTCATTTAACACCCCAAAAAACCATGAAAAATACGTATTATAACTCACTAGTGATCGATATATTATGAAGTGATGTGTGCAATAGTCATGTTGTGTTTAGTAAGAGTCGAAAGTATGTACAGAGTATGGTGAGATTTCTTGTAACATAACCTCATTTGGAATATCGATAAATGCCTACATCTCAACATAATAATTTTGTAACAGGTTAAAAATAAGGATTTATGAGACTGACTTATCACTTATGTGATTAATGTGATAGTAACTGTAAGGTTTGTATAATGAAGGACACCCATTGACGAGATGTTACCAATTTGTGATGTTATTTATAATAAATTTACAGGCACTTGATAAGGGCGGAAAACAGCCGCCGAAACGTTGTGCCACTTTTAGAAGAACAACCCTTGACTCATTAAATCGATCGTTAACTATACCCATTATTGTTAACATGAGTGACCAAATCCGAAACCATACACTCTCCTTCAAATCACTAATCTTTCAGAAGTATGTCAAAGGAATTTCAGAACGATTCATTGAGATGCGTCAGAATGCGATTCAATACAAGGAACATTGATTTTTAGCGTTTTTTAGAGGGTTTCCAGGCTGCCCCAAAATATAGGGGCGACTTCGGGACCTAGAAACTATTGATTTCCTCATAGTTTGGGGTTAGAAACTGGGGGAAATTTGCTTCCGGGGCCATACGTGACAAGGGCCGATTCACCATGCTTACCTGCCTAGTCCCTTTGAGCTTATGATTTGAAAATTCTTCAATCTCAAAGATTGAGCTCCCAATTTAATCCTCCGAATGTCATCATCTGACCAGAGCATACATAATTATTGTTATGAAATAAATCAGATCTCAATCAGACAGTTAATCAATCTAAGTTGAGCGACTAATGATTGTAATTTCAGGAAGATTAAATGTGCTGAACCGTGGAATGTTCGAACTGGAGAAATATTCTTCCTATCTTATCAATGATTCATCACTCTGGATTGGAATATTACTCATTGGATATTTGAATTGAAGAACCAAAACTCTCATTTTGATTCAGTATTTCTTTCGAAATTCGATATGTCGTCGTCTTATATTCATACTAAATATTTATTCATAACGAATAAATATTGCGAGATTCAAGAATCAGTTCCATTCATGATTAGAATCTCATTCTTTGTCGAATAGTTCTCAGTTCAGCTCATTGAAAAACAAGCCGAAATGTATTAATTCTGATAACGAAAAATACCCTCGATTTCAATGTTATTTACATTCGCTTTCACCAGGGGAACAAAGTCAATGGAGCGAAGGACATCCCCGACTTGGAAATCACCACGCGAAGTACCATTTTCCATATATTCATACCGAAGAAACAGAGAACGAGGTCCGTGTAGGTCCCAAGAATGAGATGTCTTTGTTGAACTAGTGTAAGATATTGATCACACATCCCCTTTGTATTTGTTATTCTCTGAGGAGTAGAAGGTGGTTGGTTCCAGAAGGCTGGCCAGACTAAATTGCGCGTATTCTCACACAACTATGAACTTTGGTTGCACTCTTTTGGGTTCCCTCTAATTATGGATGGTGTAAAGAGTTCCATACTTACCTATTGGGCATTCCGGAGAAAAATCCAAAGGTGATGCCTCACATTCTCGGAATAGGGCGTATCGTCCCCACACCCCGCACGATTCATCCATATCTCAGTGACAAGCTCATTGCTCTGCTGGTATTCAATGTAGAAAAATGATCGAACCGGATTCTTGGAGCAATAAAAAAACAATAAAAGATAGGCTAAGCCCGATTTCGATCGGATCATTATTACTCGATGTTTGGGCTAACTTCAGGTTGAAGCTAGCCTTAACATTGATTGCTCCGTCGGTATTCACTCGAGGGAGATGATCGGAACGGATTCTTAGAGCAATAAAAAAGCAATAAAAGATAGGTTAAGCCCGATTTCGATCGGATCATTATTATTACTCAATGTTTGGGCTAGCTCCAGGTTGGAGCCAGCCCAAACATAAGTTGCTCAGGCGGATTTGCAACGATAAATTCCGGATTGCGGCCATAAAAAAAGTGATAAAATATGGCATAACTTGTTCGCGTTTGAGAGAGAATGTCTGGGCTAGCTTTAGACATCCTGTTCCTAATACCGTGGGAGAGTTGTAAAATGATCGTCTCGGTCTCTTCCAAGATTTTTTATTGAACCTCGAAGCAGCTGCGCCTGCCGTGTAGCGCAACGCTGATGCTTCTGAGGCATCTGGACTGTTCCGAGCAGAACTTCCTCCGACCGAACTCCCAACCTTTTCGGGGGATATACAAGATTGGGCTAATTTTCATGCTACTCTCTCAACATGGATCAGCTAACACAAACGGATATTGACTGAGAATCAGCTATTTTAGCTGATTTTCAGCTATTGTAGCTGATTTTTAGTGAAAATCCGTCCACGTTAGCTGCAAATCAGCTAAAACAGCTGATTCATGTTGAGAGAGTACTTTCGATGAAATGGTCGTAAAAAAGGCGGGTCTTGCGAAAGTGTTCGAGATGAGCTACCTCCGTTCCTGTCTCAGAGGAGGAGCTGCTGAACTCCTTGCGGATTCTTCTTCTCCTGGTAATGAATTCGAGCAAGCATGGAAGAAAGTTGTTGAGTATTATAGTAACAACCAGTTGTTGATATCTCAATTACTTTCGAAGTTGATATCCATGAATAATGGAGTCAGATTCTGCTTCAGAAATTAATCGAGAGGTGATGAAATGTCCTCCTGAGTGAAGTTGGCTGCGGTCATCCCAGCTCACATAAAGATGGTTCTAAAATGCATTTGGTATCTTCAACGCGACTTCCAACTCGGGCGGACAATACGCAGTGGAATTGAGCTCATAGACGCGCGTGAGAGTTATAATTACCTGCTAAAATAGTTTATAGCGGATATGAGTGTACTCTCGTTGAAATTGTATGGCGGGTCGGCTTGATCTTTCTAGGTTTGCATGCAAAACGAGGGACGATATTCTCCATCCAAAATTGACTGTGTAACGAGAGTGCATATGTATGCACATTTGCACCATCGTTCGTTCGGCTTCGCAACAGTGCGATGAACCTCGAAAGGCGCATCGCCCGAGTTGTATGTTGCCGAACTTGCACATTTTGGTCAGTCACGACGCGGCGGACCGTGGGCATATAAGCCACCGCCCGCTCGCGCCGCGCCAGATCGCTCAAAACTCCCAACACCACATTCTAACTACATACATACTTCCATAGAATACATGAGTATCAAGTCCACCTATTGACTCATTCTTTCCGCCCCTTCCTTATCCATCCCACGTCACAGTGGTGCTAGGTGTGGTAGGGAAAGGGGCACCAAATCGAATTAAGTGGACCAAATCAAACTCAGTGCACCAAACCAAACTAAGTACGAAAAAAGTTAAGGAAAGAAGCAGTTTTGGAAGTGAAGTGAAGTGAAAAAAGATGCAGGCGTCGACTCAAGTAGATGTGGTGTGCCAACCAACAAGAGTCACCCTACAATCAACATCTGGAGGGAACGCCGCAGTAGCAACAACAGAAGACAGTGTCCAGCAGCATCCAACAACAACATCAACAGGAAAAGAGAAGGAAGGCAACAACCAACTCCACGCCATAACGCCGTCGTCATCGAGGAAAATGTAACGTAAATTTAAGCCATCATATGTTGTGAGAAGATGACGATCAATAGACATTTTCCATAATTATGTCATTGAATATAATTGAATCTAACTCAGTGGGTACATTCATGTGTAGTCAAAGTGAAAACGGTTTTCTATCACAGAGGTTATGGTTGAGAGAAAGTAGAAACCTTATGATAGACCGTTTAGAGAAAAATTTATAAGGAATGAACCCCATTTGAGTCTTAGTAATTAGCACAATGGAAATGTCCATTGATACGATCGAAATGACAGACACAGCAGAGTACGAACTCGTTGACGAGACAATTTGGAGGCGCCAAGCCCTATTGACAGTGTTGTTCAAGGGAAATCCGGGGTGGTTGCAGGATTGCAAATGGTCGCGCGAATTTTGGAATAAGCCCGCATGGCCAAAAGTAGTCGCGTGGATAGATGGATCGACTGAACTTCCGGACTACGATATCAGGGAGAACATACATTTGTGGAAGATGTATTGTGAAAATAAGGCTGAGCGCCTGGATCTCGCAGACTTGATTTGCAAAAATTATAACCGACAAGCGAATGGAACTAGAGACAGCGCATACAGGTTTGCGATCCTTATGGAATATATACTCGCTGATGAGCGTCCTGTAATGGGATATCGACGATTCTGGGCCGACAATCCCGACAACTACTTTCTCGAAATAAAACCCGCGGGAGAGGAATGTTACAGAAGATTTGGTCTCAAACCTGACGAGACAGGGTATCGACAACTAAGAGAGATTTTGCCCGAAGATAGGAAAAATGTGTTATTAGAAGCGTACGAAAAACCCTTCAGTTTCCCCATGGAAGAAGTAATTATAATAGAATCTGCGGAATATTATACGCATCCTAACGGTTGTGTGACATATGAAACCATTGAGACAAAGAAAATACGCAAGGGTATCCAAAATTCTCAAACTAGTTTCAAATTCCAACCCACACCCTGAATCGCTCAGCACCGCGAGTCCATTCACCCGGTTAAAGAAAGATACGTCAGCTGGAATGACAAAATGATACAAAGTGTCGCAAGGAAACGAAATGCAGTGAAGCAAATGACTAATGTGATAAGTGGGCGCGTTAGAAAAAGCGCACTCAGCAAAAATCGGCGTCAGAGCTTAAAGCTCAAGCAACGGCGAGATAGAATCAAGCTCTCACAGAATGATTTCGCACATTATAACTTGAACACAATACAATCGAGGTTAGAGTCGTATACATTAGTGGGCATGATTGTTTATAAAACCAGGCCGCCTCGCGAGAAGCCACCTTGGTTACTCGATTGTAGAGAGGAACTCCCACCTCTCCTCGGAATCGCTAGGGAGTAGGATCATAGTTCAAACACGTTATGGTATAGTATTGTTAGATCGATAAGGTAGCATTCTATGATGTAGACAGTAAGCTATAGATTGTAAGATTATAAGATAATTAGGTATTAGAATATTACATAATTTTAGTCGAAATCATTGAACGCTGGACTACACTTCATCTGTTCATGCCTCAAAAATTTCCCGCACTATCACACGGAATAGCGTGAAAATTTTTGAGCCATTCATATAATTAAAGAAATCTTAAAATTGTGTCACGTCTCGAAAATTCCCCGCACCATCACACGGAACAGCGTGAAATTTTCGAGCCATTCGTTCAAGCAAGATCGAGAACTCACTCAGATTATAAAGAAATATTGACGGGGGCACAAGGCAATAGCTTGGGATAGGGTTCTGCGCGCATACGGCACAAATTTACAACCATTCCATTTTGCCCCAACCCTCCTCCTTTCCTAGACAACACTGTGATTAACCCATACCAGGCCAGTCCGACCAGGGGCCCAGTCGTCTGAACAAATATCTCGCAGGTACACCAAATTCACCCCACCTCTTCACTAGAGAATTTCCAAAATCTCATGCATAAACATTAGAATGTAAGAGCTTCACGCTCAGGGAAAATTTCAACCCGGAAAAGAGAAAAAAATCCATCGGCAAAGCCACCCCCATCCCTACCACCCCTTTCCACCAGAACCACCCCCTATCCCCAACAAACCCATACACCGGAGAAACTCGAATCGCCCCGCACACCCCCCTCCTGTCACTTGAAACCATCTGAACGAGATTAGAGACCATCAATTATAGTCCCTACAGACCTGCAAACCGCCATACCATTGACTAATTATATTTGAATGAGTTATATATATATATATATATATATATATATATATACACTTCTTTAACTAGAGATTCCGGGACGCGATGACGTCATTTCAGCGATATTTTGCCAAATTCCGGGACGCGTTCTAAATTCTAGGACGTCCCGGAAGGCCTCCTTCTAGATTCATATATTCTGGGACGCGGCGAATAATATATTTTGCTATTTTCTGGGACGCGTGAAAATTTCGTGATATTTTGAAAAAAACCACTTTCTAAGCAAAGTTCTGTTATCTCCTCGGCGGTTATCTCCCACGAGGGATGGTTAGTGTTTTGAACGCAAAACGAAGTCTAAGCACACGTCTGTTATCTCCTCGGCGGTTATCTCCCACGAGGGATGGTTAGTGTTTTGAACGCAAAACGAAGTCTAAGCACACGTCTGTTATCTCCTCGGCGGTTATCTCCCACGAGGGATGGTTTAGTGTTTGAATAAAAAAATACTTTCAACCCAAAATTTCCATTTTTACACGTTTTTGGGAAAATCCCAGTATTTGGGAAAATATACTTTTTTTCGTCCCAGATTTTATGAATCCATATCGGCGTCCCAGTATTTATAGCTATATGGATGTATATATGTAAACCGAACCTCAAAAGTTGCACTAGTTGTGAATCTTATAATAGTCATGCGCTAAAATGGAATATATCTCAGATCGCTTATAGAAAGAATGAACCCATCACTAATATAGAGGTAGATCAAGGATATAAATCTCGAAAGATACATATAAGATTCATGTATAACCAATGGTAATGGATATGAAATATCGCACTATAAAAATCTAACGTTACCGGTAATTCAATTACAGGTGGATATTCATATATATACACATATTTAAGGGAAAAACCAACGGTTATATGTATGAAGAGATTAGCCAAGGCCATGAATTTATATCATGAATACGCAAATTCAATGGAGAAAAATGAATTAAAGGCGAATATCTATATATACCCGAAAGAAGAACCAATCATTCATGAAGAATAATGGAAATGAGATGAGGCTATATATAAGATGAATACATGAATTCAATGAAAATGTACATATGTAACAATACACGCATAACACAAACGGAGCATCGTTGAGGCCAACGATGTCCCGCACATCACACGTGTAACGATAGTGCATATGTATGCACATTTGCACCATCGTTCGTTCGGCTTCGCAACAGTGCGATGAACCTCGAAAGGCGCATCGCCCGAGTTGTAAGTTGCCGAACTTGCACATTTTGGTCAGTCACGACGCGGCGGACCGTGGGCATATAAGCCACCGCCCGCTCGCGACGCGCCAGACCGCTCAAAACTCCCAACACCACATTCTAACTACATACATACTTCCATAGAATACATGAGTATCAAGTCCACCTATTGACTCATTCTTCCCGCCCCTTCCTTATCCATCCCACGTCACAACTGCTGAATGAGGATATCCTCTATCCAAAAAACCATACATGAAAATCAGAACGTGGAAATTCTTTTGGCTATGGGATTCCGATTCTGTAACTTTTACATCTCACACAGATCGAAAGATGGTATCGCTTTTCATTCATGGAATTGAAAAAAAAATTCTCCTCTGAGAGAATTTTTACGTTTGTAATTCACAAATTTGGAGTTATTAAAAGTATATTCATGTGGAAAGAAATTAAATACGTCCCGGATTGCACTCGAAATGCGAGTACATCGTATGACATTCGAGAGACGAACAGGAAACTTGTGAAAATGCTTTGAAGTAGGGGAAATTAACGTTACGGGTTTCTGATCTAGCATTTTCTGAGAAAATAGAAATTATCCAATAAAGACCAATGAACAATCGTGTAAATTCCTCCTAGATGACTGATTTTCCGTGAGTACTCTGATTTTTGTACAAGATTCGTATTTTTACTTGGATCGGGAAACCCGAATTTATGGTACAGTTTGTAATGTAATTCGATTCACGAGGTACGAACTATTTCCCCCTGATGCTTGCGTCTATAGAACCTCACAATAAATTGTTGATGGAAAGAAGAATAAATGATGTAAATTGGATAATGGTACTTTTAAAATATTCTTTCTTATTAGTGATCACTTAGTTTTTGGTTTTTTTATCCAGGAAAGAACATTTTCTCTCCGTCAAGTGTATGATTTTCATGTAATGCAAGTAAACGTGGAATAATCTACTTTAATCAGTCTCCCTGGTGAAATTACTTGATCCCAGGTGAAAATTACGAATGTATAAATCGTCGCAATTTTAAGCGCATTGCGAAAGAAAATTCCTGCTCTTCTGCTAAACTCGCGCTTTTGTTTTTACTAACCTCGAAAAAGTGCAGTTCAAAAAGTGCATCTCCTGTTCAGTACCAAGATCGTAATCACCAAGATCGCAACAAAGAGAATGGAGAATCTCGGGATTTTCGGTATGAGGATTTTCTTTACAGTAGAAAATATACGACTAACCATAAGTCAGGAGATGAGTAAGTTCGTGTCCTGTTATTTGATAACTGGTGAATTCGTGCGCTCCTATACAAGATCATATTGACAGACGATACGATTGCAATTACAAGAGAAATGGCTGCAAAGCATCATTATTGCTTCTCAAGACGGATAAGTCAGTCAAGCTAGGTAAAAGTGGTCATACTTGCAAGGAGTTGGTATACAAACGGAGAGCCCGAGATGACATCAAGGAGACTTTTCCAAAGCGATGCATGAGTAGCGTTGGAGTAGCCTCGGTGGTCGACGCAATCTTGGTGGGAGTAAGTCTCCTAACTGATTTTTCATAATAAATGAAAACCGGAACTCATTATCATCGTTAATGCTTCGGAGGCTTAAATACTTCTGCTGCTCGTGATCGATGAATAATTCGCGTCAACTAGTAACGATGATCCGGAGCTTGTGACAGAAAAAATTCTGACGTGTGTCATTCTTTAGGAATTTTAATTTCTCCATTTTGATTTGACAAAGAGCATCAAGAAAATTACTCATGAAAGAGTCGATTGATGATCGATTCTGGCAAAACGGGCCTTTGAATCACTCGAATGGCTGATACTCTAAGGAATTCGAATCCTGTATATACGAATTTTTTTGACTTATATTTTGACTTCCCCCCTTTTTTGATTCATCTGATAAAGATCCATTAAAATAAAATTCCTCATCCATTGTGCATAATCTCGAGCTTTATGGTGCGCAAAATAAATTTGAAATGGCAGAAACGTGTTTTCCTATTGAAAAATATTCTTGCAGAACTCTGTAACGTATTTCATAGCATTTTCGGGAACATTGGGCTTCGGTAATTTGTTTTTCAGTCTTTTTTATTTGGGTCGTCATGATCAATCGATATTCAAATATTCCGAAACGAAACCTAGATCTGAATAATGCTTGTGAATTAGTGATTGGCTTATTCCTCTGAAAATCCTAACACAAAGACAATTACGTCACGAATTCATCCCAATGCTGCTGTGAATATGAAGACGTAGAATACTTATCAAATTGGCCGCTATCATAGGAACAAGCATAAGACTTTAGTTCCCTTGGCTCCTCACCGGAAGACTGATACTCTTGAGAGCATAGGCAAGGAGCTAGAAGCGTCAGATAGTGTCGATTACGTCTACAGAGAAGAGAAGCATACACTGGGTAACAATGGCATTTCCTAATGAGATATCACGATCAGATTCCTATTAGTCGGAATAGTATTAGGTCATTATCTTCTCTGCGAGGATTTGCTAGGTCAATCTTTCGATTCAATTACACTGAACAGCAAAATTTTTGGTCAGGAATTGACCGGACAAAGATTTTCTTGTGTATTTTTTGACGTAGAAATTGAATCTGTAGTTAAATTTGCTCCTATACGTCAGGATTCTTTTCAAATCGCACGAAACTGAGTTTCAAAGAAACGGCATTTTTCACTGATTTCCTAAATTGATGGCTTTGGTGGTGCATTCTTGTGGTGGGCCAAAAGCGTACCGATACTATGATTTCTTGCGTATTTTGACCTATTGAACACGATGGCTGTACTTCTGAAGGACTAGGATGCGTTCAAAATGAGTTACGAGCTCATTGCTCGAGTTGCCATCAGCAAAATTTAGCCAATTGTAGATACATCTCCAAATGCTCACAGAATTGACCAAAAACATCCTTTTCGAGCTCACAAGGTCTTATTTCCTTTGTCTCTACACATGCGATGAGGGGAAATTATTTGCAAGAGCCTAAAAGAAGATGGGCTGAGTTAACATGTCTTATTCCGAAAAAGGCGTTTTGAGCATTTTTTCAAGTGATCGCAAGTATACCCGTAATGAGTCAAATCTGAAGTTTCTCGGTCCAAGGTGTTTCTAAAATTATACGAATTGTACGCTACCATGAATTCATGATGGTATACGTAAGGCTGGATTTCTTCATTTGATTGCCGTCGAATAAGAACCATTGAAGTGCTCTCATAATGTCGGTATAAGAAACAATATACTGGTCCCATATATTTCCAGGGTATTCCAAATACTCTCCTCTCATTGTGTATATAGGAACGAAGCGAATGCGATCTCGTGAGATTTAAATGGATGTTTCTGGTGAACTCTCTGACCATCTTGTAAATTTTTGCAAAATTAGTCGAATTTTGCTGATAGCAACTCGAGAAATGAGTTTGTCACTCGTTTTGAACGCATTCTAGGCCCTTGGAAATACAGCCAATCGTGTTCAAAAGGTCAAATTACGTGGGGAATCATAGTTCTAATACGCTTCTGGCCCACTGCAAGAATACACCACCAAAGCCATCAATTTAGAAAATTAGCTAATACGCAAAAAATGCCGTTCCTCCGAAAACCAGTTTCCTACGATTTTGAAAAAGTCTTGACGTGTAGGAGTAGATCTGACTACGGATTCGATTTCTACGTCAAAAATACACAAAAGAATCTCTGTCTGGTCAATGCACTATTGCTGACCCAAGATTTCGTTGTCCAGTGTTATCAAGTATTTGCCGACTTCCTCATTCATCCGAAAGCTGCTCTCTCAGCATCAATCAGCTAATATATAGCTGAAATATCAGCTATTACTGCTATGGGTCGTCAAACTGCTGATCAAATCAGCAAACACAAAAATCACGCTTAAATCGATAATTCTGATGGAATAACTCCACAAATCCGGGTTCTAATTTCGATATGAACACATTAACAACTTTTTCAGACCAAGTCACGACGAACTAAGGCGTATTCGTTCGATATCTACTCATTTTGTGCCACGGGAGGCCCTATATAGCTGGTTATAATCAGCTATGAATCAGTGATTGTAGCTGAAAATCAGCTAATGTAGCTGAAATTCACCTACAGTAGCTATTCGTGTCAGTAAAAAACCGTTCACTGAAAAATCAGCTTATAATAGCTGATTCAGTCAGCTAACATGGCTGGAATCTCAGCTAATATAGCTGATTTTTCAGCCAAACGACATTCGAATTCGTGTTGTGCCATATACACTATACACTGTCGTAATCAACATTGGATCGAAGGAGGATATATTGAGAGGAAGCCAAGGAAGCTAATATGACGACAACATAAGTATATCGAGATCGAGAGATCTTCATTTCATACTCGGGAGGTGAGGTTGTGGCGTGTAACGTACTATGGGAAGTATGAGTTTCAGCGCCTCCGAGCAGTGGAAAGTGGCATAGCACGCCGCACGGGAGGGAGCAGTCGAACGGGTTTATAGTACGGGTTTCGGTCTTCTTATGCTTGATGCAATTACTCAAACTTTTACAGGGCTAGTTTTGCCTTATATTTTCGTTACGCAATAAAAATCAACTTGAAACATTAAAAATTCGCAAATGAACCTCATTCCATTCATACTTCTTTCTAAATCGTTAATGAAGCTTCTTCATTGCTCAGCATGGAATAAATTAGAGTTTAAAAGAACTTCTGGAGAACACTTTCGTACGCTGGCCGCGAAGATTTGCAGAATTTGCGATAAAATTCAGCACGGCGTGAGAGCTATATATGCGTAATCCACCCATTACCCATCATCCATCCATCCACCCATTCCCATCCACCCATATGACCACCTTTCACATTATGTTCCTTCTACATAGGTAACCCGATATACGGGAACCGCACAGACAGATTGTGGCTGGGCATTCAACTGTTATTTTCATAATCCACAGATAGAACCAGTTAGACTGGTTGAAGTTTTCATTCAACCAGCTGGCTGAAGTTTTTCGGAGAAATTTTTCACGGCGCGCAGATGGCCCACTTTTGATCCAGGTGGCCCACTTTCGATACAGGTGGCTCACTTACGATACAGGTGGCCCACTTTCGATCTAGGTGTCCCACTTTCGATACAGATGGCTCATTTTCGATCCAGGTGGCCCACTTTCGATACAGGTGGCCCACTTTCGATCCAGGTGGCCCACTTTCGATCCAAGTGGCTCACTTACGATACAGGTGGCCCACTTTCGATCCAGGTGGCCCACTATTGACGCACTACTTGGGACTTAGAAATCGGGTAATCAAATGGATCCCAGTGCACTGCACGAACGATTCTAGAATACCAGAGCCAAAAATTCATCACGTGACACCCAGTGCGCAGGGAAAAACATTCCCGAACGGTGTATATCATCGTTCATAACCCTGTGTATTAGCTGATTCAATCAGTGAAAATCCGTTCACTTTAGCTGACGAAATCAGCTATCAATAGCTGATTTCGTCAGCTAAAGTGAACGGATTCTTCAGCTACCCTAGCTGATTCGCGCTGAGAGAGTGGTACAAAGGCTGGAAAGATGCTGATGGTTTTCGACAGAAAATTAGTGAATGATTACGGAAGTGCCGAGAAGGTGAACGAAGACGCCACTTACGATTCCTGTATCAATGCAGATGAATGCTACCAACTCTGCACGACGATGGTGAATGTGGAGGGAGAGGTATTAATATCTTCATAATCTATGCAATCATAACGGTTTTTGATCACATTTCAGCGGAGCATTTGAGAGTGAATAAGTCACAAATGATGGCAACAACGTGTTGCCAAGTGACATCAAAATGTTTACGCACTCCTCACATGTCGTAATGTGAATGGATCAACTGAACCACTACTTCGTAGTCGATATGGTTTGTAACTAAATATTCTGACTTTTTGTCTGTGCATGGATTTGGAGTATTTCACTTCATATGTTCTATCCAGTAGTATAACGCATTCAATATTTTATTGGGAACTGTCTCTCGCAAGCATGGCCATATGTTTTATCATCAATACTAATCAATTTCGATGCTCTTTGATGACTTGTATCATTAATACTAATGAATTCATCCTATCATACTCTCAGATTTACAAGCGAAAGCATCGCCGATAATATTTATCGAGACGCAAATTTCGCATCAAATCTTAAACTGACGTAGATTCTTCTAAATGAGTCAGTTTTTCCAGAGATTCCACCTATAAAAACTCGATATGACTCCAGATCATGGGTGCTTCATATGACTCAGTCTGGCAATTCTAGGGTTAAAGCCCACGAATTCTTGTGACAGCTTCCACGCCTGCTTTTCCATCTCACCCTTTTCGAACGCATTTCGAAGTTGAAATGAACACCTCAAAGTAAGCTCGGACGAGTTGCTCTTACATAGTAAAGGATACAAATTTCCGGAATCGACGCAACAGAAGTTACAATATCTAAGTTGAGATCTGAGTTCTGATCCATATCTCTCAAAAGTATGTTGGAATTACACAAATTATAATATTACAATGATTTGGAAAGCCGATCAAACTTCCGGGGCATGAGGATGGCTTACGATATTTATTGGTGCAAACTGCTTAAATGCTTCAAATTTCATTATGGTAGTCCAGGTATAATATTGTAAAAAACACCGTATCTAGTAGCAACGGGTATCAGATAATGAATTCTGTATGCACTCTAAATGGGTTAAGGGCTTCTAATGTACTTGTTGATACGTATTTGTAATTTTTAGAATTAGTGAAACGGATTAATTAGTATGAATGAGATTGGACATAACGTTCGATGGATGAATCGATAGCGATTACATACAACACTTTCTTCTCGTAGGGATTACCCATCATGTGGGCATTTATGGGAAACAAGACCGAAGACAGCTACACCCAAAAATTTGAGTGGCAACGAGACACATTCCCTAACTTTCGACCTGTTATATTGATGTCTGACTCCGAAACAGGTCTCAGAAATGCTTTTCTGAAAGTATTTGAGGGCGCAAGACTTGCGGGATGTAAATTTCATTATAACAAGGAATATTGGCTTTTGTATACCGGGTCCCTGCCTTTTGGCTCAACCCCGGTTGCCCCCATGGGCGCGGGGCAGGGATACGCCCTGCCAGTGCGTCGAGTTGGAGGATGACCAACACCGAGCCAGGCTCGGTGATAGCTCAGGCCTCCGCCCCGACTATTGACTTTCGGGCACGGCCCCCAGCACAAGGCCGATGCTCACCCTTCGGTGGTGGGTTTTGGGACTCTTTTAGGCTTCCTGAGAGCCCAAAGAGTCCCTCGGGATGATGGATGAGTCTTACGGGCTCGCATTGTTATCGCCCGAGGGCGATCCCAATTTGAGTCCCTAAACTCACCCACTCCCGTGGTGCCGGATGGAGATGTGCGGTCTCCTCGTTCCGGCGGGCGGTAACTGAAAAATGAAAACTTGCTTGAGGTGTTCTTGCTTGCAGCTGTCTGATAATTGATTCGTACTTGATAAAGTTCCTATTCCTTCATCTGCTGCAGCTCCACTCACGTTGTAGCTTCTACGACTAACAAGAATCGTTTAAAGAACATTATGTATTTTTCAGAGCCCGCTGTCATCCCGAGGGCAAATTTCCGCAAAAAGCAATTTTCTGTCCAAAGTATCAAAGCCAAGAAGCCCAATAAGAAAGTGACGATGTCAAAAGGTAACTAAGATGATGATCTGTCACGTAAAATTTTTCGTGGTTCACACAGAACTATGATCCATAATGTACAAGTGTTGCATCTGACGTTACCATCTGACTTTAATACGTTTAGTGCGATGGAATCTAACTTTAGAGACCATAACATTGAAATTTCCAATTCCTGCCGACTCCTCTTTGCTCGGCAAGTGATATGAACACCAACCTTTCACAGAGACGGTTCGGTCGAGAAAATACCTAATAAACGAAGAAAACATTCCCTCCCCGCTCCCATATAGACATGTTTGCTAGAATATAATAATAGAGTACATTTCATGTCAGGAGTGGAATGACAAGAGACGTGTATAATTTTACAATTAGCACATGTATTAGCACATATCGTAAGGCCATTTTGTCGCTATGTCGTTGCAACTTCTTTTTTTCAATCATCACGGCTTCGCGGGAGCCTGTACTCTATACTATATCATACGTCCATACGTAGAAACAGCGTGTTTCTAGGCCTCCTCGCTACGCGAGAAGGCCTGAGAACAAGCTGTTTCTGCGTACAGACGTATAAAACTGCATACGCGTCTCGTGCGGAAACATTTTTCCAGCACTCGACGCGTAATGTACTAATTCTATGTCAATTTGAATGGATGGGAGCCTTTAGACGGATCCATTAGAAGAAATATTACAATGCACCCGGTTTTGGAAAAATGATAGATAGTAGCGTATGATTCACTTGAATCTGTCTAAAATAATCATTCATCAAATTTCCAATCATTTTTTCAGTTTCAGCAGAGGATATTGCTAATGCTGAATGTACTTTCATTGGCGATGGGACGGACAGTTGCTATATAGATGGAGAGACAGGAGAATTCTCCTGTGACTTGGAAACGAGGGCATATTTGAATAGGAGGTTGAATCTCGAAGAAATGGAGACAGATGATGATGAAACCCAAGATTGACTTGTTACCTTGATTTTGATCACAAATTTATAGTTCATTACACGAACGTGAAACAATGCGTGTGAAATATGTGCGGTTCCATTATTCTCAATTCAATTGAGAGCACGAGTCTTGTACAAGGATCAGAGTACTCACGTAAAACTAGTCATCTAGAAGGAATTCACACGGCTGTTCATTGGTCTTCATTGAATAATTTATATCTTCTCAGAAAATGCTAGATTAGAAACCCGTAACGTTCATTTTCCCTACCTCAAAGCATTTTCACAAGTTTCCTGTTCGTCTCTCGAATGTCATATGATGTACTCGCATTTCGAGTGCAGTCCGGGACGTATTTCATTCCTTTCCACATGAATATACTTTTTATAACTCCAAATTTGTGAATTACAAATGTAAAAATTCTCTCAGGTGAGAAATTTTTTTTCAATCCCATGAATAAAAAGCGGGCGACCATGTTTCGATCTGTGTGAGATGTTAAAGTTACTGAATCGAAATCTGATTGCCAAAAGAATTTTCACGTTCTAATTTTCATGTATGGTTTTTTGGATAGAGGATATCCTCATTCAGCAGTCAATTTTGAATGAAGAATATCGTCCCTCGTTTTGCATGCAAACCTAGAAAGATCAAGCCGACCCGCCATACAATTTCAACGAGAATACACTCATATCCGCAATAAACTATTTTAGCAGGTAATTATAACACTCATGCGCGTCTATGAGCTCAATTTTACTGCGTATTGTCTGCCCGAGTTGGAAGTCGCGTTGAAGATACCAAATGCACTCTAGAACCATCCTTATGAGAGCTAGGATGACCGCAGCCAACTTCAGTCAGGGGGACATTTCATTACCTATCAATCATCTCCGTAACGGTATGAATAATGTGTTTCCAGCTCTTAAATTGCTAAATTGTCAAGTTGACGCATGGGATCCATTCGTAGTCTTTTTGATGGTCATGCTTCTTACTCCTTTGCTTCAAAAAGATTGGGGATCTCACGTAGCTCAATCGGAGAACCCCAAGCAGTGTCCTAGCTACAAAACGTTCGATGATTTCCTCGAGACTTAGAGGTTAGCCCATGCTCAATTGAAAAGTGCTCAGCAAGCCTCTTCCGAACCTGAATCTCAATTCTCTATCTCTTCTGATCCTGAAAATCAAAATAGAAATCAAGGCACTAAATCCAAGGATACCAAAACTGTTAAGGATTCTAAAACTGTTCATGTAAATCAAAAGGATAAAAAGAAACCTAAGCGTAGGCAGCTCGTTTGCACTCTTTGTGAGGACTCCCATTTTTTCTCTTCTTGCAATACATCCAAAGCAAAATCAGTGCCTGAAAGGAAAAAATACATAGCTTCACTAAAAAGATGTTTCAACTGCTTATCGTCTGAACATCTACTTCCTGAGGGTACGAATGAAAAACGATGCGTGGTTTGCGATGGTAAACATCATTCAACTATTCACGACGGTAGTAAACCTAGTGTTCCTCTCAATTCTAATCGGGCACCTAAATTGAATACAGACACCCATCCATCTACGAGCTCTGCATCGTTGCTACAAGTTGAGTCAAACCATGTCAATAATATTGTAAATAGGGACGACAAAGATGGTGAGGTCCTGATTGCGACTGCTCTGATCTTAGCCAAATTTTCACATGGCGCTTCACACGAAATTCAAGCCGTGGTTGATCAGTGCGCGCAATCTTCATTCATCTCTGAAGGCTTGTGCCAGTTGTTGAGATTGAAGAGAAAGTCGGTCATAATACCCACAACTACAGTCGGTGGTAAGAGTGGCCCCATGTGTAAGAGTATGGTATAGGTTACTGTCCGACCTCGCTTTTTTCGAATAGAAAATTCGTTGTGTCAGCTTATGTGATTCCTAAGATCACCAGGTATCAACCCAATTATTCATTTGATGGAAATTGGCATCATTTCAGGAAACTTCGTTCATCTGGTCCAACTATCAACAAACCTGGCGTGATAGACATGCTACTCCGTGCTCAAATTCACGCACAGATCATGCAACCAGGACTACGTAAGAGTCGAAAAGGTGATGCTCCTATCACTATGAACTCGTATTTCGGTTGCATTATTTCAGGTTCCTCAATTTCTTCGAAATCATCCCGACCAAACATACATTTATGGCTCAATACTACTGATTCTGATCTTAATAAAACGCTCCACTCATTTTTCGAAAGGGAGGAGATCTCAAACGAAAGAGATCTGTCCGGGGATGAACATTACTGTATCGACCATTTCAAGAGTACTGTCAGTCGCACCGACACTGGCAAGTACATCGTTCTTCTTCCTCGGAAACCAAATTTTCCCGAGTCTGGTGAATTGGGAAACTCTCACTCCAAAGCGCTGCAGGCTTTTCTCAGTTTGGAGAACAAGTTTTCCAGAAACCCCAAATTCAAAGCATATGTCAGGTCGTTTCGAGATTTTCTATCGCAGGGTTTTTTGCGCCCGTTATTCTTCACGACGACTCCTGATGACATGATGTATTTTCTGGCTCATCATGGGGTTACCAAGGAGAATAGTTCCACGACGCTTGTTCGACCAGTGTTCAACGCTTCAATGCGCACAAATATGGGTTGTTCTTTGAATGATTATCTCTATCCAGGTCCCAATCTTCTGTCAGAATTGGTCGATCTATGTACGAGATGGCGTAAGTATCTTCATATTTTTGTAGCTGATATGAAACAGATGTTTCTGCGAATTGGCGTTCACATTGATGATCAGCATCTACAGGCTCTTTTGTGGAGAGAAGGTCCTAATGATGATATTATTATTCTCCTCGTGACTGTTTTGGTTTTCGGCTATACAAGTAGTCCGTTCCTAGCAATCATCACGCTGGAACGATTAGTTTTAGACGAAGGTAAAAATTTCCCTTCAGCTCGCGAAGTGGTCGATGAGGAAACTTACATGGATGATGTTGTATCTGGGGGTTATACAATTACCGAGACTGCGGCAAAACAATCGGATACAATAAGTCTCCTTAAAAAGAGGTGGCTTTGAGTTGAGGAAATGGCTGCCAAATATACCTGAACTCATCAATAGACTACCCAAAAATTCGCTAGCTGCCGAAGATCCCTTGAAAGAAGACTCCTTATCCGCCATGCTCGGTATCAGCTAGTATCCCGCGAATAATATCTCCAAATTTCATACAGCTTCTTCGAATCAAAAACACACCCTGGGATCAAGTTCTACCTGATGATTTTCAAAAAACATTCAGCCAGTGGTGTTCCTCTTTGTCTCATCTGTTAAATCTGAAGATTCCTCGATATTTAGGGATCACAAACGTAACTCAAGAATATGAGCTCCATGGCTATTCCGACGAATCTAAAGTAGCTCATGCAGCTGTAGTATATCTACGTGTTCTAGATGATAGTTGCAGGGTCGCAGTATTGGGAGCAAAGTACAAAGTTGCCCCAATAAAGATTCCATTGATTCCAAAATTAGAGTTATGCGGCGTCTTCATGGTAGCTCAGTTACTCAATAGATTTGCTTCAGCCCTCAAGTTGAATTCATTGTCAATTCGCGTACATTGTGATTCGAAGGTTGTATTGCATTGGATCCACAAATCACCTTTCAAATGGCCAGTATTTGTCGCCAACAGGTGTGCCGAGATCAAGACTTTAATTCCTGATGCTACTTGGCATTACATCAAATCATATGATAATCCTGCTACGTGGCTTCTAGAGGATGTTTGGAAAATCAACTGATCTCCAATAGTTTGTGGTGGGAGGGTTCCCCAGCCTTGCGCGAAAATACTCTCGAGTGGAGCTCAGCAGGTTACATTGATTTCAATTCTTCGATCGCACCGGAGTCAGTCGATGAGAAAATTGAGTTATCGGTACATACTGTTACGTCAGATCCTCCAAGAATTCGAATTTGGGATCTGATCGAACGGTTTTCATCTTTTTCTAAATTGGTTCAGATCACAGTGTACGTCATGAGATTCATCTCCAACATCGTACGTCAAACTTCTCTCAAAGATAAAGTATCATGCGTGATCAGCAAATTTCCTGCTTGTTCAGATAAGCTTATAGATAACAATGAATCACGTCACGCTCGACTCATATGAGGATATCTGACACAATTAGCTCATTCTCCTACTGAGTATGAACTGCTCCAAAAAGGCGAGGGTTTGCCCAAAATGAATCCGTTGAGATTCTCGAACCCAGTTCTAAAGGACGGCTTCATACACGGTTCTCCGGAAGGGTTGAAATCACAGTCAAAAATGACGACAGAAAGTGATCACGGAGTTTTCTTTGCCTTTTCAAGCACTTTCAGAATCTTCCTTGAGAAAAATCGTAGGTGCTTCCGTTTTAGAGTTATGGTCATTTGAGTGAACGTGAGGGATATAAAACTTGCAAGATGATTTTTGCGTTATTCGACTTGGACTTTCACGTCATGTTTTTTGCTCTTTGAGTGAGTCATCCGAGATATGAAGGGGAAAAAACATATATACGTTCAATTTTATAGAGGAATTAGTATTTTCAATCGCCATCCGTACAAAATACTATATCAACTAGGCAGATACCGGCGCTTCTCCATCATTTAGCCGGATTTCTGACCATAAATTGTAATGAAGAGAAATCTTAACTCATTGTCACGGCTCGCGTTAAGGTGCGATAGGTGCAAAAAAGTGCTGGTAAAATTCGACTGTGGGGTGCTCTTCGGATCCGTTTCAATCCAAATCGTATCGATTCATATTTTCTAGCGACGAGTCAAGTGGATTTCTTGTGTATAATTAAGATGGGATGCAGAGTATCAGTTGGGCTATAAAACAGCGCATTCCTTCTATGACTCGAGAAGTATCGATTTTATCAGGAAACGTGGATGATAACTTTTTGTTGGGCTTTTTAAGATCTACAAAAAAGGTCTCTCGAGAATTCTTCGAATGATGCCTCCATTTCGAGTTACAAGGCATTCGTGTTTGAATGTTATGGATTCTGCAATATTTTCACCATACATCATTTTATAATTTCAGCACATGTAGGGAAGTGGGAGGATTTTTCTAGAGCATTTCTTCGCATTTTCATCGAATATATCGAAATACGTAGTCTAAACAATCTTACGGCTTTGCCAAAAATGCTGGGAATATGTAATATAGTGTACGATGTATTGTGAAAATATTGCCAAATCGAGAACATTTCAAGAATGATGTTTTCTAACTCGAAATGGACGCATTATTAGGGAAATCGTCGCGAGACGTTTTCCGTAGAACTTGAAGAGTGTAACGAGAAATTCTTCCATGCATTTCTCTTTATCATGGATATTTTCCGAGTTATAGAAGAGATACACCGTTTCATGACCAAACTGATACTTTGCATCCCATTTCAATTATACAGAGGAGATCCACTTGACTCGCCATTGAAAAATATGGACCGATACGATTTGGATTGGTGCGGATCCGAAAAGCACTCCATAGTCAGATTTTACCAGCACTTTTTTGACACCTTGAGGCGAGGTGTGACAATGAGTTGAAATTTCTCTTGATTACAATTTATGGTCGGGGATACTTCTAAGTGGTAAGAATTGATAGTTAGAAAGGATTTTCAAGATTCACTTTTATTAACTGTGCCGAGAAACATTGTAAAATTTGACATGGTTCAATAAACACAAAATGTTGATCTGAGAAAATGGCCTCAAAAAATTCCTCAATGCACAACACGGGTTGAGTATAGAATGACAATAGCCATAGCAAAGATGTGTATAACCTGGGCGGCGAATATAGTAGGTATCTCGTATTTGAACGTGGTGCCATCATTCTGTAGCGGTTCACACTCATAACACAGCCACGCAACAAAAAAGTTCTGATCTAACTCCCAAAACATGCAACCTTCATGTTTTTGGGGTCGCTGAACCCGAATCCGAGATCAGTTTGGTTCCAGCACGTCGAGATTTTGACATAACCTCAAAAAATCACAATTTTACAAAATCGATCGGAGATCATAACCAAACCATACTAAATACAGTTTCATGGAGTAATTACAGGTTTTTAGGGTCGCTGAATCTAAATCCGAGGTCGATTTTGTCCCAGCATAGCAAAGTTCTGACATAACCTCAAAAATCAGGGATTTTTCGAGAGTGCTTGGAGCTGGAGGTCTAATCATTTTTTGTGTTGCACATACTTCATGTTTTTGGGGTCGCTGAATTCGAATCCTAGGTTCATTTGGCCCCAGCATTGCGAAGTTCTGTCATAACCTCAAAAATCCGTGATTTCTTGAGAATGCTTGGAGCTGGTGATGAAACCATACTTTGTCTTACACTTGTTGAACCAAGGATGTTTTCCGCCATATTTGGGAGCTGCTCCAAAGCCCTGACTCTCAAATTTCTATGACTCCACTTGAAAAAGCAGCTTGGGCAGTTTTGAAAACGTATCATCTAACTTCTTAGGGAATAAAAAGAGTCCAAACTATGAAAAAATTGTCAAGAAAATAGTGAATGATTTCAAAAGCTTAGGATGTAATATGAGCTTCAAGCTACATTTCTTGGACGACATCTGGATGAATTCCCAGAAAACCTAGGAGACTTTAGTGAAGAGCAAGGCGAACGTTTCCATCGAGATATTAAAGTAATGGAAACTCGCTATCAAGGAAGATGGGATGTGAACATGATGGCCGATTTCTGCTGGATGCTGAAGCGAGACACAACACCCGGGGAGAGAAAACGTTATACTCTACATAGGTCATTCGAAGAAAAGAAGACTCGCTATAGCTCCAAGAAAGAGTAGAGCTCTGCTTCAATGACTGTTGCTCGGCACGCTTTGGCTCCTCTCGCAAAACTCGCAAGGAGAGCTAAGGCACCCCGATGTCTCGGTTCTGGAGCTTGACAAACCTCCAATCGTCATCAACCTCTGATCATCAGTGCCGAGCATCCTTGAGAAATCATGATTTTTTGAAGTTGTGTCAAAGCCTCAAGTGCTGGGACCATATGGACCTCGGATTCGGATTCAGCGACCCCAACAACTTAGAGTAAGTGCAAAACGAAGAATGGTTTGATCACCAGCTCCAAGCATTCTCGAAAAACCACGGATTTTGGAGGTTATGTCAGAACTTGGCTATGCTGGGACCAGATCGACCTCGGATTTGGATTCAGCCACCCCAAAAACCTATAATTTCTCCACGAAACTGTATTTAGTACGGTTTAGTTATGATCTCCGATCGATTTAGTGAAATTGTGATTTTTTGAGGTTCTGTCAAAATCTAGACGTGCTGGGACCAAACTGACCCCGGATTCGGGTTCAACGACCCCAAAAACATAAAGATAGCATGGTTTGGGAGTTAGGTCAGAGCTTTTTTTTCATGGGGCTGTGATAATTGAGTGCAAAACGAGGAAACCATTGCACCATATCGCACTGATAATTGGCCCGAGTAGATTCGTCAATTGAGTCAATGAGTGAGTAGTTGGTTTTTCCCGGTCAGGGATCTCGCTCACATGTATTTTCGACCATACCGGACGCCACATTGGGAGGTGAAATAGTTACGTGAAAATGTGATCTAAGGGAGAGAAAACGGGGGCTCGGTGGCATAGAATGAAAGTTTTCGATGAAAAGCGCCAGTATCTACTTAGTTGATATAGTAATGGATAGCGATTGAAACACCAATTTCTCTATGAAACTGAACTGTATTGAATCTCTTCCTACATATCCCTGATGACTTGGTAAAGCGAGAAAATATCACGTAAAAGTCAAATTTGAATGGCGTAAGAATCATCTTGCAAGTTTCATGTTATTCACGTTCACTCAAAATACCATGACTTCAAAACGGAAGCAGCTACGATTTTTTTCAAAAAAGATTTTGAAAGTGCTTGGAAAGACAAAAAAACTCTGTGATCAGTCTCTGTCGTCATTTTTGAGTGTGATTTCAACCCTTCCGGAGGACCGTGGATAAGAGTCGGCAGTAGAATAAAAAATGCAGATCTATGTGACAATAAAAAATTTCCGGTAATTTCGCCTGCAAAATCTACTTCAACAGAACTGCTGATTCGATATTCTCACCACATGACATTGCACGGTGGTACTCAGCTAACTCTCGCTACGAGCAGACAAATGTTTTGGACCATTCGAGGAAAAAGTGCAGTGAAAGTTATCATCGATAATTCCACCAGTTGTCAAAGATACAGGGCTACTCCACAGTATCAAATGATGGCCGCACCATCTGAAGCGCATGTGATGCCTTCACGTCGATTCAAGAAATCTGGTGTCGATTATGCAGGTCCATTCAAATTGCTAGCCTCGCGTTTCCGCGGACAAATATCTTATAAGGGCTATTCCATCATTTTCATTTGCCTGTGTACGAAAGCAGTTCATCTCAAGGCAATTCCTGATTACTATACGGATGCTTATTCAGCTGCATTCGATAGATTCACCGCAAGAAGTGGCCCCTGTGAACTTCTCGTAAGCGATCAAGGCCAGAATTTGGATGGAGCTGACGCTGAGCTTCAAAAGATGTTCACCAAAAACTCACCCTGTTCTAACTTCATCTCCCAATCTCTTAGTAATTCCGGTACGAAGTGGCGTTCCAACCCACCATCCGCCCCACATTTTGGAGGAATTTGGGAAGCAAGGGTTAAGGCAGTGAGACATCGCCTAAAGAGGGTAGTGGGAGAAACAATACTCACCTTTGAAGAGTTCACGACTGTCCTCGATCAAGTGGAGGCGTGTCTCAACTTCAGACCTCTCATGCCCCTCAGCGATGATCCTCCTGATTTAGATGCCCTCACACCAGCTCATTCCCTGATAGGAGAACCATCTCTATTGCTTGTCAAGAACCTAGTCACCGACGACAACATATCTCCTCTTCGTCGCTGGAAAATCAATACTAAAATGGTAAAACGACTTTGGGTACGTTGGTCCCATCAGTACCTTCACACGCTTCATAAGCGCACTAAATGGGCTGAAACTCAACCTAATTTTGCTGAAGGTGATCTGGTCTTGATTAGGAATGAGACCATACCCCCATCTAGATGGCCATTGTGCCGAATCATCAAGACTTTCCCCAGAAAAGATGGAAAAGTCCGAGTCGTGCAGGTGCGCACGGCTTCTACAACTCCAGACCGACCAATTGTGAAGCTTGTGAAGCTTTCCCGCCCGCAAGAAGAAGCGGAGTGAACTGTGAAAAGTGCGCTGTGCATGTCTGTGCAATCGTGTCAGTTTCCATAAGAAACGCTTCATTTTGCTTTCTGATACATTGAAATGATATTGACTTTCTCTCACATTTTGAAGAATATGTATATCTTCTCGATTTTCAAGCAATGTTAGTAGTTACCTTCATTCAATGTACACTCCCCAACAAGGTGAACTGCACTGGCTGTGACGGTCAGTGACCGCTCGAGATCTACCGTCTCACTCGCACTCGTGGGATGATCCGTTAGGTACGAGAGAGACGAGAGATCTCAAACTACCGCTGACCGTCACCCTAGTGCAGTTCACCTCGTTGGGGAGTGTACAGATGAATAACACAGCCCCACAAAAAAAAGTTTTGACCTAACTCCCAAACTATATTACCTTTATGTTTTGGGGATCGCTGAATCCGAATCCAGAGTCAGTTTTGTTCCAGCACGTCGAGATTTTGACATAACCTCAAAAAAGCATGAGTTGACAAAATTACTCCAAAATCATAATCAAACCGTACTGAATCCACTTTTGACCACCAACTTTATGTTTTCGGGGTTGCTGAATCCAAAAACGAGGTTAGTTTGGTCCCAACATATCATCGTTCTGACATAACCTCAAAACATGATTTCCCAATGATATTCGGACCTGGTGATCAAACCATACTTTGTTTTGCCTATACTACATGTTTTTGGGGTCGCTGAATTCAAAAATTAGGGGCCAGTTTGGTTCAAGCACATCATCATTCTGACATGAACTCAAAAAATCATGATTTCCCATGGATACTCGGACCTGGTGATCGAGCTATACTTTGTTCTGCCCATACTATATGTTTTCGGGGTCGCTGAATCCAAATACCACACAGGCTTGCTGGACACCCGTGGCTGTATTGGATGAAGTATGGTTCGGTCACCAGGTACAAGTGTCCTTGGGAAATCATGATTTTTTGAGGTTATGTGAATGATGATGTGCTGGAACCAAACTGGCCCAAGATTTGGATTCAGCTACCACAAAAACATATAGTATGGGCAAAACAAAGTATAGCTTGATCACAAGGTCCGACTATCCGTGGGAAATCATGATTTTTTGAGGTTATGTCAGAATGATGATGTACTGGAACCAAACTGGCCCCAAAATTGAATTCAGTGACCCCAAAAACATGTAGTATAGGCAAAACAAAGTAGGGTTTGATCACCAGGTCCGAATATCATTGGGAAATCATGATTTTTTGAGGTTATGTCAGAACGATGATATGTTGGGACCAAACTAACCTCGTTTTTGGATTCAGCAACCCCGAAAACAGAAGGTTGGTGGTCAAAAGTGGATTCAGTACGGTTTGATTATGATTTTGGAGCAATTTTGTCAACTCATGCTTTTTTGAGATTTTGACTTTATGTCAAAATCTCGACGCGCTGGAAGAAAACTGACCCTGGATTCGGATTCAGCGACCCCCAAAACATGAAGGTAATATGGTTTGGGAGTTAGGTCAGAACTTTTTTTTTGTGGGGCTGTGTGATCATTCATTCCACACTCATATGAAAGAATCTTTTGTTTATTCTCATGAAGTTTATTCTCTCTCGAGGTGGGAGGATGTTCATGTACACACCGGTTTTCCAATGTTCGCGACACACACATACACACATACTCACACGCTCACGTGTTTAACGCTGTAGCACAAGAGCTGTACCTATATCTAAGTAATCACGCCATGCGGCTCTCAGACGCCGGCACGGCGCTGCTCACCTCAGTTTCAACGTGGATCGCGCACAATGCGGATACACTCTCCAACACCTCGAGCTTCTGTACCACTATAGTGCTCAATAAATCTACGCATCTATTATTCATCTGAAATCTGATCTCATGGATTTATTCCGCACGAGCCAACCCCACAGCGGAGAACAATGGGAAATGATGATTGTTTGTATGCGGGGTTGGATTCAGGTGAATGCAGAATGAACTAGAGGAGAGGTTTAATTGAACTGTTCGCAAAACTATATTGAGCAATATGATACATGCTCGAGGTGGTGGAGAGTGTGCGTACTGTTCGCGATCCACAAGAAGACTGACTGAACCGGAGTAGAGCGGGAGGCCTATAGCCGAGCGGCTGAATGTCTATATATATATATATATATATATATATACTGCAGTCGGTTCTACTTCCGGTTGAGCATCTAATGCCACTTGACGGCTTAGCTAATGTGTGCGTGAATGTATGTGTGCTGTCGCGGACATTGTTTGATCGGTGCTACATAAACATCCTTCCACCTCGAGAAAAAAAGGAAGAATAGATTTCATTGAAATGAACAAAAGATTTCATAAAAGTGTAGAAAATTAAGAGTTCACTTGTAGTGAAAGATGTAGAGTCATTATTCAATTTCATCTGGGGAAAATAATCCAAACTGTTCACTGATTTCAAGAAGAAAAAAACGAAAAATTTATAGATTCTAAGTAACACTGCATAGATCACTCTTCATCTTCACTTTGTGGGCGAAATAATTTCACCAACTTCACAATCGGTCGATCCAGAATGGTGGTAGATGTGCGCACCTGCACGACTCGAACAATCCCATCCTTTCCAGGGAGCGTCTTGATGATTCGGTCCAGTGGCCATCTGGACGGTGGTGTGATCTCGTTCCTTACTAAAACCAGGTCACCTTCAGCATAGTTAGGTTGTACTGAGGTCCACTTATTTCGTTTATGGAGCGTATGGAGATACTGGTGCGACCAACGTGCCCAAAGTTGTTGGACCATTTGTGTGATGATTTTCCAGCGTCGTAGAGGTGACACTTTGTCATTGGTAACTCTGTCCTTGACTATTGGTAGGGATGGCCCTCCTATCAGAAAATGGGCAGGTATGAGAGCCTCTAGATCAGAAGGGTCATTGCTGAGGGGCATGAGAGGCCGAGAGTTGAGGCATGCCTCCACTTGATTAAGGACTGTTGTGAATTCCTCAAAGGTGAGTATTGTTTCTCCCACTACCCTCTTTAGGTGATGTTTCACTGCCTTAACCCCCGCTTTCCAAATTCCTCCAAAATGTGGGGTGGATGGTGAATTAAAACGCCACTTTGTCCCCAAATTGCTAAGGGATCGGGAAATAAAATTGGAGTAGGGTGAATTTTTGGTGAACATTTTTCTAAGTTCGGCATCTGCTCCTATCAAATTCTGACCTTGATCACTTATGAGAAGCTCACAAGGTCCTCGTCTTGCCGTGAATCTGTCGAACGCGGCTAGATACGACTCTGTACTATAATCGGAGACAGCTTCAAGGTGAATTGCTTTTGTGCAAAGTTAAATGAAAATAGTGAAACAACCCTTGTAGGAAATTTGTCCGCGAATGCGTGAAGCTAGCAACTTAAATGGACCTGCGTAATCTACACCTGATTTCTTAAATGGACGTGTAGGTAATACTCGTTCTTGAGGTAGAGCTGCCATCATTTGATACTGCGGAGTAGCTCTGTATCTTTGACAACTGGTGCAATTATCAATAATAACTTTCACTGCACTTTTCCCTCGGATAATCCAGAACATTTGTCGGCTAGTAGAAAGCGTCAGTTGAGTACCACCGTGCAACGTGATGTGATGAAAATATCGAATCAAGAGCTCCGTCAGAGTAGATTTTGTAGGTAAGATAACGGGAAATTTCTCATCGTCACATAGATCTGAATTTTTGATTCTGCTACCTACTCTCAACAAATCGTCCTTTAGCACGGGGTTCAAGGATTTCAAGGCATTTGCTTTAGGTAGAATTTTACCTTCATGCAGCATTTTATATTCAAATGGAAAATAAGCTAACAGAGTAAGATAGCTCATGACAAGTTTAGCGTGGCGAATTTCACTGCTGTCTATGAGCTGATCTGAACGAACAGGAAACTTGTTAATAACGCATGAGACTTTGTCTTTGAGAGACGTTCTATTTACGATTCTTGAAATAAATCTCATAATATATACAGTGATTCTAATCAGTTTGGTGAAAGAAGAGTACCGTTTCATCAGATCCCAAATTTGAATCTTCGGAGTTTCTGAAGTTATGGTATTCACAGATACTTGAATGTTTTCATTGGTCGACTTCTCTGGATTGGTGGAAAAATTCAAATCGACATAACCTGTTAGACTCCAATCGCGATTGTGTTCTCGCAAGTCGGGGGGTCCCTCCCACCACAGACGATTCGAGACGAGTTCATTCCCCAAACACCCTCTAGAAGCAACATCTGCAGGGTTTTTCGACGATTTGATGTAGTGCCAAATGGCAGTGGGAATCGGAGTCTCAATTTCAGCACACCTATTGGCAACTAAAACCGGCCACTTAAAAGCGTGCTCATGAATCCAGTGCAATACTACTTTTGAATCGCAGTGCACATGAATCGACAAATTATCAAATTTGAGCTTTGATGCGAATCGATTGAGCAGCTGGGCGACTGCCAAAGCACCGAATAGTTCCAATTCCGGAATCGAGGGGATTTTTATGGGTGCAACTTTTGATTTAGCACCCAACAAGGTGACTTTACAGTCATCATCTAGAACTCGTAGATATACAACCGCTGCATACGCTATCTCGGAAGCGTCGGAATAACCATGTAGCTCGTATTTTTGAGCGTTTTTTGTTATACCCAAGTAACGTGGGATTTTCAAGTCTAAAAGGTGAGTCAAGGAAGAATACCATTGCTCAAATTCTTGGTGAATTCATCCGGTAGTACCTGATCCCAAGGTACATTTTTTATCCACAGCAGCTGCATGAAATTTTTACCGGTGATGATCACCGGAGTTATCCAGCCCAGTGGGTCAAAGATCCTAGCAATTTTGGAAAGTACAATACGCTTCGTCAGCGGAACCTTCAAAGGGTCAATTGACAATTGGAATTTGAAAATGTCATTAGCGGGACACCAACTTATACCGAGCACTGAGAACAAAGAGTACTCTTGCAAAGGGTCGTCCGCAGCTAATATGTTTTTTGGTAATTTATCGATGAGTTCGGGGGTGTTTGAGAGCCATTTTCTCAACTCAAACCCACCAGATTTTAGGAGGTTAGTTGTATCCGATTGCTTAGTCAAAATTTCCTCAATTGAAAAGCCACCAGATACTACGTCATCCATGTAGCTCTCTTCATTGATTACTTCAATAGCGCTTGGAAAATGTTCATCTTCATCTTTGACTAACTGTTTAAGTGTCATAATGGCTAAAAAGGGGCTACTCGTATAGCCAAATGTCAGTACGGTCAACAAAAGTTCCATTATTGCATCACTGGGGTGCTCTCGCCACAGAATAGTTTGGAGGCGTTAATCCTCGGGATGGACGCCAATTTGTAAAAACATTTGTTTTATATCCGCGACAAAAGCATGAGGATACTTACGTCATTGGGTACATAAATCAACTAATCCAGGTAGCAAATTCGGACCTGAATGAAGATAGTCATTGAGCGAGTAACCCTTATCAGTGATCATTGAAGCATTGAAAACTGTTCTCACTGGAGTTGTCGAGCTATTCTCTTTGATAACTCCGTGATGAGGTAAAAAATAGAATTGATCATTAGGGATACTGGTAGTAAATATTGGGCGCACGAAACCTTGCGATAAGTAATCTCGCATTGATTTGACATACGCGTTCTTGAATTCAGGATTCTTTGCAAACTTCTTTTCCAGACTTAGAAAAACTCGAAGTGCTTTGGAGTAAGAATCTCCTAGAATACCTGAATCTGGAAAGTTGGGTTTCCATGGAAGTTTGACGATATATTTGCCGGTTTCTGTGCAACTCACATTACTATTGTAATGTTCAACACACTTTTGTTCATCATCCGACAAGAAACTTCCCTTTGGAATCTCCTCGCGATCGAAAAACGAACGGAGAGTTTCATTGAGTTGAGAATCAGTGTCATTAAGACACAAATTTATTGTTGGTCGCGACGATTTTTGAGACATCAAAGAACAAGAAAGTATCCAGCCGAAATGCGATTTCATAGCTATAGGAGCATCGCCCTTTCGGATCTTACGTAAACCTTGTTGTATGATTTGTGCGTGGATCTGAGCACTAAGTAACATATCAACAACACCAGGTTTATCAAAATTAGGGTCTGCTGAGCGCAGCTTCTTCAAATGTTTCCAATATCCATTGAATAGAGAGTTGGGTTGATATTGGGTAACCTTAGGAATCACGTAAGCTGACACTATGAATTTTTTATCGGAAGTAAAGCGAGGTCGTATAGTCCCCTCAACTACGTTTTTGCATATAGGGCCACTTTTACCGCCAACTGTCGTAGTAGGTACCATAACGGGTTTTTTCTTCAACCGAAGTAATTGGCATAAGCCTTCTGAAGTAAATGAAGATTGTGCGCACTGATCCACAATTGCCCGTATTTCGTGTGACGAACCAAATGTAGATTCAGCTAAGATTCGAGCAGTTGCTATGAAAATCTCCCCATCATTGTCATCTTTATTAACAATGTTATTGACGTGGTTCGATTCTAATTGTAACATGGATGCTGCACTATTGGACTGTTGGGCGGGCATATTCGGTTTGGAAGGTTGATCAGCGGTATTCGGAATACTGGGCTCACCACTTTCATGAATAGTCGTATGATGTTTTCCATTACAAACCGCACAGCGTTTGTCACTAGGACACTCCGGCAAGAGATGGTCGGAAAGAAAGCAATTGAAACACCTCTTGAGTGAGGTTATATATCTTTTTCTCTCAGGCACAGATTTTGCCTTGAAGGTATTACAAAAAGTGGAAAAATGAGGATCCTCGCAAATCATGCACACGGGTCGCTCACGTCCAGGCTTTGATTTATCTCTTTGATTCACGTGGACAGCTTCTGAATCTTTGAGTTTAGTATTCTGATTCTTGTTTTGATTCTTTAAATCAGAGGTGGCACTAAGTCTGGGTTTTTTCTGTGTCTCCTCAGTTGCTTCCTTAGCACTCTCAAATTGAGCGTGAGCCAGTCCCCGAGTTTCGAGAAAATCATCGAGCATTTTGTAGCTAGGACATTGCTTTGGATTTTCTGATTGTGCGACATGAGATTCCCAATCTTTTTGAAGTGCAGTTGTAAGACGCATCACTACTAGAAAAACGACCATGGGGTCCCGAGTATCGATTTGACAGTTCAATGATTTCAGAGCTTTCAAAACATTGTTCACTCCGTTGCGCAGACGACTAATCTCTGAAGCGGTATCAGCTCCCATTTTATTCATGGACATCAATTTTGAAAGTAATTTAGAGACCAATGAGCGATTATTGCTGTAGTACTCTTTAACGCTTTTCCAGACCGAATCAAAGTTTTCGACAGAGGGAGCGCTTTCTTCGAGGAGTTCTGCGGCTTCCCCTCTATGTGAGGATCGCAAATAACTCATTTTATGAACATTCGCAAGGCCGTCTTTCTTCACTACCATTTCATCAAAAGAATCGTGAAAATTCTTCCAGCTCTGAATGTCACCGGAGAAGGTGGGAAGTTCAATTGGCGGTAATTTGGCTTGGAATGTAGCAGATTGTTCAGATGTTTCAGCATTTCGCGAACCGATAGGTACTGCTGCGTCGAGATTTAATAGGAAGTCTTGGAATAGCCTTAGGGAAGCAAAATATGATTCTTCTACACTATCATACACATTATTCTTGAAGTAGTTATCTGAAGCGTCAATATCATCATCGTCTAATAGCTTCTCATGAATATCTTGAAACTTTTTCCAGTAATCTTCCAACCCCTTCATCCGGGTAAGGCACACGCCTTTTGTCATCTTAGCTTGGCCTGTTTTTTGGAAGTTTATATACGCGTTCGCAATGCGCGATTGCAGTTTGAGTTGCTTCTCAATCGAAGCCATTGTGTATAATTGAATGGATATAGTCGTTGAATTACTCGTTCACCGATTTACTCGTCTGAACGAATAATTCAGACGAAGTAAAATTTCAACAGGATCTGCGAAAATCGCACTCTACAGGATCTACGAGAATCGCACTCTACAGGATCTGTGAATAGCACTCAACAGGATCGGCGAGAATCGCACTCTACCGGATCTGTGAATGGCCAAAAATGGTTGTGGTCATGTCAACTCAAGTGCCCAAAAATGGAATATCTCCTCGAATGCTCAGAATGAGTGTTATCAGCGCGTTAACTCGAGTGCCCAAAATGGAGTCTCTCCTCGGATGCTCAAAATGATCGAGTGTTATCAGCGCGTCAACTTGCGTGCTCAAAATGGAGAATCTCCTCAAATGCTCAAACTGAGTGTTGACATGAAGAACGAAACTAATTCGACAAACCATGTGTCGCGAATAACACAAATGTACGATGCATTATTCGTTAAATATAATGATCGGCCGTTGTCCGGTGATCTCGCAATGAATGAAAAACCATGAAAATGTAACGATCGTTAGAATATATTGATCAGTTATATACTGTCCCTCCCAAACACGAAGGGAAGCTCAAAATATTCATCGCAAAATGTAGCATAGTACGGTTCCGACTAACGAGAGGGGAGGGGGCAAGGGCAGGCAGCGAAACATCCCCAGAGAACGTAGGAAAGAGTAAACAACTCACTCACCGAACGATGACCTTGCCTCTTGTCGCGAACGCTTCGCGCTTGTTATGTTGTACAAGAATATGAACGCCGCCGTCGTTGTGGTGCCGCTATGTCGCCGACTCGCTGCTCATCTGCTGCTAACTGCGACGTTGAAGAAGAGGCATGCTTGCTCATAAAGATGGCTGCCGCGTTCTCTTTATATGGTCCGCTTGGCGTCACTTGCCGTTTGGAGCACTAAGGGCAAAATGGCTGTCCATTGGCGTGGGTGCTGACACAACGATGACGATGCCATGCAATTCCCATAATTGTGTGGATCGCAAGTTTTACGCACGGTATTTGAAAGTCATCGCACTATAATTAGTGCACAATATAACCGCACTTGGCGAATAAACTCCGCACCAATATTTGCACCACGTTCTCACACATCACTGTGATAACTTCCTCCATTCACTGCATTTTTAATCCGGCTCGAAGGACCAAATGTTTATATGCGGGGTTGGATTCAGGTGAATGCAGAATGAATCAGAGGAGAGGTTTAATTGAACTGTTCGCAAAACTATATTGAGCAATATGATACATGCTTGAGGTGGTGGAGAGTGTGCGTACTGTTCGCGATCCACAAGAAGACTGACTGAACCGGAGCAGAGCGGGAGGCCTATAACCGAGCGGCTGAATGTCTATATATATATATATATATATATATATACTGCAGTCGGTTCTACTGCCGGTTGAGCATCTAATGCCACTTGACGGCTTAGCTAATGTGTGCGTGAATGTATGTGTGCTATCGCGGACATTGTTTGTTCGGTGCTACATAAACAATGATGATGTTGAGGAATTCATTTCTCGGAAACTGAAAACGGAAATTGAGAGGATTGAGGAACCTGCAGGGGCTCAGAAAAAATTAGGGGCCCTCAGGGTATCTCGGGGGAATCTTTCAGCCCCTAAAGTAAATATGGAACGTAATTTAGGTTAATTGGTCGGAGGCACTCGGGGTCCTTAGGGGCCCTCCTGGGCATCCAAGACAGTCAAGGGCATCCAGGGGAGTTCAAGGGAGTTTAGAAGAATTCAGGGGAATCTCATCCTTACTACTATACAACATGTTTCAGAATTCGCGTACACCCCGAAAAAATTAGGTAGCGGTGATTTTGTTATTTCGATTGGTGAGATCGAGAGATTTTGTTACGGTTTCCTGAGTTTGTAACTGTCGTATGAAAAAACGTATTTTTTAGCGTTATTTCGGTAACGCTTGGCGTGTAATGCTTAACGGCTAGCATTACACGAAAGCGTTACATTGTGTATTCTGCTTGGTTATGGCTCGCAGGGTTGTGTTTGTCGGCTGCTCTTGTGTTGATTGTGAACCGTGATTTTTCTGTGCGAGCTGTTGGCGTCGGGAAATTAAAAATCAATTCGGTGTGTTGTGCGTGTTTGAGCGTTCGCGTTTTTGTGAGAGCTGTGTCTTCGGCGGGTGCGGTGCAGCGGCATTGCATGATTACAAGAGCGCTTCTGCAGGGGCAACGACGCAGTGCTTTTCATGTTCGAGTTTACGTACGAGTATTGTGGGAGTCGCGGAGAGTGTTGTGAAATAATAAGATGTGTGGAATCGTGTTACGAGGCATGCGTCGTGACTGCCGACAAGCAGATAACCGTGACCTTGGCCGCCGCAGCAGAAGGTCTGCATGACGTATCGTAGCAGACATCTCGTCGCAGATCAGATTATGCGACGTGTCTGCTGCGAGCCATGTTTTCGGTGCACCAATTGCATGGCCCGCGACCGGCTTATGCGAGATGATGCCTTGTGTTTGTGTTGTCTTTAATTTTTTTCGTCGGTCGAGGAGCATTCCTGTCAAATTGCCTCGGTGGGGGTGTTTGTTTTCTGCTCTGACGCGTGGCTTGAGTTGTTGTCTGCGGAGGCACAGTGCAGACAAGGTAGCGGAGTCAATGCGGATCGCGCTATTTTAAGTTCTCCGAGTGACCCTTTTGCTCGCGAAAGGTCATGCCTCATTTCTTCACTTAGGCTGGGGGATTAGCCGATTCAATCGACCTGATTTGGAGTTTCGGCAGTGATCCTCTACTTAAGTGCAAGAGATTGGTGCTTTCGAGGTGAGTCAAAGGAGTTGGGTTTCGCGTATGCGATAAATCGTACGATACGTGCCATCATTTTTCGCGCGCGCTCAATTACTGAATCATCGCGTTTGCAAGAAATTGTCCTGATCCCGTTTTTTCTTCTTTCATTTTCAACATGAGCCTCGCATACGCTATGGCCCAACTCGCTCATGCACGACAGCAATCTCAGCGTCAACCATAACATTTTAGTTTATACTCGCGTATGATAATTTCGACAATTTATCGGGTGTTCGTTTTCCCTTTGCGCAGTCCAGATGTGCGCAATGATACGGATAATTTCCGTGTGCGCGGGCGACTTTCCTCTTCGCGCATGCGAGAGCTGCCATTCTCTAACTTGTCTGTCGAGGTAATTTCGAATTTCGCGCGCGCTATGTGAGTAATTCTCGCGTACGCGAAAGATATCAATCCAAGCTCGACTGCCACGAGTTTTGAACTTTTGCGTGCTGGAGTGGAAAATCTTTTCATAACGGGTTCAAATTATTTTTCCTAGGTAATTGAGTCAATTTGGAAAAGAAGAGGTCCCTTGATATTTATTCCTATGTTTGATCATTTTTCTCGCTCACGCGAAATTTTTGGCACGTTGCCTTGCAATGTTTTCGCGTATGCGAAAATCCTCGCGCACGCGTCATAGTGTTTTGTGTACCCAATAATTGAGTATTTTGCTCTTTGTGTCAGCGTTAAAGAATACGGTTCACGCAGACTCGCTAGCTGTTCGCGCATGCGAAGGGTACCCTCGTCCCTTTGATTGGAGATAGAGCAAATTCCACGTTATTGTTGCGTACGCGAAGACGAAAAGTCTTCGCGTAAGCCAAAGTGTGCTCTCCTCGCTCTCGCGAAATTTTCGGCACGGTGCCTTGCAATTTTTTCGCGTACGCGAAATTTTTGCGCACGCGTAATAGTGTTCCACGTACCCAAAAATTGAGTATTTTGCTCTCCGTGTCAGCGTTAGCGAATACGGTTCACGCAGACTCGCTAGCTGTTCGTGCACGCGAAGTGTACCCTCGTACTTCGGATTGAAGGAAGAGCAAATTCCACGTCATTGTCGCGTACTTGGGAACAGAAAGTCTTCGCGTAAGCGATAGTGTACTCTCCCCGCTCACGCGAAATTTTCGGCGCGATGACTTGCAATTTCTTCGCGTACGCGGAATTTCTCGCGCACGCGTAATAGTGTTTCGTGTACCCACCGTTCGAATATTTTGCTTCCCGAGTTAGCGTGAGCAAATGCGGTCACGCAGACCCGCTAGCTGTTCGCGCACGCCAAAGGTTCCCTCGTACTTGAAAATGTATTATGGATCCCTGAGCCTTTGCGGCAATGCACGGATCTCTCCGTGGGCTAAAATAATGAGTTATTGATATGGTTATTGATTGCAATGATTCGTATCATCGCAGAACTCGCGGAACCCCGATTCAAACTCTGAATTTCAGTCAATTGTGACCTCATCGGATGCAGAATCTCGCAAATGAAAACATGATATTTTTCCCCTTATTCCTGATGCCAATGCGTCAATCTCTTCGACAGTTTAAATGATGAGAAAGAGCAATCATGCAACTCATCACTAAGTACCGTTGTTTTGCAGCTATCTCAGCAACAAGACTACGATACTAGTCCAAGAATACTTGTCATCGTTATAGGTGCATAGTTTTGCAAATAAGAATGTAAAATGGATCCTTGGGCCTTGGCGGCAATGCACAGATCACTCCGGGGGCTTAAATGATAAGTAATCCACATGACGACACACTGCTATGATCCGCATTATTGTAGAACTCGCGGAACCCCGATTCAAACCCTGAATTTTAGATCGGTTGTGACCATATTGGATGCAGAATCGCGTGATTGGAAACATGATATGTTTCCTCGAACCCGATGCCAATGCACGAATCTCTTTGACAGTTCGAATGATGGGAGAGAGCCTCATCCAAATTATCACTGAGAATCGTTGTTTTGCAGTGTTTTCAGAAACAAGACTACAATACTAGTTCAAGAATACTCGTCATCGTTACATGTGCATAGTCTTGCAAATAGAAATGTAATATGGATCGCTGGGCCCCGGCGGCAATGCACAGATCTCTCTGTGGGCTCAAATAATAGGTATTTGTTATGGTTATGGATTGCTAAGATTCGTATAGTCGCAGAACTCACGGAACCCCGATTCAAACTCTGAATTTTGGTTAGTTTTGACCGTGTCGGATGCAGAATCTCGCAATTGGAAACATGATTTTCTCCCCTTGTTCCTGATGCGAATGCACGAATCTCTCTGACAGTTCGAATGATGGGAAGAAGAAACTATCCAAATTATCTCTGAGAATCTTTGTTTTGCAGTGGTTACATGAACTAGACTACTAGTCAAGTGAGTAAGCCCCGAAAAGACCCTTCCTTCTAGGAGTAACCGGCTAAACTTTTCCGAATCCTCCAAATTTGGTCGCAAATGATAGGTGTTATATCCAATAATCAATGTTGATCAGATTTATTGTTCAAAGATTGGGGAAAGGCATAAATAAACGATGAAAACATGCATTTTTTCGTCTTTTTTCTGTTTTTCTATTGTGTGTCGGACACTATCAGTTTTTTGGGAATATTTGTTGCAAGGTTATTTGTAGATCTCTGGACAATCTACAAAATTGGCCTCTCAACTTTTTTCCGCTAATGCATCCTTTTGGAGTAATTCCTGATCAAAGTGATAACCGACGATAAATTTGCTGAAATTGTTCATAACGGGTTCAAATTATTTTTCCTAGGTAATTGAGACTCGCTAGCTGTTCGTGCACGCGAAGTATACCCTCGTACTTCGGATTGAAGGAAGAGCAAATTCCACGTCATTGTCGCGTACTTGGGAACAGAAAGTCTTCGCGTAAGCGATAGTGTACTCTCCCCGCTCACGCGAAATTTTCGGCACGATGACTTGCAATTTCTTCGCGTACGCGGAATTTTCGCGCACGCGTAATTGTGTTTCGTGTACCCACCGTTCGAATATTTTGCTTCCCGAGTTAGCGTGAGCAAATGCGGTCACGCAGACCCGCTAGCTGTTCGCGCACGCCAAAGGTTCCCTCGTACTTGAAAATGTATTATGGATCCCTGAGCCTTTGCGGCAATGCACGGATCTCTCCGTGGGCTAAAATAATGAGTTATTGATATGGTTATTGATTGCAATGATTCGTATCATCGCAGAACTCGCGGAACCCCGATTCAAACTCTGAATTTCAGTCAATTGTGACCTCATCGGATGCAGAATCTCGCAAATGAAAACATGATATTTTTCCCCTTGTTCCTGATGCCAATGCACCAATCTCTTCGACAGTTTAAATGATGAGAAAGAGCAATCATGCAACTCATCACTGTTACGGGTGCAAGCTACACAGGTGCCCTTACTTCAAGTGTATCACATATAAGGACCGCCGCACACTATTAAAAAAAAATGGCCACGGGACAATACTAATTGCCCCGTGAAAACAGGCGATTTTTGGACTTTTCAACAGGGCATTTTGTAGCTTTTTACGTCTAGTTTCTGAATCCTTTTCCCTCGAGATGCCCCAGACTGGTCTGTGAGGGTGGCATCCTCCAGAACGAAAAAAAGTTAAAAAAGCCGACCAAAAAAGTGGTTTTACTCGAAGGGGATGCATTTTGAGCTAAAAGTGAAGATAACCCAAATTGTAGATTTTTGTCCGACAAATCGAAAACCATTGCCAGCTTTTCAGAAAATTCACATTTTGGGGGGGGTTTTCGGTCGTTTTTGGGGTTTTTGGGGGTTATGGGGGATTTTGGGGGGGGGGGGGGAATTTGGACACTCACGAAAAATCTGACCACGTCAATCGAAAGAACGGGAAATTTTACGTCGAAATATGTGTTTTTAAAAATTTTCAGATTTTTGTGAAATTATTCCCAGCGGGACATACAGATTCAGACCCCATTTTACCTATTTAGTCAAGACTGAGCCAAAAATCATGATTTGAATCTAGGTTCCGCGAGTTCTGCAGTAATGAAAGTCATTTGAGTGTATTGTGGTGTCAATTACCTACAATTTGCGCCCAAGTAGAGCTCTGTACATTGCCGCCAAGGCCCAGGAGGGCCGATATTGTGATCAAAGAATTCCATCACGAGATTCATCACAAGATCGAGATTTGAATCTGGGTTCCGCGAGTTCTGCAATTACAAAAGTCATTCGAGTGTATTGTGGTGTCAATTACCTACAATTTGCGCCCAAACAGAGCTCTGTACATTGCCGCCAAGGCCCAGGAGGACCGATATTGTGATCAACGAATTCCATCGCGAGATTCATCACGATTCTTTCACTATATTGATCACGAGTAGGCCGAAAATCTCTATCTAAATCCGAGTTTCGCGAGTTCTGCAATAATGAAAGTCATTTGAGTGTATTGTGGTGTCAATTACCCACAATTTGCGCCCAAGCAGAGCTCTGTACATTGCCGCCAAGGATTGGGAGACTCGATTTTAGCCGGGCCACTACGATTTTTCACCTATTTTCATCACAAGATCGAGATTTGAATCTAGGTTCCGCGAGTTCTGCAATAATAAAATTTATTTGAGTGTATTGTGGTGTCAATTAACCACAATTTGCGCCCAAGGAGAGCTCTGTACATTGCCGCCAAGGACTGGGAGACTCGATTTTTCACCTATTTTCATCACACGATCGAGATTTGAATCTAGGTTCCGCGAGTTCTGCAATAATAAAAGTCATTTGAGTGTATTGTGGTGTCAATTACCTACAATTTGCGCCCAAGCAGAGCTTTGTACATTGCCGCCGAGAACTAGGAGATCCGATACCACGAGATTCATCACGATTCTCCACCTACATAGGTGGAGAATCGTGATGAATCTCATGGTATCGGATCTCCTAGTTCTCGGCGGCAATGTACAAAGCTCTGCTCGGGCGCAAATTGTAGGTAATTGACACCACAATACACTCAAATGACTTTTATTATTGCAGAACTCGCGGAACCTAGATTCAAATCTCGATCTTGTGATGAAAATAGGTGAAAAATCGTATTGGCCCGGCTAAAATCGAATCTCCCAATCCTTGGCGGCAATGTACAGAGCTCTGCTTGGGCGCAAATTGTGGGTAATTGACACCACAATACACTCAAATGACTTTTATTATTGCAGAACTCGCGAAACTCGGATTCAGATAGAGATTTTCGGCCTACTCGTGATCAATATAGTGAAAGAATCGTGATGAATCTCGCGATGGAATTCGTTGATCACAATATCGGTCCTCCTGGGCCTTGGCGGCAATGTACAGAGCTCTGCTTGGGCGCAAATTGTAGGTAATTGACACCACAATACACTCAGATGACTTTCATTATTGCAGAACTCGCGGAACCTAGATTCAGATCTCGATCTTGTGATGAAAATAGGTGAAAAATCGTAGTGGCCCGGCTAAAATCGAATCTCCCAATCCTTGGCGGCAATGTACAGAGCTCTGCTTGGGCGCAAATTGTGGGTAATTGACACCACAATACACTCAAATGACTTTCATTATTGCAGAACTCGCGAAACTTGGATTTAGATAGAGATTTTCGGCCTACTCGTGATCAATATAGTGAAAGAATCGTGATGAATCTCGCGATGGAATTCGTTGATCACAATATCGGTCCTCCTGGGCCTTGGCGGCAATGTACAGAGCTCTGTTTGGGCGCAAATTGTAGGTAATTGACACCACAATACACTCGAATGACTTTTGTAATTGCAGAACACGCGGAACCCAGATTCAAATCTCGATCTTGTGATGAATCTCGTGATGGAATTCTTTGATCACAATATCGGCCCTCCTGGGCCTTGGCGGCAATGTACAGAGCTCTACTTGGGCGCAAATTGTAGGTAATTGACACCACAATACACTCAAATGACTTTCATTATTGCAGAACTCGCGGAACCTAGATTCAAATCTCGATCTTGTGATGAAAATAGGTGAAAAATCGTAGTGGCCCGGCTAAAATCGAGTCTCCCAATCCTTGGCGGCAATGTACAGAGCTCTGCTTGGGAGCAAATTGTGGGTAATTGACAACACAATACACTTCAATGACTCTCATTATTGCAGAACTCGCGGAACCTAGATTCAAATCATGATTTTTGGCTCAGTCTAAATAGGTACAATGGGTAAAATAGGTAAAATGGGGTCTGAATCTGTATGTCCCGCTGGGAATAATTTCACAAAAATCTGAAAATTTTTAAAAACACATATTTCGACTTAAAATTTCCCGTTCTTTCGATTGACGCGGTCAGATTTTTCGTGAGTGTCCAAATTCCCCCCCCCCCCCCCAAAATCCCCCATAACCCCCCAAAAACCCCAAAAACGACCGAAAACCCCCCCAAAATGTGAAGTTTCTGAAAAACTGGCAATGGTTTTCGATTTGTCGGACAAAAATCTACAATTTGGGTTATCTTCACTTTTAGCTCAAAATGCATCCCATTCGAGTAAAACCACTTTTTTGGTCGGCTTTTTTAACTTTTTTTCGTTCTGGAGGATGCCACCCTCACAGACCACTCTGGGGCATCTCGAGGGAAAAGGATTCAGAAACTAGACGTAAAAAGCTACAAAATGCCCTGTTGAAAAGTCCAAAAATCGCCTGTTTTCACGGGGCAATTAGTATTGTCCCGTGGGCATTTTTTTTAATAGTGTGCGCCGCTTGGTGCGGCCGGACTAGCTCAGTCAACAGCGTGTCAGTCTCTTGATCAAGAGGTCGCCGGATCGTTTCCCGGCGGCCGCACTTTTTATTCGGTGCATGAAGGAGAATAATATCATAACAACTGGTGTCAGAAAGCGGAACGAACCCCGCTCACAAGTGGACTGCGTACTCGGAGGATAATTAACGATGATAATTAGGTGACGCTCCCCACGCGTAGACCTGCTGTACCGACAAGATGGACTCGGGATCTACATAGACGACAATTAGAAGTCAATGACATGAAGTTCAGACGATGAGGACATCGTCGACTCTGCCCAGGGGGTGTGTTACGGGTGCAAGCTACACAGGCGCCCTTACTTCAAGTGTATCACATATAAGGACCGCCGCTTGGTGCGGCCGGACTAGCTCAGTCAACAGCGTGTCAGTCTCTTGATCAAGAGGTCGCCGGATCGTTTCCCGGCGGCCGCACTTCTTATTCGGTGCATGAAGGAGAATAATATCATAACATCACTAAGTACCGTTGTTTTGCAGCTATCTCAGCAACAAGACTACGATACTAGTCCAAGAATACTTGTCATCGTTATAGGTGCATAGTTTTGCAAATAAAAATGTAATATGGATCCTGGGGCCTTGGCGGCAATGCACAGATCACTCCGGGGGCTTAAATGATAAGTAATCCACATGACGACACACTGCTATGATCCGCATTATTGCAGAACTCGCGGAACCCCGATTCAAACACTGAATTTCAGATCGGTTGTGACCATATTGAATGCAGAATCGCGTGATTGAAAACATGATATGTTTCCTCGAACCCGATGCCAATGCACGAATCTCTTTGACAGTTCGAATGATGGGAGAGAGCCTCATCCTAATTATCACTGAGAATCGCTGTTTTGCAGTGATTTCAGAAACAAGACTCCAATACTAGTTCAAGAATACCCGTCATCGTTACATGTGCATAGTCTTGCAAATAGAAATGTAATATGGATCGCTGGGCCCTGGCGGCAATGCACAGATCTCTCTGTGGGCTCAAATAATAAGTATTTGATATGGTTATGGATTGCTATGATTCGTATAATCGCAGTACTCACGGAACCCCGATTCAAACTCTGAATTTTGGTCAGTTTTGACCGTTCGGATGCAGAATCTCGCAATTGGAAACATGATTTTCTCCCCTTGTTCCTGATGCGAATGCACGAATCTCTCTGACAGTTCGAATGATGGGAAAGAGAAACTATCCAAATTATCACTGAGAATCGTTGTTTTGCAGTGGTTACATAAACTAGACTACTAGTCAAGTAAGTAAGCCCCGAAAAGACCCTTCCTTCTAGGAGTAACCGGCTAAACTTTTCCAAATCCTCCAAATTTTGTCGCAAATGATAGGTTGTATATCCAATGATCAATGTTGATAAGATCTATTGTTCAAAAATTTGGGTAAAGGCATAAATAAACGATAAAAACATGCATTTTTCCGTCTTTTTTCGGTTTTTATATTGTGTTGGAAAATATTAGTTTTTTGGGAAAATTCGTTGCAAAGGTTATTTGTAGATCTCTGGACAATCTACAAAATTGGTCTCTCAACTTTCCCTCGTCAAATGCATCCTTTTGGATTAATTCCTGATCAAATTTATAACCAACGATAAATTTGCTAAAATTTTTCATAACGGGTTCGAATTATTTTTCCTAGGTAATTGAGTCAATTTGGAAAAGAAGAAGTCCCTTGATATTTATTCTTAAGTTTGATCATTTTTTATGCTCACGCGAAATATTTGGCACGTTGCCTTGCAATGTTTTCGCGTATGCGAAATTTCTCGCGCACGCGTCATAGTGTTTTGTGTACCCAATAATTGAGTATTTTGCTCTCCGTGTCAGCGTTAGCGAATACGGTTCACGCAGACTCGCTAGCTGTTCGTGCACGCGAAGTGTACCCTCGTACTTCGGATTGAAGGAAGCGCAAATTCCACGTCATTGTCGCATACTTGGGAACAGAAAGTCTTCGCGTACGTGGGAGTGTGCTCTCCTCGCTCACGCGAAATTTTTGGAACGTTGTCTTGCAATATTATCGCGTACGCGAAATTTTTCGCGCACGCGTAATAGTGTTCCATGCCTTGCAATTTTTTCGCGTACGCGAAATTTTCGCGCACGCGTCATAGTGTTTTGTGTACCCAACAATGGAGTATTTTGCTCTCCGTGTCAGCGTTAGCGAATACGGTTCACGCAGACTCGCTAGCTGTTCGTGCACGCGAAGTGTACCCTCGTACTTCGGATTGAAGGAAGCGCAAATTCCACGTCATTGTCGCGTACTTGGGAACAGATAGTCTTCGCGTACGTGGGAGTGTGCTCTCCTTGCTCACGCGAAATTTTTGGCACGTTGTCTTGCAATGTTATATATGTGCCTGCAGGATCGTATTTTGATTCACTCAGTATCTTCACGCTACAATATATTGAAATCCATTCAAAATAATTTTATAATTCTTCCCTCTCGTTACGTCGCATTTTTTTCTCATTATTTCTGTTTTACATCATTTTTTCTCTCATTTTTTCTTACACCCTTGACATGTGTGAGTTTCCTCTGCGACCTCGTACTCCAATAACGATCTGCCACGAGTAATGAATTATACGTGAGCTCAATCGAGAGTTCAGATGAAAGCGGATTCTATTCGCCACTAGAAGAAAAGATACATTCGAGTGCATTCATTGTGGAATTCATCACGCGTCGACAAGTTCGTTAATCGATACCCAACTGGGTTTCGCGGTGTGTAAATTCCATCCATGAATGCATATTGTTATTGATATCTTTTAATCAATTCAGAATATCTTGCATCCCCAGTATACACAGGCTACAAGGTGGTGAAATTATTCAAAAGTTCGACTTACATTAACGTCACTAATCGTGACTCTACCTGACGAAAATGGATGGTCCAAGGCGAGGCCAAGTGCATGATAGAGGTCCGTATGAGAATCGTCACTATGCTGACATGGTGGCTATGTATTATCAGTTTAATAACAATGCAGCTGAAGCTGCCAGACAATACGCACAGCGACATCCGGGAGAGCGTCATCCAAACCGTGAGAAAATATCAATACTTAACACAATCAACTCTCAACAATTGGCTATATTTACATATAATATTACTTTGTAAGATAAACTTAAGAAGCTCTGCATTCACAATATATCAGATGCAGTAATACTAAGGGCAGTGCAAAGGTTTCAAGAAGAGGGAAATGTCATGCCTCAACGTCGTCCAGGCCGCCCTCGAGATGCTTGGACACTAGAGAATGAAGATATGGTCATTGGAAGTGTTCAAGACGATCCAGGGACCAGTCAAAGGGTGATTGCAGATAACATAGGGATCTCATTGAGCACCGTCAATAGAATTCTGAATGTATGTGCTATATTTCACTTTGGGCACTGATAATTCGGATAACGATCTATTCTTCTCATCTCCATTATACACTACCGGTCAAAAGTTTGTGCACACTCGAAAAAAAATTTCGATTCTGCTCACTCGACTGCTCAGATTCTCTTGGTAAAACATGACTCTACTTGGGTTCATTCTGTAGATTTTTTCAAGCACTTTGAGAGCTATTTAGTATTTTTTCTGCGCGGCTCAATAAATTCTGGCAAAATCAATCTGAAACCGTGCAGAATTTCATAAAAATCGGGTCATCACGCAAGCCTCCGCAAGTCTGACAGAAATTGATGGATTTGAACGAATTGAAAAACATTTCAAAGTAAAAGTCAAGAGCTCTAAAATCCGCTCCTGTAAGTTATTCTAGCTTGTTTCTGGTCCGAGCTGTGACTGTTTTTGTAAAGGAAGATTTTTCTCGAAGAGGAGTCCCAAAAACCAAGAAAAGTGAAGAAATCGTGCTCACGTCCGTATTCCTCTGATTTTTTCTAAGTTTACCCGTGATTTGATGAGAGCAACCAAAATCAGTACTTATACCAGTGAAAAAATGAGTCCATTCATAATTTCTCAATGACTGGTCCTTTTTTAGAGAAAAATCTTCCTCTACAAAAAGAGTCGCAGCTCGGGCCAGAAACAAGCTAGAATAACTTTCAAAAACAGGTCCTGAAGCTCTTGACTTCTACTTTGAGATGCTCTTTGTATCATCTAAATCCATCAATTTCCGCCAGACTTGCAGACATTTTCGTAATGATCCGATTTTTATGAAATTCTACAAGGCTTCAGATTGATTTTGCAAGAATTGATTGAGCTGCACGAAAAAATACCAAACAGATTTCAAAATGCTTAAAATATGTTATTAAATAAGCCCTAGTAGAGTTATTTTGGACCAAGGAGATCCGAGCAGTCGAGTGAGCAAAATCAAATTTTTTTTAGGTGTGCACAATATTTTGACCGGCAGTGAAATTCACTCTATTGCAAGTAATTCTGCACCAGCTCTATGAATCAAAAACTATGGAGCTCACTGTTTGAGCCTCATCGCTTGCATCAAAACCATGATTGCTGTGGATAACTGTAGAATCCACAGGCAGATGGGTGAGGAAACGACCTACATAAACATTCCCGAACAGATACGGGTACCATTCTCAAATTCACGTAGAAGAAAGCAACCAGATAGTCAAAATTGCGGGGCCAAAACGCGGACAAATGATTTATTCACGTCATATACACAAATTCCATGTAATTTACAGGGTAACGGTTATCATGCATATCACTATCGACGTGTGCAGCAGTTAAATCCAGGAGATTATGCAATGAGAGTAGAATTCAGCCGAACACTACTGGCCTTGATTTTCGCGAACCCTGAAATACTTGAAGTATTTATGATGTTGACCGACGAGTCCGGGTTTCCGAGAGATGGCCGCGTCAACCTGCATAATCTACACGTGTACGACACGGAAAATCCGCGTGCCAGACTCGTCAACCGACACCAAGTTCGATTTTCGAGGAACGTATGGGCTGGCATAGTTGGCGACAACCTTGTGAGTTTAATGAATAATTCATTTTAAGATCATTTGGTATAATGAATCATCAACGGCCTAACCATAACAGATCATGAAGATATGCCAAATGTTGATTCGAAAAGTGGTCCTGAATTGTTATATGGATTCGTTCGATTATTTGGTCAATTGAAATCGGCAGGTTGGCCCTGTATTCATCCCGGATCGACTCAGAGCGCCATTCTACAGGAGATTCGTAGCAGAACAAGTACCAGTATTTTTCAACCAACTCCAAATCGACATTAGGAGGGCTTGGTTTCAACACGATGGCGCACCAGCCCACGCAGCGCTAGAGACACGTGCTGAACTCGATAGGCTTTTTCCGAATAGGTGGATAGGAATCGGAGGAGAAATCAGGTGGCCTCCCCGCTCACCTGATCTCAATCCATTAGGCAAGTAGTTATGAAAATGAACCCTGAATGGTTGGTTCCAAAACTATCAGAAAAATTGTGAGAATTCAAATAAAATCAGGATTAGGTCGGTCGGTCGGTCGGATAATTTTTAAACTCTTGAAATTCTAGTTTTCTTCACATTTTTGTGGAACTTATGCGCATTCTGTGCAATTTGACTAGTCACTAAATCTGATATATGTATGATAAATCCCTGACCAATTAGATACGACTTTATAATATATGTATTTTCGACGCATGACATATGTAATTATAGGCACTTGGATATTTTTTGTCTGCGGACAAATAGATGGAATCAATCAATCAATCAATCAATCAAACGATCAATCTCTCATCCTTTCTTCCTCTCTTTCTTGCTTCCTCTCTCTCTCTCTCTCTCTCTCTTCTCTTTCTCTTTCACTATCTCCTTCCATTCCCATACAGACTTTCTTGTATCAATGTGACTCATTAACACAGCAACTTGAAATAATCAGAAGGATGAAAACGACGAGATTCTTTCTACTTGTTCCTCTATCTGACTCACCTTTACGATTATTGCAGATTTTTTCTTGTGGGGATTCGTCAAGAGTCACGTTTACGCGACTGAAGTTCCCAATGTTCAAGTACTTGAAGAAAGAATCGTTGAAGGTTTTAACAATGTCACGCCAGCGATGCTCTCAAATGCTCGAGAGGAATTCGTGAGGAGGCTGGAACTTTGCATAGAGCGCAACGGTCGTCACGTCGAATGATAGTCAGAATGAAATATGAAATTGTCACTTTGAAAACTCATTCGAACCTCACCAAAAATGTACTGGTCGGTCGAACTATACATACAGAGCGTTTCCCAGCATTTACACGTGAAAATTTTTCGTATTTCATGTGAATGATGAAATGAACAGAACCAAAAACAAGCCGATTCGTGATTTTCTCGGAAATATGTACTTTTGTCCATATTTGTAACACTGCTAGTTTTGAATATAAAATTTGACGAATCAATCCCTTCACGCATGCACCTATTTCCTGTGTTTTCAGACTTTCGTTTTATACTATATTTAATAGAGGGGATCACGAGGATCATTTGTAGCCCAAACACGATATAATAAAGTCATTCGATATGAGTATCATGACAGCATAAACTTTTCAAGGTCGAACACGAATGAAGTAGTAGAAATAAGAATCTCATGATAAAGTTCATAAAAAGACATCATTTGAATCGAAAAAATTGACGTGTTAACGATTTCCATCCTATCATCAAAATTCAATGAGTGAAAAGAGGCAGGAAATGAATCGTTTCAAATAGCATGATGGAGTGAGACAGTCCATCATAATAATTTACTATAAGGATTACTAAAAATGAGACCATGTTCACAAAAATCATGGAATTGCCTTTAGTTTGAGCCTGCGAAGATAATGCATCAAGTACTTTTCTCCCAAAGTCGAAGAGAATTAGGGGAATCCTATTCAAAGATGCGTCCACGTATGTGGACGTATACGGGAAGAGGTTGACACACAATCTACAGATGGCCTCAATTATCGAGAAGAAGATATTCTTAGCGTGAAAAATCTTGCGAAATGTTGTCACTTTGTTCAAGACCTTGAAAACTCCTTTTTCAAACATTGCCCTCTGAGTTTTCACTCTCGAGTGACAAACAATCGGATGAGACAAATTTCGCACTGATCCGGATATTGAGAATATGGAGGCATAGGTTGTTCTCAGTTCAAGCTAGTGAAAGTTTTTCCAAGCAATCGTTAGAATAGAGCAGACTATTATCGTAACTAAATCGTGGAATATTATTTCATCCTAAAATCGTTATTTGAATCTAATTCTCGCGAGATCTGCTATGATGCGAGTTTTTTCGACGTGTTTTGGTGTGGATAGCCCACGCTGTAAATCTCAAACTGTAAATGCTACGAAAACTGTTTTCTGGAACAGATTGGATCTGTTGATTTTCGGATGAAGTTTATTTGCTAAATCTACAATTTGAAACTGTAGATTTTCCGCATTCGAACTATTAACCGACAGCTTTCTAAATTGATAAAATGGCGATTTCTTCATCTAAAGAAAGTTTCAATCAACTCAACAAGTACTGTGTAGGCTTAGAATTTAATGAAAAATCTGAAAAATCATACCCGTAAACAGATCTAGTGTGTGATGGGGATCGATCCGTCGGCCATTGGGTTGGAAATCCGAAAGCACAACCACTGTACATACCACTAGGACTTACACATCGTGCTCTCTTGAAATGTCAATATTATTCTGTACATTGGGTTCCGTGACGATTTGTCTTCACAAGCATGAAACATGATGAGTCATTCGTTTAATGACTTAATTGACGCATTCAGGTGTTGCTGAGCAATAATAATTCACCAGAAATTATTATCGCATTGCAAATTCAATTTAATGGGAAATAATTGTTCCGCATTCCTCACCATGTTTGTAAAATAATTAGTCCAAGCATGTCATCAAAAACCATCGTTCTCTGGGGAAAATTGGGAATTTCTGAAAAATTCGAGAGGATTCGACTTTTCAAATCTTATATCGATCGTTGATCTCGAGTAGTATGGAATTTCTCGACACCAATTAGTTTAAACTCCTATTCAAAGCACGAATCATAGCAATCCATTATCATCTGGATTACCGTCAAATTGGGTAACTTTGGTACAGTGGGTGTAACTTTGGTACACCCCTGAAAAATGACTTTCAGAGCTGCATTCGGCAAGGTGAATGATTCTATCGCTCTGGAACCTATCCTCCCTTCATGGCACACACATAAACGATGTATTGAGCTACCGTAGATCCCGTGTGAATGATTGTAGTCGTTTATCGAAGCTTTTTTCAAAAAGAGAGATTTAGCACTGATAGTCGAGTGGTCCAGTTAGTGTACCTGGCAAAAGTGTTCCGGAACGAACTACGGGTGTATAATGCTACAATTCCATCACATATATCACCATATTGAAGAAACCATCGTTACATTGGAGTATTAACAGCATTTGGAATTTGAATGAATGAAAAACAGAGAAAAAAACATACCAAAGTTACCCCACTCTAGGTAAGAAGCACGAGGATAGGGTAACTTCAGAACACCTTCCTATGACAGCTTCTCTTCAACTGATCTTGAGCCGAGTGATGGTCTAGAAGGTTTTAAAATGAGGGAAGACTTTCCGTTTTCGCGTACGCGACAATATCGTGGAATTCGATCTATCTCAAATCCGAAGTACGGAGGTACCCTTCGCGTGCGCGAAAAACAAGCGAGTCTGCGTGAACCGCATTCGCTAACGCTGACACGAGAAGCAAAATACTCAATTGTTGGGTAAACGAGACACTATCACGCGTGCGCGGAAAATTCCGCGTACGCGAAAACATTGCAAGGCAACGTGCCAAAAATTTCGCGTGAGCGAGGAGAGCACACTATCGCTTACGCGAAGACTATCCGTTTTCGCGTACGCGACATTAACGTGGAATTCGCTCTATCTTCAATCCGAAGTACGAGGGTACCCGACGCGTGCGCGAACAGCTAACGAGTCTGCGTGAACCGTATTCGCTAACGCTGACACGAGGAGCGGAATACTCAATAAGAACTATTACGCGTGCGTGAGAAATTTCGCGTACGCGATAACATTGCAAGACATTGTGCCAAAAATTTCGCGTGAGCAAGGAGAGCACACTTCCGCGTACGCAAAGACTTCCCGTTCTCGCGTACGCGACATTAACGAAGAATTTGCACTATCTTCAATCGAAAGTACGAGGGTACCCTTCGCGCGCGCGAATAGCTAACGTCTGCGTAAGCCGTATTCGCTAACGCTGACACAAAGAATAAAATACTTAATTATTGAGTACACAAAACACTATTACGCGTGCGCAAAAATTCCGCGTACGCGAAAAAATTGCACGGCACCGTGCCGAAAATTTCGCGTGAGCGGGGAGAGTACACTATCGCCCACGCGAAGACTTTCCGTTTTCGCGTACGCGACAATGACGTGGAATTTGCGCTTCCTTCAATCCGAAGTACGAGGGTACACTTCGCGTGCACGAACAGCTAGCGAGTCTGCGTGAACCGTATTCGCTAACGCTGACACGGAGAGCAAAATACTCAATTGTTGGGTACGTGGGACACTATTACGCGTGCGCGAAAATTTCGCGTACGCGCAAAAATTGTAAGGCACCGTGCCGAAAATTTCGCGTAAGCGAGGAGAGCACACTTTGGCTTACGCGAAGACTTTTCGTCTTCGCGTACGCAACAATAACGTGGAATTTGCTCTATCTCCAATCAAAAGGACGAGGGTACCCTTCGCGTGCGCGAACAGCTAGCGAGTCTGCGTGAACCGTATTCTTTAACGCTGACCCAAAGAGCAAAATACTCAATTATTGGGTACACAAAACACTATAACGCGTGCGCGAGAAATTCCGCGTACGCGAAAACATTGCAAGGCAACGTGCCAAAAATTTCGCGTGAGCGAGGAGAGCACACTATCGCTTACGCGAAGACTATCCGTTTTCGCGTACGCGACATTAACGTGGAATTCGCTCTATCTTCAATCCGAAGTACGAGGGTACCCGACGCGTGCGCGAACAGCTAACGAGTCTGCGTGAACCGTATTCGCTAACGCTGACACGAGGAGCGGAATACTCAATAAGAACTATTACGCGTGCGTGAGAAATTTCGCGTACGCGATAACATTGCAAGACAACGTGCCAAAAATTCCGCGTGAGCAAGGAGAGCACACTTCCGCGTACGCAAAGACTTCCCGTTCTCGCGTACGCGAGATTAACGAAGAATTTGCACTATCTTCAATCGAAAGTACGAGGGTAACCTTCGCGCGCGCGAATAGCTAACGTCTGCGTAAGCCGTATTTGCTAACGCTGACACAAAGAATAAAATACTCAATTATTGAGTACACAAAACACTATAACGCGTGCGCACAAATTCCGCGTACGCGAAAAAATTGCACGGCACCGTGCCGAAAATTTCGCGTGAGCGGGGAGAGTACACTATCGCCCACGCGAAGACTTTCCGTTTTCGCGTACGCGACAATGACGTGGAATTTGCGCTTCCTTCAATCCGAAGTACGAGGGTACACTTCGCGTGCACGAACAGCTAGCGAGTCTGCGTGAACCGTATTCGCTAACGCTGACACGGAGAGCAAAATACTCAATTGTTGGGTACGTGGGACACTATTACGCGTGCGCGAAAATTTCGCGTACGCGAAAAAATTGTAAGGCATCGTGCCAAAAATTTCGCGTAAGCGAGGAGAGCACACTTTGGCTTACGCGAAGACTTTTCGTCTTCGCGTACGCAACAATAACGTGGAATTTGCTCTATCTCCAATCAAAAGGACGAGGGTACCCTTCGCATGCGCGAACAGCTAGCGAGTCTGCGTGAACCGTATTCTTTAACGCTGCCACAAAGAGCAAAATTTTCAATTGTTGGGTACATGGAACACTATTACGAGTGCGCGAAAAGTTTCGCGTACGCGATAATATTACAAGACAACGTTCCAAAAATTTCGCGTGAGCGAGGAGAGCACAGTCCCGCGTACGCGGAGACTTTCTGTTCCCAAGTACGCGACAATGACGTGGAATTTGCTCTTCCTTCAATCCGAAGTACGAGGGTACACTTCGCGTGCACGAACAGCTAGCGAGTCTGCGTGAACCGTATTCGCTAACGCTGACACGGAGAGCAAAATACTCAATTGTTGGGTACGTGGAACACTATTACGCGTGCGCGGAAATTTCGCGTACGCGAAAAAATTGCAATGCACCGTGACGAAAATCTCGCGTAAGCGAGGAGAGCACACTTTGGCTTACGCGAAGACTTTTCGTCTTCGCGTACAAAACAATAACGTGGAATTCGCTCCATCTCCAATCAAAAGGACGAGGGTACCCTTCGCGTGCGCGAACAGCTAGCGAGTCTGCGTGAACCGTATTCGCTAACGCTGACACAAAGAGCAAAATACTCAATTATTGGGTACACAAAACACTATGACGCGTGCGCGAGAAATTTCGCATACGCGAAAACATTGCAAGGCAACGTGCCAAATATTTCGCGTGAGCATAAAAAATGATCAAACTTAGGAATAAATATCAAGGGACCTCTTCTTTTCCGAATTGACTCAATTACCTAGGAAAAATAATTCGAACCCGTTATGAAAAATTTTAGCAGATTTATTGTCGGTTATAAATTTGATCAGGAATTAATCCAAAAGGATGCATTTGACGAGGGAAAGTTGAGAGACCAATTCTGTAGATTGTCCAGAGATCTACAAATAACCTTGCAACAAATTTTCCCAAAAAACTAATATTTTCCGACACACAATATAAAAACCGAAAAAAGACGGAAAAATGCATGTTTTTATCGTTTATTTATGCCTTCACCCAAATTTTTGAACAATAAATCTTATCAACATTGATCTTCGGATATACAACCTATCATTTGCGACCAAATTTGGAGGATTTGGAAAAGTTTAGCCGGTTACTCCTAGAAGGAAGGGTCTTTTCGGGGCTTACTTACTTGACTAGTAGTCTAGTTCATGTAACCACTGCAAAACAACGATTCTCAGTGATAATTTGGATAGTTTCTCTTTCCCATTATTCGAACTGTCAGAGAGATTCGTGCATTCGCATCAGGAACAAGGGGAGAAAATCATGTTTCCAATTGCGAGATTCTGCATCCGAACGGTCAAAACTGACCAAAATTCGGAGTTTGAATCGGGGTTCCGTGAGTTCTGCGATTATACGAATCATAGCAATCCATAACCATATCAAATACTTATTATTTGAGCCCACAGAGAGATCTGTGCATTGCCGCCAGGGCCCAGCGATCCATATTACATTTCTATTTGCAAGACTATGCACATGTAACGATGACGGGTATTCTTGAACTAGTATTGGAGTCTTGTTTCTGAAATCACTGCAAAACAGCGATTCTCAGTGATAGTTAGGATGAGGCTCTCTCCCATCATTCGAACTGTCAAAGAGATTCGTGCATTGGCATCGGGTTCGAGGAAACATATCATGTTTTCAATCACGCGATTCTGCATTCAATATGGTCACAACCGATCTGAAATTCAGTGTTTGAATCGGGGTTCCGCGAGTTCTGCAATAATGCGGATCATAGCAGTGTGTCGTCATGTGGATTACTTATCATTTAAGCCCCCGGAGTGATCTGTGCATTGCCGCCAAGGCCCCAGTATCCATATTACATTTTTATTTGCAAAACTATGCACCTATAACGATGACAAGTATTCTTGGACTAGTATCGTAGTCTTGTTGCTGAGATAGCTGCAAAACAACGGTACTTAGTGATGTTATGATATTATTCTCCTTCATGCACCGAATAAAAAGTGCGGCCGCCGGGAAACGATCCGGCGACCTCTTGATCAAGAGACTGACACGCTGTTGACTGAGCTAGTCCGGCCGCACCAAGCGGCGCACACTATTAAAAAAAAATGGCCACGGGACAATACTAATTGCCCCGTGAAAACAGGCGATTTTTGGACTTTTCAACAGGGCATTTTGTAGCTTTTTACGTCTAGTTTCTGAATCCTTTTCCCTCGAGATGCCCCAGAGTGGTCTGTGAGGGTGGCATCCTCCAGAACGAAGAAAAGTTAAAAAAGCCGACCAAAAAAGTGGTTTTACTCGAAGGGGATGCATTTTGAGCTAAAAGTGAAGATAACCCAAATTGTAGATTTTTGTCCGACAAATCGAAAACCATTGCCAGTTTTTCAGAAAATTCACATTTTGGGGGGGTTTTTGGTCCTTTTGGGGTTTTTGGGGGGTTATGGGGGATTTTGGGGGGGGGGGGGAATTTGGACACTCACGAAAAATCTGACCGCGTCAATCGAAAGAACGGGAAATTTTACGTCGAAATATGTGTTTTTAAAAATTTTCAGATTTTTGTGAAATTATTCCCAGCGGGACATACAGATTCAGACCCCATTTTACCTATTTAGTCAAGACTGAGCCAAAGATCATGATTTGAATCTAGGTTCCGCGAGTTCTGCAATAATGAGAGTCATTTGAGTGTATTGTGGTGTCAATTACCCACAATTTGCGCCCAAGCAGAGCTCTGTACATTGCCGCCAAGGATTGGGAGACTCGATTTTAGCCGGGCCACTACGATTTTTCACCTATTTTCATCACAAGATCGAGATCTGAATCTAGGTTCCGCGAGTTCTGCAATAATGAAAGTCATTTGAGTGTATTGTGGTGTCAATTACCTACAATTTGCGCCCAAGCAGAGCTCTGTACATTGCCGCCAAGGCCCAGGAGGACCGATATTGTGATCAACGAATTCCATCGCGAGATTCATCACGATTCTTTCACTATATTGATCACGAGTAGGCCGAAAATCTCTATCTAAATCCGAGTTCCGCGAGTTCTGCAATAATGAAATTCATTTGAGTGTATTGTGGTGTCAATTACCCACAATTTGCGCCCAAGGAGAGCTCTGTACATTGCCGCCAAGGACTGGGAGACTCGATTTTTCACCTATTTTCATCACAAGATCGAGATTTGAATCTAGGTTCCGCGAGTTCTGCAATAATAAAAGTCATTTGAGTGTATTGTGGTGTCAATTACCTACAATTTGCGCCCAAGCAGAGCTTTGTACATTGCCGCCGAGAACTAGGTAGGTAGGTGGAGAATCGTGATGAATCTCGTGGTATCGGATCTCCTAGTTCTCGGCGGCAATGTACAAAGCTCTGCTTGGGCGCAAATTGTAGGTTATTGACACCACAATACACTCAAATGACTTTTATTATTGCAGAACTCGCGGAACCTAGATTCAGTGATGAAAATAGATGAAAAATCGAGTCTCCCAGTCCTTGGCGGCAATGTACAGAGCTCTCCTTGGGCGCAAATTGTGGGTAATTGACACCACAATACACTCAAATAAATTTCACTATTGCAGAACTCGCGGAACCTAGATTCAAATCTCGATCTTGTGATGAAAATAGGTGAAAAATCGTAGTGGCCCGCGTAAAATCGAGTCTCCGAATCCTTGGCGCAATGTACAGAGCTCTGGTTGGGCTCAAATTGTGGGTAATTGACACCACCAATACACTCAAATGACTTCCATTATTGCAGAACTCGCGAAACTCGGATTTAAATAGAGATTTTCGGCCTACTCGTGATCAATATACTGAAAGAATCGTGATGAATCTCGCGATGGAATTCGTTGATCACAATATCGGTCCTCCTGGGCCTTGGCGGCAATGTACAGAGCTCTGCTTGGGCGCAAATTGTAGGTAATTGACACCACAATACACTCGAATGACTTTTGTAATTGCAGAACTCGCGGAACCAAGATTCAAATCTCGATCTTGTGATGAATCTCGTGATGGAATTCGTTGATCACAATGTCGGCCCTCCTGGGCCTTGGCGGCAATGTACAGAGCTCTGCTTGGGCGCAAATTGTGGGTAATTGACACCACAATACACTTAGATGACTTTCATCATTGCAGAACTCGCAAAACTCGGATTCAGATAGAGATTTTCGGCCTACTCGTGATCAATATAGTGAAAGAATCGTGATGAATCTCGCGATGGAATTCGTTGATCACATATCGGTCCTCCTGGGCCTTGGCGGCAATGTACAGAGCTCTGCTTGGGTGCAAATTGTAGGTAATTGACACCACAATACACTCAAATGACTTTCATTATTGCAGAACTCGCGGAACCTAGATTCAGATCTCGATCTTGTGATGAAAATAGGTGAAAAATCGTAGTGGCCCGGCTAAAATCGAGTCTCCCAATCCTTGGCGGCAATGTACAGAGCTCTGCTTGGGCGCAAATTGTGGGTAATTGACACCACAATACACTCAAATGACTCTCATTATTGCAGAACTCGCGGAACCTAGATTCAAATCATGATTATTGGCTCAGTCTTGACTAAATAGGTAAAATGGGGTCTGAATCTGTATGTCCCGCTGGGAATAATTTCACAAAAATCTGAAAATTTTTAAAAACACATATTTCGACGTAAAATTTCCCGTTCTTTCGATTGACGCGGTCAGATTTTTCGTGAGTGTCCAAAATACCCCCCAAAATCCCCCAAAACCCCCCAAAAACCCCAAAAACGACCGAAAACCCCCCCCAAAATGTGAATTTTCTGAAAAACTGGCAATGGTTTTTGATTTGTCGGACAAAAATCTACAATTTGGGTTATCTTCACTTCTAGCTCAAAATGCATCCCCTTCGAGTAAAACCACTTTTTTGGTCGGCTTTTTTCACTTTTTTTCGTTCTGGAGGATGCCACCCTCACAGACCACTCTGGGGCATCTCGAGGGAAAAGGATTCAGAAACTAGACGTAAAAAGCTACAAAATGCCCTGTTGAAAAGTCCGAAAATCGCCTGTTTTCACGGGGCAATTAGTATTGTCCCGTGGCCATTTTTTTTTAATAGTGTGCGGCGGTCCTTATATGTGATACACTTGAAGTAAGGGCGCCTGTGTAGCTTGCACCCGTAACAGTGATGAGTTGCATGATTGCTCTTTCTCATCATTTAAACTGTCGAAGAGATTGGTGCATTGGCATCAGGAATAAGGGGAAAAATATCATGTTTTCATTTGCGAGATTCTGCATCCGATGAGGTCACAATTGACTGAAATTCAGAGTTTGGATCGGGGTTCCGCGAGTTCTGCGATGATACGAATCATTGCAATCAATAACCATATCAATAACTCATTATTTTAGCCCACGGAGAGATCCGTGCATTGCCGCAAAGGCTCAGGGATCCATAATACATTTTCAAGTACGAGGGAACCTTTGGCGTGCGCGAACAGCTAGCGGGTCTGCGTGACCGCATTTGCTCACGCTAACTCGGGAAGCAAAATTTCCGAACGGTGGGTACACGAAACACTATTACGCGTGCGCGAGAAATTCCGCGTACGCAAAGAAATTGCAAGTCATCGTGCCGAAAATTTCGCGTGAGCGGGGAGAGTACACTATCGCTTACGCGAAGACTTTCTGTTCCCAAGTACGCGACAATGACGTGGAATTTGCTCTTCCTTCAATCCGAAGTACGAGGGTACACTTCGCGTGCACGAACAGCTAGCGAGTCTGCGTGAACCGTATTCGCTAACGCTGACACGGAGAGCAAAATACTCAATTTTTGGGTACGTGGAACACTATTACGCGTGCGCAAAAATTTCGCGTACGCGAAAAAATTGCAAGGCACCGTGCCGAAAATTTCGCGAGAGCGAGGAGAGCACACTTTGGCTTACGCGAAGACTTTTCGTCTTCGCGTACGCAACAATAACGTGGAATTTGCTCTATCTCCAATCAAAAGGACGAGGGTACCCTTCGCATGCGCGAACAGCTAGCGAGTCTGCGTGAACCGTATTCTTTAACGCTGACACAAAGAGTAAAATACTCAATTATTGGGTACACAAAACATTATGACGCGTGCGCGAGGAATTTCGCATACGCGAAAACATTGCAAGGCAACGTGCCAAAAATTTCGCGTGAGCGAGAAAAATGATCAAACATAGGAATAAATATCAAGGGACCTCTTCTTTTCCAAATTGACTCAATTACCTAGGAAAAATAATTTGAACCCGTTATGAAAAGATTTTCCACTCCAGCACGCAAAAGTTCAAAACTCGTGGCAGTCGAGCTTGGATTGATATCTTTCGCGTACGCGAGAATTACTCACATAGCGCGCGTGAAATTCGAAATTACCTCGACAGACAAGTTAGAGAATGGCAGCTCTCGCATGCGCGAAGAGGAAAGTCGCCCGCGCACACGGAAATTATCCGTATCATTGCGCACATCTGGACTGCGCAAAGGGAAAACGAACACCCGATAAATTGTCGAAATTATCATACGCGAGTATAAACTAAAATGTTATGGTTGACGCTGAGATTGCTGTCGTGCATGAGCGAGTTGGGCCATAGCGTATGCGAGGCTCATGTTGAAAATGAAAGAAGAAAAAACGGGATCAGGACAATTTCTTGCAAACGCGATGATTCAGTAATTGAGCGCGCGCGAAAAATGATGGCACGTATCGTACGATTTATCGCATACGCGAAACCCAACTCCTTTGACTCACCTCGAAAGCACCAATCTCTTGCACTTAAGTAGAGGATCACTGCCGAAACTCCAAATCAGGTCGATTGAATCGGCTAATCCCCCAGCCTAAGTGAAGAAATGAGGCATGACCTTTCGCGAGCAAAAGGGTCACTCGGAGAACTTAAAATAGCGCGATCCGCATTGACTCCGCTACCTTGTCTGCACTGTGCCTCCGCAGACAACAACTCAAGCCACGCGTCAGAGCAGAAAACAAACACCCCCACCGAGGCAATTTGACAGGAATGCTCCTCGACCGACGAAAAAAATTAAAGACAACACAAACACAAGGCATCATCTCGCATAAGCCGGTCGCGGGCCATGCAATTGGTGCACCGAAAACATGGCTCGCAGCAGACACGTCGCATAATCTGATCTGCGACGAGATGTCTGCTACGATACGTCATGCAGACCTTCTGCTGCGGCGGCCAAGGTCACGGTTATCTGCTTGTCGGCAGTCACGACGCATGCCTCGTAACACGATTCCACACATCTTATTATTTCACAACACTCTCCGCGACTCCCACAATACTCGTACGTAAACTCGAACATGAAAAGCACTGCGTCGTTGCCCCTGCAGAAGCGCTCTTGTAATCATGCAATGCCGCTGCACCGCACCCGCCGAAGACACAGCTCTCACAAAAACGCGAACGCTCAAACACGCACAACACACCGAATTGATTTTTAATTTCCCGACGCCAACAGCTCGCACAGAAAAATCACGGTTCACAATCAACACAAGAGCAGCCGACAAACACAACCCTGCGAGCCATAACCAAGCAGAATACACAATGTAACGCTTTCGTGTAATGCTAGCCGTTAAGCATTACACGCCAAGCGTTACCGAAATAACGCTAAAAAATACGTTTTTTCATACGACAGTTACAAACTCAGGAAACCGTAACAAAATCTCTCGATCTCACCAATCGAAATAACAAAATCACCGCTACCTAATTTTTTCGGGGTGTACGCGAATTCTGAAACATGTTGTAGATTAGGGGGAATAATGGATAAGGACAGTTTTCCCCTCGTTGAGTTCTGGATTCAGGGCTCTTAGTTCTTCTAAACTTGTTTGATTGGTAATTTCCGTCCTTGACGTGGTACAATTAGTATTGAGGTTTTCCATCGACCTTGAAGGACTAGGTGGCAAGGAACTGGTGGAAAAATGCCTCACTTTTCATGTATATAAGGAAGAGTTTTTAATTCTTTCGACGTTTCGTCTACGTGGTTTGTAGACCTCTTCAGGATAGCTTTTATAACAATATCACCGATATTACATCACATTCTTGCACTAAACACATTGGCCAAGCCACACAATATTACTTACAAGTCTAGGACGTATAAAAAATAAATTTGAGATCGAACGTACTCATTATGAGCAACCGTCCGTCTCTTGTCAGAACAAACGTAACTGTGAGCCGAATGTCGATGACACGCACATGAGACTATTGCCGAACACATAATTGTATATATATATATATATATATATCTCAGTCATTTCGGAGCATTTCAGCTAGAGGCGTCACCAGGGGGGTCTGGGAAAAATCTCAAGAAATTTTTTTCCATTAACCTCTTCGCGCATTTGTCCACGCACGTTGACGCATCTTTAGATGATGCCAGTAAATTCCACTCGCAAGATATCACAAAAAGCCTTGAGGGGCTCTCTCTCCTAGCCGAAAATCAATGACTCACTCGAGTTTATTCTTCAGTAAACTCATTTCCACTCCCTGTTTGATGCAAATTAATTGTATTGGAAAATTCAATTTTCCGAAAGAACTGAAACTTGACCCAGTACTCGAATATGAGGTATAAAAATCAAACTGGAGGATATCAACATACTCTCCGAGTACACAAAGTTATTGCCACAAGAACGGATGCAAAATGTTGAAGTTTACAAAATTGCGAGCCTTGTGAAGTTTGGCCTCATACGTGGACACCGTATATTCGAAGAATTCGGGCGAGCCAGTTTGTCCTGGATACATGGACAGTTTCCATACAAAGACGTGGAGAGTTTTTCTTGGTGTACTCTTCGCCATGATCACTTCATGGAAATCGATTATGATTAGGACTTTTCAGAAAATTATTCATGTCTAAGTTTCCATATAGTTATGATGTATCGACAATGAGGATGAGACTGTGTGAAATAGTCTCACTATGGAAATATAATGTTATTAGACTATGTTATACGCCGTTTAGTTCATACTCATTGAACTGTTGCGGTCAAATTTCATCCATGATTTCTTTCCATGACTCCACGGTGTCCACATACGTGGACATGGTCAAAAATACAATATAACGATCATTTTCTCCATATGTTCGGAGCTCAGGAAACTTTTCAACGTCAGAGTTCATGAAATTCATCGAGGAAGAATTTTTTCAACCACGGAAAATAGGTGCGTGCATACGAAGAGGTCAATATTATGTTTGAAGAGTACAAAAAAATTTTTTGGGATTTTTCCGAAGCCCTCCACGGGCCCTAGGGCCCACAGAAGGTCTGTTTTAGGCCCTTTTTGGCCTATTCCTGGAAAATCATAGCTCCGACTAGACTCAATCTTTTTATACGTACTTGGCGCATTTTCTTTGTTAAGACTAGCACTTTTGGAAAGAAAGAATAGTCCAGAATCAATCATGCAGCTTAGTAACTTCTAGGAGTTATTTGCTGAGAGCAGATTTTAGCGACTTTTGGGCCTGCTTCAAAGCAATCTAGCTCCTACTAGACATAAGATAATCGACTTCTGCAGGTAGTCATTTCGAAGGTCTTGAAAGAACCTACAATTTGACCACCTGTAGAAGTCGATTATCGTACTTTTTATAGGAGCTATAGCCGATACAAGTTAAGCAGTTTTGTAAAAACTCCAAACTTTGGGCTCAATTTGAAAAAATCGTTCTTTTTTTCGACCCCAAACCTATGCAAATATGTTTTTCGATACCAATACTATCAATTAGAACAATAATCTGAGTGGGCCATTAGTAATATGGGTATGCTAAGTCCAGACAGGGGAGGCATGGTGAGGGTAGCCTTGTATTAGGGGGAGCCCGTCTGGCGGACCCCTGTGAACCTGGCCCGCCAAATTGGGCCAAAATATGCTTGTGGTAGGCCGGAATTTGCTGTAATTGCTTGTCCAAGTCTCGAATTTTGGCCCGGCTGCGTTTTTGAGTTACGAGCCCTCAAAGTAGCCCAATTCCACCTCCCACTCCTCCCTCCGTACACTTACAAGAGTACCCAGATCTTCGCGAATTTAGCTGCCCTATTGAAAAAATCATGTCATGTACATGACATAAAAACATGATGTCACGTTTTTGCGAAAAACCATATCACGATCTTGGACATTCATGACATAAGTCCATGATCAACTCCATGTCATGGAAACTTGTCATGACCATATGTCATAGTTTTATGTCACGAATTTTCGTCATGATTTCCCGGATTTCCCGCGCATGTCACGGAACTTTGTCATGATTATTCGTCACGATTCCCTTGATTTTCACGTAGAGCGAGGCATGTCATGTGACTTTGTCATGAATTTTGTCACGTTTGTCGCATTTTTTACTAAAACGCAACTGAATGATCCAGTGTATGGACAAGAAATTCATAAATAACGGTCGACCAAAAAAAAGGTAACGGGACAATCCATTTGAGAATGACTTTGCCGACACAGGGACTCGAATCCACACGCAGTTGGATGCGTCAGTTTCAAAGTCCAACACCCTACCATCGTGGCCAGCGAGGAAGGTTAGGAAATGTTGCGTAAAAGGCCTTGTTGAAGTGCAGATCGCCATAGCTGTTAGCATATAGGCCACATCTAGGCGTTTTGATGCTCATTCGTTGATCTAATGATGACGAGCAGGATATTTTTGCCGCTCGTAGACGAGCGAGCGGACGCAGTTGACAAAGTTTTTTGAGCAAAACTGAAAAAGAATCCAAAGTTTGTGAACAGCGTCCGCTCGCTCACATGCGAGCGGCAAAAATATTCTGCTCGTCATCATGAGATCATCGAATGAGCATCAAAACGCATATATGTGGCCTATATACTAACAGCTATGGCGATCTGCACTTCAAGAAGGCCTTTTACGCATCGTTTCCTAACCTTCCTCGCTGGCCACGACGCTAGGGTGTTGGACTTTGAAACTGACAAATTCAACTGCGTGTGGGTTCGAGTCCCAGTATCGGCAAAGTTCATTCTCGAATGGATTGTCCCGTTACTTTTTTTTTCTTTGGTCGACCGTCATTGATGAATTTTTTGTCCATACACTCGAATCTTTCAGTTGCATTTTAGTAAAAAATGCGACAAACGTGACAAAAATCATGACAAAGTCACATGACATGCCTCGCTTTACGTGAAAATCAAGAAAATCGTGACAAATAATCATGACAAAGTCCCGTGACATGCGCGGGAAATCCGGGAAATCATGACGAAAATTCGTGACATAAAACTATGACATATGGTCATGACAAGTTTCCATGACATGAAGTTGATCATGGACTTATGTCATGAATGTCCAAGATCGTGATATGGTTTTTCGAAAAAACGTGACATCATGTTTTTATGTCATGTACATGACATCAGGGGTATGCAGCTCCTTATGGGCGAGCTGGCAACAGAACGGAGCGTCCGCCATTCCTGCTGGTTTTCTCAGCAACCAATCAGCGCTTTTCACTTTCGCGCGGCGCGAGATGCGAAGCGTTTCAAACACTTTGAACGCTCTGTACTACGCGAACGGTCCCCGGTATACGTTTTGTGGCAAAAAATTCCTCTGTAATTCAATTCCTTGATACTTGCTAATGATTTTTCGTTGCGATTTGACTTGATTTGATTAGATATCGTTTTCATTTATATAAAAAAAGGGAAAAATACAACTTTTCGATCATAATGAAAATATGATCGAAATGATAATTTCGATATGAAAAATATTCAAAATGTGAATTCACTGGGAATCGAAAAATTGTGTAATTTTGATTTAAAAAATTTTTTTAAGATCTTTAAAACTTCTCATCTGAGCCGAAATTAGTTAATTACTATTACTGAAAATTATGTTACAGGAGATTATTTGAAAATTATCTTCAAAATCGAATGATTTCAAAATCGAATGATTTCAAAATCGAAGTAATCTTCGAAACTTCCCATCGCCGCCAGATGGCTTGTGACACAGAAAATAAAGCATCGCTTTTCCATGCCGTTTTCTCGCAAGTGGCCAAATTTCCCAGCGATTCATATATAAGGGCTCATTAGCGCATTATGAAAGCGAGCGCAAAGTACCCCGCCCATCGTTCACCGCGAACCCATTAGCGTCGATATACCTGCGAGCGTCCGATACAGTCTCCCCTCCCCTCCCCCGACCCAAGCGTATTTACTTTTGTGCAGTCGACTGACTCGGGATCAGCTGAGCCGCGCGAAATACAGCTATAGGAACCATGGTATAGTAGCGGCAAGCGCACAAGTTGCCAGCATCAGGCGAACAAAATATAATTTTCGTGTGGTGGGGAGAAAACCAGCAGGAATGGCGGGCGTCATTCGTTGCCAGCGCTCAACATTGGACTAGCGCTTCTTCTGTAGTTGTTCTGTGCATGACATACTCATTTTCAATAGGGTGCTGGAGGGACGTACGAGGGCTCAAATTAAAGCTTGAATTTTGGGCCACCACAAGCAGTTATAAAGAAATCGAAGTAATTACGTTGAAGTACCAAAAAACTGCTCGCAGTGTCCCCGTGTATAAGCATACGGGCGGGTGGTCGGCGGAGAGGGGACAGTCGAGGGAGAAGAGGAGAAGCCCCGCGCAGACGCATCATCGTTCAAAAAACTTGTCTGCTGCGCTGATGTGCAGCATCTGATCTGATCGTCGTCGTCGTTTATCACGCTGTGTTTACACCGGTGCCGAGGTCGACGAGCACCCTGGGCACTGGCCCTGGACTCTCGGTGCTCTTTGAATGAATGCGTGTGTTACAGGGAGAAGCTGCGTGTCATCCTGGATGACGTCGCCAACATGTGCTGTGTGCCTGTGCACCACGACGCCCGGGGCTCCACGCCTGACCTGGTGCACCGGTGGTGGTCTTCTTGCCCAGTCCTCTATCAAGCTACGTCTTTTCATGCACCTTACGCTCCAAGCCAATATTTGATGTATGTAGATTGAGCAAATAAGATTCTTTTCAAAGGCCTGGGAGCTTCAGAGTCACATTCCTATCTTTTCGATATCGGGAAATTGTCATCCAAGTTCCTTGTGTTAGAGCTCTGTTGCATGCCCTTCCAAACAAGGAGGCAGGAATTCCATCACTTGAACCTGCCATCTTTTCATGCATCAATAGCATTTCAATGGAAAGAATAACCCACCGCTTGATCGTTCAATCAGTTTGAAGTGTTAGTGATGCAAAACTTGAGTGACTTAATATTTTCAGAAGCGCTTTGACTCCTTCAATCTCCAAGATGAAGATCTGTTTGGAATTTTGTCAAAGCTTGAAAATGAGAACTTGTCATTGTTAGATAGAGATAAGATCATCTTGTCAAATTTGGATGTTCTGATATTAGTTAGTTCAATTCTACAGTAAACGCTGTATCAATTCACTCACAGTTCCCATTCGAGTGTCTCATCTGTTTGGAATTTTGTCAAAGCTGTTAGAATATACGCATATATATATATATACATATATATATACATGTTCTGTGTTACTTAGCAACGGTGTGCATCTATCTAAACAAGTCTTGACGACGCTTATTACTTTTGGACTTCACTTGAATACGAGAGTTTGTACGAGAAGGACGAATAAAGAAGTTTGTTAATTTTATTCGCTCGTGTTTTAAATAAAATCCCAACAGGTTATGGGCCCAGCACGCTTCCACTGCGCGTAAAGTAAAGTAATCGCGAGTGTACGAAAAAGAAGACTTGAAATAAAAAGGCGCGGCAGCGCCTATTGCTGTGCTGTTGCTGCTTTTTGGTGTTTGCGTGGTTGCCTCGCATCGAGCGCCGCGTCGCTGTGTCAACGGAGCTGCGTGCTGCAAGAAAAAGCAGTCTCCAGCTGTCTCCAGAAAACCGAGCATCATCGAGCCCCATAAAACATCGCGATTTTCGGGCCAGGGTTGCTGCAAAAGAAGTGCTGTTGAAGGTGAAATTCAACTGGAGGATCGCTGGTGTGGTTGTGCTGCCGTGACACCGCTGTTGGAGCTGGTACGATTTGCGGGGAGTTTGTGAGCGGCAGAAGGGACGAATTGTTTTCGTGACAAGACGAGTTTTGACAACATGGACGGTGGCGCGACAAAGGAGTATCATGATTTGGATATTGAACGTAAGTTTGAATATGATACATGTGACTCATAAAGCGGTGTGATCATTATACGAGTAACTGGATGTGCCAGTATAGAGTCATATTTTCGAGCTGTTTCGCGTCATAATTTTGGTAGTGCGGGGATGTGCTGTATAGAGTGCATATGTGTAGGTGTGCAACGAAGTGATTAAACGATGCGATGTTAGATGATGTGCTAAAATGACGTATTGAAACAATATATTCGGATCAAATATGTTGATCAGATACGATTTTTCGAACTAACCTTAAAATTTGTATGCTTGTTTGTTTACATGAAATAAACAAGCTCGAACAAACGTGAATCGAAACAAACGAGTGCGAGTACACATAACCTATACACAGTATGTGTTTACATTGACATTTATAATTCTAACCTCTTTGATTGAAACAGTCTCGACATAATGAGAATTTGTTTGGTTTAAAATCAACAAATTTTGATGCGAACGATTCGACATATATAATTTTAACCTCAAATAATGAGCTAATAATTACATTTCAGGAAATTTGATATATGTATACATATATTTCGTGCGATATAAACAAATAACTTGAAAATACGATGTGATGATTTGACTAGAAATTTAGTTGTATTCTTTTAGCTGACGAGGAAGAAGCAATGACGCGCTTCGGATAGTTCTTCACCAATTGCTATAATTTCCAAGATAAATATCAAGGGAAAACAATTGGTGTTCAACTTATGAATGAAAATGATATTGTTTTTGGAACTCCTGATGGTTTGATTTATATGGCAGGTGAGTGCTCAAAATATCACGAAAAATTGAATAGAGAACGATGAGAATTTACGAAAATGACTAGAACAAATTGACGATTGGACGAGTTGAAAAACAATTTAACGATTTGACGAGTAGATGATTGGACGGTTTGCTTATCTAACGAAAATAATTATATAGTACATTTAATGTGATATAGCTGATACAATAAGAATGATTCGACGAGTTGATAATCTGATAAGTGAACGATTAGACGAATTGACAAAAATCAAAATTGTTGATGTGGAATGACGGACTCGGTAAAATATCACAGTACATTAACAACCATCGATCCTGGGTCTCTTGTTGGCCAAATAAAGCTGTGCTTTTTGGGTCTTCTCGAGACTAGGGTAATAAATTGTTCATTTTGTGTTCAAATGGATAAATTCTTACTCGTTTCAATTGAATTATACTTGTGTTCGGTAAATTGAATTAGAAGCATAATCCTTGAGCATGAAATTTTACTTCATTACAGCTAAACTCATCTATCCATTTTTGAAAGACTGGTCCATTGTCGTGAATAAATTAAAACGGATGAAGAATAATGGAGATGAATGTCATATATTGCTCGAGGATGAGAACCAGGAATCCGATGACAGTTCTGATACATCATCATCTGACAATGATGATAAGGTGAAACCAAAAATAACAGAAGCATTGGTTCATAATGAACAAGAGAGTCCAGCTGCCATCGAAATCAAATCTAATAATGATTTAGAAGTCTCGAAACAGAAATATGACGATGACAAGGAAGTGGATGAAGATGTTATACAGATAAAAATTGATGAAGATATTGAAGAGAGTGAACAGGAGTTAACTGAATTAGAACAAAGGAACAATTATGAGAGTAACAATGTGAACGATGTGAACGATGTGCAACATAACTCTTCTCCAAAACAACCACCTCAAGCTGGTAAAGTAAAATCTAAAATTGTTAAGATTGAAAGAACGAATTTTGATTTGAGAAAACTCATAAATAAAAATAGAATTGTTCACAGTCCAAATGCACAACAAGTATCGAAATTGAAATGTATTGCTAAAAATGATTGTAATAGTTTTGGAAATGATGTTTTGACTAGAAAAAATGTGACTAGAATTAATTCATCTGAATCTTTTGTCTCAGGTGAACAAGAGCATAAAATGGGATACGAAAAGAAAACTCAACAACTTAACAAATTAATTAACGATATGGAAGGACTATTAGGTCAATTCAAAGAAAGGATTGAAAAACAGAAAGAAAATGCTCAAACTGATCAACGATGTGATGATTTACGATATGAAGATAGTCAACAAAGGAATTCAACGATGAGAATAAATAACATGGTAAATATAAAATCAAAAGATACTACTATAAATACTACAAATGAAAATTTGAAATCCAACGTTTCATTCAAAAAGGAATCTGGTTTGAATCAAGATTCTATAGCTGAAATTGTCAAAAACGAGATGTTGAAAATTCTTTCGAATGATCAAAAACAAACGAGTGGTTTAACAGCAAAAACTCTAGCCAACAATTTACCAGATATTATTAAGCTTGAACTGGTAAATAAAGAATCAGGCGCAAATCGAAAATACAGATTAACAACGTCAACGAAATTTGAGTATTTTTATGACCATTTCACTTCAGAATTAAGAGCACAAGATTTATTATATGTTATAGATCGAAATGTAAAGCCAAATAGCAACATTGATGAAAACATGAGAGAAAAACATAGACACAAAGTGAGAGACATTTTGATCAATCGACTAGATTACAATTATCACAGCAAAATTTTGAAAATAGAAAATCCAATCGAGATTTTGAAGAAAATAAGAGAATTTAAAATGAGTGAATCGAATGTGACTAGTACTTCAATTAGAAAACAATTGTATAATATTAAGTATAATCCAACGAAAGAAACAGCTGCTCAATTCTGGGACAAATTTGAAGATTTGGTACGAAATTATGAAAATCTAACGGGTGTAAATCCTTTAACTGAAGATAAAAAGCGAGATGCATTTTATAATGCAATAGTAACATCTGTCCCTCAAGTGCAGCCTGTTGATTTCATGTGGAGGAAACAAAATGCTAAAGAAAACGACGAGGAAAAAGGAGTAACTGTTGAAAAGGGAATGACTTATGAACAACTCAAATCTTTTATTGTTGAGGCTGAAGCAAATAGGAATCAAGGACCACCAGTTGAACAACCACGAGCTGCAATGCAAATAACGAGGAGAGATCCAGAAGATCGATGTTATAAATGCCACGATTATGGACACCAAAGCTACGATTGTCCATACAAGGGCAAAGGTGTGAAAAAATGCTACGAGTGTAATCAGTTTGGTACACATATCGGTAGAGATTGTCCTCAACGAATTGCTCGTCAACAAGAAGGTTCCAATTTCAACAACAACAATAACAACTACAACAACAACTATAGGTATGTAAACAATAGAAATAGAGGACGAGGTGGTGGAAATTACCATAGTAGAGGTGGCGGCTTGAAACGAAAGTACAATTTTGAAAATAAGAATAACGGCGCGAAACGAGGAAAATTTTCAAACAATAGTTATAGAGGAAGAGGTTCTTCAAATTATCGGGGAAAATTTCAAAGAAAACAAAATGATAAACAAGATCAAACGCCCAATGCAAAGTTAACTGGAGTTGAAGACAAGAAAGGTGAGATAAAATCATTTCGATCTTTACATAATTCATCTGAAACAGCAATTTGTAACGATGCGGCTAAATCAAAGGGAAACGATAAGATTAACAAGCTAGTAGAATTTTTAGCTGACTCTGGAGCGACAGAACATGTAACGAAATCAAAATTAATTTTTAAACAATTCAATGAAGGAGAATGTGGAATCATACGATGTGCAAACGAAGAATCATCTGCTGACTTGAAAACGAATGGAATGGGCATCATAGAAATAGTAACGAATAATGGTCAGAAATTTGAAATAGATAAAGTGATTTGTGCACAGGATTTGTCGGAAAATTTACTGTCTCTTCGTAAATTTGCTGAAATGGGCTTTGCGATTTATCTTGATAGTGAAAAAATCGATATTCTTGATCCAACTTCTAACGAATTGTTCTTATCAGGAATTTATAAACAACCATACTGGGTAATAGAGTTCGAATTGAATAACAGAATACTTGACCGAAGTAACGATTCAAATCTTTATAGAACAAAAGCTGATATACAAGTTAATTTGACAACAAATGAACAGAACGAAAAGAAAGAATTTAGATATATAACTCATAGTGTGACATCACGAAATTTGAATAATAACAACGAGGAAAGTCAGAATATCAATAACGAAGTAAAACGAATTGAAACAACAATAAACTCTGATGATACAACTTCAACTAAAGAAATTAGTAACGATAAAGAAATAGAAAAATTTCAGTCTGAGAAAGAAGAAGATGATGATGACTTGAATCGATTATCTGTTGATATAACAAAACCTGATACAACAAATGAACAAACGAATGAAAGAAAATTTATCCACGAACATTCAATTTTTGATACAACGATATGTGATCGAGAAATTCGTGATTTAGATGAACTACCTGTGGTAGAATTGTCAGATATTGAATCTCCTTTTAGCCAAAAGTATAACAAATTTCTAAAGAACAATAATGCAATGCTATGGCATGTACGAATGGGTCATGTTTCAGTCGTATATTTAAAAGAATTACAAACAAATTTCCAAACAATAAAAATTTAAAGAAGGCAACTTTTGATAATTCAATACTAGACTGTGAAATTTGTATGATTGCTAAAATGAATAGATTACCTCTTTCTACAACTAGAGCACGGGCTACAAAGCCATTACAAATCATTCATTCAGATACAATGGGCTTACTCAACCCAGCTTCATATCCTAAAGGCTATAAATATATCTCTGTTTTCATTGATGATTATTCAAGGCTAGCAATGGCACACTGTATGAAAGCAAAGAGTGATACAGGTTACTGTTTAGAAGCATTTGTCAGAAGTGCTAGAAATCTCCTAGGTTACGATGCGAAAGTTCGCTATCTTGAAGTAGATCAAGGAGGTGAATATACAGGTGGCTATACAATTGAAGTTCTGAATAAATTAGGAGCTGAACTTCAGCTAGCATGTCCTGATACTCCTCAACATAGTGGAGTTACAGAACGTATTAATCAAACAATTCAAAAGAAAGTAAGAGCTTACATTTACGATTCTGGTATTCCTGAAAATATGTGGGACATTGCAGTTTCGGCTGTAATGTATGTCTATAACAGGACACCACATAAGTCAAATAATATGATTATTCCTATTCAGAAATTTGCACCTAATTTCAGTTTTGATTTAAATCAAGTTAAACGATTTGGTTGTGCAGCATATATTGAATTTCAAAGAAAGACAGGACCAAAATTCAGGTATGAAGGACGTAGAGTATTTTTAGTCGGATACACCCGAACAGGCTCCATTTTGTTGAAACCTGAAGAAGGAAAATTTTATGAAAGTAGAGATGTGAGATTTAACGAAAAGATAATTTATGGTGATATCTACAGAAAAGAAGATATTAAAAATTAGCTAGTAGAAAACATTGAAATCAATAAACAAAAATGGTTTTTGGAATTTGAAAGAGATGAATTGTCAAAAACGGAGGGAGAAAAAAAAAAGAAAAATCTTGAAGATTTGTCAGAAACGGAGGGAGAAATAGAAAACGAACAAACTGAAAACCCGCCAAAAGAGGAAGAAAAGAAACGAAATGAAAGTCAATCGAAACTTGTTAAGGAAACAGAAATAGAACGAAGTGAAGAAATACCCAAAACAAAAAAAGAAAAGAAACGAAAACGAGGTAGACCTAGAAAAATCATTAATTGCAATCTGAACGGAAAGAAAATTGATGAAAAGCTTAAAAATGACCCAAACTCATCACAAATAGTCAATGAATTTGGAATAACAATGAAAGCTTTATTGGTATTTAGTAACAACGATGAGAATCAATTTGTTCAATCCCGTTTACAAAACGAACTGTATCATGCTCTTATAGCACAAATAAATAATGATCCTATTTCCTATAAAGATGCCATGAAAACAAAAGAAGCAAAATTATGGCAGAATGCAGTCGATGTGGAACTTAGAGCAATGGAAAAGAATAAAGTGTGGGAATATGTAAACAGACCGAAAATTTTGCCAAATGGAAAAAGGCCAAATTTATTAGATTCAAAGTGGGTAATGAAGAAAAAGACAGAACCAGATGGTGGTATAAGGTATAATGCACGATTGGTTATATGAGGTTTCTTAGATACAAACAATTACGATTTGAAAGATGTGTACGCCCCTGTATCACGATTAGCTTTAGTGAGAGCCGTGATTGCGATTATAAACAAACTTGACTTAGAAGTATGCCAACTTGATGTCAAAACGGCATTTTTAAATGGAACAATAGAAGATGAAATTTATATGGAGATACCGGAAGGTACAAATGTTTCAGAAGAAATAAAAAGAACTAGATTATGTAAATTATTAAAAGCACTTTATGGATTGAAAATTAGCCCGAAAAGATGGAATAAACGTTTCACTGAAGTAGCAATCAAAATAGGTTTAGTAAATGATGACATTGAGCCGTGCTTATTTTATTGGATAGAAGGAGATCAAATTCTGATTTTATTATTATATGTTGATGATATGTTAATTGCTAGTAACAATGAGAAAAAGTTGAACGAAGTGAAAGTTAAGTTACAGAAAGAATTTGAAATGACTGACCTCGGCATTCCAAGAGAGTTTCTTGGAATGACGATAATCAGAGATAAAACTAATAAGAAAATTACTCTGATACAGAAAAATTATATAGAAAAATTATTGAACAGATTCAAAGAAAATGATGTATATCCTAAGAGAACACCAATGGTAACAAATCAAGTAGCAAATAGAGAACGACGTGAACGAGAAGAATCAAACGATAAAGAGAGTCTATTAGAAACTGAAAATATTAAAAATCTACCTTACAGAGAAGTTTGTGGATCGCTTTTGTATTTAGCAAACGCAATACGCCCAGATATTCTATATGCAGTAAATGTTTTGTGTAGACATCAAATCAATCCGACAATTCACGAATGGAAAATGGTCAGACAATTACTTGGATATCTTATGAAAACAAAAGGCTTGGGCTTAACTTATTATAGTAGACAAAATGATTTGCAAGCCTTTTCTGATGCAAGTTTTGCAGACTGTAAAGGTTCATTAACGACTTGTGGATATGTAATCAGACTTTTTGGAGATTCAATAGCTTGGAGAACTCACAAACAATCCTATGTTGCATTGTCAACTTGTCAAGCTGAGTACGTTGCAATGTCTGAAGCTTGTCAAGAGGCAATTTCTATTGATCAATCTTTGAAATTATTATTTAAGAAATCTTTTAGCCCAATGACTTCATGGTGTGACAATAAAGCAGCTGAAACGAATGCCAAAACGAGTGGAGGAAATAAACTACGACATATGACAGAAGTGCGCGAACATCACGTAAGAGAATGTGTGAAACGAGATTTAATACAAGTAAAATGGATTCGCTCTAGAAATCAGATGGCTGATATTTCTACGAAACCCTTATCTTTCCTTTTGCATGAACGATGTGTAGAAAAGTTGATGAATGCAAATTGGAATCATAAAACGACGTGATATTGGAATAATCATTTACTTTTTCTGTTTCAGATCAAAAACCTATACAACAAACAACGATATTGACAAATATGAATCACAAATTATATGAACATAAGATTACTAGTTAAAGACAAAAATGATTGTATTTTTGTATTGATGTGTTCTAAGTTGATATGTATATATATGCGGGAGGGAGTGTTAGAATATACGCATATATATACATATATATATATATACATGTTCTGTGTTACTTAGCAACGGTGTGCATCTATCTAAACAAGTCTTGACGACGCTTATTACTTTTGGACTTCACTTGAATACGAGAGTTTGTACGAGAAGGACGAATAAAGAAGTTTGTTAATTTTATTCGCTCGTGTTTTGAATAAAATCCCAACAAAAGCTTGAAGATAGAACTTGTCATTGTTAGATAGAGATAAGATCATCTTGTCAAGTTTGGATGTTCTGATATTAGTTAGTTCAATTCTACAGTAAACGCTATATCAATTCACTCACAGTTCTCATTCGAGTGTCTCATCTATCACTTTGTAAACTGATATCCGAGTCTACACATGACCAACACTTCAAAATCTTTTCACCTAGCAGTGATTGCCTAGAAGTCTTGCATGTATACTAACAGTGTTGCAATGAAAAGACCTCAAAGCATCAATAGCCTGCACCAGATAGAAGTCAATGAATCTAAGTTGATGTCACTATTCTATCGTTCCCCTCTCAAAGTCAAGGGTAAAGTATTTCTTCACCGATTCCAGAAGAATATTATTTAAACAGTGTGGGTATAGACAATTCAATTTAGACTTTGCATGATTCAAACATGAGATATGTAATTAGCCATAAATGATTGGCAGTACTTTAAATGATCACTAGCACAATATGTGACTTCTGATTATGCCTCTATTCTCACTGGAGAGGCTCTGAGTTGACCAAGTTCAGCACGGCATAGAACCGAATAAGCTGCAAGCCCTACGCTTGTATAGTGCTGAGATTCCACTGATGTGAAACGATTACTGTAGAAATGTCAATCGCATGAAAAAGCATGAGATCAGTTTATACCATACAATGTCTTCCAAGAATAAATGAGACAAGAGAACCATGAATCGAAATAGTAAGACTCAATTTCAATTCATTATGATCAACTCAATATACGAAAATTTAACACATTTAGAGTCAAGGGAGAATACTTTTTCGGGTCCACATATGAGCAGCAACTTGAAGCAGTGAATCCTAAAACTATTGTGTGAAAATGTCTCGGCCTCAAAGTATTGCTGAAAAAAATGCAGATAAGGCACATTCGCAATAACGGTACTTTTGTCTAGTCCGATTCCAACGAGAGCGTGAAAAGACGTAGCTTGATAGAGGACTGGGCAAGAAGACCACCACCGGTGCACCAGGTCGGGCGTGGAGCCCCGGGCGTCGTGGTGCACAGGCACACAGCACATGTTGGCGACGTCGTCCAGGATGACACGCAGCTTCTCCCCGTAACACACGCATTCATTCAAAGAGCACCGAGAGTCCAGGGCCAGTGCCCAGGGTGCTCGTCGACCTCGGCACCGGTGTAAACACAGCGTGATAAACGACGACGACGATCAGATCAGATGCTGCACATCAGCGCAGCAGACAAGTTTTTTGAACGATGATGCGTCTGCGCGGGGCTTCTCCTCTTCTCCCTCGACTGTCCCCTCTCCGCCGACCACCCGCCCGTATGCTTATACACGGGGACACTGCGAGCAGTTTTTTGGTACTTCAACGTAATTACTTCGATTTTTTTTATAATTGCTTTTGGTGGCCCAAAATTCAAGCTTCAATTTGAGCCCGTGTGCGTCCCTCCAGCAGCTAAATTCGCGAAGATCTGGGCACTTCTGTAAGTATACGGAGGGAGGAGTGGGGGTGGAATTGGGCTACTTTGAGGGCTCGTAATTCAAAAACGCAACCGGGCCAAAATTCGAGACTTGGACAAGCAATTACAGCCAATTCCGGCCTACCACAAGCATATTTTGGCCCAATTTGGCGGGCCAGGTTCACAGAGGTGTCTGGCGGTATGTCTAGTCCAGACCAGGGGTGGGGGTAGCCTATAGAGGGGTGCCGTGTGAAGGGGGACTGGTAGCATGTTGACCTTGCTGTAAAGGCGCTTTGAAGGGTGACTCATATTTGAATTATTGATCGATGATATAGCAGACTTTCGTCCGCGGTCCTTTCTATATATTTCTTCCGTATTTTTTTGATGTGAAATGGCCGAGAGATGAAAGGCTGCTTATATATTTTAATTGAATGGGGGTGAAATAATAACATCAGATTTTCGAAAAAACCTAGAATTTATTTATATAGACTACAGACACACTTTTACATAAATGGTTATATTGGTGAATGATTTAATACGTAATCTTACTTCTATGATTATAGTTTTCATAATTATAGGAGAAGAGTTCACTGTGTAATATCCTAACCATAGAGAGTGTAGTAGTATGCTTCAAATTCGGTCGGTCCTTTACGCTGATGATTCTTAGTATAAATTACATAATCTCGATGTGCAAGATTGGATACAATGTGAGCAAGACTCGTGTGGAGTCTTTTTTTCAGATCTTTTTTCCATGGTTTTCTTGAAGATGGTCATACAGAGTTTGTCATTGTTTCGAACATCTGAGGAAAACAAGGATGAGAAACCGTCAAGAAAATTGTGACGAAACATATAGTGGAGAAATATAACGCAGTAGTTCCCCCAAACGCTGGACTGGATTGACTGTAGTTGTCGTTGGTTCCATATGAAGAAAGAGGAGTTCTTCTTGAGACGATCAATATGATGACTGACCGAGGGTGGCTCGCCGTAGCTATCGAAGGAGACGCCGTGTCCATTTTTATCTACCCATATAGCTTGCCAGTGTGAACCTGAAATAAGAACAAAAGATGAGTGTTTCTTCATTTATATGAATACAATCAGAGAGAAAGGATATGCGTACCAGGAAGATTATGGTCTTGTACGTTCGTCACGATGCAAGCTGGTCGGGTCCACAGCCGAGGTATTCGGTCTGCGGGATACACTCCAACGGTTGACGCCTGGACGCATTGGAGTGCTCGTAATATTTGGATTGAATTCATCCCACGATTCAAAGTATAGAGACTCGTCGTCTTCTTCTCCTTTTTCGGGTATGTTGGCCGTTTTGAGGTTCTTGGCTTTTTTCTGGGGGCCATGGATGGTTGTTTCTCGTATTTGTGTCTGCAGCCACGAGCGTAATTTGTGGACATAGAGAAGAGCACAGGCGAATCCTAGTCTCATGCCGTGGTAGGAACAATGATGTTCATCTGTTCATGTGAGAGTTTTGAAAGATGGACAACTGTAGTCTTCCAAGTTGATGATATGTCTGCCTAAAACACCTTCGAGTGGTCGAGCTTTTTGGTAGCCACGCACGTGGACATTTTGAGCGCCGCTACAAGTAATCCGGAGACTTTTGTAAACATCTTCTAGCACTGATTCGCCCCTCCACCACTCTAGGCCGTGATGTGTCACTAAGAAAAGTGAGTTTGTCGAAATAATGTTGCCGCAAAATTCGTTGAATTGATGCGGAGGTTTCACAATCCAGTGCGATGATAAATTGCCATTCAGAGCCGAGATAGCAATTTCTTTAGGTAGGAAAGCACCATTCTTGTCGTGGAAAGCTTGGATGTCGATGATGAAATCTTTGCACTCTATGGTGGCTCTGGACAAGTGGTGGAGTCACTCGCGTTCGAAGACTTCCTAGAGATGACTGACCGTTGTCGTAAAGGTGTGTGTTTGAATCCCCCTTCGGTGGTATGGGCGTGTTCGAGGGGGGTGCGCAGGAGTTGACGATCTATGAACCGTAGTCCATAATGACTTGACGAGTCGATACTATTTCCAGGATATTGTCGAACTCGGCGTATACGATACAATTGATTGTCTCTGTGAGGGCTTTGTCGAATCGGACTTCGATTCTAACATTACCGTGACGAACACATGACCAGTGGGTGCCACAATGAGGGGACATGTCGGGTGTTAGATCGAATGCGAACAAACAGTAGCCGTTTGGATAATCTGTTCTGTCTATGCCCGTACCCTCGCCCGAAAAATGGATTCCGTTACCGGAGAATAGGATGTGGTACGCCTCAATGTAGAGCGGGGATGCACTTTTGAAGCTTGGTTGTAACGCCTTGCTGGGTATCTGCTTTCCATCGACGTATAGGGAGAGATAGTTCATTGAATAGTTTTGGAAATTGAATGGATTTTTCTTGCGGTCACCCTAAAGGCTTTAGTATCGACAAATCCTAAGATTATGCGCTTTGGTAGATTCCCTAAGATGACATTTTTTATGCAATCGCCGAGTGCACCACTGTGCAGGGTGAAAAATTTGACTTCCGAGCGGGTGATGGGATATTCAGCTGTTGTAGTAGCCAAGGTTTCCGCATGAGCGATCAGCACTCCAGGGTTGATTTTCGTGCGGTCCATCAGAAGAGTGGCATCGGTGATGTTTACGGTGTACTTGGTATCTGATGCATCCATCAGGCAGAAAGCATCTTTTGAGCGCACGAGCCTGATTCTCACGTCCACCATATTAAGTAGGAGTCTATTTTGGTTGTAAACATCACCGTATAAATGACCTATCAGTTCCACAGTTTTACCTCCATTCACGAATTTCTGTCTAGTGATGAGCCCTTCATTTTTCCCACTATCGGGTAGTTCGTCTATCTCATCGGCAACATCAGCAGCCCACAGAGATGTAGTGAGATGTGATTCTTTTGCATCGGGCCCGTAGTTCAATAGAGTTTCGATGTATGCTCTGTATGGATATGCATTGTTGGCTGGCGGAACATGCTTCTGATTGAAATAAACATCCACTTGGCTGAATAAGGAATGTAAGAAGTTGTTCACTGGAGCTACTTTCTTATCGGTTACCTGCGTGTACGGTGTAATTTGCATATTGAGTTTGAGCATGGTGTGGGCCAGATCCAGATAGTCTTCACCCGTCCCGCTGACCAGGAACTCGATGACGCCATGATCCGATAGAGGTGTCAATGGCTTGTATTCGATGCACGATGTTCCTTCGATCGTTGTCTGGGTCATAGAAAGCGTGAAAAGATCGACTTCGGATTTGATGCACTCACAGCTTGATTGATGTAGTAACGCCATTTTAACTGAAAATGTCAGCTATAGTACTCGTATTTCTCTTCTTCCGCAAGGATCTAGCACGAGTTTTCAACTTTCTCAGTTTTTGCCCCTTCTTTTTAGTCAGTCTCTTGAGTTTTGTAGGGCGCTTCTTGTTCCGTTTACTGGATCTCTTGGCACCCACCCTTTTGCGTGTTCGAGCACTACGAACCAACTGTGATCCGCGTCGCGCAACCAGGGATTTATAGCCAGAGCCGCCCATTACCTCTGCTAGTTTAGCCGTAGCCTTACGTGTCAATATTTTTCCCGACTCTGCGGCACGATTCTTGAGGGTGTCTCTGAATGACATATTATTCTCCCCCACATCGTCCAATACGTTAATACCTCTTCTGAAGGCTTCTCTCCCTACAACTTGTGCACCTCTGGTTAAAAATGGAATCGCTTGTCGAAGGAGACCGCTCAGAAAAGCACAAATGCCGTGGCCGGGTTGGTTCCTAGACCCGACAAATACGTCATCGACTCCACGCCCGCCCCCTCCATCTTGACCCGCGTAACTGCCGTAATGACTCATGATTAAAATTCACGTTCGAAATGAAGTGTTATAGTCAGAGTTCCAAACTCGAATGCTATGGGATCAGCGAAGGCGTCCTTTATAACGATGTCTATTATCTGGAATTTATTGTTGATCAGAGGCGTGTGAGTGCACGGAGTGTATCTTTTCACTATTGTATTGCCGTAATTATATGTTTTTGCGTCGATATTTACGATACGTAGTAGGGGAACGTTCGCGTCACCAACCATACAAGGTTCACAGATATTCCTATAAATGAATAGTTAATCTCGAATAGCTCGTGCTAAACTAGCTGCATGCACACCGACTTCCATAATATCGATCAGATTTTCATCATCATCTCCGGTATCGGGCACGGGTTTCGTAACGGACCCGTGCTCAAACCCTGAAATGCGTTTGACAGCTCTCGATAAAATCACTGCTCCTTGGACCTTGTTCCCCACCGAAGGCTTGTAGTGCCGAATGCTCACGTATCCCCCTTGATCATCGTAGGAGAATTTCTGGAGCATTTCTCCTTTATAGAGCCTGAATAAGCTTTTATTGATTGCGTCGACAAGTGACTGTATGTTTCTATATACAATATGGGGGAAATACTCGCAGTCTTCTCAGCCCATATTTTGGGAATTTTAGGGTCAATAGGGGACTTTTGAGCGGAAAATGAGGGACAAATAAGGGACAAGATAACATTTTTTTGGATGGAAAATATGATTTTTTGGGACTGAGTTTTATCAGACACCAATGAACGTTTGTATACTCAGCTCATAACAGGAGGTGAAAAGCGCCGAGACATGTACAGTACCCGTCGAAATTAATGGAACACGCATCCCCACTGAAAATGCTCACGTACGGCGGGACGTGCAGCGGGACGTCAGACGGGACATGCGGCGGGACGTACCGCTGGACGTCCGGCGGGTGGTGACCGATATGGTCGATTTCCTCACCACCTGCCGCACGTCCCGTCTGACGTCCCGCCGTACGTTCCGTAAATAGAAAGTGAGTGGCAAAATTGATTCTTTGGGATGCATCCTAGGAAGACTAAGATGAGATACCGGATAATACTAGAGTAACGTATCATGTACGGCGTAGTAGATTGAAGGTATACTCGAGTGAATCGAACATTGAACAGTTACCACCCCTTTGTCAAACATAGTGATATGAATTAGTCATCATTCATGAGGTGAGAGCTATTCTGTCCGAATGAGTGCGACAAACCAGACCTTGAAGATAAACAAATCATCAATCATCAGTTGATGAATTATGTATCAAATCATATGTTCTCAAATTGAGGAAAAAACGCGAATTTAATCATCAGTAACCTCATTATCCACATTCTGGGGTCTGAAAAGAAATTTTTGCATTCATTTCTGGTATTGTATCTCGCGGAAAATAAGAATCGCAATCTTAGATAATGTTATAGTTCCTCATTTGATTCAATCATATCTCACAGATCATGTGCATGCAAATGCATCGTTATGAAAATGAATCACAAGAAAATAAATGGATCAATCAACAGATTCAGATGACACAATATATAAAAATCACGTATCACAATAGATCGCATGTGTAAAAAAATCAATGAGAGCTCTCTGGTAACAGGTTCTCCATGAGTATGAGTCAAGAATTCTCAAGGAAATGAGAATCTTATCGCACGGCACAATCGTGTCACTACGGTTTTCAACTATGATTGGGGGAATATATCTCAAGTATACGGTATTCACAATGTTGATCATTCCGGAAGGACCCGCTGTCACCCCACTAAAAATGGGTGGCCGCCCAGGCGGGCACCAGGGCAGGCGCCCGGGAGGTAGCATGAAATCAATTATAGAGTCGGCCACCCGGCCCCAAAATTTTTTTTTTTGAAAAATCGATTCTCATATTTATGTTTTCCCGAAATCCCGAAAGATTCGTGGTATATGCAGTACATGATGATTACAACTGAATTCGTTTGTTCACATTGGATCTATCCCTTGATCTGAAGGGTACTATTACATGGTGTTGTTATCATACACTTATAGACTTTGTTGCATTATAAGTCCCGCCGCACGTCCCGTCTGACGTTCTGCTGCACGTCCCGCCGTACGTGAGCATTTTCAGTGGAGATACCTTCACTAAAACAGCGATTACTCGGACGTCCTTGGGTCTACGGCAACTTTACAAAAAGCATTCGAGAGATGAGAAAAAAAACTATCAATTAGTGTCTTCCAAAAATTTTTTCAACCCAAGACTCATGTTCTTGATTGGCTCCGAAAAGTGAAAAATTCTTCTTTTCCATCAATCATCGATCATTTATCGGGAAATTACGATAGCGTGAAAACCCTCACGAGATCTTGTAGCTCTTCCCAAGACCTTCAAAATCGTTTTTTTTTATACATTAGTCTACAGTTTTTTGCACCCGAGTTACGAGCGATCAAGTGAGAGTAAATTTACAGCGTTGAAGGTAGCGGAGATAAATGCGTAACCCATGATTTCGACGTAGGATCTACTGAAAATCATGAAACATGAATCAGTTATGTTTTAGAATGCACTCGAAATGACCTCAGACAGCTTGAAGAAGAAAAATCTCATACCCCTAGATCACCAGTACCCTCGACCCGCACCAACTTCTCTTTGCCAGATCACTCGTAATTCGGATGACAAAAACCGTAGAGTAATGTATAAAGAACGATTTCAAAGGTCTTGGAAAGAGCTACAAGATCCCACAAGGATTTTGCGCTATCATGATTTCCCAATGAATGGTCGATGATTGAGAGAGATGGAAAATCTTTCGTTTTTCGGAGCCAAGTAAAACCATGAATTTTGGGTTGAAAAAATTTTCGAAACCCATAGATTGATAGCTTTCCTTCTCATCTTTCAAATGCTCTTTGTAAAATTGCCGTAGATCCAAGGACGTCTGAGTAATCGCAGTTTTAGTGAAGGTATGCGTGTTCCATTAATTTCGACGGGTACTGTAACTACAAATCATTCTCTTTTATATCACCAGAATTTGGGTCGGGGGTCAGAGATTTTTTTCCAACCCTTAGTAGAATTGGATACATGTTGTGGAGAAATGTGAGGTGCACATGAGTTCCAAAGCCCCGAAAGTAGTCCGTGCTATTTTTGTTTCTAAATTTTGCAAGAAAATCGATAGTTCGATTTTCTGATTGATTACTCATCCATACAGGATCCGATGAAAAAGATATTTCCATACTTTGACTTAGAAAGAGCTGTTCTACGAAATATATATTCAAGTTCAGCAAACGTCGATATAACTCGAAAAGAAAACTTTTTTTCGAGAAAAACTGGAATTTCCAGGCATTTCTAAGTTCTACTTGATTTCACATTGGACATTTTCAATTTTCATCAGACAACAAGTTTTCCTACTGACTCATCATTTCTCGCATCATATTGATGTCCACTTTATGATTTTATTGCTTCCAACAGAGAGAATGACATTTTTGAGCCGCTGCGAGAGAACGGCTCAAAAAGGCATTTCCACCCTTCCGAGCTATAGAATACCATATGTTTCTCGTTTGTGAAAATTGACGCTTTTCCACAACAAGATACAAAATATCAAGCATAGCATACTATTTCATCATATCTGACAACGTGGTTTGTATCTGTAGTTAGGATATGATCCGGGTTGGTCAATAACGAGAAAAATATTTAATTCAACCTCTGCACTTTATTGGAAAATCACGCTCGCGAGACACGTCTGTATCGTAAGAAAAACCGAGAAGGTCTGGTCGGCTCCAGACGGAGCCTATATTTATATTTTCATCGATTCCCATTAATGATATATCTGTATATGGTGCGCATACTGTATACAGGTATATAATGAGGAACAATAAGTATATCTGTATATAATATGCATGCTATATATAGGTGTAGTAGAGAGAGAAGCTATTAGAATTTAGGGTGACATATATATAGTATTACTCATCTCTCTTACTGCAAGCAGAGACGCACAAATAGCTATATACGGAATAGCGTCGAGTCATATATAGAGGTACGAGACATTTTTGATCTACACATCTATACTCGAATATTCAACACGCCCCCTCAAAAATGGATCGGCGTTTGTTTTGTCAGAAACTTAGTTTTATAATATTTTCTATTTTATCGATGTACAGACGTGCTCCCTCGCGTATTCCGGGAGGTATACATTGGTCCAAAATTCGTTTGAAGGATCGAGGGAAACCCAGGAAAACCTGATCCGGATCACCAAAATTAGTGCATATTCAAATCATTTCTTCATTGTCAATCTCATTCCAGTCCTCAGCTCCTCAAACTTGGCTACTGGTAATGGTTTGGTCATCAGGTCAGCTAGTTGTGAACCTGTGGAAATATATTCAAGCCTTATTATCTTTCACTCGACTTGTTCTGAGGAAAAATGGTACTTGATATCGATGTGCTTTGATCTTTAGTGGCTCGTCGGATTATTTGCGATGTTTATACAACCATTGTTGTTTTCGTGAATCAAATTCGGCTTGGACACTTTGATATCGATACTAATAAGTACCCACGTTAAAATGGGGACACTGTGATCACATGTAAACACAGTGTCCAAGAACACTATGATCACATGTGAACACCTGTGAAACGATTGAAAACTTTTTTTTAATCCTGGGAAATTATTATGGTTCAATTTCCCGGGAATGTGAATAATGCTATTGATTTCACATCACTCGAATAATTCCACGAAGTCAATCTTGTATTCTGAGAAAATAAAACAAAAAGATTGAATTTTCAAGATTCAAAGGGGTGTTTGACAGATTGGGAATGAATCTGCATATTTAAAATGTTATGTTCCTCAAAATGAATGATATTGATTTCGAAATATGACAAAAGTTGGCCAAACCATCCCACTCCCAATGTAAGAATGGGGACACTATGGTCACATGTGAACACCTGTGAAACGATGTAAAATTTTTTTTCAATCCTGGGAAGTTTTATGGTTTAATTTCTTGGAAATATAGCATCAATAACTCACGATATTGATCTTACGTCGCTCGAGAAATTCCTCCAAGTCAACCTTATATCCAAAGGGAGAAATAAACTGGAGCCATTTTTTATTAGGAAAAATATCATAATCTTCAAGATACAGAGGGGTATTTGACAGATTGGTGACGAATCTGCATATTTGAAATGTCGTATTCCTCAAAATGAGTGATATTTATTTCAGAACAATAACAAGGGTTGTTCAACAATACTATTGTACTCGAAGGCTAGAATTTTTCCACAGAATCGACCCAAAATTCCAAAAGAGTCGAGTCTAGATAATTTTAGGAGAAAAAGACGAGAATCAAGGGTGAATATGATTTCTTAGTTCAATACAGATACAGATTCTCTCCGAAAAGCGACGAATATGCATACCTAAAAGCTAATATGTCAAAGAATAACGAATTACAGATTCTTCACTTTTTAGAGAGAATCTGTACCTGTATTGAACTAGAAAATCATATTTACCCTTGAATCTCGTCTTTTTCTCCTAGAATTATCTAGACTCGACTTTTTGGAATTTTGGGTCAATTCTGTGGAAAAATTCTAGCCTTTGAGAAGAATAGGATTGTTGACCAACCTTTATTACTGTATTGAAATAAATATCATTCATTTTGACGAATATTACATTTCAAATATGCAGATTCGTCACCAATGTGTCAAATACCCCTTTAAATCTTGAAGATTATGTTATTTTTTAAAATAAAAAATGGCTCCAACTCTTCATTCTCCCTTTTGGATATTAGATTGACTTTGAGAAATTTCTCGAGCGACGTAAGATCAATATCGTGAGTTATTGATGTTATATTCCCAAAAAATTAAACCATAAAAACTTCCCAGGATTGAAAAGGATTTTAGATCGTTTGACAGGTGTTCACATATGATCATAGCCACCCCATTTCCAAATTGGGAGTGGGATGGTTGGCCAATTTTTGTCATAATTCAAAATCAATATCATTTATTTTGAGGAACATTACATTTTAAATATGCAGATTCTTCCCCAATCTGTCGAATACCCCTTTGAATTTTGAAGAGAATTGTATATTTTCTTCTCAAAAAAATGAATTCAATTTTGTATTTTATTTTCTCAGAATACTAGATTGACTTTGAGGGATCATTCAAGTGATGTAAAATCAATAGCATTAGTTAGATTCCCAGGGAATTGAACCATAATAATTTCTCATGATTAAAAAAAGTTTTCAATCGTTACACAGGTGTTCACATGTGATCATAGTGTTCTTGGACACTGTGTTCACATGTGATCACAGTGTCCCCATTTTTACGTGGGTCCCTATCACAAACAAGGGAATTTTCAAAGTCCATTTCCTAGCATTTTTAGATATATAGAACCTTCATAACGCGAAATAGAGGAGCTCTGACATCCCATGTATGAGATACAGTGGTGAAAAACTTCAAATATTATTTATTAATAATTTAATCAAACTTTTCAACAACGTCTTTTATAATGCTTTGAACAAATGAAATAGCTTCTCCGGTTATGATTTTCCGCGATATCTGAAATCGGATATTGGTTGCTGGTATTTTTCTGCAAATTTATAAAAAATAAAAATTTCAACCCCTGACAATTAGGGGATGAGATACGATTGTTTTTGGAAAAATCATATCTCACTGAATTGTTGCGCAGTTGAAAAATCCTTTGAACACCATGGAGTTTATACCGGGGAGTTTCTAAAAAAAATGATCTGGCTTCATAAGCACGTCGTGTGAAAGGGTGCAAGCACCCAAAAGTGGCTGTGCGCCAGCCACGCGGGGTGAGCGAACATGTGTCGGAGTGGGGGAAGCGGGCAAAAGCCGCGCGAGAAAGGTGAACTGAAATCGATTCACGAGATTCAAACTCGCCATGACCCAAAAAAACTATGATATCTTTGGATCTACTGGATGGAATTGGCCCATTCTTCTTCCATCTTAGGGTAGCTTAACGAAATACTGATGGAGGAATAGTTGTTTACCTCGGGAAGGGTGACATTGATGTGTCCATATTCATGATCCTCAGAAAATCTTTATTTGATGACAGTTAAAAATCTACAAGGATACTCAAATACTGTTAGCAATAGTTAATGATGCATTATCATGAATAATACATATAATACATACATTGAAGCTCTCAAGTAATTCACAGATCTTTCAGCTAAAATCCACAGGTCTTTCAGCTTTGCCAATGCGCAATTAATGAAACTGAAGAAGAGCCTCGAGAAAGGCGGATCTCGTATTCAGAAGTGAGATCATCCCCTCCATAGGTGTGCACCGTCAAGTTTTCCGAGGAAAATTCACTCTGGTTCGAGGAAATCATGGAAAATGAAGTATTTTGGCATAATCAAAAAGTCAAACCTGTATTTCTTTTACTTTACGTGCGCATTAGCTGATATGCGCATAGCATGATGAAAATCTGTGAATTTTCCGCGAGAATTATCATTAGGAGAGAAAATTTGTTCATAATAATGATAATAGGCACCAGATAGCATTCAAAAGCTGGTTTATAGACTCCATGTATCCAAAAGTATACCGCAGACTTGATCTCGTCCCCCGATTTTTGCACTCTTTCGCTCAGAAATCGGAGATTTTCCAGACTTATTGCAATCCTATCGATACCAGCATAGAGTGGACTCCATCCTCTCTGAAATGCACTTGGTTACTCTTCGATCAAGTCACCAGATCCAAATCTATCCGATCTAAGAGGCGAAGCGATCCCCGCCCATATAAGCCCCTTGTTAACCGCGTCAGATGCTTTTCACGTGTATGCAAGGCCACGGCCTGGGTTTTTCGGGAAAGTTGTAAGGACCTTTTCCATGGGAAATTTTGTGATCTACAACTTTGCCCTGATGAATTATGCCCGGAAAATGCATGATTTCCAAGATATTGACGAAAAACTCTAATTTTGCAGTATAAATTGTTAATAACTTATGACGTCACAGGAACTCGAGCTGGTAACCTCTATAAATCGATTCAGCGGGAGAAAATAAATGAAAAATCATGAAGTTACTGTGTGGGAATAAAAGTGGCCACGGGAGCATAGGTGGGTGCCCGGACTAATGCTCGGGATGCTTTACTCAGACATTCACGCCACGCTATACTTGTCTCTGTGAGAAAATAGCATTTTCATGAGTTTTGACGCAACAGTCACAGTTCATCCAACGTAAGTATCTCCTGCAGAAAACACTCCTGCAACCTTCGACAACATGGCACTTTATGTTGAGACATACAGTCCCTACCATAAATAATGGAACACGTAGGGTCTCACTCAAACAGCGATATCTCCGATTTGATTCGTCGTACGGGAATTCTGAAAAAAGGGTTTTGAAGAGCACAAAAAAATCTGTCGATTTATGGGTTTTGATGATTTTTTACGTGCTTTTCAAGTGCCCGTACATGTGGTTGAAAATCAGAAAAAATTTTCCTTCAATCAATCACCTACAATTTTGACGGGAGTGATTCAATCACAAAAATACTCACGGGATCTTGTAGATCATTCAAGAATCTAAAAATTTGTTCCTATGTAAAATTTTTGTACGACCCTTCCCGTCTGACTTACGAGCTCCGGAAGAAAACTTCGCACTAACATAGGGTGTTTATGGAGATACCGAGTCTGGCACCTGTTCAATTGTCTCTCGCTCTATTCAGGGGCAAAATCGAATTAGAAAAATATCATGGCATATGATTTCGACGTAAAATGTTCTGATCTTTCTGAATATTTCATCAGATTTTGTCTGAGATTTGAGATAACAACGATTCCTCGGAATTTGATGTGAAAATTGATAAATTTCGTGTTTTGCTCCCATAGGTCACATTTGAGACAAAATCTGATGAAATATTCTAAAAGATGAGATCATTTAACGCCGAAATCATGTGTCATGATATTTTTTAAATCCAATTTTGCCCCAAAATAGAGCGAGAGAAAACTGAACAGTTGCCAGTCTCGGTATCTCCATGAACACCTTATGTTACTACAAAGTTTTCTCTCGGAGCTCGTAAGTCAGACGGGAAGGATCGTACGAAAATTTTACAGAACACCAAATTTTTAGATTTTTGAACGATCTACAAGATCCCGTGAGTATTTTTGTGATTGGATCACTCTCGTCAAAATTGTAGGTGATTGATTGAAGGAAAATCTTTTCTGATTTTCAACCACGTGTACGGGCACTTAAAAAGCACGTAAAAAATCATTAAAACCCATAAATTGATAGATTTTTTTGTGCTCTTCAAAATCCTTTTTTTTAAATTCCCGTACGACCAATCAAATCGGAGATATCGCTGTTTGAGTGAGACCCTACGTGTTCCATTATTTATGGTAGGGACTGTATATCCATCTGAGGAAAATTCTGATAGGTTTGAAATTCATATCCCGGCGAGCTATCCCAAAATGGAAGGAGAATGGTCCAATTCCATCCAGTAGATCCAAAGATATCATAGTTTTCTTGGGGCACGGCGAGTTTGAATCTCGTGGATCGATTTCGGTTCGCCTTTCTCGCGCGGTTTCTGCCCGCTTCCTACACTCCGGCACACGTTCGCTCACCCCGCGTGGCTGGCGCACAGCCACTTTTGGGTGCTTGCACCCTTTCACACGACGTGCTTATGAGGCAAGATCATTTTTTTTTTTTAGAAACTACCCGGTACGACCCATGATGTTCAAAGGATTCTTTAACTGTGCAACAATTCAGTGAGATATGATTTTTCCAAAAAAGAATCGTATCTCATCCCCTAATTGTCGGGGGTTGAAATTTTTTTTTTAAATCTGCAAAAAAATACCATCAACCAATGTCCGATTTCAGATTTCGCGGAAAATCATAACCGGAAAAGCTATTTCATTTAGTTGAAGCATTAAAAAAGACGTTGTTGAAAAGTTTGATATTAAATTATTAATAAATAAGATTTGAAGTTTTTCAAATATATCTAAAAATGCTATGAAATGGACTTTGGGAATTCCCTTGTTTGTGATAAACGATTGTAAAAACGCGAACAATAATCACTCAAAGACCTTGAGAGAAGTCACGAGCACGTCCAAAATTGATTCCTATCCAAACTTAGGTATAATCTGGATCTTCGTCGAGGATTTTCCGAGTAAAAAATTGAGGAAATGAGAGCGATTAAAGACAGCTTTCCTCAGTTCACGGACGAACAAATGGAAATAGAGAGATCTACCTCGGCTAAAGAAATCCATCGACTTTAAGCCTACAAACTTGTCAGGGAACTTTTTCCTGCGAGGATACAATTTGCTTTTCTAGAGCTCGAAAAGCGCGTTTTCCGAGCTAAACTAATTTTTTTCACCAACTCCCCTTACCAGGTACCGCGATCTACGTATACTGGATCATTGAAATACTTCAGTACAAGCCTTTCATCAAATAAAATTGCACCATCGGATTTTTGCACAAAAGGGCTTCTTTGGAATCTAATTCTCCTGTACTAAGTCGTGAAGTAGCTATAAGGTCTCCAAATGCTCATACTCCGAAAGAAATGGGAATAACCGAAAATTTTCAAGCTTTTAATTTTGCCATTTTTCGTCATTGCACATCTAGTTATTGTCTCATTCCGTGTCAGAAAATTTTAGAGTTTGATAGAGTATTCATTTATTTGTTAGAAAATATTTCTGTAACCTGTGTTTTGCAGCAATGCTACCTGGCATGAGTCGAATTGATGACATATTATATCTGTGATGAAACTGACCTTGGATAGCTTCGACCAAATATCCTAGTTATATTTCTATTATGTCTTTTGATATCCAAAATTATATTGTCAGGAATTACCTTTCATATAAGAATATGTTGTTCAAATGTTGAATTGAGTTTTTGCCTTTATGATGAAATAAAGCTTATCTTATCTTATCTTATCTTATCAGGTTGACCCCGTGGAAAAATATTGAGATTTCATTCGTATAGTACTACAGGTCGAGAATAGATATAGGTATACAAGGCCACGTAACGAATATCGGGTGCAGTGAAAGGCCGAAACTGGAGGCAATGCGAGCTGCGCAGCGCCTCCACGCCGGCCGATGCTTATTATAGGCGCAAGTGAGATAGAAGACGGTACGAGTGGAGGCCAAAAGCAGTGCCGTACATATATTTCCGTGCTATTTGGCCGTGTAATTCCGTGAATTCCGTGCGCATACTTGCCACAATGTGCCCTTATGTACTTCAAATTTTGCCGCGCAGCCTCGATAGAGGGTGCTGCCAGTTTTCCGGATGGAATTTATTGGGCCAATCACAGCGCGTCTTCTTCGTTGAAGAAGACGGAACTTCAACTTGAAGAAGAAGTCGGCCATGAGGCCAGTTGTTGGATAGCAGTTGCCCAGAGTACACGCGCTTTGCGCCCTTCGCTTTTCAGCAGCCATTATTCGTGCCGTGTGTTCCCCAGGAGTCCCGGAGGACAGCACACGAGACTTCAAGAGTCTACATAAATCAGAACCAGAGAATATTGATTATCGAAAGTGATTGAAAATAACGGTGAGTCCTCTTATTGCTCATTTTATTAATGTGAATTCCCTCGTCCTGGCCGAAACTTGAGCCTCGTGCGCGCGTATCCCCTGCCGACTCCCAGCCGATCCGGACTCCTGGGGGACCACGTGCTAAGGCCGAACAGTGCGGGAAAATTGTAGCACGCCCTGGGGGCCGCGAACTGTGACCAGAGGCCGAAGTCGAGGTGAATCCTCGTGAAGACATAGTGCGCGGAGCATATAGTGCCGTTGGGGGAAAAGTCGCGTGGAACTTTGGGGTTGCTGTCGTCCGGACGACGACGAGCAAGGCCGTACCATCAGTGGATCGCCACCCTGAGTAACCGCGGCATATTTGGTCAGTGGAATCCGGTGATCGCGGAGCTCGGGCACCATAAATTGGAGCAGTTGGCCATTGTTCCAACGTGGAAAATATTCGTTGCGTGGAGCGGCCATTTTAATTGAATTTCGGAGCAGCGTGCTCCGCGAATTTGGAGTCCATCGTGAGCGAAGTTGACTAGGCCGCTGAGTAAATGACTAGGCCGATAGTGAATTGCCCAGGCCGTTAGTGAAGTGTTTGTACTTGCATTTTCAGGATATTGTGAAGTGAATTTTCGTGTTTTACAGGAAATCTTAAGAGACATTTATTGAGAAAGAGACGCTTTGATGATAATTATTGAATCTTCTTAAATATTTTTGGCCGTTATTTATCGGGAATTCCATATGTAAATTCATGTATCGCCGCGTAGAAGGAACGTGTACAGAATATAGGCCGAATTATATTATTGCAAAATCCTGATTTATTATTTGGAGTGCGTGTGTGAGTTTCCCCCGCCCTTTCTTTCGATTTTCAGGTGGATAAGGTAGGAAAAGAACGAGTGATGCAGTGAAGCCGAGTTGCTGTTAAAATTTAGAATTGCGTTCGCCGAACTTTGCGCGCGAGACCTGCGATTTAGGTTAAGAGTCCGTCGAATATAAATTAGTTGTGCTGGCAATCCATTTACCATGTCACACAATATAATCTCTGAGACTCAAAAAAGGGAATATTTGAAAGCCTTCAGTGAGGTCTCGGAAACGTAGCTTCAATACGACATTATTGAAATTTCCGCTGGAAATTTTTTACCATGTATATTCCACAGTGACGAAGTTTGTGAGTTACTAAGAGTCAATCTAAGAATTTATCTGAGAGCATTTATTTATCACAAGCATTCCCAATCGGATTGAATAATGAGATAACTATGTTGATTGAACAAAACGTCACTGAATAGGATAAGAGAGCTTCATCATAAGAGAGGAGAAAATGGTTGGAAAGATTCGTTTTTAGAACGGAGTAAGCATCACTTATGGCATCTGAACCTTTGGAGTAATGGTCTGGGTGACTGCTTCTTAATCCATAGGTGAGTGCCCCCACCGATGCCAATTTTACCAGGAATATTAACTTATCCGAGTTGTAGATGTCAATCTATTCATCATGAATTTCAACACTATCCTGATGATGGAATGTTAAAACATAGTACTCTGAAGTGCATTTGAGTAGGTTTTTATTTTCATATGAATAATTCGCATGAGATTCATAGAAGGAATCCCTGTAGGAATCCCACGGGAGAATCTCACAGGGTCCCAACGAAAAAGCGTAGACTGACCGAGTGAGATCCGGGTAAGAGTCGTACTGACGAGGAGAGCATCAAATCTGCGGAACACGGATCTTGATGAAACTCTGTGAATCATCTTATGTCGATAAAAATGAAGGTTTGATCCAATGGGCTTCCTCTCCCGAGAAACAGTCATGAAGATCAGCATTATTGTCCATATAGGCCCATGTTAAAATGACGCATGTATGGGCTATTTCGGAGCATTTCACCTAATGCCTGCACCAGGGGGGTCTAGAAAAAATCCCGAAAAATTTTGTCGAGCAGTAATATGTTGAAATAGTCCGGAAGAATTTTTTTGGATTTTTTCGAAGGACTCCATGGGTCCTAGAGTCCACAAAAGGTCCATTTCAGGCTCTTTTGAGCTTATATTGAGAAAATTATAGCTCCCACTATACATAATTTTTTTGAGCGTACTTTGGCGCATTTTCCTCGGTAGAAGTAGTACTTTTGAGAAGAAAATTCCCAAGCTTGATTATCCAGCCTAGCAACTCCTGGGAGCTATTTGTTGAGAGCAGATTCTAGCGATTTTTGAGCTTGCTTCGAAGTGATCTAGCTCCTACTACTACCCTGGTAGAAATTTGTCCAGTAAACTTAGTTTGGATCCTAGATAACAGCTAGTTTGAATGGTCACCGAACTAATGGTTGGTAAATGGCTAGAATTGAGCGACGTTCATGGTCGAATTATGGACTACTCTTTTGATGGTCAAAAAATGGTCATTTCCTGATCATGGTATCTAGCTATGAATAATGGTCAAATTTTGGCTAAAAAATGTCCACAATTTATTGGAGTGTACTCTCTCAACATGAATCAGCTATTTTAGCTGATTTGCAGCTAACGTAGACGGGTTTTCACTGAAAACCAGCTACAATAGCTGAAAATCAGCTAAAATAGTTGATTGTCAGTCGAAATCCGTTCGTGTTAGCTGATTCATGTTGAGAGAGTAGTCAGTGGAGGGGGTTGAGCGTGGGCAGCAAGACGCCATGAAGGACGCCACCAGTATCAACCAATATGAAACCGAGCGGCAACGAGGCAGCACGGCTGGAGTGAACTGCGATGACCTGATGCGGTCTAGAGGAGGAACATCACAGCAATGACAATATTTGTTTGTGTTTTGAATGTGCTGTCTACTCTGTGTTCCATCTGGAGCACGAAATATATAATCAGAATAGCTGGTATCCACTTTCGTGTCCGAAATAATTCCGGAGTCGCATGGAAGCTCGTGTCGTTACAAGTTTTGTGACAGTATAAGCTCGTGTTTTTAACGTGTTGTCAACACACAAACCATTTCATCAAAATTATACTCCATATTCACCTTTGTGTCCGAATACTTCCGGGGTTGTGGAACTATGCTGTTGAATGTTTTGTGGTTTGGAGCATGATTGGATTATTTATTGATCGGAGCAAAGTAGCATATGATCTAAAGAAGCAACCTAGAGTCAATTCAATCACGAAGTTTTTCGATAGCGTCACTGAAGAAATCGGAGCAAGCAGCAGTTGGAGACACCAATCTGTTCATCAATGTTTGATTTGATTCAAATGAGTAGAGGGGCTTATCACTCAACTCCGTCACTCAAGCAAGACTTTCTATCAATGTCAGTATTACGGCTTTTCTCCAATCCCAAGACAGTGGAACTACATCATGCATATTGGAGTAGTCGTGAAACAATCGGAGCAGTTACACGTCATTATGAAATATTGGAGCACCTGAATTCAGACAGTTTATATGGCCATTTTTTGTCCATGAATCATGGTTAAGAATAATGTTTGCTATCTAGTTGTTTACACCGTTTTATCTGGTGTAAAATTTGTCTGTTAATCCTAGCCATATTTTGGAAAGCGATGCAACATAATGGTTGTTAACTGGCAAAAAGTTGGAGTGAATTTCTACCAGGGTATCAGTTCAAAAAATATTGACACCTCGAGAATTTTTGCTATCCTGGCTTCAGAAAAATTCGGTAATTTTCTTGACTGGGATAATAACAAACCATATTGAGTTGCGGCCATGATTTAATCCTTTTGCAGTCGATCGGATGATAACTGCGGCCATGGCTGTTATCAGAATGTGAGAAAACGCAGGTATAAGGCCCATTTCAAAGGTAGCTCGACTTTCGGATGCTGTAGCTCTGCCAAAAAGAAAATTTTAGCACACTGCAAGAAATTCAGGTAATAGATTTTCAACTTATCAATAACCTACAACAAGGACCAGCCGAAAAAAATTTATAACTTTTGGAGATAGTCCAATTTTTGGTAATTCGAGATCCACTGGAGATATAGACTTGATTCAAAAATAGAAAAATCATGAAAAAATTCTGGATATCAAAAATGATAATGCAATATCAGATTTCAGAGGAACAAACGAGAGGCGAGGTCGCAAAGTTTCAAAAAAATAAAGTCCGCGCTTATTGTGAGGCCTTTATTGTCCTTCATGACCGGGGCCCTTCGAATCGTCGATGAGCAGGGCTACCTGACCGAGGACCATAAAAGTCATACACTTGCGGCCCCGGAGTCAATTGGGGTACCATCAGTCTGCTGCAATGACTCTGAATTCCCGACAAAAGGAACGATAAAACCATTTCGAGCGCGATTTGGGCCTTGCGTCAATAGCAAATGTCTTTGATCATTAGTGCGAAGATTATTATCAGCGATAGACTAAATTGACGATAATCCTCAGCTGTCCTTCGCATCATCAGAGTTCTACGATCACTACTTATGAGTATTTTTTTCGAGGATCCCTCATGAATGATTGATAACAGATGACCAGTCCCTTATCTTTATCATCTCAATGTACTACAATTGGATATCATTTAGATTGATAAGATGACAATCACTGGTTATATGATTGATCTATTATCTTCTTCGACCAATGATTGGTCTTCACTGATTGTTAACAAAGCGCTACCACACGGAGATACATTCATGTTCATGATCCCGCATAAAAATAGATCCTATTGGCCATATACCGCCGCAATATTAGCAATTGTTATGGCCAATCTATTGGCAATATATTGGAAAGATGATTACCAATATAGCTCCAATATTGCGGCAAAGAGCACTATTCAATATTGCTCCCATATGTGGCTAAACGATTATTTTTCTTCAGAAAAACCAAATTGAATATACTGCGTTGACAGCGCAAACAACAATGAATGACGATGATGGCAAGTCTAACTGCATAGATTGCCTGCTATTGCTTCTCAAAAATTGAGAATGAAATTGTCAATTGAGAGGGGAACTCATATTGGAATGGATTTATTTCAGCCTCACTCACAATCTACATCGGGTCGATAGCTGGTGAATCTCGATTTCCGAGAATGCAGTCAAAAATAGGATTCAATCACAGTCATTGGCAGAATTCGTCACAATTTTTCTATAAAATATCACATCACAGATCTCACTAGGCATGCTTGACCCCAACATACGAGTGACGTAGCATCAATCAAGCGTAGAACAACAGCATTTGAGAATAATTAAGAGGCACGACACGTTCAATTAGCTAATGTTGTGATCTTGAATCTACCAGGCCAGAATCAATTGGCAGTTTGGCTGACGAAAAATTGACCAGCTTTTCTCTCTCGTATGTTCCCTCCTCTATTTGTGTTGATCTCGCCGAGCCGCTCATCTCTCGACCTGTAAAATACAATGCAACACATAGCATCAGATTTCTTCAAAATGGAACGATATCGCAGTCAGACACGCGTAATATCATAGCAAATGGAGCACAAAACTTCGAGCCTGGCTGAAAGTGCATTACACTTCTGCACTTGATATTATAAAATTGTCCAAACTGGCCGGAAAATGTATCTGACACGCTACGCACATATCACATTCATTGAAGGTTATATCCAGAAGTGATTTTTTCAAGAGCTGGTTATTTATACTGATAAATTTGAGGTACTTATCTGACTCGTCGGCAGTTCTGATGACTCGATTGAAATTCGATTGCCGGTAGTCCGACTCTCACCGGGATTTTTCTCTCGAAACGAATTAGTTTGACGCACAAATTTAGTGCGAACTAGTTTGTTTACAGGACAAACGTCATCTTGCTTCAGATCAGTCTGCTTGGTTCTCGCGAAGGAAAATATCGCACTAAATTTGTGCGTCAAAATAATTCGTTTCGATGGGAAAATTTACGGCGAGAATCGAACTACCGGCAATCGAATTTTAATCGAGTCATCAGAACTGCCGACAAGTCAGAGAAGTACCTCAAATTTATCAGTAAAAATAACCAGCTCTTGAGAAAAATACTTCTGGATATAACTTTCAATGAATGTGATATGTGCGTAGCGTATCAGATAGATTTTGCGGCCAGTTTGGACAATTTTATAACATAGTGCTGAAGTGTAATGCACTTTCAGCCAGGCTCGAAGTTTTGTGCTCCATTTGCTATGATATCACGCGTGTCTGACTGTGATATCGTTTCATTTTGAAGAAATCTGATGCTTTGGGTGCATTGTATTTTACAGGTCGAGCGGTGAGCGGCTCGGCGTGATCGACGCAAATCGAGGAGGGAACCTACGAGAGAGAAGAGCTGGTCAATTTTTCGTCAGCCAAACTGCCAATCATTATTAACAGTGAACGTTGCTGCAACGTTGCAGAAACGTTGCTCTGAAACGTTTGCAACCAAGTCTGCAACTTGCGGGGACGTTACCACAACGTTGCTGCAACAGGCTGATGTCCGCCCAGGATGGTTGCTGCAACCAAAATTGCAACCAACGGAAGATCGCAAGTTTGTTGACGGTTGGTCGCACGAAAGTTGCAAAATGGTTGTAGAAACGTTGTTGCAACCTTCGGTCTAGCTTTCCTTTGGCTTGGAGGCCAAATTTGGTTGCAACTTTCATCCTGGCAACGTTGTTGAAGCGTTTCCACAACCTCTCGTGCATCGTTGCAGGAAACGTTGCAAGATAGGTCACAAAGTCGTTGCGGAAACGTTGCTGCAACTATCTTTGCGATCAATTTTCATGATTTATGGAAGAACGTTGTACCGGAACGTTGCCACAACGTTTCTACAACCTAGTAAGCAACGTTGCGGATAGAACTCCGAGCAACGTTTCCTGAGAAGTTGCAGAGACGTTGCTGAGACGTTACTGCAACTGTTTTTGCCACCAAGAGTTAATGAAGACAGGGAAAGGTTGCACTGAAACGTTGCCGCAATGTTTCTACAATCTACCGTGCAACGTCACCGAGAGTATTCGGGGCGAACGTTGTATGAAATGTTGCGAAGACGTTGCTAACACGTTGCTGCAACTTTTTTTGCAACAAAAACTTCGAAATCACATACAAGAGGTTGTACTGAAATGTTGCTGCAACGTCGCTGCGAGGAGCGAGGGTCGAAAGTTCCATGGAAGGTTGCAGAGACGTTGCTGCAACTTTCGTTGCAACCACAAGCCGAGAATCGCAAATTACAGAAGAATTTTCACTTAACTTCCTTGAACGCACCTGAAAGCGCCCGAAGGCGGAGGAAAAAGATGAGAATGATCCAACAAATGAAAAGAAGGCTTCCTACTCGCCTCTCGAGAAGTGATCGCTAATGACATTCTTTGCCGGCAGTGGGGTTCGAACCCACGACCTTTTGATCCAAAGGCTAACACCTCACCTCGTGGCCAGCAAGTCAGGTTACTTGAGGAGCAATAGAAGGCTCACTTGAAGTGATTATCCCGATCCGACGCGAATTTTAAAGGGTAAGTGTTTTTGATTTTCTTTCCGAATTTCAGTAAACAATGGGAAATCTTCAAAGATATATATATACACAAAGATCTGAGAGTGACTAAATTTAATTCTCATATAATCTATTGATGTACGACTTATTCAGACAAATAAATCACGGAACAGGTGGTTTTATGCCGAAAAGGAATTTACGCAGGGGTTTTCAAGGTTGCTGAATTTGGTCCTGATTTCATCGCTCCTCCACAATTGGTCTACCAGATTTGTTTAACCGAGTTGTAGAAACAATTAGAGTACGAAAATGTCTGGTGTCCTGGGGAAATATGTACTTAGGGTTTTGAGGGTCGCTGAACTCAATTCCGATAGAGTTATTGCTCGACAATTTGTCTAAGCATATACGCAAGACATATCCGTACTATTTTGCTCTGTTTCGTCGACAGAGCGTGAAATCAATGATATCTAACTTTTAAATTCTCGCAACCACTTTTTTGATCAAATTCACGAGTCAGCGCGCTTCGCAATGGAATTTCCAATGATTTGAGATTCGTTGCTCCTCAAAACTCACGATGATTAATGAATGGTTTGGAAATCCGCAATTCGAGTTATCGCTGCAGCATCATAGGAACCAGGTGGTCATGCATATATGCAGTTTCCCAAATTATCTGAAGAAACTTCAATTCTGAGACGCGATAGAGATCAAATGATTCAAAATCTCAATGCGTACCGCGCTGACTCAAGGATTTGATCCGGGAAGTGTTTGCAATTATCCGAAAATCAGATATTGTTACAATCACGGCCATGAAACAGTCGATTACCGTAAAATTGAGCAACTTCGGTACTATATCGGTTTTTCTTCTTCCTCTAAGGTGTATGCTTTGTTGTTGATCCAGGAGAATCACAATCAATTTCCCCATTCAATCCAATATCCCCTTGAACTGAATTACTCCTGTGATAATAATCCCCTGTGAAAAAAAAACTCGACGTTCAGTTTAAATCGCGGAAGAATTCAAGAACGATTGGAACAGATATGTGTGTATATTACTGGTTAGGGTGTACCAGACGCCCAATGGTTACTACTGTCTTCTCTACAAATCTGATGATTTGGGTTGAACGTTGAGTTGTCAAGTATAAGTCGGACAATATCAATAACTAGACAACTTATCTCAATTTTTGCACAGTTAAAATTTCCACATGAGTGGTGAATGGAACTTCACGGCGGTGTTGCCCGGCTACCGCATGTACTCTATACCGAAATTTCATTCAAGAGGATGTCGGATTCCAAAACTTTCGAGTTTCTAATCCATTCGACAAATTTCTGAGACATCGTAATTCTAATATTCAACGCCAATTCTATTTGGTCCATCAAATCGGCGTTACTTATTAGAATTGCGATATCTCAAAAGTTCGTTGAATGGTTTGAGAACCTGACAATAACGATAACTAATATGCAAATAGGATAGGACTCTGACATCCCCTCAATTTTCAGAGTTGAAGACAATGATTGGTTTTTCCTGCCATTTATTCAATTTCCGTTCCAACCAAACTCCATATATCACTGAGAAAGCTCCAGTTCATATACCCCGAATCGCCCTAATAAGCTCCCTCAAAAATATAATAGCGCGACGATTAAGTGGCTCGAAAGAACGATAAATTCATTCATTAGATGTATTTCATCAAATCGAGCGATAGAGTCAGAATATCGATGAGATCTACCTTATCGGTATAATTTGCATTTTTTGAATGGTCATGGTTCCTTGATTGACCGCATCGAAAGATTGGCACAAGAGATGAGAGAAGGCTTCCCCGAGCGAGTGAATACGCAATCGCCTCGGTGGTCTAATTGGTTAAGGCGCCGGTCCGGAGTTCCGGAGATTGCGAGGTTCAAGTCCCGCCCGAGGAAGAATTTTTTCATCTCTCGGTCAATTTTTCAATAAAAAATAAAAAAATCCAAAAAAAAACAATAAAAAATCCCTTCGTGATGCAGCCACTATGAAAGTGGAGCCTCGAAGGTCGCAGTTTGACATTTGTCAAACTGTGATCGCCGCCTGAGCGCGACGATTAAGTGGCTCGAAAGAACGATAAATTCATTCATTAAATGTATTTCATCAAATCGAGCGATAGAGTCAGAATATCGATGAGATCTACCTTATCGGTATAATTTGCATATCAAAAATATAACTCAAGATTTACAAAATATTCATTCCAATATTCCCATTTCCCTCATATCCTCTTCTCAATCTGTTTTCTCCAGCTCCAATGAACTGAATCAATACTCTGCCGGCATTCTGAATCGATTTGTCAATATCGGAGTTTTCAAAATTTGATCAAAATGATATAATTGAAATTGAATTTATCCTCGAAATATCACGAATTCCACAAGATACTCCCCTTTAATTATCTCTACCTCAACTGTACTGGAACTTCGCTTCAACTGACCGACTCATCTAACCCAAAAAACCCTAGTGTAGATGATCTGAATTGCTATAAGAGGAAATCTCGTAAAAATAAGTCATAAAATCTCATCGGAATTTCATTCCATGCTCGTATCTCCTTCTACAACAAATCCATCTACCATTTTGGTGGAGTAAATACTTCGCCAGCATTCTACATCAATGAGTTGATACCGGATTTCATTCAACTACGTTTAAACGTGGTCGAATAAAACTTTTCTTCCAAAAATTAAAATTCCCTCTAAAAACGCCATTTTGATCATCTTCAAACCTAGTCTATCAATTACAATCAAGATAGCCCGGGAAATGGTGTGCCCGGGATAGTTTATTATGTGACGAGTGTGAAGCACGAGTCGCCAACGACATTTTCTAGCTGTGCTACTGCGCAAATGCGACTTTCGACGAATTCTCGCGTAGCAAGGACGAGTTGAAAATCGAGTTTGCGATGTAGACAGCTAGAAAGCAAGTTTTCCCTGATATGAGCCTCTCCATGCATTCACCACGCAAACAGTGGAACATTGATGAAATATATCAATAAACCACCGTTTTTGAACGCAAGGAGGTCCTTGCTGTGGAGAAACCTGCTTCTATTCCCTCCCGGGCTATCAAAAATCCAACTCAACCAAACCTCAGACCTTGCTGAAAAAACCTCAGTTTTGATGCCCCAAATCCCCCTAAAGGTATTATCAGTGGAGAAAATAGAAAAAACTTTCATTTGTGTCAGATGAGTTCTCATAAGATCGTGGTGGAAGAAGATATTTTGGTGTAATAAAATGAGGTCTTAGCAATTCAAGTCCAATACACGTTATAATGAGTCGGATGCGAAACTACCGAAGAAGAACTGGAAAATCACTGGACTTAAATTTGGGTGGCGATCGACTAGCCCTAGTGAAGCTCAATTTGACGAGATGAGTGGCGTAGAAAGATTCCTAGCTGACGCATATAAAAGATAACACATGAATACGCATCTACAAACGTCAGGAATGATCAGTATCTCGTCAGTTCGCCCAGAAGGCGGTGATATCCAGAGTTCACTGGAGGCACTACTCAGATATTTTCTGACGATGATCCAGTACAAATACATCAGGAATCAATGCGAACTAAAACGATTGTGCGATTCAGTAGAAAAAGAGAAGTTCATGTCTCCTCATGGTCATGAATATGACAGTGATTGTAAGATCAACCCCCAGATTCACCCTAATAACTGGCAGATACGGCTTTGAGGCAGCATTCTGCTGATTTCTTCCCCAACTTGCCCCCCTTTTGCCGATCCCAGGGATAAATACTCGTTGGCCTTCCCGATAATTTTTTCTATATTTGTTATATTGGAATATGAGGAAGTACGCTGCTAAAAGAGATTAGCCGAATGCTTTCTCAAACCAATTTAATGAAATCAACATCTCATCTATCTGAAATTTGAAATGTCATAATTTTTCATTCAAATGAAAATAACGTTATATGTTTTCAAAATTACGCAATCATCAAAACCAAATCTTGATCAGAAAATCTTCAATCTCTTTGAATAACAAGTCAGTTCTCCTTCATCAAATTGAGAAGCTCTTTTTCTGGGAATTCACGGAATTTTGAGGAAAACAATTTATCATAGATGGTTTGTGCTTCTTTGGGTACGCTTTAGAAATTCCAGAAATATGGAGGACTTTCACAAGAATGTCCTGTGAGTGCTGTTGGAATATGAGGGTGTGCGGCTCCGTCCGCCGCTTTCTCGCTCTCTTCCCCTCTCCCCTCTTTCCCCAAGCACAGCTGACGCTGTGCGTCTGAGTGAGCTGCTGCCAGTCTACGGGGCATCCTTGTATAGAGAAGTACGTGCGGTCCCTTCTGGGCCCACGAATAAAGACGACGCCATTATACTACAAGTTCTCGTTACGATTTATTCACCGACTCTCACGCCTCAAAACCCTTCATGGTGGCAGATACGTGGTTCTGATCCACGGAGGCCCAGGGTGAGAAAGGTATATGATCGCGATCGCGACGCGGAAGTGTAAATCAAGAACGAGCCGCATCATTGACAGCATAGCCCTCCCGGGCGAGCAGGATCAAGCAGCGGGCGAGACAGCATCGGGACACGCGGAGACACGGCCTCGAGGAGTTGCAACGAGCAAGGTGTACTCGTGAGGGTGCGGTAACATCATGGAGCAGCGCAATTATACCTTGTGCCTCGACCCGGCCAACCCAAGCTTTCAAGGTGAGAGAGTGAGTGCGAGCGTGTGAGCATTTGTGAGGGCGGCACACCTGTTGCGTGGAAACCATCGGGGTTCCATCGGGAACCGGTTTCAGCCCCCTCCGGGCGAGCATGACGATCAAGCGCGCGAATGTAAAATGGCCGCCTCAGCGGCGTCACGAGGAAGGCTAAATAGTGCGCAACGCATCTCTCGCTCCGAAACGCGAGAAAGGCAGCCATGCTCGATGGCGAGCTATGCATTCGTGAAGAGACGCGCAGAGACGCGGCCCTCTGCAGTCAGTCACCGCCATGTTGCCAAGTGAGAGAAAGAGAGTGGAGCGTAGAGCAAGAATCCAACGGCAACAGTGGTGTGTGTGCGTGCGCGTGAGAGTGTAGGGGCGCGCGTGAGAGAGAGATGCGTTGAGCGAGAGAGAGAGAAAGAAAGAGTAGCGGAGAGAGCTCATAAGGACAATAGTGTGCGGGCAACATACGGGCTGCAGCTGAATTATCGACGACGGAATATATTCGAATCTCAAATGTAGAAAATGCCAGTGTCGGGATTCGTGGTTCAATGTATGTGGAACGGCATGTTTTCTCGATCGCACTAAATTGATCAAGTTTGATTCGTTATCGTTGCATATCTGCTGAGATGAAAGTAACTTGAAATGAAAGTTGGTGAAAGATTCAAACCGGCTGTTTTCGGGTCTCAAAATTGAGTGCCCGCCCTTCACAGTGACCCGCGTGTAATACCAACTTTCTTACAGATTGCTGAGCTGCTAGTCGGGATACTTGATGTTGTAAAATGATTCTATTCTTACATTTCAGGAATGATTGTTAATTAAGATATATAATAATATGATGACGTAGTAGTTGAGATTTGCATGAATTGAGATACAATAAATTAAAATGAATATTATTGGGGGTAACTTTGATCAAAGTTTGTGATGAAATTTTCGATTGTCTAGGTGACCGCGAGCTGATGAACATGTTTTGGGAATTTTGTATTGATGAGTTGGGACTTGCAAAATGTCATCCCAATGAAACATATACGATGAGAACGTCAGAAAACTCAATTCTTATCAGCACTCAAGACGGAGCTGAATATGTGATGGGTATGTGCACTTCAAATATTGTAGATCTACATATGACAGAAAGACTGTGAGATTCCGTGAGACTCTCGGCTCGTGAGATGCTTTCTCGGCTCTCAAAAGGTTGAAGTTCTAAGTGAGATGAGACTTGGGAAAAGATCGACTAGATTTATGACGAGTAAAATCCTCCGAGGATTATGATGCGCAAAATAAGGCTGTTCTCTAGTTCTGAAATTCCAAAGAGGGGTTGTCCAAAAGTGAGTGAGTTCCTCGCAGTTGGCAACTCAACTCGAGTGTTCATGTGGGCTACCTTGTGTTCGGGTAACTGCTTGTTTACTCGCTTCAATATGATTCTCTCTGTGTACGAGACAATTACATCGCAAGCTCGGAATTCACGGGATGAGTTGCATACGACTGACTGAATTAGGATAAGAAATTCACGATTTTCTATGAGCAATGAGAAAGACCTAATGATGCGTGCGGGCTATCACTCCTGGTTCAGGTGTGTTCCCTGTTCCTGGACTAATGCTCTGCATGGTTTCGTGTATTAAAGGAAATTACAAACAAGAGCAGTGAGACGTGTCTTCCTTTTCAGATTACTGTGATGAAATACTGTCACCTGGGGACTGGGAGTCTATACTGCTGATGGTCCCGGCCAATGTTGGACTAGTTGAACCAGGTATTCCCATGAACGACAGCTCAGCCAATGAGCAATGCTCAACCAAGTCAGGTGCCAAGCCAAGCGATGAGCTATTGCCGTCAACTTCCGCAGAACCTGAACGCATTTGGACTAAGGACAGAATACAGTCATGCGTATCACAACCACTCCTTGAACGCTGCTCCGGTGCTTCGGTCGAGACAGTTGAACCGAGCACAAACTCTGAGCCCTCAGAAGCTCAGATCGGCCAAAAGGTTTCATGTGCCAAATCATTCAGCTTGAGCGAGATGCGGGCAATAATTCAAGAAATGACTCAAGACCTCAAGACCGTGATAAGTCTTGGTGGAGCACCCATAAAAGATGGCAAAAGGCAAAAGGAAGAGTTACAACCCCAGATTGGCTCAGCTGATGCGATGGCTGTTCAAACAGAGCGCCAGCCACAGGTTTCAAACGTAGTGCCGTGTGTTCGACTTCAAGCTCATGCTGAAATCATCAGCAGATATTTCGCTTTGCTAGAGCAACAAAATGATGAGCGAGTACAAGAAGGCACTAGAAGAGCAGAAAACCTTAGACGAGAGTTGCACCAAATAAGATTTGATCCTCGGATTGAGACTGCCGCTAGATTTATTGGCCGCTTCGAGCACCTTGAGATATTAGCTATTGGACTCTCAGGTGATATGCGAGTTTCGCAAGAAGAAGTGGCCAGGACATTCGTTGAGGCTGTGAGGCAGGTCTGCCCATTCATACCGACTCTGGCTCGAGTTGCTGAGACGCAAGGCCGTAGACTAACTTTAGTAGAGCTCAAAGGCATCTTTACAAGAGCCCAGGAAATTCAGCCAAGAGTGCTTGAGCGTCCAAATGATAACCCGAGGCACTACGATTCTTCGGATCAAGGTAAACTCTTATCTCCCAAATCCTTACGACTGTAAAGACTGTGAAATCAAATCTGAATGACTGCTTGAATTGAATATTGACCCCTCAGTTAGTATGAATACTCCCTGCTTACCCATGACGGAATATCCTGACCCTCAATCCTTACTTGATGACAGTTCCCCTTTACCAACACAGCAAGTGTGAAGCCTTGTCTCTGAACTTGAAACGCGAAGTCTGTGTCTAGATTGTTAGCGGAGGGAGAGTGAGACTTGATGACCTCCTGTACTTGAGAAAAATAAGCCCACAATCTGAGACCATTGAAAACGGAGGGAGAGCCTTCGTAGGACGATACATGCACAAGAGACTTTTCGAGAGGTGACGCGGTAATTGACACACGAACGATTGACTCCATTTCCTGAACATGTTTTCCCGCAAAATGAGATCCTATTGTGCATTGCGGAGTCCAACGACCGCTCCGCCATCCTATCACTAGGATGAGTTTCTAGTCCAGTGTTTGATTTACTCACGGAGAGGATATGTAAGGACCAGCGCTAACTCTACAATTTACAATGAATTCATCATCTGAGGCCGTGCTTCTCTAACAATTGAATTCCGAGTGATAAGACTCGTAATTTGTTTTCTGTGTTGAGAAAACTTGATCGACTTTCACTCAAATGCTAGAGATCGGAGGGAGTCTCCGGTATGAATATATTGTGATCTGTAAGGAACACTTCTGACAGCTACTACGTTGTATCAATTAGACCATCCTGACACAATGGAATGAAACTTGAACTAACGACGACATAGTTTTAAAGTGACAAAAAGACTGACAGACTCGATTGAACGATGAGAACCGAACTCAAAACTGACAGGTCGAACCCACTGTAACGGAAAAGTCTAAGGAGATGAGATCTGACATATAACTGTTTGTTACAGGTTATGAATCTGCCCTGACAGATCGGGAATAGATCTTTACCGGAACCAAAATCTGACGATGAGCTTTAAGACAGCCAGATAGTATCTAATTAATTGGAGCTCTTGTTTATTGTTATATCTTATTGACACTGTGTGAGCTAGCAGTGCTCAAAGTTATAATTGTACAAAAGGAAAGGAAAAAAAAAAAAAACAAATAGCTATTTCAACACCTTATATAGGTACATACTCGTCTTCTGTCCTTGAGCAGATAATTCTGAAGTCGAATTTAAGAGTGCGTCTCTACAGAAGTACAATCCTAGTCTGTTCACTTCCTTGTTAGTGAGTATCAGTCATGTCGAATTCAGTCTCCTATGATTATTGTGTGTGATTTTAAACAATGGAAGTTCTCTCGTAACTTTCTGACTAAACGTAAGATGAGAAAGAATCATCGGACGGTGCTACTTATCATCTAGCTTAATATTTGGTTGTGATGTTAAAATTCAAATGTATAGACTTCTGGAATGAACAATGAGTCTCGTGATTAGATGAAGTCTCAATATGACTCATGTTCTTTGTGGGACTAATGGAGTCATTGACTAGCCTCCTTTATACAAAATGTGTGGCCAATTTTCATAGAAATATGACATCGTGCCTTTTCTAGTTTCGGACAATAAATTGTCATACGCGACTCAGAATTATTAGCAACTTATAACGCCTTGATGTAGCCATAAAGAAAGTGATATACGCTATTATCTGCCTTCAGCAAATTTTAGAATTCATTATTACTCAAAAGGAGCCCAACTAACCGCCTTATGAAATAAATCCTACTTGTTCTTAAAATCACTGAAGTACTTCGAATCTATTTGTGTTCAGTCAGAAGCAGAATTAGTCTCCTTCTAAAAGTAAATTTAAATAGTTACATTTGTATCAAAAAAAAAATTTTGTATACCTCATATGTCTTTGAGTACCTGATAATATCGGCAAGTCTGTACGATGTGGTCATGTGCAAATCAGAGTGATCTTAGTTTTATAATGATGAATTGACATGTATATTTTGAACGATTAGAGCGAACAGCGGCTTTCACGGAACCGGGAGGGAGTGTTGGAATATGAGGGTGTGCGGCTCCGTCCGCCGCTTTCTCGCTCTCTTCCCCTCTCCCCTCTTTCCCCAAGCACAGCTGACGCTGTGCGTCTGAGTGAGCTGCTGCCAGTCTACGGGGCATCCTTGTATAGAGAAGTACGTGCGGTCCCTTCTGGGCCCACGAATAAAGACGACGCCATTATACTACAAGTTCTCGTTACGATTTATTCACCGACTCTCACGCCTCAAAACCCTTCAAGTGCCATAACCTTAAAATTTTGGTTTTTATTTCTGATAATTCAAGATAAAATTGTCTATTAGTCTCCATCTAGTAATCAAATTTCCGCGCGCCTCTGGGTCGGTATAATTGCGATCTTTTCGCCTTCTGACTGACGCGCAATGTAAATACTCGCACACGTGCGTGCAGATATGTACTAATACATAGAAACTTTGGGAAATTCCACGAGTTTCTATGAGGGATTTTTCATATAAAACCGTATGAAATGAGAAACTTTTTTATACCATCGAGAAGCTTATTTTCCGAGCTTCCCAGTGCATACAAGCTTTTTCGAGAACAATTGATTTTCTATTCTTATTTTATCTTACAATCTAAATTCTGCGATAAAAAACGTTCAATAACGTTTTTTCCCAACTTTTTTAATCGATTGCACCCGTTAAATCTAAAAATTCTAATAAACGTGAGATTCTCTTTGATGTTTAGAAATAGTTGCAAAACTAGGCACCTTGTTAATTATTGTAAATATATCCTTGTGAAATTGAATTTTACATCTTTTGGCTTTTTTATGTGAAAAGTCATAGGATTACATTGGAGTAATAAGCAAAAGTACTAAAAATTTTGATTAATTTTCTCTGATTTCCGAGCATAGATGAATAGCCACGTCTTTCCAGAACATTCCAGAGGATTATTGTTTTGTTTATCACGATAAAATAAAAACGATTCAGTTCAATTTATGCATTAAATTTGATTGATTTTGAGACACAGAATCCAATGGTGTAAATCGATCGTGTAGATATTATTGGTTAAGTCCCGATTTTTCATCGGATATCAGTTTTTCGAACGTTCTATTATCTATTACAGTATCTTCATGCGATATAGATATACTGTAAAGCCAGAGGACTGAGTATAAATAGAGGCTCATCAGCCCATTGCGGGGACCTTGCGCTCAGTCGAAATTCCAAGAGCTCTATCGAGACGAAGTCCTCTGGCTATTCAATATATACGTGTATGCTTTTGTTGAATATATATATATATATATATATATGTTTTACTGAGAACAGCTCGATGAAGCTCTAAGACGATCATCTTAAGTATCGAAGGCTGAAGTCCCTTCGAACTTATGATGAAAATCTGATTTGACTATGCGGCCTGGGTAACCTGTGTTCGTGGAGGCTGAAGTCACCTCTCGTGCACAGGCACTTAGGCGAAGGCGAAATTGTTGACTCTTATCGGGAGATGGGACTGTGCTGAAGTCCACACCTCATCTCTGGGTAAAACTTAACCCTCAAAAAATCCACTCGTGTGCCTGGGGTGGATGAGCTGAAGTCTCCATCTATACATAAACCACGCGTGGAAAACTATTTGAAAAATTTATGCTCCCTATCGAATTTCATTTCGACATGCTAAAGTGCTGAAGTCCACTTGGTATGCAGGGATAAAATTTGATCCAATATTCGATCCGTGATTTTGCGGTGCGAGAGCTGAAGTCCTCTCGTATACGTAAAATATGGCCGAATGAAGCAACCCCAATCGATCCGCACTTTCTGATCCTATTATCGATCCAAGAATATTACGTACACCTCTATCGAGGCACCCATCCCTTATGATAAATTTTGATCACTGGCTCTCTCCCGAGATCAAGAGCCTATTGGTCACTCACAGTCCTTTGAAATTTCGAATCAGTTGGTTGCTACACAATTTTTGCTAGGATAATGATCGGGGGGGGGGGGGGGCTGAAAATACAGCGTTCTCATCTACAGACGCCATCAATCATGAGTGCAGAATTTTGAGGGGATTGGTCAAAAAATTGAAGAATATTGCTGAGCCATAGAAAACAACATGAATATTCACACATACACACAGACATGATCAGCCCACCAAACATCGAATGTTGGCTCAACATTTCTGGAACGTTGCAATTGCAACCTTGGAACGTACCGTCGATAGTTGGAAACCTTGTAGATTGAACGTTTGATAATGGTAAAATGTCTACGAGATGTATGTTTCTCAACGTTTTCAGCACGTTTCTGGGACGTTGCGAATATAGATGAATGAATGGATTGTTCGTATAGATTGTTGTTAATTGGCTCTTGTTGCATTCAAGCACAATCTCACCGCCTTTCGTGTACTAAGTGGACATGTTTCTGATTGAGGGCAATCCATGGGATTAAACGGGGGTGGAGCTGATAGCTTGCAAGAAAGGGAATTTCAGAAACATTCTATTCATTCACTCAATGAAAAATCTCTTAACTCTTGGTTGCACAAGAAACATTTCGAAACCCATTGTGCAACCTCTGAGAAGCCGTTGAAACATCCCAGAAATGTGCTGGAAACGTTGAGACAACAGACATCTCGTAGACATTTTACGTTGCTCAAACGTTCCACCTAAGGGGTTTCCGACTATTCACGGTACGCTCCAAGCTTGCAATCGCAACGTCTCAGAAACGTGAGGCAACATTCACTGTTTGATGAGAGAGGGCTTGAAAGATGGGGTTGTAGTAATCTTCGAAGGCGTTATCGAGAAAAACGGTTACCTACAATCGATAGATCTAGGAGGAACAAAGAGGACAGTTGAATTTTTATGTATCCAAGAGCGTTATTGGAGGAGGGAAAATTTTCTTAAAGGAACCACAATTGAAGAGGAGTTTTCTCATTTGAAAAAGCAAGGAGTAGAAACGTTGTGGCAACGTTACGGCACAACGTTCTTTCATAAATCATGAAAATTGGTTGCAAAGATAGTTGCGGCAACGTTTTCGCAACGACTTTGTGACCTATCTTGCAACGTTTTCTGCAACAATGCACGAGAGGTTGTAGAAACGTTTCAACAACGTTGCCGGGATGAAAGTTGCAACCAAATTCGGCCTCCAAACCAAAGGAAAGCTAGACCGAAGGTTGCAGCAACGTTTCTACAACCATTTTGCGACTTTCGTGCGACCAACCGACAACAAACTTGCGACCTTCCGTTGGTTGCAATTTTGGTTGCAGCGACCACCCTGGACGGACATCAACCTGTTACAGCAACGTTGTGGCAACGTCGTCGCAACTTGCAAACTTGGTTGCAAAGGTTGCAGAGCAACGTTGCAGCAACGTTCACTGCTAATAAACCATCGTACATTTCGGAATGTGAGTCGAATGATTCTTTTGACGCGCTCAAATCATCCAGATAGTTGGGAAGAAACTTTTGTCCATTTTGTGAAAAATCCCAATAATGATCGTCCATCGCTCTCACCAAATCTATGTGCAAGCTATACGAAACGTTAGTAAAAACCGTTTGTCATGGTGGTGTGAGCACCATGAACTTTATCCAAATAGAGAACTTGCATCAAAAATAATTCTTATCCTAATTGGTTGCTGACGTCAAAATGAGCGAAGTTACAATACAGTTTTTTTCATATCCATTAACTATTTATTTATTCATGTTAAAATACGCCCGCGAAAAGCCCTCGATCCAAATCGATGTCACGTGACTCATACGTCATTATATTGGGGTAGTCGCCGATACACACACAAAAACCCGGTCGCGTTTGTGTTGCGTGTGCGTGCGCAGTCAAAATAACAAATCGAACCCAGGTTTGTTTTATGCTCAAAACAGTTCATTAATCCAATTGAGAGTGAATTCAGCTCACAATCAGTTGCATCTGGCTGTTTTCTTCTCGTGGAAAGCAGAGGAATCGGCAGTCATCACGTTTCTAGTGCATACTGCAGTGAAGAATGCAAGTTAGGGGACTTTCAGAATCAGAAGTTTGATGTTACAGAATTATCAAATCATCACTCAAAATATTATCTGGCCCATGTATGTCAGCGATGATGGCATAGTTCATATGACTGTGGTGAATTATCTGCTCATTGAATGATATATTTCCATATATTTACCTTTCTATCTGAACATTCTGGTGTTGCTCGACGACGCCTGCTAGAAGTCTTCTTGGGATGCTTCGGACAGAATCAGGTGTACCGTATTCAATTCATCATGCAGCAGAGTAGTTGGCTGATGTTTGTCGTGTTTCTCATTCATCCAACTAATGAGTTGGGCCCAAGCGTTCCCATCAGAAATGAGCATTCACCATTTCCAGCTTCCCAATACTAGAATATAATGCTGAGGCTGCCTTTGTCAATTAGTGTATCATTTTGTATCTTTTTTGAAGTTCTTACTGACTACACTCATTGACAAAGGCAGCCTCAGCTTCATTTTTTAGTATTGGAAAGCTGGAAATGGTGAATGCCCATTTCTGGCTGGAGCGCTTGGGCCCAACTCATTAGTTGAATGATTGAGAAGCATGATAAACATCAGACAACTACTCTACTGCATGATGGATTGAATATATTGAATATGGTACACTTGATTCTGTCCAGTGCATCCCAGGAAGATTTCTCGTAGTCATCATCGAGCAACACCAAAATGTTCAGATAGAAAGGTAAATATATGGAAATAGATCATTTAATGAGCAGATAATTCACCACAGTCACATAAACTATGCCATCATTGCGTACTTACATGGGCCAGATAATATTTTGAGTGATTATTTGACAATTCTGTACATCAAACTCCTGATTCTAAAAGTTCACTAACCTGCATTCTCCTTCACTGCAGTATGCACTAGAAACGTGATGACTGTCGATTCCACTGCTTCCCACAAGTAGAAAATATCCAGGTGCAACTGTTCGTGAGCTGAATCCATTCTCAATTTGTCCAATAAACTGTCTTGAGCATAAAACAAACCCGGGTTCGATTTGTTGTTTTGGATGCACACGCAACACAAACGCGGCCGAGTTTGCGTGTGTGTATCGGCGACTACCGCAATGACGTAGGAGTCACGTGACATCGATTTGAATCGGGGGTCTTTCGCGGGCGCGTTTTCAATTAATCATCAAAAATCATATATAGCCTCTAAACTTATTCTGATTTCACCATAAATCTTCTTTTGGTCAGCGCTATCGAACGCATATTTCAGATAAGCAAACGCTCGACCATGCAAGTTCTCTCCGAGCAGGAAAGTAAATAGCAAAGAATATACTGAATCCAGCTACTAAAATTAATGAGGCCTTCGCCGATAAGCGCGAACTCCTAGCTGCATTCTTAGACGTTTTTGGTGCATACGACAATGTTAATAGCGAGATCCTCCTCAGCAAACTGGCTGAAATTGGCTGGTCAGAGAAGATGATTAGATTTGTTAAATTCTTGACACGGGAGAGATTCATTTTTACAAATTTTTTGAGAGAAGAGTGGCGCACAGCTGGCAAAGGTCTCCCTCAGGGAGGGGTGTTGAGCCCTCTCTTATTCATCATCTATGTCAAAGATATTCTGAACAATTTGCCTCGAAGTATTCTCAGTTCAATGTTTGCTGATGACATCTGTCTCTATAGTAGAAAGTCTCTATGAAAATTCAAATGGACACCCTCGCGGAACAGTATTTTGACACTGGTCACTCCTCAGGCTTTTCCGGGGGTAGGGTATTGATTAGCCACAACAAACAGCTGCCACCCCGGGTGTTGAAAAAATGGTTGACCAGACACGACGCGTACACACTACACAAACCGATCAGAAAAGAATTTAGTCGCATGTTTATGATATTTCGTGGAATGACCAACTGTGGGAATCAGATCTTATATCTCTGATTGACCGCAAGAGCTACAACGATGGAATTGCCTATATTCTAGTCGCAATTGACGTGCTCAGCAAGTACGCGTTTGCTCAGCTAATACGCGATAAAACAGGTCCACAGGTGACAAAAACTTTCGAGAAAATTCTTTCGGACAGTGACCGGAAACCTTACACTCTACAGACTGATGGGGGCAAGGAGTTTGTCAACAAAATCTTCCAAAAATTCCGCTGTAGTCTAGAGATTCATGAGAACTCTGAAAGAATGCTTATTTAGATATCTCACACTTAATCATTCACGTTGTTATATCGATGTACTGCAGTCACTTCTCCAAGGGTACAATAACACCGTACACACAACGATGAAAATGAAACTAGCAGCTGTAACGGTCTACAATGTGGGCCAAGCTTACAAAAAGTTACTGCGACGTGGTATGAAAGTTCAAAAAGAGCAGAAAACACCTAAATACCGCGTTGAAGACCTTACTCGCATTAGTCTCGATCGCGACCCGTTCCAAAAAGGATATGCTCGAGGTGGTTGGAGCGAAGAGATATTTCGAATTCACCGCGTGCTCAAGAGACAACAATTGTACGTATACGAATTACACGACCTGAATGACGAACCAATACAAGGACTCTCCTACCAGGAAAAGCTCAGTCCGGTTCACAGGGACCGTACGGATCGCGACCAAGAATATAGAGTCGAGGAAATCCTTGACTCGAAGGGTCACGGAGCCCGAAAACAATACCTCGTCAGCAGGGTTGGGAATCCAAAAGAATTCAACTCCTGGGTCCCAGCATGTGACTTGAGAAATATCTAATATGGACCCTCAAGATTTCACCATAGTTCTCCCCAGCAACAGCAGTGCACACTATTTTCCCGACAATACGACCACAGATCTCTCGACTCGATTGCCTAGAGAAATCGAGCTATACGGTAAGTGGTTAGTCGGCTTGACAGAAATACACGTGCCATGCAGTATTCTACACTTCCGGAAAGAAGATTGTAAAATAGCCGTTGGCGAGTACAGTCTTCTCAGCCATATCCCTTATTCCCCTATTTCCCTTTCTCTCAAGCTCGTCCCTTATTTTACCCTAAAATCCGAGTTTGTCCCCTTTTTCCCTTATTTTTGAGCTCGCCCGAGAAGTGGGAATTCAAAAGTCAGAATCCAACAGGCCGGCTGCATTAGGCCTTCGCACTTTCTTGATCAAGGAGTATGTGGATAAGGCGTGATCTTGAATCAGATTGCATTTGTAGGTTTCAAATGTGACATGAAAGTCTTTGAGTTGAAGGCGTCAGTGTTAAATTGGAAAGAGTGGACAGGTTTATTTTGCGCCTGTTCTTTTTTATAACAAGATGACACAAATATTATCACTTCATCCCTATGGATATAGTTCCATTTATTCTTCCTACTGCGATTGAGGAAACAGAAAGAAGATTTGACAAACACCGAGATCAGATACTGTTGAATATTCGAGTATAGATGTGTAGATCAAAAATGTCTCGTACCACTATATATGACTCGACGCTATTCCGTATATAGCTATTTGTGCGTCTCTGCTTGCAGTAAGAGAGATGGGTAATACTATATATATGTCACCCTGAATTCTAATAGTTTTTCTCTCTCTACTACACCTATATACAGCATGCATATTATATACAGATATACTTATTGTTCCTCATTATATACCTGTATACAGCATGCGTACCATATACAGATATATCATTAATGGGAATTGATGAAAATATAAATATAGGCTCCGTCTGGAGCCGATCAGACCTTCTCGGTTTTTCTTACGATACAGACGTGTCTCGCGAGCGTGATTTTTCATTAAAGTGCAGAGGTTGAATTAAATATTTTTCTCGTTATTCACCAACCCGGATCATATCCCAACTATAGGTTATGGGCCCAGATGCTTCGTCAAGGACCGGGTATTGGTGGATATTTTACTTTGGTGAATTTTTGGTGGAAAACTGAAAGTGACAAAAAATCAGTGAGTGAATTGGATTATCGTGCGTGCAGCTGTTCTTAGTGCATCCGTCTAAGTACTGCGCTGCCCCAAGTGCTTGGCGGCTAGTGCATCTTTGTGCCTACCATTTTTATAACTGAATATTGTGCCGCAGAGTGAAATAGTGTGTGCGCTCGTGAAAAATTGACCGCGCGGAGATTGACATTTGACTCCCGCTTCACGCTCCTGCTGTGAATACACTATTTCACCTTCACCATGGAGAATCTCAAGCTCAAGAGGAACATCAAGCTGTTCGCCGGCGAACGCTACAGCATTTGGAAAATTCGAGTACGCGCTCTTTTGACTGAACTGGATGTACTAAAAGTGGTTGATGAGAATATTCCGAATGAACCGGATGAAGATTGGACCATGAACAACCGCACAGCAAAAAGTGTTATAGTGGAATATGTTGAGATATGTGTACATTCAGCTGTGACACTGACATTAGCAGAAGCTATTAGGTAGTAGTGTAAGGAAACTGCTATACCGACTTTGGCGACGGCGCCACGAGATGATAAATATGAATATGTGCGAAGGAGAAGCGCTGCGCCAAGTGCGGCAGATTGGATAAGAACGTTGTGAGAGAAAGATGTATAAGGGAGCGTGGAACTCGGAGCAAGTATTGAATAAATATTATTTAGTGGAACAAGTGTTATTGAATTTGAAGTCCACAACAATCCAAGGAAAATCACCTCTTTTCCCAACATGGTAGCAGGTGCTAAGGTTATAAATGTGGAAAAGTTTTACTGATCATTTGATGAAAAGCGGCATTGGTGAAGAAATTGAAGATACGCCGCGAAGTTCAAAAAGAAGTGAAGAATCGTTAATAAGTGAAACCGAGTTCCAAGAAAGTGGAGAAGTTGAAGAATTAAGTGAAGAAGCTCCCAGTGAAAATACAAAATAAAAGGTAGGAGATTTTACAGTGCCAGTTTTTGACGGAAAAGATTACAGTAGTTGGAAAAAAAGAATTGAAATGCTCTCGAAACTGAAGAAGTGCCACAAAGTGATTACAAGAGCAAAAAGGAGTACTGATGCAGCAGATTGGGATGATCAAGATCTCAAGGCAGTGAATTACATTTACAGTGGGATAAATAATAAACAATTGGAGTTTGTGAGTGAATTTGAAACAGCCTACGATATTATAAAAAGATTTGATGATCTATATTTGACCAAATCAACGGCGCTCCAAATTGTCTTAAGAAATCGAATAGAAAAATTACGTTTGAAAGACTATGAGAACTGTGAAGAAATTTTGGTGATTTTGAGAAAATGATTAATGAATTAAAAACTGCTGGGGCACAAGTAGATGAAGAGGAAAAAGTGAATTATATTTTGAGGACATTGCCGGAAAATTACAGTCATATTGGTGATCTGATTGATGTATTGCCAGAAGAGGAACGCACAACAAAGTACGTGAAAAGTAAGATTAAAATGCAAAATTTATTAAAATCGAGTGAAGAAAGCGCGGGCGCAAAAGCGAGCGCATATAATACGACAGTGAAACAAGAGCAAACTTGCTTCACTTGTAGCAAGCCCGGTCACATAGCAAGAGATTGCGCAAGCAAGAATTCGCAAAACTCTATTCAAAGAGGAAGAGGCGCACCGAGAGGAAACATGAATCATCGCGGCGGCCGTTCCTTCGGCAGAGGGCTTGTGCACCAATACAACCATAGAGGTAGAGGTCAACAACGAGGCGGTTATCGCGGCGGTGGCGGTTACTATGCCAGCCACAATCCTTCTTATGGATACTACAATCATCATCGTGGTGGTGGAGGAAATACTCCGAATCAACATCAGCAGCAGCAACAGCAACAGTATATGGGCCTCAATACGTTCAATGTAGAAGTGCAGGTAAACGCGCTAGTATCGACTTATAGTGTAGAGACAGATTTTAAAGATGAGTCAGCTCAAAGAATTGATTGGCTTTTGGACAGTGGTTGCACTGATCACGTTATCAATAATGAGAAATATTTTTACGAGTTCAAAAATTTGCTAGAGCCAGTAAGAGTTAAAGTTGCTGATGGAAAATTTTTGAGAGCCACAAAAGTAGGAACAGTCCTAAATACATTCCCAGTATACAATGAGTTAGTTTTGATCAGAATGACTGATGTATATTTTGTCAAAGAGTTAGACAGAAATTCGATAAGTTACGCCAAAATAACAGATCACAATAAAATAGTTTCATTAGGAAATGATTCAAAGATTTATAATAGAGGAAGAAAATTAATGGCAATCGCATGGAAAGAAAATAGGCTTTACAAGATGAATAGTTTCTTTATAAAGAAAGAAATTCAGGTAAGTACAGTGAGTAAAATGACTGATAAAGAAAGGTGGCATAGGATCCTTGGCCATGTAAATTTCAAATACTTGAATATTTTGAGCAGAAATGAATTACTTGAAGGAATACCAGAAAACTTAGAAGCAGATTTTTTGAAGTGCAGAACTTGTATTGAGAACGAGATGCATAACACTCCTTTTTTAAATAACAGAACTAGAGCTAGAGAGATTTTAGAGATTGTGCATTCAGATGTTAATGGACCTCATGCAACTATTGGTATAAATGGTGAGAAATATTTTGTGAGTTTCATTGATGACTACAGTAAAATAGCCAGAGTCTATGTTATAGAAACTAAAGATGAAGTTTTTGACTGTTTTGTGACCTTTGTGAATGAGGTAGAAGATTTAACAGGTAAAAAGAAAAAAACTTCGAGGTGTGAAAATGGGTTAGAGTATTTAAATAAAAGAATCTATGATTTCACAAGAAGCAAAGGTATAGTAATAGACAAATGTCCACCTTATGTTCATGAATTAAATGGGACTGCAGAGAGATATAACAGATCCATCATGGAGATAGCAAGATGTTTATTAGATGAAGCTAAACTAGAGAGAAAGTATTGGCCTGAAGTCATTTTGACAGCTGCTTATTTGAAAAATAGAACATTGGCAAACACTTTTGAAAAGAAAACACCCTTTGAAATTATGTTTGGTATAAAACCAAATGTGAAACATTTAAGAATGTATGGAAGTAAAGTTTTTGTTAGGATACCAAAGGCTAAAAAAATTTCCAAATGGGACAAGAAGGCTGAACTAGGAATTTTGATTGGGTACACTAATGTTGGATACAAAGTTTTGATTGATGACCAAATTAGAATTGCTGCCCATACTGATATTGTTGAGAGTGAGACAAATTGTATTGGTCTAAATGAATCAGAAGATAAGCCTCACTCAGATTCTGAAAATTATGATGAAAATTGTTCAGGTGAAAATGAAAGAAGAAGTGAAAATAGGTCAGCAAATGATGTTCAAGAGTTGAGGAGATCAACTAGGCAAAGAAAGCCAAATTTAGATGAGAATTCCATATATAATAATGTAATCTATGTGAATTATTGTAGCGCTGATGTGCCAGCCAATCTTGAGGAGGCGATGAGCTGTCCTGAAGCTGAGTCTTGGAAAGAGGCAACAGATAAAGAAATGTCTTGTTTAGAAAAGAATGGAACTTATAAATATGTTGAATTGCCAGAGAAGGCAAAAGCTTTAGATGTCAAATGGATATTCACAAAGAAACCAGGAAATGTTTACAAAGCAAGGTTAGTTGTTTTAGGGTACCAACAAAATGAGATGATTGAAGATATTTATTCACCGGTAGCAAAAATGATGACTTTGAAAATCTTATTATCTTATTGTTGTCAAAATGGATTTTATATTGAACAAATAAATGTAGAGACCGCTTTTCTGAATGGCAAAGTTACTTCAGAGGTGTATATTAAGCAACCGAAGGGTTACCAAGATGGTACGAACAGAGTTTGTAAGCTCATAATAGTATATTACGCAACGATGTCGAAAAGTTGGATTTACGCACGAGTGAAAATCTTTACACACGAGTGTGAGTCTTTACGCACTGGTGAGATTCTTCACGCACGAGCCGCGTAGCGGCGAGTGCGTGAAGTATTTCAACAGTGCGTAAAGATTCACATCTCGTGTGTAAAGGTTTTCCGAGTGCGGAAACCTTTCGACAGAGTTGCGTACGATATTTTTCGAAATTTTGTGCGGAAAGTTAGTATTCTGTCGGTCACCTCATACGCTAGTAACCAAATCGCGATCGGGGTAGGTGGGAGAAGAGGGCGCAGAGCGGGGTCCAGGGGCGGCAGGGGGCGAAGCCCCCCGACTGAAAAAAACTTCTGAAAATGTATCAGAAAAAGATCTTTTGTTCGATATATCATATGTTATCGCATAGATTGAAAATATCGATCTCAATTCTCAGAAGTTCTAGTAACAAACAAGATCAGAGATATGTAATTTCATGAGATAGTATGAATTTGAATTTTGAGGAAAATGATTACAGAGTTATATGAATGTCACCAAGGACGAGCAAAACTGGATCAACGGATTGGTGTAATAATGTTGTATTCCCTTGGTTCGATATAGACAGAACTTGTCAATTATAATGATAATAATAATGTTCCGAATACACGGGATAGAAAGCGCCTCTGACACAGGAAAACCTCTTTCTTATGAAAAATACGGGAATCCATCACCGGCACTCTTTAATGAGGCGAAGTGTCCGAAAAGTAAATTTACCATTTTTACTTTGAACGTACAGTTCAAGGTAGATTTTGAACCACGCAAACCACGGTGGAGGCACTTCAGAAAGGTCTCAGTCGTATATACATGTTGTACTGAATTGAATTAGACCCATATTCTACCGAAGCGATCGATATCCATGTTCAATTCGATGACCAACCAGGATATCCAATCGTATGGACTTACCGACTTACTGGGAGAAGAAAACTGAAGTTTAACAATTTAGAGAGCTCATAAGTATTCATTCTATCGAGTGGAAGAAGTCATTACACCTGCTTTGGACAGCTTCGAATCAACGATTGGAGTACTTCGATTCTACAGAACTAAGACAAAGATCATTTTGCCAGTCAACGCAGAAACTTCAAGAGATTTCGCAGGATATCAGGCTAGAAAGAAAATACGGCAGTGCGTAAAGATACGTACCGGTGTGTAAAGACATACCTTACGCACTGTTGCTAACTTTACGCACAGGTCTCCACGCATTCCGTGCGCAAAAATTTCTTTACGCACGGAAAAATGTTCCTTACGCACTAACTTTACGCACATGATTTCGAAAAAGCACTTTTCGCAATTTTCCGATGTTTGAGTGCCTACAAAATTGCGAAAAATAACTTTCGCGCCTCGCACACGAAGTTCCCCGCTCCCGAGCGATCATTTCAACCCTCGCCTCCGGCTCGGGTCGAAAACCGATCGCTCAAAAGCGAGCTACAACCTCATGAACTCGGTGCGAAATATACTATTTCGAAATCATGTGCGTGAAGTCAGTGCGTAAGGAACATCTCTCCGTGCGTAAAGGAATTTTTGCGCACGGAATGCGTAAAGACCTGTACGTAAAGTCACCAACAGTGCGTAAGGTATATCTTTACACACCGCTACGTATCTTTACGCACTGCCGTATTTTCTTTCTAGCCTGATATTCTACAACATCTCTTGAAGTTTCTGCGTTGTTTAGCGAAATGATCTCTGTCTTAATTTTGTAGAATTGGAGTGCTCCAATCGTTTATTTGAATCTGCCCAAAGCAAGTGTTAATGATTTCTCTCACTCGATAGAATGAATACTTATGAGCTCTCTGAATTGTTATTCTCAATCTTGCTCTCTTGATAAGTCCATACGATTGAAATATCTTGGTCGGCCATCGAATTGAACATGGAAATAGTTCACTTGGGTGGATTATGAATTTAATTGAGTTCAATACAATATATACGACTGAGAGCTTTTTGGAGTGCTCCCACCGTGGTTTCGGTGGTTTGAAATCTACCTTGGACCGTACGTCCAAAGGAATTGTAAATTCACTCTTCGGATACTTCGCCTCAATAAAGAGTGTCGGTGATGTATTCATATTTGTTTATAGGACAGAATCCATGGTTCTCTTCTTTCGAAATCGCTTTCCATCCCGTGTATTCAGAACATTATTATTATCATTATAATCGTCCAAGTTCTTTCTATCGAACCATAGAAATAGCATATTATTCCATCAACCCGTTGATTTATTTTTGCCCGTCCTTGACGATATTAATAAAACTCTATAATAATTTTCCTCGAAATTCAGAATTGATAATATCTTATGAACTTACATACTTCGGATCTTGTCCACTATTAGTACTTTTGAGAATTGAGATCAATAATTTCAAACTATGCGGTAACATATGATATATCAAACAAAAGATCTTTTTCTGATACATTTTCAGAATTTTGTTTTTCAGTCGGAGGGCTCCGCCCCCCGAACCCCCCGGTGGGGGCTCCCGCCCCTGGACCCCGCTCTGCGCCCTCCTCCCTCGACTGCCCCGATCACGATCTGGTTACTGACCTGTCGGGTGGCCGGTGGAATACTGACTTTCCGCACAAAATTTCGTAAAATATCGTACGCAACTCTGTCGAAGAGTTTCCGCACTCGGAAAATCTTTACACACGAGTGTGTGAAGATTTTCACTCGTGCGTAAATCCGACTTTCCGACATCGTTGCGTAATATACTATTATGGATTGAAAGAAAGTCCTAGGAAATGGTATGATTGTTTTGATGAGTTTTTACAAGAACTAGGATTCAAGAAGAGCAAGGAGATTTCTGTTTGTATTATTCGATTTTGAAGAATGTGACAATTTATATAATAATTTTTGTAGATGATTTGCTCATTTGCTGTAAAAACAAGAGTAAAATCAATAGAGTCAAGAACTTGTTGAGTGAAGAATTTAAAATGAAAGATTTGGGTCAAGTAAAAAGTTATTTGGGAATCAATATTGAGTATGACATAGAATCGGGAAAGATGACTTAGATCAGGAAAGTTACATTGAATCTATTGGTAGAAAATACGGAATTCAGGATGCTAAGACATATGAAACACCGATGGAAGAAAATCTCAAATTACACAAAGCTGAGTATGAAATGAATAATATTGGATACAGGAACTTGATAGGTGCTTTGGCATATGTGAGTGCTGGAACTAGACCAGATATAAGCTATAGTGTAAACTATTTGAGTAGATTTCAAAATTGTTGTGACGAGACACACTTTAAGTATGCTTTGAGAATTTTAAAATATCTCTATAGTACAAAAAACCTGAAGCTGACATTCACCAGAAAAGAGAGTTGTGAAGTTTGAGATTGTTATGTAGATGCTGATTGGGCAGGCGACCCAACAGACAGAAGGTCTACTACTGGTTACGCTTTAAGATTTTATGGTAACGTCATTCATTGGAAATCCAGAAAACAAGGAAGTGTTACAAAAGCTCCTACTTATGCTGAATATGTTGCTTTATCAGAAGCAGTTAGTGAGATCAAACTTGTAGAAGGAATTTTGGAAATATTTGATTGCAACAATGATGAGCCAGTTAACGTATATGAAGATAACTCGGGTGCTATAAGTATAGCTAGATTTGGTAACTACACTAAGAATTCTAAGTACATAGAAGTTCACTATCACTTTGTAAATGAAGCATACATGGATGGCATGATTGATATGAAGAAGATAAATTCAGAAAATAACATAGCTGACATTTTTACTAAAGCACTTGAGAGAGTCAAGTTTGTGAAATTAAGAAATTTATTAAATGTGGAATAGAGAAACTGAGAAATGATTGTAAGTCAGCTGTAACAGCATGAATGTAGGGAGGCGTGTTGAGATATGTGTACATTCAGCTGTGACACTGACATTAGCAGAAGCTATTAGGTAGTAATGTAAGGAAACTGCTATACCGACTTTGGCGACGGCGCCACGAGATGATGAATATGAATATGCGCGAAGGAGAAGCGCTGCGCCAAGTGCGGCAGATCGGATAAGAACGTTGTGAGAGAAAGATGTATAAGGGAGTGTGGAACTCGGAGAAAGTATTGAATAAATATTATTTAGTGAAACAAGTGTTATTGAATTTGAAGTCCACAACGATCCAAGGAAAATTACCTCTGAACCGGATGAAGATTGGACCATGAACAACCGCACAGCAAAAAGTTTTATAGTGGAATATTTATCGGATTCCTATCTACATTTTGCAAAAAATGATAGCTCGGCCAAGGATATTTTTCGCAGCTTGGATGCGATCTATGAACGAAAAAGTGTCGCTACTCAACTGGCTCTACGGAAGAAGTTACTCAGTCTAAAATTGCAAGGAGATATATCATTGCTAAAACACTTCTCTACTTTCGATGATTTGATGACTGAATTGCAAGCAGCCGGGGCTACATTGGAGGAAACTGATAAAGTTTTAAAACCTCCTCATAACACTTCCAGCTAATTATGATGGAGTTATTACAGCGATTGAGATACTTTCTGAAGACAATCTCACTTTGCCGTTCGTCAAGACCAGATTGACGGATCAGGAGATTAAGATCAAGAACGAGAATGACACGAGTTTGAAAGTGCTCCAAGCTGAGTCTACTGATAGAAAAAATTGCAAGAAAAATACCAAGACCTATTTAAATGGTCCGAAGCTGGCAAAGAATGAATTCCATCCCAGGAATAAGAAACAAAATTCTAAATCTCGGCGAAATTCTCCGTTTATGAAATGTCATCACTGTAGACGAAAAGGACATAAAATCAGTGACTGTTGGTACTACAAGAGAAATTCCCAACAGAATAATCAGAATCAGAAGGATCTCCAAACAGTACAACTAACCCAGCAATCAGAATCGAATGAGAATTTTTCTGGTTCTGCTTTTATGGTCGCACAGTGTATAATTTCTGATCAAAATGAGGATAATTGGAAATTTGTCCTGGATTCTGGTGCTTCGAACCACATTATCAAGAGAGATGACTTATACACCAGATTTGATCATATTTCTCCACCGATAAAAATCTGGACAGCCAAGAACGGAGTCTATATCAATGCAACAAAGAAGGGCAGCATTCAAGTTACAACCAAATATGGATTTGATGGGATTTTGGAGGATGTACTCTTTTGCCCGGACGTCCCGAATAATCTGCTGGCAGTGAGAAAAATCCAAGAAGCTGAATACGATGTTCACTTCAATCGAACTGCAGTGGAGATAAAAAAGGGAAGTAACGTTCTAATACGGGGTAAGCCCTTCAGTAATCTGTTATCAATAGGATTCTTGGTTGGAAACAAATCAAATCTTGCAAGCACAAAATATGACAATCCATCATAGTAGAAATGATGAGTACGATTTATGGCATCAGAGACTCGGACACATCGGAAAGTCGAAATTTTTAGAATTGAAAAATTTCCAAATGGTTGAAGATATCAATCAGATTAAAAACATAGTTCCTCATGATGAATTGTGTGAAGCTTGTATAAATGGAGAACAAGCAAGGTTGCCTTTCCAAAATTCGAAAAATAAAGATTACGTTGAAAGACTTCTATTCATTGTACATTGGGATGTCTGTGGTCCGATTACTCCTACAAGTATAAATAATAAAAACTATTTTGTCCTGTTCATTGATGACTTCACACACTACTGTGTAACTTATTTGATAACTCATAAATCAGAGGTTTATCAAGTTTTTAAAGATTTTTTTGCAAAAAGTGAAGCCTATTTCAATTTGAAAATTGTCAATTTATACAGTGATAATGGGGGCGAATATAAAGATTTCTTCAGCCATAGAGGCATAATCTATCACTTGACAGTGCCCCGAACTCCTCAACAAAATGGTGTAGCTGGAAGAATGATTAGAACAGTAACTGAAAAGGCTCGCTCTATGCTCAACGGAGCAAGTTTGAGTCATATTTTTTGGGGCGAGGCAGTTCTAACAGCAACATTCCTGATTAACTTGACCCCAACTAGAGCTGTACAATCAAATAAAACACCATACGAGTTGTGGCATCATAAGAAGCCCCAAAAAAGTTTTGAAGAGTTTTCAGATCGACAGTCTATGTACATAATAAAACCATGGAAAGAAAATTTGATGAAAAATCGTGGAAGGCTATTCTGATGGGTTATAAACCAAATGGATATAGAGTGTGGGATGCAGCAAATGGAAAATTCGTCACAGTCAGAGATGTAATTGTCGATGAAATCAATTACTTGAAATCAAGGCCGTGCATGAGACAAAGTGAAGGTGATTCAAAAAACTTGTCAGATGAAGCTGATGATCGGAGCGTGAAGCAAAAATCAGTACAGTCTCATAAATCTGATCAACAAAAATCAGATACACTGCAATTCGAAGAATCTGATCTGAGAGAATCAGATGCAGTAACATTCAATGATTTTGATGCTGATAAATACAATGGCCAGGAACTCTAACAAAAAAGGCGAATCACATCAAAATATTGATAAATCTGGATTCATACCAGATGCCCACACTCCATCCGAAAATCACGGGAATTTGGAAAAACAATCAGAGCCTCGTAGAAGCAACCGAACTAGTGGACTTCCGAATGTCTCTTATGGAGAGGATGATCGTGTTGATGATTACATATTCTGAGCTTTCTCTCTCATATGCCAAATTCCTACATCTATGAAAGAAATTGAGAGTAGAAATGACCGAGTACAATGGGAACAAGCCATGAAAGATGAATTGAACTCTCATATGATGAATAATACCTGGACCTTGGTTTCAAGGCCTAAAAATAGAAACATCGTCGATTGCAAATGGGTATTCACAATTAAACAAAATGAATTCGGGAATCCTTCAAAATATGAAGCCCGCCTTGTGGCTCGTGGATTTAGTCAAGAATATTTGATTGACTACGATGAGACTTTTGCACCGGTTGCTCGAATTTCAAGCTTCAGATTTCTAATAGCTTTTGCAAATCAATTCAATTTGTTGATTCATCACATGGACGTAAAGACTGCATCTTTGAATGGTGAACTCAAAGAGGAGATTTTCATGAGAATTCCTGAAGGAGTAAAAGCAGCTGACGATCAAGTCTGTAAATTGAATAAAGCTTTATATGGACTTAAGTAAGGAGCAAGGTGCTGGTTTGAAACATTCGAAAATGCCCTGATTCAGAAAGGTTTTCGAAGTTCTTCAGTTGATCGATGCATTTATATTCTCGATAAAGAAGATTGGAATCAAAATGTTTATTTGATACTCTATGTAGACGATGTGGTAATAATTACAGCCAGAGTTGAAACAATAAGCAATTTCAAAAATTATTTGAGAAACAAATTTCGTATGACAGATTTGATGGGAATAAAAATGTTTCTTGGAATTAAAATACACAGAGAATTCGGTCAAATAACTTTAGATCAAAGTGCTTACATCAAGTCAGTTTTGATCAAATTCAGAATGATTGACAGTAAGCCCGTTGGCACACCTCTTTCACCTAAACTCTATTATGATGCTCTGAATTCCACCGAAAAATATGATGCTCCATGTCAAAATCTTATCGGATGTTTAATGTATATAATGGTATGCACCAGACCTGATTCGAGTGCTGCAGTAAGCATTTTGAGCAGATATTCTAAGAACAATAATAAAGAATTGTGGCAGTGTTTGAAAAGAGTCCTGAGATATTTAAAAGGCTCGATGAATATGACACTAACCTATGCTAGAGGTGGTTACAATGAAATCTTATGTGGCTACGTTGATTTGGATTGGGGTGGAAACAGTGGAACTGATAGAAGAAGTACTACAAGTTTGCTATTCAAACTGTTTGAACGATGTACAATTTGCTGGAATACAAGAAAGCAAAATTCTGTGGCTGCTTCTTCTACTGAAGCTGAGTACATGGCCTTGTTCGAAGCAGTGAGAGAAGCGATGTGGCTAAGATCACTACCCACGTAAAAATGGGGACACTGTGATCACATGTGAACACAGTGTCCAAGAACACTATGATCACATGTGAACACCTGTGTAACGATTGAAAACTTTTTTTAATCATGAGAAATTATTATGGTTCAATTCCCTGGGAATCTAACTAATGCTATTGATTTTACATTACTTGAATGATCCCTCAAAGTCAATCTAGTATTCTGAGAAAATAAAATACAAAATTGAATTCATTTTTTTGAGAAGAAAATATACAATTCTCTTCAAAATTCAAAGGGGTATTCGACAGATTGGGGAAGAATCTGCATATTTAAAATGTAATGTTCCTCAAAATAAATGATATTGATTTTGAATTATGACAAAAATTGGCCAACCATCCCACTCCCAATTTGGAAATGGGGTGGCTATGATCATATGTGAACACCTGTCAAACGATCTAAAATCCTTTTCAATCCTGGGAAGTTTTTATGGTTTAATTTTTTGGGAATATAACATCAATAACTCACGATATTGATCTTACGTCGCTCGAGAAATTTCTCAAAGTCAATCTAATATCCAAAAGGGAGAATGAAGAGTTGGAGCCATTTTTTATTTTAAAAAATAACATAATCTTCAAGATTTAAAGGGGTATTTGACACATTGGTGACGAATCTGCATATTTGAAATGTAATATTCGTCAAAATGAATGATATTTATTTCAATACAGTAATAAAGGTTGGTCAACAATCCTATTCTTCTCAAAGGCTAGAATTTTTCCACAGAATTGACCCAAAATTCCAAAAAGTCGAGTCTAGATAATTCTAGGAGAAAAAGACGAGATTCAAGGGTAAATATGATTTTCTAGTTCAATACAGGTACAGATTCTCTCTAAAAAGTGAAGAATCTGTAATTCGTTATTCTTTGACATATTAGCTTTTAGGTATGCATATTCGTCGCTTTTCGGAGAGAATCTGTATCTGTATTGAACTAAGAAATCATATTCACCCTTGATTCTCGTCTTTTTCTCCTAAAATTATCTAGACTCGACTCTTTTGGAATTTTGGGTCGATTCTGTGGAAAAATTCTAGCCTTCGAGTACAATAGTATTGTTGAACAACCCTTGTTATTGTTCTGAAATAAATATCACTCATTTTGAGGAATACGACATTTCAAATATGCAGATTCGTCACCAATCTGTCAAATACCCCTCTGTATCTTGAAGATTATGATATTTTTCCTAATAAAAAATGGCTCCAGTTTATTTCTCCCTTTGGATATAAGGTTGACTTGGAGGAATTTCTCGAGCGACGTAAGATCAATATCGTGAGTTATTGATGCTATATTTCCAAGAAATTAAACCATAAAACTTCCCAGGATTGAAAAAAAATTTTACATCGTTTCACAGGTGTTCACATGTGACCATAGTGTCCCCATTCTTACATTGGGAGTGGGATGGTTTGGCCAACTTTTGTCATATTTCGAAATCAATATCATTCATTTTGAGGAACATAACATTTTAAATATGCAGATTCATTCCCAATCTGTCAAACACCCCTTTGAATCTTGAAAATTCAATCTTTTTGTTTTATTTTCTCAGAATACAAGATTGACTTCGTGGAATTATTCGAGTGATGTGAAATCAATAGCATTATTCACATTCCCGGGAAATTGAACCATAATAATTTCCCAGGATTAAAAAAAAGTTTTCAATCGTTTCACAGGTGTTCACATGTGATCATAGTGTTCTTGGACACTGTGTTTACATGTGATCACAGTGTCCCCATTTTAACGTGGGGAATTGCAAAAACGCGAACAATAATCACCCAAAGACCTTGAGAAATAGTATATTACGCACCTGCGTCCGCAAGGGGCCGCAATGGGTTGCTTTCGTCCCGAGGTGCGTATAATTCTTTTTCAGTACACTTTCATCGAAATTCTATGGTTTCCGACACGATTTCGGGGCAAAATCCCGTACCGCCGCACAGGTGAGAAAACGTCGGAGCACACATTGTAGCAGAGCGAGGGCGCAGCCCGAGGTCTGATGCGCATGCTCAGTCGTTTTCTGCCCTGGGCGGCAATGCGGGATTTTCTGCCCCGGGATCGGGGCGGAAACCACAGGCTTTCGATGCAAGTGGACTGAGAAATCACGAGCGCGTCCTAGATTGACTCCTATCCAAACTTAGGTATAGTCGAGATCTTCGTCGAGGACTTTCGAGTGAACAATTGAGGGAACGAGAGCGATTAAACGCAGTTTTCCTCAATTTACGGACGAACAAATGAAAACAGAGAGATCTACCTCAGCTCAAAAAATCCATCGACTTTCGGCCTACAAACTTGTCAGGAAACTTTTCCCTGTGAGAATACAATTCGCTTTTCTAGAGCTCAGAAAGCGCGTTTTCCGAGCTCAACTAATTTTTTCCACCAACTTCCCCCACCAGGTACCGCAATCTACGTATACAGGATCATTGAAATACCTCAGTACCAGCCTTTCATCAAATAGAATTGCACCATCGAATTTTTGCACAACAAAAGTCTGATTCTCAAATCAATAGGGGTGAATCGATCGGTATTTCCTGCAAGTTATTTATTCTCGCAATAACTGCGACGTTTCGGCTACCTCATGTAGCCCTCTTCAAGCTAAAAAATTTTTCACAAAAGTTTACTAATACTCTCTCAAACCGTAGACATTACCAAATATGTGTAAAATACATTTCTGACCTTAAATGAGTAAGAGTAACGTATGAGTCATATCAAGAGATCAAATGTAGAATTTCTTCAAGCTATGCTTGGGGTCACAGTGAAAACTGATGTATTTATGACTATCCAGCCTGTTAAAATATTCGTAATTATATAATTGAAAGTATAACAACACTATTGCACTGTAAATTTGGCTATCAAGTCTGGTGACTCACAGATGTTAACGAGGAACAGTCTTTTTATGTAATCTCTTGATATCTTCCATGGGGTATGAGAAGGATATAATTCTATGTCATCAAATTTTGATGACACATCAGGAACGACTGAATTGACTGATGTCGAAGCAGACAAATTGATTGAAAGCTGGTTGATAAAGTAGGTATCTAATAAAATCAGTCCCTATTATTGCTCATGATCTACTGGAATTCTAAGAGTGTAAGGTAGAGATGGCAGTGGTATCACATTTTTGTTAGCTGATTAAGACTTTCGTTCACGATTTTTAAAATTTTCTATGGTATTTTTATAAACATTTTTCAAAAATTTGACATCTTCTTGTCTATTTAAAGTGTTTGGATGATAATAAATATTCAGCATCTCCGAAAAAAGCCTCTTTTTGTACCAATTTTCTACATCCAGAATTTTAACATTATCGAAGTCGATTTGGTGGAAAAAATTATTGGCATGCAATGCTAATGCAGATGTTTCAGTGTTCTTACTAACATCTCTCTGATGTTCTGTGATCCTTTTTCTGAGTTTTCTTTTGCTTGTGCCAAGATAGTTTTTCCCACAATCTCCACAATTGATTTGATAAACGATGTTAGACATCTCCAACTTAGGTAAGCGGTCTTTTCCTAATTTTATAATATGACTCAGATTATTACAATTCAGATTGACTGGAGTGAAGGAGAATTTTCTGGTGATTTAATTGAGAATTGGTGTTAATTGTTCTACGAAAGGAAAAGCAAAGATGGGTGATTTTAAATTATCACTTTTCCTATTAATATATTTATCACAGTTTGACATCATTTGTATACGTTTTTTCATGTATCTGTTTATAAAGTGATCTGGGTAGCTATTGACACGAAGAAGACGTCGTATGGTATCAAAATTTTCAGAATGGAAAGAGGGATGAGATAGTTGTATATTTTCATCAACTAATCCATATATCACAGCGATTTTTTGTGATTCTGCATGGTGCGAGTGAAAATTAATGTATCGTCCTGGAGCAGTATCTTTTCGATACCAATCCGTGATACACGTATTATTAGGTCGTCTGATGATCTTTAAATCCAAAAAGTTGATGCTATTCTCATTTTCTCTTTCCATAGTGAATTTCAGCTGCAAATGGTAACTGTTAAAAGTCTCTAAGCATCCGATTACTGAGTCTTTCCTTACAATCATATAACAGTCATCTACATATCTTTTGTGGAGTAATATTTTATTCTTCAAAATCTTTAAGCAATGCAATTCTAAAAGTTCCACCGTTATTTCGGCAAAAAATGGACTTGTGCATCCTCCCATAGGTGATCCTGATTTTTGTCTATAAAATTTTCCATTAAATTGTAAATACGTGGATTCCAGAAGAACTTTCATACCAGCTAAGAATTCTCGTTTGCTAATATTTCTGCCTATAATATTCTTAAGGTATTTCCATTTTTTGCCCAACGCTAACAATGTTAAGTTACGCGATAGGCTAGAATACATATTAACAATATCAAGCAACAATTCTTCAAATTCTTCTGAAATTATTGTAGTATCCAAAATTTGTTTCATTTCGAGACTATTTTTAACTCTCGACTCTGGTGGTGGAACATGACGTTTAAGAAACTTAGCAAAACATTCATCTATTCCATGGTTTGGACTATTAACAGCAGAAACTATTATCCTGACAGGGAAACCACGTTTATGAACTTTGACTAACGCGTGAGCTCTAGATACTTCTGTGGAATTGAGATTGGAGTTCAGGTATTTAAATGATGGATCTGTGTCAGAAACTCCTTTTTTCTTCCAATCTATAATAAATTCTGATATCTTATTCTTTATTCGTTCAAGGGAGATTTATTGAGCTTTTCGTAATTGGCAGCATCATTAAAATGACTCTCAACTTTTGCGATATATTCTGATCTCTTAATAGCCACAGTGGCATTGCCTTTATCCGCTTTAGTGAATAGTATGTCAGGGTTGTCCCGAACAAATTTATTTGTACGGATTAGGTTGTGCTTAATGATTTTATCATGAAAGGATGAACGAATATTGGTAGTATTGAATCTGTTAATCTGCTGAAGAACTTTCTCACGATACGCAGGATTAGGGTCATCATATTTCTTATATCCGAATTCAAGATTTTTGAGGAATGTAAATAATGTTTTTTCATCAAGAGACAGGGAGAAATTGAACTTATCTCCTAAGTTTAGAGTGTTCAATACATAATCTGGTAAGTCATCACCTGTCAGATTGACCAACCACTTTTCTTTTAGATCTTCGTTCTGTTCTGGTCTATGAGAACCAAATTCCTGAGACTCGTTCGATTGCAAACGTTGATTATAAGATTGGGAGGATTTCACAAATTCATCATTGCCGTATGCGGTGTTATACAAATTAGCGAACTTCTTTGTGTGTCTCAAACGTTCTCTTCTTTTTAAGTGATCTATCATTGGCTCAAGAAATTCCAGAAATGTTTCGACCAAATCACAATTTATTGAAGACTCTGATTTCTCTTTTATGGAATCAATTTCCTGGTCTAAAAACGATAATTGAAAATTTGAATCTTTGTAGAATTTTGTAGAACCAAATCACAATCTATTGAAGACTCTGATTTCTCTTTCATGGAATCAATTTCCTGGTCTAAAAACGATAAGTGACGATTTGAATCTTAGTGAAATTTGAATCTTCTGTAATTGACGCGAGGAAATAACCATTTTGCGTTTACCAAACTGGCTGTGGAAGGTTATATGGGAAAGTGATCTAATACTGTTATCGAGATGTGAAGGGGAACAATCAACCGATCTGCATTGTAGTAAGAACTTCAAATGTTCATTTGAGGCGGACCTCTTTTTGAGTAAGTTAGAAAGTTTTCCAAACAATGCAGTCACTTGAGTATTAAAAGAATTTGACGTGATATATAAGGAGCTAGCTATATCAAAAGAAGGTGTGGATAGGTATGTCTTGATTTGTGAGAGAGTATCACTAGATATGAGAAAGCACTCATTAATGTGTGTGTAGTCCTCATCTTGAAGCTCGTCAGGTTGTTGTGGTGTTATTTACCGCTCTTCGATGAGTTGTCGTGCTCGAGCTCTTGTAAAAGGCATGTTATGAACCCAACGCCAACAGAAATTTCTTCTTTATACAATCTGTTTCAGAAGGTGTGTACATATTGTAACCGGGGGGTAGCAAAAAAATTGTAAATTTCATTCGTCTATTCAAAATTTTTTGTAAACCCTCGTGGTTTTTGTAACTTTTACTCAAAATTTGGCATTTCGCTTGTAATGCTAAGCGTGTAATGATTAGCAGTTAATCATTACACAAAAGCATTACATCGAATATTTGTGTTGTCTGCTATTGTTGTTTTGACGCGATGTGCCGTGTTTCCGACTCGTGCGTAGATGCCGAGTAAGATATTTTTTCGCGAGATTTCACGGAGCGTGTGTTGCATTGAATTTAGACTGCAGTGAACGCGAGTGTGATGGAGTCCTGCAGTGCTGGGCAGTGATGGCAGTGTATCGGCAGTGGCGGCGGCGGCTGCACGCACGCACTGCATCATCATAATGGAGTTATTTTTTTCACGCAATGCTTTTTGTTGCGTTGTTTATCGTGCTGTGGGCGAGGCGTGTATCAGTCTGATTGTGATGTGTTATTGGATGTTTGCGGGCAATCGCCTGCAAATCATTGAATCAGACAACTGATGCAGCGGAAGAAATGCCCATAAGCATGTTGTGTCTTCTGCTACAGCTGATCTTGGTGCGTCCGTTAGCAGCCGGCTTTTAATGGAGTTCGTTTTATGTCGTTTACCTCCAACTCCGAGTTTATTGTTGATCCACAGAGTCTACGAGAAACAGCTGTAGTGTAACGGGTGGAGTTATCAGATAAGTATTATTTATGTAACTAAAAGACGATCTTCCCTATTTTGAAAATGATTCTTTGTTCCTTTTCTCACTCTTTCAGTTTCATGTGGCGTGAGTGATTGACTATGACAAATGCTGTGTGGCCTGTCGAATGAGGATTGTCATAACTTCATTGCTTGTGCTGTCAATTGATGCACTTGGTGTCTTGAGTCTCTGTGAGTAAAACCTTACTGAATCTCCTACCTGGCATCCTCTCAGCCTCTATTGTGACTGTATCAATTTTTTTTTTTTTTTTTTTTCGTAGTCTCTTTGTTCAATCGACGAGATGAGTCCAAAGCCTTCGTTTTATGTCATCTGTCTCACAATCTCAAGTGCTGGCCCGAGGAAATTCGTCGCGTGCGCGAGAATTTCCCAACTGAGCGTACGCGAAGTACCCAATATCAGGTAGCTATTGTCGGCCTTTGTTAGTTTCTCGCGTGCGCGATGAATTACCAACTTAGGGTACGCGCCCCAAATGAAGGAGTTCACATCGGCCGTGGAAAATTTTCGCGCGCGCGAGATATTTCCAGTTTGGCTCACGCGAGACCTAACATCACTTGGCCGGGTAAGATTCCACGTGCGCGAGAAATTTCCAATTTGGTGTACGCGACGCCCGAGTTTTGGGAGTTCACATGGACGCTGGCGCGAGACTTCATTTAACTTAGCTCACGCGAGGATCGCGTTAAGGAGTTTACATCGACCATGGATGATGCTCGCGTGTGTAAAAAATTTCCAACATAGCGTAGGCGAGGTACAAGTGAGCCCGGGAAAATTTATCGCGTGCGCGAGAATCTTTCAACTTAGCATACGGAAAAGACCCAACATCAGAAGCTTATTCCGGCCTCAATACTTCGTTGCGTGCGCGAAAAAATACTAACTCAGCGTACGCGAGACCCAAATTTAGGTGTTTACATCGGCCATGGAAAATTCCGCGTGCGTGGAAAATTTTCATCATAGCGCACGCGAAGCTCAAGTGAGTTCGGGGCGATTCATCGCATGCGCGAGAATTTCCCAACTTAGCGTACGCGAAAGACCCAACATCAGTAGCTTCTCTCGACCGTGGTGAATTCTCGTGCCGCGATGAATCTCCAACTTAGCGTACGCGGGACCCAAGTTCACGAGTCCTCAGGCCCGTTCTACATAGGATGCGCTCATCGTGTAAGCTTACGCGCATACGCTTGCGCTTGAAGCATTTGATGCAGAAAATTTCATGAAGCAACCTTGGTCGTCCTTTTTACTAAGAATTTTCACAAGTGGAAAGTTGGTTGATGATTGTTGAGCCCCAAGTGACATTATCGAGCCAAAAAATCAAGTTTCTTCATGTTTCACCATAAACAAATACAGAAAAACATCAGTGGTGCCACGCGAGCCTCTTCGGGAGGAAATAAGGTAAGTGTGCCTAATTTGCCCCCACTACTTTTGTTTTACTCGCCATTTCAACTCATCTCTATATTTTTCAACGTAGTTTAGCTCATTTTGTAGCTTGTTTCAAGACCTTGAAAATGAGCTAAGGTACGTTCAATTTGAACAAATTAGAGTCGAGATATCTTGATTTTCGCGAAAGAAGATTTTTTGCGAGTTTTTGTCAGTGTGTTCCTAATTTGCCCCCACAGGGAAAAGAGGCCTATTTTCATGGGATTATACGGGTTTTTCGTGAAAACGGGATATCTCGGCTCCCAGACCTCCAAATGAGACGTACTTTAGCTCATTTTGTAGCTTTTTTTAATGCCTTTAAAACTTTTTGAGGTAAATTGGTGCATCTTAATGGCTCGAGGAATGAGTTTGGAAAAAGACTATAGGGGCAAATTAGGAACACTGCACTTTTTCTAGTGATATGGGCGTAAAATCGGCTAAAAATCGAATTTTGCAATTCTGCAAAAAGCATTCTAAAGTTGGGACAAAGACAAAGAAAATGAGTTAAGGCACGTTAAAATTGATTCCATCAATTTTGTTTGGCATAACTTTTAGTGAATAACAAAAAAGAAGTCGGAAGTAGCGAAATCAGTTCTTCTGTTCTAAGAAAGGCGCGGGTCATCTAGGATCGGTCCAAAACATTCATTTTCTCATATTTTAACGTAACAAACATGAAAAAAATGCGGGGCAAGGTCTGCGAGTTCGTACATGTGAGAACTTGAGTGGGGGCAAATTAGGGAATGGGGGCAAATTAGGCACAGATACCTTACAGGTTGAGCAATGTTTTCACGATTCAGTAACCGGATTGGTGACCGCTCATCTTGCTCTTGCCAATTTTCTGATCCCAAACAAGGTTTCAGTTTTCGCAAGCTACGATGGGTGGTCACCAATCCGGACACTGAATCGCGAAAACGTTGCTCAACCCGGATTTCCTCCCGAAAAGGCTCGCGTGGCCACCGTTGATATTTTTCTGTATTTGTTTGAGGAAAAAGATGAACAAACTTGATCTTATGGCTTGATAATGTCACTTGGGGCCCACCAATCATCAATAACTCTTCACTCGTCAAAATTCCGAGTAAAATACGACTGCTAAGGCTGCTTCATGAAATTCTCTGCATCAAATGCTTCGAGTGCAAGCGTATGCGCGTACGCTCACGTGGTGAGCGCATCCTATGTAGAACGGGCCACAACGACCATGGAAGATTCACGCGTGTGCGTAGGAATTCTAATCTCAGCATACGCGAGACGCAAGGATAGGAGTTTACATCTGCTGTGGCAAATTCTCGCATGCGCGGTGATACTCCAACTTAGCGCACGCGAGGCCCATATTTGAGAGTTCACCTCGGCCATGGAAGGTCCTCGCGTGCGTGAAAATTCCTCGAGCTTGAGGAAATTTTTCGCGTCCGCGAGAATTTTCCAATTCAGCGTACGCGAAGGACTCAACATCAGAAGCTTCTCTCGGCTCTTGGTATGTCCTTGCGTGCGCGAAAAATTCCCAACTTAGTGCACCCAGCCCGAAGTTTAGGAGTTTAACTCGGCCGTTGAAAATTCTCGCGTGCGCGAGAGATTCTCAACTTAGCGCACGCGAAGCCCAGGTTTGATACGTCGGACATGAAAGATTCTCGCGTACGCGATAAGTTTCCAACTTAGCGTACGCGAGGCTCAACATCGAAATTGGTCAGTTCACCTCAACCATGAGAATTTTTCGCAGTTGCGAGAATTCCCGATCTCCGAAAATTTGTCGCGTGCGCGAGAATTCCCCAACTTAGCGTACGCGAAAGACTCGTCATCAATAGTCCTTCTCGGCCGTGGTGAATTCTCGCGTGTTAGATAAATTCCCAACTTAGCGAACGCGAGGCCCAAGTTTTGAAGTTCACATCGGCCATGGAGAATCCTCGCGTAAGCAAAAATTCTCAACTTGGCTCACGCGAGACCCAACATCAGTAGCTTCTCTCAGCCGTGGAAAATTCTCGCGTGCGCGAAAAAATTCCAATTTTTCGTACGCGAGGCTCAATTTTTGGGAGTTTACATCGGCCATGGGAGATTCTCGCGTGCGCGAATAATTTCCAACATAGTGTACGCAAAATCCCAGTGAGCCCGGGGGAATCCATCGCGTGCGCGAAAATTTTCAACTCAGTGAAAAAAGTGTTTTTAGTAATTCCACTTGAAGTGTTTTCTGCGAGTTTGCGAAAGGGGTGGGCCCAACATATTCTTATTGGACCATTTTTGACAACTTTAGTCTCTGACGTAACATTTCCCAATGTACTCGAGCTCATGTTATAGCTTGTTTCAAGACCTCTAAAACAACCTCAAGTACGTCTAATTTAATTGGTCCCATGGAGAAAAACGATGTAAAGCGGCATGAAAGCGCATGAGGAGTATAACACGTATCGATGCGAGATCAGGCTGTTTTGTAGCACGGGAATCAATTTTTCTCGAGTGCAACGAGGGACAAATATTTCCCGTGCCCAAAACGGCCCGTCAAGCGAGGTCCATATACTGTTTTTGGTGTCAGGGTGACTAAACGCCAATTTTCCTAACTAAGCCGGAAAGGAAGGTGGCTGTTTAGTCGCTCGATGCCAAAAATTGTTTTTATTGGCTTGCGTCCCCATACGTAGCTCTTTGCCGGTCCAAAACACTATTTTTGACTTATTTGGCCGCGATAAATATGTTTCGTATGTAGGTTTCATAAGTGACCATTGCGATGTCGCAATTGTGCGAAATTATGCAAAAAAATTGTTAGTAATAATTTTGAATAAACAAATTTGAAAGGCGCCCAATTGTCGAAAATAATATGCGAAAAATGGTCGTTTTCCCCACAGTGAGCCCATCCACGCTCATTCGCGGCCGATGCCACAATTTTCTCTTTGCTGAAGAATCTACATCTTCCCATGCTGTGCGCGGCGGCCGGGCACCTCCGCAACAAGCCCTTGTTGCTGAGGTGCCCGCGTCCACAGCTCGGTCTGGCGGCTGAGAAACTTCCCACACCGTTCCCGCGGATCTCCTGATGCCAGATGATGATTTTAAAAGGTTTCATACGTGACCATTGCGATGTCGCAATTGTGCGAAGTTATGCAAAAAAATTGTTAGTAATAATTTTGAATAAACAAATTTGAAAGGCGCCCAATTGTCGAAAATAATATGCGAAAAATGATCGTTTTCCCTACAGTGAGCCCATCCACGCTCATTAGTGGCCGATGCCACAATTTTCTCTTTGCTGAAGAATCTACATCTTCCCATGCTGTGCGCGGCGGCCGGGCACCTCCGCAACAAGCCCTTGTTGCTGAGGTGCCCGCGTCCACAGCTCGGTCTGGCGGCTGAGAAACTTCCCACACCGTTCCCGCGGATCTCCTGATGCCAGATGATGATTTTGAAAGGTTTCATACGTGACCATTGCGATGTCGCAATTGTGCGAAGTTATGCAAAAAAATTGTTAGTAATAATTTTGAATAAACAAATTTGAAAGGCGCCCAATTGTCGAAAATAATATGCGAAAAATGGTCGTTTCCCCCACAGTGAGCCCATCCACGCTCATTAGTGGACGATGCCACAATTTTCTCTTTGCTGAAGAATCTACATCTTCCCATGCTGTGCGCGGCGGCCGGGCACCTCCGCAACAAGCCCTTGTTGCTGAGGTGCCCGCGTCCACAGCTCAGTCTGGCGGCTGAGAAACTTCCCGTACCGTTCCCGCGGATCTCCTGATGCCAGATGATGATTTTAAAAGGTTTCATACGTGACCATTGCGATGTCGCAATTGTGCGAAATTATGCAAAAAAATTGTTAGTAATGATTTTGAATAAACAAATTTGAAAGGCGCCCAATTGTCGAAAATGATATGCGAAAAATGGTCGTTTTCCCCACAGTGAGCCCATCCACGCTCATTAGTGGCCGATGCCACAATTTTCTCTTTGCTGAAGAATCTACATCTTCCCATGCTGTGCGCGGCGGCCGGGCACCTCCGCAACAAGCCCTTGTTGCTGAGGTGCCCGCGTCCACAGCTCGGTCTGGCGGCTGAGAAACTTCCCGTACCGTTCCCGCGGATCTCCTGATGCCAGATGATGATTTTAAAAGGTTTCATACGTGACCATTGCGATGTCGCAATTGTGCGAAATTATGCAAAAGAATTGTTAGTAATGATTTTGAATAAACAAATTTGAAAGGCGCCCAATTGTCGAAAATGATATGCGAAAAATGGTCGTTTTCCCCACAGTGAGCCCATCCACGCTCATTAGTGGCCGATGCCACAATTTCCTCTTTGCTGAAGAATCTACATCTTCCCATGCTGTGCGCGGCGGCCGGGCACCTCCGCAACAAGCCCTTGTTGCTGAGGTGCCCGCGTCCACAGCTCGGTCTGGCGGCTGAGAAACTTCCCACACCGTGCCCGCGGATCTACAGATGCCAGATGATGATTTGAAAAGGTTTCATACGTGACCATTGCGATGTCGCAATTGTGCGAAGTTATGCAAAAAAATTGTTAGTAATAATTTTGAATAAACAAATTTGAAAGGCGCCCAATTGTCGAAAATAATATGCGAAAAATGATCGTTTCCCCCACAGTGAGCCCATCCACGCTCATTAGTGGCCGATGCCACAATTTTCTCTTTGCTGAAGAATCTACATCTTCCCATGCTGTGCGCGGCGGCCGGGCACCTCCGCAACAAGCCCTTGTTGCTGGGGTGCCCGCGTCCACAGCTCAGTCTGGCGGCTGAGAAAATTCCCACACCGTTCCCGCGGATCTCCTGATGCCAGATGATGATTTTAAAAGGTTTCATACGTGACCATTGCGATGTCGCAATTGTGCGAAATTATGCAAAAAAATTGTTAGTAATAATTTTGAATAAACGAATTTGAAAGGCGCCCAATTGTCGAAAATGATATGCGAAAAATGGTCGTTTTCCCCACAATGAGCCCATCCACGCTCATTAGTGGCCGATGCCACAATTTTCTCTTTGCTGAAGAATCTACATCTTCCCATGCTGTGCGCGGCGGCCGGGCACCTCCGCAACAAGCCCTTGTTGCTGAGGTGCCCGCGTCCACAGCTCGGTCTGGCGGCTGAGAAACTTCCCACACCGTTCCCGCGGATCTCCTGATGCCAGATGATGATTTTAAAAGGTTTTATACGTGACCATTGCGATGTCGCAATTGTGCGAAGTTATGCAAAAAAATTGTTAGTAACAATTTTGAATAAACAAATTTGAAAGGCGCCCAATTGTCGAAAATCATATGAGAAAAATGGTCGTTTTCCCCACAGTGAGCCAATCCACGCTCATTCGCGGCTGATGCCACAATTTTTTCTTTGCTGAATAATCTACATTTTCCCATACCGTGCTCGCGCCCCCATATAGGCCAGGAGATTTAGAATTTTTTTCGGCGGTGTGGTAAGTGCGAGTTTTTCTTCTCAGTTGCGGGATATGCCCTAGAATCATGTCTAGCACTTTCGAACAAATTTCGCTCGCCGCAAAAATTATTAATAATAAATAACCGTAAAAAATGACACTTTTTGCCCATCAACACCAATAGCTCTGTGTGTACAACTTTTAGCGAGTTCGCTCTGGTTCCATCTCGTAGCTGTTGGTAAAACCTACTAAATGGAAAAAAAATTATTGCTCTAGCACATTTTTCGTCGGAGTTACATACGGTTAAACAAAAAAAGTCTTGTTATAAACAAATGGTTATTAATCTTCCAATAGTTGAATTATGAGGCTAAAAACCCACCAATTGATAGTCCTCATCGAGGTCGATAAGCACACCAAATTTGGTGACGAGTTGTTGAACCGTTTTTGAACAACCTTATTTGTCTATAAAAAATTGTTATTCAGGAAAAGTGGCGTAACTTCTGTACGAACAAAGATGATGTTTTGGGAAAAATCAGGGTGATACCTACATGTATACTCTTTAATATCCCGTTGTAATCATCATCATGTCTTGTATGGGCGATTTTTGAAAGCTGATTGTCTATAATTTTTGCACACACCTCTCATTATGTATTAAAATCTCAAAATATATCTATTGGATGAGGAGGAACTCGAAAATGAAACCAGCCAGTCGTGTTTTTTCCTCAAGCTACCCCAGATTAAAAAAGGAATGAAGGAAATTGGTCACGTAGAACCAGAAATATTGCGAAAAAATAATCGTCGCTCGGTTCTGAATCGCATCAAGATTAGCTCTGGTTGGCTCGTGGCGCGTGACAAACAGTGAACTTCAAAATCGAGCGCAGAGTATTTTTTCGCAATATTTCTGGTTCTACGTGACCAATTTCCTTCATTCTTCTTTTAATATTGGGTAGCTTGAGAATAAAAACGCGATTGGCTGGTTTCATTTTCGGGTTCCTCCTCATCTAATTCATATATTTCGAGATTTTAATACACAATGAGAGGCAATTATAAACAATTAGCTCTCAAAAATCGCCTATACAAGATATGATAATGATTCGAACGGGATACTGAAGAGTACACTTGTACGTATCATCCTGATTTTTCCCAAAACATCATCTTTGTTTATAAAAAAGTTACGCCACTTTTCCTGAACAACAATTTTTTATAAACAAATAGGGTTGTTCAAAAACGGTTCAAAAAATCGTCACCAAATTTGGTATGCTTATCGACCTCGATGAGGACTATCAATTGTGTGGGTTTTTAGCCTCATAATTCATTTATTAGAAGATTCTGACTTGACCAATCACAACGGGCTTTGTCGCATTCAATTTCTTTTTTCAATACCTTCAGAATTCTTATTGCAAACTTGCAAATCTCGGATTCAGAGCAATTTTATAAGCAAAATACGGAGATCGTTTGCGAAACATGAATGCCAAAGTGGTGTGTACCCAACATGCCCCCCTTGTGGTTATCTCGGAAGAGCATGCAGTACGACTTTTTTACCACTTGGAACGTATTTATCGCGGCCAAATAAGTCAAAAATAGTGTTTTGGACCGGCAAAGAGCTACGTATGGGGACGCATGCCAATAAAAACAATTTTTGGCATCGTGCAACTAAACAGCCATCTTTCCTCCCGGCTTAGTTAGGAAAATTGGCGCTTAGTCACCCTGACACCAAAAACAGTATTATGGACCTCGCTTGACGGGCCGTTTTGGGGCACTGGGAATATTTGTCCGTCGTTGCACTCGAGAAAAATTGATTCCCGTGCTACGAAACAGCCTGATCTCGCATCGATGCATGTTATACTCTTTATGTGCTTTCACGCCGCTTAACATCGTTTTTCTCCATTGGATCATTTCAATTAGACGTACTTGAGGTTGTTCTAGAGGTCTTGAAACCAGCTATAACATGAGCTCAAGTACATTGGGAAATGTTGCGGCAGACTAAAGTTGTCAAAAATGTTCCAATAAGAATATGTTGGGCCCACCCCTTTCGCAAACTCGCAGAAAACACTTCAAGTGGAATTACTCAAAACACTTTTTCCACTGAGTTGAAAATTTTCGCGCACGCGATGAATTCCCCCGGGCTCACTGGGATTTCGCGTACACTATGTTGGAAATTATTCGCGCACGCGAGAATCTCCCATGGCCGATGTAAACTCCCAAAAATTGAGCCTCGCGTACGAAAAATTGGAATTTTTTCGCGCACGCGAGCATTTTCCACGGCTGAGAGAAGCTACTGATGTTGGGTCTCGCGTGAGCCAACTTGAGTATTTTTGCTTACGCGAAAATTCTCCATGGCCGATGTGAACTTCAAAACTTGGGCCTCGCGTACGCTAAGTTGGGAATTCATCTAACACGCGAGAATTCACCACGGCCGAGAAGAACTATTGATGATAGTCTTTCGCGTACGCTAAGTTGGGAAATTCTCGCGCACGCGACAAATTTTCGGAGCTTGGGAATTCTCGCGCCTGCGAAAATTTCTCATGGTTGAGGTGAACTGCCCAATTTCGATGCTGGGCCTCGCGTACGCTAAGTTGGAAACTTATCGCGTACGCGAGAATCTTTCATGTCCGATGTATCAAACCTGGGCTTCGCGTGCGCTGAGATGAGAATCTCTCGCGCACGCGAGAATTTTCAACGGCCGAGTTAAACTCCTAAACTTCGGTCTGGGTGCGCTAAATTGGGAATTTTTTGCGCACGCAGGGGCATATCAAGAGCCAAGAAAAGCTTCTGATGTTGAGTCCTTCGCGTACGCTGAATTGGAAAATTCTCGCGGACGCGAAAAATTTTCTCAAGCTCGAGGAATTTTCACGCACGCGAGGACCTTCCATGGCTGATGTGAACTCTCGCATATGGGCCTCGCGTGCGCTAAGTTGGAGTATCACCGCACATGCGAGAATTCCCCACAGCAGATGTAAACTCCTATCCTTACGTCTCGCGTATGCTAAGTTTAGAATTTCTACGCACACGCGTGAATCTTCCACGGTCGTTGTGGACTCGTGAACTTGGGTCCCGCGTACGCTGAGTTAGTATTTTTTCGCGCACGCAACGAAGTATTGAGGCCGGAATAAGCTTCTGATGTTGGGTCTTTTCCGTATGCTAAGTTGAAAGATTCTCGCGCACGCGATAAATTTCCCCGGGCTCACTTGGACCTCGCGTACGCTATGTTGGAAATTTTTTACACACGCGAGCATCATCCATGGTCGATGTAAACTCCTTAACGTGATCCTCGCGTGAGCTAAGTTAAATGAAGTCTCGCGCCAGCGTCCATGTGAACTCCCAAAACTCGGGCGTCGCGTACACCAAATTGGAAATTCCTCGCGCACATGGAATCTTACACGGCCAAGTGATGTTAGGTCTCACGTGAGCCAAACTGGAAATATCTCGCGCACGCGAAAATTTTCCACGGCCGATGTGAACTCCTTCATTTGGGGCGCGTACCCTAAGTTGGTAATTCATCGCGGACGCGAGAAACTAACAAAGGCCGACAATAGCTACCTGATATTGGGTACTTCGCGTACGCTTAGTTGGGAAATTCTCGCGCACGCGACGAATTTCCTCGGGCCAGCACTTGAGATTGTGAGACAGATGACATAAAACAGAGGCTTTGGACTCATCTCGTCGATTGAACAAAGAGACTACGAAAAAAAAAAAAAAAAAATTGATACAGTCACAATAGAGGCTGAGAGGATGCCAGGTAGGAGATTCATTAAGGTTTTACTCACAGAGACTCAAGACACCAAGTGCATCAAGTGACAGCACAAGCAATGAAGTTATGACAATCCTCATTCGACAGGCCACACAGCATTTGTCATAGTCAATCACTCACGCCACATGAAACTGAAAGAGTGAGAAAAGGAACAAAGAATCATTTTCAAAATAGGGAAGATCGTCTTTTAGTTACATAAATAATACTTATCTGATAACTCCACCCGTTACACTACAGCTGTTTCTCGTAGACTCTGTGGATCAACAATAAACTCGGAGTTGGAGGTAAACGACATAAAACGAACTCCATTAAAAGCCGGCTGCTAACGGACGCACCAAGATCAGCTGTAGCAGAAGACACAACATGCTTATGGGCATTTCTTCCGCTGCATCAGTTGTCTGATTCAATGATTTGCAGGCGATCGCCCGCAAACATCCAATAACACATCACAATCAGACTGATACACGCCTCGCCCACAGCACGATAAACAACACAAAAAGCATTGCGTGAAAAAAATAACTCCATTATGATGATGCAGTGCGTGCGTGCAGCCGCCGCCGCCACTGCCGATACACTGCCATCACTGCCCAGCACTGCAGGACTCCATCACACTCGCGTTCACTGCAGTCTAAATTCGATGCTACACACGCTCCGTGAAATCTCGCGAAAAAATATCTTACTCGGCATCTACGCACGAGTCGGAAACACGGCACATCGCGTCAAAACAACAATAGCAGACAACACAAATATTCGATGTAATGCTTTTGTGTAATGATTAACTGCTAATCATTACACGCTTAGCATTACAAGCGAAATGCCAAATTTTGAGTAAAAGTTACAAAAACCACGAGGGTTTACAAAAAATTTTGAATAGACGAATGAAATTTACAATTTTTTTGCTACCCCCCGGTTACAATATGTACACACCTTCTGAAACAGATTGTATATGAATCTATCGCAGGATGTCGTTGAATCAATAGGGGTGAATCGATCGGTATTTCCTGCAAGTTATTCATTTTCGCAATAACTGCGACGTTTCGGCTACCTCATATAGCCCTCTTCAAGCTAAGAAATTTTTTATAAAAATTTACTAATACTCTCTCAAACCGTAGACATTACCAAATATGTGTAAAATACATTTCTGACCTTAAATGAGTAAGAGTAACGTATGAGTCATATCAAGAGATCAAATGTAGAATTTCTTCAAGCTATGCTTGGGGTCACAGTGAAAACTGATGTATTTATGACTATCCAGCCTGTTAAAATATTCGTAATTATATAATTGAAAGTATAACAACACTATTGCACTGTAAATTTGGCTATCAAGTCTGGTGACTCACAGATGTTAACGAGGAACAGTCTTTTTATGTAATCTCTTGATATCTTCCATGGGGTATGAGAAGGATATAATTCTATGTCATCAAATTTTGATGACACCCCAGGAACGACTGAATTGACTGATGTCGTAGCAGACAAATTGATTGATAGATGGTTGATAAAGTAGGTATCTAATAGAATCAATCCCTATTATTGCTTATAATCTACTGGAATTCTAACGAAGTAAGGTAGAGATGGCAGTGGTATCACATTTTTGTTAGCTGATTAAGACTTTCGTTCACGATTTTCAAAATTTTCTATGGTATTTTTATAAACATTTTTCAAAAATTTGACATTTTCTTGTCTATTTGAAGTGTTTGGATGATAATGAATACTCAGCATCTCCGAAAAGAGCCTCTTTTCGTACCAATTTTCTACATCCAGAATTTTAACATTATAAAAGTCGATTTGGTGGGAAAAATTATTGGCATGCAATGCTAATGCAGATGTTTCAGTGTTCTTACTAACATCTCTCTGATTTTCTGTGATCCTTTTTCTGAGTTTTCTCTCGCTCGTGCCAAGATAGTTTTTCCCACAATCTCCACAATTGATTTGATAAACGATGTTAGACATCTCCAACTTAGGTAAGCGGTCTTTTCCTAATTTTATAATATGACTCAGATTATTACAATTCAGATTGACTGGAGTGAAGGAGAATTTTTTGGTAATTTTATTGAGAATTGGTGTTAATTGTTTTACGAAAGGAAAAGCAAAGATGGGTGATTTTAAATTATCAGTTTTCCTATTACTAGATTTATCACAGTTTGTCATCATTTGTATACGTTTTTTCATGTATCTGTTTATAAAGTGATCTGGGTAGCTATTGGCACGAAGAAGACGTCGTATGGTATCGAAATTTTCAGAATGGAAAGAGGGATAAGATAGTTGTATATTTTTATCAATTAATCCATATATCACAGCGATCTTTTGTGACTCTGCATGGTGCGAGTGAAAATTAATGCATCGTCCTGAAGCAGTATCTTTTCGATACCAATTCTTGATACACGTATCATTAGGACGTCTGATGATCTTTGTATCCAAAAAGTTGATGCTATTCTCATTTCCTGAAAATTTTGATACCATACGACGTCTTCTTCGTGCCAATAGCTACCCAGATCACTCAATGAACAGATACATGAAAAAGCGTATACAAATGATGACAAACTGTGATAATTCTAGTAATAGGAATGCTGATAATTTAAAATCACCCATCTTTGCTTTTCCGTTCGTAAAAAAATTAACACCAATTCTCAATAAAATTACCAAGAAATTCTCCTCCACTCCAGTCAATCTGAATTGTAACAATCTGAGTCATATTATAAAATTAGAAAAAGACCGCTTACCTAAGTTGGAGATGTCTAACATCGTTTATCAAATCAATTGTGGAGATTGTGAGAAAAACTATATTGGCGTGAGCAAAAGAAAACTCAGAAAAAGGATCACAGAACATCAGAGAGATGTTAGTAAGAACACTGAAACATCTGCATAAGCATTGCATGCCAATAATTTTTCCCACCAAATCAACTTTCATAATGTTAAAATTCTGGATGTAGAAAATTGGTACGAAAAGAGGCTTTTTTCGGAGATGCTGAGTATTCATTATCATCCAAACTTTTCAAATAGACAAGAAAATGTCAAATTTTTGAAAAATGTTTATAAAAATACCATAGAAAATTTTGAAAACCGTGAACGAAAGTCTTAATCAGCTAACAAAAATGTGATACCACTGCCATCTCTACCTTACTTTGTTAGAATTCCAGTAGATTATAAGCAAAAATAGGGATTGATTCTATTAGATACCTACTTTATCAACCATCTATCAATCAATTTGTCTGCTACGACATCAGTCAATTCAGTCGTTCCTGGGGTGTCATCAAAATTTGATGACATAGAATTATATCCTTCTCATACCCCATGGGAGATATCAAGAGATTACATAAAAAGACTGTTCCTCGTTAACATCTGTGAGTCAACAGACTTGATAGCCAAATTTACAGTGCAATTGTGTTGTTATACTTTCAATTATATAATTAAGAATATTTTAACAGGCTGGATAGTCGTAAATACATCAGTTTTCACTGTGACCCCAAGCATAGCTTGAAGAAATTCTACATTTGATCTCTTGATATGACTCATACGTTACTCTTACTCATTTAAGGTAAGAAATGTATTCTACACATATTTGGTAATGTCTACGGTTTGAGAGAGTATTAGTAAATTTTTGTGAAAAATTTTTCAGCTTGAAGAGTGCTATATGAGGTAGCCGAAACGTCGCAGTTATTGCGAAAATAAATAACTTGCAGGAAATACCGATCGATTCACCCCTATTGATCTAACGACATCCTGCGATAGATTCATATATGAAGAAGAAATTTCTGTTGGCGTTGGGTTCATAACATGCCTCTTACAAGAGCTCGAGCACGACAACTCATCGAAGAGCGGTAAATAACACCACAACAACCTGACGAGCTTCAAGATGAGGACTACACACACATTAATGAGTGCTTTCTCATATCTAGTGATACTCTCTCACAAATCAAGACATACCTATCCACACCTTCTTTTGGTATAGCTAGCTCCTTATATATCACGTCGAATTATTTTAATACTCAAGTGACTGCTTTGTTTGGAAAACTTTCTAACTTACTCAAAAAGAGGTCCGCCTCAAATGAACATTTGAAGTTCTTACTACAATGCAGATCGGTTGATGGTTTCCCTTCACATCTTGATAACAGTATTAGATCACTTTCCCATATAACCTTCCACAGCCAGTTTGGTAAACGTAGAATGGATAAATCCTCGCGTCAACTACAGAAGAAAATCCTCAATATTGAGATCAAAGATTTAAATTTTCACTTATCGTTTTTAGACCAGGAAATTGATTCCATAAAAGAGAAATTAGAGTCTTTAATAAATTGAGATTTGGTAGAAACATTTTTGGAATTTTTTGGGCCACTGATAGATCACTTAAAAAAAAGAGAACGTTTGAGACACGCGAAGAAGTTCGCTAATTTGTATAACACCGCATACGGCAGTGATGAATTTTTGAAATCCTCCCAATCTCATAATCAACGTTTGCCATCGAACGAGTCTCAGGAATTCGGTTCTCATAGACCAGAACAGAACGAAGATCTAAAAGAAAAGTGGTTGGTCAATCTGACAGGTGATGACTTACCAGATCATGTATTTAACACTTTAAACTTAGGAGATAAGTTCAATTTCTCCCTGTCTCTTGATAAAAAAACATTATTTACATTCCTCAGAAATCTTGAATTCGGATATGAGAAATATGATGACCTTAATCCTGCGTATCGTGAGAAAGTTCTTCAGCAGATTAACAGATTCAATACTAGCAATATTCGTTCATCCTTTCATGATAAAATCATTAAGCACAACCTAATCCGTACAAATAAATCCATTCGAGACAACTCTGACATACTATTCACTAAAGCGGATAAAGGGAATGCCACTGTGGCTATTAAGAGATCAGAATATATCGCAAAAGTTGAGAGTCATTTCAATGATGCTGCCAATTACGAAAAGCTCAATAAATCTCCCTTGAACGAATTAAAGAATAAGATATCAGAACTTATTATAGATTGGAAGAAAAAAGGAGTTCTTGACACAGATCCATCATTCAAATACCTGAACTCCAATCTCAATTCCACAGAAGTATCTAGAGCTTACGCGTCAGTCAAAGTACATTAACGTGGTTTCCCTGTCAGGATAATAGTTTCTGCTGTTAATAGTCCAAACTATGGAATAGATGAATGTTTTGCTAAGTTTTTCAAACGTCATGTTCCACCACCAGACTCGAGAGTTAAAAATAGTCTCGAAATGAAACAAATTTTGGATACTACAATAATTCCAGAAGAATTTGAAGAATTGTTGCTTGATATTGTTGATATGTATCCTAGCCTATCGCGTAACTCAACATTGTTAGCGTTGGGCAAAAAATGGAAATACCTTAAGAATATTTTTTTTTTTTTTATTTAAAGCTCTGAAAGCTCTATTGAGATTTATCAGCTACACATAAACATACAATAACGAAGTGCTAAATTTTCATATTTCTTACCTATAATACAATCACACATGCAAATCACAATCATTGAAAAATTCAACAATATATTTGAACGCAACTATGTTGAGTTCTTCTAGTAAACTTGAAATTTTCATTGGTAGCTGTAAGTTAACTTTTCGTAATGATTTAATGAGCTTGGCTCTAGGTTCATCAAACCTAGGACATTGTCATGATACATGGTCTAAATTTTCATCGTAATCATCACATAAACACTTCGAACTATTGATTATCTTTACTCTGGCAAGAGAAGCAGCCAGCCCATAATGGTTTGAACGACATCTATTGATGGTGACAATAATCTCACGGGAGAGATTCTTTTTATGAAACCAGGGCTTTGGAGAGTCCTCGAAATAATTCTCGAAATAATTCTCTCCGGTTTCTACACTGATTGCTATCAGGTCAGAGATAGAGTCAGTTTTCATTTCAACTTTGAAGTATTGACGAAAATCTGTCAACGGGATGCAAAGTGAAGGGTTGGGCTCTCTCATACTGGCCTCTTTGGCCGCGGAGTCCGCTAATTCATTACATTCTATGCCCTGATGAGACGGTATCCAAAAAAATTTCAAACTGGAACTGTCACTTTTGATTGATAGAAATTCTAGATACTTTCTCTTAATTTCCAAGATGTACGGATTGAGATAGATATCAAATGAGCTTCTGCTTAAACATCCTAGAACACTCAAAGAATCGGAAAATATGCGAATTTTATGATTCAGTTTCTCTAGTACTAAGTCCATAGCTCTATTGACAGCATCACATTCTGCCGTGAAAATCGAACAGTTTTTATTCCAGCTTTCCATCGAAGTGATTTCCAGCAAAGGACAGACATACGCTGAACCTACCGATTTCGAATCATCTCGTTTGCTTCCATCTGTCCAAATATCGAGAGTGATATTCGGAGAGATGATCGCGTCATTTGTCGGAATTGGTCCTCCTACTTCCGTTATTACCCTATTATAAGGAATAGGGGTGAGTAGGACTTTGAAGTCGTACTTAAATATATTGTACGAGTTGTTCCTAATGAACGGTAAAGGATTGGCTATCTGTTCATCAATGCATTCTTCGAATAATCTTAAGCGCTGAAACGTGCGTCTCTCGAGAATATTTTCATAATAATCTTTCATTTTCACCGTGACGGGTAGACTTTCATCACTCAGTATCTTCAGAAGATATGACTTGCAAAGGAATTTTACTCTAGATTCGATTGAAGGGAGTTTAGATTCGGCAAGAAGTATGTTGATTGGCGTAGAATTGCGGTACCCGAGGGCGAGTCTTAGGGCAGAATTCTGTATCCGCTCTAATTTCTTTACACTATCCTTTCTTGTGGGAAAAAATACGAATGAACCGTACTCAATCTTTGACCTGATTATACTTTTATACAAAATCAGTAAAGTGCTTGGATCAGCACCCCACCAAATACCTCGCAAATATTTGACAACATTCAAGGCTCTAGCGCATTTGTTCTGTACATTTACAATTTGAGGAGCGAAGGATAAATTAAAATCGAAGATGATACCGAGAAATTTAACTTCTTTGCTGGATTTGATTCTCAGATCTGTTTTCAGTTCGATTCCCGTTTGTCCGGGTAAAATACCACAAGTATTGAAATTGACAAAAATAGTTTCATGGGAGGCAAGTTCAAGGCCGAGGCAGTTAAGGTTTTCTTCTACAATTCTGTAAGCTCTTTCAAGGTCGTACTTATTTTCCGATATCAATGATACGTCGTCGGCGAATTGAATATCTGTGACTGAATTGGGGATGCGAATATGGATTAGGTATACGTAAATAGTGTATAAGAGAGGGCTGAGAACTCCTCCCTGAGGAACACCTTTGAAACTCAGCAAGAATGTTTCGCTCAAGTCAGTAAAAATTTTACGTTGGTAGGTGAGAAATTTGACAAGTTTAACAATTTTTAAGGAGCACCCAATTTGAGCTAGCTTTCGCAACAGAATATCAATCTTAACATTATCAAAGGCCCCCATGACATCTGAAAATATAGCATATAAAGACTTTCTATTCTTAAATTTCTCTTGAGCGTGCATGAGTAGATTGAAAATATTATCTGTACACGACCGACCTTTGCGAAAACCATTTTGTGTCTTAGGTAACACATTTTGGGTCTCCAGCCACCACATGAACTTATTTTTTACGATAGTCTCAAAGAGCTTACAGAGAGAAGAGGTCAGGGTGATAGGCCTCTGACCTTTTCCATCCGGTTTTGGAACAAAGTGGACATATGAGTTAAGCCACTCATCTGGGAAATCTGAAGTTCTGTACATCTCATTAAATATATCTAGAAGCAACAGGTGGTATTTAATTGGAAGTGATTTCAGAGTCTCATAATCAACGCCGTCCATACCAGGAGCTGATTTTGAATTACGAGAGGACAAAGCTAGATTGAATTCTGTGTACGTAAACTCAGCGTCTAAAAAATCGTTATCCTGACAGTCCGGAATGAAATCCGGATCTGTTGGGACCCAAGGAGGGCATATTTTACTAAGGGCAGTAATTTTGCTTTCACTTTGTAGATTTTCGGTAACGTTGTGATTTGCCTTAACATACTTGTTTCTTAGGATTCTAGTCGTATTCCATACATACTTCATGCTAGTGTGCATATTTACCGATTCAGCGAATTGTCTGAAATTTGCTTTACGTTTTTCTTCAAAGGTTTTACGACATATAGCTTCCAGTCTATTGTATTCTATAAGGTGATGAAGGTAACCTGAATCGTTCCACATTTTGAAAGCTGATTCTCTTTGATCAATGATCATTCGACATTCCGCATCCCACCAAGAGACGGGATTTCTATGCCTTTGATTACTGACTCTCTTTTTCTCCGGTGTATTAGTTGCGATTGCTTCAGAAACTACACTGACGAAAAACTTATATTTGTTGCTAGGACTAAGCGAGTCATAATCTTATGAAAGAAAACTAGAATATTTTTGTTCTAGGCTGAGAATAACCCTTTGCCAATTAGTTCGAAGTGACGAGATCTTGAAAGTTTTCTTTCTATACAAAGATTTACCAACATTTATATTGATGTAAATAGGACAGTGGTCCGAGCCCCAAGTCTCATTTTGTACTTTACATTCCAAATTTTCAGAAAAATTTTGACTTGAAAGAACCAGATCTATATTGGATCTCGATGTTCTACCTATGCGTGTGATAGTATCCGGGTTATGAATGAAGAAATTTTGATTCTCTATGCATTCCAGAAAATTGATACCATTTCGATCGATTTTACGGCAATTCCAATCAATGTGATGCGCATTAAAATCACCTATTAAGACATGATGGCAGTTTTGGTCGAAATTAGAAAAAATGGTTTCCCACTCAAGTGTATTCAAAGCGATATTTGGAGCTCCGTAACATGCAAATATACTGAAGGAGGGACTAGTGTTGTTGATGTGGATAGCCAAGAGCTCTACAGCTGAGTGTGGTGTCACAATGTTCTCAATTTTTATAAAGGCTAGACTTTTACGTATCAAAAACATAATCCCTCCTCCAGATTTATGTGTTCTGTCCTCACGTACACAAAAAAAGCCTGGTATGCCGATGACTTCAGTGTCTGGAGTGAGCCACGTCTCGACGCAAACGAAGATGTCGACGTCTCGAAGAACTCTCGTGAGCTCGTTCTTTCTTTTCAGAAAACTCCTCGCGTTCCAATACAGCATCTTAATATTCCGATGTGGATTTGCCATTTTTACTTGCTGGTGAAATGAAGTCGTCTTCGTATCGGTCATCAGTTGTCATCTCCTCAGCTAATGACTCGGTATCAGTCTGTTTATCTCCTGTTTCATTGTCGGGTGGAGAAAGGCATTTCTTGATCCTGGTAAGCCGGGACCGAAGCGTACGGCTGCTAACGTGCTTGTAGATGTTGGTAAACATATCATCCAGTGATTCAAGATCATTCCAGGTGATGCGAGCCAGCTGAGTGATTTCACTTCTCGACTTGCCTTGGGTCGATTCAAGAAATTCTAATACCTTTGTATACGACATCGGTAATGTTGTTTTATTGGTGTCAACATACTCTCTTGTTGGCTCGAGATGTTGACTCATGGTCTTTGGCGAGCTACTAATGCTCTTTCTTGACTTCTTGTTTGTTTTTCTTTTTACTTCTTGAAACGGGAGCTCCTCATCATCCTTCGATAATACATCAATGCTCGATACAGTAGATGATCCACAGCTGAGTAGAGGTCTTTTTACCCCGGTTTGCACAATCGTTTGGGCACTGATTTCTTGGGTAGAGTTAAGTGAATCGATTTGTGGAGCTTGTTCGCCATTATTTTCAGCTCCTCGAGCGGAATTTAAGACAAGATTAGCTACTGGTTCCTTCTCTTTCTCTTTGCAGAATCTCGAAAGATGTCCTTCTTCTTTACAATGGTAGCAAACTAGTTTTTCTCCTCAGAAATAAATCCAATGAGAGATGGTGCCGATTGTTATTTGAAGACTGCTTGGTAATTTAGATAGATCTTCCGGTTTAAGATACATTTGTTTACGGAAGCTCAGTGGATGAGCCAGCTCGGGTACGTTCATGTTCGCTTTTATAGTTGATATCGGTGAGACTGGAGTGATGTCAAATTTCTGTAGTTCTTCAATAATAGTCGACGAGGCAATGAAAGGTTCAACGTTCGAAATAATCACACGTTTTGCTCGAGAAACCAAGGGACGAACTTCCAACTGCTTATCTCCGATTTTTATCTGTGCTCCGTTATCGATCAATTGATCAGCTATTCCTTTACTTGACAAATAAAAACAAACTCTTGCGTGCGTGATGCGCGACACATAGCATATATCAAGTGGTTTCACTATTTGCCAATTCGATAGCGTACTCTTCTATGGTGTGACCTTCGATAGAGTCAAAAACTATAGCTTGGTCTCTGCCGAGCAAAGCCTCTCGCTGGACCATAGTTGCGAACGATGTATTCATTGTTACATTCTTCGTGACGTTTGGCATTTTTACGGTGACGTAGGTGAGGGCACCCTGTAGTCAGAGGTGCTGGTCTCGACCAGTAGATTGTCCTAGGATGCACCTAGGGAAACCACAGGAAAGAAAGAAATTGCCACTTTCACTATTTCACTACACCATACAGAATAGCCGTCGTAATTCAAACACGCGTTTGGGAACCAGTTGCCTCGCCGAATCGAGCGAGGAGCAGCTTGTAAACACGTCCGCACTGTTCGATGGTACTATCGCGAATCTCCCTTGAGAATATTATAGACAGAAATATTAGCAAACAAGAATTCTTAGCTGGTATGCAAGTTCTTCTGGAATCCACGTATTTACAATTTAATGGAAAATTTTATAGACAGAAATAAGGATCACCTATGGGAGGATGCACAAGTCCATTTTTGCCGAAATAACGGTGGAACTTTTAAAATTGCATTGCTTAAAGATTTTGAAAAATAAAATATTACTCCACGAAAGATACGTAGATGACTGTTATATGATTGTGAGGAAAGACTCAGTAACCGAATGCTTAGAGAATTTTAACAGTTACCATCCGCAGCTAAAATTCACTATGCAAAAAGAAAATGAGAATAGCATCAACTTTTTGGATTTAAAGATCATTAGACGTCCTAATAATACGTGTATCACGAATTGGTATCGAAAAGATACTGCTTCAGGACGATACATTAATTTTCACTCGCACCATGCAGAGTCACAAAAAATCGCTGTAATATATGGATGAGTTGATGAAAATATACAACTATCTCATGCCTCTTTCCATTCTGAAAATTTTGATACCATACGACGTCTTCTTCGTGTCAATAGCTACCCAGATCACTGTATAAACAGATACATGAAAAAACGTATACAAATGATGACAAACTGTGATAAATCTAGTAATAGGAAAACTGATAATTTAAAATCACCCATCTTTGCTTTTCCTTTCGTAAAACAATTAACACCAATTCTCAATAAAATTACCAAAAAATTCTCCTTCACTCCAGTCAATCTGAATTTTAACAATCTGAGTCATATTATAAAATTAGGAAAAGACCGCTTACCTAAGTTGGAGATGTCTGTGACGATATAATCGTCACAGCCTTTTGGGGTTTGAGTAAATGTGACTCTCTCGTCATGCCTCGAGCAGCAGCCTCAAAACCGAGTATTCACGGGGAATACTTCTTTTTTTTTGTTGAGGTGCTGCTGCTCGAGGCGACGATGACGACGGCCGAGACATCGAGTTGCCGCGACCGCGAGTATGCCTGCGGGCCGGCAACCCCACACGCACCGCTAATCGCCGCGGGCATCACACCGTAGGAGGCCGGTGGTCGACGACGACGACAACAATGTAGGAGAATTATGCCCCGGGTGGGCTACCCGGGTACACAAGGCCGCGCACATGCCCCTTGCCGTGACCACCACTATGATGTATCCGTGGTGTACCTATTATGGTACACCTGGATACGGGCCGAACAAAGGATGCTGGTGGTAACAACCGGGGCCCGCAGACCCCGTGCTGCATCCCCCGCACACCCTCCGGATGTCACACGATCTGCGTCCCACCGTGTATGCGAGATGGTCGTGGTGTATACGACAAGGCCAGGGCGTCCTTCTCAGGACGACGAAGAGGAAGATGACAACGAGCACGAGTGATTATGGCCAGCTGGTGATGCTGCATGATCCGTGCAGCACATCCTGGGCTTGCTGCCATCCGGACCTAGGTCCCATACGCAGCAGCCCAGTATCAGCTGCACCTTGGTTATGTGAAGTTATGCGTACATGCAGCACTTGCTGCCTGCACCCACGCATAACCTGGCCGAAAATGCACCCGCGCACGATCACACCACCACGTATGCGGTCACCCACGACACCGGTGACGCGCAGGCCGACGTGGGTGAGCCCGGGTGGCTCACCAGGAGACATAACGACGGAGCTGATGTTGACGCGTGATCGTGCAGACGACGTACTGGCAACTTGTTGCTACCGTGGTGATGGCGCCACCGGACGGCGTACCGACATCAGGGCAGGCCGTTACTGAAATAGGCCGATAGGAAAATTGATGCCGACCCGGACATCGGCCTCTGGGTAGAAAATGATGCTGCAGACGACACACACATATGTATATATGTGTGTGAGGCCGAGATACTGATTGTAGTAGTATGTTATGTACATATGAGCGTGTAGTGAATATGCAGAGGCCCATATAGATATACTGATGGATGGGAAGTACTATATAGCTATAGTACTACAGGCCGAGAATAGATATAGGTATACAAGGCCACGTAACGAATATCGGGTGCAGTGAAAGGCCGAAACTGGAGGCAATGCGAGCTGCGCAGCGCCTCCACGCCGGCCGATACTTACTATAGGTGCAAGTGAGATAAAAAACGGTACGAGTGGAGGCCAAAGACAGTACCGTACATACGTTTCCGTGCTGTTCGGCCGTGCAATTCCGTGAATTTCGTGCGCATGCTGGCCGCAATGTACCCTTATGTACTTCAAACTTTGCCGCGCAGCCCCGATAGAGGGTGCTGCCAGTTTTCCGGACAAAATCTATGGGCCAATCAGAGAGCGTCTTCTCTGTTGAAGAAGACGGAACTTCAACTTGAAGAAGAAGCCGGCCATTAGGCCACTTGTTGGATAGACGTTGCCCGGAGTGCACGCGCTTTGCGCCCTTCGCTTTTCAGCAGCCATTATTCGTGCCGTGTGTTCCCCAGGAGTCCCGGAGGACAGCACACGAGACTTCAAGAGTCTAAATCAGAACCAGAGAGTATTGATTATCGAAAGTGATTGAAAATAACGGTGAGTCCTCTTATTGCTCATTTTATTAATGTGAATTCCCTCGTCCTGGCCGAAACTTGAGCCTCGTGCGCGCGTATCCCCTGCCGACTCCCAGCCGATCCGGACTCCTGGGGGACCACGTGCTAAGGCCGAACAGTGCGGGAAAATAATAGCACGCCCTGGGGGCCGCGAATTGTGACCAGAGGCCGAAGTCGAGGTGAATCCTCGTGAAGACATAGTGCGCGGAGCATAAAGTGCCGTTGGGGGGAAAAGTCGCGTGGAAATTTGGGGTTGCTGTCGTCCGGACGACGACGAGCAAGGCCGTACCATCGGTGGATTGCCACCCTGGGTAATCGCGAAATCCTTGGCCAGCAAAATCCGGTAATTGCGGAGCTCGTGCTCCATAAATTGGAGCAATTGGCCATTGTCCCAACGTGATAATTATTCGTAGCGTGTAGCGGCTATTTTGAGTGAATTTCGGGGCAGCGTGCTCATTGAATTTGGAGTCCATCGTGAGCGAAGTCGACTAGGCCGCTGAGTAATCGACTAGGCCGATAGTGAATTGCCCAGGCCGATAGTGAATTGCCCAGGCCGTTAGTGAAGTGTATTGTACATTGTATTTTCAGGATTGTGAAGTGAATTTTCGCGTTTCACAGGAAATTTTAAAAGACATTTTGATGATAATTGTTGAATCTTTTCGAATCTTTCTGGCCGTTGTTTGTCGGGATTCTTATATGTAGATTCATGTATCGCCGCGAAAAAGGAACGTGTACAGAATATAGGCCGAATTATATCATTGAAAAATCCTGATCTATTATTTGGAGTGCGTGTGCGAGCGTTCCCCACCCCCTTTTTCCGATTTTCAGGTAGAATCACGGTAAGTGATGCAGTGGAGCCGAGTTGCTGTTAACATTTAGAATTGCGTTCGCCGAACTTTGCGCGCGAGACCTGCGATTTAGGTTAAGAGTCCGTCGAATATAAATTAGTTGTGCTGGTAATCCATTTACCACGTTACAAATGGCGACCGTGACAGGACTCACGCGATTCTAAAAAATTCTGGTAGTTAGTTACTGGCCGTATCATTAAGTGCGCGACATTTTGGCCGATCTGAGAAATTTTTAGACGCAATCTAGCTGTCTGAAAAATTTTCTGAACATACTTAGGCCACTTTAGAATTTTCCTGAGTGCTCCTAGCCCCTCGGAAAAATTTGTGATCACTCTCTGGCCGATCGGAAACATTTTTGGACGCATTCTAGCCGTTCGAAAAATTTTCTGGACGTACGTAGGCCACTTTAAAAATTTTCAGAGTGCACTTAGCCACTCTGGAAAGTTTTTGGTCACACGTAGGCCGACTTGAAAATTTTTTAGACGCATCCTAGCCATCTGAAAAATTTTCTGAGCATATTTAGGCCACTTTGAAATTTTTCTGAGTGCACTTGGCCACTCTGAAAAATTTTTGATCGCACTTGGGCCGACGTGAGAAATTTTTAGATGCATCCTAGCCGTCTGAAAAATTTTTCTGAGTATACTTAGGCCACTTTAAAATTTTTCTGAGAGCTCCTAGCCTCTCGGAAAAATTTGTGATCACTTTCTGGCCGTCTGAAAAATTTTCTGAACAAACTGAGGCCACTTTGAAATTTCTCTGAGGGCACTTGGCCACTCTGAAAAATTTGTGATCACCCTTAGGCCGCTTTGGAGCAGTTCTAGCGGCATTTAGGCCGCTCTGAGGAATTTTTGAACGCGTTGTAGCTGTTATGAAGAAGTTATAGGTGTACCCCGGCCGAGGAAATTTGAGAATTTCCTATCGTTGCGTGCGTACGAGGCTCATCGCGTGTAGTTGTAGTGTGTGGCCCTCTCTCATACCCTGGCCAACCTGATGGTGAGTATTTTTCCCCACATGTGAATCTTTTTCTTGTCCCTTTTGCAGCCCTGCCACCTAGGATCTGGTCGAGTTTCCCCTTAGAGAATTGCTGAGGTCGGTTGACCTCAAGTAGAATTTTCCTTAGCATCTTACTTGTTGTAGGCCACAGAAAAATTCCTGAACCACTGGTTGCTGAGTTATCCTCCCGTAAATGTGTGTGAATATTATCTGAATATTTTCTCTGTGGAATTTTACCTATCCTGATCACACCACATCCCAGCCGAGCACCCCTTTACCCGGCCGAAGGAATTCTACGGAGTTCTATCGTTCACCCCCCACTCCTGGTGGACTCTGGCAGATAGTTAGGGACTCTGGGGGATTTCTGTATAGAATCAAGGCCGTGATCAGTCGAATAGAAATTGCCGAGACTTATTTAATTGGGTATGGCCGCATACGTGTGACTTTTTAGGGTTTCCGAGGATTTTTCGTGTCGGTTTTTGGCAGCTCAGGTGGATTATACCCCTACAGGTGTGTGAAATAACTGGCCGTGAACGTGAAATTTGGGATTTTGATCGGAATTTGACGCTTCTTGGCCGGTTGGGGAGAACTTGCCGTGAAACTTAAGGGAAACAGAAGGCCGCAGAGTGGGATTTTGGGAAGTGTTAGGTCGATTTAGAGTTCTTTCGTTCGTAAATTGACAGCGCGAAGTAAAAGTAATGATGACCAAAGGTAAGGAGAGGGCCGAGGCACCGATGATCGTGTTACCGGGTGAGCTCCAGTGTGCCGATATGGCCGGACTACCTGTAGGACCGTTCGTATCCGCGATTCCAGCGATCGGGGTCACCTCAGCGTCACTCATATCATCAGTGGTGGCAAATACCTCAGCGGTGACGAATTTTGTGCCCACTTCCATCAGTACGACGATCACCACACCGGTTCTGACTAGTACTGTCTCTTCGCTCCGAGTGACAAGTAGTATATCAGGCCCGATTCCATCACCCGCTGCTAGCCGAGTCTCATTCCCACTGTCGACTGGATATCACTTCCAGCCCGCACCATTGGGCCTTCCGTTGATGCCACGATTGCGGGACCAGAGTGGGTCCCTGCTGGCCGGAGCTTCCACACCTGATAGGCCACTGCCGAGTTGGGGACAGCCTCACAGGCCAACAAGAATAGCGGACGACTTGCCACCGGTTGAGGGCCTCATGAGAGCCGGTTTGCACGGTTCTTTGATCACTGAATCGCGGGCTGCTATGCACAGAGTGAATACTGCCATGGCCGATCTTCGTGGAGTGGAGAGGAATTCCATGAACCAGCGGTCGGAATCGGGAAGCGGGGGCGAAAGTTCGAACCGTGAGAGTCCCAGGCCGAGTAGGGAGCGCGAAATCCCAGAACCGTTTGTGCCAAGGCGACCACCAGTGTCACCAAGCAATAGATGCTTAGCCGCTGATTACCGGTCAATAGAAAGGCGCTTGCAGGCCAACCCCGAACTATCACGCGGGGAGACGATGTGGTGGGACGGAGATCTCGAACAACCAGGTTCCGGGGCATTTCCAAAAAGGAAACCTGACACAGGCCGCGGTCGATGTCGGGATTACGACGCTGAACGTGATCGTCGAGACGACTCTAGTGACGATGAACCACCTCCTGCGTATACGAACTATAGCACCCGACGAAGTCCAAATGGTCACGGGAAACCAAGGCCGAACGACAGAGCGGGTGAAAGCCATCGTGACCGCGTTGCTCCGGGGCCAGCACGTGTAATTCCAGGACGTTCTCGGATACATCAGAATGAACAAGTTGAGTCAGACAGTCGACTTCACAGACGAGACCGCACTGAGGGAAACCGTCATAGCCGCACCCAACCTCGAGATGCTCGTACTCGAAGAGCGAATGATCATTCTCGGGAACCTCCAGGCCGACGATACTCATCGCGTAGCCATCGGCCTCAACGAGACCGAACTCCGGAAAGCCGTCCCACCGGTCGTAATTCGAGACATAGTCCGGACCGCAGGCCGAGGGATGCTGATAGGTGGCGCGACAACCGTCGAGAGCGCGATAGCTCATCGGATAGTTCACCCCCACGACGTTCACAACGGAGTAGAAGGTCAGACTCAGATTCAGACCGGCCGAGTCGCAGGGGTAGACGACAGGGATCGCGGGATTCACGAGACTCCCGGCGTAGAGCAGGCCGTCGCAATCGTAGAAGAGATGATAGCAGTGAATCGGAGTATGATACCTCAGACGATGAGTCAAATTGGAGTCAGGCCGGTCGTGTGAATGGAAGGACGTTCCAGGTGATTAAGATGCTACAAAGCATGAAGATTAGCTTCGGTGGAGGTGAACGGGATGGCCCAGAAGACTTCCTGGCCAACTTAAAAGATTGCCGACGAATGCTACCCGTAACAGACGCTGAGATGCTATCAGCTGTGCCGGCCGCGTTAACAAGGGACGCTCGGAGTTGGTATCGAACTCATCAGAGCGAATTTGAAACTTGGCCGGAATTCAAGCAAGCTATTAGGAAGCAATACGTGGGCCATTTAGATCGCCAGGACGTCATGGATGAACTCCAGCACCGTACTCAGGCCAAAGGCGAGAAAATTGCCAAGTATTTGACCTGTGTTAAGATCATTCTGGGACACTTGAAAAGGCCGCCTCGAGAACGAGATGTATTTGAGATAGTCAGACGTAATTTATTGCCGGAACTACGTAAGTACTTAGAGTCAAAGAGAGTGAGAACGCTGGATGATATTCAACACTATGGCCAGAAGTACGAGCGGAGCAAAGACTTGGATGCCAGGTACACTGCACCTCCACCCAAGGACCGTTCGCGGATACCTGGAGCCGCGTATCAGGGACCCACGCAGCCGCCACCAAAGAGCAGACCAGGGTGGAACGAAATGGCCGGCACAGAACAAAATGAGACTGAGGCGCCAAAGCCAGCCCCGAATGCTCAAAACGTGAATCTAAGTCGCAATCGTGGTCAAGGGGGTAAAAATGACGCAAATCCTACTCAGAACAGTCCACCCGTCGCTTCGCGCGACACACCACCTAAGGCCGTGCCAGTCCCGAGTGCCCCTCAGCCGAGTGCTCCAACGCTGACACCGCCGAACCAGCCAGCTACTGTAGGTCCGTGGGTGCCAACACCCGGACAATGGCCTCCCTACCCAATGATGTACCATTATCCACCGTATGCCCCATATAGTCCCCGTAGGCCACCTGGTACTGGTCGTGCGAGAGTAGGCGGAGATCGGATGCCGAGAGAAGAGCAGATGAGTAAGGGCCTCTGCTTCAATTGCAACAAGCCGGATCACTTTGCCAACAGTTGTCCCACGCGTACGTGCTATAAGTGCTCTGGCATTGGTCACACTGCCTCGGAATGTCCAGACGTACTCATGCCAACTGCTGGTACCACATCAGTGGGTGGAAAGTGTCAGCTGTGCGGCAAGGCCGGTGTCACGGTGCAAACGTGCCCTGATTGTCAATTCAGAAACTAGAGTGATTCTTGGTGACGGACGAGAAGTCTGAGGGCCTCGAACGAGGTTCTGCGGATGATAAGTGTCCAAGTAAACAGAGTGGTGAAAAGTCAAAGTACCCGAATGCCATGGGTCAGAGAACCTGAGCGCCTTTGTGAAGGTATGGCAAAGGAAGCGGTTGAGCACACCATGGGTCGAGGACCTAAGCGCCTTTGTGAAGGTATGGTGGAGAAACCAGCACGTACACCATGGGTCGAGGAACCTGAGCGCCTTTGTGAAGGTATGGTGGAAAGGCGGTTGTGAATGCCATGGGTCAGAGAACCTGAGCGCCTTTGTGAAGGTATGGCAAAGGAAGCGGTTGATCACACCATGGGTCGAGGACCTGAGCGCCTTTGTGAAGGTATGGTGGAAAAAACAATCGAGCACACCATGGGTCGAGGACCTGAGCGCCTTTGTGAAGGTATCTTGGAAAAGCGGATGAGGATACCATGGGTCAGAGAACCTGAGCGCCTTTGTGAAGGTATGGTGGGGAAAAGCAGTTGCTAACATTGTGGGTACACGAACCTGAGCGCCTTGGGGAAGGTGTGACGAACTCACACTTCGTTAGGCCGGGGGTTGCAAGGACGAGAGACCTGTTGAGGATCCGCAAAAGGTCTCCGGTGAAGCGTTGGGTGTAGTGGGAGAAACTAGACCCGTGAGACATGATACTTAGAAGATATACAAGAATTAACGGCCGGTGACCCAATAGAGGAAATCGACGAGGCCGCATGAGCCGACGGGATGAATGGGTTGGACGCGTTGAGGGATTCAGTGCGGTTAGACGTCGATAGAGTTAGCGAAAGACAGGCCACGCATTGCAATTAAGGCCGGAATCACGATGAGTTTTGGTCGGGTATTTGGTCTGACGAAAGACTCGCTTCTTAGCTCAGGCCGCGAATGAATTCTTGATGAAGGTCGCACTGAAATCGGAGGGCTGCTCAGAATGATCGCGGTAAACTTGCCATTAGTCTATGAGTTAGACGGGAAATTAGGAGAAGAACTGCCAGAGGCCCACATACCCCAGTTGAAACGATTGATCCCTCCCCGCACGTATGAAACGGCCGAAGGACCCGCGGAGTTTGAACATTTAGTTGAACAAGTAAGATGCTATGATTTTTTGTTGTTTATTTCCAGAGATTGTTTGAGAAGTTTCCATGTTGGTAGGGCCCAGGAGGCTCATCTCCCCATCCCGTAGAATCTTTTCTTACCCTAGCGATGTAGGTCCCGAATTACAGTTTTACCCTTTCAGGTTGGTCGTGTGAGAGAGGGAGTGGATGAGATTGCCCCAATTATAAGAATCTATTTTTATGATGGGGATATATATACATGGATTATGGAATCTATTTTATTTTGCTGTTCGAGGTTGCGACGAGAGAATTCACTATAAGGCGAGAGTGCGCCACCTATGTTTTGAGCAAGGCCGCTCCCTTGTGGAGGACCCGGACTCAACCCCCCCCCCTAAACAGGGGGTAATGTGACGATATAATCGTCACAGCCTTTTGGGGTTTGAGTAAATGTGACTCTCTCGTCATGCCTCGAGCAGCAGCCTCAAAACCGAGTATTCACGGGGAATACTTCTTTTTTTTTGTTGAGGTGCTGCTGCTCGAGGCGACGATGACGACGGCCGAGACATCGAGTTGCCGCGACCGCGAGTATGCCTGCGGGCCGGCAACCCCACACGCACCGCTAATCGCCGCGGGCATCACACCGTAGGAGGCCGGCGGTCGACGACGACGACAACAATGTAGGAGAATTATGCCCCGGGTGGGCTACCCGGGTACACAAGGCCGCGCACATGCCCCTTGCCGTGACCACCACTATGATGTATCCGTGGTGTACCTATTATGGTACACCTGGATACGGGCCGAACAAAGGATGCTGGTGGTAACAACCGGGGCCCGCAGACCCCGTGCTGCATCCCCCGCACACCCTCCGGATGTCACACGATCTGCGTCCCACCGTGTATGCGAGATGGTCGTGGTGTATACGACAAGGCCAGGGCGTCCTTCTCAGGACGACGAAGAGGAAGATGACAACGAGTACGAGTGATTATGGCCAGCTGGTGATGCTGCATGATCCGTGCAGCACATCCTGGGCTTGCTGCCATCCGGACCTAGGTCCCATACGCAGCAGCCCAGTATCAGCTGCACCTTGGTTATGTGAAGTTATGCGTACATGCAGCACTTGCTGCCTGCACCCACGCATAACCTGGCCGAAAATGCACCCGCGCACGATCACACCACCACGTATGCGGTCACCCACGACACCGGTGACGCGCAGGCCGACGTGGGTGAGCCCGGGTGGCTCACCAGGAGACATAACGACGGAGCTGATGTTGACGCGTGATCGTGCAGACGACGTACTGGCAACTTGTTGCTACCGTGGTGATGGCGCCACCGGACGGCGTACCGACATCAGGGCAGGCCGTTACTGAAATAGGCCGATAGGAAAATTGATGCCGACCCGGACATCGGCCTCTGGGTAGAAAATGATGCTGCAGACGACACACACATATGTATATATGTGTGTGAGGCCGAGATACTGATTGTAGTAGTATGTTATGTACATATGAGCGTGTAGTGAATATGCAGAGGCCCATATAGATATACTGATGGATGGGAAGTACTATATAGCTATAGTACTACAGGCCGAGAATAGATATAGGTATACAAGGCCACGTAACGAATATCGGGTGCAGTGAAAGGCCGAAACTGGAGGCTATGCGAGCTGCGCAGCGCCTCCACGCCGGCCGATACTTACTATAGGTGCAAGTGAGATAAAAAACGGTACGAGTGGAGGCCAAAGACAGTACCGTACATACGTTTCCGTGCTGTTCGGCCGTGCAATTCCGTGAATTTCGTGCGCATGCTGGCCGCAATGTACCCTTATGTACTTCAAACTTTGCCGCGCAGCCGCGATAGAGGATGCTGCCAGTTTTCCGGACAAAATCTATGGGCCAATCAGAGAGCGTCTTCTCTGTTGAAGAAGACGGAACTTCAACTTGAAGAAGAAGCCGGCCATTAGGCCACTTGTTGGATAGACGTTGCCCGGAGTGCACGCGCTTTGCGCCCTTCGCTTTTCAGCAGCCATTATTCGTGCCGTGTGTTCCCCAGGAGTCCCGGAGGACAGCACACGAGACTTCAAGAGTCTAAATCAGAACCAGAGAGTATTGATTATCGAAAGTGATTGAAAATAACGGTGAGTCCTCTTATTGCTCATTTTATTAATGTGAATTCCCTCGTCCTGGCCGAAACTTGAGCCTCGTGCGCGCGTATCCCCTGCCGACTCCCAGCCGATCCGGACTCCTGGGGGACCACGTGCTAAGGCCGAACAGTGCGGGAAAATAATAGCACGCCCTGGGGGCCGCGAATTGTGACCAGAGGCCGAAGTCGAGGTGAATCCTCGTGAAGACATAGTGCGCGGAGCATAAAGTGCCGTTGGGGAGAAAAGTCGCGTGGAAATTTGGGGTTGCTGTCGTCCGGACGACGACGAGCAAGGCCGTACCATCGGTGGATTGCCACCCTGGGTAATCGCGAAATCCTTGGCCAGCAAAATCCGGTAATTGCGGAGCTCGTGCTCCATAAATTGGAGCAATTGGCCATTGTCCCAACGTGATAATTATTCGTAGCGTGTAGCGGCCATTTTGAGTGAATTTCGGGGCTGCGTGCTCATTGAATTTGGAGTCCATCGTGAGCGAAGTCGACTAGGCCGCTGAGTAATCGACTAGGCCGATAGTGAATTGCCCAGGCCGATAGTGAATTGCCCAGGCCGTTAGTGAAGTGTATTGTACATTGTATTTTCAGGATTGTGAAGTGAATTTTCGCGTTTCACAGGAAATTTTAAAAGACATTTTGATGATAATTGTTGAATCTTTTCGAATCTTTCTGGCCGTTGTTTGTCGGGATTCTTATATGTAGAACCATGTATCGCCGCGAAAAAGGAACGTGTACAGAATATAGGCCGAATTATATCATTGAAAAATCCTGATCTATTATTTGGAGTGCGTGTGCGAGCGTTCCCCACCCCCTTTTTCCGATTTTCAGGTAGAATCACGGTAAGTGATGCAGTGGAGCCGAGTTGCTGTTAACATTTAGAATTGCGTTCGCCGAACTTTGCGCGCGAGACCTGCGATTTAGGTTAAGAGTCCGGCGAATATAAATTAGTTGTGCTGGTAATCCATTCACCACGTCACATGTCTAACATCGTTTATCAAATCAATTGTGGAGATTGTGAGAAAAACTATATTGGCACGAGCAAAAGAAAACTCAGAAAAAGGATCACAGAACATCAGAGAGGTGTTAGTAAGAACACTGTAACATCTGCATTAGCATTGCATGCCAATAATTTTTCCCACCAAATCGACTTTGATAATGTTAAAATTCTGGATGTAGAAAATTGGTACAAAAAGAGGCTTTTTTCGGAGATGCTGAATATTCATTATCATCCAAACACATTAAATAGACGAGAAGTTGTCAAATTTTTTAAAAATGTTTATAAAAATACCATGGAAAATTTTAAAAATCGTGAACGAAAGTCTTAATCAGCTAACAAAAATGTGATACCACTGCCATCTCTACCTTACTTTCTTAGAATTCCAGTAGATCATAAGCAATAATAGGGATTGATTTTATTAGATACCTACTGTATCAACCAGCTATCAATCAATTTGTCTGCTACGACATCAGTCAATTCAGTCGTTCCTGGGGTGTCATCAAAACTTGATGACATCGAATTATATCCTTCTCATACCCCATGGAAAATATCAAGAGATTACATAAAAAGACTGTTCCTCGTTAACATCTGTGAGTCAACATACTTGATAGCCAAATTTACAGTGCAATAGTGTTGTTATACTTTTAATTATATGCTTACGAATATTCTAACAGGCTGGATAGTCATAAATTTACCAGTTTTACTGTGACCCCAAGCATAGCTTGAAGAAATTCTACATTTGATCTCTTGATATGACTCATACGTTACTCTTACTCATTTGAGGTAAGAAATGTATTTTACACATATTTGGTAATGTCTACGGTTTGAGAGAGTATTAGTAAATTTTTGTGAAAAATTTTTTAGCTTGAAGAGGGCTACATGAGGTAGTCGAAACGTCGCAGTTATTACGAAAATAAATAACTTGCAGGAAATACCGATCGATTTACCCCTATTGATTTAACGACATCCTGCGATAGATTCATATATAAAAAAGAAAAAGTCTAATTCTCCTGTACCAACTATGGAATCACTGGAAATCTAGTTTCGTGGATGAAATCTCATCCCTGTATTACGAAGATAAGATTTTATATCTATTAGACCATGCACTCACCAAAGTTGAAATCAATGACAAGCAATCGAATCAATTCATAGCAACATCAGGTGTCCCACAAGGTTCCCACTGCGAACCAATTTTCTTCAATGTATCTCTCAATGATATTACACTGAGAAAATTATTTGGCCATTCTGAAAAAAAATATATTCAGATTGAATACACGCGCATGTATATTATCCTTTACTGTTATTTTTCCAGAATGGATAAACGTATTTCATCAGAATGGATGAATATTTTTGCATTCTGAGCGAACATTTGATCAAAATAAAAAGATGCTTATACACGGGCCATTAATGTGAACGATACTGTGGATGTCATTGAAGAAATATTATTCAAGTTTGATAAATATTACTTTGAGCCAGGTAGATATTAAATAAGAATCAAAAATCAGTTTCAAGTCTAGAATAATAATTTCCAAAAAATAGCAAAAGTATTAGGGCTTCACCGAGATTTGGATCTCGTCTCGTTCTCGGATCGAGATCTCGGCGCGATTCGAGACGATACAGTGCCCTCCGAGATTTGGTCCGAGATCGATACGAGCCGAGATCATGTAGTCTGATTCCATGACGATACGAGATCAATGAATACCGAGACGAGCGAGATCTCGCCGAGATTTTATATATATATATATAAAATCAAAATGAATTCATAATCTCGGCTCCAAGATGGAGAACAACTTGTGAGCAGTTTTTGTTGACATTTTTCCTAACCCTTCGTCTCTTCCTGTCCACCGCATACTATGGATAGCACAAAATTCGAGGAACTCGAAATGTGATTGCATCTGGTGTGCTTTTTGAGCTCTTAATTAAGGGTGATGACAGACAAAGCACTACGCCACGATTTCACGCCACGACGCGCTATCGCACGCCACGGGACCAAAATTCATTCCCGCAAACCCAACCATCGATGGATTGAATTTATTCTTTGCAGCACAGTCGTGGATTATGAGAACGAATCGGATCCATCGGATGGTTGGGTTTGCAGCAACAAATTTCAGTTCTGTGGCGTGCGATAGCGCGTCGAATTTGTGGATGCGCACCTCGCAAAGTCTTCGCGTCCGCGAAGAATGGGCTTCCTTCGCCCTCGTAGTTCGTATTGAAGCGAGAATCAATTCCACGCTTTTGTCGCGCGTGCGAGATCAGGAATTCTTCGCGTACGCGAAGGCTTCTTTCTTCGCGTACGCGAAAATATGCCTGTTCTCCATATTCGGACCGACATCTTGCAAAGTCTTCGCGCACGCGAAACCATGGCCCTTTCGCGTAAGCGAAAAATTTGGGAAAGTCGCCTCGCAAAAGTCTTCGCGTGCGCGAACCGGAAAATTTTTCGCGTACGCGAAAGGGTCCATTCTTCGCGTACGCGAAAATTTTCGGAAAGTCGCCCCGCAAAATTTTCGCGTGCGCGAACCGGAAAATTTTTCCTTCGCGTACGCGAAAAATTTTCCGGTTCGCGTACGCGAAGATTTTTGCGAGGCGACATTCCGAAAATTTTTGCGTACGCAAAGAATGGGCCCTTTCGCGTACGCGAAGGCTGGGCCCAGGGCCTGCGGTCTTTCGCATACGCGATGGATTTCCTAGGGATTTTTTCGGCGAAGTCCACCAGAATTCTCTTTTCGCGTACGCGAGTCCGGCCGTATAGACAAGCCGATACATTTTTTCCTGCCAAAATTCTGAATTTTCTCGTCGAAATGCCTCGCAACTCGAGAAATATCGATTATTTCGAGAAACAACGGAAACCCCCTTTTGTTTCGATCGAAAAATTACATCGAAATTGTGAAAAACAATCCTCGGTCAAAATTAGAAATTCCAACCGGACATGCATGTGGTCTCACAGAATTTGGTGGATCGATTTGTAGATTTTCTAAAAAACCAGATCACTCGCATCTTATGCACGCAACGCGTGGGCGTAGTGTCAAGCGAGTGGTCTAGACTTCCATGCTTATGAACAGCAATTCTAGGTGCGTTAAAACGAACAGAAAAATTAACTTATTAAATTTAAATTTTTGAATTTTCAAACTTAAATACAAATTAAATAATTAAATCTCATTAGATTAAATTCTCACAATTGCATTTTAAAGCAGAGATTCAAGCAATTTTTGCTCAAAAAGCCTCTATATTGTTTGACACTGGGAGGGAAGAGATGCCAAATCACTGGGCTCTCCCCTGAGGGATACTCTACAACTCGTAGAAGAGCAAAAGTTGTCCAGATCGAGTATAAAAGAGAAAGCGTCGAGGAAACAAAACAACACACACACACACACGGACAAAGGGCCTCAAAGATTAGTCTAATCTCAAGTTTGGGATACTTCCTGGAGAAAAAGTATTATCTCCAATCGATAGATCTCGGCGAGAGGTAGAACATGGTCTAACCACTTTTTAGATACAAGGCCATTTGGTGAAGAAAATATGCATTTGAATGGGAATGTTGATCGAAAATTTGCTGTCACAAAATCAAACTATTATCTTAAAAAACAGCAAAAAATGAGTATCAGTAACCCTTTCGCTGTTCAGTATACAGCCCTCTACCCGCTCTCACGACTTTCCACTACTAACGCACAACTCCCACACGTATGTAGAGGCACCCGTATCGGTGTGGAAGTTGTGCTTTTGTGTGCGTAAGACATTGTTATGACCCCCTGTTCTGTGAGATGACGTTATTACACTGCCCTTCTCGCGGGGCTCCGCGGGCAGATTAAGAGAAGAGAGAGCCAAAAAACAGAACGAGAATCACTATATTTGAAGAAATTGCACAAATCACAACACTACGCGCAAATTAAACACATAACCTCCATGGCGAAACAATAATCATTACATAATAAACACGTGTTTTTCATGTAATGGTTGGAAGGTGAAACATTACGCATGTGAAGTTGGCACCCGCTTTCAAAAATTTCAAATGTAATGATTATGAATCATATTTCTATCAAAAGTTACAAATTCTGACAGCTATTACGAATTTTTACAAATAACTCGTTTAAAAATACAAATTTTTCCCCACATCCCGGTCATGGCATGTACACACTTAATGAATCAGACTGTATATATGTACAAATCATCCATCTGAGATCTTATAACTCAATTCGATCAATTATTCAATCACGTAGACAAATGAACCTTAATTCTGTGAACCAAACAACTTACTAACAACGTGCGTCAGAGAATCACTGGAAACTGACACTGTCACTAATATAAAATAATATATAAAATGAAGTTCTGTCATTGCATATTACAAATGGAGAAGAACATGAGTATCCAGTATAATACAAATTAGAACGGGAAAGGCAGTTGGCAGATGGCATCTTTCAGAACGCTTCTGATCCATCGATTGATGCACACGAGTACTCTGAAAGAATCATCTGGAAGTGAGCACCGCAACTGGAGCACCGTTGTTCGGTCATGACACAAGACGCTTCTGACGGAATCATTTCTGATGGAACTGACGTTGGCATTATACTTAGACTGGATTGATGTTTTGGAGGCGAGCTGTTTGGAATCAAAAAGGAGATTACACTCTCTCTTATGAAAAATTTCGAGGTGTCTCTTTAGACCACTGGTATTGCTATCATTCGGTTTAATTTCTTCTGTAATTATTTTGCCCTGGCATATGAGGCAGATACCGATTCTCCCTCCCTTATTATGTCCGTGATCATAATAATTAGAATCTTCCACTCTCTTATTCTTACTCGATATTCTGAATGTATTTTTCCATTCAAAATCTTCCCAATCTGGAGTCCACAATGAGATGATGTGATAAATGACACAGCTATAAATTATTTCAAACTTTTCCTCACACCTGCCGGTGACTGACTAATTCCAAACGTCAAGAAAAGCAGCCAATCTATTGACACTTAATCGGTGATAGACTCGATAGAATTCGAATTTACCCATGACAGATGTGTACGTCATTGACAGTTTTGTCAAAGTACGTCGCGCGCAATTTGGAAGCGTCCCGCGGCCGAGACACGCTATTCGATAGGAATTACGAATGATCAGAAGAGGATGCTCAGAGTAAATCTCGAATTCCCGATATCCTCGTCTCGATCTCGGATCGAGAATCGAGACGATACGAGATCGAAGTTTTTTATTCTCGTGCGATCTCGATACGAGGCGAGATGAACGCCTGTGAAGCACGAGACGATACGAGATTCCTCTGATTTCTCGTCATTCTCGCTCGAGTGAAGCCCTAAAAAGTATAGCACAATTGCGGCTTATCTGGTTTGGATAAATATTTATTCAGACACGCTTTTTTGTCAGTAATTGTTAATTTCATTTCTTATTAATCTATATCACTTACACTTGTATCATAATACTGTAGAGGATCTTATATATTAACTATTTGCTAATATACTTATCACTTCACTAATGATTATCGCTTCGCACTCATATTCGCTATGTTCCATGACATGCTTTGGAGCCTTATATATCAACCGAGGCCCTTCTTAGCCGCTTGCGAGGAATCAATCAACGTGTTGTTCCAGTGTACTCTGGTGGTCCGATTTCCCTATATTTCATTGTTTGCTGATGATCTAAAACTCTACAGGCAAATTTCAACTCCCTTTGATACAATATTGTTAGAAATGGATCTCGCGAATGTTCACAAATGGTGCATCAGTCATGGATTTGAGTTCAACCTGGTTTGAACTGAAGTGCTTTATCATACCTCATTCTCACAGAACTGTTCCAATATTGTTCAGCTACGAAATCAGAAATCACACTCTTGATCGAGTTCAGGAGATACGTCATTTAGGAGTAATCTTCGACTCCAACTTCACCTTTCAACAACACATAAATTACATAACAGATCGAGCTCTGAGAATTCTGAATCTCATCACATGGAATACCTCTAATTTTAAAAATTCACATATTCTGAAAACTCTCTATTTGACCATGGTCCGACCTATTCTCAATTATGCCTCTATCATATGGAATCCTTCGTCTATCTGTCATTCTAAGAGAATAGAAAATGTCCAGCATAAGTTTTTCCGAACTATTTCGTATCGTTTCGGCACTGGAATACCGTGCGATTGTCATGACTTCACTGAAATTGCCACAAAGCTTGGCGTATCTTCACTTTCTTCGTGTAGGAAATGTTCAGACATAATTTTCCTTTGCAAATTGATTAAAGGTCGAATTCATTCTCCTATTTTACTGTCAAATGTAAATTCCATGCATCGCTCAGGTCACTATGGTCCAACAACATGAATATTTTCTACATTCATCAATTGAGAGGCTCATTGAATGAACGTTGCATGTTGAACAGGTGCTGCTCTCTAGCAAATGATTCATCAGAGTGGTTTGACTCTTTTCAATTTCACCATATCCAAACCAAAAAATTGAATGTTATATGAAAACATTCTGGAAGTCGCTTGACGCGTTATATATCGAAAATAACTACCGTAGAATGAGTATGAGTATATGAATATTATCGCGATAACTTACCCGGAACAAGTTATGACCTTTCATTTCGACGAGCGAGCTCCAAATCACTCCGGTCAAATTTTTCTACATGTATTCTATTGGAATACATTTCGGAATAAATTTCCAGACTGATCCGTTCACTCCTCTTTTTTATTTGTGAAGATTAAGGGTCGAAATGTCAGTTTCGCGCATTGTTACATTTGCAGTTCGACGTATACCTCCAGCGCCAGCGTCGGATTAAGAGTCGCTAAAGATATGCTCAAAAATTTTCCTCGAAGTAAAATGTTAAGCCAACCATTTTTCATAGGTTTTATGTCCAGAACTCGTATTTTAGTCCCCAAGCCATGTGCCTCAATCTTGTTATAGAATTTTCGCTAAAAATAAAATATTTATTCAAAACGCCCACAGTAGCGTATGCTAAATCAAGCTAGAATTTTGTCCACTACAAAGTGACCTAGAGTCACTTTGTAGTGGACAAAATTTCAAGGAAATTGTTCAAATAATCAAATCCCAGCGTGAGTAAAGGCCCAGAATCGAAATTCTGAGCATCGTATTAACATTGTGAAAATCGGCCATGTAATTAACTTTGTCAGTTCCGTGCATACCACGTTACCCAACTAAGAGTTGAAATATCTAGGCGCAATCAAGTTTTTCTTCTAAAATATGATGGGATTATTCATGAAATCTACAATGAGAAGTTTCTATGTCGACTCTGTCATTTTTGCGAGCGATTTTAAGGCGAAATGTCAGTTCCGTGTTAATTCCGTGCATCCAAAAGTTGTTCCCTGGGGTACTCAATAGCACGCGGAAGACGGAGAAATGAAATTAACTGGTCCAGAGCAAATATTTCCGACTCAAATGAACCATCTAAACACGAATTTCCAGGTCATTTGGTCCCATCGCGTCAGGATTCCTCGCTAGACAACAAAACGTCATAAACCGCAAATGTCAATTCCGTTCACCACTTTTCCTATCACGCCTCGCGGTCGCGAGGCAGCGAAAGTATATAGCATAGCGCATCGCTGCCTCACGACCCTTATATATACAGCTGAATGGCTGGTTTCCCAACCCCCAAAAACTTCAACCATGTTTATTTCTCCCTTGTCCGTCTCCAATCTACTCCTACTTACTAATTAGGGCTTGTATTGATCCCTTCAACATAATGCAAAAACAATCGCGACATTTCCTTTCAAATTCACATAAATACACCGGTACACTCAATGCATTGACTTCATTTCTCATTGAAAAAGACTTTGCCTAGTGATGTAATCTAGTGATGCACTTCTACGTCCGCTCTTTTGTGAGATTGTAGTTGTCACAAAACACGCGTGTCTGTGTGTATTCATGTGAGTGCGAGTTTTAAATTGTCCCTAGAAATCGAGATTGCATGCGATGGCGTTATGAGTAAACGCTGACATGGGCGGGCACGCATGGTGCGTCATGTGCATGTGTGAGATGAGCTTGTAAATGCTTATGTATGTGTGCCATACGGCGTTGCGTTGCATGTTGAATGATACCTCGCACGGTAACGAAGGAATCTGTACATGCGTGACTAGGAGATAAGCCAAAAACGGCGGAGGTCGGGATTTGGCCCAAAAATTAACTAGTTGAAATATACCTGGCTGCAATCTGACTTTTCATTAGGTGTTTTATAATCAATCTGACATACAAAAACATATCTCAGACGGGCGTAAACGTTAGACAATCTATGTGAAAGATATGGGAAATTTTCGATATATTTTCGCCACGGTAAGGACAATTGGCATAAAAACTTATCTCAAAGGCGTGAACCGAAACGGATCGTTTTTTCCGAATACACAGCACTTTTAACGGTGAGAGTTGACTGTAGAAAAATTTTTGGACCCGAATCTTGCATTAGTCTTTGGGAGCCAGTGACCACGGTGAGGACCTATTTGTTTTGCAACGGAAAAATTGTCCATAAACCATCACGCGGGGCTTTTTTTTCTTTTATTCTAGCGCGGGAGGCTGTTTACGTAATTTATATCACTCCGCTAAAGTTAAAAATGTTGTCTCTGGATTTCTTTCCAAAAGGACTCTCCAAGAGAATTCTGAACAGGATTCTATACAAGTTCCGAGAACAGCTCCGAAAGAATTCCGTTGGAGTAGCGAAATTTTACATCCGGCGGAATATTACGAGAGTATGAAAGAATTCATTAGGGAGTGATCCAGGACTAGAAAAGAGTGTTTTCGGAGCTCTTTTGGAACCCTAATAAATGAGTGAAATGTCTACGGGCCATCGGTTTTTTTTAGATGAAATTTTTTTTTCAAGTGTGATTGTATTAGTGTCATTGGATCAAAAAACTTTGACGAAGTGATGTAATCAATTGCAAGCATGAAAATACTTAAAATGAATCTCAATTATAACCACGAGGATTCGCCCTTCCCTCAACTCGTCTCTAGAAATTTATATCAGTACCTCCGCGGAAAATTTGAAATAACGTGTGCCACTTTGTACGAGCCCTTGAAACGCTTGAGGAAACAGTTACACAAGTCATTTTACTGTATTTTTTGTGCTCTTCTTGTTGAAATCATTAGTTCTCTAGTCCAGGGCGACCCAAAAAACTACCATCGAAAAAATGGTCAAAATGTCAGGTCGGTGCCACGTGGTTATCCATTATTTCGACCTTTGTGAACGTGAGGCGCCGCAGTAGAATTCGTTCGTAATTCGGGCGAGCTAATACATCAAATATCATGGTATTCAGCACCAAATCCGGTTGCTACCAGAGTCCAAAGACCACTTTTTGTGTGTGCGCTGAGCACATACATTTTGTGGCGCAATTTTACTTAAAATTTTACTCGCTCAGTTTTCCTCGATAGAAGTAAATTTGCCTCTTTCCAGGCTTTTCCGCATTAATTTATTCTTCAAATAAATCGTCAGGCGCAACTTTTTCATGCCCCACAGTATCGAAAAAAAAAAATGGATTTTCACACTTTGCGGAGTAGTTTGCGGGAAAAATCTAGTTTTGCTCAATTTTTATAACAGGTCTGTGTGGTACTAGTGCAACCCTTGAACACGAGACTCCATCAGAGATACTAGTCAATTTTTACACTCCTTCACAGTTCTTTTATGATTGTTTTTAAAGCTCCAATGGATGTCAAATCTCGCTATTCCGACAAAGCTTCGAAAGAGCTCCGTTTTCATTCTTGGGGAGCCCAAAGGAGCTGTAATATGAAGCTCTATCAGAATTGTGTCGTTTTAAGAATTAATTACCGCCGTTATAGAGCAGTTTGGAGAGATTTAGGTCCAGAGTCGCATCATCTGGAAGTATTCGGAAAATTTGCAAAATTCCAGGACAAAATGTCGGCTGGGTACCAAGTAACCAAGTATTTTGAGGTAAGACTTGATACTCGATTTGTACATGATATCACCTTTTTATAACACAACTTTGATGTTTGAGTGGTACGGAACCGAAATTGAATGAATATCTCGGTAAACCACTCGATTGAATTGTGCAACTCCAGTTTAGGACATGCCACGGTAAGGACATTTTGACCACTTTTGGTAAGCTCAGGTCTACGTGAGGCTCATATCCGCTCCCAAAACTATTGAGATGAGATCACAACACCGGTTCAGGTTAATCATTTCATGAAATACCGTGCGTGGCAACGAAGGGATCTATATATTCCAGCTCAAGCTCAAGCATTGACTTGGATAGATGAAACACAGCTTTGAAAAACAGTTGTGCTACGCACAACTCATGGCACGGTTAAAATTAAGTTACAGATACACCTTATAAAGGTACAAGTTTTGAAAGTATGGTGATGCTGTTTCTCATGAAATGGGGAAAAATTCGTTTGAGTTTTTCTTACGAAATCAAAAGAACCCAGAGTACATCTCGTCATTTACCACTAGCAATTTTCACCAGTAACGAAGTGATTGATATCTAAATATTTCATTGCTCAAGTACCTATTGTGGGTGGAAAAAGGAAGTACAACTATTTTGTCGAATTAATTTTGAGTAATAGAGTGGGTGGTGTTGTATCACGTGTAGCTTGATATGATAATTAAACAACGAATTTCTTTCGAATCTCCACGGTCGATTGATTCGAAGGTGCTAAGAGAGAATTTTATCTCTCGTTACTCGGAGTATCTGAGAAAATTAGTCGAGATTCGAAAGTAATTCGTTGTTCAATTATCATATCAAGCTACTCGTAATACAACACCACCCACTCTATTACTCAACATTAATTCGACAAAATAGTTGTACTTCCTTTTTCCACACACAATAGGTACTTGAGCAATGAAATATTTAGATATCAATCACTTCGTTACTGGTGAAAATTGCTAGTGGTAAATGGCGAGATATACTCTGAGTTCTTTTGATTTCGTAATGCCTTATACACGTGAATATCACATATACCATCCTAAAACGTTCCAAAAAATTTTCTGTATACGTTTTATCACATATTATTGCTCAATATGTGACAAGAAATGGAAAAAGTTGACTCAGACGGGCGCAGGTTCAATATTCAATTTCTGAATTTTTGGACACAAAATGTGTTAGTTATCGCGATTACACCCATATGTAATACTCATCAAAATAGTACTCGCTTAACTCCTTCAGCGATGATTGTGAGCTAATTACCACGTTTACAGATTGTTCATAGTTTGTATGTACGAAATATTCTTACTTTATACTGTATGTAAAGGGTTCTGTATCCGTCAATGAATAATTAAATAAATGAATAAATATTGGACTATGATCCTGGCATTGCCCCAGTTTTCGGAGGACTTTTTCAGGTCTCTACCGCGTGTCAATCAAAAGTTATCACAAATATCGATTTCCGAGCATGTCTATACATATGTGGGCATTTTTAGTGAGCGGGCTTTTCCTTTATATTACTTGTACGCTGAGCTATAGTTCTCATCCAAATGTGATGATATAGTTTCCAAGATTCGATACAGAGAAGCAGATATTATCGGCAAGTTTCGGTCCCACAAAGCATGAGGATCTTTCAGAAACCTTCCTGCAAGCTTTCAGGAAAACCCGGGAATCTTTCAGGAAGATTTCACTGAAAGATTCCCTCAATAAAGATATGTCCCACTTTAGACACCTTTCTGCAAGATTTCATGAGATATTGCCGGGAATATTTCGGGAAGCTTTCAGAAACATTTCATTGAAATATTTCAGTGAAATGTTCCTGCAAGATTTCATGAAATCTCACAAAAATATATGCGTTAACGTTCTGTCTGTGGAATCCATATTTTGCTAGATAAGTTTCTTCATCATTCTAATGCATGACTTCATCATTCTGACTCGTACTTCAACTCCATTGTGACGTTGAATCCAAAGCTTCACGTTAGATTCATCCAGGTTTTATGAACTCTTCAATGTACGCGACACCTTACCGATGAGCCGCCCTCCTGTCTTATATACTAACCAGCGTCTATTGTGAGCGCTTGCGAGAAAGCCTGCACGCATCTTCAAATAATCCTCACGTATCATTCACAGACTATCATGCATAGCTGGTCCTGGGTATGTCATCACACATGACAGATCTTTTGATGCTGCCATCAAATTTCCCGATAGATAGTTTCAAACCATATAATTTATGAGGACGAAATTTGAGAACTAATAAAGTGTGTTACGCGACATCTATCGGGGAGAGAATCTTCCAATGAAATATTCCTGGAAGATTCCTACAATCTTTCACTGCAATGTTTCTGGAAGATTCCTACAATCTTTTTTTTTTATTCGAAGCATTGAGGCCTTGAAGGCCTATACAGCTTTTACTGTGTGGTGATACTGTTTGATAATCTGTGTACTGTGTAACGACTAGCGCAAGCTGTGTTTTGTTCTTGATATTTCCTACAATCTTTCACTGCAATGTTACTGAAAGATTCCCAGAATGTTCCACCGCAATATTTATGTGTCATATCCCACAGATTCAAGTCGTTAAGAATTACTCCTCGCAAGACTTTAACAGTATAATATGTTCTTACCTCGGTTGTAACGGTTTTCGGTATTAATATGCAGTACCCCGTCACATAGTTTTGCTCTGAAAGATTTTAGGGATCTTGCGAGAATCTATCAACAATATCTCAGTGCAAGATTCCTGGGAGATTACCTGTGAAATGTTCCCAAGAAATATGTACGGAATCAGTCAGAGAGCTTCCACAAACCTATTATTATGATGGCTTTATTTATATGCGACGACTCGTGATTAGCCTAAATTCAAAAGAGATTTAAACAATTTAGGGATTCAATGAGCCTATATCACAGCGGAGGCTTGTAAATTTTCCAGAAATACTTCAGTGAATTGTTCCAAGAAATCTTCCAGAGAGCTTTTGTGAATCTTTCAGAAATATTTCAGTGCAAAGTTTCCGAAAGATTGCGTGAAAGAATCTTTGAAATATTTACGGGAGCTTCCGGAAAACTTTCTCTGAAATAATGCCACGGAACATTTTGAAATATCACCTGCAATATCCTTGCAAGATTCCTGGGAGATTGCAATGAAATATTTCATTGATCACAATATCGTACAAAAATTTCGCGGAAATTCTTCCTAAGAATATTGCATTAAAATCTTCCAGAAAGCTTTCGTAAAGATTTCAACAATATTTCAGTGCAACGTTTCTAGAAGATTACCGGTGGAATAATTCCTAGAAATATCTTTGGAATCTTTTAGAGGGTATTCAGAAATTTTTCAATTTCATTGGGTGCAATTGAGTGGCAGAGAGGTTACTTATAGAAGAATTCCTTGAAATGTTCCCGAAATCTATTGATTCAATAAAAACCAGAATCAGATTGATTTTCCAAGCTCAATCCAAAGTGGTACGTTTCATATCGTGAGTTAGAAGGATAACTCACAGCCACAAAGTGCTCCATATAGAGTATCAGAACGCGGTGAGTTTTGAAAATCCATCGTAGAATTTTTGAAGATTTCCCAGCCTAAAAGAACTGCAAGCACGATGTTATTTGAAACTGGTCTCAAAATGTAGCCCTACGTAGAAGCTAGCAAACCCTCAAGAAAATTTCGGGGCTCCCTCCTGATGAAATATTATACTCAATATCGGTGAAACATTTCCAGGAGATTCTCCCCATAGCAGTGAAACCTCACAAGAGGCTTTCGTAACTCTTCCAAAACTTCTCCCCAAAATATTGCACTTACATCTTTCAGAAAGATTTCGATAATCTCTCAGAAATATTTCAGTGAATTGTTCCAAGGAATCTTTCAAAAAGCTTTCGCGAATCTTTCAGAAATATTTCAGTGCAAGGTTACTGAAAGATTGAGTGTGAGATTCTTTGAAATATTTACGGGAGCTTTCGGGAAGCTTTCTCTGAAATATTGCCACGGCACATTTTGAAATATCTCCTGCAATATCTCTGCAAGATACCCGGGAGATTGCAATGAAATATTTTCCTGAATCGTTCTTTGAAATATTTCCATGCTGTGTGGGTTGCCATTGCGCCAAATCGATAGTATAATATTCACTCTATCATCGGCCCCTCTTGATGGCCTCGCACTATATTCGCAAGATATCGTATATCATCTGCAGACAGTTGGAATCCCACTGTGGATCGGGACAGTTGAATTTTCACACCTGGCCAGTTTGGGACTTGAGAAATGTTTCTTGCTTTCGTATGTCATGTCTACCTGCTTGATTGTTTAGGGTAATTTTGTTGAACAATGTAGCTGCAAATGCTCTATCATGAGTGTGCCTGTATGCGGCTCAGGCAAAACGATATTTATATGGGGTACGTGGAACTTCTACCAGCTGAAAGTACTTTGCTCTTGGTGCTTCGTCAACGTAGGATCGCTGAAAATGGACACAGTACCCCCTCCCCCTCATTCCAAATTATTCATCTTGAAAAATTAGTAAATTGAGAATTTTCTGAAGAATCAGTATTTCTCTGATTGTTCTGATGTAATACGGGGCGATGGTCATGTTCACGTAATTCGCTGCACTGCCATATCAATGGAATAAGCTCAGGGTACATCCAGTTGAATCACTAAATTAAACGATGTTATTTTCGCTAAGAAAGTAAGAGCAACGACAATAGAATGTTATACATCTGAAGTCAACGGTGTGTCATACAGAATTAGGAGATGTTGTTCCAAAAATTGGGTGGGGATATGCAAGTGCTTCAAGAAAACTTGAGTCAGAGGAAGAATTTTTCGACATTTCTCCAACTAAAGTCGACTGTCCCTTATGCGCGTTGTTGAAGGTATGCGTACGTGGGGAACAAAGGCGTGAGGTGCTCTCCCCTATCGAGTATATATTGTGGAAGGGTGACGTGACTAGTACCTCGAGAAGCCACGCCTCACAGAAGCAGTAATGCTCCACCCAGGATTCCCCCTACTGGTACGCTTACTCCTCTCAGAGGAATATGCAAGCTTGGAAGGGAGAATCTAAGGCTTTCCAATTTTGGAGGGGCGAGTCATTGGCGTAGTGGGGCGAGGAGCAAGCAGTTCAACAGCACTGCTCGACGTGGGCTCTCCGCTGCTCGGCATTTCGTCATCAAATAATAATACGACATTTTGGTGTAGCTTATACCTACGAGATAGTGTGAATGGCGATAGTTTCATGTATTCCAAGCTTGTGCGGGAAGTTAGACCGGCGAAATTAGGTACTAGACGGTGGATATGTGTCTTCATCGCATTGGAGAGTTCATATGTGATTCGAGATGCTTAGAAAATTTATTAACAAAATCAAGGAACCTGAAAATCTCAAAGAGTTGAACAAACATCCTTGCAGGATTAAAGTGAATCGATGAGAGACATGGATGCCTACAGCTTGCTCGGGAGCTGAATGCAGAGTGATCAAGATTCGGTCACGCCATCAAATGCAAGCTAACACGAGAGAACAGTGCTTCCTTCCGCACTGCTATGGATTAGGCGTAGAATGTTCATCACCGAAATTCTGAATCCCTCAAGGATCCTTCCTTTTCTCTCTCGAACTACTCAACAGTATTCAATCAACGTTAACTGTAAATTAAGTTCCTGCATTTCACTAATCCACTTTGTTCCTATGAATGCATAATGCATGTGATATCTGAAGTGCCAGATGGAGTATCCAGTGCTGGGCGTGATGCTCGCACTCATCATTCCTCTCAGAATCCTATCTAAGATACCCGTAAACAAAATCCGTATCGACACATTGTCTTCATATGGTTGTAGAAAATTCTCAAGTTTAACTATGGTATGTGACCGTGAACATCGTTAAGACATTGTGCTGTGATATTTAACAAGTACTCAAGAATTGTCCATCGAACATCGACTACAACCCTAGGACCACCCATGAAAGACGGAGACCTTGGTCGAATATCCACTCAATCAGGTAATTGTCGAAATCTAAGAGCATTCGTGATGAGATCGAAAAATATATCCTTGCACGAGTAATCTATATGCCCCCTTGTATGGATCTAACAACTCCCTATCATCCAGAGTCATCCCGCGACCATATATGCTCATCGTCTCATGAGTATTTACCCTGAATCTCAAATCATTTTATAAGCGAGCAACATCAAGGGAAAAATTCTAGAATGATCCGAATGTAAAAATTTGGTGGCTCAAATAGCTCGAATAGACCAAATTCTTTTAGACTCAAGAGAGTGGCCTAATTGGATTTTTTCACGTATCTAGTCTAGAGGCGATACAAATATCTCCTCAATCCTAACGCAGTTTATGAACTGTTATAGATTGTTACACCTTAGTAGAACATTTTGGAGTGTTGTCATGTTCTTCTTGAAGTCTGATAGAATGAAGATTCCATGTATTAATACACAAGATGTATATTCCGCATAAAGTATATACTTCTATTTTACCACTTCGCTGTATCGATTGAATTATCCATAACATGCTTGCATGAACACTAATACTCCAGGATCTTCGATCGCATACTATTCACCTCATATACAAGGATACTCGTAACCTCGTGACGAGATATAGAAGACACGATTATTCAACACTTTCATCCTGTCATAGACGAAGTAATCAACGGCACTTGCATGTGTATTTACAGTCAAAGTGTTGAATTCAGTCAATTCACGAGTTGACCATTCATTTGATGGAAACACGGATATCGCATTTGAACTATGATATGCTCATTGCTGACTATCGAATATACTTCTCAAGAACTCAGTCCTTTGCGGCGACAAGGCAGGGTATACGATGCATGGTGCAAACCCGATATTTGAGTTTGGATGAGGTGAGAAATCCTGTAATGCCCATGTGATCAAATTTCTATACCATCAGTATACGCTCTCGTATGAATATAGAAATTGATGGTGTGAAGATGAATCGATACTGTCCAGATTTGCAAGGGAAAAGCCGTGGAAGAAATCCCGTCGGACAGCGCCAGCGTTGAAATCTCCCAGTGATTTGAACTACATACAGTACGCGTAATTAGTCGATGGCCAGTGAGAGACATCAACTAGCATGGTTAGAGGCAATAAGACATTACATGTACACAGAATTCTGTCTTCGCGGGCTGAAGTATTGTCCGGCATTATTTTGAGTACATGGGCATTATCGCGAAAACTTACACATTTTGGATCCAGAAATTAAAAAGTTGAAAACGGATGCCCCGCATGTTTATACCATAATTTTTTCCATTCTTATTCCGCAAATGAGTGATAATATGTTATAAAACATATGCAGAAATCTTTTTGGAGCGAGTTAGAACGCTATATGTGATTTTCACATGTATAAGACATATGGAATGTAGTACATGGACCTGAAATTTGCAATTTTTGATGTTTCATTATCTAGCGAGAAATCTTGACGCGATGGGACCATATGACCCTGAAGTTCGTGTTTGGATGGTTGATTTGGGTCGAAAATACTTGCTCTGGAGCAGATGACTTGATTTCTCCGTTTTTTTCGTGCTATTGAGTATCCCAGGGAACAGTTTTTGAGTACAAGGACCTGACATACATGGACCTGACATTTCGCTCTTAAAATCGATCGCAAAAATCGAGGAATTGCCATAGAAATTTCTCCACGTAAATTTCATCTAATCCCATCATATACTGATGGAAAAAATTGCTCCCGCCCAGATACATTGACCTCAAGTAGGGTAAGGTGGTATACATGGACCTGACATAAGTTAATTACATGGCTAATTTTTGGCTATAAATGATTATGCAGCACTCAGAATCCCAATCCAGGTCCTTTCTCGCAATGTAATTTGATTGTTTGACATTATTCCTTGAGATTTTTTCTGTGACAAAGTGGCCTAAAGAGAATTCAGGATACGCTATGAACACTTTCAAGAATTTTCTAATTTTTAGTGAAAATCCCATATAACAAGATTGAGGCATATGGCTCGGAAACTGAACTCATCATTCTGGTTATAGTATCTGTGAAAAATAGTTGGTTCAATATTGTGTTTTGAGAGAAAAATTTGGTGATCGCCACTGCCTTGAGTAGCTCGACGCTGACGCTAAGAATAAACGTGTGAATGCGAATATAACAGTACATGGACCTGACCTTTCGACCCTTAATCTTCTCAAATAAAAAAGAGGAGTGAACGAATCGATCTGGAAATTCATTCCCAAATATATTCCAGCAGAATACATCTAGGAAAATTTCAATGGAGTGATTTCGAGCTCGCGCGTCGAAATGCAAGGCCATAACACGTTCTGGATAAGTTTTCGCAATAATACCCACATATATGCTCAAAATACTTGAAACAGCTTAATCGTGGATAGGGATTCAGTAATACCTCCCTGAAGCGGATACTTGCGGTTGCAAAAAAATCTCCACCCAATGGAGATTTTTGCCTTACAAAAAAGTTGAATGAGTTCACGAGGACGAATTATGTTGAGTGATTAATCAATTGAGTGTAGATGATAACGCTATCTAATTGAGTCAATCTTGAAAAATACCACGATGGTAGTGACGCATACGGGGAAAATCCTCGTATTACCATGAATTATTCTTTAATAATGCACTCTTGTTCCAAGAATGATCTTCCAAGTTTGCTTTTCACAACGCCTTGTGTGTTTGGCTACACAGCTCTCTCCAATCTTCAAATGGGTTCCAACTATGCGATAATTACTTTTGCTGTAAATCCCAATCTGTAAAAACTACTTGGAACACTGTTTCCCGGAACAGATTCAATCTGTTGAATTCGGATGCAGTTTATCTGCTGGATCTCCAACTTGGATCTGTAAATCTTACGAATTGAAACGATTGGAGGACAGCTTCCCAAGTTGATGGAATAACAATTTTCTCGGTTGAAAAACAGGTTCTGTATAGGCTCAGGAATCGCTGAAAAATTCAAAAGATTGTATCTGTCATTCTATCATGAGCGTGATGGGATCGAACTACGTTCATTTTTGGGTTAGGAATCCGGAGGCATGACCACTGTACCACTAGGACCTTCACGTAATGGTACTCTTTGGCATCCTGTGCATTGGGTTCCTTGACGATTTTGTGTTTTCGTGCATGAAACACGATAATTCGTATGTGATATGACCTCACAAACATGTGATTGGTAGTGGTGAGCTATAACAACCAAAAACTATCATCAACAAATTATCACAAACTGTTGCAAATGAATTATGTTCATGAAAAATTGTTTCGCATCCTTTACCATAACCCATAGTTTTCCGGGGAAGTTCCAGGAAATTTGAGGAGCTTCGACTTTTCAATTCTTTCATTGGTCGTTGATCTCAAGTGGGATGGAATTTCTCGACTCCCCACCATTTTAAACTCCTGTTCAAAGTATCCACAAGGAGAGGAATCTCAAATTCATCCAGAAAATTCTTCTCTTCGTTCAAATTTCCGCGCGTTAGGGCAATTTTCATGACACCCTATGAATCACAGCATGAATTTGTACAATCTACACATTCAAATGAAAATATTCCTGCCAAATCTAAAATCCACATCTTCAAATGTTGTAGATCACATCTTCATCTGTAGATATTACAGATCTACCTAGCGGAATGATTTTTACAGATACAATTTGTGAATTCTCGCAATCAAAAGGCGTGGTAGCGCCTTGCTGTCGAGTGTAGAAAAATAAATTCGAGTGAAAATGACAGCGCGCACACGCAACGCCACCGTGCTAATTCATATACGTTGGGTTGGGACGTTTTAACCGCACAAATCTTTTCTAGTCAACTTATTTATAGCATTGAGGGCAATGATGGGCATTGCTATAGCTCTCGGTCATCAAGCTTTGATTGTTTAAAATGATATTTTGAAATTCTTTCCCGGTTCTGTACTCTTGTATTACTAGTCCCGCACTCATTGGCAAGCCTCTCAGACGATTTGACACTCCGGACAAAATCTTTCATCATTCAACTTTTTCGAGTTTCGACTTATCCCAAAGTCGACACTGCGTCGGTGTGACTCGAATCAGCTTTGTGTGCGTGGACGAGCTACAAATTGGCAAAAGATACAAGGAGATGAGCAGACTATGTAACAGACGATGGACCTTGCCAGTGTTCCCTTTGGTTGATTTTCAGCACGAGTACAGCAAAGATTGAATGCCAATCGTAGTTGTTGGTCCACTAGGAAAAGAGCCACCCTGATGTGTGTTTCCTTGTTTGAAGTGAATAAAAATGACGAGCAAAGGCCAATATGTGTGTCATCTCGCCATTGTACAGTGTCAAGAATGATCCTTAACCTCTTCGTGCACGCACCGACTTCCTGTGCTTTCAGACCTTCGTTTTCTACTAGATTCTATAGTGGGGAACGAGAAAATTATTTCGAGCCCAAACACGATATGATAAAGTCATGCTACATAAATGGCAGCATTAACTTTTCAGGGTCAAAAGCGAATGAGGCACTGACGTCGAGAATTTCAGGAGAATCATCAGTTCGGATCAAGAAACATCACGCGACAAGTATCCTTATCCTATCATCAAAATTCAGTGAGTTATAACAGTCAAAAGATTGATCGTTCGAGGTGTCTGATCAAGTGAGATTGTTTATCCAATCATTAGCTATAATGGATCACTGATGATGAGACTATGTTCACCAAAATCATGGACTTTCCTCCGCTTTGGGCCAAGGAAGATGATGCATAAGGTATATTTCCTCCAAAGTCAAAGAGAATTAGAGGAACCCGATTCAGAGATTGGACAAATGCGGCAAGAGGTTAAATGTATCAGAAGTAATTTTTAGATAGAATTCTTCGTTGCAGGCTTTTTGAATCAGATAGTAATAGTGCTTAATTCGTCTTTCTCGCTAAGATATTTGATGCTTGTTATAGTGCCACGTTTCGACCGTTACCTCACGATCCTCATCAGGCAAACAGTTCCATTCTAAAGTTGAGGAATCACATCAAATTACTCCCTAATTTCGGAGTCGTCAACTTTCACAAATACAAGCATTGACTGGGTATCATTCATACGGTACAATAAAACATAATGATGGAATTCCAAACAGGAATTGACCAGATTTAGATGTGATGAGTCCTTGAATCCTCAAGGTCCTGGAAAGCGAGAGAGTAGGAATTTCTCGCGAGCCGCAGAAGTAAACGCGGTTCTTTCCCAAGGCGGCCTGATGAGGATCGTAAGATAACGGTCAAAATGTTGGACTAGTGTGCATCAAATATCTCAGCGGGAAAGACCAATGAAGCCCTATTATTATCTGTTTTGGAAGAATTTAGGATCTGATCTCAAGGAAGTATGTGCCAGCATTAATCCAGATTTTAGCAGTGTATTGACTTTCAGTTTGCTCAAAACTTGCGACAGTCCCAATACATCACGATAAACATTGTAATGAATTCCAATAACTTTGTAATTTTTTTTTGTGATGTTCCGGTTATGGCGAGGAACTTGTGATGACGTGACAATGAATTTGGAATATTTTTTTGTCATATTTGGGTCGTGACGAGAAACTTGTGTAGTCAATTCAGCACTATTTTCTGTGATGACGTGGCAATAAATTCAAGAAATATTTTTTTGTGATGTTCGAGTTGTGACGGGAGAAATGTGATGTCAATCAAGGTAGTTGTCCACCAACTACGTGCATGAGTCAACGGCTACCTAACCTCACTTTTCCACTAATATAGATTTCAACAAAATGATAATTATTGCGTATTAGTCTGTTCTATGCCCACCAAAAAGCAAGCTAAAATGGGCTAATATACTTTTGTGATCAAACTCTTACCCAACTAGCTGATAATCTGCGTATATACCATATTTGCGCGGAGGCCGTTCTGAAATCTCAATTTTCCGATAACTGTCGCGGAGAAACTAGACGATCAATCTTGCGCGGACTCAGCCAAAAGTTTCATCTTTGTATGAAGTTCTTCCTCCTGCAATCCCATAATTTTTTGTCATCTAGATCGGCTGTGAAACCCAAAAGTGTGCCATTTTACGTACCCTCTCGCACAAGCGCAATGTTAAATGCGACCAAAACACCCGGTTATTTGATGGTTAGGGCTCCAAAACGAGACTTCATGAGATTTTACACACATATTCATGAATACTCTAATTGATTTCTCACCAAGTCACAAAGCATCTTATTATCTTTTGATTCTACTGGGCAACTACCTTGAGCACTAATTTCTGTGATGACTTGCCAATGAATTTGTGATGTTTTTTTGTCATTCTCAGGTCCTTCATTTCAATGCAGGTATTCCTCGCGAGATCTAGAACACAGCCATGATTTAGGAATCGCCGAGCATCGACGGTAACAACGTGAGTGTGTAAAGATGATGGAAAAAGAGTTGCTGTCACCGGTTTCCCAGAAAATGTCCGCGGGATTTTCAAGTGGACATGGTGAGATGCCATCACAGGTTTGCTTTTCCATCATTACTCTCGACGAAATATAAGGGTATGCCATGGCAAGATGCCATCACGAACTACCCGCGAAAATCCCCACGATACGCCATCACACGTTTCCTCACGCTAATGTGAAAAATCCTGACGAATTTTCATCACAGTATCTGTCCCTTGCGTAGACATGACGGAATGCCATTACAGGTTTTCCAAAAATCTCCACGCGAGATGTTTGAGTAGACATGACGAGATACCATCACACTCTCTCAGCATCAATCAGCTATTATATAGCTGAAATATCAGTTATTACTCCCATGGGTCGTCAAACTGCTGATCAAATCAGCAAACACTAAAATCACGCTTAAATCGATAATTTTGGCGGGAAAACTCCACAAACCCGGGTTCCAATATCGATATGAACACATTAGCGACTTCTTCAGACCAAGTCGCGACGAACTAAGACGTATTCGTTCGATATTTACTCATTTCGTGATATGAGAAGCCCTATATAGCTGATTATAATCAGCTATAAATCAGTTATTGTAGCTGAAAATCAGCTAATGTATAGCTGAAATTCAGCTACAGTAGCTATTCGTGTCAGTAAAAACCCGTCGACTGAAATATCAGCTTATAATAGCTGATTCAGTCAGCTAACATAGCTGGAATCTCAGCTAATGTAGCTGATTTTTCAGCTAAACGATATTTGTGTTGTGCCGTACACACTATACAGTGTTACTCTATACAAATACTCAAATTACTCCAGGACTGGTTCTAGACTAATATTTTCATCACAATAACAATCAATTTGTAGGTCCCAAATGAATCGTATTTCAAGCACTACTTCCTAGATCGATAATGGAGTTTCCTGAATGGTCATGATATGAAGATACAGATTACTATGGTTTTTCGCCTGAAGTATATGTCCCAAATGTGGGCCACCCTCTACAGAGCTACATGCCCCAAATGTGGGCCGACCTCTAAAACTCAACATTCCCCGAATGTGAGCCACTCTCTACAACACTACATGCCCCGAATGTGGGCCACCTTCTATGATACTATATGCCCCGAATGTGGGCCACCCTTGCCCCGAATGTGCTCTCTCAGCGCGAATCAGCTAGGGTAGCCGAAGATCAGCTAGTGATAGCTGATTTCGTCAGCTAACGTGAACGGATTTTCACTGATTGAATCAGCTAATACACAGGGTTATGAACGATGATATACACCGTTCGGGAATGTTTTTGTCCTGCGCACTGGGTGTCACGTGATAAATTTTTGGCTCTAGTGTTAGAATCGTTCGTGCAGTGCAGTGGGATCCATTTGATTACCCGATTTTTAAGTCCCAAGTAGTGCGTCAAAAGTGGGCCACCTGGATCGAAAGTGGGCCACCTGTATCGTAAGTGAGCCACCTGTATCGAAAGTGGGCCACCTAGATCGAAAGTGGGCCACTTGGATCGAAAGTGGGCCACATGTATCGTAAGTGAGCCACCTGGGTCGAAAGTGGGCCACCTGTATCGTAAGTGAGCCACTTGGATCAAAAGTGGGCCACCTAGATCGAAAGTGGGCCACCTAGATCGAAAGTGGGCCACCTGGATCGAAAGTGGGCCACCTGTATCATAAGTGAGCCACCTGTATCGAAAGTGAGCCACCTTGATCGAAAGTGGGCCACCTAGATCGAAAGTGGGGCACCTGGATCAAAAGTGGGCCATGTGCGTGCCGTAAAAACAGCGGCGTGCCATGCCGCTTTCCACCGCTCGCAGGCGCTGAAACTCATACTTCCCATAGCACGTTATACGCCTCAACCTCACCTTCCGAGCAGGAAATAAAGATCTCTCGATCTCCATATACTTATGTTGTCGTCATATTAGGCTCCTTCTCAATATATCTTCCTTCGATCCAATACTGATCTCGACACTGTATAGTGTATACGGCACAACACGAATATCGTTTAGCTGAAAAATCAGCTATATTAGCTGAGATTCCAGCTGTGTTAGCTGACTGAATCAGCTATTATAAGCTGATTTTTCAGTGAACAGGTTTTTACTGACACGAATAGATACTGTAGCTGAATTTCAGCTACATTAGCTGATTTTCAGCTACAATCACTGATTTATAGCTGATCATAATGAGCTATATAGGGCCTCCCGTGGCACAAAATGAGTAAATATCGAACGAATACGCCTTAGTTCGTCGTGACTTGGTCTGGAAAAGTCGTTAATGTGTTCATGCCGATATTAGAACCCGGATTTGTGGAGTTATTTCATCAGAATTATCGATTTAAGCGTGATTTTTGTGTTCGCTGATTTGATCAGCAGTTTGACGTCCCATGGGAGTAATAGCTGATATTTCAGCTATATAATAGCTGATTGATGCTGAGAGAGTGGGCCACCTATTATGTCACTATATGCCCCGAATGTGGGCCACCCTTGCCCCGAATGTGGGCCACCTATTATAACACTATATGCCCCGAATGTGGGCCACCTCTTATAACACTATATGCCCCGAATGTGGGCCACTTATTATAACACTATATGCCCCGAATGTGGGCCACCCTTTATAACACTACATGCCCCGAATGTGGGCCAATCTCCTTAGAGCTATAGAGGGTGGCCCACATTCGGGGCATAGATGGCCCATATTCGGGACATAGGTGGCCCACATTCGGGACATTACAGTGACTCGAAAATTGTACAATAAAATAAATCTCACTGCACAATATGAACGACTATGAATACCTGTGCCAAAAATTCATCACGAGACGCAGAGAAATCGAAGAATTACACCCCTGGGCGGCGCACATCATTGCATATCACATCCCGTAATAGCTGATTCAATCAGTGAAAATCCGTTCATGTTAGCTGACAGGATCAGCTATCACCAGCTGATTTGCAGCTGTCCTAGCTGATTGGCGCTGAGAGAGCAGATTTTTCTAGAAGTTTTCACACGCGGTTTTCATGTCGACATAACGAGATGCGATCACTAGTTTGCTCTCCCATAATTTGTCTCGATGACATGACGGTTTGCCCTAGCAGAATACCATACAAAACTATTCGCGAGAGTCCCCACACGATGCCATCCCAGGTTTTCCCAAGCTAATGTACAAATCTCGACCGATCTCAACAACAGTATTTGATACCTAAATGAAACAATGAAATGTCATTGCAGGACTTCAAACTAGGAAGAAAAACCATGATGACTTCTCATTAGAACATCCATTGTGTTGACGTGGCAGAGCATCATCGTGAGAGATCGATATAAACTCCCCGATCTCTAGTCAAGTCGAAATGACATCTCGAGTTAAGATGATCCTCGTTCATCACAATTATTCATGGCAAAATTTCGACGTCATAACAGAGAATAGTGCTGAATTGACATCACGAGTTCCTTGTGATGACGTGAACATCACAAAAAAACATCACACATCCCTTGGCAAGTCATCAGAGGAATTAGTGCTTAATTGTTATCACAAGTTTCTCGTCACAACTCGAACATCACAAAAAAATATTCCAAATTTATCATCACGCCATCATAGAAAACAATGCTGGATTGACAACACAAGTTCCTCGTCACGACCCGGACATAACGAAAAAATATTCCGAATCCATTGTCATGTTACCACAGGAAATAGTGCTAAATTGACATCACATGCCATGACCTGACCATCACGAAAGAATATTATAAAGTTATTGGAATTTATTACAATTTTCATCGTGATGTCTATTGCGTGAGACATCGTGATGGACATTAAATTGTGATATCCATCACAAGTGTTTTTTTCAATAGGGAACTTCATACTGTCAGTGTAATTGCAATCTATTCTCATATCATTTCGTCATTTGAGACAGTTTGTGACTCCCAGTGATCTCTGTCAAGCGAATCACTGACTTTTCACTGATTCTACGGGAATTTTCTAACCTTGTGAAGAATTTGAGATCAATTAGACAAGCCTTACAGATGCAGTTTCGGAACTACGAGCTTGACAAGCAGCCGGTATTCACCATCCTCTCGAGGTTATGTAGTCGCTCTGCAATCCGGTCGTGGAGTGTGATTTACATCTTATCTTAAGGGCATGTGAAAGCTCTACCCTTACCGACCGAGGGGTCATTTGTTTGAGGAGTAATACCGAGGCAGCCCTGGCGGGGCAGAGGCGCCTCAATGAATGAAACTGTCATATAATACTGTTAGTATATTATGCGTCGCATTGAAAAACTGATGCTCATTTTTCACACGCATAGAGGAAGCGCAAGTGAAAGACATACAGTTATATATATGAAGGCGTGCTGTATGCGTTGGATCCTATAATCAAATCACTATATATCTCACTCCACTTTACTTACGCTTTACTGTACAAACTGATGGATCAGAAAATCTTGTTGCGGAGAACTGCTTGAATTTCTGTTTTGGGTTTAGAAATTCTTGTTGCAGAGAGCTGCTTGAATTTCTGTTTTGAGCTCAGAAATTCTTGTTGCAGAGAACTGCTTGAATTCCTGTTTTGGGTTCAGAGATTCTTGTGGCAGAGAGCTGCTTGAATTTCTGTTTTGAGCTCAGAAGACATACTCGAATGCTCGAAGAAGACAATACTGGATATTCGATGACTAATGCCCTGGTAGAAATTCATCACAATTTTTGATTAAAAAGTGGCCAGTTCACTCCAACTCAAGCTAATTTATGGATAACCGAATTGGCTATGTTTCAAATAACTCTTTTTATGAGATTTAACACTTTCATGGCAAAATTTTAGCCATTCCCGATTTTGGCTCATTCTTGACCAATACTTAGCCAACGTTTTTGGGGATCTGGAAATGAATCCAAATGTAATTGATAATAAATAGACATGATACTATTGAAAGTCCAAATGTAATGGATAATAAATAGACATAATTGAGATAGTTCATTCAATTGCCAAAGTGCTATGAACATTTAACATTGAATTTCAAATGAGTAATCCAGGTGGGCAACATCTATAGGAGCATACGCGTCCTCCACTGGGACTAGCAAGGTGATCAAGGACCTTATCATTTTGTCACAAAAGGTTTGTCGGAATCTGCGGGAGATCAGACATGTGAAAGTTGTGTTCAGACTTGGGTACTTAACATGACATTGCTAAACAACAAAAACTTATTCGTTCACGAAAACATCAGCAGAATGAGGACGAAAAAATGAAAAATTAAAGCGGAGCAAGCGCGTACTCTTCAACTGTATAGTGGAATGTAGAGATATAATTGATCTCAATCTCTCACAAGACAACTATACCCTGTATGTGAATGGCTATGAGACCCTTGTGGCAAGAGTAGAAGTAGACTTCAAGCTTGGCGAAGTCTTGAAAAAATGTAAAGATCCCGATCAAGTTCTGGATCATGTCCTCTCACGCGATAATATCATCGCTTTATTCACCGACGCACAGTGGGGCCAGGGCATCTTTCTAGGGCTCAGCGCCACGCAAATTTTCAACCTATTGCCGTGTCCGGGATCGGACGGTATTCTGATAACTGAGAGCAACATTCCTCGTTCCCGGACATGGCAATAAGTTGAGAGTTTGTGTGGCGCTGAGCCCTAGAGAGATGCGCGGGCCTCACTGTGCGACGGGAGTAAATCGGATGAGTCTTGGGCAGTTGGTAGTGCAAGTATTTGTCCCACTCTACAAAAATCAGTCACAGTTAGCTTGAATAAATGTGCATCGGTATATACGTCAGAATGTGTTGCAATTATGAATGCCATTGATATCGCCAGCGAGGTATCGGAATATGATAACGCGATTTTTTCGGATTCAAAAAGTGCTCTTCTTAGTCTGGCTTCCACGAAGCAAAACATTCGTGTGAATCCCTACAGTTTTAAAATCAAGAAGAAATTATGCCAATACTCGAATATTCCTGGAAGAAGCATAAAATTCTTTTGGGTACCAGCACATTCCGGGATTACCGGGAACGAAATTGCGGACCAACTAGCCAAAGACGCAGCTATGGCCTCTCCATCGGGTCACATGAATATCCCGTTCACCGATTTCAAAGAAAAATTCAATGAAAAGGTAATAGCCGACACGAATAACTATTCGATAGGAGAAGGCACAAAAAAAGGAAAATTTTATTTTCAGCTTTATTTTAACGAATAAAGATTGCCGTGGTTTAAAAACAAGCCACCGTCGCGCGCAATTATCAGCACAATAAATCGATGTCCAGCCGATCATCATAGTCTGAATGCTTCCCTTCACAAAATTAATGTAGTAGACAGTATGGGATGTCATTGCCATGCTGAATTTCAGGATTTGGACCACATACTTTGGCAGTGCCGAAAGTATGACGTTGAACGTAAGAAACTCTATCAAAATCTTGCATGTAACAATCTGCAGCTGCCAATGACATCACGCATACTACTCTCAAATCCAAGTGTAAGTAATTGCAAAATACTGTTTTCGCTTTTGGAAGAATGTCATCTTAGGATATAAGAATACACTGATGTAAATATTGAAGTTTGAATATATATCCTCATTTTTGATTTTTGTAACCATATCATATGTATGCAAAATAATCTCTCTATGAGGTTCTACTTGCTTTAAAAAAAGAAAACAACATTGCTAAACCTGGTGTGAGAAAGCTAATCCAGGCACTGCGCCACCTGGTGATCAACGGCAACCTTTCAAATCCAGAAGAACCAGTTGGCTAATTCTTGAAGTCTGTTGATAGACAAAAATTAGCCACATTAATTTTCTTGATATTTAACCTCAAATTCCGGAGATTAGTATCCGTTGTCAACTTGCAGCGTCTGCAAGGTCAGTTGATCCCGATGAAATTTCAACGTGAGTTTACTGAAGGCAGCTTATTTAACTTGAATATTCAAGATAAATACACCGGCGGGGCAGATCTCTAAGTGAATAGAATATGTGACATCGGGGACAGTGACAATGTGTTCTTCTCGCGGATGTATAACCATTGCCCCGGACAAGATCGCGGAGGGCGAGGCTTGCTGGATGTCATACGTTGTGTTTGTGCTTCCATGATGCAGCAAGAAGACGAAGAGGGAACCCATACTAGATTCTGATAAAGTGTACGAAAAATGCGTTTCTTGTAAAATGTAATAAGGAGTCGTGGTCTCGTTAGCTGTCGTCCTCGCCTTCTTGCTCGCACCGAAGCCGTGTTCCAGAACGTCATCCATGCTTGGCAAAATCAACCAAGAAATGTTAAATTCGTGTGTTGTTAAATCTAGTTGATGCATTGATTATCTCAATATTGATGAGCAATAAATAAATAGATTCATCACTCACTCATTCTCAATACCGAATATGCCTAAAAATTGGGCATAGAAAGATACCTCCGTTAAATTTTGATTAAGTCCCTGCTGCAAAAGATTGATTGGGATAGATCGAAAACCAATCGAATCCTATCGGGATCAATACATTTCAATCGGTTCTATCATTCGACCGGCGAGAGCAGTATTGGGATTCAATGCAGATCAATTGAGATCACGACTGCCAATCGAATTCTATACTGTTGATGAGGATTTATGTCGGGGAATATAATCCAATACTAGTATTCAGCATAGGATAGGATCCGGATGGATGGATGGAAGATCTTTGCTGGTTCAATATGTTTGAATGAACCAAAACAGTATTGGAATCAATCTAATTGAATGATGGATCCCGTCTCCCACTACTCTATCGAGATCAATGCTTCAGAAACTGATTCAATTCGCGAAACGATACTAATCATCTATCCTAACCAGTCCCAAATGACAGGATTGAATCGCACCTTTTGAATACTATTAATGCAACATTCCTCGATCGAACCAAATAATTCTCTGCAGTACTGCTGTATAATAGCCTTGCTCATTCCTATCTGTTTCAATCATGAATGGAGAGAGATTCAAGTCATTAGCCCTGGATCGATTCCAATCATCCCCCAATCACCTATTGCGTGATTGACCAATCGAGATGAATACTAGAAAATCGAATTGAAATCGTGGGTGCATGGTTACTCTATCCCTTTCAATACTCACAATCAGTATTGAGCTCCTCTAGATTTCATATATTGCAATCGAATTCAATACTGCTGAGCGGGATTGGAACGGCCTGAAGATGAGTTTCGTTATCGGTCTGAATCCTGCCAGGTGGCATTGAATTGACGGTGTGAATCTATTTCAATGATAACCCAATCACTCGTTGCGTCATTGAGAAATCGAACTGAATACTATAGGATTGAATTCAAATCGGGGAAGCATGGTCTCTATCCTCCTCAATACTTACAATCGGTATTAAACTCCTCTGAATTCCATGTATTTCAATCGAATTCAATACTGCTGAGCAGGATTGGTACGCTCTGAGGATGAGTTTTGATATCGGTCTGAATCCTGCCGGGCAGCATTGAGTCGACTGCGTCAATCGATTTCAATGATGACCCAATCACTCATTACGTGATTGACCGTTCGAAATGATTACTACGGAATCGGATTGGAATCGCGGGTGCATGGTTATTCTATCTTCCTCAATACTCGATATCAGTATTCAACTCCACTAAGTTTCATATATTCAATCGGATTCAATACTGCTGAGCAGGATTAGAACGGCCTGAAGATGAGTTTTGCTATCGGTCTGAATCCTGCCAGGTAGTATTGTATCTACGGTGTGAATCTATTCCAATGATAACCCAATCACTCGTTGCGTCATTGACCAATCGAGCTTAATACTACAGGATGAAATTCAAATCGTGGAAGCATGGTCTCCATCCTCCTCAATACTCACAATCAGTATTGAACTCCTCTAGGTTTCGAATATTCTAATCGAATTCAATGATGCTGAGCAGGATTGGAACGGCATGGAGATGAGTTTTGCTATCGGTCTGAATCCTGCCAGGCAGCATTGATTGACGGTGTGGATCGATTTCAATGATAACCCAATCACTCGTTGCGTTTTTGACCAATCGAGCTGAATACTATAGGACGGAGTTCAAATCGTGGAAGCATGGTCTCTATCCTCCTCAATACTTACAATCGGTATTGAACTCCTCTGAATTCCATGTATTCTGATCGGATTCAATACTGCTGAGCAGGATTGGTACGCTCTGAGGATAAGTTTCGCTATCGATCTGAATCCTGCCGGGCAGCATTCAATCGGCTCCGTCAATCGATTCCAATGATGACCCAATCACTCATTGCGTGATTGACCGATCGAGATGGATACTACAGAATCGGATTGGAATCGTGGGTGCATGGTTATTCTATCTTTCTCAATACTCGATATCAGTATTCAACTCCACTGGGTTTCATATATTCAATCGGATTCAATACTGCTGAGCAGGATTAGAACGGCCTGAAGATGAGTTTCGTTATCGGTCTGAATCCTGCAAGGTAGTATTGAATCGCCGGTGTGAATCTATTCCAATGATAACCCAATCACTCGTTGCGTCATTGACCAATCGAGCTGAATACTACAGGATGGAATTCAAATCGTGGAAGCATGGTCTCCATCCTCCTCAATACTTACAATCAGTATTGAACTCCTCTAGGTTTCGAATATTCTAATCGAATTCAATGATGCTGAGCAGGATTGGAACGGCCTGAAGATGAGTTTTGATATCGGTCTGAACCCTGCCAGGAAGCATTAAACTGACTCCGGCAATCGATTCCAATGATGGCCCAATCACTCATTGCGTGATTGACCAATCGAGATGAATACTACAGAATCGGATTGGAATCGTGGGTGCATGGTCATTCCATCCTCCTCAATACTCACGATCAGTATTAAACTCCTCTAGGCTTCGGATATTTCAATCAAATTCAATACTGCTGAGCAGGATTGGAACCGCCTGAAGATGATAATCGAGTCGAATATTAACCATCGAGCACGGAAAAAATCTACCAAAATCACTTATGGCCTGAAGATGAGTTTTGATATCGGTCTGAATCCTGCCAGGCAGGATTGAGTCGACTGCGTCAATCGATCTCAATGATGACCCAATCACTCATTTCGTGATTGACCAATCGAGATGAATATTACGGGATCGGATTGGAATCGTGGGTCCATGATCATTCTATCCTCCTCAATACTCACAATCAGTATTGAACTCCTATAGGTTTCGAATATTTCAATCGAATTTAATACTGCTGAGCAGGATTGGAACGGCCTGAAGATGAGTTTTGCTATCGGTTTGAGTTCTGCCAGGCAGCATTGAGTCGACTGCGTCAATCGATTTGAATGATGATCCAATCACTCATTGCGTGATTGACCAATAGAGATGAATACTACAGAATCAGATTGAAATCGCGGGTGCATGGTTATTCTATCCCTCTCAATACTCACAATCAGTATTTAACTCCTCTAAATTTCATATATGTCAATCAAATTCAATACTGCTGAGCAGGATTGGAACGGCCTGAAGATGAGTTTTGCTATCGGTCTGAATCCTGACAGGCAGCATTGATTGACGGTGTGGATCGATTTCAATGTCGTTGCGTTTTTGACCAGTCGAGCTGAATACTATAAGACGGAGTTCAAATCGTGGAAGCATGGTCTCTATCCTCCTCAATACTTACAATCGGTATTGAACTCCTCTGAATTCCATGTATTCTGATCGGATTCAATACTGCTGAGCAGGATTGGTACGCTCTGAGGATAAGTTTAGCTATCGATCTGAATCCTGCCGGGCAGCATTCAGTCGTCTCCGTCAATCGATTCCAATGATGACCCAATCACTCATTGCGTGATTGACCGATCGAGATGGATACTACAGAATCGGATTGGAATCGTGGGTGCATGGTCATTCTATCCTCCTCAATACTGAAAATCAGTATCGGAGTCCTCTAGGTTTCATATATTTGAATTGAATCCAATACTGCTGAGCGGGATTGGTAAGGCCTGAGGATAAGTTCTGCTATCGGTCTGAATCATGCCGGGTAGCATTGAATTGACTGCGTCAATCGATGTCAATGATGAACCAATCACTCTTTGCGTCATTGACTAATCGAGATGGATACTACAGGATCGAATTGAAATCGTGAGTGCATGGTTATTCTATCCCTCTCAATACTCACAGTCAGTACTGAACTCTCCCTGATTTCATGTATTTGAATCAAATTGAATACTGCTGGGCAGAATTGGAACGGCCTGAAGATGAGTTTTGCTATTGGTCAGGTGAATGGGTTATAAGGTCTGCAAGATCTCGATGTTTCTGATACTGGGAGACGGTACTAGAATCGTTCGGGACAGATAGGATTTCAAGTCCTCAATACTAACAATCATCATTCAGGTATATTGACGTAGATAGGATATACTGTCTCCAATGTCAGAGGTCAGTATCTCCATCTATTGAGGCAGATAGGACTTCCCATTCCCAATCTGATACACAGCATTCTAATCGATTCGGGTGAATGGGTTATAAGGTCTGCAATGCTGAAAGACATTATTGAGATCGATCGAAGCGGATTGAGATCTCGATGTACCCGAAATTGAAAAATAGAACCGGAATCGACTGGGGCAGATAAGATCTCAAGTCCTTAATACTGATATTCAGCATCCAATCCGATTCAGGTAAATATGATATGAGGTCTGCAATGCTGAAAATCACCATTGAGATCGATTCGAGCGGATTGAGATCCCGATGTTCCCATGACTGAAAAACAGTACTGGATTGGAATGGGGCAGATAAGATCTCAAGTCCTCAATACTGATATTCAGCATTCATTTCGATTCAGGTGAATAGGATATGAGGTTTCCTATGCTAAAAATCAGTATTGAGATCGATCGAAACGGATTGGGATCTCAGCGTTTCCAATACTTGGAAACGGTATTGGAATGAGTTGGGGCAAAAAGGATCTCAATTCTCCGAAACTGATTTTCAACATTCAAGTCGATTCAAGTAGACAGGATATTATGAGTTTACTTATGCTTACATTTAGTATTGGGATCGATTGGAGTGGATTGAAATAGCGATCTACCGGATAATGAGAGACAGTACTCGAATCGATTCAGGTTATTGAGATATAAAGGCTCCAATACTTACAGTCAGTAGTGAGATCGATTAAAGTGGGTGGAGATTTCGATGTTCCCAATACTGGGAAACAGTACTAGAATCGAAGTCTCAAGTCCTTGATACTGATATTCAGCTTTCAATTCGCTTCAGATGAATACGATATGAAGTCTGCAATGCTGAAAATCACCATTGAGATCGATTGAAGCGGATTGAGATCCCGATATTCCCATGACTGAAAAACAGTACTGGATTGGAATGGGGCAGATAAGATCTCAAGTCCTCAATACTGATATTCAGCATTCAATTCGATTCAGGTGGATAGGATATGAGGTTTCCTATGCTGAAAATCAGTATTGAGATCGATCGAAACGGATTGGGATCTCAGTGTTTCCAATTCTTGGGAACGGTATTGGAATGAGTTGGGGCAGAAAGGATCTCAATTCTCCGAAACTGATTTTCAACATTCAAGTCGATTCAAGTAGACAGGATATTATAAGTTTACTTATACTTACATTTAGTATTGGGATCAATTGGAGTGGATTGTGATAGCAATCTACCGGATAATGAGAGACAGTACTCAAATCGATTCAGGTTATTGAGATATAAAGGCTCCAATACTTACAGTCAGTAGTGAGATCGATTAAAGTGGGTGGAGATTTCGATGTTCCCAATACTGGGAAACAGTACTGAAATCGAGTGGGGCGGATAGGATTTCAAGTCTTCAATACTGATATTGAGCATTCAATTCGATTCAGGTAAATATCATGTAAGGTCTGCAATACTGAACATCAGTATTGGGATCGATTGAAGCGGATTGAAGACCCGATGATTCTAATACTGAAAAACAGTTCTGGAATCGATTGGGGCAGATAGGATTTCAAGTTCTCAATACTGATATTCAGCATTCAATTCGATTCAGGTAAATATCATGTAAGGTCTGCAATGCTGAACATCAGTATTGGGATCGATTGAAGCGGATTGGAAACCCGATGTTCCTCATACTGAAAAACAGTTCTGGAATCGATTGGGGCAGATAGGATCCCAAGTCCTTAATACTGATTTTCAACATTCGAATCGATTCAAGTAGATAGGATATAATAAGTCACATATGTTTTCATTTAGTTTCGAGATCGATTGGAGTTGATTGAGATAGCGATCTACCCAATACCGAGACAGTACTCAAAACGATCCAGGTTATTGGGATATGAGGGCTCCAATACTCACAGTCAGTATTGAGATCGAATAAAGTGGGTTGAAATCTCGATGATCCCAATACTGGAAATTAGTACTGAAATCGATTGGTGCAGATAGGATTTCAAGTCCTCAATACTGATATTTTGCATTCAATTCGATTCAGGTCAATATCATAAAGGGTCCGGAGTGCTGAATATCAGTATTGAGATCGATTGAAGCGTATTGAGATCCCGATATTCCCAATACTGAAATACAGTACTGTAATCGATTGGAGCAGATGGGATTCCAAGTCCTCAATACTGATATTCAGCATTCAATTCGATCCAGGTAAATATCGTATAATGTCTGCAATGCTGAAAATTAATGTTGAAATCGATTTAAACTGATCGGGATCTCGATGTTTCCAATTCTGAAAAACAGTACTGGAATCGATCGGGGCAGATAGGATTGCAAGTCCGCAATACTGAAATTCAGCATTCAATCCGACCCGGGTAAATATGATATAAGGTCGTCAATGCTGAGAAGCAGTATTGAGATCGATTGAAGCGAATTGAGAACCCGATGTTTCCAATACTGAAAAATAGTTCTGGAATCGATCGGGGCAGGTAGGATTCCAAGTCCTCAATACTGATTTTGAACATTCAAGTCGATTCTAGGAGATAGGATATAATGAGATTACATATGTCCTCATTTAGTTTCGAGATCGATTGAAGTTGATTGAGATAGCGATCTACCGGATAATGAGATACAGTACTCGAATCGATTCAGGTTATTGAGATATAAAGGCTCCAATACTTACAGTCAGTAGTGAGATCGATTAACGTGGGTGGAGATTTCGATGTTCCCAATACTGGAAAACAATACTGAAATCGATTGGGGAGGATAGGATTTTAAGTCCTCAATACGGATATTCAGCATTCAATTCGATTCAGGTAAATATCATGTAAGGTCTGCAATGCTGAACATCAGTATCGAGATCGATTGAAGCGGATTCAGAACCTGATGTTTCCAATAGTGAAAAACAGTTCTGGAATCGATTGGGGCAGATAGGATTCCAAGTCCTCAATACTGATTTCCAATATCCAAATCGATTCTAGGAGATAGGATATAATGAGATTACATATGTCCTCATTTAGTTTCGAGATCGATTGAAGTTGATTGAGATAGCGATCTACCGGATAATGAGATACAGTACTCGAATCGATTCAGGTTACTGAGATATAAAGGCTCCAATACTTACAGTCAGTAGTGAGATCGATTAACGTGGGTGGAGATTTCGATGTTCCCAATACTGGGAAACAGTACTAAAATCGAAGTCTCAAGTCCTTGATACTGATATTCAGCTTCCAATTCGCTTCAGATGAATACGATATGAAGTCTGCAATGCTGAAAATCACCATTGAGATCGATTGAAGCGGATTGAGATCCCGATGTTCCCATGACTGAAAAACAGTACTGGATTGGAATGGGGCAGATAAGATCTCAAGTCCTCAATACTGATATTCAGCATTCAATTCGATTCAGTCGAATAGGATATGAGGTTTCCTATGCTGAGAATCAGTATTGAGATCGATCGAAACGGATTGGGATCTGAGTGTTTCCAATACTTGGAAACGGTATTGGAATGAGTTCGGGCGGAAAGGATCTCAATTCTCCGAAACTGATTTTCAACATTCAAGTCGATTCAAGAAGACAGGATATTATAAGTTTACTTATGCTTACATTTAGTATTGGGATCGATTGGAGTGAATTGTAATAGCGATCTACCGGATAATGAGAGACAGGACTCGAACCGATTCAGGTTATTGAGATATAAAGGCTCCAATACTGACGGTCAGCAGTGAGATCGATTAAAGTGGGTGGAGATATCGATGTTCCCAATACTGGGAAACAGTACTAGAATCGAAGACTCAAGTCCTTGATACTGATATTCAGCTTTCAATTCGCTTCAGATGAATACGATATGAAATCTGCAATGCTGAAAATCACCATTGAGATCGATTGAAGCGGATTGAGATCCCGATGCTCCCAATACTGGGAAACAGTACTGAAATCGAGTGGGGCGGATAGGATTTCAAGTCCTCAATACTGATATTCAGCATTCAATTCGATTCGGGTGAATATCATGTAAGGTCTGCAATGCTGAACATCAGTATTGGGATCGATTGGAGCGGATTGAAAACCCGATGATTCTAATACTGAAAAACAGTTCTGGGATCGATTGGGGCAGATAGGATTACAAGTCCTCAATACTGATATTCAGCATTCAATTCGATTCAGGTAAATATCATGTAAGGTCTGCAATGCTGAACATCAGTATTGGGATCGATTGAAGCGGATTGAGAACCCGATGTTTCTAATACTGAAAAACAGTTCTGGAATCGATTGCGGCAGATAGGATTCCAAGTCCTCAATACTGATATTTTGCATTCAATTCGATTCAGGTCAATATCATAAAGGGTCCGGAGTGCTGAATATCAGTATTGAGATCGATTGAAGCGTATTGAGATCCCGACATTCCCAATACTGAAATACAGTACTGGAATCGATTGGAGCAGATGGGATTCCAAGTCCTCAATGCTGATATTCAGCATTCAATTCGATCCAGGTAAATATCATATAATGTCTGCAATGCTGAAAATTCATGTTGAAATCGATTTAAACTGATCGGGATCTCGATGTTTCCAATTCTGAAAAACAGTACTGGAATCAATCGGGGCAGATAGGATTGCAAGTCCGCAATACTGAAATTCAGCATTCAATCCGACCCGGGTAAATATGATATAGGGTCGTCAACGATGAGAAGCAGTATTGAGATCGATTGAAGCGAATTGAGAACCCGATGTTTCCAATACTGGAAAATAGTTCTGGAATCGATCGGGGCAGGTAGGCTTCCAAGTCCTCAATACTGATTTTTAACATTCAAGTCGATTCAAGTAGACAGGATATTATAAGGTTACTCATGCTTACATTTAGTATTGGGATCGATTGGAGTAGATTGAGATAGCGATCTATCGGATAATGAGAGACAGTACTCGAATCGATTCAGGTTATGGAGATATAAAGGCTCCAATACTTACAGTCAGTAGTGAGATCGATTAAAGTGGGTCGAGATTTCGATGTTCCCAATACTGGAAAACAATACTGGAATCGATTGGGGAGGATAGGATTTGAAGTCCTCAATACTGATATTCAGCATTCAATTCGATTCAGGTAAATATCATGTAAGGTCTGCAATGCTGAACATCAGTATTGAGATCGATTGAAGCGGATTGAGAACCCGATGTTTCCAATAGTGAAAAACAGTTCTGGAATCGATTGGGGCAGATAGGATTCCAAGTCCTCAATACTGATTTTCAACATTCAAATCGATTCTAGGAGATAGGATATAATGAGATCACATATGTCCTCATTTAGTTTCGAGATCGATTGAAGTTGATTGAGATAGCGATCTACCGGATGATGAGAGACAGTACTCGAATCGATTCAGGTTATTGAGATATAAAGGCTCCAATACTGACAGTCAGTAGTGAGATCGATTAAAGTGGGTGTAGATTTCGATGTTCCCAATACTGGGAAACAGTACTAGAATCGAAGTCTCGAGTCCTTGATACTGATATTCAGCTTTCAATTCGCTTCAGATGAATACGATATGAAGTCTCCAATGCTGAAAATCACCATTGAGATCGATCGAAGCGGATTGAGATCCCGATGTTCCCATGACTGAAAAACAGTACTGGATTGGAATGGGGCAGATAAGATCTCAAGTCCTCAATACTGATATTCAGCATTCAATTCGATTCAGGTAAATAGGATATGAGGTATTCTATGCTGAAAATCAGTATTGAGATCGATCGAAACGGATTGGGATCTCAGTGTTTTCAACACTTGGAAACGGTATTGGAATGAGTTGGGGCGGAAAGGATCTCAATTCTCCGAAACTGATTCTCAACATTCAAGTAGATTCAAGTAGACAGGAAATTATAAGTTTACTTATGCTTACATTTAGTATTGGGATCGATTGGAGTGGATTGTAATAGCGATCTACCGGATAATGAGAGACAGTACTCGGATCGATTCAGGTTATTGAGATATAAAGGCTCCAATACTCACAGTCAGTAGTGAGATCGATTGAAGTGGGTGGAGATTTCGATGTTCGCAATACTGGGAAACAGTACTGAAATCGAGTGGGGCGGATAGGATTTCAAGTCCTCAATACTGATATTCAGCATTCAATTCGATTCAGGTAAATATCATGTAAGGTCTGCAATGCTGAACATCAGTATTGGGATCGATTGGAGCGGATTGGAAACCCGATGTTTCTAATACTGAAAAATAGTTCTGGAATCGATTGGGTCAGATAGAATTTCAAGCCCTCAATACTGATTTTCAACATCCAAGTCGATTCAAGTAGACAGGATATCATAAGGGTACTCATGCTTACATTTAGTATTGGGATCGATTGGAGTAGATTGAGATAGCGATCTATCGGATAATGAGAGACAGTACTCGAATCGATTCAGGTTATGGAGATATAAAGGCTCCAATACTTACAGTCAGTAGTGAGATCGATTAAAGTGGGTCGAGATTCCGATGTTCCCAATACTGGAAAACAATACTGAAATCGATTGGGGAGGATAGGATTTTAAGTCCTCAATACTGATATTCAGCATTCAATTCGATTCAGGTAAATATCATGTAAGGTCTGCAATGCTGAACATCAGTATTGAGATCGATTGAAGCGGATTCAGAACCCGATGTTTCCAATAGTGAAAAACAGTTCTGGGATCGATTGGGGCAGATAGGATTCCAAGTCCTCAATACTGATTTTCAACATTCAAATTGATTCTAGGAGATAGGATATAATGAGATCACATATGTCCTCATTTAGTTTCGAGATCGATTGAAGTTGATTGAGATAACGATCTACCGGATAATGAGAGACAGTACTCGAATCGATTCAGGTTATTGAGATATAAAGGCTCCAATACTCACAGTCAGTAGTGAGATCGATTAACGTGGGTGGAGATTTCGATGTTCCCAATACTGGGAAACAGTACTAGAATCGAAGTCTCAAGTCCTCAATACTGATATTCAGCATTCAATTCGATTCAGGTAAATATCATGTAAGGTCTGCAATGCTGAACATCAGTATTGGGATCGATTGGAGCGGATTGGAAACCCGATGTTTCTAATACTGAAAAACAGTTCTGGAATCGATTGGGTCAGATAGGATTTCAAGTCCTCGATACTGATTTTCAACGTTCGGATCGATTCAAGTAGATAGGATACAATAAGTCACATATGTTTTCATTTAGTTTCGAGATCGATTGAAGTTGATTGAGATAGCGATCTACCCAATACCGAGACAGTACTCAAAACGATCCAGGTTATTGGGATATGAGGGCTCCAATACTTACAGTCAGTATTGAGATCGAATAAAGTGGGTTGAAATCTCGATGTTCCCAATACTGGAAATTAGTACTGAAATCGATTGGTGCAGATAGGATTTCAAGTCCTCAATACTGATATTTTGCATTCAATTCGATTCAGGTCAATATCATAAAGGGTCCGGAGTGCTGAATATCAGTATTCAGATCGATTGAAGCGTATTGAGATCCCGATATTCCCAATACTGAAATACAGTACTGGAATCGATTGGAGCAGATGGGATTCCAAGTCCTCAATACTGATATTCAGCATTCAATTCGATCCAGGTTAATATCATATAATGTCTGCAATGCTGAAAATTAATGTTGAAATCGATTTAAGCTGATCGGGATCTCGATGTTTCCAATTCTGAAAAATAGTACTGGAATCGATCGGGGCAGATAGGATTGCAAGTCCGCAATACTGAAATTCAGCATTCAATCCGACCCGTGTAAATATGATATAAGGTCGTCAATGCTGAGAAGCAGTATTGAGATCGATTGAAGCGAATTGAGAACCCGATGTTTCCAATACTGAAAAATAGTTCTGGAATCGATCGGGGCAGGTAGGATTCCAAGTCCTCAATACTGATTTTGAACATTCAAGTCGATTCAAGTAAACAGGATATTATAAGGTTAGTCATGCTTACATTTAGTATTGGGATCGATTGGAGTAGATTGAGATAGCGATCTATCGGATGATGAGAGACAGTACTCGAATCGATTCAGGTTATGGAGATATGAAGGCTCCAATACTTACAGTCAGTAGTGAGATCAATTAAAGTGGGTCGAGATTTCGATGTTCCCAATACTGGAAAACAATACTGAAATCGATTGGGGAGAATAGGATTCTAAGTCCTCAATACTGAAATTCAGCATTCAATTCGATTCAGTCGAATAGAATATGAGGTTTCCTATGCTGAAAATCAGTATTGAGATCGATCGAAACCTATTGGGATCTCAGTGTTTCCAATACTTGGAAACGGTACTGGAATGAGTTGGGGCGGAAAGGATCTCAATTCTCCGAAACTGATTTTCAACATTCAAGTCAATTCAAGTAGACAGGATACTATAAGTTCACTTATGCTTACATTTAGTATTGGGATCGATTGGAGTGGATTTTAATAGCGATCTACCGGATAATGAGAGACAGGACTCGAATCGATTAAGGTTATTGAGATATAAAGGCTCCAATACTTACAGTCAGTAGTGAGATCGATTAAAGTGGGTGGAGATTTCGATGTTCCCAATACTGGGAAACAGTACTAGGATCGAAGACTCAAGTCATTGATACTGATATTCAGCTTCCAATTCGCTTCAGATGAATACGATATGAAGTCTGCAATGCTGAAAATCACCATTGAGATCGATTGAAGCGGATTGAGATCCCGATGTTCCCAATACTGGGAAACAGTACTGAAATGAGTGGGGCGGATAGGATTTCAAGTCCTCAATACTGATATTCAGCATTCAATTCGATTCGGGTGAATATCATGTAAGGTCTGCAATGCTGAACATCAGTATTGGGATCGATTGGAGCGGATTGAAAACCCGATGATTCTAATACTGAGAAACAGTTCTGGAATCGATTGGGGCAGATAGGATTTCAAGTCCTCAATACTGATATTCAGCATTCAATTCGATTCAGGTAAATATCATGTAAGGTCTGCAATGCTGAACATCAGTATTGGGATCGATCGAAGCGGATTGAAAACCCGATGTTTCTAATACTGAAAAACAGTTCTGGAATCGATTGGGGCAGTTAGGATCCCAAGTCCTCAATACTGATTTTCAACATTCGAATCGATCCAAGTAGATAGGATATAATAAGTCACATATGTTTTCATTTAGTTTCGAGATCGATTGAAGTTGATTGAGATAGCGATCTACCCAATACCGAGACAGTACTCAAAACGATCCAGGTTATTGGGATATGAGGGCTCCAATACTTACAGTCAGTATTGAGATCGAATAAAAAGGGTTGAAATCTCGATGTTCCCAATACTGGGAATTAGTACTGAAATCGATTGGTGCAGATAGGATTTCAAGTCCTCAATACTGATATTCTGCATTCAATTCGATTCAGGTCAATATGATAAAGAGTCCGGAGTGCTGAATATCAGTATTGAGATCGATTGAAGCGTATTGAGATCCCGATATTCCCAATACTAAAATACAGTACTGGAATCGATTGGAGCAGATGGGATTCCAAGTCCTCAATACTGATATCCAGCATTCAATTCGATTCAGGTAAATATCATGTAAGGTCTGCAATGCTGAACATCAGTATTGAGATCGATTGAAGCGGATTCAGAACCCGATGTTTCCAATAGTGAAAAACAGTTCTGGGATCGATTGGGGCAGATAGGATTCCAAGTCCTCAATACTGATTTTCAATACTCAAATCGATTCTAGGAGATAGGATATAATGAGATCACATATGTCCTCATTTAGTTTCGAGATCGATTGAAGTTGATGGAGATAGCGATCTACCGGATAATGAGAGACAGTACTCGAATCGATTCAGGTTATCGAGATATAAAGGCTCCAATACTTACAGTCAGTAGTGAGATCGATTAACGTGGGTGGAGATTTCGATGTTCCCAATACTGGGAAACAGTACTAGAATCGAAGTCTCAAGTCCTTGATATTGATATTCAGCTTTCAATTCGCTTCAGATGAATACGATCTGAAGTCTGCAATGCTGAAAATCACCATTGAGATCGATTGGAGCGGATTGAGATCCCGATGTTCCCATGACTGAAAAACAGTACTGGATTGGAATGGGGCAGATAAGATCTCAAGTCCTCAATACTGATATTCAGCATTCAATTCGATTCAGGTAAATAGGATATGAGGTTTTCTATGCTGAAAATCAGTATTGAGATCGATCGAAACGGATTGGGATCTCAGTGCTTCCAATACTTGGAAACGGTATTGGAATGAGTTGGGGCGGAAAGGATCTCAATTCTCCGAAACTGATTCTCAACATTCAAGTCGAATCAAGTAGACAGGATATTATAAGTTTACTTATGCTTACATTTAGTATTGGGATCGATTGGAGTGGATTGTAATAGCGATCTACCGGATAATGAGAGACAGTACTCGAATCGATTCAGGTTATTGAGATATGAAGGCTCCAATACTTACAGTCAGTAGTGAGATCAATTAAAGTGGGTCGAGATTTCGATGTTCCCAATACTGGAAAACAATACTGAAACCGATTGGGGAGGATAGGATTCTAAGTCCTCAATACTGATATTCAGCATTCAATTCGATTCAGTCGAATAGAATATGAGGTTTCCTATGCTGAAAATCAGTATTGAGATCGATCGAAACCTATTGGGATCTCAGTGTTTCCAATACTTGGGAACGGTACTGGAATGAGTTGGGGCGGAAAGGATCTCAATTCTCCGAAACTGATTTTCAACATTCAAGTCGATTCAAGTAGACAGGATACTATAAGTTCACTTATGCTTACATTTAGTATTGGGATCGATTGGAGTGGATTGTAATAGCGATCTACCGGATAATGAGAGACAGGACTCGGATCGATTCAGGTTATTGAGATATAAAGGCTCCAATACTTACAGTCATTAGTGAGATCGATTAAAGTGGGTGGAGATTCCGATGTTCCCAATACTGGGAAACAGTACTAGAATCGAAGACTCAAGTCATTGATACTGATATTCAGCTTTCAATTCGCTCCAGATGAATACGATATAAAGTCTGCAATGCTCAAAATCACCATTGAGATCGATTGAAGCGGATTGAGATCCCGATGTTCCCAATACTGGGAAACAGTACTGAAATCGAGTGGGGCGGATAGGATTTCAAGTCCTCAATACTGATATTCAGCATTCAATTCGATTCGGGTAAATATCATGTAAGGTCTGCAATGCTGAACATCAGTATTGGGATCGATTGGAGCGGATTGAAAACCCGATGATTCTAATACTGAAAAACAGTTCTGGAATTGATTGGGGCAGATAGGATTTCAAGTCCTCAATACTGATATCCAGCATTCAATTCGATTCAGGTAAATATCATGTAAGGTCTGCAATGCTGAACATCAGTATTGGGATCGATCGAAGCGGATTGAAAACCCGATGTTTCTAATACTGAAAAACAGTTCTGGAATCGATTGGGGCAGATAGGATCCCAAGTCCTCAATACTGATTTTCAACATTCGAATCGATCCAAGTAGATAGTATATAATAAGTCACATATGTTTTCATTTAGTTTCGAGATCGATTGAAGTTGATTGAGATAGCGATCTACCCAATACCGAGACAGTACTCAAAACGATCCAGGTTATTGGGATATGAGGGCTCCAATACTTACAGTCAGTATTGAGATCGAATAAAGTGGGTTGAAATCTCGATGTTCCCAATACTGGGAATTAGTACTGGAATCGATTGGTGCAGATAGGATTTCAAGTCCTCAATACTGATATTCTGCATTCAATTCGATTCAGGTCGATATCATAAAGGGTCCGGAGTGCTGAATATCAGTATTGAGATCGATGGAAGCGTATTGAGATCCCGATATTCCCAATACAGAAATACAGTACTGGAATCGATTGGAGCAGATTGGATTCCAAGTCCTCAATACTGATATTCAGCATTCAATTCGATCCAGGTAAATATCATATAATGTCTGCAATGCTGAAAATTAATGTTGAAATCGATTTAAACTGATCGGGATCTCGATGTTTCCAATTCTGAAAAACAGTACTGGAATCGATCGGGGCAGATAGGATTGCAAGTCCGCAATACTGAAATTCAGCATTCAATCCGACCCGGGCAAATATGATATAAGGTCGTCAATGCTGAGAAGCAGTATTGAGATCGATTGAAGCGAATTGAGAACCCGAAGTTTCCAATACTGGAAAGTAGTCCTGGAATCGATCGGGGCAGGTAGGATTCCAAGTCCTCAATACTGATTTTGAACATTCAAGTCGATCCAAGTAGACAGGATAGTATAAGGTTACTCATGCTTACATTTAGTATTGGGATCGATTGGAGTGGATTGTAATAGCGATCTACTGGATAATGAGAGACAGTACTCGAATCGATTCAGGTTATTGAGATATAAAGGCTCCAATACTTACAGTCCGTAGTGAGATCGATTAAAGTGGGTGGAGATTTCGATGTTCCCAATACTGGGAAACAGTACTGAAATCGAGTGGGGCGGATAGGATTTCAAGTCCTCAATACTGATATTCAGCATTCAATTCGATTCAGGTAAATATCATGTAAGGTCTGCAATGCTGAACATCAGTATTAGGATCGATTGGAGCGGATTGAAAACCCGATGTTTCTTATACTGAAAAACAGTTCTGGAATCGATTGGGTCAGATAGGATTTCAAGTCCTCAATACTGATTTTCAACATTGAAGTCGATTCAAGTAGACAGGATATCATAAGGTTACACATGCTTACATTTAGTATTGGGATCGATTGGAGTAGATTGGAATAGCGATCTATCGGATAATGAGAGACAGTACTCGAATCGATACAGGTTATTGAGATATAAAGGCTCCAATACTTACAGTCAGTAGTGAGATCGATCAAAGTGGGTGGAGATTCCGATGTTCCCAATACTGGAAAACAATACTGAAATCGATTGGGGAGGATAGGATTTTGAGTCCTCAATGATGATATTCAGCATTCAATTCGATTCAGGTAAATATCATGTAAGGTCTGCAATGCTGAACATCAGTATTGGGATCGATTGAAGCGGATTGAAAACCCGATGTTTCTAATAATGAAAAACAGTTCTGGAATCGATTGGGGCAGATAGGATTCCAAGTCCTCAATACTTTTTTCAACGTTCGAATCGATCCAAGTAGATAGGATATAATAAGTCACATATGTTTTCATTCAGTTTCGAGATCGATTGAAGTTGATTGAGATAGCGATCTACCCAATACCGAGACAGTACTCAAAACGATCCAGGTTATTGGGATATGAGGGCTCCAATACTTACAGTCAGTATTGAGATCGAATGAAGTTGGTTGAAATCTCGATGTTCCCAATACTGGAAATTAGTACTGAAATCAATTGGTGCAGATAGGATTTCAAGTCCTCAATACTGATATTTTGCATTCAATTCGATTCAGGTCAATATCATGAAGGGTCCGGAGTGCTGAATATCAGTATTGAGATCGATTGAAGCGTATTGAGATCCCGATATTCCCAATACTGAAATACAGTACTGGAATCGATTGGAGCAGATGGGATTCCAAGTCCTCAATACTGATATTCAGCATTCAATTCGATCCAGGTAAATATCATATAATGTCTGCAATGCTGGAAATTAATGTTGAAATCGATTTAAGCTGATCGGGATCTCGATGTTTCCAATTCTGAAAAACAGTACTGGAATCGATCGGGGCAGATAGGATTGCAAGTCCGCAATACTGAAATTCAGCATTCAATCCGACCCGGGTAAATATGATATAAGGTCGTCAATGCTGAGAAGCAGTATTGAGATCGATTGAAGCGAATTGAGAACCCGATGTTTCCAATACTGAAAAATAGTTCTGGAATCGATCGGGGCAGGTAGGATTACAAGTCCTCAATACTGATTTTGAACATTCAAGTCGATTCAAGTAGACAGGATATTATAAGGTTACTCATGCTTACATTTAGTATTGGGATCGATTGGAGTAGATTGAGATAGCGATCTATCGGATAATGAGAGACAGTACTCGAATCGATTCAGGTTATGGAGATATAAAGGCTCCAATACTTACAGTCAGTAGTGAGATCGATTAAAGTGGGTCGAGATTTCGATGTTCCCAATACTGGAAAACAATACTGAAATCGATTGGGGAGGATAGGATTTTAAGTCCTCAATACTGATATTCAGCATTCAATTCGATTCAGGTAAATATCATGTAAGGTCTGCAATGCTGAACATCAGTATTGAGATCGATTGAAGCGGATTGAGAACCCGATGTTTCCAATAGTGAGAAACAGTTCTGGAATCGATTCGGGCAGATAGGATTCCAAGTCCTCAATACTGATTTTCAACATTCAAATCGATTCTAGGAGATAGGATATAATGAGATCACATATGTCCTCATTTAGTTTCGAGATCGATTGAAGTTGATTGAGATAGCGATCTACCGGATAATGAGAGACAGTACTCGAATCGATTCAGGTTATTGAGATATAGAGGCTCCAATACTTACAGCCAGTAGTGAGATCGATTAAAGTGGGTGGAGATTTCGATGTTCCCAATACTGGAAAACATTACTAGAATCGAAGTCTCAAGTCCTTGATACTGATATTCAGCTTTCAATCCGCTCCAGATGAATACGATATGAAGTCTGCAATGCTGAATATCACCATTGAGATCGATTGAAGCGGATTGAGATCCCGATGTTCCCATGACTGAAAAAAAGTACTGGATTGGAATGGGGCAGATAAGATCTCAAGTCCTCAATCCTGATATTCAGCATTCAATTCGATTCAGGTGAATAGGATATGAGGTTTTCTATGCTGAAAATCAGTATTGAGATCGATCGAAACGGATTGGGATCTCAGTGCTTCCAATACTTGGAAACGGTATTGGAATGAGTTGGGGCGGAAAGGATCTCAATTCTCCGAAACTGATTCTCAACATTCAAGTCGATTCAAGTAGACAGGATATTATAAGTTTACTTATGCTTACATTTAGTATTGGGATCGATTGGAGTGGATTGTAATAGCGATCTACCGGATAATGAGAGACAGTACTCGAATCGATTCAGGTTATTGAGATATAAAGGCTCCAGTACTTACAGTCAGTAGTGAGATCGATTAAAGTGGGTGGAGATTTCGATGTTCCCAATACTGGGAAACAGTACTGGAATCGAGTGGGGCGGATAGGATTTCAAGTCCTCAATACTGATATTCAGCATTCAATTCGATTCAGGTAAATATCATGTAAGGTCTGCAATGCTGAACATCAGTATTGGGATCGATTGGAGCGGATTGAAAACCCGATGTTTCTAATACTGAAAAACAGTTCTGGAATCGATTGGGTCAGATAGGATTCTAAGTCCTCAATACTGATTTTCAACATTCAAGTCGATTCAAGTAGACAGGATATCATAAGGTTACTCATGCTTACATTTAGTATTGGGATCGATTGGAGTAGATTGAGATAGCGATCTATCGGATAATGAGAGACAGTACTCGAATCGATTCAGGCTATGGAGATATAAAGGCTCCAATACTTACAGTCAGTAGTGAGATCGATTAAAGTGGGTCGAGATTCCGATGTTCCCAATACTGGAAAACAATACTGAAATCGATTGGGGAGGATAGGATTTTAAGTCCTCAATACTGATATTCAGCATTCAATTCTATCCAGGTAAATATCATATAATGTCCGCAATGCTGAAAATTAATGTTGAAATCGATTTATGCTGATCGGGATCTCGATGTTCCCAATTCTAAAAAACAGTTCTGGAATCGATTGGGTCAGATAGGATTCTAAGTCCTCAATACTGATTTTCAACATTCAAGTCGATTCAAGTAGACAGGATATCATAAGGTTACTCATGCTTACATTTAGTATTGGGATCGATTGGAGTAGATTGAGATAGCGATCTATCGGATAATGAGAGACAGTACTCGAATCGATTCAGGTTATGGAGATATAAAGGCTCCAATACTTACAGTCAGTAGTGAGATCGATTAAAGTGGGTCGAGATTTCGATGTTCCCAATACTGGAAGACAATACTGAAATCGATTGGGGAGGATAGGATTTCAAGTCCTCAATACTGATATTCAGCATTCAATTCGATTCAGGTAAATATCATGTAAGGTCTGCAATGCTGAACATCAGTATCGAGATCGATTGAAGCGGATTGAGAACCCGATGTTTCCAATAGTGAAAAACAGTTCTGGAATCGATTGGGGCAGATAGGATTCCAAGTCCTCAATACTGATTCTCAACATTCAAATCGATTCTAGGAGATAGGATATAATGAGATCACATATGTCCTCATTTAGTTTCGAGATCGATTGAAGTTGATTGAGATAGGGATCTACCGGATAATGAGAGACAGTACTCGAATCGATTCAGGTTATTGAGATATAAGGGCTCCAATACTTACAGTCAGTAGTGAGATCGATTAAAGTGGGTGGAGATTTCGATGTTCCCAATACTGGGAAACAGTACTAGAATCGAAGTCTCAAGTCCTTGATACTGATATTCAGCTTTCAATTCGCTTCAGATGAATACAATATGAAGTCTGCAATGCTGAAAATCACCATTGAGATCGATTGAAGCGGATTGAGATCCCGATGTTCCCATGACTGAAAAACAGTACTGGATTGGAATGGGGCAGATAAGATCTCAAGTCCTCAATACTGATATTCAGCATTCAATTCGATTCAGGTGAATAGGATATGAGGTTTCCTATGCTGAAAATCAGTATTGAGATCGATCGAAACGGATTGGGATCTCAGTGTTCCCAATACTTGGAAACGGTATTGGAATGAGTTGGGGCGGAAAGGATCTCAATTCTCCGAAACTGATTTTCAACATTCAAGTCGATTCAAGTAGACAGGATATTATAAGTTTACTTATGCTTACATTTAGTATTGGGATCGATTGGAGTGGATTGTAATAGCGATCTACCGGATAATGAGAGACAGTACTCGAATCGATTCAGGTTATTGAGATATAAAGGCTCCAGTACTTACAGTCAGTAGTGAGATCGATTAAAATGGGTGGAGATTTCGATGTTCCCAATACTGGGAAACAGTACTGGAATCGAGTGGGGCGGATAGGATTTCAAGTCCTCAATACTGATATTCAGCATTCAATTCGATTCAGGTAAATATCATGTAAGGTCTGCAATGCTGAACATCAGTATTGGGATCGATTGGAGCGGATTGAAAACCCGATGTTTCTAATACTGAAAAACAGTTCTGGAATCGATTGGGTCAGATAGGATTCTAAGTCCTCAATACTGATTTTCAACATTCAAGTCGATTCAAGTAGACAGGATATCATAAGGTTACTCATGCTTACATTTAGTATTGGGATCGATTGGAGTAGATTGAGATAGCGATCTATCGGATAATGAGAGACAGTACTCGAATCGATTCAGGCTATGGAGATATAAAGGCTCCAATACTTACAGTCAGTAATGAGATCGATTAAAGTGGGTCGAGATTCCGATGTTCCCAATACTGGAAAACAATACTGAAATCGATTGGGGAGGATAGGATTTTAAGTCCTCAATACTGATATTCAGCATTCAATTCTATCCAGGTAAATATCATATAATGTCCGCAATGCTGAAAATTAATGTTGAAATCGATTTATGCTGATCGGGATCTCGATGTTCCCAATTCTAAAAAACAGTTCTGGAATCGATTGGGTCAGATAGGATTCTAAGTCCTCAATACTGATTTTCAACATTCAAGTCGATTCAAGTAGACAGGATATCATAAGGTTACTCATGCTTACATTTAGTATTGGGATCGATTGGAGTAGATTGAGATAGCGATCTATCGGATAATGAGAGACAGTACTCGAATCGATTCAGGTTATGGAGATATAAAGGCTCCAATACTTACAGTCAGTAGTGAGATCGATTAAAGTGGGTCGAGATTTCGATGTTCCCAATACTGGAAGACAATACTGAAATCGATTGGGGAGGATAGGATTTCAAGTCCTCAATACTGATATTCAGCATTCAATTCGATTCAGGTAAATATCATGTAAGGTCTGCAATGCTGAACATCAGTATCGAGATCGATTGAAGCGGATTGAGAACCCGATGTTTCCAATAGTGAAAAACAGTTCTGGAATCGATTGGGGCAGATAGGATTCCAAGTCCTCAATACTGATTCTCAACATTCAAATCGATTCTAGGAGATAGGATATAATGAGATCACATATGTCCTCATTTAGTTTCGAGATCGATTGAAGTTGATTGAGATAGGGATCTACCGGATAATGAGAGACAGTACTCGAATCGATTCAGGTTATTGAGATATAAGGGCTCCAATACTTACAGTCAGTAGTGAGATCGATTAAAGTGGGTGGAGATTTCGATGTTCCCAATACTGGGAAACAGTACTAGAATCGAAGTCTCAAGTCCTTGATACTGATATTCAGCTTTCAATTCGCTTCAGATGAATACAATATGAAGTCTGCAATGCTGAAAATCACCATTGAGATCGATTGAAGCGGATTGAGATCCCGATGTTCCCATGACTGAAAAACAGTACTGGATTGGAATGGGGCAGATAAGATCTCAAGTCCTCAATACTGATATTCAGCATTCAATTCGATTCAGGTGAATAGGATATGAGGTTTCCTATGCTGAAAATCAGTATTGAGATCGATCGAAACGGATTGGGATCTCAGTGTTCCCAATACTTGGAAACGGTATTGGAATGAGTTGGGGCGGAAAGGATCTCAATTCTCCGAAACTGATTTTCAACATTCAAGTCGATTCAAGTAGACAGGATATTATAAGTTTACTTATGCTTACATTTAGTATTGGGATCGATTGGAGTGGATTGTAATAGCGATCTACCGGATAATGAGAGACAGTACTCGAATCGATTCAGGTTATTGAGATATAAAGGCTCCAATACTTACAGTCAGTAGTGAGATCGATTAAAGTGGGTGGAGATTCCGATGTTCCCAATACTGGGAAACAGTACTGAAATCGATTGGGGCGGATAGGATTTCAAGTCCTCAATACTGATATTCAGCATTCAATCCGATTCAGGTAAATATCATATAATGTGTGCAATGCTGAAAATCAATATTGAAATCGATTTTAGCTGATTGAGATCTCGATGTTTCCAATGCTGAAAAACAGTACTGGAATCGATTGGGGCAGATGGGATTGCAAGTCCTGAATACTGATATCCAGCATTCAATCCGACCCGTGTAAAGATGATATAAGGTCGTCAATGCTGAAAAGCAGTATTGAGATCGATTGAAACGGATTGAGAACCCGATGTTTCCAATACTGAAAAACAGTTCTGGAATCGATTGGGGCAGATAGGATTTCAAGTCCTCTATACTGATATCCAGCAGTCAATCCGATCCAAGTCAATAGGATATAAGGTTTCCGATGCTGAAAATCAGTATTGAGATCGATTGAAGCTGATTAAGATCTCGATGTAACCAATACTGAAAACCAGTACTGGAAGCGATTGGGGCCAATAGGATTCGAATTCTCCAATCCCGATTTTCAGCATTCAAATCGAGTCCAGTAGATAGGATATAAGGTTTCTAATGCTTACTTTCAGTATTGAGATCGATTGAAGTGGATTGAGATAGCGTTCTACCCAATACTGAGAGACAGTGCTGAATTCGATTCAGGTTATTAGGATATAATGACTCCAATACTCACAGTCAGTATTGAGATCGATTAAAGTGGGTTGAGATCTCGATGTTCCCAATACTAGGCAACAGTATTGAAATCGACTGGGACAGATCGGATTTCAAGTCCTCAATACTGTTATTCAGCATTCAAATCGATTAAGGACGATGAATAAACTCGTCAATGCTCATAGTCAGTACTGGGACCGATTGACGTCGTGTGAGATAACGAAATTCCCATTCCTGAAAGTTAGTATTGGAATCGATTGAGGCCGATGAATTCGAGTAGCTGACGCTAGGTGGCGTTTCGATAACCATCTCAGTTTGCATACAAATATCATGGGATTGCTCTCTCGCAAGCGACGAACCATCTCTTCTGTTCCTATATAAGACTGATGAGTAACAGAACCTCCAAATAGCGTTTAGTTATGTAATGCGATGATATGTTAATGCGATCCTTATCAGAATAAGTATTGGATTTTATTGAAACCTTAGCTGTAATGTGAGTGATGTATATGTAAGACTTTGATTTGTAATAATGACTGAAAGTCAGTATTGAGGTCGATTGAGGGGGATTGAGTTCTCGATGTTCCCAATACTGAAAAACAGTATTCGAATCGATTGAGGCAGATAGGATTTCGGAATTCTAATAATGATATCCAGCATTCAAATCGATTCAGATAAATAGGGCTTAAGGTCTCCAATGCTTCCAGTCAGTATTGAGGTCGATTGAGGCGGATTGAGATCTCGATGTTTCCAATACTGGGGAACAGTATTGAAATCGATTGAGGCAGATAGGATTTCGGAATTCCAATTATCATATCCAGTATTCAAATCGATTCAGATAAATAGGGTTTAAGGTCTCCAATGCTTCCAGTCAGTATTGAGGTCGATTGAGGCGGATTGAGATCTCGATGTTTCCATTACTGAAAAACAGTGTTGGAATCGATCGAAGTAGATAGGATACATAGCATATCAATGCTTTTTTATGGCATTGACACAGATTGGAATCGCGATATTCTATCAAGGGAATCAGCTTTCATACAGATAGAACATTGACTTCCGAATACTGGCAGTAAGTATTGACATTGATTGGCAATCTCACTTTCAATGCAAAAAATCCGCATTGGTGAAGATTGGTCTATACTGTTCGAATAATGATCAACATCATTGATCGTTATTGAACTCCAATCTTCCTCAATCCTGAAAGTCATGTTTCAAATTCATACGATTTTAGATTCAGAACGATTGGATGTATTTCAATCGAATCCAATTGAACTTTTGCAGCAGGGGTCTAAAAAGTGTTCAGAAAATTGTTTCGCATGTTCCAGACAAGAGCCTAATCCAGCCAATTCTTATACATTTGATTTTTATTCCATCCCCACAATCTCCAATCTAAATATTATCCAAGTTTTGGTCAATTTCGTTCGGCACAGATATTAATCCCAATAAAAATAGTCAAATTATAGCCATATATTGTCCACCCAGAATTAATCTAATTTCTCTAGCCATATTTCAGACTTGACTCCAATATTATTGAACAGATTTCTACCAGGGTTTAACAATGATCTTGTTCGCATGTCTTAAATACTTCCAAGTAGATTTTTCATGCGACATCCAGTGAGATTTCTGCTCATCTCACATTCTGCTTATACAAGCAAGTATTTCTTTTATGTGGCCTTTTTTTTCAATCATCACTACCACTCTTGAAAACACATTTCGTACTTTTGCATTCATTTTGAATGGAGTGATTCTTGCAGCAGTACAACCTTGAACAACTCTTCCCTTCAAGAAATGGACCACACGCATGAAACACCACATATGATCTCTATATATTCCTTATTGTACTATTTTATGGATTCAGCAACGCGAAGGGGACTACACCATGATCAAGCGCTGACCTAATTGTGGTATTAGAGCTGTCACTCGTTGTCCTGCCGAGAAAAATCGGGTAATTAATCAGCTGATTAAGCATGCCAAAATATCACCCAAAAAAATCAGCTGATCAATCGGCTGATTAATCAGCCAACTTATCAGGGGATCGTTTACCCAGAATTGCAAATTACTAAATACTCATTTTACTTTCTGAAACGCACCTGGAAGAGTCTGAAGGAGAAAAAAAAGATGAAAATGGCCAAAAAATAAAAAAAAATTATCACCGGCCTTTCCACTTTTGACACTTGTGGTCGATGGTAAGATTTGAACCCACGACCTTTCGGTTGGAAGTCTGACACCTTATCCTCGTGGCCAGCGAGTCAGGTTTCCTAGTGACTCATAAAAGCCGTTCTTGAAAGGGTTATTTCGATCCGTCGAAGATTTCGAATGGGACGACTTTTTGATATTTTTTCCCGGTCTCGGTGAACAATAAGGAACCTTGAAAAATATATTCCCAAAGATCTGAGAGTTGCTCAATCCAATGAAAAATCATTTGTGGCCTTGATGAACAATAGAAAAATGCGGAAAAATATATTTCGGGGGCTTTGAGTGTCGCTGAACTCGAATCCGATAGAATTATTCCTGTACAATTTGTTTAAACAAAGTTGTGTAAAGAATTTAAGCGGAGAAAATGTTTTCGGCCTTGGTGAAAAATGGAAAAATCTGGATAGATATATTTAAAGGGTTCTGAAGGTCGCGGAACTGAATCCGATGGAATTATTACTCTGCAATGTATTTAAACAAATTTGTTCAAATAATTTGAGCGGAAAATTTCTTTTCGACCTTGGTGAACGATGGTCAAATCCGGAAAAATATAAGTCGAGGGTTTTGAGCTGAAAAAAAAAAATTATAACTAGGGTGTGCGTTATTTCCCAACTTTCGATTTCCCACGATACCATCGTGGATTTTCGATCTTTGATATAAAAAAAATTAGCAGAAACTTTCACCGCGCCCTGTACGCCGTATCCTGCTTTGCCCCTCGAACATTATTTTAAGAAATTTCTTACTTTAACATCGAATTTCCTATGCTGAGAATTCTGCCCTCCCAACCCTTTGTGTCTCTGAGATCGCTGTGATTTTTCATGGCTCTTTTTAAAGCTGAGAAATCGCCACAATACATCATCTTCACGTAAAATTTCACGAGGAATACAATGAGATTGTCAGTTTTGACTTCCAAAGTGACCCCGGTGTGATATCAGTGATTTTTTGAAAGAATCGTTAATATCACGCCGGGGTCATTGTGAAACTCACAACTGACAATTTCATCTTGTTTCTCGTCAAATTTTACGTTAGAATGATGTATTTTGATCATTCTTCAGCTCTAAAAGGAGCCACGAAGAATCACAGTGATCTCAGAGACATGGAGGCTCGGGAGGACAAAATTCTCAGCATAGGCTTTTCAATGTCAAAAATAATATTCGAGCGGCAAAGCAGGATACGTCGTACAGGGCGCAGCAAAAGGCGCAGTAGCAAGTGAATCCTTTTTTTCCATACCAAAGACCGAAAATCTACGATGGTATCGTGGGAAATCGAAAGTTGGGAAATGACGCACACCCTAATGTATACACACATACACACAAATACGGTCAAAGGGCTTGAATGATATAGGGTTGTGATAATTTCCCAAGGCGTTATAGAAAAACGGTCACTTACAGTCGATAGATCTGGCAAGAATGCAGAGGACAGTACAATTTACATGTATCCAAGAGCTCTATCGCAGAAGAAAAATGTTCTTTGAAAAAAAGTTCAAGGAAAAATCTACTACCATCAAATAAAAGCTTTCTCTTTTGAGAAAACAAAAGGTAGATTTGCATGAAAATATGGATTTTTCCGCTCGAAACGTCATCCTACACCAATTTTGTCTACGGTATCTGAGAGAACAGACAATTTCAAGTTGGTAAGATGTCTTATCATATTGTTTTAGAGGCTAATTGATGTTCAGAATTGAGATTGAGAGGAGTGAGAGGATTCAATGACGGTGAACTAGCGTTCCTACAACGCTTTTTTGTTTTGGTCGATATATCGGCCCCAGATTCGTCAAATAACATAACTTCTTTTGGACGCATGGGTTTTGTAGTGCAGGACCCAATCACATGTTTTTTGATCTCTCGTGAGTTTCTACATCGATTCTGGGTATCAAATTCCCGTTAGAACACGATTTTCAATGTAAAATATCGTAGTCATTGGCAAAGAATTGAATGTAGTTTTCCACGATTGCCTCAGAAAGAACTTTGTACCATACGTTTTGAAAGTGCAGAGGATTTTACGTAGAATACAACTACTCCGAATTATTTTCAAGTGCTATTTCGTATTCAAGAACGAGCCCCGAATGTGTCGTTACAGGCGCTGACGGGTTGATCTGAATGTTTCTCATTGATTTTTCCCGAGCTCAACTGTTCAAACAGTAGAGATTGTAGAAGAAGTACGTTCTTCCCTTGCTTCGATTATTCGGGGGAAAAGTTTTCATTTCTCCGTTTCAACAATTTTCATATCATAATAATTTCAGAATTGTATCCAGCGAACCTCGTATGCCTTCAAATATGTTTCGGATTCCTAATAGTGTTACAAATTTGATGGTTTTCACCGACACGAGAAAGAAGAAAATATTGAAAATTCATCCAATTTGAATTTTGTGGCACTTGGAGTCTTGCTGGCATATTGATAAAATCGGAACAACATGTTCAAGTAGGCCTCTTATTCACCCTAACCTAACACGTCTCGCTGGCCACGAGCGTAAGGTGTCGGACTCGTAACCAGAAGGTCGTGGGTTCGAATCCCGGCGAAGGCAGATTTCGAGGAGAGGAGGTAATTTTTCCTCGGGTTATTTGTTATCACTTTCTTCCTATCCAATGACTCTCACTGATGCGTTGCAAGAAGTGAAGTAAGTCGAGGAAACGATGTAACTGGAGAGTGTGGATCGTTCTGGGAACGTCCCAGGAATGGCCATAGGAACGGCGCTGGTTAAGATTCAGCAACGTTGGTGGATCGTTCCGATGGCACGAAAGCGGTCATTTTCTCCTTTGCTGCAACGTCCCGGGAACCTGTTTGGCACCCCTCTTGGCAACGTCCCCAAGGTTCCGAAATCACGTTCCTGGAACGTTGCAGGAACGTGTCGTGCTATTACTGGTCCCTCCCAACCTAAAATGATAAATTATTCTTGTTCTCAGCTCATTTGAATTCTCCTGGAATTTGGGCTGGATGGCGAGTCATCACATACCAACTACCGTCAAGTAGGGTGATTTTGGGGGAAAAATTGCATTTTTATTCGCTTTTATTGGACTCGGGCGCGCGGAGACAAGATTCTTGTCGGAGAACTTCGTGTGAGCGTGTCATTGACACACTTTGGTATGGTTGTGTTGGTGTCGAGGCTCTGAATGCTCTGATGCGCGATTTAACATTGTGTGAACGCAAACGCAATTTTGTGCGCAGATCGAGGGGAGAGCATGTGGAGCAGATAAAGAATCAAAGAGCTGTGAGCAGCTGTGAGCCCTATATAGCACATCAGCCGATCAGCCGGAGATGCTTGCCATCTTTCTAATTTGCACATGATAAGTACTTAGTACTTCGATAAATGAAGATCAGTGATTGCGGTATACAGCAATACTCTCGCCGAAGACGCCTAAAAACACGCCGCGAAAATCATACCTATAACCTCTACGATTCTAGCGCCGTGATGCTCTTGCAGGTTGCAGCTCAGTGCAGATATTTTGTGTGATGAAGTGGTTTCAGTCATGTGTTTCAGTTCTGGATCTATCCTGCGATGACTCTCATCTTCATCAATTTCTAGATAAATTTGTGAATAGTGTCGAAGCAGATGATTGAGAAGAGTATTAGAAACAAATATATAGACCAGTAGTATTACTGACAGGGGGTGACAGGTGGATGATGGTTCTATATTTTGTTGTTATAGCTGTGAGGAGCTAAATTTTCTAGTACGCAATCGAGTTTTGTATACAGTGGAAAAATCAAGCGACAGTTTTGATCAGGTACTAAAAGAGTGATGAATTGAATCTTATGAGATACTGTGTGTCACTTGATTAGTAATTGACATCAATTTCTCTCCTGAATATTAATTAGGTATGCCACTGTTCAGAAATCCAGATTAGTGTGTTGGAATAGACCATTTTTGTTGTGAACTGTTGCAGTAGCTTCATGCGCACCAAGTGCTTGTTCGTTTACTGTGTAAATGTTCACAATTCTGCAACACTAATACCAAAGTATTAGTGTGGTATCAGCATAGAGAGCTCAAGGATTTATTCAGTTTCTTACAAGCATGAAGTATCGCACCACTGATTTGAATTAGTAGATATCCCTATCCATGATTGAGCTCTGACTTGTAAAGTGTTATGGAATACTAACTCATAGAGATATACTAAGGTTGTCAATAACCTATACAGCCTCCTGAATTTGATTTGCCAATAACTTGGCGTTCATTACAAAGTTATCGGCTTGCTGTACATGAAAAGAAGCATAATTTGGAATCAACCTTGGCTGGTCGCTCTACTCCTTAGTAATCCATTTGTAGTCTACAGCCCTTTTTATGCAATACTTTTGCAAAAATGGATACATCTCTTCAATATTATCAGCCAGAGGGATTTCAAAGATTACCCAAAGCTTTTGCCTGATATTAAATTTTTTGAATCATAGTCCATTTGAAATGATTACATATAAACTAAAAATTTGAAAATGGAATAATTAAAAAAAATAATTTTAAAAATTCGCTCTTATCAGGGTTTTTACTCGCCTTAAAAACCTTGAAAACCTTGAAATACCATTGAAATCTTTTTTCCATCCTTGAAATCATGGAAAATCCTTGAATTTCCTGTCATATTATCGATTATCCTTGAAATTCTACCCGACTCGCGAAAGAATCTCCACGTTCATAGGCTCGATCCAAAAAATTGATGTCCATCCGATTTGAAAACCCGCGTGCACGGGGTGTCCACACCGCTCGCCACACCGGCTCGAGTTGACCAGATCACGGCGGGTCGGAACGGTGAAAAAGTCTTAGGTGCGTGATCATGAAAAATACCAATTGTATATGTTTCGGGATCGTCTCTAGATCATTTTCCAGAAAGAATTAAAATCATCGGTTGGGGATTTTGAAAATAATCGTCGTTTTTGTGTTATTGAAATTCACGCGTTTTGATACTTCAACGATCCTTTTCCAATCACTCGAGCTATGATCTTTCAACTCAGAATAACTCTCAGAGCTTAACAGACAACAACATTCCCACGTATATTCATCCATATCATTCGTTGGTCTGGCTTAAGCCCGCCAGAGATGAAGCTGTGGTGATATACCTTGAGATTAGTGTTAGTGAGGGGGAATACCCACGTTATTTTGGTCGTTCAAAACGAGCATTCACTCAGGATTCAGTGTCATTCATACACTAATATGATCCATATAAGTTACATCACATTCAACATTACGCTTGTATGTGATGTCCATGCATGTTATAGACTCACTGGTCTGCAGAATATGTAAAATACTCATGGAGATTCACGATAGATATGAAAAAGGCTGAACCTTTCTATTTCATCTTCCTTGAATGACTAGGTTTCATCATATCCACAAATTATCAAAGTTAATCTCGAATCCTTGAGGTTGAGAGTGATCTCGAGAGTTTATTATCAGCGCCCAATACTTGTTGAGTTCAGATTTCAATTTCAAAAAGAGCCCAAATTTGTCATAGCGAGCAGACTTTTGAGTCCATACATCACAGTGTTTTTCAAATGTCGACGGAGGATAAGATTCATCACGATCATCCCGAATGTCCAAATTGCAGACTACGAGTTGTATCTGAGTTCAATGGATTGCATTTGGAATTGATTATCTATTGATTGAACAGGAAGAGTGATATAATTTTGTTCCAATAAGGTTGTAATACCAGCCCTATCCGCTCTCTCAAGGCCAGTCCGTAGTCCCCGTAATACCGCAACCAGACACGCACCGGAGTACATGCAGGTTTTGAAACAATATCTAATTCTTAAATAATTGCAAACACTTTTCAATCAAATCATTGAGTCAGCGCGCTTCCCAATGAAATTTCCAATCATTTGGGCTTTGTTGCGTCTCAAAATTCGCAATAAATTTTGCAAGATTTGGAAATCTGCAATCTTGAGCTGGGCTGCCTCATCGTAGGAACCACGCTGTCATGCACGATTGCCATTTTCCAAATCTCGCGAAAAATAAAACGAGTTTTGAGACGCAACAAAGCTCAAACGGGTGGAAATTCTATTGGGAAGCGCGCTGACTCAATGATTTGGTCCGAAAAGTGTTTGCAACTAATAAAAAATTAAATATTGTTCGAATTACGCTATGAAAATTACCGTGGCGCTATCTATGGAGTAGTGAGCAAGTGTAAGCACTACGGACTGGCCTTAACCTTTCCGAGTGAGCCCCCCCCCCCTCCTGTTGTGGCAAATTGGAAAGAGTGAGATTCACTCGAGCAAGAGAGGAATTTTCACCTCAAAAGAGTTTCGGAGTTGCCACGAAAAATGGGGGAGGGAGTAACTGGGGAGGGTCGAGAGAGCGCTCACAACAGAAAAAGGCGACTTATGGAAAGTTCTAATATCCCAATTGGCAATCGGAGGATGTCATTGATGTTCAAACATGACTGTGGGATACAATTAATACCTTAGTGCATTCAAAAATGATGTCTGATTTATTCAAAAAGTATAGATCAGTTGTGGATTCACCTCTTGGGATCTCTTTCTGATCAAACAAATGTTCGCCTACATCTGTAACATGCATTACTCTACGGAGATTCTGACATCACACACGCGTTTAAATGTACACGACTATTACATGTAGTGTTACGATCTTGGAATGGCTCTGAATCCTGACTAAATGTTCGTATTGAACGGCTTTCCATCAAGACAACGTAGGTATTCTACTCCACTATCAGGGTATCTACCGGTCGTTCCAGTCCTTCTAGTCCTTAGAATGTCCTTATTTGATTTGAAAAGTCCTTATGACCTTTTAAGTCCTTATTTGCACGGCTCGGTCCTTACTAATCTGAAATCCGGGAGCAAGAAATAGAATGTCTTGCAGAATAACTTCTCAGAGGAGTTGGGAAGTAAGAAAAAAAAGGATGTCATCAGAGTACCAATACGCGCGTGTATTCCGTATACTACTAAAGATTTCTGTCATTGAGTGTAGAATTTTGAAAACTGGTGCCGACCATCTTGGTAGAGATTTCCCGAAAGATCTTGCAGAAAAAGTTTTCAGGAGGGATTGAAAAAACTTGATATGCAAAATGAGCGTTTTCATACATCTTACTCGATTTGCTCGTAAGTACGAATATATATATATATATATATATATATATATATATATACACGCACGCACTAGGTCAGCGATTTTATGAGCCAAATCTTCTTTCATATAGCAATGCAGCGGCCGGAAAGAACTTTTCAAGTTCATTATACAATGAGTTTTTTGTTGAAAACCTCGACGAAAAGTCTCCAGTTGCACAGCGATCCGCACTCGATGCCGTCGTGAGCATTGACGGAGGTATGAAAAAACTCGGTATAACTTGGACAGTAATTGCTGAACTAAAAAAATTCATCGTCACAGCGGAAAGATACTCTAGATGAGGTCTCAGGATCTTTTGACTTTCAATTATTATGAGGACATTTCCGAATTTGGTTATCACATAAATTATAGTGGATAGTTGATTTGAGAATGTTATTTATGTACTCGATGACTTCCAAAACCAAGTTCTTACATTGTCCGGTTTTGGTCCTTCGAAAGTCCTTAGAAAGTCCTTCTTTGCCTTGCAAAGATTCCGTTAGACACCCTGGATTAAATGTATATCACCACAGCTTCATCTCTGGCGGGTTTAGGCCACACCAACGGATGATATGGATGAAAATACGTGGGAATGTTGTTGTCTGTTCAGCTCTGAGAGTTATTCTGAGTTGAACGATCATAGCTCGAATGATTGGGAAAGGATCGTTGAAGTATCAAAATGCGTGAATTTAAGTAACACAAAAATGACGACTATTTCAAGAATCCCCGACCGATGATTTCAATTCTTCCGGGACAATGATCTAAAGACTAGCCCGAAACATATGCAATTAGTATTTTTCATGATCACGCACCTAACACTTTTTCGCCGTTCCGACCCGCCGTGAGATACTTATCCACATTAGGGTGGGCCGGAAAAAATTGGACGTACTTCAGCTCATTCTGTAGGTTTTGTGACAAGCACGAAATTTCCACACTAGGGCGTATTGAGTCTCGAAATAAGCCCTTTTTCGGCCCACCCTAATCCACACGCGGTTGTGGCTTTACTACGCTCACTGCTCAGCGGCTTCGATCTCGACGAATACCCGTTCGGCAGAAATCGAGACAAAAGCTTGGTTCAATTCGAGAGCTTCTAAAGATTTTTGTTTTCGAGTAATACATCCGTCTCTCTGATTTGAGTAAATACGTCGATGGATTAGAATTTGTGATTGTGGAGGGATGTACAAGTGCAGCTATAGCACTTCTAGGAGTGGTAGTCTCTCGGAGTCGCAGGTTCACTGAATGAAGTACCCGATGGTTGTATTATACCCATCATATAAGCAATATTTCGTTAGTCCATATTTTATTGAACAAGAACCTAAGCTCCTTTGTGTGTTAAGGCAGTACAAGAATTGCTGGGAACCTCGCACAAAAATCCTTGAAATCTGGTCATTTGACTCCTTAAAAATCGTTGAAAATCCTTGGAATTGGCCTGTAAATTCGAGTAGAAATCCTGTTTTATGAACATAACAGCAACGCAGAATGTGAAAATAATCTTGAATCTCTTTTCTGCACCTAGCATAGACATTAGCTAACGAGGAGGGGGTCAGGCCTTCGGGTCACGGATTTGCCTGAAGCTCTGGGAATAGCCTCCTTTTAGCACAGAAAAAAGATACCCAAAGTTGCGCTTGCCAACGCTCGAGCGTTTTTGAGCTACAAGCTAAAACATATGCATTACAGTATATCTATATATACGATTTTTGATGAATATAGGTATACTGTAATGCATGGGTCGTACGCTGTATCTCAGAAACGCTTGAGCGTTGGCAAGCGCGACTTTGGGTATCTTGTTTTGGGGCTAAGAGAAAACTATTCCCAGAGTTTTAGGCAAATCCGTGATCCAAAGCCCTGACCCCCTCCTTGTAAGTTTACTGACCTACATGCTCCAAGATGTTCATGATTTTAAGAACTAATATGATAAAAGCGTGGGTTAAATGATGAAGCCTACTGTTAATGAATCAAGTTTACAACCCACAACAACAGAGGTTGTTTGTTGGTTTGGAAACATAATTTTGTCCGAAATAGAACCATATAGGGACTTCATTACTGGAGGAATATGATTCTGAGATCGTCAAAGATTTTTCAAAATTTTTCCAGATTTTTAACTTGCGCCTAATAAAAGTTATTACGAATATCGGTTTTTGGACATGTCAACCGTGGTGGAAAAATAAGTGAGGAGGTTGAGCTTTGTATTGATTCATTTCAGGAACTGAAATGGATGTGGCAGCAGATAAGAAAGGAATAAGGCAAACAAACAACACCGCACCGATCATTGGATGTGTTTAGAATGGCACATCGCTGCCATCATTGGGGAATTAGAAAGTCACTAGCAATGGTAATCATCATAGACAAAACGTAAGTTTCCGGAGTCAGCATGATTTCGATCAATTTTCGTTTGGATTTCAACTCAACTCGGAACACCGACTCCCAAACGTGATGCAATCTTTCATCACAAGAACTGTGATCAACAAAATTAATGATTGTAAATCATATTACCAACAAGTTTGAGCACTTCGATAATTAGGTACACATCAGATACGAATGATCATCTACACTCCTCATAGATTGAGACTTAGTGGTGGTTTTGTTGAGACCTTGACCTATGAGTGATCAGTCCCACCGACGAAGAGGAGTCCAATCTTGCAGGTCCCGAATTCGGCCCAAATTCTGGGAAATTATCTTTGTTCTGGTCGCAGTTGAAAGAGTACCGAAGGGTTCAATTTGATGGACCTCTTGTCCTAAGTTACAGCTATGTAGATCATCGATGCTTATATAGGTCCATATTGGAGACGTCATAATTGTAGATATGTTGCAGCCTTTTGGTGGATTCTGACATTTCATCAAAAAGCTGACTCTTCAGTCCAACGCTGCCGTTTCATTTCAGGGACATGCATTCTACCATGGAACGGATTGAAATTGGTCTTCCGGCCAAATAGTTGGTTACTGTCAGCGTTTCTATGGGGTACACTGTAAAAAATTTCTAGCAAAATTTTCAATAATGTCGTATTGAAACTACGTTTCCAAGACCTTACTGAAACATTTTCAAATATTCCTCTATAAATTTTCAGAAATTATATCAAATATTGGATTAGAAGTTATTGAAAATCTCGCCACATGACCAAATAAGATTGAATTGAATTTTCAATAATCTTGTTCTGAAATTTCTGTACGTCGTTTTAAATTGTCTCTACTCCAGAGAAACAAAAAAAATTAATCCTTAAACAACGTGACAATTGCAAGTTCCGTAATAAATGGAGATAGTCGTATTTCAGGTTGCTGAAGAGCTATGATGCTTAGTAACAAATTCTGCAATGAAAAGTCATTCGGAAATTATGGGGATCGAGCCGACGCACCTTAGATTTGGAGACTGATCGTTTCACCACTACACCAACGCGGATCATGCTTGATAGAGACTTATAACGCCTCTCAATGTGCGATTTACGACCATTTCGTTAATATTTTGATTGCCGAGGTCAAATATTCGAGCCGTAATGAATTCACTAGATCTAATATAGTTTATTTGAATGAATGAGGCTTTCAAAATGAACATTTGCGAGATATTTTCCCATAATTTCATGAAAGTCGAGTTAGACCCATGAACTTCGACAATCTATCACGATTTACGAACCATCCTTGCTTGGTGAAACCGCCCTTACAAAATAAATTTATTGACAAGATCTGCAGGTTTAGCGAGATCGTATTGTGAAAATAGTTCAATTAAGTTTACCCAACTTGCCCCCATATGTCGATCTTAAGAATGGGCACTCGTAGATAGGGTTTCACTCGAGCGAGAATGACGAGAAATCAGAGGAATCTCGTATCGTCTCGTGCTTCACAGGCGTTCATCTCGTCTCGTATCGAGATCGCACGAGAATAAAAAACTTCGATCTCGTATCGTCTCGATTCTCGATCCGAGATCGAGACGAGAATATCGGGAATTCGAGATTTACTCTGAGCATCCTCTTCTGATCATTCGTAATTCCTATCGAATAGCGTGTCTCGGACGCGGCACGCTTCCAAATTGCGCGCGACGTACTTTGACAAAACTGTCAATGACGTACACATCTGCCATGGGTAAATTCGAATTCTATCGAGTCTATCACCGATTAAGTGTCAATAGATTGGCTGCTTTTCTTGACGTTTGGGCAGTCACCGGCAGGTGTGAGGAATAGTTTGAAATAATTTATAGCTGTATCATTTATTACTTCATCTCATTGTGGACTCCAGATTGGGAAGATTTTGAATGACAAAATACATTCAGAATGTCGAGTAAGAATAAGAGAGTGGAAAATTCCAATTATTATGATCACGGACATAATAAGGGAGGAAGAATCGATATCTGCCAGGGCAAAATAATTACAGAAGGAATTAAACCGAATGATAGCAATACCAGTGGTCTAAAGAGACACCTCGAAATTTTTCATAAGAGAGAGTGTAATCTCCTTTTTGATTCCAAACAGCTCGACTCCAAAACATCAATCCAGTCTAAGTATAACGCCAGCGTCAGTTCCATCAGAAATGATTCCGTCAGAAGCGTCTTGTGTCATGACCGAACAACGATGCTCCAGTTGCGGTGCTCACTTCGAGATAATTCTTTCAGAGTACTCGTGTGCATCAATCGATGGATCAGAAGCGTTCTGAAAGATGCCATCTGCCAACTGCCTTTCCCGTTCTAATTTGTATTATACTGGATACTCATGTTCTTCTCCATTTGTAATATGCAATGACAGAACTTCATTTTATATATTATTTTATATTAGTGACAGTGTCAGTTTCCTGTGATTCTCTGACGCACGTTGTTAGTAAGTTGTTTGGTTCACAGAATTAAGGTTCATTTGTCCACGAGTTATAAGATCTCAGATGGATGATTTGTACATATATATATATATATATATCAAATCTCGGCGAGATCTCGCTCGTCTCGGTATTCATTGATCTCGTATCGTCATGGAATCCGCCCCTATTCTTCTAGGATGCGAATTTCTCTCGAAATTAATCGCTTTCTCGCTCGCCTCTCGAACTAATCGCTGGCCTGTGCATGGGGATATCTCGATTCTAGCTGAATCGATTCGTTGTTCTCTCTCTGTGCGCGCTTATTCTGTTGGACACACCGATACACCGGGTATTGGTGTATTGGTGTATTTAGAAGGGGGGCATGGTAGATTCTATAGCGCTGTGGCGATATATATAGGTACTATATACATCTGTGCAGCTGATGCAGTCGACGGTTATAGCAGAACAGATTCTAACAATCTAACCTTCTCGGATGTTCTACGTTTCGGGCCTTCTAATCGCGATGCTGCTCATGTTTTTCGGTGTCTTAGATGAATGTTGTTTAGAATATGGTCTGTACTGATATTGTGGTTCAACTAATATACATTTTTGCATTCAAGTCTGTCTGTTCAGCCAGTGGAATGTAGGGCACAAGCATCATAAAATGGAATAATAAGTGTGATCTGTGGTTAGGTAAATAAGTCTGGCTGTTTATGGTCTTCAGATGGTCTGCAGATTTTACATATTATCTGTTTTGTGTACATGGCGTTCAGTATGAAGATATCTCTGACTACAGAATTCTGGATGATTCCATATATTATTAGTTTTGTGTACATGGCGTTCAGTAAGAAGATATCTTCAAACCCAGGATTCTGGATTCTTCATACTTGATTTGATAGATGAGGGACTTTTATTGTTCGCCAGAGGAATGCATTTCATTATTGAGCGTTCAGTGATTTCCTTGATGACAGAAAAGGCAATCTTGTCATTTAACACAGGAGTGAATTTCATTAATGTGCGTTCAGTGATTTTCTTGATGACAGAAAAAAAAATTTCCGTGTCCCAGAAGATTGCATCTCATTATTGAGTGTTCAAAATTTCATGGTTCCACAGAGGAATGCATTACATTATCGAGTGTTCAGTAATTTCCTTGATGACAGAAAAGGCAATCTTGCTGTTCAACACAGGAGTGAATTTCATTAATGTGCGTTCAGTGATTTTCTTGATGACAGAAAAGAGAATGTCCGTGTCCCAGAAGATTGAATTTCATTATTGAGTGTCCAATGATTCTAATGATCATGTAACTCAGCTTACTTATTATAGAGTGTGTCTTATCTATAGCGTAGGACTGTATGTGCGTTGCTGGATGGAACACTGTAGGTGAGTGTTTATTATTCTGTCTCCAGAGCAAATTTTCATCTACAAAGCCATAACTATTTCTCATTGTTCTATGATGTTGAGAAAGTTCGATTATTCCATAGGGATGCTCTATTTTCATACTAATATTTTCTATCAAGATTTCATAATCAACTTGGAGGTAGATGATGAATTTCATGCTAATTTCAATAAATGTAACCAGACCATGTTCATTGGTTATGGTATGAGCTTGAATGTGTCTTCTCAAGCACTTACCATCAACATGATTATTCAATACTCACTCTCAACTGTGCAACTTTTGTAGCGAGGTAGGATCATTCCAGGATGTGAGCTCAATTTTCCTCTCATGAGCTCCACAGAACTATTCAGAATTGCAAAGTTGGATTATCCATGCACAAATTTTGGTATATGATGAGTTACAGAATGGGGCTGAGTATGGTGCTTTCAAATATGGGACAGTTTCTTACAATTTTTTTTATGATTCAGCAAATAGTTTTGTATTTAAGAATTTTCTTGGTGCGTCATGCTCAAGATTTTACCAATAGTAGTCTCCCCAATATGATTTCATAATTTGCAGCACTTTCAATTCCAATACTCGAGATAAGGCTATATTTTTGTTCATGTATATATAATAGTTAAGGAAAAATAATTGATTTTTCATATATATATTTCAATCAACCAAAAGATTCTTTTCAAATATTCAAGTGATCCTGCTGGTTTGGACGATTCAATCCCAGATTTGCTTCTCTTCTCAAGACATAAATTTATTTCAAGGATTCTTTTGAACTGATGTGATGCTTCAGAAGTAGGGCAAAATGTTGGTGCGGTTTGAAACATTGAGAGACCAACACAATTATGTATTGTTTGGTGTTGTTTACTGATACAATCTATCGAGCAATCAAATAGTGTAAAGCATTATTTATTAATAGTTTAAGTTATGTATGAGTTTATTTTTGGATTATTATTCATGAGACCGGTTCACAGAATTATTGTTGAAACTCACTTTATGTTGCACTTTATCAAGAGTATTCCTTACTCTTTCAATGAGTAAGTGATACACAATTTTTGCGGCTTTTGATCAGCGGACTTGAGATTTTCATAATGCTCCTACAGTACTTGGCTGAATAAGTCTCAGCTATAACAAGACTTGATTGTTCAAATCATTGTGCAGTCAAAATCTCACTACTTCGGTCAATATTCTTAAGTCTGTATTTTATTTCCCAAATTTTGGAAATAGAAATTGCTTGGTTGTCAGTCATGATCTTATCTTATGAAGAGAGGTTTTTACAAAGATCGTATGGAGCATGATTGCAAATTTTGGCTGATGTGGCGATTTGTAACGTTTGAATCCAACAGGATTTCTTAAGAATTGATCTCTAATCGACGGGTTTAAGAACGATTAGAAATTATTGTTTAAAAAACCAGTTGTGAGAACGACTGGTATTTTGAGCAATAATTTTTTTTTAAAGAAACCAATAAGTAAATTCAAATGAAAAGGTGCATCAGATTCGGCTCTAGAAAAATTTGATTCATACATCACTACACTTGATCCGGTATTTTTATTTGGCCGATAGGAATAGTGAAGTCTTGACTTCATACTAGCATGATCATTTCCTAAATCAATATCTATCTATGTTTGTTCAGGGATGAGAAACAGGATGTAATTTTCATAGAAGACGTATACAATTTCCTTGATTAAAAACCTGAAAGAGCAATATTTTCCGGAAATATGTAAATGCTCAAACGAGAGATTTTGACGGGGAAAGATGAATTTCTATACCCACTGCAAGACATTACCTGCAAATATTCAGACTCTCGCGTCGGAAACTTTGATGAGTAAAGAGATTCTGACCAAACCAAAATAGTATACTTAGAATCTCAGTCCCGAAGTATTACTAGCATGGAATTTAGAAGATATGGAGTTATCCTAAAACCCAGTCTAATTCCAACTTTGAGCTTTCAATCCTATCTAGAGAAGAATTCTGATCGTCTCGAAGCAGCTATCTCGATGACATTTGAGCTGGGGATTTCTCAACCTAGATTATCATTGGAGATTCCTAAAGTCATATTTGTAATAGATCTAAAAAATTTGACGAGTGAGAGGTATTGTCATGCTGGCCTGCTTTTACTTGCAATATGTATCTGGACATCACGAAATTTTCTCTTTATACGAAATTTCAAAATCGCACCGACTCTAAGCCTTTGCAGCTCTGAAAATTCATTGGTGCCAAGCCTTTGTTTCTTTCTCCTTGAAATACTGTGTATCCGAGAGAGTATGATTTTCGGATCTCAGGATCTATCTGGAATACAGAGAGCTTCCTCCTGAGCCAAGCTTGCGAGAATGAAATCGCGAAATAATTTGTTCCGATCGAACTTATTATCTTATAGCGTCTTTAGAAAATCGTCATTTAGAGCTCCTTATGAATTCGACAGATGTTATAGTACGATTTTGCTTTATTACTGATATGAGTTTTTCTCATTAAGAGGATGTCGGATACCGACATTGTCGAGTTTTCGGATTTCTCGATGAATTTTCGAGGTATCGGGATTTTACTAAGTAACGCCGATTCTGTATGGCTCATAAAATCGGCGTTACTTGTTAGATTTTTGATATCTCAAAAATTCATCGAGAAATCCGAAAACTCAATCATGTCGGTAACTGTACAATATTGATAGGACTCCGACGTCCCCTTAAGGAACTCCTTTTGACGTGACCTCTTGAGCCCCGATCATTTTTTACAACGACCCGTTTTCTCGGGTCATCGAGGGAATAAAATTTTCTGCAAAAAAGATTTTGATTCGTGCATTGGAATGTTTTGTTTACTCCTAAATTTTGGTACGATGTTTTTTTCTGTTTCACGTAGAGTCGCTTCATCTGAGTTACACAATTATTTACTCACCAAGCGTGATATCCACACTGTAAATCTCAAACTGTGAAAAAGTACAATGAAATTGTGACTATTCACAGTTTCAATTTGTTTAAGTTCGCCAACAGTTTAATTGTGAATAGTCACAATTTGAAATTGTACTTCTTCCATCACAAATTCAAATTGTGATTTTATACAATTTCAAACCGTGGTTATTTACAGTTTCGAAATGTGGGTTACCAAAAGCACATATGCGGTTATGACCACAAATTCAAAATGTGAATAGTTACAAATTCAAATAGTACCATTGCTCACAATGACTGATCCAAACAATTTTGGATCACATTTTATCGATGACTGGCATCCGAAGGTAAAACACCGTGAAGATATTCTATTTTTGAATGCCTGCAGATGGCTTTTGGATTCAACAAGAATGGAATATTCTTGAGTACAAGGAGAATGGGTTGCAACTAAATCAAATACAACAATAGTATAAGCTGATGATATCTCTTTAATACAACATTAAGTTCACTTCAAGACATATGATATGATGTTAAAGGCCCTCGAAGACTCAATGTTATGGATTTCAATCCTATGGGAAGAATCTTACGGCAGAGAACCAATATTGTCTTGAGTTGAATAGTAAGGAGTCCTAATGGACTGAAGCACCGCCTTAGAACTTTTTCAAAATTTGGTATTTTACATTTGGAAGATCATATTGTAAACTGCCATCGAATTTAATTACTATGTATAAGATGATCATCTCGATCATTTTTTCATCAAATTTGGAGATTTACCTTTGGACGAAAGATATGATGGCTTTGGATGGAACTCAATCTAGTTTCAATTGAATTCCTTACTTAGTACGTTCAGACTTAAAAAAATAAGAATACATATTTTAGCACTCTAACCTAAAATTCGCAACGTTATAAATGCTTTATAGAAGCACAAACTGAGAAAATTCACTAAAGTGTCGTTTGGTAACGGTTGTTTAACCGATACAAGTGGACTCAAGCTTCAACATTTTGCGGAATGCACTCAACATTCATCTGACTCTTGACCTGACTCGCATTCCTCATCTATTTGTGGTACACTTTTGATGTTCATCAAATTGACGTGCAAGGATGTAATTGCATCTGTTGAATACTCTCTGCATTTGTATATGAATGTTTCTATGAACTCATAAAAATAGCAAATTTGCGGAGGATAATTCAAGTTGAATACTTGATATATCTTGAATAATAAGTCAACTGTTGAGATGACATCGGTAGTTATTTTACGACTGAAAATAGTATTATCCGCCACTACAAAATAACAGCGGCTGGCTGCTGGCCCAACTCCTAACAGATAAGGCTGCACACTGCAGCCATTTTGTTTCCTTACGTTTTGCACAAATGTTTCTGGATCGGTTCCTTCCTGCGATGAAAAAATGAATGAAGTAATTTTCATTAGTACTTATATCGACGGCATGCATCTGAAACACTGCTCAGTTGTACTCACTGTGAGGATTTTTAAAAAATACGTTTCTAGGGCAGGTGCTTTCTCTTTCTTTTTCCCTTTCTCGCGGTCATTTTTCCGTGCGACATTCACATTTGTCTCCAAATTTTTAGAACGGTTCTGTTTTGTTTTATAGTTGACTACAGCGTTTGGCACCCGTAATAATTCGATCAGTATTAATAGAGCTTTCAAAGAACCTGAAACCATTCAAATCATGTGAGTTATACATCGATATTAAACCTGTGGCAGGGGCGTGAAGAATACAAGATTTCGAGGAGAAACTTACAGTCTTTCTCATCTTTGTACTTCTCTAGTAAACTATGTTTGGCAAATCTTGCGTAGTATATCAGTCTCTGCTCGTAGAAAGAAGGAAACTTGCCGATGAGAGAATCTCCCTTTCCTCTAGCCAGCCTCTCAAAATCATCATCGATCTGCAAATTATGATTAGTAATTTGAACCCATACGCTGATATAAATACACCGGGAATGAAAATGACATAAGGAAATAGTCACCGAATCGCCTTCGAAACTCTTCAAATGGATGTACGTTGCCAGTACGTCAGTGACTGATGGACTTTCTACGCCAAGAATCCAATTCCGCCTGTCATAATAGGTTTCAGCCATGAGTTCTTTAATCTTATCGGCATGCTTGGTGGGGTCCTTGCGCTTCATCGTCGCAATCTACGGAAAAAATCAATCACACATCATAGTTCCGTTCAATTACAGAATAGCAACGTCGAGGAAGTTATGCAATTATGATAGTCTCTCATTCTAGATACACCTACTTTGTCTCGATGTACTAATGTTATGATTAACCAACTGCTTGGGCTAGGAATTTTTTATTGGAAATGGTTCAAGTGAGTCAAAATTCTTAATAATGAACTTAACACAAACCTTTTCATTGAGTTCTTTCTCTGGGAGGAGATTAATATTATTGATCATACGACTGGAACAATCAATTGGAGACTTCATATCTAATTTCTCAGATTTATCATACGGTTTCTCTTCTTGAGGTAGATTTCTTTGAACCGTAATGAGCCTGTTAGTAATAAATCCTTTCTTAGTGTCTGGGTGATAGTAGTGCTCCTATAAACATAGTCAAGTTGTAAGCTCAATGTGAGAAGGATGGCGCTATTTCTCGAATATTTTACTGCACTTACATATCCTAAAGGAGACAATTCATTTCGAAGACGGGGGAACTCAGTGACCAAAGCCTTTGCTAAGGCCTCCTTGGCTTCATCCGGCGGATATCTGGAAAAAGATTGAATGAATTGACGCTTCATATTTACAGTTGATTATGTGTGATGTTATATGATTACTTGGAGTGCGTGTCGGTCAGTTCAGCCACTACTATTCGAACCAACTCTTTACGATCAGGTTCGATGAAAGGACGAACATCTGGTGGACAATCGAGGAAATAGAGAGTCTTTGAACCTTGCTGGTGATTCTCTAGCGTTTTACGAACAGTACCGAATCTCTGTAAAAAGATGAGTAGAGAACGTGATCATAATTTTCTCCAGGCATATAAGTCATCGAATCAATACTGGTACTTTGTGGAGTATATGAATTGTGAACATGAAACAAGGCATATCCTCACCGTGAACGAGTCAAGGGGTACAATATTCTCATTACTAGAGCTCGAGCAAGTTGGCTGATCCAATGTTCCAGAACCACCCTTCACATGGGATCCTCCAGATCCTTCGAGTATTTTTTTAGATTTCCTACGAGGTCTTTTTTTTACATCACATGTTGGTGACGAGGTACTGGGAAAACTCCGTTTCAACGATCCTGATTGACTATCTGCTGGTCCAACCTCTGTACCGTCTTTTGTGTCGACCGTACTTGATTTTCCTCGGGATTCACCAATATGAGATTTTACCAACTCAATATCAGGATGAGCTTGAGCAGTTTCAACCATTTCACAATTTTTCTGAGGAGGCTCTTCAGACTGCTGTATCCCATCCTTGTCGGAGAATACAGTGGGGTGAAAATTATCATCATCTTGAAATACATAGGCGGAATATAGAAATGACGGTCACCTGATTGAGTTCGCGAATGATTCTCATCAATTGCTTTGCGTGGCCCATTGTGATTTTCATTGCCAATACGTCTGACTGGCTTAGTTCAAGGAAAAACTCTCCAGATATATCCTGAGCTATAAGAAGAATAACAAAATTATCAATCTATATTATCCATGAAATATTGAAACTAATGTACTGGAAGGCCTACGGCCGAATGATTGGTTATGATGGGATGTAATCTAATAAGTAGTGGAATGAGGTCAAATGCGGTTGTTACGTGCATGACGGTATATTGCGTTGAGGGTACACACATCCAAAAGCTGAGCCAACAGTTGGTACACACAGGGGTGAGGAAGATGTAACTGCCACATCATTTATACATTTCATTTAGGTTAAGAGCAAGGGCAAGATTCAACACCATATCACCATAGCTTGCGATCAAGCGTGTTTTTGCTTACTTTGAATTCTGCTTCAGAATATCAAATGTCGAAGGCTTATATACAGAGCATTTGACGTGGGTTTTGACCAATAACAAAAAGGTTTGTGGAAAGGAAGTGAAGATACATCTTTGAAATTTGAGGAGTGTTCTAAATCATTCAACTCGATACAATAAGCATGCACGCTATCATCAAAATGCGTCGTCGTACAGACTGAAGTCAACAAGAAGACTTTCTTCTGAAAAACAATTATCTCCCAAATCTCTCCAAATTTCATGAGATTTTCATATCTATCACCGCTCCGGCAAAGAGCAATGAATAATTTTATTCTATATTCAACCCCATTGACTTTCACCGATTTAGCACATATGACTTTTTGGTCGTCTGATAAACCCATATCGATCAGATACGGTCGACTTTTCGTGTGACAAACGAAAGAGGTCTTCCCTGATAAAACTTCGAAAGAGTTGATCTGAATGTCTCCACTATTCCATATTGAGCATTGAATAGCTTGACAGACTCTGATGAGAGTCTTTGGTGGATTTTTAAAGTTATGAACATTTTGAGCTCTCAATTTGAGCTCAGCAAATTTTGCTTCAAACCTGATACAATTATAGAGCGAAAGTGACCCTGACCACTGGATGCACTCTGCGCCATGACTACCATGATGCATTTTATTAATAGCATCATAGTTAGGAAATAGTCTAGAGACTCTACCGAAGAAGTCCTTGTAACGTTCGTCCAAATAAGGTAAAAGACCCGATGGAACCATAGGAGAAAATTTTATCTCCATGATTTCTAGCAAAAGTGTCACTATTCCCAAATACCTATCATTCTTTGGTACTTTGCCATGAACAAGAAATGGTAGAACTCTAATCAGGCACCACATTTGACAAGCTTTTTGATTGATTGGGTGCTTTATGTCATTCAGAATCGCTCTAGTGAAATTAGCGGAGGGCTTATTTTTGTTCTCAACATAACCGTAGTTGAAGTGTGATATAGCTTCATTCAAAAAATCTACTTTGAATCTGTCTTCAACAATGATCCATTGATGGAGTACCAATTTTACCACTACTTGACAATTCCCATGGAGGTAATCGTGCATTAGATCAAATACTTTGTTCCAGTAGGTTTTGAAATATCTTGACTGATTCAAACAAGATTCTCCTTTCATACCCGTGGCAGTTTTGGAAGCATCTGAGAAGTTGTGTCTTTTCAAGAAGTCCATTTGCTGCTCATGAATTTCTCTAGTACGCTCATCAAATTTCTCCAGAGAACCTCTGTGCAATGCACTCCTGTCATACAAACACAACCGACAAAATAGGTTAGACGAGGGACCCAGCATATTAAAAATTTCATGGACCGCCAACCCATCCCCACAAAAAGTCTCGATGGAAGCCCGCAAGATGTAAGTTTCACCGTCAAAGTAGAGAGGGACCCCTTCATCAGACTCTAATTTCTCCAAATCGCTCATAAAAGGTCCAAGAATTTTCTCAAAACCATACTTCTTGACATCCACAGAACAAAACAAGGTGGAGACATGAATACTACTAAGTCGAGAGTTCATGTGCGGCGGTAAATTGCCGATTTCGAAATAAAGAGCACCCAATTTGTGGATGCCAGTTCTCGATCCTAGTGGACCAACGATCTCTGCATCATCATAATAAACCCTTAACCTAATAGCGTTAGGGTACTTCTGGAAAAACGGATGTGTTTTAAACCGTGTTCCATCTTTGAATGAACCTAACATTCCCGGCGGAGAAGCTGTTTCATTTTCAATAGCATTTCGTATCTCCTTGTTCGATAACACCATGTTCAAGATAGGTATAGTGGGTACGAATTGAGCAGTCTCTTTCACTAATTTGGGTTCATACTTCTGAGTTTTTCTATTCAAGACCATGTCTATGCGATCGCCTAAAAGAAACTCAATGGGTTCAATATAACCGCAGTTTTCAACCATGGCATCCAACTGTTGATCATAAGTTTTCAAGCCCGCGACGGGATTATTAAATTCAAGGATGCGGTCAATACCCGTTATAACATCAACATCTACAGCGTTTCTCCGCAACGCAGCTAGAACTCGGGTTCTCAAGATTTGATTGTACGACATAAGTAATCCCTCATAAGATTCAAGGACGGTAGTAATCGTAGCACCCGTCATCCCAGGATTAGCATGGAATTTACATATCATTTTTATGATTTCGGAGCGCAAATCAACTTCGACTTCAACGTTTCCATCATTGTTATCTGACCCAGTCAAATGCTCTTCGCCATCTCCGACATCGACTTCCATAATACGTGGTGCATCACGTGGAGCATCGTGATCCATTCCATCGTCAAGATGTACATCACCGTTTGGTGACTGACGTCTCAGAACAGGAATTGCGTGCTCAGTGATGATGTGCCGCCGTAGGTTATAGAAAAAGTCGAATGCTTCACGACAGTTTCCATGGCCACAAACAAACCCGGTATTCCCCAACTCTTTGGAGAGAGAGACTCCGTGCGCATTCTTCAAATGCAGCCCCAGACCATCACAACCATTCGGGATTTCATTAGAGCACATGAAGCAGGTCAATTCCATTTTGGTCAATCTGACTTAATCTGCACCTAGAACATTGGATACCTCAGGCTGGAATTGATAGCCGACACTCAACATTTAAATGAGCAATGCGAAGGAAGTTTAGGTCAAGATCTCGATTCTAGAGCATGGACGACATACCTAATCTAAACGACCATTGCTCACAGGGGTTCTGAGTATTGACTATAAATTCTAGCCATAGGAGCACTTCTGGCGTGGCCATAATCATGGGTGTATTCGGTTCATTCAGCAGAAAATGTCAATATTTCCATATGGGTAGCTTTTCGCTTTCAATGGAGCTAAATCACGAAAATCATCTATCTATGAAACTGAGCAAATAACTGGATATATTCCTTATTTGTTTCAGCAAGGGAAATTCCACTATGCCAATAAAATTTTTTAATTGATATATCAATTTAAGGCGTGAGGTTTGTCGAGGACGACCCTTCGACATAATCTGGACGAACCGAGTATCTCAATTTTCTGGCTCTGCTTCAGTAATATGTCCAAAATGCCCTCAAATCCAGCCATAATACAAATTTTATATGCCATCGCCCTCACTCAAGGGTGACAAAAAACGAATATCATAGGAGTGAAATATTAGATTTTTTGATCAGTTTGGACTTTACCTTGAAGAATGTTCGCCGTGTTTTCATCGATGCCATGTGCGGTCAAAAACGCATTCAACGACGCTTTGTCTTTCAGCTGGACAAACTTTTTTGAATATTCTTCTCCCGTGTCTTCGTCCATGGCAAGAAAAATCAATCTGAAATAAGATGCAGCCATTTCATGATGAAGATTCATCAGCCTGATCTCCAATTGCAGCCTTTTAAATGGTTCTATGAATTTACTCATTTGCAGAAATTTTGCATCTGTTCTAGACCCGTGATCAATCTTAAAATCATTGAATGTCAATCACGTAGCTTTATGAATCTCAGCAGATTGATTTGAATTTTCGTAGTAAACAGTGTCCTCAAAAATCTCTGAAAATACACGTTTTTAGCGACTCCCAATATCATTGAATTTTCCTCCCGCCATTATGGATCAGCCTTTTTAAATTTTCCAACTATGAATCTGTTTCCAGAAATTTCGCTAAAGTTTTAAATCTCATTTCAAATTACTGACTGTATGGTCAAACCGTATGGAAAATATTGAATTTTATTCAGAAAGTTCCAAAAATGCATAGAATTCATTTTTGGAAATTTGTTCATTGCAAAATTCATCGTTGCATTGATTGTGAAATTATTGTAAAGTGCTAAAGTAGTCGCAATCTTGGACCTCGAATGATATCCGCGATCATCGCAATCAAATTTGACTCAAAAAGTGAAAAAGCGAGGAATAGCTTTTTTCAAAAATTTCGAAAAATCAATCCTGATTGTACTTCAGGTCGCTCTGGTTAACCCAACATCGGGTGTTATTTGCAAAGAAAACTCAACTTTTGTTGTGAATTGTTTAAATGATGAACGTAAACAGTTTTCGATAGTATCGCAGGGTCCGCGGGAAAGAACTCCGCAAAGTATGAAAATCAATCTTTTTCGAAATTCGGAGGCATGGAAAAGTTGCGCCTGACGATTTTCTTTAAGAATAAATTGGTACGGGAAGGCCTGGAATGAGGAATATACTTTTATCGAGGGAAACTGAGGGGATAAAATTCTAAGTAAAATTGCGCCATAAAATGTATGTGCTCTGCACACATGTGAAAAGTGGTCTTTGGGCTATTATAGCAATGGGGTTTGGTGCTCAATGGCATTGTATTTGATGAGTTTGACCGCCTGAATCTCAAACGAGCCTCACCACGACGCTTTACACTCACAAAGGTCGAAAAAATGAAAAACCACAGCGCATGGAACTGACCTTATTTCTATAATAATTCTTTTCGGTAGCCCCGGATCGAAAATCTAATGATCGCGCCAAGAAGAGCACCAAAAATACGTCGAAAATGACCTGTACGAATTCTTGCCCGAGCGTTTCAAGGGTTCGTACAAGCAGGCAAACATGATTTCAAAGTTTCCACAGAACTACTCATATGAAGTGAAATTATTAACAATTAAGAGAATCTTGGGTGTATCCGAGGACTTGTAAGATGACTAAGGGGCGGGGAGGGTTTATCTTACAAGCTGATTTCTGAGGGCGATTCTTTAAAAAAAAAAAGACAGCAAATACTTTTCTTATCATTGGATCCAATTCTAGAGTCAGGCCTGTCTAGAGTCAAAAATAGCCGAAGTATCTGAAAACGTGGATGACTCTCTCACTCTCAAAAAAACATCTTCAAGTGTTGGTTTAAAAATACTTGTGAGACTCTATATAACTCTCGAGTATCAAATTTTCCAAAATTACAAAACACCATACGAGGCCCTGGATATTTGCCCATCAATTGAGTAATGTATTGTTGAAGAAAAAAGGTTCCCTCTCATAACCTCCACCCGCCTTCCCCATTTTTTACGCCATGCCCATTTTAGCTGCTGAGCATGTGATGCACTAAACATTACAGCTCCATTAACTACTCACCGTCTTCACTTGAAATGAATAATGCTGTTCACTAGCACTATTAGTAATTAGGAGTTACAGCAACCACTTGTTTGAGATGCACCAAGCTGCACACGTGCACCAAGCTGCACACGTGCACCGCGATGTGGAGTATGTACGATCTATATTGATGAGCCGTGATCGTTGACTGACGTTCTCGAGGCACTAAGTTAATACTTAGGTACACAGCACTCAACACGACAATCAATTTTTCCACTCGCTGTAGACCCGTAGATGATGTTTAGCTGCAGCGCGGGTGCCGGCTAGCGTGCGGCTTCAACGAAAATTTCGGAGCACGAGCGACGAACAGCGAGGCTGAGCGCCGAGCACCGGGAGGCAGCGGGGGCGGAATGGCGGGAGAAACCATGCAGAAGGAACAGCTAGGTCGAGCGCGAGTTGCCTGCGCGTGCGTGCTACCGCACTTATCGCGCTCAAATTCCAAGTGTTCGCGCAACAACTTGAATTTGTGAATCGATCACAATTTCAAATGTGGCGTGAACTACGAATATTTTCTAAGTCTTACTTTCACAATTTCATTTGTGGAATACCACAATTTCATCTGTGAGAATCATTTTCACAAATTCGATTTGTACTTTTTCTCTTACTTTCACAATTTCATTTGTGGTATACCACAATTTCATCTGTGAGAATCATTTTCACAAATTCGATTTGTACTTTTTCACAGTTTGAGATTTACAGTGCATTTTTGCGAAGATTCGACTTAAACACTTTCATTAATCGCAGGGATCGTTGTATAGACTGGAAAAAACTTGATGCCGATGATCAAATACATGGAAAATTACATGTAAAAATGTGGCTATTAAGTCGATATGACCTGAATTTCCACTCAGAACAGTGTTCACCAAAATTCATTGCGACGGTATCTTTTCCCTAGCTGAAACACCTACGGATTTCATTTGAGAGTGGTGTTTCATTCCCTTTCTCTTTCAACAATACATTGTACTTACACGAGTTTTCTCGAAAAAAAATGCATTGTCCAGTGATAATCATTTTATTATGATGAGTGATAAATCGAAAAGTGAAAAGTTGAATATCTCAAAAATGGGGTGGTTCTAGGCGAAACCAAGAAATACGTATATTATGATTTTGCACCTATAATCATATACTTTGAGATAGAATCAATCCATTTCTTGAAGTCCGTTGCCTGCCTGATTTCAATTTGATTTGGTCTGGTCTTAAAGCTTAAAATTACAGGAATTCCATCGTCTCAAGAATCCAGTCCATTCTTATAATACTCGAGTAACCTATTGAATTTCGTAGTTGGGATACAATTTGTGGAGGTTCAAGTTTGAGTAATCGTATATTCTTTTTATAATATTTAAATGGAATTTCAGAAATCCTGTTGTGTTCTGTAAGTTTGTATACTATTATTCCATGCAAGACTTTTAGCACTTTGACATCTATATTTTCAATTCAACGATTCCAGAAAATTTAGCTTAGAATGGTCATGTCTTAGAAATGATCCAGAGCACCCAGGGACCTCGAAACAATGAACCTCCATAACTTGAAGTGGACGCACGGTCTAGAGATATTTTCAGGACATGTTTTGTGAACCTTGAGAACCTTTACAAAAAGTCACCTCCATTCTTCAGATAGAATGAATTCTCATCGTGTTACGAAGGAATGACGGTTTATTTATAGATAGCTCAATAATTTCACGAATTGGGGCTACATGTATTCTTACATGAATAGAATAAATTTGCTGGCAATTTTGACGGATGAACCAATACGATGGAAATCAAAAGATTTTCTCACTGTACTTATTCCCGATGAACACCTCATGACGGATTCTAGATACTTTTTCGTCACACTTATCCAGTTCTTCACATTGAATCTCAATCAAAATAGTTGTAATGCGACGTGAAACATAATGTGATATTAATTTCCGGATGTAACTGCATTTGTTGTGAAAAAATACAGAATTCAGGAATTTCTATTCGACAGAAAATTAAGGTAGTTGTACACCAACTACGTGAGTCAATGGCCACCTAACATTTTTGCGGACATCAAAATATTCGAAATCAGTATTATTGTTGATAACTGCACATTTTCTATCAAACAACGGTTATCTAAGCCATCCCTCACTGAAATAGGCATGGTTTTCAAAGTTATCTACCTTAAAATCGAAATCACCGATGGCCTGTTTTACATTTTGCGCTTTGTATAGACAACTATCGAAAAACTACGTGGTCAATCATCTTCAGGCTTATCCACCATATGATTCATCGGTACATAAACTTGGATATCTCGCAGTCCCACCGTATTCTCATGATCACATTTTGCGCTGGACCTATTTCAGGGCTCTTTTCGAGGCCCACTCCCATAAGCGCAATGTTAAAAATGTGCGAAACACGTCAATTTTTGACGATCAGTAATCCTAAACGAGATGGTCAACCGATCTGGAATTTTGCACACGTACTCTTGGATACTAGAACTTGGTTCCGGTGATTCAAATTAAGCTGTAACTCTGGATGGAGGTACCCTGGGTAAGACAACACTTAGTGAATTGAATAAATAAAATGGGAAAGTTACTGGTGTGTATTTTTGAGTGCTCGTGGCTGTGTGATAAGAAAAAAATAATTTTTGAAATTTCTAGGAAATTGAACTGAAAATTGAACCTTAACTATAATTTTTTCTTTTTTTTTCTTCTTGGAAAAATGAGATATCTTGGACCAGCAATAAAAATCGCCAACTTGAAATCCGCGCGCGTAGCGCGCATCTCTAATTCTAGTCCGCCGCTATTCTTCTAGAACTGGCAAATCTCTCGAAATTACTCGCTGTGTATCGAAGTAATCGCTTCCCCTCCGTGAGGGGAGATCTCGATTCTTGCTGAATCGATACATTCTATATGCTCTGTGCATGCTTTCTGCTGGATATACATCGATACACCGGTGTATCGCTGTATTTGTGTGTTCGGAAGAAGGGGCTTACGAATCTTACGATATATCTATAGTAGCCAGTGTTCAGCTGACTTGCTGTTGCTTGCTGTCTCGCTTGCTGTAGATCGTGCATACGTGGTAGGAAGGTTGCGGGTTACGCAGGGTTGCGAGAGATGCGAATATTTTGTTCATATTAGTTTGATGCGAGTGGCTGTTTCGTAAAATATCGTGTTAAACTGTGATTTTTGATTTAATACACGTGTATGGACTTCAATGCCTGGATAATTAGATGAAGCTTTTGTCCATGATTGATGATGACAATTACCCTGGCCCAGTGGCCCAGCAATAGGTATTTACATCAGACAGTGCGCTTTTGGATATTTAATTGCTGGAGATGATGAGCTTATGGCTTGGGTGAAAGGTTCGGAGCGAATTTGTTGTGATTTTTGTGTCGAGTGAGATGTGGTGAGATGACATCCTTGTTGGAGTACTAATGTGCATTTTGTCATTGTTAGTTCAGTGGTCCACTAGGTTCAACTTACACAAGGACATAGCATGAAAATAGCTGAGCACATAACACTGAAACAGCTGAGCTGCATTGCTCACATGTTAGACAAAAAGATTCAACAATGTTCAACAATACATGATCAGATGACTCTCTGCAGGGTACATAGTCCTTTGATGACTTGATCTGAACCCAGAAAATAGTAACCTGTTTCAAGCAACAGATTGAGACATTTCCAATATACTGAATTGGTTCCTGCAGAATTAGTTCATTTTTTATCAAACTTTCATTCAAGAAAGTTACATTTCCAATATTGGATACTGAATTGGTTCCTGTAGAATTAGTTCCTTTTTTGTCAAACTTTCATTCAAGAAAGTTGATTTGTGTATGAACAAGGATCATACTATGCAATTTGAATTTGAGTTCAATTAAGTCTGAAGAGATGATAGCCGAAATGAATTTTCTTATTGCAAAAGCTTACAGTGGGTCTACGTGTTACCACCGAATGAAATTGTTGAGGTACTAATTTGGATGCATCATCATTGGGTGTGATCAAGTTATGATTTTGAATTTGATTTGCAGGCTAATATAGTCCAAAGACAAGTATGTCGAAGTGGATTATTCCCATTCCAAGAGCTTACAATAGCCTCATGTGTTACTGCCATATAACACTTACAGGTGGTTACTTTAATGGATTATCATTGGGTGGCTATCACCTTAAGATATTTAGCTATCATACTTATTTGAACAAGATTGCAAAATGTGAATATAGCAGGTATTTCATGACAGATGGAAGCCTATGAAATGTAGAATTCCATGCAGATATCTCATGACGGATAAATGTAGAATTCCATCTATTTTTTAAACAGATATCTCATGATGGTTGGAATCTTATAAAATGTAGAATTCCATTTATTCTTGAATTAACAAGATTTCAATTTCTGATTATGAGAGTACCCATTTATTATTTATCAACTATTAAGATGTGAGAGTAATCAGATTCATCATCATGAGAACATATTGCTTTCTCCGACTTGGATGTAACTCAAATAGAAAATTTGCTGACGATCAAGTGTAACAATTTTATGGAGAGTCATCTGTACACATGGGTTACGCAATCTCAAGGTGCAGATAATCTTTGCGCTAGATCTTTGAGGTCTAGGGACAGTCAATTTCTGGAAATGAGCATATCCGATGTCCCTTTGTGATATCAATTTGTGTCTAAATTTCTTGAATGCCTAATTGTTGGCTCATTAGTGTGCAAATTCATTTGAATGCCGAATTTTGGGCCGTGGCAGACTGAGTTAAACATTAGGCTGAGTTTTGGTTGATACAGAGTAGAGTGCTACTTTATCATCGAAAATTGAATGGTCTTCTTTCTCCAAGGTCTCAGATATGGAATCCATCCACAGCCCTAGATTTGTCATCGCGCAAGTCTGATTAATCCCAACTACTTATTATTCCTCATTCGAGATCATTATTTGGTGAATTTTGATTCATACCAATAAAACATAGCTTACTCGCACTACATGCACTAAAACTGACATGATTTGAATAGCTTTAGATGTTCCATCTAATTAGATTGAAATGTTTCATCTAAACAGATTTAAATTTTAAATGTGTTATGACTAAACGATGAAATGCCACCATACAACATATTCATTGGATTATGGAACTCTGGCATATCAGGGAGTAAATGGGAAACTTTCATAGAACAGAAAAAATTATACTTTGTCCAAGATTTTGCCAAGGGTACGCAGCTTCTCTTTTGATCCTTCAAGTAAACGAACAACTTGATTTTTGAGATGAAATATGTGATAACTGAGTTTCACAACTATCTTCTAATGAGGCTTTGGAACCAATTTGGGAATAAAATCCATATTTCATGTAAACTCGATGAATGTAATGAGAGTTGATTTAGCTGTGAGATCAAATTTGAGATAGATGGAAAGCACCGAATCTAAAATTTTTGGCCTGGATCAAAACAAAGATGGGAGGAATCTTATCTTCATCTCGATCAAATGATTTACAGATAATAAGACTCGCCTTAGCTCCCTAGGTACCGAACTCTATCAGATTTATGTATGTGATTTGTTCTGGGATAAGTCCTATATTTTACCGGGGTTGTGGATCAATAATAAAAAAAAAATTACACAATTTTTCACATTTTTGAGCTGCATAATATCACCAAGGATACTTTGAAAACTTCAAAGGAATAGAGCCATTGATTGAATGTGCTTGCATGTAACATTTTAGTGCTAAATGGCTATGCTATGATTCATAATTTAATTAAAAAATGCCACAAATGATATTTCACAAGGAATGCAGGACTGGACTTATTCATATCCCTGATACAGGAAAAATATGAGTATTTTATCAATCTTGATCAAGTGCAGCCTCAATTTGAAATGTATTTGGAAGAGAAATGTATAACGCCTGTTATGATCTAGAAGTTTTTACAGAAGTTTAATGATTATTCCGCGACATTCATTCCATTTTCCGATGACGGTCAAGTGATGTCGCAAATTATTTGCCTTCATAGAATACATGAGTTCCCAAAATGAATTTTTGATATCGGAAATATTAAATATACACTGCATCAAGTCTGAAACAAATGAACTGAAGATGTGGTTCAGACATAATGCTCATCCTAGATTATGTCACGTCCTTCAATTTTATTGCATAACTCGGATCAAAGATTTGACTGTGAGGCAGGAGAATATTCTTTTAAACATCAACTCCATGATATTAGGGAGTGATAAAAATCGTAATTGCGTAAGATCTACACGTGTTCTTACTCAATCTCCGATGACAGGGAATCAAACGATTCCGCGAATACCATTAGTACTCTCCAGATGAGAATTTGAAGAATGGTGCAATCGGTCTTGAAAACCATAAAAATGATTGAAACCGTGAATACCGGGTCCATGATCGCCAAATCTGCCACATGCGTAGGTGCTCGAGGTGAGGATATTATTCACGAAAGATTCTTTCCAAAAACCTGGGAAAGCAATCATACCCGGGAGCATCCGACTCGGACTAGCAATTTTGTCGGAAAAGGTCAATCGCTAGAAAAGGTCGGAAGAATTTGCCGACAAATATTCGGACTTTTATGTGGAAAAGTTTATGGAGATTCTAACAAAACCAAAACGGTATCCAAAAAACACTAATCTAAAATCATCAAGAGTACGAAATTTTGATGGGATGAGGAGATTATTCCATAACTTAGCGTATTGTTATCTTCAATCTTATACCTTTGAAATGTACACAAACTCGAGTTCAATTATATGCAGTATGAGTGCATCATTTCCAGCTAAAAATGAAAGTACTCTAGAATCCACATACTGCTCAAGATTGAACTACAACGCATAGGATAACTGTATAGGATAACTAGGACCCACAATGAAAATTGCTCATGGAATTCTTCAACTCTTTTCAATATATGTACAGTGAAATTTTTCAACTCTTTTCAGAATCACACGAAATTTACACTATCCACATACAAGAATTAGATTAAACTAGCATTCGGCATTAGTATGTTCCCAGATATTGCGTATGAGTGTCTTGCCAGAAATGAGATTATCCAAGAAACCAAGAATAGTCGCATGTTCGTGTTGGAAGAGAGATGACTGTTCTGAAATTTTATAGAGAATATTTCGATACCATATCATGGTAATGCAGCCAAAATCGAATAGAATTTACGCAGTATGAATGATTTAAATCTTGCCTAAAACGATGCAGGCATCCTAGGACGGTAACAAGCATTATTCTTTTACTTGGATGGTTCTTTCCCCGTTGAGCAAGATGTAGAAATTTTGAGTGAGCAGGCATATGTAATTTTGCAATTTGGTGAAACCTGAAGATATTTCCCATATCTTGCATGCCTCAAACTCATTTTGATCATTACGTCATACTACTTGGTCCAATGAGAGGTGCTACCCACCAGGTGGCGGCACTGTCGATCGCAAGGGTGGCCCATTGGAATAGCATTGGCCACCCTTGCGATCGAGAGTGTCGCCACCTGGTGGTGGTGCGGCTGGTAGCACCGCTCATTCCCGACAGATTCCTGGGGGTTGATCTCCAGCAAAATATACCCTAGGTTTTATACCAAAACTCAAATAAAGTACTCAAGGTGAAACATCTAAGTTTTGGTATTAGAACTGAACATGTATTAACATCGACGAGAAGTAATGATCTGCTCGAGAGATCGATTCACACATATTATTAGTCAAGACTTTGATAATGGATCTCGAAAAATCCCAACCCTTGGATGATTTGAATCAAAAGATTTTCTAACTGTGTACTCATTACCGATGATACCTCATAAGCGGATTTTAGAGACTTTTTCGTGACACTTATCCAGTTCTTAACGTTGAAACTTGGTCAAAATAGTTGTAATTTGACCTGAAACACAATACGATTAGTTCAAGTGAAATCTTGAACTCCCTGAGTATCTTGATATATTTTGAACAGTGGAATAAAGATAATATGATCAAATGTCTGATGGTTTCGGTGATTCAAAGCTGTGACTCGGAATGAAGATAGCCTGGGTAAGACACCACTAAGGAAGTTTAAAAGAGAAAATGGGGAAGTGACTGGTGGGTATTTTTCAGTTATCGTGACTGTGTGATAAGAAACAACTCATTTCTGGTAATGTCTAGGAGATTGAACTAAAAATTGAACCTCAGCTATGAATTTTTTTTTGTTTTTTTTCATCGGATATCTTGGACCAGCAATAAAAATCGCCAACTTAAAATCCGCGCGCGTAGCGCGCATCTCTGAGTCTAGTCCGCCGCTATTCTTCTAGGATGGCAATTTCGCTCGAATCGTATCGCTGATCTCGTTTGGTCGAATTCTCGTTCTCCCTCCGTGAGGGGAAATGTCTCGATGCTGGCTGAATCGATTCATCCTATATATCCTATATATATGCTCTGTATGAACGCCGTCTATTCGATCTGCTGGATACACCGATACACCGGGTTAATGGTGTATTGGTGTGTCTGGAAGAAGGGGAATAGATAGATGGATACTATATATATCGCTGGCGATATAAGAACAGCAGCATGCAGCCCATGCAGCCGATGGTGGCTAGCAGAACAGATTTTGCCACTTTAACCTTTTCGGATGTTTTATGTCTCGGATATTCAAATCGCGACGCTGCTTATTTATGATATGGGTGCTTGATATATGTGATGATTCTGTGTCTCAGTTTTCAGATTTCCCGTGATTCCCTGTTACCACTGTTTCAGAAGAGTTTAACCTCCTCGGGCGCTAGAATGGTCACATCTCGGACTCGCGACGCCTCTCAATTTGAGAGTCTCAAGTTTGTCAGTGCTGTTATTTGTATGTGAATATGTGTCTCAAGTTTCCAGATTCTTCATGATTTCCTGATATCGATAATTCTGAGTTAGTACGAATATTTGACATGATTCTTGACTGTCAAATTGTGACTGTGTGAATAGTGCCAATCAGCTTTTATTATCACAGGGGTGGTGAGACTCAAGATTTTCAGATCCTTCTTTTCTAAGATAATAGTTTGAATAGTAGTTCTTATTCTCTGTAACTGGTCAAGATTTTCAGATCAATAGATCCTTCTTTTCTAAGATAATAGTTTGAATAGTAGTTCTTATTCTCTGTAACTGGATTCCCAGTTCAGTACAGAACTATTTATATCACCCAAAGCTTATGGTGGCCTTACGAGTCATACCAAATGATATCGTGTGATGGTTACTTGGGTGGATTACTGATATTGGATGGAGTTTTGAAGTTTTATTTTGTGTAACTGGATTTGTTCATATCATCTAAAGCTTATGGTGGAGCTACGAGTTACTACCAAATGATACCATATGATGTTTACTTGGGTAGCTTATTGATATCGGATAGAGGTTTGGAGTCTTGATGTGTTGTTACAATACACTGCCATTGAGTTCATTGCTTCCATCTTTGCAGTTCAGTATAGTCTCAAAAGACTATTGATAAAGTGGACTATCTATATCACAAAAAGTTAATGGTGGCCTTACGAGTTAATAATGGTGACCTTATGACATCGCGTGGAGGTTACTTAGGTGGATTACTAATATTGGACAGAGGTTTGAAGTCTGGATGTGTTTTTACAATGCACTGCCATTGTATTTTACTTTAGTCCAGTTCATTGCTTTTACCTCAGACTTGAGATCATCACTAAGTCTTCAAGTACGCCTGCCAGTTTGCTAAATGACAGGATAACTTGGTGCAACTTGAGTGAATATTGAAAGCGATTTGGAGATGGCTAACATGCAATGATTTGATATCTCGAATAAAAGTAGGGCTGAGATGAACCAATCCCTTAGGCTTTCAAAATATGTCAAGTCCATTCTAAATTTCTCAGATTATAGCACTGACTATTATATCATAACATTCATGATTATCCCAACACCAACTTTCTACTCCACAAGAGTATATTGTCTTGGTACGCAACCGACTTCAATTTTTTATTTCAATTCTGCCCAAATGGTATGAAACGCCCAAAGTAAGACATTCGATGGTCGTGATTATTCGCACAAATTCGCATGAAACGTTTGAGACAAAGCCCTCATCCCTAGGCGAATTGGACATTTTTTGGACTAAGAAGTTCCTAGAACTATGTTTTTTCCATCAGGGTTTGCCGTATTCCTTGGGTTCCAAAAATCTAGAATATGCTATTGCTTCAGAGAGAAACCATGAATAGTTCATTGAGCTCATGTCGGATTATTCTTTGGAAAATTGAATATTCAGAGTTATCTCAAATTCCTTAGTTGTATACTCCTTGATTCAGTTACTATAATGAATTCAAAATCGGTGGGCTCTTCCAAATGTGGTGTCTCAAATCATAATCTCCTTGACTCATTCTAAATATAAGGTTTATGAGAGCACCTATCCATCAAAGCTATGTCCTTTGTATGATCTTGGCCATTTTCATATCAAAATTCTACTCGACCAGAAAGTCATGGCTGTTGTACATAAAGAATACTAATTTTTGAACTGCGCTACTTCATGATGCATAATAAAGTCTCCAAATTTGAAGTATTTGATTACAAATATTCCTAGGGAACACGCTAGAATAAATACTCTATTCTCTTACATACTTTGATTCTCCTTTTTATCTGAATGTCGCGGAATTTGATCCCACTCAATTTAATACAACTGTAATGAAAATTCTTGTAAACTAATATCGAAATAGAGAGTTACATAGAGAGATATATGAACACATGGTACATACATTAAATTTTGAGGGCTTACAATCAATTTGACCCAAGTCCATAGAGTTTAGATTTCGACGCTTACTGGACACTAAAATACCCATTCTCTCCTCCAAACTTGCCGATTGAGACAAATATGTGGACTTTGAGTTTTGGAATAATCTTTTTCTTAGACTTCACAATCAATTCATATTCCAAATCACACTTGGTGAATGTAGTGAGATTCCATCAAATATTGATATCAATTTGGAGATGAGAAACACGCAACGATTTGTCAAAATCTCAAGTCAAATCCGACTTGGGAGCGATCAATTCTTGATTAAATTGCATACTAGATTCAAAATTCATAAAGCAAACTATCCATCCAAGCACTGTCTCCTCTATGATTACAATGATTACTCTGTTATCCACTTTCTATTCTACAAGAGTATCATTGGTGAAATCAATTCAATAGTTCAAACGTCTCAAATTTACTAACATGTTCTGAACTTCTAAAAGTTAGAGTCATTGATGACATATATTTGAATGAAGAATATGAGATTGAAAATCCTAATCTTATGTCAATTCGCATACTTATGGGCTTCTTATCTAAAATTGCTGAATGATTCCTTGGGTGCTCAACATTTTTAAGAACAGATCCTATTGAGTAAGGATAAGTAGGCATGCTGATCTCATAAGATCGATGTATATGAAGCTTAGATACGAGTGGGATGTGGAACATGCGAATAATATAAAAATAAACTCATCACTTGACCACGTACGATAAAGCAGATAAACCGATCGCAATGTTATGTTGAGTAATCTGTCCACATTTTCAACTCCCAACTATACATGGGAATTCTGAATTTTTGATTGAAGAGGGTTTAAATAATTCCAAGAAGAATAAGACAATTGCTCAGAGAAAAACATTTGACTGATTTACGATGCATTCGAGTCACATTTTAGAATCCTTTTTAGGTCTCAGAGTTTTGAACAGTAAATGGATATTTATTTGAACTTTGAATCAAGATCTTGATGTTAACCAACCAGGCGAAAAATTTCAGATAATGGATCGGTTTAAACCCACCAATCTGATTGTAGATGCAATATTAGGACACGTGCCTGCACAGGACAAGAAATCCTGCCCCATTTTTGGGAATACACAATTATTTACTTTTCGAGACTGATAGCGACTTTTCCGAAAGTTTGACTGGAAAAGTTCCATTAATCGCAAGGATTGTTGTATGGATCGGAAAACCTTGATGCCGATGATGGAATACAATCAAATACATATAAAATTGTAGCTATACAGAGGAGATGGGCTGAATATTCATTAAACAATGTTTTGCGAAAAATACGTCTTCTTGAAGATGATTACTTTACTACTCTTGCTGAGAAATTTCCTGAAAGTACTGTTTTGAAATATTAAACACGATCCGATTAGTTCCTGGATCGACGGTATTCGAGAGTGGTGCTGGGATGGTTTTTTTCGAAAATGTTATCAGTACCTGACTTTTCTAGGGTTTGAAAGGTGATTTAGGAATTTGAAATTGTCAGATTCCTGAATTGTATAATACCGTACAATATTGCAACTCGAACCTGACACTGTAAAGAATTTTCAAACAATCAGTTTTTTATTGTGATTCCTTCAATCTTAATCCTTTTTATGGGGATCCTGATATATAAACTAAAATAAATCAGTAAAACATAGCTACCTAATTGAATGAGATTTTTTATTAGAATTTCGGGGTATTTTGTCGACCACTATAATTTGATTCGATACCTCAATAAGGTTTTCCCAATGCGATGCCTCCGAATTTTTCGAAGACGATAAAGAGGATAGCTTTTCAGTGAATTAGCTATTTGATCCCCCCCCCCACCCCACCCTCCAATAGGTGTAGCTTCATGATATGAATTTCAGTTGGATCTAATATCAAGAAAATTGAACCTGTTTTAGCATGATAGTAGGGAAGAGCGTAGATATATAAATGCTTTGTCCATGAAATACAACTATTATTCGGCGGATCTGTATACAGAAAATTGATCACGAGATAGAATCGAAGATCGAGGAATCTCAACCCTTGGATAAAAATTGCTGACTTGAAATCCGCGCGCGTAGTGCGCATCTCCAAGTCTTGCAATGAAAATTGCCAACTTGAGATCCAGACATTTATCTACTAAACGATCAGTTCGAGTGGAATCTTGGACTCCCTCCGTGTTTGGATTTTTTGAACAGTATAATGACGATAATCAAACGTTAGATGGTTTCGGTGATTCAAAACTGTAACTCGGAATGAATATACCCTGGTCACGACAACACTTAGTGAGTGTATATAGAAAATAGGAAAGTGACTGGTGTGTATTTTTAAATGCTATTGGGTGTGTGACGAGAAAGAACTAATTCTTGGGAATTTCTAGGAAATTGAACTGAAAATTGAACCTCAACTATGATTTTTTTTTTCTTTTTTTTTTTAATGAGATATCTTGGACCAGCAATAGAAATCGCCAACTTGAAATCCGCGCGCGTAGCGCGCATCTCTGAGTCTAGTCCGCTCTTATGACTCTTGGACGTGGATTTCGCTCGAATCGTATCGCCGATCTCGTTTGTGTATCGAACTTATCGCTGGCCTGCCCATGGGGATGTCTCGATTCTTGCTGAATCGATTCGTTGTTCTTGCTCTGTGCGCGCCTTCGCCTGGGCACACCGATACACCGGGTCATCGATGTATTGGTGTGTCTGGAAGAAGGGGCATGGTAGATTCTGCATAGGCGCTGGCGATATACAGCTGTATACAGCTATACAGCATGATACAGCATGCAGCTGACGGTAGCAGAATGGATTTTGCCATTCTAACCTTTTCGGATGTTTTACGTTTTGGATACCCTATATAATTGCGATGCTGTTCGTGTTTTCCGGTGCGTTCGACATGTGATGATTTTATGTCTCAGTTGCCAGATTTCCCGTGATTTCTTGCTATACAGCTTTCTTTCAGATTCTAACTATTGAATTATGGATTTGTGTATGGTGCTACTCGGCAGGCAGATAGATGCGAATCTGTCTAAATCTGTGTAAATAGTGCATATGTGATGTGTGACATTGTGCCTCAAGCCTCAACGAGAATTTTGGCAAAATTCCTTTCACAGGTTCCATCGTCATGCTGGAGACTTCATCTCAATTTAGGGAAGAAAATTGTGTTGTGAGCCAGCTCAAAAAGGTTTTGGAGACTCTATGGGAAGAGTTCTTGGTCTCGATGATGCTGGAAACAAACAGATTTTACTTCACCATCCTTCATCAAGAGTTAGGCATGTATTTGGCGTAAAGTTAAAAATTCATTGCTCTGCCATAATCTCAATCCATTCATATCTAACATTCAATAGGTTTATTCATTCTCCATGAATATAATCCATCTTCTTCATACAAAAAATGTGAAACCATGAGCAGAAAGTCTAGATGATGACAGTCATTTTTGAGAGAGTATGATACTCATTGTCAGTCATAGCGTCGTGCTTGGGTTCTTGCCACAATTGTGCCTTGAGATTTCATTGTGCTTCATTCTGTCATTCTGGTATAATTTATCTGAATGTGAAATAACATCAAAATCATAGAACATTGTATCTCGAGGCAAAATTGTGGCGAGAATCCGAGCATGCTATGACTGAGTTTCATACTATCGTAGAAAATAACTTCAATCATCAGACTTTCCGCTCAGAGTTTCATCACACTCTCTCAATAAAGGAGATGAATTAGATTCATACAGAATATATAAACCTTATGATTCTTAGGGATGACTGGATTCAGATTACAGCAGAGCAATGAGATTTTGACTTTACGCCAAATTCATGTCCAACTTTTAAAGGATGGTAAAGTAAAATTGGTTGTATCTCAAGGCAAAATTGTAGTAAAAATCTAAGCATGCTATGACTGAGTTCCATACTCTCGTAGAAAATAACTTTAATCATCAGAGTTTGCGCTCAGAGTTTCATCACACTCTCTCAATAAAGGAGATGGATGAGATTTATGAAGAATAGATAGACCTCATGAATCTTGGAGATTTTAGGGATGAATGGATCCAAATTGTAGTAGAGAAATGGGATTATCACTTTACGCCAAATTCATGCCCAAGCTTCTTGTGAGCTCAGCTACACTGACTAGAATCGTGGAGTATATTCATCCATGTGGAAATATAATCACTAAGTTCTGGTGTGTAGTGAGTTACAGGATGGAAATGAATAGAGATATTATTCTCAGAAAAATGGACATTTGTAGCTGCCCAAATATAATTTGATGATAGCAGCCAACTAGGTAAAGTTTCACAAGTACCATTGACTCACTTTCAGAAAAAATTTGGGATTAACCGAGTCTCATTGGTTGGTTTCTCACTAAATAATTTGCACTTTACAGCACTTTGAACTCCAATAATTGAAAAGAACTGTATTTATTTGGATGGGTGAACATCAGTAGTCTCAAAATATTGTTCAATAATAACTTTGACCATGGTGAAGCTTCATGAGTACCATTGATACTGACTTTAGGGATATTCTGTCGACTGCTTGTTTTTTTTACTCAATGATTAGCACTCTATGATACTTGAACTGCAATACTCGACAGCAAAAGATGCATATTCCCATATATTATCAGACTAAAATAAGGGAAGAATAGTATCATCTTCTGATGTACATGTTTTAATTCGTTTAGGAATAAGAGTATATTGCTTGGTTCATGATCAATTCTGATTGTTGAATTCAATTCCTTGAAGGTGATCTAGAATCTCCAAAAAGAGATACTCAACAATTGCCATTAAGGGCATGTGAAAGCCAACTTTGACCGACACCCCAAACCATCAACTAATCGATTTTTTTCCTCGAGATCTACGGTGAATCTCAAAAAAGTAATTCCAAGTATGGAAGCTTTGAAGACAGATCTATAATTCAAAAAAAGAATCGAGTTGATTGGTTGAACATTGCCTTCACACTTTGGTTTGGAAGTTGACCATTTCCTGAAAAATACTCACACGCCTAACTTCGAAACCAAAGTGTGAAGGCAATATCCATCCAATCAACTCGATTCTTTTTTTAAATGATAGATCGCATCCGGGAGCTTCCATACTTGGACGTACTTTTTCCGAGATCGTTCTCAAAAAGTTCAGAAAATGATCAGAAGGATGACATTTTCCGAAGGCCCATGAGCTGTGACTTTGGTTGAGTCGAGGTAAGGTTGGGTTAGGTCCTCTACACAGCCCCCACATCAGCTGTTGTTATTGTTTGAATGAATGAGTACTCGCAGACTGTCGTGAGTTTTGTCGCGCAGTATTCGGCGTGCACATAAAAGCAGAGCCGGAAAATTCATTCATTGGTAAAACTAAAGACAGTGATAACTTCGTTTATATGTGAAAAGAACGAATCCAAGTGTTGAAAATCTAAGTGACAATTCTGTTTCTTGATACTCTTATTAGCTCGGCTCCTCGATTTGAAAAGCAGTTCACACGACAGTGAATATATAAGGATTATCTTTCTGAGCCTTAATTGAACTGAGTCAATAATTAACTGAGGTAACGAGGCAAGAAGCTTTATTGATATTGTCTTCCAAATCTGAGCATTTCGAGGTATGAAATTGTCTTTCGTGGACATCAGATATTTATGTACAGAATAGAGAAGCATTATCCAAGGGATTAATGAAGTCCTATACTTGAATACAGTTCAGAGGAGAAAATCAGTTGATCAATAAACTGAGAGAAAAGTCATGCATCCGCCAAACTTGCTGAAAATGCCATCTTTACAGATACATGGGAGTGTCCATCAGATAGGTTTACAACCTCTCGATTTCACCAAATTCCTGCTATAGGTGTTGAGAATGTATTGATCCAGTTCAGAATTTTCCTGCAATGTTAAGGCCTTATGATCATTTCAGAGCAAACTAATTATTCTGTCTCATGTTTCAACCACAATATGTCAAAAGATTTGGTTAAAATAGCGAGCCCGGGTAAGTCTTTTAGAGCAAAAGTAAATATTTGAATTTTGCAATAAGCTTCAATTTGTGTTCACTGAGATCCCTGGTTATAGAAGGGTGAATTGACATTCATTCATTTAAATTGATTGAGAATTTGCTTCAGTTGTGGAGATTTCGTGACTCAGAATTGAAAAGTTACATAGTAAATTACACTCCACAAAGAATGTAGTGATAAAATTTAGAATCTTAGTGTCATGAGTTGACCTCTGGTTCATGATTGATTGATATTGCCATGTTACTGTAAGTTTCAACTAAAATATCTTAAAATTATCTACATCAAATGGCGCATCCGGGTGACTCTGAAAGCAAAAATAAGTTAGTGGGCATTACTGTGAGCTCCAATTTGTGTCTGCTGAGTTCCCTGTATTATAGAGGGGTAATTTCATATCCACTTCTTTCAATTTATTGAGAATCGGCTTGGTTGTGGAGTTTTTGTGCCTTGGAGTTGGAAAGTTACATGGTAAATTTCATTCTACAAAGAATTTAGTGACAACCTTTAGAATCTTATTGCCATGAGTTAGCCTCTGAATCATGTTTGATTGATTTCACCATACTATTTTAGGTTACAACTAGAATATCTTGGAATCACCTGGTCCAGATGGAGCGCCCGGGTGAATTTTAGAGCGAAAGTGAATTAGTGGACACTGCAATAAGCTCCAATTTGTGTCTTCTGAGATCCCTGTATTTTAGAGGGGTGATTTCATATTCACTTCTTTGAATCAATTGAGAATTGGCTAAGTTGTGGAGTTTTTGTGACTTGGAATTGAGAAGTTACTTGGTAAATTCCATTATACAAAGAATGTAGTGATGAAATTGAGATTCTTTTTGCCATGACTCGACCTCTGAATCATGTTTAATTGATTTCACCATACTATTCCAGGTTCCAACTAGAATATCTTGGGATCACCTGGTCCAAATGGAGCGCCCGGGTGAATTTTAGAGCAAAAGTGAATTAGTGGACATTGCAGTGAGCTCCAATTTGAGTCTCCTGAGGTCCCTGTATTTCAGAGGAATGATTTCAAATTCATTTGTTTCAATCTGTTGAAATTTGGCCCAGTTGTGGAGCTTTTTTGACTTAGAATTGGAAACTTATAAATTCCATCACACCATGAATTCATTGGTGGAATTCAGAATCTCATTGTTATTTGTGTGCCCTCTGATCAATCTCATCATTCTTTTCAAGGTTTCAACAAGAATACCTTCAAATATTTGTTTAGAATAGCTCGCTTGAGTGACTTCGAGAGCGAAAGCTGATCTTGGGTATGCCACGAGCTCCTAATTATGTTTGTTGAGATATTTGTATTCCAGCGGTGTGATTTCATCTTCAATTCAAGGAATGTCATGAATGTATGTACTCCAATAATGTCTACATAGCTTCTATCTGTACTTACCAATTTCTAGCTGTTTGATATAAATCATGAACTTTGGATACTAAAATTTTTGGAACAGGTTAACTTTGTGGAGTTGCTTTGCAAGAAATTCTGGAATTGTTTTGAGTCCCAAATAGAGTCAAATTTGTGTCTACAATCTGAATGGATGCCATAACATGAATAGTAATACTATCACAATGAATCATTTTAGGTACAGCGATAACATGAATTCATGACTTTGGCCAATAAGAGGCAGCGATGTGTCAGAATCAATACACATTTGAACAGGTTTTCTCTTCTTGAAACTGACAAAATAGCTCAAGAGTGTGTGGAGATGTGCTTTCGAGTAATTGCTTAGAGAAAGTGACCGAGGAAGATATTCCTGCAGAAATCACTTCACTAAAAATGAATACACATAGTACAGAAATGTGTACACACACATAGTACAAAAATGTGTTTTCAAGAGTAAAAGTGATGGTTCAACAAAAAAGCCACATAAAAAATATACTTAAATACAAGTATATACAAAAAATGTGAGCCTCAGCAGAATTATCACTAGATGTCACATAAAAAATATACTTGACAGTATATAAAAAATGTGAATAGGAACCTTCATTTTTTACATCAATAACTCATCATCAGTGTACCTTGCAGATAGCTATTCAGTCATGAATCTACGTATGCATCAATAAGCATGACGCAGTTATTATGACGCAGAAGAAGGGGGGAGGATTCACACCACCCCTCCCCCTCCCTTATCATATATTCATATGTAACATCTAACCCAACCTCCCTTACCCTTAGTACGGTCCGCTCGGTCGGTAAAAGTCGGCTTTCACATGCCCTTAATCCCACATCGGATTACACACATGTGGAACCAAGATTCAATGCTTTTGACTTGGAATTTTTCTCTTGGTCTATATGTTGAGCTTCGAAATGTAGAACAGTTACTTCAGAAATTAGACATTCATAGTTCTTCCAGATCTTATATTTGTATATTTCTAACTGGCGGATAATGATTCTTTGGATAATCTATTCACTCTTCAATATGCACCACCTCACTTGGATTTTAATTCAAGATAATTTTAGGAATTCAAACAAGAAATGGAAAAATTAGACTATTCCCATCTCTGCATGGTATGGAAAGAATATAAGCTTTTCAATTATAATTATTCAAGTTATTAAACTGTAAATTCACGGGATAATTTTAGGGAAATTTGATATTGTGAAAAGAATGAAAAAGTTTTCAATTATTAAAGTTCTATTTGAGACTATGTGAAAACATCACATAGGGTAGTTTGGATTCATTTCGACATCATCTTAACTCGGAATTTTGACGACGGTCGAATGATATGAGGTATTGAATTCATTTATTCATACAGCAAGTTGACGGATTGATTTTTTGATAACGAAGTTATAAAATACTACAAACGGTAATCATGTCATTCCCTATAATACCCGGTGTCGAAGATTCAGTTCAGAATCCGGCAAAGAAATCTCGACAATATTTAAACTCACGCGAGAGCATGTGCAACATGCAAATAATATGTCTGCTTTTATGATTCGTGACATCAGATTGAAGATCTGTCAGGTCCGTCAGTACTTTATATCCGTTACTATCACTCGAAGTTTCTGGTAATCGCTGATTCACCATAACAAAGGGTACTAGAAATAAATATCATTAAAAGAATTCGAGATAATGCAAAATTGTCTAGATTCTCAAAATTTTTGCCTTCTGAGGGCTTACTGAAGTCCATAACTTTTTGATTTGTAAAGGTGAGATTCTTCAAATCTTCTCGAATTTTGCAATTAAGGAGCATTGGCGCCGAGAAATTTGCTTGGAATGATAATCCCTTAGCCGAAACGTGTAAATAGAAACTTGGTGAGTAGCTCGTATAGCTCGTATATTTATTTGGGTTAACGATTTTGCAATCGTGTAAGAGAAAACTAATCTTAGAAATTCACAGCAATTAAGGCCTAAATTTAATCATAACTTTCGGGTACAATCAATTCCAATGGTCGATCAATATGATCGAGCAACGACCTTATCATCGCGGCAAATTCATATAGTTATACATATTTGTTAGTTGATGCAGGAATATCATGTCTTGGTTCATCATCATATCGAGATCTTGATTTACACAAGTTTTCTAAATTCTTGTAATTTTTGCCTACTAAAATCTCATCAGAGTCTCGAGTTTTTCAATTTGCAGCAGTAAATATCTTCACCTCTTTTCAAAATTACACGAAAGTTACATGATCTAGATGAAAAAATCGTATTGAACTACAATCTTTGTCAAACTGTCCCCAAAAAATGATGTATGAGTGTCTTGCCGGAAATGATAATGTCCCGGCATATTAGGATGTATATGAGTCATTCTTTTTAATATCGCCAGGTTTTGTGTCGGGGGGTCAGGGATTTTTCTGTAACTTTAGGTACATGTTGTATATCATGAAAGAAGATGGAAAGCACAGTTCTTAGGTCCCGAAAGTCATCAGCGCGAGTTTGGCGCCCTATTTTCGTTTTCAAAATTCGTGAAAAATTCGATTTTTCAACTTTTTGATTGATTTTTCACCAGTATGGAACCCAATAAAAAAATTATCCAAGACACATATTTCGACGTGAAATGAGCTGAATTTTACGAAAAAAATACTCTCAGATCCGTCAAAGATGAACATAACCTCAAACAAGTGATTTTTTTCAGAAAAACCCAATTTTCAAGCCTTAGGCCCTATTTTATCTCAAATTTGATATTTCCATCTGATTCCTCGTCAAATTTTACGTCGAGAACCGTTTTCCAAAAATTGGGCTGAGGATGGGTTTGGCCGCCATAATAATAACTTTAGTAGCAGGACCGTAAAAATAGGGCTAAATTGTTCGTTTCGGGAGGGACACTTATTACACTGGACAACAAAATATTGGGTCAGAAGTAGCGCATTGATCAAACAATGACTTTTTCGTGTATTTTTCGACGTAGAAACCGAATCCGAAACCAGTTTTGCACCTAGACATCAGGAATTTTTTTAAACCGCGAAATACCGAGCTTCTAAAAAACTGCATTTTTAGCGTTATTTGATGATTTTGTAGATACATGATTTTGATGGTGCAACCTTGCAGCGGGCTTTGAGCGTACCCGGACTATGATTTCTCACGTATTTTGACCTGCTAAACACGATGAAAGTTATTTTAGAGGGCTAGCATGCGTTCGAAACAAATGACAAGCTGATTTTTCGAGTTGCTATCAGGAGAGTTTGGACGATTTCGTGATAAATCTCAAAGTGATCACGGAATTGATCAGAAACACCCTCTGCAATACCACGAGAGCGCATTCTTTTTTTATTTGCACACACACTAAGGGAATGATGTTTGCAGTCGCCTGGAAGTAGATTAGTTCAATATACATGTATAATCCCGAAAAGAAACTTTTGATCTAATTCCTGAGATGAGCTCAAGCTTCCTCGTAATGAGTCGAATTTGTAGTTCCCTAGTCTCATGTACTTCTGAGTGCATATAGATAGTCGTTTGCAACCAGCCCAAGATGGCACATCTGACGCTGGATGTTCTTATTCACTCGCCTCCAGAATAGAATCATTGTAGTGCCCACATTAGCTTAGGGTGAAAAACGATGTAACTAGGTTGATTACATATTCATGGTATGTCAAGTTACGGAACGTACGTGACCTAAACCGAGTTTAGGTCTCCGGGACTTCTGATACCGTATTCTAGCAACAAAATGACATTGTTCTAGTAGTTTGAGTGGCTTCTAAGTAAGAAAACTCGAGCATTGATCCAATACGAGGAGGCTTGAACTAACCCAAGGAATAGATCTCGGAATAGATCAAAAGTTTCTTTTCGGGATTATACATGTATATTCGACTAATCTACTTTTAGGCGACTGCAAACATCATTCCCTTAGTGTGTGTGCAAATAGAAAAAGGATGCGCTCTCGTGGTATTGCAGAGGGTGTTTCTGATCAATTCCGTGATCACTTTGAGATTTATCACGAAATCGTCCAAACTCTCCTGATAGCAACTCGAAAAATCAGCTTGTCATTTGTTCCGAACGCATGCTAGCCCTCTAAAACAGCTTTCATCGTGTTTAGCAGGTCAAAATACGTGAGAAATCATAGTCCGGATACGCTCAAAGCCCGCTGCGAGGTTGCACCATCAAAATCATGTATCTACAGAATCATCAAGAAACGCTAAAAATGCAGTTTTTTAGAAGCTCAGTATTTCGCGGTTTAAAAAAGTTCCTGATGTCTAGGTGCAAAAGTGGTTTCGGACTCACTTCCTACGTCGAAAAATACACGAAAAAGTCATTGTTTGATCAATGCGCTACTTCTGACCCAATATTTTGTTGTCCAGTGTAATAAGTGTCCCTCCCGAAACGAACAATTTAGCCCTATTTTTACGGTCCTGCTACTAAAGTTATTATTATGGCGGCCAAACCCATCCTCAGCCCAATTTTTGAAAAACGTTTTTCGACGTAAAATTTGACGAGGAAGCCGATGAAAATGTCAAATTTGAGATAAAATAGGGCCTAAGGCTTGAAAGTTGGGCTTTTCTGAAAAAAATCACTTTTTTGAGGTTATGTTCATCTTTGACGGATCTGAGAGTATTTTTTTCGTAAAATTCAGCTTATTTCACGTCGAAATATGTGTCTTGGATAATTTTTTTATTGGGTTCCATACTGGTGAGAAATCAATCAAAAAGTTGAAAAATCGAATTTTTCACGAATTTTGAAAACGAAAATAGGGCGCCAAACTCGCGCGGATGACTTGCGGGACCTAAGAACTGTGCTTTCCATCTTCTTTCATGATATACAACATGTACCTAAAGTTACAGAAAAATCCCTGACCCCCCGACACAAAACCTGGCGATATTAAAAAGAATGACTCATATGTTGAAAGAGGGATGTCTGTATCAAGGATTAGTACGAAACATTTTGTTCTCAATGTATACAAATTCTAATCGAGTTCACGCAGCAGGGGTGCTACAAATCTTGCTTAGAGTGGTAGTATTCTGGGCAAAAGAATGCAGGTGAAGTTATATAAATAGGTCTCGCTGTTGGGTATATGATTGAATTTGCGATGCGATGAAACTATGTTTTGGGAAATCTGTGAATACGGTCCAGCTTGAAATAGGAACTGGAATTGGGAGCTTCTTGTTTCAAAATGTCGGATAACGTGAAGAATATCTCGATTTTTGGATAAGAATTTCCAACTTGGAATCCGTGCAAGTACAATCATCCAGTCTATAATTGGTTTAAGTAGAGATTTGGAATTCTTTTAAGTTCTGGAATTTTGAACAATGGACGTACTATGATTGAGCATTTGGTGTCTTAATTGATTTGGAATTTTGAAAGATTTCAGATGATCGAAAATCTCCAAATAATATTTGAAGGGGATGTGTGAACTGATCGTGACAAACTTAATTTGTCACGATCGTTGACTGATATTATTTAACTGTACTGCTGGAATGGCTTCTTGCTATCGAAAATTATGAAAGACTACAAACTCCAATCGTGTCATCCCTTTACATATCTGCACTATAGGAATTGTTTAATCAATTGGATTACGATTCATCGCACTCAATCAGTTGGTTGATACATGTGCATCGTGTTTTAGTGAGCTTTCGACAACTTTGTTGAATTCTCAGTTCAACTAATAATGCTCGAATAAGAAATACGAGAAGTTGTTGATAGAATATCAGATGATTCCTACAAGGTATGAATTACATAGAGGGAGCGTATTAAGCTTTAAGTTGTTGTTAAAATGTCCCCATAAAGTCACACAGGTAGCTCCCCAGAGATAATGATTATAGAAATAATCGTGTCACTATTAGCGATCCCATATTTTATTCCAATATTTTAGTTCCATACCTTTGAAATACAGACAAACTCGATTCTGAATTTATGCGGTATGAGTGCAACAATATTCACTTTGAATGAGGATACCCTGGGCAGGTGAGTGTTGAAAATCGAAGTTTCCGATTTCGATTAGAAGGGCGGCTGATATGTACTTTCGAGAATCAATGCATTTGTGATAAGAAATACTTTCTTTTGGGAATCTCTAGGGAGTTTTTCTCCAAATTGAACTATACTATCTAGGGTCCATACTGGAACGTGAGAGACTGGATAGAACATCTCAGACTCGCAAAAAAAATTGCCAACTTAAAATCCATAATTGCAATTGCAATGACATGAAACTATTCAATTGAGAACCTGTATAGACGTTTTAGTTCGGAACAAATCGAAAATCGTAAGATTTTCATCGCAATGTTTCAGATATCCCCCTGGAAATCCCAACCCTTGGACAAAAATTCCTAACTGGAAATCCGCGCGCGTAGCGCGCATCTCTCGTTCTAGTCAGACCACATGATTTCGGCTCGTATCGATCTCGGACCAAATCTCGGAGGGCACTGTATCGTCTCGAATCGCGTCGAGATCTCGATCCGAGAACGAGACGAGATCCAAATCTCGGTGAAGCCCTACTCGTAGACCTTCCCAATAGGTTTTTTTACATCTGAATAATTTCTGCGTTTCCAAAAAATTTCAATGAGTGATTTTTTAATCTTTTGTATTTGTACAGCTCAGAAATTACTGAGGGTATCACGTCCAGTAAAACCGATGTCAAGTTTTCTGAGCTTTATCGATCTAAACGTACTTCGACGCTTCGATTACTTATTTAAAACCTCCAAAATCCGTTTTCCAGAGTTGCAAAATTCGGATCTAGAGCTATTTCATGAGCAAATTACGGAGGCGCTCTGTGAAACAAGAAGGCCAATGGGAGTGTACCCAACATGCCCCTATATGGTTATCTTGAAAGGGCGTAAAGTTACGACTTTTAACCAGCCAGAACGTCTCTGTCACGTCGAGATAGGTCGGAAATAGTGGTTTGGACAGGTGTAAAGTTCCAAATGTGGTTGCACGGCAATGAAAACGGATCAAAACGGTTTCATGCTTTTTAGCGCCAATTTACATAATTTTCAATGATGGGGGCAAGTTGTATACACACTCCTGTGAAGTTCCAAAAACTGCTTTTTGCGAAAATTGAAACAACTCGTATCCAGCTAGTTGAAATTAGACGTACCTCGGCTCATTCTGAAGGTCTTAAAACAAGCTTTGGAATGTGTTGAAGTACGTTGAAAAATATTGAGATAAGCCAAAGTTATTGAGGAAATGGCTTAAAGGGACGAGTTGGGTTATACTTACCTACTTTTACAGTACAAAATTATTGATTTTTCATATTCTCGTATAGAATTTCCAATAATTTCCATTGATTAAGCTCTCAGGCGCTACTTATCAATCCAATTTCTTTGAAAAATAAGGAATTGTGTTGACTTCAAGCGTCAATACGAATATTTTGAAAAATTATTCAATATTCAGTAGCATTTTGGTCTCAATACGAATGAAATTTCAATTTTTTTTACAGTGTACCTACTCTCTCAGCATCAATCAGCTATTATCTAGCTGAAAAATCAGCTATTACTCCCATGGGACGTCAAACTGCTGATCAAATCAGCGAACACAAAAATCACGCTTAAATCGATAATTCTGATGAAATAACTCCACAAATCCGGGTTCTAATTTCGACATGAACACATTAACGACTTTTCCAGACTAAGTCACGACGAACTAAGGCGTATTCGTTCGATGTTTACTCATTTTGTGCCACGGGAGGCCCTATATAGCTGATTATGATCAGCTATAAATCAGTGATTGTAGCTGAAATTCAGCCGCAGTAGCTATTCGTGTCAGTAAAAAACCGTTCACTGAAAAATCAGCTTATAATAGCTGATTCAGTCAGCTAACACAGATGGAATCTCAGCTAATATAGCTGATTTTTCAGCTAAACGATATTCGTGTTGTGCCGTATACACTATACAGTGTCGAGATCAGCATTGGATCGAAGGAAGATATATTGAGAAGGAGCCTAATATGACGACAACATAAGTATATGGAGATCGAGAGATCTTTATTTCCTGCTCGGACGGTGAGGTTGTGGCGTATAACTTGCTATGGGAAGTATGAGTTTCAGCGCCTCCGAGCGGTGGAAAGCGGCATGGCACGCCGCTTTTTTTACGGCACGCAAATGGCCCACTTTCGATCCAGGTGGCCCACTTCCGATCCAGGTGGCCCACTTTCGATCGAGGTGGCCCACTTTCGATACAGGTGGCTCACTTACGATACAGGTGGCCCACTTTCGATCCAAGTGGCTCACTTTCGATCTAGGTGGCCCACTTTCGATCAAGGTGGCCCACTTTTGATACAGGTGGCACACTTACGATACAGGTGGCCCACTTTCGATCCAGGTAGCCCACTTTCGATCTAGGTGGCCCACTTTCGATACACGTGGCTCACTTACGATACAAGTGGCCCACTTTCGATCCAGGTGGCCCGCTTTCGATCCAAGTGGCTCACTTTCGATCTACGTGGCCCTTTTTCGATCAAGGTGGCCCACTTTTGATACAGGTGGCCCACTTTCGATCGAGGTGGCCCACTCTCGATACAGGTGGCTCACTTACGATACAGGTGGCCCACTTTCGATCCAGGTGGCCCACTTTCGATACAGGTGGCCCACTTTCGATCCAGGTGGCTCACTTACGATACAGGTGGCCCACTCTCGATCTAGGTGGCCCACTTTCGATCCAGGTGGCCCACTATTGACGCACTACTTGGGACTTAGAAATCGGGTAATCGAATGGATCCCACTGCACTGCACGAACGATTCTAATACTAGAGCCAAAAATTCATCACGTGACACCCAGTGCGCAGGGAAAAACATTCCCGAACGGTGTATATCATCGTTCATAACCCTGTGTATTAGCTGATTCAATCAGTGAAAATCCGTTCACGTTAGCTGACGAAATCAGCTATCAATAGCTGATTTTCAGCTACCCTAGCTGATTCGCGCTGAGAGAGTGAAGCTAGCGAACACTAACTCACGAATCGGTCCCATGCCAAATTCACGTTTCGTTAAATTTTTATCACTAATTCATTACCGAAAAGAGAGATTTTTACCAGTCATAAGCCCGAAATACGACAGTTTTCGTTAGCGGGAGCTCGCGCTAACAAACTCGAGGCTGAAATGAATGAATCGCACAGGAATCTGCAATAGCTCATTTTTCATTATTTTTACATGACTTTCAGGATATAACCTCAAAATATGCGCGTTATATGATTTAGCTGAAATACGATGGTTTTCACTAGCGTAAGCTTACTCTAGCGAACATCGTAGATAAGCGAGGCTCCGAGGGAACTCAGAAATACACTGGATTTTATTATTGCTTTCTCAAATGGTGCGGAGTTTTTCGCTGAAAATTTCTTGGTTTTCTCCAATTTCCACCGTCACATATTCCTTTCCGGCAAATAAGAGTCATTTTATCTCATTCTATATATCTATCTACCTGTCTTCGACGAGATCTATCGATTATTACCTCTATACATTACCCCAAACACATTCAACATCTGCTACAAATTATTTTAAACTGCCTGTGGATATGTTCGTATGTGTGTTAGTGTGTTCGTTGTCTTTTGCTTACCATACAACCACTCCTATCCCCTTTGTCCGATCTTTATGAAATTTCGAAGGTTCATTTCAAATTAGCTCATGATTATCTCCACTGAATTTGAGCCTTATATTGACTGATTAGTTGGACTTCCTCATGAATTATTTCGCCAAAAATTCAACATAGTTTTTTTTCACTGTTGGTCCAAACATAACATCATCAGCCCCCGTCCACTTAAAAAATCTAGAGTCTCTTTCCATGTCATCTAATGCCATTTCCAAGTGATTGGTTGATACGGAATTTTAATTTACCCCTCTATAATCCAAATGTCGATTTTCCCATTCACCTCTTCTATGGCATTCGAGAACTCTTTGGCGTTTCCACCGATCGTCTTGAAATTTCGAGGGACTATTAAACATTAGTAAGCGGTGAGCCCAGTCTATTTTCAGCTCATTCCATCGATTAGTTCGTCACCCTCAATACTTTTCATGAGAAAAAATCCTATTTCTCCTCTCAATTTTATCACATTCCTCACCATAAGTCCTCAACCATCTACTCAATAACCACCAAATTTGAACAATTTCTTTCTCTTACTTCATCAAACATCCCCGAACATTTCAAGCTTCATACTCACTCCAATGCTTATCCCACTCATCCTATAATTAACATCTCATTTTTTGATATTACTTTCGAAACAAGGTATTATAAATAATTATCTCAAATATAGATCTAGCAAATGTATCTCTATCATTTATCACCACTCTTCAAGCGATTAGTTGATACCGAAGTTCAATTTACCCCCCTAATTTCCAAATATTAATTTTTCTATTTACCTCTTCTATGGCATCCAAAAACTCTGAGGCGTTTCCACCGACCGTCTTGAAATTTTGAGGAGCTATGAAGAATTAGTGAGCGGTGAGCAGAGTCTATTTTTAGCTCATTCCATCGATTCGTTCGCCACCCTCAATGATTCTTATTAGGAAGAATCCTATTTTTCCTTTCAATTTTATTACATCTCTCACCATGAATCCTCAACCATCCAGTCTCGAAGAAATTTTTGTGCAACAATGAAATAATAAATTGACCAAAAAAAACTGTAGTATGTCGATAAATATCTAGGATTTTTGAGGGGACGATAGATTCAATTGAAAAAAATATAACAGTAATATGAGACAAGGAATAATTGATGATGATTTCCTCTCCGCGAGGGTGACAAACTAATGAGCAAAATAAACAAGACTCAACACAGAAGAACGTTGGAGAACTATTCGAAATGTCACATGATCGTCAGAACCGTTGGGAAGTTTCCGAAGACATGAGGAAGACAAGAAAGAGAATTGTTATTCAATTGTTAGTCACCATCAAGAAAGAGAAAATTTAGGTGATCATGCTTTGAGAAAGCATTCTGCTGATATTTTCATTACTCTTGGATGGTATTGTCAAAATGACCCTAAGATCCAGATGCAACCGATATTTGGGCCTGAGGCTGGACAATAGCTGGAGCAGGGTGAGATGAGAAGTATAGGGTAGGCTAAGTACACCCTGTACTATAACGTGCTCTGTACTATGACTATAGCTCCAATGGATCCAGGACTTTACCTGACCTCAGATAGAGTGTTCATGGAGCATCGAAGATGCCCAAAAAATTGATTACCAGTCGGCACCCTCGGCCACGAGGCCTAAAACTGGGCAACATCTTTCTTTGAGCCATTATCTGCGCAGCTAAAACGTCACTCCGGGTGTAGGAAGTTCCAATGGATCCAGAACTCCACAGAACATTGGATCGAGTCTGCGCAAACCAGCAAGAACACCCCAAGAATCTATTACCAGTCGTCACCCTCGGGGTTGATGACCAAAACAGGGCAAAATCCTGCTCGAAGCTGTTCTTCGCGCAGTTAAGACATCACCGTGAGGTGCAGGAAGTTCCAATGGATCTACAACTCTACCAAAACTGGGAAAAAGTGCTCATGAACCATCAGAGACCAAGGGGGAAATAGCTAATATTCCATACTGTAGCTCCTTGGCTTATAGCTGCACGTACTGGCTCGTACCTGACAATACTTGCAGTAGTCATTGCTGCTACCTACACAGTACGGAATGAGTATGTGATGGATTTTGGAGAGGCGCTCCAAAGGCACGCGACGGTAGTCGCCAGTATGTGACGGATACTGAACAAGTACGTGACGGATTCTGGAGCCCTCGCTCAGCGAGCCGAGTGACAGTAAATGCGTGTATAAGCCAAGTACGTTACGAGTACGTGACAGACTCTGAGAGCGCGTCATGGGGTACCATGAGGCAGTAGTTGCCAGCACGTAACAGGTACGGGACGAGTATGTCACGGACTCCGTGAGCGCAGCTGGTCCGATTCAACGTACCTTGAATGACGGTGTGTCCTGCTAGGTGATTATCACGAAGTGGATATGTGATGACACCAACGCACGCAGGGAATCAGTGAAGTGCTGTAATGGCTGGCATATTTGAAGGGTTGATACAATGCAAATTAGCCATGCATACCACGAGTTAGCTGACTAACGTGCCATCCATTCGTATAATGAATTCAGTCAATTGTATATGATGTGTGAGATAGAGTCTCAGATACAATTCACATATAATCAGAATACTCTCCCATCACTGTACCTTTTTTGGAATTCAGTCGTCCTTTCATCAAAACGATTGTATTCAATTTGAGAATAGTACATTTCGATACAATGGCGTGAAACCTTTTATTCGCGTCCGAGTGATGGGTTTCCGGCCCTGAGATCCGGAATATGAGATAACAGACTGGGAAATGGGCAAATAATCATATTTTTTGCAACTGTGTGCGCGAAGTTGTGAAAACATGGGACTTCTCTTCATTATTAACAGTGCGAGAAGTAATGCGGAGATGGGTTCTCGCATAGTTCGACATTCACGCACTGCTAGAGAGTGCGATGAATGTTACTTCCCGCTCTAATGAATTTTCATTCACGCACAGTTCCGAAATGTGATGGCACATCATCACTCTGAATTCGGTCTCTCTTCGAGATTTCGTTTTTGAGATAATCTTGCTCGGACAGTGGTGCATTCAATTACAACTTCACGCACAGTTGTAAAAATAGTATACGCAAAACGTGCGAGAAGTTTCCGCACACGTTGCCAACTCGCGCGGGAAGTAACATTCACGCACTGGTTTGGTAACTTGTGCGGAAATTGACCTCCTCGCACTCGTTGCGTATATACTATTAATGAATAAATATTGAAAAATCAGCTGATTTATCATCGGCCAAAAAACCAGCCGATTTATCAGCTGATTAGTCAGGTGATCCGGCAGGTGATAAATCAGCTGATAAATCAGCTGATTTTTTTCGATAGGGTTAATACGCAAATTTCAGACCAAATTCTCTATCTCATTTGATTTGCAACATTGGAATCATCTTTGAGTGTATTGGTACATCAAATTCATCTCGGAAATTCTCTATATTTTAATTCTTCTTCGATCCAGATAACAATAAGGGCGAATCGAACCATACGAAATGATTTGTTTCCTTTTCCTCGGTTATTTTCGGAATGTGTTCTGGAATGACCCAGGATCTGTTCAAGATATATCTAGTATAAGCGTGGGTGGCCTTCAGTAAATTTCATCTTCGTAGGATTTATGATTTTGTAACGTATATGTGGACCAGCGACAACTAGAAAAATGAGTTGAGACAGATGCGGCGTCCGTTCGTCGCATTTGAAAAAAAATTCGAGCGTAAATTCCACTGTAGACGTTCGTGAACAAAGAACATTTGCATATGTTGTCCTTGAATGTGTTTCATAATCCCTCAACAGAATTTGTTCATTTACTTCTAGCGTGTTTTCCCGTGAGAATGATCGTGATTTCCATTCGTGAGGATCATGACAGAAAAATCACTAGATATTTTTTTTCGATACACTGTGCGTAAAAGTGCACTTTGCGCACAGTTTGTCGACTTTTACTCACAGTTTATCGAAAAGTATAGTTCGATACACGGCCGTAAAACCTATTATTTGCATCCTCGTGATGATTCCGACCCTCGCTTGCGGCTCGGGCCGGAAACCCATCCCTCGCACGCGAATAAAACGTTCTACGCCCTTGTATCGAAATTTACTATTATGCTATTTTGTGCGCAAAGTTGTGCGTAATTGGCCATTTCGACGCTTGTGTGCCGTGTGCAAATGGCGAATTCCGTGTGCAAATGCCAAAACTGTGCGCAAATTTTTTTTTGCGCACGCCGCAAATCTTTCCACCGTGTGCAAATTGGTCATTTGCGCACTGTGCAAACATAAATTAGTGCGCAAATATCGTTTGCGCACGGGAAAGTTGGATCTCTTTGAACTGAAGATGAAACTTAGAATCGTGCAGTCCAGGCTGTGGAATGTGAGTACAAGATTGATGGAAATTTCCAGCAACCACGATGATTGGATGTATTTCGCGCCAAGTTTATGAGGCTGTAGCTCACCTGTGAGCGATTGATTTTTGGCTTCAGTCACAGGCCGAGATCGAATTAAGAGTGCTCTCTACCTCTGGAAAAGCGATGTTGGCTCCTCTAGCGGTCAAATTGGTATTTGCCACAACTTTTAAAATCAAAGAGGAACGAAATCAATAGTACCGCTTTCTGCGGATTATTTTTCTTCGAATAATAAAAAAAGTTCCATCGAAATCGGTGCAAAATTGAGCTCAAAAATTTGCAGATACAATTCAGCGACGCTGAACAAATCTATCTGCAAATTTTTGAGCTGAATTTTGCACCGATCTCGATGAAACTTTTTTTTAAATGTGAAGAAAAATAGTCCGCAGGCAGCGGTACTATTGGTCTACTCCCTCTTTGTTTTTAAAAATTGATATCGAAATTATACCAATTTGACCGCTAGAGGCGCCACCATCACTTTTCGAAAGGCAGAGAGCACTCTTAATCGCTCGAGAATAGGGTACTTCATGAAAGAAGGGCAAGAGATATTTTATACATTTTTATAGACTTCCAAATATTGGAAGATCACATAACCAGATTTTGAATCTGAAACTCGAAATGGAGAGTTTTTTTTGAATATTTTTCAGAATGTTTTTTCAGTCGGGGGGCTTCGCCCCCCGAACCCCCCAACGCACTATAGTCGTCACATTCCAACTCTGGCCAAAAATCGCTTCAAAATTTGTTTCAAGCTATCGGGATGAGCCAAACGGCATTCTCTTCGTAATCGACAGGGCTAGGAGATGTGCTAATCTGATTTTGTCTCAGACAAAGGGGGCAGGGGTGGGGGGGGGGGTGTTGAACGCGAAATGGGGTTGAAGATCGATATTTCGCCGGAATGAAACTCACGCGTGGCGAGTCAGTTGTTCTACTGCCGATCCGCAACCACTTGGAGTACCTTCTAGAGATGGATGGCAGTATTCTAAACTCAACTCCAAGTCTGAAAATCACCAGAATCAGCTCTGAGGTCGATTCTGAGCTGAGGAGAGGTGATAAATGCTGCAAATTAGTCGATTATACTGGATTCTGAGTCAAAAATGATTCTACTGCCAACTCTCAACTCTTTTCAGAACATTCCTCCATCGATTCTCAAGATTTTGAGTCTGGGCACAGCTCTAAGAATTGCTGCGGGGAATTTTGAGATCGGTTCAGATTTATTTTGTGGCGGGATGGTCTCTTCAGATCTGAAGGGACATTCGAAATGGTCGATTTTAGCTCAGAATGCGATATGCTGCCAGATGAAAAAGACTTTGGTTGTATTTCTAGAGCATTAAACATAATTTTTAGCATGGTCTCAGGTCTGGGAATTGCCGCAGAGGGATTTGAGATCAATATTCGTCCAGGAAAGGCTGTCTGGCCGCGCAGAATATTAGATAAATCTTCATTTCTAGGTGGAGAAAGAGTGTACTGCCGATCTGTAATAACTTGGGGTACTTTTTGAGAGTGAGAAGCAGTATTTTAAGTTCATCCCCATGTACGGGATCCAACGCAATCAGCTCTGAGGTCGATTCTGAGCCGAGAAAAGTTGACGAGCCTTGATAATTAGTCGGGAATAGTGAATTCTGGGTCGAATCTAATCCTACTGCCGACTCAGAACCCGTTTCAACACATTCTCCCATAAATTTACAAAATTTTGAGCCGAAACACAGTTCTGAAAATTGCTGAGGGAGGATTTGAGATCGATTCTGATCTATTTTGCGGCTAAAATGTCTGTTGAGATATGGCAGTCATCCGAGAATGGTCGATTTTACCACAGAATTCGATATGCTGCCAGGTCAGGAACATCTCGAATGGGATCATAGAACATTTGATAGAATTTTGAGCCCAATCTCAAGTCTAGAAATTGCCGTAGAAGAATTCCAGATCGATATTCGTCAAGAAAAAGCTGCAGAACAGTGCAGATTATTCAAGAAACGGTGAGTTCTAGGTGACGAATGAATATACTGCCGATCTACAATGACTCGGGGTACATTCTAGGGATGCGAAACAATATTTTGAGCCAAAGCTCAGGTCAGAGAGTCACCGCAATCGGTTCTGAGGCCGATTCCAGAGCGAGGAAAAGTGATGAGCGCTGCGTATTCGTCGAGAATAGTGGTTTCTAGATCGGAAACCTCTCTGCTGCTACCAGAAGAAGCTTTCTCGTGCATTTTACCATCACTCATCAGGATTTCGAGCCCAAGCACGGCTCTGAAAATTTCCGTGGACGAGTTTGAAATCGAATTCGATCTCTTCCGAGTCGGGAAAGTCTCATTAGCACAGGTTTCGATCAAGAGTGACCGATTTCAGCTCGGATTTTGATATGCTGCCGAGTCGAACAAACTTTGATTGAATTCCTCAAGTGCTGATCAGAATTTAGAGCCTAATCCGACGCGAGAAATTACTGCCGAGAGATTTGAGAACGATATTCGTCCAGAAAAAGCTGTTCAGTAATGCAGATTACTTAAGGAATGGTGATTTTTCGGTGAATAAAAATTATACTGCCGATCAAAAAAAAATTTGCAGTACATGCGGAAGATGTTAGGCAATATTTCAAGCCCAACCCCGTGTCTGAGAATCACTGCAATCAGCTCTGGGTTGAGTCTGAGCAACGAAAAAGCAATGAAAGGCGCGTATCAGTCGCGAATAATGTTCCATAAGTCGGAGACAGTCCTGCTGCCACCCCAAGAAGCTGTTTCATGCATAATACTTCAAATCCTCCGGATTTTGAGCCCAAACACGACTCTGAGAACAGCCGTGGTTGAGTTTGACATCGATTCTAATCCGATTTCCCTGTCAGAAGCGTATCTCCAGTACCAACATGAATCAAATATAACCGATTTTAGCTCGGAAATCGATATGCTGCCGCTTCGAAAACACTTGGAGTGAATCTGTCCAGTATTAGACTGAATTTTGACCATAATTCATATGCCAGGAATTGCCGCAAGGAAATTTGGGGACAACATTCGTTCAGGAAAAGCTGTCGAGTAATGCAAATTATTCAAGGAATGATGATTTCTAAGTGGAGAAAAAATATACTGCCGATCCACAAATACTTGCACTACATGCGGGAGATAATAGGCAATTTTTCAAGCCCAACCCCGTGTCTGAGAACCACTGCAATCAGCTCTGGATTGAGTCTGAGCAAGGAAGAAGCAGTGAAAGGCGCGTATCAGTTGCGAATAATGTTTTATAAGTCGGCGACCGTGCTGCTGTCACCCCAAGAACCTGTTTTATGCATTATACTTCAAATCCCCCGGATTTCGAGCCCAAACGCGACTCTGAGAACAGCCGTGGTTGAGTTTGACATCGATTCTGATCCGATTTCCCTGTCAGGAGCGTATCTCAAACACTGGCATAAATCAGAGATAACCGATCCTAGCTCGAAAATCGATATGCTGCCGCTTCGAAAACACTTGGAGTGAATCTGTCCAGTATTTAGCTGAAATTTGACCTTGATCCGTAGGCCAGGAATTGCCGCAAAAAAATTTGGGAACAACATTCGTCCAGGAAAAGCTGTCGAGTAATGCAGATTATTCAAGGAATGGTGATTTCTAGGTGGAGAAAAAATATACTGCCGATCTACAAATACTTGCACTACATGTCGAAAACGTTAGGCAATATTTCAAGCCTAACCACGTGTCTGAGAATCACTGCAATCAGCTCTGGATTGAGTCTGAGCAAAGGAAAAACGGTGGATGTTGCGTATCAATCTCGAATAATGGATTATAAGTCGGAGACAGTCCTACTGCCACCCCAAGAATCATTCGAATGGGCTCTGATATAATTTCCCAAAATATCGAGCTTGCACGCAACTCTGAGCATCACCGTAGAGAGTTGCAAGATCGACATTGGACGATGGAAAGATGTTGAGTGGTGCAAATCCGCTGAAGAACCATGAGTAGCAGTGTAAAATACTTTCCATGCCATCCAAGATCATATACGTTTCGATCCGGGACTGTCCAGCAGATGTCTAAGCTAGAAATACGGTGCGAAAATTGCCGGAGAAAGATTCAAGATGAATATTCAGCCTGAGAGAACTGAAGAACAATGTCAATCAAGTGGGGGTTGCCGAAGACTTGGTCGACAAAATATCAGTGTTCAAAACACACAAGTTTACGCAAGAAATCGAGACTTCGGGCATGTTCCATAATGGATTTTGGGCTTCGAAAAGGAATAATGTGATTAATAACATTATTTCACAGCTCATTGATACATCCCCATATATTTCAAGTCCCAATACATCAGTGAATTGCGGATTGAGGGACCGAGCCCGTACATAGGAGTGCAAGCTTATGGACATGAGCTGACTCAACTGCATGTGAGACCTCATCAGCTCTCAAAGAACGTATATACTGGAACATAAACGTATATGGACATAAAATGTCATAGGTAAACTCAACACCGTATGAAAATTTGGTTCGGGCAGCTGGTTCCGTTGTATACGTCCCCGATTCTAAATATCAAATTTCCTTCAGTTCAAAGAGAACGTCGAATTGTTTCATCTCCATGTACTAGTGAGAGGAAATTGATAAGTATCGGGTGGATTTTCGTATAGTGCGACGATTTGGCTCAATTTCATAATATTGCAACATAACCTATACTGGGAATAAAATTACCTTTCGATCAATACGACTTGATTGTTACGTGGTATTGTCGTCAGACCTCACATGGATGACCTTTTCATTGTATCAACCTGTATAAATATTCTCAAAAAATTTTTGGATGATTATAATCCAATCATCAGTGTCATTTCGAGCAAAAAGTCGGTAGCTTTCGTGGGAAAATTCTCGTCATGTCAGTATTTGACACTGCTACTCGTGGTTCTTCAGCGGATTTGCACCACTCAACATCTTTCCATCGTCCAATGTCGATCTTGCAACTCTCTACGGTGATGCTCAGAGTTGCGTTCCAGCTCGATATTTTGGGAAATTATATCAGAGCCCATTCGAATGATTCTTGGGGTGGCAGCAGGACTGTCGCCGACTTATAAAACATCATTCGCGACTGATACGCGCCTTTCACTGCTTTTTCTTTGCTCAGACTCAATCCAGAGCTGATTGCAGTGGTTCTCAGACACGGGGTTGGGCTTGAAAGATTGCCTATTATCTACCGCATGTAGTGCAAGTATTTGTAGATCGGCAGTATATTTTTTCTCCACCTAGAAATCACCATTCCTTGAATAATCTGCATTACTCGACAGCTTTTCCTGAACGAATGTTGTTCCCAAATTTTTTTGCGTCAATTCCTGGCCTACGGATTAAGGTCAAATTTCAGCTAAATACTGGACAGATTCACTCCAAGTGTTCTTGAAGCGGCAGCATACCGATTTTCGAGCTAGAATCGGTTATCTCTGATTTATGCCAGTGTTTGAGATACGCTCCTGACAGGGAAATCGGATCAGAATCGATGTCAAACTCAACCACGGCTGTTCTCAGAGTCGCGTTTGGGCTCAAAATCCGGGGGATTTGAAGTATAATGCATAAAACAGGTTCTTGGGGTGACAGCAGCACGGTCGCCGACTTATAAAACATTATTCGCAACTGATACGCGCCTTTCACTGCTTTTTCCTTGCTCAGACTCAATCCAGAGCTGATTGCAGTGGTTCTCAGACACGGGGTTGGGCTTGAAAAATTGCCTATTATCTCCCGCATGTAGTGCAAGTATTTGTAGATCGGCAGTATATTTTTTCTCCACCTAGAAATCATCATTCCTTGAATAATCTGCATTACTCGACAGCTTTTCCTGCACGAATGTTGTTCCCAAATTTCCTTGCGGCAATTCCTGGCATATGAATTAAGGTCAAAATTCAGTCTAATACTGGACAGATTCACTCCAAGTGTTTTCGAAGCGGCAGCATATCGATTTCCGAGCTAAAATCGGTTATATTTGTTTCATGTTGGTACTGGAGATACACTTCTGACAGGGAAATCGGATCAGAATCGATGTCAAACTCAACCACGGCTGTTCTCAGAGTCGTGTTTGGGCTCAAAATCCGGAGGATTTGAAGTATAATGCATGAAACAGCTTCTTGGGGTGGCAGCAGGACTGTCTCCGACTTATGAAACATTATTCGCGACTGATAAGCGCCTTTCATTGCTTTTTCGTTGCTCAGACTCAACCCAGAGCTGATTGCAGTGATCCTCAGACACGGGCTTGGGCTCGAAATATTGCCTAACATCTTCCGCATGTACTGCAAGTTTTTTTTGATCGACAGTATAATTTTTATTCACCGAAAAATCACCATTCCTTAAGTAATCTGCATTACTGAACAGCAATTTCTGGACGAGTATCGTTCTCAAATCTCTTGGCAGTAATTTCTTGCGTCGGATTAGGCTCTAAATTCTGATCAGCACTTGAGGAATTCAATCAAAGTTTGTTCGACTCGGCAGCATATCAAAATCCGAGCTGAAATCGGTCACTCTTGATCGAAACCTGTGCTAATGAGACTTTCCCGACTCGGAAGAGATCGAATTCAATTCCAAACTCGTCCACGGAAATTTCCAGAGCCGTGCTTGGGCTCGAAATCCTGATGAGTGATGGTAAAATGCACGAGAAAGCTTCTTCTGGTAGCAGCAGAGAGGTTTCCGATCTAGAAACCACTATTTTCGACGAATACGCAGCGCTCATCACTTTTCCTCGCTCTGGAATCGGCCTCAGAACCGATTGCGGTGACTCTCTGACCTGAGCTTTGGCTCAAAATATTGTTTCGCATCCCTAGAATGTACCCCGAGTCATTGTAGGATTAGATTCGACCCAGAATTCACTATTCCCGACTAATTATCAAGGCTCGTCAACTTTTCTCGGCTCAGAATCGACCTCAGAGCTGATTGCGTTGGATCCCGTACATGAGGATGAACTTAAAATACTGCTTCCTACTCTCAAAAAGTACCCCAAGTTATTACAGATCGGCAGTACACTCTTTCTCCACCTAGAAATAAAGATTTATCTAATATTCTGCCCGGCCAGACAGCCTTTCCTGGACGAATATTGATCTCAAATCCCTCTGCGGCAATTCCCAGACCTGAGACCATGCTAAAAATTATGTTTAATGCTCTAGAAATACAACCAAAGTCTTTTTCATCTGGCAGCATATCGCATTCTGAGCTAAAATCGACCATCTCGAATGTCCCTTCAGATCTGAAGAGACAATCCCGCCACAAAATAAATCTGAACCGATCTCAAAATTCCCCGCAGCAATTCTTAGAGCTGTGCCCAGACTCAAAATCCTGAGAATCGATGGAGGAATGTTTTGAAAAGAGTTGAGAGTTGGCAGTAGAATCATTTTCGACTCAGAATCCAGTATAATCGACTAATTTGCAGCACTTATCACCTCTTCTCAGCTCATAATCGACCCCAGAGCTGATTGCGGTGATTCTCAGACTCGGGGTTGAGTTTAGAATACTGCCATCTATCTCTAGAAGGTACTCCAAGTGGTTGCGGATCGGCAGTAGAACTACTGACTCGCCACGCGTGAGTTTCATTCCGGCGAAATATCGATCTTCAACCCCATTTCGCGTTCAACACCCCCCCCCCCACCCCTGCCCCCTTTGTCTGAGACAGAATCAGATTAGCACATCTCCTAGCCCTGTCAATTACGAAGAGAATGCCGTTTGGCTCATCCCGATAGCTTGAAACAAATTTTGAAGCGATTTTTGGCCAGAGCTGGAATGTGACGACTATAGTGCAGCGGGGCTCCGCCCCCTGCGACCCCACCGGGGTTGCCGCCCCTGGACCCCGCTCCTGCGCCTTGCGTACCCCCTCCCCACTCCCGAGTATACAACCGTACTGACATAATAGGTAACAGATTATCACTTTGGTAAAGGTCGATAACTTTTAGTCGATGGCTTTTAATTAGGAGTGATCGTACCTGTCATGATATCGACTAGTGAGTCAGAAATGACTACATTTTCACGCCAACCATTCTGCCGCTTAATGATGTTAAATTGATTTCGATCAGGGCGTATTTTTTGGCGAGTTACAACTTTGCTCACAGCAATAGCATAAAATATTGTAAGCAACACGAGGCAAACGTTTGCGCACTCGTCCCCACACTCGTGTGCAAATGAGCCGTTTGCGCACAGTTTCATTATTTGCGCACGGCGCAAATCCGTTTGCACACTGCAGAAATAATGAAACTGTGCGCAAACGGCTCATTTGAACACTCTTGCGGTGACTCGTGCGCAAATTTTCGTTTGACCCCTAGTTGCTTAATATACTATTTTGAATTTTAAAATTATGGGTCAATATTATTGCGCTCATGAACTTCACCAGAATGAACGAGAGGAAATTCTGAAATCTTGTTCGCACAGATTTCTGCAAGAATCGAGTAATCTCTCTGATTCAAAGTGCCGTGGACTGGCAAGTTATGATTCCGTTCACCAAATGAATGGAGGTGAGATTATTGGTTCGCCTCTTTAGTATTGTTCGTGGCAAGAATAACCCGGATTTTCCCACGAGTGCTGAAACAAACTTATGGCTAGTGATTGGAAGGTCAATCGAAATTTGTCTGCAACATCGAGCTAGCTCTTTCAGCTGCTTTACGAAAGAGCTACATCAAAGCTTCGTACTCTATTTCTCCCAATTACATGTTATGTTGACATGAATCTCGGTAATCATGGTGTATATGCACTCGTGTTTGTTTCTAATAAAATAAGTGATGCGGCTGCTGAACGAGTCATTGTGGTCATTTATTAGACAAAGTTCCGACGACTTGTTTGTCGTCCTCTTCAGGTCATCGTCAGCAGTTTCACATCATAAACTTCAACATCTACAAATTGTGTCTCGACTGTTCATGCTATCTGTGAAGTTTATGATGTGAAACTGCTGACGATGACCTGAAGAGGACGACAAACAAGTCGTCGAAACGTTGTCTAATGAACGACCACAGTGACTCAGAAGCCGCATTACTTATTCCATTATGAATCTCGGTATTTTACTCCGCGCGGCAACCAGAAGAATAGTGAGTGGAAGTAATGTATTCCTCTTCAAGGTTGAGTTATTTCGAGTATTTCAGAGTCAGATTAGTATTTTGTCAGTTCTGTTTCACTATCAATTTCTTCAATCTTCAGCAATTTAATTTTCCGCAATCACCCTTTCGGCATGTAGTAAAATCACCTGGCGTATTCAATTTTCATTGTGGCAAGTCTCAAGACCGAGTCATATCGAGAAACACCATTTAATTTTCGTGAGCGATATGATTCACCCCAGCCGATACTCCAGTCTTACTTTTTTTTATGAGCACTGTTTCGGCCATCACCTGTACTAATATATCCACGCTATATAGCGTTCTGTGTATCCTGAAGATACACTCCCATGCGGAAGTCCTACGTTTGAATCCCGGTCAGGGCACCACTGAAATGTTTCCTCATGAGTCTTTTTTCGGCGGCCTCGGTGGTTCGGATTCCACCTAAAATTGTAGGACTCCCCACCGAGGTACAATTCGGTAGTGAGCAGTATATGCTGACGCGCTGGTTGAGCGTACCTCGACTCCGCGCACATGGATGCCGTCTGGGTGGGGCCTACCGGCGGAACTAGACGTGAAACTCAAACCATAGTCTTTTTTTCTCTCTTGTCCTGAAGATACAGCGAGTGACTCAAGTCACCACTCTTGAGTTCAACTCGATACCTCAAACATCTCAGTGAGCTGACTCATTAACGACTTACAGAGCTGGGGAAATCGTCCGTGAAGCAGATTTTCTAGACTGTTAGAACCTAAAGATATTGTGAAAAGGACATGGCCCATCCACCGACATATTTTCTGCTGCTTTATTGTACCATTTTGTTCGTATAAAATTTTTCCCGCAACTTTGACGTAACTAATGCGTCCAAACCATCATTGCTCCTAACAAAAATCAGACAAGTTAGCTTTCCATTTCATTATTAACGAGTGAGGTAATGGATCGTTCGAGTCTCACGTTCATCTTTCCTTTGGTGGACTCACATATGAGTCAACCCTACTCCACAAAATTGAATATGACTATTTCAGGTGAAATTTTTGAGGAGAACAATGAATCTCCTTTCGTCCGTATGAGTGTTTGTTACAAGGAAGTATTTAGAGGAGTTTCATATTTTATTAATCACGAAAATCAATCAAATCGCACTGCACGGTGTCCTTGAACCAACTTTAAATGAGTCGGAAGACCACCTCGCCGAATATTTTCTTAAATGGTTGTTCAGGGCTCAAATAACATCTTCCAACTGTTTCTAAAATCGCCTACGTTAGAATTTTCAAAAAAATCAACTTTTATGATTTTTTTGAAAAAATTGTCAAAAAACGACTTTGACGCGCTTTGGTGATGATGAACGCTTAGTTATATGGTTCAAATTTCACAAAAATTTCGTCACAGAGTGCAGATGGTTCATGACACTCTATCCCAAACTATTCGCAATGTAATACGTAGAGGAAGGGATAGGCTTCGTGAGCTGTGACTAATGCTCGGGTAGAGAGTCAGATATAGCAAATATAGAAAGGTCCACCTATCTATATTGGGAAATTTGTCGTCTGCTCACGGCTCTGTCTTCTTCTTACTCACATTGGTCCTAATAATATGTACACAATGACTTGGACTCTCGGCAAGGTCCTCATCGCGCAACAAAAGCTCTCACTCCGGTTCTGGAGAGCTTGCACGTTCGTCATACCTGCACCACATCTCGCATTTGAGTGGAGGGGGTAGCTCTACCGTAGTTCTAAGATGCCATGTGCTTGCTTTCATGAAGAGAATCGACTCAAATTTTGGGTATTGTGCATGAAAAAGGAGGTGGGAGTGCAGAAGCTGAAAAGAGACATGGAGGACTGCTCCAAAAATGTTCAGCGATTGACGGTCAGAATGATAAAGTACCTTTATCTATATGTCAGACATAGGTAAGTCAGATAGGTCAATCTATCATTCTGACCGTCAATCGCTGAACATTTTTGGAGCAGTCTTCCATGTCTCTTTTCAGCTTCTGCACTCCCGCCTCCTTTTTCATGCACAATACCTAAAATTTGAGTCGATTCTCTTCATGAAAGCGAGCACATGGCATCTTAGAACTACGATAGAGCTACCCCCTCCACTCAAATGCGAGATGTGGTGCAGGTATGACGAACGTGCAAGCTCTCCAGAACCGGAGTGAGAGCTTTTGTTGCGCGATGAGAACCTTGCCGAGAGTCCAAGTCATTGTGTACATATTATTAGGTCAATGTGAGTAAGAAGAAGACAAAGCCGTGAGCAGACGACAAATTTCCCAATAAAGATAGGTGGAACTTTCTATATTCGCCATATCTGACTCTCTACTCAAGCATTAGTCACAGCTCACGGAGCCTATCCCTTCTTCTACGTATTACATTGCGAATCGTTTGGGATAGAGTGTCATGAACCATCTGCACTTTGTGACGAAATTTTTGTGAAATTTGAAGCATATAACTAAGCGTTTATCATCACCAAAGCGCGTGAAAGTCGTTTTTTGACAATTTTCCCAAACAAAATCATCAAAGTCGTTTTATTTGGGAATTCTAACGTAGGCGATTTTAAAAACAGTTGGAAGATGTTATTTGAGCCCTGAACAACCATTTAAGAAAATATTTGGGGAGGTGGTCTTCCGACTCATTTAAAGTTGGTTCAAGGACACCGTGACTGAAGAGATGAACCGAATCTCACAAGGGAGTTTACTTGCATTAATATTGATTTCGCCACGACAGCTCTCGATTTATTCATCCCAAATAGAGGCTACGGCTACTGAATATTTCGAAATTTTATTAGTTCATGGAGAATAGCGTGTTCCCATTCATCTGAGCCATTGATTCCCATAAGAAGCTTTCATAGTCACCAATCAACTCAAGATCTTACATCAATCATCAACAATCAAATAATTGTATGATAAGGTTTACTGTCTGAGCCAAATGCTTCATTTCCAGAAAATACTCATATCATCCACTGTTTATAATCTCAACAGATCTTTCAAATTCCATTTGTTAGGTATATTTTCGACCACGTTTTCGATTTGATGAGCTCAGTTCTCGTTCATATCTCACGTGACGAATAATCTGCGTGAAGCCTCAACAATATTGAAACTGAGTCTCGCTAGTTCTCAAGTGTATTCATTATATAGTTCTTCATTCTATGTGGTTAACCTCTATTCATATATCCCATCTCGCTGTGGGTCTTACCCCTATGCTGACTCTTCCAGCTAAGAGTCCAACAGAATAAGTAGTTCTGAGAAGATTTCCTCTTCTAGAAACCTACAGGATTCCAAAGTTCATAATCAAAAATATATAGCCTTGTTTTCTTTTCGTTCTTGTTTGTTGCTTTGCGGACCTGAGTGGCACATATTCTCATCTGAGCCACTCATTTATTCACCATTACGGGATTCCAGTATTTATCTTCTTCGTCGCGGACTCCGGTGGCACTCGATCTCATGGGAACCGGTTATCAATTCTGATTTTTTCATGCACATGTCAAGTATCCCCATATCTGCCCCAGTGTCTTCATCATTCCGAACCCTTCTCCATATGCTCCCCAGTGTTATCGTTTCAATCCAAAATCCTAATGTTCTGCAATACTGAACACACGCCATATTTCCCTACAATGGTGGGCTCATTTTTTGATTCCCTACCTGTATGAGCACATGCCCTATTTTTCTACAACTATGAGCCTCCGCCACTCAGTCAATCTTCTCTTATAGCGTGCTGATCGATCAATATCCCCATATATCGAGCTTCAATCACATCATATATTTCACATCACAAATGTCACTGCCGTGTGGGGGACACCACATCGGGGGTTCCCGAAAGTATGAAAAATCATCATCCTTTCCATCTATACACCTACATAAATTATCCATTCATGAGAGCACTCTGGTCTCGCAAATGATCCCCCGTAACGTGGACTCTGAAATAATGAGCGATTGTCTCAACTACGGGTTAAACGTACCAATACCCCTTAAAATCATCATCTTTCTCGCTAATATTCATCCATTTGAATCGGCAATTTCCTGAGGACGCACCATACTGTGGCATCAAAGATGATTCTTCCTAGCAGATTCTCTAAAATCATAGACAATTCTCTCAATTACAGATCAACCATATGAATGTTCCTAAAACATCATAATCATTGTGTATTCAAGCATATGTGCGATCAAATCTTCAAGGGCGCACTCTGGTCTCCTGTATGATTTTCCTTGTCATAGTCTTTGGGTTCATAGGTGATTCCTCCCGACCATAGGTTAACCATGTAACCATCCTTAAAAGTCTTCATCACGTATTCAACCATATAAACAATGAAACCTCCAAGGGCACACTCTGGCCTCATAAACGATTCACCTCAGCATAAAGTTCGAGATCACAGGTGATTCCCCCCACTGTTAGGTTGACCATGTAAGTATTCTCAAGAATCATCATTTTTATCATTCATTCAAGCATATAAGTTGTCAATCTTCTGAAGGCGCACTCTGGCCTCATAACTAGCAAAATCATTTTTACATACAGTGGAATCATTCTTCTTTCAGATGTCAAGAACTTGAGCTTGGCCAACTACTTTTCTTCCCCAAATTCCCTTGCAGAGTGTTATTGATATGTGTATTGTTGTTATCATGTGTGAAAGTGATCTTTTGCTTGTTACTCGTTCAACAGGAACTCGAGTATTTCCTACAGTGAAGTGTGCATTTGCCTTTTAGACGTGATGATGTTGACTCATTCAGCTTCCTTGCGTGTAATTCCCATCTCATTTAATTAGTATTATTGATTGAAACAAAGTGGTCTCAGTCATATCAGTTAATAAGAACAATTGAGAGAATTTTGCAGTTATGTATCATCTGTGTGATACGACAATTTCATGATCTGAAGTTTGCTTTGCGTGATGCATCACATCGTACCACAATTCCTTTTGTAGCTTACAAATCTGTTGTATTATGTATCCTTCTATTAGAGTTATTCAGTCCCCTCATAAACTCAACCGTAATTCTAATTACTCCCAAAATAACTCTCGTTACATTCAGTTCAATTCTCATTATTCCATACTTCAAAGTTATCGCGGAAATTATTTTTTTATCATAACTCTCGACAAAATTCACTTGAACATCCCGAAGTCATTGATCCGAGATGTTTTTATCGTATCTGCAGTAGACGAGAGTATTTTGAATCACGAATACCGTTGGCTTTGCTTTTATTTTCAGATTCAGCTCTGATTGCGGCTATATTGCCTCAAGTCGAAGATTTATTTGCATAGAACTGCTATAAGTTCCTATGGTATGAAATGAAATTCGGCTGCTGTACGAGTCACAGGTGTTATTTATCAGAAATAAACAACGTTTCGACGACTAGTTTGTCATCCTCGTCAGGTCTTCGAGAGCATTCGATAAATTCCATTCGTCATAATATCTAACTTCAATTTCTGACGAGAGTCAAGCATCATTGTGTATATAGAAATGATTCTACTATTCTAAATGTGCCTGTCTGTTGAACACGTTATACACAGCACATATGAAGTAGACACAACGATCCAATCATTATCACTTTTATTTAGACAGGGTAAGTTATACAAAGTGACACAAACAGTTAGAACAAGATGAATGAAAACTACCAGATACATTTTTCAGTTTGAACCATTGAAACTAAACAAACTAGTCGTCGAAACATTGTTTATTCTGATTAATAACACCAGTGACTCGTACAGCAGCCGAAATTTATTCCATGCCATTGAATCAACACGAGTGAAGCAACATGACCATTCTGTAAGTTCCGTCACTACACTGTTCCCGTATGAATTAATGATCCTACAGGCTTTGGATACCGTCATTCATCCCCACTATCAAATTTAATGCGGTTTTCTTCAAGAAGAGAACGATGAAGATTTCATTCTTTGTCATAACTCCCGATGGATTCCTTTGAAGATACCCGTTGCGAGCCCCGCAAACACTGATGAATAGTTTCAGTGATTCCGACTCATAGTGATATATCATTCCCTTATGGTTACTCCTATCACTCTATGAAAAAATATCGCTGGATCGTTACAGTTCAATTAATTACTTATTCGATCTCAGTACCGGAGCCTGCATCCGCAGAGTCTGGAGATTGAGTTCGATTTCATACGGGTTTGTTCTGATGCTTCTCATTTTGTTGCGTATTTTCCTGCCCGTGATCCTGTGAAAGTTGGTCACGGACCCCGTCCTGTTCAAGAAGGTCTTCTTGATCATTATTCAAATAATAGTCCTGGTTGTCACAATCCACCCTGGAATCCTTCTCGCGTTGCTTATAATCCCTAAAATTTCCATCATTCGATTTATTAGAGTCGTGGATATATATATCTTCTTGCATAGATCTTTCGTGATTGTGAGCGCGATTGACTTCATAAAAGTTATCGTTCCTACTTAAATCACCCATATAAGTATTTTTACTGCGAAAATTGCTGGCATAACCCCGGTTTTTATGGGAATCATCCCTCACAGAACCTGCTCGATTTGGAGGATTGTATCTTTGAGATGTATAATGGTTTGGAATATTTCCTACCCTTTCCGATGGGTCGATTTGACTTCTTGAGATGAATCCAGCGTTGAATGCGTTTTTCCAATCACGGCACCCATTCATATCGTGCCTCTGTTTACGGCAATAACCACAGAATTTCGAATCTCGCATTTTTTTAGAACAGTTTCCTTCATATGTCCTGGACCACGACAATACCCACACCTACTCAAAGCCTGCAGTGATCGTATGGTCGCAGATTCCTTAGAACCAGACTCACGTGCTCCAATCTTTCTTATTTTTCTCTCTAAATAGATACCGGTCATGTCCTCCAGTTGGGCACTCCCACTCCCGGAAAGTTTTGAAGAGGAAGTACTCCGCGGATTCGTTCGATTCTCGAAATCTATCGCGTTAGAAATTGCATCCCGTAGAGTTGGAGGATTTGTTGATCGGACTCAATTTCCGAGCGAGTCTGATAGTCCAGAGATAAATCGTCGGAGGGCTCCGGCATTTGAATTTGGTTCATATATTTCGCGTTCCCAATACCCGAGGATTGTATTTGTATGATATGCAATGAGCAAACGATTATGGATATATTGTATCTGCAATCCATAGTCCGCCACACTCTCTCCTAGATTTTGCTGGATTACTCTCGATTCTGCCCAGATCTCATCTGCATCTCTAAGTATAGTGTATTCAAGTTCGCGTCGGGATTGATTGTCTTCAGTTATTCCATCTGATTTGTCATAACTATCCCTAGGATAATCCTGGCTGTGAATGCCCACATCGTATGTAGTATCACTATAACTCTCTGACCCATCGCAAACTGTCTCGTCGATATCTGCATATTCAGATTTTTCCAAGTCGTCGTATGGGTCTTGTCCGCGTGAGCTTCGTTTGGTCCGGTTCTCAAACGAGGTTTTTTCGATATTACGTTCACGTGGCTTCTCGTACTTTCCGGGTTGCTCGATTTGGTTCAATTTCCTGAAATAATGCATCTCAGCGTCCAGGCTCCCGGTGAGCAGTCGGCCGGCGTTCTTATTAGATTTTACATGATGCATCTCCGTATCTTGACTGTCAGGTAGTTGTTGGCGGGCAATCCTCCACACTTCCGCATCTACGCTCTCGGTGAGCTGATCACGGAACATAGGCCTACTTATCCTATGCAATTCAGCACCGACCCTATGCGGCCGATTCCAGAAGTGCGACCCTATGTCCTCATGCATGGAGCAAGGATCCTGGCCATCCTACCTCTACGACTCAGCATCTTGGCCCCCGAATGGCCGTTGGCTGGAACTATAATCAAACCGCCTTTGCAATCCATCATCACTGACGAGAGGCCACAGGTATTCTCCTGGCATTGCATATTCAGTTAAGCCCGTAGATTTTTCAGCATCATTATCATGCGAGTTTCGCGTATCTGTGTCTCGTTTGTTAAGTATTTCTTCATTTTGTATTTGTCCGTCGTATTGCGAGGATTCCGCAGCCATTCGCTCTCCTCAGAATTGATCGTAATTTTCATTGTCAGGTATATCTCTCACGTTTACACGCGCCCCATTTGAATTATGTATCTGTTCTAGAAATCCTTTCGATTTCATCAACACGGTTATTTCCCCGTCATTAAATATTCGGACTCTGTCGTACGCATTCGACTCAGATCGCGAAGAGCAATTTCGATATGTCATTCACCTGGCTGTTGTAGCCCGTCATCTGGAGCCATGAGTGTTAGCATGATCCTTTCGGCCTTGAGATCATCCTCCACGGATCGTCTTCCAAAATATTTTTTCATATGTATAACACCGTTCACATTAGTAATGCTTAGAAGGTTAGGAGTTCCAGTGCCTCGTCCAAATTCAACGTTTGAATTATTCCCTGTTCGGGCATCAAAAAGATTCCCCATCGTGTCTTGATATTCGTTATCCCCACTATAAGAACTTATATGGATGTATAGCTGCTATTTTTTTATGACTCGTCAATTAAAGAATACAAGTTTGAGCGAGGGTAAATAATGTTTGCGAGTTTGAAAAGTATCACTATGGGGTATTTGCTGTCTGCGGGTGAGCTCGGCTCGAGCTACGTGAAATATTACTACCGGAAATTTAGTGTGGCTTCAAGGAAGTTCAGTTATGACTCGGTATAGCGTTATTGTGGTAATATGCAATGATATAGATCAATATTCGACTGTATTTGGCTTCTAGAAAATTTTTGGAAATTAAGTATGTGCCTCGCGACTCTCCCCACGAGGGACGAATTTGGGGGAATTTTGAAATCCCTTACCCAGATGCCGCGTAGACCATGAAGCAGGTAAACCAGATGAACATCCTTCCTGCCTTTTCTCGTTGTCAATGGTAGCTGTATGCGGTTAAATCAGATGAAGCGTACGCGGTTGACGCGGTGAAAAATCCCCTGAATTTTCCCACGCACTAGCCCACTCCTGACACCAGTTTGTTACGGGAATTCGTAACTCGGGTTCTTCAGTACAGCACCTGGGGAGTCCTGACTCGACAGGTAGGTAGGTAGAAATTCGGGAGTGGAACGAATACGAGGGGAATCCCTAGAGCTGCGTTTATCAATCCCGAAATACAAATACGAGAGAGAGACCTTACAACGTACTGGGGTTGATTCTATTCGAGTGGAGTCCGTCAAAGGCTGAGGTACCCGACTCAAAATGGCGTTAGAGAATAATGTGGTCAGCTCGGTAGGTGAGATCTTACTGAGAACTAGAAGCCCGCCGCGTGATTCTAGGGACAAACGTACGTGACGAGAGCTCGCGGTGTACTGCGGTTCTAAACCCAAAACGTACTCGTCGGAGTCTCGTGGTAAACTGCGAATCTAAGTCCACTGCCAGAGCTTTTGAGCTCTCTTTGTACTCTCTCAGACCCCGCGTCTCTCCTTCGTTCGTGACTGAGGAGAAACGCAGGTGAGGCGGGGCAGCGCTTTGTCCTTGCACCCCTAGTCTAGACTCGCGGACGCTACTCGCGGTTTCTCGGAGCTCCTCCTAGCTTATCAAAGACTCCGCTTCTCCGTATGCCTATACATTAAGATACATAGTATATATATATATATATAGATTACAATACAAGGCACACCTATATGTTAGAATACCAGCTACGCCTATATGGTATACGCAAACACTCCCATATGCGGAGTATACATAGAGCTAGTTGGGAACCGACTAGGTTCCTGACACTGGACAAACAATCAATATGTGAGAATGTGCCAACAGTCACTGACGGGATTCGGATCGGTGAAGTGAGCATATTGAACATTAGATTGACAGAGGTGAATAACAGCGAGAGAATTTCAATTTTGATTGATTCAAATGTTTCGGGAAAATTGCTAACCGGTCAAAAACATGATTGAAAATGTGGATTAACAGCCATTGAAACTCATTCAGGATGGACTATGCTCGGTGAGGTACCGAATCCAGAAGGAAGAAACGATGTCGTTGCTATCGCCACTTCCTTGTTTATCCATCCAAACAAGATCGAAGATCTGTGGAGTCTCGATGTGCTTGGAATAAAAAACCCGATTGAAAACAAAACCAGCAAGGATCATGAAAAAGGAGTGAGTGGAAATTCACTGAAGACAGTCTCAGTGAACAGTGAAGGCCGATATGAGATCCGTCTGCCTTGGCGAGAAAGCATCCCGCTCTGAACGACAATAAATCATCAGCTGAAAAATGGCTCCACTCAAAGCTGAGAAAGCTGCAAAATGACAGAGTTCTCGACGAGTATGCTGCTATTTTCGGCGAGTGGCTAAAGGACCGCACCATTGAGCAAGTTCCGGAAGACGATTGATTGATTGATTGATTGTTTCTTCATTGAGAGCAGGGGAAATGTTCCCATATGAGTAATTCCACGCGAAACAGACCTACGAAAGAGGGTCATGTCTCAAATTGTTTTCTAGGTTTTTCCATTCGATTCTATGATACGAAATATGAAGTTTTCACCACCCATGGGTCCCCATAAAAATTTTTCAGGTATCTGGGGCCCGTATTAATTTATCCTTTTCAACCATCTCCGATAACAAAATTTGGGTCTTTTTTCCAATAAAATTCATATTTCTCAAATCCGTTCAGAGATACAGATATGCGGTTTGCGGCATTCGAAAGGTCTTAGAAAAACCTATCGGTATCAATTTTGTAGGAAGGATTTCGAGGTCATAGGCGGCTTTCTGTGGGCGAAATAAAGCATCAATTTCTCAAAAAGCCATTTCATTCATTGCTCGAAAATTTGATAGTTGATGTGAAATGTTCTGTTCTTTCAGAAAAAAGTAGTCCCGAACATTTCTTTCGCGTCCAAAGTCCTGTTTCTGTTATTTTCTGCAAATCTATTCCCTAAGCGATTAGGAATCGTCTGTTTTCTACGCATGCACAAGAATTTCGATTCTGGAGACCAATTTCATTGGAAAACCAAGAAAATTACCTTCAGAATGACCACTTCGCGGAGTCAATTTCATCAATTGGGACCGGAGCTACAACGTATGGAAGATGAACCCTCAGCTCGGGTGCGAAAAAATAGGCTTACGTCATCCTGCATAGATTCCCTCTCAGCCCCTTCGATGATACCTCTTGAGATTTATAGTGTGAAGTCCACGATGGAAATCCGTGCAAATTGGTCGAGATCGCCTGCCATGCTTTCGATTTTGTGCAGCGTGTTTCTCTGGTTTCCCTGCGTCGAATCGACTTCGCCAAGGAGTCATTTTGGAGGAAATTGTCTGAGCTATCGAAATTGGTAAATTACGGAGTGTTAAGTGGGTGGTAAGTAACAATATAGTTACGCACAGCAGTTGAAAACATTTCTCTATTCGATCAAAAACTATCAAATGTTCAATTTTCCATAACTCACCATAAACTTACCACTCCGTAGCCTTCTCACTTCGATAGTTCAGTCAATTTCGTCAAGGGAGTAACCTCGGTACCGCGCTAGTCAAATCAATCGACTTCTTCTCAACATCGCAAATGTAACCACATGTTCGTCTTATGTGTTAATTAGATCCCAATGGACTCCCACTCTAATTTGCATAAGCATCGGATGCATGAGTTATGAGATATCGATCCCTAGATATCAGCAATTATGTCTTATTTGTGACTCATTCATGACTTCACGCTAAAGATTGACCAGAACTTCTATCCAAGCTGAATAGAGTTCAAAAAAAAGTTCGAGCACCTTCTTTGTGTAACTGTTTACAAGTGAGCGTGATAAGGACAAGAACTGATCGGTCAGTCTTTTATAGTTCAACGATCAACACGATGCCCCATAAGATACCGTGCTTAACCTCTAAAAATATTCATGCTGATGGTTTGACTCAGAGGTAGCCGAGGCTCGTGAAATTTTTACTGTATCTATTTGATATGAAAATACACCTCTCCGCCAAGTTTGATCGAAATCTGATCGGTAAATCTTCTACCGAGGTTACTCCCTTAAAAATGACCCTTTGACGAAGCCGATCTGGTGCAGGGAAACCAGACAAAAACGCTGGACAACATAAACAGAATCACAGACGGTCTTGACAATTTTGCACGGATTTCCACCTCCGACTCCACCTCATTCGAAATCATCCATTACTCCTGTCCCTTCGCATGGAATTGAAATTTATCAGTGGTCATTTTGTAGGGAATTGCACAGGCTATCGATTGAAAATATCACCAGGAAACCGAGAAAAAATCACGCATGCGCAGGGGGATTCAAAGAATACGTTGAAAAGTGATTTTATAACTGTACTTCTGCTGTTCTGGTCCAGTTCTGACCCTGAAATCAAACTGAAAGTAATCGCTCAACGCGTGGAAAAATTCCCCGAAGCTACCCAATCAATGCTGACCCGGTCAGTTTGCTCCATTCTACTTGGATTGCAAGGGCTTGCCAAGTAAAGCTGACAAATTTTGTCGAATGACCTCTCAAAACTGCAAAAAAATCGGAAATACATGTCAGAATGGGCAGCATATAGGCTACCTCTAAAAATCTGAGGGAAATCTCTTTGATCTAGTTTCATCTTGGAATTGAAATATCCACATGTATGCGAAAGATCCAGGGGGTCGGGGAATAAGTGTCACACTAGTGAACACTCATCAAGTACAGAATCTGGATAATGAAGTAAACGAGCGTCTGCTGCAGTCTGCTAGTTATATCTTGCGTTCGGCGATCACTCCCGATATTTACTCATTACAAAGTGAGTATACATTGTTCACCGTGGTTTACCGACACGTGTCCGCGAATACAGAAAGAGGCATTCACACCGATTGTGGTCGAGATCGGAACCAAGTCGAGGATCTCGAGATGAGTTGGTCGATCGACGATCGATTCGAGTGTCTTGACGCGGTTGAAATCTCGACGCGAAGAAATTGGAGAGGATCGAAATTTGCGAGTGAGATATTCAAGTTCTGAACGCTTTCAGAGGAGAATGACTCGAGATTACTCGTGTTTATGACCAAAATAACGGGTTAAGGCGGATTGAGGCCTCCTTGAACCCAGGAAAGCACGAACGTAATAAGTTCGTAAAAATGTGTGAAGTTAAAACGGCCCAACTCAGCTTATACAAGGCATGGTGGCCTTGCGCACTCTCTCTTTTTTTTTCTTTTTAAGGTGGTTGTAGGGCAAATACGCTGCGACGTACGAAGGAGAGGCACCGGTCAGCCAAACACGGCTGGCCAGCACCTCTCCAACAGTTCCGGGCTGGAATCCGCATCGATACGGCCATCCGAACAGGGTAAACCCTCTCTTCCTTCTCCGTTGGCGCCGGCCATTGGACAAGGAAGAGATCCATCAACTTATCAATCCGGCCCCGGCACCGCGTGAGCATTACTTCAGGGCCAGCAGCGTCTCGCATTCAGGATCGAGCGTCTCTCTTCTCGCGACTCGCAGGTGTTGTTTCTCCTTCTTCGATCTTCTTCCATCTCTTCATTCTTTCTTTCTTCTCTCTTCTTTCTTCAATCTTCGATCTTCTCTCTTCTTTCTCCCCTCTCCAGTGCATCATGTTCCTCCTGGAACCATTTAGACCTCTTCTGCTTGAATTCGCAGACTCACTGTAATTCGCCTGCTTCGAGGCGCCTCACTTCCCTCTCTTTCTCCTCCTTACGGGCCATCACCAGCTTGATGTATCCGGTGACTCTATCCCATGTCTCCTGGTTGCGGAGCAAGTACGGGGCGAGATTCTCAGGTGTTGATTGAGCACCAAGCCATCCATCCAACTCGGCGCTCTCTTCGGGTGTCGTTGCACGTGAACAGGGCATGTTCAGCGTCATCCCAGTTGTCCCCGCATGACTGACATGCTGGGGATGTCCTCTTCTTGAAACGGGTCAGATAGGCACCGAAGCAACCGTGGTCACTCAGTGCTTGCGTCGTCCAGTAATCTATCTCTCCGTGGGTGCGTTCCACCCACTTGGCTACGTCGCGGATCAGCCGATGCGTCCATCTGCCATCTGCAAATGGCAAATCCCACTCAGTTTGCCACTGCTCAAGGGTGATTTCCTTCTCGTTGTCGCGGATGATCTCCTTCATCGTTGGAGTGAGCACTCGTTCGGCTCCGATCACTTTTTGCGGATCCCAGATCCTCACTCGCTCCGCGACGAGCAAGTGGATGGGTAGCATCCCGGCCAACACGCAAGCTGCGTCTCCTGACACGGTGCGGTAGGCACGAATGCTCCTCAGAGCCGCTCTCCAGTGGACAGGCCCCATCTTCTCCTCGATGACGGCCTTCTCTACTCTCTTCCCTCGCACGGGTGCACCGTAGAGCATGATGGAAGCACTCACGGTGTTGAGCAGCCTGCGCCTCTTCTGTTTCGGTCCTCCGATGTTCGGCATCAGCCGCTGAAGCGCCGCACCGACCCTGCTCGCCTTCTGGGCGGCCTCACGGATAAGCTCCTTGAACGACCACTTGTCGTCAAGCCATACGCCGAGGTATTCCAGCTCTGTCTTGCGTGGGATGTCTTCCCCGTTGATGTAAAAACGGGGTAAGTTAAACTTCCTGCGTCTTGTGACCACGATCGCTTCGCGTTTCTTAACAACAAGCTCCAGGAGCCTGCTGATCATCCACTCGTAGACTCGGGCCAGCACCTCGTTTGCGCGTCTACCCGAGGGTTCCTCGCTGTTGGCCCTGACTATGAGTCCCGCGTCGTCCGTGAAAGCCACTAATATCACTCCTTCTGTCAGTTCGATAGACAGTAAACTGTCGCACTGGGTGTTCGAGTTGAACGGCCCGGAAACCGATCCCTGTCCAATTCTGGCGGACAGTTCCCGAATCTCTTGTCCTCGTCGGTGTCGCACACGAGGATCCTGTTCCGCAGGTAGTCACTCGTGACGGATATTAGATAGGGGGCACTTTATCTGCTTGGGATTGATAGACTCGCTCCCAGCTCGCGCAGTTGAACGCGTTCTCTATGTCAAACGCAATGATGGCACAGAATCCTCCTCTTCCTCGGAATGGGTTCCCTACCGACGCTTAAACCGGTTTTGGACCTCCTCGATTGCGTGCACAGTGCTTCGTCCCTTCCGGTGCCCGAACTGCATTGGTGATTGCCCGCCGCTCTCCTCGTAGGCTTCCTCCACCCTGTTGAGCACCATCCTCTCGTACATTCGCCCGATATTGTCGAGCATGCTGAGAGGGCGTTGACCTCCTTGACCTTTAGGTATCAAGACCAGCTTCTGGCGTTTCCACTTATCCAGGAAAGTTCCCGCGCTCAGACAGATGTTGAAGGGGTCGAGGAGTAAATCTGGCTTGTATTTGAAGACCAGTTCCAAAACTTCGTTTGGAATGCCGTCCAGGCCTGGGGCCTTGCCGTTTGGCAGCCTCTTCGCCGCTATGAGTAGCTCTTGCGTAGTGAAGAGCGGGATGGAGTCGTCGCTCTTCGGAGGGAATGTGACTCTAGGTTCTCCTGCTGGGAAGAGGTCTTCCACGATGCTGCGCAAGGTAGCTGCATCGGTCGGTGCTGGTTTGCCCCTCCGGAGTCGGCCCTTTTTAAGACCATGTTACATACGCGGAACGGTTTTCGCGTATCACCCGACCCAGGCTTGGGTTTCCCGGAAAACTCAATCGAATTCCCCTTATAGAAAATTCTGCACTCTGCAACTTCTGGGAAAGTTCCGGGCAGGTGACACATAATCGCGCTCGTCAAGCAAACCTCGTGACGTTCCTGATCTCCAATTCTGCTAGTTATACTCCTTGGCTCTCCTTATTTTTCGTGCGCGCAATGATTTTAATGTGATGCCCTGATATACTCCTGTTCAGTTTTTCTCGTGTTGAGACGTAGATATCACCTGGATTGCCGATGTGGATCAGGCGATACGGTCATTGTTTATCTCTGCGATTCCACGTACTTGACTTTCCTAGCAGTCATCCCGCGTAGCTTTCAACAATTTCCGATTAGCTGGTGCGATAGTAGAAATTTGATTTCTGGGTGATGACGCGTCTGGCAGAGCTGTGACACTGTGGATGAACGAGGAGTGATGCACCCTTTTCTGTGTGAGTCGTTGCAATTCCTTCCAAAGATCTCACCCCGCATTGATCCGATCGATTCAGTTTGACTGATCGATCGATTGATTCGATCGATCAGTTCCGCTCTGAATGGAGTTCCTGTTGGATCTGATTGCACCTTAGCAGGGAATTCGTGTCATCATCGTGAACTTCCGACGGGATCCGTGTGTAGTTATGAAGGAGCTAGTTCATTTTACGATCAAATAGGTTTTGTAGCGTGCAGTACGAATCTGGAGCCGTGAAAATGTCCTTGAGATACTGCTTTTCTATCTTCGGAGAGTCTTGTGCTTTCAATCGTGCCGCCTGTAAAAATTTTCGCGAAAGATCTTTCCGCAGGTCAGATTTTTTTCCACCGTGTAGTACCGAAGCGTGGACCAAACGGTCAGGGGTCACAGACGACGAGCGAGCACACAATTTCCGCTGCAGGCACTGGTACTGAAGCAGCTGTAATCACCCTTCAGTTCATTTGCCCTCATCCAAACACACCTAGAGGTGCTGACCCATCCCCTCAGCTTCTGTGACGTGTAGTGCAGTCTACCTACATATTTGCATCTGCATAGAATGCTGCAGTGTTACACTCAATGATTGTGAAAGGAGAGGATGAGTAGATCACGAGGGTAGAAAGTGTAACCGAAAATGGTGTAGAAAGCAGGTTTTTATCATGGGTCAAAGGTTCAAAAACAGGATTTTTTGCGATTCTGTACTCGAGTGTTGATCGTATCGGAAAATGTTCCAGGAAGAAGCTGTAGCACTTGCCAAAATAAAAAGAACGAGCTGGAGTCCGATGATCTATTGATTCGCGGAGAATGTACTTTGCAGCTCTTTTGATGCACAAGATCATGCACATGGGTGAACCTGGCTACCTTGCTGCAATGTTCACCAGGTACCAATCCGGGCGCCCCCAGCGTGGTGGGGCAGGAGCACAGGAACTCAAAGTTCCGAGAATGCGTCTCGACTATGGCCTAAGATCATGTCAAAGGCAATGCGCACGCTTTTGGAACTTCCTTCCCCCGGTTTTTCGGCATGTGAAAGAAGTTTCCGTGTTTAAAGAGGCAGTGAAGGAATTTTTGAGAACCCCTCTCCCACGAGGGTTGATGGGGACATTGTGCAATTTTTCGATCTTTCAGGGCACTCTTATATATCAAATTGAGTGATTTTCTTGTTTTTGGTTCAAGTCTTCCGGTCGCCCAATTGTTATGTGAACTATGATTATTACTACTAAACTATTATAACTATTCATTTCTAATCCATGCCATTAATGATCTCGTCTGTGAAAAAGAATGATTCAAGTTATTTTTTATCAAAGGACTAGTCACAACTGTGATTATGAATCCTTGACCAGAATGCTATTATTAGATATGTATATGTACACGAATCGTATGAATGATTGATTTTTTGCCTTAGGGCGAATAAAATAGTATATTATGATACAAGGACGCAAACGATGGTCCTTGCACTTCGAGTGACTTTTTTAGGTCCGAGTCTCCAGCTCGTTCTCTTTGTTTTTGGAAGCGCTACAACTTTCATATGAAATATTTTCCGATCCGATCAACACTCGAGCACAGAATCGCAGAAAAAACTGTTGTTGGACCTTTGACCCATGGTAAGAACCTGCCTCTTCCAGCAATTTTGGTCACACTTTCTACCTTCGTGGTCGATTTCGCGATCGACTCATCGCCCTTTTTCAGAAACACAAGGTTTGACACTGTAGTATTTCATGAAATCTCCTTTGGGTATGTCATAGTTAGACCGGACTACTAGTGTAGTGTAACTTGGGAACTGTGGCTGGAAAATGAGTAGCCCAAGAGTAACCTCTGTGAAACTGCATCGTGCAATGCTGTTGCATTGCTCCAGTGCAGCTACTCTCTAATGATTCGTATGTTACAGATCCAGAATGCAGCTTATCTCATGCCTCCGCAAGCACTATCTGGTAAGTTCTGATTCTGGACTAGATTCGTAGATATTACTGGATGTTGACGAGATACACATTCACGCCGAATTTTCACACATATTCCATTCGTTCTAGGCGAATATTTTCCCAGTTGTGCGAATATTCTCAGGATGCCTCCAGAATTCTTTGATACTGTATGTAGAGAATGAGCAGCTGACGCCTTCACTGAAAATGTATCCAAGACCCCCCGAGACCTCTCATATGCTCTCTCCCCCGAAATCAGTGAAAATCGCTCCCAACCACTGATTTGCAGTGCAGATGCACTGATTCACAGTGAAATTCACTGCAAAACAGTGAGTTGGGAACGATTTTCACTGATTCCGGCGGAGAGAGTGAGTCTTCGGCAAGCATCTATTGCGGTATAGTCAATTCATCCAATCAGTACTCGAATATTTATAAGGACAACCACATTTTCCAAACTGGCACGCGCTGAGCATACTTGCGTCGGCTTTTAATCAGGAATAATCGTCATACCAGTGCCAACACGAAAACAAAAACTCTCGAAGTGCTTGGGCAGATACGATTCCACCAAGTGTACTTCACCATATCCAATTCGAGGTGCGTGGCGACAGACACGCCGCCCTGTCGGGCTCTGCCGCAAGCTGTCTCGGTGCCAACAGCCGATCGGTTCGAAATGGTTTACCACAGCGCGGGCTGGCGCGGACCCGGCAGTTTGCATACGAGGCTGAGTTTTTATATCAAAATTATGAATGACAGCAATATTGAATATCTTACCTAGTGAATTTCAGTGATTTAGCTCCATATGAAGGGTTGGGTATGCGGAGATGCATTACTGAATATGAGGTGGCGGATCCGGATCATATAATGTACACATTCCGCATATCCGACCCTCTAAAAGTCGCCAAATCACTGAAATTCACCAGGTAAGACATTCAATATTGCTGTTATCCGTAAGTTTGATGTAAAAACTCGGCCGCGTATGCACACTGCCGGGTCCGCGCCAGCCCACGCTGCGGTAAACCATTTCGAACCGATCAGCTGTTGGCACCGAGACAGCTTGCGGCAGAGCCCGATAGGGCGGCGTGGCTGTCGCCACGCACCTCGAATTATAAGCATCACGATTCTCCAGACAATTCTACGATCCTCGCTTCCAATAGATTTTTCCCCGATTGAAGATTTCCAACACGCTGCGTGGATTGCAAAATGGAAGAGTTACAAATGCGCTCATTTTGCCTCCATATGGAATGGGAGTGAAACCAATTCATCTTTCGGAGTTCTTGTCTCCTTGATCTCAACTGGATTTCGCCCCCTCGCTAAACAACGGATATAGATATGTGGCGTTCCCAGACCCGCCGGGTTTCTCGGGAGAACTTCAGGGGTCTTTCGGGTCCATTGAAGCCCATTGCCACGGTAATCCGCCTCTCTGTCCACAGATCCATACCACCGGTTTCTCTCAGTTCAGGAGCTTGATCTGTGGGGAAAGTCCGTGGTTAGGTTTGTAGACTGCGTGGCGGGGCGTTTCTAGGTGTAGTTTGTGCCTATTGGAACATGAGTTCCTATGAGATTCGCTCACCACACGTATGCTCATAACCAAGTCCGGGTGGTGGTGGGGTTGGGGGTAGAAGTTCGAGGTCCCTGACTGCATCACAACAGTCATGCCAGATAGCCCGGTCCTAAGCTTTTCCTTTCCACACCGTGGGGTTTCTTTTTGTTTCTTTCATGCCATAATGGATATTATTCTCCCATCTAACTCTTGGTCTCCCTCGCTTTCTTCGTGTTATTGGTGTTTAGTCTAGGATTTTACGAGCTGTTCTTTCCTCCCTAATTTTCGCGACGTGTCCCGCCCATTGTACTTGACTCTTTTTATCACCCTGACAATGTCGGGGTCGCGATAGAGTTCTCTCAATCCCTGATTCTACCTGGGCCTCCAGGTTCCCGATTTTTCGTCTATTTCTCCTACCAAGAATAGTCCTGAGGACTTCATTCCCAAATGTTCTGAATTTTGCTTCATCTCGTATTGTCATGGACCAGGTGGCGCATCCATAGAGAACGACCGGTTGTATCATGGCTTTGTATATTCTCAGTTTGGTGTCGCGTGAGAGCTCCTTGTCTCTGGGTAATTTTTGTAGTGACTTGAAGCATTTGAGGCCTGCGCTTATTCGAATGTTGAGTTCGGTTCGTATGTTGTTGTCGTGAGTAGTTGTGGATCCGAGGTATTCGAAGTTTGATACTGATTCGAAAGAGAGATTTCCTACGCGAAGGGGTTCTGTGTCTTGGTCAGTTTTATTTCTATCTACTCCCATGTGTTGGGTTTTCGCTTCGTTCACTCCGAGTCCCACCTCCGCCGCTCTTTTAATGAGGATTCCTGCGTTTCTCACCACGTCCTCTTTAGTGTCGCCCACCAGAACTAAGTCGTCCGCGTAACCTAGCAACTTGATGATTTCATTGGATTGGATTCAAAGTCCATGGTTGCTGCGGGCAGAACGTCTCACTACGTATTATAGTACAAAATTGGAAAGCGGTGGGGATATTGCATCACCCTGTTTGAGCCCACTAACTATTCTGAAGGGATTCAATAGCTCCTCGCCAATATTACTTGTCCCGTGGTGCCATCCAATGTCATTGCGATTATTTTTACTAGCTCATCTGGTAGCCCTAATAGACGCAAGACTGAGAGCATTTTGGATCTTATAATCGAGTCGTTCGCTTTTTTGAAGTCGACGAAGAGGTGATGTACCGGTTCTCCCCATTCCCATTTCTTTTCGCCGATTTGACGGAGTGTGAATATTTGATCCGTTGTTGATCGGTTTGGCCAAAATCCACACTGGTAGTCGCCAATTATTTCCTTTGTGGATGGCGTTAGTTCGTCGATGATAATGTTAGATAGGATTTTGTAGCACACGGCTGATAATGATAGGCCTCTATGATTGTTGCATACTGTTTCGTCACCTTCTTTCAGGATTGGAATAATGATGGACTTGTTCTAATCTTTTGGTATTTTTTTGCATCGCAGTGAGTGTAATGAGTTCGTGAATCTTTTTCATTGAATCGATTCCTCCATGCTTGAAGAGCTCTGGAGGTAGGCCATCTGCTCCTGGGGCTGTATTGTTCTTTAGTTTGAGAATGGCTTTGGATACTCCAGAAGATGATGGGCATGGAAAGTCTTGTTCTACCGTGTAGATTTCGGGTGGTATTTCCGAGTTGGTTGAAGTGACATTAAGGAGGTACGGATACCTGCACTAAAAGCGATATCTTTGGCACCTTCAGATTAACGGCCATCTCCCAGGAGGCATTCGAAGGGTGATAGATAATTTGATAGAATTGTTTTCCTCGAAAATTGTTCTGACCCGGATCAATACTCAACGTTAGTTGATATCAAACAATCAGGAATTTTCCCACTTGATCATCGGTCAGTGATCACCAGGGAAGCTTTGAATGCAAGAAATTACTCACGGTACCCTATACAGCTCTCTATGATCTTCATGACCTTCTTTGTGAATATTGCTCGAGGTTTTTCCTCAGCCGAGTCTTGGATGACGAAAGAGGAAGACGTTTGAGCGTGTTCAAGGTATTGGAGATGAATGAAAACTCATAATACATTCTTCTGACTCGAAATTTTCTGAGATCCTTGTGATTTTAGTCAGCTGTGTCCCGGTACGTGCTGGGGAGGAGCTCCATTTAATTCGATAAGGGAAGTCATCACAATACAGTCATTTTTACTAATCGAATTAGTCTGAAGAAAAATCAGATGATCATGGTGAGATTCAAAAGTTGGGATTGTGAATGTTGACTAGATAACTGTGTATGGAGTGACACGAGCCAAAAAAATTGACTCTCATCAATGATTGATGAGTAATTACGAGGAGAGATGTTCATGACATTCTATTGATATCAAGGCCTGATGAGGATAGCGAAGTCTATCGAAACGTTGTCTTAAATAAACAACAATTGACTCGCAAATATACTCCCAATACGCGTGAACTCCTCTGATGATGGCTCGTGACTTGGGTGAGTAATAAATCGTAGAGTAATGTTGTGAAGAGAGAATGAAGAGGGAGTTGCAAGATCATCCGAGAATCATCATGCTCTCATCATCCACCTACGAAAAGCGGGATGGATCTTCAAATTCAAATCGCGATCGCAGAGATGGAATTCAGATTAATAAAACTCAGAAATTTGGTGGATTCTTGTCATAAGAATCCATCCCTCAGTTCTCTACGTAGTAGCTATTTGGCACACATGAAGTTATAATAGCCTATCAAAGTCTGAACTCCCTCACGGTCCGCTTGGAACGACTTCAACCCAAAGGTGCTTGCGCATCGGGAATTCCTTGACTCTTCTGAAATAAATAATAGATGGAAGATTTTCCCGTGAGAATGGAAAGAATCGATGGAGGGCTTTTCGAGAAAAGTGAGATCGACGATTCTCCCATTCAATCCCATGGAATTTTCCCCGTTGAACCACATATGAGCTCCTCGCGATCCCAACTCTAAGTCACTACATATTTTCTCAATGTAATATGTAATTTGGCTCAACTTCAAGAGTATCGGGAGAACTTTAAGATCAGCTGGAGGGAGTTGAATTTCGATAATGTAGAGCTGACATATCCCATTAATATCTCATTCCTGAAGAGGTAATTTCAACGAATCAAAGCTTTTTGAGAAAAATCATAACCTGAGAAGGTATTTTATTTGTTCCGAGCATGAAAAGAGTCGGAGTTGAAAAGTTTGATATCAAATCATTTATGATAAGATTTGGAAGTTTTCACCACTGTATCTCAAACATGGGATGTTAGAGCTCCCCTACTCTGCGTTATGAATGTTGCATATGGGCAAATCTCAGAATTCGGCCCACTTTCGTTGAAAAATTTGGGAATTTTCAATATAGCAGGACATACCCGGAAAATTCCTTTTGGGTGAAAAAGTACTCAAACAATAATAAAATAGTCGCGTAAATCATTTTGTCACTTTGCCGCGCACTCGCGGTCGAATAAGGAATAATCCTATGCATTTAAATGGGGCGTGTTTAAAAACAACAAAAAAGAGAAAGACTCCACTTGTTCGCCAGGGCTGGAAGCGAACGCACAAGATTTGAGTCGCTTCTGTGTCGGTATTTCTTTTGTTGATGATCAAGAAAATAAAAAGCGCAAGTAACAAAAATTACGAGCCATCTACGAGTATCTTCCTTGGTTTGATCGAGAACATCTGGCGAGCGTGACAGGACAGCTGTAATTGACTACGGGAGACTCAAAAAAGAACAAGGAAGAGGTATATTCGAGACCAGATCCAGCTCGTCGTATCAAGGAGGGCCCGCAATTGATTTTCTCCAAAAGTGGTTTTGAGTTCACATTTATTGTTAGTCATAACTTTGTGCTTGATATGGGGCCCCAACGCGTATAGATTTTGTCATACTTGTATTCTGTGTATGTAATCGCGTTAACCTCGAAACAAAGGCTCACTACTTAATCATCAAAATAGGTTGTGTGAACGATTCCTGTGGGCTGGATCAGCGGTGATTTGGCAGCATGCCACGGGCCGCACGTCGGCGAAGGATACGTCCTCCGGCCGATCTCGCGGCACGCCGTCCGGGCCGCCCACAAGCTGCATGCGGCGTAGTACCCGCCGCACCCATCAACGCTGTCGAGAAAGCTGTCGACGATCATGCTCTAGTGGTACCAGTCCCGGCGCGCCTCCCGGGTCGTCCACCAGCTGTATGTGGCGTAGTACCCGCCGCACCCGTCAACGCTGTCGATAAAGCTGTCGACGCTCATGCTGCAGCAGTACCAGTCCCGGCGCGCCGCCCGCGCCGTCCACCTGCTGCACGCGGCGTAGTAGCCGCCGCACCCGTTAACGCTGTCGAGGAACCTGTCGACGCTCATGCTGCAGCGGTACCAGACCCGGCGCGCCGCCCGCGCCATCCACCAGCTGCACGTGGCGTAGCTCTCGCCGCGCTTGGAGATGCTGCCGATGTTCTTCCAACACGCCACCGTAACCGTCAGTCGGCCGCGCGCACCGCAAATCTCGACGAATCTGGCGGAAATGCCGCTCGCCCTGTCGCAGTACGTCCAACGGGCCGACCTGGCCGTCAACCAATTCCTCGCATTGCACCAGTAAATGTACCCATTGCTGTCAATGATGCTTCTGCTGCACCAATACGCCGTGTTCGTCGCAGGGAACACCAGCCAGCCGCGAGCATCGGCACTTCTTTTACAGCTCCGAGTACACAACGCAACGTTCGGCATGCATCATCTGCTTCAGTTGAACGTCCAACAAAGCGCCCACGTGAGAATTTACCGCGTGATAATGACGATGAGTCAGGAAATTCTCTCAGTAGCGAAGATGATGAGCCTCACTTTCTATTAGAGTCAAGTCATATGCCATTAGCAGATAGTACCAATTTCCATTCAAACTTGAGACAAGATCATTGTTCTGATGCGATTAACCGGTTAGCTAATATTTTGAGTGATACACTTTCACAAAGTTTACTGAATAATAGCATGAATAATCGCGAGAATATGAGACGCCTTCCAGAATTTTCTCGCAGTCCTGCCGACTGGTTGCACTTTAAACAAGCGTTCAAATCAATAGCAGATTCCAATCAATGTGACGATACTGTGATGACTAATGGTTTCTTTGAGAGGTGAGGCTCGCCGAAGTGTTACAGCTCTTTTCGCCGCGGGTAGCTCAGCTAACGAAATAATTGATACCTTAGAATTACGATTTGGAAACATAGATTTGATTCTGAATGACGTTGTTAACGGAATCAAAGATTTACCTGACATTGACTCTGGAAAAATAACCCTCATAGATTTTGCCACCAAGTTAAAGAAGGCAGTCGTTGCAATCAATTCATTAAATGATACAGGGTATCTTTCTAGTCCCGAATTCTCGAAGCAGATTTTGAGGGAAATTCCAATCAGAATGCATCAAGATTATGCAAGATATGTACATACAGAAGGACTCTTGACACCTGTAGAAAATTTAGCCAATTTCATGATTCGTGAAGCTGAAATTGCTATGAAAGCTGGAATTATGAATTTGGATCATCCATCGGATTCTTATAGATCATCGAGCAGTAGAATTTTTAGATACTCTCGTTCACGAAGACTCAGTCATCGAGTCAAAGATCTATTTTATCGACCAGTGCTAGTGAAATTGAACAATCAAGTTCCCGACAGATTGATAATGTAACATGTTTGTTTTGTAAACGCAATCATGTGATCCAAATTTGTCGTGGATTTGCTACAGAACCAATGCGTGAGCGCTGGAATATAGCAAAACGATTGCATTTATGTTTCAAATGTTTAAGAAACGATCACACTCGAAAGGACTGTACTGTCGTGAATCCATGTAATCAGTGCAATCGCAATCATCACGCACTCCTCCATTTTGTTCCAAGATCTGAGCTCGACGAAAAATTCAAACTCGATAATGATTCCACAAAACAAGGTGTCACTAGAATTCCCGTAACTCCCAGAAATTCCATAATACCAAGGACCCCTGCATTACCATCTAAAGATAATGACATTGAAGTCATTGGGCCCTTGCATCGAATTACTCCAAAGCAAAAATGACTAGAGGAGGTAGTACTCCTGAGAGTTATTCCTGTGCTAGTTGTTGGTAAATCTTCTAGGTTAGCTTACGCGTTACTCAACGGAGGAGCCGCCGTTACAAATGTGAATGAACAACTAGCTCATGAGATCAACGCTGAAATAAGCCTTTGTTCTAGATTAGCTCTCCGGGTTGTTGGTCAGTATGATCCAATAACAGTTTGTAATAGGAAAACGTCATTCAATATCAACACTGCCACTGCTTCTTGCAATTTAAAAAACCTTATAGTCGTCGAAAATCTGTCTCTATCAAGACATGCTCTGTCGTTAGAGCTTTCCAACCTATGCTATCAGAAAACCGGGATTCGAGTTGATCCTTACAAGGCTATCCCAGACATCATTATTGTTCAAGATAACATTAATTTGATTGTGGTGCGGGAAATCATTGAATTAGTTGGTGATAATTTTTTAGTGTCTCGGTGTACTCTAGGTTGGTTTATACACGGGTGAATCACCAGGGATAGTTCGATAGATTTTACCGCAGTAAATTGTTTCACAAGTGAATATTCATCCAACTTTGATACACGCTCGGAAAATGATAAATACCCTCTGGAACTTGAGATTTTGGGCACGGATGTTCCAAATAAAATTAGCTCTGATGACGAGAAAGCCTTAGAAATTCTCGATCGAACAAGCAAACGTGTCAATGGGTCTCGGCAAGTAGGGTTACCATGGAAAGGAGTACTCGATCAAATTCCAAACAGCAGATCAACAGCTCTTAACCGTTTCCTACTCTTGGAGAAAAAGTTCAGGCGCGACACAGAATTTGCTGTTTTGTATCGAAGAGAAATACATCGTCTATTAGAATAGGAATTCGAGATTAAAGCTTCTGGACCACCCATGAGGATGCACTGGTATCTCCCGCACTTCGGAGTTCAAAGTCCAAACAAACCCGGGAAATTGCGCTTTGTTTTTGATGGTACTAGTAAGTCCGGTGGGGTCAGCTTCAATGATTTAATGTTGGAAGGACCTGATCTTTTAAAGCCGTTAATTGGCGTGTGGATGTGATTTCGGCAAAAACCAGTAGCAGTAGTAGCTGATTTGAAGGACATGTATCTCAAAATTAAGATCATTATTGATGATCATGATGCTCAGAGATTTCTTTGGCGAGATCACGAGACTGATGAAATCGTAGAGTATGTTGTGACTTCGGTATTCTTCGGCTCAATTTCTTCTCCATGTCAAGCTCTTCATATTAAAGATAAGAACGCTGATCAATTTGTATCTATCTATCCAAAGGCTGTGAAAAATTTGAAAGAAAATTCTTACATGGATGATTACCTTGACAGTTTTGATACGGTTGAAGAAGCAAAAGAAAGAATAGTGCAAGTCAAAGGAATTCATCAAGCTGCCAATTGGGAGATACATGGATGGGCAAGCGATGAGTCTAGCGTAGTTGAGGAATTGATTGCTCCCGGGAGTGATATCACTTTCATGAATTTGTCACAATCCTATAGTGAAGAACGAGTCCTCGGTATTCATTAGTTATTACATTCCGATGAACTTCATTTCAAATTTAATGGAAATAAGATCAGTCTTGCAATTCGAAATGGAGTACAGATTCCTAGTAGACGTGAATGTCTAAGTATCATAATGAAAATTTATGACCCATTGGGCTTGATTTCTCTCTTTACAATACACGGACGGGTTGTGCTGAGAATTGTGCATGCAAGTGGTGTGGGCTGAGATGAAAAGATTCATGATGAAGATTTTGTTCGGTGGAAAAATTGGGCGAATGATATGAAACACGTAGAAGCATGTAGAATCCCACGGTGCTACTAAGTCAAAAACAATCGGTCAATTTCATTTGAAATTCACATATTTTGTAATGCAGATCAGAATGCTTACGGTCCAGTCGCGTATTGGCGGATCGTTTTGTCGGATGGAACAATTCACACAACAATTAGTCTCTCAAAAAGCCGACTAGCTCCAAAAGAGTCCCAAACGAGTGATCGTTTAGAGTTATAATAAGCAGCTATTCTTTCTGTACGGTTAGCAACTCTCATATCTCAAGATCACGAGTTCCAAATATCTCGCCGCGTTTTCTGGACTAGTTCTCAAATTACGTTGAATCGGCTAAAGTCTGATCCTGAACGGCTAGATGTCTTTGTTCGTAATCGCATTACGGAGATCAAAGAAAAATCGCGTATTGATGAATGGAACTGGATTCAAGATTCAGAAAATCCTGCTAGTCAATCACTTAGGTGGAGACCAGGAGTCCTAGAATCTAGCAGTCCGTGGCTTGTGGGTCCATCATTCCTTAGAACTGACGAAGAGTCGTGGCCAGTCGAGAATTGCTCATTACCATTGAACTCTGTTGATGTTCGTGAAGATTTAGTGTCAGCAACGATCATCGTCGCAGATAGAAAGTTACTTACTTATCTCCCCAATTACACACACTTTTCGTCATGGTTGGGTTTGATAAAAGCAACTCTTTTCGTGATTAAAGCTCATGATCTTTGGATTAATAACAGAATCGATTACACAGATCTTGAACGACGAGATTACGCAGAAAAACTCTGGATTCGTTATATCCAAGAATCTTCATTTGAAAAAGAGATGAAATTATTGTCAAATGCTGAAAACTTGTCCAAAGACTCGAAAATAGCATCTCTGACTCCGATTCTTGATGAGCAGAGTTTGCTGCGTGTAAGGGGCCGGATAGAATTTTTACCCCGAAGCACCATCAAATTCCAACCATTGATTCTAGATGCATCCCACCCGGTTACTCAGCTCTTAATTACACATTATCACGAGAAAGCCTTCCACAAGAATCAAGAAATGATTCTTAATGAATTGCGAAAAGACTACTGAATTCTGAATGTACGGAGATATCTTCGTTCGGTAGTGAATAGATGTGCAGTGTGTCGCCTTTTACGAGGGAATCCTTACATCCCTCAAATGGCAAATTTGCCTCAAGTTCGGTTAGGTTATCGTTTCCGACCTTTTATCTACTATGGTTTGGATTATTTTGGACCTATAATTGTAAAAGTAGGACGTAGACACGAAAAGCGATGGGGGGGGGGGCGTTATTCACGTGCTTAACGACTCGTGCTGCTCACATCGAATTAGCTAACTCTCTTAGTACAGATTCAGCTACCATGGCTGTTTCGAGATTCGCAAGTAGTCGTGGTTTCCCACTCATAATCTTTTCGGACAATGCAACCTGTTTCCGTGGAGCTAGCCAAGAACTCGAGAATGTTGTTTCATCTTTAGACAAGAAAAAACAGTCATCTTTCACATTAGTTAATGGGTTCCAATGGAGATTTAATCCACCATCCGCGTCTCACATGGGGGGAGCATGGGAAAGGTTGATTAGGTCCGTGAAAGGATGGTTGACAAGTATTTTTAAAGGGCATACTCCAACTGAAGAAGTATTGAGGACAGTTCTGAAAGAGATCGAACACTCGATAAATTCTAGACCGCTTACTCATGTTTCTGCTGATCCAGACGATCTCGAAGCCCTAACGCCGAATCACTTTCTGATTGGCTCAACTTCCGGTTCTACTCGCTCAGTTCATTATTATATTAAGACGATTGATCTCAAAAAGCAATGGCATTTATCTCAGCAGTTAGCCGATGCTTTCTGGAATCGTTGGCTCCGGGAGTATCTATCTACTCTAGTCCCCAGAAAGAAATGGTTTCATTCACAAGAACCATTAATGGTTCATAATTTCGTACTAGTAATGGAAAATAAATTGCCAAGGAATGGATGGAGGAAAGGTGTTGTTGTTGAAGTTCATCCTAGTAAAGATGGTAATATACGCGTTGTTGATATAAGAATCGCAAACGAAGTATTGAGCCGTCCTAGTCATAAGTTGATCAAATTTGCGAGGGTGTAAAATGCATATTTTACATGGGGGGGGGGGTGGGGGGAATGTTCCCGTTCAAAATAATATTCAGCTTGTTAATTATTCGACAAATGTTCAAATAATTTATAATCTATATGAGTTGATTTTCAGGAACGTCAAGAGATATTATGTGATACCAATTTATTTGTGGAAGAAGCATGCTTCCTTTAGATTTACATTTCAACTCAACGGATGTTTTAATAAAAATGCCTTTTCTCGAACGTGGGGCGCTGGGTTCTCACCGTTCATCGGCCGTAGCACGGGTTCATCCGGGGCTACAGATGTCTTGTTGATCTTTTCAACCAAAGACCACGACACGATTTAGCGCAGAGGCTATTCGTGGGCGGATTGGCCAGCAGAAACGGCATTCGAAAATTTCCTGCTTTCTTTGTTTTTCAGCTAAGGTTAGCAACGCGTGTTTAAAAACAACAAGAAAAAAAAGACTTCACTTGTTCGCCAGGGCTGGAAGCGAACGCACAAGATTCGAGTCGCTTTTGGAGATCGAATCTCATTCTGCCGTATCTCGAGATCATAATACCGCGTATGAGGCTGCGGGGTCGAGAGCAAGCGACTATCAGGATCGAGCTCGAGGAGTCGAGTGCAGGGTGTTTTTGCGGTATTTTGAAGTCGGTGAACACGAAAATGACATCGCTCTGCCTCCTCATCGTGTTGCGTGGGTGGCTGCGGGGATAGAGGCGCAAATTGACTGAGATCGAAGTTCGAGAGTTAAGTGAGGTGTTTTTGGGGTATCTGGGAGTCACTTAGCACGAATTCGAGATCACCCAGCCTCCAAATCGTGTTGCGTGGGTGGTTGCAGGGCGGAGGCGCGAATTGACCGAAATCGAAGTTTGAGAGTAGAGTGCGGTTTCATGGGGGTGTTTTGGTATCGCTAAGCACGAATTTGAGATCACCGAGCTCCCGAATTGTGTTGCATGGGTGGCTGCAAGGGCAAGGACGCATGTTGAACTAGATGGAGCTGGAAAGTCGGGGGGGGGGGGTGTCTTTGATATCTCGGAATCATTGGACACAAATCTCACATCACCCAGAAACCGTATTGGTAGGGCTTCTGTGATAGTCAATGTAGTTTCCTGATCATGATCATTTCCCGAGATAGAATCTGATCAGGTGTTGTAAGCAGAATTATGGCGCCCGGAACCATACCCCGGGCATGAGCCAACTGTGTTCATTGACCGAGGGATCGAGCAATATCCTACTGAACGAAATTACAATTCGATAGCGTTGTTATCGCAATTCTCGATGATGAAATGGACCACGAATCTTTTTGGGCGTAAATCTGCGAGAGGGTGGTGAGTGCGAGTAGATCCGACCATTGAATCTCTATTCCAGCCGTTTTCGCAAGCAGGATCTGATCTCATGTACCACGAATGATGAACATACAATGACCAAGAATCAAGGCGTGATTCGATAGACGGTGGATCGGGAGCTATCCGAAGGCCATGTCAGAGTCTCACGGCAAATACGGGGTTACAACTTACACGATGGTTTTTCCATCAATTGTGACGAGGGTAATCGCGAATGATTCGGAATTGCTTCAAAAATGTGCCTCCGGTACGATCTGTAAGGACAAACGTCTCTCACTCTTGAGACGGAATTGAAGAATCGAGAGATATTCCGATTCTGATTCTCAGAGATCGCGATTTTGCACCTTACATCGAGTTTTGAGGGAGATGGAGACGTTCATCCTCACGTATCGCACAAGAGGCACATTCCTAAAGCAATTCCGAGTCATTTGTAACGAACCCTGTCTCAACTGATGGAGAAACCATTTCGAAAAGTGTAACCCCGTTTTGCGCGAGACTCCGACACAGCCCTAATACCTGCGATTCTGAAATCTTATTAGCTCTGTAATGAAGAATCTCGAGGAGTCGATTCTCATAGATTCATGGGCGTGAATTTACAACTCGATAATGACGGGTAGGATATTCGAGTGTTTTCTTGCTGAATCTGGACATCCTCACGGATTAGATCTAATCCCAAGTCGTGGGGAGACTCACGTTATCCGGTCATCATACGACGAGACTTACCGAAGTGTGTTTGGTGATCAAAAGATCGAGCAATATCCTAGTGTTGGGAACTACGTTCCTCTAGCTATACGATCACAATTCTCGATGGCTTCCATACAACAGCCATGGTCAGAGCGTGATTCAATAGCAGCGGAATCGGGTGATGTCTGAGGGATTATGATCCTGAAATCGCCGCTCTGTGATCGAAAATCTTTAGTAGGAGTCGGTTTTCATAGTTTTACGGCCGTAAATCTCGTGACCCATGGTAGCAAGAAAATTCGAGTGTTCTCTCGCTGAATCTGGACACCCCCCACGGATGATTTCTGATCTCAAGTCGTGAGAAGACTCAGGTCATCCGGTCACCATACAACGAGACTAAGCCAAGTGTGTTTGGTGGTCAAATGATCGAGCAATATCCTAGGAATTGAAATTACGATCCTCTAGCTATGCAATCACAACTCTCGATAATGGAATGGTATACAAATCTTTTCGGGCGTGAATCTATGAAAGGGCGGTGACACAAAGGAGATTCGAGCATTAAATCTCTATTCTGTTCATTTTCACAAGCATAATCCGATCTCATGCACCAAGGAGCGTGGTGACCATACAACGGCCCGGAATTAGCTCGTGGTCCAAAAGCCTGGAGATAGGGAGATATCCCAGAACGTGCGATTCTAGAATCTTAGCTTTGTGATGAAAAATCTCGAGAATCTCCCCGACTCCTCCTGAAGATTTACGATCACAGAGCTGAGATTCCAGGACCACTTTCCCTAAGACATCACTCGACTCCGATGCTATTGAATCATGCTCTGGTCATGATTGTTGTATGGTACCCATGCTCCACACAAGATGAGATGAGATTCTGCCTGTAAAATTCGCCAGAATAGAGATTCAGCTCTCAAACCTCCTTGCAGTCAGCATCCTCTTGTAGATTCACGCCCGAAGAGATATCTAGTCCATTCAAGTATCGAGGATTGTGTTCACATGGCTAGAGGATCGTAGTCTCCATCCGTAGGATATTGCTCGATCTTTCGACCACTAAATACACTTACAAGGAGGGTGCCAGGCCTCCGGATCATTAATCCTCCTGGAACTCTAGGATATGTTTTAATATACCAAAACATGTAACAAAGGCCTTTTCCAGGTGGATTGATGCATCCACAGCTCCTGCATAAGCTGGCTATTCTATAGCATGGGACTTTCCTTTAGACAAATAAGAATAGTTACATGAGATAGAGACTGAAAAGAACAAATTCCAGCCATATAAGGCTCATATAAGGATCATATAAGGATCATATAAGGCTCAAGGTATAGCTCATCTCAACCATGGATGAGGGAAGTTGAGTATCAAAAAATTGGCAAAATTGAGTTTTTCAACGATGGAATAATGAGTCTGGGAGGATATAAGATTTTCCAATAAACATACAGTAATGAATATGATTCACTCACATCCAGAGACCATCACTTTCCGAATTAATGTTGTCAAATAGCAGCTGCACTGTGTAAGCCACCAAGACCAGCCAAGGAGAGTCATAACCTATAGCAGATCCTGCGACTGACCTGTAAAAATTTGACAACAAAGTATCGTGCTCAACTCACACTCTGACACTGCATATTCTACACTGATTTTACATGTTTTTATCCACTAGTTGATTGAAAAAATTCAATCCGAACTGATCTGAAATAGCTCTGTTGGCACAAAGTTAACCTGATTTTGACCACGTTTGGAACAATGTCACAAGCAAATCCTATTCAGCGCCTCAAAATGAATACTTATCTGATAATTCCAAACCGCAGGCTATCTGCCAAGGACTGTCAGGATGGTTGTCGACGATTTCAGCGATGAAAAAGAAATCAAGCGTGAGTTTCTCTCAAGCTAAACAAAGAGTGAAAAATACGACACTTGTATGACTTTTGTCGTCTGCTCCTTTATAGCATGGCAAACTCTGCCGGTGCAACAGTTTCTCGCAAACCATCACCTGCTGGCCTCATATTCACGAGTCTGCTTGGGAAAAATTCACACTTCACAATTTATCGTCGAAAAGCATTTTGAAAATTCGTGGCTGATGGTCTGCAGTTTGGAGTTTTCAGATGAGTACCTACTTTTAGGTGGTGTAGAATTTGCTTGTGATATTGTTCTGAACGTGGTCAGAATCAGGTTAACTTTGTGTCAACAGAGCTATTTCAGATCAGTTCAGATTGAATTTTTTTCAATCAACTGATGGATAATAACATGTAGAATCAGTGTGAAATATGCAGAGTCAGTGTGTGAGTTGAGCACGATACTTTGCTGTCAAATGTTTACAGGTCAGTCGCAGGATCTGCTAATGGTTATGACTCTCCTTGGCCGGCCTTGGCAGTTTACACAGCGCAGCTGCTATTTGACAACATTAATTGGGAAAGTGATGGTCTCTGAATGTGAGTGAATCATATTCATTAATGTATGTTTATTGGAAAATCTTATATCCTCCCAGACTCATTATTCCATCGTTGAAAAACTCAATTTTGCCAACTTCTTTATTCTCAACTTCCCTCATCCATGGTTGAGATAAGCCATACCAGTCTCATGTGGCTAGAACTTCTTCTTCTCAGTCTCTATTTCATGTAACTATTCTTATTTGTCCAAAGGAAAACCCCACCCCATGGAAGAGCTAGCTCATGGAGAGCTATGGATGCATCAATCCACCTGGAAAGGACCTACTTGCTGGGATATTGACTCTGGTACTTAGGATGATTCTAGGACGAGTTGGCAAGTTATGAGAGTGGTTTGTTACATGTTTTGGTATAACAAAACATATCCTAGAGTTCCAGGAGGATTGGTGATCCGAAGGCCTGGCACCCTCCTTGTTAGCTTAAGTTCGTGATATGTTGACCGAATGATGAAGTCATCCCACTACTTGGAATCAGATTTGACCCATGGGGGTGTCCAGATTCAGCAAGGAAATACTCTAATCTCCTCACCGTCACTATTGAGTGGTAGATTCACGCCTGTAAATCTACGAGAATTGACTCGCTCTTGAGATTCTTGATCACAGAGCTGAGATTCCCAGGATCACTCTTCCTAAGACAGCACCCAATCCCGCTGCTATTGAATCATGCTCTGGTCATGGTCGTTGTATGGTACCCATGCTCTACGGAAGATGAGATGAGACCCTGCCTGTATCATTGGCCAGAATAGAGATTGAGCTCTCAAACCTCCTTGCAGTCAGCATGCTCCCGTAGATTTACGCCCGAAAAGATATGTAGTCCATTCCAACATTGAGAATCGTGATGGCATAGCTCGAGGACCGTAGTTTCAATCCCTAGGATATTGCTCGATCTTGCGACCACCAAACACACTTGGCTCAGTCTCGAGGTATGGTGACAGATAACGTGAGTCTTCCCACGATTTGGGATCACATGTTATACGTAAGGATGTCCAGATTCAGCAAAGGAACAATCGAATCTCTTACCCATCGCTATCGAGTAGTAGATTCACGCCTGTAAATCTATGAGAATCGACTCCTGCTCGAGATTTTTGATCACAGACCTTCAGAATCGGGCGTCCTTGGATACCTCCCGATCCCTGGGCTATTGGATCACGTGTAGTTTCTGGGCCGTTGTATGGTCACCATGCTTCTCGGTACATGAGATCAGATTCTGCTTGTGGAAATGGTCAGGATAGAGATTCCACGCTCGACTTCCTTCGCAAATACCACCCTACCCTAGATTCGCACCCGAAAAGATTTGTATCCCATTCCAGTATCGAGGATTGTGATCACATGGCTAGAGGATCGTAGTTTCCATCCCTGGGATATTGTTCGAACTTTCGACCACTAAATACACTTAGCTTCGGTACGTGATATGGTGCCCGAATGCTGAAGTCATCCCACTACTTGGGATCAGATTTGACCCATGGGGATGTCCAGATTCAGCAAGGGAATACTCCAATCTCCTAATCGGCACTATTTAGTAATAGATTCATGCCCGTAAATCTAAGAGAATCGACTCCTCCTCGAGATTTTTATCACAGAGCTAAGATTCCGAAATCGCACGTCCTGGGATATCTCATGGTCCCTGGGCTATTGGATCACGTACTGGTTCTAGAGAAATGTATGGTCATCATGAGATCAGATACTGTTTATAAAAACGGCAAGGATAGAGATTCAACGCTCAAATCTTCTTGCAGTCACCATCCTCTCGTAGATTCTCGCACGAAACGATTTGTGGCCCAATCCGTCATCAAAAATTGTGATCACACAGCTAGAAAATCAGAGTTTCAGGACCCTAGGACATTGCTCGATCTTTCGACCACCGAACACAGTCGGCTTAGGCTCGTAGTATGCGGATCGGATAACGTTAGTCTTCCCACAACTTGTGATCAAATTTTATCCGTGAGGATGTCCAGATTCGGTGGGAGAACTCTCAAACCTTTGTGACCGACGCGATACCTCGGATAATTAGGGTGGAGGTGTGCGTAGTCTATCCGGCTCTGGATCTAGGGGGAGAGCCGGATATCAGAGTTCATGACTTGATCAGAAGTATTCAAATGCTGTCAGGGATAGGATGAAATTTTAAAGGTAATGTAATCGACTATCAATTCTCAAACCAATTCGGTGGATCAGGGCACCTCCTTGGGAATCAATAGTGGGATCTCTGTATTTTTATAGATCTTTTCCAGACTAATGGATGGATCAGGGCACCCATTAATTCCAAGAAAATCTATTCAAAGCGCAAGACATTTGCGATGTAATGATGCTGGTCAAAAAGCCGCCTCCGCACCATGTCTCTCAAGATCATGTATTCGTTGCATCGAGTCAGCACAGCCTCATGACCCAGCTGTAGCGTTAGCTGCTTCAGGCAGCCCCCGCTATTCGCGGTTAATGCGTATAAAGAAAATGACGTGGATACCGAAACCGCGAATACCGGGAACTTGGGCTTACGGGAAAAGGGGGGTCACGTATACATATGTGGATCCGTGAGTAAATAAAAAAATCGACACATCATCTTTAGATGACAAATTCATGAAATAAGCCCAGCAAAATGAATTGATATATGAAAGATACGAAGAAACAGTCTGATACGAGTGAAAAACTACTGTGATTCACTCCAAAATCTTTTGAAACAATCAGTCATGAGCGTGCAAGTGGAGAGCTCTATCACTTTTGACTAGCGAGATTGACGAACATAGTCAGCAACAATGTCTGATAAGTGGCCATAGGAAGTTCTGAAAGCTCCGGCCATTTTTCCTTTAGTGGCAGGCAAATGCAGAATTTTCAATTTCTCCGGAAGGCTCACAGTTTATGATCACGTTTTCTGATTAACGGATATGCATTCTTTTTTACGTACTGTGTCATGGCAAGAATCTAGATAGTGTACCAACAACTTTGTCATATAACCAATTAATCAGTCTCAGGAAACAATAACAATACTAATACCCTGAAAATGATGAACACTCAATCACAAAGTGTTTTGGGATGAGACTCTTGAATGAAATCCATCGAAAATTCACATTTCATAAGGTGAATTATCTCTAATATCAAGGTCCAAACCGCGAATAAGCGAGTCAGGGCACCGCGAATACCGGGGGATGCCGCAAATCAGAAACCGCGAATAAGCGAATTCCACAAATAGCGGGACCGCGAATAGCGGGGGCTGCCTGTACACTGAATGACTTAAGAAATAGTTCTCGAGGATACTGGCCGGTATGATTTTAGTGTCAATAGCACTTTACACTGCGCAACAAAATTGTAGGTCTGAAATAATGCATGGACCGGAAAATGATTTTCTTGTGTATTTTTTGACGCTGAAATGGAGTCCGAGCTCAGATTTGCGCCAACACGTCAGGAATTTTTTTTTTTTTTCAAACAAACTGATCCTCTAAGAACAGGGCTTTTTCATGTTTTTTGCTAATTTTGTAAACTGAAGGTCTCTTAGCCAGAGAGTACAGATGGCCCGAAATGCATAGCAAAATGTGTTTTCCTACATATTTTGACCCGCAGAACATGGTTTTGGTGTATTGAGAGCACTGTATTGTAATCTCGAAGCCGTATGAGCTTATTAGTATACCTGGTGATCAGAAAAAAATATAATTTTGCAATAAATCTTCGAGAAATCGTGAAAAAGTCTAGAATAGACCGAATCAGACGTTCAAAATCGCATTTTGTTCGTTTTGGAACATATTTTGGGGAAAAAAATTTGTCCAACAGCCGTGAAGACACTGGTGTTACGCCAGGAATTCGTTTTTCAAACACCTATTTTGGTCACAGCTTTTGCTGTGCTAAAATCACGAGGAGAAGGATTTCTCTCTGCAAATGGTATTCGAATATAGTTTTCTGACGCAAAATAGCTGTCTAAACATGATCTCGTGGTTTGTTTTGGGAAATTAAGTCAGGAATTCGGTCTAGGTCAAGAAAACTCTTCAAAAAACAGGTTTGTTGTGGCTAGAAGAAAATTCTGACGTGCTAGCTCTGAATGAACCACGGTATTGTGTTTAGACGGTCATTTGGCGTCGGAAAACTATGCTTGGGTAACCCGTGCAAGAGGAAATTTCACTATTCGTGATTCCAGCACAGCAAAAGTTATGAAAAAATGGGTGTTGAAAGAAAAATCCTTGACGTCAAACCAGGACTTTTACCGCAGTTGGACAAATGTTTCCCTCAAAGAATGTTACAAAACAAAAAAATTGCGAGGTTGAACGTGTAAAACGGTCCATTCCAGACTGTTTTATGATTTTTCAAACATTTATTGCAAAATTAGACTCTTTCCCAAATATCAAGTGGACTAATAAGCTCATACCGCTTCCAGATTGCAATATAGTGGTCTAAGAACACCAGAACCCGTGTTTATCGGGTGAAAATACGTAGGAAAACAAATTTCGATATGTATTTCTACCGATCTGTACTCTCTGGCTAAGAGACCTTCAGTTGACAAAATCAGCAAAAAACGTGGAAAACGCTGTCTTTTAGAGCAGCAGTTTATTCCAATTCAAAAGAAATCCTGATGTGTAGGCGCAAATCTGGGCTCGGATTCGGTTTCAGCGTTGAAAAATACACAAGATACTCATTGTCCGGTTCATGCATCATTTCAGACCCAAAATTTTGTTGCGCAGTGTTATCACTCCGTTTGCATGAATTTATTCGCTTTTTCTATCCATGGTTTGAGATGAAATGATCCTATCACAAAAGTGATGACCCTTGAGCTACATCAAACTCAAACTGTACATTTCCAACTATCCAAATTCAAACGCTGCAGACAAGCCTATGTTGTTGTTCTAGATAACCTCATAAACTCCCATTCGTCCGTATTTATTTAATTTATCCTAGAAAATACTAGCCATTTTCCGTCTTCGAGCCGATTGAGCTTTTTGGTCAGAATTTTTTGCTTTAGAACATATTTCTTCCCCGATAAAATTCACCTAAACTCAAAATCCTATCTCTCGGAGCGGGGCCCCTTTGCAAAGTTGATGTTGTATTTGTGTGTATTTGTATGTGTGTGTATGTATGTTTTAAAATCATCCTGGGTACAACAAAATTCACAATCTAACTTCCCAACTTTAGGTTGCAAAAACATCAGAACTCAACCAAATTCTAACGGATTCAGATAACTGAATATAGGATCACCCCTTTGGAATACAAGGATCTTAGTAGGCATGATTTGAACTTCGATTCAATATTCCAAGATTGACTTCATCACTCAAAATGACCCGGATGCGCCATTTTGACCAAGTCTTCTAGGATATCAGAACTGGAACCTTGGAGAGAACAATTAGAATGATCAGGAATGGTTTTAAGGCTAAAACAAAGCAATCATATCCTATATTATTCCAATACATCTTGAGTAGAATGGAAATTACAATATAACTTCCTAACCTTTGGTCACAAAAACTTTAGATCTCGGCTAAATTTCAACGGATTCAGATCATTGAGCATACATTTATCCCTCTAAAATGCAGAGATCTCAGCTGATATGGTTGAAACTCCAATTCCATGTTCCAAGATTAATTTCATCTCTCAAAATGACCCAGATGCGCCATTTTTACTAAACATTCTAGGACTTTGGAACTGGAACCTCGGATAAGATGGTTATAATGATCAGAGAGGACTCAGAGGCTTAAAGAATGTAAGTCTTTGCTATACAAATGACAGGTTTTGGAAGCAAGTGTTGATGTTCCAGTGTCCAGTGTCAGCGTTTCAAAGCAATAATTCCTTACCTTGATTTCTTTTACTGAATGGACACTTTGATTATACTACTGGCAGATCCATTGGTTGAAATTTGGAGAAGAATTTGGTAACACTCTCGTCGTGACTGATGCTTGTCATCTCACAAATTAGTTTTAGCAACAACAAATCAAAGTCAAGGAGTTTAACTTGATCTATTATTAGATCAACTTGAACTCCTCATGATGGACGCGAGGTGGCGCAAGTTAGCGGATGCTTAAAACTATTTACTATGTATGTGAAGTTGTTTTTAGTAAACGAATAGATTTTTGTCCGAAAATAAGCATTCATGCTTGTTGATGATACATTTCATCAAAGATTTTTGATAAAGTTCACTTTTTCTGTAGCGAGATTTGAATATATTAGTTGGATCTTGTGTATAACCTCTAAGTGGTAGTCAGCAGACAGAAAAGATCACCATGAGTCAAGAAGATAATCAAATTAGATATCGCTCCCTCTGTCCTGATAAAGGACCTATTACGAAATTTGCAGAGTGTGCAAAATGTAAAGAAACTTTCTATCCCTCCTGCTCTGGTAGAGCTGGGAATGGTACCAGAGGATCTTTTATAAGATGTTGTGGTGGTTGTTTGGATGGAGAGGATGTGTATAGTAAAGAAAATGTACATGTTGACAAGAGTAATCAATCTTCGTCTTCCTCATCTACACTAATTGACAGAGACGAATCTCAGGCTAATGGAGAGAATTATGACATGTCCTTCTCTAAAATAATCTCTAAACTGAAGCAGTTTATGAACAAGAAGGTCAAACATATGAATGCCAATACAGATGAGAAAACAGCCGCTATCTCTGAAAAAAATTGATGGTGTTTCTGTGAGAGTTGACTCTCTGGAGACTAAGATGGAGAGAATTACTGAACGTGTCATTAACCTTGAGAAATCTGCTCCAGCTAACCCTCATGAAATGAGTAATCAGTTATTTATTGAAATGAGAGACAGGATTGCACGTAGCAAGAATGACATAATATTCAATGTTCCTGGAACTATAAAAATCCTGCAGTTCAAAAATTGTTCACCAGATTGTTTAAAGAAGCTACTTTTGATACATCTGATTTGAATTTCATTAGACTTGGTACAATTTCTGAAGAAAACAATAAGTGTAGACCTATTCTACTAATGTTGGCTTCTGCAGAAGATGCTGGATGGATTTTGGTAAATCAGCGCTCCTTTGACTGTGGTGATATCAAGTTTGCAAATGACCGTACACTTCGAGAAAAACAGTATTTATCCAAATTGGTCAGAGAAGTTGAAGCCCGTAAGAAGAAGGGTGAATTGAATATCTCAATCAGATACAAAAGAGGTGTTCCTGAAATAGTCCATGGAAACCAAGACCAGGATAGTGAGGAAGTCCTTGATGATTCCAGTGAAGACAGTAGTGCTCAATCTGTTTCTACAAGAGCAAAGAAAAAATCAAAGCAACCTGTTTTGCGAATGCCTGCTCGTCAACAACCTCTTCAACAACAACAATTTGTTCCTAACCGTCAGAAGCCTGAACCAAAAAACTGAAAAGTAAACAAAGTGGACTAACTTCGTACTTACATAATGTGGGTAGTCTAAGGAGTAGAGTACCTTTATTAAGAAACAATGTGTTCTCATCTAGTGTGAAATCTGATATAATATGTATAGTTGAAACTTGGTTGGATAATGCCACATTAGATAATGATCTCTCCATTCCTGAATATAATTTTGCTCGACTCGACAGGAACACAAGTGTGAGTGATAAAACTAGAGGAGGAGGACAACTGATTTATTCAAAGAATACTATCAAGTACCAGATTATTCACTCTCATGCAGGTGATTTTGAGTATCAATTGTTACGAATAGACACTGGAAGTGAAAAAATTCCTCTCGGTTTGTGCTATATTCCTCCAGTATCCTCCATGTCGATTGAAAAATTCCTGGATGCATACGATATACTGATTGAATATTTTGAAGCTGCAGTAGATGAATACCCATTGGATTGCATACTTCTTTGTCGTGATTTCAACCTGCTTGGGTATGAATGGATATCTGATAAAGAGTTGATCCACGGTACAGGTCACCATGCAAACAGGACTATCAGTGATGGTGTGAATAAGCTGGAACAGTGTGTTAACCAGCTTGGACTGACGCAGTGCTTCGGTGTAGCAAATGCTAAAGAAAACTTTTAAGATTTAGTATTCACTAATATTGATAATTCTTCTTTTGAAGTAAATGCTGACCCTTTTATTGAATCTAGTCTGTTTCATAAGGGGTATTCATCTAAGTTTTTGATGCAAAGTGGATTGAACTGGGAAACTTCTGATTTTTCTTTCAATTATTGGGCTGCAAGTTATCAGGGTATTCGTGACAGTCTGAAAAAGGTGGATTGAAATGAATTTTTTGATGACACTTCTGATCTGGATTCTGCAATTGATAAGTTTTATAAATCACTTTCCCAAGTCATTGGCTGTAATGTACCTTCCAAAGGGAAAGTTACTCCTGAGTATCCAAAATGGTTTTCCAAAAGGATTAAAGAAGAAATATGGTTGAGGAAGAAATATCATTCCATTTACAAAGAGAGTGATTCTGACTCTGATTATGAGACTTCCAGAAAACAGAGGTCAAAGTGTAAGAAACTGGTTTCCCAAACGTATAAGAACTACATAAGTAGTATTGAGTCAAACATAGAATCAGATTCTAAATCCCTCTGGAAGTTTGTGAATGATAAATCGGTGAAAAATTCAATACCCGTTGAGTTGAGACATGATCAATCCATCTCTTGCGATGAACAGAGTGCCGTTAACTTATTTGTTGATCATTCTGCTAATTCCTACACCAAGGTGGATATTGATCATGTTCCAAGTATACCTAACACGTTGTCGTATAATGATATTTTCAGTTTATCCATAGAAATGAATAATCTGAAAAACAGTCTGGGTCTCGGACCAGATCGTATACATGCTGTCTTTGTAAAGAACTGCTCTATGTTTTTGATTGAACCACTTAATATTCTATTCAAATGGTCACTTGGCACAGGCTATCTCCCATCATTATGAAAAAATTGTTGGATCTCACCTATTCTCAAGATTGGTGACCCTCACTTAGTGAAAAATTACAGGCCTATATCCAAATATAGTATTTTCCCTAAGATTTTTGATTCTTTGGTAGAGAAGAAACTCTCACAGAAGTTACACTGCACTATATCGAATCAACAGCATGGTCTTATGCCTAATCGACCAACTTGACGGTTTTGACTGAAACGGTTGTAGAAGCTCTTGACGGAGGCTCTCAAATAGATGTGGTTTATACAGACATGGTGGAAGCTTCCGACTCTGTTTGTCATGAAATATTATCATACAAGTTAGAGTGCTACGGTCTAGATGGCATAAAGTTGGAGTGGATTTCATCTTTCTTATCTGACCGACAACAAGCTGTTAGAATAAAAGGTAGATCATCAGACCAATTTGAAGTTTTTTTTTTTTTTTTATTAACGCATTATCAACCTCTTTCCGAGGTTATTTTGCGGGACCTACAGTTTAAGGTGGGTTCCGAACCACCGAAGCCACCGAAAAGGCACTTATGAAAATTCACATTGGTGCCGGCCGAGATTCGAACCCCAGCATTCTGCGTGAGAGGCAAGGACCTTATCCACGAGGCCGCGGTAGCTTCCAATTTGAAGATGAATCTGGTTTCCCTCGGGGTTTACATCTTGGCTCACTGTTTTTCAATGTTTCAATCAACGATGTGGTGAAAGTGGTCAAACACTCTAAAATCCTCCTTTATGCTGACGATCTCAAAATATTCAAAATGATGAGAAGCTGAGGATGCTGCGTTGCTTCAGAGAGATGCTGATTCGATTAGTGTGTGGGTTTCAGAAAATTGTCAGAGTTTTAATCTAAACAAATTTTGCGTCATGTCTTTCACTAAGAAAAATGTGCTTCAATTTGAGTTTCAATACTCAATCAATAATCACGTACTGGAGAGAGTGAAACAATTTAAGGACTCGGGGGTGATAATGAACCCTAGATTGAGTTTTGTTGAACATAGAAGATATGTCAAGAGTAAAGTGATGAGAATGCTTGCTGTTGTGCGTAGGGAATCAAATAGTTCCAAGAACCCAGAGACACTCTGTACGCTATATCAGTCCTTTGTTAGATCGCATCTAACGTACGCTTCACCTATCCGGGTTCCTTCACAAAAGAATCAAATTCATTGTCTTGAAGTTGTGCAAGACAAGTTTTTGAGATTAATATCACATTTTACCAATACGCCAATGCACCCTTCGTCACATGATTACTCTCTGATTGCTACTAAGTTCAAGATTAATTCTCTTGAATCGCAATGGAGATATCAAGACTTATTATTTGTTTACAAGATTTTATGTGGATACACGGATGCGAGTGATTTATTGGATAGGTTTGATATCCGTGTCCCTAGTAATAGGCTGAGAACAAATATGAAATTCTTTCAGATTGATATGAGATACTATAACCATACTTCGGCTATAATGAGAGGCTGTAAAATTGCAAAGGATTATGGTGAGCTCTTGAGCTCCATCGAGTGGCTAGACTCAAGAATTGCCCCTATATCTGAATTCAAGCGTATTTGTTAAAACGAGCTTTCTGTATATAATTGGTACATTGTATTTGCATACTTTCCATAGAAGTTCATTTGGTTGTAGAGGACCTATTGTTTCATTTTTCAATGATTTGAGTTATCCATCTTGTTTTTCAGTTATAATTGCACTTTACATCTAGAATTTAAGTTATCCGCTTCGTTTTGCTGGACCTTGCAAGACATTCATTTATACGTGATAAAAGTCAATTAGACCGTGTATATTTCAAGATAAAAAAAACATAAAAAAATTATCACTGAAAGTTGTGTGAATCAATTGCGAACATACGAACTTGTTGGATCTACCCTTGACGAGCAGACTTGAAGCCAAAGTACTCTCATTTTTAAAACTTCCGCAGTCAATTTTGAGCTTATAACTTCAAGAGCAAGAGATAGTTAGAGATTAACTCAACAATACAAGCACCTGTGGATCTATCTCAAGTGCAAAAATTAACCATGAAAGTATGAGGATGTTGCAGATTAAATCCTGTCAGGGAAAATAAAGTTCAAAATCTTGCTAAGATCCTCAAACGTATGTCTATGATAGCAACGCATGAATTTACATCAGTTGTTCTGTCACACTTCACCAACAGCTCCACACCAATAGTCCAAAGCCACATTTTCTGATGAAAACGTACAACATGTCGAACCCCGGCTAAAACCACGACAATAATCTGATCACCAAAGGATTGTAAGTATTTTCATTCGGAATCGTTTGACAATAGCCGTGAATCTGCCCTGCTATCTCTGACATGACCGCAGTTATGGTGTTTATATCGAAGCAGTAGCAGAAAAATTTGATGCTCGCGAATGTAAACAAACAATTTCGGGACAGGGTGCCCTCATAGTAGCAGACGACATCAAGATCACAATTCGGAAAAACACTTTTCCAGCATAGAATATGACTTTTGGCCACGATGCGCTCTTCGGACAGTCATTTTATACGCCCTTATCAAATTTCAGGTTATTCGGTTTATTATAATTTGAGTGATTCTCCGAACTAATTACGGGTGATCATCCCTAGGAAATCCAATATGGCGCAGCCCGATCCCCTCGCCTCAATACTATTCGTTCATCACTACCGAACACTCGCAATGTGTGAAGTATACGTACATAATTAGCAATGAGAGAGCAGCAAGGGGGCATTACTCAGAATCGTCGTATATCTAGCGATACTATTCACAACAATAGAATATGTTGCTGTCAACTGCGCCTGTATATATAGCAGACGAATCCATGCGATGCTGATGATGTGATATGCTGTTGAGAATACGCGCGGTTGCTTAGCCCAAACAGTATACAATACAGAAAATCAATTTGGACGGGTACTACAGTACCCGTCCAAACTGATGGATCATGCATAGTCTCAGTCAATCAAGATAACTCTGGCCCATTTGGTCGTAGAAAAATTTTGAAATAAAATAATTAAAATGAAAATTCTAAAAATTCGCTTTCATGTGAATCGTTAAGCATTATAGCATGTCAAAATTTGAAGGAAATGAAAACCGTTATCTACGTTTTTTTCATAAACAAAGAGTAAGTCAGTTGACGTCCAGCTTCACGAATTCCATGCTTTTACCATTTTGATATCTTGCAATCGTGGAAATCGTGAAGCTGAATGTCAACCGACTTACTCTTTGTTTATGACAGGAACGTAGATAACGGTTTTCATTTTCTTCAAATTTTGACATGCTATTATGCCTAAAGATTCACATAAGAGCGAATTTTTGAAATGTTTCCTTAATTATTTTATTTTCTCAATTTCAGTTTCATCCCAATCGCTTGGAATATAGAATATGAATGGAGGATATGAATATCAGCCAGAATGTTGAGATATTATTCCTAAAATTCCTCCAGTATTCATTATTGCTCAAGCACCCCAGAGTGCAAATTGATGAAAAGTGGAATTGATCAGTCAGCTATGGCTGATCAGAAATAACTCCTCGTCTTATGTTGAGCATACCGATAATTTTGAATTGATTCACAAGCTACAGTCAAATCATATTCAAGGGGCTGTGTTACCCTTATTACTAAAATATGAAGACATCCAATAATATAATAGTTTATCATCAGGACATCTCCATCCGTTAAGATCAAAAGGCGCGGCAGCGCCTTGCTGGCGAGTATGAAAGAGAAGAACATGTGAGAAAGAGAGAGGGCGCGCGCAAGGCCGCCGTGCCTCATATACGCTGAGTTGGGCCGTTTCAACCTCACACATTCTTTCTTACTTACTTATTCCATGTTTTTCTGGGTTCAGGGGGGTCTCAATCCCTCTGAACCCTTTATTTCCGTCCTCAACAAGGATATTGGCAAGTCATTCCGCCTCTGACAGCGTTTCGTGCCTAAATATCGTACTCACTAATTTCGACCCTTCCCAATTTTTTTCGCGTCAAGATTTCAGCCGCGTTACGACACTCGAAGTCGAATACAATCGATTGTTGGGGTCGACCACGCGGGGCGATCGACCGCGAGAACACGGTAGGAGAACACGGGCGATGTTTTGATGCAGCCGCATGTGTTAGCAGACGGCGTTATCCGCTGCAGCAGTGTAACATGTTGTAACGTTTTTGATTGACTATTTTGTAATATTGAGTATGTAGAGATAACAGCAGAGATTGAATGCCAATTGATGCCAATCGTAGCACCGCCTGCACCGAGCTCGTAGATACCAGCTCTCATTGTTGGAGGAATAATAAGAGCCACCTAATATTGTTGTGGGTTCTCTTATCTGGAGTGATATAAAAATAATAGGCCAAAAAAATTTGTGTTATTCCGTCTGTTGTGCAATGTCCAGAGTTGATCTCCAAACATATTTGGAGAATTGAGGGATCGGGAGAAAAAATGAGTGCCAGTATCAATCTACATTTCAACAGTGTATTGACTTACAGTTCCCTTAATACTTCAGACAGACCCAACTCTGGAGCTATAAGTACATCTCAAAGAATAGTTCATAAACCACTCTAGTTGAAGAAGAGTGCAACCAATAGAATATCCTTCGTGATGCTTTTCGTGTCTCAATGAAAACCTGTCAATATCCAACGCATCAAGAGGGATCGTCTCTCACATTCAGATGTTCTGAGACAAGTCAGTCCAGATGACGACTGTCCAAGAACAGTTGTTGTGATATATAAGCACTGATCTCTGGTGCTGCTCTGGTTATTACTTCTGAATATCATACTTCCATTGCGTAATACTCTAATCCAAAGGCCTCAGCTAGACTCTTGCTCATATGGTATATGGATTTTACTTTCTTGGCGTGTCATTCACATTTTTGCCATATACTTTGTGAGCGTGATGGCATAGGTTAATTTCTGAATAGGATTAGAAAGTTGTACGGGGTTCTTCTGTTTCATTAAGACCATTATGGAGAAAGGAAGGCACATTTACGCTCTTGGTGGGATGTGGTAAGTTCAAATTAACAAAATGATTGGTTGAGGTGTCAATCATCAAACAAACTGGATCCATACATCTATCTTGAGGATCATTCCATCAGGAATTTAAACACATATCACATAATGCTTTCGAACCTTCATTTTCCTCAGAATGAGTTCGCACGGATTGCTCCAACTACTTAATGTGTTAGGAATTACCAATGCCCTAGATGGAACGTGTTTTAGTTTTTGGTTCTTAAAAAATGTTGGGCAACAGATGTAGTGTCATAATTCTATGTTTCATTTATCAATTAGTTATTAGCTATTCACTTTGATAGTTAGCATCCTTTCTTGCTGAAGAGTGGACGAACCAACTCATGTAGGGAATTTCCACAATCTAAAAGTTCCTCGTGATCCAAAATATCAAGCACCATCACAAGTGGGTTGGGAGTCTTCGCATCGACCCAAGCCAATTCCATGAACTAATTCCAAGTCCTGCTCTCAAAAATACAAAGTCTTACTTCTCCAGATTTTTCTTTGCTCATGATCAAGAAATATTCATCTTGGAATGAAGAACACTAGTGTTAATTAGGAGAATGATTTTTATGGATGAGATACATAGAAGTTTTCAGCATGTTTTTCTATTTGAGAATATTCAGTCATTACCATAGCTAAGTGTTGAAATCCCCCCCCCCCCATTTCACTTTTTCCAAAAGTCTAACTTGGCGAGTATAGCCATGCTTTCCCCCTATCACTTCATCTGGGATCAAAAATTGAATTCCAACTCTTGAGAGTCATGAGATCAGGGGAAACATGTCGAGTAACTATTCAGCAAAATCTAAACGTGAAACGAATGAAAAGAGAAAAAAAACACTAATTCAACTCTTGAGAGTCAAGAGATCAAGAAAAGTATGTCGAGTAATTATTTTGCAGAATCTTAACGTGAAACGCATGGATAAGGATTGATAGAATTACAATTTGATCTTTTTGGTAATTTTGACTCAACTTGAGTTACTCACCATCTCTTTTATCTACCAGATATATTGAGAATGATTATCTATTTAGACGCATGGGAAGAAACCGGAAACCAGAAGATTCAATCCAGCACTGATCGCTTTAGTTCAAGAATCAGTAGAGATGGTGAGTAACTCAAGTTGAGTTAAAATTACCAAAAAAATCAAATTGTAATTCTATCAATCCTTATCCATGCGTTTCACGTTAAGATTCTGCAAAATAATTACTCTTCTTGATACTTTTCTTGATCTCTTGACTCTCAAGAGTTGAAATTAGTATTTTTTTTTCTCTTTTCATTTGTTTCACGTTTAGATTTTGCTGAATAGTTACTCGACATGTTTCCCCTGATCTCATGACTCTCAAGAATTGGAATTCAATTTTTGATCCCAGATGAAGTGATAGGGGGAAAGCATGGCCATACTCGCCAAGTTAGACTTTTGGAAAAAGTAAAGTGGGGGGGGGGGCCATATGATACATCACATGCCCAAGCTCGAATATGGATGATCATATTCCTAAATCAGTAGAGTGGAATTTATTAGAAATGGAATGAGTCTTGAGCCCAATATAACATAGTATGCTACACTTTAATGGCTGGACCCATGAAGATTCAACCAAAAGAGACTGTTGAATCTCTGTGATGCATCAAGAAATGTCAAGAAGCATCCTCAATGGTTCAAATAAACAAGTTCATAACGCGCAGAGCCACTGCGACTATCTTACTTTTGAATGTAGTCCATTCCGTCATTCATCTGAAGTTACTCGAAGCATACAATACTAACAGTGAGGAGAAAGTCTTATTCCAATGACGAATCAAGAAGCACCCAGTGTCTCATGAAATATCATTCATCACCTTGATTGTGCTTCATAACTTGAAGACCAGGACTCTGGCTCAGTGCGCTTACTGTACATACACCACAAAACTCGATTGCACACTGAGGCCTCAACTTCCTCTCTGAGCTTGCAAAAAGATGTAACCATTCAACTCTTAGAGGTACCTATTATTTTCCATCTGCTAACACTAATCACAAATTTATTGGTCACCCGTGGTGGAGAGAAACTTTTAATAAGACCATGGTATAGCGAGGTCGCATGCAGAAAATTAGTGAGAGTCCAATAATCGGGCGAAAGCGACCGCACTCTGAAAACTGCTGAAAACTGAGAAACATCAAATCATCACAATAACAGCACTAAAAGCAGCAACACAGCCAGCAGCAGTTTAGACTTGACATGACAGCATCGCGTGGCAGTGACAGCACTTTGAGGAGGTTATGGGTCCTACATACAGCCTGTTGTTATACTTGTTATAGACATATCTCAGAGAGAACATTCGTATTTGTTGATAATCATTATGTTTTGATTAATCAAAACTAGAAAGAGTGAAATTGCTAGGGTTTGCGAAGAAACGACGAGTTGCGTCGGCTGCTGTGATATTCTAAAGCGAGTCTGGCTTGGTCTGGCTCTTGCTGATCGCGCGGATAGGTGAATATGCAATGAGGTATGATGAGGAAGCGAGAGAGATCCGACGCTGCGCAGTAACCCATTCTGCGTTGACACAATGTTGAAACGCGCAGAGCCCGAAATTAACACTAATGCACGCGAACCGTAATCATTGATGCGCTCACACATAGATTTTGGTGACAAGATTCCGTACGGCCGTGGCCGAGTTCAATAAAAGCGAATAAAGAAGGAAATTGAAGATCAGAAAAAACCCTATCGATTTATGGATCCAAGAAATTTTTTTAATTTTTTTTCATGGGGTCGTAAGTGGCGACGGAAGAATGGTTTTTTTTCTTCAATCAAACACCTGTAATTTTGACGCCTATCATCCGATCGTGAAAATCTCAACGGAATTTTGTAGCTTCCTTCAAGATCTCCTAATTCCTTTTTCTAAAGTTTCCTCTACGATTTTTATCGTCCGATTGGCGAGCTTTAGAAGAATACTTTTCTTCTCCTAAGCATGTGTACTTACGGAGGCATAGAAGCTCGCGCCGACTTGATTTCTCAATGCTCGTGGTCAATGCAGAAAGTCATCCGAAAAAATCTTGTCAGGCATGATTATGACGTAAAATTTCCTGATCTTTCAGAATATTCTATCAGCTTGCCAGTTTAATGAGCCCCAAATGTCTTTTTCCGTCCTGAACAAGACAAAAATCAAGTATTTCAGAAGGAAATTCGCCTCGATAATGGCTTGTATGGAATGTATTTTACTAAGCACCGGTAGCACATAATATCATGTGAAGTTTGCAAAAATGAGGGCACTCTCGTTCAAATCTAAGGCTCTCGTGATGGGAATTTCGATTAAGTGAAGATACCATATGAATCAATGTCTGTACGTATGATAGAAATGTGGTCTTGATATCACCAAACAGATTGTGAGTCGAGCTATCAGATACTGACCCACGAATGCATGGACTAGTAAATCAATATCAAGAGGGTGCACAATGGAGCCAAGGAGTTCGCGAAGAATTCGCCATTACGTGAATTTGCAACCAATCGACATATGCGGAAACAGAACACTTTTGGATGAATGAGAAGAACCTCTTGCGGCTGCGCATATGTCGATTGGTTGCAGTTTCATGTAAAGGCGAATTATTCAAGAACTTCTTGGCCCCACTGTAGGGTGGTGGAGTATATTTGAGATTGAATGAAGCATCTCAAAATTTTGAGAAATTTTGAAAATGGATATAAACGAGCTAAGGGGTGCACCATAACTTTCGTATTGAATTTCCATCATAGGCCTATAGGATAGAGTAGATTCCGATCGATGTCTTCATCGTTGCACAAAGATTTTCTAGCTTTTAGTCGATACTATGTCTACATGAGTCTCAGATTCGAATGAGAGTGCCTTCATTTGTGCAAACTTCACATAATATTATGTGCTACCGGTGCTCAGTTGAATAAATTTCATATAGAATACTTGATTTTCGTTTTGTTCAAGACGACAAAAGACATTTGGGGCCTGTTAACTGGCAAGCTGATAGAATATTCTGAAAGATCAGAAAATTTCACTTCAAAATCATGCCTGACAAGATTTTTTTGAATGACTTCCTGCATTGACCTCGAGCATTGAGAAATCAAGTCAGCGCAAGCTTCCATGCCTCCGTAAGAAAACATGTTCAGAAAAGTTTTCTTCTAAAGCTCGCCAGTCGGACGGAAAAAATCGTAGAGAAAACTTCAGAAAAGGGAATTTCAAGGTCTTGAAAAGAGCTACAAAACTCCGTTGAGATTTTTACGATCGGATGATGCGCGTTAAAATTACAGGTGTTTTATTGAAGAAGAAAGACCGTTTCTACGACCCCATAAAAAAAATGAAAAATATTTTTTGAACCCATAAATCGATAGAGTTTTTTCTGATTTTCAATTTCCTTCCTTGAAATTTTTTCTACGACCAAATAGGTCTGGGTTATCGCTGATTGACTGAGACTATGCATGATCCATTGACTTTAACGGGTACTGTATATTGCAAAAGTGTCGCTTTTCCGTTGCATCGTATAGCGGATTGCATCGAATTTCATTCCACGGGGCCGTCTTAGTCAGCTGGTCGCGCGCGATTTTACTCCTCAGACGAGCAAAAAGGGATTCCGTTCCAAAAGAGTTACATATCTGATAAAAAAGAGATTTCTCAGCGCTACACTCCGTGAGAATCAAGTTTGCTGCATTTCATGGGAAATTACTTGGGATAAGCTTCAGAATTGCCCAAACGTTGGGGGGTAATATCGAGATACGCACGAGTTAGACGCTCGAAAAGTTTCGATTTGTTGAAGTTGCCTTTTCCAGAAATGAGATACTGATGGGATATGTCAGTTCTACATTATCGAAATTCAACTCCCTCCAGCTGATCTTAGAGTTCTTCTGATACTCTTGAAGTTGAGCCAAGTTACGTTGAGAAAATATGTGGTGACTTGGAGTTACGATCCCGAAAAGCTCAGACGTGGTTCAATGAGAAGAATTACATGGAATTGACTGGGAAAGTCGTCGATCTCACTTTTCTTAGAGAGTCTTCCGCTAATTTTTTTCATCCTTACGGGGAAATCTCCGATTCATCAGTTCAAGTGAGCAAAAGAACTCCCGATGCGCAAGCACCTTTGGGTCGGAGTCGTTTCAAGCGGACCGTGCCCTGTGTGAGAATTTGGAGACTACATGTAATTTCATATCCATATCTCTAATTGATCAAATCCCGCATTTAACAAACAAATAATCTTGAAATATCGCGAAAATAAGTACCTACGACAAATCATAATTCAGGATGTTCATTTTGGATGATACTCTCTTAGTTTGATTTGATTTCTGATTCTAATACCAGGTTGATTTTCACATCAACAACTACCTGGAATGTACCAGGTACTCCTGCAGAAGGTGATCAGAGCTCCTGTGCACAGGCTGGATTCTCTATTTGAGTATCAATAACTTTTTGAATTCTATTTATATGATTGAAAATAATTCTTGAAGTGATCTGAGCAACAATTGGTGTTTAGAATTTGTAACATTCTCCATCAGCCTTACATCTAAAAAAGATGGAAATGCGACACTCCCCGGCTTTTTTCAAGAAGATTCGTATACCTATCCTCAACCCACCGGAGAGGAATTCTTATCGACTTGTCGGAATAATAAGAATGTATGAAAACATTTTTCAAATGGCATTTTTCAAGAGACAATCGTGATTTGTTGGCATTTTCGGGGAGCGTGCCATCTGTCCATCACCTGAGTTGCAATGTGAGTAAATCTCATCCATTAGATAACGAAATGGTTGAAATTCTGTTTATGGGATCATCGCAGACCCAAGTGCATCCAATCAGTATTGCTATTTTAGTGGAAGTTTTGTGGTACCATTCTACGGCTCGGGATAACATGTTCATAGAAAGAATAGATCGAAGAAACGAATGGAGCATTTTAAAGGCGGTGCGGTCACCATGCAAGCTGGTAATCATTCACATCTTCCTCCAATTTACTTGCGATTTGGACTAAACGATGAATGCACGAAATTTGTTATACAACTTAGATTCATCCACCCGTCGTTGAGCTCAAATCGCGAGAGAATCAGAGAAAGATGAGAATGGAAATGTGCTTATTTCATAGGATAGGAGGTTCCTGCGATCAAGTTCTTCACATTTTCATCTGATTCTCTTGCGATTTGGGTGGAATAACGAAGTGTCAAACACAAAATGGGCAATAAAAATGGTTTGACAACTCGTCTGGAACTCCGATTCATCGTAGTTTTCATGTGAGATGTGTTTTCAAGTGCCATGGTCGCGGTGCACGGTGACCGATACGGCGATACGCCTCAAGGCTATACGGTCACCTTGCACGCTGAAAGTTATTCGGACTTTTATCCAATTCTCTTGCAATTTGGACGAAACGACGAGAAGACGAATGTTTATTATAATCTAACTTGAGTTCGTCTTCTCTTCGTTTAGTCCAAATCGCAAGTGTATCGGACAAAAGTGCGAATAACTTTTAGCGTGCACGGTGCATGGTGACCGTATCGCCTTAAGGCCAGTCCGTAGTCCCCGCAATACCGCAACCAGACATGCACCAGAGTACATGCAGGTTTTCAAACAATATCTAATTTTTAAATAATTGCAAACACTTTTCGGATCAAATCATTGAGTCAGCGCGCTTCCCAATGAAATTTCCAATCATTTGAGCTTTGTTGCGTCTCAAAATTCGCGATATATTTTGCAGGATTTGGTAATCTGCAGTCTTGAGCTGGGCTGCTTCATCGTAGGAACCACGCTGTCATGCACGATTGCCATTTTCCAAATCTCGCAAAATATATCACGAGTTTTGAGACGCAACAAAGCTCAAACGATTGAAAATTCCATTGGGAAGCGCGCTGACTCAATGATTTGGTTCGAAAAGTGTTTGCAACTATTTAAAAATTAAATATTGTTGGGATTACGCTATGCAAATCACCGTGGCGCCATCTATAGAGTAGTGAGTAAGTGTAAGCACTACGGACTGGCCTTAAGATCGGTCACATTGTCAACATATTCATCCTATTTATCTCTGCAATACTTCGAATCGAGAGATAGGGAAGTATACCTTCGATGTATCTTGAAAAATCTCTCGTTATGATATAGTGAGGGGAAGAGTCGTTAGGCACGATCATCATGGCTGAATTTTCATCATAGATCTTGCATCCATATAGTAGATGTGCAAATTTGATTGGAGCAGACCAGTATTGATTCAGATTTGGGGAAGTTTTGGATATTCATAGAGTACCGAAGCCACAAGAATACACACACGCACTACTATTGGGGCGATGTGGTAGCCATTCACGCTGAACTTTGTTCACAAAAATCTCCAAATCTTTTCCAATTTGGGCTAAACGATGAGTTATCCAGGCTTTACAATGATCTGACATGGCTTGAATGATTCCTCGTTTAAACCAAATTCGAAAAAATCTTGAGATTCTTGTGAACGAAAATAGGCCTGTTGGGTTAAGAAGTACCCCCGGGCAAGTTATAATCGTTTATCTCCAATGCTCTTGTGATTGGTGATGATTGACGAAGTGTCCGCCACAATTCCGATGATATGGTAAACAACTGGTATGAAATTTTGTATTGTCACAATGTTGACTTACATGTAACTCAACATTTGACAATACGAAATTTGCTGCGATGCGCCTTGAGCGCGGAAATGCAATGCACATCGTATAATCTTCGAACACCTTCCAATAGCGGACACTTTCCTATGAAAGCCATTTCCCGACCGACGCAGCGAGTGGGAATACAGTGAAACTTACCAATAGCAAACAACTTCATTCGCATCAGCACTATCCGCTATCCGAGGGTGTCCGCTAATCAGAGGTTTTCTGTGGTCATACTTCTGCCAGTCGCAAAGAATTCATCTGCATGGTATTTGGAGCGAGGTGTCCGCTTATAAGAAGTATCTGTTAGAGGAAATTTCACTGAATTTTGGTTCTTGTAAGAGTAAAACCGCACGCTATTGAACACCTTTAGGATAGTAGATCATTCTCAATTCTCATGCGAATGACTCTGACTGCTATTGAGAGGGCTCACTGCACTCACTTTCTCAAGGTGAATTCATAGTGATACCAATATTCTCATCATATCACAGTGAAATCTCCTAAAGGGGGACACCTTCGGCCACATCAAAACTGTCCGCTTTCTGATGGTGTTCGCTAATCAGAGATACACTTGGAGTCAACGAATACTTCCCGAACTTACCGAATTAAATAGAAGTCCTCGCCTCATTCTTAAATTGTTTGCCTTGGCTAGCCCTAAAAATGAGGCAAGGACTCACATACGATTCGAAAAGTATTCATTGGTTCCAAAAGTGCATCTATGGTTACATTTGTTTGCTAATCTGAAATGTTAATTGAAATAGAGTTCAATGAAAATCAAATTATGGAGATATATTTGATTGGCCTTCGGAAAGCCCGAGCAATAAGAGAAGGGCGAAACACGCATGATATCTGCGTAGAATCAAAATTTTTCATAAAGTTTCTCATCTTCACTCTTCATTTCATTCCATCAAAATCCTTTGGATGCATCCTCGCAACCATACGAGGCTCTAAAGGCGCATCGATCGAGAGTTGAGTAAAATCCATTTTCGATCGATGCCAAAAAGGTCAGCAATATCAGCTAACCCAAACTCGCAAAGGCCGATCAAATATATCTCCATAATTTGAAACTTCCGCGAGTGATAAATACGATATCCGATCATATCGATCGAGTATCAAAAACTAATTCAATGAAAATCGTCTAGATGTAGTGCTCGGATCGGTTTTGATTTGGAAGTGCAGCCCTCAAATTCCTTAATACAAGCCTCGGAGTAGTACCTTAATCTTTCCACGCTATGGAAAGTGAGTAGGCAGTTGAGCAAAGAGCCGCCAATTAAACGGGAGGTCTCCTGCATGTTTCAGAACTACGGCTTCGGTCCCTTCCAGGTATATTTGGTTGAAGAGAAAGGGCATCTTGTTCCAAGAATGCCTTCCATACTCTAGAGTACGTCTGTGCGGCGAAGATAAGTGGATTCAAGTAAAACTCCAGTGAACGCCCGACAGATTTCCAATACTCTCCGTTACTGCTAGATGAAGCTGGAAATGAAATGAATAAAAAAAATTTCAAGGCAAACGCTCTGATGAAAGCCCATCTTTTGGAGTTGTTCATTGTAGTTCACTTGTACCCATATTTTGTGTACATGATTCAACTCACTAAAAAATGAAAAATAAGTGGAAGTATAACAAATAATCGTATCATTACTTCATGAAAGAACAGTATTGAGGAATTTGAAATGATTCTGCCAGTCCCTGAATCAGTATTTTCCAGATTCTCGCTACGAATCTTTGAACAAATTTTCAAAAATGCTGAAAACATTACCACCTTGAAATTCATTTGTCATGAAAGCGTAGGCTGGCCAAGATGTACTTCTCCTTTTTGTTTCAGTGAGTTGAATCATGTACACAAAACATGGGTACACGTGAACTACAATGAACAACTTCAAAAGATGGGCTTTCATGAAAGCGTTTGCTTAAAAAATTTTTTTTATTCATTCTATTTTGCACTTCCTAGTTAGAATCAACCTAATAGCACCCATGGACTTCAACATTAGTTCTGCCTATCCACTTAAGGTCAGTGTACCCAACTTGCCCCCATATGCCGATCTCAGAAACGGGCACATAATGGACCTTCCCGCATATTTTTTTCACGTTTGTTGTGTTAGAATATGAGAAAGTTCGTAGTTTTCATCGACCCCGGATCATTTTACCGTTTCTCAGGGAATTTAAAGTAATTTTTTCATTTTTCGTGTTTGCACGGCTGAGAAATAACGGAGGAAATCGCGTTTACTAAAACCGTTGCAAATTTATTTTCATTCGATCAATTCTGACGTACCTTGACGCATTCAAGTCCTTGTCTTAAGAGTAATTCCACGTGAGAAGAATGGTCGATTGTACATGATGTCCCAAATCTCTTCCTCATGATTTTCCATTTTCCATCAATTCTATACCTCAAATCATGACAAAAAAACGGTCGCTAGGACCCAAAAAAATTTTTTTGCGTAGCTGGTAAGCCAGTTCCTGAAACTTTTGATTTTTCTGGTGAAAGAATTGCTGCTTCTTCCCCACTGAAACCGCTATAAGTCTGAAATGAAATAAAATACAGTAGAACTCGGTCATAACGAGCTCGGTTATAATGAGAACTCGGTTATAACGAGCAAATTCTTGAAATTTGGTTGGTCCCTGTACTAAGTGAACGGAAAAAGCCTCGGTTATAGCGAGCTCGGTTATAACGAGACCTCGGTTGTAACGAGCAAAAATTCTGCCCAAATTTGGATTTGGACCTCTGCTATAGCGAGCAGATACGATTCCAACGCTACGTGATGGTGAATTTGAGAGCTTGGCTCTATCTGGAAACATGTATCATCATATTGAAATCAGTGAAATTGATGCAAGTGACATGAAAACCGATGAGAAGAAAGCTCTGAAGGGTAAAAAACAATGCTGAGTTTTGTAAGATCTACGATGTGAGCAGATCAACGGAATCAACAATCTTGAAGATTCGAACAACTTTTATCTAATTAATGAAAATAGTTATGATGAACTTTCTCACCACAATTGAAAGTTGAAAAACATTGTTCATAAACACTATCTTCGAGCCAAGAAACAAACATTGATCACTGATTTTGAGAAAGATACAATCTTGTAGATCGTGATTATGATAGAAGTGGGATGAAGTGTTCCATTTTTCTGACTGCGAATCTTTATTCATGTACACATCCAAGTATACTTTTCTCATATCTTTTCTGTGTGTAACATTGAAAGTCCACTTTAGGAGTCAAACCCGATTGAATGACATTGTCTAATAAGATAAGATGATCAATTTATCACTCATTTACACTATATACACGTGGATCGAACCATTTTGAGTCAACCTCGGTTATAACGAGCAAATTTTGCCGGTCCCTTGGAGCTCGTTATAACCGAGTTCTACTGTAATGACATGCGGATGAGCGCATTCGAAAGCTGAGACAAATACCTATCAAAATATGCCTTGGAATATTTTTCTTGAGGTGATTGGTCTCATATACAGTCCACCTCGGTTATAACGAGCGTCAAGGGACCGAAGAAATTTGCTCGTTACAACCGATGTTCGTTATATCCGAGGTTGGCTCAGAATTGCAGATCTTCGGAAAATTATTGTTAGATTTTATTACATGGCATCCTAAATAGAAATTATTCTGTTACCTTTATCTAATTGAATATCTTTTCAATAAAAACTATACATTACTTATATTTCAATATCTTCCAAGTATTTGTTACAAATGAGATTTATAAATAAATAGGTCATCATACAAATAAGAAATGAGAAAATCAATAGGTCATCGTGAGGCTTTGGTGCCCGTATGATTCCAAATAAACTAAGATGCAATGAAACGAACTTCAGATAAAAAGAAGTGAGATAAACGAAACAGAATCAATGAGATGAAATCAATACAATAAAATACAATAGAACAAAATACAATAGAATGAAACATCAAAGATATACAAGTTGAACATTTGGTCTCGTCGATCTTGAAGGACGGTGGGGAACTAAATAAATTCCCAAAATTTCATAATGGAAATTTTATTGCAACGTTTCGTCCACTAGGTATTGTGGACCTCATCAGGCTTCAGGTTTGTTATTCTTTAGATCGTCATGATATTTTGATGGTTAATATACAAGTTGAACATTTGGTCTCGTCGATCTTGAAGGACGGTGGGGAACTAAATAAATTCCCAAAATTTCATAATGGAAATTTTATTGCAACGTTTCGTCCACTAGGTATTGTGGACCTCATCAGGCTTCAGGTTTGTTATTCTTTAGATCGTCATGATATTTTGATGGTTAATATACAAGTTGAACATTTGGTCTCGTCGATCTTGAAGGACGGTGGGGAACTAAATAAATTCCCAAAATTTCATAATGGAAATTTTATTGCAACGTTTCGTCCACTAGGTATTGTGGACCTCATCAGGCTTCAGGTTTGTTATTCTTTAGATCGTCATGATATTTTGAACGATCTAAAGAATAACAAACCTGAAGCCTGATGAGGTCCACAATACCTAGTGGACGAAACGTTGCAATAAAATTTCCATCATGAAATTTTGGGAATTTATTTAGTTCCCCACCGTCCTTCAAGATCGATGAGACCAAATGTTCATCTTGTATATTAACCATCAAGGACGAAAAAAATCTACCAAAATCACTTATGAAACATCAAAGAGTTATGAGTCATAGAATTACGAGAGAGCTTTTGAAATGGAGTCAGAGATTAATGTTGCTTTTTTGGCTCGATATTCGTGATCTTGAAGCATGCTTCTCAATTTGGAGCAATGATAGAAAAACTTATCGTGTACATTTTCATTTGCGAGGTAGAAATTGTTAAAAGTTTCTAAGGCCGATGATGCATCTGAATGAGTGACAGAGTTTGGAATCGAATAATCCGAACTCTCTTCGTTTGATTTCTTATCTAGTATTTATCTTTCTAGATGGTAAAAATAGTAGATTCTGCACAGTTCAGCATTTTTCTGTCCTTGTTGCAATGCTTCTATAATGTCAACTTTATCACGTATAGTGAACGCTTTTCTTTTACTTGCGCTCATTTTGCCACTTGGAATCATACTGATACATTGCTTTTTAATATTGAGGCTCAGGAGCACCTATAGTTCGATATCGAGATCGTGTTTGCTCGCTATAAGCGAGGTAGAAATCTAAATTTTCAGAAATTTTCGCTCGTTATAACCGAAGTCTCGTTATAGCCGAGATCGTTACAAGCGAGGCTCCTTTCACCTACTATGGCAGCCAAACAAATTTCCAAGATTTGCTCGTTATAACCGAGGTCGTTATGACCGAGGGGGACTGTATAGGGGATTCCATGAAAATCACTATTTAATTTTTTTCTCAAAAACCCATTCTCAAAAAAATTCTGAAAACACTTATTTTGATGTAAAATTTGATCTTCTTTACGAAAAAAATGTTTCAGTCTGGGCTCTGCACTCCCCAGTGAATTTTGAGCGATTTTTTGCGATTTGATTTTTCGACCAATGAGAACTCGAGAATTTTCTGCGCATGCGCGTGATTCTACGGAATTGAAACCTCGTGCAATCGATAGCCCGTGGAATTTCCTTCGAAATGACCAGTCGTGAAGTTCATTTTGGTTCTGTAGAACCGGAGTTCTAAGCGTTCTTATAGAACAAAAAGATTGACTCTCTCAAATCCTACAAATTTGTAAGCCATTGGTCGGAACCCGCGGTCTGAGACTTTCTGGCGAACAACTGATGCGGATTCCGCAGACTACCTTACTCTGTGTGGTCCCTTTCAAATGTCACAGCTCAGCCCTAAAAACATGAAAACGAACTTTACTAGGGGTCATTTTGAAGGAAATTTCACGGGCTATCGATTGCACGAGGTTCCAATTCCGTAAAATCACGCGCATGCGCAGAATTTCCGAGTTCCCATTGGTTGGAAAATCAAATCGCAAAAAATCGCTCAAAATTCACTAGGAAGTGGAGAACCCAGACTAAAACATTTTTTTTTCGTAAAAAACATCAAATTTTACATCGAAATATGTGTTTTCAGAATTCTTTCATAAATTGGTTTTTAGAAAAGAATTAAATAGTGATTTTCATGGAATCGCCCATATATAAGACCTCCGAAAGAATATTCCAAGGCATATTTTGATAGGTTTTAGTCTCAGCTTTCGAATGCGCTCATTCACATGTCATTATCTCATTTTGTTTCAGACCTATAGCAGTTTTAGTGAGAAAAAGCAGTAGTTTTTTCAAAAAAAAAAAAAAAAAAAATCAAAAGTTTCATCAACTCGCTTACCAGCTCAAAAAAAATTTTTTTTGGATCCTAGCGACCGTTTTTTCGTCATAATTTGAGGTATAGAATCGATGAAAAATTATGAGGAAGAGACTTGGAACATCATGTACAATCGACCATTTTTTTCACGTGGAATTACTCTTAAGACCTTCAAATTCCGCTCTTGAGAGTTGCAAAACTCTGATTTAGAGCGATTTTATGTACAGAAGACGGAGATGATTCGAGAAACAAGAAGTCCGACATCGAAGTGTACCCAACATCCCCCCGTATGGTTATCCCGGAAAGGCGTGCAGCATGGCTTTTTTCACCACTTAGAACGTGTTCACCGCATCAAAATAGGTCGGAAACAGTTTTGGGACTGATAAAAGCTACAAATGTCGTTGCACGGTGATAAAAACGGATCAAACGATTCTATGCACTTTATCGCTGGTTTACATTGTTTTAAATGAAGAGGCAAGTTGGGTACGCACTTTCGTAAACTCTCAAAAATCACCTTCTGGGAGAATTAAAACAGTTTAGCTCCAGTTGGTCCAAATTCGATGTACCTTAATCCATTTCGAAGGTCTTGAGACAAGCTTTGGAATGAGTTATGGTACCTTGGAAAATATTGAGATGGGCCAAAGTTATGAAGAAAAAATGGCTTAATGGGGGCAAGTTGGGTACACTTACCTTATTTCACATCTTGGATAACAAGTAACTTTCAGAATACCAACTTATCAGCAGACTTGATAAAGTCCCTTTCGTATGAGCATATGAATTTAATTTTTGACATCTTGATTGCCAGTAACTTTTGAGATTAGTAACAGGGCATGCAAATTTAGTTAAGTCCCTCTCTTATGATGTATGGATATCACCGTGGTGATCTGACAGAACTTGTGCACACATGACCCTATAACTTCCTCTGCACACCGATTTTTTGTTGGTTGACCCATGATCTTTTGCAATGATTTACTATGAGCTGATTTGAGTGTATGATTCTAGGAGTGCATTTATTGATAGTTCTCAATCTGTGACATCATCTCCATGCGGATGACTCTCCACTCCATTTTTGGGAGCCTCAGAAACTGCTAACAATTGAAAGTCTCACTTTACGTTTCCTCACCATGAGTGCGTACCCATCATGAATCTACGAGAGGAACCTCGTGGAGTTATAAGACTGTTGAATGGAGTTTTCTAAGGATTGAAGATATCTCAGAGTTCATCAACAAACACCAACAGACCTACAGCAAAGTCAGAGACTAAGTTCAAGGTTGATGGTACTTGGAGATTTTGAATAACCAGATTCAGCAACTCAACTAAAATAACTTCTACTCAATCATTCCACTCCATTCCACTTTCCAACAGTAAATCAGATTTCATAAATCATTGTGAATGTAATAAGCACACCATTCTGTCTGATATTGAATATTTTGTGATACCGTTAACCGGGGTAACTTCAGCATGGGAATATTTCAGGAAAATATTTCAGTGGAATATTCCAATGGAATCTTTCAGAAATCTTCCAGAAATATTTCAGGAAATATTTCATAATATTCCGTTGGAATATTCCATAGCAATCTCCCAGAAAGCTGCCAGAAATATTTCATGAAATATTACGAACAATCTTTCAGAAATCTTACACTGAAAGATTTCTGAAAGGTTTTTGGAAGATTTCAGTGCAACATTCCAAGAGTTTGACTTGGAAATATTTCTGCAATGTTGCACGACACTTTTCCAGCAACCTTGCACTGGAAGGTCTTTGCGAGGTCTTTGGAAGCTTCCTGAAAGATTTTTCAGAGGTTTCTGAGAGCTTCCTCGATAAGATTTCAGTGCAATATTTCCAAAACATCACCTTCAAACATTCTTGCAATATTCCACTGACAATCTGTCGGCAATATTGATTCGGAGAAATTCTCAAGAGGTTTCCAAATATATAGTGCTTGGAAAAATTTTTACAATATCCCAAAAGTATGGTTTTCATATATCTCATCAATTGACAATTTCTCAGCAATTGTGATGGAGAAAATTCTTAAAAGATTTCTAGAAGCTTTCTGAAAGATTCCAGTGCAATAATCCAGCGATATCACTTCAAAATATCCCTGCAATATTCTACAAACAACATTCCAGCAATCCTGACCCGAAAGATTTTTGGAAGATTCCTGGAAGATTCCTGAAAGATTACTGAAAGATTTCAGTGTAATATTGCAAAAAAATGAATTTTGAATATCTCTGCAATATTGTACGACAACATCCCAGCAATCTTGCATCGGAAGATTTTCGATGAAGTTCCTGAAAGCTTTCTGGAACACTGTTGATCGGTACCTGAGAGCTCTTTCAAAGATCCCAGTGCAATACTCCATAAACATCTTATTATGCCTGCGATGTTCCACTGGCAGTCTGTCTCCAATTTTCTCCCAAAATATTCGGGCCAAGTTCGTGGAGGTTTACTGAAGGACTCCAGTGGATCTCCCAAAAGTAGTATTTCGAAGTTTTTCTCAAAAACTTCATTGTAAATATTCCAGCAATCTTATTCCGAACGATTTCTGAATGCTTTCTGACAGATTTCAGTGGTATATGAGGTTTCGTGAATCTCATCATCTCCATATATTCCTGCTGTACTGTGAGAATCTTTCGGAAGATACCATAAAGGTTCCAGTGTAATTGGAACACGGAGAGTAACTCTGGAACAGACCATGAAAGAGTGGTTATCACGCACAGTCGGCTAGGCAGATGATCCTGAGGCTTCAATATCGATTCCTCCTACTTGGGGCACGCATGAACGATGTTTTGTACCGGCGTGAAGGCCTCCAACAGCTTTTAGTCTGTACATAAGCTGACTTCTTCAAAAGTACGTTTTCAACTCAACGAACAGTCTCTCGGGAAAAGTGGTGTGGTTTCGACTTTAGCAGGTCGAATCCAAGGTAGCTGAGCTAGATTTCACTTGTCTGTACATATATCTGGACGAATCCATTGTTACATTAGAGTATTTTCACGAAGTTTCAATTTTTTAGAGTAAAAACTGACGAGGACATATTTCCTCCCAGAACCTGGGGTAACTTTGGAACACTTGTTCATGTACTCTCGATTATTCCCCAAGATATACATCATCATCAGCGCTCGATACCCACAATTATCTACAAATTCTACTTACTTGAGTAGCCGTTGACGAGAGCTTCAAAATGAGCCGAAGAACGTCTCATTTCGACCCACGAAAGCCGAGTTATGGCAGTTTTTGTCAGAAACCGATGTGAAGGTATTTTTACCCTCGAGACTTAGCTGTGGCGCAGACAGTGGGGCATTGACATTGCTGTTGATTTCAGTGGAAGTGCCGTCTTTCGACTCACATCCTCCACTGGCTCCTAGCTTGGGGACAAGGATACGCCTTGTCATCGCGTCCTCGCGGACTACCGACTTTTTACCACTTCGGTGGAGTGGCAGCATTCTATCCAGTAGTCGAACCGTATGCCCCCCAGAATCCAACCCTATGACGGGCAGCGGTTGAAGTGCAAGCACGAACAACCATGGGCTTAGCCCCGACCCTGGGTACCTTTATTAGAAGCCCTTCGACTTCAGCCTTGAAAGGTCGCGGCCGAGGCCTCTTACGAGGACACTCTCCCTGTTTTGCTCACGCACACAGACAGGTCACTGCTCGAGCGCTCCTATGGAGCTTAAATGCTCTCCCACGTTTCGAATAAGACCACGGTCTCGTGGTCTAACCCATGGAATGACTCGGGAAGCCAGAGTAGTCGTCACGTACTCACCTGTCGCGGTCAGCGGGTCCTTATGGCGATCCCAATTGAGTGCCCTGCGGCGCTCGCGATGGACTCAATCCGCCGAGGCCCCTTGCGGGTTACCTCTCCCATTCAATTGTCGGCCTTGATTAGTATCAGCCCGAGAACCGGAGATTCACGGTTTCGCGTCCCAGTGTTTCACAATCTCCACTGTGAGCGTTTGACTGGTATCCGTCAAGGTTCCTCATCGGAAATCCTCTCCCACGTTTCATGATTAGATCACGGTCACGTGGTCTAGCCCGTGAAATGACTCGGGAAGCCAGAGTTAGTCGTCACATACTCACTTGTTGCGAGCAACAAGTCTTTATGGGGATGTGGCTGTAATCCCCGCCGGCAAGGTAGAGTACGGCTTGAGTTACCCAGCTCAGGTAGTTCCGCCTGTAGGTGGCGCTACCAGAGATGGGAGCGTAGATTGGCAACGCTGAATGCGTATGGGGCGCGAAAAACAAGACTCAATAGTCATGTGTCGCTGAAAGAGGTTAACATCAAATCAGGGATCATCTACCGCAATTCTCGCCCACAAGTCAAAATCAATCGTAAATACTCTTTAGAGAGAGCAAGATCTTTATTCCTAGAATGTGGAATTGCATCCTTTGATTACAATTGCATATCTCCGATGATTTGCATCACAAGATAGCGAAAATTCATGTCCAACAACACGAATAATTCCAAAAGATGTTCAAAGAATTCTATCTTCTCGTGTGCCAGAACAGCTAAAAATCTAGCTGTAATAATCATGCCTCATGAACACACACTAACATGAAGCATCATTGATTACATGAGGTCATTTTTATGCAGAGGCAACCTGATCATGCTCAAAAACATGATTAGTGCCACATGTGGATATTACATCCTCCAACAAGAATGCAAGCTCACATCTCCAAAAATCTTGCGAAAGATTGCCGGGATTCATTGCCCAAAAGCATGAATAATTGTTCAGTTCCCGGGAAAGCCATCGTTTTAGAGGTCAAACCTGCTTCAAAGCCTGGATTCATGTTCAGTAACATGAAAGTTGTTGGATCCATAGTATTATCTTTCTGCAGAAGTGATCAAGCTCAAAAACACGATCGGATCTGCAATATCTCCTAATAATGGAATTCATTCATTCGACCCTGGAGAACATGGGCAATACTCTGCTCTCTGTTGTTATTTGGCATCTGATGATGCGCAGAAGCAAGTTTCAGAGGCTCTCCATCCAAGTTTGATGGAGTCAGGTCATCTTCCAGATTCACCAAGAAGAACAGTTTCAACTAAAACCTAACTAGACATTTAAGTTGAAATAATTTTTTAGGTTTGGACCATATGTTTGAATTCACAGAATCACATGGAAAATGGGATGAGATAGATATATTTTAGGTATAATTACTTTCAAACTCTACCTCACCAACAAAAGTCTTGGATTCTTAGGTCCACTTGTACCATGTATCTTCTGACTCCCTGAAGGACATCCATCGACAAGTTTCAAAATAATTTGAACCATGATAGCAAGAGAACATCACTTAGACTTTTCATCGAATACTTGATTAGCGTAGATGAAGCTTCCCCTAATCTTGGTCGAAATGATACCCTCAGCGGAGTCCATCAACAGACTTCAGAGGCTTTCTAAACAAGTTTGATGACACTAAATAGACTCGCTCGATGCACAATTTTCAAATTCCACCTAAAAGAGTAGTTCTAAATCAGAAACTGAATGATCATCCCAATTTATATTTTTTGCTACACATAGTCTACTCTTGGATCCATACAAATTCATGATAAGAGACCTAAGATAGTTGAATTTAGAATTGGAGTTCATCAAATTACCAACATTAGTTTCTTGAATTATACATCCGCTTGAACCATCACTCAGATTCAAGACAAATATACTTATGCAGACCTCATCATGATCAAGGCCATTCCTTGATGAGATATCCCCTACAAAATTTCCATCAATTGCTGGATAAGTGAAAATTGAGGGATTTCTTCTTCTAATCAGGATCATGTAGCCAGTGATGTCTTTCAACAAATTTCATGAGCACTACAATCAAGTTTGATGGGCTTGGGGGGTCTCGCTCGAGGCAGTTTTTAGGGATTATCTGTGAAAAAATGATCTAAGATAAGAAAGAAAATTACTGCTGTTAATCTCTTCCATTTTCTAGGCATAAATCATAGGAATATTCATGTGCAATCTCGTGAGAAAAAAATTTGAGTGGTGAACATCAAGGTAACATAAATTTTACAACCTCTTTTCCAAATAAGGAAGTGGTACTGTCATTCAAACTTCCTCGCTCAAAGAGTTGATTCGAATTCAACTTATCACTTCATGATGTCAGCAGTGGCATGCCTGTAAAAATAAAGTGGAGTCAAAACCGTAATACAAATTTCCTCAAATTTTCAGCTCTGGAGAACAGTCATATTCTACTTTGAAAAATTCATCAATCAAAAACTATTGAACAATGGTCTTGTATTGGAGAGAGTCTCCATTCTCTCACATTTATGGTGGAATTATAATATCCAAAAATATTCTCTTACCATATTGTATGGAAACTCCATTCTCTTGAGGAGTAAACGCAATCTCATATTGAATTTGCGCTGAGATCATTTGACATCAAGCGGAGCCTGTAAACAGATGTATAAGCTTTGATGTAATATTCTAGACCATAAGACCATCAAGGTATGGAAGATACATCATTTCATCTCACAGCTCCAAAATTCACTGAGTAACTTAAAAATCTATATCGGCTTTTGTATTCCAAACATGAATTTATTTGTATTGTCTGTTGGAGAGGCAGAAAAAAGCAGGACAAAATTTCTAATGACTATAGATATCGAATAAGCGATGAATAACTATTCAACTATCAACCATGTGGCTTTGTACCAAGTTCGATGAATATACCTAGTTCCGTAAACTAATTTATTCCAACTTTTTGACTTGGAAAAATTTTTTCTGTGCATTCCATTCAATCCCTTCCATTTGTGAATGGAAGATCTGTATTTTTCCAATATTTTGAGCCCAGAAAGTATGCCAGTAAAGCTTTAGTTAGTAATTAGTTGAATATCAAAACAATTATATGAGAGTGTCCATACTCAAGTATGGGAAAACTTGTCTCATTATAACCTCACGTGACACAACATGACGCGAAAATGAAACGCTATACGATGTTCATCGGCCTCAAAACGATCTAGTGCAACTCCAACAAGACATATTCTTTGGATTTTGGACTGATTTCTGCAATAGGTACTCACAAACATGAAGTTTGGAAGTTCAGCGGAGGCTATAGAGCGAGTAGTAGTACACCCATAAGAATCCGCTGCTCACTCGTGTCATTGCTGCTCCCCAGTTTTTGTCACTTGACCAAGTAAAATAAAATACATCCAGGACACTTCACTTTCACCAGGAGTCACAAAATCTCATTCTTGAGTATATAGATATCAACAACAGTCAACAACAGTCGCTGAGTTGCGCTAAGTTGAGTTGAAACTGTCGGCTGCTTTGCTTGGCTTTGCTCATACTTCGCCGCATCAGCCCTGCCAACTGCGCGCATGTTTGTTGTCGCTCGCGTGGATCAGCAGACAGCCGAGATGCATACCGAGGCAAGCTAATTTGCTTCAATTTTCTCTGCGAATATTGCTTGCTGAGGTCTGTAAATTCGCATGGAGATTTATAGGGTTATTGCGCATCTGAATTGGGTACATACATACAGGTCAGTGCTCCAAAATTTCTTATATTACGTTTGTACGGAGCCTACGCGGAGGTTGTGTGTGTCTTTCGCGTGAAAATGAAAAAATATAGGCTCATTACACCAGGTTCTAGGCCCATTTTCGGTGAGAAATTAGTTGATTTACCATCGTGTGAAGTTTCAAAGTGGTACAAGCGATATTCGTGGAGAAAATTGAAGCAAATTAGTCGTTACCGACGATTACAGAATCCTGCAGGGGGGCACAGCCACATCTCCTTATGGCGATTCCAACTGAACCTCCTGCGGCGCTCACGTCGGACTCAGTCCGCCGAGGCCCCTTGTGGGTTACCTCTTCCAATGTAATCCTTGATTGGTATCGGCTCAGGGACGCTACTTGATGTTTTCGTCGGGTGTACTAACACTTTTCACGGTGTGCGACGCTACTAGGTGGTTTCGTCCGAGTACTGGCACTCATTTCACGTTTGCCCTCCCAGTGTTACACGACCTTCGTCGCGAAAGTTGACTGGTTACCGTTGAGGCTCCTCATCGGATAACCTCTCCCGATGTTCGTTCCGTGATCGGTACCGGCTGAGGACCGGTACTGGGTGCCTTCGCCGTAGCTACTAACACTTTTCGGGGTTTACTCATCCCAGCGTTTCTGTGGTTCCCCGCCACTTTACGTTTGACTGGTCACCGTCGAGGGTCTTAGCCTCTATTCCCAGTATTACACAACCTCCGTTGTGAACGCTTTGACTGGTCGCCGTCGAGGTTCCTCGTCGGATATCCTCTCCCAGTGTTTCTGTGGTTCCCCGCCACTTTACGTTTGACTGGTCACCGTCGAGGGTCTTAGCCTCTATTCCCAGTGTTACACAACCTCCGCTGTGAACGCTTTGACTGGTCGCCGTCGAGGTTCCTCATCGGAAAGCCTCTCCCATCTGTGATTAAAGTATGACTCGATGGTCGTTGTCATACCGCACCTTAACTGCTCTTCGCTTTACTCCCACGGCAGTGGGAGTCAGGGCTCACCTAGCGCGATGCGAACGCGGCAGTTCGGATTTTCGCTAGGTAGACAGTGGGGCATGCTGGAGGTGTCTATACTCGATTGTAGAAGTTAAATTCAACCAAATGAACTTTTACTATAGGCCAATGGAAGGCTGAGACACTCTGCCATTCTGAAATTCTCGAAATTTCGAAGTCGAAATCGCACAGTTCCTGAGATTTGCCTATATCTCAATTGACGGCGTACTTCATTCTTGTAATAAAGGTTCAGATGCCTCCTTATTCGATGCAAAACTGGAATTGGAGCATCAAGTAACACTTCGTATTCACCAATCAAATGATATGAAAATCTGTCGATTGTCACGGGGAATCTTCAGTTGAGAATATGATGGAATTTCAAGGAATTTATCCTGAAGGAGATAGAATTTTGAGCGCCACCCAATGACAAAAACCGATCGAATACAGATTTGGAAGAGTTTGATGAATATCCATTCAAAATCATCAACTATTCAATATTGCATCCCTGATGGGTCAATGATGATCATCTGTTCCGTGCGAGACCCTGGCAAATTTGGATCCGTAGGAAGGATGCTTCTAACTATTCTGATCAACCCGATAACTACCCAGATCGTCGAAAAGTCATTGCATTGATATTTGTTAGAGAATTAGATAATATCCGCAAAACTTCATTCTATCTTAGCATATATCTTCATAATTCAGTCTCAAAAATTATCCGTTCAGTGTCATTGCTCTCGAAGATTCATCGTCTCATAGGTTTTCAATGAATATTTGGGAGTGATAAACTCTTTGGATGCATGAAAGTGGCAAATCAGAAGTTGAAATGATCACACGCCTTGGATGAAATCATAGACCAACTTTCTCAAAAAATAGCGATGAACCCATGTATGATGAATATAATATTTTCCGTGGCTCAACAGAATTGAGTTCTATAAAATTGAAGTTGACCTTTTATTCATCACTCAATTTGGTGTATTTGTTACCGTGAAAGCCCGGAGTCCGTGATTTCCGGGCATTCACTAGTGAATCCTAAGATTTACTGGTCGACGCCAGTGAATATTGACATACACTAGTGAAAGCCCAGAATTTATAGCTGATCTCGTCGCTGAGCCTATAATTCGGGCTCTCACTAGTGATTGTCAGCATTCACTGGGCATCGACCAGTGAATGTCAGCATTCTCTGACCCGGACCAGTGAATATCGGAGATCGGAAGAGTTGGGGAATGGAAGTGAACTAAAATGTCAGAAACATCGTCTTATTATCCCAAGTTTCCGAGGCAGGTTGGAATATGGAGGAATATTCATTATAGTCCAGTCCACCACGGCCGATTCGTTGGTCCAAAGGAGTAAAGTTTTGAATTTAACATATTAAGTAGATCACAAATAAAATCGAACGATCCCAAATATGTAGACACGTGACCTGCACCGTTCTTGAGGAAATTGATTATTTATTAACGATTTTGCAAACGGAACATGTCCATCGGGGTAAAGTGGGGAGTCGACGGATTATAAAACTTCACTATAAAAAAAAATTCTAAGAAAATAAAATAAAAAATCCCTTCGTGATGCAGCCACTATGAAAGTGGAGCCGCGAAGGTCGCAGTTTGACATTTGTCAAGCTGTGATTGCCGCCTGAGTGCGACGATTATAAGTGGCTCGAAAAAACGATAAATTTATTCATTAAATGTATTTCATTGAATCGAGCGATAGAGTCAAAATATCGATGAGATCTACCTTATCGGTATAATTTGCATATCTGAATGGTCATGGTTCCTTGATTGACCGCATCGAACGATTGGCACAAGAGATGAAAGAAGACTTCCCCGAGCGAGTGAATACGCAATCGCCTCGGTGGTCTAATTGGTTAAGGTGCCGGTCCGGAGTACCGGAGATGGCGAGGTTCAAGTCCCGCCCGAAGAATAATTTTTTCATCTCTCGGTCAATCTTTCAATAAAAAATTGAAAAATCTAAAAAAATAAAATAAAAAATCCCTTCGTGATGCAGCCACTATGAAAGTTGAGCCGCGAAGGTCGCAGTTTGACATTTGTCAAGTTGTGATCGCCGCCTGAGCGCGACGATTATAAGTGGCTCGAAAAAACGATAAATTCATTCATTAAATATGAAACTTGACGCTGAGTGGAACGCTGGGTTAGATATGTAGACAGGTCGATTGATAACTCTAGGATGTAGACAGGGGTCAAAGGTCCATTTTCCACGCCTTTTAGATCAAAAAACCAGTAAATCGCTTGTAACTTAGAATCCGTGCCATTTAGGAGAATTTTGCATCATTACTTCTTAGATATTTGAAGGATCTATGAAATTTATTATATAGATCATTGCTCAGAAACCTACTGTTTCTGAGATATGAGGGATATTAGTTTTGTCAGTGCAGCATCTTTTATCATAACTTGGAATCCATGGAGTTCAACAGAATTTTGCATCAACACTTTTTTGTAGATCTTTGAACGATCTACGAAATTTCATATATGGATCATTGCTCAAAAACCCACTGTTTCTGAGATATACTCAAGATTAGTTTTTGCGGTCCAACATTTTTGATCATAATTTGGAATTCATAAAGTTTGACAGAATTTTGCATGAATACTTTTTTTGGGATTTTTGTAGTTGAACGGAAGTTTGCAAGAGTACTTTCTTGAAGATCTTCGGTCTGCAGAATTGGTTCCTTTTCAGAATTGTCTTAGAATAGCTAGATTCCTGGTTCAGTTGCATCAAAAAGACTTCGCAAGGGTTCATTTTGTAGGAAATTGCATGGCCTATCAATTCAGGATATTCCCGGAGCAGTACAGATGTGCGCATGCGCAGGAAGAGAGCGGTAACCGCTTCAAGAATTACACGAAAATCCACAAGAATGAGGGTGTTTGTAAAATTCATAGGTCCAACGGAAGGCCGAAACACAGCCCGAAATTTTTTCCTCATGTTTGGGACACTTGAAAGAACATCCTCGTCAAGTTTTAAGTCGATTGGTGGAGGGCGATGGATTTGGCAAGCTTGACCAATTGGGCATTTTTCGATAATTCACCATCTTCTAGTGGACACAACTCGGACCAAAATCATCCAATTTGGACGTGCAAAAGCGCTAATTGTGGGGTTTTTAAGACAAAAGGAACTTGATTGAGTTAGATGAAAGAAGATTCAGATGCGTCGGAATAGCGTCCATTTCAAAATGGTCTAAAAATCGAGAGAAAGTGACTTTACGTATCGTCGTGTAGACTGAACGCATTTGGTTTTGAGAGTCTTGCATATTTTTTTGCAAAAGTTGACATCAGAACAGGGAAAATGCGACCTCGCACGCCTCGCTACGATGTTTCTGGTCAATATGGCAATTTTATTAAAAAACCCTAGTAAGGGCTTTTTTCAAACTTCAAGAAATTTTAGCGGGCGTAAAATATTCCTTAGGGGGCTGAAACTCTGGGAAAGTACTATTCTTGGTGGTTACTTTTATGTTAAAAATTGGCGAAAAGATCCGCGGGGGTCGTGCGCACGGATTTGCCCTAATATCTATATATATATATATAGATATTATATATATAGATATTATTCATATATATATATAATGATAGATTCAGAGAAGTAGGGCAATCGCACTCACTCACTCTCTCACTCGACCAACCTGAAAGGGTGAAAGAATGTAATTGGGGACCTACATCGTTAGGGGAAAGCAAAGACTCTACGGGATGGGGAGCTGAGCCTCTTGGGCCCTACCAACATGGACAATTACTTATACACTCCCTTGGAAATAACAACAAAAATCATAACATCTTACTTGTTAAATTGGATGTCTGTACTTGGGGTTCTTTGGCCGTTTTATACTGATTCTTCAGCCGTTTCATGCGTGCGGGGAGGGATTCAACGTTTCAATTGGGGTACGTGGGCCTCTAGCAGTTCTTCTCCTAACTCTCCGTCTAACACATAGACTAAAAGCGATTTCACAGCGATCATTTTGAACGGCCCGCCGATTTTGGTGCGAGCTTCATCAGGAATTGATTTGCTGCCTGAGATAAGAAGTGAGTGTTTCGGCAGACCGAATACCCGACCCATAACTCATCACACTTTTGGCCTCTAATGCAATGCGCGGCCTGTTCCTCGCGAACTCTATTCATATGCAACTGTGCTGAATCCTTCCACGCATCTATTCTCTTCGTCCTATCAGCCCATGCGGCCTTTCCAATTTTTTTCTACTGGCTTACCGGCCCTCCATTCGCATTCCAACTCCTTTTTCGGCCGTAGTTCAGGGATGCGAGCGACACTTCGACAGTCGATGAGACTGTAGCGTGCACGGTGGGTTATGGGCAAGTAATGATTTTCAGGTGATACATATCCAAACCGCATCAAAGCTCCGAGCTTTAGTCTCACTAACTTCTTCAGAGATTCCGCCCGGAGATTTGGCCGTTTTATCCGCCAGATTTCTCTCATACTCGCAGCCCATGGCTCATCAGAAAGTGGGTTTGTCATACCTTCCCTAAGGCGCTCAGCTTGCTTGACCCATAACGAGCGCCTTTGTGAAGGCACGGCGACTACTTTTTCGCCATACCTTCACAAAAGTGCTCTGTTTCTCTGACCCATGGCATTCCCGTTCGCTTTTCCACCATACCTTCACAAAGGCGTTCAGGTTCCTTGACCCATGGTGTGCTCGATCGTTTCTCCACCATACCTTCACAAAGGCGCTCAGGTCCTTGACCCAAGGTGTGAACCAGGGCACTTGGGCTCATCGTTGAAATATGGACCGGGAGACCTGCAATGTGTCGGTAACTAAAGCCGCGGTTACATGTTGGCGGGAAGGCCTATACCAGCCGTGAGTGCGACAAGGATGTAGCACTCTAACCTCTTTGTCGCACTCACGGCTGGTATGGGCGTTCCCGCCAATCGTCTTGCTCATGTAATCGCAGCCTAAGCCCCACTCACCGTCCCCTTCCTTTTCGAAGTCGTGGTGGCGCGCTTTCCGAACCACGCAAGTTGCATATGCATGTCGATGTTGACACTGCCTTCAAAATCGCATTGTTTCATTTGTTTGAAGTTATGTCGCCTCGTAGACCTTTATTCCATCTTCATCTCCCAATTTTGAAATTCCACATACCTTACGATAGACCGCGATATTTCCTTAGTCCTCATAGGAATGAGTTTTTATCAATTCAGATGGACAACCATTATCGACTTCCAAAAATCACCGGGAGCTCATTTGTCTTGTCCTCTGGATGAAGCGTCAGCTCAAGTTGTACCAATGAATCTCATCGCAGGATTCCAAATCTCAAGCAGCCAGCGGGGGCCGACTGACATATGTGACATACGAGCCTCATCTTGAAACCTATTCCATAGCTCAGGCGGCAAGTCATAAGTCTGGAAAGCTCGGGGACTCGGGATCGACCCCGCACCCGGCTTCTTTTTTAATATCGCTGTTTCTTTCGCTCAATTTATTAAATAACTCTCATGATTGAATGCCTCGCCATATTTTCCAAGATTCAGTAATGGTAACTCAAATTGAAGCAGACGGGCAATTCTCAAAAAGGTCCAGTTTCGGGAAGAGTTTATCAAATAATTTCTAGTTCCTCGATTCATTCATAACTATTAATTGACCGTGAAATTTGAAGAGTTGTGCCTCGAAACTTGATACAGTGCTCTATGATTGAAGCAACACAGGTGCCTTCATCAAAATAGCGGTACGTTTGCGTCATTCTTTCAATATCACCTGGTTTTTGGTCGAGGGTCAAGGAAATTCTGTAATTTTAAATATATATTGTATATGATGGAACAAGACGGGGAACACAGTTTTCAGGCCTCAAAAATTGTCCTTGCGGATTTGTTGCCCTAATTTCGTTTCTAACATTAGAAAGAAAAAAACGATTCTCTCATTCCTTTATTCATTTTCTACGTCCATAAGGCCCATCGGGAAGAATATTTCAAAGACATATTTTGACGTGAAAAAAGTGAATTTTCACGAATAAAATACTCAAGAGTCTAAGATAGGACAACAAGACCTCTAGAAATTTTTTTTCGCATTAAAACGTTATTTCGGTCCTTCAGCCTGATTTTTTCGAATGCGGCATTCTTATCGGAAATGGTATTCAAGCTTGATAGAAAGAATAGAAAAAATGAAAGATTAAAAAAAAATTCGCCCTCTATGAGGCTCGAACCCACGATCTCTTGATTGAACTGACAAACTTCCTTCGTCTCGCGGTGGGCGGGGCCAAGATGTCTCGACCAATCACAAGCGTGACAGTGGCGACCGCAAGACAAGTGAGCAAGACAAGAACTAGTTACCGGCGGACCACGGCTTCCATAAGAGTCCCGGTGCCCTGGTGTGAACAACCGCTTTTTTGACATACCTTCACGAAAGCGCTCAGGTCCTCGACCCATGATGGGCTCGATTTTTTTTCTTTTACTTTCATACCTTCACAAAGGCGCTTAGGGGCCTTATCCTAATACATTTCTCCCGCGACGGGGTTGGAGAAAACCCAGCACTTCTAATTTCCGACTAGTTTACATTTAGTAAACAAACTAGTTTGTATCATTCATTGCTATGAAAATATCATCATGATATACTTAATGGCGTATTCTACCGGACCCTCAAACATTTTTTAGCACCACACAATTCTGAAAATGGCCGAAAAGTCATCTTAAGATGAGATTGAATCATTTTTAGACCACAACATTTCCGCTTACTAACCTGTCACTTTGATTGTGATCGAAAAGTGATCCAATTTCTCGTCGAAATGAATTTTGGACCAATTTTAGGATTGTGTGATGTTGGAAAATGTTTGAGGGTTCGGAAGAATACGCCATTAAGTATATCCTGATGGTATTTCCGTGGCAATGAATGCTACAAACTAGTTTATTTACTAAATGTAAACTAGGCGGAAATTGGGAGTGCTGGGTTTTCTCCCACCCCGTCGCGGGGAAAATGTATTAGAATAAGTTGCCAGGTTCTTCAACCCATGGTGTAAACGACTACTTCTTCGCCATACTTTCCCAAAGGCGCTCAGGTTCTCTGAACCATGGCGTTAACGACAGCTTCTTTTTCAAATCATCTGTCGCGAGGTATTCGGGTGCTTTGACTTTTCCTCACTGTATTCATTTGGACACTTATCACCTGTAGGGTCTCGCTTCTCAGGTTTCTCGCCCGTTACCTTCTGTGGACACTTATTATCCGCAGAACCTCGTTCGAGGCCCTCAGACTTCTCGTCCGTTACCAAGAATCACTCCAATTTCGCGGGGGCGCAGCGCTTGCATCTCTGTGTACTCCCGCTGGGCTGTTTCCCGAGTACCTTAGTCTGAATTTACAACCCGGGTACGTTTGCACCGTGACACCGGGCTTGCTGCACAGTTGACACACTTCACCTACTGATGTGGTACCAGCGGTTGGCGTGAGTGCGTCTGGACATTCCGAGGCTGTATGACAAATGGCAGAGCACTTATAGCACGTACACGTGAGACAACGGTTGGCAAAGTGATCAGGCTTGTTGCAATTAAAGCAGGGACCTTTTTCTCGTTGTTCATCTGTTCGCATGCGATCCCCACCTACTCTCGTACGGCCGGTACCCGGTGGTCTACGTTGACTATACGGAGCATGCGGTGGGTAGGGATACATTATTGGGTAAGATGGCCATGGTGCGGGTGACGGCACCCGCGGACCTGCAACAGCTGCCTGGCTCTGCAAGACAGGGCTGAACCAATTTTGAATGCGACTGGGAGAAACTCCCGAGATTCCAAAGCGATCTTGAAGTAGATATGAAAATACGTTATCAAAACAAAAAATTGTCGTAAGTTATGAGACCGATTTCGAGAAAAACGGTTATTGAGTCTAGAGAATCGAATTTTATCAGAGAATGTATGAACTTGTGCGGTTCTGAATCATACGAAGGGTGTTCTCATATCCTTAATCCTCTATCTCACCATCAAAAGAGTGACGAGAAATAATGGTCATGTACTGGAACATGTACAGACCAAGGCCTGAAAGTAGACGAGTGATCGAGCAAAGGAGTTTTCATAATGGCGTGGAGATGAGTGCACAGTTGTCAAGTTCTATGGGTCGTTGATTTGTTGAATCAAATTGAATACATATCAGAATAGAGAACTGACATGACTACAAAAGTTATTCGAAAATGCTCATATTATGGAAGTTCATGTTGAAATAGACACGATATGTGAAAATTCGGGAATTTTCTGTTATCAAAGTGACTTAAATTTAAGTCTGAAGTTATTCAGGTTTTGAATTGGCGCCATTCAATATGGCGGCAACTGCACATGAGTCACGTGACTCCAGAGTGTTTTCCACGATGATTCTGAGGCAAACCTGCGTTCCTTCACCACGAACTTCTATTATTCGAGTGAAACAAGCTCTTGATTGTGATTAAGATAAGACTTTCCGATGAAAAATGACATCACAACAGAAATGACATCACAACAGTTGGGGAATTTAGCGACACGTGTGCAGCCACCGCCATATTGGATGGCGCCAATTCAAATTGTCAAAACTTCAATGATGACTTAAAAACCATAGAGGCGCCGTACAAATCCCCAACTTTTCTCCTATATCTATTCTGCCGCGAACTGTCAAAATATATCATCTCCCGGAATTATGTCAGTTCCCTATAGTCAATTTCAACGCTCATCATACTGAGATACACGATATCGATATCGAAGAGCTCAAATATCGATCTTCAATGTAGAAGCGAGCGTATTAAAAACATGAACAAACGAATTGGCGCGTTGATACTAAGCATAGTATAGCAAACAGGAGAAAGTGGTGGTGGGGGGGGCGGGGCGCTGTTCTCGCTGATGTTCGAGAGCTTCTTACAGACAGTATTTGTTGATATTGAGAGCTCTAATTATGTGATGGAGAGACATATTGCCCAATGAATTCTATTGAGCGATGGAAAGAATTATAAAGGATATAGATTTTCATCGTGAGTACCAGCATGATCTTTTAACTTTGTGATTTCTCATCACTGGATAGAATCCATCGGGCAATATTTCACCCTAACACAAGATAAGGGCTCTAGATATCAATAAGCAATGTCTGTGAAAAGCTCGCGAAAATTAGCGAAACCAAAGTGCCCACTCTCTCCTGTTTGCTAGACTACGCCTAGTATCAACTCGCAAATTCGTTCGTCTTCGTCACGCTCGCTTCTACACGGGAGATCGATAGTTGAGATCTTCAATATCTAAATCGTGTATCTCAGTATAATGAGCGTTGAAATTGACTATTCTGATGTGTATTCAGTTCGATTCCACGAATCACCGATGTATAGAACTTGACAACTCTGCGCTCATCTCTACGTCATTGTGAAAACTCCACTGCTCGATCATTCGTCTACTTCCAGGCCTTGGTCTGAATATTTTCCAATACATTACTACGTCTTTCTCGTCATTTTTCCCATGGTGAAATAGAGAATGAGGAATGTGGAAACAGGATTTCTTCGGATGACTTGAAACTGCACAAGTTTAGGCATCTTTCTGATGAAATTCGATTCTCCAGACTCAATAATCGTTTTCCTCGAAGTCGGCCCCATAAGTTACGACAATTTTCTTTTTGGTAACGTATTTTCATATCTATTTCGAGACCCCGTTGGAATCTCGGGAGTTTCTTTCAGTCGCATTTAAAGTCGGTTCAGCCCTGCCGTGTCTGCGGTGTCGGCGTCGGAGCACTCGTCTGAGGTATGCTGGGTACTGGCATGGCCTTAGTGGGAGCGTCAGGCGGAGCAACAGGTGGACCGTTCTGAATAGACTTGGCATCATTTTCACCCCCTTGACCACGATTGCGATTTTGATTTGCGTTTTGAGCATTCGGTCCTGGTTTAGGTGCCTCCGCCTCATTTTCTTCTGTTTCGGCCATTTCGTTTCACCCCGGTTTGTTCCCCGGTCGCAGCTGAGTGACTCTTTGATACGCGGCCCCGCGTATCCGCGGTCGGTTCTTGGGTGGTGGTGCAGTGTACTTAGCATCCAAGTCCTTGCTTCGTTCATACTTCTGGCCATGATGTTAAATGTCATCCAGGGTTCTCACTCGCTTTGACTCTAGGTACTTGCGGAATTCCGGCAATAAATTACGTGTGACTATTTCAAATACATCTCGCTCGCGAGGCGGCCTTTTCAAGTGTCCCAAAATTATCTTGCCGCAGGTGAGATACTTGGCAATTTTTCCGCCTTTAGCCTGAGTGCGGTGCTGGAGTTCATCCATGACATCCTGGCGATCTACATGGCGCACGTACTTCCTTCGGAAGGTTTGCTTGAAATCTGGCCAAGTTTCAAATTCACTCGGATGAGTTCGATACCAACTTCGAGCGTCTCTCGTTAGTGCGGCCGGCACAGTTAATAATGGCAACATTCGTCAGCAATCCTTCAAGTTGGCCAGGAAGTTTTCAGGTTCATCTCTACCCCCCCCCCCCTCCCCGGCAAAACTAATTTCATATTTTGTAGCATCTTAATAACTTGGAACGTTCTTCCATTGACTCGACTGGCCTGGCTCCAATTCGATTCATCGTCTGATGTATCATACTCCGATTCACAACTGTGATCTCTTCTACGATTACGACGGCCTGCTCCACGCCTGGAGTCTCGTGAATCCCGCGGTCCCCGTCGCCTACCACTGCGGCTCGGCAAGTTCGAATCTGAAATTGACCTTCTATTTCATTGTGAACGTCGTGGGGGTGAACTATCCGACGAAATATTGCACTCTCGACAGTTGTCGCGCCACCTATCAGCGGCGTTTGAATGACTCTTCAGGGGCAGAGTATACGCACACTATCGGGCTCTGCCCGACGCTGATGTTAGTTGCATCAGAGCGTCCTTATATATGAATCGTGCTCAAATTTGTGCGCTTGCGAACTAGACGATTTGACAAATTTCAGATGGATTTGCCGAGTCTCGATGACGATTTCACACATCTCGGCAGGCTGCGGCCCACTGCGATCGGATAATCAACTAAATTTGATATATATATATATATCAACACACAGTATGTCCGCACACTGAGTGTGCGGACATACTCGAGGATATTGTCTTAACATCTGATGAGCTTGACTCCGTTGTAAGTAATCTAGATGAAAACGTAAAAGCAGGGCCTGATGGCATCCCAGCGATTCTTGTGAAGAAATGCTGGTCAAAAATTAGTAAATGCGTGTTAGATATTTTCAATAAGTCTCTTGCTTCTGGGGTATTCCCAACTGCATGGAGAACATCTTCCATCGAGCCTATATTCAAAAGTGGCGACGTACATGACATTGAAAATTACCGACCTATATCGATTCTTAGTTGCTTGGCAAAGGTTTTAGATGCTTGCATCGCTAATCGCTTGACAGAGTTCCTAATGTCGAAAATTATTCAAAGCCAACACGGTTTCTTGAACGGCAAATCTACAATTACAAATTTGTTAGTATACCAGGACTTTCTTGCGGATTCATTGAAGGACGACTCACAGGTAGATTCGATTTATGTAGACTTCGCCAAAGCTTTTGACTCGGTCAATCATACGAGATTACTTGCAAAATTGTTCAATGCGGGAGTTCGAGGCAATGTACATAGTTGGTTCGCATCATATCTTGCAGATAGATCCCAAGCAGTAAGAATTTCGAATTTCATATCTGATTTCTTTTCCACTCCGTCTGGTGTACCACAAGGCTCTCATCTGGGTCCAATTTTGTTCATTTTATTCATAAATGATATTGAAGATATGATCAATATGCCACAGATTCGGTTTCTAATCTATGCGGATGATGTCAAAATTTTTACAAAGATTAACTCCCCAAGGGATGCATCCTTATTACAGCGGGCACTAGACAAAATGTTGATTTGGGCGAAGCAAAATGGTCTTAGGATTAATGAAAAGAAATGTAGTATCATATCATTTACTCGAGCTAAAACAAAATTTCTATATCAATATCTCCTTGACGGGTCTGAGTTACAGAGAGTGGATAGTGTTTCTGATTTAGGGATTTATTTTGACTCTAGACTAAAATATGAAGTTCATATTGATAATATGTTAACAAAAACTCACAAAATGATTGGGTTCATAAAGCGCTCCACAGCTGAATTCACGAATGTTAGAGCTATTCTATACCTGTATAAGACTCTGGTCATTCCGATACTAACGTACGGCTCTGTGATATGGTCTCCTAACTTGAAATACTTACAAATGAGGTTAGAAAAAGCTCAGAACAAAATCCTGAGATATCTTTGTTATAAGAGCGGTCATCCTATGCATTTCACTGATCACAATTATACAAATGCTCGTCGGGAATTCAATTTGATGAGTCTATCAGAACTCCGTACCTACCACGATTGTGTAGTGGCCTATAAAATAAAAAACAATCTATTTTCCAGTGACTGCGTCAATAGCATGTTCAATGAAAGAATAGTTGGATATTTTATGCGTCATGTCCGTAGTATCAGTGAACTGTGTTGCCATTCTAATTTTATGTATTACTCAACTACGCACAGAATTAGGCGAATGTGGAACCTGTTACCTGATGAAATAAAAAATCAAGAATCGCTAGTCAACTTTAAAAGTCTATTGATATTGAAATTGAACACGACTGAGCTGTACGATGAGTTGATTCGAGTTGTGCAATGATAGTTGGTTAATAGAGATATGAAATTATGATCCTTGATATAGAGTGCCAAAATGGTCAGTTGCTCATATGTTTATTGTATGTTTCTAACATTTCCAATTGTCAATATCTAGGATAGATGAACTGTTGATCTCATATATTTATTGATTATTAGCAGTATTTCCAAGGTATCCTTGTGTAAAAGGGCATTTATGCCCGTTTATTTTCTAAAATAAAAAATAAAATAAAAAATATGTACTCTGGCGGCAGATTCAAATTTTAGTATGAATGTGAGATGTTTGGCTGTACAGGGCAATGCCTTTAACATACCAGTTTATGTACTGGTTTCCACACATACTCAATTTAATGTATTATATTCTTGAGCAAGTGTACCTTCGAGCTTCATTTAAATACGGAGTTGCATCGAAGGATCTTGATGGAAAGATTTGAGATGGCGGAGTAACAAAGATAGAAATTTGGCAAAGTTTGAAAAAATGATTTTAGACGCGGATAGCATTTCGTCTCCCGATAGTGCGGCGTTTGAATGACTCTTTAGGGCCAGAGTACTTGCACACTATCGGGCTCTGCCCGACGCTGATGTTAGTTGCATCGGAGCGTTCTTATATATGAATCGCCCCTGAAGAGTCATTCAAACGCCGCACTATCGAGAGACGAAACGCTATCCACGTTTAAGATCATTTTTCCAAACTTCAGCATTTCTATCTTCGTTAGTCCGCCATCTCAAATCTTTCCATCAAAATCCTTCGACGCAACTTCGTATTTGAACAAAGCTTGAAGGTACACATGCTCAAAAATATAATACGTCAAATGAGTATGTGTGAAAACCAGTACATAAACTGGTATGTTAAAGGCATTGCTCTGTACAGCCAAACATCTCACATTCATACCAGAATTTGAATCTGCCGCCAGAGCATATATATATATACACATCAAATTTAGTTCATTATCCGATCGCAGTGGGCTGCAACCTGCCGAGATGTGTGAAATCGTCATCGAGAAACACGGCAAATCCCTCTGAAATTTCTCAAAACGTCTAATTTGCAAGCGCACAAATTTGAGCGCGATTCATATATAAGAACGCTCCAATGCAACTCACATCAGCGTCGGGCAGAGCCCGATAGTGTACGTGTACTCTGCCCTTGAAGATTCATTCAAACGCCGCACCATCGGGAGACGAAACGCTATTCGCGTATAGAATCATTTTTTCAAACTTTGCCAAATTTCTATCTTTGTTACTCCGCCATCTCAAATCTTTCCTTCAAAATCCTTCGATGCAACTTCGTATTTAAACGAAGCTCGAAGGTACACATGTTCAGGAATATAATACATTAGATTGAGTATGTGTGAAAACCAGCACATCGAATTTTATGTTAAAGGCATTGCTCTGTACAGTCAAACATCTCATATTCATACCAAAATTTGAATCTGCCGCCAGAGCACATATGTATATATATATATCAAATTTAGTTCATGAGGTTCTGAACCACAAAATCCATCGGTCAGGAGAATTTTAAAAGATGTGTCTGGTCCCAAGGTACCGACCGAAACGGAAAAAGTGGTTGGATCACTTTTTCATCATCATTCAGACCTCTGATCAAGTTTGAGCCCAATTTTGAGTACATATAGCTGCCAAAAAAACATTATAAGACCATTCTCGACGTAAAATTGTTTGTTATTCCAAGTTACGTGATCAGATGGTGCTAGAGGATGATGCTTCTAGCGAGAAAAAACATATCTTCAGCAGAGAATTCACCTGTTCCAGGATGAAGCTTCCATTTCAGATCCAATTTTCATCGTGAAAATCGGTACGCGCTTTTTCGCTTCCAAATTCATCCTATCCACATTCTGATCACGCAATGTAAAACAACAGACAATTATACATCAGGAACATGTCGTATGATATTCATTTCAGAAGGAATTTGATGTTCAGGATTGAGATCAAACGTGGTAAGAGGATTCAATGACGATGAGAAGGCGTTTACAACTTTTTCGGTTTCGGTCGATATTGTCGGCCCGGATACGTCTTTCAAGGTATGTCTCCTGGGACAATCGGCGTAAAAAGTTTAAGCGAGCCGTGTTGTTTTGATAGCAACGTGACCTCACCGTCTTGTATGTACAATCGCGTATACACAACAAAGCAGCTCTTGCACGTAACGCTCACACACACACGCTCTCCGCAAGGCAGACAATTAACGTTGCGCGCGGATGAAAAACACAAAGATTCAAACCCTCGTATAAACGAAATAAATGGGTACGGGTCCCTATTTTTAGCAAGGATGAAGATAACACTTGAATGAGTGACATATCAATTTTTCAGCGAATTTCCTAAAGAATTGTAAGAGCATCCGGGAGAGCATCCCAAAAAAAGTTGCCTTTTGCTGCGCCGTTCCTGTCCTTCGCATGTTGCGAACTCGAACTTTCAACATCGAATACTCGAAAACAAAGTCCAGGCCTGTCACGTAGTCCCTTGTACGTTTCAACGCAGACATGGCATATAGCTCTTTCTGCGTCATTTGAGTGAGGCCGCAACCATCGCCGCAGGTCACGATGGAACATCCATTCTAAGCGGAACCTTTGCGTACGCGGTTCTTGAGCTCCTCGGGGAGCCCTGGCTTCTCCGCCTCTCTCCCTTACTCCTTGAACTACGTTTCTATGCACTCTCCCGAGTCTGTGATCGCGGAAAACTTGATTGATCATCGGGGGGACTTCATTGCGAGCTCCAACGGGAACCTCATTTTGAAGACGAACTACATCAGCCTCGATATCCTCGTTCATTCTGGAGTCGCTTTAAGGATCGAATCATATAAATGCGTACTTTGAGGTATCGAATTTTTGGCCCCATGTGTTGCAAACACGCTCATCATGAACGCATGGTCTTTGTTTCCACATTCTACTCAGGTCATTCTTAAAATCAATTTCGTAAATCAATGTGATTTTTGCGTTATTACGGACAGTTTTCGAACTTCTCCATCAGATGATCGCGCGGAGACTTGAGGATTTGTACGACTTTTTGTGATGATTGGTTCGCCGCACATTTAGGCTCGTCATTTCGCGTATCGAGCAAGTCAGAGATATGGACCAATGGTAGTAACATCGTGGCTACTCAAGAATCAGGACGCTTTCTGTCGCCAAGATAAATGTACTTAACGAATCGAAAATCAGGCAGGGTTTGTTATGAACCTCCAATTTCAAATCTTTCAAGCTCATCATTCCCTTTACGCTTTGAAACGAGAGTTCACTAGACTTCGTGAAGCTCGTTTTTATTGCCTTTCATTTCTCTGTGAAACGGTGATGACCGTACAATGCACAGTGTTCATGCTCGTGAATTCGTTGTCGTCGATATCTTGATTGGATGAGTCAAGTTCGCGTACAGGAGAGAGTGCCTACGCAAGTTTCTATACGAGAAGATGGTCCCATTCAAAGAGTAGCACACAAATCACGAATTTTGCTAACTTTGAACCAAATAAATATATGAGAACAAAGTGAGCAAAGTATCCGCTTGTTGAAACAAATTCAGGTACACGGAACCTAGGATTTTCGAAATTTTCTGTGGACAATTAATAGCACTACCCTTACACGGAAACGATCGGGATGGATCGTGTTCGTTGTCTGAGAAAATGTGTCCAAAACAAATTCCAGCGAGACATGTAACCACGTTTCTTAGAAATAAATCGGACACAAAGATTTTTATTGGTTCTGGCGAAGAAAAAGCCATGTTCGAGCCGTCCCTGCTGCGTGAGAAACTCAAGAAAATTAGAAGCTCTAGAAACGACGATGCAAACGGAAGCAAAAATAGCCATGTATAAATCTTGCACTGGCGCATACCGTATCTGTATACTTTCTGACAAACCTTTGAAGATTACAGTAATGATTTGGGAATTCCACATTCACTGACAATCATACCTGTAAAAATCGAATGCACGGTAAAAAGAAACTCAGTCAAAATCGTTTAGATTTTGATACAATATATGTTTCCCTTTCAAAGTGATTGCTGGTGCGATCGGATAATATATACACTACCGGTAAAAAGTTTGTGCACATTTTAAATAGTATATTACGCAACAAGTGCGAGAAGGTCAATTTCCGCACAAGTTGCCAAACGAGTGCGAGAAGTTAATATTCACGCACACTTTGGAACTTCTGGGTGTGCGAGAAATTTCGAAGTGTGCGTGAATGTTACTTCTCGCGCGAGGGATGACGTGACATCATATTTTGGAACTGTGCGTGAATGAAAATGCATTAGAGCGAGAAGTTACATTCACGCACACTTCACCAGTGCGTAAATGTAAAACTGTGTGAGAAGTCATTCATGCATTACTTCTCGCACTGTAAATAATGAAGAGAAGTCTCATTTTTTTACAACTTCGCGCACACAGTTGCAAAATAGTATATTACGCAACAAGTGCGAGAAGGTCAATTTCCGCACAAGTTGCCAAACGAGTGCGAGAAGTTAATATTCACGCACACTTTGGAACTTCTCGCACACCCAGAAGAACACATTTACGCGCGCTCGCGAAGCGTGTGCGGAAACTTCTCGCACGTGTTGCGTATACTATTTTTTGCAACTGTGCGCGAAGTTGTAATTGAATGCACCACTGTCCGAGCAAGATTATCTTGGAAACGAAGTTCTCAAGAAAGGCCAAATTCAGAGGGATTACGTGACATCATATTTGAATCGAGCCATGCAAAAAGGGACCTAAGCACCATTCTTTGCGAAATCGAGATAAGGTGGAATTTGCACTCTTTGAACATTCCTCTATCACTTGCATATGGAATCTTTCCGATATGACCAATCCCTGAGACCCGATCCATGCAAAAAGGGACCCAGGTACAGGATATGGGGCCCTGCTTGCATGGATTGATAGAAGAACTTACAAAAACTAATACTTACGCACTGTATCATCACATCTATCACTCACACAATTGATCGAATTGATTCTTGGCGCCAGTTGGTCGACGAGCTGAATGTTCACATCTTGCGACGTCTGGAAGGATGTATAGGCATATAGGTGTATACTCTCCGCTCTGAACTCAACTCGAATTTTGAAATGATCAAAAAGTGCTGTACTATCTAGTGTATCATCCGATAGCTCTGCAGACGTTGATCTTGTCTGCCTCATAGTGTATAAAATCTAGAATATGGATTGTGACAGTAATAACGATGGCGAAACACGGAAAAATCGTAGCGATCATTCATCTTGGACACGAAATGAGAGGGAAAGATCGAGAACGTGTGGCGAGCCTTTCTCAAATAGCCAAAATGAATACATTCATAGGTTCATAGATCTTATGAATGTTAATGTTACGTGATTTAGATGGTTATAATGGTTTTGTTTGTTTCAATGAACTTTATGATTATATCCAAAGTATTTTCAGTCAATCCGAGCAAAAAGGCACCTAAATTCCGCTATGACATGATAATCATTGAGATATCGTTTAAATGCAATATTTTCAAGTTTCGTAGTGTCTTGATATGAAATCATAGCTTTGTAAAGGAATCCATGCTAAAAAGGACCCAAGTTCACTCGAGTTTTCATTAAAAAACAACTCTGCAGGCCACCCTTGCTCAAAAAATGGAGAGGATTATAGTACATACTGATAAAAAGTATGTGTATGTACATTTGCGTTGGGGAATTGTGAATGGTAGAGATGCAACACAGTTTTTTTCGTTTTCCCAACAATTTGTCATTTGCACGAAGGTCCCTTTTTGCATGGCTCGATTCATTTTGGAACTGTGCGTGAATGAAAATGCATTAGAGCGAGAAGTTACATTCACGCACACTCCACCAGTGCGTAAATGTAAAACTGTGCGAGAAGTCATTCACGCATTACTTCTCGCACTGTAAATAATGAAGAGAAGTCTCATTTTTTTACAACTTTGCGCACACAGTTGCAAAAAAAAAAATTCGATTTTGCTCACTTGACCGCTCAGATCTCCTTGGTCCGAAATAACTCTACTTGAGCCCTTTTTGTAGCTTTTACCACGCACTTCAATAGCTATTTGTTATTTTTTCCGCGCAGCTCAACAGATTCTTGCAAAATTAGACTGAAGCCTTGTAGAATTTCATAAAAATCGGGTCATGACGTAAACCTCCGCAAGTCTGGCGGAAATCAATGGATTTAGATTATTCAAAAAGCATCTGGAAGTAGAAGTCAAGAACTTCAAAATCCGTTTCTGAAAGTGATTCTAGGTTATTTCTGGTCCGAGCTGTGACTGTTTTTGTGAGCGAAGATTTTTCTCGAAAAAAAGTCCCGAGAACGACGAAAGGTGAATGAATCGAGCTCACGGTGGTAATTCTCTGAGTTTTTCCAAGTTTTTTCTTGTTGTTGATGACAAGAACCAAGATCAGTGCTGATAACAGTGAAAAAATGAGTCCATTGATAGTTTTTCAATGACTGGTCCTTTTCTAGAGGAAAATCTTCCTCTACAAAAAGAGTCACAGCTCGGATCAGAAACAAGCTAGGATAACTTTCAAAAACGAATTCTGGAGCTCTTGACTTCTACCTTCAAATGCTTTACAAATAATGTAAATGCATGAATTTCTGTCAGACTTGCGGAGGCTTGCGTAATTTTATTTTTATTTTATTTTTTTATTTTATACAGTATACGGGCTAAAAATCCCTTTACAGAAATAGATATCGATTTTTATCGCGTTGGTGGCTTGAGTGAAAAATGTAAATATTAATGATAGAGTAACGAAACAACACTAGATCATTAGAATAAAAATAATATATCATCAATTATCAACATTCAATAGAAACTCTCTGCGCATTTGCGCTTTGAACAAGCTTAATTTTAGCGATCTAGTTTCATCAGACAGATCATTCCACAGTCTTTTCAATCTAGTTGTGCATGAGTGGAAATGGCGCTTATAGGTGGAGAGTATCTCAATGTAAGGTCGAGGATGCCGAATGGGGTAGTTGATTGACCTGAGGTCAAAGTTTAAATGTTTGACGAGCCCAGATACTAAATTGAACACAATTTTGTAAGCAAGTGAATAATCATGATAAAGTAGCATGTTCTGTATTGATGGTAGTTCAAGTTCAGCTAGAATTGGTGAGTAATTATGATCTGTATATTGCATTGGATGGTTCAGTTTAAATGAGAGAATGCGAAGCATTTTATGATGAACTCTTTCGAGTTTTTTTATCTGACCAGTTTCATAAGGAGCCCAAATTTGAGGGCAGTATATGAAATTGGGCATGACTAATGTTTTGTATAACTGAACGATGCAATTAACATTGAGAAAATCATGAGAAAGTCTTTTGATCATGCCAATAGCTCTAGAGCATTTACTGGCAACGGAGTCAATATGATAATGAAAGTTTAATTTGGCGTCGAAATAAACTCCAAGATCCTTAACGACTGTGATTCTCTCTAGCATTTCATTGGATGTCTCATAATTATAAAGTTTTGGCTTGCCAGCTCTTTGGAAGGAAATAATCTTGCATTTGGATGCGTTCAATCTGAGACCATTATCTAAGCACCATGAAGTAATAGAATCAAGATCGGCTTGTAATGACCCGATTTTTATGAAACCCTACAAAGCTTCAGATTGATTTTGGAAAAATCTATTGAGCTGCGCAGAAGAAATACGATATAGCTCTGGAAGTGCTTGAAAAAAGCTACAAAATGAGCCTAAGTGGAGATATTCTGGACCAAGGAGACCTGCCCAGTCGAGTGAGCAAAATCGAAATATTTTTTTTGATCGTCTGTGCGCAAATAAGTCATTTGCACACGGTTTTTCGCTCTTCATTTCCTCACAGAAGATAAAAAACCATAGTATGACACTCGGGCGCAATGGTTTCCGCTTTCTCGTGACTATTTAGACCCTCGCCTGCAGCTCGGGCCTAAAAAAGTCACTTGAAGTGCGAAAACTATCGTTTGCGCCCTTGTATCATAATATACTATTTAGGTGACCACAAACTTTTGACCGGTAGTGTACATACTTGAAAAAATCCTATTCCTTCGATTTCAAAGTCGTGAAACAAGCAACCTGCAACGTACATATTATGAAATATTGATTCATCCCATACGCATTCAATAAAGAGGCCTGAAAATCATTGCACTACGTCTTGTCGATAAACTCAACGGACATTTCCTGCATGTAATTATGGATCTGGCGAAGTACGCATAATCATACACTGTAAAAAGATGATTGGATTGTCAGACAACATTTCAACCAACTATTTAAATTCTTCGTCTGTATATTTGCAAGAACTCGGTAACAATTGTTTCGGATTCAATAATTGCGATTGGATGAAAAATAAGTTTCCAGGATTTTTGTGATTGGACACAAGAAACATTGCTATGAAATGTAACCATGTCACACTGAAATTATCGGGGAAAAGTTTGTTGGCCATTATGCAAAAATTGATAAATCTCATCGACCAACTGTCCTCTTTGCCGGTTTTGGCCACCTCACGGCGATAGGAAAAGAGCGAAGACAAGAACAATTGGTCGCCTGTGGACAGTAGTAAGTATGTGCAACAAACTCGGCAAGATTCGGGGAACTCTTGGAGATGATAATTTTTTAAAAAAATGTCAGTCTGTAGCTCACCATCTCTTCAATTTCTCAACTTCCGTTCGCTTTTTTCTCATGTGTTAGTCCTACAGTTGTTACTGTTGCATGTTATTCAAGGGGGTCTTATTGGTGGCTTATGTGACCGTGTTCCAAAACTCGCTTATGATTATTTTTAATAAAATATGATGCTCCCAGAGCATCGAGTTCTAGAAATCTGAAAAAACTGGACGAAATACTTTGTCGGACGATCATCAGCGCTCAGCCGAACGGAGATCAGGTTGAGTCACTCATTCGCCTTCATCTAATAACAATGAGTGGGTCCAAACTTTCACAAAAATATTTAACCACGCATTTTTGTAGTTTATACTTGATTTTTAATGTAAAAAATTCTCAATATTTTTTCAAATTCGGGAACACGTAACGATTCGTACATGAACGTTACCAAATCATCCATAAATATATCTGATTCTCACCTGAGATAGCCCAAAGATCCGCGATTTGACTAGTTACGGGTCGGATTGAGCTTACACGGGAAAATGGTAAAATGCCTTCTTAGGAATTACACGTGTATATTTGACCATCCATCTGACAGCTTAGTAAGGGTATTTTTGGTCGATTCCGTGAGCATTTGAAAATCTATAGCGAAATCAGTCAAATATTGCTGATTGCAGTTCGTAAGTTTTTTTCTTTATTATTTAAGCTTTATCGTCCCTTTTAAAAAGGCTATTTATCTCAAGATCGGCCTGTTGCTTGTCTTGGAAGCGTCATGTAGCTCGAAGCCACCGTCATCGAGCTCAACGGGTGAAAATACGTGAGAAATCACAGTCCTTATTGGCGCTTTTGTAACGATCACGAGAAAGTGTCATGCTGATCAGTTCCGGGTTTCAGTGGATTGCTGGGTTTTCGAAGGTCAGTTTGGTGAAATAAACAAATACTCACGTGTACATGCAAAACTAGGACAGGGTTCTGCATGGTTGTGAGTCTTATACAAGATAAATATTGTTCGATTTTTGTACACTCCCGACTCCGAAAAGTTGGCGGACATTGTGTAATCAACAGTTGATTGTCGGCATATTAGAATCACTTGTTTGCAGGGCATTATCTGCCCAGTCTTGAGACGGGCCCAACTCATTGGAAGCAATTTATTGTATATCAACGATTTGAAATATATCTCTCTCGGTCGGCAGGCATTCCCTTGACTTCATGCCGCTGATATAAGACTGACTTTCAAACCATCTGAGTGAAAAACTGGATGAAGTTTCCGACTTGGGCAAGGAATCCATGCTTGAGCTACAAGATACGAACGACATCCCCAATATGCACGTGATCGTGCAAATCCCGCAAGCACGTCGAGAATATCGGAGCCCGTGAAAAACTTCATCGGCACCCCGTGATGATATGTATCGATTGAGGATATTCCTGACACAAAATCATTGCAACATTATGCGTTTATAAGAGATACGAGACCATGAATGTTGAGATGAATAGAATAATCACGAAACGAGGACATCTTTCATGATGAGCCGGCGATCTGCACGAGGGAATTTATTAACATGGCTGATAATCGAACACAAATATAATAAGAGATTCACTCACCTGTCGTATGTAGGTATATATTTTATAAATTTTGATGATATAATGAGTCTTATCGATATTCACATATATTCACTGCACCCACTGATAAATTCAATAATATTACTGACGCCCTACGGCACTCCAATAAATTCGTCCATAAGAGGGCAAAAGTCAACTGCACTCTCGAAGGACAATGGCCGACAGGTGCCGATACGTGCATGTTTTGTTTTGACCTCGCAGTGACCCTATCAAGACGCCGCGAGTTACGAAAATTTGCGACTTTCCGTGTATGGGACAATCGCGCTCGCAAATTTCTCTCACGATAAACGACTTTCATGATAGCCAATTAAGCCACCGTACATTAATACAAGAGTAGAAAATAATAGTCGGGTGGAGTAAGCGTGAAGGATTGATAGGACTCAAACTGAAGACTCGTCCATCGATCATCGATAGATTTGTAGGGAAAATTTCAAACTGCATCTTGAAATATGAGTAATGGCAATCTTGTTACGTTAGATTGCACATTGCTCTCCGTTACTATCTCAACTCATTCGCAATCGCACCTTTTACCTTACAATATATTCTATAGTTTTCATGAGTTGCATCGATGCATCCGATAAGGTACTCGTAACTATATAATATATATATAGCGCTTCTGATGGGTATAACACTGACTGCTGTTGCGCGCACAAATCAGTTCGCCGAATTATGTCGGCCGAGAGACATCGTTTTGTATAACGTCGACGTCTGGGCTAGGCTGCTCACGCTGCAGTACCGGGCATTGGATCGTAGTCTATCAGATCTTTCCAGATATTGTTGATAAAAACAACATACATCTTGTAGTAGCACAGTGAATGTTGACTTGTGCATATAACAAGTGATTGATGTACACAAAAACACATCATCTCGGAAATCTCAGCAGGGCTCCAGACATAACCTGTACGCTTCAGTTGTTGCTATATCGTGCATGAGCAGAGAATTGGCTTAATCGTGCAAGAGACGAAAACTAGGATGTTTGACGACGAGAAGATCCTGCCAAAGCTCTGAGCACACGTCCACAAAATCTCAGCTTTAGATTCGTGACCTCGTGAGATGGGCTGTCGGTGACGACCCGGACTGTCAAGTCAAGCCCATACTCGGATGAGATCAAGAAAAATTCAATGTCTTGTTTTGATGTATTACTACGGAACCTACATACCACTGCACCTGTCACTAGTCTTCTATTATCTGCCGTAAACGAAATAATATCCTACTATGGACTGATTGGTTTGTAATGATCAAAGAATATTTCTAAAGAATGTCTCTGGTCCAATAACTACTGTCTTCTTCAATTCGAGGTGTTGAGAATCCTGCGATATCAGCATGTGTTGAAGCCATAGCAGACGCAGTCACTCATGCAAGATTTGTGGGAACTGTTGAATCAGTCCATGGCGTGGCTCTTGGGATAATTCAAGTACTGCAACTACTTGTTTTATCTCCACCTGAAGATCATCTTTTTGATGAGAGAATTAGCGAAATAAAGCTCAGAAGTTTTAGAATGTTTGTAGACTCGTCATTCTGGTGAGTTGGGGAATTTAACATTGATTAAAATTCCCCCAAGAACTGGGATTAGTGGTTTTATGGTGTTGCATCATCTCAAACGCATGTGTGATACAATCACGTTAAATGCTATATCTTTCAGAATTATTGAGACGAGTTTCTGAGTTCTGTTTGGGAGATCTGGTCCATCGCCTTTTCATGAGGCTGCCTCATTTTGCAGATGATAATAGTGGTTTAATAAGCATGAAGGTAAAGTGAAATGTTTGAAATTCTTGTCACTCAGTGACCACAATTGTAAAAGTGGTTTGAAATTTGATTTCAGAAAATGATAACCGGTAGTATAGAAAGCACAAGAAACATAACTAAAAATAGTAAAATTAATCTGAAGCCAAAGTGAGAACCGAGTATTGATGATCTGAATGATCCAGAGAGTCAAATCTTGAATGCAGTTTAGAAAGCCAAGTATGATCATTTAGCAACGACTCTCATGACACCTGCTGGAAACATTGTAGATGTAATCATCTCCAATCAATGAAGCTGATTTTTGTAAACCTAGTTCCACACTCACAAGTACAGAAAAAGATTCAGCAGCTTCAATATCTGAGAGTTGACAATTAAGTAGCCCCACGGAAGATAATCAACCAATTCAAGTAGTTATTTCATCGCAAAAAAGTACAATACCTGTTTCAAAGAGTGACGGTGAGACGTAGGCTATCTTATTGAATATTGTTCAAGCAATTGGCTCGCTCAGCTGATTTCATGATTTCCATTCGAAATAATTTTTCGTTTGCTAATTTTGTAGAAAGAAGCATCAATCAGTGTGTACAGTCACAAGTTGGCAGTGTTGGAGGCATACCAGTGGATGACAAAACTTATGTATTATGTTAATGGAACGTCAGTATCCTCATTGAAGGTAGAAGTTGGATTTGAATAATGTCAGTTTTGGAGGTATCACGTTCACACCGTTGCAAAAGCATACACATCATGTATCACTTCATATAAAAGGGCTGTTTCGATTTTTAATATCTTTGTGCAGCCCTCTTGACAAATAGAATGTGAACGTAATAATGTATTCTTGTTTGAGCCTCTCCCTGCTGCAAAAGATCGATTGGGATGGATTGAAAACCAATCGAATCCTATCGGGATGAATACATTTCAATCGGTTTTATCATTCAACCGGCGAGAGCAGTATTGGAATCCAATGCAGATCAATCGAACAAAGACCCAATCGAGCTGAATCCTGAATTGTAGAATTGGGATCACAACTGCCAATAGAATTCTATACTGTTGATGAGGATTGATGTAAGCGAATATAATCCAATACTAGTATTCAGCATAGGATCGGACACGGAAGGATGGATGGAAGATCTTTGCTGGTTCAATATATTTTAATGAACCGATTCAGTATTGGAATCAATCTAATTGAATAATGGATCTCGTCTCCCACTGCTCTATCGAGATCAATGCTTCAGGAAGTGATTCGATTCGCGAAACGATACTAATTGTCTATCCTAACCAATCCCAAATGACAGGATTGGATTTCACCTTTTGAACACTATTATTTCAACATTCCTCAATCGAACTGAATAATTCTCTGCAGTACTGGATGTATAATAACCTTGCTCTTTCCTATCCGTTTCAATCATGAATGGACAGATTCGAGTCGAATTATGCCTGGATCAATTCCAATCATCCTCCTATCACCTATTGCGTGATTGACAAATCGAGCTGAGTACTACAAAATCGGATTGAATTCGTGGATGCATGGTTATTCTATCCTTCCCAATACTCATGATCAGTATTGAACTCCGCTAGATTTCATATATTTCAATCGAATCTAATACTGCTCAGCAGGATTAGAATGGCCTGAAGATGAGTTTTGCTATCGGTCTGAATCCTGCCAAGCAGCATTGAATTGACTGAGTCTATCGATTCCAATGATAACCCAATTACTCACTGCGTGATTGACCAATCGAGCTGAATACTACAAGATCGGATTGAAATCGTGGATGCATGGTTATTCTATCCTTCCCAATACTCACAATCAGTATTGAACTTCGCTGGATTTCATATATTTCAATCGAATCCAATACTGCTCAGCAAGATTGGAATGGCCTGAAGATGAGTTTTGCTATCGGTATGAGTCCTGCCAAGCAGCATTGAATTGACTGAGTCAATCGATTCCAATGATAACCTCATTACTCACTGCGTGATTGACCAATCGAGCTGAATACTACAAAATCGGATTGAAATCGTGGATGCATGGTTATTCTATCCTTCCCAATACTCACAATCAGTATTGAACTCCGCTAGATTTCATATATTTCAATCGAATTCAATACTGCTCAGCAGGATTGGAACGGTCTCGAGATGAGTTTTGCTATCGGTCTGAATCATGCCAGGCAGCATTGAGTGGACTGCGTCAATCAATTTCAATGATGACCCAATTACTCACTGCGTGATTGACCAATCGAGCTGAATACTACAAAATCGGATTGGAATCGTGGATGCATGGTTATTCTATCCTTCCCAATACTCACAATCAGTATTGAACTCCGCTAGATTTCATATATTTCAATCGAATTCAATACTGCTCAGCAGGATTGGAACGATCTCGAGATGAGTTTTGCTATCGGTCTGAATCCTGCCAAGCAGCATTGAATTGACTGAGTCAATCGATTCCAATGATAACCCAATGACTCACTGCGTGATTGACCAATCGAGCTGAATACTACAAAATCGGATTGAAATCGTGGATGCATGGTTATTCTATCCTTCCCAATACCTACAACCAGTATTGAACTGCGCTGGATTTCATATATTTCAATCGAACTCAATACTGCTCAGCAGGATTGGAACGGTCTCGAGATGAGTTTTGCTATCGGTCTGAATCATGCCAGGCAGCATTGAGTGGACTGCGTCAATCGATTTCAATGATAACCCAATAACTCACTGCGTCATTGACCAATCGAGCTGAATACTACAAAATCGGATTGAAATCGTGGATGCATGGTTATTCTATCCTTCCCAATACTCACAATCAGTATTGAACTCCGCTAGATTTCATATATTTCAATCGAATTCAATACTGCTCAGCAGGATTGGAACGGTCTCGAGATGAGTTTTGCTATCGGTCTGAATCATGCCAGGCAGCATTGAGTGGACTGCGTCAATCAATTTCAATGATGACCCAATTACTCACTGCGTGATTGACCAATCGAGCTGAATACTACAAAATCGGATTGGAATCGTGGATGCATGGTTATTCTATCCTTCCCAATACTCACAATCAGTATTGAACTCCGCTAGATTTCATATATTTCAATCGAATTCAATACTGCTCAGCAGGATTGGAACGATCTCGAGATGAGTTTTGCTATCGGTCTGAATCCTGCCAAGCAGCATTGAATTGACTGAGTCAATCGATTCCAATGATAACCCAATGACTCACTGCGTGATTGACCAATCGAGCTGAATACTACAAAATCGGATTGAAATCGTGGATGCATGGTTATTCTATCCTTCCCAATACCTACAACCAGTATTGAACTGCGCTGGATTTCATATATTTCAATCGAACTCAATACTGCTCAGCAGGATTGGAACGGTCTCGAGATGAGTTTTGCTATCGGTCTGAATCATGCCAGGCAGCATTGAGTGGACTGCGTCAATCGATTTCAATGATAACCCAATTACTCACTGCGTCATTGACCAATCGAGCTGAATACTACAAAATCAAATTGTAATCAAGGATGCATGGTTATTCTATCCTTCCCAATACTCACAATCAGTATTGAACTCCGCTGGATTTCATATATTTCAATCGAATCCAATACTGCTCAGCAGGATTGGAACGGTCTCGAGATGAGTTTTGCTATCGGTCTGAATCATGCCAGGCAGCATTGAGTGGACTGCGTCAATCGATTTCAATGATAACCCAATTACTCACTGCGTCATTGACCAATCGAGCTGAATACTACAAAATCAAATTGTAATCGTGGATGCATGGTTATTCTATCCTTCCCAATACTCACAATCAGTATTGAACTCCGCCAGATTCCGTATATTCCAATCGAATCCAATACTGTTCAGCAGGATTGGAACGATCTCGAGATGAGTTTTGCTATCGGTCTGAATCCTGCCAGGCAGCATTGGATTGACTGAGTCAATCGATTTCAATGATAACCCAATTACTCACTGCGTCATTGACCAATCGAGCTGAATACTACAAAATCAAATTGTAATCGTGGATGCATGGTTATTCTATCCTTCCCAATACTCACAATCAGTATTGAACTCCGCTGGATTTCATATATTCCAATCGAACTCAATACTGCTCAGCAGGATTGGAACGGTCTCGAGATGAGTTTTGCTATCTGTCTGAATCATGCCAGGCAGCATTGAGTGGACTGCGTCAATCGACTCCAATGATAACCCAATTACTCACTGCGTCATTGACCAATCGAGCTGAATACTACAAAATCGAATTGTAATCGTGGATGCATGGTTATTCCATCCTTCCCAATACTCACAATCAGTATTGAACTACGCCAGATTCCGTATATTCCAATCGAATCCAATACTGCTCAGCAGGATTGGAGCGATCTCGAGATGAGTTTTGCTATCGGTCTGGATCCTGCCAGGCAGCATTGGATTGACTGAGTCAATCGATTCCGATGATAACCCAATTACTTACTGCGTGATTGACAAATCGAGCTGAGTACTACAAAATCGGATTGAAATCGTGGATGCATGGTTATTCTATCCTTCCCAATACTCACAATCAGTATTGAACTCCGCCAGATTCCGTATATTCCGATCGAATCCAATACTGCTCAGCAGGATTGGAACGATCTCGAGATGAGTTTTGCTATCGGTCTGAATCCTGCCAAGCAGCATTGAATTGACTGAGTCAATCGATTCCAATGATAACCCAATTACTCACTGCGTGATTGACCAATCGAGCTGAATACTACAAAATCGGATTGAAATCGTGGATGCATGGTTATTCTATCCTCCCCAATACCTACAATCAGTATTGAACTGCGCTGGATTTCATATATTTCAATCGAATTCAATACTGCTCAGCAGGATTGGAACGGTCTCGAGATGAGTTTTGCTATCGGTCTGAATCATGCCAGGCAGCATTGAGTGGACTGCGTCAATCAATTTCAATGATGACCCAATTCCTCACTGCGTGATTGACCAATCGAGCTGAATACTCCAAAATCGGATTGGAATCGTGGATGCATGGTTATTCTATCCTTCCCAATACTCACAATCAGTATTGAATTCCGCTAGATTTCATATATTTCAATCGAATTCAATACTGCTCAGCAGGATTGGAACGATCTCGAGATGAGTTTTGCTATCGGTCTGAATCCTGCCAAGCAGCATTGAATTGACTGAGTCAATCGATTCCAATGATAACCCAATTACTCACTGCGTGATTGACCAATCGAGCTGAATACTACAAAATTGCATTGAAATCGTGGATGCATGGTTATTCTATCCTTCCCAATACTCACAATCAGTATTGAACTCCGCGAGATTCCGTATATTCCAATCGAATCCAATACTGTTCAGCAGGATTGGAACGATCTCGAGATGAGTTTTGCTATCGGTCTGAATCCTGCCAGGCAGCATTGGATTGACTGAGTCAATCGATTTCGATGATAACCCAATTACTCACTGCGTCATTGACCAATCGAGCTGAATACTACAAAATTGGATTGAAATCGTGGATGCATGGTTATTCTATCCTTCCCAATACCTACAATCAGTATTGAACTGCGCTGGATTTCATATATTTCAATCGAATTCAATACTGCTCATCAGGATTGGAACGGTCTCGAGATGAGTTTCGCTATCGGTCTGAATCATGCCAGACAGCATTGAGTGGACTGCGTCAATCAATTCCAATGATGACCCAATTACTCACTGCGTGATTGACCAATCGAGCTGAATACTACAAAATCGGATTGAAATCGTGGATGCATGATTATTCTATCCTTCCCAATACTCACAATCAGTATTGAACTCCACTAGATTTCGTATATTCCAATCGAATCCAATACTGCTCAGCAGGATCGGAATGGCCTGAAGATGAGTTTTGCTATCGGTCTGAATCATGCCAGGCAGCATTGAGTGGACTGCGCCAATCGATTTCAATGTTAACCCAATTACTCACTGAGTCATTGACCAATCGAGCTGAATACTACAAAATCAAATTGTAATCGTGGATGCATGAATATTCTATCCTTCCCAATACTCACAATCAGTATTGAACTCCGCTGGATTTCATATATTTCAATCGAACTCAATACTGCTCAGCAGGATTGGAACGGTCTCGAGATGAGTTTTGCTATCGGTCTGAATCATGCCAGGCAGCAATGAGTGGACTGCGGCAATCGATTTCAATGATGACGCAATTACTCACTGCGTGATTGACCAATCGAGCTGAATACTACAAAATCGGATTGAAATCGTGGATGCATATTTATTCTATCCTTCCCAATACTCACAATCAGTATTGAACTCCGCTGGATTTCATATATTTCAATCGAATTCAATACTGCTCAGCAGGATTGGAACGATCTCGAGATGAGTTTTGCTATCGGTCTGAATCCTGCCAAGCAGCATCGAATTGACTGAGTCAATCGATTCCAATGATAACCCAATTACTCACTGCGTGATTGACCAATCGAGCTGAATACTACAAAATCGGATTGAAATCGGGGATGCATATTTATTCTATCCTTCCCAATACTCACAATCAGTATTGAACTCCGCTAGATTTCGTATATTTCAATCGAATCCAATACTGCTCAGCAGGATCGGAATGGCCTGAAGATGAGTTTTGCTATCGGTCTGAATCATGCTAGGCACCATTGAGTGGACTGCGTCAATCGATTTCAATGATAACCCAATTACTCACTGCGTCATTGACCAATTGAGCTGAATACTACAAAATCAAATTTGATCGTGGATGCATGGTTATTCTATCCTTCCCAATACTCACAATCAGTATTGATTTCCGCTGGATTTCATATATTTCAATCGAACTTAATACTGCTCAGCAGGATTGGAACGGTCTCGAGATGAGTTTTGCTATCGGTCTGAATCATGCCAGGCAGCATTGAGTGGACTGCGTCAATCGATTCCAATGATAACCCGATTACTCACTGCGTCATTGACCAATCGAGCTGAATACTACAAAATCAATTTGTAATCGTGGATGCATGGTTATTCTATCCTTCCCAATACTCACAATCAGTATTGAACTCCGCCAGATTCCGTATTTTCCAATCGAATCCAATACTGTTCAGCAGGATTGGAACGATCTCGAGATGAGTTTTGCTATCGGTCTGAATCCTGCCAGGCAGCATTGGATTGACTGAGTCAATCGATTCCAATGATAACCCAATTACTCACTGCGTCATTGACCAATCGAGCTGAATACTACAAAATCAAATTGTAATCGTGGATGCATGGTTATTCTATCCTTCCCAATACTCACAATCAGTATTGAACTCCGCTGGATTTCATATATTTCAATCGAACTCAATACTGCTCAGCAGGATTGGAACGGTCTCGAGATGAGTTTTGCTATCGGTCTGAATCATGCCAGGCAGCATGTAGTGGACTGCGTCAATCGACTTCAATGATAACCCAATTACCCACTGCGTCATTGACCAATCGAGCTGAATACTACAAAATCAAATTGTAATCGTGGATGCATGGTTATTCCATCCTTCCCAATACTCACAATCAGTATTGAACTACGCCAGATTCCGTATATTCCAATCGAATCCAATACTGCTCAGCAGGATTGGAACGATCTCGAGATGAGTTTTGCTATCGGTCTGGATCCTGCCAGGCAGCATTGGATTGACTGAGTCAATCGATTCCAATGATAACCCAATTACTTACTGCGTGATTGACAAATCGAGCTGAGTACTACAAAATCGGATTGAAATCGTGGATGCATGGTTATTCTATCCTTCCCAATACCTACAATCAGTATTGAACTGCGCTGGATTTCATATATTTCAATCGAATTCAATACTGCTCAGCAGGATTGGAACGGTCTCGAGATGAGTTTTGCTATCGGTCTGAATCATGCCAGGCAGCATTGAGTGGACTGCGTCAATCAATTTCAATGATGACCAAATTACTCACTGCGTGATTGACCAATCGAGCTGAATACTACAAAATCGGATTGGAATCGTGGATGCATGAATATTCTATCCTTCCGAATACTCACAATCAGTACTGAACTCCGCTAGATTTCATATATTTCAATCGAATTCAATACTGCTCAGCAGGATTGGAACGATCTCGAGATGAGTTTCGCTATCGGTCTGAATCCTGCCAAGCAGCATTGAATTGACCGAGTCAATCGATTCCAATGATAACCCAATTACTCACTGCGTGATTGACCAATCGAGCTGAATACTACAAAATCGGATTGAAATCGTGGATGCATGGTTATTCTATCCTTCCCAATACCTACAAACAGTATTGAACTGCGCTTGATTTCATATATTTCAATCGAATTCAATACTGCTCATCAGGATTGGAACGGTCTCGAGATGAGTTTTGCTATGGGTCTGAATCATGCCAGACAGCATTGAGTGGACTGCGTCAATCAATTTCAATGATGACCCAATTACTCACTGCGTGATTGACCAATCGAGCTGAATACTACAAAATCGGATTGAAATCGTGGATGCATGATTATTCTATCCTTCCCAATACTCACAATCAGTATTGAACTCCGCTAGATTTCGTATATTTCAATCGAATCCAATACTGCTCAGCAGGATCGGAATGGCCTGAAAATGAGTTTTGCTATCGGTCTGAATCATGCCAGGCAGCATTGAGTGGACTGCGTCAATCGATTTCAATGATAACCCAATTACTCACTGCGTCATTGACCAATCGAGCTGAATACTACAAAATCAAATTTGATCGTGGATGCATGGTTATTCTATCCTTCCCAATACTCACAATCAGTATTGATTTCCGCTGGATTTCATATATTTCAATCGAACTCAATACTGCTCAGCAGGATTGGAACGGTCTACAGATGAGTTTTGCTATCGGTCTGAATCATGCCAGGCAGCATTGAGTGGACTGCGGCAATCGATTTCAATGATGACGCAATTACTCACTGCGTGATTGACCAATCGAGCTGAATACTACAAAATCGGATTGAAATCGTGGATGCATATTTATTCTATCCTTCCCAATACTCACAATCAGTATTGAACTCCGCTAGATTTCGTATATTTCAATCGAATCCAATACTGCTCAGCAGGATCGGAATGGCCTGAAGATGAGTTTTGCTATCGGTCTGAATCATGCCAGGCAGCATTGAGTGGACTGCGTCAATAGATTTCAATGATAACCCAATTACTCACTGCGTCAGTGACCAATCGTGCTGAATACTACAAAATCGAATTGTAATCGTGGATGCATGGTTATTCTATCCTTCCCAATACTCACAATCAGTATTGATTTCCGCTGGATTTCATATATTTCAATCGAACTCAATACTGCTCAGCAGGATTGGAACGGTCTCGAGATGAGTTTTGCTATCGGTCCGAATCATGCCAGGCAGCATTGAGTGGACTGCGTCAATCGATTTCAATGATAACCCAATTACTCACTGCGTCATTGACCAATCGAGCTGAATACTACAAAATCAAATTGTAATCGTGGATGCATGGTTATTCTATCCTTCCCAATACTCACAATCAGTATTGAACTCCGCCAGATTCCGTATATTCCAATCGAATCCAATACTGTTCAGCAGGATTGGAACGATCTCGAGATGAGTTTTGCTATCGGTCTGAATCCTGCTAGGCAGCATTGGATTGACTGAGTCAATCGATTTCAATGATAACCCAATTACTCACTGCGTCAATGACCAATCGAGCTGAATACTCCAAAATCAAATTGAAATCGTGGATGCATGGTTATTCTATCCTTCCCAATACTCACAATCAGTATTGAACTCCGCTGGATTTCATATTTCTCAATCGAACTCAATACTGCTCAGCAGGATTGGAACGGTCTCGAGATGAGTTTTGCCATCGGTCTGAATCATGCCAGGCAGCATTGAGTGGACTGCGTCAATCTACTTCAATGATAACCCAATTACTCACTGCGTCATTGACCAATCGAGCTGAATACTACAAAATCAAATTGTAATCGTGGATGCATGGTTATTCTATCCTTCCCAATACTCACAATCAGTATTGAACTCCGCCAGATTCCGTATATTCCAATCGAATCCAATACTGCTCAGCAGGATTGGAACGATCTCGAGATGAGTTTTGCTATCGGTCTGAATCATGCCAGGCAGCATTGAGTGGACTGCGTCAATCGACTTCAATGATAACCCAATTACTCACTGCGTCATTGACCAATCGAGCTGAATACTACAAAATCAAATCGTTATCGTGGATGCATGGTTATTCTATCCTTCCCAATACTCACAATCAGTATTGAACTCCGCTGGATTTCATATATTTCAATCGAACTCAATACTGCTCAGCAGGATTGGAACGGTCTCGAGATGAGTTTTGCTATCGGTCTGAATCATGCCAGGCAGCATTGAGTGGACTGCGTCAATCGACTTCAATGATAACCCAATTACTCACTGCGTCATTGACCAATCGAGCTGAATACTACAAAATCAAATTGTAATCGTGGATGCATGGTTATTCTATCCTTCCCAATACTCACAATCAGTATTGAACTCCGCCAGATTCCGTATATTCCAATCGAATCCAATACTACTCAGCAGGATTGGAACGATCTCGAGATGAGTTTTGCTATCGGTCTGAATCCTGCCAGGCAGCATTGGATTGACTGAGTCAATCGATTCCAATGATAACCCAATTACTCACTGCGTGATTGACAAATCGAGCTGAGTACTACAAAATCGGATTGAAATCGTGGATGCATGGTTATTCTATCCTTCCCAATACTCACAATCAGTATTGAACTCCGCCAGATTCCGTATATTCCAATCGAATCCAATACTGCTCAGCAGGATTGGAACGATCTCGAGATGAGTTTTGCTATCGGTCTGAATCCTGCCAGGCAGCATTGGATTGACTGAATCAATCGATTCCAATGATGACCCAATCAATCTTTGCGTCATTGATCAATCGAGATGAATACTACAGAATCCAGTTGAAATCGTGGGTACATGGTTATTCTATTTCTCTCAATACTCACAATCAGTATTGAACTCCTCTAGATTTCATACATCTCAATCGAATTCAATACTGCTGAGCAGGATTGGAACGGCCCGAAGATGAGTTTTGCTTTCGGTCTGAATCCTGCCAAGCAGCAACGAGTCGACTGCGTCAATCGATTTCAATGATGACCCAATTACTCACTGCGTGATTGACCATTCGAGCTGAATACTACAAAATCGGATTGAAATCGTGGATGCGTGGTTATTCTATCCCTCCCAATACTCACAATCAGTATTGAACTTCGCTGGATTTCATGTATTTCAATCGAATCCAATACTGCTCAGCAGGATTGGAATGGCCTGAAGATGAGTTTTGCTATCGGTCTGAATCCTGCCAGGCAGCATTGGATTGACTGAGTCAATCGATTCCAATGATAACCCAATTACTCACTGCGTGATTGACAAATCGAGCTGAGTAGTACAAAATCGGATTGAAATCGTGGATGCATGGTCATTCTATCCTTCCCAATACTCACAATCAGTATTGAACTCCGCTAGATTTCATATATTTCAATCGAATTCAATACTGCTCAGCAGGATTGGAACGGTCTCGAGATGAGTTTTGCTATCGGTCTGAATCCTGCCAGGCAGCATTGAGTCGACTGCGTCAATCGATTTCAATGATGACCTAATCACTCTTTGCGTCATTGATCAATCGAGATGAATACTACAGAATCCAGTTGAAATCGTGGGTGCATGGTTATTCTATTTCTCTCAATACTCACAATCAGTATTTAACTCCTCTAGATTTCATACATCTCAATCGAATTCAATACTGCTGAGCAGGATTGGAACGGCCTGAAGATGAGTTTTGCTTTCGGTCTGAATCCTGCCAGGCAGCATTGAATTGACTGAGTGAATCGATTTCAATGATCACCCAATTACTTACTGCGTGATTGACCAATCGAGCTGAATACTACAAAATCGGATTGATATCGTGGATGCATGGTTATTCTATCCTTCCCAATACTCACAATCAGTATTGAACTCCGCTAGATTTCGTATATTTCAATCGAATCCAATACTGCCCAGCAGGATCGGAATGGCCTGAAAATGAGTTTTGCTATCGGTCTGAATCATGCCAGGCAGCATTGAGTGGACTGCGTCAATCGATTTCAATGATAACCCAATTACTCACTGCGTCATTAACCAATCGAGCTGAATACTACAAAATCAAATTTGATCGTGGATGCATGGTTATTCTATCCTTCCCAATACTCACAATCAGTATTGATTTCCGCTGGATTTCATATATTTCAATCGAACTCAATACTGCTCAGCAGGGTTGGAACGGTCTCGAGATGAGTTTTGCTATCGGTCTGAATCATGCCAGGCAGTATTGAGTGGACTGCGTCAATCGATTTCAATGATAACCCAACTACTGACTGCGTCATTGACCAATCGAGCCGAATACTACAAAATCAAATTGTAATCGTGGATGCATGGTTATTCTATCCTTCCCAATACTCACAATCAGTATTGAACTCCGCCAGATTCCGTATATTCCAATCGAATCCAATACTGTTCAGCAGGATTGGAACGGTCTCGAGATGAGTTTTGCTATCGGTCTGAATCATGCCAGGCAGCATTGAGTGGACTGCGTCAATCGACTTCAATGATAACCCAATTACTCACTGCGTCATTGACCAATCGAGCTGAATACTACAAAATCAAATTGTAATCGTGGATGCATGGTTATTCTATCCTTCCCAATACTCACAATCAGTATTGAACTACGCCAGATTCCGTATATTCCAATCGAATCCAATACTGCTCAGCAGGATTGGAACGATCTCGAGATGAGTTTTGCTATCGGTCTGGATCCTGCCAGGCAGCATTGGATTGACTGAGTCAATCGATTCCAATGATAACCCAATTACTTACTGCGTGATTGACAAATCGAGCTGAGTACTACAAAATCGGATTGAAATAGTGGATGCATGGTTATTCTATCCTTCCCAATACTCACAATCAGTATTGAACTCCGCCAGATTCCGTATATTCCGATCTAATCCAATACTGCTCAGCAGGATCGGAATGGCCTGAAAATGAGTTTTGCTATCGGTCTGAATCATGCCAGGCAGCATTGAGTGGACTGCGTCAATCGATTTCAATGATAACCCAATTACTCACTGCGTCATTGACCAATCGAGCTGAATACTACAAAATCAAATTTGATCGTGGATGCATGGTTATTCTATCCTTCCCAATACTCACAATCACTATTGATTTCCGCTGGATTTCATATATTTCAATCGAACTCAATACTGCTCAGCAGGATTGGAACGGTCTCGAGATGAGTTTTGCTATCGGTCTGAATCATGCCAGGCAGCATTGAGTGGACTGCGGCAATCGATTTCAATGATGACGCAATCACTCACTGCGTGATTGACCAATCGAGCTGAATACTACAAAATCGGATTGAAATCGTGGATGCATATTTATTCTATCCTTCCCAATACTCACAATCAGTATTGAACTCCGCTAGATTTCGTATATTTCAATCGAATCCAATACTGCTCAGCAGGATCGGAATGGCCTGAAAATGAGTTTTGCTATCGGTCTGAATCATGCCAGGCAGCATTGAGTGGACTGCGTCAATCGATTTCAATGATAACCCAATTACTCACTGCGTCATTGACCAATCGAGCTGAATACTACAAAATCAAATTTGATCGTGGATGCATGGTTATTCTATCCTTCCCAATACTCACAATCAGTATTGAACTCCGCCAGATTCCGTATATTCCAATCGAATCCAATACTGTTCAGCAGGATTGGAACGATCTCGAGATGAGTTTTGCTATCGGTCTGAATCCTGCCAGGCAGCATTGGATTGACTGAGTCAATCGATTTCAATGATAACCCAATTACTCACTGCGTCATTGACCAATCGAGCTGAATACTCCAAAATCAAATTGAAATCGTGGATGCATGGTTATTCTATCCTTCCCAATACTCACAATCAGTATTGAACTCCGCTGGATTTCATATTTCTCAATCGAACTCAATACTGCTCAGCAGGATTGGAACGGTCTCGAGATGAGTTTTGCTATCGGTCTGAATCATGCCAGGCAGCATTGAGTGGACTGCGTCAATCTACTTCAATGATAACCCAATTACTCACTGCGTCATTGACCAATCGAGCTGAATACTACAAAATCAAACCGTAATCGTGGATGCATGGTTATTCTATCCTTCCCAATACTCACAATCAGTATTGAACTCCGCTGGATTTCATATATTTCAATCGAACTCAATCCTGCTCAGCAGGATTAGAACGGTCTCGAGATGAGTTTTGCTATCGGTCTGAATCATGCCAGGCAGCATTGAGTGGACTGCGTCAATCGACTTCAATGATAACCCAATTACTCACTGCGTCATTGACCAATCGAGCTGAATACTACAAAATCAAATTGTAATCGTGGATGCATGGTTATTCTATCCTTCCCAATACTCACAATCAGTATTGAACTCCGCCAGATTCCGTATATTCCAATCGAATCCAATACTGCTCAGCAGGATTGGAACGATCTCGAGATGAGTTTTGCTATCGGTCTGAATCATGCCAGGCAGCATTGAGTGGACTGCGTCAATCGACTTCAATGATAACCCAATTACTCACTGCGTCATTGACCAATCGAGCTGAATACTACAAAATCAAATTTGATCGTGGATGCATGGTTATTCTATCCTTCCCAATACTCACAATCAGTATTGAACTCCGCCAGATTCCGTATATTCCAATCGAATCCAATACTGCTCAGCAGGATTGGAACGATCTCGAGATGAGTTTTGCTATCGGTCTGAATCATGCCAGGCAGCATTGAGTGGACTGCGTCAATCGATTTCAATGATAACCCAATTACTCACTGCGTCATTGACCAATCGAGCTGAATACTACAAAATCAAATTTGATCGTGGATGCATGGTTATTCTATCCTTCCCAATACTCACAATCAGTATTGAACTCCGCCAGATTCCGTATATTCCAATCGAATCCAATACTGTTCAGCAGGATTGGAACGATCTCGAGATGAGTTTTGCTATCGGTCTGAATCCTGCCAGGCAGCATTGGATTGACTGAGTCAATCGATTTCAATGATAACCCAATTACTCACTGCGTCATTGACCAATCGAGCTGAATACTCCAAAATCAAATTGAAATCGTGGATGCATGGTTATTCTATCCTTCCCAATACTCACAATCAGTATTGAACTCCGCTGGATTTCATATTTCTCAATCGAACTCAATACTGCTCAGCAGGATTGGAACGGTCTCGAGATGAGTTTTGCTATCGGTCTGAATCATGCCAGGCAGCATTGAGTGGACTGCGTCAATCTACTTCAGTGATAACCCAATTACTCACTGCGTCATTGACCAATCGAGCTGAATACTACAAAATCAAATTGTAATCGTGGATGCATGGTTATTCTATCCTTCCCAATACTCACAATCAGTATTGAACTCCGCCAGATTCCGTATATTCCAATCGAATCCAATACTGCTCAGCAGGATTGGAACGATCTCGAGATGAGTTTTGCTATCGGTCTGAATCATGCCAGGCAGCATTGAGTGGACTGCGTCAATCGACTTCAATGATAACCCAATTACTCACTGCGTCATTGACCAATCGAGCTGAATACTACAAAATCAAATCGTAATCGTGGATGCATGGTTATTCTATCCTTCCCAATACTCACAATCAGTATTGAACTCCGCTGGATTTCATATATTTCAATCGAACTCAATACTGCTCAGCAGGATTGGAACGGTCTCGAGATGAGTTTTGCTATCGGTCTGAATCATGCCAGGCAGCATTGAGTGGACTGCGTCAATCGACTTCAATGATAACCCAATTACTCACTGCGTCATTGACCAATCGAGCTGAATACTACAAAATCAAATTGTAATCGTGGATGCATGGTTATTCTATCCTTCCCAATACTCACAATCAGTATTGAACTCCGCCAGATTCCGTATATTCCAATCGAATCCAATACTGCTCAGCAGGATTGGAACGATCTCGAGATGAGTTTTGCTATCGGTCTGAATCCTGCCAGGCAGCATTGGATTGACTGAGTCAATCGATTCCAATGATAACCCAATTACTCACTGCGTGATTGACAAATCGAGCTGAGTACTACAAAATCGGATTGAAATCGTGGATGCATGGTTATTTTATCCTTCCCAATACTCACAATCAGTATTGAACTCCGCCAGATTCCGTATATTCCAATCGAATCCAATACTGCTCAGCAGGATTGGAACGATCTCGAGATGAGTTTTGCTATCGGTCTGGATCATGCCAGGCAGCATTGAGTGGACTGCGTCAATCGACTTCAATGATAACCCAATTACTCACTGCGTCATTGACCAATCGAGCTGAATACTACAAAATCAAACCGTAATCGTGGATGCATGGTTATTCTATCCTTCCCAATACTCACAATCAGTATTGAACTCCGCTGGATTTCATATATTTCAATCGAACTCAATCCTGCTCAGCAGGATTGGAACGGTCTCGAGATGAGTTTTGCTATCGGTCTGAATCATGCCAGGCAGCATTGAGTGGACTGCGTCAATCGACTTCAATGATAACCCAATTACTCACTGCGTCATTGACCAATCGAGCTGAATACTACAAAATCAAATTGTAATCGTGGATGCATGGTTATTCTATCCTTCCCAATACTCACAATCAGTATTGAACTCCGCCAGATTCCGTATATTCCAATCGAATCCAATACTGCTCAGCAGGATTGGAACGATCTCGAGATGAGTTTTGCTATCGGTCTGAATCCTGCCAGGCAGCATTGGATTGACCGAGTCAATCGATTCCAATGATAACCCAATTACTCACTGCGTGATTGACAAATCGAGCTGAGTACTACAAAATCGGATTGAAATCGTGGATGCATGGTTATTTTATCCTTCCCAATACTCACAATCAGTATCGAACTCCGCCAGATTCCGTATATTCCAATCGAATCCAATACTGCTCAGCAGGATTGGAACGATCTCGAGATGAGTTTTGCTATCGGTCTGAATCCTGCCAGGCAGCATTGGATTGACCGAGTCAATCGATTCCAATGATAACCCAATTACTCACTGCGTGATTGACAAATCGAGCTGAGTACTACAAAATCGGATTGAAATCGTGGATGCATGGTTATTTTATCCTTCCCAATACTCACAATCAGTATTGAACTCCGCCAGATTCCGTATATTCCAATCGAATCCAATACTGCTCAGCAGGATTGGAACGATCTCGAGATGAGTTTTGCTATCGGTCTGAATCCTGCCAGGCAGCATTGGATTGACTGAATCAATCGATTCCAATGATGACCCAATCACTCTTTGCGTCATTGATCAATCGAGATGAATACTACAGAATCCAGTTGAAATCGTGGGTACATGGTTATTCTATTTCTCTCAATACTCACAATCAGTATTGAACTCCTCTAGATTTCATACATCTCAATCGAATTCAATACTGCTGAGAAGGATTGGAACGGCCCGAAGATGAGTTTTGCTTTCGGTCTGAATCCTGCCAAGCAGCAACGAGTCGACTGCGTCAATCGATTTCAATGATGACCCAATTACTCACTGCGTGATTGACCATTCGAGCTGAATACTACAAAATCGGATTGAAATCGTGGATGCGTGGTTATTCTATCCCTCCCAATACTCACAATCAGTATTGAACTTCGCTGGATTTCATGTATTCCAATCGAATCCAATACTGCTCAGCAGGATTGGAATGGCCTGAAGATGAGTTTTGCTATCGGTCTGAATCCTGCCAGGCAGCATTGGATTGACTGAGTCAATCGATTCCAATGATAACCCAATTACTCACTGCGTGATTGACAAATCGAGCTGAGTAGTACAAAATCGGATTGAAATCGTGGATGCATGGTCATTCTATCCTTCCCAATACTCACAATCAGTATTGAACTCCGCTAGATTTCATATATTTCAATCGAATTCAATACTGCTCAGCAGGATTGGAACGGTCTCGAGATGAGTTTTGCTATCGGTCTGAATCCTGCCAGGCAGCATTGAGTCGACTGCGTCAATCGATTTCAATGATGACCTAATCACTCTTTGCGTCATTGATCAATCGAGATGAATACTACAGAATCCAGTTGAAATCGTGGGTGCATGGTTATTCTATTTCTCTCAATACTCACAATCAGTATTTAACTCCTCTAGATTTCATACATCTCAATCGAATTCAATACTGCTGAGCAGGATTGGAACGGCCTGAAGATGAGTTTTGCTTTCGGTCTGAATCCTGCCAGGCAGCATTGAATTGACTGAGTGAATCGATTTCAATGATCACCCAATTACTTACTGCGTGATTGACCAATCGAGCTGAATACTACAAAATCGGATTGATATCGTGGATGCATGGTTATTCTATCCTTCCCAATACTCACAATCAGTATTGAACTCCGCTAGATTTCGTATATTTCAATCGAATCCAATACTGCTCAGCAGGATCGGAATGGCCTGAAAATGAGTTTTGCTATCGGTCTGAATCATGCCAGGCAGCATTGAGTGGACTGCGTCAATCGATTTCAATGATAACCCAATTACTCACTGCGTCATTGACCAATCGAGCTGAATACTACAAAATCAAATTTGATCGTGGATGCATGGTTATTCTATCCTTCCCAATACTCACAATCAGTATTGATTTCCGCTGGATTTCATATATTTCAATCGAACTCAATACTGCTCAGCAGGGTTGGAACGGTCTCGAGATGAGTTTTGCTATCGGTCTGAATCATGCCAGGCAGCATTGAGTGGACTGCGTCAATCGATTTCAATGATAACCCAACTACTGACTGCGTCATTGACCAATCGAGCCGAATACTACAAAATCAAATTGTAATCGTGGATGCATGGTTATTCTATCCTTCCCAATACTCACAATCAGTATTGAACTCCGCCAGATTCCGTATATTCCAATCGAATCCAATACTGTTCAGCAGGATTGGAACGGTCTCGAGATGAGTTTTGCTATCGGTCTGAATCATGCCAGGCAGCATTGAGTGGACTGCGTCAATCGACTTCAATGATAACCCAATTACTCACTGCGTCATTGACCAATCGAGCTGAATACTACAAAATCAAATTGTAATCGTGGATGCATGGTTATTCTATCCTTCCCAATACTCACAATCAGTATTGAACTACGCCAGATTCCGTATATTCCAATCGAATCCAATACTGCTCAGCAGGATTGGAACGATCTCGAGATGAGTTTTGCTATCGGTCTGGATCCTGCCAGGCAGCATTGGATTGACTGAGTCAATCGATTCCAATGATAACCCAATTACTTACTGCGTGATTGACAAATCGAGCTGAGTACTACAAAATCGGATTGAAATAGTGGATGCATGGTTATTCTATCCTTCCCAATACTCACAATCAGTATTGAACTCCGCCAGATTCCGTATATTCCGATCTAATCCAATACTGCTCAGCAGGATCGGAATGGCCTGAAAATGAGTTTACCTATCGGTCTGAATCATGCCAGGCAGCATTGAGTGGACTGCGTCAATCGATTTCAATGATAACCCAATTACTCACTGCGTCATTGACCAATCGAGCTGAATACTACAAAATCAAATTTGATCGTGGATGCATGGTTATTCTATCCTTCCCAATACTCACAATCACTATTGATTTCCGCTGGATTTCATATATTTCAATCGAACTCAATACTGCTCAGCAGGATTGGAACGGTCTCGAGATGAGTTTTGCTATCGGTCTGAATCATGCCAGGCAGCATTGAGTGGACTGCGGCAATCGATTTCAATGATGACGCAATCACTCACTGCGTGATTGACCAATCGAGCTGAATACTACAAAATCGGATTGAAATCGTGGATGCATATTTATTCTATCCTTCCCAATACTCACAATCAGTATTGAACTCCGCTAGATTTCGTATATTTCAATCGAATCCAATACTGCTCAGCAGGATCGGAATGGCCTGGAAATGAGTTTTGCTATCGGTCTGAATCATGCCAGGCAGCATTGAGTGGACTGCGTCAATCGATTTCAATGATAACCCAATTACTCACTGCGTCATTGACCAATCGAGCTGAATACTACAAAATCAAATTTGATCGTGGATGCATGGTTATTCTATCCTTCCCAATATTCACAATCAGTATTGAACTCCGCCAGATTCCGTATATTCCAATCGAATCCAATACTGTTCAGCAGGATTGGAACGATCTCGAGATGAGTTTTGCTATCGGTCTGAATCCTGCCAGGCAGCATTGGATTGACTGAGTCAATCGATTTCAATGATAACCCAATTACTCACTGCGTCATTGACCAATCGAGCTGAATACTCCAAAATCAAATTGAAATCGTGGATGCATGGTTATTCTATCCTTCCCAATACTCACAATCAGTATTGAACTCCGCTGGATTTCATATTTCTCAATCGAACTCAATACTGCTCAGCAGGATTGGAACGGTCTCGAGATGAGTTTTGCTATCGGTCTGAATCATGCCAGGCAGCATTGAGTGGACTGCGTCAATCTACTTCAATGATAACCCAATTACTCACTGCGTCATTGACCAATCGAGCTGAATACTACAAAATCAAATTGTAATCGTGGATGCATGGTTATTCTATCCTTCCCAATACTCACAATCAGTATTGAACTCCGCCAGATTCCGTATATTCCAATCGAATCCAATACTGCTCAGCAGGATTGGAACGATCTCGAGATGAGTTTTGCTATCGGTCTGAATCATGCCAGGCAGCATTGAGTGGACTGCGTCAATCGACTTCAATGATAACCCAATTACTCACTGCGTCATTGACCAATCGAGCTGAATACTACAAAATCAAATCGTAATCGTGGATGCATGGTTATTCTATCCTTCCCAATACTCACAATCAGTATTGAACTCCGCTGGATTTCATATATTTCAATCGAACTCAATACTGCTCAGCAGGATTGGAACGGTCTCGAGATGAGTTTTGCTATCGGTCTGAATCATGCCAGGCAGCACGAGTGGACTGCGTCAATCGACTTCAATGATAACCCAATTACTCACTGCGTCATTGACCAATCGAGCTGAATACTACAAAATCAAATTGTAATCGTCGATGCATGGTTATTCTATCCTTCCCAATACTCACAATCAGTATTGAACTCCGCCAGATTCCGTATATTCCAATCGAATCCAATACTGCTCAGCAGGATTGGAACGATCTCGAGATGAGTTTTGCTATCGGTCTGAATCCTGCCAGGCAGCATTGGATTGACTGAGTCAATCGATTCCAATGATAACCCAATTACTCACTGCGTGATTGACAAATCGAGCTGAGTACTACAAAATCGGATTGAAATCGTGGATGCATGGTTATTTTATCCTTCCCAATACTCACAATCAGTATTGAACTCCGCCAGATTCCGTATATTCCAATCGAATCCAATACTGCTCAGCAGGATTGGAACGATCTCGAGATGAGTTTTGCTATCGGTCTGAATCATGCCAGGCAGCATTGAGTGGACTGCGTCAATCGACTTCAATGATAACCCAATTACTCACTGCGTCATTGACCAATCGAGCTGAATACTACAAAATCAAACCGTAATCGTGGATGCATGGTTATTCTATCCTTCCCAATACTCACAATCAGTATTGAACTCCGCTGGATTTCATATATTTCAATCGAACTCAATCCTGCTCAGCAGGATTGGAACGGTCTCGAGATGAGTTTTGCTATCGGTCTGAATCATGCCAGGCAGCATTGAGTGGACTGCGTCAATCGACTTCAATGATAACCCAATTACTCACTGCGTCATTGACCAATCGAGCTGAATACTACAAAATCAAATTGTAATCGTGGATGCATGGTTATTCTATCCTTCCCAATACTCACAATCAGTATCGAACTCCGCCAGATTCCGTATATTCCAATCGAATCCAATACTGCTCAGCAGGATTGGAACGATCTCGAGATGAGTTTTGCTATCGGTCTGAATCCTGCCAGGCAGCATTGGATTGACCGAGTCAATCGATTCCAATGATAACCCAATTACTCACTGCGTGATTGACAAATCGAGCTGAGTACTACAAAATCGGATTGAAATCGTGGATGCATGGTTATTTTATCCTTCCCAATACTCACAATCAGTATTGAACTCCGCCAGATTCCGTATATTCCAATCGAATCCAATACTGCTCAGCAGGATTGGAACGATCTCGAGATGAGTTTTGCTATCGGTCTGAATCCTGCCAGGCAGCATTGGATTGACTGAATCAATCGATTCCAATGATGACCCAATCACTCTTTGCGTCATTGATCAATCGAGATGAATACTACAGAATCCAGTTGAAATCGTGGGTACATGGTTATTCTATTTCTCTCAATACTCACAATCAGTATTGAACTCCTCTAGATTTCATACATCTCAATCGAATTCAATACTGCTGAGCAGGATTGGAACGGCCTGAAGATGAGTTTTGCTTTCGGTCTGAATCCTGCCAAGCAGCAACGAGTCGACTGCGTCAATCGATTTCAATGATGACCCAATTACTCACTGCGTGATTGACCATTCGAGCTGAATACTACAAAATCGGATTGAAATCGTGGATGCGTGGTTATTCTATCCCTCCCAATACTCACAATCAGTATTGAACTTCGCTGGATTCCATGTATTTCAATCGAATCCAATACTGCTCAGCAGGATTGGAATGGCCTGAAGATGAGTTTTGCTATCGGTCTGAATCCTGCCAGGCAGCATTGGATTGACTGAGTCAATCGATTCCAATGATAACCCAATTACTCACTGCGTGATTGACAAATCGAGCTGAGTACTACAAAATCGGATTGAAATCGTGGATGCATGGTCATTCTATCCTTCCCAATACTCACAATCAGTATTGAACTCCGCTAGATTTCATATATTTCAATCGAATTCAATACTGCTCAGCAGGATTGGAACGGTCTCGAGATGAGTTTTGCTATCGGTCTGAATCCTGCCAGGCAGCATTGAGTCGACTGCGTCAATCGATTTCAATGATGACCCAATCACTCTTTGCGTCATTGATCAATCGAGATGAATACTACAGAATCCAGTTGAAATCTCGGGTGCATGGTTATTCTATTTCTCTCAATACTCACAATCAGTATTGAACTCCTCTAGATTTCATACATCTCAATCGAATTCAATACTGCTGAGCGGGATTGGAACGGCCTGAAGATGAGTTTATCTTTCGGTCTGAATCCTGCCTGGCAGCAACGAGTCGACTGCGTCAATCGATTTCAATGATGACCCAATCACTCATTGCGTGATTTGCCAATCGAGCTTAATACTATAGGATGGAATACCGATCGTGAAAAAGTGGTTTCTATCCTCCTGAATACTTACAATCGGTATCGAACTCCTCTGAATTCCGTGTATTTTAATTGATGTCAATACTGCTGAGCAGGATTGGTACGCTCTGAGGATGAGTTTCGCTATCGGTCTGAATCCTGCCGGGCAGCATTGAGTCGACTGCATCAATCTATTCCAATGATGACCCAATCACTCTTTGCGTCATTGACTAATATCGAGATGAATACTACAGAATCGAATGGAAATCGTGGGTACATGGTTATTCTATCCTTCTCAATACTCACAATCAGTATTGAACTCCTCTAGGTTTCATATATATCAATCGAATTCAATACTGCAGGGCAGAATTGGAACAGCCTGAAGATGTGTTTTGCTATTGGTCAGGTGAACGGGTAATAAGGTCTGCTATGCTGAGAATTAGTATTGAAATCGATTGAGGCGGATTGAGATCTCGATGTTTGCAATACTGGAAGACGGTACTGGAATCGATCGGGGCAGATAGGATTTCAAGTCCTCAATACTAACAATCATCATTCAGGTATATTGACGTAGATAGAATATACGGTATCCAATGTTAGAGGTCATTATTTGGATCTACTGAGGCAGATAGGACTTCCCATTCCCAATCTGATACACAGCATTCGAATTAATTCAAGTAGATATGATATGAGGTCTGCAATGCTGAACATCAGTATTGAGATCAATCGAAGCGTAATGCGCTCCCGATATTCCCAATTCTGAAATACAGAACTGGAATCGATTAGGGCAGATAGGATTTCAAGTCCTCAATACTGATATTCCGCATTCAATTCGATTCAGGTAAATATGATATGAGGTCTGCAATGCTGATAGTCGGGATTGAGATCGATCTAAGCGGATTGAGATCTCAGTGTTTCCAATACTTGAAAATGGTATTGGAATGAGTCGGAGCAGATAGGATCTCAATTCTGCAATACTGATTTTCAACATTAAAATCGATACAAGTAGATAGGATATAATGAGGTCACTTATGCTTACATTTAGTATTGAGATCGATTGAAGTGGACTGGGATAGCAGTCTGCCCAATACTGTGAGACAGTACTCAAATCGATTCAGATTATTGGGATATAAGGGCTCCAATACTTACAGTCAGTATTGAGATCGATTAAATTGGGTTAAGATCTCGATATTCCCAATACTGGAAAACAGTACTCAAATCGATTCGGACAGCTAGGATTTCAAGTCCTTAATACTGATATTTAGCATTCAATTCGATTCAGGTAAAAATCATATAAGGTCTGCAATGCTGAACATCAGTACTGAGATCGATTGGAGCGTACTGAGAACCCGATGTTTCCAATACTGAAATACAGTACTGGAATCGACTGGGGCAGATAGGATGGCAAGTCCCGGATACTGATATCTAGCACTGATATCCAGCATTCATTCCGATTCAGGTAGATAGGATATGAGGTTTCTGATGCTTACTTCCAGTATTCAGATCGATTGAAGTGGATTGAGATCCCGATATTCCCAATACTGAAATACAGTACTGGAATCGATTGGGGCAGATAGGATCTCAAGTTCTCAATACTGATATCCAGCATTTAAATCGATTCAAGTAGATAGGATATAAGATCTGCAATGCTGAAAATCAGTATTGAGATCGATTGAAGCGGATTGAGAACCCGATGTTTCCACTACTGAAATACAGTACTGGAATCGATACGGGCAGGTAGGATTTTAAGTCCTCAATACTGATATCCAGCATTCAAATCGATTCAAGTAGATAAGAGATAAGATCTGCAATGCTGTAAATCAGTATTGAGATCGATTCAAGCGGATTGAGAACCCGATGTTTCCAATACTGAAATACAGTACTGAAATCGATTGGGGCAGATAGGATTTCGAGTCCTCAATACTGATATCTAGCATTCAATCCGATTCAGGTAAATATCATATGAGGTCTGCAATGTTGAAAATCAGTATTGAAATCGATTGAAGCGGATTGAGAACCCGATGTTTCCAATACTGAAAAACAGTTCTGGAATCGATTGGGGCAGTTAGGATTTCAAGTCCTCAATACTGAAATCCAGCATCCAAATCGATTCAAGTAGATAGGATATAAGGTTTCTAATGCTTACTTCCAGTATTGAGATCGATTGAAGTGGATTGAGATAGCGATCTACCCAATACTGAGAGACAGTATTCAAATCGATTCAGGTTATTAGAATATAAGGGCTAGAATACTCACAGTCGGTATTAGGATCGATTGAAGTGGGTTGAGATCTCGAAGTTCCCAATACTCGAAAACAGTACTGGATTCGACTGGGCAGATAGGATTTCAAGTCCCCAATACTGATATTTAGCATTCAATTCGATTCAGGTAAAAATCATATAAGGTCTGCAATGCTGAACATCAGTATTGAGATCGATTGGAGCGTACTGAGAACCCGATGTTTCCAATACTGAAATACAGTACTGGAATCGACTGGGGCAGATAGGATGGCAAGTCCTGAATACTGATATCTAGCACTGATATCCAGCATTCATTCCGATTCAGGTAGATAGGATATGAGGTTTCTGATGCTTACTTTCAGTATTCAGATCGATTGAAGTGGATTGAGATCCCGATATTCCCAATACTGAAATACAGTACTGGAATCGATTGGGGCAGATATGATCTCAAGTCCTCAATACTGATATCCAGCATTTAAAACGATTCAAGTAGATAGGATATAAGATCTGCAATGCTGAAAATCAGTATTGAGATCGATTGAAGCGGATTGAGAACCCGATGTTTCCACTACTGAAATACAGTACTGAAATCGATTCGGGCCGGTAGGATTTTAAGTCCTCAATACTGATATCCAGCATTCAAATCGATTCAAGTAGATAGGATATAAGATCTGCAATGCTGTAAATCAGTATTGAGATCGATTCAAGCGGATTGAGAACCCGATGTTTCCAATACTGAAATACAGTACTGAAATCGATTGGGGCAGATAGGATTTCGAGTCCTCAATACTGATATCTAGCATTCAATCCGATTCAGGTAAATATCATATGAGGTCTGCAATGTTGAAAATCAGTATTGAAATCGATTGAAGCGGATTAAGAACCCGATGTTTCCAATACTGAAAAACAGTTCTGGAATCGATTGGGGCAGTTAGGATTTCAAGTCCTCAATACTGAAATCCAGCATCCAAATCGATTCAAGTAGATAGGATATAAGGTTTCTAATGCTTACTTCCAGTATTGAGATCGATTGAAGTGGATTGAGATAGCGATCTACCCAATACTGAGAGAGAGTACTCAAATCGATTCAGGTTATTAGAATATAAGGGCTAGAATACTCACAGTCAGTATTGAGATCGATTGAAGTGGATTGAGATCTCGAAGTTCCCAATACTCGAAAACAGTACTGGATTCGACTGGGCAGATAGGATTTCAAGTCCCCAATACTGATATTCAGCATTCAAATCGATTCAGGACGATAAATAAACTCGTCAATGCTCATAGTCAGTATTGGAACCGATAGACGTAGTGTGAGTTATTGAACTTCCCATTCCTGAAAGTTAGTATTGGAATCGATTGAGGCCGATAGAATTCGAGTGGCTGACGCTAGGCGGCGTTTCGATGACCATCTCAGTTTGCATTCAAATATCATGGGATTGCTTTCTCGCAAGCGACGAACCATTTCTCCTGTTCCTATATAAGACTGATGAGTGACAGAACCTCCAAATAGCGTTTAGTTATGTAATGCGATGATATGTTAATGCGATCATGATTAAAATAAGTATTGAATTGTATTGAAACCTTACCTGTAATGTGAGTGATGTATATGTGAGACGTTGATTTGTAATAATGACTGAAAGTCAGTATTGAGGTCGATTGAGGCCGATTGAGTTCTCGATGTTCCCAATACTGAAAATCAGTATTGGAATCGATTGAGGCGGATAGGATTTCGGATATCCAATACTGATTTCCAGCATTCAAATCGATTCAGATGAATAGGATATGAGGTGTCCAATGATTCTATTCAGTATTGAGTTCGATTGAGGTTCCAATACAGAATAACAGTATTGGAATCGATTGAGGCGGATAGGATTTCGGATATCCAATACTGATTTCCAGCATTCAAATCGATTCAGATGAATAGGATATAAGGTGTCCAATGATTCTAGTCAGTACTGAGTTCGATTGAGGTTCCGATGCAGAATAACAGTATTGGAATCGATTGAGGCGGATTGGATTTCGGTTATCCAATACTGATTTCCAGCATTCAAATCGATTCAGATGAATAGGATATAAGGTGTCCAATGATTCTAGTCAGTATTGAGTTCGATTGAGGTTCCAATGCAGAATAACAGTATTGGAATCGATTGAGGCAGATAGGATTTCGGATATCCAATACTGATTTCCAGCATTCAAATCGATTCAGATGAATAGGATATGAGGTGTCCAATGATTCTATTCAGTATTGAGTTCGATTGAGGTTCCAAAACAGAATAACAGTATTGAAATCGATTGAGGCGGATTGGATTTCGGATATCCAATACTGATTTCCAGCATTCAAATCGATTCAGATGAATAGGATATAAGGTGTCCAATGATTCTAGTCAGTATTGAGTTCGATTGAGGTTCCAATGCAGAATAACACTATTGGAATCGATTGAGGCGGATAGGATTTCGGATATCCAATACTGATTTCCAGCATTCAAATGGATTCAGATGAATAGGATATAAGGTCTCCAATGATTCTAGTCAGTATTGAGGTCGATTGGCAATCTCTCTCTCAATGCGTATAGTCGGCATTGGTAAAGATTGGTCAACACTGTTTGAATCCCGATCAACATCATTGATCGCGATTGAACTCCAATCTTCTCCAATCCTGAAAATCATGTTTCAAATTCATCATAAGTTTCTAGATTCAGATCGATTGAGTGTTCTTCTATCGAATCCAATCGAACTTTTGCAGCAGGGCTTGTACGTGGCATTGAAAGTTGCAACATATTGGAATTCCTGTGACTCTTGTATATGCTTACATGGGACTACTATTACTCTTTCACAGTGATCTGTCATTACAAAGAATCATCATTCTATTTTTCAGCTGTGCGAAGTTTAGTTGTTGTATACAGTGCTCCGTGAAAGAATGTGTGTGAACGAGGGTTTACATGCTTTATCTTTACATATGTATATAGATAATAATTAACAGCCGACTGTTGTTTCCCTCAAATTGTATTTGTAGATAGTTATATAGACCTTGACTAAAGCAGAATATTGCTGCTCTCATTGGTGTAATACTATGGTACGCTTGCTGAAGCCAAACTCACTAGGTACTGATAAACCAACTCCGATGAAATGAAAAATCAACTGTCATTCATACTTTTCAAGAGTATGAAGTTATTCAATATACTTATTCCCTTACACCAACACTTACTAAATCATCCAGCTCATTTCTATGAAATGCATGAGTTGATGCCGTTCAGGTTAACAACATCAGATCATCATTTTAGTTTCAGAGAAAAAAAAATGTTATCTATGACCCAAGAACGCAACCAAGTCCAAGGTATTGTTGCTTCAGTATCTCATTTTACTGCAGAGGTGCTGGCCAGCCAGGCAACAGAATATTATAACTCACATGGTTCCATCTTCATGATTTTGAGAACTTACTCAACAGCACAGTAACGAGCCATCTTCATGTTAGCATCATCGTGGTACAAATGATGCTGACATGAGGATGGCTCATCGTGGTCCAAATGATGCTAACTTGAAGATGGCTCGTTACTGTGCTGTTGAGTGAGTTCTCAAAGTCATGAAGATGGAACCATGTGAGCTATAATATTCCGTTGCCTGGCTGGCCAGCACCTCTGCAGTGAAATGAGATACTGAAGCAACTTTCCGGAACATTGGGTTTGAATACGACTCTGGAATAGAAATGTGTTTCACATCCAAACCGTGCTTACAAATTAATACCTATGATGATAGAGTTGCTCAAGTGCATTACAGGTCAAGAACAAGAAAGGTTTCTTAGATAAGATCCAATGACACTCTTCACCAGATGACTTAAGTATATTATACGGATCTTGTGATTCTGAATATTCAATCCAAGTTTTCAAGCCTTGACAGATAATTTACTGTACCACATGTGTAAAACTTACAGTGTCAACTTCATGTTTTTGGATTGGACAGAGTCCGATTCAGAAGATCCTGTACAATATACTCAAATCAGCTGGTTGAGCAAGTCGCTGAGTCCTATTTGATTCTTTCTACTATAGTCCAACAGAGACCTGCTTCAAGAACTGATTCATTCTTGAATTTCGATTTAGGTAATTTCTGACACCTCTCAAAATTTGAGGCAGAGAAACTTGAAGGAAATCAGACTTCACAATTAACTGCAGCCTACATGCCTAGATAAATAAATGAATAATCCGATAAAACATTCCGCTGCTTTTACTTCTGCAGTTTGTAACAAGCAGAGAGCAAATTCTCCGCAAACATTCTCATCAGATTTTATTCTCTCGAATTATGCTGCTCGTCCACCTAACAGCAGACGATCTCCGCAGCTCGCCTTCTCCTCCCGTCGCGCGGTGCGCATGTTCTATAGCCGGAGGGGAATTGAAGGGGAAACCACCACGCTTGACACCCCTGCTCAAGCCAGAAGCGAGCTGGAGGCTCTAACCATCAGGTCCGAGATGGGCATTATTTCGTCTATTTCGGGGCAGGCAAGCGAGGGCTCGATTCCCCCGGTTTCTGCTCACAAACGAGACGAGTGGCTAGAATAGGGATTCAAACATGTTGTTCTGACTCTAAATGACCATCTGAACACGATTCCGGGGTCAATTGACTGAATTATCGTCATTTTGCATTCGAGGAGTGAAACCTGTTATTACGGAGCTTAAACATATTCGCACAGGTTTGGGGTCGAAAGAAAAAGAACGATTTTTTTCAATTGAGCTCAAAGTTTGGCATTTTCACGGAACTGCTCAACTCATAACGACTGTAACTCCTATGAAAAGTCCGATAATCAACTTTTACAAGTGGTCAAATTGTAGCTCTTTTCATGACCTTCAAAATGACCACTGATGAAAGTCGATCATCCCATGTCTAAAGGGAGCTGGATTACTTTGAAGGAGGGCCAAGAATCGCTAAAATGTACTCTCAGCAAGTAGCTACTACAACTTGCTAGGCTCAATTATCGCTCTTGAACAATCTTTTTTTTGGAAGTACCAGTCTTGAGAAAGACGTCGAAAAATATTGAGTCTAGTCGGAGCTATGATTTTTCCAAAATAAGCTAAAAAGGTGCTTCAAATAGATCTTTTATGGACCCTGAGGCCCATAGGGGGCTTCGGAAAAATTCCAAAAAAAATTTCTCGTACTATTTGAATATGGTACTAACAGAAAAAAATTTTTTGGGATTTTTTCCAGACCCCCTGGTCACGGCTCTGGCTGAAATGCTCCGAAATGGCCCATATATATATATGGGTCAGATCAGTATATTTCGGCAAATCCGTGCGTCCGACCTCCGCGGATATTTACGCCAACTTTTCACATGTTGATATGCACCAAAAATAGTACTTCCCAAAAGTTTCAGGCCCCAATGAAATTTTTTACGCCCGCTGGAAATTTTTGAAGTTTTAAAAGAGGCCTTCTCTAGCATTTAAAAAAAATCGCCAAATCGACTAGAAACATCGTAGCGAACCCCGCTAGTTTGCATTTTCTTCGTTTTGATGTCAACTTTCATAGAAAAAAATTTGAGTCTCTCAAAACCAAATGCGTTTGGTCTACACGACAATACATGAAGTCACTTTTTTTCGATTTTTAGCCCATTTTCAAATGGATGCTCTTCCGACGCATCTCATTCTCTTTCCGTGCAACTCACCCACTTTCCTTTGTCTTGGAACACCCTACAATTTGCGCTCTTGTACGTCCAAATTTATTGATTTTGGTCCGAGTTATGTCCGTTAAAATTGGTGAGTTATTGAAAAACGCTCAATTTGTTCAGCTCGTCAAATCTATCGTCCTCCCCAAATCGACTCAGAACTTGACACAGGTGTTTTTTCAAGTGTCCCAAACGTGTGGAAAGGATTTCGCGCTGTGTTTTGGCCTTCCGTTGGACCTATAAATTTTACAAACACCCCCATTTTGGCGGGTTTTCGCCTAATTTTTGAAGCGGTTGCCGCTCTCTTCTTGCGCATGCGCACATCTGTACTGCTCTGGGATTATCCTCGATTGACAAGGATAATCTTGCAATTCCCTACAAGATGACCCCCTGACAAAGTCTTTTCGATGCAACTGAACCAGAGATCTAGCTATTCTAAGGCAGGAAAAAGTCGAAGTGCCGAAAGTACCTGAAATCACAGGTTTCCAGGGTGATAAGAAGCGTGGCTGAGTCTTGCCATTTGGGTAGTGGTGATTTCTTTCTGCTTTAAAATAGTTAGATCTCTTGTTTAGTTGCATCAAAGTGACTTTGTCAGGGGGTCATTTTGAAGGAAATTGCAAGAGCTATCAATTGAGGATACTTCCGAAGCAGTACAGATTTGCTCATGCGCAAGTTGAGAGTAGCACAGGGTTGGCAGAGAAATTCTTGCGGCGCGAGCTCATGCGCGACTTCACGCGATCCAGAGGAGCTCATGCACAACTTCACATGGCTCCTTCGTTGCGCGAGCAACGAGAGAGCAAACAATTCCGTCTTTGTTGTGGGTAATCGCAAACACGGAGCATAAGAATAACCTTTCAACACGTTTCGATTTTGACTATGGTTCGGCGATGATAATTCAAACAGCTGATTATGCCAATCTAATTGCCAGAAATTTGTGACTGATTTGAGGTCGAGGATGAAGCGTGGCGTTGATGCTGCGTTAAAATTTGAGTGGAATTTTCTCCAATCGATTTTGAAATTGAGCATATAATTATCTCGGATGCAGTTTTGGTCAGAAGGACAAGGTGGTACTCATTTTCGGGTAGGAATAGTTTTCCCAATCGATATACGTTTTACGGAATGCAGGGTTGTTTTAGAGTAGACATGAATTTTTTCACTGTTACGGTACAATTTTGGCCCGTAGAATCTTCGTCGAGTACGGGATCTTTGAGGGTAAGCTAGATTGGGGGAACGCAATTGGATCATGTGAAAGACGGAGCTAGTTGATTGTTGTACTGTGCGGGCTATTGAAAATCAATCAAATTAGATTGATTCTTAGTAGTAGTAGTAAGTATACACCCAACACTCCTGGTATCAACTTGCCTCCGTCCATTGATCTCAAGGATGGGCACTTGTTGACTATGGCACAAGGTTTTTTCCGTTTATTATGTCAAAATTCGAGGAAAATAGTGTTCAAGAACGACCCAGAATAATTTTTGCATTTACCAGAAGATTGAAAGTGACATTTGCATTCACCTTCATTTGCAGTGACCTTGCATTCTTTGCTCAATTAAGAAATGGAACGGGAAATTAAGTAAAACCGGTGCAAAAATTGTTTGGTCCACCCGATCGTAATGTACCTTAGCGCTTTCGATTTCTCGTCTTAAAATCTTCGGAATATTCTTCTTCAACTTGAATGACGTGATTCTTGAAGCTATTTTATCTGCAAGATATGAAGATCAGTTGTAATACACGAAGGCGAACGTCGGAGGGTCCCAATTTGCCCCAATTCCCTTTTTTTCGGAAGAGCGAGCAATATTCTTTCCTCTACCAATCATAATGAGTATATAGTGTCAAAATGAGCCGAGCTTACTGATTTGGATTGTATATTGAGCTCTAGATGCAGTCGATAGGAAAATCTCGATATCCGTACTTTATTGACAAAGAACGTATTCTGAATGGTCGGGGCAAGTTGGGTATGTGACTTTCAAGCAGGGTTTGACAAGTAACATAACAAAATTGCGTTATCGATCTCGTTATGTTACGTTATCATGACAAAAAACGAAATTAAGAGGTAATTTCGTTACGTTAGGATAACATAACCAAATACCGTAACGTAATGTCACTAACGTAATACAATAACGTAACGAAACTCCAATCCTTGGATTTCGTTATGTTATTAAAAACGTTATTCTATAATAACGAAACTCGACTCTTACGTGAATAACGTTATATGTGAATAACGTTATCAATAACGAAACGAAATTCAAGTATTGGAGTTTCGTTACGGTATTCGAGTAACGTTATTCACATTATAATTAATTTCGTTACGTTACTTCCGCGAGTAACGTAACAAAATGGAAATTGTATTTTAGAATGATATTTGGTCACTCATATTTATATGTTGTTGTGGAGAATTGTTTTCTGATCGATTTCTATGAGTCAATTATTCTGATTAGAATCTGTGGCACAACGTTTCGGTGGTTTTTTTCCACCCTTATCAAGTGCCTATGTGTGTATATATGTATGTAAATTCATCACAATTGCGATTCGTCAGTCTCCAATCTCTTCATTTTTGTGAATTTGAACATTGAGGTGCAAAACTTTCATTATCACTTTTGTTCTTATCGTATATAGTAATATGACAGATATGTCTTGTAAATTTGTTGTTAAAGGGTACATTTTTGAACTTCCATATCCAACTTTTTCTTATTTCATTTTCGGACAATAGTGTTTACTTGGCTGATGTTTTTGCCAGTAAATGCTATGTTCATCAAATCAGACATCAATCAGACAATAAATACTGTTGTCCGAAAATGAAATAAGAAAAATGGAAGTTCAAAAATGTACCCTTTAACAACAAATTTACAAGACATATCTGTGATATTACTATATACGATAAGAACAAAAGTGAGAATGAAAGTTTTGCACCTCAATGTTCAAATTCACAAAAATGAAGAGATTGGAGACTGACGAATCGCAACTGTGATGAATTTACATACATATATACACACATAGGCACTTGATAAGGGTGGAAAAAAAACCACCGAAACGTTGTACCACAGATTCTCATCAGAATAATTGACTCATGGAAATTGTATTTTGTTTCGTTTTTTTCTTTCGCCAAGTGATCAGGAGGAAGTTTTGCCCCACGAGGGCCTTAAATAGAGAAGATCGGATATGACTGATTCTTAATAGACTAGGCGAAACTACCGCCATCGTTTGCAAAAATAGGTGAGTGGAATTTTTTTGTGGGATCCTCTCCGGAAGACCCTCCTGATCATAGAGACGTATGGACCCAAGCCGAATTCCGATGCAACATTGTTTAAACCGAAATTGTTTAAACAATTGACAAAAATCACTTATTTCGCCCTGAAAGTAATTTTATAAGGTAATTTGGAATATTTTGGATCGAAAAGTAATCTTGTCATTTTTCTCTAGGAGCCATCATTTCCGAGCTATAAGCGTTTCAAAATTGAAAAAACGCGAATTTTGCGATTTTGAACGTTAAATAAAGGTAACAACAAAGCGAGAAATCGATGTTCTCAAGGTCGGGATCTATCCACTAGGGTGTCCTCTACAGGTTCCAATAGCAAAAGTCCATGGTCCCGGCTCAGAACCTTGCGTTTTCCGGAAGTTTTCAAAGCACTGTTTCTACAGGCGCCAGTATGACTATATACATCGCGGGTCGATATATATAGTCAATCTCAGACTCATTGAAAACAGTGCGTTGAAAACTTCCGAAAAACGGAAGGTTCTGAGTCGGGACCATGGACTTTTGCTATCGGAACCTGTAGAGGACACCCTAGTGGATGGATCCCGACCTTGAGAACATGGATTTCTCGCTTTGTCGTTACCTTTATTTAACGTTCAAAATCGCAAAATTCGCGTTTTTTCAACTTTGAAACGCTTATAGCGCGGAAATGATGGCTCCTAGGGAAAAATGACAAGAATACTTTTCGATCCAAAATATCCCAAATTACCTTAAAAATTACTTTCAGGGCGAAATAAGTGATTTTTGTCAATTGTTCAAACAATTTCGGTTTAAACAATGTTGCATCGGAATTCGGCTTGGGTCCATACGTCTCTATGATCAGGAGGGTCTTCCGGAGAGGATCCCACAAAAAAATTCCACTCACCTATTTTTGCAAACGATGGCGGTAGTTTCGCCTAGTCTATAATGCGCCAGAAATAGACTAGGTTGGTGGGTACAACCAAGTATCCGGAGATACTTTTTTCAAAATTCTCCTACGACGCAAAGAATCCGAGATACCGTCATTTTCAGAGAGGGTGATTTTGCGTTCACTCAGAATTTATGAGTGGCAGTGAATATAATGAGAAAAATAACGTAACGAAACTCGGAAAAGAATTTCGTTATGTTATCGTAACGAAAAATATTAACGAAATGTCTTGGAAAATACGTTACTCAATTTCGTTATTAGTTTCGTTAGTTTCGGATAACGTTATTCACATGAATTTCGTTATACGTTTCGTTGAAAATACCGAAACTCATAACGAAACGAAATTCAATTCGTTATGATTTTAACGTTATTCTAGTAACGTAACGAAAAACATAACGAAATTCTACCAATTATTTAGCGAATTAACGAATATCATAACAGATCTCCGAGGGTTTCGATAATAACGCACCATAACGAAACTAGCCCTATTTGTCAAACCCTGCTTTCAAGTAAAATTCGAACAGCTTCGCTTCAGCTGGTCAAATTCAAACTCATCTCTGCTCATTCGAATGGTCGTGGTTTGGATTATAGAACTGCGTAGAGCGACTTTCTTGATAATATTGAGGTAGTCCAAAGTTTTTTGGAGAAATGACTCGATAGAACGGCAAGTTGAGTACACTGAGGATGAATGATTGAATCCCTGGGAAGAATCAAAATTCATCGCAGCCATTAGGTTTCTCAACATTTAATCGCCTCCCAATGCGGGACCTGGATGTCGCATCTCAAAGAATGAGCGCAGTCTAGTGATAAGAGTATAATACTTGTCTGCCCAGTGATAACCTTAGTCTTCGAAAGTCTAAATTTCTAGGAGAAGTTGTCTCTTGTCGCGTACGATGATTTAGTTGTTCGGACAGATTGAGTGCGGATTTGAGAGAAATAAATCAGAAATCAAGGCGAATTATGTCAGTTGGATACAGAATATCACGACGTTTGTAGTGATTTTGGATTGCTAAACAACTAATGATGAGATAGTGAATTTCTCACTATTCAAAATGATGTATAAACATTTGTAACATCCACAAATGACAGTACTTCATCTAGCGTCGAATACTGTCACAGTCAGGTATACTTTGTCCACTACGGAATTGATAGTTCCACGTGTTCCTGACAGATTGAAAACGTCCAGGGCTCATCAAAACTATTTGCGCGGTGATAAGACTCCCTTCCGTGTTGGACCATTTTTGCTTCCTCTAAAGAGTAAGCTTTGTCTTCGGTCCAGGAAATCTTGATCAATTTTTCCATTTAATCCAATATTTCCTTCAACAAAAGTTCTATTACAATGATACTTTAACCATTCTGAAGCTGTCGCCAAAATCTAACGATTCTAAATAACACTTTTCCTCTAAAAGTCCTCCAAAACCTTCGAAGGACTAATCTTCCCGTCCCTTTGTCTGTGGGTGTATCTGTGTTGTTTTTTTTCGATACGCTTCCTCTTCTAATACCCTCTAATTATTCGATTTTTGCCTTTCCATGAGCTGTAGAGAATCACTGAGAGATGAGACCAGTGATTTGGCTACTCTCCTCTACCAATCAGAATTGATTCGTAGGTTTTTTGAAGTAAAATTGCTAAAAATTTTCCTTTTTACAGTAAAATATCTCTTTCTAACTTTATCTTTCGGCAATTTGGGTTACGTAAGCTATGGTTTCTCCGGCTTAATCTCTTGATTGGTTAATACCAAAATTCCATTTGATCTCCATAAACCTAAATCTTTACAAAAAATGAAAATTTTGTTTAAAAACTCCATTTTGAGCATATTGATATAAGTTGCATCAAAATTCCCTTTCAACCAAGTTACAGACTTTGGTATAAGAACCTCAGTTAAGATAACCGAAATCTCCCTGACTAGCTTTCACAAAAAATAACTTAAAATGTATTGAAATATTTTTTTCAATATTCATACTTTCCTCACATCTCCTCCACAAACTAATTCATTCAGATCTTGATAAACTCAGTTGATCCGTTTCGTCATTCTAGATCGATTGGTTGATACCGAATTTTTTGAAAATTCGTTTTCATACAGTCGAAATTGAATTGATTCTCGAAAAGTCCAAAATCTGTCAGAAGACTCCTTCTTTTATCATCTTTATACCAACTACGTTAAAGGGTTGTCTCAACAGACGATATATCTTGCACGAAAAACCCTAGTGCAGATCAACTGAATTCCTTGAAACGGAAATCTTGTTAAAACAACTCAAAACATGATGAAAATATTCCAACTAAAATTCATTTAATGCTCATATCTCCCTCTACAACTAATATATCCACCACCAAATAAATTAGAGAGATGCTTTTACAGTATTCTACATCGATTGATTGAAACCGCACTTGATTCGACCATGTTTGAACCCGACTAAAATCCAATTTTCCTTCCAAAAATCAAAATTTCCTTGAGAAACTCCATTTTTATCATCTATTAACCAACTGTATCAAAATTCCAGCTCAACCAAACGATTGTTTGTGTATATTACATGAGGGTTTCCGCGAAACTTCTAAGTATTGAGCTTCTGAAATGGAAATAGTATTTTTCGATTCGAGGGAGGGTTTGGCTTTGCTTTTCGAGTGATTGTTTTCGGCCCGAGCCCTGGCGAGGGTCGAAATTAGCACGAGTAAAGCAAAAAAACTTCACGCCCGAGTATCGAAATACGTTTTTCGATCGACTGGGCGTAAAGTAAACGAAAACTACCGCGCGTAAAGCAGTGCTTTACGCACAGTCGATCGAAAAAAAATTTTTCATCGCACACATTACGAATGAGCTCCATATGATTCTTAGACCTTGAAAACATGTGAAAAAGTGATGCCACTCATTTTTCTAATTTCAATTTCTGGAGTGTACTGTAGTGTTATTTCGTTCATGTTCTAGCCGTATACTGTGTGAACATCAAGAAATTTAGGATACCATCACATCTAGAGGCTTATTTTGCTAACTATCGAGATTCGAATATTTTCCCTTAGCTTCAAACTGTAATACCGATCGTCAATTGCAAGTTAAGACAATGCGGTTATAACCCTCTCGTGGTGAAGAAATAAAAAGCAAAACATTCCAAACTTGTACCCTGCGTCTGCTGAGCGTGCCCTCAAAGAATAACGAATTCCAAAGCCAGTGGCGCAATATTTTTATAAGCTTTGGAGCTGTTCGAAAATTTTTTTGGATCATGGCACAGTTATGAGCCGAACCGGATTCGATTTGTTTAGTTTTGAACTTTAAAATTCTCCTCCTTCATTTTTTGTTCTGGCCAAGGTAATTTATTATTTAAGGGAACTATAGCGAGGAAAGATTTTCTCACAAAACTGAGTTACACTAACGAATGAGTTTTAATATCACAGCCAAAGCCACGCACACCTCCGAATCGAACTTTTTGTGAAATTATAATCATAGTAAGTGAACATATAATTTTATCAGAATTTTTGAGAGTTAAGTATTTTTGGCACAGCACTATCAATTTAAACGGAAATGAAAGTTTGCACGCGAAATACTCAAAAATCAGTGTTTGCGGTACTGTTGACCAACCAAAACACGTTTCAGCAAAAGTGAATAAAGTACGCCTTGAATGATGGCAGGTTCTATCTTATGCCACTTCTTTAGGTACCAAGAGCTCAGGATATCCGTGGAACACTGGAGTTACACAAAACTTAAAAGTTTCGCGGTAACCCTCATATGTGTGTAGAATGTGAGAATAAAGTGGATTGGGCCACAGGGAGAATGAAACTATTTTGTGGGAATTCCAATCATAATTTTGAAATTTGTCATTGAATTGCGTGATCATCTGAGACTATTTCGCTAAGAGAAAGCATTCTGCTCATCTCTTAACAACGTATTTTGAGGTGCGTTTCAGATGTTCTGTGGGTTCGAAATCTCCAAGAATGGACTTCCACTCTGACAGAGTCTGAATCCACTCTGGCTCTGAATAAAGAGTGCATTTGCAACTCAATATGCATATCAGACATCAACGCCCACCAACTCATCTTTAGGATGCTAACGCTATTTCGGAATGTGGGTTCTTCGACGTTCATGCTATCCCCTCCTAAACGTATCGCTAACTTTCCTACCCCGTGGAACCTACGTCATTCAACTACCTAGGAAAAATCTGAAAAAATTCATACTGATCAATTACATTAGCCTCCACATGGAAATCATGTCCGCAAAATTACCTCCACTTTAGTTTATCTTATAATAAATAAAACAACAATTGCGTTACTCCGACGGTGATAACTCCTCACATAGGTGTACTTCAGAGCCATGGTTGTGGTGTCAAATAATTACTCCAGCGCCAATAAAATTTCCTCCACCTTTACATTCCATCAAAATTGATTAATTTGTTTATAATCAACGATAAACATCATTCGGATATCGAGCCTCGTCAGATGGCTACTGCGCATGCGTCGCCCAGCAGAAGAGAGACTGTCGGGCATCAGGGCGAAATTACATGACCGGAAAAATTTGGCCGGAACGGTAAAGTGATTCGGCCGGAAGAAATCCGACCAATCAGAGCGAAGCCGTCGCCGGAGAAACAGACGATTTCAATTTACATGGACGGAAAAAATACCAGAACGGCCGGAATCGTGAATTTTGCAATGCGAATTATAAAATGTATGAAGCTTTTGACATGGCTTGAGACTGTCAATATCGATTATTGGTCAATTATTAATCGATTTTAATAATTAGTACTAGGGTCCCTAGAAAGGGGTCTCGACAAGGTCCGCCATATTCAGACAAAACCGGTAGATATAGGTATACAAAAAGTATTAGTTTGTCTGAATATGGCGGCGATTTACCCAGGGGTGGGAGAACCGTGTCGAGACCCCCTTCTAGTGACCCTAATTAGTACAAGAGATCTATACTGCTTTCCCGAATAATGATTAGATCCGGACGGCAAAATTCGACTTTTTTCCGTCCATGTAAATTGTAGAACCCCATATTTGCCAGCGACGGAAAGTTTGTTCAAACGTCAACGATAGCTCATCAAAGTTTATATTCCATACGAATACCTTATATTATGATAAAGCTATCTACTGATGTAGATTATGAAGTTTATAGATTATTGCGAGTCGTTAGAATGTAGAACTGTGAATAGAAATCATTGAAATATCATTCGATGGCAGACCTAACCTCCAAAAGTAGCAGACTGCAATTTTTTTCCGGTGGCTTTTTTTCCGTTCCGGCCGAATTTTTTCCGGTCATGTAATTTCGCCCTCAGGCGATAACACGGCTGCCGTATAAGAGCCCGTGCTGCGGGCCCCGAGTGCCCCCGATTTTCCTCGTGATGGTCGCCCGGGACACGGACGGCATATACAGGCATATACCCCAAAGCACTCGCTCTCAACGCGCCCGGGTGCCCCCGATTTTCCTCGTGATCGTCGCCCGGGACACGGACGGCATATACATACAGGCATATACCCCAAAGCACTCGCTCTTAACACGCCCGGGTGCCCACGTTGAGGCACAGGTACATAAGTACATGGCATAACCTCGCGCCAGGAATTTTCTGTTTGCTTTTGGTTGCTTTCCCGTGATAATCATGGTGGAAAGGGAGTAGTGATAATTGTGTCGTGGTTATCAGAGAAGAGAGATCAAGTAGAAACTGAGAATGCTCATCATTGGCAACGAATATAGATTGGTCTTGTCACCTAAGATCACTTCTACACCAAACATTCACTTTTGCTCCCTTGTGTCACCAAAGTTCATTGGCATTATTGACAGCTCCGCTGTCATTTTTGAATATTTCATATGGTTTGTCGTAAAGATTTTGTGATGATTGTGAACAAGTTTGATCAAAGTTCTTGTAATTTACTTTCTTTGTGGTCGACCCAGGGATGAGTATGAATACACTTCTCTTCACACGACTAGTTATCCCCACTACACAAAATATATTTGAAAATACAGTGTGTGATGGCTTCATGCCATTTAGCTCCAGCGGATGAATCATATGAAGAATGATAATGGAGTTATGCTCCCTTTCAACAGTGAATGTAGGGCACTTATTCAAAGTCCAGATTGGTTTAATGTGCTAAAAAGTCGATGGACTACAAAAGTGCTTATAGTGTATAAGAGAACAATCAGTGAAATTGTGTCCTGATGTATATTCTTTGACAACATTCTTGTTCTTCAATGATAGTTAGGTGGTGACATGCTGTGATCAAGTATCGCCCAACAAATGTCAACCGACTGGTGAAAATCTTTACTTTCAAGTCATTGGTAATTACCAGCAATGTATGTGGAATCAGTTCTCTCATAGAACATCCTTGTTTCTTAAGGAGTTGAATATGCCTTAAAATTGGTTGCTTCCTATATACATTTAATCAATGTAAGTTAGAACTCGTCAAGCACATTGAGGGTATCATGAAAAGACTTAAAAAGATATCCAAACGACTGATGGAACAGCTTTTTCAACCTGGAATGTGATTTAAGATGACAGTGACATATCTAAGTCATGAATTCAGAATTTGACTTGTTATGAGAATCTATACTGACATATCTTTGCCCTTTTTCTATACATATGTGCCTGAGAGACATTTTAACAATACTTCAGAAATTATCCAAGCGTTTTGTCGAGCATGATCCATGGGTAACCGCTTGAGTGATAATACTTATTCGGTATTGACTTTGAATGAAAGTTTCAGAAACTTCTATTTAGAAAAACTATTCAGAATAGTTCTGAGAAATAAACTTAAAATTCAAATTCAGTCTGATCCCATCCATAGCAATTTTAGTAAGAATAACTTATGACTAAAAAAGAAGAAATAAAAATTGAAAAAAAAAACATTTTTTTAAACACGCTTTTATTACACAAGTTGGATCAGAAAGAAAAACGACTCAGAAGGAAAAATAATTTTCCCTACCTTTCATGCCCATCTTCTGTTGGGGAAAATCTCATTGTATTCCACTACATACCCTGGGAGTTTTCATTTCAATGTGAAATTTATACCATAAAAGCGTGAGGTGCTTTATCTAAAGATCGAGATTCATTAATGAGCCTCAAGAAATCTCCAATAACTATTTCTGATGGAATAGATATTATCGTTGGCACCTACAGAATCGAAAATTGGATAGTTTCTACAGAAGCACCTCAAGCTTTTTTGGGATAAGTTTCACATTGAAATGAAAACTCCCAGGGTATGTAGTGGAATACAATGAGATTTTCACCAACAAAAGATGGGCATGAAAGGTAGGGAAAATTATTTTTTCCTTTTGAGTCGTTTTTCTTTCTGATCCAACTCGTGTAATAAAAGCGTGTTTAAATAAATTTTTTTTTCCAATTTTTATTCTACATGTATTCTGTTGAATTACAATTGGGAATAAGTTCCGAGATCGATCCGTTCACTCCTCTTTTTTATTTGTAAAAATTAAGGGTCGAAATGTCAGTCCCGTGCATTGTTACGTTTGGAGATCGACGTATACCTCCAGCACTAGCGCCAAAGTAAGAATCGCTAAGGGTATGCTCAAATTTTTCCCTCGAAGTAAAATGTTGAACCAACCATTTTTCATAGGTTTTATGTCCAGAACTCGTAGTTTAGTCCCCAAGCCATGTGCCTCAATCTTGTTATGGGATTTTCACTAAAAATGAGAACTTTTTCGAATGCTCACAGCGTATGCTAATTTAAGTTTATATCACTTTGTAGTGGACAAAATTTCGAGGAAATGGTTCAAATAATCAAATCTTAGGACGGAAAAAAATCTAGTTTCAAAGTTTCGAGTGCTGCATGTACCGAGAATTGGCCATATAATTAACTTTGTCAGTTTCGTGCATACCATGTTACCCCACTAGAAGTCAATTTATCTGGGCGGGAACAATTTTTTCGATAAAGTATGGTGGGAATAGATGAAATCTACAAGGAGAAGTTTCTATGGCGACTCTGTTATTTTTGCGAGCAATTTTAGGGCGAATTGTCAGTTTCATGCATGTCAGTTCCGTGCATCCAAAAAGCTGTTCCCTGGAATCCTTGGATAGCACGAAAAAGATGGAGGAATGGAATTCTGTGCTCCGGAGCATATATTTCCGACTCAAATCAACCATCTAAACACGATTTTCCAGGTCATATGGTCCCATCGCATCAGGATTCTTCGCTAGACAAAACAACGTCAAAAACCGCAAATGTTAGTCCCATGCACTTCTTTCCCTATGCCTTATACATGTGATAATCACATATACCGTCCTAAAACGTTCCAAAAAACGTTCTGTCTACGTTTCATGTATATTATTGCTCAATATGCAAAAAGAAATGGAAAGAGTCGACCCAGACAGGCGTAGACTCAATAAGTATTCAATTTCTGAATTTTTGGACACAAAATGGGTAAGTCATCGCGATTATACCCATATACGACTCGACTTAGAAAATATTTTGTTTTCATAGCATTTGCTCACATTATTTAAGATTCGAGTTCAGAAAGTATAAATATGTATTGTTTCATGCCACGAATGAGCCGAACCGATTCTCACAAATAGGATGTTTGTTAAGTTGAGCATCTTATTACAGTAAAAATTCGCGCAAACACACGCGCGCGAAAATAGTTTCGCGAGTGTAGATTTATATTTTATTTCCCTTATTTCGCCAAAAAGTCTAGAAGACAATGCTCGCAGCAAAAATCAATACAGTTTCACGGGCATGCCAGTTTTACGCCCGCGAAACTATTTTCGCACGGGTGCAATTTGCGCGAATTTTTACTCGCGCCAGTCGCCGTACGTGAGGTTAGTCCCGGAGCACGTATACGGCCGCGATGCGGCAGCCGTGTTATCGCCAGATGCCCGAGAGTCTCTCAGAGAGATCTCTTCTGCTGGGCGACGCATGCGCAGTAGCCATCTGACGAGGCTCGATATCCGAATGATGTTTATCGTTGATTATAAACAAATTAATCAATTTTGATCGAATGTAAAGGTGGAGGAAATTTTATTGGCGCTGGAGTAATTATTTGACACCACAACCATGGCTCTGAAGTACACCTGTGAGGAGTTATCACCGTCGGAGTAACGCAATTGTTGTTTTATTTATTATAAATAAACTAAAGTGGAGGTAATTTTGCGGACATGATTTCCATGTGGAGGCTAATGTAATTGATCAGTATGAATTTTTTCAGATTTTTTCTAGGTAGTTGAATGACGTAGGTTCCACGGGGTAACTTTCCCATCTCAAACTGTAGATGCTTGAGAATGTATTACGCTGTCTTGATTTCGGATGTGATGTTTTGGGGCCATCATGCAATATTTTCAATGCTTCTCGGGTTGCCGGAAGGGGAGAAGGAGGCAAAGGTATCCTGGCACCGAAATTGTGAGCTGTGGAAAATCCAAAAATACAGATCGATGCACCGAAAATTCTACTTCCCGGATCCGCAAGGGGAAAAACTCTACCTTTTTTTATTTTCTTTAGATTATCAAAGAACTAGCTCTTTCCGCCCATCCTGGTGCGCCTCAACCCTTGCTCGTAGCCTTGGTCTAGAAAAATTCTACCCGGCCAAAAAAAAATTCTAGCACCTCGATTTTTCCCAATTTTCTACTGAGTTTTCCGTGATTCGCAGTGATTTGGTAGTCAACTGCAGTCACCTGATTCATTGACAGCGGTTTGGCGCGTGATGCTGGTGTGAACGTGACCTAATGTAGCACGTTCACACCACGGCTTGGGATTGGAAAATATTCCTACTGGTCACGGAAAACCCAATAGAAAATTGGGAAAAACCGAGTTGGTAGAATTTTTTTTTGACCGGGTAGGATTTTTCGAGCCCAAGAGTGTGTCGCTACGGGAAAGGGTTAAGGCGCACCAGGACGAGCGGAATGAGCTAGTTCTTTGATAATTTAAAAAAAATGAAGAAAGGTAGAGTTTTTCCCTTTGCGGATCCGGCAAGTAAAATTTTCGGTGCATCGATCTGTCTTTTTGGATTTTCCACAGCTCACAATTTCGGTGCCAGGGTACCTTTGCCGGAGAAGGAACCAATCGCGAAAATAACACCGAAAACCACCAATGGGGTCTTATTTTATGAGTTGAATAGATCAAAATCCCGGGTTGCATTGAATCATAGCTGCTTATTTGTTCGATTGGCGTGATATTGAATATTCCAATGGGAAATCTTATTTGTTCCTCGAATGGATATATTTCACGATTAATGTTTTTCTCGATCAACACGCTGTCTTGACCTAATTCCCTCTTTTTCAACGTATCTTGACTCAATTTGTGGATGTTGACAAAAGCTCGAAGATGAGCTAGATGACATTCAGTTGTGGTCGAAATGAGCTAAGTTTTGCTATGCTCAAGAGGAAGAGATTTTATTTTTCCGAAAATGCAGGATTTTTCTTTCCAAAAAATCGTGATTTCTCGAGCTTCTAGCCCTGATACGTCTGAATATTTTTCGACGTACCTTTTTAGCTCATTGTCAATAAGTCATTACAAGGACTATGAAACAGGTTGAAGTGCGTTGAATATTCATCGAGATATTCATGGATATGCTGCATCTATAAAGGGGGCTCATGTTTTTTCGAAGGGCCGGATCTCATTATTCGAGAAAAATCGAGGTCTCTCGAGATTCTGGTTCAGGTGTTTTTCCATATTTCATCGCACGGCTTAGCTTAGGTTGGAACTCATCACAGAAATACTTTCAAATAAGTTCAGTTGAGTGGAGAGAAATGAAAATGCACCTAAATTAGGAGCTCGAGAAGCCTCGATTTGTTTTCGAAAAATGAGATCCAGCCCTCCTGACACAGATAATTTCACCTTGTATCAAGAGCATATCCATAAAAATTCAACGCACCTCAACCTGCTCTCTCAGCATGGATCAGTTAGATTCTCAAAGATTTAATCAGTATTATAAATCTTACTGATTTAATCAGTCAAACTTTTCCGAGCCCATGCGGTCGATTAGTTACTCTAATCTCCCCCCCTTCCGCATAGAATATCAATGAAAACATGTTGCCAATCATACAGACTTTTAATAGCGATGATTACTTCAATTTCATGCCAGATATCCATCTTCACCACTTCTAACTGATGAATTGACTGATTAAATCATTCCGTTAGACCCGAGAAAGCCAACTGATGATGATGATGATACAATAATTCATCAGTTATAGTTGATCCCAAATCGACTTACTGATCTTCAGTGCATATGGACTGATTCGGTCAGCAGCATGAAGCATAAGTGCATCAGTACCGGTACCCGAATTTGACTGGCATTTATAGACGCCAAGCGCCTTCAAATGTTCTACCCTGTTGAAATTTCGTCAATTAGTCATGGCAAAAGACAGTACGTTCTGCATTCATAGCATTATAAAACCTCAAACAATATATTTGAACGATTTAGCGCTGTAACCTCCAAATAAAATTGATTTGTTGATCAGCATTGAGGCCATCAATAAAAGCTCTCTCCACAGAGTTTTTGAAACCTGCTTGAGCTGTCTCACAACAAAATTTTCTTCTTTCGGTTGAGAAGTCTGCAGCATATGATGATGAGAACCTGTGGAAATAACTTTGCCACAACTCTCATTGAGGATTTAAGCTCATTACCACTCATCACATTTGCACTGTGGCACAAATTCTGACAGAAAATTCTTCGTTCGGTTACAGAGTGGGAACCAATGTATTACCTCCCATTAGAATCAAAATCTGTCACTTGAGTGATTAATTAATGAGCTCATAGCTCACTGTAGCTCACTCAAATACCGTCTGCTACTGTCTCTTCGTCACGCTTTCTCGCTGCGCGATCATCACGCGTGGAATCTATATATATATATATATCCCTATACTATATAAGGTAAGTGTACCCAACTTGCCTCTGTACCCAACTTGCCCCCATATGCCGATCTCGGGGATGGGCGATCCTTGGCCTCCCCGAAATTTTTTTTCACGTTTGTTAAGTCAAAATATGAGAAAGTAAGTAGTTTGCGTCGACCCCGAATCATTCCTACGTTCTCCAGGAAATCTAAAGTGATTTTTCTATTTTTCGTGATTGCTTAGCTAAGAAAGCACCGAGGGAATCGCCTTCAGTAAAATCGGCGCCAGATTTTTTGAGTTCAACCAATATTGACGTATCTTAGCGCATTCGATTCCTTGTTTCAAGACCTTCAAAATCCATTTTCCAAAATTGCAAAATTTGAATATGGCGCTGTTTTATGTGCAAAACACGGAGACGATTTGTAAACAAGGATGCCAACATCGGAGTGTACCTAACATGCCCCCATACGTTTATCTCGAAAGGACATGCAGAACGACTTTTTTTACCACTCAGAACGTGTTTATCACGTCAAAATGAGTCAGAAATAGTGTTTCGAACCACCGAAAAGCTCCAAATGTGCGTGCACGGCGATAAAAACACTTTATCGCCGATTTCCATCATTTATCTCGGAAGAATTGCGACAGTTCGGCTCCAGTTGATCCAAATTAGACGTAGTTTAGTGCATTTTGAAGGTCTTTAAACAAGCTTCAAAATGAGCTGAAGCACGTTGAAAATCGTTGAAGTAAACCAAAATTATTAAGAAAAAGGCTTAATGGGGGCAAGTTGGGTACACACTTTTGTAAACTCTCAAAAATCACCTTTTGGGAGAATTAAAACAGTTTGGCTCCAGTTGGTTCAAATTGAATGTTCCTTAACTTCTTTTGAAGGTCTTGAGACAAGCTTTAAAGTGAGCTAAGGTACGTTGGAAGATATGGAGATGGGCCAAAGTTATTAAGAAAATGGCTTAATGGGGGCAAGTTGGGTACACTGACCTTATATGTTACGTGCAAAGTCCGAAATTGTGCACTCCGGGGAGTGCACAACGATGGTTTGTGCAAAGCCCGGTGGATCGGACTCTGCACAACTCGCCTTGTGCAAAGCCCGATATGCTGAGTTTTACACAGAGGATCAGAGTGTATTCTGCGATGTATAGAGGTGAGTCGGGGAATTGCTAATAATAATAATTCAAATCATGTTTACAGCAGTCAGTCTCGCGAGGCCAATCACATCGACACTTATTTGAGCTACAAAATTATGGATCCAAATAGCGCTGATTCGTTTCGGGATGATTTCAATTCTAAACTCAACTCAATCATATTGAGGGATAATAAAAGTTTGATTAAGAGTGCAGTGGACTATCAAAATCTTATCGCAAGTGTTCTAGCTGCAAAAAATAAAAAGAATGAATCGTCGCTTGACTACAGGAGACTGGCACGATACGATGTATTGACTGTTGGCGATACATCACGATTGATCATGCCAATGAAAGCAAGTGACGAAAGTGACGTAAAATACTACGAGCAAAATTCATAAATTTTTGATATTCTGATAAAAATCCACGTTGAAACGGGACATGAAGGATTCCACAAGATTAATAACGCCGTGAAAGCCAAATATGCTAATATAACTAGGGAAGCAATTTTTTACCAAGCGTTATAAGTATTTTATCTTCAAAATATCTCGCTATATTCAATAATTATTCTCGTGTGAATTGACGATCGATGATTTTCGCAGAGACTATTGTAATTTTTATTTTTTAAGAAAAAATTGTCTTTCATTGTTTAATTCTCATGACGCGTTTCTCATATTAAACGTATTCACAATAAATTAGTCTCAGCATTATTCATTTTGATTTTGAGGGCACCGTTGGCATACTATATCGAGTACAATTTGCTCGAGTATTAGTAAACATTGGAAGAAGAATCGACTCTTCATGTCGCTCATTGTGTGTTAGAAATTTCCCGACTCACCTCTATACATCGCAGAATACACACTGATCCTCTGTGTAAAACTCAGCATATCGAGCTTTGCACAAACCACCGTTGTGCACTCCCCGAAGTGCACAATTTCGGACTTAGCACGTAACATATATATATATATATATATATTAGTATACTCCTTCCTTCTTCCAAACACACCAATACACCGATACACCGGTGTATCGGTGTGTTCAGAAGAAGAAAAATCATAGACTACATGTGTAGAGATATTTCGATATTTCTCGAGTCGAAATACGGGGCTGAAGAAATCGAACTAAGATGTAAAACGAAGGCATGAAATTTACGGTGTTGAATAAAACGCGTCTAGAGCTCGGATTGAAGAAATAATTGTACAGAACCCTGAAACGTATTAAAAATGGTTCGTTAGAGCATGACAGAGCTGTATGAGCAACGTTAATGAGGTAAATAGTCCAAGTGAAAGAAAGGTGTGAGGCTAAAAAACCCCAATTCAAAGTATAGATAGGCACAGCGCCTCGCTCGATTCTTTGTCTGCTCATACTCGCCAGCGAGGCGCTACCGCGCCTCTTGATTACAGTTCACGATGAGAGCGTTAAGGTTGTCATGGATGGCCAAAGGAGTTGGTTTCTGGAACTCTATGGGTAGGCAATTTTTCTTCGTGATGTGATCCACATACGTTTCTCCATTGACGAGTAATTGGGTGAACGAATCGTGATCGATATTTTCCTAATGGAAATGGCATCAAATTGGAATGAATGAATGGATGAATGAATGAATGAATGAATGCATGAATGGAAGCTGAAGTAGAAAGGAAAGGTGGCTATGCAATGCTGTTCTGCGGATTTGATATCATAACTTTTCAATCATACTCCACAAAGTCTATTTTGGTTGATCCTTGGGGAAAGCCACAATATTTGCGAATCCACGTTGCGTTATTATACATGCATCTGAAAAGAATTTACCCATGAAGAGAGTCTCCAATCAAACTCATCTGTATCTGATTCCATGCACATGGGTGTTTTGGCAAAACTTATAAGATAATTATCGAATAAATCATTGAGGGTACCTCTATATACATTCTGGCTGTCTCAAATTACGAACTTCTGAATGATATTCGGATTGACATCAAATTTTGTTTGACGGTTGAAATGTTCCACGAGCCATTGTGATAAGTTTTTCGCTCAGGAATTCATATTTATAGTAGTAGTGGGTGGCTTCTTGACTTTTTGATTTCTTCTTGATTTCTGACGCTTGAGTAGACCGTGAATTTGGTTTGTACGTGCGAAAACACATGAGGAATGATGGTTGGAGAAAGAAACCTACTCGTTTGGAATTCTTCAGGGCTCTTTATTCATCAGAAAACCTCATCCAGAAAACCGCAAAAAAGTTTTTCCTCTAGCACGCGCAAAATGGCAAAAACTGTGAACTCAAGCGTAACGATTCGAAAAATTTCCCATTTTTCGGCCTACCTTAAATGTATATGGATGAATTCACCTAGAGTTGATATTTTCAGTCTCAATTAAAGGCGACATTGTTCAGACGTCATTTTCGCTATAGGCAAGCGTGCCCCATCAATTGACAAGACAAATCCCTGACTGGTTGCTCCGGTATTGTGATAAATATATCGCGTAGGACTTTCATGAAATCAATAAGTTTCCTTTAAGTATATTGAATCGCTACACCCATAACATTCATCAATCTGGGAGTGGAAAATAGAATGAACTACATTGTGAATCCAAATAACACAACTCCGCGTGTCCAACAGCGCACTAGAAAGTTAGTTCTCGATATGAGTCTCTATCCTCGATTATCCTGCTCCCAGCGGAATCAAGATCTCAAGTCACTCAACATTAGTGGACTCATTTTCCTCTATACTTCTTCCATATTATGTTCACCATATCTTTTCGTGGATTGAGTTTACAACAAGAGTTTCTCAATGAAGACTCTGATTTTGATAATTAAAAAAAGAGTATACAGAAGTATGTCATTTGAACATTTCTTCATTATGAGTGATTGTAGAGCTCATATTACATATGTTGTGAGAATACTTCTAAATGTATCTCGTAATGGTAACGAATTGGCCATTTTCACAGTTCAGATATCCAAAATGTTGAAAATAACCTCAAAAAAGCACTGGATACATCTGAATACGAAAAGTACTGGTTGACGCATACTCTATTGATGAAGATACCTGCGCTTGACTTCATTCGGAGGGTCGAAATACTACTCCTTGATACACTGTGCGTACGAGTGTACTTTGCGTACAGTTTGCTGACTCTAACTCACAGTTCATCAAAAAGTATAGTTCGATACAGGGATAGTAAAATCTATTGTTCGATCAACTGTGCGTAAAACAGTGTTTCACGCACGGCAGTTTTCTTTCACTTTACGCCCAGTCGATCGAAAAACGTATTTCGATACTCGGGCGTAAAGTTCTTTTGCTTCAGTCGTGATAATTTCAACCCTCGCTAGGGCTCGGGCCGAAAACAATAACTCGAAAAGCAAAACCAAACTCCCCTTCCTCGAATCGAAAAGTACTATTTCGTGTCATCGTGATCATTCCGATCCTCACCTGGGGCTCGGACCGGAACCTCATCACTCGAACGCGAAGGACGTTTTCACGACCTTGTATCGAAATGTACTATCTCGCTTTGAGATAACGATGAAATTCACCTCTAGACGTAATTTTTTGGAAATGCCATTAATTTACAGTGAATTTATAAAACTATTAATGAATATTTTCTCACAATTTCTCATCAATATGAGCTCCAAAGTCACTGAGGACACCAAAAAAAAAACATTTTTACTCTATGATTGCCATAGTGTCTTACTGGTGCATCTTACATTCGTTCAAATCTGAGATCGGGTGAAAAAACAGCTTCTTTCTTCATGTTGAAAAATACGACGATATCAAGAGTATTCGACTTCAACAAAGGTTCATCGTCTAAGAATCAGGCGAATTTTGTCTTACACATCTCCTGCTGCACGAGCTATCTTCACACATGTGAAACTGTTCAAAGTTGGATATTCAACCGCCCTACACATAATTTCGTATATGATTGTGATTTTTGTGTGTTTACGAATCGTCAAAATCTTAATCGTGGATTTATCAGGGGCTTGAAGAGTAGATGGAATTTTTCTCCTACCTGTCGCTAAAGAAGTATAATCTAACCTATCATAAACATAAAAATGCATCGGTGAGCCTGAGAGTTCTGCAGTTCAGCTAACTAATGATGCTTGCTGTGAGATCAAATCCCGCTTCAGACGGAGCGTTTGCTCATCTTGAAGATTTTCATCTCATATGCGCCACATCTTGCGGTAAGAACGAAATCAATCTGACGGTAAGGATTTCTTTTCGAAGTGAAGGTGGGGATTTCATACATGTACACACACATACCTCTATATACCCTCCCCTCAACTACGCAAGTGACATCATTTCCGTGAAACCCCATCCGACTCCCTCCTTCGATTCTGTGGGTGCAAGTTGGCATGTTCCAAATACTCGCTAACCACTTTTTGATCCTACATTCATTTGCAAACATAAATTATCAAGTTTGTAAATCCAAAAACTATTTTCTTGCAATCATGTGCGTAAAGTTAGTGCGTTAGGATAATATCTTCGGTGCGCAAGGAAAAACTTTACGTATATCGAATTGCGTTATAGTATATTTTGCACCGAGTTCATGCGGTTGTAGCTCGCTTCTGAGCGATCGGTTTTTGACCCGAGCCAAAGGCGAGGGTTGAAATGATCGCTCGGAAGTAGGAAACCCCATGTGCGAGGCGCGAAAGTTATTATTCGCAATTCTGTAGGCACCCAAACATCGGGAAATCGGGAAAAATGTCGGACAAAACGACTTCGATACTTTACGCACTGTCGGAAATTTTACACACTCGAGTAACACTCAACAGTGTGTAAAGTTGTTACCCTCGTGTGTGAAAATTTCCGGCAGTGCGAAAAGAATCAAAGTCGTTTCGTAATATACTATTTCCCGTATGATGATATGTTATGATGATATATTATTGATCATCCTGTAGTTGGGGAAGAACAGGCATCGACTACACTTACACTGACATGTTCAATTCGATAGTTCGTGTGATGAGGTAATTGCAAAGATCTGAATCAAGATTGTCTCCTTCTGAATCAGGCTGATCCTTCTCTGGTGTACTGCTGCCAATGACAGCTATAGTTTCAATAACCCGTTGTGGGGATGATGCACTCTGTAACTTCATGCGTGTTATCTAAGAAAATACGGAAACAAGATATTGTCCCGAGAGAAAGAATTCCAGAGAAAGAAACAAAATTCCTCGGTGAAAAAGCATTGCTTGTATATCAACGGGCTTGATGTACATTGACAATGTATAACATTGGGCGGTTGTTTGGGACTCATACGCGAGAATATTGGCATTTCTTCACTCGACTTCTGAATAAATATTTGCAGCACACCTACCAGTATCTCCTTCGATAACTACACGTTGAGCCATCAGTAACAAACGAGCGGCAGAAAATCACCTCGCAATTGATTGTAGCATCTCACTCTTTTATCTGAAGGTAAATGTCGCTCGGAGACCGAGTAAGATGGGAATTACTTTGAGATATCCTCTCTCATCCGAATAGAACGCAAGTTTACTCGGAATCTGAATGAAAACTCTCCCTGGAAAATTTTGAGAGGCTGTACTGATTCGCGTTGAATCAATCGTCTGAAGATGCCAGTTGTTACAGCACTCCACTGATTCCCTGCGTACGTTGGTGTCATCACGTATTCACTACGTGACAGTTACGTAGCAGGACACACCGTTATTCAAGGTGCGTTGAATCAAACCAGCTGCGCTCACGGAGTCCGTCACATACTCGTCCCGTACCTGTTACGTGCTGGCAACTACTGCCTCATGGTACCCTATGACCCGCTTTCAGAGTCCGTCACGTACTCGTAACGTACTTGGCTCATACGTGCATCTACTGTCACGCGGCTCGCTGAGCGAGGGCTCCAGAATTCGTCACGTACTTGTTCAGTACCCGTCACATATTGGCAACTACCGTTGCGTGCCTTTGAAGCACCTCTTCAAAATCCATCACATACTCATTCCGTACTGTGTAGGTAGCAGCAATTACTACTGCAAGTATTGACAGGTACGAGCCAGTACGTGCAGCTATAAGCCAAGTAGCTACAGTATGGAATATTAGCTATTTCCCCCTTGGTCTCACAAGTAACTCGCATTGAATCAGAATACTTTTCAACCATGCTATGTTTTCCGAATTTGAATTGTTTCTTCATAAAACAGTGATATTGAATTCTCCAAATGACATTTGGAGCCTGATGATGATTTCTCTACGTACCTAGAATTTGAGGTCACGGTGATGGGGAATTATTTTTTGGAATTAAGGCATTGAGATGCTGAATGATGACCGGAGAAAGCGGCTCCTTGAGCTCTGAGAGATGGTGACTTTTCTTCGTGATATGGGTCACATATGTCCTCCCATTTGTTCGCAACTTGATGATCCCACTGTGATAGATGATATTCTATTGAAACGGCATGGAATGTCACGGCGGAACAAAAGTTCGCTGCGACATTGATTTTCCATGATCTTATCCCGATTTTGAACTGGATCATCGCTATCTGGTAGAAAGGCTCATATGGAGCTGAAGTCTCTTCCAGCTCATTGTTAACGCCCCTGGTGGAGTAACCTGTTTCGATAGATTCCCTGGGAAAAATTTTCCGAGCGAGTCTGAGTCGTCAAATATTGAAAGATGAAAAATCGTGGGTCTCACCGGTTGGACATGCCGCAGCAAACGTGTTAAGCATGTAATGCTGATTTGTGGATGTGATATCATCACTTTTCAATCGAACTCGACAGAGTCTATTTCGGTCGATTCTGGGGAGAGGCCCCAATGTTTACCCATCCACGATGCGTTATCATAATGCATCCAACAGGAAACGATTCACGAAGGAGGTCTCAAAATAATCTCGTCCAAAGGGACTAGGCGGTCAAGCATGGTGAAGTGGCCCTTGTCAGGGATGGACCCGAAAGTATTTTTCCCACTTTCTAACCCCAAATTATGACGAAAGCAAAGGTTTGTAGGTCCCAAAGTCACCCCTGTTTTCTACGGCACCCTGGGAATCCTCTGAAAAACCCTCGAAATCGATGTTCCTTCTATCAAATCGCAAAATGGAAGAAAGTGGTCAAAAAAGCCAATAAACGTTTTTAAAGCAAATTTTGATTTAGTAATTTGCATCTTCTGCGCATGCGCATCTTTTTACGTCTCTGAAAGTATTTCTAATTGATAGCTGATGCGATTTCCTTCAAAATGATCAGTTGAGGAGGTCGATTTGATGCAGTAAAACCTGAGATCTAGCTGGTCCAAAAAATGAAGAAATCCAAGGTATCATATCCGTGAGGCCGTGGCTCCTTGAATGGGCCCGAAAAGTGCGGATTTTGAGTCGGACTGTTCCAAAGATGTGAACATGTGTTTTCGATGTAATTATTGACGTAGAAACCGAATCCGTGGTCAGTTTTGCTCCAAACCTTCAAAATTTTTGATGATTCTCAAAAAACCGACTGGAGAGTGTACGGCCATTTCCAGCCTTTTTCTACACATTTGAGATGTATGTTGAGTATAGGCAAGGGTTAGGACTTGTCACGTAGAAGATGCAAGTAGGTTTTCCTTTGTATTCTGACCAGCTGAAGATGATGCCTATGATTTTGAGGCTTGGGAATGACTTGAGAGTCAGATTTGGGCTTCGATAGAGCTATTTTGTTACATGCTGTCATCAAAGAAAACTGTATTATGCACCTTATATCTCGCCTTAAAGTACTCATCAAGCCTCAAAACCCTCAGCATCGTTTTTCAACTGGTCTGAATACAAAGGAAAACATACTTGCATCCTCTACACGACAAGTTCAAACCTCTGCCTATACTCAACATACATTTCAAGACTGTCGAAAAAGGCTGGAAATGGCCGTACACTCTCCGCTCGGTTTTTTGATTATCATCAGAAATCTTGAAGGTTTGGAACAAAACTGACTACGGATTCGGGTTCTGCGACAAAAATTACATCGAAAACACATGTTCACATCTTTGAAACAGTTCGAGTCAAAATTCGTACTTTTCGGGCCCATTGAAGGAGCCACGGGTTCACGGATTTGGTACCTTGGATTTCTTCATTTTTTGAAGCAGCTAGATCTCAGGTTTTACTGCATCAAATTGACCTCCTTAAGTGGTCAATTTAAAGGAAATTGCATCAGCTTTCAATTAAAAATACTTCCAGAGACGTAGAGAGACGTGCATGCGCAGAAGATGCAAATTACTGAATCAAAATTTGCTTTAAAAACGTTTATTGACTTTTTGACCACTTTTTACCATTTTAAATCATATGTTCCAAAGCGGTTTTCGATGTAAAATTACCTGACAAACACGGTGGAATGTTCAAATTCCGTGCTAATCTCCAACCTTTATGAGAAAAAACGTTTTTCAATATTCAAGAATTTTTTTCGGGGCCTAAATCCAAAGTTGTCAGTATGCAAATATCTTTCTCCCATTTGGTGGAGTTTCAAGGATATGTCAAGAAAAATTCGGATCGATTCATTGAAATGCATCAGAATGAGTAGTTAAGGGGTCACTATGGGCCGTCAAAACATGACCTCGGGTGACCCCCAGACGGATGATTCGTAGAGAGCGACTCTTTGTGCATTATCTTTGTGAACCATCAGCAAAAAATAAGGCAAACATTATGAAGATGGTACATAGATAGCGATTCTTTGCACATCTCTTCGGGCGCTATCAGCAAAAATAAAGCAAACATTATGTAGCCTATAACTGGCTATATTTTTTTTTTTTTTTTTTTGAATGAGCGAGACAATGAATTTAGAGGAAATTCAGAGTGATTCAACAGAATTAATCTCTCTCTTTACGTGAGAAGACTGAGCGAGAAAATTATTTTTCTATTGCTTTCTTTTGAATATTAACATAGTATTGGCGTACAAGGTATTTTCATTGATAACTCCAGATTTCGTAACATGGTGTTTTATTCAAATAATTAATAGGGTACATATAGATATACATATTGATGAGTAACAATATTACTAATTGCCTAAGCGTTTATTTAACATTTCAATCAATTCATCGGTACGCGTTGTTACAATTTCATGAAGTACAGTTTCTACGACATATCGGCTAACACAAACATCTTTTTCTAATTCTTTAGTTTTCAATCCTACATCAGACAATATCGACTTAAAAATCTCGTCATCTTTGCGTATCTCCTCTAGTAAACCATAAAGCAAGTTTTCATTGAAAGTTTGAATTTGGGCATCATTAGCCGTTATCGCAAAATGATAAATATGATCAATAATACTCGTAACCATAGGAGGGATCAATTCAGACATTTGATCCAAACATTCGAGTTTATACTCAATGAAACATGACAGGTTCATCAGTTGTTCAAACGTTACCCTGTGTAGATAAATGCTTCGACGGAAACGCTTCCTTCTCGTTTCAGAGGATGGTTCCCGGCGACCTTCTCCGATTTCGATGGTATTCTGTCGATGACTATGAGTAAATCGTAAAATCCATCCATCGCCATAGATCGTTTGATCGCGTAGTTCTAGAGCAAATCCTCGGGAATATCGATAAACCTCGCCAATTTCTTCTTTGAACTTTTTCCATTGAGCGAATGTGAAGCTGATACCACCCAAGTCAGTAGCCACTATGCGTAGGGTAGCAGTATATATATTTCCTTCGATTGAATTATATTCTAATCCAATCAATGCTTTCTTACTCGCCGAATTGTTCAATGCATATATAGTGGATAGTATTCTTCCACAACGTACGATACTTCCCTCCTGCGCAGCGATTGCGAGAGGAACCGAGTCTTGGTAAACGACGGAGAGAGCTCTAAGAACGACTGACAGAAACACCTCGGAGTCCACGCTCTCTTATACCCATTATTACGTGTGGAAGGGATATCTGAATCAGAGCTTTGAAGCGTCAGAGCCTTAAAGCATCACACATTAAATTATAACAGAGACATTTTAGACGCGCAACTTTGTAAACATCGGATGATACATCCACCACCGCCGCTGAATTGCTGATCATGAACTTTATGTTTTACAAAGTTTCTCGCTATTGCATCGTTCTGAGAATAGTCATCAGAAAAATTCCGAAGAAAGTCAGCAATCTCCATTCCCGAGCTCATGTAGTATAAAAACATTAAACAATACTGACCACACACGTCAGATGTGTCACTTTGCAATCTCACTGAACTCCAACGAAAGTTTTTACAATTTCTGCGCAGTCTATTAATATGGTCTGGTATAAAAGGAGGAATGCCATAGCTATCAAAATACCAACCATCGTTGGTGTTGTTAACGTGGACGGCCACCCAATGGGCTCCAGGTTTAGTGTGGGGATCCGTATTAAAGACAAACGCCGTCGGGCTCGTCCACACCCATGGGATCTGATCTGCAGGGAATACACCCACTGAATGGTGGGGTATAGCTGCCAATTTCTTCAAAACCTCTTGACTGTTCATCGCAAAGCCGTGAAGGTGGCGAAAAAATGAATTCGGCAAGAGGATTTGGAGCTCCGCGCTTATTAAGCCAAATTTTCAAGCGATTTACATTGTTCAGGGCGCAACTATACTTTAGATGTGATTGTTTGACAGCGTGAAAGAGGCAATACTTCTCGCACCAGGGCAGATTTTTGAATGAAGGGCAATCATTGTCGTATTCTAGGTTGATTATGTCATGGGCAATGGATTTCTGCAGGACGTGCCATTTTTCTTGTCCTCTGACGAATATTCTCCTCGCTTTCTCCGCCAATTCGCGCAAACTCTTTTGGAAACCTCTGAAGGACGTATCACCTTGAAAGTAGTCCAAGCCGTGATGGAAATGTGTCAACTAATCGTTTTGTCTCCTTATTTCTGGACTCAACGTGTCTATTGGCGAGGACCAAGCCAAAATCCAATGAGCGACAAAATCGCCGTCCAGAGATACTATAGCAATCTCTTCCGGTACACTGCGGTTATTATTATCTTTGAAAAACTGAATATCAATCACGATGTCCATGGTAACGAAGTTGCTTCCATCAAGCGCGCAAGCAGACTGAGCTGTTACACAGTTTCGAGACGATTTATGTCCAATGTAGGGAGATTCAAGTTTATCCGCTGAAATCAACGATTGCCTGACGCGCCGGATCAATTTCCAAGATGTTGTCGTATTCGGCATAGATGATACAATTGACCGTGGTCGTCAGAGCTGTACCGAATCGTACCTCTATTCTCACACTGCCGTGTCTTATCAAGTTCCAATGAGTACAATCGTTGGCCGACAAGTCGGGCGTAATATCAAAAGCGAAAAGACAGAATCCTCTTGGATAATTTTCTCTAGATATACTGTTTCCTTCATTCAAGAAATGTACGCCTGTTACAGAGAAGAGTGTGTGATAAGCTTCAACGTACAATTTATCATTACGAAAAGTAGGTTGGAGAGGTTTGGAGGGAACTTGCACACCGTCGACATACAAACAAAGAAAATTGAGGTCAAAGTTTTCAAAATTGAAGGGGTTCAGAAACTTATCGCCATTGAAAGCTTGATTTTGGACGAAACCGATGATCACCCTCTTTGGTAATTGGCCAAGAATGACGTTATCCAGTGTTTCGCCGTGTATACCGCTATGCATGGTAACAGCTTTCACTTCTACTCTTGTCATAGGGTACTTTGCTGTTGTTTTTGCAAGTGCCTTAGCATGAGCAATTAAAACTCCTGGATTAATTTTCACACGTCTCACCAGAAGATTGGCCTCTTCAATGCAAACAGTCAAATCTCGTGACGGATCCATTAGAACAAAAGCATCGCGCGACCTCACGAGACGAAGTCGCACCTCGACATTGTTCAATAGCAGTTTTTCCTGGTTTAGAATGTCCACGTGTAGGTGTCCAATCATGTCTACTTTCTTGTTAATATTACACAACTCTCGTCCACTGACAAGACCTGCGTTGCCGTTCGCTGTATCATTGAAGGCTCCAGGAGTGTCATCGTACCACAACACACTCGTTAGATGAGAATTTTTGGCAGCGGGTCCGTAATTGAGGAGCGTTTCCATATATGATCTGTAAGCGTAGGAGTTGTTTGGCGGTGACACAGGTTTCTGATTCAAGTAAACGTCTACTTGACTGAATAGCGAATGCATGAAATTATTGATTGGGCTACATCTCGCAACAAGCGCCTCATCGGCAGCAGCCAGCTCTCCGTCCGTTGTGCGCTTCAAAGAGACACGTAAACTCAATAACGTATGAGCGAGATCGATGTATTCCTCACCGTTTCCACTGACGATGAACTCTATGGGAGAATCATCGGTGAGAGGGCTGATTGGTTTGTACTGAATGTACCGAGATCCCTCAATAGTAGTTTAAGTTGGAGGAATCTCAAATAAAAGGAGCTCAGATTTCAAACACTCGCACGATTGGGTATGCAGAAACGCCATTTTTAACCAAAGATATCTCTTGTGGAACGTTGTTTAGCTTCCACAATTCGTTTCTTCTTTTTTTTTTCTTCCAACCTTACCAGCTTTGACCTTCCCAACTTTTGTTGTAGCCGACTTTTGCTTCCGCGTGTCTCTCTTCTTGACGAACGACTGAGGATTACCCGTTAAGCGTGCGATCTTATAACCTGACCCCTCCATCATTTTATCCAACTTCTCCTCTGCTTTTCTCTTGAGACTCTCCCCGGATTCGCGTACGCGTTCTCTGAAGGAATGTCTGATTGGTGTGCCTCTTGTGGTCACATCGGACATCACATTCAGCCCTGTCTTGAGAGCTTCTTTACCGACAGCTTTGGCACCACGGGTCAACAGAGGCATAACTTGACGGAAAAGACCTGCCAAGAAACGGCCAACACCTCCGTGGCCTCTCTGATACCGTGACCCTGTATATATCTGTCCAATACCACCAGAGAGACTACTCCCACCACCACCACCAACTTGAACTCCAAAGTACTCTTCGTATCGATCCATGATTATTCCCAGTCTAAACGCTTGGATTGAAGCGTTACCGTTAACGTCCCAAAGTCGAATGGGACGGTATCACCATGTTCGGTTCTTAAATCAATCAAGATGGTCTGGAAAGAATTGAACAAGAGCGGAAGATATGTGGGAGTCGAGAAACTCTCAGTTTGCATTACACCATGAACATAATTTCTGGTGTCTATGGGTACACTCCGTAGTAGCGGTGCACACACATCACCGACAGAGTACGACTCACATATATCTGTGTATATCATCAAAGTGTTGGGTAATCCGTGCGACAGGATGACGGGTAGGTCGCTCTTAGCAAGTCCATCGTCACCCACTATAATATCTTTTGAATCATCGCGTAAACCGAAACCCAGAATTTTTCTCAAAGTTGCCGATAAGTGTAAACTATGCCGCAGACCAGAGCACAAACTTCCACCACAGATGCGACGAATAGTCAAATATCCACAGTTTTCAACAGTCAGTTTGAGATGCTTTGCCATACAAGCCGAGTTGTTGACTTCCTCCAAAAGATCTTAAACATTTCTGTACACACCCGGTCGGATGTGAGACGTTTCTCTTTTGGATAGATCTACTTGATCCAGCGTATTAGTTTCGAAAATTTTAGGCTGTAAGGTATTCACAGTAACGCAACCGTCTGCTTCCGATGAAATATGCTGAAATGTCAATGGAATCTGGATCTCCGTTATAGCAACAGCCCAAGTTCCGTGTAGATTCACACGTTGAGATAGTTGTGTGACATAGCGGGTTGTCGTATTGTTTGGGTAGTAGCCCATACTACTGTTGCTAGGCAACACTACGTGAAAATGATTCCTCATCTTACATCTTGAATATCTCTAGCAGCAACCCAACTGTTGAATTTTTCTGAGTATCCTTTCCAACTCACGAAATATCTCTTTTTGTCACCACGACCGCTTGTTTTCAAAATTTCATCCACTTCAAAAGCCTCGTTCCTCAAATCCTTCCGAACTCTACTGAGCTCCTCTTCGTAGAGGGAACCGTCAATATCTTCGCCGGCCAAGTCTTGGAAAAGTATACTGGAGGTTGTTTAGTCGTGGATATACGAACAATTTTGAATAGCTCGAGAGTCCAACCTCTCATATGACCTTTCCGGAACACGTTCGATGCGCGAGTGACACGCACAAGATCACCAACTGACAATTTAGGATCCCTCGAAAATGCGTTGGAGTGGGAGGCCATCATATTTCGATGAGCTTTGTCAGCGTTGTACATAGTAACACTCGCTGGCGTCATTCTCATCGTGGAATGGCGACTGTGATTGTATGGGGCGAGTATATCATTCAATACATCTATATAGCGTCTTGTATTTTTGTGCGTGAAATATCGATAGATACGCTCTTTCAGAATGCGAATTACACGTTCAGCACAAGCTGCCTTTGTCAAAGGACTCCGAGAAACTCTGAATTTGATCTCATTGCGTTCCAAGGTCACCTGCATCGCCTGTCCAACAAACTCTTTTCCTTTATCTGTTTGGAAGTACACAGGTATTCTACCATCGCTCCTCGACAATATGCGATCAAAAGCGTTAGCAACAGTCTTTGAGGTTTTATCTTTCAATGGTTCGGCTCATACAAATTTACTCAAAATGTTAATGACAATCAAAATGTATGAATAACCATCGTTGTGAGATTCCAAAGATTTCAAGTCCATTGAATTAGCCTCCCAGACATCATCAATATTTCTAACATTGTTGCTGCGTCTATTAAAACGCCGTCGTACAATTTTGTGGAGGTTCTGAGCGTCTTGACTTTCGAGCCAGTTGTGAATTTCATGAATAGTATAGCCATCTTCCTTTTGCTTTACATAGTCTACCAATTTTGAAGCTCCAGCATAAGCTGTTGGGAGTGGGAGATTGTAAAAATAATCACTGAGCTTGTTATTCATCGTTGATTTTTATTTTTTTCCTCAATTTTTCATCTTTGTTCACACTTTTTTTGAAACCACAAATCTTCCGAGTCTTTTTCTTCATTGAACGCAATAATCGTTCCAAAGTGATTTTACCAGCCATACAGCACGTTGTGATCAATGCAACCGTTCGTTCGTTTGCGTCAGCGTCCTCTGACATCACTCGTGAGAAAGCTTGTTCTGCTAAAATACGATCAGCGTTCCCGCGATCAGCTGAGTCATTGGCATAAGCTATATCATGCTGACGGCAAAGGGCATCGAGAACATTCTTTGGTACGTCACCTCGCTCTAGTCGCTCGGTCAACTTTGTCCCGGGTCCTGCGAAATTGTATCCCGGAACATGCATCTCGAAGGGTAAACCATCAATGATTTTGTCAAATACACTCTTATCCTTGGCCGCTTCTTTTCCCAAACCCTTCTTCTTACGAATCACGGTTTTCTTTTGACGTATGCTCCCAGCTTCTGCCATCCTTTCAAGGCTCTTGTACGCTGCGCCTGTGCTAACTGCTCCCTCTGATCAGGTGCTCTAACGTGGAGACCAACTGCTCCTCCTTCCTCACTCCCGTCGTTGGATTCCTCGTCTACAACGAGACGACTGGAATTAGAAGAGGGGAAGCTATCGTAATTGCTGTGTTGAGACTTTGAGAAACGGCTGCGATCGTTCTCCGCCGATTTTCGTGAAGAATTCGCCACAGTATTGCTGGGAAAGGGTTGTGTATCGAGACTTCTCCTCGACGATTCAGAAGAGGCACCATCTGATGAATCAGATATTCAACGTTATTCCACACTCTGGTATTACCAATGAATTCTCGAGGGATCGCTGCGCGACGGAGTGCAGATGCAAACTGAGCGTGTCCTCGCGGGGGAACGCGTTTTCTTTCTCTCAATGCGTCATTGAATAGATCGGTCATAGTAGCTCCACGGATGATTTTACCATCTATAGATACAGATCCATCTGTGTGCCACACTACGGAACCATTTTTCTTCAATTTTTTCATAAGTTGTTTTGCTTTGGACTTGTATCTAGTCGGCACGGATTCTAAGATGCTATCATCGCTACCGATGGTCAATCTCTGTCCTGCTACATCGCTATGTCTCTTCTGATTGTACGTTTGAACGGACTCCTCTCGTTCAGGGGGGTCCATAGAAGCCATATCTCGAAAATGGAGATACCTTTGCAGTACTTGTTGATATTTAATCCATTTTTCTTTCTCATCTCTGCATGCTGATGAATTCAGGATCTCGTTCATCTCCTCATCGAGTCTACTCAGTGTTGTTCCAGGGGCCTGTACTGTTTCGTTGCTATTAGTCGACAACCGTAAGTGATCCAGGGTTTCTTTTGGGACGAGGACTAGTTTTTTTGCGTGCTCCATGTCTTCAGTGTTTGCTTATGAGATCGGCTAAGAAAGTCCCAATCAACGGTGCAATCAGAGATGGTAAAAAGCCCCCACGTTGTACAATTAACCTCTTCTTACTGGGAATGCTTCCTCGGGAGTCGATCAATTTTCTCAGGGTGTCGGCGTGCTTGCGCAGGCGAGATTTTTGTGGCTTTGTTAGTGGCACGTTCCCGTGGAGAACGTTGAGTGCGCACTGAGAGATGCAACGCACAAGTTTTGGATCAGCTTTCTTGAGAACAGCTTTTCTCTGCTCACCACCTAGGTGGTACAACGCGCGCAAAATCGACGCGTTCTTGAGCGCGATCACTCGTCGTCTTTTCGGAGCCATTACAGAGCCAGGACTGACACGTTGTTGGAGTTGTCGCCTCCTTTTATTGTCTTCTTCCGTGGCACATAGACGTATTGCAACTCGTCATCCGGGAAGATGTCGGTACGAAAGCGGCAGTTATCGGGGGTATTCTGTTTCATGTCAAGCAAAAGATACCCGTACGGCTTCGACGTAGCGTCTCAGTAAGCCTTTTGCAGAAATTTTGGATCTTCGGGGCATACTTGCCTTGAAAGGTGATGGATTTGCGAACGGTCTCGGAGGTTTCGGAATAAAACCATGTAATGGGCGTTGAGTGAAATATCTCGTTGGCCTTTGCCCTGGTGGAAGATGTTTTGCGTAATATGCATGACGCTCGCGTTGTTATGGTGCGATCCTCTAGTGAAGAGCTTGGCGATCTCGTTGTTTGACGACGATTCATGCATTAAATCATCGATAATGATCAGTTTCGGTCTAGGATCGGAAGAATAGTCCTCGCTCCGAGGTAATCCTTCGCGGAATTCTACATTTTCTCCGAATTCTCTGTATCCACTCTGCCACTCTGCGTAATACAGTATTATTCGTTCGAAGCGCGTATCACTCATGAGAGCAATATTTTTAAGAAACGTTTTCGTCCACATCGACTTCCCCACACCGGACGGACCAATTAATGGAGCGGTCCAAGGATAAGACCACGGGGTAACCATGATAGCGACTGACTGACTGACTATGAGACATCCGAATAGCTAGTGACCCGCGGCCGCGGCGGGGCCCCCACGCGCGCGCGGCAGGGTGCGAATGAGCTGACGAGTTCTGGAAGGGGCTCATAAGCCGCGTAAGACGCTGGTAGCACCGCCGCCGCCGTGAAGCGAGCATGCGCACAGCACCGTCCGCTTTACGAGCTGATGGCTCCACGGATGTCTGTGTTTGCAGGATGTCTCAAAGGATTTCATCAGGGAGAGGGAAAGTATCTTTCGGATGAGGTTATCTTTTTCCCGTGGGTATGATAATTCATTCAGTGCGTGTCGCGCTTTGAAACCGTACGGATGACTCCTGTCGTTCCCGATGAATCTTCGTTTGCTGTAAACAGGTTTGCATGTCTTTCTTTCTTCCGTAGTAATGACGTCATGGAAAGCTGTTCTCCTTATAGCTGTCGAAACTAGGTGAATCTCTTGCTTATTGCCGAGTACCAAATCACGAATGGATTCAAAATTCACTTTCTCGCTGTTTTGAAAGTTTAGACGAATCCCTTTAGCCTTGCAAACGGTCCCTTCTTCTCCAGTAGGCGATTTCCGTTTATAAGCGTAAAATTTTGGACCACCGCTGATGAAACATGTGATGTAAGTTCCAATGCCTTTATCAGCTAATTCGTCGGTCAGTTCGCCCAGCATCGCACCGGTCGGGAGGTCATTTTCTCCTCCATTGGATATATAGACGACGCTATCAGTATCAAAATAGATACCAGCCGGTCCTAAACTATGGAGATATCGGAAGAGTTCGAGTCTTGCTTGTGCTGTCGTAGAGGCCGCTACGACAACATTCGTTGTTGCAGATACAGGAATGGCCTCGTCTGTATTGGTCCAGTTGACGTATATGACATCGTTATTAGCAGGTAGGATACTGTTGACCGATATTTCTGCGCTGTTGAGTAGTTCTGTTAACCTCTGTGGATTCGTTACAACCTCGGTCTTTGGCATATTCTCGCGCTGTCCAAATTTCCCCCAAATTGAGACTAAGGCTGCATGGCGACTGACTGTTGCCCAGGGTTTGCCCTGATCTCTTCCTCTGTCAGGCGGATACCTTCATGTGCGGCTAGTTTATCAAGATACGCTTTTTTCCTCTTGATTGTTGCATTTGGGTGGAAACCCCGATGCCTTTGTTTCCTCGGAAAAAAATTTGTCAATGTAATCTGCAAACAAACCGCCTTCCCCTGTAGCTGGATCATACTGCGTCATTTCATATTGCCAAATTTCATACACTTCGTGGATTTCATAGCCCAGCTCTACTCCCTTTTAACTTCTTCCGACACCCAAGTCCCTCTTAGGATGCGCTCATTGGCATCGTCATGAGAGCGCTCCTCTTGCGATAACACTTCAGCACAGGAGCGGCACAGCGGGAAAAGTAACTTATTGTGCAATCTCACCGGTAACACAGGGTGATACAGATCTCTTGGAGGCAGTATGGCGCATTTGATCAAACCGTTCACTCGACTCACATCGTGATCATCGCCCATGATTTCTTGACATTTTTCCTCTCCAATAAATATCCTTGGATGACCGATCGGAAACTTTCCTCTTTTGCATATATACGGATACAAGGAACACACATCGACATACTTGATTTCTTCCCCTGGTCCACATTCGTAATATTTGAGCGTGTTGCCTGTTCTGCCTCCAAAGAATTCATCGCGAGGTTTCAAAGGCGTGTGGTTCTCGAGAAAGCTTCTGCACGCATCAACAAACCTCTGAAATTGTTCGCTGCTCGCGTATTCCCTGTAATATTCACACTCCCAAATCTCGATGAGTTTGTAACCGTTAGCTTTGATTCGGTGAGATATTGCACAAGTACTTTCGAATCTATCGCCCATTGTTTCAATGTTGGATAAGTCTTTGTCTCGATTTATTCTGTGGCACAACGGGCAACCATGCCAAAAACATCCATGAAATTGGAGAACAATTCCGTTACCGTCTTCTCGACTCTCGGGTGGGCAAAAACCATCTACTATCATACCTTCTGGTAGCCGCCTCTCTCTTCCGCGGCCGGCGTGCAATATTTTACGTTTCAAAATTTCCTTTCCCATCCAATGCAGCCAACGGATAGCTTTCATAGATTGCCTGTCAGCCAATCTATATCCACCCGGAGGAATAATCCCAATGGTGTCTTCTCTGAGGAAATTTTCCCTGTACAATAGCATACACGTTGAAGCAATTGTTGTACAATCGGCGAATGGATCAACACCACTTTCCATGAATATTTTACGAAAAGCCGCACAAGCGCGCCTTAGAATAGTTACATCTTGCTTGCAGTATTTCACTATTTCCTCGCGAAAATTTAATAAGTCTTTGTTCTTCACTCGTTCTTCGTACCAGATCAAGAATTTCTTCCTTTCTTCGCGACTCATAGAATCTGGCGAATACATTTCTTTTCTCGGATAAGCATCGTTGTAAGTCTCGTTGCCAGGAATGTTGAAGAGATGGGGAAATGTATCTTTCTCAATATTCGGTAGACCGTAAGCTTTCGGCAACTTTGATAAAGGCATGTGGAAATAATTGAAACTGTCGATGAATTTAGCCTGAAGGTATTCAATCAAAATGATTTTTGTGCCACTCAAAATAACCGTTGGTTTGACGCGTTCGCTCTTGTTTTCGACAAGATATTTGAGAAGAAATTGTGAATCGAAAGCACTAGCGAAATGTCCAACGACTATAGCCTTTTTGAAAGCTTTCCTCTTTTCTAGAGCCAAATCAATGAGCTGTTTGACGGGGTCAATATCGAAAGTGTATTCTTGGCGACCGCACATGACACAAAAATGAGACATGTCAGGCTCGTCAATGCAATAGTCGCAAACTTGTTGAACAATGCACGGATTCGGTACATGGATTCTATTTCGATCATCTCCCAATATAGACTCCGATTGTTGAGTTTCAAAATCGTAGAATAAAAATATCGAGGGGTTCCTTTCTTGGCTTGATGGAATAGGCTGCATGTAACAAAAATGTCCGAGTGGTAATCTTTTGTGGCGTATTTCCCAAAAAGACGTGCCGCATGCGTGCTGTTCTCCGCGAACGATTGCGCGCACCGTTTTGAAACATCTTTGACAAATTTTGATATTTGCGCAAACACTAGCTTGGCTGCTGAAAGAATCTGATTTCTTGTGATTTTCATAGCAAATATGACCGTAAAAGTATCTTGAACAGTCCTCACAGGTGACTTTTTGATCGTTCAAGCTGCACATTGGCATACTAAAACATGCGGGGCATTTATTGCTACATCTGTGGTCTTCGGCTCTCTTATAACTTCGATTGCACGGGATGCAATACCCTTGGCTACCCGCAGCTCCGACCAGATTGAGTATAGGCTGATAATGACGGTGTCTTTCATAGTGCATGATTCGTAATGTGTACAATACCCTACCTCGAGTGTGCATGACAAGCCTGCTTCCGTCGTAAATCGGTGGCGTTCCTCGGGCAAATTCTTGGAACGGATAAACTACGAGAGCTGTGGCATGGTTCAGGAAATATAACTGAAATTGATGGATCGCCTTTATGCCACAACCACTTTGTGGTATTTGTACTCGCGAGAATTGGAACAAGTCATCCACAGCCTTCTTCTGGACAGTTCCATTGCTCCTTCTCACAGCGTTCCAATAATCGTGCAACTGGCCCGTTCGTATTTGTCCTCGAACTGCGTGAGCGTAGGCCGTAACCAAGGATCTCACGAAGCAGAGGTTATCATCGTTACGAATTGTGAGGAGGATTGACCTCTTATTTACATCTTTTTCTATCAGGCGGACTCTGCCTTGACCCTCCATATTCCTGACAATGCTACAGCTGATTGTAAATGTATCGTCGACCCCAAAGTCTGTCGAGCTCTGAGCAGCGTTAAAAAATAATTCCCAAAGATCTTCGAAATCAAAATTCTGTATCAACCTGAAGGATATCCACAAGGGTCTCCGAGTGAAATGTTGAGAATTGATGGCGAGACCGATAAAATCTGTCGGTTCACCTCGTTCGCACAAGTTGCGGTGAAGATCTCTAAACCCTCTCTCAATCCACTCCTATATATTAGACCCTTCTGGTGGTGCTGTCATCCTGATCATGATCTCTCACCCTTCTATACCGAATCTCCGATAATGCCTCGTCGATTCGTCAACAACCTCAAACATCGATTCCTCCTCATCTGAAACAAATATTCTCATGATTATTGGAAATAAACGCCCTGATCTTGAGCATACTTACCGTCAGAAGCTGTGCCACTCGACGAGGACGAAGATTGTGACGACGACGACGAAGACGACGACGATGATGTTCTTGAATCCCTAGCTCCTTCCTCCTCCTCCTCCTGCTCCTCTTCCGAAGAGTCCGAACTATCGTGTGATGATCTATATCCGCCACCTCTTTGGACTCTTACTGCTGCGTGATTTTGATCGCTACGTCTATGCATACCACTGGTCGATGGCGCAGACCCATCTGCTCCCAAATATTGAGATCGGTCACTACGATCTCCATATGCGCAACGTATGATGAAGTCATCACCAATAGGATCACTGTTCATACACTGAACCAAATCCGTCTTCAAAGAGCGTTCTCAGTCATCCTTCTGCATGAACTCTCTGATATGAAGATATCGATCATGATCGCTGATCTTCTTCTTGACGATCTTTGTGACAACCGGCCGCAATACTTCCTTATCCAGTAGTCTAGCACTCAGAAGATGGTCGAGGGTCTCGAGACTACAGTGCAGCAGTAAGAACGAGAATAAGTGTACCAATTTATAGATAGGTAGATCTTCTATATTTTCAGACCATTGTGGACTACACATGGTTCTAATATGAGTATCGTGTATCCAAGCGTAACGAAAAAGACATCTAATTATATTCACGAGAAGTTTACGAGGCACTGATTGATCCATCTTTCGGATATAACTGAAATCACATCTAAGCAACGGTATTTATACTGTCGAGTGGTGCTGACTGTGGTGGGAATGATCGAGAGTGGGACATCTCTCCATTTTTAAAGTATCTATAATTTCAGAGCATACTTCCTGACTGAGTCGACGACAGGGCGGATCATTCAATTATTATGTTTGACGAGATTGAGTGCTTAAAAAATTGAGCATGTTTCAGCAATTTTAATTGCTCTTATTTCCACACTCATACAATGATACCTCGTGATGAAGGCGTCAGCGATATCTTGTTTTGAAGTTCTGCAAGAAATTCACAGAAACGTTAGATTCCATCGCGATGGAATTCGTCTGCTTTCAAAACTTTATATCACGTTAATCGTTGGAATCTCGCAACGTCGAAATGACTATGCTCGAAACTCATCGAATAGAGAGTGCTCGTCACCAATGTTTTGGTAAAAATCAGACGTCAGATGATCCACATCGAGATAAAGAACAAAACGTGTTACGGAGAAAAATGTGCAACCGTGAAAACGAACTGAATCACGAGGGAGTCGCATTATGTTCTATTTAGATAAGGACATGCGTTACAAGCCGATGTGTGAGGCTCATCTCTGAAGTACGCAGCTTCATAAACTTCAGATTGAAATGTGTCCATTTAGCTGTTTTGGTGTGTATCCAGACACGGATATTTAGTTACTCTTGAGCTTCTCACTCCTTGAGACAGTACTCTCCCACCTAGAAAAATTCGTCCCTGCATGGTGACGGATGATGGTCACCAGATCAGTCTTCATCACATCGCGATCGCAAAAAGTACTTCACGGGATGTCCCTCCGCGATTTCGGACCCCAGGATTCGCGAGAGATCTCTTCTCAAAGCGAGGTCGACGAGGTCGGAAGATCCGTACACCCTGATCCTCGCCTTCGCTCGGCAGCTGGTTTGATAAGGGCTGTAAATTTTTTGGACACTCTGAGTGAAGAAGATCGGCTCCTCTTGCCTATGCGGTTGCAAATCATTGAGTGGCCGTTTCGTTGGCATAGCTGTCCATCAGTGCTCGTCGAACTTTTGTACTGGCCAACTTATTACAGGATTTACAAAAGTGTCACTTGTTCGCGGGAAAGAGCTTGGAGGAAATACGGTTTAACACCCGCACCTCAAAATCGGTACGCCGGCACAACGTCGTGGTCATTGAAGCCTAATATAGCGCCAAAGTTTGTCGCCATATATATTTTCGAGGATAAATCTTACGAGTTTATCGTGAGATATCCACTGTCAGCCGCAGAAAGTTTGCTCTCAACTAGTATGCGGTTTTCCTAGTGCAGAGTGAATTTCCTAGTGTGGAGTGAATTTTGCAGAAAAACAAACAATCATAAATACAATCTATATAGTGTGTGTGCGTCCATCGAAATGTGATGTGTGTTCAGGATGCTCCCCGAGCCTCAAGACGCACCAACAGGTGAAGTATCTTCGCCAGAATCCTCGAATCTACCAGACGAGACCAGAGAGAGGGACTGGGTCACCGATAGAAAGACTCATAAAAAGATTTCATCGAAAGCGCTCGTATCCGATTGTGATAGGTGAAGCGACTGCTTTACTTGAACTAGTTTTGTGGAAAGGTCATTGGCGTGTTTATAATTATCGCCGATTCTTTTGCTTGGAACAAGCTCGTGACAGATATCCTCCGTCCCAGACGTGGACGGCAACTTTCGACTGTTATCAGCCTCTTCGTTACCCGAGACGAGCAGATCCTATCTTCGTAGCCATCCACGTCAATGGTTCGATCTTAAGGATCGTTTATGAATCCAATTTAGTGGCGGAAGAGCGTAGACGGCGCCACCGTTTCATGTTTTTCGATTGATTGATTTAGTCTAATTCATGAAAACCGAGTGAAAATGCGGTACATCACTAAAAAAGCCGCGTTCAAAGAGATGATGGCTGGCGAAAAAGGTGTGTATAACAATAATATCCGTAGTTTAGTCAAAGAAAGTTCGTGTGGTTTAGTGCACTCGTCTGCATTCAGAAAAGCCGTGATGTGTACGAAGTCTTATGGTTATAAGAAGAGTGACATGCCTATTCTATTCGATCATAAGCAAAAATTAAGTGATTTCGTAAAAAAGTGTAAGGAAGCGGGTCGTGGATTTTCTTCAGAAGATATTCGCAATTCCTAAATTTGGTGTGATAAGTTCCAAGATTTTATAAGCAAAAAATTTTTGTGCGGCTTCAAGAAATGTGAAATTGAAGACTCTCTCTCCTTCATAAAGAGGAGTGTGATTTATTCGTCGAGACGTTGCCTCTCTGCAAAAAGCAAAGGCAATAATACTTACGGTGAGTACAATGTGTTACGTACTCTTTAAATGCCTTGGCGATAAGCGCGGAATCTGATCTGCATGCATCCAATGATGGAGATAGAGCACGCAGTCAAAAGGATCGCAAAAATATCGTTCTGACAATAATATATCCGACTCAAGAAAAGCGCGTAGTCAGGATAAAGCGCGCCAGAAAGATAGATAGAGAGAGAGGAAGAGAGATAGCGCGGAGAGCGAGAGAGAGTTCCCATGGTACGCACGTTATCAATTAATATCCTAAATCTGTTTACCTATTAGTTCACACGGGGGTCACTATGAGCCGTATAACATGATCTTTGTGACTCGTGACTGATATTCTCCCGATCTCACGAAAAGAGCTCGGCTGAGAATATGAGTCATGCGAGTTCGTCAGAGGTCACGTTTTGACGGCCCATAGTGACCCCTTAAATACTAGAATGCGATTTGATAGAAGGAACATCGATTTTGAGGGTTTTTTAGAGGATTTCTACGGTGCCGTAGAAAACAGGGGTGACTTTGGGACCTATAAACCTTTGCATTCGTCATAATTTGGGGTTAGAAAGTGGGAAAAAATACTTTCAGGGCCATACCTGACAAGGTCCACTTCACCATGTTTAACCGCCTAGTCCCTTTGACTCTATGTAGATGAGTGTTTTGGCGCTACTTATGAGATGATAATGAGATCAATCAGAAATGATAGAAACGACATAGAAACTTTCCCTCGTAGATTTCATCTATTTCCATCATACTGTAGTGGAAAAAATTGTATGAGCCCAGATGATTTCACTCTTAGTAGGGTAATATGGTATACATGGACCTGACATAACTCAATGACATGGCAAATTTTCGACTATGAATGTTTTTGCAGCACCCAGTCTAGGCCTCTCCACGTGCTAGCATTTGATTGTTTAACATGTTCCCTTGAAATTTCTCTCGTTGTACAAAGCAATCTGGAGTGAATTGAGGATACGCTGTTACCGTTTTCAAGAGATTCCTCATTTTTAGTGAAAATCCCATCACAAGGAAGAAGCGCATGGCTTGGGAATAAAACTAAGCATTCTGACCATAAGACCTATGAAAAGGAGTTAATTTGATATTTTGTCTTGATAGAAGAATCTTGGAAGATTCACAATATTGACTACCTTGAAACTAGCACTAACAGTATGTGTGGACATTGCGAATTTTTATCTTTGGATATGAAAAAGATATCCGAATAGATTGGCCTGAAACTCTCGTGCCGAGTGTATACATGTAGGAAAATTTGAATGGTGTAGTTTGGAGTTTGCTCGTCGAAATGCAATGCCATCACACGTTTCGGGTAAGTTATTGCGATAATACCCATATATGGATGAATCCACCAAAAATAAATATTCTTTGTCTAAATGATAAGCGACATTGGACATTGCGTAGCCAACACTTTCGCTGCGAGCGAGTGTGCCCCATCGATTGGTGACTCTGGGAAGGAATCCCTCTCGGGTTACCTAAGAATTTCCTTATTGTGAAATTGTCGCGTAGGTTTCTCATGAATCCCATAAATTCTCCTGAAGTGTACTAGTTTTGCTGTCGCATGTTTATGCACCGCATATGATTGTTACGGTGTGCTACGAGAATAAACTAGGCTTGTTCTGAAATTTGAAACACTCTCCTGGTTAGCTTTTCAACCAAGATTTGCAGGAAATCTACCAATTTACTCTTCGTGAGCTACGCATTGATCCATCAGTAACAAACAAGCGGCAGAGCATAACGCAGGAATGAATTGAAGTGTCTCACTCTTCTATCCGAGTGTGAAATGTCTTTCGGGTTCCGAGTGAAAAAGAGAATTCCTCGAGATACTCACTCCTATGAGCATATTTCACTCAAAAAAGAGTGAGTATCGTGTGATCCAACTTCACTCGGAATCCGAAGGAAGAATCTCACCCAGAAATTCCAAGAGAGACTGTACTCATCTTTATTGTTTCATCCCCTTGAATTTCCCAGTCGTAACTGCCTTTAACTGAATTTCTGCAAGCATCAATGCCGTCATGTACCCATTACTTGGTGGTTACGTAGCAGGGTATTCCGTCATATAAGACACGTTCGATTTGACCAGCTCCGACCACGGCATTCGTCACATACTCGTTTCGTACCTGTTACGTGCTGGCAACTGCTGCCTCGTGGAATCCCATGATACGCTCTCAGAGTCTGTCACTTACTCGTTCCGTATTTGGCTCATACATACATTTACTGTCAGGCAGCTCGCTGATAGATGCCTCCAGAATCCGCCACGTACTTCTTAAGTACCTGTCACATACTGGCAACTACAGTTTCGTGGCTTTTGGAGCGCCCTTCCAAGATCAGTCACGTACTCTTTCCATACTGGGTTGGTAGCAGCAATATTGACTAGGAAAGATGACGAGTACGTGCCAGTACGTGACAGTATAATCTGGGTAGTTTGAGAATGTGATATTACCGAATACCCCTTGAATCATGATCAATACCCAGGAACGATGCGGATTCTGTCCATCGCACGGGCAAGATGGCATGATGTAATTGCACCACCTTATGCTGCACTTTTGTCAGCAAAAATGACTCAAATTCACATATCTTGGACGTAATTGATGAGTGGAATCAGTATAGTTCCTTGATGTACTCGCGTGTACGCGAAAATCTTTCGGAAATCCCCCAACAGTAATGAAAATCCGTATTTCCCCATCTCAGTAATCAGGATCTAGTGACGGGCGAGACTTAGTCATACGAACGCAGTGATGAGGTTCCATTTGCGATATTAGGACCACCGATTCTTACTTGATATTTGAATGATTAGAACACTCGTGACCTCGAATCTGTCTGTAAGATGGGTTATATCTCCCTCAAACGTAGATTCAGAACCTCAGATAACTTTGAACTCAACATCTAATGATGAATACGGGAGGAATCTGTACTGCTTAACATGAAGGTCAAAAGTAGGTGTTTCCGTTGGAAAAATCGAGTTGACCTCCAAATCACCTAAAAAAAGCACCTCCAAAGTCAGAAACAAGATCATTAGGTCTTTTCCACTGTGATCGTGAACAACTTTTATCCCAAACATTTTTCGATAAAATGCTCACTCTTGGAGGTACGGCGGTCACCGTCAACCCGTGCTGACCTCCATTCATCTCGCCAAAGTCAAGTCGGGTCAAAAAGAGTTTCGAACAATAGTTTCATCACTATCCATGTTTTATTAGAATTTGAGGTCAAGATTAGGTGTTTCTATTTAAATAACCGAGTCGACCTTCAAATGACCCTGAAAATGAGCTCCTAAGTCGGAAATAAGGTCATTAGCTCTTTTCTACTGTGATCATGAACAACTTCTATCCCAAACATTTTTCAATAAAATGTTCACTCTTAGAGCAACAGCGATTACCGTCAACCCGTGCTGACCTCCATTTATTTCGCCAAGGTCAAGTCGGGTCAAAAAAAGTTTCAAACAAAAGTTTCATCACTTTTCATGTTTTATCAGAATTTGAGGTTAAGATTTGGTGTTTCTATTCGAAAAAATCGAGTTGACCTTCAAATGTTCTTGAAAATGACCTCCAAAGTCGGGAACAAGGTCGTAGCTCTTTTCTACTGTGATCATGAACAACTTCTATCCGAAACATTTTTCGATAAAATGCTCACTCTTAGAGCAACAGCGGTTACCGTCAACCCGTGCTGACCTCCATTAATCTCGCCAAGGTCAAGTCGGGTCAAAAAAGTTTCAAACAAAAGTTTCATCATTTTTCATGTTCTTTCAGAATTCGAGGTCAGAAGTGAGTGTTTCCATTAAAAAAAGTCCAGTCGACCTCCAAATGACCTTGAAAATGACCTTGAAGGTAAAAAACAAGGCCACCATCGGATGTTCTCCTCAAAATAAGGGGACACGCGTTCCGGGGTTTTTCCCGATTCCCAACCATTTCTGAAAAAATGGGGGGAGGAGTACTTACTTTCCGGACATCCTGTATGTTCATTTTGCATCTAGAATCATGAACCATTGGGGCGGGATCCGTTGATCACTCGAAATTATCCACCCCCGCTCCCCTGATCTCGACTGGATTGGGTGCCGTACTATAATTACAACAGCTCACCATCATTTTCAGAAACTGGGAGAACTCGAAATACCAATCAAATGGACCATGTATATAACGTGATCAACAACCTTGCTCCGATTCAAGAACTACATATTCTATTATTCTGCCAACCAGTGAAGCTGATTCAGATCACTATTGAGTGACAGGTACTCACAACATCTCCCTATTCCTGGTCGTCCTTTGATAGTCCAACATCTGATCTCACCCGCAGAAAACACACTCTCTCATCAAGAAATAAGAAGTGTCATCCTCGAAACGGAGTGATCGCCTAGCGGACCGAATCTTCAATAAGAGATAATATCAAGTCATAGAAAATGAGTCCAGAGGAAGAATGTAGTCAAGTCGATGAATCTTCAATAGTAATCGGGCCTATCCTTGATCAGGCTCACTATCCTCTTAGTGCTAGTCCAAGTACAGGTGCAGAACCAACTGCTCAAGATCCAACGCCGATGATTACTCCTACAGTAGATACAACAATTGATTCGTCAGAGACTCTCAGTAACAATATGAGTGCTCAGTTTGAGAACCACCCTCCGAATCCGGCTGCCCGAATTGGAGTTGATGTTGAGAGATTCGATGGGAAAATTGTGTATAATCCAGATGGATCTGCGTATATCATTGAAGGAGAGAGCGAATTGAGTGAAGATGACTCTCTACCAGAAGGATGTATTGTAGATGGTCATGGTATGTCAGTTCCGCAAACCCAAGAATTCCCACAAATAGCAAACGCTTACTATGTATCCAAACTACACTATCATCGGGGATATCCGTACTGTAATCACAACAAATTGGATATTCCAGCTAGCGCAGGATTTCCCATCATGCATAGTTATCGCGTATCAACTTATCGAAACCGCGGAGAGGAATCACCATCCGAACGAGCAGGTTCAGAATCGTTGGTGGCTGCAACTTCAGTTCCCGTCAAACCAATCCTGATGTGTTTCATCTGCAAATTGAGTTTTGGACATGTCAAAAGTTTTACAATGCATGCCGGTAACGAACATGAGCTCTCTTTGTTAGAGAGTGAAAACAGAGTATTGTCCGAGCCCACCACGTCTGCCATTATCCAAGTAGTCGGGAAGAATAAACAGCCCATCATTGGTATTTTAGAACCGGTTTTGCAACCCATGGGCAGTGAGTACTCAGAACGGATTCGTTCATTTCCGTCTAACCTCGGTGAGTCTGACCACGGAAAAGAATTCTCAAATGAGAAAAATGATGGTGAACAGCTTGAAAGTATTACTAACAACGCGGATAAACCATGCTCAGGAACAAATGATAAATTATTGACAGTTCAAGGTTTTGTAGAGAAGAAAGTCAGTGGCAAACTAGACCAACAACAGATGCGGTGGCTCAATTCTCAGATCGGTTGTAACTCATCAAGTCCTAGTTCATCCATGAAATCATTCTTCGCTCCATCTGCTTCAGTGCTACATCACCCAACAAATTTCCTCAGTGGTACCACAATCGGCGTGTGCCCTGAGCATCTTCAAGGAAGACCTAGTGGGATCGAATGCACCAAATGTGAAGGCATTTTAAATAATACAAGATTACCCTCAAGTGGAGGGCTATCGGCTGGCATTCATAGTAGAAATTCCTGTAAGACTCTGAAATGTCCAAAATGCAATTGGCACTACAAGTATCAAGAAACACTAGAGATACATATGAAAGAGAAACACCCGGACGCGGAAATATCATGTATCTACTGTATTTCAGGACAGCCTCATCCGAGACTTGCCAGAGGAGAGACCTATACATGTGGATACAAACCTTACAGGTGTGAAGTTTGCAATTACTCAACTACTACTAAAGGGAATTTGAGTATTCATATGCAAAGTGACAAGCATCTTAACAACATGCAAGAGTTACAACAAGGCAGTGGTAGCTCTAACCCTAACGATATGGCATCTCTCCAAAACACTTCAATTCATAATCAAACCTCCCACTCAGGTCGCAGTCCATCAGTCAACAGTCAATTAATGAATCAAGGGAAATCAAAACCAATATTCCGTTGCGATGCATGTAACTATGAAACTAATGTTGCTCGGAATTTGAGGATACATATGACTAGTGAGAAACACACTCATCATATGATGATATTGCAGCAGAGTATGAAACATATGCGTGCACTTTCTGTTCTTCAGTCACACCAACAGGAGGCACCCCAAAATCAAATACAACGTAATCAGCAGATTGATCAATTCATTCATCTCGGGAGTTTTGACAAACCTCATCAAGCTGAAGTGACTCTTGCTGACATGGCATACAGTCAAGCTTTGATGATATCAATGATATCGGGAGGTCAGATTCCTCTCGGTTTAACCCCAGATGGTGCTGCAACGGCGGATCCGAATAATTTTGCGAGCATTCTGCCAGACATTGATATGCAGTCTGAAAGTATGGAGCCTCCGCCCGGAACTCCCGATCTCGATCCGTATTATGTATACCAATGTTGTATTTGTAACAATTTCTCAACGGATTCCATTGAGAGTCTCGGAGTTCATTTAGCGCTGGATCGTACAAAAATTCTAGAGAGAGAGCTACTCACTACAATATCTGGTCATTTCGTTTGCAAACTCTGTTCGTACAAGACGAATTTGAAGGCTAATTTCCAGCTCCACTGCAAGACTGATAAGCACTTGCAAAGACTGCAACATGTAAATCACGTTAAAGAAGGAGGACCGAGTAATGAATGGAAATTGAAGTACTTAGCTTCGCCATCAAGTGCAGCCCAAATACGGTGTCATGTTTGTGATTATTATACAAACAGTATTCACAAGCTAGCTCTGCATGCTGCTACTCCTAAACATGAAGCAGCTTCCCTCCTATTTCGACATTTATGTGAGTCCAGTGCTAACATCTCATCGGGCTCAAAAATATACCATTGTTCACTATGCGGATTCAGTGCCAAGAAACGACGACCGCTACTGCAACATGTGAGGTCATATAAACATATTCAGATGGAACAGTTACATCAACTCCAGAAAAAAGTAGTTTCTCGAGGGAATGAAACTCCACATACAGATATTGCTGAAATCTTTCAAGTCATGCAAGACCCGAACGAACGTATTGATTCGAGACCAAGGTTACAAACTGGTGACTCGAGAGGTTACCCTTTAAGTAATGGTGAGTATTGTTCAGTAACATTTTGTCTTTGAAGGAGATGAATATTTAATCATCCTGGTCATCCGTCCTTCCGCAGAAGGCTGGTCCACAAACGTCCCAAAATCGCCTCTGATTCGAGAAAGTGGTTTGGACTCAAATGGGAAATCGCGAATCCAGTAATCAATATTGATTAGGATTACTGTTCGAAGATTGAGGCGCGATTTGAATAAACCATCAAAACATGCGTTTCTTTGCCTTCTTTTGGTTTTTTCGTTACATGTCGGGGAATATCGATATCACCAGAAAATTTGCGGGAAGGTAATTCGTAGATCTCTAGAAGATCTACAAAAATTATCGTCTCTCCTTCCCCCGCAAAATGCATTCCCTCGGGGTACTTCTTGATTAAAGTTATGATCGAAATCCATGTAAGTTTACTAAACTTGTTGATGATGGGTCTAAATTATCCTTCTTTAGATAATGAAGTCAATTCTGGTTGGAAAAGATCTCCTGGTATCCATTTCTAAGTATGATCGTTTTCGAGTTATGAGAATAGGAAATCTTGTTACTCCCAACGTTTAGTTCAGTCATGATAGCACGGGATTCAGAGCTCTAGGTCGCGGAATTCACTATTCTCATTACTCCAAATCGATCAAACTTAGACATGAATGCCAGGAGATCTTTTTCGTCGAAAAGTGACTCGACTATCTTGAGTAGAGATTTTGAATCATCATCAACAGTCTCAGCCGATCAATTCGACCAAATTCGGTTACAACTCTGATTCAGAATGACTCCGAAGGAATGTATTTTGCAGGAGAAACTGTGATGACGATCATTCTCGTCGATCTCTCAATAGTCTATAAATGAGCTTCGTATAAAATTCTTCCGGAGAATTGATATTTCCTAACTCATCACGGAAAACCCGAAAAAGGTGGGAAATGCATGGTTTGAAGTTCAAGGCAATGCGGTCACTGTGCATACTGAACTTTGTTCACAAAATCTCACAATCTTTCCCAATTTGGGCTAAACAACAAATTATCGACGCTTTATCGCCATCTTACTTGACCTCGATAACTCGTTGTTCAGTCACAATTCGTGAGAGCAAACGTGCTTGTTTCATAGGTTAGGAAGTATCCGTATTCAATTTGATCTCATTCATCTCCGATACTCTCGTGATTGGTGGCAAATGACGAATTGTCCATCACAATTCAGATGATGATAAGTAATGGACAACTCGTCACAAATCTAGTATCGTCAATATTTTAAGTTATATGTAAATGGAATATGATTTGCGGTTTGCATGGCACTCGCGTTCCCTTAAGTAAGCCGCGTCCCAAATTCTGAACGATTATTCCCATCAATATTAGTTGCTGGATATGCCACCTATCATTCAAGTCCATAACTGTCTAGTTGTGCCGAGTTTAGTCTCTTCGTGATCCAATTTTGAGAATTGCACTCCGAACTACACGAAGATCGCAGCTTGGAATTTGCTTTTCCTCCAAAAAACGATGGGGAATATAATCAGTGCCCTGAAAGTTGAACTGATGAGTTCGAAAATGAGTGAAGAATGAACGCATTCAACTTGAATGTGCATGTAAACTATAGAAGCTGATCGTGCAGCTTAAGCCGGGACGGCGGGTACACCCTGCGTGAATCTCATGCAAATGTTTCCCTGAGCTAAAAGTGGAATCTTGCGTTCGTGGCAGTATCCACGAGGAATCTTTCCACCCATTCCCTGAACAGCTATTCTGAACCTACTGAAGAGAGCCCACTCCCTCACACTCACTTGAGGAAGTAAGAGGGACGTGGAAGTGGGATTGCTCTTAATGCCCTATACTTTGGCGGATGCGATATATTCCAGCCAAAGAATGTTGCTGCGCAGAATTTTGACCGATTTGTAACGGGGAGGATTTCTGCAAGGGGATGTTTACCTGAAAAACTGAACCCACCCACGTCACCTCACTTATTTTAGTCCGGATCAGGTTAGGGCCAGGTACCCCGCGCCACGAAGGGCGGGACGGCGAGGGGAATTGGGAGCACCTGTAAATCGCGAAAACCATATGCTGCGGACACTTTTATATAATTTCATATCTATCGAATGAATACACGGGATTTGTCTGAAAATACAAAATATACGATTTATTTCTATCAGAACTTCATGTAACGACTCGCAGGTCGATAAACCTAATCACAACGCCACCTATGGCGTGAATGTTCCTCAAATGTCCGTCGAAATGTTCAATATTCAATATCTCATGATCACTAAAACTCACTTGTAGCAGAAATGCCCATATACACAATAGTCAGAATTCACTTCACTTGGTTACCGCAGAAATGCCCATATATACAGTGGGCGGGGCTAACTCGAGAGGGGAGCAGACTGTTCCTACGCGGCGGGCCCGTATCCCTCCAACTTCGCGCTTCCGTCTCCGAAAGTTGGAGCTGATACGCGAAAATGGCTTCTTTAACGACCCGCGCGGCCTAACATGGCCAAATCGAGTATGCTAACCCGGACGCGGGGAGTTGGGTGGACCGGTGACGACGTGGTGAGGCGGCGGATCGCCCACGGACGAGAAAAGCTCACCACGTCGTCAAGCGGGGGATAGACTGCCCGGTAGCTAGCCTTCGCGACACGACTCTCCAAAGATAAGGGCAACGATAAGGGCAAGCGTGCACTGGGGAGACATTTGAAGGGCCACTCACCGCGTCAGCTGACGTCGTCCGGGCAAACACTACATAGCACTGCTCCTGCACCGCTGCTGATGATACTGCTGCGTACTGCAGCTCTCTCTCTCTATCTCGCTCTCGCACGTTGTCTCTGGTCGCCCGGGCAGAGTCACCCTCCAAGGTACGGGTGCCCTGGGCGAGATGTGGTTGTGTGTCGCACCCGCGTACCCAGCGACTGCTGGTACAAGTCTGGGTCACTCACCACTGATCACTTACAGTCATTCTGGACCACCCGCGGCGCAATCACTAGACCCTTACTGGGCGGACTCCTGGAGCACGCACGCGGCGAATTTCATATACCGATGTACAGGGAGGTCTGCTACAGGTGGCTGCCATCCCAAGATTGCCGGCCGGCGACGCGCAGCGCGGCTTCCTCTTGCCCGCGCGAGCGCCACGCCACCTGGCTGGATGGGCCGGCGAGTGCTGCCACCAACTCGGTGGCGGGAGTTGCTGGCCCGTTCGAAAGTTGCCTGTAGTCTCCTGCTTTCGTCACCTCGGGTAAACCTCGGAAGAAAAGTTGGACGTAAGAGATTAGTCCTAAATTCACTTTGCCCGAGGTGACGACGAGGGTTTGACGAGAGGAGACAAAAAGCGTGCTGCAACGTCCACGTTGCATTACCCCCGGCTTCTCCCCCCCCCCACCCTCCTGGGTGAGAAGCAGAACCGGAGTGGCCTTGGTCTCTCCTGCGCCCATCCTCATCGTTACCTCGGCGGATTCTAATCATCATAATACATTGCTACGGGAATCAAAGTTCAAATCATTAAATTCAAAATCTCAATCAATCAAATTCACCAATAATCAACATCCAAAATTAAAATCAACTCATCAAGAGAAACTAACATTTTCAAAGAAATCCTCTGAACAACAGCTACTTGGGAAGGATTCTCAACTACAACGCTATCTGAAATTCAAAGCACACAAGGAAGCGGCTTCTGGGTTTCGGAGAAGGGGTGGAAGAGAATGAGTATACTCTCATTAGGCGGACTATTCGGAGAGGTCTACTTGAACCCCGGCGGATGTTTGAGTGAATGCTCAAGTCCTGGCGGAAATTCCTCGACTCCATAGAGTCCGATGCCATAAGCCTTCGAAAAGAACGACAAGAATATTTGCAATCGGAACATATCCTGTCATCGGTTACGTGATCTACTCTTCGTCACGACAGTCTCTGATCCGGAACTCGCACACTTACTCTAGGTCGCTAAAATATACACAATCGACCATCTGACATAAACCCGGACGCCTCATTTGACTCAGTCACGTCATCGTTCGACTCGTCATGGTTAATTCTCGTGATTCTATTAACTTTCCCGACCAGAATCTAAATCAACACCTATACAAATTGATCTTCAAACTCTTCGATCGGCGCACAGTTTCTGGCGACCTTCCATTCCTGCTCACGTTCGTGTTCGGTTTTGCACATCCCATCTGTGCAATTTCGTCGAATCATCTCTCCACGAGCAACTCCATCTCGGCGGACTGGCGGAAATCTCATCTCACCATGCGTTTTACCCGCAACGCAGAAACATCCACGATTAACGTCATCCCCTGACTTCTCGATGACTCTTCATTTCCTCGTCACTCCATCGGACTCTGATTTCGTTCATCCCAGCTCTGACGTTCCAACGGACGCCATACTTGGCGTTCCCTTCATGACATTTGCTCTTCATCTCAACGTAATGGCTGTTTTTTTCCAATTTTCCTCCCCAATTCTTGATCGTCTACACTCGGATTATTCTTCCACCAGCAACTCTTCTTGCGTATAGATTCCTCCAACTCGACTAATCGTTCAGACTTTCCACTCGGGCGGATACTTCTCCCTAAACGTGCCATTTGTATCACAGAATTCCTGTTTCGACTTCTTTACTAGCCTTCTGGCGTTCCATCAACATTCATCGGCTGTATACCACACCTCAGACTCTCCACATCTGTCTTCATCGGCACTCGGCGGATAGGGGATGACTCATTTAACCCCATTGTTCGACTCCAAACACATAGGCGTACTCTCTCCTGATTCACAATCCTAGGTCATTTTCGAAGGCGGATCTTCTCCTCTGTCGGCGTACTAGCTCGCATTTGTGATTCACTTCGGACTCGCTGGTTCAAATTTCAACAAGTTCATCCAACTACAACTCTCACAATTCACTCATACGACCAGTCTAGAGTCAATCCTTCTCAGGCATACCCGGCGAAAATCTACCAAACCAGCGATCACGCCTCCGATTTCTCGGCACGAACATAGAACAATCTCTGTCCCAGATTATTTCTCAATCCTTCCACTGTTGAGGAACTTCTTATATTTCTGACTAACTTCCGGCTATTCCGGCGTCCATTCAGAAGACTAGTCTACCTGCTGGCGGATTTATTCTTGGCGGATCCTTCAGATTTTCGTACTCATCCGCTCCCGTTCGCATTTATTGACTCTTCATATCAGCATTCATTTCACTAACTCATCAATACTCAACAGAAATCCACAACAAATCTCTGTGGTCTCCTTCAACAACTTCGCTCCTTTTTTTTACTCTTTTTTTTTCTTTTGAGACCAATTCCGAGTGGATTGCCTTTTCGACCAGGCAGATGGAAAGCGCAACGTATCCCTCGGTCGTTTTGACGCCACGACCACCCGATAATTTGGTGAGGAATGGCTCGGCATAGTCAACGCCGGTGTGAGAGAATGACCGTGCTGATTTAGTTCTCACTGCAAGCAGGGGCGCCATCTGCTGCTCCAAGGTATTGGCGTTGGAGCGGGCACACTTTGTGCACTGACGAATGATGGAGCGGATGACATTGCGTTCCTGCGATATTCAGAATGTTTGAAAGCCCGAGTAACAACTCCCAATCCTTAAATGTATCCCAATGGTCGTCGAGAACTTGTTGCCGGTTGATATAATCAGCATGTACTCAGAGATTTCCAGTATCAAGCCGCTGCGTATTCTTTACAGAATTTTCGATAATCTTGTCATCGAAATTGATTGTCCCTATTGTGAAGTTGAACGTGACACAGATGAAAGATCTGAAATGAATATATGCCAGTCGACCGCGCAGGAAGCAAACAGCTATTAAAACGAATCAAATTTCAGACTGCAATTATTTCTTCGTCGTTACAAGACGACGATCTGACGGTGAAAATATACAAGGTAAGTGTACCCAATTCACCCCCATTGAGCCATTTCGTTGATAACTCTGGCCCATCTTGATATTTTCGGCGGTGAGGCGCCTTGAAGCAGGCGAATTACAGTGAGTCTGCGAATTCAAACGCAGCAAATTCAAGCGCAAAGAGGTCCAAACGTTCCCAAGAGGAACATGATGCACTGGAGAGGGAAGGAAGAAGAAAGAAGATCGAAGATCGAAGATTGATGAAAGAAGAGAGAAGGAAGAAGAATGATGAGATGGAAGAAGATCGAAGAAGGAGAAACAACACCTGCTAGTCGTGAGAAGAGAGACGCTTGATCCTGAGCACGAGACGCCACCGGCCCTGAAGTTACGCTCACGCGGAGCCGGAGCCAGATTGGTGAGTTGGTGGATCTCTTCCTTGTCCAATGGCCGGCGCCAGCGGAGAAGGAAGAGAGGGTTTACCCGGTTCGGATGGCCGTATCGATGCGGATTCCAGCCCGGGACTGTTGGGGAGGTGCTGGCCAGCCGTGTTTGGCTGACCGGTGCCTCTCCTCCATACGTCGCAGCGTATTCGCCCTACAACCACCTTGAAAAAAAAGAGAGAAAGGGAGATTGTAGATTGTAGATTGGTTTTATTTTTGGTACCTTCGGGTATGACCCTATTTGGTACATTTAGCCAATATTCTATTAACATATATAATAAAATACAATATAGGAGTATGAAGGTCATTTCGTCTGATGAGTATAATATAGCTATCAATTTTCGCACTCATGTTAAACATATACGAAGAATTATAATTTGAATTACGATTAATGCCACTTTGATATACTTGAGTGAGAAAAGATGAGAGAAGATGAGAAGAGCAAAACCGGATTTAATATGCAGTGAAGTAAGTGAGTAAGGATCAAGAACAGTTAATGGAAATCTCATTTTTATTATGAGTGCGCATAAAACTGAGGATTTTAGTGGATCAGATATTGAATATCATGAACATCCAGCATACATTGCAGCTTGAGATAGCCTTCTTGGAAATTTATTTATTGGTGTGAATTATTTGGAATGATTTAAATAGTGTTCAGAGTCAAATGTTTGTCGATACGCTGTCTGCAAAATTATCGAGCTCAAGATCTGAGAAAATAGGGATAGGAGGTCCATCCCTCAAACGCCTCATGCATACAATCAGATTTTCCACCACTGGACTTTGATATTTCAATTTGACACTCACAGAATGGGCTTTTCTGAACAGGTTATGCACTTCTTTAGGCCACAGTGGTCTGCAAGTGATTTTAGAGTCATACACATAGCCAAGAATATCTTTTGTCGTTTTCTCCCTCAATTTAGCTGAACTCGAAATATTTTCATCCCTGACTATAGTCGATGATAATTTATAAGATGATTAATTCATGTATGGGTTGTACGGACTTTTTTTTGCCAATATTTGGCCAACATATAAGTTGGCGAAACGTTGGCCAAATATTGGCAAAAATAAAGTCCGTACAACCCATACATGAATTTATCATCTCATATCTACAAGCACGGACATACATCAAATGATCCTATAAGTCGATGATAATTGAATAAAAACTGCTTGGAGTGAGTCTACATTGCCGGTTCTCTGAGAGATCAAACTCAAGCTTGAAGTCGAAGAACACTTCTTATGGAAACTAGGACCTTCCCATCCTCTTATGTTCATTACAGAATCTTGGAGATGTGGTTCATCAATAGCATCAAAAACTCTACTTACTATCTCTATTTTCGAGAGATTCATGTTATGAGGAATATCTGTTAGGATAATTTCAGCTGAGTCGACTAACACGGTTTGATGAGAAAACTGAACAAGCTTATCACGGGTTTCCGGAACATCTTTCCCAAGCGCAGTTATTCGATTTTCCATCCTAGTCTCAATTTCATTCAATTTTGCAGAAAGTTTTTCTTGACAAGCGTCAGAATGAGATATGAGCATTTTGAAATACGGTGACATCTCATATGATGATCAGCACTCCCGACACTAGCATCAGATTTGCGCGATTCACATGAAATTACTTGATTATGTTGAGGAAAACTCACTGTGAGTGGATTTGGTGTCATGGTGAAGCAATTGCAACAGTGCGGCAATACAGAATCGAATCAGCTGTCACTGATGTCGAAGTATGCAGGTGTTGATCAGGCAGCTCACTTGGGCAAAACACGTAAGGTGGAACACGTGTGAATCAGGCTTGAAGTTGATACTGCAGGAATCTGTCTGTGACTTCTGCCATCTAGCGTCTTACGATGGAAGTTGGTGGATCCAGCAAACCAGGCTCAATGAGCCGTGCAATCTAACCTCAAAATCCGAAAACGTGCTCATGAAAAGTCAGGTGAATTCCCCGGAGGATGAGTAGATTCACAGAGATATATGAAGCCCACGATACCTTGCAAGATTTGGCGGGCAAGAATCTGAAAAAGAAGAGCCCGGAGGCACCCTGCGGCAGGAAAAGTGGCGAGATACAAAGAGGCACTGAAGAAAGCGTGTAATAACACTCACCGAGAGAGAGGGAGAGGGAATGAATGAATGAATGAATGATAACCTTTGTTCGCCCAAGGGCAAAAATACAAGAATACAGTAGCATATGAAACGTATGTCACTCATATATAATAAATACATTAAATTTATAAAAATTCGTCATTTTGGTTAAGGCTATTGGAATTATCACAGAAAGTGACTAGTCATCTTGAGGCATCGTAAGATGCATGAGAGTCATGAAAAAGGAAAGAGGAAAAAGTCACTTTTCCATACACATATATCAGTCTTGACAAGAAAGATCGAGGAAAAAGGAACATTCTCACGTTTGGGAAGACATATAAAAAAGACATGGGCCCACAGTAATATCACAGGAATCTCAGTTCGGTAGCGAGAAAGCCACGCATAACTCTTCTAAAACAGAAAACATCAATTGAAACAGCTCATGCCTATCAGAGTTTAAAGATTAAAATAGTGTTTTTTCTCCACATCAATCCTCTGGGAAGACTGTGTTAACAGGAAGTTTTTTAAGGACTCTTCAAATAATGATATCTTCTCAAGCTGCCAAAAACCCGGAGGGAGAAAGTTCCACAAATGAACGCATTGGTCCTGGAAAGATCTTCTTCCATATTCAAGTCTCATGTTGGGAACTTTGAGTACCCGCCCTTCTAGATCACCCCGTGCGGGGCGTTCGGATTGGTACCTGGTAAACATCGCAGCTAGGAAGCCAGGTTCTCCTAAGTGCATGATCTTATGCATCAAGAGAGCTGCGAAGTACATTCTCCGCGAATCAGTACGTCACCAACCCAAACGATCCCTAAACGGCGTGATGTGCTCATCTCTCCTAAGATCAAAAATATATATCACACTCGAATTTGTTTAGTCTCTGTATCCGTTGCCGCTGTTCGTCCGCGGCGTCGAGGTACACGACCGTGCAATAATTTAGGTGCGGTTGAACCAATGACTTGACTAGGCGAATTCGGAGAGGTCTGGTGATACATGCCCTAAAAAACCGCAGACCGTGTAGGGCTCAGTTGACTTTTTTTGTTACTTGGTCAATGTGCGGTTTCCATGTCAATTCACTGTCAAGTGTAATACCAAGACTCACGACCGTATCACTGAACGGGATGAACTTGCCCTCCTGTATCTCAACCCCTGGCAGGTACATTCCCCTCAGATCTCTGATATTTCTCTCCGAACTGAAGTAGATCGGCTTGGTCTTGCCAGATTTGAGACACAGGCCGAAACTTCAGGCCCACTCGGCAACTAGTCGTCCTATTTCGCCCAGTCGAGCAATACCTTCCCTGATCTTATTTTTCTCGATTCGTTGATAAATTTGGAGATCATCCGCATGAAATAGATGATGAACCGACTTCCCGTCTAGCAAACCAGCCAGATCATTCACATACAAGCTGAAGAGGAGAGGCCCAAGGACGGACCCCTGTGGAACACCCAGATCGGTTTCGAGCCAATCAGATTTGCCTACTTCAGAAGTGATTTGTTGGGTGCGACCCTGGAGATATGATTTTATCCACAGGGGCGCCGATCTTGAGAAGCCAAGATGTCGTAGCTTCCTCAACAGCTTTGATGGTGAGATTGTGTCAAAAGCTTTACTCGAATCGAATAGTAGGAGCAGAGTGATCTTCTTCCCGTCTATGCCTACTCTGATGTCATCGGTCAATTTTAACAGAGGTGTCTGGGTGCTATGGTGTTGCCTAAAACCAGTCTGGAAGCAATTAAGTATCTTCTCGGTTTTCAAATACTCCATGATTTGGGCATGTGCGATTTTTTCCAGAACCTTGGAGAGGAAGCCCAGCAGCACTATGGGACGGAAGTCCGAGACCGTTGATGGAGCAGCAGTCTTCTTTAATGCGATCAGCTGCGCTTGCTTCCAAGCCTCAGGAAAAATGCCATAAGCGAAAGAGGAGTTGAAAATATGTACAATAAGATCACCAATAGCTTGAAGAGCTTTCGCGATCACGCTTTGGGGTATGCCATCCACTCCACGGGCCTGTGAGGAGAAATGTTTGATAGCAAGGACTACATCACTAAAATTTGTGGGCTCAAATTTAAACCCCTCCTCCGATGCCGAGTCAATATCGTCCATTGCTTCATCAATATTTTCGTGGGGCGAAACGGGAACTGCCGCAAAGTGTGCGTTCAACTCATCCGGTGTGAGGCCATGCAGTTCCTCCTCTTTGCTCTTAGGCAAGAGGCCGAGATTGCGCATCTCCTTCCAGATGTTCTTCTTCTGATCGAGAGCATCTGACAAATGGGTTTGAATGGAGGAGTTAAGCTCTTGTTCAATGCGCAAGTCGACCTCTTCGCTGAGCCGAAAGTATTCATTTCGAAGCTCAGGACACTTGCGCTGGTTACGTTGAATCCGTTCCCAGCGCCTGCGCATCGCGTCTCGCTTATTCATGAGTACCCTCAGCTCAGGACCAATCCAAGGAGCGTCATTTTCACGCGGATTACTGGTTAGGGAGAGAGAGTAAGGGAGAGGGAATGAGAGAGAGAGAGAGAGAGAGAGAGAGAGAGAACAGAGCTGGAATGTCTGGGTGTATGGCTCGACGACATGTGGTCGTTCAAGAAGCACATCCTAGAAGCCGCGCAGAAGGCAATTAGGATCGGAGCGGCTCTCCAGCGACTGATACCGATTTGGAGGATCGAAACAGGAGAGGCGTAAGCTGCTCCCATACACCGTGAGCGCTTCCATCATGCTCTACGGTGCACCCGTGTTGGGGAAGAGAGTAGAGAAAGCCGTCGTCGAGAAGAAGTTGGGGCCTTTCCACCGGAGAGCGGCTCTGAGGAGCATTCGTGCCTACCACATCGTGTAAGAAACGCGGCTTGCGTGTTGGCGGGAACGCCACCCATCCACTTGCTCGTCGCGGAGCGAGTGAGAATCTGGGACCGGCAAAAAGTGATCGGAGTCGAATGTATACTCACCCCAATGATGGAGGAGATCATCCGCGACAACGAGAAGGAAACCATCCTTGAATAGTGGCAAACTGAGAGGGATTCGCCATTTGCAAATGGCAGATGGACACACCGGTTGATCTGTGACGTAGCCAAATGGACGGAACGTATCACGGAGAGATAAATTACTGGACAACGCAGGCATTGAGTGACCACGGTTGCCTTGGTGCCTACCTGTCCCGGTTCAAGAAGAGGACATCCCCAGCATGTCAGTCATGCGGGGACAACTGGGATGACGCTGAACACGCCCTGTTCACGTGCTCCGACATCCGGAGAGAGCGCGCTGAGTTGGATGAATGGCTGGGTGCTCAACTCACACCTGAGAATCTCGTCCCGTGATTACTCCGCAACCAGGAGACATGGGATAGATCAAGCTGGTGATGACCCGTAAGGAGGAGAAAGAGAGGGAAGTGAGGCGCCTCGAAGCAGGCGAATCACAGTGAACCTGCTGAATCAAACAGGAGAGGTCCAAGTGGTTCCAGGAGGAATATGATGGACTGAAGAGGGAAGAGAGAAGGAAGAAGACTGAAAAAAGAGAAACAACACCTGCGAGTCGCGAGAAAAGAGACGCTCGAGCCTGAGCGCGAAACGCCACCGGTCCTGAAGTAATGCTCACGCGGTCCTGGGTCCAGATTGGTAAGTTGGTGGATTCCTCCCTTGTCCAATGGCCGGCGCCAACGGAGAAGGAAGAACGGGTTTACTCAGTTCAGACGGGCGTATCGATGCAGATTCCAGCCCGGGACTGTTGGGGAGGTGCTGGCCAGCGATGTTTGGCTGACCGGTGCCTCTCCTCCGTACGTCGCAGCGTATTCGTCCTACGACCCTCTCAGAAAAGAGAGAGAGAGAGAGAGATTGATTGATCGATTGATAACCTTTATCCGCCCGAGGGCAAAATTAAAAAATACAGAGAGAGAGCTGGTGTGAAGGGTATGTCTACCATCACGCAGGCGCGTCTCAGCTCTCACGGCAAGACGGGGATATCTCCCCTTGCCCCACGGACCACTGTCACCGGCCGCAATGAGAAGCCCGCTACCACCAAAGGCTCTACTTTTGCCGCGAGGAATGACGAGCAGCGGTTGTCGTTTGATGCGCTACCAACTTGCAGCGGTGGCAGCACCTCAACACTCGCCATCAGTGGCACGAAAATTTTCATAGCAGAGACGCAGGATATTGGCACATCACAGCCATTTCTCTCAAAATCCCTAGGAAATAGCTGTGGAATATCCCAGGACTGGAGAGACAGGAGATCAGTACAGCCGACGAGTCCAGCGACGACGCCAGCACCGGATTATCTCAGAGATAAGTGGGTTTTAATTCCGCAGAGTACTCTGGATCTCTTTTTTCAACAAAATGATTCAACTCAGAAGCGGCTCGACGAGATAATGTCCCTCCTGAACCGACATGATGTCGCCATCTCTTCTTCGCTACCCGCACCAGCAGTGAGTGCGGTGAGTGATCAACTGTTAGCACGCATGTCGTATCTGGAGGAACTCATAGAGAAGCAAAACTTCAAGCTGGAGGAGTTTCACCTAAATCGTGAGCTGCTCCTTGAGGAAAATACCTTAATGAAAAGCCAGATCTCACATCTGACTGATCTTTTGAAAGATAACCAGGGCACTCTGCGAAAATCTAATGTTAGTAATGAAATTAAGTCTTCCATTTCTGAGCTTTCGCATCAATCCTCGGGTCCAGATCCGCAAGTTCGAACGAATTTTTCTAACCATTCACGTGCTGGGCAGCAAAGTACTGAACTCAGGGGTGAAGGTCCTGAGTGCGGCCAATCAATCATAACCGGGGCTTTGAAGAATGACTCTACTGCCTCGGAGGAAGAGGTATGTAATATTTCCTATGCAGTACTCAAGTCCATCCTTCCCTCGCTGAAGAGGGAAAACATCACTGATGTTTGTGTTTTGCAGCCTGGGTGCGTGTCCGGGAGGGCAAATCCAATACATGACAATAGATCGACCAATTCATCGCCACAAGCCCCGGATACCCGTTCACGTTCTATTCAGTCTTGCTTAGAACAACTCTCGTGCAGCCATCTAGCCAGGGAAGGGATGAGAGCCAAGCGCTCGATTGCCAACAATTATTTCACAACTCATAAGATCGAGCCCACATCGCTTGACCCTGAAGCGAAAGCCCATGTGCCAGACCGAAAGATTTACATCAATGAGGTGTTACCCCGTGAAAAATACAAGAATTATATTCATTTGAGGCCACTTGCACGGAGCTTAGGTTTCAAATATGTTTGGCACAGCGATGAACGCTTCTGGGTCGTGCGTAGGAATGACGAGAGAGCGCATGCATTCGAGTCCCTCACTGAGCTCCATGTCATTTAAACGGCATGTCGAATAGTCGGATAGTGCCCGGAATGACTCTACCATTCCAAATCAGAGTAAAAATTCGGCAGCAGCATTGGTGAGGACGCCCTGACTAGACATCGCTGCCGGGGGGTCAGAAGGGAGAGGTAGTTCCTTAAAGGCGGGGTTTATCAATCTCAATCCCTTAACGGATAAGATTGTGCATCTGCGCTTGCTTGTTGCTAGCGATCCCTCCTAACATCTTTTTGGGGTGGCTGAGTCGAAACTGAATGAGTATGTGAATGACAGTCTCGTTCAGATATCGGGCTCTTCGCTGTTGAGACAGGATCGCAACAGAGAGGGTGGTGGGGTTGCCTTGTATGTGCGCAATGATTTCAAGGTAGAGAAGCTAATTTCGTCTAAAATCTCTGGCCCAGGGAAACCTAGTGTTCCTGAATTTCTTTTCTGTAGAGTACAGCAGGGTAACTCCCCTCCAATTTTAGTCGTGGTAATTTACAGACCCCCGAAAATCGCCATGCAGAAGGATGACGGTCTGTTTGGTTCGTTACGCCGGTGTGTGGAGATTATAGTCACAAAATTATAATGGGAGATAGGAACGCGGATTTGTTAGACACTGCCCACGCCGACACCAAGACACTGTCTGCACTGAGAGAAGAACTTGCCTTGCAGATAGTGCAGCATTACTCGGCTCACCAACACACCCCAAATACATCTCATACATGGATTGACCACATTTATGTAGATGAGAATGACATGATCACTGACTTTCAAAACAGACCCCTCCCCAGTTTCGGCGGGCACTCGGTCATTGACGTCACCATCAACGTCTTTACTCCCACTCTGCCGAGAAATCCCTTCATCTGCAGGGATTTTCGTAACATCACTCCGGAGATATTGAATGACCGTTTGCTTCACTGTGACTGGACAGCTCTTGAAAATGCCGAGACCAGTTTGGAAGAAGCAATTCACTGCTTGGATAAACATTTAAAGACCGTTATAGATGAATTAGCACCTGAAAAAACTATCAATCCGCAAAAAAATGACGCTCCCTGGATTGGTCCTGAGCTGAGGGTACTCATGAAGGAGCGAGATGCGACGCGCAGGTGCTGGGAGCGGACTCAATATAACCAGCGCGGTTGTGAGTCTTGGTGTCACTCTTGACAGTGAATTGACGTGGAAACCGCACATTAACCAAGTAACTAAGAAAGTCCACAGAGCCCTATACGGTCTGCGGTTCTTTGGGGCATGTATCACCAGACCTCTCCGAATTCGCCTAGTTAAGTCGCTGGTTCAACCGCATTCAGGCTATTGTACGGTCGTGTACCTCGACGCCACGGACGCACAGTGGCAACGGATGCAACGACTGAGCAATTCATGTGTGAGATAAACTTTTGATCTTAGGAGAGATGAGCACATTACCCCATTCAGGGAGCGTTTGGGTTGGTTACGTACTGATTCGCGGAGAATGTACTTCACAGCTCTCTTGGTGCATAAGATCATGCACTTAAGAGAACCTGGCTACCTAGCTGCATTGTTTACAAGGTACCAATCTGAACGCCCCGTACGTGGTAATGCAGAAGAGCGGGCACTCAAAGTTCCCATTATGAGACTTGAATATGGAAGAAGATCTTTCCAGGTTCAATGAGCTCACTTGTGGAACTTCCTCCCTTCGGGCTTTCGGCAAATTCGAAAAATTTCACTTTTAACCCTCCTAGAGGATTGATGTAGACCAGAAACAGTACTTCAATCTTTGATAGGCTTGGACTCTTTCCAATTAGTCTTTTTCTAGTTTCAGTTGAGTTATGCGTGGCTTCCCTGTCACATTATTCTCTGATCTGTGATAGTTTCCGGGCCCATGTCTTTTTATACGTACTGATGTACCTTGAATAATTCCCTAATTTTTTTTGACTCGTGTTCATCTCTCGATTCCTCGATAATGACTAGTCACTTCCTGTGATACATAAAATTTTCTTGACCAAGTGACAAATTGTATAATATTTATATATTGATAATGACCGTTATATGTAGTTCATGTAACTGCATTTTCACTTTTGGGCTGGGTGAAGAGAGGGAATCAATCAAGCTCGCACGCTCCTCACGGAACAGCTGTTCTGAGTTGCTGCCAGCAGGGTCGTCCCGACTACCGAGCAATGCAAATTATGCAAAGTTTGCAAAGTCTGCGCGCACGCGTACGTGAAACTTACACCTACATGGCCAACACACGCACGCACGCACGCACGCACACACACATACACACACACACACACACTAATGCGTTCCCAGCAGCCGAACTGTAGCCTCAAATTGGTCGTAGTGCAGACGACAAATGATCTGTCAGGCTGATTGTTGCTAATAACGAACACGTTTAAGAGATTCCAGGTGGTCGTGAAGACCACCTGGGTATGAAAATGTATCTTGTTGAGATATCTAATAATACCAGGTGCCTGGATTTGGTTGATTTTTTGAAAGAATATCTTCCTACCTTACCGTGAAATTCATCAACAATATTGAGCTCTTCAGCACTTCATGGATTCTTCAAATTTGTCTCTCCTCATACCTACCAATTCTTGAATTGAATAGCGTAGCATACTTGATCTCAATCGAGGAATGAATGAAAATTTTGGCTACACTTATTGCTACTAAAAGCGAGGTTTCCACCAGGCTCAAGTACATTGCAATGATTGAATCACCACTTCATTTTCTATTCAACAACATTGTTGGATGATAGTATGTCTTTGCAGTACTATCCATCTACTCTCTCAGTATCAACAAGCTGATATATAGCTGAAGTATCATCTTTTCCTTCCATAGGTCGTCAAACTGCTGATCTAATCAGCAACCACTAAAATCACGCTTAAATCGATGAAAAAACTCCATAAATCCGGGTTCTAATATCGACATGAACACATTAACGACTTTTCCAGACCGAGTCACGACGAACTGAAGCATATTCGTTCGATATTTACTCATCTCGTACCACGAGAGGCCCTGTATAGTTGATTATAATCAGGTATAAATCAGTGATTGTAGCTGAAATTCAGCTACAGTGGCTATTTTTCTCAGTAGAAAACCGTCGACTGAAATATCAGCTTATAATAGCTGTATCAGTCAGCTAACATACCTGGAATCTCAGCTAACTTTTCTAGGACTAGTTTTGCCTTATATTTTCGTTACGCAATAAAAATCAATTCGAAACATTGAGAACTCGCAAATGAACCTCATTTCATTCATTCTTCTTTTTAAATCGATAATGAAGCTTCTTCACTGCCCAGGATGGAATAAATTAAAGTAAGAAAGAACTTTTGAAGAACATTATTGTACGCTGGCCGCGAAAATTTGCAGAATTTGCGAGGAAATTCAGCATGGCGTGAAAACGACATATGCGCAATCCACTCATTACCCATCATCCGTCCATCCACTCATCCCCATCCACCCATATGACCTTCTATCACATTATGTTCCTTTTACATAGTAACCCGATATACGGGAACCGCACAGACAGATTGTGACTAGGCATTCAACTGTTATTTTCATAATCCACAGATAGAACCAGTCAGACTGGTTGAAGTTTTCATTCAACTAGCTGGCTGGAGTTTTTCGGAGAAATTTTTTACGGCGCGCAGATGGCCCGCTTTAGCCACTAAGGACCAGCTTTGGACGCAGGTGGCCCTTTTTTGATCCAGGAGGCCCACTTTCGATCTAGGTTGCCCACTTTTGATACAGGTGGCTCACTTACGATACAGGTGGCACACTTTCGACCCAGGTGGCCCACTTTCGATACAGGTGTGGCTCACTTGTGTTACAGGTTGTAGTGTACGCATGAAGTAGTATAAGAATGCATTGGCCGCAATTAATGTAAAGCGCAGCCACGTCGCAACAAGAGCGACTCATCGTTGCACTCAGATGTTATATTCAGTCATTGTACAGCCGGCAGACTGACACTAGCCCCGCGCTGATTGTCATATATTATATTAATAAAGGAATATCTACCAGAACTCACAATAATTCACAGCATCATTACATTGGCGACGAGGATAAAAGAAGATATATCTGACGAGGATAAAAGAAGGTACATCCGACGAGGATTAAAGCTGAAATAGCGCGATTAGTGCTGCAATTGCTTAGAAAGGTGAGCAAAAAAGCAAGACACGAGATCACACGGATCAAATTTGCATACGTCTCGCGACGAGCGATAAAGAATACGAGGCAGATGATCACTTACATGCAGATCAAGTCCCTAACCAAAGTATGTATAGAATAGGCTGATCAAGTTCCAATTTTCGCATGGAGGCAGTATATTTTTGAGATCTCCCAGAAAATCCAGAAGTGAAAATCCAAGAACTATCAAAAAGTCAACTGATTGAAGTCTTGTTAAACGACGAACCTCAAGGTATGTACCAATTGATACCTCTTGATGCTTCACGAGCAGTTTTACGGAAAATTCGAAACGCTCAACGAGAAGAGGAATTCAAAACAAGATCAACAGATTTATCAGAAAGCATAGGAAGTGTATCGACATCTAGAGCACCGCAAGAAGGAAGAGCTCAGAATATTGAGACGGAGAAAGACCCTGGGAGTGAATCAACCCCAACGCACTATCTTTTTCCTGAGGTAAATAGTCATATTAAAATCAGTAATACAGTCACTAAATCAACGGATACAATGGAAAATATGGAATTCCATAAAAACAGGCGAACGTGGGACGACTACATCGATAGAATGGAATTACACTTCGTGGCGAATGACGTCACAACGGAAGCAGAAAAAGTAGCCACATTGCTTATGAAATGAGGTATGGAGACATTTCAGCTCATTAAGGAATTATGCACTCCAATACATTCAAAAGACGAGAAATTCGACGAACTGAAAACTTTCATGAGTGAGCGACTTTGTTCTAAAAAGAGTATACGTATGGAACGTTGCAAATTCCATTGAGCTCGACAGAATAATGGCGAAACAATAGCAGACTACGTTGCAAGATTAAAAGAATCGGCATTATATTGGGAATTTGAAAACGTAGACGATGCTATGTGCGATCAATCAATAAGCGGTCTAGTAGATCGTGATACGAGAATTGCTTCATTCAGCGAGAAGAAACTCACATACAGCCTAGCTTTGCATATAGCTACTACCAGGGAAGCAGCGTCAAAGAATGCGAATGAAACGGATTGGATTCGCAACAGTACGGCCGTGCAACACCTTGGACATCAACGTCAGCAAAGGCAGAATACATATGTAGTAATCGACCTAGGCGCGATATGAAATCAGGTACACATACAAACATTTGTTGTTGTTGTGGAATGCAGAAGAGTCACTTCACGAAAGATTGCAAATACAAAGATTAAAACCTGCAACGTCTGCAATTTTCAGATAATTTTAAAAAGTTCAAGAATAAGAATTTTCAGTCAGCCACTTGTGCAGATTACCATCAGACCAGTCGTGTAAGTAGAATCATATACGTGGGTGTCGGTAATACTAATACTAACCTATATATGCTTGCAATTTTGTGTTTTAACCACCGTGCATATATATATATATATATGCACGGTAGATCAATTCCATCGCGTCGCTCGTTATAACATATAAAGCCGATATAGATCCATACCCTTCCAATCGATTCCTCATCGATTCACTCATACTATAATTCAACCAATCGATCCCGATATTCGGAAAGATATTTGCATGTAATTGTAATTACGCGTGTCTATGTAGACGCAGGGTTCAAGCTGCCGAAAAGCGTCTCGAAGTGGGGCTCTGGCCGTCCGAGGGTATATGAATCGTTGTGCGAGCAAAGCTCGCTCTCTTGTTCCTGGAAAGCCAAAGTGGCAATACATCCAGCTAAATAGACATTCGTCGAACAGGTCTCTCCGAGACACTAAAAGTAAGTCATCGCCCGGGTGCGATTTCATTAGAAAATACGATTTCCCCATAAGGCATCCTCGAGGTGTATATTGGGTGAAAGAGTGAAAATACGCGGCCTCGGTATGAATAAATCTGCTTAGACAGGGACGAAATACTTGGGCAATCATTTAGTTCGCGGTGGCTCATGAAATATCAAGAAAAATCCAGGCATACTGCCAAGCGTGCGTCGGCCGTCTCTTTACCCAGGATGGGGAATCGACTCACGATCGACCCGCATTACCCAGTGCTTTTGGATCGTGTAGGTTCTCACAGATAGGAAATTTTATCGCGTCCGCGCTAGAAAATCAACCTTTTACCATTCAACTCTGTGCGATGAGCCAAAAACCACGCGTATTCGAGTCTTTGCGGTGGTCCGAACACCGTCATATAATAATTTATTATACACAAATTCAGAAGGAAATTTGGTAGGAAACAGATCACACTGATTATATGTTACAGATAGACGAGGCAGTTAATATACCAATATCACATATAAAATCTTCTAAAATCATGAAAACACCAATATATGGACAAATTCTAATATTTCTATGTACACGGTCGAGACTGTGGTTTGAAACATAGTTACAATCAATAAATGAGTAATTTAATCGAACGACAATCTTTTCATGAGAGATCACCCTGATAATTTTCTTCCCCAATATTATTTTAAATATTTTCAGGTCCTCCCGTTTAAAATCAAAGTTTTTGCCTAAGTGCCACTTAGATATATATAACATCGATCAGAAAGCAGTATTAGATCGATAGATTTCAATTATATATTCAAGATATCACGATATCCTGCATGCCTGTTTTAAAGATAGAATTTACGTAAAATTAACGTTCGATCAGGCACACGCATGGGTAAGCCGATTTTTCTGGGCTATATTATCGTTTGGGCATGTAATATAATCTAGTATCTATAATTTGAGTCCACATACATATAGCCATAGCAAAAATCGCCTGTGTACCAGCGTGCGCATCGATTGAAATGTAGAAATACGAAATTTCGATATACACCGTGTTTCAAAAGGTGTGTACATACCGTAACAGGGAGTTAGAAAAAATTTTGTATTTTCAGAAAAGTTTTTTTAGAAGTTTTGTAATAATTTTCAGATTTTGTAACTTTCAATAGAAAAAGTCACTTTTATCATTACATTTGTAATGTTTGAAATTCGGCGGCAATTGTTTGTTGTGTAATGATTCACCACTAATCATTACATAGACAATATGTAATGATTAGTGTAATGCTTTCGAGGTTATGTGTATTGAATAATAAAGAGAGCTCGAAATTATCCCGGCAGCATAATACGGCAAAGTCGGCAACGGGAGGTCAAAAAAAACGACTCTCGCATTTCTCCTCGACCATAGGAATTTCTCGTGTGCGCGAAAATTGCACACTGAGTGTACTCGAAGCCCGGAATCATAAGCTCATGTTGGCCATGGGAAATTCTCGCGTGCGCGGACAAGTCCCAATTTAACGTACGCGAGGCACAACATCAGAACACCAGCAGTTCACCTCGACCATAGAAATCCCTCGCGTGCGCGAGCTTTCTACAACTAGGCGTACGCGAGCTCAAGAACAAGAGCGTATCTCGTCCGTGGGAATTTCTCGCGAGCGCGAAAAATTTCCGTCTCAAACTGCGTGAGGCCCAACATCAGAAACTTACGTCGGACTTGGAAAATTCTGGCGTGCGCGAAAAATTCTCAACTTCGCGTGCGCGAGGCTCAACATCGAAACTTTAGCAGTTCACCTCGACCATGTGAATGTCTCGCGCACGAGAGAATTTTCACACAGAGTGTACGCGAGGTCCGCAATCAGAAGCTCTTGTCGGCCGAGGGAAATTCTCACGTGCGCGAAAAGCTTCCAACTTAGGGGACTTGAGGCCCAACATCAAAACTCTTCACCTCGACCGAGAAAATTCCTCGCGTGCGCGTGCATTTCCCAACTAAGCGAACGCGATGCTCAAAATCAGGAGCATATCTCGGCCGTGGGAATTTCTCACGTGCGCGGAAAATTTCCAACTTAGCGTGCGCGAGGCCCAACATGAAAGGATTATCTCGGGCGTGAAAAATCCTCGCGTGCGCGAAAAATTCTCAGCTTAGCGGGCGCGAGACCCAACATCAAGACTCCAGCAGTTCGACTTGACCATTGGCATACCTCGCGTGCGCGAGCCTTCCCCAACTATACGTGTGCGAAGCTCAGAATGTGAGGCTTATCTCAGTCGTAGAAACTTCTCACGTGCGCGGAAAATTCCCAAACGCGAGCGCGAGCTTAAAAATTGAAACTTTAGAATTCACTTCGACCACAGGAATTCCTCGCGTGCGCGAAAATAACCACAGTAAATGTACGTGAGGCTGAGATTCATAAGCTCATGTTGGCCATGGGAAATTCTCGCGTGCGCGAACAATTCCCAAGTTAACGTACGCGAGGCACAAAATCAGAACACCAGCAGTTCACTTCGACCAAGGAAATCCCTCGCGTGCGTGAGCAATCTACAACTAAGCGTACGCAAGCTCAAGAACATGAGGGTATCTCGACCATGGAAATTTCTCGCGTGCGCGAAAAATTTCCATCTCAAACTGCGTGAGGCCCAACATCAGAAACTTACGTCGGACTCAGAAAATTCTGGCGTGCGCAAAAAATTCTCAACTTCGCGTGCGCGAGGCTCAACATCAAAACTTTAGCAGTTCACCTCGACCATGGGAATTTCTCGCGCACGAGAGAATTTCCGCACAGAGTGTACGCGAGGTCGAAAATCAGAAGCTCTAGTCGGCCGGGGGAAATTCTCACTAATTTGTACAATGTCCCGGCTAGATTGGACCGAGAGTCCATAGTCGAAATAAACAATTATCTATCTATCTATCTATCTATCTATCTATCTATCTATCTCAGCCGTGGAAATTTCTCGCGTGCGCGAAGAATTTCCAACTAAACGTGCGCGAAACCCAACATTAGAGGCTTACCTCGAATGTAGAAAATTCTCGCGTGCGCGAAGAATTCCCCAATCACCGTGCGCAAGGCTCAACATCGAAACTCTCGCATTTCTCCGCGACCATAGGAATTCCCCGTGTGCGCGAAAATTGCACACTGAGTGTACTCGAAGCCCGGAATCATAAGCTCATGTCGGCCATCGGAAATCCTCGCGTGCGCGAACAATTCCCAACTTCGCGTACGCGAGGTACAACATCAGAGGCTTACCTCGGAAGTTGAAAATTCTCGCGTGTGCGAAAGATTCTAAAATTAGCGTGCGCGAGGCTCGATATCGAAACTTCAGCAGTTCACCTCGACCATGGGAATTTCCCGCGCACGAGAGAATTACCACACAAATTGTACGCAAGGCCTGAAATCAGAAGCTCGAGGCGCGCGAGAAAATCTCAACTTAGCGTACGGGAAACTCAAGGTTCAGGATTCATTTTGCTCAAGAAAATTGCTCGCGTGCGTAAGACCCATTACCAGAAGCTCCTTTCGGCTGTTTCACGTGCGAAATTCTTTTTTCTCGAGTATCAAATGGCGAGAAATCACTAAATTAGCGTGCGTGAGGCTCATCGAAACTTTAACAGTTCAGCTCGACCAAATTACCGTGCTCGAGGCCCAACATAAAAGGCTTACATCGGGCGTGAAGAATTCTCGCATGCGCGAAAAATTCTCAGCTTAGTGTGCGCGAGACCCAACATCAAGACTCGAACAGTTCGACTTGACCATTGGAAATCCTCGCGTGCGCGAGCCTTCCCGAACAATACCTGTGCAAAGCTCAGAATGTGAGGCTTATCTCAGTCGTAGAAAATTCTCACGAGCGCGGAAAATTCCCAACTTGGCGTGCGCGAGCCTAAATATCGAAACTTCAGAAGTCCACCTTGACGATACGAATTTCTCGCGTGCGCGAAGATGACCACACTGAATGTACGTGAGGCTCAGAATCATAAGCTCATGTCGGCCATGGGGAATTCTCGCGTGCGCGAAAATTCCCAACTCAACGTACGCGAGGCACAACATCAAAACTTTAGCAGTTCACCTCGACCAAGGGAATCCCTCGCGTGCGTGAGCATTCTACAACTAAGCGTACGCGAAGCTCAAGAACATGATCGTATCTCAGCCGTGGAAATTTCTCGCGTGCGCGAAGAACTTCCAACTTAACGTGCGCGAGGCCCAACATGAGAGGCTTACCTCAAACGTAGAAATTTGTCGCGTGCGCGGAAAATTCCCAACTAAGCGTGCGCGAGGCTCAACATCAAAATTTCCGCATTTCACCTCGACCATGGGAATTTCTCGTGTGCACGAAAATTGCACACTGAGTGTACTCGAGGGCCGGAATCATGAGCTCAATGAGCGCGAGAAATTCCAAACTTAGCGGGTGCGAGGCCAACATGTGAGGCTCATCTTGGTCTCGCGTACGCTCAGTTGCGAATCTTTCCGCGCACGCAAGAATTTACCACGGCCAAGAGGGCAGCTCCTAATAATGCGTCTCGCGTAAACTGATCCGGAAAAGTCTCGCGCACGCGTTAAATTTCCATGATCGGAATGAAGTACCCAACTTGGGTCTTGTGTACGCTGAGCTGGGAAATTTTGCGCGCACCTGAAAATTTCCTTTGATCAAGAGGAGCTTCTTATGTCGGATCCCGCGTAGGCTAAGTTGGGATACTTTCCTTGCACGCGAGAATTCCCCACAGCCGAGAGAAGCTTCTGATGCGTGTGCGAGAGAATTTCTTCCATGGTCGAAGTTAAGTCCCGAATTTGGTCTCGCGTATGCTAAGGTGGGAAATTTCTCGCGGGTGCGAGAATTTTCCCCGGCTGATCTGGGGTCTCGCGTGAGCCAAGTTGGAAACTCGCACACGCGAGAATTCACCACGGCCGAAAAGAGCTCCTGGTGTTGGGCCTCGCGCACGCGAGAAATCCACCTGGGCTCTCTCGAGAGAAGGTCTATTTCCCTTTTATGGGATTTTGCGTACACGAAACGGCTGTCTCGCCTGCGCTGATTAGGCCGTAATCGTGGTAGGCACTTCACACCGAGCACTTCCTGACATGTACCAGGCTGTCTTCCCTTCAAGCAGATTTTCACTCTTTCACCGGCGATTCGGGAGAAAAACGGCACTTTGGTGCTCCATCATCGCCGAGAAGACAGCGCCCAGCCAGTATTACTGCGTACGACTACATTCAAGCTCACCTGTGATCACGAGCATTCGATTGCAGAGCATACGACAACGACACCAAATGTTAGCGTCATTGGCTCAGCTAGCTGCCAACTGAGTACTGTGCACCAGCTCTCGGCATGAGCGATGTGTACTCGACGACGATGATGCACCAGAGCGCCATCACTCTCCAAATGGCCGGTCTACATGTCTAAAAACATTCTGCAAGGACGTGAGCCCTTCATGAGTATTGTGGAGTGCACTCAATACTCGCAGACGAGGGAAGAAGGAGCAACGACCAGAGTGATTGTGGCATGCTGCTGAACTAGTCACGGGAACACTATTAATTGAAAATCACCCAACACGTTACACTCGTAGAAATCACTTTCCGTTGTTGCCGGGCTCTCGTCCCTGCAGAAAAAATGTCGACACATCCACAGATAATCCACGCGAAGGATGGACACTCTGGTTCTTCGTCGCCGCCGAATACACATCGCGCGACCTAGACACAAACGGTGGCCGAGTTCTCGAGCTGATTTTGTAATTTGATGCACACCGGGTCGCAACAATAACCAAGCCGACGACGCAAGTCTTGACTTCTGCGGGCGTCTGCTTTGAAGCATTGCCGCTGATGATGGGTCAAGGTTAACTCTATAACGACTTCTGCGCAAATGAGAGGCACATCAATACACGAGTTGGCAATAGACCGGTTTATGCGTGACCTGCCGTTGCCGGCTTTGCCGTATTATGCTGCCGGGATAATTTCGAGCTCTCTTCACTATTCAATACACATAACCTCGAAAGCATTACACTAATCATTACATATTGTTTATGTAATGATTAGTGGTGAATCATTACACAACAAACAATTGCCGCCAAATTTCAAACATTACAAATGTAATGATAAAAGTGACTTTCTCTATTGAAAGTTACAAAATCTGAAAATTATTACAAAACTTCTTGAAAAACTTTTCTGAAAATACAAAATTTTTTCTAACTCCCTGTTACGGTATGTACACACCTTTTGAAACACGGTGTGTACATACCGTAACAGGCGGCGAGATAATTCACTTATGAGCTTATCTCGCTTGTATATAACGATATATTCATACTCGAAATAATTTTCTTTGAATAACATGTGGCCATAGCATGCCCTTTCGGCTAGTACAATTCGAATGCAGATTTTCCCAACAGCAGCATCCCCGATTCATCGATCGAAAATACGAGGTGTTCGATCGATCCGAGGAACACGTAAGTAGCTGTTCCAGCGCAAGCAGGGTAGCAGAGCGGCATCATATATATATAGTTGCAAATGGTAAGCTATGCAACTCGTTTGCTCGGCAAATCATTAGTAATATAGGTATACTAATATCCCAACCTCGCAAACCAAAGCAATCCATGACGCCCCATTCCCACAGAATACGAAAGAGCTAGAAGCATTCTTGGAACTAGTGAACTCCTGTGAAAGATTCCTTACCGACAGAGCCAATCACATCTATCCATTATACAGTACCGTCCAAAAGTTTTCGATGGGTCATCCCTCGAGTACTCTGACTTGCAACAGCGGTAGGTCGAATTTTATGCGTTGTACAAGAATTTTCAAAGAAGCATCTCAGAGAGCAGAAAAAATACTAACTTTGACTGGGTTTGGATGATTTTTATCGAATACTTTTGAAGGTCCTACACGCTGATGAAAACATAGAAAATCTAAAAATTTTTTACTTTCATTGAGACACCTGCAGTTTTAATGCGGATAAGATACGGCAATTCTGAAAAAAGCATCTTGTAGAGCGGAAAAAATGCTATGTGTAGCTATTTCTCAATTATTTTTTACATGCGGTGTATGAAGACGTGCGAGCTGTCCAAATCCCGAAAATCATGGTTTTCCCCGTTTTCTGTGCCGTTTCCGGTGATGAACAGTCATTTTGGGTATCTAAATAGCTCGTACGTTCTCACACGCAGTACGTAAAAAATAATCAAAAAATGGTTACTCGTAGCATTTTTTTCCGCTCTACAAGATGCTTTTTCAGAATTGCCGTATCTTTATTGGCATTGGAACTGCAGGTGTCTCAATGGAAGTAGAAATTTTTTTAGATTCTCTACTTTTCCATCAACATGTAGGACCTTCAAAATATTCGATAAAAATCATCCAAACAACCCAGTAGGAGTTAGTATTTTTTCTGCTCTTGAAGATGCTCTTCTGAAAATTCTCGTACAACGCATAGGATTCGACTTATCACTGTTGCAAGTCAGAGTACTCGAGGAATGACCCATCGAAAACTCTTGGACGGTACTGTACGACTTAGTCAACAGCAGAAAATGGGCAAAGACAAATGAATGTCAAACTGCATTCTAATGGATCGAGAGAGAAATAACTTCTGATAAAGTTTTAACGTTACATGATTCAAATGTACAACTCTTGATGGCATGCGACGCCAGCGATATAGGTGTATCTGCAGTATTATTACACAGATACGACAATGGTACTGAGAAACCTATAGCTTTTGCTTCAAAAATTATTCCCAAATCAGAAAGACATCGAGCCATTATTGATAAAGAGGCAGGCGCAATCATATTTGAATTAAAAAAATTCCATCAATATGTCTATGGCAATGAGATCGTTTTGAGAACGGATAATGAAGCCTTGAAGTATATTCTTGGGAACAAGGATATTTCAAAAATGTTGCACAGCAGATTATGACGATGGGCATACTTTCTATCAGGTTATCGATATACAGTTGAAGTAGTGCGATCAAAATTAAACGGCAATTGTGGTGCCTTATCACGCCTACCAATCACAGATGATAATCTGTTTTCGGAACAGAATTTACAAACATCAATTACATCCAAGATGAATGTTCTATAGTTGATTTTCAAAAGATTGTTAAAGCAACAGAATTTGACAAAAGTTTGAGAAAAATTATTCCATAAGTGCAATTAGATGGCCCAAAATTGAGGATTCATCGCCTTTAGAGAAATTTCTACAGTAAAAAGAATGAATCAGATTTCGAACAAGGATTTCTCTCATGGGGATACCGATTGGTCATTCCTGAGATTTTGCATAGAAACACTCTGAGAGAATTATACTCATTCCACTTGGGAATTGTCAAAATGAAACAGACAGCTCGCAACTATTTTTGGTGGCCATACATAGATGACGATATCGAGCAATTAGCGAAATCCTGTAGAATTTGTCTAGAATTGCGTTCTTAACCGCGAAAAACACCCCTTACACCTTGGCAGTAGTCTAGTCAACCTTGGTCACGAATTCATGTTGATTTCATATGTCCATTCCACAATAAGACTTTTTTGATTATTGTAGACGCTTATTTAAAATGGCCTGAAGCTATGAACATGGAAAAAGACACAACATCAAATAATTTGAACAAAGTAATGGATGAAATTTCTTCACGCTATGGTTTACCTCATCATCTAGTCAGCGACAATGGACCACAAAGGTCCAGTCACGAATTTCAGTCATTTTTGAGACAGTATAAAATCAAACATACTTTTTCAGCTCCTTATTATCCAGCTCCTAATCGCGCAGCTGAAAATTTTGTTAGATCAGTCCAGCATAAAGTAGATAAAATGGTACGCGACGGACATTCCTTGAATTTTTCATTGAATGAATTCTTGAGAAATTACAGGAACACAGATCATTGCACGACCAACAGAACTCCAGCGAGATTATTTTCCGAACGTGATTTGCGAACTCGATTTGACTTGCTCGAAATGGATTTAGTTAGTAAAGTTGAACAACATCAATTTGACCAAAAAAAGTACAGGACGGGTAACAGAATTAGTACATTAAGTAACAAGGGCGCTAAGTACTTTTACGCACGAGTTCCCGAAATGAGTGCGCAAAAGTGAACTTTGCGCACAGTTGTAACTTCTGCGACGTGCGCAAAGTGTTTTGCGCTGTGCGCAAAAGTACCTTTGCACACGATTCACCGTGCGCAAAGTTACAACTGTGCGTAAAGTTTCACTTTGCGCCCGAGAATTTCGGGAACGAGAGCGGAAAAGTTGCGCCCGTGTTGCTTACTATACTTTTTGATATTGGTGCGGGAAGTTGTTTCCCTTGTCATGTACCGTGAGAAGCGGGAGGAGGGTAGGGCGCGGGCGGGGTCCAGGTGCGGAGCCTCGGTGGGGGTGCAGGGGGCGAAGCCCCCGCCGGGGAGTTCGGGGGCGGAACCCCCCGACTGAAAAAAAATTCTGAAGATGTATCATAAAAAAATTTTCCAATTAATATACTATATGTTACCGTTTCGTTTGGAATATAATCCTCCATTCTCAAATTTACTAATGCCAAGTGACAAACATAAGTTGGTGGATTTTTTTTGGCTTCCGATTTTGGTTTGGGAAATGTTGGAAATCTTACGAAATCCGAACGGCAAGCCCATTTTTAACGTGAAAATTCCTTGCGAAGCGATTGGCGTGGTCAAAATTACGATATCTCTTTTCGTTGCGGAATTGTGAATAAACTTTCACAAGCATGTTTTTGCTATCTCGGCGAATATCGATCGGAGCGAAATTTCAAGCACACCATCAGAAAGATCGCGAAATTTTGAGTCGGAAATGGTTGTTTCCGACTTTGATATTTGCATTATTTCATGTAATTTAATCAACGAAAAAACTTTATGTGGGTTTTGTAACGCTTTCTGTAACGCTTGTAACGCCAGTGTTGACATTTCGTGTTTCTGCGCGTCTGCTCGTTTGCTGCTAGTGTGATATAATCTCTTTGCGTATGTGTCGAAGATTGCTTGTCGCATTTACAATTGCAATCGAGCAAAAAAGCAGCCTGAGACTCGAGACGCGGGACGCTATGCACGGTGTGCCTGAATTGATTTTAAATGAAATTTTCAGCTTCGGTCCTGGACGTTTTGGGTTTCGTTTCTGCGTAATTTAGACATCAAATTCCTTGAAAAAGGAAAATCTTTCGCCGGGCCGATTCTGAGGAATGTCAATTGGAACATTTTTGGAACTTTTTTGGAACTTTTGCTTTTTAAATCTCTGAAAAATCAGTCTTGGCTGTGGATTCAGTGATCCAAACATGAATCGTCATACCTAGAGCATATTTTCTCATGAAAGCAAGTCTCTAGCCCCACTTGGACCCTCAAAAGAGTAGCCAAAAATGCTATTGCAGTCCTCGACGAGGCCCTCGATCATAAATCTCACGTGAAATCATTTAAATTCTCTCAAAATTTGCAATCAAAATACTGATGATATGTGTCTAATTCTGTATTTGTGCTACCTCGTCAAATACCATTTCTTGGCGTGAGGATGAGTGAGATTAGTATACAGTTGTGCGGGTGAATATTATGATCGAGAATATCAGTTTCTAGAGGAGGGATTTCGTCATGATTAGTGTTCAATGTAATGTATAGTCGCTTTGCACAGATGATGTCGGTAAGTCGACACACTGTTGTGCGATCATTCACTATACTATATACATTTGGTATTATTGGCAAACCGTTCGCATACTCGAATACTTGCAAGTACCGGCCGTACAAATTCAAAACAAACATCACTTCAAGTCAAGCCTATCTTGCCTCTGTCAAACTAGTATAGTGCTTCGAAAGTTTGCAAGCAGTTGATGTCCGCATTTGAGCTCTATTTGTTCATAATCGCGAATCATATTTGTTATAATCATCCAGCTCATTCGATGTCACGGTTCACCGACTCTATCATCGTTTTTTGAAGAATAATGTCGCCAAAGGATCACGCATATAGTCATGATGAAAATAGGCTCAAAGTTTGTCTCTTGTGCTTTCGAAAGAAGAAAAACATGTATGCCATTCAGAAGCAACTAAAATTGCATCTTGAGTCTGTGTTTGATCGTTACGTGGATATCAAAACTCTACCAGGTGCTTTATGTGGTGGATGTAAAGTGAAAGTGTACCTTTGGAAATCTGGCAAAGGGAATCGAATCCAATTTCCTGACACTGCTGAGTTTCTAGATAGTTCTTCGCCTACGGAACGAGAAGAAAATGTTCAATGCTACTGCAAAATCTGTGATATAGCGAGGACAACTCCATTCAATTCATCATCGCATGCTAAGGCCAGATTATCAGGTAATTTCTGGACTCCTGTACTAATTCTAAAAATTGTACGAGGGCTATGCCATGGATATTTTTGTTTGTATGCTTGCGATTGATAAACCATGACCTCGTCGTAGTCTGCATCATCGTATCTTTGTTTCTGAATAAAGCAACAATAATGTCAGCCTTTCCTGGCAATTATGCTTACAAGTTTTATATCGCGGCATTCACTGTTTGTGATGGCATAGTAACAACGAGTAGAGTGGGGATCAGAAAGCTGTATTAGTGAGGAATGTGTGTATAGCGGTTTCCCACAGTGCTTTGCTCTGATAACGTGCCAGCTGCTCGACATTCTACAAGCTCTTCTTTCTGAATATTTCTACGCGAATGCGGGCCTATCCCGTAGAAATGTGAAGCGTTTCCCACACGAGTTCAGTGATCGTGAGATATGGTGGAGCGTTAAGTTCGGGGTTTTCGGATGGAATTCTAAAGTTAAGGTCTACACGTTCGGCACAAATTTTTTGAATCCCTACCAATATTTGATATGTTTTCTTTACAGATGATTCAAGTTCACAGACACTTGGAAATCGCTGCTTTGATTGTTTCTCTCCACTTTCTCGAGGAATATCCCATATCTGTACTATAGAGTCTCTCATCAAGAATGTATCATCTTACTTGGAGAGTATTTCACAAAGAGCAAAGGAACAAGTTGCATCCAATCTTATAAAACATAAAATGCAGTCTAAATCTCAACTGATCCTACCACAATGCCGTGGGAAACCGTTGAATTTCATCAAGGAATCGAAGGGAAAATCACACCCTGGTAAAATGAGCAATCGCTCGTTATCTGTGGATGATCTGGCAAATATGCAAACACGTTTGAATCTGACTACTCGCCAGACTCATGGAATGGCATCTTTCCTGAGGACCGCTACTCAGAATAGAAAATTGATCGAACCCGGTTTGAAGACTAAGCTCATAGAAAAATCGCACAAACTAGACGACTTCTTTGGCCATGGTCAGTTCGAATTCATTGATATCAATGGGAAAGCTATCTCGACTGTGTCCAGAGTGGTAGTTCACTGCACCGATACGAAAGAATTCGTAAACTTTGTAGAAGCTCATAGAGGTTCCAAAAATTGTCACATAAAAAAGGGATTAGATGGCGGAGGTGGATCCTTCAAGATTTGCCTCTCAATTCAGTCAAATTCATGCTCAACAGATGTGACCGAATCGAAACGGCTGAAATTTAGTGATGGTGTGGTAGCAAAGTCTTTCAAGGACTCCGCTGTCAAAAAGATACTGTTGTTGGCAATAGCACCCAATGTTCAAGAAAACTATCACAATGTTTCATTACTGTTAGATGCATTAGACCTTGACGAACTCGGAGGGACGGTTGCCACCGATTTGAAATTGGCCAGTATCATCAGTGGGATAATGCCACAAAGCTGTACTTATCCATGTATTTGGTGTTATGCGAAGAAAGGCGAGCTCCACAAATGTTGTGAACTAAGGACTGTCCAGGGGAATTTGAGTCACTACATGAAATGGGTTGCAGCTGGATCTGTCAAGAGTGATGCAAAAAATTATATGAATTGCGTCAACAAACCGCTGTTTCCAAGTCAGCCTAACAGAACATTCCTGGAACTCATACCACCACCTCAATTGCATATCATGCTGGGCGTTGTGAATACTATATTCACTCATATGCACCGTGAGTTTGAATACGAATCTACAGTGTGGATCAAAAAGTGCAATGTTGAGCGAGAGGTGACACATGGCAGCCCAGCATTCAAGGGAAATTCCTGTAAGATTCTTTTGGATAATGTTGACTTGTTGCGATCTCAATCAAACCTTGGATTGGTGAAATACGTTCGAGCATTCTCGGATTTCAAGAATGTTGTGAGTTCATGTTTTGGACAGAATCTCAATCCGATCTACAAAGAATACATTGCGAAGTTTCGCCAAAGTTACATGGATTTGAAGCTTAGCGTCACCCCAAAAATTCATGCAGTTTTCTTCCACATTGAGCAATTCTGTGACATGAAGGAGAGGGGACTAGGATTCTACAGTGAGCAAGCAGTTGAATCAGTACACCATGATTTCAATATTTTCTGGGAGAATCATAAAGTTGCGAAGTCAAACGAAAACTACGAAAAGAAACTTCTTCGAGCGGTGTGCGCTTACAATAGCCTTCATGTATGAGATTCGATGACCCGCATACTTAAGACTTACCGATATAATTTCTCTGAAAGATTTGACGATCACGTTGAGAACGAATGTATGATTTGAATAAACAAGCCATTCTTGAATTCTTAAGAGTTATTTTTCGATTTCAATGGGTCCCCCGGGCCACCATGTATATCCTCAAAATAACGATGTTTATCAATTTACCATATTCCTAATATAATCTTTGATGAAACCCATCTCACGATACAAATCATGGTGGTTCTTTACGTGGAATTCACTGGGATGAGGATTTTAGTCACTGCTTGGAGATTTCCAGGAAAACTAAAAAGCTTATTCTGATGAGAAAATATGATCCAGGAATGACTATTGATGTTTGGATCACTAAATCCACAGCCAAGACTGATTTTTCAGAGATTTAAAAAGCAAAAGTTCCAAAAAAGTTCCAAAAATATTCCAATTGACATTCCTCAGAATCGGCCCGGCGAAAGATTTTCCTTTTTCAAGGAATGTAATGTCTAAATTACGTAGAAACGAAACCCAAAACTTCCAGGACCGAAGCTGAAAATTTCATTTAAAATCAGTTCAGGCACACCGTGTATGGGTGCTTGATGGGGGTTATGGTTTGCGTGTATCTTCCGTTCGTGGCTGCTGAATTTTTTTATTCAATTCTAAATCGTGGATAACGTAATCTCTTCCTCGAGATGCATTTTTTGGTGGCAATTAAGGCGTCACTAACTATAGGGACCCTAGCTGGCACATGTCATGACATTGGACAGAGCTGTTGTGGGTCTCGCGGGTCATTTACATTCTATATCAGGTGTTTGCAATAAAAAATGGACTTATACCGTTCTGGTCCCCAAATTTCTTCGATTTTTTTTCCGAACCGGAACGGTATAAGTCCATCATTTTTTTTGAAGTGGAATTATACCGTTCTGGATCGGGGAAAGTAAAGAAACTAGTCGACTTTCAGATCGTGAAATATTGAAAAATTGTCGATTTGAACCCTTTTGCTTTAAAAAACGTCGAAATACTGTGGACTTGAACCATTTTTTGTGTTAAAAAGTTGAAAAATTCTGGGGGCCAGAATGGTATAAGTCCATGCTTTTTTCTCAAAATGTCGACCGGGAGCTTTTATTCCTCGGTGTTGGTGAAGATATTTGCCAGTGTTCATGAATCATAATCGGTTTAGATCGACAAATCTCACCAAATATGTTACATTTGGAGTATTACGACCGTAATCGATTATATTTTTGAGATTGCAGCCCACGGGTGCGTATTGGAGGGTTTCAATCGAGAAGTATCCACCCATCCAGCCTGGGTCACACTCTCTAGTATTCGGGAAGTGGCAAAGTACGGAATTCTACTTGAAGAATCACAGACGGAGTACATAGTGAAAAGCTCAGAATCAAAATTCTTCTATTTTCAAAACATGGAGTTTGAACGAGTAATCAAACTCTATTCGACATAGCAAACTGAAACAACTAATACTGACAAACAGTATAATGCGATTCAAATTAAATGCAGGTTGCTCATTTCGAGGAGTATGATATTCTCGCAACAATATCGACCGCAATGAGATTTATTTGTAAATGGCAGATAATCGATCGGTGCTCGGCGAGTGACGATCTGGTCCTGTTACGGTCATCAGCGAGTGTCGTCGATCTGGACCTGTATCGGTCTTCGGCGAGTGTCGATGTGGCCCTGTAACAGTTACAAGCGAGTGTTTATTTGGTCCCGTATCGGTTCTGTACCGGTCCTCGGCGAGTGACGATCTGGTCCTGTATCGGTCATCGGCGAGTGTCGATCTGGTCCTGTATAGGTCCCTGGCTAGTGTCGATGTGGTCCTGTAACAGTTATCGGCGAGTATTCATTTGGTTCCGTATCGGTCCTGTACCGGTCCTCGGCGAGTGTCGATGTGGTCCAGTATAATAGCCATCGGCGAGTGTCGATGTCCCGTATCGGTCCTGTATCGATCCTCGGTGAGTGTCGACGTGGTCCCGTTACGGTCATCGGCGAGTGTCAATTCAGTCCCGTATCGGTGCTCGGCGAGTGACGATCTGGTCCTGTTACGGTCATCGGCGAGTGTCGTCGATCTGGACCTGTATCGGTCCTCGGCGAGTGTCGATGTGGTCCTGTAACAGTTATCAGCGAGTGTCCATTTGGTCCCGTAACAGTCCTGTACCGGTCCTCGGCGAATGTCGATGTGGTCCCGTAGCAGTCATCGGCAAGTGTCTATTTGGTCCCGTCACAGTCATCGGCGAGTGTCAATTTGGTCCCGTATCGGTGCTCGGCGAGCATCGATCTGGTCCCGTATCGGTCCTCGGAGAGTGTCGATCTAGTCCAGTATCGGTCCTCTTCCGGTCCTCGGCGAGTGTCAATTTAGTCCCGTATCGGTGCTCGGCGAGTGACGATGTTGTCCTGTTACAGTCATCGGCGTGTGTCGATCTGCCCTGCTGCAAAAGATCGATTGGGATGGATTGAAAACCAATCGAATCCTATCGGGATGAATACATTTCAATCGGTTCTATCATTCAACCGGCGAGAGCAGTATTGGAATTCAATGCAGATCAATCGAACAAAGACCCAATCAAGCTGAATCCTGAATTGTAGAATTGGGATAACGACTGCCAATAGAATTCTATACTGTTGATGAGGATTGATGTAAGCGAATATAATCCAATACTAGTATTCAGCATAGAATCGGACACGGAAGGATGGATGGAAGATCTTTGCTGGTTCAATATGTTTTAATGAACCGATTCAGTATTGGAATCAATCTAATTGAATAATGGATCTCGTCTCCCACTGCTCTATCGAGATCAATGCTTCAGAAAGTGATTCGATTTGCGAAACGATACTAATTGTCTATCCTAACCAATCCCAAACGACAGGATTGGTTTTCACCTTTTGAACACTATTATTTCAACATTCCTCAATCGAACTGAATAATTCTGTGCAGTACTGGGTGTATAATAACCTTGCTCTTTCCTATCCGTTTCAATCATGAATGGACAGATTCGAGTCGAATTATGCCTGGATCAATTCCAATCATCCCCCTATCACCTATTGCGTGATTGACAAATCGAGCTGAGTACTACAAAATCGGATTGAAATCGTGGATGCATGGTTATTCTATCCTTCCCAATACTCATAATCAGTATTGAACTCCGCTAGATTTCATATATTTCGATCGAATCCAATACTGCTCAGCAGGATTAGAATGGCCTGAAGATGAGTTTTGCTATCGGTCTGAATCCTGCCAAGCAGCATTGAATTGACTGAGTCAATCGATTCCAATGATAACCCAATTACTCACTGCGTGATTGACCAATCGAGCTGAATACTACAAGATCGGATTGAAATCGTGGATGCATGGTTATTCTATCCTTCCCAATACTCACAATCAGTATTGAACTTCGCTGGATTTCATATATTTCAATAGAATCCAATACTGCTCAGCAGGATTGGGATGGCCTGAAGATGAGTTTTGCTATCGGTCTGAATCCTGCCAAGCAGCATTGAATTGACTGAGTCAATCGATTCCAATGATAACCCAATTACTCACTGCGTGATTGACCAATCGAGCTAAATACTACAAAATCGGATTGGAATCGTGGATGCATGGTTATTCTATCCTTCCCAATACTCACAATCAGTATTGAACTCCGCTAGATTTCATATATTTCAATCGAATTCAATACTGCTCAGCAGGATTGGAACGATCTCGAGATGAGTTTTGCTATCGGTCTGAATCCTGCCAAGCAGCATTGAATTGACTGAGTCAATCGATTCCAATGATAACCCAATTACTCACTGCGTGATTGACCAATCGAGCTCAATACTACAAAATCGGATTGAAATCGTGGATGCATGGTTATTCTATCCTTCCCAATACTCACAATCAGTATTCAACTCCGCTAGATTTCATATATTTCAATCGAATTGAATACTGCTCAGCAGGATTGGTACGGCCTGCGGATGAGTCTCGCTATCGGTCTGAATCCTGCCGGGCAGCATTGAGTGGACTTTGTCAATCGATTTCAATGATGACTCGATCACTCACTGCGTGATTGACCAATCGAGCTGAATACTACAAAATCGGATTGGAATCGTGGATGCATGGTTATTCTATCCTTCCCAATACCTACAATCAGTATTGAACTGCGCTGGATTTCATATATCTCAATCGAATTCAATACTGCTCAGCAGGATTGGAACGGTCTCGAGATGAGTTTTGCTATCGATCTGAATCATGCCAGGCAGCATTGAGTGGACTGCGTCAATCGATTTCAATGATGACCCAATTATTCACTGCGTGATTGACCAATCGAGCTGAATACTACAAAATCGGATTGGAATCGTGGATGCATGGTTATTCTATCCTTCCCAATACCTACAATCAGTATTGAACTGCGCTGGATTTCATATATTTCAATCGAATTCAATACTGCTCAGCAGGATTGGAACGATCTCGAGATGAGTTTTGCTATCGGTCTGAATCCTGCCAGGCAGCATTGGATTGACTGAGTCAATCGATTCCAATGATAACCCAATTACTCACGGCGTGATTGACAAATCGAGCTGAGTACTACAAAATCGGATTGAAATCGTGGATGCATGGTTATTCTATCCTTCCCAATACTCACAATCAGTATTGAACTCCGCCAGATTCCGTATATTCCAATCGAATCCAATACTGCTCAGCAGGATTGGAACGATCTCGAGATGAGTTTTGGTATCGGTCTGAATCCTGCCAGGCAGCATTGGATTGACTGAGTCAATCGATTCCAATGATGACCCAATCACTCTTTGCGTCATTGATCAATCGAGATGAATACTACAGAATCCAGTTGAAATCGTGGGTGCATGGTTATTCTATTTCTCTCAATACTCACAATCAGTATTGAACTCCTCTAGATTTCATACATCTCAATCGAATTCAATACTGCTGAGCAGGATTGGAACGGCCTGAAGATGAGTTTTGCTCTCGGTCTGAATCCTGCCAGGCAGCAACGAGTCGACTGCGTCAATCGATTTCAATGATGACCCAATTACTCACTGCGTGATTGACCAATCGAGCTGAATACTACAAAATCGGATTGAAATCGTGGATGCATGGTTATTCTATCCTTCCCAATACTCACAATCAGTATTGAACTTCGCTGGATTTCATGTATTTCAGTCGAATCCAATACTGCTCAGCAGGATTGGAATGGCCTGAAGATGAGTTTTGCTATCGGTCTGAATCCTGCCAAGCAGCATTGAATTGACTGAGTCAATCGATTCCAATGATCACCCAATTACTTACTGCGTGATTGACCAATCGAGCTGAATACTACAAAATCGGATTGATATCGTGGATGCATGGTTATTCTATCCTTCCCAATACTCACAATCAGTATTGAACTCCGCTAGATTTCATATATTTCAATCGAATTCAATACTGCTCAGCAGGATTGGAACGGTCTCGAGATGAGTTTCGCTATCGGTCTGAATCCTGCCAGGCAGCATTGAGTCGACTGCGTCAATCGATTTCAATGATGACCCAATCACTCTTTGCGTCATTGATCAATCGAGATGAATACTACAGAATCCAGTTGAAATGGTGGGTGCATGGTTATTCTATTTCTCTCAATACTCACAATCAGTATTGAACTCCTCTAGATTTCATACATCTCAATCGAATTCAATACTGCTGAGCAGGATTGGTACGCTCTGAGGATGAGTTTCGCTATCGGTCTGAATCCTGCCGGGCAGCATTGAGTCGACTGCATCAATCTATTCCAATGATGACCCAATCACTCTTTGCGTCATTGACTAATATCGAGATGAATACTACAGAATCGAATGGAAATCGTGGGTACATGGTTATTCTATCCTTCTCAATACTCACAATCAGTATTGAACTCCTCTAGGTTTCATATATATCAATCGATTTCAATACTGCTGGGCAGAATTGGAACAGCCTGAAGATGAGTTTTGCTATTGGTCAGGTGAACGGGTTATAAGGTCTGCAATGCTGAGAATCAGTATTGAAATCGATTGAGGCGGATTGAGATCTCGATGTTTGCAATACTGGAAGACGGTACTGGAATCGATCGGGGCAGATAGGATTTCAAGTCCTCAATACTAACAATCATCATTCAGGTATATTGACGTAGATAGAATATACGGTATCCAATGTTAGAGGTCAGTATTTGGATCTATTGAGGCAGATAGGACTTCCCATTCCCAATCTGATACACAGCATTCGAATTAATTCAAGTAGATATGATATAAGGTCTGCAATGCTGAACATCAGTATTGAGATCGATCGAAGCGTAATGCGCTCCCGATATTCCCAATACTGAAATACAGAACTGGAATCGATTAGGGCAGATAGGATTCCAAGTCCTCAATACTGATATTCCGCATTCAATTCGATTCAGGTAAATATGATATGAGGTCTGCAATGCTGAAAGTCGGGATTGAGATCGATTCAAGCGGATTAAGATCTCAGTGTTTCCAATACTTGAAAATGGTATTGGAATGAGTTGGAGCAGATAGGATCTCAATTCTGCAATACTGATTTTCAACATTAAAATCGATACAAGTAGATAGGATATAATGAGGTCACTTATGCTTACATTTAGTATTGAGATCGATTGAAGTGGACTGAGATAGCAATCTGCCCAATACTGAGAGACAGTACTCAAATCGATTCAGATTATTGGGATATAAAGGCTCCAATACTTACAGTCAGTATTGAGATCAATTAAATTGGGTTAAGATCTCGATATTCCCAATACTGGAAAACAGTACTCAAATCGATTGGGACAGCTAGGATTTCAAGTCCTTAATACTGATATCCAGCATTTAAATCGATTCAAGTAGACAGGATATAAGATCTGCAATGCTGAAAATCAGTATTGAGATCGATTGAAGCGGATTGAGAACCCGATGTTTCCACTACTGAAATACAGTACTGAAATCGATTCGGGCAGGTAGGATTTTAAGTCCTCAATACTGATATCCAGCATTCAAATCGATTCAAGTAGATAGGATATAAGATCTGCAATGCTGAAAATCAGTATTGAGATCGATTCAAGCGGATTGAGAACCCGATGTTTCCAATACTGAAATACAGTACTGAAATCGATTGGGGCAGATAGGATTTCGAGTCCTCAATACTGATATCTAGCATTCAATCCGATTCAGGTAAATATCATATGAGGTCTGCAATGTTGAAAATCAGTATTGAAATCGATTGAAGCGGATTGAGAACCCGATGTTTCCAATACTGAAAGACAGTTCTGGAATCGATTGGGGGAGTTAGGATTTCAAGTCCTCAATACTGAGATCCAGCATCCAAATCGATTCAAGTAGATAGGATATAAGGTTTCTAATGCTTACTTCCAGTATTGAGATCGATTGAAGTGGATTGAGATAGCGATCTACCCAATACTGAGAGACAGTACTCAAATCGATTCAGGTTATTAGAATATAAAGGCTAGAATACTCACAGTCAGTATTGAGATCGATTGAAGTGGGTTGAGATCTCGAAGTTCCCAATACTCGAAAACAGTACTGGATTCGACTGGGCAGATAGGATTTCAAGTCCCCAATACTGATATTTAGCATTCAATTCGATTCAGGTAAAAATCATATAAGGTCTGCAATGCTGAACATCAGTATTGAGATCGATTGGGGCGTACTGAGAACCCGATGTTTCCAATACTGAATTACAGTACTGGAATCGACTGGGGCAGATAGGATGGCAAGTCCTGAATACTGATATCTAGCACTGATATCCAGCATTCATTCCGATTCAGGTAGATAGGATATGAGGTTTCTGATGCTTACTTTCAGTATTCAGATCGATTGAAGTGGATTGAGATCCCGATATTCCCAATACTGAAATACAGTACTGAAATCGATTCGGGCAGGTAGGATTTTAAGTCCTCAATACTGATATCCAGCATTCAAATCGATTCAAGTAGATAGGATATAAGATCTGCAATGCTGTAAATCAGTATTGAGATTGATTCAAGCGGATTGAGAACCCGATGTTTCCAATCCTGAAATACAGTACTGAAATCGATTGGGGCAGATAGGATTTCGAGTCCTCAATACTGATATCTAGCATTCAATCCGATTCAGGTAAATATCATATGAGGTCTGCAATGTTGAAAATCAGTATTGAAATCGATTGAAGCGGATTGAGAACCCGATGTTTCCAATACTGAAAAACAGTTCTGGAATCGATTGGGGCAGTTAGGATTTCAAGTCCTCAATACTGAAATCCAGCATCCAAATCGATTCAAGTAGATAGGATATGAGGTTTCTAATGCTTACTTCCAGTATTGAGATCGATTGAAGTGGATTGAGATAGCGATCTACCCAATACTGAGAGACAGTACTCAAATCGATTCAGGTTATTAGAATATAAGGGCTAGAATACTCACAGTCAGTATCGAGATCGATTGAAGTGGGTTGAGATCTCGAAGTTCCCAATACTCGAAAACAGTACTGGATTCGACTGGGCAGATAGGATTTCAAGTCCCCAATACTGATATTCAGCATTCAAATCGATTCAGGACGATAAATAAACTCGTCAATGCTCATAGTCAGTATTGGAACCGATAGACGTAGTGTGAGTTATTGAACTTCCCATTCCTGAAAGTTAGTATTGGAATCGATTGAGGCCGATAGAATTCGAGTGGCTGACGCTAGGCGGCGTTTCGGTGACCATCTCAGTTAGCATCCAAATATCATGGGATTGCTTTCTCGCAAGCGACGAACCATCTCTCCTGTTCCTATATAAGACTGATGAGTGACAGAACCTCCAAATAGCGTTTAGTTATGTAATGCGATGATATGTTAATGCGATCATGATTAAAATAAGTATTGAATTGTATTGAAACCTTACCTGTAATGTGAGTGATGTATATGTGAGACGTTGATTTGTAATAATGACTGAAAGTCAGTATTGAGGTCGATTGAGGCCGATTGAGTTCTCGATGTTCCCAATACTGAAAATCAGTATTGGAATCGATTGAGGCGGATAGGATTTCGGATATCCAATACTGATTTCCAGCATTCAAATCGATTCAGATGAATAGGATATGAGGTGTCCAATGATTCTATTCAGTATTGAGTTCGATTGAGGTTCCAATACAGAATAACAGTATTGGAATCGATTGAGGCGGATAGGATTTCGGATATCCAATACTGATTTCCAGCATTCAAATCGATTCAGATGAATAGGATATGAGGTGTCCAATGATTCTATTCAGTATTGAGTTCGATTGAGGTTCCAATACAGAATAACAGTATTGGAATCGATTGAGGCGGATAGGATTTCGGATATCCAATACTGATTTCCAGCATTCAAATCGATTCAGATGAATAGGATATAAGGTGTCCAATGATTCTAGTCAGTATTGAGTTCGATTGAGGTTCCAATGCAGAATAACAGTATTGGAATCGATTGAGGCGGATTGGATTTCGGATATCCAATACTGATTTCCAGCATTCAAATCGATTCAGATGAATAGGATATAAGGTGTCCAATGATTCTAGTCAGTATTGAGTTCGATTGAGGTTCCAATGCAGAATAACAGTATTGGAATCGATTGAGGCGGATAGGATTTCGGATATCCAATACTGATTTCCAGCATTCAAATCGATTCAGATGAATAGGATATGAGGTGTCCAATGATTCTATTCAGTATTGAGTTCGATTGAGGTTCCAATACAGAATAACAGTATTGAAATCGATTGAGGCGGATTGGATTTCGGATATCCAATACTGATTTCCAGCATTCAAATCGATTCAGATGAATAGGATATAAGGTGTCCAATGATTCTAGTCAGTATTGAGTTCGATTGAGGTTCCAATGCAGAATAACAGTATTGGAATCGGTTGAGGCGGATAGGATTTCGGATATCCAATACTGATGTCCAGCATTCAAATCGATTCAGATGAATAGGATATAAGGTCTCCAATGATTCTAGTCAGTATTGAGGTCGATTGGCAATCTCTCTCTCAATGCGTATAGTCGGCATTGGTAAAGATTGGTCAACACTGTTTGAATCCCGATCAACATCATTGATCGCGATTGAACTCCAATCTTCTCCAATCCTGAAAATCATGTTTCAAATTCATCATAAGTTTCTAGATTCAGATCGATTGAGTGTTTTTCTATCAAATCCAATCGAACTTTTGCAGCAGGGTGGTCCTGTATCGGTCCCTGGCTAGTGTCGATGTGGTCCTGTAACAGTTATCGACGAGTGTCCAGATCGCCGATAACTGTTACAAGACTCTTCAAATTATGTGTAGAATGATGAATTACCCCATCACTTGAGGGCTACCTTTTTTGATACACTAAGAGGAGCTATAGATGTGAGCAAGGTAAATTCAGTTTTTCACGTCATAATGTAATGCATTGCAACGGTTCAAAATCTTCACAAAATTCTAAAAATTCAGATTATTCTTATGAAGTCTAATTTGTTAGATTCAATTATGTTTCTATCTGAATGATGTCTTCTTTTGTTAAAAGTTAAGTTACTATGAAATAACAAAACAATAATCAGTTGTTCTGTTTGATTGGCTTTTATTGATTTTTTTTATAAAATTGAACAATCAATTTTTCAAATTGAGCCATGAGGGTCAAGGTCCTGAAAAAAGGAAAAGGAATCTATTAGTTCAAGAAAAAGATAACAAATAGTTGAGTTCAATCATGGAAATTAATTAAGAATATTTAATTGGCAAAATACCTTGGCTATGTGGAATATTGACTCACACAGATTTTAGAATAATTTGATGTCCCTCGACGAAGGCCAAATTTTGTTTTATATAAAAATACTCCTTATCTCATCTCAGTTTATCAGCTAACTGGTCCATTGGCCAAGAGTCACCAGTTTCGTTTCCAAGTCCTGTAAAAATCAAAAGAATTAGGACTCTTATTTTCATTTCAGTCTTTGCCACAAAATTGGCAAAGACCATAATCTGTAAAATAGGGTGAATTACGTTATATTTTCCTAAAAGGGGAAATCATTCTCATTAGTATCATTAACCATTAAACTCAAGTGATATTAGTTAAAGAAAAAGTCTTACCTTGTATTCTGAAGTTGGTTGCCCCACGACGGATTCTCTGGGTACACCCCTGGAGGTGGTCTCCACATCTGGCCTTGCCCCACTGGTGTTCCTTGAGTATCCAGGTAGACCTAGAAAAAGCACAAAATTAATTAGAATCATTTTGGTATATTATTTCATTCATGTTGATCAAATCCAAAAGAGACTTTCTTATGAAACCGAAACCCAGACCACTCCAACTAGAGGTTCCCCATAGTGAATATGAGCAATTCAAAATGAAATATCACTAAATAGGTATAAAAGAGGCCTTACATCATTGCTGGAGACAGGTAAAAATAGTGGAGTTCATTACCCTACCTCTGAACACCACCAGACTAAGTTCGTGGTATTACCCAGCCTCCGTTTCTTAGTTTCCGCAGTACCTGCAACAAGAAAAATATTAGATATAATTAAGCTAGCTACATGTGGGTTAGTTCATTAAAAAGATTGGATATTTTATAGTCATTTAAGTACAAAAAGTTACACACCCAGTCCCAAATTAATGGGACTGATCAAAAAATTAATCTTTGTTTACATGCAGCCCATGCTAATGCATGGTAAAACAGTGTCCTGTTGCAACACAGAATACTTTGTGAGTATGACTTCCCCAGTTTTCCCAGGGTACTTATGTTGAAGAAAAAGGCCTAGCGCAGGTGCTACGGCCAATAATTGTTAATTAAATATATCAATAAAAAATTACTCACGATATAAACACCCCGGTTTTGCTGGCTCGAGTAGACGCTGATTGTCTCGCTCACAGCTCACGCCCCGTTGCGTGTCACGCCTCGGCGACGATGCTGCAGGTTCCTAATGATCCACAGCACACAATTACACACCCGGAACACTAGAACACCACTCCACGACGTAGCGCGAGCACCAGGAAGCCGTGTAAACAACCTGTTGCAAGGGGCTGGCGGCGGCCATTTTGAGTGCCGGTATAGCATGCTTGGCTGCTATTTCAGCGTGCGCAGATGCGCGCCCGTTTGAAAATTACATGCTACAGTACTTGTATCAGATTTTATTTTAATAATTAGTGTAATTAATTATAATAACTTGTAAATATGTAAATTTTTATCCCGTATTCCAACTACGATATGAGGGGAAATCACTATTTTTAGTAATTTTACCCCACCACTCGATAGTTGGAAATTTGAAAATTCGAAGCTTTTCTTTGACCTCGACGCTGATTGGTCGAGCTTACCAGGAGTGGGGGGAGAGAAGCTTAATTCGCGGAAACCGAGCTTATGTGCTTGGGAAAGCTGCAGCGGAGCGGCATTCTTGTCGATTTCATCCAAGGATCAACACCTGGAAGCTCTCCAGGGTCCGACTCTCAAGTCGAAGAAAATGGACTCATCCATTTTTGAAGTTTGATGGCTCGACTCACCGTGCTCTTCGCAATCGGCGTTCCTGAGCTGCAGCCCTGATGGTGCCCTACGTAACAAGAGCATCGCCAAGAAGTCGACGTAAGTAGAGTGCCAACTTGTCAAGTGCTATATGATAAAATGCATTTCCTTTCTTGGGTTACCCTATCCCTGTCACTTTTAGTGATCAGAGGAGGCCGCGACGAAAGAAAGCACGCCGATGCCTGGAGCTAGGTGCGCCGGTAAATCGTAGCATTCGGGTGCCCAATACCTCATCCTTTTTTCCTACCTTGATCAAACTATCACGTTTCTCCGAGATCTTTGATCGACGAGAAAGACAATTGTTTTCGAGTCATGGCCCTAGCGGTAATGTGATTAGAAATGCCTGTGATTGATCCTCTCATCCTATTGTGTTAGCGGTGAAAATATTCCCGAATAGACTTTCGGAGGAGACGCTTGACTCGTGTACTGATGGCGATTTCATCGTAATGTCATGTACGTAGAGCCCTGCTACCGCATCACTTGAGGATTATCCCAAATTTTATTTTTTATAAAATCGAGTGCGCATGCACCCCCGCGCGCGCAAGTAAATTTCTGTGTGTGCGGCGCGCGGATTTCTCTATATCTAATACATGCCTCGTTATAGTAGTTTTCTAAGAATCGGAATCGCTGCGCCCGTGGGGAAGTTTTGTGTGATATATACGTATAAACAATTTTCTTACAGGCGGATGAATTCTCTACCGCGTCGCGTCAACCCTTTTCGGTTTGAAGGTCGACCGTGCGATTTTTTTTCCGCTATTTTGAAATTGTTATTGCTAATATTTATTTGACGATTTCGGGCGTCTTATATTCTTTTGAAGTGACGTTCGTTTTTCAGATAAGAGTTAAATTCTTTGAGTTAATGGTCGTTGTTTTTCTCCGTTCGGTTACAAGTATTGATTTATCAATAAAAATTCTAGTAATGGTTTTTCGTAATATAATAGTTTGAGTATTGTAAAATCAGTGTTTTTCTCTTCATATATCATCCAGTGAATTCATTCACGGTCAAAATAAATGCTCGACCACATGTCTAAAAATATACTAATTTGAGTGATGAATTTCTAAATAAAAAATAATTGAATGCAATTCGCATTCTTGCTTGTTATTATTTCTTGACCCACCCAAATGCGTATCCCCAATGAGAGTCGAAAACCACACATAATATGATATCATTATATCATCGCCCCCGAAGAAGAAAAACACTTTCTGGATTACCGGTGAAGAGTAACACCTTCTGGATGCATTCATGAAAAGAAACACCATCCGTATTCCAGGACGAAGATTAACACGTATTTTTAACCAGCGACGAAAAATAACGCTCGGCTGTTGCTTCCGACGAATAGTAACACCCGCTCGTAACTACCGGCGAAGATGAACACGTTGCCCGTAGTAGCGACGAAAAGTAATATTTGCCGAGAGCCCGGACGAAAAAGAACACCTGCCGTATGCCCTGACGAAGAAAAACACCTGCCGTATGCCCCGACGAAGAAAAACACCTGCCGTATGCTCCGACGAAAAAAAAAAACACCTGCTGCATGTCCGGACAAAAAAAAACACCTGCTGTATGCCCCGACGAAAAAAAAACACCTCGCGTAAGCGTGGACGGAAAAAAAACACCTCCCGTAAGTCCCGACGAAAAAAAAACACCTCCCGTGAGCTCCGACGAAGAAAAACACCTGGTGGTAATAACCGGACTTATCTCTGAAAAAAATGTTAATTCCAATGTTATCTGTCAGATAATATACTTTTTCTCATCCATCAATACTGTAGACGAAAGTACATTGTTCAATTTTTGGGAGAGGCTGGAGATCTCCATTTATTTCATTTATGCTAGGAAAAGCATTCAGTAAGGATGATTCTCATTATGAGTCGGATATTCAATCAGACTGACAAACTGAGAATTCGTGTCACGGACTATAAGCTCGGAATGAGGCACCAGATCTCGATCCAAAGTGGTGAAAACACAACATCTGCAGTGCTTGTCTCAGAATCGTCAGTCGACTGCGTATCCGGCGGAATCGATTCTGTTTAGCTCATTTTCTGGTGATACCAGTCTCTATACTACTAAGAAGAAAAACATCGAATTCTTTTTTGAGCCTTTCAAACCAATCTTGGAGCAGAGGTCATTTTGTCCGTGACCTTCACATCTCGGAATCTTTCACATGCTCATACATCGGAAAAGTTTTGCGGGACCCTTCTTACTGGCTGCATATGGCAGATGAACTGAAACTTCACCTTCGAAACGATTATTACCTTAGATCGCAGTGCATGAATGTGATATCAGCAATTTCTCTTTCTGAACACCTTGACTTCTCAACGGAACTGTTTATAGAAGTCCAAATACCTGCAGGCGCAAACTTGATAAATACTTGATATTCGGTAGTAACAATGAATCTGCGAAAAATGAACAAAGCAAAACTTTGAAGGTAAGAAAACGATGACAATTGAAGTTTTCTCCCGCGAACATAATATGTTACATTAAAACATACTTTCGAGGAAAATGTTGAGAATAGGATTCCTAGAAAATCAGTTCTTCATGTATTCGACATTTCCCTCCACAGAAAGCATCTATAAATTGAAAACTTCATTCAAAAGCAATATCGCCATAGACATTTTAAATCACGCAATTATCCTGCCAGTACTTGTAACTAAGATCGAAGCATACGCACCGTACCGAGAAACCCCTTTCCTTGTTAGAAATACTTATTGTAAGTCCAAAACGATACACGATTGCACGTTTGCAGGGAATCATAGAATCTTACAGGTAAGAAAAGCCATCTTATTGTCTACCTTTGAACTGATTTGGAACCAAGAGAAGAATCTGAGATATGATTTTGTGTGAGCGACACGTGAAGCTCTCCCATATATAGACTAGACCGTGACACGGCCTTTTATCGAAGATTAACAATTTTGGAGTGTAATAACAAATCTAGACGAGAACGAAACCAAATAACTTCTGAGACCTCCTAAATTCGATCTCGAGTTCAGCAATTCGATTGACAAAGTATACCGTGAACTGAACGTCCTTCGATAGGAAAAAATTAAGAAGAGGAAATGAGAAAGAAGATACAGCTGCCTCACACTATGCAATAATCGCGGGGGTGTTTCAAGTGGAAAAAAAAATTACGATGGACTAGAATTATCGTGTAGATTTCCAGGAGAGAGAGAGAGAATAGTTTTGATGAATGTGAGCAGTAAGAATCATGCAATGGGTGATATTTACGAGACGTTCTTGGCTTGGGGCAGAGGTGATGATGCCCTCTGCTGGTGCAACGCCCAGACATAATTTTTCCTTCATATATAAGTTGAAGCGCCTCCTAACAGTATAAAAAACCCCCAGATGTTTTCTTTGCCGAACGATAATGAGAGGTGTTTTTCTTCGTCCGGGCATACAGTAGGTGTTTTTTTTCGTCGGGGCATACAGCAGGTGTTTTTTTTCGTCGGGGCATACAGCAGGTGTTTTTCTTCGTCCGGGCATACAGTGGGTGTAATTGTTCGTCGGGGCATACAGCAGGTGTTTTTCTTCGTCGGGGCATACAGCAGGTATTTTTGTTCGTCGGGGCATACAGCAGGTGTTTTTTTCCGTCGGGGCATACAGCAAGTGTTTTTCTTCGTCGGGGCATACAGCAGGTGTTTTTCTTCGTCGGGGCATACGGCAGGTGTTTTTTTCCGTCCGGGCATACGGCAGGTGTTCTTTTTCCGTCGGGGCATACAGCAAGTGTTTTTCTTCGTCGGGGCATACAGCAGGTGTTTTTCTTCGTCGGGGCATACGGCAGGTGTTTTTTTCCGTCCGGGCATACGGCAGGTGTTCTTTTTCGTCCGGGCTTACGAGAGGTGTTTTTCTTCGTCCGGGTATCCGGCAAACGTTACTTTTCGACGGCGATCACGACCAAGTGTTATTTTTCGAGGCGGGTACGAGAGAAGTGCTACTCTTCGACGCTTGATACATATCGTGTTACTTTTCGTCGGTGACTAACACGCAAGTGTTAGTCTTCGTCGCGTAATAGTATGCAAGTGTTTTTTTTCTTCGGGGGCGACGATATGATAATGAATTTTCTCTTAAAAAGTGAGAGTACTTTGCTCACCTTGTTGTTTTTTATGAATTCATTGAATCTCTTCATTTCATAATTGTCTCTCAAATTATTTCACCGTAGAATATTCTTACAATCAAAAGTGTTATAAATTAATGAGTCAAATAAAAATCTTTCGATTGCTTGATATGAATATAAAATTCTTGACACAATATTGATAGAATTTGGAAGAATTCTGAGTTCAATGGCAAGGTAAGTCACGTCAAGCTGACGTACAGTTAATTTTGAATAAATTATAACAATTTTAGAAAAATAAAATCTAAGCAAGGAAAATTGCATCCTTGCAGCATAACTGCACAATCAAATTGAATCACAGATCAAGGTTTGAGGTTCACTGTTTTCTGATCAATTGATTAAAACTGTTGAGATGCTGAACTCAATAAGACACTAATTTAAGCTGGATATGCTTGGATATGCTGTATTGTGATCCAATGCGCCGCTACATGTATGGCCCGCGAGACCCGCAACAGCTGTGTCCAATGTCGTGACATGTGCCAACTAGGGTCCTTATAGTCAGTGACGCATCAATTGCCTACAAAAAATGCATCTCGAGGAAGAGATTACGTTATCTACGATTTAGAATTAAATAAGAAAATTCAGGAGCCACGAACGGAAGATACACGCAAACCATAACCCCCATCAAGTACGCATAGCGTCTCGCGTCTCACGTCTCAGGCTGCTTTTTTGCTCGATTGCAAATCGTAAATGCGCCTTTCCGGGTTTACCTATAGTTTTAAATGACCGTGTATCACTTAATAACAATAAATCGCACGGCAGAGATTACTCATGTACTACACTCGAATTCACTGCCCCTACTCGTTCCTGGTCATTTAAAATAAACTCACACATTGCACTCACGTGGCACACTAGCAGCAAACCAGCAGACGCGCGGAAACACGAAATGTCAACACTGGCGTTACAAGCGTTACAAAAAGCGTTACAAAACCCACATAAAGTTTTTTCGTTGATTAACTGACATTAGACAATGCAGATATCAAAGTCGGAAACAACCATTTCCGACTCAAAATTTCGCGATCTTCCTGATGGTGTGCTTGGAATTTTGCTCCGATCGATATTCGCCGAGATAGCAAAAACATGCTTGTGAAAATTCATTCACAGTTCCGCAACGAAAAGAGATATCGTAATTTCGACCACGCCAATCGCTTCGCAAGGAATTTCCACGTTAGAAATGTGCTTGCCGCACGGATTTCAAACGATTTCCAACATTTCCCAAACCAAAATCGGAAGCAAACAAAATCCGCCAACTTATGTTTGTCACTTGGTATAAGCCGTTATGTGCAAGCTCCTTGACTCAAGAAAAGTTCTCATTAGTATCAAATGAAGAATCCCGATCATGAAAAAATTGACCTCATGGAAAAATCTATCGTGGAATTCCATGACAATAGATTGACGACGTTCAAGATATTCAAATACTCGTGCTGCAGAAACTCAGAGTTCAATACTAACCTGGTAGAAGTTGTGAGCATTTTTTGACCAAAAACTTTCCAAGTCTAACCTAATTACATTGTCAGTATTATTACAATAATTAAGCCGCGGGCAAAATCCCGTCCGTCCGGATCCCCCCGAGCAGGGCTGCCAACGTAAAATCGTAAGCAGGGTTGCCAACTTGACGGAAAAAAATATGAGTTGGTATTGTGAGAGCGACAATAGACCTTATGTGTCGCGAGTGTCTAAGTACTTATTATCTAAGATCATCTAAGATCATCTGAGATCATCTAAGATTATCTAAGATCATCTAAGATCATCTAAGATCATCTATGATCATCTTGAAGTTATCTTTTGATTATCTTTTTATCTTATTGTTATCTTTTGATCATCTTTTTATCTTTTGGTCTTCTTATGATTATTCTTGAGTTATTGAGTCGTCTTTTGATTATTTCTACTTTGCTTTTTCGGTAGTTTTTACTTTTTCGAGTGATTTTTTTATACATTTTCATTTTTTTGGTGTATTAAATTGGAGTAATTGTTTTTTTATGTAATGTGCAATTTTTTAGAGATGGTATTACTCAATCGTTGTTTAATTTACATGAATTTTCTGAAACACTTGAGTGATTCACCTTGAAAAAAGTTGATTATTGATTATTTTTTCAACTATGCATTGGGTACTCTTTAGGAGATTTGATAATCATTCAGAAAGATTTCATTAATGAATTTGAATGAATAGAATTCTATTGTTGCAATATGGAAATTGTTAGATTGTTTGTTATATTGATTTGAGTGTCTTATCATGTTGTGTGTGGAGTGTTGATGAATTAGTTTTGGATTTTTCGCTTCGGTCGCTCCCAGCGGAGTTAATATAACTCTTGAGCCATGGCCTAGGCGAGATACCGCAACGTTATCATCAATGTAAAGTTAGTGTTTCGATAGTGCTATGTGTGATCAGTTGATTGCATTAAAGCCTATATATGTGATGAGTGTGGTGTTGATGAGTTTGTATTGGATTTTTCGCTTCGGTCGCTCTCAGCGGAGTTAATCACTCTTGAGCCATGGCCTAGGCGAGTCACCGCAACGTTCTCATCAGTGTGAATTGAAGTGTTTTAATTATGATTGATGTGATTTTTTGTTTGTTCTGAATCATCAATGGTGTTGTATGAGGAACTGTTAGTGTTCTTTAGTGTAAAATCCATTTTGCAACAATAGTTATTAAAAAGTTTATCTTTATCTCTCATTCCATTCTGGTGAGTGTATTGAAAAAAAAGGAAAACCTTGATCTCCGATGACGATTTTAATTGATTGCAAAATCTTCTAAAAGTTATTATCAGGAGAATCTTTTTCCTATTTTGTTCAATTATTGCTCGATGGATAATGCAGTCAGAGTATGTGCGTTCGTAGCCCAGAATTTCACGATTCCAAGAGAATGTACAAATCTATGGATGAGTCATTTACTAACAGGGGACCTTCAAGGGTTCTGTGTAGAATGACTCAGATATGTAGGGATTCAATTGGGCGGAAATTCTTTGATGGGATCCGTCAGTCAGCTAATAAGAACACCGAATCCTTGACATTACCTCAGCACTTCTGTGAGGCACCCTACCGCAGACGATAGTCAAGTATTGGATTCTTCGTATGTTGGAGTCACGTCGATTTATTATTGGCAAAAATTCTAAAGTTGAATTTACTCATTCTTGAAATTTCTGTCCTATCGTCGTGGTCGTGATTTTAAATTATTTATGATTTCGCAATCAATTAAAATCGTCGGAATTGAAATGTAATTGATTTGAATGATGTCGAACCACAATTTGGAAAGAAATTATATCGTTGTTTTTAAGTCATTTTAAAATGTTGTAAAACTTATTCTAATCAAACCTATGAAATGAAAGGAGACGAGAGGGGAGAGACGGGCAATTGTCCCGTCTCTGTTCAATTTTATTAAGTCATCCAGTATACATATCCTTATTTTACAATTTTTAGTAAATTTTACAATTTCATAGAAACAGTATAGAAATAGATCATCAGAATAATCACGTCGATTTAATTATGAGGGAAATTCTATATATTAAGAAATACTCATCCTTGAAATATCTGTCCTATCGCCATGGTCTTGATTTTGAATCAATTTTAATTCTATCATGAATTTAAATTTTCGAAATTGAGAAGTGAATGAATTGATTTTGTTGAATCTCAGAAAAGTCTTGAAGTCATATGTTTCAAATCATTGTAAAATTAGTTTGAAGCTTATTCTAATTAAACCTATGAAATAAAAGGAGACGAGAGGGGAGAGACGGGTAAATGTCCCGTTCTGTGGAATTTTATTGACTATTCAACTTGCATATTCTTTTACAATTTTGGAAAATTTTTATAGCTTGAAATAAGCTATTATTATTCGACTATAAGAAACTGATGATTTTTTAATGATATTCCTACTGGTTTGACTATTGAAGTTGTTGATTGTTGGATATTTTTCTAAGTATGATTGGATACACATTAAAAAATTCGATAATCATCTTGAACGATTTTATTGAGAAAAATGAATGGAACTTCTATTCTTGCATTATGAAAATTGTTAGGTTGCCTATGATACCATTTGAATTCAGTTATTAGGTAGTGTGTGGAATGTTGATGAATTTGTTTAGGATTTTTCGCTTCGGTCGCTCTCAGCGGAGTTGATCACTCTTGAGCCATGGCCTAGGCGAGTCACCGCAACATCATCATCAGGGTGAAGTTAATGTCTTTAAAGTAAGAGTTATAGGGAAAAGTCTGCATTATGGTTTTTATGTAGAAAGTGTAGTGTTGATGGATTTGTTGTGGGCGGTTTATCACTTCGGTCGCTCTCAGCGGAGTTAGTCACTCTTGAGCCATGGCCTAGGCGAGTCACCGCAACGTTCTCATCAGTGTAGAAAATAAGTGTGATACTTGTAATTCATAGTTTGTAATATGTTATCAATGTGGTTGTAGAAAGTTTCTCAAGATTATTTAATGTAAGTCCATTTTGCAACAATAGATATGGAAAAGTTCGATAATATTCGTTATTTATTTTGGATTGATTATATTAAGAACAAGGAAAATTATGATCTCTAATGAGGATTTAATTATTCAGAAAATTATTTAAAAGTTATTAGGGGGGTAATTTTTTTCTTAAGAGTTCTTCTAATATATATTGAATGATGCAGTCGAAGTATGTTTGTTCGTAGCCCAGAATTTCACGATTCCAAAAGAATATACAAATCTATGGATGAGTCATTTACTAACAGGGGACCTTTCAGGGTTCTGTGTAGAACGACTCAGAAATGTAGGGATTCAGTTGGGCGGAAATTCTTTGATGGGATCCGTCAGTCAGCTAATAAGAACACCAAATCCTTGACATTACCTCAGCACTTTTGTGAGCCACCGCAGGCGATAGCCAAGAATTGGATTCTTCGTATGTGAGAGTCACGTCGTTTTGATACTTAGAAAAATTCTTTAAAGTAAGCACTATTTATTTTTGAAAACTCTGTCCTATCGTCTTGGTCTTGATTATAAATTGAATTCGATTTTATAGTTAATTAAAATTGTTAAATTGAAAAATAAATAAAAGGAATTTTTTGAACCTTAGCAAAATCATTGGATCATCAGTTCCAAGTCTTTTGAAATTATTTAGATGTTTATCTTAATTAAACCTTAAACCTATAAAATGAATTGAGACGAGGGGAGAGACGGGGAAATGCCCCGTCTTTGTTGAAGTTTATTAGATTATAGCATACATATTTTTTTACCAACTTAAAGAACTTTTATAATATCCTTATCTAATTTTTTAACAATTGAATAATCACCTTAAATAATATATATACATAAATATATCATTTGCATTCACCTGGAGATCGTCCTTATTTGACCCCGTTGACCTCTCACTTTCTTCTTAATCCTGGTTGAAAAAAATTGGGTACAGCCTCCTCGCCCTTGTTTCGTTTCCTCTCGCCCTTGAAAGGAGATGCTGAAATATGAAAATTATTTTAACGTATTATTTTCATCGTACTATAATTGATTTTATATACGCGTACGAACGTATTTAAAAGAGTGAGTTGAATGTGAGTGTGTGTGTGTATGTGAGTGAGTGAGTGTGTGTATGTGAGTGAGTGAGTGTGCGTGTGTGTGTCTGTATGTGTGTAACTGTGTGTATGTGTGTGTATGTGTATAACTGTGGCTCTGTGTGTGTTTTAAACGAGACTTCAATATTCATACGAGAGGTCTCAATATTTATATGTAAATTTTGAAAATTATTTAAAATATTGAAGTGGTTACTCACCATTGCAGCCTCCTCTGATGGTCCTTGATTGATTGTTTGAGTGATCAGTCAGTCTCCACGGTGAGCTGATCGGGTAGTGCCCTATAAGTAACGAATGCTGCAAAATAAATGAATATATATAAAATATTTACTATATGTGTGATTGTCAGTGCGAATGTACATGTGTGTGTGTGTGTGTGTGTGTGTGTGTGTGTGTGTGTGTGTGCGCGCGCGCGCGGTGTGTGTGAGCGTGTGTGTAAATGATTGTGAGTGAATGAATTCGTGAGCGAGTGACTGAGCGAATGAGTGAGTGAAAGAATATGAGTGTGTATGTGTGTATAATTGTGTGTATGTGTTGAGATATCTGGGCTTAATTAATAATATTATAAAATTATAATAATTAAAATGATAAAAAAAATCACTATAATTACTTACCATTGCAGCGTCCTATGATTAACCTTGACTATTCCTATAGTCGGTAATTATCCTCTGCGGCCTTGAAGATGAGCTGGTTGCGGAGGGCTCCATACTAAAAATGCTGCAAATTAAATTAAATTAATTATTAAATAAATTATTAATAATATTATTCATATCATAAAGAAAAGTTTTGTTGTAATTACTTACCAATACAACCATTTGGGATGTCACTCCATTGTTGTCGCGTCTGCTCCTGTAGTGACTTTCGGACTATCAGGAGCGCCATCGACCTCACCCTACGATGGATTGAGGAAGACTGGCGCTTCATGGCGCCTTCGCGTTGTATATAGGTCTTTTAGCCCCCTCTAGGGGCTATTATGATGATCGATATTGCGTGTCATAACTTATCTTATCTAAGTTCATCTTATTATCTTAGATGATCGTAAGGTTATCTTTTTATTATCTTTTCATCTAAGTGTCATCTTTGAATTATCTTTTCATCTTTCAGTCATCTAATGTTATCTTTAGGTTATCTTTTCATCTTTTAATTATCTTAAACGTTATTTTACCGTTATTTCAGTATTTCTCGATATTCTTCACTTTACTGTCTCGGAAATAAAGACAACTACAATGGTTAAGACGGTCAGTGATCGTCAGTGATTCTTATGATATTTTCGAAAATCGCAAAACTTTCATTTTTCCCAAATAAAGTGAAGCCGAGCGAGCGTTAGCGAGCAAGGCAATATCGCTAGTATCTATATATCGCATGGGTGGCCAAAGAAATTGATCACATTTCCACCAGGGTAGGATAAAATAAATGCGTGTAAAATTATGTTAAATTTTGTGAACATGGACTACTTCCAGGCATATGAGTAAAGAAAAATCCGAAATCATCATCTAGCTGTCAAAAATGGAATTCAAATCATCATATGACCACGCTGTGATTAGGTCAGATTGAAAAATTGGAATGTAAAGTGCAGAAGCAATTTCCATCAGTTTATGATCAAAGAAATGGTGTGACACTAATATTTTAGTATCGAACAATTTGCAAATCGAAAACATATACTATCTTCATAGGGATGGTTATCATCACCTACATCGTTGAGTACATTGCATCAAACCAACCAAAATGAAGAATCTGTGAGAATTCAGGATTCAAATCGTCTCCTGTGACTATCCATAAATTGATCGGATCACGTGAACATGGAAATTGGGAGGAATTTGAGACTAATTTAAGTCTACTGGCACGCTCTCAACTTTGCGCACGAATCGGGGAACTTTGCGCACGTTCAAGACAACTTTGCGCTCGATTTGGAACTTTGCGCACTGAAAATCGTGCGCAAAAAAAAATTCGCTCAACTTTGCGCACCGCACACCCACCTGCAAAGTACTTTTACGGCACAACTTTACGCACACAATATCAAAATAGTACATTTCGATACAAGGGCGTAAAACGTTTTATTCGCGTCCGAGTGATGGGTTTCCGGCCCGAGCCGCAGGCGAGGGTCGGAATCATCACGAGGATGCGAATAATAGGTTTTACGGCCGTGTATCTAACTTTACTTTTCGATAAACTGTGAGTAAAAGTCGACAAACTGTGCGCAAAGTGCACTTTTACGCACAGTGTATCGAAATAGTAGATTTTATCGAAAATGAGATTTTTTATGTCAATGATTACAGAAAAGGCTCTGAGAATAAAAGTGAAGCAATAATTCTAAAGAAACCATCTCCAATGATGTATGAAGTCGGATTCATTGATGGTTTCGAGACGCCATAGGTGGTGGAAAATTCATATTTTGTACCATATTATCAATCAAAAATGTTAACAAAAGGATTTGAGGTATGAACCTTTTTCGTAGGCCCCTTTCGCGCGGAACTACTCTTAGACAATTTGAGCAGAGCGCGTTTGCAAGTCGCGAAGGTTGCTCTCCCAGGCTCGACGATCATCAACAAGCAACCAGGGGCGCGGAGAGTCGGGATAGCCCGCGTCCCGATGTCGCGAACGCTGCGGTCCTGACAAGCCTTGGCGCGCGACGCCACAACTCTCTGGCAATGCGGGTCCCGAAGTTCCCTCAGTGTATGATATTCCTCAGAGAGAGTTGAACAGATTTCACTAATCCCTGAGATAGTAGGAAGAAGTCAGTTTGGCTCTCAAACTAAGTGCTGGAATACCGGCATAATATGACCTCTTCGAATGAGTGTGTGACTTCCATAACTCGGGTATAATAAGATCCACTCAATTTTGGAATAATTTGGGGTAGTTTCGAACAACAACTCATTTAAGCTGGCTCGTAACCGGAGTGAGATGGTTGATCTTACAGACTTCCCTATAGGACAGAGATGATGTCTCATATAGGAAAGATGGCTAATATTCAATCTCTTCGTGCATGGTGATCACTCATTCATGAGGGTCTCATTTTCGGTAGAATCAGATCATAGAAGTTTATCGTATTCAAATTCCCTCACTCCCGGGAAGAGCTCCATACTAGGTAGGCAGTCGTGAGAAATCATCCCTCAAGTATGACAGACAAAGACTATGTATTAGGAGATCATTCCCATATAATCCGTCATGTATCGCAATGTATTAATGATGCAACCAGTATCTTCAGCTTGTGAATCTTCCCTACCAATCTGGCGAATCTTCCTCTTTCAGTGAGAATGGATCTTCATCGATCACATTTGTTTCAGATCTTCCAGAGAACGACAGTGATTCCAGCAGTGAAATAAAAAATGACATGGACCGTGAATCGGAACATGAGAATGATGGTGAACTTATCTCAGTCTCTCACTGTCCTTCGCAGTCATCATCCACCGAGGACCTCAGGAGTACCACTCATTCTCTTCAAGAATGTCGAACTAGTGAGAAGTTTAGTGATTCAGAGAAAGAAGCAGGGTTTGAAATATTATGCCCTTTATGCCAAGATTGCTTCAAGCAACGTTCTTTCCTCGAAGAACATGTGATGCAGATTCACTCTGTGAATGCTGATGGACTACAAAGACTTCTCCTCCTCGTGAACCAGAGTCATTGGCTGAACACCAATTCTGTCCGCAAAATTGCATCAATCTCAGTTCCTGATGTACCAGAAACTCTGCTCGCTGGAATATCAAGTGACAAAAATTGTGAGCAGATAGAAGTTGATGGTGGAGATGCAATTCATAGATGTGAAGTTTGTTTCAAGGTGTATCATACATCCGAAGATCTTCAACATCACTCAATAGAATCACACCCAGCAATGACTCCCAACTCAGCTGTTAGTGAGAAACATGTTTATAAGTACAGATGCGGCCAGTGTAGTTTAGCTTTCAAAACTGTAGAAAAACTTCAAAGACATTCCCAGTATCATGCTATAAGGGATTCCACGAAATGCTCCGTATGCTGTCGCTCTTTTCGTTCGATACAAAGCCTGCGCCGACATTTGGAGACAGCCCATGATGGAACAGAAACCATTCGGGATGATATCCAGAAAGAATTCAGTGCAGATGACATTCATATTCCTCAACCAGTAGTTGCAGACGAATCTTATAATCCAGACGTTCTCATGGATGATCATTCATCAGAAGATTTAGAGAAAGTGTCAGGAAATGACCACGGAAATCATTATCTGCCTGCATCCGGAAGAAGTTACCAAGTGTTAGAAGATTATTTGAATAGTCAGTCGATGGCAGAGGATCATTATAATGATCTGAATAGGAGATTCCGATGTCACAAATGTAAAGTCGCATTCACAAAACAGTTTTATTTGAGTAGTCACAATAAGTCATTATTGCATCGAAAAGGTGAGAAATTATCCTACTCACTCGAGAAATATTTGGATCCGAATCGGCCCTACAAATGTGATATATGCAAAGAAAGTTTCACTCAGAAAAATATACTGCTGGTCCATTACAACAGTGTGAGTCACTTACATAAATTAAAGAAAGCAATGCAGGAACATGGGGATTGTAATATGCAAACAAACTCGGCATCAACAGTGAGTTCGGTTGAAACTCCAGGGAAGCAGAGCGATCAAGACAAGAAACCATTCAGGTGTGATTTGTGCCAGGTGGCATACTCTCAGTCAAGTACCTTGGAAATTCATAAGAAGAGCGTTCTACATCAGACGCGAATAAGTCGAATTCATGAACTTGACATCGATAATCATTCGGATTCGCCCAACTTTTCGTTCGACGTACCTTCTTCGGGTGCGAGCACACCATCAAGTACAACCAACGTTGATGGTAACAATCAGGTATTTCCATGTGCCAAGTTCTTAACATCTGTTAGTTATCAGGAGGAACCATTGATTCATCAAACTCATTGTACATTAGGAGAAACATATGCTTTCTTCCACCAATTGGCAACGGCTCATGATTCTGCAGACCCTAGTCCCTTGACACCACTACCTTCTTCATCCTCTTTGGAGACGCGAGAGAATTGTCTCCAGTACGCTGGCTCCACCTCTACTCCAGTTGGAGTACAATACTACTCAAGACACAAGACATCTCAAATGTATGCCCACTTACTCGAAAGTTTTGGGTTTGATTTAGTGATGCAGTTCAATGAAACTCATCAAAAAAGATGTAGAGATCGCGAGGAGGATATTGTGTCTGATGATATCACACCCAAAGAGGCCACAGTAAAATTGGGTGAAATTGATGATCTTGACAGGAAGGTAGAGCCTCGATTGAAAGAGCAGGTATTATCCTTGAATCGCTTCGATGTACAATCAGTACCTGAGATCAAAAGAAGCACTTGCCAACAGTGCAAGGAAGACTTCAGCAGTGTGTGGGTTCTGAAAGCTCATTGTGAGGAAGTACATAAAGATCTCGTTCCTCAAGAGTTCCTCGAGAAATATGCTCAACAGTTCAAGAGTGAATATGAAAAGAAAATTGTGATCGTCACTGCTGCCACATCTTCTTCAACTGCCACTAAACCTATCACAACGTCTTCTTCATCACTCCAATCACAGGATGTGAATTCTCGTGATGCAGAGAATGAGGATGGTCGAGGTAGTGATAATAAAATGATAAAAGTTCCTGAAGCTACTTCTACGACGCCAAATTGCATCCCTCTGAGTCCTCAATCACTGGAATCGGGTAATGGGACAGCAGTCATAGTGGGACCGAGTGACAGAAAAGGAAAAGATATGCCAGAGCGTCAACGGAACAGATCAACAATGGAACAACATATGTCCGAAGTGCATGCAGCTTTCAATGCAATGGCTGTCACACAATTGCAACAATTGCAACAGTATCCCAGCTTAATGATGGGTATGATGAGCTTACCTTTGGGAATGAATGTACCAGCACTCGCGGCCATGAACCTTCAGCCACCATTGATACCAGTTCTACTACCATCACCATCTTTTGATGGTAACAATAGTACCCTTACTGATTTAGCTACGCCGTCGGATCTCCTAGCACAACATCATCTTACACTCCAACAGCACCTGGTGAGTTTCTAGGTTCCGTTCTTCTCATATCCGACTGGGAATCAACGTGCTCCCGTGGCTCAACCGAGGCGCATTCAAGTACACTCATTTCTGGAGTATTCCATACAATGATCCCGGGTTCCGATCGAGGATCCAGGTCATTTTGAGATCGAATTGTCCAAAGCTGACTCAACTACCCTCTTTCAACGCAATACTAGATGTTGCCTATTCTACTGCGGTTTCATTGCTATGCTATTGTTTCTCAACTATGACATGTATGGATCATCATTTTTCATACATGCAAGAAATTGAATGACGCTCATAGTCGTCTCGTGGCACTGCTGCCCGTCGTCACTAGCAGGGATGGTCTCCGGCATTGCCAGGTGCTGAAAAATTGCATTTCTGGCAGAAATTGATTTTCGGCGTCTCGAGCCGCCAATACCTCTGTGAATGCCTCAAGTATAAGTTCCAATGAACGTATTTCAGCTAGGCTCAGGGCCAAATGGTGCACCTCTTGACTGGCGCGCTCGGCCCCGTGGGTCCGAGGCTCGGACATGGTTAATGTTTTTCTCCTCCTTTTTGAACATCAGCTATTATTCTTTCTCTTTATTGAGGTATGTGAATCGGAACTTAAGAAAGAATAAACGCCAAAGCCCAGTAAAAGCCGCAAATATCTGAATGCCCGGATCGAAAACTCTTTTGGAAAAGTTACTCCGAGATCTCTCAGATTATTGGTAACTTTTAATCGAAACGAATCGGAATTATCGAACTAAACATGAACTGTAATTCATGCCGGTTTCCTCATGGAGGGAAATGATGAGATTATAGTCCAATGCAGATTTTATATTGGAAGTTTTGTTGAAATTCATGAGGATCTAAATTCACATCTCGTTCGTTTGGAGTTTCGTGTCCACTTTTTCGCCTTTACAATTCAAAACTTCGCCATCCAAAACAACCGACCTCGATTTCTAGTCAACTATAGTAGTGTAAACATAATCACTCAGGTGTGAGAAGAGCAATATTCTAATAGAATGATTTGATCATTCCTCTCCACGAGAAAATCGACATGAATCACTCTCTGTTTTTTGTTGTTTAGTTCCAATTCTTTTCGATAATAATCCACCAACAATCTAAGATCTGATCTTTCTAAGTAACTTGAACGAGAGAGTTTTCGATCCGGGCATCCGGATATTCGCGGATTTTCCCGGGTTTTGTGACTAACTTTCTTAAAGATCCGATACTTATATCTTGAGAGAAGAAGAAAAATAACAACCAATTGTTCGAAAATGAGAATAAAAGATTCACCATGTGCGGGCTCGAACTTACAATCCCGCGCGCACCAGTCGAGAGCTGTACGATTCGGCCATGAGCTCAGCTGACATACGTCCATCAATCGCATACTTGAGGCGTTCCTCTGCAGGTATTTGCAGCTTGAGCCGTCAGAAGTCTGCCGTCCCCAAGTTCTGCGACTCTCGAGCACCTGGCGATACCGAAGACCCATGCCGCCAGCTGCTAGCGATGGGGAGCATTGCTACGAGACGGCAGTAGGCATATTCACTATCTTGCGGGCATGGCCAGGAACGGTAGCTTGGGATTTCAGATTTCCCTCTCGATTCCGAGATGTGTTCTATGTGCTATCATGAGACATGATGCAGTTCTTGAGTCCTTAGATACTCCCGCGTGGTTTTGGCAAGCCTTTATCGTTCTCAAAATTTCGAAATGAAGCTTCCTCTTTTTCTTGGTTGATCTGTGAAGGGTAGTGAGACCCTCTAAAGATGTTGAAAAACACATACTGTTGTGTACTAAATGACCATAGCACGCAGTTTCACTATATAACTATTTGTTTGTAACTACAACTTTGGAGTACAAGACTATAGGATAAGGGGTCTTACTTATACGGTGGTATAGTACGTTCTGCTCACTCAGGGCGCTCTTACATATGGGTATGCAATATCATGCGGCGGTGGCAGCACTATGCAGGGGTGCACACTCACACACACATATGCACAGCTCAAGCAGCTGGTGCTAAATACAGTACCCACCAAAAATAATGGAACATCGATACTCGCACTAAAACATCGACTGCTCGAAAACTATTGGTCCTACGGCGAATTTGGGAAAAGCATCTTGAAGATCGGGAAGAATGCTAACTTCTCGTGCACCTCAAAATTTTTTCCATGTATTTTTCAAGTCCAGTATTCACTGTCAAAAAGTGAAATTTTTCAAGTCGCGTCAATCACCTGTAATTTTCACGGGCATGGACGGATTGAAAAAAAACTCAACGGGATCTTGTAGGGCTTCCCAAGACCTTCAATTTCCTTTTTTGAAAAATTCTCTACGATGATTTTAAGCCAAACAATCGCTCTCGGACGACAACGATGAAATATACGTGCTACCTGTATGGTTCCAAGGGCGTTCCGCCTTATCTTGACTCAACCTCGTTTGTAAACATAAAATATGACTCTGAAAAAATGTCAAAGGATACATTATCGACTTTATATTGTCTAAATTTTGAAAATATGTGGTTGAAATTGCCTTCAAATGCGCTCCTTAAGAGCTACTTTTGTTTTTCTTCGTATAATTATGACTTTTCACTCAAAACAGTGTTTGAATCGAAAGTAGCTTTCTAGGAACGCATTTGAGGGCAATTTTGAACATATTTTCTGAAAGTTCAGATAATTTTACATCGATAATGTGTCCTCTGGAATTTTTTCAAAGTCATATTTCATGTTCACTAGCGAGGTCGAGTCAAGATAAGGCGGAACGCCTTTGGAACCATACAGGTAGCATGCATATTTCATCGTTTTTGTCCGAGAGCGATTTTTTGGCTTAGAATCATCGTAGAGAACTTTTCAAAGAAGGGAATTCAGAGGTCTCGGGAAGACCTACGAGATTCCGTTGAGTTTTTTTCGATTCGCCCATGCCCGTGAAAATGACTGGTGATTGACGCGACTTGAAAAATTTAACTTTTTGACAGTGAATACTGGACATGGAAATTACATGGGAAAAAGTTTTAAAAACATGAAAAGTTGGAATTCTCTCTGATCTCTAAGATGCTTTCTTCAAAGTTGCCGGACGACCAATAGTTTTCGAGCAGTCGATGATTTAGTGCAAGTATCGATGTTCCATTATTTTTGGTAGGTACTGTACTTGACGTGTAAACAGCTAAATTTCACGATGGGGGTACTTCCAGAGACCGAAAACGTCAAAATAACCTATGAATTATCAGTGTATACTTGAGAAAAACTGAATTTCAACCCCCAGCACGTTTTTCAACACGGAGGACCTTGTCGGGTAAGCATGTCGAATCGGCCTTCGTCAGGTATGGCCCCCAAATTAATTTTCCGCAGTTTTTGACACCAAAGTGAGAAAAAGAAGAAATTCTTTAGTACCAGGGCCACCTCTATATCGTGCGGCACCCTGAGAATACTCTAAAAAACATTAAAAATCGGTGTTGGATCAATTAAATGGCATTCCGACGCATTCCAAATGAATCGATCTGAGAATCTTATCACATATTCTTGGAACTTATACAAATAGAGGGAAGATATTTGCATATGAATAATTTCTCACTGGAAGCCCTACAAAAAATTCATAAAGAATAACAATTTAGTTTTGACCCTGTTATCTTCAATCGAAATGTTATCCAGGGCCTCGACAGAAAGTGCGCATTCGCTATCTTTCCCCCGCCTATGCTCACATACGGGAGGGAAAGAAGCGAAAGAGCGAGAATGCGCACTTTCTCTCGAAGGCGTTAACCACTCCATCGTGTTCGCCTAGTCATTTCACATCGAAAACCATGTTGAAAAATATCATATTTGGTGGTGGCAAGTGATCGAAGATACGAAAAATCACTTTGAAAGTGTTATGCCCCGACCGGAGGGCCCAGGGTAACAAATATATTATTTAGTTCGTTGGAAAAAGCTGACGGGTTGACTGCCCAGTTGCACCTACCTATTCTTTATTATTTCGTTGGGTCGTCTTCTGGTGCAGATATGTGATTATATTTTTAGTTATAGACATTTATGACGACCAATTTTACAAATATACCCACTTATGACGACATTTTCGGTTATGACGACCGGTCGTCATAACATTTACAAATATACCTACTTATGACGACCAAAATTTTCTTTACGTATACATGACTTATGACGACCGGAAACGGCTGTCTCAGAAAACTTCTGTTATCTCCTCGGCGGTCATCTCCCACGAGGGATGGTTAGTGTTTTGAACGCAAAACGGAGTCTCAGCACACGTCTGTCATCTCCTCGGCGGTCATCTCCCACGAGGGATGGTTTAGTGTTTGAACGCAAAACGGAGTCTGAGCACACGTCTGTCATCTCCTCGGCGGTCATCTCCCACGAGGGATGGTTTAGTGTTTGAACGCGAAACCACTGTCTAAGCAGAACAACTGTTATCTCCTCGGCGGTTATCTCCCACGAGGGATGGTTTAGTTTTTGAACGTAAAATCACTGTTTTAACCCCCGGTCGTCATAACATATTGATAAGTGTAACAACGGTATCTATACCGTCGGTCGTCATAAGTACTGTATAGATGAGTTTATATATATATATATATATATATATTTCTTGCTGGTTTTCTTTGGATATTTTATATCAATGCTTTTTGGAAGAATGTTGAATTTAATGATTCAAAAAGAGTTGAGTTACAGCTTCTGAAATAATGAATGAATGAATCAATTTGAATCTAAGGAGTTTCGAAGTAAAAGATCTGATTATTGCTAGCTTTTCGGAAAAGGATGAGGTAGAGTTTTTCAAACTCAGTTTAGATTTATTTAGATCAAATGATAAAATCTTGAACAAAACCTTGAACAAACTCAATATCTGAGTACCATTTGGATGAGACTTTATCTAAGCGCACTTACAAGTCTACTTGAAGAGATGATGATTCTTTAAGGCAAGAACGTATAAGCAGGGCGAATTCGTAGCTGGCCCTTATGCAGCCGAGGCGGATAACGTCGACCTACTTTTCGACGGGATTAAGCCTACGAGTCCGCACTTCTATATGACTTTATCGTCCGTTTTCCTAGCGCACTTAAGTGAGTTTGAGTGAACTTGGGACACACGCAGCCTACTACTGGCAGAGCTTTGTCACAGACTAAATCGAAGAATGGATTTCGTTGTTCCAATTCGCACAAGCAGACACGAGTTAATTTTGATGATTTGACTGAAAGAATGATCTTGAAAGTGTTCTACTTGAGATTGTAACACATTTAACGCATGTGTTACAATGCTGGGAGAGCTCCCTATCGAAAAAAATCAGCAGATTTATCAGAATTTATTTATTTAAAATATTATTATTTTCCCATTTCTTAAGCTGTTACCCCATATTCTGTGTGGTTTAATATCATAGATGTAATGAGAGAAAACGGAATTGGGCAATTAAAATTTTGTACTCACCGGGATTTGAACCTCGTCCTTCGACTTTGTAGACACGACACCTAGCCAACTAAGCTATCGGGGATGTGTCGATTCAGAGTACAAAACACGTATATGGGGCTCTCCTTCGTTGGGCCGAACTTAGTATGTTACCAACAATGTTTATGATGTATAAGCATGCGTACTCACTCGATTAGCTTGGAGGACTATTCATCTTGGGGTAAGTGTACCTAATTTGTCCCATGTGTATAATTTCCCTCCACATAAGATCGTAGTTACGAGCTCTCGCAAGACTTGGCTCCCGATTTTCTTTCCGAAGTTGTTATGTTAGAATGTATACAAGTAAGCGTCTATGTTGGCCTTTGTGTACGAATGCACAGTTCTCCTTATGAGGGAATTTCTCCTCTAATATCGTTCAGCTTCCTCTTGAACGATTCCCGACTTTCTAGGACACAGCATGATCAAAATGAGAGACCCGCGATTTGCTGGACCTCCTAGGCCATATTTAATTGGTCGTTTTTGGAATTAAGCCAGTTGAAATCTTGTTTCTCTATTCCAATATATCTCCCACAAAGTCGTCACGAAAACTTATCCAACATCAATAAGGGTCTTTGAAATATTCTCTGTCGATCGGTTGATACAGGAATCCAATGTTGTCCGTTTAAACATGGTCAGGATGAAGTTTCCGATAAAAATTTGAGTTTATCGAGGAAAATCTGATTTCAGTTAGGAAACTATACAATCACCCCGTTTCAGAGTGAAGAAGGGTTTAAAAACCCTCCCGACCACGATAATACAAATTGATTGTTTCATCGATGGGGAGCTATTGTATTCAAGAGGAGACAGAAGAGAAAACTGATAGTCATGAATCATCATTGGGTACTATTGACAGATCTTATCGGAAAGCATTCGTTTGAGCTCAGAGCTGTAATCGATCATATGCTTGAGACTGCGATTAAGGTACCTATATTTCAGAGTTCCTAGATGGATCCATTCGACGAGCATGGTCTATAACTTATTAAAGTAAGTGTACCCAATTTGTCTCTGTACCCAATTAACCCCCATACGCCGGTCTAAGGAATGGGCGCCCGTTGGCCTTCCGGCAATTTTTTTACTTTTGTTATGTTGAAATATAAAAAAGAAAGTAGTTTGCATCACCCTGAAACATTTCTGCGTTCCCCAGAAAATATACAGAGATTCTCCTACTTTCATGTTTGCTTACCTAAGAAAGCACCGAGGAAATTGCAATAACTGAAACCGGTGCGAATTTTTTTTCAATTCAACCAATCTTAACGTACTTTAACGCATTCGATTTCTTGTCTCGAGACCTAAAATCCATTTTTCAAAGTTGCAAAATTCGGATCTGGAGCTATTTTATGTGCAAACACGGAGATGATTGATAAGACTAGGGTACCAACAACGGAGTGTACCCAACCTGCCCCCATAGGTATATCTCAAAGGGAGTGCAGTGCAACTTCTCAGAACGTATTTATCACGTTAAAATATGTCGGAAATAGTGTTTCGGACAGGCGAAAAGGTCCAAATGTGCAGCAAGCATGGCGATTAAAACACCTTATCGCTGATTTCCATGTAGTTGAGGAAATGGCTTAATAGGGGCAAGTTGCGAAAGATTCTCCGTCCAGTCTGCCACAGCCGATTCGTTGGTCCAGAGGAGTAAAGTTAAGAAATTAACATATTATGTAGTTCAGAACTAGAAACTAACAACTCAAAAAATGCAAACACAAAAACCCCAGTGTTTTTGAGGAATTTGATTGTTTATTAACAATTTTGCAAACCGGACATGTCCATCGGGGTAAAGTGGGGAGTCGGCGGATTATGAAATTTGGCAATGAGTAGAATGCAGGGTTAGAAATGCAGACCGATCGGTTCATAACTCTATGAGGCAGACAGGGGTCAAAGGTCAGTTTTTCACACCTCCGAACAAAAAATCAGTAATTTGCTCTATAACTTGGAATCCGTGCGTTTTAGCGAGATCTTACTGAGGAACTTTTTTGAAGATCCCATTGAGATCTACAAAATTGTCCATCTTGACCATTGCTCAGAAATCCTTCGTTTCTGAGATATAAGCAATGTAAGTTTCAAGGATAAACGTTTTTCGATTCTAACTCAGGATTTATGCGATGTCATGAGATTTGACTACAATACTTTTCCAAAGATTCTCCAAAGACCTACAAAATGAGTTATTTTGACCTTTGCTCAGGAAGTTACCGATTCTCAGATATAAGCAAAGGTAAGTTCGGCGAAGGAATTATTCTTTCCCTTACTCGAGATCTTTTCGATTTGATGAAATTTTGTAAGAATGCGTTATTGAAGATCCAACAGAGATCTACAAAATTGGCCAAGTTGACCATTGCTCAGAAATCCTTTGTTTCTGAGATATAAGCAATGTTAGTCTCAAGAATAAACGTTTTTCGATCCCAACTCGGAATATATGAACTGTGATGAGATTTTACAAGAATACTTTTTCAAAGATCCTCCGAAGACCCACAAAATAAGCTGTATTGTAAATTTTGTAGGAATACTCTTCTCAAGCTTCTTTAGTGATTTGAAAAAAGTGTTATTTTGACAACTGCTCAGAAACCCACTAGATCCGAGGTATGAGCAATATTAGTCTCGCGTTTTCAGCTATAACTCGGAATCTATACACTGAGAGACTTTTGGCAATAGAAATTGTAAACGTGGCTATAATTTTTATAGAATTTCGTTACAGCCGTGGGACACACTTTTTAGGAACACATTGTGTAACTCTTGCCGCAATTTTTATATCCGATGGTTTTAATTTTTATTCTTGAACGAACAACAGATTTTATATCCAAGGGGATAGATTATGTTATAGGGATACTATTTTTTGTACTGAACCGATGTGCGGCAGAAAAAGATGGCGAAAATAAAATTTCATTTCGAGTAGTGTTTCCTGCTCAGTAGTTGGACGCTTACTGCTGGGCTAAGGGGGAGCTGTGTACAGAGAAGTCATTTTGTAATTATTTGCAGGAGATCCTATCAATTACATGTAAGTTCTTATTAGTATATCACGCATCTTATTCTAGGTCGGTAAGGAGGGTCGCACGCTTATGAGTTATCGCTTGGAGAGTGCGGTTAAAAACTCGTATATATACTAAGAGGGACAAATTTGATCGCTTGCGAGAAGCACTGAGTGAGCAGTGCAGAGCAAATTCCTGAAACAATTCGGAGATGTTACAGTTATACTACTTGGAATTGCATTACAAATGAACGAATCACGTCTGTAGAATGCTCGTACGCCACATTTGCGTGTTATTCTTAATTTAAATGATGATTCAGTACTGGCAAAATTGCACGAAGTGCGAGGGAAGACACCTGGCGGTGATGGAAGTAAGCTATACTTGTGAAAGTACTTCGTCTGATTTTTAGCATTGATGTTCTGCTAGAATGTTCCGAAGCAACAGGGAGTAGAGTCCGGAATCCTTTACATCGAGTTTATCAAGAATATTCAGAGATTTTTATGAAAGAAAAACCACACCAAGCAATTAATACTTTTTAAGTGAAATGGCACTTTATTCATCGTTTACATTCTTTCAACATTGACATCTCTACATTCATCTGAAATAACTTCAACAGAAACACAGTATGTTAAGCACGGTCATACACATTCCGAAATAGAAATTGAATGCGTTGCTCAATACTTTATGCGTGAATCTGTATATTTAAAATTCTTGATTACAAAAGCTTGACAGCGAGTGAAGAACATCACCAGGGTGGCTTTCTCGAAAACTTTCCTGGATTTTCTTAACTTGTACATGAAAGTCATCCTAAAAAATATAACATACTAAGTAATGTTCATAATTGAAGATTCTTACACTAAAATTAATAAGCTCACGAAGAGCTCACACATGAATCTCGATGAAGATCACAGGTTGATTTTTACTTATGGCAAGTCAAATATGTAACGCACGAGAAAGGTTTATCAATGTGCTCATAGATATTGGCTAACTACTACTATAGTTTGACGCAATGACGTAGCCAAGGCTTCAACTGCATCTTGTCTCGAATCAAAGAAAATTGGGCCCATAACTTGGAACTCATTCGATCCAATTTTGAAAGATGTACGTTCCGCCATCCGATAACGTGGTGGAATAAGTGACGAAAGCCCTGCGAACGCCATTCAAAGTTAGGCTTGACCAAGAAAACGCATCCTTGTCGTGCACTTCATATGCGTGAACTCGCTGAACGGGAAAGCAATCCCTCAACTTCTTTGTGATGAGACGAATATCATCATCGATGACAATCAAGTAATGTACTACATAAAAAGCAGGACCCTTATCGTCGAACAAAACTAAAATACAATTTCTATCTATCCTATTGTCACAAATTTTGACCCACTCGACTGTAGTGACTGTATCTTTGAGATTCTGCACAGGTGAAAGAGCAGCAAATTTAGATACATTTTTTAGCTTCGATTATCTAACACATTTTTCTTCTGCGGTTTCAAACCGAGAAGGTGGTTTTTTCATCCTTAATCTATAATTAAACATCAATTGGTGTCTCATAGCAATAGTGCGACAAACATTAAGTCTTGCTTTTGCAGTGCGGGAAATTGTCTTGCCCTCTTGGTTTTTTGCTTCGAACCGAAGAGCAAAAATTTTGGTGAGGGGGCCAAACTTCTCCATACTACTGGGGCCATGCAAGCCCAAGTGATGCTTTGGCTTATCTTTTTCATTTTCAAACAATTCCCTTTTCGATTCCAAGTATTCAGAAATGAGTACTTTCAGTTGTTTATGAGTGTCAGGTTGTACAGTTTTACTGGAGACAATGTCAATTATTCGCTTCATCTGAATCAGAATCCGCAAAATCTCATCTTCTTCGGGCAAGAGAAACCCTATAATCATAGGCAAACGAGTCACTAAGGAGTGCATTTCAGCCGAGGTCATTATAAGACACTTATTTTTCAATTGATGCTCCAATATTTCTGGAGGCTTGTTTGTACTTTCTTTTGGTCCATAATAAAAGCTACGGATTCTAGAGTTTAGATCCTTCAATTCAAAAGATTTTTGCACATAAATTAGATCATGCAATGCAATCGCAACGTCATAGCGACAGATGCCTTCGTACCAGTCGTGCATGACGTCCTCAGTAATATTCACAGTAGCATGAAAATTATCTAAATTATTCCACACACACTCTCCATCCATTCCAGATTCTTGAGGATTATTCTTGGCCAACATTTCCGAGTAGTTTTCGGGATTGCGCAAGATACAGTCATCTTCGGTCAGTTTTGTACTGATATCAGAATATTCTGTTAAACAGAGATGACAGAAGAATTTAGTTCTAAAATATTGTACAAAGTTACAAATAGCATGAATGCCTAAATTATCTCCAATGAGATTTCTTACTTTGAAAATAACTTTCATGGGCCCAGTCGGGAGATCGAGCGTGATTCCCTCAGTTTGCAATAGGTTCAGTTCCTCGATAGCTTTGGCGAATGTCATTTTATTTGAGAAGACAGCACGATCGAGAGTGTTGAATAGTAAAAAAAGGAAAATATTCTCGATTTTTGACTGGTACTCTGGAGGGAGACAAGGTATAGAAACGTACACTGCCCCGCACTTATTAACTCCTCTGTAAGATCCAATCGGATTATTATTTTCATAATCATCAAAATAAATAAATAAAGGAAGAATTATAAGACCTTCAGAAAAGAGCCTCCAAAACTTCAAATAAGAGCCTTGCACATTATTTGAGATAGAAAGTTCATCATTCATTAATTCTTTAAGGTACTCAACGGTTCTTTCGAACATTCCGGGTAGCTCTAAAAAAATTTTCAAGACTTTACTCAAAAGAATATATTGAACGCATACTGGAATGTGAACCAATAACATTTCGCCATATTTTTCTCGATAATCTTGTCTCTCACCAATAGCATACGATTCAGGATAGATGAATGTATCACAGTTTTTGAAGTATTTAAAACATTTCTTTTCAGTTTTCAATTTTTTAAAACGATCTTTATGATTCTTGAGAATATCAAGAACGACAGACACTGTATTCGGGTCGAGATCCCTTGTTTTGGAAGTTTGGACAATCTCATCTGAAATATTATCAAGGGATTCATCGCAAAGATCTGAGCTATCTTTGATAACATTCATAACAATCTTACGAGGAATACTCGAGTACATGTAAAGTTTTGCTACGAAATCTCCCGCGCACTCGTCACTCTTTCTTTCAAAAAAAGAACCATCGCCAAAGTCATCGGAAGAAAAATAATCGGAATCTTCTTCATCAAAGTCATCGTTTGAATCAGACTCATCACTTTCACAATCATACTCATTTTCCAAACAACAGCCTTGATCCAAGTTATTTACAATTCCTTGTAATCGTGGCTGATGGACATCGTCGGCTGCGATATCAATTCTAGGTTTTTTTGGCTCAATTTCTCTAAAATTTACTTCAATTCTAGCTTTGTTTGGCACACGTTCACTGAATACTTTTGAGTTTTTGTGACACCTTGATAAGTGTTTTCCATAACTATTAGAGCTACCATAATGTCTATCACAATTTGGTACATGACATTTGAAGACCCCTTTTGATTTGGGACAGTCATTATTTTTAGTGTGATGATAAATGTCGATCTCGTCTTGGAATGATTCAAAACAGCTCTTACATCTCCACAGCTCCATTCTGGCTGTTGCCATTGTTGTTGTTATTATTCGCTTGGGCGAGGTTTGCAACGAAGTCCGCTATTCTCCCCAAAAGCACCCGCATCGACTGGCTGAGTTGTGACTCTGGTAGAGTGATCCCATATAATGAGTGCTGAATGAACTGCCAGAGGGTAGAGGAGTCCTCCGGGTAGTTGCAGTCCAACGTGAAGAACAGTTGGAACGTGAAATCCAGAGCTTCCAAAAAATTGTTGAAGTTGAATATCATGTCATTCAGAATTACTTTGTAAGATTGTGCATTGTGGGGAGGGGCCAATAACCACTAGCGTGGGCTGGAATGATAATTTTTTTGCACTCAAATCCTTTTTGAGATCGTTAATAGACGATTCAAGATCCGTGATCGTCTGCAAAACAAAGTATCCATCATGATAATAAGTTCAGAGCATTTACATATACAGTGGTGGTCGAATTATCTTACCGAAATCACGTGGATGAAGGAATCTCGCCTCTCCAACAAAGAAAGTCTTTTTACAGGTGCAACTTGTTCTGAGTTATTATCCTTACTTTTCCTCTTTCTACCTGACCTTTTGGGTTCAATTATCAAAGCCAGAAGATATGATACTGTGCAATCAGTTTCATCTGTAAACAAGTTATATATCTTAGGAAAAATGAAAAAGGATATTGATATCAAGGGATGGGTATACACTTTTCCGAAATGTCTACATTATTAGTGAATATTTCATGAAAGTGACCATGAATACATCTTATACCGATGCTGAATTTGCCATTCTGGAAGCTCAGATACTCAAAATCAAACTCAACCTCAAAAAGCACTGATAATATAAAAATTCAAAACATGTGTGCACCGTTGCCTCAATACTCCATGCATGTTTTTGGAATTATTACCTTCAATCAACTTCTTTGTTGCAATAAGCTCAAGTTTAACTTGATCTTGGGGATCTTTGATTTGGCGAGTTTCCAGTTCTTCGCAGATGCAATCGCGCACAATTGGCCATCACTCTTTCATAAGATCACTTTTTCCAGGGTTCAATGAATCAAAGTCAAGCTTGACCTGTTGAAAAATCATAGTTTTCTCAAGAGATAGATCTCAGAATGATAAGAAGATAAACGTCGATGACCATAGTACGATAGTAGTACTCACCAATTTTTTCGCAAGTTCAGTGACTCTGAGACCCAAAATTTTTTTGAGATACTCGTGTACTCCAATCTTGTTCATGATTAAAAGTTGACGCCGATAGGGTTCTGTATCACTGAAATATTCGAGCAGAGTTTCCTCTGGTTCGTAGTTGAGTTCCAACCAAGCCAATTTCATTTCAACTGAACAAGTATGGTTTTTCCATTATAGAATTATGCAGATTCGGCGATAAAATGAGACTCATTTCACAGTAGAAAAGTATACATACGGGTGGCTGTCACTTGGATCACTCTGGGTGTTGGTAAATTATCTTCTTTCAAATGACCTTTTTTCTTCAGTTCACCTTTCTTGTATCCAAAATGTGCAGTTAATTTTCCACTACCTTTGACATATTCACCATTCACCTTTTCAGGAGCTACGAAGTAAGTTGCAGCATATTCTCCATCGAATTCATATTCTATTTCCTTGGCATATATATCAAGACGATCATTACTGATGCTAGAATTAAGTCAATTAATGTTAATGTTGAATTCTTAGAGCAAGTAAAATTTCAGATTAAATAAATAATGTATCAAACGAGAGGAAAACAGGGTTCTTAAAGAAGTGATCATAGACGAGATAATTAAGTTACAGCCCAGGAAAATCAGATTTTAGACAGCAAAAAATATTAAAAAACACAGCACTAATGTTTTTATGGGATAGGTAAAAATGGGAGGAGTTAGCCATCTACTTTAGTTTAGATTTATGGAAAATTTGTTCAAACTCAGAACGAGGATAAATTTGAATTAAAGGTGTGCTTGGAAAAGAACCGTCTAAAAAGATATCCCTCACAGCAGTCTTGAAAGTCAATTTTACTTACTCCCATTTTTTCAGCTTTTCGCCTGCTTTAATATTCTTGAAAGCACGGTCTTCCTCTCTTTTTCCAATGAGTCTGACCAATTCTGACCTGGTTGTATGCTTTAAACGCCCATTTGTTTTATATGAATCCAAGATTTTTTTACCGGCAGTAACATTTTCCATATACTTTCTTAAACCCTAGAATTAGTAACAAAATAATCTTTGCTGAAAATATTCCCTCGACTCAAATATCAGAAAGGTTATTCTACTCACAGTTAATTTTGCAGGTTTTGGTCTGCGATTAACAGCACCTTCAGCAGCCTGGTTAGGATCATTTGTGTTATTCTGAATTGCATTCAAGGCTCTGTTTTGACGATCATTATTGGGATTCTGTACAACTGCTTCATCATGATTCTCATTATTGCCACTTGCTAGCAATCCATTTCTGTTTGCTCCATCATTCTCATCTACAATAACTTGACCTTGAGGTGAGGGCTCATTGTGGTTCTCGGCACTAGGTCCATCAGCATGTACACCATCATTTCTACTATTGCTAGGTCCTGGATGTGAAGGCTCATCTTGGTTCTCGGGACTATTTCCATTAGCACGTACACCATCAATTTCACTATTGCTAGGTTCTGGATGTGACTGCTCCACTGAAAAGTTGATTTAGAATGTTTTATATATAATCTACACAGCTTTAGTTACTATACATCATTATCTACCAAGAGATTTTTTTAGAATATACAGTCTGCGAATAGGATGACTCAGTCCGCACAATCAAATTCTTTGCATAGATCAAAGTTACTGAGAACACTATTCAATAATGAATATAGATTTTATTGAGTAATGAACAACTTGAGTTAAGTTTAGCGTAAACAAATCAACATACCTACAAAGAATTGAAAATTCAATCTAAATATTCAATTGTGCTCAATTACAAGGAACTCAAATTTCTATTCATCTTCCAACTAAGCAAAATCAGACTGAATGAAATTCAGCCTCTGGAAAAGAATTTATGCAGACAACCATCCCATATACAAGTTATGAGCTGTGGCAAATGATCTTGAATTGAAGAATCGACTATCCATCAAGTGGCGAAAGATCTCATTGTGGTCATGCAAAATTGGAATAACTCCATGCAGTGAAGCCTAGAACGTGATACTTGGAATGCAGAGAGTAAGCAGCTCTTTCACACATGACTAGATTCACTCAAATCACCAGTTTAGACAGAGACACTCACTTTTTTCGATACGAACTAACAGGTGGATTGAGCGTAATGAATAATGAGGAGCTGATAAATTACTATTAATCACCTGTATAATCAAGAGCTCTGACATATTTTCATCAGACACCGCAGCTCACGTCTGAAAATTGTTGAGAAACTTTGCTTTCAAGGGCACTTGGAGGGTCATTCTGTTATTCCTAACCTCATTGAAAATTTGTCTAGTCCGGAACTAAAGCTTATTCAGGATTTTTTGTATACTTAATACTGACGATGAAGCCCTTTGATAATGATGATAAAGTGGCTTGCGATGATCCGGCACGTTTCCCGCGTTTTCACGTCAACCTTGGGCCGGCGGTCTCCCGAGCTCCAACGAAAATCACCAGGAGTCAACGTGAACTTGATAGAGGCTGATCGTGGTACGCAGACTAAGCCCAGGAACGATGCTGCAGCAATCGATTATCCAGTGCGTTTTCCACTTCCCACATTTACTCCTTTTCTGTTCTCACCGATGGTTTTCCATCTCTCACGTACTTAACCTCGAACAATCTCGAGCCCGGATAACGCAATGCCCAGCGCGTGCACACGCGGGAACCACTGCATGCGCGACAATGCGTGTGTGAGACAGATATACATTCTCGAGAGATGGCAAGAACATTTATTGCGGATCCTACAAAACTTCTAGCAGACAGCCTCGAGAGTCAAATCTTGTTGCAGAATTTACAAATTCTGCAACATCGGCAATAATTTTTCTAACTGTGGCTACACTTTTTATTACTGGTGGTAACAAAAAAGTTTTTGTTGCGGAATCTATAAAAGTTGTTGCCTTCTTCACCAGAATCTGTAGCGGATACTGTATTTTCTATAGAAATGTCGTTTCATCCCACAGCTGTAGCGGGTCGCTACAATTTCTATTACCAAAAGTTTCTCAGTGTAGAACTTGATGAAATTCTACAAGAATACTTTTCCTAACATCCTCTAGGAATTTACAAAACGAATCATATCGAGCATTGCTCAGAAACCTAGCATTTCCTGAGTTACAAGCATCAGTATGTTCGAAAATGGAACTTTATTTATCCTTACTCTCGATCTATGCAATTTGATAAAATGTTTTAAGAAAGCTTATTTAAAGATCCTTCAAAGACCTGGAAACTGGTTTCGCCGACTATTTCTCAGAAATCTACTAGTGCTGAGATATGAACGATATTATTCCCTATTCATAACTTCTCTAATGTCTCTAACTCACATTCTGGAAATTCCACACGATTCTGAAAGAATACTCTTTGGAAAATCCTTCTGAAATCCACAATTTTGAGTCTATAACCCAGTGTTCAGAAATCTACCATTCATGAGATATATGTCCAATACTAGGGGCAATAATGAAATTTTTCTGAATTCAACTCAAGATCTATGCGATTCGATTCAATTGAGCATGAATATCTCTCCAAACGTCATTCGAATATCTCCAAAGTTTGTTGAATTGATTATAGCACAGGAACTCACCATATCTGAGACCTAAGCAATTTCAGTGTCAGGGATAACATTTTTTCGATTTCCACTCGGGATCTGCGCAATTTAAGGCCAGTCCGTAGTGGTTACACTTGTTCACTACTCCATAGATGGCGCCACGGTGATTTGCATAGCGTAATTCCAACAATATTCAATTTTCAAATAGTTGCAAACACTTTTCGGACCAAATCATTGAGTCAGCGCGCTTCCCAATGGAATTTCCAATCGTTTGAGCTTTGTTGCGTCTCAAAACTCGTGATATATTTTGCGAGATTTGGAAAATGGCAAAGTGCATGACTGCGTGGTTCCTATGATGCGGCAGCGACAGCTCAAGATTGCCTTTTTCCAAATCTCGCAAAATATACCACGAGTTTTGAGACGCGACAAAGCTCAAATGATTGGAAATTTCATTGGGAAGCGCGCTGTATCAATGACTTGATCCGAAAAGTGCAATTATTTGTTTGCAATTATTTAAAGATCAGATATTGTTTGAAAACCTACATGTACTCCGGTGCGTGTCTGGTTGCGGTTTTGCGGGGACTACGGACTGTCCTTAATGTATTTCTACAGGAATACTTAATTGAAGTTTCTTCAGAGATGTGCAAAATGGTTTTATCGACCATTGCTCCGAAATCTATTCTGTTGCTCAGGTACGATAAGTTTTGTGAAGACAACTTTTTTAGAAATGGTCGGTGAAACCAGTTTCCAGGTCTTTGAAGGATCTTTAAATGAGCTTTCTTAAAACATTTTATCAAACTGCGTAGATCGAGAGTAAGGATGAATAAAGTTCCATTTTCGAACATACTGATGCTTGTAACTCAGAAATGCTAGGTTTCTGAGCAATGATCGATATGATTCGTTTTGTAGATTCCTAGGGGACGTTTGGAAAAGTATTCTTACAGAATTTCATCAAGTTCCATAGATTCCGTGTTATAGCTGAAAATGCGAGACTAATATTGCTCATACACTACCGGTCAAAAGTCTGAGGACACCTGGGAATCAAGCTGATGATTTTCAGAGTTGGATATCTCAGAACCTATTGGTCGTAGAGAGCTCTGCGTGGTCGCATTTCGTAGCTTATATCGAGCACTTTCAAGTCTATTTTCAGTATTTTCCGTCCCGCGTATTTTACCGGAGACACACGAGTCAGAAAAATGACTTTTTTCGCAATTATTCAGGCAAGGTACGAACGCCTGACGATTTTGGAGAGATTGTTGGATCGCTATGAGACCGATGACCACTTCAAGCCCATGCAAAAACCTTGGAAATCCGTTCTTGAACGTCTCTCGAAGTGGTTCTGATATTGAGATATGACAGATTGTCTGCGGGTGTTTTTCTCTCAAAAAATTACACGGTTAATCCAAAAATGATGAGAAACAGCCCAGTCCAAGGTCGGTAGCCTCCACTTTCGATGGCTATCTCGATGTTAAGTGAAACTCTTGCAAAAATGAGGGCAACTGCCCCAAAGTGGGCTATTTCTCATCATTTTTGGATTATCGAGGGATTTTTTAAGAGAAAAACTCCCTCACTAAATCACTTGGATCTCGAAACCAGAACCACTTTGAGAAACGTTCAAAAGCGGATTTTGAAGGTCTTTTCATGGGCTTAAAGATGTCATTGATCTTATATCGATCTAACAATCTCTCCAAAATCGGCAGGCGTTCGTACCTTGCTTGAAAAATTGCGAAAAAAGTCATTTCCCTGACTCGTGTGTCTCTGGTATAATCGGCGGAATGGAAAATACAGAAAATAGATTTGATAGTGCTTGATATAGGCTACAAAATGCGACCACGCGGAGCCCTCTACGACCAATAGGTTCTGAGATATCCAACTCTGAAAATCATCAGCTTGATTCCCAGGTGTCCTCAGACTTTTGACCGGTAGTGTACCTCACTGTGATCTAGTGGGTTTCTGAGCAGTTGTCAAAATAACACTGTTTTCATATCACTAAAAAAGCTTGAGAAGACTAATCCTACAAAATTTCATCAAATCAAATAGATCTCGAGTTAGAGTAAAAAAAGGTCCATTGCCGAACTTACTTTTGCTTATATCTCAGAATCGGTAAGTTTCTGAGCAAAGGTCAGTACAACTTATTTTGTGGGTCGTTGGAGGATCTATGAAAAAGTATCCTTGTAAAATCTCGTCACAATTCATATATTCCGAGTTAGGATCGAAAAACGTTTATTCTTGAGACTAACATTGCTTGTATCTTAGAAACAAAGGATTTCTGAGCAATGGCCAACTTGGCCAATTTTGTAGATCTCTGTTGGATCTTCAAAAACGAATTCTCACAAAATTTCATCAAATCGAATAGATCTCGGGTTAGGAAAAAAATTATTCCATTGCCGAACTTACTTTTGCTTATATCTGAGAATCGGTAACTTTCTGAGCAAAGGTCGAAATAACTGATTTTGTAGGTCTTTGGAGAATCTTTGAAAAAGTATTCTTGTAAAATCTCATGAAATCGCATACATCCCGAGCTAGAATCGAAAAACGTTTATCCTTGAAACTTACATTGCTTACATCTCAGAAACTAAGGATTTCTGAGCAATGGTCAAGATGACCAATTTCGTAGATCTCAATGAGATCTCCAAAAAAGTTCCGCAGTAAGATCTCGCTAAAACGCACGGATTCCAAGTTATAGAGCAAATTACTGACATTTTGTTCGGAGAGGTGTGAAAAATTGACCTTTGACCCCTGTCTGCCTCATAGAGTAATGGACTGATCTGTCTGCATTTTTAACCCTGCATTCTACTCATTGCCAAATTTCATAATCCGTCGACGACCCACTTTACCCCGATGGACATGTCCGGTTTGCAAAATTGTTAATGAACAATCAAATTCCTCGAAAACCCTGGGGTTGTTGTGTCTGCATTTTTGGAGTTGTTAGTTTCTAGTTCTGATCTACATGATATGTTAATTTCACAACTTTACCCCTTCGGACCAAGGAATCGGCCGTGGCGGACTGGACTAAAGTACTCCGAAAACACGTTGGGTTTTTTTTTGATTGGCCCAACAAACTTTCACTAACAAGGGGGGACCACGGGGTTTGGGTCGCCAATCTCCCCCAAGATTTTCTTACAGTCTTGTACTATCGAGAAGATGAAGAATCCAGAGTAACTCCGTCAAATGGGTCTCTTGTCCGAAGACACAGCCACTGAGATTAACATTACTCATATAGGGCCATGTTGAAAAGTGATATATATAGATATACAGGTGATGCGGACGTTTTTGCTCGTAGCTCTGGACAAGAGGGCCATTTAACGGAGTTACTCTAGATTGTTCATATTCTAGATGGTTCCAAACTGTGAAAAAATTTTGGGGATGATTGGCGACCCGGACCCCGTGCTCCCCGCTTGTGAGTCAAAACGAATCCTTAGAAGTATTCATATAATTGGGCTCATGACTCAAATCTTTGCTAATCAGACTTGAAACGTTGAATCGCAACGATTCAGAAACCACCGACTTGCCCACATTAGGCTATTTTCTCAACAAATTTGGCCCACCTGAATATATTTTCATGTACCTGGGCTCATTTTGGGATTCGTTCTAAGACCTTCAAGCAGCTGAAGTTACAATATTGAACAGCTGAATCCGAGCTATTTCAACTTCGCCAAAATAGTGCATTTCGATACAAGGGTGGAAAAATAGGTTCCACACCCGCGTGTATCGAACTGTGTTTTTTGACAAACTGTGCGAGAAAGGGGAAAATCAGTGCGAAAAGGACACTTTCCCGCACAACGGGTCGAAATAGTAGATTTTGCACCAAGATAATGAGGGTGTAGCTCGCTTCTGTACGATTGGCTTTCGGCCCGAGCCGCAGCCGGGGGTCGAAATAACCGCTCGGAAGCAGGGAACCTCATGATCGAGGCGCGAATGCTATTTCATGCAATTCTGTAAGTCCCCAAACACCGGGAAATTGCACCGAAAATTGCAGTGCTTACAAAATTGCATAAAACAACATTCGCGCCTCGATCATGAGGTTCCCCGCTTTCGAGCAATTATGTTGACTCTCTTCTGCGACTCGGCCCGAAAACCAATAGCTCAGGAGCGAGCTACAATCTCATAATCTCGATGCAAAATATTTGAGAATTTACAACAGAGGGTATAGCTTGCCCCCATCGTTTAAATCACCGACAAAGTGCATAAAATCACCCGTTTCGCGTGCTGCCACAATTCGAAATTTTCAATGAGCCAAATCACTATTTTCGGCTTATTTTTACGCGATAAACAAATTCTGACCTGGAAAGTCCAAGGACATGAATCCGGCTGAAACTCTGAGAATCATCTCTTTACAGCACCGAAAGAGTTATTCCAATGACTCGATCGATCGAGTGACCGAAAATCACTCAAACGGCAAGTTATTTCTCTCAATTTTCACTCAAAAGCGAGCAAATTGGCTCGACTTGGTTAGCGACTCGAACTTCGAGTCATGAAAATCACTGGAATACTTCCAAAGACCAGGAGGCAATTGGGTACACTCCGATATGCTGACCTCAAGGTTCATACTGATCCCTGTATTTTGCACATCGATTCGCTTCAGATTCGACTTGAATCTAATATGCAGATTTTGGAGTTTTTGTAACAAGAGATCGAATGCGCCAAACCACCTCATAAAATTAATCGAACCAAAAACATTTGAGCATTGCAGTTTTGCTAAGCGCTATTTCCCAGGTAATCTTTAAACTGCTGAACACGAAAAGTTTTTGAATTCCTGGGGACGACAGAAATCATTCAGCATTGGCCCAAGTTACTCATATCGTCATATTTTAATGTAGCAAACATTGGAAAAACTGCGAGAAGGTCAACTATAGTGTCAATCCCTGAAATCGGCATATTGGGATAGGTTGGGTACATCTATCGTACATGAGCAGTTCCGCGCGAAACAGACCTACGAGGGAAAATCATGTCTCAGATTTCTTTCTTGGCACTCTTTCGTCCCATTCTATGGTCCAAAATATGAACTTTTCTGTGGGATGATAAAACTTTCTCGTGTATCTAAAATCTTATCCTCTTCAATTATCTCCAACAATAAAGTTCCGGGACGTTTTCCTACAAAATAATCCGATTATAGATACGGAGATGCAGTCTCGCAGATTCCATGAAGTCTTAGAGAATCTATTGAAATTGGTCTTGTGAGGTTGATCTGAGATCATAAGTATTTCCAACGAGCAATAGAAGATTGAATAGCATGAAGGTATTAATTTCTCAGACACCCAAATCTTCAGATCTTCGGAAATTTGACATTCCATAAGGAATATTGGATTCTTTGAAAAAAGCGGTCTCAAAATTCTTTTCCCGCATTTTGACGTTTTTTTTTTGTTGTTGCTATTTCACAAATATATTATTCAGGTGACTGGAAATCGTGTTTTCTGCACATTTGCAGGAATTTGAACCCCCAAGAGCAATGTCAATGAAAAGACAAAAAATTTCTTTCGAAATAAACACTTGGTGAAGTCAATTCCATGCATCAAAACCGATAGCTGCAATTTGATGTATAATGGTTTGAACTCCCAGCACGAGCGCGGCAAGTATAGGTGGACGCCACCAGGCGTGGATTTCCCTCATCGCTGTCTTCAATGCCTTGGACCTAACTCTCCGTGGTCATCGACATTTCGTGTTCTTCAGGACGCTGTGAATCTAGCTCCAATTTACGAAATCGACTCTGCCAAGTGGTCAATTTGGATCAAATGTCCTCAACATTTAAATGCACAGGAGACAGACGATTTTCACTCGCCTGGAAGATAGAATTGTAAAATTTAGCTGAAATAGGATTTATCAAGCACGACGATATTCCGGACCATTCTTTCTGTCCTGGACGAACACAAAATTTCACATCGAATATCAAGAATCTAAAAATTGGGTTCCATAAAAATTCGTTTTTGTGTGATTTTCACTCTTTCGCCCGATAAAATCGTCCATAACACCTTAGGATCAACTTCACAAAACCAATCTTGATAGGTTTATTCCAAGACTTCCCGAATTGCGCGAATCGCATCTACGTATCCCTCATTAAACTCAAGAAGTATATATTTATTTAGAAAAATATCCAGACTTCTATATGAAAGATTCCGTCAACAGGGGTAATTTCGGGACAAAATCGCCATTCTCTTCCTTAAACCTTGCGAAACTTTTACTTCTTGCATCAGAAGCGCATTCCCACCAAACAGTGAATGTTTCCACGAAGTTTCCTAAAAGTTATATTTGCAACCATGCAACATTCCGAAATTAGTCTGAAATACCGTGTCTGAAATGTTGGTGCAACATTAGGATGTCTACCAGATGCGGGTTGCCTCAACGGATAACGTGTCTGAACGTTTCAGCCGTTTTTCTAAGATTGTACAATGGTTTCCATGATGTTTTCTGTACAACCAATACTTGGAAAAATTTTTGTTAAATGAATGAATAAATCGTTTCTAAAACTCTCTTCCCCGCAGTCTATCAGCTCAATTCCCCTCAAGTTCCCTCGGTCGCGCTCAGTCAGAAACATTTCCACTTACTCTCAGGAGAACGATGAGATCGTTCACTCATATTCGAAACCGTCCAGAAACGTTCTAGAAACCTTGAGGCAACATGCATCTGGTAGACATTCTAATGTTGCGACAACGTTTCGGACACGATCGATATATCCGACTAATTTCGGAACGTTGCATGGTTGCAAATACAACTTTCAGGAAACGTTGCTGGAACATTCACTATTTGATGGGTTGTATCTCTAATCAATCGAAAGCTTACAGTTTCAACTTTCAATTGCGGGGCTTATGAAGTCCATTTGGTCATCTCTGGTCAAAGCTATGAGCACTGAAAGTCATGTTCCAAAGTTAAACCCGGACTGGGGTAACTTTGGAACAGCATACTTGATGTAGGAAATTTCGCGGTTATGAGGATCTCCGGGACTATCAGTAAGTGTCGTATGGAAAAAATTCTGTTGATCGTCGTCCCAGTAGGAGAAAATGATAAAGAATCATGAAAAGTAAATGAACAAATTTGGATATTTTACTCGCTTATTCAAGTTGCCCAGTCATGCGATTGGACCGGCGTATCGAAATGCATCTCTAGAAGAAAGGTTGATGTCTTCTTTCGATATCTAGAGGTTATAATAAATTATCAGAACTTAAATAGATTATTATAATATTGATTCATTCAGGAGAGTACTTTAGGCTGGAATTGGAGACGTCTTTTAGACATTCTAACTTACAGTACCTTCATGGATAATGGATCAAATAGGGTCTCACTGAAACAGTGATATTTCCAATATATTTTGACGTACGGGAATTTTGAAAAAAAACGATTTTGGTAGATTTTTTCGTCCTTGATGGTTAATATACAAGTTGACCATTTGGTCTCGTCGATCTTGAAGGACGGTGGGGAACTAAATAAATTCCCAAAATTTCATGATGGAATCTCATGATATTTTGGACGATGGATCGTCCAAAATATCATGACGATCTAAAGAATAACGTAAGTTGCGCATCTTAAATATTTATACATCCATCATTTGTAAAAAATTTTCATATTTTCTATCTTTATACATATGTCGAAACAGATACCTGAAGCCTAATGAGGTCCACAAAACCTAGTGGACGAAACGTTGCAATAAAATTTCCATCATGAAATTTTGGGAATTTATTTAGTTCCCCACCGTCCTTCAAGATCGACGAGACCAAATGTTCAACATGTATATTTGAAAAAAAGCATCTCGAGATCACGAAAAAATCTATCGATTCATGTGTTTAAAACATTCCTAGCGTCCTTTTCTGAGTGACCGTAGTCAACGATGAAGAGCTAGAAATTTTCTCCTTCAACCAATCATCACCTACAACTTTGGCGGAAGTGATCCGATCACAAAAATTCTCAAGGGACCTGGTAGATCTTTACAAAATCTACAATTTCCTCTTTTTGAACTTCTTTCTACAACCTTTCCTGCCCAAAAAACGAGCTTGAAGAGGAAATTTTGTATTACATGGACTGGTTATGGAGATATCACGGCTGGCTTCTGTTTCGTCTCGCCTTGCTCTATTCTCGCGCAAAAATTCATCAAAAAAATATTATGGCATATCATTTTGATGTGAAATAATCTCATCTTTCAGAATATTTGATCAGATTTTGTCTTGGATTGAAGGCAACCCCGGTTTCTCAAGATTCATTGGGAAAATTGATTAATTTCATGTTTTGCCCCTATAGATTACATTCAAGGCAGAATCTGATGATTTATCTGATGATTTATTCTGACAGATGAGATTACTTTACGTCGAAATCATATGCATGATATTTGTTCAATGAATTTTTGCACAAGAATGGCGCAAGGAGAAATAAAACAGTAAGCAGCTTCGGTATCTCCTTAAGCAGTCCAAGTAATACAAAGTTTTTTTCCCAAGTTCGTTACTTGGACAGGAAAGGTCGTAAAGAGAGCTCCAAGGAAGGGAAAGTGTAGGTTTTAAAAAGATCTACAAGATACTATGGAAATTTCCTGTGATCAGATCACTCCCGCCAAAGTCGTAGGTGATTGATTGAAGGAGGAATTTTTTGGATTTTCATCGTTGACCACGGTGATCAAAAAGGGCGCAGTGAATGTTTTGAACACATGAATCGATAGATTCATTCGTGATCTTTAAGATTCTCTTAGTCAAACTATATTGAAAATATCACTGTTTCATTGAGACCCTACATCATCCATTATTTATGAAAGGTACTGTAATTTGGAGAGAAATCGGGAGCCAAGTCTTGCGAGAGCTCATTTCTACGATCTCATGTGGAGGGGAATTATACACATGGGGCAAATTAGGTACACTTACCCCAAGATGAATAGTCCTCCAACCTAATCAAGTGAGTACGCATGCTTATTCATCATAAACATTGTTGGTAATATACTAAGTTCGGCCCAACGGAGGAGAGCTCCATATACGTGTTTTGTACTCTAAATCGATACATCCCCGATAGCTCAGTTGGCTAGGTGTCGTGTCTACAAAGTCGAAGGACGAGGTTCAAATCCCGATAAGTACAAAATTTGAATTGCCCAATTACGTTTTTTCTCATTACATCCATGATATTAAACTACACAGAATATGGAGTAACAGCTTAGGAAATGGGCAAATAATAATATTTCGAATAAATAAATTGTGAAAAATCAGCTCCACTGATTCTCCACTGGCCAATAACAAATAAATATTGGAAAATCAGCTGATTTATCAGCTGATTAGTCAGGTGATCCGGCAGGTGATAAATCGGTTGATTTTTCTCGATAGGGCTCTTTGTTGAATTTCCCATGGTCTGTTACACATGTTACATGTAACATGTGTAACATCCAGTTACTCGCTAATGCTTTGATTCTGCTGATTTACTGACCTGCTTATACGTTCCTCTGCTGATCAAGTCGAAATAATATTTTTCTACGTTGAGAAATATTATTTCAACTGTTGCGTCGTCTGGGACACCACAAAAGCGAATCTTCCTTCATGACAGCCTAAACTGCGCTTGCCCGTTCTTCCTAGTCCCCGGAAGTATTTTTGATCAGTTGCTGATGTAATTTCCTTTGAAATGCAGCAGGTCAATTTGGTGTCATAGACCCCGAGATCTAGCTGATTCAAGAATCGAAAAAATTTGAGGCACCAAATCCGTGAAATCAAGGCCCCTCCAATGAACCCAAAAAATGGGAATCTGGAATCAGAATGTTGTGAAGATGCAGGCAAGTGATTTTCATGTATTCTTCCATACAGGAACTGAATCCGTTGTCAGTTTGGTTTTCAAAGTCCAGGATTTTTACAAGACTCAGAGAACTACAGTACCCGCCTAAATGAATGGAACGCGGGTTCCTTTACTGAAATAGCGATCACTCGCACGCCCTTGGGTCTACGGCAATTTTACCAGAAGCATTCGAAAAATAAGAAGAAGGCTATCAATTCATGTCTTCCAAAAGTTTTTTCAACCCAAAACTCATGTTTTTGATTGGCTCCGAGAAGTGAAAAATTCTTCATTTCAATCAATCATCGATCATTTATCAGGGAATCACGATAGCGTAGAAATCCTTGCGGGATCTTGTAGCCTTTTTTGATACTTTTAAAATCCTTTCTTCGTACATTACTTTACGGTTTTACGCACACAAGCGATCAAAAGAGAGCAAATTCACACGCATTGAGGGTAGCGGAGATACAAAAAATGCGTAATCCACGATTTCGACGTAAAATCTTCTAAAAATCATAAAATACGAGTCAATCATGTTTTAGAACGCATTCGAAACGACCTCAGACAGCTTGACGAAGTGCAACGTCGTATTTTCATTGAATTTAGGATGGGTGGAATTTCATATTCCACAGCTGCTTGGCGACGAGACTTACCGTTACTCCGGCGGACTTACTTACAGCGTCATTCCTGCTTTGCAAAAACGTCTCGTTCAAAGAAAATGATGAATGGTGCTTTCGTTTATTCAAAAAAATAATCGATTCATCAATTGATGATCAGAATCTTGTTCCTTTACTAATATATTCAATAATAAATGATGATCAAATTTCTTTATTATAAAGTTATCAGAAAATACGACTTGCTTTACTATTGCCACAAAAAATAATAAGAGAATTTATCGCGAGCACCGTTTTTTTATAATGCAAGCCATAATCAGAAATAAAAAAAGCTTCAAATAATAGGGTCACTCACTGGGTTATGGTTATATCAGGGTCTATAGATAACAAGGCTTAGTAAATGCGTTTTGCATCGACTGGTTTTATTTATATGACACACAATTGAATTCGATGAATAATAAATTCAAAAACAACACACTTCATTATCACTGTTCTAGAAATTATAGAATGAAAGTCAAAGATGATAATTATGCAATGAAAATTAGGAAAACTTCACTCAATCAATGTCAAATTGTAATTATAAATCACTGGATCAAGTTGTGAAAAATATCGTTGCCAGATGGGCCGGAAAATCCTGGAAAACTCGACACTACTGATTTTTAAACCAAGAGGTTGGTTTTTGTGTGCACGAGACACTATAAACTGCAACGCGCGTGTATTCAAAGAGTACATAAAAGGAAGTACTGACTGCGTTATTTTTTTTTTACAAGCCCACTAGCTTCCCCATACGTTGGGAAATCTACAATTTTTCCGCAAAATTCCCGATCGGGAGGATACACGGGACTAGCAAAGAAAATGCGCGGGTCGTTCACTTGCGCGTCACGTTATTCCTGAAAACAGCGTGCGAGGAGGTGCCCAAATATTTCCATGAACTACGGCAGCTCTGCTCGGCGCCACTGTGAGCTTATATGTGCACACGTGCTATGAACGAGCGTCTCTACCAAATGAGAAATTTGGAGATATTTTCACCGTTAGAGCATGAAAATGGAATGTGAGAATTAGCTGGATCCCCTTTTGCAAGCTCCAAATTAGAAGGCTTCAAAATGGCGGATCTGTCTCCTCTAGGCGTACTAGGGATCCCGCGTGAAAATCAATGAGTCGTATATTTGAGTCGTTGAACAAGTCATTAAACGAGTCAAATATTCGTTTCATTATGTGGAGTCGTTGAAACAACTCGTTAAAATGACTCATTCGGTACATGTTGAAATTCAAGATTTTTTTTCTGACACTGCAATCTTCTCAGAAAAATTAGTAGTACCATTAAAAAACTTAGACTGTAGAATTTCCAAAATGAGTCGTTTCAACGAGTTATTTGGAATAACTCCACATAATGAAACAAATATTGGACTCGTTTAACGAGTCGTTCATAAACAACTCATTTGTTTTCACGCGGGATGTAGCTTTTTCACAGGAGAGAAAAAGGATGTAAAGGGTATAGTTAACGATCGATTTGATGAGCCAAGGGACTTGACTCATTAAATCGATCGTTAACTATACCCATTATTGTTAACATGAGTGACCAAATCCAAAAAGGATGTAAAGGATTTCATCTCTTTGCTATCGCCTCAGCTACTTTGCTATCTAGCCGCAGACATCGATCGATTTTGCTACAACGATCTGTAATGAGCTTTTCAATTACTATGTGCTTGCAAATGCGCGGCTACTTGGCACTTGCGCACAGAATGAAAGAGAGAGAGAGAGAGACAGCAACAAGTGGTGTCGTCTGCTTCGTTGTGATGCCCGGCGCCTCGGCGATGGCTTGATGTGGTGCAATTAGTGAATTGTGAAAACTCTGTGTGTGTTGTGACGAGTTTTTTGTGCAGCTAATTCACCTGGGGAGCCACCAAAAAAGCAGCGGCAACGTGTCATGCTGATGCTGTGTCGGCGTGCATGTCGCAATCAAAGCCATGTCAGCTGTAAAAACGTTCGTCGGAAATCGGGTAAGTGATCACCTCTGAGTGTTTTCTTTTGCTGTCTTTTTGCATGGAGTACTTAAATAAGGTTCCCCGGCAACCCTTTATCACCTCACATTCCCGAAATAGGATGTACTTCTTGCATGCGCAAGGTTAGAATGGGAGCCGGTTTCCCCATGTATTAGCACGGGGCTGTCTTTGGCCGTCACCAAAATTTCTCAAGTTTGGGCTTCATGACTCTAAATGCATGGGTGAATGTGCTTAAAATGCTATAAAAATGCTAGCTTTTAGATGCATCAACTCCCATACACCCAGGATAATTCTATCTTAAATTTTACACATGACCTCTTTTGCGGTTTTTATGAACGGAGGTCTGGTTCGACTACGAAGTTGGTCTGGGACCTTCTGGATGTACCTGGATGGATTTAACAGGTTTTCAGCCTCACCATCAATAATGTGAGACCATTTTAAACCTGTTTTCATGCTGAATTTATGAATATGTGTTGAGTACCCCAAAATCCGCAATTGGATTTTCTACTTTTTAGGTGCATGGACTGATGGATGAATATGAATGAATATACGCATCTTAGTTGATTACAACTAGATCCTAGTCTAATCCAGGATATAATTCTAATGAGTATTCGTGGTTTACAGGTGATTCATGGTGGGAAATGATAGCTGCAGCGCCATATGTCACCACAACCTAAGGTTATCCATCGCTCGACATTTAATATCCATCTCATCTTGAACTCAAGAACACAGTTACTTCGTCTCTTTCCAAGGTGAGACTAATTCTACTCATTTTCTGATATGAAATTATATGTTCTCTCAACTTATGAATATTGCTCTTCAGTTTCATAAAAAAAAACTTTATCTTACAGCTTGTGATCAGTACCTTGCTCTGGTACTGATTGAAAAATTGAATTCCAACTAATACTTTTTTGTGTGTTCTAGGTAACTGCTGGAGCTTGCGGAGGAGGGCCCAGGGACCACAAGGATCATCAGGACATCCACCGGTAACTCTCAGCCGCCAGAAATGAAGGATTTTGAAGTTTAACTCAGTGCTTGCTGAATTCTTTGTGAGGTATTTTTCCTCACAGCCAAGGTGTGTTGCCAATTAATACTTTTTGTAAAATTATGCATGAGACTAAATTTTTCTCATTACTCATGAATATCATAAATTAATTAACTCTTTTTCTCTCAGGGATTGGACATTTTTAAATAGACTAAAAACAATAGGAAAAACAACAATTTTGAATCTTTGACTCAACTTAATGCGCGTTTACTCAAATTGAAATTCAATTTAAAAATAAACTATATTTCGGGAAGTTTGAACCGTTGCAGAAGGAAAAGCTCATACCTCTAGATCACCAGTACCCTCGATCCGCACCAACTCCCCTTTGCCAGATCACTCGTTACTCGGCTAAGAAAACCCGTAGAGTAATGTATAAACGTCTTTGGAAGGGCTACAAGATCCCGTGAGGGTTTTCGCACGTAAGGTCACACTCACTCATAATGAAGAATCAAGTCATGTATGGGCGGCTCCGGATCAGAACGGTATAAGTCCATTTTTTTCATTCCTCAAAAATTCGCCCTAGAGTTCTTGTGGAATGGGAAATTCGAGTTATCATCTAAAGTAAATACTCTTGTTTTACCATGTAGTGAGTGTGTTTCCACGTCATCTGTCGCGTGCGACGTATCAATTTTCCATTGTTCATAGTTTTCACATTTCATTTTGCGATAGAAAATGGACTTACACCGTTCTGATCTGGGAAGTTTCTCGACCTTTCGTCCGAATCAGAACGGTACTAGTTCACCATTTTTGGAAAAAATTTTTTCTAATATCTTAGATTCGGAAAAGTATTCAATACTATGGATTGTTAACGTCTCAAGAAGGAACTTGTCGAAAAGCTATGAGTTTCTACCAGTGAGGTCAAGGAACTTTGGAAACCCATGAACTTATACCGATTCTAGCGGAAAAAAAGGTGGAGGAATTCTCCATCAGATCAGAACGGTATTAATTGAGAATTTTTTTTTGATTTTTAATGACTAAACTCGACTTTTTCTCTCAGTAAACAAAATTCCTCTGTGATTGAGGATGACTTTGATTAAATCTCACCGACACCGAGACTGGTTCTTGCGAAAAGACCTCATTCAGGATATCATGACTAAGAATATAGTTAAAACATTCAGGTCAACAAGGGTCTATTTGGAAACGGCAGTCCGGTCAAGACGAGTTCACTCAACCAGCTCGATCCAAAATCTAGTTTTTCAGGGACCACAGAGCACGTAGCTTGAGTTTAAAAAGTCAGAAGCAGTTTGAGATTGTACAGAAGACGTCGTAGTGAAGAAATTTTAATCGACCAGGGAATCCAAACAGTGAATTATACTGATCCCCACACAACAACCAAAAAGGATTGTTGATCAGCTGTAGAATGAGGTTCAGATTCGTTGCAGCTAGCTTAATTTAGGGAGACCAGTATCGTCACCTACGAGAATTATCTAAATGAGATTCACTTGTAAAGAGCGCTGGAAGAATCGAACCGACGGCCGGATGACTGTTGATGGAAAAGACTCCAGTTGATAGATCACAATCATTAATGGTGGAACCGTAACCTAATTACGGTAATGAAGCTTGGAATTCTCCACCATTAGCATTGTTCTTCAGAGGGAAGTGTACAGCTTCGTTGAGTTTGGCGTATCATAGACGCAGTTGATTTTTTGTTTGATGAGATGCCTGGAAACATGATGCAAAATCACATTTGCTTGAAAGTGTCACCTGTTCGGTAGGGTTGGACTCTGGAGCTAAGATTTTGACAGGAAAAGTGAGCCAAAATTAACGGTGGATATACTTTATTACAACTACATGCTGGCCGACGGAGCCTCCGGCCAGCTTGAGGGCACAACAGGCACTGTATTACACAGGCATAGTCCCGAGCGTCCTCCTGAAGAGCCAAGGGACCCTCTTCTCTTAGACGCTTTTCGGCGCCCCTCTTTTCTATTTCCTCTCTCCTCGCTCCTTTAGCTCCGCACTCAAATACGGAAAACGCTACTGGCGTGGGTAGTTTCGGGGAGCATACCTCTAGATATACAAGTAGGTTATAGATATACAAGTAAGCTAATGCATAGAGCTATAAGATGTAGTATGAGTCCATAGGACATCTCCCCCCTTAAGGTCAGAAAAATTTTCGGATACGTGAATTTTTCGTCTTCATGTGATGAATGGGATTTGATTCTGAAAGTGGTGCGACTCCATAGTTGATAATTCGCGTATCGTTCTTTCCATTGAATTTGTATTCGAATTCAATTCTACTTGTTTTTTCTAAATTTCCATTTGACATGGTATTTTGAGCCTAGTGCAGTAAAGTCACAATGAAGCTTCAAGCTAAGGTGGGTTTACTTAATGTCATGAAATTTCATCGTAGTAGTAGCCCGAAAAATCACTGATATGACTAAATTATCAAATGTATGAGTGATTTCTTCAAATGACTATTCTGGGATTATCGATTAATTTGTTTCAATCAGTTGATAATAAAAGTTTGAACCAGAATAAGTTATGAGTGTACCAGAGCTGCACTTGAATTGAACTCTGTATAATGATTAGATGTTATGTCTATCGAAACCTGCTTCACATATTTATCGGAATATTTTTATTTTAGATATATCATCACTTCGTCAAAGTTTTCAGTATCACTTGAATTGATTGTGCTGAATTTTCACTCCATTAAATTTTGAATCGTTATTCGTTTTTCTACAATCAACGAAAGCACAAAAGTTAACGCATTTTTCAAATTTGAGTTGATTGCAAGAATCCTTGGATATTTTCATCGAAAGATGTACTTTGAGTAAATGTTCAATGGTGTGCTGGCAAATCTTGAGGGATTAAAGTATTGATCGTTTTATACTGCAAGCGATTGAATGTGGGTAACATATATGATTGTTTGAATTCCCGTGAAGAAATATCCTCAATTCTCAATACGCGTAACACATAAAGGTCATTGTTTCGTCATTATCATCTATCTATATTCGAAGTTTACATACTTGGTTCTGATATCAAGTAGTAATTATTGTTATAGTTATATTATCTTGCAAGATCATCAATAAAATCCTTACTCTAGATTCTGATGCCTTCGAATGGAATATGAATGCAATTTCCGTAATTTTGATTTGGTTTTTCGTCCGACGGAATTTTGGAGAAATCAAAGTTCCTTCGAAAGTGAAGTGGAATTCATCCATGGTTTGTTATGTATACTTCCATATTATGTATACCATGTATGATATATTTGTTATATCGTCACCCCCGACGAAGAAAAACACCTCCCATTGTGGGCCAATATAACTTTACATTGGCCCACAATGGGAGGTTTTTTTCCTCGTCGGGGGCGACGATATATCATACATGGTTTGTTATGAAAACTCTCACTTTGTCAGTTTTATTTCAGAGAGATAATTTCTATTGGTATTGAAAAACACCTGATACTGGTGGGATCCGTTCTTGTAGACTAAAATGTAGGCTGTACTTACTGTTTCACTATTCCAATGAAAGTCATATGGATATCTCGGTAATTCAGAATCGTTTCATTTTCTACTTATGATGATTGAAAGCTTTCAATTCATTCAAGTGAATCTTGGATTTGTATTGAGTTTCTTTCAAAGTTCTATGAGTGAAATAAAGTATACGATAAAATAATTTCGGGGAAAGGCTCATGACCTATTTCCTAATTGATCTTACATCCCAATGGTCATTCAAAGCATCGGTGCCCTATGAATTTGAGAATTTTCATTTGGTCGTGGGGAAACAAAAGCTGTTGTGAGTTTGGAATGCTCTGCTGATCAATTCTACGGAGCTATAATATCTATTACGTTGTTCTTCTACACGATTGATATAAATGTATTCGTAATGTGGACAATCTATTTTGTAGCTCATTTTTCATTCTCGTCCTATAATAATTTCTAACATTAAGATGTAGTCGTCGTTCCAACCTATCTGGAATTATATCATTATATTCATGATTGTGTGATTTCTCTCAAGGGTATAGACTGAAGTTATTCCCAAAAAGTCAATATTTATGATCTAATCTTGTCTCTAGGTAGTGAATTCTTACTAAGATTCATTATACCTTATCTTTCCCTCTATTGATTATATTACTCACTTGTTTCACGTGATAATCGTCATCTTCTGTCGCTTCATTTATACTAAATAACGTTACAGGCAACAAATTCATGCGGTCTATGGAAAATGTTTACTCGAATTGAAGCTTCCTTAGAAATTCCTTGATGTTCTCCTTAAAAGGTGTCTCACTGAATCAATTCTTAATGATTCGTCTTTGAGCTCTCTTGTATTTCACCCCTAGTATAATGCTAGTCATCCTCGATCATCGTTGAGATTTTTCTCTGATATGATACTTATTGATTTTCCATATCCTCTCATTCACTTAGTTTCGTTCACGTTTTGCGGCACTTGAATCCAGATTTTCCGGGGAGTTTCAGTTTAATTCAAATTGTATGAATATTAATATTCTCTACCAAGGTCATTCATCGACCATGGAGAATCAATTGATAGGGGGTGCATATCGTATTTCAAGGCCGAATGTTTCTATGAATAGGTGATTCGCGAGCAGTATAAATCTCACCCAATTATGTTCAATGAGAATCTCATCATTGGAAATTCAGATTTTGCTAGATATTCATTACAGACTCACTCCGATTTAGGAGATGAATCTTTCATCAATTTTCGTTGCGATCTTTCCGACTAGAAACTGTAAAAAGTGGTGGGCATATGAAACTTCGTGGATTGTTCGAGTTCTCTCTTCTTTCGAAATGGGAGCTTTCTCGCCAGAATATCAAAAACTAGGCAAGTGTTTTGTTATCAATGATTGATTACACCGGCCCACAATTTGAAAAAAGTTACCTTCCCAAAAACGGGGGACACATATTTCGACGTAAAGCATCAGTTTTGATCGTACACCCCCAAAATTTCCAGATATTTGATGAAAAAAATTTTTTCCCAGACTTACTGGATTATTGACCTCGGAATAGGAAAGAGGGGACAATTTCACGTTCAAATATGCATTATGGGAGAATTTTCTTGATTGATCCCCGTAGAGCGCATGTCGAGTACCAGCTGTCGCCATGACGTGAGTCGTGGGGACATTGTCTTTGTCCAGTACTAGAGGTGACACTCGTGGTCCAGTACTAGAGGTGACACTCACGGTCCAGTACTAGGGGTGACACTCGTGGTCCAGTACTAGAGGTGACACTCACGGTCCAGTACTAGGGGTGACACTCGTGGGCCAGTACTAGAGGTGAAACTCGCGGTCCAGTACTAGAGGTGACACTCGTAGTCCAGTACTAGAGGTGACACTCGTGGTCCAGTACTAGAGGTGGCACTCGCGGTCCAGTACTAGAGGTGACACTCGTGATCCGGTACTCGAGGTGACACTCGTGGTCCGGTACTCGAGGTGACACTCGTGGTCCAGTACAAGAGGTGACACTCGTGATCCAGTACAAGAGGTGACACTCGTGGTCCAGTAAAAGAGGTGACACTCGTGATCCAGTACAAGAGGTGACACTCGCGGTCCAGTACTAGAGGTGACACTCGTAGTCCAGTACTCGAGGTGACACTCTTGGTCCAGTACTAGAGGTGACACTCGTGGTCACCTCTAGTACTGGACTACGAGTGTCGCCTCTAGTACTGGACTGCGAGTGTCACCTCTAGTACTGGACTACGAGTGTCGCCTCTAGTACTGGACTGCGAGTGTCACCTCTAGTACTGGACCACGAGTGTCACCCCTAGTACTGGACCGCGAGTGTCACCTGGAGTACTGGACTACGAGTGTCACCCCTAGTACTGGACCGCGAGTGTCACCTGGAGTACTGGACTACGAGTGTCACCTCGAGTACTGGACCGCGAGTGTCACCTCTAGTACTGGACCGCGAGTGTCACCTCCAGTACTGGACCGCGAGTGTCACCTCTAGTGCTGGACCGCGAGTGTCACCTGGAGTACTGGACCACGAGTGTCACCTGGAGTACTGGACCACGAGTGTCACCTCGACTACTAGACTGCGAGTGTCACCTCTAGTACTGGACCGCGAGTGTCACCTCGAGTACTGGACTACGAGTGTCACCTCTAGTACTGGACCGCGAGTGTCACCTCTAGTACTGGACCAAGAGTGTCGCTTCTAGTACTGGACAAAGACAATGTCCCCACGACTTACGTCATGGCGATAGCTGGTAGTCGATATGCGCTCTACGGGGATCAATCAAGAAAATTTTCCCAAAATGCATATTTGGACGTAAAATTGTCCCCTCTTTCCGATTCCGAGGTCAAAAATCCAGTAAGTCTGAAAGAAAATATCTGGGAATTTCGGGGATGTACGATCAAAACTGATGCCATTTTCGGACTCAGCGCACAGTTCTACGTCGAAATATGTGTCCCCCGTTTTTGGGAAGGTAACTTTTGCCAAATTGTGGGCCGGTGTTATGAGTTCCTTGAGATCTTTCTGAGTTTTCAAATCAACTGGATGAATACTTTCTTCAAAAAGTGAACAAATGAAGAGAAAATTACTAATAAGACTCTGGAGCCTTTTTGATTCTCGACTAAAATCTTTGCTTTGATTGCAAATGTAAATTTGCGCCATTGTGCATCGTTGCTCATTGCTTATCTCATTTGGAAAGATAATGAGTTTGGATAGTTGACTCTAATGATACGAGGATAGACTTTGATATTTCCCCTAAATTCTAAACTTTGATCAATAATTCTCTTCGTAAGGGATGTATTCAGTTATTGTACCTTAAACTGAGATATTATGTGTACTTAACCAACTTTTGATTGGCTGCAAGAAGTTGTGATCAACAAATTCTGATTACTCTCTCCATTCTCTCATGGTTTGATTCGCTCGATAGCCTCAATTGAATTCTTCTCTACTAATAAATTATTTTATGTAATAAATTAGGATCTCTTTTCGTGGACCAATCATTTAGTGTCATGAATTCAGATTTTGCGTAAATCAAGATTCAAAAATTGACCTGAAATTTGCTATCGAGTGGATGAACTACACAACCTTCTTATTGCAATTTTTTTTCCAAATATCTGATTCTATGGTATAAAATGAGTATTTGGTGATTTCGTTCAAATACTCTCTCTCAATATCAAGTACTTTGGGCTGGTTCGTTTCATTATGGAGAATGTTAATGTTCGTTTGTTAGTTTTAACCAAGAATATGTTTTCATTCATTAGTCATTTCTATTGATATGTTTCTGAATGAAATACGAATATGGTCATTCGGTCATTCATCAATTTGTCGAAATTATAACCTGTTCTGAACTAGCTCATTCATTCATCATGGTATCATACTCGATTATTGTAAATACTTGTTTTGTACTCAGCTCCTCTTGTTCCGATCAATTCTGATGAAATAGACCTAGAATTTCTATTATTTTCCTTTTCTTCCTTTTGTTCTGATTGACTCAGAAAAAGAATGCGATCTTTATTTGCGTGTCTAGCGCTGAAGGAATATTCTACTACTCAATTAGTTCGTATAACGTCTAGTTATTGTTTGACAATCCACCTTTTTTCAATGATCAATTAGTGTATTTCTCAAATATCAAAGTGAATGAAACATTTCTCAATATATATGTGTGTAACTGAGCTCCGTGCTTGTCTTCTTCAAAAAATCAAATGAATAGATAAATATGTATAGACACTGATATCCTTCCGATGCCACATGAGTTTTCAATAGGCCAAATCCATGTAAGATCAGGCAGCGAAAAAAGTTGGGGTCACGGATATTTCTGACGATGAAGTATATCATTCTTGAGACGAGATGATGAGACACGTATTTTTTTGTTTCGCCTAAATCGATTTCCTGTCAGACTACGCAAATTTGGAGATCGGGAGCTGCAAAATCAATTTTAGAAAAACTGACACTTTGAAATCAGTAAAGATGCAATAATTCCTATGCGACTTTGAATATTCAGCTGAATCTTGTTGGATATAGTTACTAGGTAGATGTTGCATGCAAATTTACACTAATTAGGTTGGAATTGCCATTCGGATCCGAAAAAACTCGCTTTTTACGAGAAATTAAAAAAAATTAATTACTCAAAAACACCATCGTGAATTTCTTTGGTGAATTTTCTGGGGGTATTTGATGACATGATGTTTCAGAGGGTACTCTCAGAGTCGGCGCTAAAAGCTCCAGATGACCGAAAAAAAATATTTTTTGGAAAAAAAAATTTTTCCTGTCTCAAATAGGTTCTGGCATCCTTCAAATAATAAATATTGGCTGAATAGTAGTACCTACAGAGTACAGTACATGCAAATATCTACAGAGACTCAAATCCTCCAACCTATCTTGCACAGAAAGTAAGCACAGTGCCCAAACTAGTTGAAAGTGCTACATGAGCAAAAATGTTTTTAGTCTCATATCACTGCCAGTGGTGGATAACACTTCCTGGAAAAACGTAGACGTAGAGAAAATTAGACTGAAAGAATTTTTGCTCATATAGCCTTTTCAACAAGCTTGACCACTGTGCTTACTTCCTGTGCAAGATAAGTTGTAGGAAATGAGTCTCTGTAGATATTTGCAGGTGCTGTACTCTGTAGGTACTACTTTTCAGCCAATATTCATTATTTAAAGGATGCCAGAACCTATTTGAGACAATAGAAAATTTTTCTCCCGAAAAATATTTTTTTTGGTCATTTTGAGCTTTTAGCGCCGACTCTGAGAGTACCCTCTGAAACATCATGTCATCAAATACCCCCAGAGAATTTACCGAAGAAATTCACGATGGTGTTTTTGAGTAATTAATTTTTTTTTATTTCTCGTAGAAAACGAGTTTTTTCGGATCCGAATGGCAATTCCAACCTAATTAGTGTGGATTTCCATGCAACATCTACCTAGTAACTATATCCAACAAGATTCAGCTAAATATCCAAAGTCGCATAGGAATTATTGCATCTTTACTGATTTCAAAGTGTCAGTTTTTCTAAAATTGATCTTGCAGCTTCCGATCTTCAAATTCGCGTAACTCTGACAAGGAATCGATTTAAGCCAAAAAAAAAAAATACGTATCTCCTCATTTTGTCTCAAGAATGATATACTTCATCGGCAGGAATATCCGTGACCTCAACTTTTTTCGCTGCCTGATCTTACATGGATTCGGCCAATAATCATGATTTGGATTTTTCTGGATATACGTATTACTATGATTCGGAAAATCTGATTTGAGATTGTAAATTATACTTTCGATCTCCTACTTTGATGACAAATGTCTCAAATGATCTAAGTTTTTTAGAATTATGATTACCTGAGAGCACTGTCAGAGTGCAGGTGCTATTTCTGTGGGAAAAAATACTGCAAGTTCTTCCGATTATTGTGTTGAGGACATCCTTCACAGCAATCTTGATTTTCCCTTTTGAGATTCCCTGGGGTGATCCATTTCGATCTTGGAACTTCTTCATTTAGAAAATCCACGCCGTGCTCCAAATGTGCAATGAATCCTCTTGAATCTCTGGTGTCATCTCCATTCATATGTCTGATCTCCTTCTTCATTTTCTTCTTCACCAAATGTTTTGGTGGAACACTCCATTTTGAATATTCACTCTCAATCGAATATATGATCAATTTTGAATGATATTTTGTGGATTCTCGGTTATTCTCTGATTTTCTTCCTTCCTTGTATTCTCTCCGAGACTTCACTTTTGACTTGATCCATTCTGATATCAACTTAAGCTGCTTGGAGATTGATGGGATTTTGCTTCTCTTCATTCCCTGTTTATTCATTTGGTGAAGGATAACTTTTCCAATAGGTTTGTTCAACCGATTCATTTTTTGCAACTGAGTGAACTTTTTGTTCCACAAGTTTGTCCTCTGATGAGCAGGTACGTTCTTGGCGCTCCTCCCATTCATCAGGTCGCATCTTGGGCTGATCATCAATTTCAACCCCTTTTTGTATCAACTCATTCTTCGATTTCTTATCCATCCTCCTTTTTGATTCCACGCCATTGAGCGGTTGCTTAGTTTCATTTTTCATTTTTACCAAATCAACATCTGACTGGCGTTTTGATTCCTCTCTTCTCAGTGATTTCGTGTTAGACGCTTCTTCCACATGACAATTTGGAATGATTGGGGGATTTCTATCCTCACTGCTTTTTTGTGCCAATTCAAGTCTCGATCTGCGAGCTTGTTTCTCTCGTGTTTCCTCATTTGCCACTGGCTGCGTATTAGACGCTTCAGTCTCGTGACAACGTGCAACACTTTTCATATTGTTCTTAAACGAAACTGCGCAAGCAGGTTGCTCTTGCGTTCCATCAGAACAAAATTTCGTGGATGTACCTTCAAATTGGATCGGAGTATGACCTTTTTCAGTGATGAATTCGAAATAATCAACGCATTTCAGGCACGTCCTAGGTTTTTCTGACTCGATGCGTTCTAGGCGCTCTTTTGACTCAGCAAAACTCTTTCTTCTTGTAGAGTCAATAACTCTGGTTGCAACATACTCTCTTTCAACAATGGATTCTTCACTCGAATGTTTCTTCGTAGAGCTTTCCAGTACTGGCTGCGTATCAGATGCTCCTTCCAACTGAATATGAATTTTGTTCGAAGTTTCGATTATCTCGCTATCTGAATCGATGCATACTTGATGCTCCTTCGGCTCAGAAAGTTGTTCATTCTTGAAAGTATCATTTCTCATACAGGGTTCACTAATATATCCAATACTTGTTTTGCTGTGGTTATCACTTGAGACCTGCTCCGTCGGCTGCGTTTTAGACGCATCTTCCATATGGACGTAGGTTTCAACGAGAGAATCCCCGGATATTCCTCGATTGAGGTCTGAGCGTATGATTTCATTCCTTGGAGTGTCTTTACTTTCATCGATCTCTATTGGCAATTGGTTAATTCTTGATAAAGTCTCGTTCAAAAGTCGAATATGTGATGCTACAATTGACTGTGAATCTCCAAGTATATTGCTGACTTCATATAATGCTTCTGTTCCCCTTCTGCACCGGTTCCGTAGATGTCTTAATTTTTCCTTGAGATCTGTTGAAGCTGAATCATTCGCATATACTCTACAGACGAGGTCATCCATAGCAGAATGTTCTATTCCACTTTCGGTCATCAGTGGTTCAATCATCTGTAGTAGATTTTCCAAATCTCTCAATCTAATAGCTGCTGATGGTAGGCCAGACTCTAGCGATTTCTTCCAACGGACAAATTCTTGACGGTGTGTGATCAATCGTTGCGTATAAGACGCATCTCCCATATCAAAACGCCACGGCATCAAGTTATCATCCATTCCATATTGGTTTTTGAAGGTTATTCCTACAGTTTTCATTTGATTCGTTAAGGACGAAGCCTTTTCTCGTATGATTGATAAAGTTCCAAATTCACTCAAAGCATGGGAATCCTGATTTTTCATTGATTTGCATTGAAGTATTTCGAAATTGAGTATCATAGATTGAATATCTTCTCCTGAATGCCACATTCTTCTCCTGATATTGATGACTTCATTCAACATCTGTTGCAAGTTTTAATATTCATTCGGCAATCTAGGCGAATTCATTCGCAAAGTTTCACAGTGATATTCTATTTCTGATAATATTTCCCAAATCTTGAAAGCAGTGTCGGAGTCAATCATTTGATCATCAATATTAATTTTTATTTGCAGTTTCATACTGGAAAGATTCATCTTCGAATTCATAGTATGGCTTTGACTCTTATAAGGTATATTGTGATTATCACTCATCTCGTGCATTGCGCTGATGAAAAATGTAATCAATATGCCAATTTCTGTTACTCATAGTGAACGCACAATACCGCATTGGTACGCGTAAGAGGTGGCGTGCAGAGGGCTCCGTAAGCTGAGCGGTCCCTGCAGCGGCAGTCATGCCCTTCCTCCTAGCGCTGACCTTCTCTAGCGCTCTATCTCTCTCACACCTCCACGCGACGACTCACTTCATTCCTGCCTTGAGCGTCTCGCCCTTTTTGCGATTTTTACTCACTTCTGATCTACTTTGTTGCGACCTCCACCAAAAGATATCCATGAGTTGCTTATTAGAAGCCTCTTCTCACGTGTCACTTTCGGCATATTTTGTAGTTGCAATGAAGAGATCGGCAATCTGCGGGTCTCGGCTTGGCGAGGCGTCCCACTGGACAGCAGTCGCGTCACTCTTTGGCTTCCCTTCACTGTATAACTTAGGTGTTTTACATACACTCGCGATATACACTTCCGCGACTCCAGGTCCTGTCACGGTCGCCAATTTGTCACCTGTTCGGTGGGGTGGAACTCTGGAGCTAAAATATTGACAGGAAAAGTAAGCCAAAATTAACGGTGGATATACTCTATTACAACTACATGCTGGCCGACGGAGCCTCCGGCCAGCTTGAGGGCACAACAGGCACTGTATTACACAGGCATAGTCCCGAGCGTCCTCCTGAAAAGCCAAGGGACCCTTTTCTCTTAGACGCTTTTCGGCGCCCCTCTTTTCTATTTCCTCTCTTCTCGCTTCTTTAGCTCCGCACTCAAATACAGAAAACTCTACTGGCGCGGGTACGCGCAGTTTCGGGGAGTATACCTCTAGATATACAAGTAGGTTATAGATATACAAGTAAGCTAATGCATAGAGCTATAAGATGTAGTATGAGTCCATAGAAACAAAGCTCAGTACCGATCGCTCTCACAACTGTGCTTTTCGAACCATCATTGAACAACTCGGTTATCGATTATGATGAGAGATGAGATGGAAAAACTTCAGAGCTTCCAAGAGAAACATCCGAGGCCCGTGGATTCCTAATCGGAGGTTGTTCATTTCCATAAGGCTCCCCTGTGTCCGAACGCGTAAGAGAGAAATGATCGGACTTCGGCCAACCTCCTTCACAACCACTCAATGCAATCATTTGGATGATTTAGCAAACCTAACTTATAGTTTCTAATAGGAGCTACAACTTCTAACTACGTAAAGAAGTATGACAGCTAAACGTGAAAGACCCAAAAGCGATATCATTAAGCGAGAACATGGACTTATACCATTCTGATCCGGGAAAAAGTCGAAACTTTTTTCGGGCTAAAAATGGTTACGTTACTTGTGATGCTTCAGAATGGATTTTCTCTTCCTGAGTTGTACATACATGTTTTCACACGAATTCTCTATCGTTTCCCGTCAAAAACTCAATTTTCACCAAAATGAACTTATACCGTTCTGATCCGGAGCCGCCCATATATGTTAGGCCACGGGGATTGCTCATTTCATTGATCTTCATATCTATTGCATGGTGATCGAGAATTTCATCGATCAATACATTTGAATATTGTGAAATATATATCTTCAAATTGGGGGATTCATCGTCGGTTCATTGTTGGCAATGAAGAGTAACAAAATATCAGATTCTCCACACAATGTTGTGAACCCATGTTCCGGCACACGTTTAATGGCAATCGTTTTTGCCGGTGTTGGGTTGTGGATTCAGGGTGCATTGTGGCGAGAGGAATAACAGATAATTTCAACGAACACTGATATATCGAGCAATAACTTGATACATGCTCGAGGTAGTGGAGAGTGTGCGTTGAGTGCGCGATTCACATGAAGATTGACTTGATCGGAGCAGAGACGGTGGCCTATAGCCAAGCGGCTAAATTTTTATAGATATACTGCAACTGGGATCTACTGACGATTGAGCGTCTACTGCAACTCAGTACCGGCAATAATGTGGGCGTAAGTGTATGTGTGCTGTCGCGAATATTATGTGATCGGTGATACATGAACATCCTCCCACCTCGACAGAAAAATATATTCGATTGAAATAAATGAAGAATTTCATAAAAATGTGAGATAAATGCGGGTTCGTTAGTAACGGGAATGAATAGTCATGAGTAATTCCGCGCGAAAGCGAACCACGAATTGCAGACGTATCTCAAATTGTTTTTCCTCTATTCTTAATCGATTCTATGGTCCAAAAAATGAACTTCCCACTCTCTATGGGGTCCAAAACAAATTTTTTGTTTCCGTGGGGAATATCTTTGTGATGGTGTTTTTAGGAAGAAATACCAATCTTTCTTCAGTAAAATGGGTGTAGTTTTGACTGGAGGTGAGATACAACCACGCAAATAGTGGCATTCGGAAGGTCTTCCAAAAATCCATCGAAATATGTTTCGGAAAAATTTTTTTTGAGGCCACGAACACCCCCTATGAGCAAAAAGGTGAAAAAAATACAATTCCTCAAAAACCCATTTTTTTTAAGATCTGAAAATTCATATTTTTTAGATGTAAATTTATGTGTTCTTTCGAAAAAAAGTGGTTCTGATTTGTGTTTTTGGGTTCTACGCCATTTTCTTACATCTTATCAATATTCTCAGCCTCTTCGGTTGAAGAATGACTCATTCTGCGCATGCGCAGGAATTTAGCTTTCTGGAACCAATTTCATCGAGAAGCCAAGGAAATTTCCTTCGAAATGAACACTTGGCAGAGTCAATTCCATGCAATTGGCCCAAAATTACATCACATTAATGATGAAGCATCCATGAGAGGGGTAAATGCAGATCTTGCACAAATTTTCCATTAGTATCTTGACTCGAGTAGAAGTGTCATCATTTTTAGACCTTCTTAATTTGGGCCCAGTGCATCGAATTGACTTCGCCAAGTGATCATTTTGGAGGGAATTTCCTCGGTTTTGCAATAAAAATGATTTCAACAGTCAGAATTTCTGCGCATGGGCAGAAAAATTCATTTTTCAACCGAAAAGGCTGAGAATATTGATAAAACGTGAAAAAAACAGCGTAGAACCCCAATACACAGATCGGGACGACTTTTATCTGGAAGAACACGCAATTTTACATCAAAACATGGGTTTCTAGGTTTTACAAAAATTCGATTTTTGAGGAATTGAATTTTTTCTGTATTTTACCCTTCTCCTCTCAAAGGACGTCCGTAATTACAAAAAAAAACTTCGACGCATATCTATCGAGATTTTCCAAAGACCTTTTAAATGCCACCCTCCGCGTGGTTGTATCTTGCGTCAAATTGGAACTACACCGATTTTACTGAGAAGAAGATTGATATTTTCTCATAAAATTACTATCAAAAAAATATTCCGCAGGGAAACAAAAAAAATGTTCGACTCTACAGGGAGTGGAAAGTTCATTTTTTGGATCATAGAATCGATTAAGAATGTCGAAAAAAGAGTTCGAAACATGTTTGCAATTCGTGGTCCGCTTTTGCGCAAAATCACTCTTATATTAAATTCCGCCTACAGGAAACAATCAGAATTGTTCACTGATTACAGAATAGAGAATCGAGCATTGCTTCTAATAGCAAATATCCATCCCTTCGTTGACTTTGTGCACTTCACTTCTGAATCACTCGAAAGCACATTTCACCCATATTCTTCTGTCGGCTTCAATAGATTTGAAGATCGAGTATTACTGAGTTCTTGGTGTAATGTAGAACTTGATGGAAACAACATATGATCATCCAGCCAGGGTCAATCTTGATCATATAGCTGTTACTGGGGCCATTTGAGTAACTAGCGACGAAGAGTTGACATCTTGTCGTCAGAAATCATTTCTGTATATATAGACGCTTTGCGCCAGTGCAAGCACTCATTGTGGTGACATCCACGTCACACCCTAATACATTGGAGAGCATTACCCTTTATCACTGGTTGATCCAGTAACTTTATTGTTGCTCTTCAATACAATCACGTGGTGAATTGAGAATTCTTTTCGAGAGTTACTATGCATACTGAAGGGTGCAATCTCTCTTGAATTGCAATACCCACGCACTGTCTAACGGGCTGTACCTATTCCCATCTCTCACATTCATAGTATTTTGTTCAAATATCCAAAATAATGGATAAAATTGTTGAAAATCAGGAAGCTATCCTTAAGAAAATCACAAACTCCTGGACTAATTTTGAAAAGGAGGGTAAGGAGAGAATGAAAGTAGGTAGCGCTGAGATTCGTATGACCAAGATAGAGGAGTATTGGTTGGAAATGAAGGAAAATCACGAGAAAATTCTTCAAATTCCTGATCTTGATCGAGGACATCGGTATTTTGCTAAAGATATTATTGAAAAAGCGGAGGATGCTCATATAATAGCTCTGGGTGATTTTAAAGAATCTCTTCTCAACGCACAGCATGTCGATGTTAGAACTGTAGGTGCCCGTGGTAATACTACAAATGTTGTCATGCCTGAAATTCAATCTGCTCAGCTCAGCCCAATCACTATTGATGTTTTTGATGGGACTTGGTCTAATTGGCATGAGTTCCGAGATCTCTTTAATGCCACTGTTGTAAACTCTCATTTTTTCGACGTGGTTGAATACTACCATCTTAAAACGCATCTCTCAGGTGATGCAGAACAACTTTTCCGAAGGATACCTCTCGATGAGGATAATTTCGAACAGGCTTGGAACAAGCTTCAAGAACATGATGAAAATAAGAGGCGTATGATGAACCATTACCTCAAACAATTCTTTTCTGTTAAACCTCTCGTTTCCGGGTCAGCAGCTGAGCTGAGAGCTCTGATCAATGGAACAGTCAACCCTCTCTTTGTCCTCAAAACTGAAAAGCGAAAGACTGAGTCTTGGGACGATCTAATCGTCTTCATAACCGCTAGTCATCTCGATGAAAAGTCTCGCACGCTTTGGGGGACCGCTATTGGAGACACCACCGAACTCCCTACTTTTGAGAGATTTTAGAGTCATTTCTGAAAACAAGGCTGAGTACACTCGAATCTCTAGAACATAGTAAATTGCTTAGTATTCCATCCGCTTGCTCGGATGCCAAACCAAGTAAACCTCAGTCGAACGCTCAGAAGAATAGTTCGAATGCTCCGAAGGCTGGAGCTAAAGTTCTTCACACAACTCAAAACAAAAAACCCAAAAAGTGTTCGTTATGTGACCAAGACCACTACATATCCAATTGCAGTTCCTTCGAGTCCGTGACAATAGATGGCAGAAGATAATTTACTCGCAACAAGCGATTATGTTTCAACTGCCTTGGTTCTCACTTGTATAGAAATTGTAAGACCCTTTTCAAATGCAGCACTTGTGGTGGCAAGCATCACTCCCCACGTAAAAATGGGGACACTGTGATCACATGTGAACACAGTGTCCAAGAACACTATGATCACATGTGAACACCTGTGGAACGATTGAAAACTTTTTTTAATCATGAGAAATTATTATGGTTCAATTCCCTGGGAATCTAAATAATACTATTGATTTTACATCACTTGAATAATCCCTCAAAGTCAATCTAGTATTCTGAGAAAATGAAATACAGAATTGAATTCATTTTTTTGATAAGAAAATAAACCATTTTCTTCAAAATTCAAAGGGGTATTCGACAGATTGGGGAAGAATCTGCATATTTAAAATGTAATGTTCCTCAAAATAAATGATATTGATTTTGAATTATGACAAAAATTGGCCAACCATCCTACTCCCAATTTGGAAATGGGGTGGCTATGAACATATGTGAACACCTGTCAAACGATCTAAAATCCTTTTCAATCCTGGGAAGTTTTTATGGTTTAATTTTTTGGGAATATAGTATCAATAACTCACGATATTGATCTTACGTCGCTCGAGAAATTACTCAAAGTCAATCTAATATCCAAAAGGAAGAATGAAAAGTTGGAGCCATTTTTTATTTAAAAAAATATCATAATCTTCAAGATTTAAAGGGGTATTTGACACATTGGTGACGAATCTGCATATTTGAAATGTAATATTCGTCAAAATAAATGATATTTATTTCAATACAATAATAAAGGTTGGTCTACGATCCTATTCTTCTCAGAGGCTAGAATTTTTCCACAGAATTGACCCAAAATTCCAAAAAGTCGAGTCTAGATAACTTTAGGAGAAAAAGACGAGATTCAAGGGTAAATATGATTTTCTAGTTCAATACAGGTACAGATTCTCTCTAAAAAGTGAAGAATCTGTAATTCTTTATTCTTTGATATATTAGCTTTTAGGTATGCATATTCGTCACTTTTCGGAGAGAATCTGTATCTGTATTGAACTAAGAAATCATATTCACCCTTGATTCTCGTCTTTTTCTCCTAAAATTATCTAGACTCGACTCTTTTGGAATTTTGGGTCGATTCTGTGGAAAAATTCTAGCCTTTGAGTACAATAGTATTGTTGAACAACCCTTGTTATTGTTTTGAAATAAGTATCACTCATTTTGAGGAATACGACATTTCAAATATGCAGATTCGTCACCAATCTGTCAAATACCCCTCTGTATCTTGAAGATTATGATATTTTTCCTAATAAAAAATGGCTCCAGTTTTTTTATTTCTCCCTTTGGATACAAGGTTGACTTGGAGGAATTTCTCGAGCGAGGTACGATTAATATCGTTAGTTATTGATGCTATATTTCCAAAAAATTAAATCATAAAACTTTCCAGGATTGAAAAAAAATTTTACATCGTTTCACAGGTGTTCACATGTGACCATAGTGTCCCCATTCTTACATTGGGAGTGGGATGGTTTGGCCAACTTTTGTCATATTTCGAAATCAATATCATTCATTCTGAGGGACATAACATCTTAAATATGCAGATTCATTCCCAATCTGTCAAACACCCCTTTGAATCTTGAAAATTCAATCTTTTTGTTTTATTTTCTCAGAATACAAGATTAACTTCGTGGAATTATTCGAGTGATGTGAAATCAATAGCATTATTCACATTCCCGGGAAATTGAACCATAATAATTTCCCAGGATTAAAAAAAAGTTTTCAATCGTTTCACAGGTGTTCACATGTGATCATAGTGTTCTTGGACACTGTGTTCACATGTGATCACAGTGTCCCCATTTTTACGTGGGTCGCTGCTCCATGTGGGGAAGTCTCAGGCAATGGCCACTGATGGCACTCAAGCGTCCAACGCGAAGCTTTCGGCTAGTTCTCCTCCTTTTCAGCCTACTTCTCCCTCCGACAACCATGTTGTAGCTCTGATCACTCAAGTTTACAAGCCAAATGCAATTCTGTCTGCAACTGCGTGGGTGAGAGTGTCTAACGTAAAAGGAAAAGTCGTATTGGCTCGAGCTCTAATCGACCAGTGCACACAAACCTCATTTGTATCTGAATCGTTGTGTCAACGACTCAACTCACTCAAAAAGCATGTATCAGTCCCAGTTCAAGGACTTGGTGGTCGACAGTTTTATGCAAAGGGCATTACTGAAGTGACTATCCAAGCTGCATCCGAGTCTTCGTTCATAGCCAAACTTCAAGCTTTCGTCATCAAAGACGTCTCAGGTTATCGTCCAAGAGTGATTGGTTGTATTGACACGTGGAACCATATCAGTGGACTACAGTTGGCCGCTCCGAGTTTCACAGACTCGAGGCCAGTCGAACTTCTTCTCATAACCGCAGTGCACGCCCTCATAGTCGAAGATGAACTCCGCAAGGGCGATCCTGATCAACCGATCGCTACCAAGACTAAACTTGGTTGGATATTATCTGGGCCCATTGCCAATTGCAATCAGCTGATCATGCAGCCAACGGTTCTCCACTACGCTGCTGATGTCAAAATTGGTGAACTATTGCAACGGTTTTGGAGACAAGAAGAGGCTGGCTGTCCTTCGGCCAAACTCCCTCCTGATGAACAGCGTTCTGAAGAACAGTTATGTGAGGAACATTTTGTTGCTACTCACACTAGGGGCGCAGATGGTCGTCATACCTCGAGACTGCCTTTAGGTTACAATGTTGAATCTCTGAATCTTGGTGAGTTTCTCTACCCAGCTAAGAAACTACTTTTCAAACTGGAAAAAGGACTTGCTGCCGATCATAAGCTTTCTGATGCATACTATGAATTCCTCAACGAGTATGAACCGCTGGGGTATGTGTCATGCTACTCTGATAATCCCCGTTGTATTGATTTGTCTGGTCATTTCTACTTACCTCACCATAGTATACTGAAAGAGAGTAGCACTACAACTGAATTGAGAACGGTATTCAATGGTTCTTTCAAACCTAAATCTGGCAAGTCATTTAGTGATCTTCTATTTGTGGGCCTAAATCTCTTACCTGACTTGCCCAGCTTGATTCTCAACTGGAGAACTTACAAATACGCATTTACTGCGGATATTGAGAAAATGTTTCGCCAGATCTGGGTTCACGAAGAGGATAGGAAATTGCAGTCCCTCCTCTGGCGCAAAGATCCTACGATACCTATATCTGTCAACCTATTGAACATCGTCACTTATGGTATCGTGAGCAGCCCTTACCATGCCAATCGAGTCCGAATCCAGCTCACCGTAGACGAGCACGAGCAATTCCCTCTGGGCGCTGAAGCCTTAAAATCTGGAACATACATAGACGACGTCGTTTCTGGCGATCACACCTTGGAAGCTGCGTTGATCAAGCAACAAGAATTGATCAGCATTTGCAGAGTGGGTGGCTTCAACCTTCGCAAGTGGGTGGCAAGCGCTGACCGGTTGTTATCTTGCTTGCCTCATGACCTTCTTTCTGAACCTCCCCCTGCGTCGAGTAGCAATCTTTTCTCGTCAAGTGACGAATCCGTCTTCTCAATTTTGGGGTTGTATTGGCTTCCACATGAGGATGTCTTCAAATTCAAGCCAATCTCTGTGGACGACTCTGAAACCTGAACAAAGAGGTCTGTTTTGTCAAGAATAGCTAGCGTTTTTGATCCTCTAGGCTGGCTCTCGCCTATGATCATAACCTCAAAGATTTTCATGCAAAAACTCTGGATCACTGGGTACGATTGGGATCAAGAATCATCTGAAGATGATGCTGCCAAGTGGTCGCGTTGGTATATTTATCTAACTGAAATATCAAATCTGAAAATTCCTCGATGGATTAATTATACAGGCGACCATTGCACGTATGAGTTGCAGGGTTTTGCTGACGCTTCAAAATCCGCTATCCGTGCTGTTGTTTATCTAAGAGTAGTCTCAGACTCCACTATTAACGTACACTTGCTTCAAGCGAAAACGCGCGTAGCACCTATTAAAACTGTTACAATTCCAAAGTTAGAGCTTCGTGCAGCTGTTTTGCTTGCTGAGCTACTCAACAAGGTTCAATCTTCTGTGAAATACCCAAATCTGCAAATCCATGCTCGGACAGATGCTATGGATGTATTACATTGGCTGAACGATCAACTATTTCGTTGGTCTACATTTGTAGCCAACCGATGCGCAAAAATCAAGGAACTCTTACCAGGCATTCGTTGGGAACATTTCCGAACTCATGATAACCCTGCCGACATTGGCAGTAGAGGTCGATTCCCAGAATAAATGTCTGATCTGAAGTTATGGTGGGATGGACCTCAATGACTTATCATGCCTCAGGCTCAGTGGCCTGAATTCAAAACCATCCCATTGAAAATTGCAATGCCTGCTGACGTCAGAATGTTTACAATTCCTGTTGTGAATGCTGTAAATATTCCATTTCTTGACTCTAGTGTGCTGTATCCAGTGTCACAGCTATTGGAAGAGACGTCTTCATTCTCAAATCTCATAAATACAACGGCTTTTGTATTCAGATTCATTTCCGTGCTGATTCCCGATTTATTCAAACTTTCTGGAAATTCCCAGTTGATACAAAATCAACCTTGGGCTCAAATGCCTGTAGGTGATAAGCACCTAGTCTATGAGGAGAAAGAGCGCGGTAAACTAGCTTGGGTTGGCCGTGTTCAGAGTGCCCTTTACACACCTGAACAACGACTCATTGCTGGTGGCGTCTTTCTCTCAAAAAATCACGAGATGCACAAGCTCACCCTTCTCGTTATTGAGGGAATACTAAGGGTTGGGGGAAGGCTGCAAAATTCAGCCCTCTCTCCCAGTCGAAAGCACCCCATAATAGTCCCTTGCAAACACCCTCTCACTGAACTGATCATAAGGCGTTATCATGCCTTGACATTGCACGGCGGTACCCAAGTCACTCTTGCCACCCTTCGGCAAGAATTCTGGATCATCAAGGATCGCCAGGCTGTCAGAAACGTGATACACCAGTGCAATGTTTGTTTACGTAATCGCGGAACTGCTTCTTATCAGCTCATGGATCAACTCCCAGTGAGTAGAGTGCAAATTTCTCGCCCATTTTCCAAGGTCGGTGTGGATTATGCTGGTCCTTTGTTGCTCCGCACCTTACCTGGTCGAGGGCACAAATCTTATCAGGGCTATATTGTGATATTAATATGTTTGGTCACCCGGGCTATGCATCTCGAAGGCGTGTCAGACTACACGTCAGAAGCATTTATGGCTGCATCCTGCCGAATGACTTCTCGCCGTGGGCATTGCTCTGACGTTTATTGTGACCAAGGATCCAATTTATAGGTGCAGCAAATGAATTGAAAGAGCTGTTTTCAAAAACCTCGGAAAAGGTCAATGAGATTGCTGGATCATTGTCTGAAATATCGACTAATTGGCACTTCAATCCTCCATCTGCTCCGCATTTTGGTGGAATTTGGGAAGCAGCCGTAAAGTCTATGAAGTATCACTTATATCGAGTGATCGGAGAGAACAAGTTGACATTTGAAGAGCTCAGTACCCTTCTATGTCAAATTAAGGCTATTCTAAACTCGCGTCCCCTCACGCCTCTCACCGATGATCCTGAGGATGCCAGGCCCCTTACACCTGCGCATTTCCTCATCCAGAGTGGTTCATTCTTGATCCCCGAACCTGACCTGACAGATAAGAAAATCCCTCTACTCCAACGTTGGCGACTAGTCCAGCAGATACAGCAGAATTCCTGGTTGCGATGGTCCAGAAAGTACTTGCAAACGCTCCTGAAACGACAGAAGTGGGTGGCTGGCGCTCCAGATCTGCAATTGGTCGATATTGTACTCATCAAGGACGAGCGTACGCCCCCAGCTCGCTGGCCACTAGCCCGCATACTCCAAGTGCACCCTGGCAAGGATGGACGCATTCGCGTCGTCACTCTCCGCACCGCCACCAACCAGCTCCAGAGACCGATTTACAAGCTTGTGAAGCTGTGTAGTGAGAGTGATCCGGTGCAGTGATTCAAAATGAGAGACTTCAAGGCAGCACCTTCTGTGTTTTATATAACTCAAGTAGTTTCATCCAAACACGAGCGATGGCAATACTGCTAGGAAATTTTTTGACAATTACGGGGGAATTGCAAAAATTACCGGTAAGTCTTGACACATATTGGCAGAACATAATAGTCACCTTCGACCTTGATGTCATTGAACGGCATGACACATAATCAACTATTTAGTGAAGCTTTTGTTCTCATGTTATTGACGCCACTGGTGACCATACTTCACTTCAAAGTAGCATATTTTATATTGTATACACGGACATAAAACTCGAATCCGAATCACAGGATATCATGACCTCTTATGTGTTTGTGACAGACTTTGTTTCTATCATTGATTGATGTAGTCACGAATGTATCGTTGGATGAACTTGGAGGGTAGCCTGATTTCATTTCTATATTATTCCTACTTCTGCCAGAAATTTTCAAAATTTATAATACAGACTTGATGAAGAATATCCCTGATTCCATCGAAATCATGGATGCTGAGAACCAGAAATAAGATGTAAATGTTAGAAAGAGGGAAATAGGAATTGCTTCAAAGGAACTTTCTCAAATATAAGAGCCAAGATGGCATATTGCTGGTTGGTGGTGTTTATGTGTATCCGTGGATGATTGTTTAGAACCGGGATTTTTCCAATATCCTCTTCAATGCAACATGACTTGCCGGGTATTTTTACTAGCACCAGATGATATTATATATTCCTTAGTAGGATCAGAATGTTCCTCTTCGTATATCTGCGTAAATCTCTTCCCAAGTGGTATTTCCTCTATACTGATTCTTTTGGAGTTCATTCTGTTTTTGGAATTTTCAAATACTGTATGGCTGAACCAAAAATGTGTCCATCATTTCATTGAAGAAAAGTCTGAGGATGATTCCCGTTGTCACAGATTTCTATGCAGATGTTCGTATATGATTTCTTATAAACGATTAGAAATTATATTTTTCGGATAACTTATTGGATTGTAGAACATCAACATGATGCACTAGATGAAGCCAAGCCGAATGGTGATCACGATAGTATTTTTCAATGATGTAATTGAACGTATGTCATCAGTGCTCAGTTCGCTTCCATGAAATTCGGTAAATGTTGAAACATGAATCAATGTCATGGCCCGGATACACGAAAACCACAAAGAAACCCAGTATAATGTTTTTTCGTTGAAAAATGGATCAGATGATATCTGGTAGTTTTTTAGTGTATGAGAATTGCCTTCACGTCAAAAAATTTCACAAAATTTATTACAGGCTTTGACCCACTATTGTTTGGATACTTCAATACCATTCTTCAAGCTTTGTCTTGTTCTTACAAGATCGAGCCCCTCAAGTTCAAGAATCTGAGCATGAAAGCAGCGATACGCTACTGTGGAATGTACCCTTGGTACAAGCTTCCACCATCAGTACATGCTATTTTGATGCATGGATGGAAAATGATGCAGTTTTACCATATCCCTATCGATGTTATCAGAAGAGGCTCTTGGGACAACTCATGAAGTTGTCAAGTCATCCAGACTGAATCACACCAGGAAATTTTCCAGGTATGCACTTTTTATTCTGCACAGGCCTCGTATTTTCGGGACTCTATTGGACATTGATGGAATCAGAATTTTGTTCGAGTGTTCATGCGATCATGTGAATGGGATACCGAACTATTAGGGATACGATTCACCATATCAGAATGGATATCCTTTTAGATGATGAATCGATCAATGTTTAATCTTAAATCCGGACGAAATGGCATCTCCATGTATCTTCTCAGTGAAAAAAATGTGAATGAACAGCAAATTCACTATGTTAGGCCCATTCACTTTTTGTGATGATTGTTATCTCTCAAAACTTCTGACAATGACTCTGTAAATCACGATTAAAGACCCGTAACGGTTTGCAAATCAATCACTCCAATCGAAAAATGCCAGCTTGATGAGAGAAGGGTCAGCTGAAAATGATGATCAAGGAATTATTCCCATCACCAGGGAAATAATAAATGATGTACAATACCAAAACGGTAATGAAACCTTAAATTGTTTTCCAGGGAAGCTACGAATGAGGACCTCTTCAAACGATTGTTCTTGTTATCAGATCCTGTTCTCTCTCAGACTCGCAAGATCAGGGACGAGAAAGTAAGACTGCTATCGCCTGAATTGAGAGAACTGATCGTTGTCGATAGTGAGGATGATGAATAGATTATGATTATCTAGTCAAAATATGCCTATCTTCTCCAACTAGTCGATCGGAACGTGTATTAATATTTGTAATTTTGATCTGTTACCATTTCAATATCTTACTATGAACGCACGCCTATATCAGAGGTGCGATTGAGACGTTTTTTCAAATATTCTTAGTTTAGAAACAACTATGTTGATGATTACCAGACTACGAGGAGTCATAATCGTCACATAGGTTATATATAGTATTCCCTTGAATTTCGTCCAGGGCGATCTAGTCTGTGGGCAGGTGGATATGTTATACCGATTTTTTCCCAGAACATGAGTAATATTATCGACTCCATGATAGTGTGACTAGTGGGATTCTGTGATTCTCCATTAATGGGAAAGAATGCATCAATTCTGTATGTATTCGAAGTGATATATTTATTTTGTGATTGAATCAACCTCTTTAGATCTCAATCCTTCTAAAATTCAAGTTTGGAAAAGATTATGTGATTTTGGGTTTCTATCTCTGTAATTGTCTGAACATTTGCAATATTGTGATCATGGAGTCGAGGGGAACATTTGTCAAAAATTTCGACTCACAGGTTCGTACAACCAAAGAAAGTGAATCTCGGTTGGCTCTGGCGAAACACGACTGGGATCCGAATCCAAATGAGACTCACGAAATATACGTTTAGTTGAACTACCGTGATAATAGTAAATGACATGTTTGTATTTCGATGATTTATTCTTGATTGGAATTATAATTGGAATAAATATATGAATGCATGACTGAACTGTGAACAGATTTTGCACGTGTTGATTCGCGGGATGGGTATTCTCTAGATTTCATAAAAACTGGGGAGATACTTAGTTTCGATTCCAAAAGTACTTTGCAAAGATTTTAGAGGTCATCATATACTTCACTCAAACTCGAAAGTGATACACCAACTCCAGATCACAACTCAGATTTGTGGAATATTTCAACAACACGTAGTTTAGAGTAGGATTTCTTGATCTTTCGATTTTCGCAGTTCTAATTTACGAATATTGGCGGAGATTCCATGAAAGAGACAAAATCCCATGAGAATGATTTTCTTGGGGAGGGGGGAGGGGCAGGGGAAGGGGAATGAGGCAACCATTGGATCTGGATTCGTACGAACAAACTGAAGAATTCGTGATTTTGCACCAATTCGCAGTGATTTGTGTGACCTCTCGCCTCGAAGCTCGTTCTAGACGCTCTCAAAGTCCCGCAGGTGTATCCACGCACTTTTGGGACACGGCAAATGATAGGTGGATGATGTACAAAGGTAGTCCAGGTACTTTCAATGTGGCACATTTGCGTTTACACCCCAAGAATTCGTGATTTTGCACCAATTCGCAGTGATTTGTGTGACCTCTCGCCTCGAAGCTCGTTCTAGACGCTCTCAAAGTCCCGCAGGTGTATCCACGCACTTTTGGGACACAGCAAATGATAGGTGGATGATGTACAAAGGTATCCCAGGTACTTTCAATGTGGCGCATTCGCGTTTACACCCCGAGAATTCATGATTTTTTACCAATATGCAGTTTTTTCATGATTTCCCATCCCCAAGTGGGCCCTAATCCTCAAAATGTGGGTAGAAAAAATTTTCAAAACACATATTTCGACGTAAAATTTTTCGTTCTTTCGAATGCCGTAGTTCAAATTCCGAAATATTGGTGGTAACCCCCTCAAAAATGCAAAAAACTCCAAAAAATTGCAATTTTCAAAAAATCGCCCAAAACATCAAATTTGTTTTTAAAAATGCAATATTTTTGTTCCTCATGAAAATTTGCATAAATCGCTTCCCCTCCGAGTTAAACGCCTAATACTGCGTTTCTTCCTCATTTTCGCGCTATTCAGCCCACCATGGGCGTATGAGTCCAGGAGGCTTCTCGGGGGAAAAGGATTCGGATTCTACGATCAAAAAGCTACAATTTCCTTGCTTGCAAATTTCCGATATCGATTTTTTTTCAGCGTAAGAAAAATTTTGGGCCCAGAGGTGTTACGGAAACCTGTGTGCGACGCTTCCTCGCTGCACGAGGTAGCATGGAAACACGCAGTTTTCACGTATCGCCGTAAGCCGACGTCCAACAAGGTTTTCGTATATTATGCGCCGAGTGCCAAGAACAAAGTTTTTGGCACTCGACGCATAATATACTATAAATGATTCCGCAGTATTATTTCATCAGTGCAATTATTCCTCATCGACGGATCTCTACCAGAACAGATTGTTCATGCGTATGCTGTCGCTAGCATACCACAAGAACTAGAACTAATCTGTTTTGGCACGTCCTTGAATACTGCGAAATCATCTTCCAGTACAGAAATTTTTTTTTAATGTAATCCCTTTCTTTATTATGAAACTGACTCAAAAAATTGGACAAAGTGCTAGAAAAAGAACACAAGTAATGAAGGATATGAAGAATATTTGGGGAATGAATTCTATTCCATGGAGATAAACAAATCAAAATGATCAGAATGTGCAGAAAGGTGGTTATGAAATATAAGGATAACAAAAAAATATGTTATAAATTGGATTTACTGACATATGAACCAGGCATTAGTATTTTGAGCTGTAAATGGTAATTTGAATTGAAAAGGAATCACTCCTGGTGACTATATTGGAAATGGGATGAACCGGTTCTAAGAAAACCAAGTAGAATGAGTATTTTTTTACAGATTTGTTATCTGAAAAATAAATCATGGATTGTGAATTTTAATCTGTACTCGGTAGAACAGAGTAAAGAGAACATAAAATTTGTTATTGATTTTCATTAACGTGACAAATCGATTGGTCGATACAGAATTTTCGTGTAGAGATGATGAGATTAGGAAAGAAAGTAATTTAGTGTCGGTGAACGTCAAAATTGAAATAACAAACTCTTTTGAGACTCTGTAGGTGTATTTTGCAGATTGTGATGATGATGCCAGTGAATTTTGAGCATGATCGCACGAGTATTTTTTGACTTGTGAATTTTTTAATGAGAAATTTGCAAATTTTCCGAAAGAAGCACATCTTATAAATAATTTGTACTCCATTCTACGGTATGAGAAAAATGTCGAGGAGGAGATTTGGATGTTTCTTGACGTGCTGAATCGATCGGTTGATACGGAATTTTGTCAAATTGTGACTATAAAGGTCTTATAGCCCGATGTAAGAGAGGTATGAAGAAGCAAGAATAAAATGAGCCTCAATTGGAATTCCGTATTAACCAATCAATCCAGCACGTCGAGAAACGTGTGAATTTACTGCCTCAGATTTTTTGAGGGGAAAGGAGACAATATTTCTAGTTTTTAAGAGAAGAAAAAATTATAGATAAATAAAGAAAAATTCAAAAGTATGAAAGTAATCATCGGGGGGGCAGTGAAAATGCAGCATTCCCATCTAGAGACGCCTCCAAACATGGCATAAAAATTTCAAGACGATCTATCAGACCAGTGAGGAGTTTTGCTGAGCGATAGGAAACAACATACATACACATATACACGCAGACACGGTCAGAGAGCTCGAAAGATGGGGTTGTACTATTTTTGTGAGGGCTTATAAAGAAAAACTGTGACCTACATTAAATAGATCTTGGCAAAAGGAAGAGAACTGTACAAGTTTCATGTATTCAAGAGGTTCATTGAAGGAGAAGAAAATTTTCTTGGAAAAAATTTGAAGAAAATTCACCTGGCACCAAATGAATGCTTTCTCTTTCGAGAAAGCAAGATTAGGTTGGGACCTTCCCTTAAGGTAGTACTAGCGGTACTGATAAGCCCAAATGTAGATTAGATCCTCGCTTGACTCGTTTCCCCCGCCTAAATACACTGTAAAAAAAAATTTCGAAAAACTTCAACCAACTGGTTGAATCAAAGATTCAACCGGATGGTTGAATGGAAAATTCAACCAAATGGTTGAAGAAACTAGTTGAATTCCCAACCAGCTGGTTGAATGAAGTTTTTCGAATTTTTTTTTACAGTGTAGGTATAGTAATGCACACGGCAGACGACAATCTAACCCCAAAATCGCCGAAAGTAGTGACATATTGGCTCGTATCTTTCTTTATAGGCCCCTAATCGTTGATCTGTTTGTTTCCATGCATTTTTCGTGCAGTCTTATACCTGTGTGATCACTCCCATGGAAATCTGATAGTTAGAAATGAGTGTATCCATCATTTCCCATAAGACGCCGTGTTAATCGGCTTCTGCGAAATTGCCCAGAACTTTTCTCCCCGGATCCTAAAGGCCTCAAAATTTCAGCTGTCACTGTTTGAGACACTAATCTACCTCTGTGCCAAATTTCGTGATTTTATGATAGTTAATATTCGAGCACCGCTAGTGCTACCTTAAAGCAATCGTTCGTGCTTTGCAATTCGAATATCATCATTCTTTGCTGCCTCCTACGATTTTGTCACTACCGTCGAAACAAGGACTTGTTCAGATACGATTTCAACCTTGGCGGAATGCGATATCTTGTATCTCAACGGAGAAATAGCAGATCGCAAAAATTCATGTTGTACATTCAAGGCTCTCTTATTCGGAGTGATTACGATATGAGGATGCCCCAACCTCGAGATGAGCCTATGAGTGAGGTCTTGCGTGGAAAGCAATGAGTCGTTTATCTTTTTTGTTTCACGAGTCGTCCACAAGCCACGTGATGTTTCATCCTCACGAGTCATTCAACAGAATTTTGTGATTGATGAAAACCAATAATTTCATTAGCAGATTGGTTGTGAAGGAAAATTTGGTAACAAACAGACCTCGAATGAACGAGAAAGAATATAACTGAGAATGGTTACATCCATGTCACGAGCCCACGACCTCACGATCACTAGTCCAACACCTTGCGCCCGCGGCCAACGAGAGGAGTAGTTCGGTAAAGTATGAAAAGCTCACTAAAAGTGCGGGTTGCCGTTCAAAAAATATAGCGTTCTGCTGCTCAGTCACTCATATGTATAAGCCGGTAATATTCGCTCAAAGGAAATAAGCAAGTTGGAAAAACTTCATATCGATAACTCAGATGATGGAGCGGAACTATATGGAATCGTAAGACTTGGAAGGAACTATTTGTGAATGTCTGGTTGGAAGGAACTATCTGGAAATTTTTGGTTGAAAGAAACTACCCAAAAGTGTCTGTGAAAATAATTATCTATAAATTCTCGGCTGGAAGAAACTATCTAGAATCGTAAGAGTTGGAAAGAACTATCTAGATTTGTCTGATTTGGAAGGAACTATCTCAAAATTTCTGTTCTGGAGGGGGACTATCTAGAATCGTGAGAGTTGAAAAGAACTATCTTGATTCGTCTGATTTAAAAGGAACTATCTGGAGATTTTTGTCTTAGGAAGGAACCATCTGTGAATGTCTGGTTTGAAAAGAACTCCCTATAAATTTCTGGTGGGACGGATTTATCTGAATTTGTCTCATTTAAAGGGAACTGTATGAAAATATTTGTCTGAGAAAGGAGCTATCTGTGAATTTCTGATTAGAAGAAACTATCTGAAACTTTTTGGTTGAGAAGGAACTATCTGGAAATTGAATCTTCTGGTAGTCCTCCTCAACTAGAAAACGACCGATAGTTGCTTCCACCCAATAATCTCCGGATAGTTCCTTCTCAACCAAGAATTCTCAGATAGTTCCATTTCAACCAAAAATCTCCAGATAGTTCCTCCTAACCAAAAATTTACAGATACAGTACCCGTCAAAATGAACGGGACACGGGTTACTCCACTAAAACAGTGCGGGGTTGGAAAAACGATGAGTATATATGTTACAGTCAATGTCCGAAATCCGTCAATCCTAGGATTGACTAGTCAATGCTGAGTTTGACTGGGCCCAGCAGTCAATGTCGGACATTAACTATTCAATGTCAGCACTAACTGGAAAAGGTAGTCAATGTTTCACAATAAAGGTAGAATTCGGACATTGACTGGCTAATTCCAGGATTGACTGACATGCCTCAGTCAATGTCCGAAGTTGATCTATGGTGAATAATGAGGAATATTTTCTACTGAAATTCTAACATTTGTTGTCAAAACGTATTTCAATTCATCAGAATAGAAGTACAGGAGTCCCTTGTTATCCGCGGATTCTTATCCGCGGATTTCGTTATCCGCGGTTGCCCGATTTGCGACCATCCCTTGCTATCCGCGTGCCGAGTCTTGTTATCCGCGGGCCCATGCCCGTGATTGATATAGAATAAATCCATTTCTGTGCAATTTCACTCGTGACGAGTGATGCGCGACCTTTCAGAATACCATCCGCCCCTCATGTGTTACGTTTGGATGATACTTTCCTACCTGAAAATGCTTGAAACATGGATTGGCAATACATATTCTTTAGTCAGTCGAACTTTTGAAGTATAGAGGACTGTCGAATTCGTCAAAATTGATTATGCGCAGGTTTACACCATAATTTCTGCAGTGATTCTATATATTATGCTCTGGCATTTTTGATTAACCATACGTTTTAATATTTTGACAAAGTTCTCGATATTTGAATGATTCTCTACATGTGAATCTAATGTTGACATCCTTCGAGCCGTTTTCATCAATATTCAGTCTGCGTGCAATGTTGACACACACTGTTTGCTATTCTTGACCCTTATTCCTTCATATGCAAACTTTTTTTGAATCCTCGTTTACATTTGCTAGAAAAGATATGGCTCCATCTGAAACTGCACTCTAGCTGGAAAATGCTTAGAAAACATGCTATAGCCACACTCACTCATATAAAAATATTTAAGCAACCAAAAATGCACTTTGAACAGTCATCATGAAAATTTAGCTTCATTTGTGTTGGTTTCCTGAATAATACGATTTAATCGATCAAATTGCTTATTCTCAAGTTTGGGACGTGATAATACACTACCTTGGCTTAAATTGTAGATAATTGAGTTTATCACTCGATTAAATCGTGGGATCTATAATAACGCCGTCGCCTGAGACCAGTATTTGATAGGTTGAATGCCGATTTTTATAAACTTGTCATCTAATATTGGCATGCACAGAATTACGATTGCTCATTCAATAAAAAAAATTTCCTAAGACGAAAACTACTCAGAATGGTGCCTATTATATGTAGATGAATATCATCGCGATAACTCACCGGGAACAGGTTATGACCTTTCATTTCGACGAGCAAGTTTCAAATCATTCCATTCCAATTTTCCTACATGTATTCTGTTGAAGTACATTTGAGAATAAATTTCCAGATCAATCCATTCACTCCTCTTGTTCATTTTCAAAGATTCAGGGTTGAAATGTCAGTTCCGTGCATTGTTACATTTGGAGATCGACGTATACCTCAAGCGCCAGCGTTAGAGTAGAATTCGCTAAGGTTATGCTCAAATTCTTTCCTCGAAGTAAAATGTTGAACCAACTATTTTCCATAGGTTTTACGCTCAGAGCTCGTAGTTTAGTCTCCAAGCCGTGTGCCTCAATCGTGTTATGGGATTTTCACTAGAGATGAGACATTTTTTTTTCAAATGCTCACAGCGTATCCTAAATTGATTCTAGGTCGCTTTGTCGCGGACAAAATTTCAAGGAAACATGTCAAATAATCAAATCCCAGCTTGGGTGAGGGTCCAGAATCGAAATTCCGAGCACTTCATCAACATCTATGGCCGAAAATTGAGCATGCAATTAACTTTGTCAGTTCCGTGCATACCATGTTACCCCACTAAAAGTCAATTTATCTGAGCGGAAAAAATTTTTTCCGCTGAAGTATGGTGGAAATAGATAGAATCTACGAAGAGAAGTTTCTATGTCGACTCTGTTATTTTTGCGAGCACTCTTTTCGTGATCACCACGATTGATTCTCTGATTGATTCTGTAGTATTCATCTCGATAGATGAATACTACAGAATGGAATGGAATCCTGGATGCATGGTTATTCTATTCTTCTCAATACTCACAATCTGTATTGAACTTCTCTAGATTCCATAGGTTTGAATCGAATCCAATACTGCTGAGCAGGATGGAAACCACCTGAACATGAGTTTTGCTATCGGTCTGAATCATGCCAGGCAGCATTGAATTGACTGGGTTGAGTTTCACGCGAAATGTCAGTTCCGTGCATTCAAAAGCTGTTCCCTGTGATACTCAATAGAACGACACAGACGGAGAAATGAAATTATCTGCTCCAGAGGACGTGGATCCGACTCGAATCAACTATTTGAACACGAATTTCAAGGTCATAAGGTCCCATCGCATCAGGACTCTTTGCTAGATAACAAAACGTCAAGAACCGCAAATGTCAGTTCCGTGTACTAGTTTTCCTATGTCTCATACACGTGAAAATCGCATATACCATCCTTAAATGTTCCAAAATACTTTTTGTATACGTTGTATCACATATTATCTCTCAAAATGCGAGAAGAAAAGGGAGGAGTCGACTCAGACAGGCGTAGACTCAATATTCAATTTCTGAATTCTGGGACACAAAATATGTAAGTTATCGCGATTATACCCATATGAGTGGCTTCATGTATTAAAACTCGATTGCCAAAGGAGGGTCTAAAAATATTGAAAAATATATTCTGGGGAGTGAATTAACGGGTATCCTCTCATGAAGAATCGAGTGGTTCATTCAACCAAACATTTATCCAAGATAATAGAATGAATTGGATAATTTGAGAATCTTACGATTCGATATAACTCAATCCCACCGGTTCACCCATGTACATCGAATTTTGTATATCACTATCTCATTGACATTTGATAAACTGTCTCTGATTCTTGAATGATTGAAGACGTGACTCTCGTCTTCAAACCGTGACTTTGAATACGTCTGTCTGTAACACATATGAATCAATACGCATTAATTCCTATTTTTGCATCGTTGAACCCTAATCGCGTGTGCCGGTCGTTTCAGGGCACAAATGACTTCAATTTCGCGATAAGTGTGCCGAAACTAACAGATTCTACGCATGTTGGTCAAAACGCGGGGTCGCGAATAAAATTATCAGAAAAATCCTACAGGGGACCGAACCGGCATCAGATCCCTACGCTTCATCGGCTTCACGTGAGTCTGTGCCCCATCCTGGGTATAGAGACGATTAGCACGACTCTCCCAATCGGATTTGATGCGAATCTCTTTCTTTTACCTACGTACACCGATTATAACATTTATGTTCCGCCCAGAATCATAATCGTCGCCAGGTTGGCGATTATCCCGAACCAGAGAGGGTCGCGATCACCTTATTCTGCGTGCTCGCCGAGGCGGATCACTTGGGATAGTATTTATCTTTTGATATTGTGTGCGTGAAGTTGTGCCGAAAAGTTACTTTGCGTGTGGTGCGCAGAGTTCAGTGAACATTTTTTTTCGCACGATTTTCAGTGCGCAAAGTTTGAAATCGTGCGCGAAGTTGTTACGATCGTGCGCAAAGTTGCCACAACCTTGCGCAAAGTTCGCTTATTAGTGTGCAAAGTTGTTCGTGTTCCCACAATGTAGGAAAGTTTTTCGTACTCAACAAAGCTAAGAAATTTGAACATGACGCCTCATGAATAGGGAATATATGTACAATACCATTGAATCTATTGTTCGTATCTGCTAATTGATTGAAATAACTAACAAGTACTGACTCAGATGGAAATGTGAGCTCTTCTAGGACAATCAATACGATATGGTTGATGTCGACAATTCTCTGGAAGATAGTTCTCATTTTTCATTCGAAACTTTCTGATTACTCAAAACTTCCACCCATTTGTCGATGAAATGTTGAAAGTTTCTTTGGTATTTCACTTTCAAATTCTATCCAAGTCACAGCGTACTCATATAGTGTTTCACCCTTGATTGTTGATGCATGTTCGGTAATTCTGAATATTACTTCCCTAATATATCCATATTTTCCAGTCAGAATTGTCCATGTTTCCAAAATCTGAAAGAATTCTACACCCACGAGTTTTGTCCCGATGTTTGACAATAAGATTCTGTTGCCAAATATTCAAAGGACTCAAAATCTCTCGCCATGAAATTTGATGATGAAGCTTTCTTTAAAGTGAATTTTCCCGTTATACAAACTCCTCGTTTGATACTGATGGTAATACTTGTTCGGTTGGAGTACTTGCATATATTATATTTGTCTGCTATTAGTACTTCTGAAAGGTGAAATCAAAATTTTTCAGCGATGCGATAAAATATGATGTATTATGGGGAGATTTTTCTATGCTACTTTTTCAGAATTTTTTTCCGATCCCACCCGCGGGGGCTTTGCCCCCTGTACCCCCACCAGGGGGTCCGCCCCTGGACCCCGCCCACGCCCTTCCTTGCCCCGACCTTCAGGGTATAGACCACGGGGAACAACTTTCCGCACCAATATCAATATAGTACATTTCGATACAAGAGCGTGAAACGTTTTATTCGCGTCCGAGTGATGGGTTTCCGGCCCGAGCCGTAGGCGAGGGTCGGAATCATTACGAGAATGCGAATAATAGGTTTTACGCCCGTGTATCTAACTATACTTTTCGATAAACTGTGAGTAAAAGTCGACAAACTGTGCGCAAAGTGCACTTTTACGCACAGTGTATCGAAAAGTATAGTAAGCAATACGGGCGCAACTTTTCCGCTCTCATTCCCGGAATTTTCGTGCGTAAAAGTGAAACTTCGCGCACAGCGTGCGCAAAGTTCTCTGGGCTACGCGCAAAACACTTCGCTCACGTCGCCGAACTTACTACTGTGCGCAAACTTCACTTTCACGCACTCATTTCGGCAACTCGTGCGTAAAAGTACTTGGCGCCCTTATTACTCAATGTACTATTCTGAACTTACTTTTAGTCTCGGGGAGACATGGTGCTCGTTGGTACTCGGTGTCTTTTTGGGGTATATGTTAACCCAAGCTGCTGGTTCCTCGTAAGAGAGCGATCCTCGTCTGTGTAGCCGTAGATATTGCCTCGAGCAGCCAGATCCCCATTTCGATATCAAATTCGACGGCTCGAACCCATCATCCACATAGACACGCGATTCCGTGCACACGATGAAATGAATCCACGCTAACCGATATTGATTGGTCGCTGATTAGTTGTAACTTATAAGTACCATATCGATGAATTATCGGTACAGAAGGGGTATGCTACTATCTATATCTCCCCCTAATATATAGTAGTAAGAATGAGATTCCTCTGAATTCCCCTGAATTCCTCTGAATTCCCTTGAACTCCCCTGAATTCCGTTGACTGCCTTGAATGCCCAGGAGGGCCCCTGAGGGCCTCTGACGTCCTTCGAGGTCCCTTGAGGGCCCCCGAGGGCCCCTGAGGGCCCCGAGTGCCTCTGACCAAATAACCTAAATTACGTTCCATATTCACCTTAGGGGCTGAGAGATTCCCCTGAGATCCCCTGAGGGCCTGTGAGGGCCCCTGAGGGCCTCCGAGGGCCTCCGAGGGCCCCTGAGGGCCCGTCAATTTTTCTGAGCCCCTGCAGGTCCCTTAGTCTTCTCAATCTCCCTCTGCAGCCTTCTAGAAATGATCTCGTTCTCATCATCATTATTTTCCGTCTCATTATTCAATTATTACAACATTTAAAGTGAGCTTGGGTTACGAAGAAGATGTATATTTCTTCCAAAAAAATGTGAATTAGAAAAATTTTACAGTATATCCGAGAATCAAAAATCAATAACCAAAATCTTTGAGTGACGGAACACTCTTCCACAACATGAACTTCATTTTCCAGAATCGAGTTCTCAATTTCCATCTTTTCACCACCTAACAATTTCAATTCATCTACAGCCTCCACTATCACATGTACGTTGAACCTGTAAAGACCACTCAATGAAATCAATTTCGAAACGATTCTTTCCACTCTTATCTGATTGATCAGAAAATTAACTCTTCTCTTGTAAGTCACGGCAAACTTCTAACTCCACTCCACGATCGTACGATTCAATTTGACCGTTTCCATCTTTCACAACAATAACATCAAGTTTGTGACGTATATTTGTGTACACCCAGAATTCCACTTTTATTCTTTTCATTCCTTTGAACGCATTGATCCTTCAGATAAACCTCTATCTCTGGGGAATCGACAAGATTTGTGTGAAAATCGTGTCATATAGTCGAAACATCACCAATTCAACTCACTTATTGTTCTTTTTTTCGAAGGTATATCTTTAAATTTTATTTTGTTGTATATTCCAACGTCATATTCGCGATTCTCTTGTTCAATTCGATGATATTCTCGTTATGAGATGACAGAACAACTCTATTCGTAGAAATATCTCCAGTCATGTCTTTGAATATGGTTCTCCATACATCATCACTTATACACGTATACTTAATTTGATATGATGATGAATTTGCTAATATTATTCTCAATTTCGTTCAAAGTTAACCATTCTGTACGTACCTCACTAATTCACTCCCATCGCCCTTTTTCTGGAACTCAGATTCGCGAAATACTTTGTCAACATGCGCAACTATAGTACTGTAATATCAATGTCATTATTATCTCTAATCATAGATATACATATCAATTAACTGAATTACTAACGTTGTTTCATCTCCAATTTGGACTCTATTCTTCGAATAATTGAGTCCAGGAATTTTTCACATTCGCTGTGAATTCTCAAAATGAATATTCTCTGTTTCATGCAATGCTATTATTTCATCCAAACACTCAATTCCAGTAGATCGATCTGATTATTTTGAGCACTTGCCGTATTCTTCTCCAACCTTTTCTCTCGAACTGTTCGTTCAAACACCACAAGATTACCTGCTTCCTCAGTTCATATACTTATATCGTTTTCCCCAACTCCAGATTTCACTCCATCTTAACGGAATTTGAGAACAATATACTTGAATTTCCAATCATATATGACAAAAATATCAAACATCAGATACCCCGTCCCAAACAACCTTTTCCGATCTCATCTGAACCATCGAATCTATTTTCAATAAACGAATTCTTCTGATCTCTTGACCGAGGAAGAGCAACGTCAAGCTGTCCATTGGAGAGAATCGGCCGTTTCATATAAATATCAACCTTATCTAAACTTTCACGTGGAGACTTATTAATTGTCATTGCCAATACCGAGACCACAGGGAGCTGTTCCCTGTGAACTACAAACGGCAGGAAAGACTCACCCTTGGTTAGTGATAGCTTGGGTACGAAAACTATTGTCCTCATATTCTCCCCACTTATCACTTCCGCTTCAATATTATGCTTGTACAATTACCTAATCTTTAATCGAACCCCATTACATAAACTCTTCGCCACTCTCAGATTCCGAGTCATCAGATTCCAAATCAACATCACAATAGCATTTACGTTCAAATCAAGTCGATGTGGAGTTAAACCGTCTCTAATTCTATTCCGAAACTCGGTTGGATATTTCAGATGAGTGTGCTCCTCGGTTTGATCTACACCTTTGTGAGTCACATGATCAACGCTTAGTAAGATGAAGTCGAACCATCGAACATTTCCAAGATTTTCTTATTCAATTTTATGATATTTTCTTCATGAGATGACAGAACAACTCTATTCGTAGCAATATCTTCATTGATGTCTTTGGATATGGGTTCTACGTACATCATTACTCTTCCGCTCAAGTCTCACTTTCACTTCATCAATTCTACCCTCACCTCTACCAGAAGGATGCTGGAAAAATCAGGTCCTTAGATCTCAAATTTTTAGTCAGCTTCATTACATTAAACAATTGCCATAAGGCTGACGATGTGATAGTTTCCTGGATTATAGAATGTCTATTCCCATTGGTCAAAACTGGCAGGATTTGTCTGAAATCCCCGCCTGAAATCACCAATATTCGACCAAAGGGAGGGTCATTGTAAAAAGCGTCACGGAGTGTTCTATCCACCACCTCCAACGCTTCTTTGGGAATCATTGATGCTTCACCCGAGATGATAACACCTGCTTCCCTCAATTTCTTCTCATTGGCATCAGATTTCAAGAAAATACTCTCAATACTTCCTAGATCCAAGGGTATTCTGAAGTATCTATGACTTGTTATACCTCGTGGTGAAAGAAATCGACTCAATACTCGTCCACGCCATTGGCAGAATCTTCTTCTCTTGGAATAAAAAATATTGAATGAGAGACCTTCACAAGGAAGTTTTTCCACAATCTCCAGGACCATCAATGAAACTGACTAGACTTTCATTACTTCTTAAGTTGCTATGGATGGACTATTGATTCTCCACTCCTTTAAATCAATAATCAGGAGTAGCGGGGGTTGGCGAGCGGAGCGAGCAGGGGGGCTTGCCCCCCCTAGTATATAGATATAGTAGTAAGAATGAGATTCCTCTGAATTCCCCTGAATTCCTCTGAATTCCCTTGAACTCCCCTGAATTCCCTTGACTGCCTTGAATGCCCAGGAGGGCCCCTGAGGGCCTCTGAGGTCCTTCGAGGTCCCTTGAGGGCCCCCGAGGGCCCCTGAGGGCCCCGAGTGCCTCTGACCAAATAACCTAAATTACGTTCCATATTTACCTTAGGGGCTGAGAGATTCCCCTGAGATCCCCTGAGGGCCCCTGAGGGCCTCCGAGGGCCTCCGAGGGCCCCTGAGGGCCCGTCAATTTTTCTGAGCCCCTGCAGGTCCCTTAGTCTTGTCAATTTCCCTCTGCAGCCTTCTAGAAATGGTCTCGTTCTCATCATCATTATTTTCCGTCTCATTATTCAATTATTACAACATTTAAAGTGAGCTTGGGTTACGAAGAAGATGTATATTTCTTCCAAAAAAATGTGAATTAGAAAAATTTTACAGTATATCCGAGAATCAAAAATCAATAACCAAAATCTTTGTGTGACGGAACACTCTTCCACAACATGAACTTCATTTTCCAGAATCGAGTTCTCAATTTCCATCTTTTCACCACCTAACAATTTCAATTCATCTACAGCCTCCACTGTCACATGTACGTTGAACCTGTAAAGACCACTCAATGAAATCAATTTCGAAACGATTCTTTCCACTCTTATCTGATTGATCAGAAAATTAACTCTTCTCTTGTAAGTCACGGCAAACTTCTAACTCCACTCCACGATCGTACGATTCAATTTGACCGTTTCCATCTTTCACAACAATAACATCAAGTTTGTGACGTATATTTGTGTACACCCAGAATTCCACTCTTATTCTTTTCATTCCTTTGAACGCATTGATCTTTCAGATAAACCTCTATCTCTGGAGAATCGACAAGATTTGTGTGAAAATCGTGTCATATAGTCGAAACATCACCAATTCAACTCACTTATTGTTCCTTTTTTCGAAGGTATATCTTTAAATTCCATTTTGTTGTATATTCCAACGTCATATTCGCGATTCTCTTGTTCAATTCGATGATATTCTCGTTATGAGATGACAGAACAACTCTATTCGTAGAAATTCTCCAGTCATGTCTTTGAATATGGTTCTCCATACATCATCACTTATACACGCACGGTTGGCCTGAACTGGCTTTAACCCAAAGGTGCGTGCCCCTCAGAATTGATTTTTCTCACTTCAAGTACATGGAAAATGCAAGTTTTTCCCGCAAGAATGAAAATCTTTGGTCGAGCCGTTTTTCAAAAAAGTCAAGTTAACTGGTTTTCATTGGAATTTCCGTACTAATCTATCCATACTCGATAAAAATGCAATTGTCTCCCTCACAATTATCCCTAATTACATTGGAACACGCTAAAATACATCAAATAGATAGTTTTCAGAAACGATTTTATAGTAAAGGCGAATATCCATGGTCCCACGATGCCGAGAGACGAGCAATAATGTCGCACAGACTCTTGTTCAAAGGTCCTTGTTCCTCCGAATTTCTCCTTTTATCTTGAAGTACGTGATCAATGTAAGTTATTTCCCGCTAGAATCACAAATGTCGGCGGAGCTATAATCGAGAAATCCATCAGATTAAAATATCTTGAATCTTGATTTCGCCATTATTTCGAGGATAATCAAGGATGAGCTGTCCCATCGACCTCTGATACATGTTTGCGTGGATCACTATTTTCTAGGAAGTATGGATCAACAATAATCAATGTTCGAAATTTCATAACAAAGAACCCTCTTCAAAGTGGAACAATTTTATTATCAATAAATTACAATTCAAATGTGCATACTATTGTACACACACAAAGATCTAACAGGTTTCTCTTTATACTGAGGATTCGATTTCGCACACTTGTAATTTTCCCATGTTAAGTCGAAGTCGAAATGTGCCGATTCCATGGATGCTCACTATAGAATCCGAGGCCCATCTTCTTCATCTCACAAAACTGTTCAATGTGGAAGAATACTGTGTGAACTTTCGGGGTAACTGAAATCTCCAACTTTAAATAGCTCTTTCGAAAGGTTCCTATAGTTTTAGAGGATACATAACTTTCTGTTTACGCAAACAGAGAACGCAAATTTTAAGACGATTCTCGTCGTGTGTCAATGCGTGGTCTTTCGACATTTGAGGTTTATTCGATTACGGCGGCCACGCCAGGCCACGCCGGCGTAATCGAATAAACATATTGTAGATTTCATTTGAGTGCTCCACAGCTAACTGAATGACGTGAGTGAAAGAATTTCGTCCCGCAAAATTATTATCGATTGATTTTCAGAAAATTGGCATTCCGAGAATAATTCGAGCGCCGAGCGGGGAAATTCCCCCACGCGACGATCATAGGGAGAGTATCGGGGGGGGGGGGAGCTCCCAAGTGTACACTTAAAGCTCGTAGATATACTTACCACAGGTATAGATAATAACAAATTAGACTCCCGTGTTTGTGTTAACAAATTCGACGTGAACGTTCGATACGTGTCGTATACGATGAGCGCTACACATGGATATTCGCCTTTACTATAAAATCGTTTCTGAAAACTATCTTTTTGATGTATTTTAGCGTGTTCCAATGTAATTAGGAATAATTGTGAGGGAGACAATTGCATTTTTATCGAGTATGGATAGATTAGTACGGAAATTCCAATGAAAACCAGTTAACTTGACTTTTTTGAAAAACGGCTCGACCAAAGATTTTCATTCTTGCGGGAAAAACTTCCATTTTCCATGTACTTGAAGTGAGAAAAATCAATTCTGAGGGACACGCACCTTTGGGTTAAAGTCAGTTCAGGCCAACCGTGACACGTATACTCAATTTGATATGATGATTAATTTGCTAATATTATCCTCAATTTCGTTCAAAGTTAACCATTCTGTACGTACCTCACTAATTCACTCCCATCGCCCTTTTTCTGGAACTCAGATTCGCGAAATACTTTGTCAACATACGCAACTATAGTTCTGTAATATCAATGTCATTAACATCTCTAATCATAGATATACATATCAATTAACTGAATTACTAACGTTGTTTCATCTCCAATTTGGACTCTATTCTTCGAATAATTGAGTCCAGGAATTTTTCACATTCGCTGTGAATTCTCAAAATGAATATTCTCTGTTTCATGCAATGCTATTATTTCATCCAAACACTCAATTTCTGTAGATCGATCTGATTATTTTGAGCACTTGCCGTATTCTTCTCCAACCTTTTCTCTCGAACTGTTCGTTCAAACACCACAAGATTACCTGCTCCCTCAGTTCATATACTTGTATCGTTTTCCCCAACTCCAGATTTCACTCCATCTTAACGGAATTTGAGAACGATATACTTGAATTTCCAATCATATATGACAAAAATATCAAACATCAGATACCCCGTCCCAAACAACCTTTTCCGATCTCATCTGAACCATCGAATCTATTTTCAATAAACGAATTCTTCTGATCTCTTCACCGAGGAAGAGCAACGTAAAGCTGTCCATTGGAGAGAATTTGTCGTTTTATATAAATATCAACCTTATCTAAACTTCCACGTGGAGACTTATCAATTGTCATTGCCAATACCGAGACCACAGGGAGCTGTTCCCTGTGAACTACAAACGGCAGGAAAGACTCACCCTTGATTAGTGTTAGCTTGGGTACGGAAACTATTGTCCCCATATTCTCCCCTTTTATCACTTCCGCTTCAATATCATGCTTGTACAATTACCCAATCTTTAATCGAACCCTATTACATAAACCCTTCGCCACTCTCAGATTCCGAATCATCAGATTCCAAATCAACATCACAATAGCATTTACGTTCAAATCAAGTCCATGTGGAGTTAAACCGTCTCTAATTCTATTCAGAAACTCGGTTGAATATTTCAGATGAGTGTGCTCCTCGGTTTGATCTACACCTTTGTGAGTCGCATGATCAACGCTTAGTAAGATGAAGTCGGACCATCGAACATTTCCAAGATTCTCTTATTCAATTTTATGATATTTTCTTCATGAGATGACAGAACAACTCTATTCGTAGCAATATCTTCATTGATGTCTTTGGATATGGGTTCTACGTACATGATTACTCTTCCGCTCAGGTCTCACTTTCACTTCATCAATTCTACCCTCACCTCTACCAGAAGGATGTTGGAAAAATCAGGTCCTTAGATCTCAAATTTTTAGTCAGCTTCATTACATCAAACAATTGCCATAAGGCTGACGATGTGATAGTTTCCTGGATTATAGAATGTCTATTCCCATTGGTCAAAACTGGCAGGATTTGTCTGAAATCCCCGCCTGAAATCACCAATATTCGACCAAAGGGTGAGTCATTGTAAAAAGCGTCACGGAGTGTTCTATCCACCACCTCCAACGCTTCTTTGGGAATCACTGATGCTTCACCCGAGATGATAACACCTGCTTCCCTCAATTTCTTCTCATCGGCATCAGATTTCAAAAAAATACTCTCAATACTTTCTAGATCCAAGGGTATTCTGAAGTATCTATGACTTGTTATACCTTGTGGTGAAAAAAATCGACTCAATACTCGTCCACGCCATTGGCAGAATCTTCTTCTTTTGGGATAAAAAATATTAAATGAGAGACCTTTACGAGGAAGTTTTTCCACAATCTCCAGGACCATCAATGAAACTGACTAGACTTTCATTACTTCTTAAGTTACTGTGGATGGACTATTGATTCTCCACTCCTTTAAATCAATAATCAGGAGTAGCGGGGGTTGGCGAGCGGAGCGAGCAGGGGGGCTTGCCCCCCCCCCCCCTAGTGCTACTATCTATATATTGTGACGGTAAAACCGTTTGGGAAATGAGGAAATCTCTCTCGTCGTGCCTCGAGCCAGCAGCCTCTGAAAACCCGTATTTATACGTAAGATGCGTCTTCTTTCGAGGTGCTGCTGCTCGAGGCAACGACTATGCCGTGTACTGGAGTTGATGCGGGTATACCTGGGGGCACGCGACCCGGCCTACACCTGTGTTGACCGCGACCACCCGCCACAACAACATCAGCTGATGCAGCCCAGGGCGGGCTGGCCGGGAAATATGACGCGGATCTGTCCTTTTAGGACCCGCATCTACCCCGCGGAACCACAGGAGGGGCCCGGGCCCGTGCCAAGCTGACAACCGACGCATTGAAGTTGCCGAGGCCCTCGCTCCCGGAATTAGCACACGGAATTTTACCCTCGTGCACTGAAATGCTGTGTTTGGGATGGAGAATGGTAACAGCCGGTGCCCGCAAGCACCATGCTGCATCCATAGCCCTCCCTCAACAGCCGTGCATCCGATAATAAGTGCACTATCCCGTGATTGTGCACTTCACACCTGCATGCCCCGCAAGGCCACAACACTATCGCCGACCCGGGTGTGCCAAGGTGGTTCCAAGGAGATTATGACGACGGGACGATGCAGGAACCTTGCTGACGTTGCCGTGCACCTGGGGAAATTGTCCGAGGACTATTTGCCATCCGGGCAGGTGCCTCATACGCAAATAGCCCATCACATTCGTGCGATCAGCTGGCGTGAGGTTATTTGTGCATGCAACACCTGTTGCATGCACACTAGATGCACCAGCCCGCTGCCGACACCCACGCGATCGCGCACGCACCTAGGGGTGTTACCCACACCCGGGCAAGCACACGCGACGACACCAAGACACCCGGGTGACCCCGAGAACGACGACGGCGATGATGACGATGTGTATGCGGGTTCGCGCAGACGACACACTGCCATGTTGTTGCTGCCGGCGCGAGGGCGCAGCCGACCGGTATAACTATCTCAGGATAGGTTATACCACACTTTGCCGACCCGGAACCCTGATGATACCCGGACATCGACTGCTGGGTGGGAAATTCAGCATGCAGACGCCACATGCAGGTCATTATGCGTGTGTGTGTATATGAGAGATTGCCTAGGCAGTGTATGAGGGGATATTTGCATGCCGTGAGCATGCCATATCATATATAGGTATAGCGCTGCCGTGATGAGTACACATATAGGTATAGCATTGCAGTGACGAGTATATATAGTTGTACATATATACTCGTGTACCGGAGTGTATGCAGTGAAAGTACAAAGAGTGAGATAGAATATGCAATTGGTGGAGGCAAGAAAACAGTGCCGTACCCACAATCAAGTAGATTTCTGCCGTGACTTTTGTATCTTGCTGCCGATTTGCGGCCTTGCGCTCGAGCGCATATTTCATAATTTGCCGCGCCACGGCCACCAGAGGACGATGTTGGCTTTTCGCTGGTTTTGAGAGCCAATCAAAATTATTGCTGCCGACCAATCAGAGAGCTTCATTTATTGAAGAAGAAGAAGAGCTTTTGCCGGCAGGAAGCCGGCCATTGTGACACTTGTTGGATAGTCTTTGATATAGACGCACGTGCTTGTGCGAGCGGCCGCAAGCCGTGGCAGTGACCACGCGGCCAGGGCCTCTTTTCCCGAAGGGCAGAGACCTGGAAATTATTACTGCCCGGGAAAATTTTGGAAGAACAATTGTGAAAATATCTAAAGATGTCGAATATCAACGGTGAGTGGTTTTGATCTTTTTAATAAGTGAGTGAATCCCCTCGCGCGTACCTCGAGAGCCTCGTGCGCGCGTATGCCATCGTTGGGCTTTGCCAGACCGGACTCCTGGGGAGGCCGACGGTGCTGGAGTGCACCCTGACCATTTGCCGAGACTCCAGCACACCCCAGCAGTCGCGGGCGTGTCGTGATCACCCAAATTAGGGGTGTGAAATTCGTGCGTGGGCAGATAGCCATTTTTGCCTCGCGTCGCGAGCGTGGCGTAGAGATTGCCGTGGAGCAGCCATTTTGAGTGTGTTTCGGAGCAGCGTGCTCTCTCAATTTTGGAGCCCAAGTTTTGTCAGAGTTTGCCGAGACAGTGTGTCGCATTAGTGAAGTGAATTTTCGCGTGATTTCAGGAAATTTTTAGAGACATTTTGGGAACAATTTGATATTTGATAATCATGAATCTTTTAGCGAATTTTAAAGTCATTTTGCGAGCATGTTGTCGTGACGCATTTGATATGTAGATTCTTGTATCGACCGCGTAGAAGCAGCGTGTGCAGAATATATTGCCGAGATTATTTTATTATAAATTTGGATTGATTATTCAGTCTTTGCGTCCCCTCCCCTTTTCTTGCCCCTTTAGGTGAAATTACGGTAGGTGAACGAGAGTTGCAGAGAGCAGAGTTCCTGAGATTTCGAAGTCGTGTCTCCATAGCGCGAGAGAATTTGCGTCTAGGGTATAAGTCCGTCTAAATATAAATAAGTGTGATAGGTAAATTCATTCGCCTCGTCACAATGGCGACCGTGACAGGACTCACGCGACTCTGAAAATTTTGTACTGCGATCGTATTGCCGTAACTCGTACTGCCATGACTTCGGAATTGCTCCAAAAATTCCTGGGTGCGTTCTGGCTGCTCTAGCCATCTTGGAACGCGACCTAAATGTTCGGAAAAATTTTTGAACGCACTCTCGCCGTTCTGAAAAATTTTTCAGTGTTTTTTTGCCACTTTTAAAAATTTTTGAACGACTTGTGCCGTGTGTAAGAAATTTCTGAGTGCACTTTAGGCACTTCTGAAAATTTCTGAACGTGTTTTGCGGTTCGGAAAAATTTTTGAACGCACTCTTGCCGTTCTGAAGAATTTTTCAGTGGACTTTTGAAACTTTCAAAAATCTCTGGACGACTCTTGCTGTATGTAGGAATTTTTTTTGAGTGCACTTAGCCACTTTGAAGGAAAATCTGTACGCGTTTTGCCGTTCGGAAAATTTTTTTTCAGTGGACTTTTGCCACTTTTAAAAATTTCTGAACGATTTTTGCCGAGTTTCAGATTGTATCAGTGCACGCTAGGCATGCTAAGAAATTGTTCAAGTGCGTCTACCGGGGAAAATCGTTGATTTTCCCATTTTCTGCGTGCGTACGAGGCTCATCGCGTGTAGGAGTAGTGTAGTACCCTCTCTCACACCATGGTCATAGTGAATGCGAATGATTCGACCCTAGTTTGAATGATTTGTACCCATTTCGCAGCCCTGATGCCTAAGACTTTGTAGAGATAGCATGTCTCATCTTTGTCTGAGATAATCTCATCTCATATAGAGTTTCCTCATAGCATCTTATCGAGGTTTACCGGTCCCCGAGTGAATTTTTCCAAGTTGGAGAAATTCATTTGTTCCCTTGTATGCTGACTTATTCTCCTGTGCATGCGTGGGTATTTTTGAATATCATAATTGAATATATTTGGTAATTTGCCGATTCCGATCATCCTACATCTTCTGAGAGTACCTTCTATCCTTGCCGAAGAAATTCTGAAGAATTTCTCCTGTCCCCAATCCTTATTAAGGGCTATGGTAGACGGGAATTAGGATCTCTTGGGGATTTCCCTGTGGAAATTCAGGCCTGATCGACTAGGAAAAATTGCCGAGACTCAGTGAACTGAGTTTAGTAGCGCGAGTGCATAAGTTAAGGGGTCCTAGAAGAGTTTTCTGGGATGTGCATCAGCATAATCAATTTCATGAAGTGCCGTGCGGGTGTCTGAAAATTGCCGAGTGGAATTTTCTCTGAACTGTCAACGGGATTATGAGTTATATTTGTCGAGTTGGGGAAAGGTAAATTGGGAGACGAGAGAGTTCAGCCCACCGAGACTTACTCAACTGAGTGGTACGGCGCTCGTGGGATTCTCTGCAATTTTCTAGAGTATTCTTCTTGGGTTCTTCCACGATGTTGAGGATCATGTCGACTATTGTAGGAGTAGCAGAGGGCCGTGACGTGTGTTAGTTGGGTTCTATCGAATTTAAACTCATTTGTCGAGTTAGAGCAGATCTATTGATAGGGTTGCCGAGACTCAGGTAGCTGAGTGTAGATGGATGTTGGAATTCGATGGCCTGAGATTTCACTGTACCCAGGACTGACCTTGATAAGTAGTTGAGGCCGAGGGCTTGACATGTTTCAAATTTCGTGTATGTCGAACAGAAATTATAACTGTGATCCAGTGAAAATGCCGAGAGGGTCAGTCTAGCTAGAAGATCGATGTGATTTGCGGTCGGTTTTGGAGTTGAAATTGCCAGTAAATTTGGGATAAATAGGCGATCGTGGTCCGGAATCTGAACCTGATATCGTGCTTTGCCATTTTAAGGAAATCCAGTCGCCGGCCTTCCGGGTTCCAACGTATGAGGAGTCAAAAATTCTTTCTCTCACATGAAGTCGTGAAGATCTTCCGGAATGACTCCACGTGTCAACTTGCCGTTGCCGAAACTGTGCGTTGCCTAGAAGTTATAGTAGCGATGTCGAGTATCTGCCCAATTGTCTAGCCAGTCTGACCAGTCAGCGAAACTCTGATCGTGTAAGATGTCGAACCAACCTTATTTGGACATGGTCCAAAGTCGTGGGGACTTGATTTCTGAGAATCACGGGGTACCATTCGATACGTGGTCTCGTGTTTCAGAGAAGTCGGCCGTAGATGGGACATCAGACTTGTTTGCCAGCTCTCGTGAGCAGAGCTCATCAAATGAGGCTCATGAGTCCTCGTCCATGACGTGGTTGCGAGACAGCATAGCAGTCGCGAGAACGAGCTCCCTCCTGCCTGTTGCTACGGTTGCAGCTCGCCGCGAACACTGGATGAACACCTCATCAGCCGTAAGTCATGCGTCCCCGACAACTCACTGCTCAGGAGACAGGTCTATAACCAGTCAAGCCAAATATCTCTCACTGATTGCCAAATATGAGAACCTGCTCGACACTTCAAGTGCTGCAAATGAGAGCTCTGACTCGTTGGAAGATTGCACATTTGGATTAAACGATGAACCAGTAGTGACCAAGAAGAGTCAAAATCGGAGTAGTGACTCCAGTAGAGTATCTGATGGACAGAATGATTGCCGTGCCAGCAGTGACTCAAGTTGCCGAAGAGTGAGAAAAAGAGGTAGGCGTCGTCGTAGGGTCGTGAACTCATGGATTTCTGATGCCGACTTTGGAGACAGGGAAATTCATGCCGAGGCTAGACCGTTCCATGTCAAATCCTCCCAAAAGGAGAGGACGGACCGGGCTAGCGACGCAGGAGATGCCACATACTCCAAGACCAGCTCATCTGATCTAGGATCTAATGAGGGAGGATCTAGCTCAAGTGATACCAAGCCGACGCGACCTCAACCATTGGAGAGCGGGCGTCATGCGCTGAGTAGCTAGGTTGAGTTAGATTATTCGAGTGTGTATTCAGAGTGGATAAGGCGTATGAGAGTAAGTGCAGTCATCGTGGAGAGAGATGCAAGAGGGTGCGTAGGCGTGCGCGTCGCTCATCAAATACTGTAGTGAAGTGGAGCCGGGTCGAAGGTCAGAAGGATTTCCCCGAAGATGATACAGAGTTTGGAGAGGAACGGGTCGAAGGTTGTGACAACCTCCCCGTGGAAAATAAACCAATAACCAGCTGGCAAAGCAACGGGTTCGGGAGAGCCCGGTGTCTAAGTGAGCGTATTCTCAGGTCTTTGGTTAGGTGCACAAAGAGTGAGAGATCCTCAAGTGACGAATCCAGCAGCTTTGTTGAAGGAGAAACAGATGGAGAACAGTCAGACGAGCCATGGGTCGAGGAACCTGAGCGCCTTTGTGAAGGTATAGCGATCGAACGACTGAGGGTGTCATGGGTTGAGGAACCTGAGCGCCTCTGTGAAGGTATGACACACCAACCATCTGTGGAACCATGGGCTGGGAGATCCAGGGACCTCGTGGGAGGTCAGTTGGGTCTGGGATTCGTCTCAGCAAGGTCATCCTTACGTGCAGCCAGCCACCATACTGAATTACGTCTCAGTACAGACGAGGCTACGCTACGGTTCAAAGGTAAAACGGAACATTCATGTGAGAAGGAGTTTCCTCACAGTGAGTGCTCGGGTGAGCATTGCGAGAAGGAGTTTCCTCGCCGAGAGAGTTCGAGAGATTCATGTGAGAAGGAGTTTCCTCACAGTGAGTGCTCGAATGAGCATTGCGAGAAGGAGTTTCCTCGCCGAAAGAGTTCGAGAGAGTCGAGTGAGAAGGAGTTCCCTCACAGTGAGCGCTTGAGGAAGCGCAGCAAGAAGGAGTTTCCTCGCCAAGAGAGTAAGGATGAGAAGCCTACGGATCTCAAGGCAGAATTTGTGACTGATGAGTGTCGTTTGAATTTACGGATTGAGGAATCCGAAGACCTTGTGGGTGGCAAGGTAGAAGAGGAACGACCGTATACACCATGGGTTAGTGAACCTGAGCGCCTTTGTGAAGGTATGGTGGCGAAGCGGTTGAACACACCATGGGTTAGGGAACCTGAGCGCCTTTGTGGAGCTATGGTGGAAGAACAGCCGGTGACGACATGGGTCGAGAAACCTGAGCGCCTTTGGGAAGGTATGACGGGGCTGGATAATGAGAAGCCGTGGGCTGTGAGAGCTGAAGGCCTCGTGGGAGGCCCAGTGAGTAGAAGAATCCCCACAAGACGGAGGGTGGATGTAATGAAGTTCGATCCAACGACAGGTGCAATACGGACGCGGCACTCAAGGACAGAAGGTGACGAACATGCGGTTCCGGAAGATCGTATACTTGCCGATACCATGCCGTGGCCCTGTGATGGACTGGATGCTGGGCCGGAGCTGAAGCTTGTGCCGAGGAACTACATCGAAGTCGTTCTAAGTGGTAGATCTTTTGCCGCCTTGTGTGATCCAGGAGCTCGAATGTCTGTGGTAGGCCCAACAGCCCCGGAAATCCACGAGACGAGTATCTATAGACAGACCAAATACCTTGAACGTGCCGTTGGAAAGAGTGTGACTCTAGCCGTCAGTCAGTTTAGAGCGAATTTGGGGATTGATCAAGAATCTCACATGATTGTGATTAAGATGGTCAAGGAATTGGACTATGACGTGATCTGAGTTCGTGAAAATACAGCGAGAGGGAGTTTCCTTGAAGAATTAGGCCAAGGAGCCAGAGAGTATAATCGTCAAGCTGCCGAGGGTGTGCAGGCCGATATCTTAGACCGAGCTTATCGGATAGCGAAAAACGACGCTCTGGAAAAGAGATGAGCTGAATGTCACACCGCGTACAAATGGCGATTGACTGATGAAAAGAGGACTTCGAAACTTCGAGAATCTGATGGAGATCTGCCGAGATATGATCCAGTGCCGGGTATTGACAAGGTCCACTGTGTGGACGTGAGATACTCGCGAAACCCACGGAAGATGCCCATGAATCGTGGTCGCTGCCGTGAATCGGAGTACAAACGTGACAATCGTGATCGTCTGCATGACCATCAACCACCTTTCGAACAGTCGGAGTATACCAATTGCCGGAGGCCGGTGAGTTGTGAAAGCCAATGATATCGTGAGCAGTCGGTCGATAGCCATCACAGTCATAGTGAACAACTGGAGCACGCCCGAGTAGTCCAGCGACACTCTAAGGAGCCTCACAGTCAGCGAGATATGCCAAGTGTCGACCAGCGCAGACATCACCGCTCTGACGCGAATTGTCGTAGCCGTGCCGAAATCCCAACCTGCAGCACTCATAGAGAACTAAATCGTACTCACGAGAGTGTGGGCGAGAGAAATGCATCACGTGACAGTCGGCCAAGACGAAACTGGACTCCGGAAAATCACCCAAGTCGTCGTAACTCGAGGTATAGCCGTGACAGAGAGAGGGATGCCGATAGATGGCGCGACAGTCGTCTTAACGGAGATACCTCATCCAGTAGTTCCCTGCCGCGAAACTCATTTCATATTGGGAGGTCAAATTCAAACTCGAATGGGTCGAGACGCCCGAGTGGGCATCAGAGATCACGCGGTTCGTGTAGTTCTAGACGAAATGACCGGGGACATTGTAGTCGATACAGCAGCGATGAATCTGATTGCGATACTTCAGATGGGGAGTCAAATCGGAGTCGTCCAGATCGAGATCCAAATCGGACATTACAAGTTATCAAGATGCTGCAAAGCATGAAGATTAACTTCGGAGGCGATGGTCGAGAAGTCCCGGAGGATTTTCTGGCGGACTTGAAGGATTGTAGGCGCATGCTACCCCACGGTGTTCCTGAAGCGCTCGAAAGTTTCGCAAAAATGACGAAAAAAACTGGATACGCTATCATGTTCCTCTCGTTTTCCCGTTTAAGAATCCGATTCGACCGAAATCGGATCTGCTTCGACAGTGAAATGCGAGTAAAAAATGTGAAAACCCCATATGATCACGTGTATTTTGGTTAGCCTTGATAATGACTCGACGGGCGAAGATATAGCCAGTTTCTGATTCAACGTTTGTGGGCGGGTTACAAGAAAAGGAACATGTATTTTCATACGAAATTTCCCGTAGAATTAGCTGGTCGAACTCATTTTTTGATATCTAGAATCGTATTTAAGATGCGGAGGGAGTGGCGCGAGAACTGTCAGTAGAACTCGATCTGGCAGCAACGCTTGGGCTCATGAGTGCATTCGGCAACAGGGTATGGAGGTCTAAATAACGGGCTAATTCATTATTTCTTGACGTATATCTCCATGTAGAATCCAAATTTGAGGTCTGTTTCAATCCTACTTGCTAAGTTACCATTTGAACTGCGCAAAACTATAACGATTTCCCAAGAACCACCACAATTTCGTAGAACAAAAGTTGAAGAAGTAGGCTTGAGGTACAATCTAGGTACGTTTTCAGATTATTTCACCTTTGTGATCATATTCAGCAGACTGAAGAAACTCGAACAAACCTTCTGTGGAGATGTCCTGTCTCGTTGCGAAAATACCTCCTTGATCCATAGACTGGAAAACTTGGCTGAGAATCGAAAAAGTGATGCTTCTTGGGAAATCGTGGTAGTTTTCCGCAGTTCAAATGACAACCTAGCAAGTAGGATTGGAACAGACCTCAAATTTAGATTCTACATGGAGATATACGTCGAGAAATAATGAATCAGCCCGTTATTTAGACCTCCATACCCTGTTGCCGAATACACTCATGAGCCCAAGCGTTGCTGCCAGATCGAGTTCTACTGACAGTTCTCGCACCACTCCCTCCGCATTTTGAATACGAATCTAGATACCAAAAAATGAGTTTGACCAGCTAATTCTACGGGTAATTTTCTATGAAAGTACATGTTTCTTTTCTTGTAACCCGCCCAGAAACGTTGAATCAGCAACTGGCTATATCTTCGCCCGTCGAGTGTAACTGAGGGATTTACTAGGATCAGGAAGGGTAGGGTTTAGGTCCGGTTTAAGACTTTAAAGACAGCGTTTCATCAATAGGAACATATATTGAAACCATATTTACAAATAGTCATGAATGATAAATAGTTAAAAAGGAATCTGATATTTATTACTGCTGTGTGTGTTACAAATGCGGTCTAGCCCAATAAACGGTTGATACAGGGTACATACTAATACGGGTTATGATAGAGCCACGGAGGTGCTCCCTCCGGGTCAAACGCGGGGCATAGCCGGTGTGTGAGGTTCGACTCCTGGAGCTCCCAGGAAACCAACGCGGGTGTGTGATTCTACTGCCACGGAGGAGCTCCCTCCGGGCCAAACGTGAGCGTGCCGGTGTCGCGGTCTACTACGATTCTCAGTGCTCCTGAGAAGTCGGCTACTAGATGGTCTCATCTGCCTTAGAGCTCCTAAGACAGAGAGGAGTTGCCAGCTGCTAGACTCTAGAGCCATCTCTTGGACCAGAGCTCCTGGAGCCAAGAGAGGCGCGTGAGTCCGCCGCTCAGTGCAGACTGGTTCGTTCTGGTCAGGCATTGGGTGGATATCAATGCTGACAGGTGTTTCGCTTGTGAACGATGTTTTCGAGACAGCCACCTGGCGGCTGAGGCTTGAGTTACTCTGACTGCTCGATGAATTGCGCGGGTACCGGAGCTATACTGATATCATAGCGAAGGGGCCCGTCGCATCCCCCTCTTCTTTTGGAGAGTGAAGTTCCACTCACTCTTCCAAACACTTGGTTTTCCGGTGGGCTGGAGCCGGTTCTAATGCTGTTGCTGGTGCTGGTACTGGTAATATCGACTGGTGGTCTGGAACTTGGTCATCTAGGAACGGGTACGTACGTTAGGCGGGAATTGAGCTCTCTCTAGGTTTCTACTTGTAACGCCTGCTGGTCGCTGCAGGTTCTGGTTCTAGACTTGTACTGGCTAGGGTACAGGTATTTAGTCTGGGTCCGGTACAATAACTGTTACTGGACGAGTGTGCCTCTGGATCCTTAAGAACATGTGGTCGGTGTATTCGGGATGAACCCTCCGCTTGATCGGATGCTATGCCTCACGGAGTCAACCTCGTATATGACGAGTGGATTGACGAATATCCAACGGTTCTATTGATCTGGCGGGTTTACTGGTATTCCGGCAGTGTCCGGTGTCCGGCTGGCAAGTGTCCTAAAGAACGGGTGATCAGTCCGATCAATGCTTCAAATGTCCTCCGTTGTGACAATCCATAGCTCTAGGCCAGAGCCCTTCACTTCAACGGCCAGGATGCCTGGTGGAGCTTTCCTCGTTTCAACGAGTGAAAATAGCAGAGCTAGTGAGATCAGGGTGTTCTTCTGGCTGTATTGACGGAACTCTTGTTACATCAGGTGGTACAATGTCAATCAGCGGTTATCCGGTGTTCTGAATCTTCTTCTAACTATTCTCCTACGGGTCTGGTGCAGCGCTTGTCCGCTTTCGTATATCTCACAGGTTCACAATCCGGTTGGCGGCGAGAATCGGCACGTATACGTCCCAGGCTGTAGCCATCCACGCACTTGATGCCTATGGAGTCCACCCTGGTAAACCAGTGGAAGGACGAAACTTTACTGGTACCTCTTCTGGTCCAGTTCTCCCTAATTGTTGAATCTGCTTTGAATTACGACGCTGGTTTTCCGATGTCATCTTCCTGCTGCGCTGGTGATGGGGGTCTTCTCTTCTTTCTCTTCATGTGTTTCTGTCGCGGCGTACGTGTATGTGCGTAGCAATGAATATCAGACTCACAGTGAGAAATTTTCAGGTAACTAGAACGGGTATCGGAGCTCGTGAGGCTCAAAACTGGTCTGCAGAAAGAAGAAAAATCTGAGTGCCTTGTAACCATGAGGTTGTCTAGATGCATACTACGAAATAACAATGGCTTGAAAAAAAAAATTCCTGCTCGGGTACCATGGAACTGTTATATTACTAGGAAAGAAGCAAAATAAGCTGTCAAAGTCACTGTCTGGGCGCCATGTAACTGAGGGATTTACTAGGATCAGGAAAGTTGGGGTTTAGGTCCGGTTTAAGACTTTAAAGACAGCGTTTCATTAATAGAAACATATATTGAACCCATATTTACAAATAGTCATGAATGATAAATAGTTAAAAAGGAATCTGATATTTATTACTGCTGTGTGTGTTACAAATGCGGTCTAGCCCAATAAACGGTTGATACAGGGTACATACTAATACGGGTTATGATAGAGCCACGGAGGTGCTCCTTCCGGGTCAAACGCGGGGCATAGCCGGTGTGTGAGGTTCGACTCCTGGAGCTCCCAGGAAGCCAACGCGGGTGTGTGATTCTACTGCCACGGAGGAGCTCCCTCCGGGCCAAAAGTGAGCGTGCCGGTGTCGCGGTCTACTACGATTCTCAGTGCTCCTGAGAAGTCGGCTACTAGATGGTCTCATCTGCCTTAGAGCTCCTAAGACAGAGAGGAGTTGCCAGCTGCTAGACTCTAGAGCCATCTCTTGGACCAGAGCTCCTGGAGCCAAGAGAGGCGCGTGAGTCCGCCGCTCAGTGCAGACTGGTTCGTTCTGGTCGGGCATCGGGTGGATATCAATGCTGACAGGTGTTTCGCTTGTGAACGATGTTTTCGAGACAGCCACCTGGCGGCTGAGGCTTGAGTTACTCTAACTGCTCGATGAATTGCGCGGGTACCGGAGCTATACTGGTATCATAGCGAAGGGGCCCGTCGCACGAGTCATTATCAAGGCTAACCAAAATACACGTGATCATATGGGGTTTTCACATTCTCTACTCGCATTTCACTGTCGAAGCAGATCCGATTTCGGTCAAAACGGATTCTTAAACGGGAAAACGAGAGGGAGATGATAGCGTATCCAGTTTTTTTCGTCATTTTTGCAAAACTTTCGAGCGCTTCAGGAACACCGTGACCCGTATCAGATGCCGAGATGTTGTCGGCAATGCCCGCAGCATTGAGCCGAGATGCGCGTAATTGGTATCGAACCCACCAAGATGAGTTTGAGACGTGGCCCAAATTCAAGCATGCATTTAGGGATCAATATATCGGGCGTCTAGATCGTCAAGACGTGATGCATGAGCTTCAACACCGTACCCAAGCCGAGGGTGAGAGAGTTGCCAAGTATCTGACGTGTATCAAGATAATCCTGGGTCATGTCAAGAGACCACCGGGTGACCGAGAGGTGTTCGAGATCGTACGACGAAACTTGCTACCGGAATTGCGTGAGTACCTGGAAATGAAGAGAGTCAGAACGTTGGAGGACGTCCAACACTACGGTCGAAGGTTCAAAAAGAACAAGGATCTCGATTCTCGTTATACAGCACCTCCGCCCAAGAACGAGACGCGTATACCAAGAGCTGCATATCAAGGCACGAGCCGGCCACCCTAGGATCGTTTCATCAGCCGCGATGCCATGCCGGGGCGCCCTTCTCAGGGTGACAAACGAGAGTGCCGAAGTCCAGCAATTTTGCCGTGACCATAAGCGGGACAGTAAACAAATGCAGATTTTTGTCCATGTCATTAGGGCCCAGGTGGGGCCTATCTCCCTCCCCAGTAGACGTTTTATTTAGATCCTTGAGATGTAGGACCCCGTAGAATGATATCCCTTCAGTGTGGTTGTGTGAGAGAGTGAGTGGGTGATTTTTCCTATGATGAATCTATAAACATCTTATTATTGATTATTATTTTGATTTACGAACTGCCGGGTCGAGGCAGTGGCCAGAGAGTTCACTTTCAGGCGAAAATGCGCCACCAAAGTCATGATCAAGGCCACTCCCTTCCGGAGGACCCCCCCCCCCTAAACAGGGGGTGATGTGACGGTAAAACCGTCACAGCCTTTTGGGAAAATGAGGAAATCTCTCTCGTCGAGCTTCGAGCCAGCAGCCTCTGAAAACCCGTATTTATACGTGGAATACGTCTTCTTTCGCGGTGCTGCTGCTCGAGGCAACGACGATGCCGTGTACTGGAGTTGATGCGGGTATACCTGGGGGCAGGCAACCGGGCCTACACCTGTGTTGACCGCGACCACCCGCCTATAGGAGGCTGGTGGTCATCTCCACAACAACATCAGCTGATGCAGCCCAGGGCGGGCTGCCCGGGCAATATGACGCGGATCTGTCCTTTTGGGGCCCACCACTACCCGCATCTACCCCGCGGAACCACAGGAGGGGCCCGGGCCCGTGCCAAGCTGACAACCGACGCATTAAAGTTGCCGAGGCCCTCGCTCCCGGAATTAGCACACGGAATTTTGCACTCGTGCACTGAAATGCTGTGTTTGGGATGGAGGATGGTAACAGCCGGTGCCCGCAAGCACCATGCTGCATCCATAGCCCTCCCTCAACAGCCGTGCATCCGATAATAAGTGCACTATCCCGTGATTGTGCACTTCACACCCGCATGCCCCGCAAGGTCACAACACTATCGCCGACCCGGGTGTGCCAAGGTGGTGCCAAGGAGATTATGACGACGGGACGATGCAGGAACCTTGCCGACGATGCCGTGCACCTGGGGAAATTGTCCGAGGACTATTTGCCATTCGGGCAGCTGCCCCATACGCAAATAGCCCATCACATGCGATCAGCTGGCGTGAGGTTATTGGTGCATGCAACACCTGTTGCATGCACACTAGATGCACCAGCCCGCTGCCGACACCCACGCGATCGCGCTTGCACCTAGGGGTGTTACCCACACCCGGGCAAGCACACGCGACGACACCTAGACACCCGGGTGACCCCGAGAACGACGACGACGATGATGACGATGTGTATGCGGGTTCGCGCAGACGACACACTGCCATGTTGTTGCTGCCGGCGCGAGGGCGCTGCCGACCGGTATAACTACCTCAGGGTAGGTTATACCACACTTTGCCGACCCCGGGTAGAAAATCGTGTTGGGAAAAGATCCGTGACGGATCCGGCCGCCTGATCGCCGGCCACTGTCCGGAGGCGGCTACGGCCCGGCTGACCGACCCGTTCTGGATCCGTGACGGGGCCGGCTGCCGCCCGGCTTCAGGAAACGGATGGGAACCGCACCGGCCTCGGTCAGGCCGTATGCGGATGCGCGAGCAGAAGTCGAGTCGATTAGGATTTTGTGGGTTGTTGATTTCGACTTGATTCACTCTTGACTAACTCCATTTGAGATGACAAAAGAGATTTTCTATGCAAGTAGTGGTATGTCAATGCATCTGTGGAGAAAAACTTGTTCCTATATAAGGCGTTGGTAAAATTTGAGGTTAATTATATTTTGGCTCAAGGCATTATGTGTATTCTATAAACCGCTCGAGAACCGCCTGTCAAAATCGAACCTCGATATCAGATACATCATTTCTAGGCATACAGAGTAGCTCAATGCTTAGCTCACCATCCCAAAAGTGTAATAGTTGAATTTTCTGAAGATTGTTTAGAGTTTGAATGTAAACGAGATACTTCTCTCCTCTGTCCTTTTTCATGATATGGATAAAACGCGTTTAGAATCATAGGCGTCATTTTTCTCAATCGAACATTCAATTCATTTTAACGAATTAAATTAGACCATCCTTGATGCATCTTAAATCCATCAAGAATACATAGAAAATCGCAGAGCGTTTTCAACGTCGAAATTTCGATTTTCGTTAAACATTCATGATGAGGATCTTGGAGCACTCGATAGCCAAAAAACTCAAAAAAGCCTATATCGTCACGAATAATATCCCCAGCTTATACACCGTAAAAACATCAATATTTGATTAAGTAATATGCATCCTATGTGCTCTCTTAGCCACAGGTTCGGGGGTCAGCATTTGGTAATCTCAAAAAATTGGTGGAAACGGAACGGGTCATCTACTAAACCGAGATACGAGGTTTTGATGGGGCCAAAAAGTACTTCAAAAAGGTGATTTGTTTCCAGAAAATCATCGCCTAGCTGTTATTGGCTCTCTTGCATATACGCCAAATTTCATATTCAAGAGTCACGGAGTTTATCAAATAGATTAGGAATTACTAAAATCAGAATGATGACATTTCTCGAAGTTAATTACCCCTCATGCAGACGGCATGATTCTGAGCTCGTCAGCTCACAGGCGCTGATCAAGTTATGCACCGGCTCCAGTCCGGCGAACTATCCGTATCGCAGCCCAATCCGAGACGGATCAAATACGGGTCGGTTGGCCGGATGCTAAACTGAGCTTGAAATTCAGGCGGCCGGAGTGCAGCCGGCTCCGTCTCGGATCTTTGGGTCCGGCCGCCGGATCTGATTTTCTACCCGGGACCCGGAACCCTGATGATACCCGGACATCGACTGCTGGGTGGGAAATTCAGCATGCAGACGCCACATGCAGGTCATTATGCGTCTGTGTGTATATGAGAGATTGCCTAGGCAGTGTATGAGGGAATATTTGCTTGCCGTGAGCATGCCATATCATATATAGGTATAGCGCTGCCGTGATGAGTACACGTATAGGTATAGCATTGCCGTGACGAGTATATATAGGTATATATATATATATACTCGTGTATCGGAGTGTATGCAGTGCAAGTACGAAGAGTGGTGGCAATAGCGAGTTGCGCAGAGCCTCCACGTTTACGTATGTTTGCCGTGAGTGCGAGTGAGATAGAATATGCAATTGGTGGAGGCAAGAAAACAGTGCCGTACCCACAATCAAGCAGATTTCTGCCGTGACTTTTGTATCTTGCTGCCGATTTGCGGCCTTGCGCTCGAGCGCATATTTCATAATTTGCCGCGCCATGGCCACCAGAGGGCAATGTCGGCTTTTCGCAGATTTTGACAGCCAACCAAAATTATTGCTGCCGACCAATCAGAGAGCTTCATTTATTGAAGAAGAAGAAGAGCTTTTGCCGGCAGGAAGCCGGCCATTGTGACACTTGTTGGATAGTCTTTGATATAGACGCACGTGCTTGTGCGAGCGGCCGCAAGCCGTGGCAGTGGCCACGCGGCCAGGGCCTCTTTGCCCGAAGGGCAGAGACCTGGAAATTATCACTGCCGGGATAATAATGGAGGAACAATTGTGGAAATATCTAAGGATGTCAAATATCAATGCCATCGATGGGCTTTGCCAGACCGGACTCCTGGGGAGGCCGACGGTGCTGGAATGCACCCTGACCATTTGCCAAGACTCCAGCACACCCCAGCAGTCGCGGGCGTGTCGTGATCACCCAAATTAGGGGTGTGAAATTCGTGCGTGGGCAGATAGCCATTTTTGCCTCGCGTCGCGAGCGTGGCGTAGAGATTGCCGTGGAGCAGCCATTTTGAGTGTGTTTCAGAGCAGCGTGCTCTCTCTCAATTTTGGAGCCCAAGTTTTGTCAGAGTTTGCCGAGACAGTGTGTCGAATCAATGAAGTGAATTTTCGTGTAATTTCAGGAAATTTTGAGAGACATTTTGAGAACAATTTGATATTTGATAATTATGAATCTTTAAGCGAATTTTAGAGTCATTTTGCGAGTATGTTGTCGCGACGCATTTGATGTGTAGATTCTTGTATCGACCGCGTAGAAGCAGCGTGTGCAGAATATATTGCCGAGATTATTTTATTATAAATTTGGATTGATTATTCAGTAAATGCCTTCCCTCCCCTTTCCTTGCCCCTTTAGGTGAAATTACGGTAGGTGAACGAGAGTTGCAGAGAGCAGAGTTCCTGAGATTTTGAAGTCGTGTCTCCATAGCGCGAGAGAATTTGCGTCTAGGGTATAAGTCCGTCTAGATATAAATAAGTGTGATAGGTAAATTCATATGCCACGTCACAATATTTGAATACATATATCATCTCATGAGCGTGCGAAAGCGATTGATTTGAAGCTATATTAGTACATTGGTTCATGCACAGCGTTAATGCATATGGATATTATAATTAGTATCCACAACTACTAACATATATGATTTTACTCACACGACTGGTCTGATGGTCGTCCACGCAAGTGACTGACTTGAGATAATTATTTAAAACAAACTTTCAAAATCCTCTGAAAATTGCAGACGTTGCAACAGCGATTACTTGGACGTCCTCAGGTCTATGGCAATTCTACAGGAAGCATTTGAAAGATAAGAAAAAGAGCTATCAATACATGTCTTTCGAGAATTCTTGCAACCCAAAACTCATGTTCTTCATCGGCTCCGAAAAGTGGAAAATTCTTCATTTCAATCAATCATCGATCATTTGATGGGGAATCACGATAGAGTAAAAATCCTTGCGGGATCTTGTAGCTCTTCTCAGGATTTTCAAAATCGTTTCCTTATACATAAGTTCACGGTCCTGTGTACCCGAGTTACGAGCGATCAAATGAGAGCAAATTCACTCGCGTTGAGGGTAGCGGAGATACAAAAATGCGTAATCCACGATTTCGACGTAAAATCTTCTGGAAATCATAAAATGGGGATCAATTCTGTTCTAGGATGCACTCGGAACGACCTCAGACAGCTTGAAGAAGAAAAAGCTCTCACCTCTAGACCACCAGTACCCTCAACCCGCACCAACTTCTATAATGCCAGATCACTCGTAACTCGGGTAAAAAAACCGTAGAGTAATATATAGAAAAACGATTTTAAAGGTCTTGAAAAGAACTACAAGATCTCGTGAGGATTTTCGCGCTATCATGAATTCACGATTAATGAGCGACGATTGAGTGGAATGGAAAGTTTTACACTTCGCGGAGCCAATTGAAACCACGAGATTCGCGGCAAAATATATTCCAAAGTAGATGAATTGATAGATTCTCTTCTCATCTTTCGAATGCTTCTTTCAAAATTGCCGTAGACCCAAGGATGTCCGAGTATCACTGTTTTAGTGAAGGTATCCGTGTTCCATTCATTTTGGCGGGTACTATAGTTCCTCTTAACCCAGAAATCCACGGATTGTTCCTTTTCAACCGAAAATTTTCAGATAGTTCCTTTGAACCGAAAATTCACAGATAGGTCCTCTCAAACCAGAAATCCACGGATAGTTCCTTCCTAAAACGAAAATTTTCAGATAGTTCCTCCTAGATCAGACAAATTTAGATATTTCCTTCCAACTCAAGACTCACAGATAATTCCTCCTAAACCAGAAATCCACAGATAGTTCCTTTCTAAAACATTAATTCTCAGATAGTCCCTTTCAAATCAGACTAATTCAGATGAATCCTTTCAACTCTCACGATTCTAGATGGTTCTTTTAGGCCAAAAATTTATGGATAGTTCCTTTCTAAAACAGAAATTTTCAGATAGTTCCTTCTAAATCAGACAAATTTAGATAGTTTCTTTTGAGTAATCATTTCCAGATAGTTCTTTCCACAAACATTTTTGGATAGCTCCTTCCAAGTTTAACGTTTCCAGATAGTTCTTTTACTTCCTGGGCCATAGATATACTCTAATATCCATTGCACGGTGACCCGCGCTTTCAGTAAGCCTTTTGAGGCGATGCGGTCACCATGCAAGCTGAAAATCATTCCCAACTTTCTCCGATCCTGTTGCGATTTGGGCTAAATGACGAGCGCACTCTCAGCGCGAATCAGCTAGGGTAGCTGAAAATCAGCTATTGATAGCTGATTTCGTCAGCTAACGTGAACGGATTTCCACTGATTGAATCAGCTAATACACAGGGTTATGAACGATGATATACACCGTTCGGGAATGTTTTTCTCTGCGCACTGGGTGTCACGTGATGAAATTTTGGCTCTGGTATCCTAGAATCGTTCGTGCAGTGCATTGGAATCCATTTGATTACCCGATTTCTAAGTCCCAAGTAGTGCGTCAATAGTGGGCCACCTGGATCGAAGTGGGCCACCTGGATCGAAAGTGGGCCACCTGTATCGTAAGTGAGTCACCTGGATCGAAAGTGGGCCACCTAGATCGAAAGTGGGCCACCTGGATCGAAAGTGGGCCACCTGTATCGTAAGTGAGCCACCTGTATAGAAAGTGGGCCACCTAGAACGAAAGTGGGCCACCTAGATCGAAAGTGGGCTACCTGGATCGAAAGTGGGCCACCTGTATCGTAAGTGAGCCACCTGTATCGAAAGTGGGCCACCTGTATCGTAAGTGAGCCACTTGGATCAAAAGTGGGCCACCTAGATCGAAAGTGGGCCACCTAGATCGAAAGTGGGCCACCTAGATCGAAAGTGGGCCACCTGTATCGTAAGTGAGCCACCTGCATCGAAAGTGGGCCATATGCGCGCCGTAGAAAATTTCTCCGAAAAACTTCAGCCAGCTGGTTGAATGAAAACTTCAACCAGTCTAACTGGTTCTATCTGTGGATTATGAAAATAACAGTTGAATGCCCAGCCAAAATCTGTCCGTGCGGTTCCCGTATATCGGGTTACCTATGAGTCATTCTTTTTAATATCGCCAGGTTTTGTGTCAGGGGGTAAGGGATTTTTCTGTAACTTCAGACACATGTTGTATATGATAGAAGGAGATGGAAAGCACAGTTCTTAGGTCCCGAAAGTCATCCGCTCGAGTTTGGCGCCCTATTTCCGTTTTCAAAATTCGTGAAAAATTCAATTTTTCAACTTTTTGATTGATTTCTCACCGGTATGGAACCCAATAAAAAAATTATCCAAGACACATATTTCGACGTGAAATGAGCTGAATTTTACGGAAAAAATACTCTCAGATCCGTCAAAGATGAACATAACCTCAAAATAGTGGTTTTTTTTCAGAAAAACCCAATTTTTAAGCCTTAGGCCCTATTTTATCTCGAATTTGACATTTTTATCGGATCCTTCGTCAAATTTTACGTCGAAAACTGTTCTCCAAAAATTGGGCTGGGGATGGGTTTGGCCACCATAATAATAACTTTAGTAGCAGGACCGTAAAAATAGCGCTAAATTGTTCGTTTCGGGAGGGACACTTATTACACTGGACAACAAAATATTGGGTCAGAAGTAGCCAATGATCAAACAATGAATTTTCTGTGTATTTCTCGACGTAGAAACCGAATCCGAAACCAGTTTTGCACCTAGACATCAGGAATTTTTTTAAACCGCGAAATACTGAGCTTCTAAAAAACTGCACTTTTAGCGTTTTTTGATGATTTTGTAGGTACATGATTTTGATGGTGCAACCTTGCAGCGGGCTTTGAGCGTACCCGGACTATGATTTTCCACGTATTTTGACCTGCTAAACACGATGGAAGTTGTTTTAGAGGGCTAGCATGCGTTCGAAACAAAGGACAAGCTGATTTTTCGAGTTGCTATCAGGAGAGTTTGGACGATTTCGTGATAAATCTCAAAGTGATCACGGAATTGATCAGAAACACCCTCTGCAATACCACGAGAGCGCATTCTTTTTCTATTTGCACACACACTAAGGGAATGATGTTTGCAGTCGCCTAAAAGTAGATTAGTCGAATATACATGTATAATCCCGAAAATAAACTTTTGATCTATTCCGAGATCTATTCCTCGGGTGAGTTCAAGCCTCCACGTATTGGATCAATGCTCGAGTTTTTGTACCTAGAAGCCACTCAAACTACTGGAACAATGTCATTTTGTTGCAAGGATACGGTATCAGAAGTCCCGGAGACCTAAACTCGGTTTAGGTTACGGAACGTACCTTGACATACCATGAATATGTAATCAACCTAGTTACATCGTTTTTCACCCTAAGCTAATGTGGGCACTCCAATGATTCTATTCCGGAGGGGAGTAAATAAGAACATCCAGCGTCAGATGTGCCATCTTGGGCTGGTTGCAAACGACTATCTATATGCACTCAGAAGTACATGAGACTAGGGAACTGCAAATTTGACTCATTACGAGAAAGCTTGAGCTTACCTCAGGAATAGATCAAAAGTTTCTTTCCGGGATTATACATGTATATTCAACTAATCTACTTCTAGGCGACTGCAAACATCATTCCCTTAGTGTGTGTGCAAGTAGAAAAAGAATGCGCTCTCGTGGTATTGCAGAGGGTGTTTCTGAACAATTCCGTGATCACTTTGAGATTTATCACGAAATTGTCCAAACTCTCCTGATAGCAACTCGAAAAATCAGCTTGCCATTTGTTTCGAACGCATGCTAGCCCTCTAAAACAACTTCCATCGTGTTTAGCAGGTCAAAATACGTGGAAAATCATAGTCCGGGTACGCTCAAAGCCCGCTGCAAGGTTGCACCATCAAAATCATGTATCTACAAAATCATCAAAAAACGCTAAAAATGCAGTTTTTTAGAAGCTCAGTATTTCGCGGTTTAAAAAAATTCCTGATGTCTAGGTGCAAAACTGGTTTCGGACTCGGTTTCTACGTCGATAGTCCGGGGTCTAGGTAGGCTCCCGTATGCACTTTGAGGTGCGACCATGAAACAAACGTACTTTAACGTATTTTTTTGCGTAGAATCCGAATCCGTCATTATTTTTCACATAAGTGGTGCAGAAGACCTTCAAAAATGCATTTTTCTAACCTAAAACCGGTGTTCTCGTTAGCTTGTTAACAGCAATCGTGTTTCATGTTTTAAAACCTCTGCATGAGTTGAGATATGTCGTGTGAGGTATCCGAGAATCAATTTTGAGTCCCTGAGAAGGAATATACAGGGTGCTTTCCGCTGTAACCAGCGCTGAGTATATAACAAGGGGCCTGCTGCGCGAGACTCCTCGTCTCAAGCGAGGTCAAAATGTCTCTCTCACATCGACATCGTAGTGCCACAATAACATCAGCTCTGACTCCCCCTCCCCCCCCCCCCCCCGAAGCAATATACAGGGTGCATTTCCGACAAATGCAGCCAACGTGGATGGAATTGATTTGAAATGATCCTAGATTTATCGATATTTTTGTTTGTCAGCTCTGAACCGAATGATTGGCAATTATCAGAGCAGTTATTGGTAAATGAATCATGTGCATGTACATGTATACCTGATATACATGTATATGTATCCATATACATATATTGGGACTAAACATGCGATAAGCGCTCTTATCTTTCGTCCGTGTTATTCTTATGGAAGACATCCCTAGCGCCGCCATATTGGCGCTGCAGTCCCATTTAAATTAACACAGAGGTTTACTCCCAATAGTAAATTTACTTTTTGTATAGAGGAACTCCGCATATCACTATCCTAACGTTGCTATGGTTACGGCAAACAACAATCAAACGAGTTTTGACACGAAGATCATTGAGAAGGAACGACTTCAAGTTTTCACCATCGGAAATTAATAACCGATAAGAATCGTATTACGTTGGAAGAGATGTCTCCAAGATTTGCTAGTACCGGAAATCTGCTCAACGGTGCCTCGCATCGTGATAATCGTGTAGATGGAAATAATTTTGGTAACAATGAAGTACACATGGTAGCAGGACCTACAGCTTCTGCCTTAATGTCATCATTCGATAATCACAGGTTTGCATAATGTATTTTTTGTTAGTGCTGCAATTGCACGTTGTTCGTACTGCCATTGTCAGAAAAAGGGTACTTGTAAAAATAAATATCGGCTGACTTGATGGGCATCCTTTATTACCGATTGATAACGGGAAAGTAGAAACGTGTTGACCTGGTGTAGCAATCCTCCTACTCAACACCCATGAAAGAGTTCAAAATGATCATTGACTAGTTGAGGATGATCGATCTATATCTTTGGATGGAATCGTGATGTGGAAAAGACTACCTTCTTTGAAACCTTCCTACGTCAAATGGATCATTTCAAATCAATTCCATCCACGTTGGCTGCATTTGTAGGAAATGCACCCTGTATATTGCTTGGGGGGGGGGGTTGAGGGGGAGTCAGAGCTGATGTTATTGTGGCACTACGATGTCGATGTGAGAGAGACATTTTGACCTCGCTTGAGACGAGGAGTCTCGCGCAGCAGGCCCCTTAATATATACTCAGCGCTGGTTACAGCGGAAAACACCCTGTATATTCCTTCTCAGGGACTCAAAATTGATTCTCGGATACCTCACACGACATATCTCAACTCATGCAGAGGTTTTAAAACATGAAACACGATTGCTGTTAACAAGCTAACGAGAACACCGGTTTTAGGTTAGAAAAATGCATTTTTGAAGGTCTTCTGCACCACTTACGTGGAAAATAATGACGGATTCGGATTCTACGCAAAAAAATACGTTAAAATACGTTTGTTTCATGGTCGCACCTCAAAGTGCATACGGGAGCCTACCTAGACCCCGGACTACGAAGAATATACGAAAAAGTCATTGTTTGATCAATGCGCTACTTCTGACCTAATATTTTGTTGTCTAGTGTAATAAGTGTCCCTCCCGAAACGAACAATTTGGCGCTATTTTTACGGTCCTGCTACTAAAGTTATTATTATGGTGGCCAAACCCATCCTCAGCCCAATTTTTGAAAAACGGTTTTCGACGTAGAATTTGACGAGGAATCCGATGAAAATGTCAAATTTGAGATGAAATAGGGCCAAAGGCTTAAAAATTGGGTTTTCCTGAAAAAAACCACTTTTTTGAGACTATGTTCATCTTTGACGGATCTGAGAGTACTTTTTTCGTAAAATTAACCTCTTTTCACGTCGAAATATGTGTCTTGGATAATTTCTTTATTGGGTTCCATACCGGTGAGAAATCAATCAAAAAGTTGAAAACTCGAATTTTTCACGAATTTCGAAAACGAAAATAGGGCGCCAAACTCGCGCGGATGACTTTCGGGACCTAAGAACTGTGCTTTCCATCTTCTTTTATCATATACAACATGTACCCAAAGTTACAGAAAAATCTCTGACCCCCCGACACAAAACCTGGCGATATTAAAAAGAATGACTCCTATGTAAAAGGAACATAATGTGATAGGTGGTCATATGGGTGGATGGGAATGGGTGGATGGATGGATGATGGGTAATGGGTGGATTGCGCATATATAGCTCTCACGTCGTGCTGAATTTTATCGCAAATTCTGCAAATTTTCGCGGCCAGCGTACAAAAGTGTTCTCCAAAAGTTCTTTTAAACTCTAATTTATTCCATGCTGAGCAATGAAGAAGCTTCACTAAGGATTTAGAAAGAAGTATGAATGAAATGAAGTTCATTTGCGAATTTTTGATGTTTCAAGTTGATTTTTATTGCGTAACGAAGATATAAGGCAAAACTAGCCCTGGGAAAGTTTGAAAAATTGCATCAAGCATAAGAAGACCGAAACCCGCACTATAAACCCGTTCGACTGCTCCCTCCCGTGCGGCGTGCCCTCGGGCGTGCCATGCCACTTTCCACCGCTCGGAGGCGCTGAAACTCATACTTCCCATAGCACGTTACACGCCACAACCTCACCTTCCGAGTATGAAATGAAGATCTCTCGATCTCGATATACTTATGTTGTCGTCATATTAGGCTTCCTCTCAATATATCCTCCTTCGATCCAATGTTGATTACGACAGTGTATACATAGTGTATACGGCACAACACGAATTCGAATATCCTTTAGCTGAAAAATCAGCTATATTAGCTGAGATTCCAGCCATGTTAGCTGACTGAATCAGCTATTATAAGCTGATTTTTCAGTGAACTGTTTTTTACTGACACGAATAGCTACTGTAGGTAAATTTCAGCTACATTAGCTGATTTTCAGCTACAATCACTGATTTATAGCTGATTATAATCAGCTACATAGGGCCTCCCGTGGCACGAAATGAGTAGATATCGAACGAATACGCCTTAGTTCGTCGTGACTTGGTCTGAAAAAGTCGTTAATGTGTTCATGTTGATATCAAAACCCGGATTTGTGGAGTTATTTCATCAGAATTATCGATTTAAGCGTGATTTTTGTGTTTGCTGATTTGATCAGCAGTTTGACGACCCATAGCAGTAATAGCTGATATTTCAGCTATATATTAGCTGATTGATGCTGAGAGAGCACAAATATTTTTCATCATCTAACTTAGATTTTTCCGCTCTTCGTTAAGCCCAAATTGCAATAGAATCGGAGAAAGTTGGGAATGAAAATGTGCGTATATTATAGGTTAGGAGGTTCCCGCGGCCGAGTTATTCCCACTTTTCTCCGATTCTCTTGTGATTTGGGCTAAGCGACGGATTGAGGAATACAAGTTGGACAATAACAATTATTCGACAACTCGTCTCACACTTGGAATCATCAAATTTATTATAAAAGGTGTATTTGCAAGGTCCATGGTCACGGTGCACGGTGACCGCATCGCCTCAAGCCACTGCACGTAGTACGTCTCGTTGGCCACGAGCGTAAGGTGATGGACTTGTGATCAGGAGATCGTGGGTTTGTGCCTCGATGACGGACCAAATCTGGATCATAGTTTCTGTTTTTTTCGTTCATTTTGGATCCGTTCGTTATCAATTTTCCGTTTACAACCAATTTGATGATAACAACATTGGTTTTTAATAATCACGAGATTTCGTCAAACGGCTCGTGGGAATGAAACATTACTCGACTCGTTGCTTTTCACGTGGGGTGTGTTTGGAAGTCACAAAGAGGTCAGATTGCCCGACGTACGCGTACATCAACATAACGGAACTGTTCCAGGGCTTCGCTACACGTTCAAGCACAGATACCACTGTCTTCAATACCAGACCGCACTCGCTAAGTTCTAGTAGCTAACTGACAATAGGCGTACTCTCTCAACATGAATCAGCTATTTTAGCTGATTTGCAGCTAACGTGGACGGATTTTCACTGAAAATCAGCTACAATAGCTGAGAATCAACTAAAATAGCTGATTATCAGTCAGAATCCGTTCGTGTTAGCTGATTCATGCTGAGAGAGTAGCATCTTTCACCAAACTCGTGCTGAAAAAAACAGAGAATGGCTGTGAAAATCGAATTCATTTGAAAATTCCCAGGGGCTAAATTTTGATATGAGAAAGTCTCCCGGGATAATCCTGAACAACTGCTTTCATGAATGTTCTGCGTTTACAAACCTCCTTTTCTCTCGCCTCTTCAACCCACCGCGTGAATAACGATCCAAAATGAAATGGAGGTTCCGGTTAATATTGGAAGAGATAGCGTTAGAAAGAATTTCGACAAAATCACAGGGAATTCATCAGCTAGGGAGTTCTCCTGGTCCCATCTGATATCCTGCTGCCTATATCGAGAGAGATTTCGTCCAGAAAAACATACAGTACCCTGCTGAAAAAATTGGAACACGGATACCTTCACTAAAACAGCCATCACTCCGACGTATTTGGATCTACGCAAATTTTCCAAAGAGCATCTGGAAGATGAGAGAAGAATCTATCAATTATGTGCTCAAAAGTTTTTTCTGATCGAAATTCCATGCCTTCAATTGACACTCAAGATTGGAAAAATTCTAATCTCAATCAATCACCCTCCTTTTATATGCAAGTCATGCTAGCGTGAAAATTCTCGCCAAATGTTGTAGCTCTTTTCAAGACCTTGAAAAGATTCTTCCAAACGTTGCCTCACGTTCATCTACACCCGAGTTACAAGCGATCTCGTAGAAAGAATTTGGTACGGGTTGAGGGTATTGAAAGTATGGAGATATGAGTTTTCCTTAGTCGAGGTGGGCGGAAGTCCTTCCGACCAATCTTCGGAATGGACCTGACGATTATTTTATAAGATTCTGAAGATCTTACGTCAAAATCGTAGATTATGATTTTTTCCGTATTTTTGTTACCCTCCCCCATTGAAAAAAATTATGTCATGTACATGACATAAAAACGTGATGTCACGTTTTTTCGAAAAACCATATCACGATCTTGGACATTCATGACATAAGTCCATGATCAACTTCATGTCATGGAAACTTGTCATGATCATATGTCATAGTTTTATGTCACGAATTTTCGTCATGATTTCCCGGATTTTCCGCGCATGTCACGGGACTTTGTCATAATTATTTGTCACGATTTTCTGAATTTTCACGTAAAGCGAGGCATGTCATGTGACTTTGTCAAGATTTTTGTCACGTTTTGCCGGATTTTTTACTAAAACGCAACTGAAAGATCCAGTGCATGGACAAAAAATTTATCAATAACGGTCGACCAAAAAAAAAAGTCATGACATTGGGCCCGTGATGATGAACTTTGCCGACACCGGGATTTGAACCCACCCGCAGTCGGATGTGTCAGATTCAGAGTCCAACACCTTACCGTCGTGGCCAGCGAGGAAGGTTAGTAGAGAGTAGGTAAAAGGCTTTCTTATGATGCGGATCGCTATAGCCGTTAGTATATATAGGCCCCATATATAGGCGTTTTGATGCTCATTCGTTGATGTAATAATGAAGGGCGGAATATTTTTGCCGCTCGCAAACGAGCGAGCGGACGCAGTTGACAAAGTTTTTTGAGCAAAGCTGGAAAAGAATCCAAAGTGTGTAAACAGCGCCCGCTCGCTCGTCTGCGAGCGACAAAAATATTCTGCTCGTCATTATTATATCAACGAATGAGCATCAAAACGCCTATATGTGGCCTATATACTAACCGCTATAGCGATCCGCAACATAAGAAAGCCTTTTACCCACTGTAACGTAACCTTCCTCGCTGGCCACGACGGTAAGGTGTTGGACTTTGAATCTGACACATCCGACTGCGGGTGGGTTCAAATCCCGGTGTCGGCAAAGTTCATCTTCACGGGAACAATGTCATGACTTTTTTTTCTGGTCGACCGTTATTGATAAATTTTTTGTCCATGCACTGGATCTTTCAGTTGCGTTTTAGTAAAAAATCCGGCAAAACGTGACAAAAATCTTGACAAAGTCACATGACATGCCTCGCTTTACGTGAAAATTCAGAAAATCGTGACAAATGATTATGACAAAGTCCCGTGACATGCGCGGAAAATCCGGGAAATCATGACGAAAATTTGTGACATAAAACTATGACATATGATCATGACAAGTTTCCATGACATGAAGTTGATCATGGACTTATGTCATGAATGTCCAAGATCGTGATATGGTTTTTCGAAAAAACGTGACATCACGTTTTTATGTCATGTACATGACATAATTTTTTTCAATAGGGTCAACCCGTCCGAAATTCTTTCTACGAGATCGCTTGTTACTCAGGTATGAATGATCGTGAGGCAACTTTTAAGAAAAGGAATTTGGAGGTCTTGAAAAGAGCTACAACATCACGCAAGAATTCCCACGCTAGCATGACTTGCATATAAATGAGGGGTGATTGATTGGAGTGAAAATTTTTCCAATTTTGAGTGTCAATTAGAGGCATAAAATTTTGATCAGAAAATTTTCTGGAACATTCGACAGGTTTTTTTCTCATCTTCCCAGTGCTTTCCAGAAATTTTGCGTTAACCAAAACGCGTCGGAGTGATGGCTATTGTAGTGAAGGTATTCGTGTTCTATTTTTTCTGTAGGGTACTATATGAAAATGAACTACTGGCAAAATATAGGATTCCTCAAATGTTCATTAAACATTAAAGAGATATATTTCTCTTCCTAGGTGAGCTCTGGCGTGTCTCAGAAGAGAGCCAGAACGAGAATCACAGACGATCAACTGAAGATTTTGAGAGCTCATTTCGACATCAATAACTCGCCTGGGGAAGAACAAATCATGGACATGGCCTCTCAAAGCGGTTTACCTCCGAAAGTTATTAAACATTGGTTTCGTAACACTCTATTCAAAGAACGTCAGCGTAACAAAGACAGCCCATATAATTTCAATAATCCGCCCTGTACAACTCTGAATCTAGAAGAATATGAAAAAACCGGTGAAGCAAAAGTCATATCTCTCACTCCTGAGCATTCCAACAAGACGTCTGCCGATTCGAAAAGTCCTGATAGGTCTACCAAGAATGATCGTGATTATCAAGACCGTGACAGGTCCGATAACAGACAGCTGAATCTAGAAGATTCTCAAGATTATACATCAAAAAGACTGTCTCCATCTAGACCGTCGATAACTCATCAAAATCGTACCGAAACACCGATCTCAATCCCTTTGCAGGACTCCAATTCTTCATCTCCAATGCTCCCTCCAAGAAATACATCACAAAGTTCCAACAACTCAGTCTCCTCAATTTCTTTCACGAGCGACACTAGAACTGTTTCACCCCCGTTAAGTGTGGGCAATTCAACGAACAGCCCCACTAGAGGATCAGAACTCATACACAATGGTATGAGTGCTGTAGCAAGTAATGGAAATATCAATTCTGGGAAGAGAGCAAATCGCACGAGGTTCACAGATTATCAAATCAAAGTATTACAAGAATTCTTTGAGAATAATGCCTATCCAAAAGATGATGACTTGGAGTATCTAAGCAAACTTTTAAGCTTGAGCCCTAGGGTGATAGTAGTATGGTTTCAAAATGCGCGGCAAAAAGCTCGGAAAGTTTATGAAAATCAGCCCCCCACTGAAACCGCGTGTGTTGGAGGGAAAGATACTGAGGAAAATACAGGTAGATTTCAAAGAACTCCGAGTTTGAATTATCAGTGTAAAAAATGTTTACTCGTATTCCAACGTTACTATGAACTGATTCGACATCAGAAAACTCATTGTTTCAAAGAAGAAGACGCCAAAAGGAGTGCCCAAGCACAAGCTGCAGCAGCACAAGTTGCTGCTGTTCTAAGTAGCGAAGATAGTAATAGTAGTTCGAACACAACAATCAACACTATCCTGATGAATTCATCAACAATCCAGATCATATCTGATCAACCGCCCATTTCAAGCGCCACCAACTCGTCAAATCAAATGAATCCTACTGTCTGTTCAACGGATCGAATCCGTTCACCCGAATCCAGAGAGGAAAGTTTCCGATGCGATAAATGTGAAGAGGTATTTGGAAGATTCGATTCGTGGAGAGAACATCAGCTCACGCATCTGGTGGATCAAAATCTCTTTTGCTCGAGGTATCCTCCAGACTCTGCATACGGAATACTACAACAGCAGGCACTCAACAGCAGAAATTCATCATTCCACGATCCTCATCCTCTCCCAAATCCGAATGGAGAAAACAAGCGGAAGCTAGATGTTTACGAAAACAGTCATGACCCTAGTACCAAACTAAGTACCGACAATATTGAACAACCAAGAGATAAACGATTGCGAACAACAATTCTCCCAGAACAGTTGGACTTTCTTTACCAGAAATATCAGAACGAGTCGAACCCATCCCGGAAAATGCTGGAAACCATTGCCCGCGAGGTTGGTCTGAAGAAGAGAGTCGTCCAAGTTTGGTTCCAAAACACTCGAGCTCGGGAAAGGAAGGGACAATTCCGCGCTCATAATCAAGTCATCAATAAAAGATGCCCTTTCTGTCCTGCTCTCTTCAAAGTAAAATCTGCACTTGAATCTCATCTGAATAGTAAGCATGTGGATCAAATGACTCGGAAAGGAATTATTGTCGATAATATTCCAGATGAAGAGCTGTCACTTGATTCTTCTCATTCTAATTCGAGCGCTCCCAGCGCAGTTTCTTCTATTTTTCCACCAAATCCAGCCGATGTTGGTGCTTCTTACAAAAAATATTATGAAGAATCTATGAAACGATATATGTCCGAAATGCGCCTACATACAGTTGATGAAGGACATGATTCCAAAATCGACTCCATTCATGGAAATCACCACGAATCACCGCTTGACTTAAGTAGACCAGTGAGTCTAATGAAATCTGTCAGAGAGTCAGGAGTTCATTCCAGTGGGTCCGTGGATGATCAAAACCAGCAGAGTCGCAATACCAGCGAGACTAGAATAATTACGGAATCAACATCAGAGAAGAATGTATACGACGATGATAGTATGAGTGAAACCACTGAATTTCTCGACGATGAAAGTAGTCCGACTAGTCCAGCATCAAGTTCTCAAGGGTCTTCGAAATTCGGGATGAATAATTTCATGCTAACAAGTAATGCTATATTTTCCAATGCCAATTCATCTCAATCATGTGGTGGAAAACGTTATCGGACTCAAATGTCAACAACGCAAGTCAAAGTAATGAAATCCTTGTTTTCTGATTACAAGACTCCAACAATGGCCGAGTGCGAGATGCTTGGCCAAGAGATTGGACTACCAAAAAGGGTCGTACAGGTGAGATTTTTACACATATCATAGTTAATGCCAATTGATCATAACCACGTATATCCTGGGTGTCGATAAATTCTAAAGTTGTCTTGGAAGGTCTAATACTACCCGCCTCAACCCCATACGAGTATTGTTGAAGTTCAGGATAGTTAGATAACATCAAGGTGTGCTGATTCTTTCATTGATTTTAATCTACTACACCATCTCTCCTCTCACCGGGATTTCCTACCTTCTTCGCGATCTTCGGAGTTTTTCCTGGAAAAAGTTCGTCCAGTGGATATGTGTATGTGTCGTATAGTGCATCTGTGGGAGAGTTTGTGTGAGTGATCCATGGAAACTTCTGCGGCACTTGAAGTGGGGTTATGGGGTGATTTCATATAGCCCACGATCCTCCGTGGTCATCTTGCCCCCTATTAGTTCTCTATGAGCGTGGTGGCATGATTGACGCTGCGTTTGAATGTCCCAAGTCTTTTGGAATGCGCGCAGCTTGGGCAATACTCTCGCTGCTTTTATATATATATATATATATCCGTGGTTACAATGCGCCCATACACGCAAATTACCCAGTTATAGGAATGAGGCATTTATCACCGAATCCCAGTTCTCCGAAGAACTTACACCTGATAAGAGTCGGCGCATATTTCAATTTTCATGAGCCGGCCAGGGGACTCTTTGCTCACCAGCCACCTGTCCAGGCCGGTTTATTCTAAATCTGCACAAGTTCATTCACAGAGCTCATTTCACTTCACAACCAAACCGCACTGTGGGGAATGTCTTTAATGGAATTATAGTAATTCACATGAATATCGTGACACTGAGTAAATAAACAGAGTGTGGCGATGAAGGATTCGTTCCCTCTACGAGACGGGCTCGAACGGATTTGGCTATGGAATGGTGTTTGGTACTGTGACTGGTTGAATGGTGTGTGTGTGTGTGTGTGTGTGTGTGTGTGTGTGTGTGTGTGTGTGTGTGAATATTTAGAAATGAGTGGGGTTGCTGATCGTCTTAGCCAAAAATTTCTATTTAAGAAAAATTCATTTCTAACACTTCTAATGTATATGTTACGTGCAAAGTCCAAAATTGTGCACTCCGGGGAGTGCACAACGGGGGTTTGTGCAAAGCCCGGTGGATCGGACTCTGCACAACTCGCGTTGTGCAAAGCCCGATATGCTGAGTTTTACACAGAGGATCAGTGTGTATTCTGCGATGTATAGAGGTGAGTCGGGAAATTTCTAACACACAATGAGCGACATGAAGAGTCGATTCTTCTTCCAATGTTTACTAATACTCGAGCAAATTGTACTCGATATAGTATGCCAACGGTGCCCTCAAAATCAAAATGAATAATGCTGAGACTAATTTATTGTGAATACGTTTAATATGAGAAACGCGTCATCAAAATTAAACAATGAAAGACAATTTTTTCTTACAAGATAAAAATAACAATAGTCTCTGCGAAAATCATCGATCGTCAATTCACACGAGAATAATTATTGAATATAGCGAGATATTTTGAAGATAAAATACTTATAACGCTTGGTAAAAAATTGCTTCCCTAGTTATATTAGCATATTTGGCTTTCACGGGGTCATTAATCTTGTGGAATCCTTCATGTCCCGTTTCAACGTGGATTTTTATCAGAATATCAAAAATTTCTGAATCTTGCACGTAGTATTTTACGTCACTTTCGTCACTTGCTTTCATTGGCATGATCAATCGTGATGTATCGCCAACAGTCAATACATCGTATCGTGCCAGTCTCCTGTAGTCAAGCGACGATTTATTCTTTTTATTTTTTGCAGCTAGAACACTTGCGATAAGATTTTGATAGTCCACTGCACTCTTAATCAAACTTTTATTATCCCTCAATATGATTGAGTTGAGTTTAGAATTGAAATCATCCCGAAACGAATCAGCGCTATTTGGATCCATAATTTTGTAACTCAAATAAGTGTCGATGTGATTGGCCTCGCGAGACTGACTGCTGTAAACATGATTTGAATTATTATTATTAGCAATTTCCCGACTCACCTCTATACATCGCAGAATACACACTGATCCTCTGTGTAAAACTCAGCATAACGGGCTTTGCACAGAAAATTCTTGTGCAAAGCCCGATGCATCGGACTCTGCACAAATCGCGTTGTGCAAAGTCCGATCCACCGGGCTTTGCACAAACCATCGTTGTGCACTCCCCGGAGTGCACAATTTCGGACTTTGCACGTAACATATATATTCTCTTTATATGCTCGAGTTGAGGGAGAAGCGGACGTCGTGCTGGCGTCGCGATGCTCATAAAGTTTAAAGGCTCCGTAGTGCTTGTGTTACTCTATTCGTGAATTCATCACTGGCTGAATCCATATAAAATCGTCCGGTGAAACAAGTCGACATGTCTAACTTCCTTGGCGAGGGAATATATGATTCTAGAGACAAGACGGAGAGACACGTATTTTTCTATTTCGACCAAACCTAATTCTCTCGAAAGTCGTGCGAGTTTTGAGTTTAGAGGTAAAATGACGAATTTCTGAAAATATGACTCTTGAAAATCACTGAAATTGCAACTTCTCGGCAGGCAGTCAGCATGTTCCTACCCCGATTTTCATTGTTGTATAGCAGGAAAACCTGCTTACAGCTCAAGGAATCATTATTTTATGCAAAATGGTCAGAATTGAGTATCTCGAGAAAGTATTGATATTTTTGGCTGAAATTTCACATGAGATCGGATTTGAATATGAAGAATGGGGTAAAAATTTTACGGTCTGCAGGACATAATCGGATCGGGCAGGAAAATAACAATTTGAGAAAAGCAACTTTCTTATCCAGCAATTAGCAATAACATTGGACTCCTATCATTTTTGCATCAGGATCATCGTGACAGGAATGCGAATCATCTGAAATGTATCTAGATCTACTCTCATTATGCTTATGGTGACCTTATCTGCCTGACAATATCCCAAGAGGCTCATCTGATTCAGAAAAATGAAAGGACTCTGCCATTATCTACTGTAATCAATATGTATGTGTTCAATATTATGTCGTCGATCCGAGATATATGAGGAAATCCCAGAAACTTTTGACTTTTGCTGTCACTCCACCATCATTTGGGCTGTGTGACGAGTAATGAGGCCTAACGAGTCAAATTCTTTTTGTTCGGATGACCTGAAAACGGAACCAAATTTGAAGTGCATCGGTCGATGTGAATAGAGACTAGAGACGATCAAGTGCGAGAAAATACTCAAAATTCGGCAAAATAACGTGTCACTCGGTCCAACTCTCAAAATTCGTTAAGCTCTCGTGGCCTTAGCATACTACATCAGGTTCTGTAACTTTGCAGGCATGTTCCTTGTGATCCGAAGTTATGATTTTCTTCTTCCAGGAAGATCTACATCGATGTACTCAGCCGTGACACGCATTGGACAGTCTGTCACTCCATTTCGATGAAAAATTATTACTCCTGTTCTTAGATTCATACACTTTTTAGCATATTCTAGAGGGACTCCTCGATAAACTCATTGTCTTACTCGCGCAAAAATGAACCAATCGACCTTTTGCAGGTCCATGGACATCAACGGGAAAATCAAGGAATGGCGTTCAACCGAAATTGATTAGCGCCTTTCATGGTATACTAGGACGTATTCTCCGCACGCGGGACATCATGTTTTTTTTTTTCATTTAGGAAATTGAAATCAAACCGGTATCGAGATGATGGGTATCTGGTTTGGTGTACCATAATTCCAATCTTGATGGCAACCATCAACCTTGATTTCATTCAAGATGAAAATCATATCCAATTCTTCGTGGCACAACGATCGAAATATTCTATGCATATCCTTAAGGGAGCGCGTCATTTCCCAAGCCAACTTTTTGTACTCAAAACTGGACATGTTCGTCAAAACGACACAATACCACAATACGACACATACTTTCATAGTCACAATGGGTAGAAAACGTCCTATTGGTCAGCATAAAAACTATCAGAGCCCAGAAAAAACTGTTCTCAAATATTGATCGTTGTGATGAATTCAGTGTGACAATTACCGATACATGAGGCCTCTCTAGAAGAGTTTTGAATGTGCGCGCCCAAAACGGAGTTGCAGTGGGTGCGGTCTATACCAGCGCGCGCGCTGATCCACTTCTTTGCGCGTCGATTGACCCTTTCGGCAGGGGCCATCCATCTATTACGTCCACGATTTTTAGCCTACACTTGGAAATTTCATGACGTCCTAACTCAACGGAAATGGTTTCGATTTGCCTTTCACAGAATTTCAATGATGTATCACAGTGGCCTTGATTGTAAACCTCCAGATTAATCATTTTTTCTACAATACCGGAATGATTTCGTGAACGAACCCTAAAAACGTCCTTGGCGACCGATGAGAAGACGGCCACGTACACGATTCGAGACAACAGCTGATCGCGTTCGACTTCGATTCGATACATGAGACTGATGGGGATTGAGATACGGGATTTACGTCGTTCTCGGTGGTGTACACTTGCTGTAATCAACGGACGGAATCCAAATTATCGAGAAATAGTGGATAATATTATTGAAATACCATATCCACCTCGCTACTCTCAGACTCTGGCACGTTTTGGAGTACCATCTATACAAGTGGGGGCTATTGAGAATTTTACATCGACAAAATCGTCATGAAACGTGCCATAAAATCTTCCAAAATATTCAAAGATACTCTAGATTTGTGTAAGAATGACTAGGATCGTATTTAATATTCGCATCTTGTATGTCAGTGGATGATGGGATCTGATGGTAGGACCGAGAGTCTTCGATATTTGGTGAATTTTTGTCACCTTTTGATAGGTCACAAGCCTTTATCATTACTATTGAGCGATCCTCATCTAAAACTCTGAAAGTTGAGAATCTTTGTCATCCATTTAAGTATTCTACGAGAGATTCCCGGCCGGATCACCCCCGATGCTCAGCCAATCAATGCAAATTTCGGACCATATATTTTAAAAAAATTCCCAACATGTGGCGCAAGACTTTGTTCTGTAAATCGTTTAGGGATCTTTTTCGGATGATCCACATGGGAGATTATGTTTTTGGAGCCTTCAAAGGAGTTGTCTACAAATTTTCAGACATGTACACATCGTTCTTCAGTATTCTCACTTCTAGGGGCGAAAAGTCAAAGGTTTCTGGGATTTCCTCATATGTAAATGGGTCGGAGGGAATGATGGTCTATCAATTTCTTTTCCCAAATTCCATCGAGGCACTTTGTTCATCAGAGAAAGAGAACCACGAGGCGAATATGAGAGCTGCGTTCAATGCAAGACAAAGCAGCTTCGATGAAATTTCGTGGGGAAATTGATGAACCATTGTTTCCTGAGACCCAATTCCATACATCTCGAATCAACCACATAATATTGAACTTATGTATGGATGGCTCCCGATCAGAACGGTATAAGTCCATTTTTCTGATTTCTGGTAAATTAGCTTCGAAGTTTTCTTGCGATAAAAAATTCGGATTGTGATTTGCAGTAACTATGCTTCATTCATCATATAATGAGTGTGTTTTTACGACATTTTTTGCAACCGGCGTAATAATTTTCGATTGTTTACACTTTTCACGCATTATTTTGCGATAAAAAATGGACTTATACCGTTCTGGTCCCCAATTTTTCTCGACTTCTTTGTCGGACCAGAACGGGTTTAAGTCCATCATTTCTGTTAAATAGACTTATACCGTTCTAGACCGAAGAAAGTAGAGAAGCGAATCGAGTTTGACTGTGCTGGATCAAAAAATGTATAATTTCACACCGTTATGGACCAAAAAATGTCGAGAAAATGTGGACTTATACCGTTTTTGGCGAAAAAAAAGTTGAAAAATTCTGGGGGCCAGAACGGTATAAGTCCATGTTTATTCCTGAAATTGTCGACTGGGAGCTTCTATGTCTAGGTTTTGGTGGAGATATTCGCTAGTGTTCATGGAACATAATCGGTTTACATAGACGCATCTTACCGAACTGGTTCCATTCGGAGTACCACGGCTGCAATGCATTATATTTGTGAGGTTGCAGCCCACGGGTGCGTATTCGAGGGTTTCAGTCAACACGTATTCATTCAATCAGCCTGATTTACACGCTATAGTGTTTGGGAAGTAGTAAAGTGAGGAATTCCTCTTGGAATTCTGCTAATAAATTCAAATTCGGAGAGCGTAGATCGAGGCGTAGATTCGAGCACGCGTGATTGAAATACTTCAAATTTAACGTAGAACTCAAATAAGTGGTCAGAATTTCGTTAACTAAGCAATCTGAAAGCACTATATTGATTATATATTGATGAAAAATATATGATAATGTGGTTCAAGTTAGTTGGAGGTAGCTCAATTCGAGGAGTCCAGCACTTTTATACTTAGTATCTACCACAATGAGATTTATTTGTAACTAGCAGAAGAATGGAGCTGACAGTCGGGTAATTACGGATATTGATCCTAGTGCAAGTTGATGATATCCAAAATGATTCCCCGGATTTATTGTGAATAAGGCATGTCTACTTGGCGATGAGTATAGGTATTCTCCGTCATTCACATTGCTTTTATGGATTATTGAGCTTGTTTTTATCTCGGATGTAGTCAGTCGGTCCTTTGAAAAGATCCTATCTCTAAAAAAATGATGAGAAACAAGAACCATAGCTAGTTTGAAATCGATTGCTCTGTCGACTCAATTTCTTCGGCTGACCCTGTAAATCCGGTCTCGTCACTGACGATGTAAGATAACAGAAGTTTAATTTAGAGACAGTCCCCCAACAAGGTCACAATATACTTGCGGACACCCACAAAATCCTGATCGAGGCTCTTCCGTACGTAAGAGCGTGGAGAAGGGAGTGATGAAGTTCGAGTTGCTAACATTTCAACGACTCGATGCAACCACCTCCACAACATAGGGTCCCTAATTTCCAATTCCTGGAGGCTGCTACTACTCCAAGTAGCCCACATGAGCACTATAATGGAGGTTACGAGGTGCGAGAGTGATGTTGTCGTGCTCGAGCATAGACTTATACCGTTCTGGTCCCCAAAATAAGTCGAAAATTTTTTCCCATCAGAAACGGTTATGTCGCTTGTGATGCGTCAGAACGCATCTTTGCTCCCGAAGTTGCACATACATGTTTTCGCATCTATTCCCTATTGTTCCCCGTCGAAAACTCAATTTTCACCAAAATGGACTTATACCGTTCTGGTCGGGAGCCGTCCATATATCGACGCATCTTACGAAGATTAACACCTCTTTTCTTGTGACTGACGAAGATTAACGTTTATTCGTTGTAAACACGAAGATTAACGGATTCTCCTTAGGTCCAAGAAGACTAACACTTACTCCTTAGGGGCACGAAGATTAACGCATTCTCGTTAAATCCACGAAGACTAACACTTACTGCTCAACGGCCCATGAAACTAGCACTTACTCCTGAACGGTATGAAGACTATAACACACTCGCACACGTTCTCGTTCAGAGGGACGGAGACATAGTATTCCGTCTTAGGGCCACGGAAAAAAACACATTCTCTTTAGCGGCACGAAAATTAACGCATCCGTAGACTTCATTCATGGAGGGCCGGAGACTGTAAGTATTTCGTTCAAGACGAAGTACTTACAATCTCCGTCCCTTTAAGAATGGAGTCTACGAATGTGTTAATTCTTGTGCCGTTAAGGAGAATGTGTTACTTTTCGTGGCCTTAAGACGGAATACTTACAGTACCGTTCAAAAGCTCTCGATGGGTGATCCATCGAGTACCCTGACTTGCAACAGCGATAAGTCGAATTCTATGCGTTGTACGAAAATTTTCAAGAAAGCATCTTGAAGAGCAGAAAAAATACTAACTTTTATCGGGTTTGGATGATTTTTATCGAATATTTTTGAAGATCCTGCACGCTGATGAAAAAATAGAAAATCTAAAAATTTTTTACTTTCATTGAGACACCTGCAGTTTTAATGCGAATAAAGATACGGCAACTCTGAAAAAGCATCTTGTAGAGCGGAAAAAACGCTATGTGTAGCTATTTTTCAATTATTTTTTACGTCCGCTGTATGAAGACGTGCGAGCTGTCCAAATCCCCAAAATCATGGTTTTTCACAGTTTTCTGTGCCGTTTCCGGTGATGAACAGTGATTTTGGGTATTTAGACAGCTCGTACGTCCTCACACACGGTACGTAAAAGTAATCAAAAAATAGCTACACGTGGCATTTTTCCGCTCTACAAGATGCTCTTTTCAGAATCGCCGTATCTTCATTCGCAACAAAACTGCAGGTGTCTCAATGAAAGTGAAAATTTTTAGATTTTCTACTTTTTCATCAGCGTGGAGGATCTTCAAAAATATTCGATAAAAATGATCAAAACCCAATAAAAGTTAGGACTTTTTTTGCTCTTTAAAATGCTCTCTCAAAAATGTTCGTACAACGTATAGAATTCGACTTATCGCTGTTGCAAGTCAGGGTATTCGAGGGATCACCCATCGAGAACTTTTGAACGGTACTGTATAGTCTTCGTCCCTTCAAGAAAAAAATGCGCGAATGTGTTAATCTTCGTGCAGTTTCAGGAGTAAGTGTTACTCTTCGTGGTCCTAAGCAGTAAGAGATAATCTTCGTGGCGCTGAGGCGTAAGTGTTGATCTTCGTGGCGTACACAGTAAGTGTTGATCTTCGTGGCCGTGACAAAGCAAATGCTAATCTTCGGCCCCCGTGTTAGTCTTCGCGGGCGTTAGCGGATGTGTTAATCTTCGTAAGAGGCGTCGATATTGACTATCGTCACTTCATTTTTCTGAGCCAGTTGAGACTCTTGGAATATCGTGAAGCAGATGAGGGAACCATGGGAATCATGAGAGTAGGTCTAGATACATTTTAGCTGGTGTGCCACCTCTCATGATGATTCTGATTGGTCAAAATGATAGGAGTTCAATGCTACAGCTGGTTGAAGGATTGAAAACAATTTCTTTCTCGAATTGTTCTCTTCCTACTCAATCTAATCATATTCTGCAGACCGGACAAATTTTACCTCATTCCTTTATATCAAGATCTAAACTGAAGAAATTTCCAGCCAAAAATATCAATACTTCTTCGAGATATTCAATTTAGACCATTTTCCATGAAATAACGATTCCTTGAGCTGTAAACAGGTTTTCCTGCCATACAGCGATGAAAATTGGTGTGGAGAGCATGCACTTAACACTATGAAATAAAATTCGTGTCAACATCCTGACTGCCTGCCAAGTAGCTGCAATTTCAGTGATTTTCCAGAGTCATTTCTCCAGATTATCGTCATTTTACCTTTAAATTTGAAACTCGCACAACTTTCGACAGAATCGGTTTCGGGCAAAACAAAAAATACGCGTCTCTTGATTTTGTCCCTAGAATCATATATTTCCTCGCTGAGGGAATCAGAGATGTCGACCGTTTTTACCGGACGACCTTATACGGATTCAGCCTATGGGCTTATGGGCATTGAAATTCAAATATGTCAAGCTTTGCGTGGGTTTTTGGTACCAATCAGTGATTAGTTCACCATTGTCGTTTATCATGAGCATATCCAAAAAAGGTAATCCGTGATGTTCTTCAATTCTCATAGTAGATTTGAGGTCAATGTTGTATTTATTGAATCGTTGGCGAAGTTGTCAATCTGATTCTCAGGTATGATAGCAAAAATATTATCTACGAATCTGTTGAAAATTATCGGTTCCCAGTTGTACTTTCCATGAATGAATTTCAAACATTCTACTTCAGCATCTTTTGAAACAAGATCACAAATTATGGGAGACAACGGAAGACCCATTAATGCACCAAGAATTTGTCTGTAGAATTCATTGTCAAATTGGATATGTTCAAAGACCGATGACTTCCATGAACTCCTCTTCATTTAATGGGGTGTGATTTTCGATATCATTCCAGCTTTCGTTAATAGCTTCGAAAATGAGTTCGAAAGAAATTTTCGTGAATATTGATTGAACATCAAGTTCAACAAAAACCCAACCTTGAGGAGTGATGATATCTTTTCACGTCCGTTAAAGTCCAGCTGTCCCTCACATGGCTTTTCGGTCTAGTACAGCCTTGTGTAATCGCAGTTTTTAGTAGTTTGGAAAATTCACGTAATGGAGAATCAGTGATAGAGACTATGACTCTGAGAGGGGAATTTCCTTTCTGTGCTTCAACTGAACCGTATCCTCTGTCAATATGTTTGTTTTCTACATCAATGTTGAATTCATGATTTTTTGCTCTTTCTCTCTTGCTTTTAATATCCGTTCGAGTTGGATTCACTTTTGGAATGAATCATGCAAGATTATGAGTCATGGTGATCAATGAGTCCCGATTCACCCTCTCACAATGAAGTTTGTGATCTTGTTTCAGAGGATGCTAGAGTAGAATGTTTGAAATCCATTCATGAAAAGTACAACTGGGAACCAATAATTCTCAAAAGATTCGTAGATGATATTATGACGGTATATTAGCTCGTCATATTAATCATTTATGCGAGTCCGCAAAGTGCAATGCGGCTCGCCGGGATCTGCTTGGCTGCTACTGCATCGGGTCCCCGGACAACCTCCTGGCGGTTGCTCTCGTTCGGTATCGAGTATGACGGACGAACGACAGGGAGACACTCATGAATTTATAAGAGCAGCAAGTACGAAATTAAGGGGAAGTTTATTCAAGAAATGAATTTAACAAGAAAGCGCATCCGAGCGCAACGCAACAGGTGAAATATACCGCGAGAGAGAGCCGCACGCCATTAAAGAGAGATAGAGAGACATTCTCGGCTTGTACTCACGCCGCAATGTCGCTTTGAAGGCCGCTGCCTCGGTCACGCTGTTCTCGGGGAGTCCGCTGACTGTCGCAAAAGCCGGGTGGGATTCCCCCCGTTGCCGCTGGGTACGGGAGCCTCGGCACCTGCAGGACCTGCGTTGGATGTCGGGGCGACCGGAGCACACGCGGCGCGGGAGAGGTTAGCCACGATACGGGTCACGCGATGTAGAGCGGACGACGACCGGAACAAGTCTGCTTGCTCATGGAATGGCCGCAAATTGTCAGAGCCGCAAGCCGCGTTCCTATTGGACAGCCATTTTGGGCACGCGCGCATTCTCTATCTCTCTCATATTCAAACCTGCGTACTGCTCTCTCTTTGCTGCTACTCGAATGAACACCTGTAACAATCTTTGTAATACATATATGTGTGTGATCCAATAATAACTTATATCTAATTGCCGAGGAGAGAGTGATGGGATTTTACCCGTCACAATATTTTTGCTATCATACCTGGGAATCAGATCGACACCTCTGCCAATGAATCCAATAAATACAGCACTAACCTTGAATTTACTATTGAAATCGAAGAAGATCACGAAATACCTATTTCGGATATGCTCGTGATGAACGACAATGGAGAACTAATCACTGATTGGTACCGAAAACTCATGCAAAGCTTGATATATTTGAATCAAAGAACTACGCCAGCAAAATGATGACTCAAAGAAATTCATCGCGAAACACAACTATTTTCTATGAGGTATTTCTGAGATCGACAAGTATCTGACAAGACATTTTATTGACAACTCCTCATTGATAGGTAATGGATATTTCTCCATATTCCAACCTGCCTCGGAAACTTGGGATAATAAAACAATGTGTCTGACATTTTATTCGACTTCCATTCCCCAATTCTTCCGATCTCCGACATCCACTGGTCCGGGTCAGTGAAAGCTGACATTCACTGGGCCGGGTCAGTGAATGCTGACATTCACTGGTCGATGCCCAGTGGATGCTGACAATCACTGGTCGATGGCCAGTGAATGCTGACAATCACTAGTGAAAGCCCGAATCATGGATTCAGCGACGACATCAGCTACGAATTCCGGGCTTTCACTAGTAAATGTGGCCTCGACTAGTGAACCTTAGGATTCACTAGTGAATGCCCGTCGATCACGAATTTTGGGCTTTCGCGGTAACATATAACATTACAAATATTTGAAACGAATTCTTCTCAAATAGAAATTTCTGTCAAAGACGATCAGCAACCCCACTCATTCTCAAATATTCACACACACACACACACACACACACACACACAAATATTCCATTCAACCAGTAGCAGTACCAAACACTATCACATAGCCAAATAAGTTCGAGCCCATTTCTTGGAGAGAAAAAATCGTTCAACCCCACACTCTGTTTCTCCACTCAAGGTCACAATATTTATCTGAATTACTATGATTTTGTTACAGACGTTCCTCACCGCGCGGTTTGGTTGTGGAGTGAAGTGAACCCTGTGGAGCGAATTTGTGGAGATTGAGAATAAACCGGCCAAGACAGTTGACTGGTGAACCCCCTGGTCGGCTCATGAAAATTGAAATCCGCGCCAACTTTTATCCCCGAGAAGATCACAAACATTATATGCACACTGGCGAAGTATAGTTTTCGAGAAATTATATCCATATCCCCCATCTGTTGATTGAAGTGAATGGATACTTTTTGACCCGAAGAGGGCCACATTCAGGGCCCCGAAACATTGTTTATGTGAGGAAAAACACACGCACTGGCACAAAGGGAGCAGTAGAGTATGGACATTGATAACAAGTTGTATTTATGGCGCTGATTTATTGATTGCAAGGAGAGGAAGATTTTAGTTCTTCGTGTCCGTATACTTATAGTCGATGAGATAGTCATATGGGTTATTCAGAGCCATAGCGGACTAAGTCCATTTTCGACGAATCGAGTAAATTGACATGAGAGTAGTTTTGAGATATTCAGTTCTACTGACTAGTTATGGTTGAAATAAATATTTCATCATGCAGATAGGTGGTTATTTCAGATTTTTGCTTTCTCAAAAAGAAAGGGTTGTATTCGTGACAAGAGATTTTCCTTACGATTTTATTCTCCGTTATGCACTGAATAGAAAGTGCGGCCACCGGGGAACGGTCCAGCAACCTCTTGATCAAGAGTCTGACACGCTGTTGACTGAGCTAGTCCGGCCGCACCAAACGGCGGTCCTTATATGTGATACACTTGAAACGCGGGCGCCTGTGTAGCTTGCGCCCGTAACACTTGCGAGAATGGATTATCGGAATATTTATCCTGACAGGCACTCAAATAACCACGTGGACTCAATCACAACAATAACAGAACCCATCTTACGCATGCAAACCAAAGTTTCCCGACGCACGTCGGCTGTTTCACGAGTTTCCGACGCGGGGTAAGATATTGTACGCTCTGAAGTTAACTAACAAAATTCAGCCATTTGCAACCTCTTTGTGATAAAAAAGCGTCCACTGTTGCTATTGAATTGTTCAAAATCTTTACGGAAATTGGTGCTCCATATATACTCCAGAGTGACAATGGTGGTGAATTTACAGCAGAGGTTATTGAAGAGCTGGTCGAGCTGTGGCCAGATTGTCAATGAACGTCCCAGACATCCTGAATCCCAAGGGAGAATTGAGCGCAGCGACCAGGATGTCGAAAATATGTTGAGAATTTGGGTGGAGGATCATAAGACAAAGGCGTGGCATATTGGTTGCTATTTTGTTCAGTACGCAAAAAACACATCGTTTCGGAGATTCATAAAAAGGTCTCCGTATCGAGCTCGATTAGGACAGGACCCGAAGGTTGGCTTGGCTAGCAGTTCACTGCCAAGAGAAGTTATCGCAAAACTCGATTCAGAGGAGCAGCTGGTGGCCCTCTTCAACAACCGATCTACGTCGTCAGAGAACGCAAGTTGAGCATGATTGCAAGTGGGTCTTACTCGAAAAGATTTCGCAATGACTGATCAGCTAGCCAGTGATGCTCATTTGGATGGCCTTCGCGAATTGAGAACTGACTAGACTACAAAAATTATTCGGAAATGCTTATATTATGCAGATTTACGTTGAAATAAACGCGATATGTAGAAATCCGGGAATTTCCTGTTGTCAAAGTGACTTGAATTTGAGTCTGAAGTTTTTCAGGTTCTGAATCGGCACCATCCAATATGGCGGCAACTGCACACGAGTCACGTGACTTCAGAGAGTTTTCCACGATGATTCCGAGGCAAACCTGCGTTTCTCCACCGCGAACTTCTATTATTTGAGTAAAATAAGCTTTCGATTGCGATTCAGATGAAAAGTTCCGATGAAAAATGTCATCACAACAGTTGAGGAATTTAGTGGCACATATGCAGCCGCCGCCATATTGGATGGCGCCAATTCAATTTGTCAAAACTTAAATGATGATTTGACGACCATAGAGGCGTCGTAAAATTTTCAAACTTTTTTCCTATACCTATTTTGCCGCAAACACTCAAAATATAACGTTTCCCGGAATTATGTCATTTCCCTATACATGGAACAAGCTGAATCAGAACGAATGTCTGTGAGAACCAACCAGCAAGAACCGGGCCCATCTGACTCAAACTCTGAAGAGCTTTACTGCATTTCTTGTCAAGAAATAGTCGCAAAAGTGCTCCGCTTGTCAAAGCCCTCTTCGCGTGGATTGTGGCGCATCATCTGATGAGATTGATGAGATTGACGAGATTCGCTACGAGCAAATTATATACTGCTATTGTCAGAGTGGGGATTATATAACTGATGAACAGCAAGCTGCTCACGAAGGAGTGAACAGACCTGGCGAAAAAATGCTGGAGTCCAGCCGAGATGAATTTCCAGCTCTTGATGAGGAATGCCCGGTACCTAGATTCAGTACCAAAATTCGATCGGGGTCCATTTGGATGTCAAAACAATCTTGGGTACAATAGTGGGAATCAAGAATGGGATGTACAAGGTTGGGACATTGGTGGGAACGCTCAAGAACTGGTATTCGCGAGACGATATCCAGCCTAGCTCTGTCGATTTTTCTGGAACAATTTGCAGTGATAAAATTTCACTTCGCGAAGCCTTGTCCAAATCGTTGATCTTTGGGGGTTAAGGGTTCCAAAGATGTAATTGCCAACCCTCAAAGACCCACAATCAATGCCAAATACTAAGATGTTCTTGTTTCAAGAAACAATTGGAGTGCAATCCCAGATGCCATGCGAGTTCATCATGCGCCAATAAAAATTAGTGCTCATTTTTCGTACGGCTTGCAATATGATTTCTGCACGACAATATACATTGTTCACAATTCAATACATTTACGACTGATGCATCTCAAAGAATTCAATGACAGAATCTTTCATCTCATGCATGTTCTGATTATACAATAAATCTACGATTAATGCATCTCAAAAATTTGACCATAGAATCAATTATCCAACCCTCGAACCACCATATTTCATAATTTCCACGAGCTAGAGTTCACGAGCCTACCGCCAAAAGTGGAGTGGTGCAAGTATTCTAAAAAGGCTGAGAGCGATCCGTCGTTCGACCAAATGGCAGGCCTACTGCAGCCGTTTGGCCAAAAGGCTGGTTCAGGCCCGCCCGATTGTGAAATCAATCGTTCTCAAATGAAAAAGCAGCGTTTGGCCAAAAGGCTAGCCTTTGGCCGAACGGCTGATTCTACCAAAAGGCTGCGACATATACGCCAGCGCGCACACAAATCGAATAGGTCTGGCAGTAAGTTTGGCCCTGAATATAAATGACCATTAAAGGGACAGCCTTTCCCAATTAACATGGGAGCATCAAAAACTGTCCTAATTGGGGTAGTGGAACTATTTTCTTTAATTACTCGATGATGTAGTAGGAAAAAGCATTCATCACAAGAGATCCTATCCGCAAAGATCCGACACACGAAATTTTGAGTTTGATGATCACGCATGGAATTGACATAAGAGTAATTCCACGCGAAGCAGAACGACGAAGAAGGGTCATGTCTCGGATCTTTTCCTAAGTATTTCGATTCTATGGTCCAAAACGTGGACTTTCAACTTACTATGAGGCCCAAGAAAAAATTTTAGGTCCCATGGCGAGAATCTTTGAAAATGATGTAAAATCCTTTTTTTTCAAAATTCCAGCAACTTTTTTTCTTTAAAATGCAAATAAGTCGAGTTTGCTTGCAGATAGAGACACGCGGTTCACGGCATTCGAAAGGTCTTCAAAAAATCCATCAAAATGCATTCCTTGAACTTGGTTTTGAGGTTACGTACACTATTGTCGAGCAAGAAGTCGAAAAACACGAAAACATTGATTTCTCGAAAAGCCATCCTTTTTTATTTCTGAAAATCTGATATTTGATGTAAAATTTTGTGTTCTTTCAGAAAAAGATGGCCCGGAACATGTTTTCTGAGTCCTAGAGCCTATTTTTGCTATTTTTCGCAAATCAGTTTTTTAAGTGATGGGAAATCGTCTGTTCGTCAAGTTGTCGAAGCTGAATTTGATAGGACCCAGGGCCTCTGAATGTGTAAGCAAATTCGTTGTTCTATCAAAGGAAACTGGCTATGCGCAGAACGGCCCGCAACCCTCATTTTCTAGGTCTCTCTCAGCGTACTCGCGCCATTTTCTGATTCCTTAAGCCTACTGCGAAAATAACGTTGCTCGAAAAATTCTGCCAAAATTCAGTGACCATCTGGAAACCTTATATTTTGAGGAGGCATTGGTTTTAGTCACGTGCCTTTGACGCGGCAGTCATAAATGATGGTCGAAGTCGTGTAACCGAGTTTTCACGAAAAGTTGAGATCTCCCGTACTTAGCTTGTAAAAAAAGTAACATTTGCGAGAAGTACATGATCAAAACGGATTTTGCTAGCCCAAAATAATACCAATTATATTCCGTTCGGTTTGAGTGCGTACGACTAACTGCGTTGGAATGACAGCTTCAAGAAGATGGGTAACTTCATGTGCCCACTCGACTAAAAAAGATTAAATTTGCATTGTACGCAAAGGAGGAGGGTAGCACGCTTCTGGAATGTTTTGCTCATTTTTCCCCCCATTTTTATGAACAATATCCCAAAGTTCTGATGTTCTGGCATCAAATGTTATTCCAATAAGAAGCGTTACAAAAATTTTATCGATGAAAACATATGTGATCGAGATTATGTGGGCGCTTCTATGACATTGCAATCGTTCGTATAGAACTGAAAACAGCTGTGATACACTGAGGGACCCATTCCTTTCCCATAAGTGTCACTATAGACTCGATTTAGGAGTTTTATAGTGAATTCTGTGGAAATGCGGATGGGGACGCCTAAACGCAAATAGGTGGAACTCGAGTACTCCCACCTGTCCAACATGGTCAGAAAACAGAAGACTAGTGGAATACAGTGAGTATCTCTGTTGAAAATAGCTTCTGCGTGTTATGAGTGCATAGATCAAGCGCGCTTCATGGACCTCAGACAGCTAATCATGGTCTTTATTAATTACAGAAATAACATTCTACCAAACCAGTGGGCACGCATTTTTCCACTCATTTAGGAGATCCTACTAATCAGCAAAATTGGTTCCACACGCGTGCCATGAGAGAAAAAAGCACACTCTTCAACAACCCAAATGTTAAAAGTTCTGTAGAACCTCTCATATGGGAAAACTGGGACCTTTGATGCATCTCGTGATAAGAATAGTATGAATTATTGTGAATGAATACCATAAGTTGACTCGCTGAAAGTTTTCTCCTTTTCTCAAATCCGCCTCCACCTTCAAACGACTACTTGGTACCACGCACTTCAGCATCCTTGAGCTGTAAATATGAACTTTTCTCGCAACAAAGCTCATGAATGGTTATTGAGAGTATCACATAACCAATTTGTTGAAGCTCGTCAAATACACCGATACATCAGGACTTCCGTCCGCAGATTGATTGGAATACTGATCTACATGCACTTTCAATTTTGATCAGGTTCAGGATTATTGACCGGTTCAAATTAAGAGCCAAGTTGATGACTCGAAATTCTAGTAGAATGTGATGGTGACGAAAGAAGGCTCCTTCGCAGAATCCCGATCGAGCGCACAGTTATCGAGTTATATGCGAGACGAGCGTATTTGGTGAGAGCCCGGTCCTGCGGCCGGGCTTAAGGAGGCTCGCGCAAATTTTAATTAAACTGTGAACTTGCGTAAAAGTGACTTATATTGATAGATAAACTGATGAGGAAGCATAATCCACCAAGAAAAGAGGGGGTTGACGATGAAATTCGCGAGAAAACCTATTTGTCAGAAAAGAACCCTATTACACGTATCCTTATGGGCCAGGTAAGTTAAACAGAGCACACGCATTAACTAAACCTTTATCATTGGAAATGAAACGACGAATCGACGTTATTTTACCTGGCGCGTTCAATGGTGTAAAAAATTGATGGGTTGACGACTTAGATTTTGAGTAAATTGAGTTCGACGTGAGTTTTGAGAGTGGAGCAGCGCGCTGCGCCGCACTGCTTGCGTTCTGAGTATACCTATATGTAGCGTCAGGAGCGGAACGGAAAAGAGAAGGGCCTGACTACCTGAACGCGGGGCTCCGCGCTAGGCACGGCACCACACGCGCGAGCCTCCTTAAGACACGACATTCGACCGTGGTAACCTTTACATTCCCGCGGGTAGGCCCGGTAACTCGATTTTTCCTCGATTCTACTCATCGTACTCTGTTAGAATCCGTTGAGACCCCAAGATATCTTGCCGACGAGATACCAAAAAATAATTGACTTTGTCCTTAATCATCTCAATGAGTCCGCGGCTAAGGGTGGTTAACCCGAGCGGATTTGAGTTTCACTGGTCAGACTCTATCATTATCAATTATCAGCCCAAGATATCCATATCAATAAACATTCAGATAGCCAGACTACGGACTAGATTAAAAGATATTCCGCAATCATAAAAAAAGCATTCTGCTAAAAGAGATTAGCAGAATGCTTTCTCATGGCAAAATTTGACCATATGTTCAACTGAAAGACACAGACATGCAACGATTAACGAATATCAATTTTCATGAGAGTTGAGTTAAAATTGTCACCTGCAATAGGAAGATATCTTGGGCAGAGACGGAATATCCAAATATTTAACATAAAAATGTGCATATGCCATTATTCGAGGTATATATTTTTCTATAAAAAGAGCAAGTGTTCAATACATGCTACGATATATCCGACTGTAGGTGGCTACCGAATTCTGATCCCTTCAAAAGATTTCACACATTATGCGTATCTTCTTATTCACTCCCTCTCACATGAATATTCTGATATCCTGCAGCAAATATTCGTGATTGCTGCAGGGTACTAGAATTTTGGAAACGAATACTAATATGAGTGATTGAGACTCTAACACTTATTTTCATTATCCTCATTCTTTACTATCCTCAATTTTTTCCTGAATACCTTTAGAGAGATCATTTCGGTTTGCATAATTTGGTTACTCTCGACGAGATCTTTCGTCTGTAGGTGATACTTTTTTCGCGAAGATAATCGGTGTTCATAAAAAATGATGATTGAGAAATGAACGTGTTTGAGGGTAATCTGTGGTTCTTGTTGTAAAATGGATCCTCTATTGTAGGAATCTCTAGAGAGAAAAATTCGGTTTTCATCATTTTGTTACTCTCGACGAGATCTCTCGATTGTAGGTAATACTTTTTTCGCGAAAGTAATCAGTGTTCACGAAAGATGATGATTTGTAAATGAGCATATGAGAGGATAATCTGTGGTTTTCGTTCATCTTTCGTGAACACTGATTACTTTCGCGAAAAAAGTATTACCTACAATCGAGAGATCTCGTCGAGAGTAACAAAATGATGAAAACCGAATTTTTCTCTCTAGAGATTCCTACAATAGAGGATCCATTTTACAACAAGAACCACAGATTACCCTCAAACACGTTCATTTCTCAATCATCATTTTTTATGAACACCGATTATCTTCGCGAAAAAAGTATCACCTACAGACGAAAGATCTCGTCGAGAGTAACCAAATTATGCAAACCGAAATGATCTCTCTAAAGGTATTCAGGAAAAAATTGAGGATAGTAAAGAATGAGGATAATGAAAATAAGTGTTAGAGTCTCAATCACTCATATTAGTATTCGTTTCCAAAATTCTAGTACCCTGCAGCAATCACGAATATTTGCTGCAGGATATCAGAATATTCATGTGAGAGGGAGTGAATAAGAAGATACGCATAATGTGTGAAATCTTTTGAAGGGATCAGAATTCGGTAGCCACCTACAGTCGGATATATCGTAGCATGTATTGAACACTTGCTCTTTTTATAGAAAAATATATACCTCGAATAATGGCATATGCACATTTTTATGTTAAATATTTGGATATTCCGTCTCTGCCCAAGATATCTTCCTATTGCAGGTGACAATTTTAACTCAACTCTCATGAAAATTGATATTCGTTAATCGTTGCATGTCTGTGTCTTTCAGTTGAACATATGGTCAAATTTTGCCATGAGAAAGCATTCTGCTAATCTCTTTTAGCAGAATGCTTTTTTTATGATTGCGGAATATCTTTTAATCTAGTCCGTAGTCTGGCTATCTGAATGTTTATTGATATGGATATCTTGGGCTGATAATTGATAATGATAGAGTCTGACCAGTGAAACTCAAATCCGCTCGGGTTAACCACCCTTAGCCGCGGACTCATTGAGATGATTAAGGACAAAGTCAATTATTTTTTGGTATCTCGTCGGCAAGATATCTTGGGGTCTCAACGGATTCTAACAGAGTACGATGAGTAGAATCGAGGAAAAATCGAGTTACCGGGCCTACCCGCGGGAATGTAAAGGTTACCACGGTCGAATGTCGTGTCTTAAGGAGGCTCGCGCGTGTGGTGCCGTGCCTAGCGCGGAGCCCCGCGTTCAGGTAGTCAGGCCCTTCTCTTTTCCGTTCCGCTCCTGACGCTACATATAGGTATACTCAGAACGCAAGCAGTGCGGCGCAGCGCGCTGCTCCACTCTCAAAACTCACGTCGAACTCAATTTACTCAAAATCTAAGTCGTCAACCCATCAATTTTTTACACCATTGAACGCGCCAGGTAAAATAACGTCGATTCGTCGTTTCATTTCCAATGATAAAGGTTTAGTTAATGCGTGTGCTCTGTTTAACTTACCTGGCCCATAAGGATACGTGTAATAGGGTTCTTTTCTGACAAATAGGTTTTCTCGCGAATTTCATCGTCAACCCCCTCTTTTCTTGGTGGATTATGCTTCCTCATCAGTTTATCTATCAATATAAGTCACTTTTACGCAAGTTCACAGTTTAATTAAAATTTGCGCGAGCCTCCTTAAGCCCGGCCGCAGGACCGGGCTCTCACCAAATACGCTCGTCTCGCATATAACTCGATAACTGTGCGCTCGATCGGGATTCTGCGAAGGAGCCTTCTTTCGTCACCATCACATTCTACTAGAATTTCGAGTCATCAACTTGGCTCTTAATTTGAACCGGTCAATAATCCTGAACCTGATCAAAATTGAAAGTGCATGTAGATCAGTATTCCAATCAATCTGCGGACGGAAGTCCTGATGTATCGGTGTATTTGACGAGCTTCAACAAATTGGTTATGTGATACTCTCAATAACCATTCATGAGCTTTGTTGCGAGAAAAGTTCATATTTACAGCTCAAGGATGCTGAAGTGCGTGGTACCAAGTAGTCGTTTGAAGGTGGAGGCGGATTTGAGAAAAGGAGAAAACTTTCAGCGAGTCAACTTATGGTATTCATTCACAATAATTCATACTATTCTTATCACGAGATGCATCAAAGGTCCCAGTTTTCCCATATGAGAGGTTCTACAGAACTTTTAACATTTGGGTTGTTGAAGAGTGTGCTTTTTTCTCTCATGGCACGCGTGTGGAACCAATTTTGCTGATTAGTAGGATCTCCTAAATGAGTGGAAAAATGCGTGCCCACTGGTTTGGTAGAATGTTATTTCTGTAATTAATAAAGACCATGATTAGCTGTCTGAGGTCCATGAAGCGCGCTTGATCTATGCACTCATAACACGCAGAAGCTATTTTCAACAGAGATACTCACTGTATTCCACTAGTCTTCTGTTTTCTGACCATGTTGGACAGGTGGGAGTACTCGAGTTCCACCTATTTGCGTTTAGGCGTCCCCATCCGCATTTCCACAGAATTCACTATAAAACTCCTAAATCGAGTCTATAGTGACACTTATGGGAAAGGAATGGGTCCCTCAGTGTATCACAGCTGTTTTCAGTTCTATACGAACGATTGCAATGTCATAGAAGCGCCCACATAATCTCGATCACATATGTTTTCATCGATAAAATTTTTGTAACGCTTCTTATTGGAATAACATTTGATGCCAGAACATCAGAACTTTGGGATATTGTTCATAAAAATGGGGGGAAAAATGAGCAAAACATTCCAGAAGCGTGCTACCCTCCTCCTTTGCGTACAATGCAAATTTAATCTTTTTTAGTCGAGTGGGCGCATGAAGTTACCCATCTTCTTGAAGCTGTCATTCCAACGCAGTTAGTCGTACGCACTCAAACCGAACGGAATATAATTGGTATTATTTTGGGCTAGCAAAATCCGTTTTGATCATGTACTTCTCGCAAATGTTACTTTTTTTACAAGCTAAGTACGGGAGATCTCAACTTTTCGTGAAAACTCGGTTACACGACTTCGACCATCATTTATGACTGCCGCGTCAAAGGCACGTGACTAAAACCAATGCCTCCTCAAAATATAAGGTTTCCAGATGGTCACTGAATTTTGGCAGAATTTTTCGAGCAACGTTATTTTCGCAGTAGGCTTAAGGAATCAGAAAATGGCGCGAGTACGCTGAGAGAGACCTAGAAAATGAGGGTTGCGGGCCGTTCTGCGCATAGCCAGTTTCCTTTGATAGAACAACGAATTTGCTTACACATTCAGAGGCCCTGGGTCCTATCAAATTCAGCTTCGACAACTTGACGAACAGACGATTTCCCATCACTTAAAAAACTGATTTGCGAAAAATAGCAAAAATAGGCTCTAGGACTCAGAAAACATGTTCCGGGCCATCTTTTTCTGAAAGAACACAAAATTTTACATCAAATATCAGATTTTCAGAAATAAAAAAGGATGGCTTTTCGAGAAATCAATGTTTTCGTGTTTTTCGACTTCTTGCTCGACAATAGTGTACGTAACCTCAAAACCAAGTTCAAGGAATGCATTTTGATGGATTTTTTGAAGACCTTTCGAATGCCGTGAACCGCGTGTCTCTATCTGCAAGCAAACTCGACTTATTTGCATTTTAAAGAAAAAAAGTTGCTGGAATTTTGAAAAAAAAGGATTTTACATCATTTTCAAAGATTCTCGCCATGGGACCTAAAATTTTTTCTTGGGCCTCATAGTAAGTTGAAAGTCCACGTTTTGGACCATAGAATCGAAATACTTAGGAAAAGATCCGAGACATGACCCTTCTTCGTCGTTCTGCTTCGCGTGGAATTACTCTTATGTCAATTCCATGCGTGATCATCAAACTCAAAATTTCGTGTGTCGGATCTTTGCGGATAGGATCTCTTGTGATGAATGCTTTTTCCTACTACATCATCGAGTAATTAAAGAAAATAGTTCCACTACCCCAATTAGGACAGTTTTTGATGCTCCCATGTTAATTGGGAAAGGCTGTCCCTTTAATGGTCATTTATATTCAGGGCCAAACTTACTGCCAGACCTATTCGATTTGTGTGCGCGCTGGCGTATATGTCGCAGCCTTTTGGTAGAATCAGCCGTTCGGCCAAAGGCTAGCCTTTTGGCCAAACGCTGCTTTTTCATTTGAGAACGATTGATTTCACAATCGGGCGGGCCTGAACCAGCCTTTTGGCCAAACGGCTGCAGTAGGCCTGCCATTTGGTCGAACGACGGATCGCTCTCAGCCTTTTTAGAATACTTGCACCACTCCACTTTTGGCGGTAGGCTCGTGAACTCTAGCTCGTGGAAATTATGAAATATGGTGGTTCGAGGGTTGGATAATTGATTCTATGGTCAAATTTTTGAGATGCATTAATCGTAGATTTATTGTATAATCAGAACATGCATGAGATGAAAGATTCTGTCATTGAATTCTTTGAGATGCATCAGTCGTAAATGTATTGAATTGTGAACAATGTATATTGTCGTGCAGAAATCATATTGCAAGCCGTACGAAAAATGAGCACTAATTTTTATTGGCGCATGATGAACTCGCATGGCATCTGGGATTGCACTCCAATTGTTTCTTGAAACAAGAACATCTTAGTATTTGGCATTGATTGTGGGTCTTTGAGGGTTGGCAATTACATCTTTGGAACCCTTAACCCCCAAAGATCAACGATTTGGACAAGGCTTCGCGAAGTGAAATTTTATCACTGCAAATTGTTCCAGAAAAATCGACAGAGCTAGGCTGGATATCGTCTCGCGAATACCAGTTCTTGAGCGTTCCCACCAATGTCCCAACCTTGTACATCCCATTCTTGATTCCCACTATTGTACCCAAGATTGTTTTGACATCCAAATGGACCCCGATCGAATTTTGGTACTGAATCTAGGTACCGGGCATTCCTCATCAAGAGCTGGAAATTCATCTCGGCTGGACTCCAGCATTTTTTCGCCAGGTCTGTTCACTCCTTCGTGAGCAGCTTGCTGTTCATCAGTTATATAATCCCCACTCTGACAATAGCAGTATATAATTTGCTCGTAGCGAATCTCGTCAATCTCATCAATCTCATCAGATGATGCGCCACAATCCACGCGAAGAGGGCTTTGACAAGCGGAGCACTTTTGCGACTATTTCTTGACAAGAAATGCAGTAAAGCTCTTCAGAGTTTGAGTCAGATGGGCCCGGTTCTTGCTGGTTGGTTCTCACAGACATTCGTTCTGATTCAGCTTGTTCCATGTATAGGGAAATGACATAATTCCGGGAAACGTTATATTTTGAGTGTTTGCGGCAAAATAGGTATAGGAAAAAAGTTTGAAAATTTTACGACGCCTCTATGGTCGTCAAATCATCATTTAAGTTTTGACAAATTGAATTGGCGCCATCCAATATGGCGGCGGCTGCATATGTGCCACTAAATTCCTCAACTGTTGTGATGACATTTTTCATCGGAACTTTTCATCTGAATCGCAATCGAAAGCTTATTTTACTCAAATAATAGAAGTTCGCGGTGGAGAAACGCAGGTTTGCCTCGGAATCATCGTGGAAAACTCTCTGAAGTCACGTGACTCGTGTGCAGTTGCCGCCATATTGGATGGTGCCGATTCAGAACCTGAAAAACTTCAGACTCAAATTCAAGTCACTTTGACAACAGGAAATTCCCGGATTTCTACATATCGCGTTTATTTCAACGTAAATCTGCATAATATAAGCATTTCCGAATAATTTTTGTAGTCTAGTCAGTTCTCAATTCGCGAAGGCCATCCAAATGAGCATCACTGGCTAGCTGATCAGTCATTGCGAAATCTTTTCGAGTAAGACCCACTTGCAATCATGCTCAACTTGCGTTCTCTGACGACGTAGATCGGTTGTTGAAGAGGGCCACCAGCTGCTCCTCTGAATCGAGTTTTGCGATAACTTCTCTTGGCAGTGAACTGCTAGCCAAGCCAACCTTCGGGTCCTGTCCTAATCGAGCTCGATACGGAGACCTTTTTATGAATCTCCGAAACGATGTGTTTTTTGCGTACTGAACAAAATAGCAACCAATATGCCACGCCTTTGTCTTATGATCCTCCACCCAAATTCTCAACATATTTTCGACATCCTGGTCGCTGCGCTCAATTCTCCCTTGGGATTCAGGATGTCTGGGACGTTCATTGACAATCTGGCCACAGCTCGACCAGCTCTTCAATAACCTCTGCTGTAAATTCACCACCATTGTCACTCTGGAGTATATATGGAGCACCAATTTCCGTAAAGATTTTGAACAATTCAATAGCAACAGTGGACGCTTTTTTATCACAAAGAGGTTGCAAATGGCTGAATTTTGTTAGTTAACTTCAGAGCGTACAATATCTTACCCCGCGTCGGAAACTCGTGAAACAGCCGACGTGCGTCGGGAAACTTTGGTTTGCATGCGTAAGATGGGTTCTGTTATTGTTGTGATTGAGTCCACGTGGTTATTTGAGTGCCTGTCAGGATAAATATTCCGATAATCCATTCTCGCAAGTGTTACGGGCGCAAGCTACACAGGCGCCCGCGTTTCAAGTGTATCACATATAAGGACCGCCGTTTGGTGCGGCCGGACTAGCTCAGTCAACAGCGTGTCAGACTCTTGATCAAGAGGTTGCTGGACCGTTCCCCGGTGGCCGCACTTTCTATTCAGTGCATAACGGAGAATAAAATCGTAACACAAGAAAGATCTAGAAAGTAACGAAATTTCTGTGTTTGTCTCACAAATAATTTTATGAGGACGCGGTATATTTTCAACAAAAATATGAAAGGTATATCACTTCTGAACGAAGTAAGGACTGAAAAATGGAATAATTTTAGTTCGATTTAAAATGTGATTATGATGTAATCATTATACGGACTCGTGGAAATCAAGATTTGAATAATCCGGTGAATTTTGGGATTACTGTCAAAACAGGATCATTTGTTGGCAAATGAATAGAGCAACAAATGCAACACAGTTATACGGCTGGATGATAGAGAATGCATATATATATATATATATATATATATATATATATATATATATATATATATATATATATATATATATACGTGATATATATACACACATACCTCATCATTCTATCTATTATATTTGATACCATATAGATAGTATATCCTTTCCTTCTTCCAAACACACTATACACCGGTGTATCGGTGTGTTCAGAACAAGAAGGATCATGCACCACATGTGTAGATAGAGACATTTTGATATTCCTCAGGTTGAAGTACGGGGCTGGTGGAATCGAACTGAGATGTGAAATGAAGGCATGAATTCGCGGTGTTGAATAAAACGCGTCCAGTGCTCGAATTGAAATAATAATTGTACAGAACCCTGAATCGTATTAGAAAGGATTTGCTAGAGCATGGCAGAGCTGTATGAGCAACGTTAATGAGGTGAATAATTCAAGTGGAAGAAAAGTGTACGGTTAAAAAAAACCCCAATTCAAAGTATTGTTGTATCTGTACATATGTAAATACTTGACGTTCGCAACCGTTGGTATTTATCGATCGGTCGGTTGCTAGTGTGTGTTTGTTTGTGTTGTTATGTTTTGAAGTTAGTCTGCTCGTGGCTGTCACGAGGATAAGACGCTCTTGTTGTGTCAAAGAAATAAAGACACGTGTTATTTTGATAATTCGGTGGCTCTAATTTATTGTGTTACGAGTGAGTGTAACAATTTGGGGGCTCAGCCGGGATTCAACAACCACGGACGGTAGTGTGAAGCAGCGAAATGAGGACCCGGAATAACGAGTATTTGCTGCCGGGAGATCGCACGGACGCTGGGTCAGTATCGTTTTATGTCCCGATACAAAGCCCGAGATCATCTGTAGCTGCATCGGGTTTCCGTGGATTTCCAGGTGAGTGCAGTGACCAAGGTCCTGTTGTCATGCGTGAGCCGACCACTCATCGCCCTGCGGCTCCTTCCGTGGCTGAGATGATCGACGCGAGGGCAACCCGCGGTGACAGCGGCAACGCCACGTGTGATGCGGCCGGTGATGGCTTGCAGCCTGACATCTCGGGTGACCCTGGTTCTACTGCGCCTACCGGTGGTGCTGCGTCTGTCATGCCTGCGGATACGGAGCCTTCTGCCGCCGCTGTCTCTACACCTGCAGCAATCGGCAACGGTGGTTTCGCTCGCCCTGGTGTCTTCGGTGGTGCTGTTCTCAACAACGCTGCGGACCGAGGCACTGCGACTGCGGGCGGCATTTTTGCAGAAGTCGCTGCCGTCGAACGAACCGTCGGCGCAGCGGGATCGTCCTGCGCTGCTGTGACAAACGGTGAAATACGGCACGATCCCGAGATTGACAACATGGCTGCTGAGCTTCGCCAACGAGATCGTGATTTCATCGCTGAGCGACGAGCATGGGAAGCAGAGCAGCGGGTTTGGATGGAGGAGCGACGGTTACTCATGCAGCGGATTGAGCTTCTTGAGCAACGACCACAACAGCTGAGTTCAACCAATTCTCACACCATAACACATAACGCGATCCCCAACATTTCTCACACAAATGAATTACAAACGGGCTCAGAGACAATTCCACTCACTGCACAAATTCACAAATCATTTCGACCAAAGGCAGATGAATATAACGGAGAGACACCTCTACGGGAGTACATCAATCAGTTCAAATTAGTTGCTCTCGCGAATGGTTGGGATGACAGAGCTAAGGGCATCATGCTGGCATCGTGCCTGCGAGGGAAAGCAAAATCTGTTCTTGACAATGTGGATCCAGAGACGATCAGTTTTGAGTCTTTACACTCAAGTTTAGATTTACGTTTTGGCGATTCTCATCTCCAGGCTATCAATTTTTCACTTTTCCAGAATCAAAAACAGAAATTTAACGAGGATTCCTCATCCCTAGCTTCCGATATCTCTCGATTAGTTCGGGATATTTTTAAAAATTCTCCGGTTGAAGAACAGGATCGGATCGCGTGTTCGGAGTTTATATCTGCAATTTATGATCTTTCAATTCGGGAAATGTTACAACTCGAAGGTATATCTTCAATGAAAGAAGCTTTAGCTCGCGCTATGGAAATAAAGGTTGTTCGGGATGAGAATCGTAGAGAGCATGTTTATAGGAACTCGTTGAATTCAAATCAGTTCAGTCAGGCATCTTCACAGTACATGAAACCAAATTCAAATAACACGACACAAAAAAGACAACTCCCCACTTGCTGGTCGTGTGGTCTTGAAGGACACATCCGCTCGAACTGCCCAACGAATGCTGACAAGGGAAACTGAGACGCGTCAAGCTAGACGAGGCAAGCTTGACAACATTGACTCCAGTCCTCGGCAAAAACTCGATGAGTGGCTCTGGTTTTGGGAGAATGAGGAGAATTACTGGGAGTTCTAGCGGGGCTAACTGCTATCTAGGTTCACTGGACGGCATGCCTTGTAATTTCAAAATTGATTCTGGATCAGATGCGTCAATCATTAGTAAGAGATTCATGGTGAATGGGAAAATTCGAACAACCAGTAATTTTCCGATTTTGAGATATCCAATGGGAGAGAGAGTGAAAACTATTTGTAGAACGTCGGTTCAGGTAGAAGTTGGTATTCACAAGCTTAGTCTATCAGTTTATGTTACTGATATGGAAGATGATTGCATTCTGGGTACAGATTTTCTTGAGAGAGTAGGCGTCACGACGGCAATTGATGAGGTTATTCTAGGAACATCTACATCCTCAGGCCAGTCGCGTGAAGTTGATCTTGGAGGAACATTTATAGGTAGGATTCTATCGGAATTTCCGGAGGTTGATAGGACGTTTCAGGCTCCAGAAAAACTTCCCCCTTTTCTTCTTGAAGTTTTTGAACGCGATTCCGTTGGGTTGACTCCGGATGAGAAAAATCAATTCTATAAATTTTTGTTAGAACACCAGACGTAATTCTCTCACGGTGAGGAAACAAGTAGATGTGATTTGAGAGAGCATAAAATCGAGGTGGTGGATTCAAAACCCATCAAACAGCAAATTCGTCGAGTTCCTATGCATTTGAGAAGCAAAGTAGAAAAGGTGATAGAGGAAATGAAGAGACACGGGGTGATAAGCAAATCCAAAAGTTCTTGGTGTTCGCCAGTGGTCATAAAGATTAAGAAAGATGGGTCTATTAGATTTTGCATTGATTACCGTAGACTCAATGCTGTGACCAAGAAGGACTCTTACCCATTGCCGAAAATCGACGAGATTCTGGATACTTTGAAAGGCGATTCTTTGTTTTCTACGCTCGATTTAAAATCAGGATACTGGCAAATCCGGATTCGGCCAGAGGATAAGGAGAAAACCGCGTTCTCCATAGGCAATGGATTATGGGAATTCGAAGTTATGGCATTTGGTCTCTGTAATGCACCTGCAACTTTCGAAAGATTAATGGAAGAAGTGCTGTCCAATCTGCTCAACATAATTTGCATGGTTTATCTAGATGACGTTATTGTCAAAGCGAACACGTTTGAAAGAATGATTGAGAACCTTAGGATCGTTTTCTCTCGATTCAGAGATGCAAATTTGAAGTTGAACGCGAAAAAATGTCATTTTTTCAAACGTGAAGTCTTGTATTTAGGACATATCATTTCAGCAGAAGGAAAGCGAGCAGATCCTGACAAAGTTTCCAGCATCGTGAACTGGCCGACACCGAAAAATAAGAAACAGGTTTTGAGTTTTCTTGGTTTAGCGTCGTACTGCAGGAAATTCGTTCGACATTTTTCGGCGATCGCTAAACCTCTGTATGCTTTGACAGGGCAAGCAGCCGTTTTTATTTGGACACCCGAATGTAAAGATGCGTTCATGAAACTCGAAACAGCGTTAAGTTCCCCTCCAATTTTAGGATATCCTGATATGGATGCCGAGTTCATTCTGGATGCTGATGCTTCGGGGCATGGGCTGGGAGCAGTGCTGTCTCAAATACAAGGAGGAAAAGAACGAGTTATTAGCTATTTTAGTAAAATTTTCAGCAAATCGGAGAGAAATTACTGTGTGACTCGACGTGAGCTACTGGCTGTTGTGGAATCTGTTGAAAATTTTGCACATTATTTGATAGGAAAGAAATTTACAGTAAGAACTGATCATAGTGCTTTGAAATGGTTGCTATCTTGTAAGGATTTAGATGGACAACTCGCGAGGTGGGTTGGAGAGCTGAGCAAATTTGATTTTGAAATAATTCATAGGAAAGGCGCATCTCACGGCAACGCAGACTCGCTGTCTCGCAGACCGTGCGAAGAATCATCGTGCAAATATTGTGATAATCTAGAAGATAGATATGACTCACATCACACTTTAGGTCGGATCCAGTTGTCTCAGGGGAACGAAATCGAATGGAGAGATGCGCAACATACAGATCAAGTTCTACAGAAAGTCATAGAATACAAAAAATCTAATGAGAAACCGACATGGGAAACCATATCTTCCCAGAGTTCCAGTTTGAAATTCTATATCCAACAGTGGGATTCATTGGTTCTCAAAAACGAAATTTTATATAGACGATGGGAGTCCACTGACCTCAAAACGAGTACTGATCTTCTGGTAGTGTCTAGATCAAAAGTTTCTGTCGTTTTGAGAGAAGCCCATGATTCTCCTGGTGGTGGCCACTTCGGTCAGAAGAAGACTCTGATGAAAATACGCCGTTTATTTTATTGGGACCGTTGTCGTAAGGATGTGGAAGAGTACTGCAGAACGTGTGATGTATGCATAAGTAAAAAGGGTCCACAAGGCAGTGGTAAAGGGAATTTGAATATTTATAATGTAGGTGCGCCGTCAGAGAGAATTCAAATAGACATCCTGGGACCGTTTCCACAATCATCATCGGGAAATAGGTACTTGCTAGTAGCTGTCGATTGCTTCACGAGATGGCCTTGGGTTGTCGCATTATCGAATGTTAGAGCAAAATCTGTAGCTGACGCGCTGGTCAATTACATCATTCCTGAGTCAGGGGTTCCTCTAGAAATCCATACAGATCAGGGAAGGAATTTCGAGTCAAGGTTGTTCAAAGAATTGACTGATAGGTTGGATATTTTGAGAACCAGAACCACTCCATTACACCCACAGTCCAATGGTATGGTTGAAAGACTAAATAGATCAATCCTTCAGTATCTCTCATTGTTCGTTTCAGAAAACCAAAAAGACTGGGACAAGCTGATACCGTTCTTCCTACTGGCATTTCGATCTTCCCAGAATGAGAGCACTGGATTCACACCTGCCGAACTCCACCTCGGCCGAGACCTTCGTCTTCCTTTGGACATGATTCGCGGAGTACCACCGGACAGCGCTCGAACATCTACGCCTGGGTATAACCAAGAATTGCAAAGGAGACTACAGAGAGTACACCATCTTGCTCGAGAAAGAATGACAACCATATCGGCGAAAACAAAAGCACGCTACGACTTGGACGCGAAGACGAAGAAGTTCGAAGCAGGACAGAGAGTTTGGTTCTATTGCCCAAAAAGATCAGTCGGCAAAACACCCAAACTACAATCATCTTGGGATGGACCGTACCAAATCCTGAAGAGAATCAACGACAACGTCTTCTGTATCCAGAAAACACCAAGACACAAGAGACGGATCGTCAATGGAGATCGGCTCGCACCTTACTTGGACAGAGACAAGAGTTGCCCCACCTGAGGTTTTTGGCTGGTTTTCTCTTCAGGTATTCTGGCAAATGCCGGGGCAAGGGTTGTAATATCCAGCATTCAACATCTTCTATCACAAACCCGAAGAACAAACACCCAAGGACCCTCGAACACATAACGTCATCGAATCACGAATACTTCGAAACCCCTGGAATCAGCAGTTGGATTGGAAGTCCTGGAGATGCTGTTGGAGCAACGGAGATTAATTCGTTCAACAATCTCGAATATGGACCTTCATCGCGTCCTGGAACGACGGTTGGAGCCGTGATGCATCCTGGAGCCGACGTGGATGTGAGAAGATTCTCCATTGCAGAGCCTAATTGACGAGGACGTCAATTGTTCGAGGGGGGGATAGTGTTGTATCTGTACATATGTAAATACTTGACGTTCGCAACCGTTGGTATTTATCGATCGGTCGGTTGCTAGTGTGTGTTTGTTTGTGTTGTTATGTTTTGAAGTTAGTCTGCTCGTGGCTGTCACGAGGATAAGACGCTCTTGTTGTGTCAAAGAAATAAAGACACGGGTTATTTTGATAATTCGGTGGCTCTAATTTATTGTGTTACGAGTGAGTGTAACAGTATATATAGGCACAGCGCCTCGCTCGATTTTTCGTCTGCTCATACTGGGCCAGCGAGGCGCTACCGCGCCTCTTGATTCTATCGGGGCAATGATCGATCCTCGAATCTGAGATGAGCTTTCAACAGAATTTCCAAGCCGAGATTTCGCATAGTTGCGTCTTTGGAGGCTTCTTGAGTTCCAAGACTGATGCCCTCCTTCCCCCGAGATATTTCCTAGCTTTTTGTGATCCTATGGTACGAAACTATCCCGTCAGTCCTCGCACAATAATTTGAAACATGGACAAACCTTCGCTGCTGAGCGACGGGAGTGATTGCACCCTGCAAGAGCGCTCCCGGTGTGCACACGCTCTCTTATGTAGACTCGGCCAAAGCTTACTATTGTACAGGGTGCGTCCACATTAGATTCTACGGATGCGTGCACGCAGTTGCATGCAGTCAGCGTGCAGAGAGTTTGGTGATTCTATTAAGAAAAGCAGATCGTGGACGGCAACAAAATCCAGTATTCATGCCGATTTACGAATGAGTATGAGTGGATCATCATCGTCCGTGGGGTGCTCAATTAGTTCACAAAGTGTTGAAAAGATGAAAAATATCAGTAGCTCGAGTTAAGTGAGTTTAGTTGATCACTAAAGAGGTTATGTTCGGTGTAATGTGTACTGCATAAGCCGCGAAGCAGCAGATGGCCACAACAACTCTAACTATTCTTCCAGGAACCGTAATATTTCTCGAATCACACCCGGGCGAGTGTCGTGTGCTGAAATTTCAGGAATCTCTTGGGTTCTTTGCGAACCTTATCTCGTCATGTTATTATTGTGCCGTTGAATCTGTCGGCTCGAGTGTCTCTCGAGTGTCGGCTGCTTCGCATCACCAAGTATGCATGGTACTTGAGAGACCGAGCATAACCTCTTCAGTGATCAACTAAATTCTCTCCTAGCCGATATTTCATCTCTAAAACACATTGTAAACTGCTCAGACAACCCACGGGCGATGGTTATTTATTCATACTTGTTCGTAAATCGACGTAAATACTGGGTTTTGTTCGCATCCACGATCTATCTTATCGATAAAATCACCAAATTCTCTGCACGCTGGCTGCATGCGACTGCATGCACGCTTCCGCAGAATCGAATGTGGACGCACCCACTGTAGGAAAAGCTCTCGTCGAGTGCTGCACAACGGGAATGAGCGAAAACAGAGACTCCAATTTGGCTGTGATGAACCTCTTGTCTACTCCTGGACCCTTTATATCGTACACCAAATAATTTTGAGAATAATCCACAACCCGAGCCGAATAACAGAGTGCAAGAAAACTCAAACGGAAATAAGTACTTACTATCCAAGACAAAATTATTGACACCTGGGCTAAAACTGTATCTGCAATCAGGGAAAAAATCGTATAATGATTTGAGTTACGGAGGCCTCAGCGGATACGTGCCGGCTAAAAGCTGAGCCATCGTGGGTCAGGATTGAGCAAAAATTGATTTAACTGTAATCAGATTTTTGCAAAAAAGTACGATTTTTTCGCCCTTGTTTTCAAGCACCAACTTCGACTGCTCGCCGTGGAAAGGAAAAAGCTATAATTGGCCGGAAAAAAATTAAGACCTTACTTGAGTATGTACTTAAGAAGATCGCACAAAAATAGATCCAATATTTGTTGTGAATTACGAATTGTTTGTCATTGAAAATAAAAAAATATCTCAAAAACTAAAACTCCTACGAGGTTTTGGAACATACCAAAAAATCGTAAAAAAATTAGGCATCACGAATTGCTGGATGATTCTCCACAGTGATCGCTCCACTCGCCGCAATTTGGTAATTCGAATCCAAAAGATAAGCTTATAAACTATTTAACTCTGTAACCTCAGGAGAGCGATAACTGATCTTCGGTCAATACAATCATCAAGTGCAGCGCAGCCAGTTTGCACGAGACCTCGTTTACGAGTGGGATGATCCATCCCTCTTCCTTCCATCCATCTATAGAAAAGTATACTTTTTCAAAGGGCAACTGTGGGCTGCAGTTTTAGGGTGCATCAGGTAGCTGACCCTCTAATGATGGGCCGCTGCTACAGATCATAGATAAGGCCACGGACATGACAGAAAATTTCTTGCGACGGTCCCGACGCGCTAATGGCCTACTTGCCCGTCATGAACCAATCGTCGGCTCTATCCATCTATTTTTCAAATTCTCGGAGTGATCAAAAATTGGCAATCTTTATTTCACAATCTCATTGCTGGCATCAAGACGATCTTTTCAAAACTCGAATGGAAGTAATCGGATCATTTTTAGTATCAAAAGTAATAAGCATGGTTATCATTTTAATTAGTGAAATGATACTAAGGATGATCCGATTTCTTCCATTCGAGTTTTGAAAATATCGTCTTGACGCCAGTCATCAGGTTATGAAATAAAATTAGCCAATTTTTGATAATTCCGAGAATTGAAAAAGTAGATGGATAGAGTTTACGATTGGTTTATGTGGGGCAAGTAAGCCATTAGCGTGTCGGAACCGTCGCAAAAAATTTTCAGTCGCGAGCCATGATCTATACAACTGATCATTAAGGGGTCAGCTGCACATAAGGAATGGAACGCGGGCACAACGCGGATAATCTCAACCATAAATGTAATCTCACGCAGGTTCAGGGCCCAATATACCTGTGGATAGGATGCCGAGTAGAGTCAAATGACGTTGTTGACTGGAGATCGATTATCGTTCCATCGCGGTTAGCGATCCCAAGATAAAGCTGTACGATCTCAAAAATTGAAATTATTAAATTGCGGCGAATGGAGCGATCACTGTGGAGAATCATCCAGCAATTCGTGGTGCCTGATTTTTTTACGATTTTTTGATATGTTCCAAAACCTCGTAGGAGTTTTAGTTCTTGAGATATTTTTTTATTTTCAATGACGAACGATTCGTCATTCACAACAAATATTGGATTTATTTTTGTGCGATCCTTTTAAGTACATACTCAAGTAAGGTCTCAATTTTTTTCCGGCCAATTATATCATCTTCCTTTCCACGGCGAGCAGTCAAAGTTGGTGCTTGGGAAAAAGGGCGAAAAAATCGTACTTTTTTGCAGAAATCTGATTACAGTTTAATCAATTTTCGCTCAATCCTGACCCAAGATGGCTCAGCTTTTAGCCGGCACGTATCCGCCGAGGCCTCCGTAACTCAAATCATTATACAATTTTTTCCCTGATTGCAGATACAGTTTTAGCCCAGGCGTCAATAATTTTGTCTTGGATAGTAGTATTCGATTTTGTCTCGAATTTGAAGCAGTCGACAATGATGGATTATGGATATGTTGCTAAGTACTCACTCTAGTTATTTCCTGAGGACTTGGTTATTCGCATGACCTTGGGTTGAGATCTTCGGTTGCACAGGAAGGGACCTTGGTTCACAGCGGCGTCGGGGATCTGACGAGTTTCAAACAGAAGTCCTTGGTCATTTTTTTCTCCGGAGGGGAAAATGCATTAGGCACGATAGGAGAGCTCCTGCTCTCCCCTGTGTGTGACTCCCAGCGACTTTGGTATACCCACTAAAAACTCCTCCGACACACCGACCAGTCGGGTACTGCGTGAGCATTACGTCCAACAGAAGTCCTTGGTCAGAGAGCTGGAGCATTTGGTAGGGTCCTGGAGATGATGCGTGAATAAAGGTACTAGTGAACTTTACATTGTAAGACTGATCCCGAGTGCGGCTCGCGCATCGAGTTCTATGGACGTCGTTGTCCCCCCCTCCCTTGGGAAGCGTAGTTATTTTGAATTTTTGAGGACCAACCCGAATCCGATACGCACCAACCGACATCATGTCACTGTGCTCAAAAATACATTGATCACTCATTCATTTTACAGTTAGAGCGGGAAACCTTGATCTTCTGAGTTAGATTACCTTGCAGCTGCTGGAAAAAAGATATCACTGCGCATGTAGCATACCTTTCCCGAGAGAAGCCCACCATAGGGGTCAGGTCCTCGATCTTCAGTATCTTTTCCTTCTAAACCCATCCTTCAAAAGAAGGCTTTTTCCGTTACTCTCATCAGAATGATTCAAACGCATGGCTAGGGAGCATTTGTGAGACAAATGCGATCTTCTGTGTCTGTAGGTTTTTAAGAAAATCCACTTTATCTGCATCTAAAGGTCTTTCTTGGATGCATCAAAAGGTGTATCTCAAGGGTCAATCTTCAAAAGGCGATCCGATTCTACATGTATCAGAAGAAGCGCATCTCCCTATAATATTACGGCCAGCAAGTTCGAACGCAATCCGATGCCGCATAAAAAATGCATCATTCTACCTTCTGGGAAGCCGCTGGGTTACCTCAAAGCTGTGGGAGGGTATATGCCGTCTCATATAGCATGAAGATGAATAGAAAGGGCCGATTGACACGTAACAGAAAGGCGGGCGGAGAGATTTGAAGGGACCAATGCATCATGGCTTTTGACTCCCGCCCGATGCGCTTTTACTATTTCGGGATATGAGGAGGGTCGAGTGCCGACTTTTTCTCGGTATGCGGGTGACCTTCATATGCAAACAAGAGAACAGTATCATACGCTGTGGTTTTCATATGGGCCCGCTACCCAACTTTATGTAGGATATTATAAGGAGGCTAGTAAGATACGGTAGGGGGAGCGAGCCCATCTCTGTTAGAAAACGAGCACACGCTTATACATTGCGGGGTACCTAGTAGGAGGGTGATCTTGCTCCCTTATAGCTCATCTACTCAAATTGGCTCGATATTATCACCAACTTGCTCTAGAGTGACCAAAACTCTGATAACCGGGTTTAGCGGCGTTGAAGCATCAGATGTCAGACCAAATCTGACCTCGGGACCGTATTTCGATGGTCATTCTGAGTCGGAACAACATGTTTGTCTCCCCAATCTAGCCATTCATCTCGTTTGTGAGCTAGAGAACGGATGACCGAAATCTCGCTCACCTGCCCCAAAATGAACAGAATTATGCCCATTTGGATCCGTCAGTCTGAATACCAAGCTCGCTTCTGGCTGGAGGATTGCCTCTGGAAATTCTGACACATATCCACGGATACTTTGAGGATAAATTCTCTACTTATTGATGCCAATTAGTTCAAATGCAACCATATGCAAACCATATTTATAAGGTAATTCTTAGCAGAAAGTCAAAGAAGGGTACTTCACACGGTCTACCAAAAATCAGGAACTCAAATAGCGACCTAGATCATTGTCCTAGTTGATAGTCCTTGACTTTGAGAAAAATTCCTCATGAATCAGATGTAGAAAAGAGAAAAATGATATTTCTGGATTTACCTTAGAGCTTGGCATTTTTACAAAACTGCTCAACTTGCATCGGCTGTAACTCTCATGGGAAATACGATAATCCACTTTTACCAGTAGTCACACTGTAGGTCCTTCAAGATCCTCAAAATGACCACTGGTGGGAATCAATTATCACTATTCTAGTCGGAGCTAGGTCACTCGCAAGACCGCCCAACAATCGCTGAAATATGCTCTCAGTGAATAGCTTTGAGAAGTTGCTAGGCTAAATAACTGATGTCGGGTAATTTCTTCCTCAAAATTTCTACTTTCAACAAAGATAATCCCTTCAAGTACGTGGGAAAAAGTCGCGTCTAGTCGGGAGCTATGATCTTTCGGGAATTGGCTTGGGAAAGGTAGGAAGGGGCCTTCATTAGGTCTTAGGGCCTACGGCGAGCTTCGAGAAAATCCAAAAACAATATACATGTAACTTCGTACGTGGAACTGTGTGTGAAGTCAACTCTCCATGCATCATACTCGTGCCGAAAGAGATGTGGGAAAGCACTCTCGCACAGTTCCAAACTTCATTCGTGAGAGAATATGACATTATTTCACGGTTGAGCGTACAACGAAGTGATTTTCTCGCTATGTCCTAATGAAAATCAGATCCGTACAATGATGAGTTGATCATGATTCTAAAAAAAACTTGAAAACTTCAATCCATCAGTTGGTGAATTGTGTCGATATGTCTGCTGAAGGCGAATTCACATCTCCGGATCAATCGTCCAAATCTCCTGAAGGTGAATTCAAATCTCCAGATTATTCGTTCGAAATGTACCTCACCGACAGAAATTATACTTGAGAAACAGATGTACCTATAATCTACAATGTGACGACATAGGTGATTGCTCTCATTAAGCAATCACCCTGGCGTCGGTTCTGCAAAACCGATCGATGATGCACACCTGGATGGATGCATCGCGCGATCACGTTTTGCCGAACTTTGCACTTTGTGTCTGTACACGACGCGCATCGAGCCGAGGATATATAACCCTCGACTCGCGCGCGCCGCGTCAGACCGCTCATCCACTCTTTACATCAATCACACAGCTATCTGTATTCATAGTTCACTTCATTTCAATATATATATCTATATATATCTGAGTCTTTCTTTGTCGCCGACACCCCCCGTAACAGTGGTGCTAGGTGTGTACGACTTAGAAATAATTTTTTCTCGCGAAAACATCCGTGAGTAGACCCGGGCGAGTGATTTATACGATACAAGAGCTGCAATTCAACATCGCTACGGACGTCGTGGGATACAAGTGAAGAGTGGACCAACCAGCCACCTATCAACATCAGGTGAAGACTAGCAGCCGCACAACATCCAGGCGGCGCATCCCACCCGCCAACATCAGGGCGACGCACCGTAGCATCCAACGAGTATCTACGCAGAACGAAAATCCCAGGAGGGAATGTACGCAGTGATCATCGCTATCACCATCGCCCTCCGAGCTGCGTCGCAGTAAGTCTAATTTAATAGGTCTCACTGTAAGATTTCTCTCTTCCAAGTCCCCAAGTCTCTCGAAAAATGTTTGGAAAAGTGAAAGCATTCGTTAAAGCAGAATCTGCAACGGACTTAGGCAGAAGAAATAGTAGAGATTCAACGAGAGACGTGAGGACGGAAGAGAACCCCGAAGACTTATTGCCTGTGAACAATGAACTGAGTGACATAGAATCTGAAAACCTTCGAACAGAATTTGACGATACAGAGATACAAGAATTACTATCACACGAACAAGCACACCACACTAATACACCCAGGGAAGAACAAGCACGTCCGCGGTCAAATCAGTCGGGACACAGTTTTAGTGATACGTTGAAAGCAATGTTCCAATACGTTCGAGATACCAATGAAAATCTCCAGTCACAGATAGATGGAATGTTCCAAATACTCCGAAACGGTAGCAGAACAAATAGCCCCATACCGCCACGGAACATTATCCCGGAACGTGATCAGACCCCAGAAAGACACACGCAAAATCGAACGGAAACGCGTAGACCGAGTAATGGAAATAATGCGCGGAATAATACACCCGATTCATCACAATACAGACCGGGACACATACCACCACACTATCCAACAGATTTGGGCTACAATCAAAATCAGAATGATACTTCATTTAATAGCAACCGAAAGCCAATTTTTCACTCATCCCAAATGAGACCACAAAACACAAGCGACCGGGACCAGCATTACGATCAGATGAACACGCAGCACATAAACCACTCACACCAGAGACAATACAGACAGACAGACCCACGGGATACGACTTGGGTCGACACAACAGCACACCAACCGATAGCAAATTCAGAATATAGACGACTGACGAAAGATGAAAAGAAAGACTAGATCAGAATACCGGAATTCGATGGATCACCATTAACGTTAACAAGCTATAGGAGTAGAGTCAGACGGTTGGTACCCAAAAACCTGTGTGAGAATGACCAAAGATATATACTAGACCGAATTCAAGACAGACTGAAAGGAAACGCCAGGACGGACTTTTACAATAAATTTGAGGATTTTAGAACAGTACAAGGATATTTGAACGCGATTTTTGAAAGGTATAGAGTCGTGGAATCTCCGGACAATATAATTTCCGAAATAAGAACCTTGAGCGTAAAACCCAACGAAGAGCCGGAAGATTTGCAAAGCAGAATACAAACGTTAGCCGATCGATATGAGATTATGATGAAACTCGCGTTAGACGATGATGAGAGCGTGAGAGAGGTTAGAAGGAAAGACGTGGAAAGATCGGCTAAGGACAGATTTTTGTATCTACTGGACGATATAATCAGAAGGGAAGTAATGATACAGAAACCGAGAACATTAGGAGAAGCCGGAATATACGCGATTGAGGCGAGGAATAAATATTAACACAACGAAATGTACGCGAGAACGTCAAATCGAGCAAGCATACTAAGGACGGAAACAGAACCACGGACAGAAACACACACGAATCAACAAACGAATACACAGACACATACACACACAAATGCACAGAGAAATCCACGACACAACAGTCATAATTATGATCGAAGGTTTAATCAGAATCGACAGAACGCGAACAGATTACTATGTCGGGTGTGCAATGAAAGTGGTCATTTTGCGAGATATTGCCCAAAGAGAGTAGAATGTGCATACTGCAAGAAGGGATTTCACCCAGTATGGCTATGCTCACGTTTGATGGAGGATTTTGCTACGGAGAAAATATCACGCGAAGAGTTCTTAAAGTTCAGAGGCAATAGGGCAAAGGGAGGAAATGAGAGATCGAATAGCAGCGACAGCAGAAATACCGGAGCGAGAGGTGATAGGTCGGAAAATTCCCAAGATGCGGGGCAACCGCAGGGAAACCGGTGTCAAAATGAACAGGTTCGTTCCAACCAATAGACTGCTCGCCGGCAACCTCAGGCGACGAGCAGCTCAAAGAAATCGAGAGTAGAAAGAAAAATGAGAAGAGAATCGTTTCAATAAGGTGTTTGAAAACGGGAAGATGCTCACCAGTAGTAACAATTTCTAGTGATGAAATAAAGTGTACACGCGCAAGATTTTATGTGGATTCAGGAGCCGATATATGTATAATCGAAGAGAGCAAAGTCCACCCTCGAATTCCAATAGACAGAGAAGGAACGGTTTCAATTACGGGCATGACAAATTGAAAGGTCGAATCTTTGGGGAAAATAATGATGAAGATGAATGGTTGGGACGCAGAGGTCCATATTGTGCCGAATGAATTTCCTGTAAAAACTGATGGCCTTATAGGTTGGGACTTCCTTACGAAGCACGGAGCAATAGTAGACGCGAGAGAAAAATGTCTACGAATAAATGAATATGAAATCTCCTTTGATTCTGAAGAAAAAATCCATTTGCCCGCAGGAACCACGAGTATTATTCGAGTAAAAGTGAACAATAGTGAGAAAGTTGGATGGGTGCCATTGAAAAAATTAGCACCAGGATTTCTTTTTGGAAATTTTGTAGCAGAAAATCACAATGGTGATACATATGCGGAAATTTTGAATTTAAGTAGCAATGCAATAGAAATTCCAGAGCCGTGTGTTGAAATACTACCTTGCGGAACGATTCTCCCTCATGAAAAATTCGCTGGTGAGATCAGCAAGAAGCGGAAAAGAAACTGCGTAGTCCGCAGAATGGAAATGCGCAGGAGACTAAATGCTGAGTCGGAGCAGCATTCAAAAGTTGTGCATACGCGGCAGAAAACCGAAGAACGCGTTGAGAAATTGATAAAACTTGTAGAAATCGAAGGTTGCACAGATGAGGGAATCGCGCACGTACGACGTTTGCTGAGTATCAACCCCCTGGAGATTTACTCTTGATGGGGAACCTTTCACGACTACGAATATTCTCAAACATAAAATCAAATTAAAAACAGACAAGCCTATCAAATGCAAGAGATACCGGGTACCGCCTAAATGACAGAAGATCATGCAGGAAGAGATAGATAAATTACTAGATTTAGGCATAATAGAGCACTCCAGGACTCCATACTCAGCGAACTGTTGGGTTGTGCCTAAACCTCCCGACAAGAACGGCAACAAACGGTGGCGATTCGTGACAGACTTTCGAAAATTGAATGAACAGACGGTAGGGACTTCACAACCTATCCCGTCGACGCCGGACATCCTAGAAAAACTCGCGAGCGCGAAATACATCACGGTATGCGATTTGAAATCGGGATTTTTCCAGGTAGCCATGGATGAGGAAAGCACTGATTATACAGGGTTCGCTGGGCCTGCCGGAAACTACTGTTACCTAAAAATGGGGATGGGTCTCGCCGGAAGTCCAGATACCTTCATGGAAATGATGTATCGGGCGTTCGCCGGACTAACACCGGATCAGGTCCTTATTTACTTAGACGATATGATGATTTTTGCGAATTCACTCGAAGAGCATGGAAGTAAATTCCGGAGATTCATAGAGAGGATCGGAGAGGCGAATTCATTAATTGAACCGAAGAAATGTCAATTTTTGAAAAGAGAGGCGCGAGTACTCGGACATATAGTGGGCAGCGGAAGTCTAAAACCGAATCCGGATAAAATAGAAGCATGCCGGAAGTACCCAGTACCAACTACAGTGCGAAAAGTCAAAGAATTTCTAGGATTTGTAGGATACTACAGCCGGTTCATTCATAAATTCGCGGAAATGGCTCACCGACTCACGCAACTTACGCGAAACGGTCCCGAATGGAGATGGGGCCCGGAACAACAGACGGCATCCGAGAAACTCCGAGATGCGTTGTGTAGCGAGCCAATCTTAGCAGCACCTGACAAATCTAGGCCCTATTGGGTACACACCGATGCACCAGACCATTCGGTGGGGGCAATTTTGGCCCAGGTTGAACCTGGGAAGGATAGGCCCATTTGCTACACTTCAAAGCCAATGAAGGGCGCGCAGCTAAGGTACAGTACGTACGATAAAAAAATGCTCGCGATTTGCCATGCGATTGCAGTACGTATGATAAAAAAATGCTCGCGATTTGCCATGCGATTGACGAGTTCCGACCGTACCTATGGGGAAAACGATTCACAGTTGTAACAGACCACGGAAACCTTCGTTTTTTCCATACGACAAAAAGGGATGACTCACGGTTTAACAGGCTCAAGGCAGCCCTACAAGGGTATGACTTCCGGATCATATTTAGAAAAGGGAAGGACAACGTAGCAGACGCGCTCTCACGTAACCCGATACTATGCGAAGGCGAGGTAGATCTATCAGAGAAATCGCGCGACGAATTGTACCAAATCGCGGACCAACAAGAGAAAGAGGACCCAAGCTGTAGAGAAGACAACCCACCAGGCCGTATCTTTATGCTGCAATCACTATTTGAAGGAGACGAAGTCGACGCGTCGGATTCAGACCAGGCGAGAGGATATGAAGAGAGCGAGAGTGAGGACGTCGGATCGGATGACGAATTGTTTAGGGTATTTCCGATGCGAGCAGTTCGGGAAGAACGAATTGATGGGGAAAGGAAATCGAAGGTAACGCGATCTAGTTCGGAAGAATCAGAAAGTCAACAAACAAGAAAGAAAAACTGCGCCAAGAGTTCAGAGGGCCCAGACGATGAGTGGACTGAGAGCAGGAAAGGACGTGTAAAAGTCAAGCGATCGCGAAGAATAAGAGGTAAGGGACCGCAGCGCAGACACAGCGACCAGGGAATCGAAACATCAGGAATTCTAAGTCAAGTGAAATTCAAAGATAAGCTCGCGTACATGACGAAAGAAACTAATTGGCGAAAGAATATAGTCAGTTCTAGCACTCCAGAGAAAAATAAGCCATGCCGCATGCAAGCAGAACAATTTCCGCTGCGTCAGCACACGCTCAATCCAGTACAGCAGTCGTTCCAACCACCGACTCCAAGCGGCTCAAATGACGCATCTCTACGCTACCAGAAATCGGAACGTGAGTTGGCAACACTGAAAGCGTATGTAGCGCGCGTAAAATGAGACTCAAAAGTCGACTGTCGTTTAGAGATGATAGCTTCAGAAAGCCTCCGTCATGACTCTCGCTAGCAAGCGAGTATAATGCCGTAAATTATTGAAAAGGAGCAGAGTATCCATATTGCATTCTTCAATAAGAATGGCACATCTTCAGTGATCCACCAGAAGATGAACTGAAATTCATGTTCAAACACATGAATGGTTCTACTGAATCTTCAAACGAATTCATCTTTTTAGACGTCAAAACGACTAAAGATCTGCATTCATGTTCACTAACATATGAAACACGATATATTGATTTCATAAAATCATTTTTAGTCAGATCCAATCATGCCCAAACATGATCCAAGGGGAAGGACATCACCCAGATATTGTTTGATTTGCTCAATATCTGGATTCATGTTCACTAACATGATAGGCCTCATTGATTTCAAGGAATCATTTTCCCTCGCCGACCTTGTTAGGCTCAAACACCTGACATCATCCGATTCCCTTCAACTGTTGAGCCCTGGAAAACGTGTTTCATGTCCTGCCTTTATTGTGATCTTGCACCTGGTATAGATGAAGAATAAGTTCCAGAGACCCCCACTCAAGTTTGAGGAAGTCAAAAGGTTTCGCTCGAGGCACTTTTTTGAAATTCCACCTGGAAGAATAGTTCCAAGTTAAAACCAGGATAGTTAGATTAGAATGAATCATTTTCTAGGCACAAGTCATGTTCCAATTCATACAATTCTAGGAAAAAAGACTCAAGTACACTCGGCGGTAGTTGATTCTTTCCGAACTTTCGATACAGGACGCCGATGAAAAGACTCCGTTGTGAGTGAGGTTTTTGGTGCGCGCGCGCAGCAGAACTATTTTGGTGGAATTAGAATATCAACAAATCACGACGACGCGGCCGGTGTTGTCCAGGTTCTACGAGTTCTCGAAAAAGGCTATCGCAGTGACGGCTTCCGCGTTCCGCGTCCCCCAGAGCGTAGACCAAGACGAGGTCGAGAGGTAGTAGCACTTTCGCGGGCCGGATTTATGCACCTCAGGACAGACCCCTAAAAAAACCAACACCGGGTTCTACTTGTGTTTGTTTATTTTTCAGATGAGTATTCTGCCAAAGTAAAAATAAAGAACAAATTGAATACACAGAAGAGCTCGATTCTTGGTGAAAAGGTCACACTTTATTTTCAGGTTTCTGATGTATCGGAAATTCAACATGGATATAGTGGAACCCTGCAGCTTTTGGCATCACTAAATTTACTCAATATTCAACCTGATTGACAGACTAAAGTATGATGTTCTGGCCACTACCTACTTGATGTCCATACATTCTCATTCAGCCCTACTACCCAATGAAGCTTTTCACCCTCCGAATACAGGAAGGGAAAACGATGAGCTTATGTGGACAGACTGAATATTCCGACAGGTATTTCTCATTCCATAGCCCCCAATTTTTAAATGTCATAGAGCACGCTGGACTCTTCATCTATAATTCGTTATCACAAGAAAATCCTCACTCTTTTGGAATGAGATTATCCCTACATTGATCTAGGATGGAATGTTGTTCATGAATTATCAACCGTGAGATTTCAGGAATTCCAGGTGAGTCACTCCTAAAACTGGATAAAAGATATCCTTCAAATTTTCCTACCACAAGGTACTGATTTTTTGCACTAGTGTTGGTTCCTTAAGACCATTGTTGTCATACTCACTCCGCAAACTATATATCCATCATTATGAACCAACCAGTCAACAGAAAGATGGAGTTATTACAGCAAGTGAAGAGTGTAGGTCATGACCATGGGAATAGAGACAGTAGAGTATTATCATGGATTATTAAGTGGAAGTTTCATTGCAGATTGATCTGCACCAAGCAAATTTCAACATTATGGATGCACTTCAGTACTCATTATTCTTCTTGTAAAACAATATAAAATGATATCTCCTACAGTATTGGAATCGGTGACAGCGTCAGTGATATCAGAGTGAACTCAAGTGCTCTTCCGCAAAAGTGGTGTGATGTAAATTTTCCCTGATGTATTTTCAGTGTGTGTAAACCAGCATTTTCCATGAACTCCATTGCTAATAAAGAGTCATCTCCATCACAAATACTTCCTCTCTGTGCTGATCCAATCTGCAATGGAAAAAAGTTTCACTCAATCATTCCCCCCTTTTCTGCTGACAATGTCACATGTTCACTCACTTGAATAACTTAGTTTTTCTGTGATAAGCCTTTGACTAGTTGTTTGATAGTGATGGATACATTTTACGGAGTGATGGCACCAACTCGACCAAAGAACCAACACCAGTCTACAAAATCAGTAGACTGGTGTAGTAGGAAAACATGAGGGGACTTTTGATTTTGGTCTTGGAACTGACATACTGTAAAATTTATGAAATTCTAAAAATACATTTTCCTCTGTGCTGATCCAGTCTGCAATGAAAAATTCACCTTCATTTGAGTTCCCTCTCACTATTCCCATTCATACAAGCTAAGCTCGTCACTTACTGCAACAACTCAATACATCTGTTACCTGGTTGGTGCATAATGATGGATTTATAGCTTACGGAGTAAGTATGACAACAATGGTCTTAAGGAACCAACACTAGTGCACAAAAGCAGTACCTTGTGGTAGGAAAATTTTTTATCCAGTTTTAGGAGTGACTCACCTGGAATTCCTGAAATCTCACGGTTGATAATTCATGAACAACATTCCATCCTAGATCAATGTAGGGATAATCTCATTCCAAAAGAGTAAGGATTTTCTTGTGATGACGATTTATAGTTGAAGAGTCCAGCGTGCTCTATGACATTTAAAGATTGGGGGCTATGGAATGAGAAATACCTGTCGGAATATTCAGTCTGTCCACATAAGCTCATCGTTTTCCCTTCCTGTATTCGGAGGGTGAAGAGCTTCACTGGGTAGTAGGGCTGAATGAGAATGTATGGACATCAAGTAGGTAGTGGTCAGAACATCATACTTTAGTCTGTCAATCAGGTTGAATATTGAGTAAATTTAGTGATGCCAAAAGCTGTACGGTTTCACTATATCCATGCTGAATTCCGATACACCAGAAACCTGAAAATAAAGTGTGACCTTTTCACCAAGAATCGAGCTCTTCTGTGCATTCAACTTGTTCTTTATTTTTACTTTGGCAGAATACTCATCTGATCAATAAACAAACACAAGTAGAACCCGGTGTTGGTTTTTTTAGGGGTCTGTCCTGAGGTGCATAAATCCGGCCCGCGAAAGGCTACTACCTCTCGACCTCGTCTTGGTCTACGCTCTGGGGGACGCGGAACGCGGAAGCCGTCACTGCGATAGCCTTCTTCGAGAACTCGTAGAACCTGGACAACACCGGCCGCGTCGTCGTGATTTGTTGATATTCTAATTCCACCATAACTAATTCTGCTGCGCGCGCGCACCAAAAACCTCACTCACAACGGAGTCTTTTCATCGGCGTCCTGTGTCGAAAGCTCGGAAAGAATCAACTACCGCCGAGTGTACATAGATTTTGAGCTATAATAATTTTCTTGAAAGTTTCTTACCAACTACAGTTCTGGAACAGAATGACTTCATTATTGTATCTATCTCATCCAATTCTCAATCAGTTCCATGAACCAAAATATGATCTTTGCCTAGGAAATGATGTGAACTGGAATGACTCTCCAAATAATAATTCGGAACTATACTTCCAGGTAGAATCTGGAGAAAGTTACTCGAGCGAGACCATTCAATATCATCAACCTTGGATAGACACTCCCTGAATGATGGACATTTAAAGATCATGTCCAAGAGCATAGAAGGTTTCCGGTGATCTCATTTCACCAGATGCCAAAATGAGAAAAATCATTGTGAGAAGATCAGTATGACATGAGAATCTTGATGAAAAACTTCTTCCAAGATTCTTTTACTACTCTGCTTTGGTGGAAGTTAGGTTTTTCCTACCCTTGAACATGATCTGGAATCTGGTAATATCTATCATCAAATTCCAGAAAGTCTACTTCCAATACCAATGACACTCAAGGGTCTCGCTCGAGGCCCAATTTTCCAATTCTACCTGTGAAATCAATTCAAAACTTGGAAGTTTCAGTTTAATTTTCAATCAATTTCATATATCAAAATATGTATGATCTCTAGTAAGGAAAAGCTGTGAACTGGAATGACTCTTCAACTAATAATTTTGAATTGTACTTCCAGGTTAGGGCTGAAAATGGTTGCCTCGAGCGAGACCTTAGTATTATCAACCTTGGTTAGACAATTCCTGAAAACTCATGATGGACATTTATGGATCATGTTCAAGGGCGAGGAAGATTTCTGGCGATCTCATTTCACCAGATACCAAAATGAGAAAAACCATTGTAAGATAAGATCAGCATGACATGAGAATCTTGATGAAAAACTTCTACCAAGATTTTTTACCACTCTACATTTGTGGAGTTAGGTTTTTTTCACCCTTAAACACGATCTGGAACCTGGTGATGTCCATTATGAAACTCTAAGAGGTCTACATCCAATACTATGACACTCAAGGGTCTCGCTCGAAACCAAATTTTCCAATTCTACCTGTAAGATTACTTCCAAACTTAGAAACAAAAGAGACATTCAGTTCAGATCATCTTTCAGGTACTCGTCATATGTCATTCTATGTAATAGAATGGAGATGAACTGAGGTAGAAGAATTTTCAAGTTGGCATTCTCATCTCAAAGTTTTTTACCAACTCAAGTTCTGAGAAGAATAATCACCTGCTATGATGTGTCTATCTCAGTACAATTCTCATTCAGTTCTAGAAATTAAAATATGATACCTACCTAGAAGATGGTGTGAGCTGGAATGACTAATCATTTTATAATTCAGAACTGCATTTTCAGGTAAAATTTGAAAATAGTGCCTCAAGCGAGACCCTCCAATACTATCAACCTTGGATAAAGACTTTCTGAATAATTATGATAGACATGAATAGATCATGTTAAGGAGCAGGTAACGTTTATGGTCATGATATGTCCCCAGATATCGGAGTAAATAACAAACCATCAAGCGGAGGTCAGAGTGAGATGAAAATCTTGATGAAAAACATCTTCCAAAACTTTTATTCTGGATTAGTAGAGAGTCCACTCTTTCTACCCTTCAATGTCATCAGGAACCTAGGAATGCCCATCATCAAACTTCAAGAGGTTTTTATCCAAGGTTGATGATACTCAAGGACCTCTCTCAAGGCACACTTTTCAAATTTCACCGATAAAAGTAGTTCCAAATTAGAGACAAGATAGGCGTTTCAGTTCATCATATTTTTTAGGTTCAGGTAATGTTCAATCTTGGAAAATTGAATGAGATTGAACAAAGATAGATGGATTTTGAGGTCCCATATTTTCCACAGTTCCAAAGGAAAATTGAATCCTGGATTACTACCCAAGTTTCTTACCAATAGAGTTCTTAAAGGGAACATCTATCAGAATCTTCATAGACAGGTAGTATGTTTGGAATGGTGGCATTCCTTCTCAATCATCACTTTGAGATGGTCATCAATTGATTTATATACTCTTGGATAAAATTTTATCAGACCAAAAGTCTCACCCGAGGCAGAAGGGGTAAATTGGCAAAATACCTTGGTCGTGTAAGATCAGAACTCACACAGATTTTAGAGTGAGTTGATTTCCCTCGACGAAGGCCAGTGGCTATTCTCTTCAAAAAATACACCTTTCATCATCTCAGCTCATCTGTTGACAGGTTCATTGGCCAAGATTCCCAAGTTGTGTAAATCCTGTGAAGATCAGAAGAATTAGTATTTTATTTTTTCTGCAGTCTTTGACATAAAAGTGGCAAAAACCAAAGCCTAAAAGAAAGAGCAAATTAATCCTCTGTGGAACCTATAAGAGGAAATAACTTATTATTATCATAATTACTGTGCAGGATCTCTTGAAAAACACCCCATAGGTGGATTTTGGTGTCAGTTTTGTGATACTTATCGTAGCTTGAAGAGAGGTATAAGCTCCCAGTCAAATTTGATCCATAGGCTTTCAAATGCAGAATAGCCGAGATTCCGACTCTTGATACATAAACATCTTCTTCTAACACAGTCTAACCAAGAATTGAGTCACCCAAACTATGATTTTTTTTGCATGATCTATCGATTGGTTAATACAGTAATCTCATTCAATCTTTACAGATCTCACATTTTCCTAAGAATCAAAATTTCCACAGAAAACTCCGTTTTGAACATTCTCAAACCCACTGCATCGAAATTCCGGCTCAACCAAACGATGGATATTGTTCAAAAAACCTCAGTCTAGATAGCCTCAATCTCTCTAAAAAGCTTCCTCACAAGAATAATTCGAAAAATAATAGAACTTTCTCATTAATATTCACTTTCTCTTCGTAACATCCCTTACGACTCATTTATTCCAATTTTATTGACCTAAAGACTCACTTATGCGGCATTCCGAATCGATTGAGACCGATTCCATGCAAGGCCAGACAGTCGAAAATTGCTCAAGTCTCAGATCTGTTCCAGGATGGAATATATGTTTCTGAGGACAAATTAACGAGAGACGTATTTTTGCGTTTCGCCCTTTCATGCTCTGACTCGAAGTTATCGATTCTTTCCATTCAATGGGCATTCCGTGAAATCAGCAACTTTTGATCGATATAGATGCAATTTTCGTTGTGTAATCCCCTTGGTGGAGATGATACTTGTTCAGGAGGGTCAAGTGAGTTATATTACACCAGAAAATCTTGGTACAGGAAGTTAATTAGTGAGCAGGATCCACAAAAATTGATTTTGGCCGAAATCGAGGAAAGTTGAATAGCTCAAAATAATCATCCTCAATTTCGATGGGAAATTTTCTGTGAGCTCGTTGAAACATGAGGAACGAAATGTACTTGGTCCGGTTCGCGCGACGTGGCGACGAGTGGGGCTAAAGATCATTCTCTGGATTTTATCGTTGAAACTTGGTTTTTAAGATTGTGAATGTAATACTATGATGCTTTGGTGCTATCGGATTTGAGTTTGACTCATCTATAATATCAGACTTGTCTTATCATTCGACACAAGTATGACTTGAAGTATATCCTATCTTTTAGATGGAATTAATGCAGTGAGAAACAAGGGAATCATTCTTGAACAGCTCTTAGCGTGGGTAAAAGCGTCCAAGTATCGATGCAGCGCTTCACAGACTCATTACGAACTCCATCTGTCCGAACGATCATGAAAAAACAAGTTTTAACGATAAAATCCAGAAAATGATCTTTAGCCCTACTCAGTGCCACGTCACGCAAACCGAACCAAGTACATTTTGTTCCTCATTTTTCAACGAGTTCACAGAAAAATTTCTATCAAAATTGAGGATGATTATTTTGAGCTATTCAACGTTCCTCGATTTCAGCCAAAATCAATTTTTGTGGATCCTGCTCACTAATTGTGTTTCTGTATGTTATGTCCCGAGCGGAGGGCTCGGGATAACAAATATATTCAAGTTCGTTAGAAACAGTCGTATGGGCGGACTGCCCAGTTGCACCTACCTTTTCCTTGTCAGCAGCTTGACTCCTTTGTCCCTTTTCATATGAGTATATAGATATATCGCGATATATTCACTTATACTTCTGAATGGATATATATATATATATACACTGATATATATAATTTCTTGGTTATTCTTGGAGAAAATATATCTACATTGAATGTGCCGAACTTGACTGGAAAATTTGGCGGAATGATTTTAGAAAAGGCAAGTATTATGTTTATGTTAAACGTCGAAGATTTGAAGGTAATTAACCAAGTAGGTTGGCCGAAATTTTCAATATTAATTATGTGGAGTGGTTCAAGAATCGAAAATAAAATCTTTAATAATAATCAATTCCAAGTTTAGAATAAAATATTCGAAAGTAATCGTAATTCTCCAAATAAGCATGCATTTACAAATTTCGAAATGATAAGATGGATATTCTGATAACGATATAGATTCATCAAAATCCAATTAACAATTCAGATTGATCTCGAGAATCGAGATCGATTGAATAAGCAAGCGTAATTTCTGAATTAATCGGTTGTCAATGGCTAATTTCAAGAGTGCATCTATACTAGGTATTCTGGGCTTTGTTCTGAAATATGATTTTTTTTTGAAATTACAATTTCGACTTACAGTTACGCAGATTCTTAATATTACTCGAGAGGAGAGCGGAGTCGTAATGAGTTGGCTGTCCTCTGAGGCTGGAATGTCGATTCAGAAGGCCTTGAGGATAAATTGTAAGCTGATCCTACTGCAGCTCAACTTGAGGACTAATTCGGAGCTGGCCCTGCTGCAGCTTCAAGTATGAGTAACGCCACTTCCCAAGTGCGGGATCAAATCTAACCGTTGGCTCGCCGCTTCTCGAACAGACGCTTTGTCACACTTTAAGGTGTTTGGGCGGAGACAATAGCGCGGACTCAAGAGCTCCGGAAAGAAAACTTTGACAGACTGATCGGCGAGCCAACTTTCAGACCCACATTTATAGCCTGGGCCAGCTCGCGTAAATTTTGGAATCATAATTTTGAATTGTGTCAAGCGTGACCCAATGTCACGCGTGATTGGATGGATGGAGTGACGTATTGTCACGCGTGACGATAAGTCACGCTGCCGACAAGATCGACTCCGTTTCCCTCTCATAGGAGTTTATATCACATCGTACATCTATTGTTGCAATTTATATAAAACTTAAGTGAAATGGGGCGTCTCGTGAGAGCGGGACGCCACACCTCCCGCGTCAGACCATTCTCGTCCCGAGAATGACATCGGGGTCGGCATTGCAAGAGCTTGTGCAAGCTCGGGACGCCACGTGTACCAAGATTTTTGGGTGCAATATAACTTACTTGACCCCCCTGAACAAGTCTAATCTCCACGAAGGCCATTACAATCAAAGAATTGCATCTATATCGATCAAAAGTTGCTAATTTCACGAAATGCCCATCAAATGAAAAAATCGATAACTTCGAGTCGGAGCATGATAGGGCAAAACGCAAGAATACGTGTCTCGTTAATTTGTCCTTAGAAACATATATTTCATCCTGGAAGAGATTTGAGACTTGAGCAATTTTCGACTGTCTGGTCGTACATGGAATTGGTCTGGAATGATATCAAATTATCTCAGAATCCGTAAAACATGATCCGAATGAAGTTTTCTTCCGGGAAAAGAGAATCTTCACTAAGAATTTCAGTTTAATTATCTTTAAACCAACTGTATCAAAATCTTTTCTCAACCGAACGATAGATATTGTTGGGAAAACCTGCTTATAGATGATGCAAATCGCTCTGAAATGCTCCCTCAAAAGAATAACTCGGAATATAGGATACTTTCTCATTCGTTATGATTATTATCATATAACACCGAGAGGAATTATTCTGCTAATTACTTTTAGCAGCGTATTTTTCACTTACCCTGATATACAGTTCATAAGAACTGTTCTTAATTTCGTACTTGTTTACCACACGACGCAGGTTCTTTTATTTGATTCCGGTTTCCACACCCCTTCGGCCTGATTCTGATCCGTATCCCCTCAGTATTTCCTACCTGTTTAGATTTCGACATTTTCTCTGTTTCTCTTTCTATTTCAACTCAATACGACTTTTTTACCCGATTATTTTTGGCGCGTCTCTTTTTCCTTACCCTGATATACAGTTTATTTGAACTGTTTATTGATTCTGTACCTATTGACTACACGACGCAGGTTTTTCACCTAATTTTGGTTTTGACCGCCCTTCAACCTGATTTTGATTCTTCCCCCCTTAGTATATTCTTGCCTGTTCAGATTTTGACTTCTTCTCTGTTCTATTCTCCATTTCCACTCAATACGGCTTTTTTACCCGATTATCTCTTGACCGGTCGCGCCCCCTCCCCCTTTTTCCAGATTTCAGTTCGTATCCTCTTAGTTCTATTCACGATGATATTCATCAACTTGTGGTTCACCTTTCACATTCATTTCCTACATCTTTTGTACAGACTAGTGTGGGAGACGTTTGGATGATTAATGAAGATGATTTTCAGTGTGTCAGAAGTCTGTTCGTTGCACCCTTGCCTTGTGTTATAATTGTTTTCGCACAAGTTCTTTAGAGCTCCTGCTCACCACACTTTTGGGAGGTGTCAGATACAGGAACATGGGCTACTGCAATGTTCCTAAGCGTATTGTGGGTCCCTCTGTTTTCGTCTGAATCTTTCCATTCATGATGATGGAACTGTCTGAAGTCTGTCTGTTGAACCCTTCCCCCGAGTCACCGTTGAATTCGCACCGACTCCCGCACTTACTCACCATGCATAAGTATTATGATGTCCCAAGTGCAGAAATATGGATTGTCCCAGCGGTGGAAGTTCGGATTCCTCTGTCTCTGTCTATGGATGGAATGTGAAGAACGAGTAAGATACATGGAATGCCTCGAATGAAATTTATGATGAAATGGATTAAGAGATGGAAATGATGATGGATTATGAGGCGAACGGTGGGCGAGGGAACGAGAGTAGGTGAATGTAGAAAAAGGGAAAGATGGTGTTAATGTATAAAATGGAGATTGAGAGTGAGATGGAATAAGAGAGGAGAAGGATATTAGATGAAAGCGAATGAGTACGTATTAATGTAGAATATGAGTTGAAAGATACGACGAATGAATGATTTCAATGGAAATGAGATACAATGAGCAAGGAAAGAGTAATGAGATTATGAAGATGTTGCAAATTGAATGAATAAGGATGACCACCTTACCCTACGACTTGGTGTTGAATTCGGACGCAGTCTCTGCATCTAAAGGCGGCTCACCTGCGGATGGTGTGAAGGATGAAAAATTTTATGGAAGGTGAGATGAAATGAGGGATGAATGATGTCGAGTATGTCATGAAAGTAGTAGGATGAGATGATGGGAATATAGCAAATGGAAGGAATGAAAATATGGAATGAAAATGTGTCATGTTATAGTGAAGTGAATAGAGGTAGTGACTAAAGAAACGCCATGAAATGTGAAAGTGCTCTATGGAGGTAGGATACAATGAGCGATGAAATGATTAATGAGATGATGAAAATGTTGCAAATTGAATGAATAAGAATGACTGCCTTACTCTCCTACTTGGTGATGAATTCGAATGCAACCTCTTCATCCGACGGCGGGTTACCTGCGTGCAAGAATTCACCTCCAAGTAGGCGATCATTGGCGAGTATGAATGATGTGATGAAATGGTGTAAATGAACAGATCAGAGAAAAATGGGATGAAACATGGGATGAAATATGTATATTTTAAAATGTACATATTCATAGATATTACTATAAGTTTTTTTAAACTCCCTTCGAAAACTTGTAGGCGTAGCGATCGTCAGCGAGCAAAGCAATTCCGCTAGTCTGACAAGTTTCTTGAAAAAACTTTGGAGGCACAGTTTTCCGTACCGGTTAGTAACATAGTTTTTGATACACTGTGCATAGAAGTGCACTTTGCGCACATTTTGTCGACTCCTACTCACAGTTTATCGGGAAGTATCGTTAGATACACGGGCGTAAAACCTATCATTCACATCCTCGTGATGATTCCGACGCTCGGACGCGAATAAAACGTTCCACACCCTTGTATCGAAATGAACTAACGAGCAACATGGGTGGGGAGTTCCTGCGCTTGTCGCTGGAGCCGCGCGAGAAAATAACATTCTCGCACTCTTCCAACATTCTCGCACGGATATTGTGTTATTCTCGCAAAGCGAGAACAACATTATATCCGTGCGAGAAGATGGAATCGTGCGAGACTGTCACTTTCTTGCACTTTTCCCGGCCACTCGTACAGGAATCTACTTTCCCACGCTGGTTGCTTAATTTACCGTCCTGTACCATTTGAAGATAGTGTTGAGGAAATAGGTGATTTCCCAATAGATCGTTGTGGACTTCTTCAATTCAATAATACTTGTTCCACTAAGTATAATATTCATTCAATACTTGCTGCGAGTTGCTCCACGCTCCTTTATACATCTCTCTCTTACAATGTCCTTATTCGATCTCCCGCACTTGGCGCAGCGCTTCTCCTTCGCGCATATTCATATTCATCATCTCGTGACGCCGTCGCCAAAGTCGGTATGGCAGTTTCCCATCCACATATCTCAACAGATAGAACTAATAGGAAAATTTTTTTGGAAATTCTTTCAGATCCCCGTCTGCACTACATTTGTCGAAATGCTCCGAAATGACTCATAATATCTACAATTCTGAGGAAGGAGTGATTTTTCTGTCTAATCTGATTGTGTTTTCGATGGAACAATCGAAAAAATGATTGTTTTTAAAAATACTTTGGCGGAAGATGTTCGGTATTCTTTGGAGGATGGTTCTGGGGCTACCTAGAATCATACCCCATCGGAACTTTTTCCTCTGAACCTTCAACTTTCCCGCCTTCCGGATCCACCGTGCGCAGATAATTCAAGCCTATTAGCTCCCCCGTCCCAACTCCACAGGGAATCTTCCTCCCATGAGAATGTAAGACGACTTATCGACCCCGTCTTTCTGCTCCAAGCTCTTCCCTTTCCTATATCAGCTAATCCACTAGCTTTCAATGACCAGTGATTATCGTATTGTTTCCACGACCTCACTCACCACGACTGATTTTGTTCCAGGTTTGGTTCCAGAATGCTCGCGCTAAAGAGAAGAAGGCAAAACTTGCTATCGGTTCCCCTCGGGAGGGCACGAATAATTGCCCAAGTCCAACTGGTCCAGATGAATGCAAACTATGTTGCGTCAAATACTCTCCTAAATTGCAGATCCAAGAGCATGTTTTCTCTAAAAAACATTTAGAATATGTTAAGATTGCTGTGGAAGATGGTAGTCTTGTACCACCAACTCCAGGAGCTTCCGCTTTGAAAGAGAGTGCCATTGCTAATACCATGGGTAATGATTCGCAAGGCAATCAATCGCAGACTGACGAAAATATAATGTACGGTTCACTGTTCCTTCATCCTACGGTCATGTTCCAATCGCAGCTTCAGCAGCAACAGCAACATACCGAGAATGTTATAACCAGCATGACTCATACCTCTGCTGGTGAGAGTCTAGCTGATCTCTTAGATCCTTAAGGCTGTGCTTCAAGTCTTTGGTAGGACATCTTAATTGAAATTCGAAGATTCAATGAGGGTCTTGAGCCAAATAGAATAACCAACAGAATCAAATTTCAGTTAAGATGTCACCCAATTATAGAGGCATGAAAAATATCCGCATTATATGTTGTATCTGAGTAGAACAGGTGTTTCTCATATTTTCTAATATGGTCCGTGTGATAATATAAAAGGGCCAACAGGTTACCCAATTCAATGGGTCTGAATAGTCGAATAACCTTATGTTGCTCGCGTATTATTCAGTGCTAGGCAATATTGAAAGTTCCTATCAAATGACTATTATGATCTAAGAATAATTAGGAGAAGATTCACAGGATAATAAGATAGAGAGCTATAAAATGTGAAGGCATTAGTTTTTAAGATACAGGAGAGAGACGGTACGGAGGGAAGGAAGTGCTCTAGATTCAAGCAAAGATAAATATTCATGGATTTCTTTCGCAATGTATAGTGCTAACTGGTTATGATCCAAGAATTTCCTGATTAAGTTTTTCTGTACAGTGGAGACTATATATGGAGATTTATAGTTTTATTATTGTATTTTGATAATGGATTTGACAATGTTTCTCAGTCGTACCAGCCTGGTCATGATTCACCTTCAGTTCGTGAGCGGGATAAGAGAATGAACAAGAAACTCAAATTTTCTTTGACCCACAGGATATTAGTGAACTCTTTCTCCATAAAGAAGTTTCTATATTGAATGCATTTTTCAGATTTTGAGAAGCAGAGAAGAGAATGGGAGGATGTGTAATTCTCATTTTATACCGTTTTCCTAATGTGGCTATTTATAATGATTACTCTACATACCTCGCATGTTCTTGTTTACATTTTAGGGAATATAAATGCGTTTCCAAGTAAGAGTGAACTTAATCATTTCATGAACACATGGATGACTCTTCAATCCTGTTGATCCGATTCAAGCTTGCAATCTAATTTGTAGCATCTGATCTGATAATCTGGTTCTCGAAAATTGCTTCAAAATGATGGCATCCTCCCCAATATTGTAAGAGAAGTATCCCTACTAATGAGATTGAATCTCTCAGTTCGTTTTTGTTGCAGAGCAATTAAACTATTCGATCATCACTGGAACTCACTATAGAAATTCCATCTGATATCGGTTAAGAATTCCCTTGTCAACTCGGGAACTGTTGTCATCCCGACTCCAGAAGAGGGACCGAGTTTCTCTCAGTTGGATGATGGCCTTCATCTTTAGTGAGTTAGTACAACGATCGATTGGAGGATTCGATGATTTCTGGATTCGCCGTCAATCGAGGTACATCTCTGCGGTCGACTGAGTAGGTTGCTCCGTGGTTCTATTGCCGATCCTGCTCGTTATTGGTATGCGTGGTCAATTTCTCGCAACCGTTTGGTAGCCTCAATCAGTCGTCAGTTCATTCATCAGGAACTTTAAAGAAGATGATTTTGGAGCGAGAAAGTTGACCCAAAAAATCAATACCGTTCAAGCACTCAAGGCGATGCGGTCACCGTGCACGCTAAACTTTGTTCACAGAACTCTCAAAATCTTTTCCATTATGGGCTAAACGACGAGTTTTCCAGGCTTTATCATCATCTAACTTGGCCTGGCTAACTCTTCGTTTGGCCCAAATCGGACCAGATTTTGAGAGTTTTGTGAACGAAAATGTACCAATTTGTAGGTTAGAAAGTACCCGCGGGCAAGTTATTCTCGTTCATCACCGATAGTCTTGGGATTGGTGACAAATAATGAGTTGTCCACCACAATTCAGATGATAATACGTAATGGACAAATCGTCTCCAACTTCGTTTCGAGAAAATTTTTTGATTTACATCCAAATAAGATATAATTTCCGGGTTGCACGGTGACCGCATCGCCTTAAGATGATGGCGCTAGATTTCACTGGACCGTGTCAATACCTTGACGATTTTGGTGTTATATTGGTGTGTTCTCGCCTTCACTCAATTCTTGAGTGATTTGGTAGATTTTTCGTCCTTGATGGTTCATATATTAGTTGATTATTTGGTCTCATCGATCTTGAAGGACGGTGGGGAACTAAATAAATTCCCAGAATTTCATGAAAGTAATTTTATTGCTACGTTTCGTCCACTAGGTTTCGTGGACCTCATCAGGCTTCAGGTTTCTGTTTTGACATATAAAGATAGAAAATATGAGATTTCTTACAAATGATGGATGTATAAATATTCAAGATGCGCAACTTACGTTGTTCTTTAGATCGTCATGATATTTTTCGAACGATCTTGTAATAGGGCACAGACATAACGTCTGGCTCCTGTCGATACAGGTAAATAGAATGAGTCATCGGTCTCATTTTTTACTCATATGTATATTAGCGCGATCGCAGCATACAGTAGGTGACATATATATGGAAAGTAGTGCATGTGAGAGAGAGAAAGAGAGCGGGGGTCAACGAGCTTCGTTAGTCGTTGACCACAGCGGGTTATATATTCGACTGAGATTTTGAATATTGTCTTTTTTGTTGATGCAGCCTTCGTCGAATTTAATATGGATCATCTCAGGAATCAACCGTTTTTTCCAATTTTTCCCTGTGTCTAAAATTTTGGTTTGATCCCAATAGAAATCATGTTTATCTTTTAGTCTGTGAACAGAAACTACGGGCTTTTTACCTTTGTTTGTAACATGATCGTTGATACGTGTACCTAGTTGTCTTTTTGTCTCTCCCACATACGTTGCTGGTCAGTCTTTACACTGAAGTTTATAAACAACACCAGTATTGCTAAATTTGTCTAGTTGGTCCTTACCTAATTTTGCTATTGAGCTTGATGACTTGGAAACTTCAGGAAGAGTGTGAATATCGTTATGTTTGAACAGAGCATTACATTTTTCGAATAAACGTTCGTGGTATGAAATACAAACTTTCTTCTGGCCGGCATATAGGATTTGATTGCAACGTATTTTTTCTGCTCTGTTCATCAAATCTTTCGAACGATGTAATCTGGTTTTTATACATTTATCAGTGAAATCTTCAGGATAATCGTTATCTAAAAGGAGTTGTTTTATGAGCGACAAATTAGAGGAATGGAATTTTTTATGTGAAAGTGATGTAGCTCTGTCGACTAGATTGAACACTATGTTCCTCTTTTGGTTCATAGTATGATTGGATTTAAAATTCAAAATCCTGCCTGATGACGTTGGCTTTTGATACCAATTGGTGATGATTTTTTCATCCTCTCGGATCAGAGATATGTCAGGAAACTTGATGGTATTGTTGTTTTCAATCTCATGTGTAAACTGTAGATGCTCATTGTAACTGTTGAAAACATCGAGGACTACATCTACATGTTCTTTCTTCACACACATTAGAGTGTCATCGACATATCTATAATAGAATAGAGGTGTGCAATCGTGATCATTTTTCAATTTAACCAAGCATGGGGGTTCCAAGTCATCCATAACAGTGTCTGCGAAAAGTAGAGAGATGGGTGATCCCATCGGACTACCAAAGATTTGTTAATAAATTTGATTAATAAATTGAAAAAATGTGTTGTCGAAAAGGAACTCATGACTCAGATTACATCGTTCAAAATATCTTATGAACAGAGCAGAAAAAATACGTTGCAATCAAATCTTATATGCCGGCCAGAACAAAGTTTGTATTTCATACCACGAACGTTTATTCGAAAAATGTAATGCTCTGTTCAAACATAACAATATTCACACTCTTCCTAAAGTTTCCAAGTCATTAAGCTCAATAGTAAAATTAGGTGAGGACCAACTAGACAAATTTAGCAAAACTGGTGTTGTTTTTATTAATTTCAGTGTAGAGACTGCCCAGCAACGTATGTGGGAGAGACAAAAAGACAACTAGGTACACGTATCAATGATCATGTTACAAACAAAAATAAAAAGTCCGTAGTTTCTGTTCACAGACTAAAAGATAAACATGATTTCTATTGGGATCAAACCAAAATTATAGACACAGAGAAAAATTGGAAAAAACGGTTAATTTCTGAGATGATCCATATTAAATTCGACGAAGACTGCATCAACAAAAAAGACAATATTCAAAATCTCAGTCGAATATATAACCCGCTGTGGTCAACGGCTAACGAAGCTCGTTGACCCCCGCTCTCTTTCTCTCTCTCACATGCACTACTTTCCATATTTATGTCACCTACTGTATGCTGCGATCGCGCTAATATAAATATGAGTGAAAAATGAGACTGATGACTCATTCTATTTACCTGTATCGACAGGAGCCAGACGTTATGTCTATGCCTTATTACAAGATCGTTCAAAGAATATCATAACGATCTAAAGAATAACGTAAGTTGCGCATCTTGAATATTTATACATCCATCATTTGTAAGAAATCTCATATTTTCTATCTTTATATGTCAAAACAGAAACCTGAAGCCTGATGAGGTCCACGAAACCTAGTGGACGAAACGTAGCAATAAAATTACTTTCATGAAATTTTGGGAATTTATTTAGTTCCCCACCGTCCTTCAAGATCGATGAGACCAAGTAATCAACTTATATATTTACTCAATTCTGTTGTATGAAAACTGGAAGGTACGTGTTTTTGGCGAACCGGGATAACTTTGAACCACTCGATGATTCAGTCCCAGGAAGTTCACAAGGCTCAAAAATCTCCCCTATGAGATCTATTATGACTCATGAGAACCTCAATCACATCCCCGGTACTCTTGAAGCACGTGCAAACTCAGCTGCTAACCGCAAGGGGGGCTCTTGTTGGGTATGGTTCGGGACATTGGTCGGATAACAACGTGACAGAAATCAAAATCGCCACTTGGGCCACTCCTTGGAGAAATTCGAAAATAGGTTTTTCTCACACTTTCCACATGTCTACCCGCGATAACTCGATGGATACCGTTAATCAGGGTCACTTTGGAACCATTTTTTCCCTCAAATCTCGCGAAACTTGTACGTTCCACATCAGAAGCGCATTGTATTTCTAGTCAATCGAAAGATTACAGTTCCAGCTTCTGATTGCAATGTTTGGAATGTTCATTTGGACATCTCTGGTTCGAGCTATGAGCTCTGGAATGTAGTATCCAGAAAGGTGTTTATTCTTCTCTATCTCACAAAACAACAACAATAATCAGAATACAAATCTCGAGCAACCAACTTCATCCTATATATGTATATATAACATTGTCGCATCAATTACGTACATACATATCACATTCGGCCAATCCTGACATTTGGCCGTCCTCGGTCAATATAATTTCGACTTTTTACTCCATAATTTCATGTTTTTGGCTTCCCACACACCTTCGTATTGCCTGTTAGAAATTTGAAAACCTCCTACATCTCTGACAACATATCGGTTGTTTCGAAGAACTCTCGCTATTCCATACGGACCTTTGAAACAAGGCAACAATTTCTGTGAAAACCCTGGACTTGACTCAAAATTTCTGATCATTACATAATCTCCTTCAGAATAAGCATGAGCCTCTTTCCGCTTCTTGTCTGCATGCATTTTATAACTATTTTGTGATTTTTCTATGACTAATTTACCTATTATTTCGCAAACTAACCAGATCTCTCTCACAGTCATTAATATTTGAGTCCATGAATTCCTTGATACAATCAGTGATTTTTCCTTTTTGTTCCACACCAAGAAGAAGCACGCTTGGGCTCTGACCAGTGCTTTTGTGAATACTGTTGTTAAGAGCAAATTCAATATCTGGTATAATGCTAGGCCATTTTTTGCCGAGTTCGTGATTAGACAATTCACCAAGCATCGGCCCGAGAGTCCTGTTCACCCGTTCAACTTGACCATTAGCTTGTGGCGATTCCGTTGCAATTTTTATCAATTTTAAGTCATTTTCGGTAACAAAATCATCGAATCCCTTGGAACAGAAACAAGAAGCTCTATCCGCTATAATCGTATGTGGCTTACTGTAGTTGTTAAATTAGCTTTTCAAATGCGCAATCACTTCTTTTGATGAAGTTGATTTAGAGGGGTATAACTTCGTAAATTTCGAGAAAGCATCAATCAGAACCAAGATATGTTTCATTGACGGAACTCGTGAGTCAGATATGCATACATGATCTATATGTAAAGTTTGAAATGGTTTGTCTCCTTTTGGAATTACGTTCACGAATCCTTCAAATTCGCCTGTCGAAGGGTTATAGGCAATACATTTATAACAATTTTCCATATGTTCACTGACCTTTTCTTTCATGCTAGGGAACCAATAGCTTTTTTTCATAATATCATAAGTTTTTTCAATTCCTAGATGTCCAAATTCATCGTGACATTTGAACAAAACATTCTTTTCCATTTGAATCGGTATATAGAATAGCAGCAAACCTTGATTTTTTCTATATATAAAGCCGTTCCTCATTCCAAAGAATTTGTCTTCTTGACTCTCTAATTTCTCTCGAATTTTTACAATATTTTCGTCCAAATTTTGAGCTACTGCCAAATTTGATTCGATTGAATAGTCTTCCACAACATTAACATCACACACTCTACTGAGACAATCGGAATGCATCATCCGTCTACCTTCTCGATGTTCAGTAACATAATCATAAGCTTGTGATTCCAAAATATACTTTGAGATACTAGGATGTATATCTTTCTTTTTGAATGCTAAGCCAAGAGAATTACAATCAGTTCTGATTTCGAATTTTATCCCTTGTAAATACACTCTGAATCTTCTTAGGGCATATATGATTGCAAGCATCTCAAGTTCAAAACTATGCAACTGATTCTCTCTTTCTGTCGATCCTTTTGAAAAGTAGAACACAGGGTGCAATTTGAAGTCTTTACCCTTCTGCATCAGTATCGCTCCGAATCCATGAGAACTTGCATCACAATGGAGCTCAGTCTCAGACTCAGGATTGTAAATTGCTAGAATCGGAGCTTCAATCAATTTTTCCTTCAAAGTCTTCATTGCCTCAAGTTCAGATTTGCCAAATTTGAAATCAACATTCTTCCTAGTCAGATCATATAAAGGTTTAGCTGTTATTGGAAAGTTTTCTATAAATTTTCGGAAATAGGAGCAGAGACCTATCAACCTTTGAATTTCATGAACATTCCTTGGTATATTGAATTTGGTCAAAGCTTCTCCACCTTCTGGTGTTACTGAGATTCCATTCTGAGATACAATATAACCTAAGTATTTAATTTCTTGGAATAAAAATTTGCATTTTTCGATTTTCATCTCCAGTTTGTTATCTACCATCAATTTGAATAGTTTCCTCAGAACGTTTAAATGTTCTTCAATCGTTCGAGTTGCAATAAGAATATCATCCATGTAAACTACAACATCACCTGAGTTTATTAAATCCTTCAATACATTGTTCAAAAATCTTTGGAATACAGCAGGTCCTTTTTTGATACCAAATGGCATTTTCAAATACTCCAATTGGCCATGAGGCGTTATGAATGATGTATACTTGATAGAATCCTCGTCAACACTGATATGGTGAAACACGTCCTTGAGATCAACTAAGCTGAAATATCTTTTACCTAGCAAACGGTCGATATTATCCTCAATCAATGGTAGAAAGTAGCTACTCGACTCCATTTGTTTGTTCAAACTCCTATAATCGACACACACTCTAGTCTCACCACTCTTTTTTTTTGTTAGAACAATGGGAGAACAAAATTTAGATTCACTGGGCCTTATAATTTTCCTATCTAAGAGCTAATCAGTAATTTTTCTCACTTCAATTTTTTCTGCATATGATAATCTTCGAGGTTTGAGAAAAAAAGTTGTTCATTTTTCAATTTGATCACCAGCTTAGCCAAAGTTTGAGGCTCTTCTGGTCTCGCAGACTCAATGTGAATAGTTCGAAAAATGTCCCTCAGCTCCGTTTGTATATCGTAAGCTATACCACAATTTATAACAATGTCATGAGATGCATCGGGCTTATTATCTGAGATATCAATATTCAGAATTTCTAACACGTTCTCCTTAACCTCGACAATTTTAAGTTGAACAATCTGAAACAACCCTTCCCCAATAGAATATTAGAATTCATTGTATAGTCTGGAACCACGACCATACACAATGCTTTCTTCACACGATTCATAGTGCATTTCACGTCAACCATTCCAATAATTTCTAATTTCGATTGATTCATTCCGCGTTAGTCTTGCGATTCCTGTTCAGAAGGTTTGATAAAGTGCTCATTGATCAATGACTTTTTGATTATACCGATTGCACTGCCAGAGTCTAATTTACCTCGAGCTTTCATCAAATAGACTACATCATCACACTGCAATTCAAGTTCGAGAACCTTATAAAATTCATCGTCATAAGACTGATTTTCAACAGTAGCCACTTTGGCATCATCATTCTTTTTCGCATACCTGGGACAGTTAGTAATCGTATGCTCTAATGAGCTGCAAATGAAACAAGAACCTTTGATACGTTTTCCTTCTGGACAGTCATAAGACGAGTGATTCGGATGGCCACAATTATAACACTTTCTCCTAGGTTTATTTTCCAGATTTTCCGGTTTTGAAATTTCATTAGCATTTTTACTTGCATTTTGACTCCTAGATTTATCAGTATACTGAGCCACTTTTATGACCTTTAAAGTTATTTTATCAAATGCATCTAATAATTCAGTCTGAGAATAGAATTTCTGCATACGAGCTTGGTTTCTCAAATTCTCATCAGGTATTCCGTCAATCAAATAATCTACTATTTCATCATCATCAATAGGCACCTTATTTGCTAAGATAACCTTGTCGTGAACGTATTCACTGAAATTTTCATTAATTTGCCAAATCCTATTCTCAAATTGTTAACGAAGTTTCACTTTGTCAACTCTCCGAAAAAACATTCTTTTCGAAGCATTTATCAAATCGCTGGTATATAATTCAATATTTTCTGGTTTTGAGTGGAACCAAGCAAGAGCTTTTCCTTTCAGTTTTGTAGCAACCAGCACTTTTGAAACTTCATCGGACAAATCGTATAATCTAATCATAGACTTGACTTGCCTCTCCCAACTTTCAAAATTATCGTTAGACCCGTCAAAATCGCTCAACAAATCTCTCAAAGTGCTCACTACTTTAAGCTCATTATTTTTCATCAAAGATGATTCACTGGTACGACTATTCATAACTCTTCGAGCAATAGATTCATCATGCATACGTCCATCCACCAATAATTGTCCCTGTTCTATATCATTTCGAGACGATAGCATACGCGCCGCAGACGCAGGCTGACCCGCTTATAACGATGACACAGCTCGCTGCCGATGCGCAGAATCAGGTGCCACAGGTACCGACGCAGCTCTTGTGCCGACTCGGAATACACGGCCGTCAATCTCGCGAACCTCTCCACGAACGGGCTCGATATTCCCAGCAACATCCGCGACCAATCCAGCGTCGATATCTCCACGTGCGCCACCGTCATTGATTTTGTCTGCACCGTGCAAAGCATCGCCATTCGCAATTTCGGCATCCGCACCATCAACACCGCCGCTGCCGTCACCAATCTCAGCAATTCGTATTTGCTCGTTCTCTTCAGAGTTAATGCCTTGACGGTTTTGGGCCATTTCAGTGAGTTGGCGTTGTAACTCAGCAATTCTTTGAGCCATCTCTTGCTTTTCTTCATTCAAGCGCCGAGACTTTTCCAAAGCATCTCGCAACAACGGGTTGTTCGTTTGACAGAACTCACGTATCCAGCTCCGATCAGGATTAGCCTCCTCTAATCTCAGTATCAACTCAGCTCTATTTCCAGTAGCCAAGAGTTCTTTACTGCGAAGAATTTCTTTGAGCTTGAGAACAGTCAAATCTTGTGGATTAGCCATAACCTCGATCCGGACTCAAATTTCACACCGGCCGATAGTATATTCAGGGATCACAATCGATTCTGATAATTTGATGCACAAAGCTCCACAATGAGATGCACAAAGCTCTACGACAGATAGCAGAACGAAACTCGATTCCACTTCTGAAAAATGTAGTATCCAGAAAGGTGTTTATTCTTCTCTATCTCACAAAACAATAACAATAATCAGAATACAAATCTCGAGCAACCAACTTCATCTTATACATGTATATTGTTCAGGATTGAAATGATGTATACGAAGCGAGTCGCGCTCGCTCAAATTTCCTCTAATATGTATTGTCGTGTGATCGATCTCACTAAGACAATGACATCCGTCCGTGTGTCTTTCCTCTCTTCTCAATAGAGCTCACGCAGCTCGAAATCAGTTTTGCCTCAATATTGACCGACGGCGGACCTACACTCTGGTGCCTCGTGCGGCTTCAAGTTCAGCCATGACCAAGGCCCACAGCAGATCTTTGTTTACCCCGTACACGCGACGATTGCTCATCATATATACATATATCTATATATCGACTATCGGCCTATCATATCGACCAGAGTACCTTTTGTGTGCGCCCGCGGATTGTGAGAAAAGTGCATCCTCGCACGACTGATTTAGTGCACTGAACGCGAGTGACAACCTGTGTATTTAGATCGTAAGTTTTAGTGAATAAATGTGATTTTCTGTGAAGTTACACGAAATCTACAAATCACTGGCTTGGATCACCAACCCCGCTCCAGACTCTTCATCCCCGTGTTTCAACCCCAAGGGAAGCACCTCAGCTCCCGAACATTGGTCCTTCGAGCCGGATGAGGAGCCAGCAGGAGCAGATTTTCACCGATCTCATGGTGAATTTCAGTCACTCGCAGTAAGTTGAAAATCGATTGTCACGATTTCCCGTGCGGCAATCGCGCCAAATTTCAGCGCCTTTTCCCTCGCTCTTTGCTCATCATCAACGAGCTGAGCGACGTACAAGCATTGTGCGAAAAAGTGACCGCACTACCCTCGCGTGAAAGTCAAAAACGCATCGTCGCGCGATACCCATAAACCCTGTGTAAGCTCGCAGCTACACGTGGGGGTCATCTACAGGAGAGATCTCCGATCTCTCTCGCACCGCTGTAACGACCGAGTTGGTCAAATTTTCATCGCGCCACACGTGACGTCACTCAAGTCCGTGTGAGCTTTCATTGTGTTGAACAGTCAATCACCTGATGTGCTGTTCGAACAGCCGTTGACGCGTGCAAGCAAGCCCTTCTTGCCGCGCCGCACACCTCACCTCAGTATCTCTCTCGCGAGTATCTCCCTCGCTGAGTACCCCTACTTTGGCCGATTGGACATCGTCCGTTTAGGCCATACGTTCGAGTAGTGCACTGTACACTGTGTGCGCTACCTCACTCACTCTTTCGAGTCGATCTTTCTCTTGCGCTCGACTTTTCGCAAAGCTGGCAATGTGTGCTATGCTTATGCATGTGTGAACGTATTACTTTATACTCCGTTCGACCCCGCCTCACCCCGCGCTCAGCTGTAATTTCGCTCACGCTGTGAACTCACCCGCTCAAAATACTTGTGGGCCTCGAGTCTCGCTGAATATTAAACACTGGTTTTCGGTACCAGTTGAATTTAGTGTTTCTTTGCTTTTTGACTTGCCAAAAATACCCAGCATTTCGGACCTTTTGATTTTATGTTCTTTGATATACAAATATAGACAAACTGCACGTTATAAATGCGGATGTGATGGGATCGTTCTCTAGAACGAGATCAAGAAGAGAAAATGTGCAGTATTTACGCTGAGAAGCTGCAGCAGGCCACGGTGATGTATAATGCGGCTATCTGTATTACTCGTCCACACGTGCAGTTGGCTCGGAGATAAGCCTCGGCGATGATTTTCTGCTGACGGTTGGGCGGGTGGGCAGGTACGATGCTCAGCTTGGCTGCTTACGGCTTGGCTGGATTCTGCTTGGCTCAACTCTCTTCTCTCAGTCACTTTTTTATCCACGACACTCTCGCAAAATTGCAGAATCCGAAAAAAATCTTGAGAAATGAGTTTTCTAACGTTTTGAAAAAAAATTTCAACTCGCGGGAAACTACCCCACCTAGCACCAAAAAGGGGATGTAACGTGATGAGGGTTCTAGGTTCCAGAGAGAACACGAGTTGAGTGAATGATAGGTGACTTTATGTATGGGAGTTCTATAGTTGAGAGAGAGTGTGTGAATAGTTAAGTTGGTCAGAGCGGTCTGTCCGTGGCGTGGCCCGTCGTCCGCGACGAGGGGTCCGCGACGCGACATCGCACTTGGTGGGGAAACGGGCGATTATCCGTCAGAAACGCTGACGGTGCACCTGGTGCATCGTCAGGTGACGGGGAGAAGCGCGGGCCGGAGGCTCGAGACTCACCATGTCACATCGGTATAATCCGTATTCATTTTGTTTCTGCATTCAACTCCTCCCCCTCCGCCCCTTCGCATTTAAGTAATAAACAAGTACCGTCAAATTGGGTATTTCTGGTACAGTATGGGTGCAACTACGGTACACCCCTGAAGAATGACTTTTTCAGCTGCGTTCGGCAAGGTAAATAAATCTATCGCTCTGGAACCTGTCCTTCCCTCTTGACACACACATGAACAATGTGTTGCGCCACCGTAGATCCCGTGTGAATAATTTCAGTGGTTTATCGAAGTTTTTTTCCGAAAAGGGTGATTTAGCACCGATATGCGAGTGGTCCAGTTAGTATACCTGGCAAGCAGTCTTCCGGAACAAATGACGGGTGTATAACGCTACATCTTGACCACCATATATCACCATATTGAGGAAACCATCGTTACATTGGGGAAAAATCGTGAAAAAGTGTACCAAAGTTACCCCACTCTACGTTGGAAGCATAATAATAGGGTAACTCCAGGACAACTTCCTATGACAGCTTTCCTCCATCTCACCCTGAGTCGAGTGATGGTCTACGAGGTTTTAGAATGTTTCAAACAGCTTAAAATGAGACTTCTGAACGATTAAAATTAGTTCACTCACATGGTGGTGGGTAGAGATGAAATATTTTGTAAGTGTACCAAAATTGCCCAGTCGGGGTCTAACTTTGGTACACTTCTTCAACTGCCAATAGCTTCGGATTGAACTCATCAAATTTGTAGCTCGTCAATCGAAAGCTGAAACTGTAAGTTTGAGATTGACCACTGGTAGGAGTGGCTTTTGTAAATGTATGGTGGAATGCCGAGCCAAACAGGATGGGAAGCACCGAAAACGTACCAAAATCACCCAATCTGACGGTAGACACATCTTCTAGCTTAGACAATTACGAAGAGAATCCAATTAGTTTCATCTTGATAGCTCATGAATTCGAGTGAAGCGGATTATCCGGCAGAGTTGAGTCCCCACAAGCATAGTGCCACGGAGTCACCAACGCGCGACGATATCGAGGACAACAATGCTGAAATCAGGCTCAGGAACCTTGAGTCACCCTCATTATACAACCTGTTCCAGAATTCGCGTACACCCCGATAAAATTGGGTAGCGGTGATTTTGTTATTTCGATTGGTGAGATCGAGAAATTTTGTTACGGTTTCCTGAGTTTGTAACTGTCGTGTGAAAAAACGTATTTTTTAGCGTTATGTCAGTAACGCTTGGTGTGTAATGCTTAACGGCTAGCATTACACTGAAGCGTTACATTGTGTATTCTGCTTGGTTATGGCTCGGAGGGGTGTGTTTTTCGGCTGCTCTTGTGTTGATTGTGAACCGTGATTGTGGTATTGTGGAGAAGGTGTAAAGCACTTGATGAGATCGGCGTCTAACTACTTTATTAAGTATTGATATACAAGGGACACGGAGCCGTATGTAAGGCTTGCCGGTCGTGTGCCGTCTGACTGGCTATACAGTGGGTGCATCTTTTATACTCTGTGCTGTACCAGCTCGTACTTGGCTGTACCTGGCTGTACCAGTCCGTGCTTGTTACAAGCTCCTTTCACCAGACTTCAAACTACCATATATGGTTCGATGCGTATTTGCTATTAATATACTGTGAAGATCTTTCTTGCATTCCTTTCACTGCGTGTCATCTTTACTCTGACGTGTAACTATTCGCAATACACTACAACTCCCCTCCTCTTATTTTTGAGATCGGGTCGCTGCTTTTTTAGCAATTCGAGACGAACGTCTCGGTACATTTCGATCATTTCCAGGGTACAATTTGTTCTTACATTTTTTCGAAACATTTGGGTGTACATATGAATTTTCAAAATTATCATCACATATCAACTCCCCTCCTCTTAAAGTAGGTTCTAGTTGAGTTCTGACAATTTGATTTGCGTGTCGTTTTGTAATATACCCGTCATTGAATTTTATTTCATACATTATAGGAGATAGTTGTCTTACAATCTTCGCTTGCGTCCTATTCTCAGAGTGCGTTCTATAATCGTTCACAAAAACAATCTCATTCTCTACAAATTGTATTTGTCTGTTTCCCTGCTTGTGTCGTGCTTGATCAAATTGGTGTTTTTCAACATCGCTAATTGAATTAGGAATCAATAAATCAAATCTTGTGCGCAAATCTCTTTTGAGAAATAGATTTGCTGGTGTTCTGTTTGTTGTCGAATGTTCCGTGTTCCTATAATCACTCAAAAATCTATTTATCGAAAATTCTAGTGAATGACCTTCTTTAATCATTTTGTCTACTTTGTGTTTGACCGTTTTGACAAAATTTTCTGCTGCTCCGTTAGTAGCAGGATGATAAGGTGCTGAAAATGTATGTTTTATCTTGTATTGCTTCAAATATTTTCCGAATTCGTGGCTCGTTAGTTGTGGACCGTTATCGCTCACTATGTGGTGAGGGAGACCATAACGCGAAAAAATTTCGTCTAGCTTTCGTATCAGATTGTACGAAGTTGTGTCCTTTTTCATGTTAATCACTTCTGGCCATTTGGAATGTGCGTCCACGATGATCAAAAACATAAAATTGTGAAATGGACCCATAAAGTCAATGTGAATACGTGACCAAGGTTGACTAGGCCATTGCCACGGTGTAAGTGGTACTTTTCGTGGTTCTGCTCGTGTTGATAGGCAGATTCTACACGAATTCGCAATTCGTTCAATATCTTTATCAATATGTGGCCACCAAAAATAATTGCGTGCTATTTGCTTCATCTTTACTATACCAAGATGTGAAGAATGAAGTTCATCGAGTATGTTTCTCTGTAAAGTTTCTGGAATTATTATTCTGTAACCCCAAGACAAACATCCTTGTTCAAAGCTCACTTCGTGTCTTCTATGATGAATGCTTTTCTCTATGTCATTCAATGTTTCTATTTTAGGCCATGACGTCTGTATGTATGATATGACCTTTCTCAATATCATGTCGTGTGAAGTTACTTTTACAACTTTTGGGAAATCAATAATTGTGCATTCATTCTGTATAAAATTGATGTTTGTGTATTCTGTTTCGAATACCGGTGTTGTGTCTGCGATCGGTAACCTAGAAAGCGCATCGCAGTTTCCGTTAGCTTTTGATTTTACTACTTCGATGGTATATCTGTAGCCTGATAAAAAATATGCCCAGCGTAATAGCCTGCTGTTTAGCATTTTTGACATATCTTTATTGCCAAAAATATATTTCAAAGCTTCATTGTCAGTTTTCAGAATAATGTGATTCCCGTAAACGTATTGATGAAATTTTTTGAAACCGAAAATGATTGCTCCTGCTTCCTTATCGATTATTGCTCTATGTTTCTCGGATTTTGGAATTATTTTGGATGCGAATGCTATAGGTTTCTCAGAACCGTCTTCGTACCTGTGCGACAAAATTGATGAAACACCGACGTCACTAGCATCACAGGCCATGACGAGTTTTACGTTTGGATCGTAGATTGCTAAAACTTTATTTGAAGAAATTTCTTTCTTGATCCAATCAAATGCATTCTGACATTCGTTTGTCCAAGTCCAATTTTTGTGTTTGATTTGATTATAGAGAGGATAAATGTGTTCCGCTCTATCTGTTAAGAATCTTTCATAAAAGTTTACGAGACCTAAAAAAGCTTCTAGTTCCTTCGAATTTTTTGGTGTTGGCGCTTTCGTAATTGCGTCTACCTTAGATTGACTTGGCTTTAGCCCTTCTTTGTCTATAACAAAGCCTAGAATTTCAATTTCATCTTTGAAAAAATCACATTTTCCGAGGTTTACGCGTAAGCCTGCGTCTTGCAATCGTTCAAAAATTTGTGTCAGTATATGTAAATGCTCAGAATCTGTTTTTCCTGTGCAATATATATTATCTATATAGATCTCTGTATGATCTATACCTTTCAGGACGTCTTCTAAAATATCCTGTACTTCCGCGGGATTTGAGGCTATACCTTCTCCTAAGCGTGTGTATCTGTGTAACCCCTCGTGTGAAATAATCGTCAGGGCGTCTTTCGATTCGTCATCGAGTTGAAATTGCATAAATGCGTGTGTCAGGTCGATCTGAGACCATCTATTCCCTATTCGTAGCGTATGAAAAATTTTCTCTTTCAGAGGAATGGGATGTCTTTTGATTATTAATTGTGGATTAACCGTCATTTTGAAATTTCCACAGATGCGTACCTCACCATTCTTTTTCAGAACTGGGATAATGGGTGTTGCCCATTTACTACAGGAAACCGGTTCTAGATTGCCTAGTTTCACAAGTCTGTCTAACTCTTTGGAGATTTTCTCTGTTAAAGCGAATGGCGCGTGATATGGCTTCATTTGTATCGGTTATGCGTCTTCTTTAAAGACCAAATGTATCTTCCTACCTTCGTAACACCCTTGAGTGTTCGAAAAAAGGATTGGAAATTTTTCAAGTATTTGCTTTCTGATGTCCTCACTCTGTATTTGTAGAATATTCGAGGAATTTGTATTTTTCCATAATTTTAACGGCCAAAGTCCAAAAGCTGCTAGCCATTGTCTACCCAACAAAATTGGTCCTTTGCCTTTAATAACGTAGATGTCCAAAATTTTACTCATTCCATTCAATACTATTTTTAATGATTCTAGTTTTCCAATAGGATGAAGTGGTGTTCCACCGTAACTCTTGAGTTTGAGATCACATTCTCTCAGTGGTAATTTTGGAAAGATTCTATTCTTATCGGTTTCGGATATGACTGAAACATATGTACCTGTATCTAATTCCATTTTGACTTGAATATTATCTATTGTTAAGTCAAAATATAATGGTTCTGCTTTGATGTTTTGTCAAGAACATTCTGATATTTGGAAAAAATCTGTGTTTGAAACCGTATCTTCATCATCCGATTCAGTTTGTAGAACTTTTACTTGCCTATTACGTTCATCCCGATTGTCTCTATTCTCAAAACGATTTTTACTGAACTTACCAAAAATTTTGTTCTTTCCATGTTTTTTGATACATGCTTTTTCGAGATGCCCTTGATTCTGACAAAAAGTGCATTTTCTGTCTCTGTAACGACAGTCTTTTGTGTAGTGGCTATTGCCTATTCCGCAACAATAACACAATTTTGTGCGCGATCTATTATTAAATTCGCTTTTACCTGTCTGAGTAACTTTACTCGTTGGCTTGTTGTATCGATGTGCTGCGAAGTGTTGAATTGAAGTGTTGCTTCGATGTCGTTCAGTTGTTGCTGCATCTCTCGCTGCTGCTTCACGAGTGGTAGCAATTTCTACTGCTTTTGAGTAAGTGAGATCTTTATCGCTGAATAGTGCGACTCTGGTACCTCGATCCGTGAGACCTGTGACTAGTTGGTCACACAGCGCGTCGTTCAAGTCCGTAAAATCGCAGTTTATGGCCAATTCTTTCAGCCGTGCGATATACTCTGCTATAGATTCGCCTACATTTTGATGAGCTTGACGAAATTTGCTCCGCTCCATGCGTTTGCTTTTTTTCGGGCATAAATGAGCTGACATTAAAAGTTTTATCTCCTCCAATTTCTTGGTTTTTGGGAGGTTCGGTGCTGCTAAATCTTTGATCAGCTTGTATGTTTCTGATCCGCATTCGTTAACAAAGTTGCTACCTGTTTATTATCTGATGTAATATCATTTGCCGTAAAATAGAGTTCCATGCGTTCAATGTAGTCATCCCAGGATTGCTTGTTTTCATGGAATTCCATTGATTCCATCATATCTGTATTTGGGCTGGAAACTTGTTCTTGTACCGTTTGAGTTTCTGCAGATATGCTGTTTTGTTGGGGTGCCTTAGCCAGTGGTGTTAAAGCTTGTTCAGTTTGTCCACTCGATTCTGTTTCTTCTGGTACTACAACCCGTAATCCTTCTTTAGAAATATTGACTTCTTTAGTTTTTGCTGAGAACTGTATGCTGCGTATTTTTCTTGCTATTGACCTCAGAATTTCTAATGAGACCAAATTGAGATGGAGTTTTACCGGAAATTTTGCCAATAATTCGATCAATTCTTGTTTAGTAAATGTTTGAATCGTTAAATCTGTAAAGTCTGGATGATCACCTGGAGGTATTTCCACAGTAGTCATAAATGCTAAATTACGACCAACTTTATGGCTGGCTCTCTTACCGCTCTTGCCTTGATTCGATGTTTTGATGTATATTTATGGGGACCAAGCTGCTTGTAGGCGCTCACCTTATGCGTTGATTTGGGACCTGTATGTATATGCTGCGGGGACCTTTCTCCTCTCTAGCTTCTCTCTGTATCCACGTTCAGTGGCTGTATGCTGCGGGGGACCTTTCTCCTCACTCCAGCTGCGCTCTGTTGTGTTATCCTCGTCGGATGGCTTTTAATTTTTCTGTATATCCTCGTCGGATCTCTCTTCTACTATCTTCGTCAGATAGATTGATGCTTTTGATATGCTGTATATATCCTCGTCTGATGTCTGTACTGCTTATCCTCGTCGGATTTGCTTCCTTTTATCCTCGTCGGATTCCTTCTTTTATCCTCGTCGCCAATGTGGTATTGTGGAGAAGGTGTAAAGCACTTGATGAGATCGGCGTCTAACTACTTTATTAAGTATTGATATACAAGGGACACGGAGCCGTATGTAAGGCTTGCCGGTCGTGTGCCGTCTGACTGGCTATACAGTGGGTGCATCTTTTATACTCTGTGCTGTACCAGCTCGTACTTGGCTGTACCTGGCTGTACCAGTCCGTGCTTGTTACAAGCTCCTTTCACCAGACTTCAAACTACCATATATGGTTCGATGCGTATTTGCTATTAATATACTGTGAAGATCTTTCTTGCATTCCTTTCACTGCGTGTCATCTTTACTCTGACGTGTAACTATTCGCAATACACTACAGTGATTACTTTGCGCGAGCTGTTGGTGTCGGGAAATTAAAAATTAATTAGGTGTGCTGTGCGTGTTGGGGCGTTCGCGTTTTTGTGAGAGCCGTGTCTTCGGCGGGTGCGGTGGCAGCGGCATTGCATAAGTCCATGCGCGCTTCTGCAGAGGCAACGACGCAGTGCTTTTCGCGTTCGAGATTGAATTTTTGTGTTGTGGGAGTCGCGGAGAGTGTTGTTGAATAATAAGGTGTGTGGAATAATGTTGTGTGGCATGCGTGTCGAGAGCCGACAAACAGACAACCGAGGCCTTGGCATTGGCCGCTGCAGCAGAAGGTGGGCATGCCGTATCGTAGCAGAAATCTCGTAGCAGATAACGCGGTACAGATGATGCGATGTGTCTGCTGCGGGCCATGTTTTCGGTGCACCAATTGCATGGCCCGCGACCGGCTTATGCGAGATGATGCCACGTGCTTGTGTTGTGTTTAATAATTTTCGTCGTTCGAGGAGCATTCCTGTCGAATTGCCTCGTTGGGAATGTTCATTTTCTGCTGTGAAGCGTGGCTTAAGCTGTCGTCCGCGGAGGCTCAGTGCGGACAAGGTAGCGGACCCAATGCGGATCGAGCTATTTTAAGTTCTCCGAGTGACCCTTTTGCTCGCAAGAGGTCATGCCTCATTTCTTCACTTAGGCTAGGGGATTAGCTGATTCAATCGACCTGATTTGGAGTTTCGTCAGTGATCCTCTACTTAAGTGCCAGAGATAAGTGCTGTTGAGGTGAGTCAATGGAGTTGGGTTTCGCGTACGCGATAAATCATATGATACGTCACATCATTTCTTGCGCGCGCTCAATTACTGAATCATCGCGTTTGTAAGAAATTGTACCGATACTGCACAGACCTCTCCGTGGGCTTAAATGATAAGTCATCTACATAATAATGAATTGCTATGATCCTCATGATTGCAGAACTCGCGAAACCCCGATTCGAACTCTAAATTTTGCATCGGTTGTGATCGCGTTGGATGCTGGGAAGCGTGATTCAGGGACCCATAATTTATTTTTTTAATATTGAAACAATGCATAAAGCTCCCTAAAAGTTCGAATCATGTGAGAGAGCAACCATCAGACTCATTACTCCGTACTGATATTTCCTGCAGCGATGTCAGGAACTAGACTACAGTACGATTCCGAGAATACTCCTGATTGTCATAGGGGCATAGACTGAATGAAAATGTATTATGGACCCCTGGGCTTTGGCTTTTAGTGATCGCGGTCTACGCAGACCCGCTAGTTGTTCGCGCACGCGAAGTGTACCCCCGTACTTCGGAATGAGGATAGAGCGGATCCCACGCCACTGTCGCGTACGCTAAAACAGGAGTGCTTCGTGTACGCGAACGTGTCTTCTCCTCGCTCGCGCGAAGTTCTCGGCAGGGTACCTTGCAATGTTATTGCGTACGCGGAATGTTCCGCGCACGCGTATTAGTGTTTCGTGCACCCAACAATTGAGTATTTTGGTTTTCATGTCATCGTTACCGAATGCGGTCTACGCAGACTCGCTAATTATTCGCGCACGCGAAGTGTACCCTCGTACTGCGAATTGAAGGTAGAGCGGATCCCACGCCACTGTCGCGTACGCGAAAACAGAAGTGCTTCGCGTACGCGAAAGTGTCTTCTCCTCGCTCGCGCGAAATTTTCGGCAGGTTGCCTTGCAACGTTATCGCGTACGCGGAATTTTCCGCGCACGCGTATTAGTGTTTCGTGCACCCAACAATTGAGAATTTTGCTTTTCGTGTCATCGTCAGCGAATGCGGTCTACGCAGACCCGTTAGCCATTCGCGCACGCGAAAGGTACCCTCGTACTTCGGATTGAGGATAGAGCGAATCTCACGCCACCGTCGCGTCCACGAAAACAGAAGTGATTCGCGTACGCGAAATTGTCTTCTCCTCGCTCACGCGAAATTCTCGGCAGGTTGCCTTGCAACGATATCGTGTACGCGAAATTCTCCGCGCACGCGTATTAGTGTTTCGTGCACCCACCGTTCGAGTATTTTGCTCTCCGAGTTAGCGTGAGCAAATGCGGTCCACGCAGACCCGCTAGATGTTCGCGCACGCGGAAGGTACCCTCGTACTTCGGATCGGGGATAGAGCTCATACGTTATCAATGTGAAAATCAACTTTCCGTCTGATGCCAGTTTTTGTGCTCCAGAAATCTTGATCGCCTAGTTTTCCTGCGGTTCTACAAGCTCACTCATCGCAACGGCAGAATAAAGTCGAATTTTCCTTGTCGTTTCGGAGACATAGAGACCGAAGGTAGAATAATCTTGAAAATATGTCGAATGTTCAGAACCACAACCTTCGATCAAATTCAGAACGAAACCAGTAGAACGCACCAGAAGAGCTTGGGCAAGTGTCATGCTAAACATGCGCAGCCGCTGCAGGGTGTGAGCCCAACGCGCATCGTTTTGGGCTGTGTGACGACGAGCTGAGCTCATGCGTTATCAACGCGGAATTCGAATTTTCGATTGATGCCATTTTTAGGCCCGAGCAATCTTGATCTCCCAATTTTCCTGTGGTTCTGGAGGCTCACTCATCGCAACGGCAGGATGGAGTCCGTGCAACTCAAATGCAAAACATGAGCAGCCGCTGCAGGGTCTGAGGAGCTGAGCTCATACGTTATCAATGTGAAAATCAACTTTCCGTCCGATGCCAGTTTTTGTGCTTCAGAAATCTTGATCGCCTAGTTTTCCTGCGGTTCTACAAGCTCACTCATCGCAACGGCAGAATAAAGTCGAATTTTCCTTGTCGTTTCGGAGACATAGAGACCAGAGGTAGAATAATCTTGAAAATATGTCGAATGTTCAGAAGCACAACCTTCGATAGTACTCAGAACGAAACCAGTAGAACGCTCCAGAAGAGCTTAGGCAAGTGTCATGCAAAATATGCGCAGACGCTGCAGGGTCTGAGGAGCTGAGCTCATGCGTTATCAATGTAGAAATCGACTTTCTGTCCGATGCCGTTCTTTGTGCTTCAGGAATCTTGATCGCCTATAGTTTTTCTGTGGTTCTATAAGCTCACTCAAAGCAACAGCAGAATAATGTCGAATTTTTCTTGTCGTATTGGAGCCATAGAGACCAAAGGTAGAATAATCTTGAAAATATGTCGAATGTTCAGAACCACAACCTTCGATCAAATTCAGAACGAAACCAGTAGAACGCTCCAGAAGAGCTTGGGCAAGTGTCGTACAAAACATGCGCAGCCGCTGCAGGGTGTAACCCCAACGCGGATCGTGTTGGGCTGTGCGACGACGAACTGAGCTCACGCGTTATCAACGCGAAATTCGAATTTTCGATTGATGCCATTTTTAGGCCTGAGGAATCTCGATCTCCCAATTTTCCTGTGGCTCTAGAGGCTCCTTCATCGCAACGGCAGGATGAAGTCCGTGCAACTCAAATGCAAAACATGCGCAGCCGCTGCAGGGTCTGAGGCTCTCCGCATCGGGTCTGGCTGTCCGACGAGGAGCTGAGCATATGCTTCAATAATTACTAATCAATTCGAATGATTGTTAGACAACAATTTTTGTGCATCAGGAATGATGGTTCCCTATTGTTGTAATACTCAGTCTCATAGATAGCGAAGCATCGTGATAGTTGATTATGACTGGCAATGACGAATTTTACAGTGGTATTGAAGAAAGTTCAGAGATCCGGGAAAGTGTTGAATTTTCTTGTGCGATCGCTATTTGCACGCGAAGATCCGAAACTCGGACCAGGTCACTTGAGGCCGGAAAATTTTCCGCGTGCGCGGTAATCCAAAATTCGGCCCAAACGAGTTCAGGTTGGGAAAATTTCGTGTTCGCAAAGATTTTTCACTTCAGCACGCAAAAGTTCGAAACTCGTGGCGGTCGAGCTTGGATTGATATCTTTCGCGTACGTGAAAATTACTCACATAGCGCGCGCGAAATTCGAAATTACCTCGACAGACAAGTTAGAGAATGGAAACTGTCGCATGCGCGAAGAGGAAAGTCGCCCGCGAACACGGAAATTTCCCACTTTCTCCAGATACTTTGTCAGCTTCTCAATTATACGATTACGAGAAGAAGGTCTCTTTCTTCCTATCTGGGAAATTCAGCGTACGCGAAAGAAGCTTCTCGCGGGCGCTACGGTGGACATCGTTACGCGTGGAGTAACAATCATCGATATTCCACAGGGCGACGAATCTCTCAAGTTCACAATACGAGACTTTGTGTTGGAGGAAAAGCCCCGAAGTTTATCAAGAGATAAAGTGAAAGAGTCATTTCACGTTGTTTACATAGATAGATAGATAGATAGATAGATAAGTATTTATTTAAGCCACGGGGTTCAACCCTATCTGGCCCATTTGAAAGAATACATATAGATATCATCATATAAAAAAAAATGTAATGAAGAAAATTAAATTTGTGAACTTTAAAACTATAATCATAGCGAATACTGCAGACTTATAATTCATATTTCAGTTGATACATGTAATGGTAGCGCAAGTAAGCATAAAAATATCGGATAGCAGGATTGATTACAAAGGAGGTCGATTGCTCATGAGTACATGTTTGCAGGAATCAATGCGAATATATATATATATACCCAGGAAAACTAAAATAAACTCTAGTACAATTTTCTAGAAAGAAACTTAGAGCAATTCTCTATCACTCTCCGCAAAGACAAGAGCTCAGAAAAACACGTCTATGAAGTGAATGAGTCTGTTTTGGACTAGGTGATTACATTAGCTATTCCCTCAGCAATCAAACGATTCTCCCATTCCAGCTTGTCTTCGTACATAGGTAAAATCATAGCGTGAACCATCATCTCCGTTCATGCGAATTACCCAAAAGATGATCTGCACTGCGGAAAGGGAAAATAAACACGTGATAAATTGTCGAAATCACCATACGCGAGTATGAACTAAAATGTGATGGTTGACGCTGAAATCACTGTCGTGCATGAGCGAGTTAGACCATAGCGTACGCGAGGCTCATGTTGAAAAGGAAAGAAAAAAAACGGGATCAGTACATTTTCTTACAAACGCGATGATTCAGTAATTGAGCGCGCGCAAAAAATGATGGGACTTATCATACGATTTATCGCGTACGCGAAACCCAACTCCATTGACTCACCTCAACAGCACTAATCTCTGGGACTTAAGTAGAGGATCACTGACGAAACTCCAAATCAGGTCGATTGAATCAGCTAATCCCCTAGCCTAAGTGAAGAAATGAGGCATGACCTCTTGCGAGCAAAAGGGTCACTCGGAGAACTTGAATTAGCTCGATCCGCATTGGGTCCGCTACCTTGTCCGCACTGAGCCTCCGCGGACGACAGCTCAAGCCACGTTTCACAGCAGAAAATGAACATTCCCAACGAGGCAATTTGACAGGAATGCTCCTCGAACGACGATAAAAATTAAATACAACACAAGCACGTGGCATTATCTCGCATAAGCCGGTCGCGGGCCATGCAATTGGTGCACCGAAAACATGGCCCGCAGCAGACACATCGCATCATCTGTACCGCGTTATCTGCTACGAGATTTCTGCTACGATACGGCATGCCCACCTTCTGCTGCAGCGGCCAAGGCCAAGGCCTCGGTTGTCTGTTTGTCGGCTCTCGACACGCATGCCACACGACATTATTCCACACACCTTATTATTCAACAACACTCTCCGCGACTCCCACAACACCAAAATTCAATCTCGAACGCGAAAAGCACTGCGTCGTTGCCTCTGCAGAAGCGCGCATGGAATTATGCAATGCCGCTGCCACCGCTCCCGCCGACGACACGGCTCTCACAAAAACGCGAACGCCCCAACACGCACAGCACACCTAATTAATTTTTAATTTCCCGACACCAACAGCTCGCGCAAAAAAATCACAGTTCACAATCAACACAAGAGCAGCCGAAAGATACACCCCTCCGAGCCATAACCAAGCAGAATACACAATGTAACGCTATAGTGTAATGCTAGCCGTTAAGCATTACACACCAGGCGTTACTGACATAACGCTAAAAAATACATTTTTTCACACGACAGTTACAAACTCAGGAAACCGTAACAAAATCTCTCGATCTCACCAATCGAAATAACAAAATCACCGCTACCTAATTTTATCGGGGTGTACGCGAATTCTGAAACAGGTTGTATACATCCCTCATTGTGATACTGAGATCCATTTTGAATACCGACGCAGCCAAACATGCGACACAATGATGAGAATTGTCTGAGCCAAAGTCGTGCTAAGGGACCTAGAAATACCCTGAAAACTCCACTGCCCGTAGCATCGGAATCAATTTCGACCGGTCCTGGCCACTACCCACGCACCCGTCCGCACAACACATTAGAGTGGTTCGCCGATGACAAGTCGTGCTCAGCGACGTCGGAATGCCCTCAGAACATCACTTTCCGTGGTATGAGGATCCATTCTGAAAGTTCCGGGTCTTCACCCACGCAGTGATCCACGCGCGGCGACATGGAGGTTCGTCAATGCCAGAACCACTCACAGTGACACCATCATGCCCTCATAATTGCTCCCTTTGTTAAATTCAAAACAATTCTGATCAATTATGGCCTCCACCCATGCAGCCATCCACGTACGACGTTATCGGGGGTCGACAATGTTTAAATTGGGCTTAGGAGCTTTGAAACATCCTAATAACATTTCCCGTTGTGATATTGAGATCCATCTAAAATACCCACGCAGCCAAATATGCAGCACGATGATGAGGCTCGGCTGAGCCAAAATCGTGCCAAGTAACATGAGAATATCCCGAAAACTTCTCTTCCCGTAGCATCGGGATCAATTCCGACCGACCCTGGTCTCCACCCTCGCAGCCGTCCACACAACACGTTAGAGTGAATCGACTTTGACAAGATCGTGCTCAGCGACGTCGGAATACCTATAGACCATCATCATTCGTGGTATGAGGATCTATCCTTCCGGAACTTCGCTCACGTAGCCATGCACGCATAACAATATCGAGGCCCGCCGCGCACATGCCAAAACCACTCACATTGACACCATCGTGCCACCATAGGATCTCCCTTCGTTTCATCAAAACCGATCCCGATCAATGGCCTCGCCCCGCACGCGTGATGAATACCGAGGCCTGAAGATGCTGCAATTGTGTTCAGCGACCTCATATCACCTGTATAACATCATGTATATTGAGATCCATCTCTGATCGACACTTACGCAGTCACCCAGGCCACACGACATTGAAGCACGACTGAGACAAGATCGTGCTTAGCGACATCAAAATATCCTCAATACATCACTCCCGGGGGCTTCGAAATAAATTTGGATCGATCTTGGTGGCCACGAAGGCAGCCACCCAATAACACTGGACAACAAAATTTTGGGTCTGGATTGTCCACCTTAAAATAATATCATTTTCTCATGTATTCTTCGACGTAGAAACCGAACCCGTGCTCAGTTTTGCCCATACACGTCAGGATTTTTTTAACCGCAAAAAACTGATTTCCTAGAAAACAGTGTTTTTGGATTTTTTTCGAATTTCGAAGTTGATGATTATTCAGCCAGAGTGTACCAATCGTTCAAAATGCACATCGAACTATGTTTTTCCATGTGTTTCAACTCGCTGAACACGACCCCGGTGGTTTTAGAACGATACGATGTAACCGTGGAGCCGTATAAGCTGATTAGTCCACCTAGTATTGGAGAAAAAGTCCAATTTCGCTATGAATTTTCAAATAATCATAAAATAAGTCAGGATGGACCAAATTGATCGTTTAAGGTCGCAATTCCTTGATTTTTATCTATTCTTCCAATGAATAAATTGACCAAGGTCAGCAGGGAAGATGCCTTGACTCCATGAATTCCTTTTGGAGACTCATTTTGAGTAATTTTGCAGTGCCTCGGAGTAGCGTCTGATTAGGGTCACCTAGTAGCTCATATAAGGTCTCAAGCAGACTACGCTGATCCATCCAGCATATATTCATGGATGAATTCCAAATCTGTTTCGAACAATCAAATAAGTTATGCTGCATCTGCGGTCCCTCACTTGGAACAGTTTAGGGTATGGGAAATTACATGATCTTGAAACTTGTTCTTGCCGACTTCCGTCCATGAGTACTTGATTCTTCGAATATCATGTTCCAAACATGATCTGCCAACATGTTAACGGATTTCTCTACATTGTATCTGCTTCCTAGATCCGCGATTTCTTGGTGAAATCTCTCTCCAATCTCGTCACTCACCGCTCCAAGATTGTTGGGGAAAAAATCGAGATGGGAGTCGAGCATATGAATTTTCAGAGATTGATTCACTTCCATTCTACGGAAGTTGTCTAACATCGCAGCCACAAGAATCCTATAGTTCTCTGCTGTATTGTTTCCTAGGGAATTTTTCATGACCTCCTTCACTGATAGCCAAGTCTTCGATCCAACTTCATTGAGAGCACCATCGAAACCGGCATCAAGAAACAGCTTTCTCATGTCTGGTCCAACCAGGACGACCTCTCGCAATTCGGCATCGCTGAGCCTTGGAATTTTTTTCAGGGAATAAGAAACTATTCTCTTTATGATTTTTTCTCGGTTGACTAGCGGAAGAGCTTGAACGTTCTCTTGACCTGGGATCATATGCTGTCTTTCCGGCCAAACTTTCCGAGTATAATGCTCCTCTCTACTACGTGAATTCTATTCAGATGAGAAACATATATTTTGTGAACCCTAATTGCAGTTTCAGGATCAAACTGATTATCTCAAAATCTCCGTCAATACTCCATTCATATTTCGAGTAGTTCAGTTTCTCCAATAAAATTTTGACATTCTCGTAGCATTCTTCGACTTGTGGTCCGTAGAAAATCGGAATCGGTGGCAGCTCATTCCCATTGTGTGGGAGAACTCCTTCCAAGCTGGTTTTGTTGGAGTCGATGAGAAGGAGCCCCTGTGAATATGAAATTTCATGTCCTAGTTCGTTCAACAACCCCTAAACATCAGGGCAGTGCAGATAACCATCACCATCTGCGAAAAATTCTTTGAATTCCGATCCTCGACTTCGGAACCAATTGATGAACACTCCTTCTTCTAGCATATTCCTCTCTTCTAACCAGGATGCTAAGATCTCGGCTCTGGTTTTTGAAAGCTTTGGGACACGAACAAGCTCATTTAAAACTTCCCGGTCGGACAAGACAGGTTCATTCATCTTCTTCCACATTTTGTTGGGAATCTAACAGCAAAGGCTCAGAATCAAGAGACAAGCTCTCTAAAGACTTCTGAGAATCGGTCATTTCCACATCCTGATTTGAAGAGGAAAAAGGTAGTAGAAGATACCCAAGGACTGGTTTCCTAACAGAGCACGGGTCTCTAGAACTAAGTATAAATCCATGGTGCAGACCACCCGAAGGATTAATGTGCGATATCATTTTTGGCCCCTTGTGGGATCATTTTTCAGCTAGTATAGAAATCGCCACTTGGACCATTTCTTAATGAAGTCCAAAAAACGTGTTTTTCCTTGCGACCTTTCGACCTCTTACACTCTATAGCTCAAACGGGACGCGTTTTTTTGAAAAATGTGTAGAGACCTTTTTTGTAGATCTGAAGAAATTAACAAAGAATATGTCTTCATCCAGTCCCGTGAGACTCACCTGTTGGAGAAATTAGAGCTTTTTCCTCGAAAAGTTATATTCTTTCCGCTCTCTCGGTCCACAGCTCGAACGGGACGCATTTTTCCGAAAAATGTATAGAGAGCTTTTTTGTAGATCTTGGAAAATTCAGGGGAATTATGTCCTTATCTCATCTCATAAGACTCATTTGTTGGACATATGAGAGGTTTTTTCATTAGAGATCGTATTTCCCTCGTAATTTTCCTCTGTTTTATAGACATAATCATAAAATGATGTGTTCCATCGATATTTCTACAGGATAACTTTCTATGAGCTATGAACTTCCGATGGAACACATTATTTTATAGTTATGTCTATAAAACAGGGGAAAATTACGAGGGAAATACGATCTCTAGGGGAAAAACCTCTCATATGTCCAACAAATGAGTCTTACGGGATGAGACAAGGACATATTCTTCCTCAATTTCTCAAGATCTACAAAAAAGGTCTCTACACATTTCTCGAAAAAATGCGACCCGTTGGAGCTGTGGACCGAGAGATCGGGAAGAATATGATTTTTCGAGAAAAAAGCTCTAATTCCTCCAACCGGTGAGTCTCACGGGATTGGATAAGGACATATTCTTCGTCAATTTCTTCGAATCTACAAGAGAGGTCTCTACACATTTTTCAAAAAGACGCGTCCCATTCGAGCTATAGAGCGCAAGAGGTCGAAAGGTCGCGAAAAGACACGTTTTTTTGAACTTTATTAAAAAACGGCCCAAGTGGCGATTTCTATACTAGCTGGAAAATGATACTACAGGGGCCAGAAATGATATCGCACAACAATCCCTCGTGTGGTCTGCACCATGGATTTAGACCTAGTTCTAGAGACCCGTGAGAGAGTACATTGGGGTATGCGAAGAGGTGTTTAGTCTCAGAACTGATTCCCTTGAGATTAGTCAGGCAGAGGTGACAATCCGTAACATGATCCCTTTGTTGTCTCCACAACGTTGGGGTTTAGGAATTGAGTTTCCGTTCGGTTGTCGAACTTAATGTCATTGCACAAGTAGTGCACATGACGTCAGGAACCGATGGCTTCCTCAGTTGGTGATAGTGGAGCCAAAGTTTTCTTCATATGCTCTTTGATGATTAGACGAGAGAGGACGGCTATCCAATGCATACTGACTACAGACGTAGCAGAATTTATTAGGATCGTTGATACATTGAAACTATCGGGACATCGTGATTTTCGAGGAAAGCCTACTCAGACTAACAATGGGGGACCACAGTGTTTAGTTCGTCAACCACCTCCAAAATTTTTTTACAGTTTGGTACTACCTAGAATATGAAGGATCCAGAGTAGCTCCGTCCAATGGGCCTTCTGTCTAGAGATACAGGCGCTGAGATTAATATTGCTCGTATAGGCCTATGGTTGAGAATGATATCTATAGATATACTGACAACGCTAACATTTTTTACCATAGCTCTGAACAGGAGGCCTATTGGGCGCAGTTACTCTGGGTTTTTCATATTCTAGGGAGTACCAAACTGTAAAAAAATTTTGGAGGTGGTTGACGACCGAAACACTGTGGTCCCCCCTTGTAAGTTGAGCACGCTAATGCAGAACCGCGTTTAATCTTCATTCGCAATATTACATGATAACACATTTCTTACGTTCTCAACCGTTGAGCAAGCCTTTCTGGTAGAAGGCGTGACTTTGGCGCCTTGCAACTGGTGGTGGAAGTTCGAACTAGTATATGTGCCGTGCTGGCATTTACCCCACATAGCACTTACACATCCACTTTGCGTGTTTCATAATCCTTTCGATCGTTCGGAACAGATTTGGAGATCATCCATGAATATATGCTGGATGGATCAGCGTAGTATGCTTGAGACCTTATATAAGCCATAAGCTGACCCTAATCAGACGCTACTCCAAGGCACTGCAAAATAACTCAAAATGAGTCTCCAAAAGGAATTCATGGAGTCAAGGCATCTTCCCCGCGGGCCTTGGTCTATTTGTTTCTTCAATGGATAGATGGAAACCCAAGAAAACGCGACCTCGAACGATCAAATTGGTCTCATTTCATGATTTTTCGAAAATTCATTGCGAAATTGACTTTTTCTTCAAATACTTGGTGGACTCATTAGCTTATACGGCTTCACAGTTACATTGTAACGTTTTAAAACCACCGGGATCGTGTTGAGTAGGTCAAAACACGTAGGAAAACATAACTTGATATGCATCTCGGACAATTGGTACACCCTGGCTAAATAATCATCAACTCCGAAATTCGAAAAGAATCCAAAAAACACTGTTTTCTAGAAGATCAGTTCTTTGCGATTGAAGAAAAACTCTGACGTGTATGGGCGAAACTGAGCACGGGTTCGGTTTCTACGTCAAAAATTACATGAGACAATCATACTCCCCTAAGGTGGACATTCCAGACCCAAAATCTTGTTGTCCCGCGTAATCAAGCAGAAGAGGCCCAACGATACTAAAAACGTGCTAAGCGCTCGGAATATACCCCCAAACCATCACTTCCCGCGGTAAAGGGATCAATTTTGGTCAATCTTGGCCATTAACGACGCAGCCACCCACACAACACGTTGAGGAGGCTCACCAATGCCAAGGTCGTGCTCAACGACCACAAAATCCCCTCCAAACGTCACGTCCCGTGGCAAAGGGATCAACTCTGATCAAGCCTATCCACCACCAACGCAGCCAACCTCACAACACGTTGAGGGACTCAGCAATGTCAAGATCGTGCTCAACGGCCTCGAAATACCTTCAAAACATCACGTTGCGTGGCATAGGGATCAATTTTGATCAACCCTGGTCGCCACCCACGCAACCACCCACACAACACGTTAAGGAGGCTCATCAATGCGAAGGTCGTGCTCAACGACCTCAAAATACCTTCGGAACGTCACGTTTCGTAGCAAAGGAATCAAATCTGATCAAGCCTGGTCGCCAGTCACGCGGCCACCCACACAACACGTATGAAAGGCTCAGCGATGACAAAATGGTGCTCAAGCACCTCAAAATACCCACAAAACATCACTTAACGTGCCATAGGGGATAATTTTGACCTATCTTGGCCACCACCCACGCATCTACCCACACGACACGTTGAAGAGGCTTAACAATGCCAAGATCGTGCTTAACGACCTAAAAGTACCCACGAAACATCACTTGATGTGCCATAGCGATCAGTTCCGATCAATCCTGGCGACCACCCAACCAACACATTGGAGAGGGTCACCATTTCAGAAATCGTGCTTAACACACTCATAATCTCTCCAAAACATCACTCCCCGTGGCATCAAGAACAATTTAGGTGAATCTCAGATAACACATCAACGCATCCACTTACGCAATACGTTAGTGAGAGCACGGCAGGGCTTTTGAAGCAGTAGACACACACAATTCATGTGAATTGTCGACTCGTTTATTGAGGACCCGTGGATTCGTAGACTCATAGATTCAATAAGCACAATATAAAATATATATACACAGCGGAAAATTCGTTGAGGTTAGCTAGCGACGTGACTGTGCTCGAACAGGGCTCACAACGAAGTGATGATAGTCGTGGGGCGGCGCACAGTGGGGCGAAACATCGATTTTGCGCCATAGAGTGCATCCGCGCGAATTTTTGATCGAATGACTCGGTCCAAGGAAGATTCTCTTCGTTTTTCAACCCTCCACCACGTGGCACTGCACAAATTTTGATTGAAACCGTCCTGCAGTATGAGGGAGGCACTGAAGTTGCTCTGAATTTGAGACGGGAATACGCTGATTTCTTGGGCACCCGGGCTGTATTCAACAGCTTGACATCGTCCAAAATGACCTTTATGGTCCTTGGATTGTGTGCACTACCCTCCAAAACTTTCCTGAACCATTAATTCGTTTGTGATGGGTCGAATGTGCTCAGAAATGGTGAAACTTGAACCTATGTTGATAGACACGCTTTCTGGGCCCCCTTTGAGGGAGAATTGATCAACTTGGGAGTGTTAAACGACTTGCGGGCTCTGAAAAACCCTACAGGTACTGTGACGTGGTGAGTCTCGAGCCTCCGGCCCGCGCCTCTCCCCGTCACCTGACGATGCACCAGGTGCACCGTCAGCGTTTCTGACGGATAATCGCCCGTTTCCCCACCAAGTGCGATGTCGCGTCGCGGACCCATCGTCGCGGACGACGGGCCTCGCCACGGCAGACCGCTCTGACCAATCTACCCATCCACACACTCTCTCTCTCACTTCTTAATTATCTCTTATATTAAAGTCACGCATTTACTGAAACCCGTGTTCTATCTGGAGACTTGAACCCCTCACCACGTTACATCCCTCTTTTGGTGCTAGGTGGAGTAGTTTCCCGCGAGTTAGAATTTCTTTTTCTGAAAAAGTAAGAAGAGTTTTCTTGTGAAAAATTTTTCGGATTCTGCTAAATTTTCGCGAGAGTGTCGTGGAAATAAAAAGTGACGAAGAGATAACAGGAGTTGAGAAAATCAGAATCCAGACGAGCAAAATCCACCGAAAACGAAGAAAAATGGAACAACAGCGAGTGCCTAGCCCGACCCACCCGTCGATCACCATCGCACGAGCTGCATCTCTGCATCCAGCCGACCCGCAATGAGTCATCTGGAGTACCATCAGTGCCCGAAGATGGCTAAACTGGCCGTCTTCGTCGACCCCGACCAACACGTGATGGACTTGGAAAATTCGAGGACGACCAGCCACGTCATGGAAACTCTTCGCAGCAAGCAGAACCAGCATTAGAACGAGTAAAGTACTGATACCAATTTATAAGCATGATCTCTGCCAAACATGAATTTCTGAATCAGCCATGATTTTTCTTGCTTATATTGCCGTAGTGGAATTTTTTACGAAATAGCCGGTAGAGCCAGTGATTGCAGAAAATAAATAGTCTTGTTGAGCTGAACCATTTGATTGGGAAAATTTGTTTAGTAGCATACATGCGACTCGATTGCAGTCGCTAATTTGATAAAACTAGCGTGTCCGATTGAATGTTAGAGAAGACGACTGAATTTATTGTGTATGACTTCGAGTCACTAATAATGGCACAGGACCGATGAGATGACTCCACTGTGACCAAATGATTATGTTATTATGAGTAGTCGTCGAATGATCTTACAAAATCTGAGGCACGTCTAATTGATTACATTGTCGAGATGATTGAAAGTTAAGATGCAATCTCATTTCCCAATCAAAAGGTGTTAGCTGAGTACCTCGAAACAAGATTTCGAGACCCAATATTTGGGAACATGGAGGAATACTATGATTCATACTGCAATCACTTCATAGAAGTTGACGGCTCACTAGACCAAATTGGGTTATTTTATTCTAATGTCCGGCAAGTTGCTATGACTGTGAATGGAAAAATCATCAAATTATACTACGAGCGATTTCTGATAATCTAAGAGGCAGAGCAAGAGATGTTTTCAAACCACTTATGGTACAGTACTCAACGGTACATGCATTTTTAATGGATATTAGCATTCAAATTGAAGAGCTGCCTGCGTTAAACGAGAGTTTGAGTAAAATTAAACATTTGCACAGACAACCAAGAGAAACGCTCCTTGATTTTAAGAAAAAATTAGACAATCTATACAAACTGGCTCGTTATGTACCTGTTATTGAAAGGTTCCGAGATCTCGCCGAAGAAGAGTCTTTTAATATCGGCCTAGAACAAATTGTAGTGGAAAAATACTTGAGTAATATGAGACCTTACTCAGCATGGATAATCCAAGTGAATTGCCCAAAAAACTGGCAAGATGCGAGAATTTTAGCTAGAAAGCTCGTGAACATCGAGTTCTCTGTGATCTATGATTGTCCGGAACCAGAGATTTTGCAAAGCAACAACATAAGAGAACATTCGCCAGAAAGTAATAAAATTCAATCAAATTCACAGCCACATGATGTTATCATAAGGAGTTGTCAAGATCCTCACTTAGTCCACCATAATGGTGGAAATTCTAATCAAAATCCGTCAACTTTCTCAAAATACGACACAAAAACAGCTATTTATAACGTTGGACGATTACCAAAAACTTCACAAAAACTGAAACTGCTGCGAGTACAAATGCTGAAGTTGCACCAAAAAATATTCAAGAAGCTTGCATTTCAATTGAAAATACTGAGTTTGACGGAGTACAGGAATTAATCGTAGAAGAACCATATAGCCAGCAGTGTCAAATCATTTTTGAAAGTTTGAAAGGAATTTCTATGCAATGTCAGGTTCCGAAAATTGTAGAGGCAATGATTTTCAAAGGAAGAAGTGAAAGAATGCATGAGAACATTGGCGTTAAAACGTCTGAAAAATTAAAAGATGATACATTGAGCGACCCTCGGCTCGAGAACGAACGTGAAAGAGTTGCTGTTGCTCGCGTCAATCAAGATCAGCAAGAATCGCGAGTGTTTCAGATTTCTAAAGTTGACGAGTCTTATTCGCTGGAAAAGTCAGGGCGTGAAACAGAAGTCGAGAATCTTCCACAAGTTCAAGTCGACAGAAATTCGAGCACCGTCACAAGTATGAGCGAAATTCAACTAGGCTCCCAAGCTCGAGCGACGTGTGAGAAAATATCAGGCGTAGAGAATGAAAAAGTCATGTACAGTCAGCAGAAAGTGCGAGAAAGCAGAATGAGTGAGAACGGCGAGCGGAATGATAAGGTTGGGTCATCGAATAGTTCGCTCGCGGTTGCATTGACGATCGACCGAATATGGATGGAGGCGAGATGTGCAATACAGATTGTGCAGGAGCTAATTGTGTTTCAACTCGCAATGAAAAATATTCAAAAATTCCTCGAATCACAGAATAATGAGTATATTCACTTCAAAAACCGGCCGCCTCGCGAGAAACCACCGTGGCCTGTCGCCTTTGAGAGAAACTCCTATCTCTCTACGAACTCACAAAGGAGTATCGCGTGATCCCAAAGAAAATTTTGCGGATCGTTTTTCTTTAGTCGAGAAAAATTTGAAGATTTCTGAACGGTTTCGGAGCCGATGTTTGAAGAATCAGCTAGTCATAAGTATGATTGAATATACACCCTCATCAGATTCGTTTGAACAAAACAATTGAATATCTGTGAGGGTTTTCTCTATGATAGGTAAATCATGTCTTCGTTGTTTAGAAACTCCTCGAAACTGCGAGGAAGTAGTTTGAATATTATGTAGATACGAACCGACTTCAGAATATGGTATGAAAATTGTTATATGGTGTGCGAATGGAAGGATAGATAGAAATCCTGCAATGCACTCGCCCTTAGCCGTCGTGAAATACTCCGACCCAGGGACGAGGCATTGGTGAATTTTACGATCCACACCAATATTTGTTATGAGAAAAATCATAGAGTTACTATTATTTCGCAAAAATGAATATTGTGTTTGTCGAAAATTATATGCGAGATGTATGTACAGTGACTCTCCCTCAGCCGTCGTGAAATACTCCGGTCCAGGGACGAGCCAGTGGTGAAAATTGTATATCAGATTTAACGACTAATAGAATGAAACTTGTGAATCCACATGAGTATGATGAATTACTAAAATCAAATTCAAATCTTCACAGAAAATACACAGTCGGCTACACAGGTACACTGTGGTATTAACGAGAGTTTCGAGCTCTACCATACCAAATAGTTGGATGTGGACCAGCCTACCACGGGCAGCTGACCTCTAGCAAAACGAGCCGCGTAATGGAGCCGCATCATTCCAGCCAGAACTTCACGAACGGAACCAGTCGATTGAGTGACATTTTTCGTATCATTCCAATCGAAGTCATAAATATATATGCTGAACTAAAAATGACCTCATAATTAGTCGTCTGAAAGAAAACAGTGGAGTCAAAGTGAATATACTTCGAAACTGATCAATTAACAACTCTACCCTTTGCTCTGTTTAGCAAAAATTCGAGACGAGCCCTGCGAGCATTCGTAGCGTCGAAAGGAAGCGCCCACACTCCAGCTGTCAGCCCGCACTACCTACAATTCCCCGTTAGATGAACACACCATCAAGCGCGCCTACGCACAAGCTGTCAGCGTGCCCGCCATCGGATCACAGTGGACGACGAGCAAATTCACTTTCACCACCAACGGAAGATCACTATCAACACCATCACTGAAGATTATCGCCACACCACCGGTAATAGTTTTAGTAAAAATTGACATGAAAATCCGAAATTGACTAGAGATTTGGAGTAAAATACCCCGAGATTAGAGGCCAGAAGGGCTAGTTTCGATGGAAAAATGACAAGATATACAGTTAAGAACGAACGAACCAATGTGGCAAATGAAATTTCTAGAAATACAGGTTGGGACAAGGACTCACACATGACATTATACACACAAGTCGCACAACTCACATTACACGACCAAAAACTAACCAGACAAAAACTGAACACGGTCCGTCGGACACACAATTATACAAGAAAACGACTCACTGAAAGTGAAATAAAGCACCAAAAACACCTGGTAGAAAGGAAGTCCGCATCAGGTAGATATTCCATTCTTTCGAAGGATAACTGGCGACGGCGTGGCACAGAAAGTTGGGAAGGCCAGGTCGCGTTCCGCGGCCACAATCTGGCCGCAGTCTTACAAACACGGTCCAGAGAGTGGAGCCGAATTGCGTTCCGAAGCTCCACCCGTCGGGCGAGTCAATGCTTAGCATCGCAGTAGAGCCAGCAACCACACACATCAGACACAAGACACAGAACACAGTACACGGTAAACTCACACCCGCCCGCGATCAAGCTAGGAAACCGAGGAAAATCAGAGAAAATCGAAAAATACCACTAAACAAGGTGACGAGGACCTGCTCAAAGTGGCAGCCAGATCGGCACTGTCAATGACGTTATTCGACATCGAGAGCCTGGATCGAGCAGCAGCTCGGCATCGAGAACTCATATGGTCTTGAAGAACCACCAGCTGATCTCGTTATCGGCAATAAGCAGAAACAAAGTCAGCAAAGCCAAGTGGAGTACATAATACTCTCTTGGAGGCTGGATACAATGAGCAATCTCATACAGTCTTAAAAGAGAACTACTGCACGAGCTCAGCTCGAAAAGTAAACAGTCAGCGACCCAGATCGATTTACGACCGACGTGTAAAACTGAAAAACTTTTTCCCCGAATTTTCAAAATTCCTCGAAAATTTTTAGTAATCCAGCATCCTTATCATTCAAGGGAACTCCCTTTCAAATTTCAGCTCGATCGGACGTTTTGATCCGGAGCTATAACTTGCACCGCAGTGCACCCGAATTACACACACTTAGCCCACTTTCCATCGCTTGACACCTCACCCGCGCCACAAATCGCCGAAACTCAGCACAAAACACAGCAGGTCACTTTCACTACACACACAGGTACCCACACAAACACATACAGGGTCACTTTACACCCCACACCTGGCCCAAGGTCGAAAAAACGGCCAAAATTTTAGCAAAATCATTCGAAAAAGTCGAGTCCAGAATGTTGAAAAAGAAAAGTGAAAAACACAAAAACTGAGGCATATAGCAATTAGATAACATAAATTACCCCTAAAAGTAAATGTTCCCATCATTTACTATGTCAAAAGAAGTTTGGAGAGGTGAAAATCTCAGTTTGTGATGTTGAGAATTTTTTCGTCAAAAGTACACGGAAAATGCGCATTTTGACCCATCAAACAACCAGTGCATCACGAACATTGATCAAAGGACCTTTATAGATAGTTATTATTATGGCAAATGTATATAGTTAAGTACTCCAATCGTTAAAAACACCATTAGAAGCTTTAAAAATAAGATCACAGGATTTTAAAGGGAAAAATGTAGGATTTCGATGCGAAATTGGCCAGTATGCGAAAACTCAAATTTCTCACCTCAGAATTCAAACTTCGTAGTGTAATTGTAAAAGATAGATTGATTGATGTAATAACTTGAAGTAAGACCAACGACAGAAACCCATGTGTGAATAGAAAAATTTTGAGACCACACTTCTATATAGTCCAAACTACATTCGAAAACTTACCGTCGGCACTAAATATGAGTGCGTACTTTGTTATATATCGAGAAGTTATGATGAGATCAACTTGAAAATTGGTATGAATACTCTTCATATTGTATATCAGTAGAATCAAAACCGACCGACTACCCAAAAATTTCCAATTTACTACAGTAGAGTGAAAATCCCTATGAATTACAGTTTTTCGTACGTAAAAGTGGGTACACAAAAAACGGTCATAACTAGGTCAATTTTGACCCGATGTTAACGTTCAAACGCTTAAATTAAAGGTCTCCCCAAGAGCTATCTGACTATTTGATTGAAAAATTCAGAAAAACCAAAATTTCGGAAATTATCATAGTTCAAAGTGTATAATTTTACCGTCCGAAAGAACCATTTGGCACACGAAACGACCAAATTTTCATGGATTATTCATCACATTACTGTCAATCGTGATTTGGAATTGAAACTTTAAAATAATCAATGATGAAGAAAGTATCTCTTGAGGCTGATGGAAAATGATCCCACAGCTGCAAGCGATAAAACTTTTACGACGGTCCCTGTCAACAGAGACCTTAGGTATATACATAACATATATACTTGTACAGTATACCCATTGTATACCAAGAAGGAAGGAGAAACAGTAAGAGAGACCGATTGAAATAATCGGCCTCTTCTCAACTTGAAATCGACACGTTTGAATTTGACAAATGTCACTTTTGAGAAAAATACGATCTATGAACGATTACATTATTTATATTCAACGTTTATTGTATAATTTAGTAATAACATTCAGGGAATTGTTCATTTAAAAATGAACCTTGTTGGGAAATTTTTTATCGATTAGAGATATAGAATCTCATATGAGTAACAATAGGTTTAGAGAATATTGTTTATAAATAATTTATTGTTAATAATTTTTCTGAAATTTTTATTGAATATTTTCCATAATTTTGAAAACTTTTGTAAAACATTTCTCATACTTCTAATAATAATAATTGTGAAAAAAAATTCCATTTTGTAAAATTAGAGATAAGAGAATGAAAGTATTTAAGTCTAAACGATTATACCGAGAGAGAGTTCGCGATATAATATGAAATGTATACGCGACAATCACGAACAACGACACTCTCGCTCTACCAAGAATATCACACACACATATACTAACACGCGTTCGCTCGCGCGAACGCTCAGCAACACATATGATTTCTCAAATCATATGACTTGAAGGCCAGTAAAGAGGCCACAGCTGATGCTTATTGTAAATAGGTCACGCATCGGGGACGATGCGGGTCTCCGGCCAGGCACGCCTGTGACGTGGTGAGTCTCGAGCCTCCGGCCCGCGCCTCTCCCCGTCACCTGACGATGCAACAGGTGCACCGTCAGCGTGTCTGACGGATAATCGCCCGTTTCCCCACCAAGTGCGATGTCGCGTCGCGGACCCATCGTCGCGGACGACGGGCCTCGCCGCGGCAGACCGCTCTGACCAATCTACCCATCCACACACTCTCTCTCACTTCTTAATTATCTCTTATATTAAAGTCACGCATTTACTGGAACTCGTGTTCTATCTGGAGACTTGAACCCCTCACCACGTTACAGTACCATCTCACATGATTTAATTATCGAACTCTTCAAAGCAGGGGTCAAAAAATTGCCGCTGGGATTTTTTAGAATATTTTTTTCGCCGGAGAAAATGGCGAATGATGAACTGACACTGATAATCAAGGAATCTATAGTTATCTTTTGCAACTTGCGGGATTCGAAAAACACTACAGACACTATTCTATTTGGGTAACTCATCGAATGCCTCAAAGCAAGTTTTATAAAATTGCCGCTGGAATGTTTTATGACCCTTTTTCACCGGAGAACCATCGAAAATCGTAGAACGACCATCGAAATCGATGAAATCTAGGTTTTTTTGGGACTTGCGGGGTTTTGAAAACAGTACAGATACCATCTCACGCAATCAACTACTCGAATGCTGTAAAGCGGGTGTCATGAAATTGCCGCTGGAATGTTTTATGACCCTTTTTCACGGGAAAACACTCGAGAATCCTAGAACGACCCCCAAAATCATGAAATCTAGGTGTCATTTGAGACTTGCGGGATTCGGAAACTACAGGCACCATCTCACGAGATCAACTAATCGAATGCTTCAAAGCGGGTGTCATGAAATCGCCGCTGGGATGTTTTCGGGCCCTTGTTCGCCAAGAAACGATCGGAAATGAGAAAACGGCCCTGAAAGCCATGGAATCTAGGTGTCTTTAGGAACTAGCGGGATTTGAAAAACACTACAGACACTATTCTATTTGGGTAACTCATCGAAAACCTCAAAGCAAGTTTCATAAAATTACCGCTGGAATGGATTATGACCCCTTTTCACTGGAAAACCCTCGAAAATCGTAGAACGACCCCCGAAATCGATGAAATCTAGGTGTTTTTTGGGACTTGCGGGGTTCTGGAAACAGTACAAATATCATCTCACGCAATCAACTCATCGAATGCCTCGAAACGAGTTTCATAAAGTTGCCGCTGGCATGTTTTATGACCCTTCTCCACCGGAAAATCCTCGAAAATCGTAGAACGATCATCGGAATCTTGGAATCTAGGTGTTTTTTGCGACTTGCGGGATTCTGAAAACACTACTGTCACGTCGCGCATTTTTGATGCGCAGAAATTTCTCTTTTGAGTCTCGCGGGACTCCGCGAATAACTCGGGCAAGTACGCGGAAGAATGATTAGTCCATGGTTAGTAAAACTTTTTAGCGCGTAAAAGTTTGTGGCAAAACATTTAACAAAATAACGTTTTGTTCCTTCATAAAACGTCATTCTATTAAGATATTTGTGACCTTCCTTGCTCGCTGGATACAAGGAAATGTCGCTCATTTTGATAGCTCAAAAGATTCCAATTGATTTCAGTGTTAGTAAGTATGAATTTTTTTCACCAACCTTGAACACCTTTCCTGGAAATTTCTGCTTCTGCTGCTCTCGTACTGCTACTGTTAAAGATTTCACGAGGTGTTGAAACACAGAAATTCAAAGAAGAAAAGGAAAGAAATTTGAATTCAAATATAAGAGATAACTGAATTTATTGAACTTTAGAAAATACAGGAATGAAAAATTGAGTATATAATGTTGTCAACCCGATAACCGAACGATACTCCAAAGTCTACGTCCGAGACCGAAGTGCGAAGATTTTTGAGCGGGCGTGCCCTTTTTAAAAAACTATGTTAGGGTGGCCCTGCCGAAAAAAATCGGGTGATTAATCAGCTGATTAATCTGCTGATAAATCGCCTGATTAATCGGGTGATTAATCAGCTGATTAAGCATGCCAAAATATCACCCAAAAAATCATCTGATTAATCGGCTGATTAATCAGCCAACTTATCAGGGGATTGTTCACCCAGAATTGCAAATTACCGAATATTCATTTTACTTCCTGGAACGCACCTAGAAGAGTCTGAAGGAGGAAAAAAAGATGAGAATGGCTCAAAAATGGAAAAAAACTGTCACCGGCCTTTCCACTGTTGACACCCGTGGCCGATGGTGGGATTCGAACCCACGACCTTCCGGCTAGAAGTCGAACACCTTATCCTCGTGGTATTATATTCGTAAATCGGCATCGGAGGACTAATTTTATTTCTCTATCGATCTCGAGTTTGAGATCGATTAATTGAGAAATTAACGATCGGGTTTGATCGTGGAGGTGTTATTTAATGAAAAAATTGCATATGACCTTATCCTCGTGGCCAGCGAGTCAGGTTACCTGGTGACTCATAAAAGCCTTACTTGAGAGAGTTATTCCGATCCGTCGAAGATTTCGAATGGGACGATTTTTCGATATTCCTTCCCGGTCTCGGTGAACAATAAGGAACCTTGAAAAATATATTCCAAAGCATCTGCATGGAGAGCCGCTCAATCCAATGAAAAATTATTTTTGGCCTTGGTGAACAATGGAAAAATGCGGAAAATTATATCTCGGTGGTTTTGAGGGTCGCTGAACTCGAATCCGGTGGAATTATTCCTCTATAATTTGTTTAAAAAAAGTTGTGTAAACAATTTAAGCGGAGAAAATGTTTTCGGCCTTGGTGAAAAATGGAAAAATCTGGATGAATATATTCTAAGGGTTTTGAGGGTCGCTGAACTCGAATCCGATGGAATTATTACTCTACAATGTGTTTAAACAAAGTTCTTTCAATAATCTCAGCGAAAAAATCCTTTTCGGCCTTGGTGGACAATGGTAAAACCCGGAACAATATAACTCGGGGTTTTTGAGGGTCGCTGAACACGAATCGAATTAAGTTATTACTCTATAATTTGTTCAAACGAATTTGTAATATTTCTGGGAAATTTGAGGAATCTTTCTGAACTTTTTAGCGCGAGGTTGCTTAACTTGCCAGTCAAATATTCATGGGATACTTGAAAGCCATCCTTTTGGTATATTGCTTCCAAATCTTCTAGCAACCTTTCAGAAACCTTACAATATTTTCTCTGAACAAGATTGATGACATATTGCCAGTGAAATATTGCAGGAATAGCTGAGAATGATATTGAATCGAAGATTCTATACGATAGAACTCCTAGGAATTTCCCAGAAACCTGCCGAAAACGTTTCAGAAACATTTCAGAAATATTTTTTAAAAACTTCAGAAACAAATCAGGAACATTCCAAAAACGTGCCAGAAACCTTTTAAAAATCTTTTAGTAATATTCCAAGGAGCTTTTCCACATAGGAACTTTCCAAAAAGCTTTCAGGGAACTTTCAAAAATGTTCGAGGTAAGCTTGCTAAAGGTTTATATATGGGTATTATCGCGATAACTTACCCGTTTTGTACCCAAAAATTCAGAAGTTAAAAATTGATGCCCCGCATGTCTATCTCAACTTGTCACATTCCTTTACGTTCATTGAGTGATAATATGCGATGAAACATATGCAGAATTTTTTTTGCAACGAGCTAGAACGGTATATGTCATTTTCACATGTATAAGACATCGGGAAAGTAGTACACGGAACTGACATTTGCGGTTTTTGACAATTTATTGTCTAGCGAGAAATCCTGACCCAATGGGACCAAATGGCCCAGAAATTCGTATTTATATGGTTGATTTGAGTAAGATATACATGCTCTGGAGCAGGCAATTTCATTCCTTTCTCCTTTTCGTGCTATTGAGTATCCCGGGGGACGACTTCAGAATGCATGGAACTGACATGCATGAAACTGAAATTTTGCCCTTAAATTCTTCCGCAAAAGTAATGAAGTTGACGTAGAAATTTCCTCGCGCAGATTTTATCTATTTCCATCACACTTGAAAGTTGTTTCCACCTAGATGAATTGACTTTTAGGGGGTAACATGGTATGAACTGACAGAATCGCGAAAAAGTTAATTACATGGCTAATTTTCGGTCACGAATGTACATTAGGGTGGGCCGAAAAAGGGCTTCTTTCGAAAATCGATACTCTGTAGCGTGGAAATGTTGTGTTTGTACATATAGATGGGAAAAAAATTCTGCTGGACGCTAAGAAATGAGGTTTTAGGTCCCAAAAAGATCCATCAAGCTTTTATCAAAATTAATGCAGGTTTGAATGGGAATGTGCCTAATTCGGCACTCTTTTCTTCCTAACTTTGCTAGCATTTCCGGCGCATCCAAGCATTTTTCAACGTACTTTAGCTCATTTTGAAGCTTGTTCCAAATCCCACACAATGTGTTGAAGTACGTCCAATTTCAACTGACCAGAGGAAATCTATCTCAATTTTTCCAGGAAGTGATCATTATTAAAAATTCCAATAATAGGGCAATTCTCAGTTCAAACTTTGCTTGTATTTCTGGTGCATCTGAACATTCTTCAACGTGTTTCAATCCATTTTTATGCTTGTCACAAGACCTACAAAATGAGCTGAAGTACGTCCCATTTCGACTAATCCGAGCCAATCTATCTCAATTTTTCCATTTCAAGTTTTCGAAGGAGCGAGGCGGGGGGGAGAAGTCGCTTACTTCCGGATTTTCCAAAACCAATCATTATTTAGAAAAATTGAGATAGATTGGCTCGGGTTAGTCGAAATTGGACGTACTTTAGCTCATTTTGTAGGTTTGGTGACAAGCTTAAAAATGGATTGAAACACGTTGAAGAATGTTCAGATGCACCTGAAATACAAGCAAAGTTTGGAGAGAGAATCGCCCTATTTTTGGAATTTCTGATAATGATCACTTTTTAGAGAAGTTGAGATAGATTTCCTCTGGTCGTCTGAAATTGGACGCACTTTAGCACATTTTGTAGAATTTGGAACAAGCTTTGAAATGAGCTAAACTACGTTGAAGAATGCTTGGATAGGCCAGAAATGCGAGCAAAGTTAGGAAGAAGAGAGTGCCGACTTAGGCACATTCCCATTTAAACCTGTGTTAATTTTTGATAAAAGCTCTTGATGGCTCTTGCTGGGACCTAAAATCTCATTCCTCAGCGTCCACCGAAATTTTTTTCACATGTATATGTACAAACACAACATTTCCACGCTAGGGCGTATAGGCTCTCGAAAAAAGCCCTTTTTCGGCTCACCCTAATGTACATGCAGTATTCAGAACTTCCATTCTGGGCATTTTCTCGAGTTCCGATCTAATTCTTTGACATCTTTCCTTAAAATTTCGTCCGCGACAAAGCGACCTCGAGTGAATCCAGGCGCGGTGAGCACTTTAAAAAATGTCTCATTTTCAGTGAAAATCCTATAAAAAGATTGAGGTACATAACTAGGAGACTAAACTGAACATTCTGGACATGAAACCTATGAAGAATTGTTGGTTCAATATTGTACTTTGAAGGGAAAATTCGAGGATACCCACAGCCATCTCTAATTCCAACGCTGGCGCCGCGGCGGAGGTATACGTCAAACTGCTAATATAACAATGCACGAAATTGACATTTCGACCCTTATTCTTTAAAAATAAAAAAGATGAGTTGACGGGCCGAACTGAAACTTCACAACCAAGTATATTTAATATCATATGTGTAAGAAAATTTGAGTGGGGTGATTTGGAGCTTGCTCGTTGAATGGCAAGGTCATAACACGTTCCGGGTAAGTCATCGCGATAATACCCTTGTGTAGAGCATTGCAAGGATGTTTGGAAATGGTTCATTAGGAATGTGACACTGGAATTTTTATTAGAAGTCCTCAGAAACCTTTGAGCATTTTCAAGCGCGAGGTTGTTACAAATTGTCAAGGGGATAATGATGCGATATTTGAGAGTCATACATCTGGAATACTGTTCTGAAATTTCCTGGCAACCTTTCATACACCTCACGGAATAAACTTCTCCGAATCAAGATTCTTGACAGGTTGCTGGTGAAATATTGTAGAATCAGTTTAAAATAATTATGAAATTTCGGATTGGGCCGGAATTTCCGAGGAGGCTGTCACGAAACTTTTGAAAATCTTTCAGAAAGCTTTCAGTAACTCCGCAAAGATCTTTAAATACAAGATTGATGTGAAACTGTTGAGCAGTATTCCACAAATATTTGAAGGCCTATCCATGGAACACTGCACTGAAATATTCCAGAAACCTTTCAAAAATCATTCAGATCAATATACCTCAAACATTCCGAGTAATATTCCATAAAATGTTTCCAGGAGGTTTCCAGAAAGTATTTATGGAATATATTGCAATGAAATATTACAAGAAAATTTCTTGGAATGTTCCTGCGAGGTTTGTGGGAGATTCCATTGGAATATTGCAATGAAACTTTACAAAAACATTTCTTGAAATATTCCTGCGAGGTTTCTCGAAGATTTCATTGGAACATTTCATTGAAATGTTTTTCTGAAATACTCCCATGCTATGTGGAATATTGGCGTTTTGAGACCGGCCGGTTCCCAGACATGTGTTTCAGTAACGCAGTGGTCATGTCTCCAGACTACTAACCAAAGTGTCCCTGGTTCAAACCCCACCAACGATATATTGCAAAATTGAGATACGTTTTTCAGAGAAATATTGATAGGGCGTCGCTTTCACGCGATGAAGTATAAGATTCGTAAAAGCTCAACTAAATTTTTACTTTTTTAACATAAGAATAGTACATTTTGATACAAGGGCGTAAAACGCCGGCCCGAGCCGCAGGCGAGGGTCGGAATCATCACGAGGACGCGAATGATAGGTTTTACGCCCGTGTATCTAACTATACTTTTCGATAAACTGTGAGTAAAAGTCGACAAACTGTGCGCAAAGTGCACTTTTACGCACAGTGTATCGAAAATGTTCATTTTACAAATTTTCACGGTATTCGAGACGTAATAATTTAATATTCAATATAAATTGTTACTTTTCAATCAGCTGTGCTGAAGAATGATTCAATATTGCGCATTGAATATTCAATATGTCCAGTAAAAAAATTCACGTATTGTACATTTTTTCACAAAATCGTATTGTTGTGTCGTATTAATCGTACTGAAAAACAGGAAGGAGTTTTTCCAGAGTAGTTTGTAAACAACTGAAAGACATCTTCATTTATATTTGTGAGAATTATGAAGTACTGACCACGAAGCATTCCCAGAGATTATCCCAAAAGAACCGTAAAGGTATGCATTGATTTTGATTTTTTATGTAAAGATCGGACATTGGTAAGCTTCATCTATATCTATAGGAATGATGAGATCTTCATCTATATTCATATGAGAATGATGAGATACTATCCTCAAAATACTCACAGAGGGAGGCCCAACCGAGCCATGAAAAACTGATGTATTGATTTGGATTGGTTTATGTGAAGATCAGACATTGGAAGGATGAAAATTCAATCAAAAATATCGAGTACGCCGTTTAGTTTTTAAATAACTAAAAGACATCTCCATCGATATTCATAAGAATGATGAAAGCCTCTTCTTCGAACATTCCCAAAAGTCATCCCAAAAAGAACCTAAAAATTCATTGATTTGGATTGGTTTATGTGGAGATGGGACATTGGAAGCATAAAAATTGAATCGGAAAATATCGAGTACGTCGCTTGGTTTTTGAGTAACTCAAAGACATTTTCACGGTCTCTTTTACTGTTTTGAAAACTAAGCGACTCTATCGATAATTGGCGATTCAATTCTGATCCTTCCAATGTCCAATCTTTACATAAACCAATCAAAATCAATGCAATTCTCTGTGGTTTTGTTGTGCCAGCCTTTCCAAATGTTCGAAAAAGAGTGTCTCATCATTCTCATAAACATGAATAAAGATCTTTTCGATACACTGTGCGTAAAAGTGAACTTTGCGCACAGTTTGTCGACTTTTACTCACAGTTTATCGAAAAGTATAGTTAGATACACGGGCGTAAAACCTATCATTCGCGTCCTCGTGATGATTCCGACCCTCACCTGCGGCTCGGGCCGGAAACCCATCACTCGGACGCGAATAAAACGTTTTACGCCCTTGTATCGAAATGTACTATTATCTTATACACGAATAGTAAGTAACCGGGACACATAATGCCCCGAAAAGACTGGTATTTATGGTCACGAATCAAATCAAATGAGCTCAGATATTTTCATTTCATTTGAGTTCCGTGACTCTCGAAACCACCGAATTATATTTTTTCGGATCTCACCATTGTTCACCAAGGCCGAGAAGAATTTTTCCGCTCAAATTATTTAAACAACTTTGTTTAAACACATTGTAGAGTAATAATTCCATCGGATCCGAGTTCCGCGACCCTCAAAACCCTTTAAATATATTTATCCAGATTTTTCCATTTTTCACCAAGGCCGATTACATTTTTTCCGCTTCGATTGTTTACACAACTTTGTTTGAACAAATTGTAGAGGAATGATTCCATCGGATTCAAGTTCAGCGACCCTCAGAACCCTTAGAATATATTTATTCAGATTTTTCCATTTTTCACCAAGGTCGAAAACATTTTTTCCGCTTGAATTGTTTACACAACTTTGTTTAAACAAATTGTAGAGGAATAATTCCACCGGGTTCGAGTTCAGCGACCCTCAAAACCCCCGAGATATAATTTTCCGCATTTTTCCATTGTTCACCAAGGCCAGAAATAATTTTTCATTGGATTGAGCGGCTCTCATGCAGATGCTTTGGAATATATTTTTCAAGGATCCTTATTGTGCACCGAGACCGGGAAGGAATATCGAAAAATCGTCCCATTCGAAATCTTCGACGGATCGGAATGACTCTTTCAAGTATGGCTCTTATGAGTCACCAGGTAACCTGACTCGCTGGCCACGAGGATAAGGTGTACGACTTCTGACCGGAAGGTCGTGGGTTCGAATCCCACCATCGGCCACGGGTGTCAACAGTGGAAAGGCCGGTGACAGTTTTTTTTTGTATTTTTGAACCATTCTCATCTTTTTTTTCTCCTTCAGATTCTTCTAGGTGCGTTCCAGGAAGTAAAATGAATATTCGGTAATTTGCAATTCTGGGTGAACGATCCCCTGATAAGTTGGCTGATTAATCAGCCGATTTTTTCGGCAGGGGGAGTGAGAGCTGCATCGCTACGCCAGAGTCGCCTGAGTTTTTCAGTATCTTCCTTCGGGCGTCTTTGCTGGAACGCATGCATTTCCAAAGAGGAGGAAATTATTCTAAACTTACAGCTGCTAGATGGAGGCACGGGTTCGATTTCTCGACTATTTTGATCCATTATATATTATTGTGGGTATTTATATTATTGTTGTTTGTCAGTCTTCTGTTCTTGAGGTAGAATTGTGTGATCATCTTTTGTTAGTTTTTTTTGGTGCAATCCACCGTGAATTCCTTAATTCACTTGGTTATTGTATAAATATTCCTTACAACTAGTCGGCTTGAAGGTTATATTGCCAATATTATTTCTTTTTTTTGTTCGAGTATAATTTTCTCTCGATTTCTTCCCACAATTCAGTAGAAATATGACAATTTATCATGTCATAGTAAATGAACGGAAGTATGACATTTTATGATGTCAAGTAAAAGAAATGGATAACTACCGAGATATCAAAATTTGTCGTCGTTTTCTGACGTTAATAATAATTGCTCGCTTATTACGATTCAAGATGAATAAGTTAGTATAACTAGGTGGTCATGACCTTCCTAAATTTAGGGGTTATTGTTCTTCTTGAATGAACTTATTTGCTAAACCCTTTTCCAAGCGATCATTGTAGTGTATCTTGTGTAAAAAAATGATTACAATATTTTTTTCATTTGCACCTTTTGTGGGTCGAGGGCAATGACCGTTCAGGGCCACCCATGAATAGTTGGTGGTATTCATTCTATTCATTGGCATACTCGGGTTCGTTTACTTACCGGAAAAGTGAAAATGCGATAGGCTCGTATACGTGCTGCTGTCGCTTGCTGGCGCCGAAAGTCGTAAACGGCCCAATGCGTAGACGTGAGCTCTTTGTATCATAGGCTTTCGTCATCCGCCTCTTGTTGCTCTAGTGTGGCAAGAAGTGATGCGACGCATATGATACCGAGTGCTATTGGTTTATTTTATCGCCCGCAGCTGCATCCGCTTGTTAATATCTAATCACGTTTTCGGGGTCCGATTTCCATTCGATTCCCATGCATGCTGGAAGTCGAATGCAATTCGGATCACGAATAGTGATGTCTTTTCTCAGCGTGCTTGACTCGCTCGAGACAGCTGGGCTATAACGCAATAAGATAGACGCTGCCCCGTCAATGCACTCCGTTCGCTTGTGCCATGGATGTAAACGACCGAGATGTTTAGTTTATCGCCCGATCATAAAAATTGTAGGATAGGAGAGTATTTTCAGAACCGAGGCGAGAGAGAGATATGGACTGCTCTCTCTTGTCTCGTGGACGAAAAGAAAAAATTTTACTGAGGATGGCTCCGACATCACACTACGAATACCATTTCACGCGATGAAACTATCGCAAGCTTTCCAGCTGGTATCATAAAATTGCCGCTGGAATGTTTTATGATCCTTTTTACGGGAAAACACTAGAAGAGCGTAAAACGACCCCCAAAATCATCAAATCTAGGTGTCATTTGAGACTTGCGGGATCTGAAAAACACTATAGACACTATCCTATTCAGGTAACTCAATAAATTCTCCAAAGCAAGTTTCATAAAATTGTCGCTGAAATGTTTTATGATCCTTTCTCTCCGTAAATCACTCGGAAATCGTAGAACGACCCCCAAAATCATGGAATCCAGGTGTCTATTTGCACTTGCGGGAGCTGGAGAACACTACAGACACTGTCCCACGTGATATATCAACAGAATCCTCCAATGCAGGGGTTGTGTAATTGCCGCTGAAAATTTCTAGAATATCTTCCCGACGAAAATTACTTCCGAACCGTACAGCGACCCCCAAAATCATGAGATCTCGATATCTTTTTGGACTTGCGGGACGTGGAGAAACCATCGACACCATTCCACATATCATGTCAATCGAAAGCTCCGAGGCAGAGGTTGGAAAATAGCTGCTAAAATTTTCTAGACTATTTTCTTCGCCGTTATTCAACTCTGAATGGTGGTACACACCCAAAATCATGGAATCTAGGTGTGTTTTTGGACTCGCGGGAGCTGGAAAACACTACAGACACTATCTCACATGATGAATATCCATCGAACGCTTCAATGCAGGGGTTGGAAGACAGCCACGCAAAATTCCAAGAATATTGTTCTGCCGGGAATAACCTCTCAATGTTGAAGCCACCCCAAAAATCATGGAATCTAAGTGTGTATCTGGACTTACGGGAGCTGGAGAACCCTACAAACACTATCTCACATGATGAATACCTATCGAACGCTTCAATGCAGGGATGAAAAAATTGCTGCTGGAAGTTTGTGGATTTTATTCGCCGGAAAATACTGGCGGATGGCACAGCGATCCCAGAATGATGGAATGGAGCTGTCATCTCAAACTGGCGGAAACTTAAAAGTACTGCGAAGACCATCTCACATGATCTGGATATCAAATGCTTTGAAGTAGGGGTGAGAAAATGGTCGCTGGAACTTTTTAAGACAACTCAGCTGTCGAACTCTTGTCAAGAAAACCATGAATCTCGTTACCGTTCAACAGACCTTTTAAATCGGATCAGAAAAGGCTCTTCTATACATGAACCGATCGTGGTATGATAGTTTTTTCATATAACTAGATCCAGACAGGGGGCGTGATCGTGTGTGTTTAAAGAAGACAACAGAGATTCTGTTCATGAAAATGTCAAATTAAATATGAAAATGAATCATTAACAGGCTTTGTTGAGTACAACTCCTCCTCTTCTGAGTAGGAAGACATCCCATTAATATGGCTCAGGATCGACCTTCTTGGGTTGGGTTAATTTGTACACAAGTTCTATTAACTTTACCGACACCAGCTACAGCACATAGGACATTTCCCATCAAAATTCCCGCTGGAATTTTTGAGAAACTCTTTTTTCTTCGAACAACTTAACTTACACTCACATGCACTTTAAATATCTCAGAATCCGCACGGAGTAGGGCTCAACGAAGATGATTTTGCATTAGTGTGGTCCAAAAAAAATTCTCCTCGAGAATCGCTTACCATAACTCGGGACTCACTGATATTTGGCAAGGAAGTATCTTTGGCTGTACGCTCAAAGCTGAGTTTCTTTTGTCGAGCAAGAGCTTTAAAATTTCGGTGAAAAATATATAAGTCATGCCATTAAAGCCCTTCTTCTCCCCTCGAAATCAGTAGTGCCGTGGATATTGCGTTATAAACTTTGCGCGGACGGCTTCAGCCCTTTTTATCGTGATAATTCAATCTTCTCAACACGATGACAGTGGTTGGAGTATCCAGAGATGCGTCAAGAACGGGGCATCATTTCGTGGTTCCAGCCACTTTTCATCGCTTATTTCCAAATTTGCCTTTTTTCACTACTTCACCTCTCGAATCCATGATCTGTCATGGCTTCCTGGAACCACCGGGATCATCTCAAATGGGGCAAAATACCCCACTCACCAGTCATAGCGCAATACCATCAGAATATATTATTGAAAGGAGGGAAAAAGCCTTTGATGGGATTTCTAAACATTTCCAACAAAATTTCAAAGTTCTTGCTCCACCTGAAAAACTCAACTCTGAGCGCGCAGCAAATTTCTTTCTCATACCTCCTTACCAGAACACAGTGAATTCCGACTGATGCTAAGCGGTTCCTGGAAAGAAAAACGTTTTTTCAACTCACACTGTCATGCATCGTGAGACCATCGGAACATGTGACACTAAAAGTGGACGACACTCCAGAAAATGCACGGGGCTTAGGAATCTGTTACGAATACTCGAAGGAATTAACTCGTCACACTATAGAGAATCTGGAAAGAGAACTGGAGCTGTTCTACCACCGAGAACTCATAGAACATTTGTACGGTAAATGTGTCATGAAGGATATTTGTACATTGAGCTATTAATAATTCTTATCTTACATAATAATTCTATTCAATCTTACATGATAATTCGACTATTTTCGAGTGTTTTCCGGTGAAAACTGACCATAAAACATTCCAGCAGCAAATTTATAATACCTGCTGGAGAGCTTGCGATAGTTTGATCGCGTGAGAGGGTGTTCGTAGTGCTTTCAGAGCCCCGCAAGTCTCAAAAGACACCTAGATTCCATTAATCCGAGGGTCATTCGACGATTTTCGAGTGTTTTCCGATGGAAAATGGTCATAAAAAATTCCAGCGGCAATTTTATGAATCGTGCTTTGAAGCATCCGATGAGTTATTTACGTAGAGTCGTGTTTGTAGTATTTTCAAAATCCCACAAGTTCCATGATTTTTAGGGTCGTTTTCTCATTTTCGATCGTTTCTTGGCAAAAAAGGCCCAAATACATCCAAGCGGCAATTTTATGACACCCGCTTCAGAGCATCCGATTAGTTGATCACTCAAGATGGTATCTAAAGTTTTCCTCGAATCCCGCAAGTCTCAAATGGCACCTAGATTTCATTATTTTGGGGGTCGTTCTACGATTATCGAGTGTTTTCTCGGTGAAAACTGACCATGAAACGTTCCAGCGGCAATTTTATAATACATGCTGGAAAGCGTGCGATAGTTTCATCGCGTGAAATGGTGTTCGTAGTGTTTTCGAAACTCTGCAAGTCTCAAAAGACACCTAGATTCCATCGAATTTGGGGGTCATTCCACGATTTTCGAGTGTTTTCCGGTGGAAAGCGGTCATAAATCATTCCAGCGGGAATTTTATGAATCGTGCTTTGAAGCATTCGAGGAGTTATCTACGTAGAATAGTGTTCGTAGTATTTACCAAGTCTCGCAAGTTCCAAAAGACACCTAGATTTCATGATTTTTAGGGTCGTTTGCTCATTTTCGATCGTTGTTCGGCTAGAAAGGTCCCGAAAACACCCCAGCGGCGATTTCATGACATCAGATTCAGAGCATTCGATCACTCGATCACGTGAAGTGGTGCCAGTAGGTTTTTCCAAATCCCGCAAGTCTCAAATGACACCTAGATTTCATGATTTTGGGTGTCGTTCTACGATTTCCGAGTGTTTTTCCGTGAAAAAGGGTCATAAAACATTCCAGCGGCAGTTTCATGACACCCGCTTTGAAGCATTCGATTAGTTGATTGCGCGCGATGGTATCTGTACTGTTTTCAAAACTCCGCAAATCCCAAAAAACACCTAGATTTCATCGATTTCAGGGGTCGTTCTACGATTCTTGAGGGTTTCCCGGGGAAAAAGGGTGATAAAACATTCCAGCGGCAACTTCGTGAAACTTGCTATGAGGCATCCGATGAGTTACCCAAATAGAATAGTGTCTGTAGTGTTTTTCAAATCCCGCAAGTTCCAAAAGACACCTAGATTTTATCGAATTCGGGGGTCATTCCACGATTTTCGAGTGTTTTCCGGCGGAAAACGGTCATAAATCATTCCAGCGGGAATTTTATGGATCGTGCTTTGAAGCTTTCGAGGAGTTATCTACGTAGAATGGTGTTCGTAGTATGTACCAAGTCTCGCAAGTTCCAAAAGACTTTTGACAATTGTGAAATTTCACTGTCTTTTGATGGGAAAATACGGTAATTTTTTCGCTGTATGCTCAAAAGTGAGTTTTCCAGGTGAAGCAAGAGCCTCAAAGGTTAAGAAAAATGGAGCAAAACGTGTTTTTTGACCCTTTTTCGCTATACTTTTGCATGAGACTTCGGTGCATCTCTACATTCTGATACATGCTTCAGTTACTTTTGAAGCTTGTTCCAAACCCAATAAAATGAGCTTGAGTACGTCTCATTTGAGTTACGTGAACCAAAGTTATTGTGCATCTACGGAAGAAGGTTTGTCGAACTTTTTCTCACGTTTTTTCATCCGCGATCATGTGAAGAGGTTATACGTTATGTAGCCATCTGACAAATGGAACTCTGACCAAATTGTTACGTTAAGGCTTCTACAGTTTGCTCTATTCCGCGTTTGAATGAGGAAAGTCTACTCCAAAATGCCAAGGAATGAGATTTCGTGACGGAGCAAGATTTTAAGAGATCTTGAGTAAATTAAGAAGAACATGACATTTTCATGGTCCTTTCGAAAGTGATGCGATAGAGCGCAGACTATTTTCTCCGCCTGAGTCGTCATACAAACGACCTCTCCCTATGTATTTTCACCCGTAGAAACCAAAAACGAGGTCCACTTAGGTCTCAAGGGTCAATGGTCTTTGTGAATCGCGAGATACCGATGCTGGCGATGAAACCACACTCTTCCGGGAAACGCCTGAATCCGTTCAAATCGCTGTGCTGCTGAGACGAGCATTCGAATTGACCTTGATAACTCGTGAAACTGTATTTCCCTATGTATTTCATCTTCCTGTAAACGATCTCGGTGTTTCGATCGAGCTTGGATGCGTCAAATTAAAGCACTGAGTAGTTGATGGCCAAAGTGTCAAACCTGTGTATAAGGATAGGCAGTCAATGTATGAGATAGGACGAAAATCTTGCATCTTCATCTGCTCAATACTCAAATTTGACGCATCCAAGCTCAATAGGGACACCGAGATCGTTTCCAGGAGGACAGAATACGTAGGGAAACACAGTCCCATGAGTGATCAAGGTCCGTTCAAATGTTCATGTCAGCAGCACAGCGATTTGAACAGATTCAGGCGTTTTCCGGAAGAGTGTGGTTTTATCGCCTGCATCGGTATCTCGCGATTCACAAAGACCATTGACCCTTGAGGCCTAAGTGGACCTCGTTCTTGGTTTCTACGGGTGAAAATACATATAGAGAGGTCGTTTGTATGACGACTCAGGCGAAGAAAATAGTCTGCGCTTTATCGCATCACTTTCGAAAGGACCATGAAAATGTCATGTTCTTCTTAATTCACTCATGATCTCTTAAAATCTTGCTCCGTCACGAAATCTCATTCCTTGGCATTTTGAAGTAGACTTTCCTCATTCAAACGCGGAATAGAGCAAACTGTAGAAGCCTAAACGTACCAATTTGGCCAGAGTTCCATTTGTCAGATGGCTACATAACTTATAACCTCTTCATGATCGCGGATAAAAAAACGTGAGAAAAAGGTCGGAAAACCTTCTACCGTGGATTCACAATAACTTTGGTCCACGTAACTCAAATAGGACGTACTCAAGCTCATTTCATTGGGTTTGGAACAAGCTTCAAAAGTAATGAAGCATGTATCAGAATGTGGAGATGCACCGAAGTTTCATGCAAAACAATGGCGGAAAAGGGTCAAAAAGTACGTTTTTCTCCATTTTTCTTAACCTTTGAGGCTCTCGCTCCACCTGAAAAACTCACTTTTGAGCATACAGCAAAAGAATTACCGTATTTTCTCATCAAAAGACAGTGAAATTTCACTAGCGCGAAGCGATTCTCGAGAAAAATGGATTTTTGGCCCACCCTACTCCGTGATTTAGAGAATCTGAAGTGGGAGGGGTAATTTGAGAAAAAAAGAGATCAATTTTGGGTTAAACCCGAAGAGAAAAGACCAAGCCGAAACTTGGCCAAAAACCTCAAGAAGTGAAGAAAATATTTTGTCCAGACAGAAATTACAAGAAGAGGAAAGATTTATAGATTCGAAATGAGAGAGAGAGAGTGTGTAAATAGTGTAGATCTGTCATGTGTGTGGGTGTATGAGTGAATTTGCGCGGTCAAGCATAATGTGCGCTGGGCACGGTGGAGACGAGTCAATGTCGACTGGCGTCTCGCTGGATCATTTGATGATTGCTGGTTTGATCGGCTACGAGCCAACGTAGTGCGATGGGCGTCGAGCCGCTTGATGATCAGATAGTGGTGCACCAGGATTCAATCCTGGATTGAATCCTGATGTCGTGGTTTCTACGGCGAAAACGCATAGTTTTTGGTTGCCGGGCGCGGTGGATTGCTCGAAGGCGAGGGTGCAACCACGTGGCGATAACACGTATCGGAGCAAACGCGGCACGGGCTCGAGATCGCGGCTTTGCGGCCGAATAATCGCGTCCAACACCACGAGAATCACAAACAAGAACACTTATTCACGTCTGCAGATACACAACGAATTTAATGTGAGACGCGCGACGTAGAAAACGTGGTATCTATCGATATAATAGGATTTATAGGCGACGATCGATATGTGGGCAAGGTAAACGTAGTGAGTGCTGTGCACGAACTACTGAGCCGGCAGGAATGAGCCGGCGAGAGAAAGTCGCGAATGCAGGCTGATGCGCGGCTCCCCCTTGCCTGCGATAGCTACCCGCGTCTTGTGACGAAGGCCACCGATCGCAGGAGTGAGATGAAATGATGACCCGTGCGTGGCGCGGACTTTTGCTATCCGATGGAACATCTTCCCCCGTTGCGAGAGGATCGAGCAAGTAATAGTTTCCGTCGAGTGGATGCAATGTATTTGTATCCACAGTCGTGTACGAAAATACAATACATATCATGTGTTTCAGGTCATAATCGGTAATGGGCATAGGTGCATGACATTCCCTTTCAATGTGCCTTGAGCGGTTTTGATTGTGGTGACTCTGATTGTTCTACCATCGCCAGGGTGTACCTGGAGAACGACTCCTAGTTGCCAGCGGGCACATGGCTGGTTTTTGTCGATGACAATGACAACAGAATTGACTTCCAAATTCGCACTACCCCGTGTCCATTCTTGTCATTTCTGGAGCTCACTGAGATACTCCACATGCCATCGTTTCCAGAAATGCTGTCGAACTTTGCTGATGAATTGCCAGGTCGAAAGGCGATTATCTGTGACTGAAGACAAATCATTTTCAGGGAGCATCGTGATGGGGCGTCCTATCAGCGAGTGTGCGGGAATGAACGCACTAGGGTCGTTGGGATCGGCGGACAAAGAGCACAAAGGCCGCGAATTGAGTATGCCTTCGATTTCGATCGCAAGAGTATTCATCTGTTCAAAAGCGAGAAGTTGTATTCCTGAAACACGCCCAGCAGGGGGCTGGCCCCATGTTATAGCTGGGGCTCGGCCGGGGGAGTGACGCCCCTCCTGTTTCCCGAGTACTCGTGAGGTGACCCTTGGGTCGAGGGAGAGACGCCCCTCCGAGAACCTAGTCTCGGCGCCTCCACGACCATTGGGCCAAGCTTGAATCATAAATGGGAGAGGGTATCCGATGAAGAGCTTCGACGGCGACCAGTCAAACGCTCGCAACGGAGGTTGTGTAACACTGGGAATAGAGGCTAAGACCCTCGACGGTGACCAGTCAAACGTAAGGCGCCGAGGACCCGCAGAAACACTGGGAGAGGGCATACGATGAGGAGCCTCGACGGTGACCAGTCAAACGTTCACGAGGGAGGTTGTGAAATATTGGGAATAGAGGCTAAGATCCTCGACGGCGACCTGTCAAATGTAAGGCAGCGAAGACCCGCAGAAACACTGGGACGAGCAAACCACGTAAGAACAGTATTAGTAGCGTCAGCGAACGCACCTTGTTACGTTATGATAGTATTTCTGACCTTTTTAATTCAAAAATATGAATTTTCCTTGTAAAAATATGTGCATAAAACAGAAATAATTTTGTCTATTGCTGCAATGGAAATTATTGTTAAAAAATGTGATTTTACTGATAAGTATCTAAATACTGTTTATATGATAAGTATTCGATCTATTTCTCGGCCAAAGCATTTCATTATCAAAATTTAGAGTCTTACAAAGTTGAAAATTGTAATTTCCAAACTTCGGCATGCAGGCCGTGGCACGTCGGATTTTACCTGCGTGGTCACATTGTCCTCACCAAAGCCGATCTAATTCGGCTTGTAAAAGGTGAGGCCACAGCGCAAGGGGCAAGTAGAGTCACTTGCGGCTGTCAGGCTAACTTTGCGAAGTGTTGGTTGCTATGGTTACATAGAAAACTTTTCTCCTCGTATGCGCTTAATAAGCGAGGACTTCACTTCACGTCTAGCTCTTGAGTCGCGAAACACGTTTACATTTTGAATCTGATTGATTGTTATCAATAATTGTTAATTGAATTGCTGATTTAAATAGTTCCAGTGATTAAATAAAGTCGTTCTTTTAAAATCAATCCTTTTCTGCAAAAATCTTCTTCGATCGTTTGCTGAGCGCGAACATTGGTGCCGAAACCCGGGACAGTCCCGGCGCATAACCTTCTCGAAGAAGACCTGCAGCGATGGCAGAGAAGCGACAGAACAACAGCGATATCGGCAATGAACCACCTGAAAAGATGACTCGGACGGAGTCATCGATGATCGACGGGACGCAGTCGGCGTTGGCGTCTGGTGCCTCAGACGAGTTAGATGCGCAGCAAAGCGCTCTCGCTCCCTTGCTGGGACTTTCAAACGTCGGATCATCGCTGAGCTCGAGTCAAGTAATCACCAGCAATCATCAAATTTTGAGCCCCTCAAATGGCTCAAATCGGACGACTGATTCATCGTCCAACACATATGAAACCACTACGCAGGTAACAAAGTAGCATTGTTGCCGGTGGCCGAAAATGCTTCGCGATATCGACGGATGAGTATGAAAATGCTTCTCAATTCTCTGGTCTAGTATCATATCTCATATTGATGAATTCCGAGGGCCTATCTGGCAAGAATGAATTTCTGAAATTCGTATTGATAATATAACCTGTAAAATTTTTCTAACCTCGAAGTTGTAAACAAATGAAACTTGAAATTTCGAAGAAATTTTCCACTGCATGGAACTAAAGTCAACCGACATACAGGTTATCGTCACGCATGGCACGGACATTGGAGCATTTGCGACAACGAATGCAGGACAGCAAAGCACTCGGAGTGATGGGCTGCATCGAAGTTCATACGTCCCTGCCAGCGGCATTGAGACTTTGCTTCGAGCAAGCAACCACATGCAGAATCCTGGTCTTGTCGACAACCGGCCTAAAGGTTTCGTCGGCGTTAGCAGCTCTCATCCCGGCGTTGAGCGATTCGTGAGCAATGCAGCGCATCAGCCGCACTTATCAGTTACGGATGCTGTGAACGGCCTGCAGTCCATATCAACAGGACTTATCTACAGCAACGTGCCGTTCAATAATGCTGCCCTGTACAACATAAGTGCCCCGGTGGGGCTCTTTTCTGCGCCTCGTGTTAACAACAACAACAACAACAACAGGCAGACGACGTCGGCGTTCTCCAACGGGGGGATCTCGCAAGCGATTCCGCAACCACTCGTCAGCAGCAGTTTTGTACCACCCATCGTGCCAGTCGTCGTCAGCAGTGCATCGAGTTCCTCGTATGTCAACAATAACGCGAATACTTTCTTAACCTCAAATTCAGTCCCATCTAATTTGTCTATGGCAAATAATCGCGTTCAATTCGATGAAAGTAATTTAAACTCGATTCGAGATCGGAATAATGTCGCTCCGTTGCTTGATCATTTAATTTTGATTAATCCTTTGAGGCAGGCGTCTTCTCCTATTAATGAAACGCTGTCACAACCTACGTTCAATGGCAAGGACTGTAATCTTTTGTTGGCTGAAATTATGGAACGGACAATTAATGCCGCTAGAGATGCTAATATTGAGTCGTCACGTGCTCTGTCACGAGTGTCTTCCACAAGGAATTTGCCATCTTTTTCGGGCGATCCACTAGTTTGGCCTCGATTTAAGCAAATTTTTGATTCTTCAAAACAGGAATATTCCGAATCTGAGAACGCGATTCGTATTTATGATGCGTTGAAAGGAGAAGCTCTTGAGGCTGTAAAGTCATTGATAGCTTCCAGTCAAAGCTCTGAACAAATAATGAGATCTCTAGAAATGCTTTTTGGTGACTCGACAAATGTTGTTTTGAAAAATGTCAGCGATATTCAAAATTTACCAAGTATAGAAAGTGGAAATGTAAGTCTCGTTCATTTTGCTACTATTTTGAAGAATTCTGTTACATCTCTGAAAGCTTTCAATAATATCGGTTGGCTACATTCTCCTGAGCTTCTCCAAGAGGTTATTCGTAAACTGCCTGCTGCTCTCATTATGAATATCAATGAAGATGAAGTGTGTCAGCGTCAAGGCTTGTCAGATCTAGAGAAACTTTCCGAATATTTGTTCAAGAAAGCTGAAAAGGCCAAGGGTTCTAGTTTTATCAACATATTTTCTCCAAGCCCTTCTCAAAATTCTCTAAATAATATCCAATCGAAAAATGTTCAACCTAGTAGCAAAAGACCAGCTCGTACTTTCACAACGTATCTGAATAATACAGAGTCACTTCCTCAAGTAGAGAGAATTTCTAATAGCTCCAGGACAACTTGTTCTCATTGTGGAAAAAGAAACCACACGATTTCGAATTGTAGAAATTTAGCCAAAGAATCAATCAATGAAAAATGGAGAATAGTGAAAGAATTACATTTGTGTTACAATTGTTTAAGCTCCAAGCATTTGCGCTCTGATTGTAAAGCTAAGGCTGGATGCGACCGGTGTGATCGCCGTCATCATTCTTTATTGCACTTCGTCCCAAAAGAACGTGATAATAAGAAGCCTAGAGATCCTCTTACCAACCCCACCGCAGCAGGTGGTACTTCAGGAGATATAATCGTTATTCAACCCGAAGGTGGGCCTAGAGCATGACTATATGAACACGTTCTACTAAAAATTCTGCCTGTTGATATTTTAGGGAATACAATCTCTCTGAGAATCACTGCTTTGCTAGACGAAGGTTCGACTGTTTCTATTATAGATGCGAAAATCGCGGATAGGTTAGGTTTGTTAGGCGATAAGGTGAATATCTCGCTTCAAGGTATTAGCAATGAGTCTGTCATGAACGCTCGCAAGATGGTGGATTTACAAATCGCTTCAGATACAGGCATCCTAACCTTGAAAAACGTACTCGTTGTTGATAGTGTCGCCCTACCAGAACAGTCCTTGTCTTCCGAATTATCAGCTCGTTGCAGTCAAGAGTTCAATGCTAAAATCGACCCCTATGAATCTCCGTGTGAGTTGTTGTTAGGTCAATGTCATTTTGAGTATATTGTTTCGAGAGAATTGCGACGGCGACAGGGTGGCTCAATGATAGCTTCACGTACGCTTCTCGGTTGGGTTGTCCATGGTCGTTGTCTTGACATTCCTTCAGAACGGTTTTCTTTTCGTGGCAACCAAGTAAAACCATCTAAGTACATCGCAAAAGTAACCTCTCTTTCTTGTCCAACCAGCAAAATAGAATTACGACCTTTGAGAACTTTGAAAAAACGCGCCATAGAGATTATGGAAAACACTAGCGTTCACGTCTGTAATCATTGGGAAATCGGTTTACCGTGGTCGGAAAAAGCAGACTCAATTCCTGAAAGTAGGAGGAACGCGTACAAACGTCTGATGCTACTTGAAAGGAAACTGGACCGTGATCCTGCGTATGCCGAACTTTATTATCGGGAAATGGACAGACTTTTCGAGAAAAATTACGCCATGCTTGCTCCGGAAGCCCCTGTTGGCGATAAGACATTTTTCTTACCTCATTTCGGAGTACGCAATGTGAATAAACCAAATAAGGTTAGATTAGTATTTGACGCGGCTGCGAAATCGTCCAATGTCAGCTTCAACGACTTGGTTCTCACTGGTCCCGATCTTCTGAACTCATTATCCGGCATCATGATGCGTTTTCGTGAATATTCCATCGCTTTCAAGGCTGACACCCGTGACATGTATCTGAAGATTAAAATCTTGAAACGCGACCAAGACGCTCAGCGCTTCTTGTGGAGGAGAGACGATCGATTTAGCCCTCCAAGAGAGTGCGTGATGTCTTCAATGATTTTCGGGGCTAGTTCCTCTCCAACTGTTGGTTGCTATGGTTACATAGAAAACTTTTCTCCTCGTATGCGCTTAATAAGCGAGGACTTCACTTCACGTCTAGCTCTTGAGTCGCGAAACACGTTTACATTTTGAATCTGATTGATTGTTATTAATAATTGTTAATTGAATTGCTGATTCAAATAGTTCCAGTGATTAAATAAAGTCGTTCTTTTAAAATCAATCCTTCTCTGCAAAAATCTTCTTCGATCGTTCGCTGAGCGCGAACACACCTAGTAACCGGTCCTCCGGCCTGTACCGATCAAGGACTAAATATCGGGAGAGGAATATCCGATGAAGAAACCTTGACGGTTACCGGTTAAACGTTCACAGTGGAGACTGTGTATCATTGGGACGAGCAAGCTACAAAAAGTGTTAGAAGCTCAGGCGAAACCACCTAGTTCCCGGCCCTCAAGCTGATACTGATCAAGGCTGGTTTCGGGAAAGGTAACCCGCGAGAGGCCTCAGCGGACTGAGACCATCGTGGGTGCCGCAGGGCTCACAATTGGAATCGCGATAAGAACCTGCTGACCGCGACAGGTGAGTATGTGACGACTACTCTGGCTTCCCGATTCATTCCATGGGTTAGACCACGAGACCATGGTCTATTTATGAAACAAGGGAGAGTACTATGCTCCGTTGGAGCGCTCGAGCAGTGACCTGTCTGTGCGTGGGCAAAACAGAGAGAGTGTCCTCGCAAGAGGCCTCGGCTTTGACCTTTCAAAGCTGAAGTCGTAGGGCTTCTAACAAAGGTACTCAAGGTCGGGGCTGAGCCCTTAATTGTGTGCGCTTGCGTGCCAGCTGCTGCCCCGTGATACGGTTGGATTCTGGGAAGCACACGATTAGGCAAACTGGATGGGATGCTGTGACCCCACCGAGGTGGAATAAGTCGGTAGTCCGCGAGGACGCGATGACAGGGCGAACCTCTGTTCACAGGTTTGGAGCCAGTGGAGGATTGAACCGAGAGGCAGGGACCTCCACTTTGAATAAGGAAGACAATACAATTCCCAAAACACGCTTGAAATGATGTTTGAATGATTTCACGGCAGCTTCCCAGAGACCTCCAGAATGAGGCGATAACGGTGGATTGAAATGCCAATTGATGTTTTCCTCTAAAGCATGGTTATTGATCTTATTCCGAAATTGCTCAGATAAGAATAGGGCAAGTAGCTCACGGAACTGTTCGTTCGCCCCAATGAATTTACTACCGTTGTCAGGATAGACGTGGCATGGAATACCTCTGCGACTACAGAAGCGTCGAAAAGCACCAAGGAATCCATCTGTGGTCAAGTCGCTCACGATTTCTATATGGATGGCTTTTGATGACATACAAATGAAAACGCATCTATAAGCCTTTACTTTCTTGCGATTGCGTCTTTCTTTTCTTTGTTGGAAAATGGTCCAAAATAATCTATACCGGTAAGGTGAAAAGCGGGTGATTCTCCAATGCGTGGTTTGGGAAGGGATGCCATTTGAAAATGCAAAACAACCGGTCGATGACGTGAACGAATGACGCAATCGCGTACAACCTTACTCGATTTTTATCGTCAAAAAGCCAGAAACGTTGTCTGATTGATGCCAAAGTGTTCTGGATACCAGCATGATAATGGTGCTGTTTTCGGATGATTAGATCTGTGATGTGATGATGCAAGTGCAATAACGCTGGATGTTCTTGAAAGTATGAGACGTGAGACTTATTCAACCGGCCTCCTACTCGAAGGACGCCCTGCCTGTCAATGAACGGGTTGGATGAAGCGATTCTACTACCATTGCGGATCGACTTTCCATTTGTTACAATCAATTTTTTCGTGAAACTGTCCAGCCTGGATTTGGCACAAGATGTTGCTTCCTGTTTCTAATTTCTCTTGTACAGTAGAGTCTTTTCCCCTAAATTCGTTTTAAGCGAAGGAAGCGAACCTGACCAGGGATGGATGGGAAGAGAATCTTCGAATGATATCATTTCCTTCAGAAGACAATCATAGGCAAACGTTTTTTCTCAAGCCTGGAAGTTTTGTGACCGAGAGTTCAGCTCCCGAGGGCCACGCTGTTTAAGCCTGGGAGAGCCAGATTGGTCCACGGAACCATATGTCGTTTTTGAGGGAGTCGGATGGTAGTTGGCCTCGAGACAGAGCGTCTGCCGGATTATCCTTTGTTCGAACGTGTTTCCATTCAATCGGTCCCTCGAGTTTCTGGATCTTGGCGATACGGTTAGCTTCGAAAACCTTCAAAACCTCTAGTGATTTTTTCAGCCAATGGAGAACGATTGTAGAGTCCGTCCACAGAACTACGCGGTCTATCGGGGAGGGGAATGCCTTCCGGCTCTCGGTGTAGAGTTTTGCGAGAGTCTGTGCACCGCAGAGTTCAAGTCGGGGTTTAGTCACTTCTTGGATTTCGGATTGTTTCGAACCCGGTTTCACAGCTGTTGCTCCCTTGAGTGGAGGGACTCGAGATTTTGAACATGCAAGTAGAAACTGCTGCCCTCCCTTGATTGTCAACCGAACGCACGTACAAACAGGCTTTGTAGCCATTGATACTCGCGTCGCAAAATCCGTGGATCTCTATCGATGTTGGATCATTAATCAGAAGCCATCAGCTCACGGTCGAGTTTTGAATGAATTCGAGTTGAGAGGCGTATGCCAACCATTCCGAGTAAATTTCTTGGGGTACCGATTCATCCCATTCGATTTGAGCTCTACAACAATCCTGCATGATCGATTTGCCCTTCAGAATAATGGGCCCCAGCAAACCAAGGGGATCGAAGATCCTCGCAATGCTAGATTAAATATTGCGTTTCGTGATTTTAATCGTCAGATCGATGGAATTCACAGTGAACATGAATTCGTCTGAATGAGAGTTCCAAACTACCCCGAGAAATTTCAAAATCGGGTTTTCGTCAAGGCTGTGGTCTAGATCGACGAATTTCTGGTTTAGATTGTCAAGAGCGTGATGATGATTTGAAGCCCACTGACGTATGTTGAAACCGCCTCGCGTGCATACTTCAATGATTTCATCGCGAATTCCAGTGATTTCATCTGATGTATCCGCGCCTGTCAGTAAGTTTTCGACATACAAATCTCGTTTGAGGATCTCGTATGCGAAAGGGAAGTTTCATTTCTCATATTCCGCAAGTTGCACGATTGAGCGAATCACGAAAAATGCTGCTAATTTGTTACCGATCATTAGATTGCAGACCTCGAATACTCTATTTTTACCCTCATGATACCAAAATACACGCTGGATTTCATGATCATCTGGATGTAGAAGAACTTGTCTATACAGATTTTCAATGTTAGCCGTGACTACGTAGACATGACTGCGGTATCTAAGTAATTGTTCAAAAAGAGAGGGCTGAATAGTAGGACCGACCATGAGTGCATTGTTGAGAGACATTCCTGAACTTGTTCTCGCGGATGCGTCGAAAACTACACGAACTCTGGTGGTACTGCTCGAAGTTTTGAGAACGGCGTGATGTGGAATGTAATAACCATACCGGGTTTCATCCTCGATTAGAGACATGTGTTTCAAATCGATGTATTCCTGCATTACCCTGTGATATTCTACCTTTAACGAAGGATTAGAGGCTAATCTCTTCTATAAGAGGTGGAAACTTCTCAGAGCTTGAATCCGGGATTGACCGAGGTCACGATTGTTTGTTTGGTAGAAATGGTATACAATGATATACAATTTGGTACAAATGGTAGACGTACCAAGTACACGGTGGTCCTGAAGCCGGAAAAAGATGGACAAAAATGACGAAAAAAAGTGAACACGCTATCATTTTTCTTGCGAGTTTTCACTGAAGAATTCATTTTCACCCAAACTGGATCTGCTTCCGCCTTATTATGCAGCAATGGATTGTATTTTCGCATTTGAACCAATGTAATTTCGGGCCTAATAACAGCCTTCGAGGGTCATCTTTCACGGTAAAGCCTCCAACTCCGACCCACTCGATTATTCTTCAACGTATCTTGACTCATTTTGTAGATATCGACAAGAGCTTGAGAATCATCCGAGATACGTTGGGTTTCGAATCACCAGAGCTAATATATGCCATTTTCGAGGAGTATGGATTTCATTTTCCGAAATCGCGCAATCCTTTTTCTATGACCAATCGAGGCTTCTCGTGCCTCTTACTCCGGCGCATCTTAGTATTTTCCAACGTACCTCAGCTCATTAAATAACTAATCACAAAATCTTCACAATGAGTTGTGATGCGTTGAGTTAGAGTGACTCAGGGGCAGAATTTTGTATGTGAATGGAGCATAAATGTCGTTTTTCAGAGACAGGTTTGGGTCTTCTTGAGTTTCCAACTCCGGTGCATATACATATTTCCGAGACTACTTTTTCATACATCTCAGCTCGTTCCGCAGTTCTTTTGTGATTGAATTGGAGGTGATGTGAACCCAACGCGAGAATACGGGAATACATGCACTAAAATCTCAAGCTCGAGGATGCTTAAAAATGTCCGTGGAAAACGACATTTATGCCTCATTCACATCGAAGATTCTGCCTCTGAACCACTCAAATTCAACGCACCACAACTCAGTGTGTAGATCTTGTCATTAGTTATTCAATGAGCTGAGGTACGTTGAAGAATACTAAGATGCGCCGGAGTCAGAAGTTCGAGAAGCCTCGATTGGTCATAGAAAAAGGATTGCGTAATTCCGGAAAATGAAATTCATACTCCTCGATAATGGCATATATGGGCTTCGGAGATTCGAAACCCAACGTACCTCGGCTGATTTTCAAGCTCTTGTCGATATCTACAAAATGAGTTAAGATACGTTGAAGAATAAATTGAGTGGGTCGGAGTTGGATGCTTTACCAGGAAAGATGACCCTCGAGGGCTGAGAATAGGCTGAAATTACATTGCTTTAAATGCGAAAATACAATCCATTGATGCATAATTAGGCGGAAACAGATCCGATTTTGGTGAAAATGAATTCTACAGTGAAAACTTGCAAAGAAAATGGTAGCGTGCTCACTTTTTCCGTCATTTTTGTCCATCTTTTTCCGGCTTCAGGACCACCGTGTGTAGTGACCATTCGTGTCACGTTTGACGTTTTCGATGTAGTGTAATCCGCATACACTATCCTCGGCAAATTTTGATGAAGAGGTAGTTGCATCTTCGATGTGCCAGAATTTTTCGAGTTGATTCGATAAATCTATCAAGTTACACAAAACTACTGATTTCGTTTCTGAATCCGTTGTTCCACCGACGATCACCCAACCGAGACAAGTCTTCTGCGAAACAAGTTCGTAATTGTTTCGTGATGAATTGATTTGACCGACAGACATCATTCCCAAAGTCGCGCCGGAACCAATCAAAATGTCAACATGTCGCGGTAAGTGAAATTCAGGGTCAGCTGAACATATGTTATGCGGACTCTGTACCGATTCTCGAGGAAATACCTCTGCCAGAGTCCAATCGGTGATTTTAGGTAGAGAGTGACACGTGAATGATTTCTGGAAGTTGCTGTGCATCGATCTCAATTCAATTGTTAGACTCGATTTCGTCGACGTATGCATTTCATTTACGGCGCTTATAGGAATTGCGCAGGGTTGCACGGGTAACTTCAACTTGCGAGCGAATTCTCCCGTGATTAGATGTGCGATCGCGCAAGTTCGAGCAGAGCGCGAGCTACAATGAATGTGCCATCCGAAGCGCGTACTCGGACCATAGCGCTCATCATAAGTTGTGGTTGAGGCGGACGAGTAGCCGTAGCGAGAATGGCGAATCCTAGGCAATCGAGCCCCGTTTTCTATCTTGCGCGATTTGTTCACGTGCCATTCGCGCTCGGAGCGATGGTTGTTATTTTGATGGGAGTTTGTTTGTTCATTTTCTTCCTCAAGAATGGACAAGCGATAGGCATAGGTGTGGATGAACTTTTGAATTCTTCAAACGTGGGCAGTTTTCCCAAAGTGAGGGTTTCTTCCTATTCTTGCCTCACGTCTTGAGGAACCTTGCGTTCGAGTGATCAAATGATAATCACGATATTGGGTGAGAATTCCAAGATTTGAAATATGTCTATCTGCTGTTCTGCGTCATCCACTAATCTATCTAGTTCAGCTGAATTGGCCCTGTCAACCCTTGGGATATCTATGATGTTATCAAAACGTTCGCATACGAGTACACGCGTTTTCTCATGAAGGTTAATCAACAATGTCAAAGATCCCTTATAATCCGTACTTCCGGGTTCGCAAATCTTACTAGTGGCAGTACCGGTCAAACATCCTTTCAAATAATGTAACTTACTCTGATCTTTCAGATCTGAGCGATCATCAATCAGCTCCTGGAACGCGGCCTTAAATGTGACCTAATTCCCCCTGTTACCACCGAATTTCGGTGATGGTATCTCCGGCAGTTTCGCGAATTGCTGACGTTTCATAAATGTGGAGTGACCTGAAGGTGAATCACTATGGGTCGTGTTTTGAGCATCACTCGCGGCGGCAGCATTCTTCACGCGGGAAGCAATCTCGTCATAAGAATTTCGAATTTCTTCCATCTCCTCTAAAGAAGTTATTTCGGGATCAATAATTGCGAGTTTATCGTTGAGTTCCTCATACGCATCAAAGAAATTCTCAAGACGACCAAAGCGAAGCTGAGCGTCGTCCATCTTGTTTTGCGTTACCGAATTTCGGAGAGATGTGATTTGTCCTTCAAGTCTTGCGCGTTTCTGCGCGATGACCGAAATACGCTGCACATCCATTTTGATTTGAAAATATGCGCTCCCTCGGTGACACTCGAGCGCTCAAAGCGATCGAAAATCAATTCAAATTATGAAGAAGACTCGAAGGAACGTCGGCACGCGTTGAGGAATCACCGTGTGAAGGCGTAGAACGCGCGCGCCCGCACGCAACAAAGATACGCGGAGGAATCACCCGACGCACCACTACACACGCGCGCGCGCTCGAAAATCGTCATCATATCGTCGCCCCCGAAGAAGAAAAACACTTTCTGGATTACCGGTGAAGAGTAACACCTTCTGGATGCATTTATGGAAAGAAACACCATCTGTGTCCCAAGACGAAGATTAACACGTATTTCTAACCAGCGACGAAGAATAACGCCCGGCAGTAGCTTCCGACGAATAGTAACAACCGCTCGTAACTACCGGCGAATATGAACACGTTGCCCGTAGTAGCGACGAAAAGTAACATTTGCCGGAAGCTCGGACGAAAAAGAACACGTGCCGTATGCCCCGACGAAAAAAAAACACGTGCCGTACGCCTCGACGAAAAAGAACACCTGCCGTATGCCCCGACGAAAAAAAACACCTACTGTATGCCCGGACGAAAAAAAAACACCTGCCGTATGCCCCGATTAAAAAAAAAACATCTACTGTATGCCCGGACGAAGAAAAACACCTGGTGGTAATAACCGGAGTTATCTCTGAAAAAATGATAATTTCAATGTTTTCTGTCAGAGAATATCAATGTATCTAACAACGAATAACAACGAATAAGTAGTCTAACAATGAATCTGCGAAAAATGAGCAAAGCAAAACTTTGAAGGCAAGAAAACGTTGACAACTGAAGTTTTTTTCTGCGAACATAATATGTCACAACAAAACATACTTTCGAAGAAAATGTTGAGAATAGGACTCCTAGAAATTCAGTTTTTCATGTATTCGATATTTCCCCCCATAGAAAGCAGCTATAAATTGAAAACTTTATCCAAAAGCAATATTGTCATAGACATTTTAAATCACGCAATAATCCTGTCAGTACTTGTAACTAAGATCGAAGCATGCGCACTGTACCGAGAAACCCTTTTCCTTGTTAGAAATACTTATTGTAAGTCCAAAACGATACACGAATGCACGCTTGAAGGGAATCATAGAATCTTACAGGTAAGAGAAGCAGTCTTATTGTCTACCTTTGAACTGACTTGGAACCAAGAGAAGAATCTGAGATATGATTTTTTGTGAGCGACACGTGAAGCTCTCCAATATATAGACTAGACCGTGACACGGCCTTTTTCGAAGTTTAATAAGTTTGGAGTGTAATAACAAATCTAGACAAGATCGAAACCAAATAACTTCTGAGACCTTCTGAATTTGATCCCGAGCTCAGGAATTTGATTGACAATGTATACCGTGAACTGAACGTCCTTCGATAGGAAAAAATTCAGAGAAGAAATGAGGAAGAAGATACAGCTGCCTCACACTATGCAATAATTGCGGGGGTGTTTCAAGTGAAAAAAAAAAAAAAATTACGATGGACTAGAATTATCGTATAGATTTCCAGGAGAGAGAGAGAGAGAATAGTTTTGACGAATGTCAGCAGTAAGAATCATGCAATGGGTGATATTTACGAGACGTTCTTGGCTTGGGGCAGAGGTGATGATGCTCTCTGCTGCTGCAACGCCCAGACATAATTCTTCCTTCAAATATGAGTTGGAGCGCCTCCTAACAGTATAAAAAACCCCCAGATGTTCTCTTTGCCGAACGATAATGAGAGGTGTTTTTTTTCGTCGGAGCTCACGGTAGGTGTTTTTCTTCGTCCGGGCATACGGCAGGTGTTTTTCTTCGTCCGGGCATACGGCAGGTGTTTTTTTCGTCAGGGCATACAGCAGGTGTTTTCTTTCGTCGGGGCATCCGGCAGGTGTTTCTCTTCGTCCGGGCTTACGGGAGGTGTTTTTCTTCGTCCAGGCATCCGGCAAACGTTACTTTTCGGCGGTGATCACGACCAAGTGTTATTTTCCGAGGCGGGTACGGGAGAAGTGCTACTCTTCGACGCTTGATACATATCGTGTTACTTTTCGTCGGTGACTAACACGCAAGTGTTAGTCTTCGTCGCTTGATAGTATGCAAGTGCTTTTCTTCTTCGGGGGCGACGATATGTGATGAAAATGGAGCGACTTATCTGATGAGTATAGCGGTGAGTCCAGCGATGAGAGCCAGCAGCTATGGTAACGTCACCCAAGTCCTTGTGTTGTCCAACTCGGTTGGCAGCCCGACCTGGAACGCTGGATGAGTGTTTTATGTGTATGTGTGTGTGAAGTGTATATGTTCACACCTCACAGGAGGCACCAAAAATTTTAGTCGAAATCTGTACCATTTGTCACAGACTCTGTAATTTAGGAAATATGAAGTGAGGGAGGTAATTTTGCAGAAAAGACATTAATTTTGGGTTAAACCCGAGGAAAGAAGACCTAGCCTAAAACTTGGCCAAAAATCTCAAAAAGCGGAAAAAATATATTGCCCAGACAGAAATTACGAGAAGAGGAAAGATTTATAGATTCAAAATGAGAGAGAGAGTGTGGAAAGTGTAGATCTGGCATGTGTGTGAGTGAATGAGTGAATTTGCGCGGTCAAGCACAATGTGCACTGGACACGATGGAGATGAGTCAATGCCGACTGGCGTCTCGCTGGATCGTTTGATGATCGCTGGTTTGATCGGCTACGAGCCAACGTGGTGTGATGGGTGTCGAGCCGTTTGATGATCAGATGGTGTTGTACTGGGATCCAATCCTGGATTGAATCCTGATGTCATGGTTAGTACGGCGAAAACGTGTCGTTCTTGGTTGCCGAGCGCGGTGGATTGCTCGAAGGCGAGGGTGCGACCACGTGTCGATAACACGTTTCGGAGCAAACGCGACACGGGCTCGAGATCGCAGCTTTGCGGCCGAATCATCGCGGCCGAATCATCGCGTCCAACACCACGAGAATCACAAACAAGAACACTTATACACGTCTGCAGATACATAACGAATTCAATGTGAGACGCGCGACGTATAGAATGGGAATCTATCGCTTTAATGGGATTTATAAGCGACGATCGATATGTGGGCAAGGTATATGTAGCGAGTGCTGTGCACGAACTACTGAGTCGGCAGCAATGAGCCGGCAAGAGAGAGTCGCGCATGCGGGCTGATGCGCGGCTCCCCCTTGCCTGCGATAGCTACCCACGTCTTGTGACGGAGGCCACCGATCGCGGGAGTGAGATGAAATGATGACCCGCACTGTGAGAAAATGTATGTAAATTCACCATGCTGAGATAGGAAATCTAGGGACACCATGCTTACCATTGTAAATTTACAAGCCCGGATGGGGAATTTTCGAGCGTGCTTGTTAAGGACCCCGCATCCAGAGATAGGATATTGGGTTGCGGATAAATTTTTTGGGAATAAATATGTTGTAGAGCGGAAAATTCTGATCAAAAAGTTCAATGGGCCCGAAGCTAGATGATGAACCATTTTTCTGCAATTCATTAATCAACTATCGGGAAATGGAAGATTATGAGGTTATCCACAACAATAACAACACCACGTGCTTGATATACTGCGGCCTTCGAATTCAGGCAGTGCGAACGTTTTTCGGATAGTTTCATGTAGAACGCGCATCTTCTACAGAATATCAAGATGATTGATTTGAAAATCTTGCAAAGAATGAGCTGGGCAATGTTTTAAGCGAAGGAAAACAGCCTCACCGAGTATCTACGATGACATCGCATTCATAGTGGCGAGAAATCGTGACTGAATGAACGCTTGTCATGGGCAGCCGCAGAAAGCGAGTTGGAGAACTTAAGAGATGACAATATTATTCATTTTCATGGGTATTTCGAGGTCGCTGAACACAAATATGCTATCAACCAGCTTCTGAATTTGATTGCGGGCTGTAGGAGAGGGATGACGTAGATTGAGTTGGAAGAGTTGGGAAATGGTGCTTTTTTGGGTATTTCGAGGTCGTTAAACACGAGTCTGGTATCAACCAGCCTCTAAATACGATTGCGTGGGAGGGTGCGAGGGTGTAGGTGTGCGATGACCTACATCAAATTGGAAGAGTCGAGATATGGTGTTTTGTAGCTTTTTCGAGGTCGCTGAACACGAATCTGGCATCAGCCAGTGTCTACGTCTCATAGCGTGGTTGGAGGCGCGATTCGATCAGAATTAAGCTTTGCAACTCACAGGACATGCTTTTTAGGGTATTCCGAGGTCGTCGAACACTAATCTGGCTTCAGGAATTACCAAGAATGGTTTGAATAGCATCAAGTTTCCCGAAGATATGCCGGTTTCCAGAAGCCCAGTTTCCATGGGGCGCATACTCGCGAATTCGTGACAATGTCCCGATGCCCATGCTTGAATACTTGGGCGTACGAGAACGATTCTATTCTTCGGGTACGCGAACATTTCCCGGTTCACGACGAGAGACAAGGTTTCCATGGGGCACTTACTTGTAAATTATCGCGTAGGCGAGAAAAATACCCTTCGCGTACGCGAGAATTTTCTAGTTTACATAAGCCAACGTCTCCATACGGCGCATACTTGCGAATTCTAATGCAGGCAAGCAAATACCTTTCACGTACGCAAAAATTCTTGAGTTCACGTACGCGAAGCGATGTAGCCAAGGTTTCCATGGGGCGCATACAATCTCGCGTACGCGAGAATTTCCCGGTGTCCATGCTTGAACACTTCCGCGTACGCGAACGGTACTTTTCTCCTCGTACGCGGAAATTTTCCGATTTTCGTCGCCAAAGTTTCCATGGGGCACATACTTGTAAATCCTCGCGTACGCGAGGAAAATACCCTTTGCTCAGCGGAAAGTGTCTTGTTCGGGTACGCGAAGCTATTTCGCAGTGCCCGAGCTCGAACATTTTCGCGTACGCGAACGATACTTTTCTTCGTGTACGCGAAAATCATCCGACTCACGTAAGCCAAGGTTTCCATGGGGCGCGTACTTGTAAATTCTCGTATACGCAAAAATTTCTCGGTTCGCATACGTCACCCGATTCTTAAGCTCATTTTCCGCAAGACTTTCAAATTAGTCATCTCGGTATTCTGGAGAAGATGCGCGTTCTACATGAAGCTATTCGAAAAACGTTCTCACTGCCTGAATTCGAACGCCACAGTATATCAAGCACGTGGTGTTGTTATTGTTGTGGATAACCTCATAACCTTTCATTTCCCGATAGTTGATTGATTGACTGCAAAAAATGGTTCATTATCTGGCTTCGGGTCCATTGAACTTTTTAATCAGAATTTTCCGCTCTACAACATATTTTTTCCCCAGGAAATGTAACCGCAACCCAATATCCTATCTCTGGTTGCGGGGTCCTTTCCTTACCGACGGATCCGGATGGCAAATTCCCGCTTGAGAGGAGCCGCCGTGCCTTTCAAAGTCTCTGTAAAATGCCGAGTTGTTCTTGATTTTACATCTAGACGTCTTTTCTAGCATGGTAGTGAAATATTGAGATGTGTTGATTCTTACGGTGAATGTAATTTTTTGGACAAAAGTGCATCGATTTTGTCGTGGACCGGTCATAACCTAATGCTGTGTAGCCTCGTTATAGAAATTGATCGCGCTTGAATCATTCTATAAAAAGAAATCCGTGGATGAAAATGTTTTCTAATATCGAGAGTCACGTCGAGCTCTTTTCTCGCTGCCGGCATCGCAAACAATCACACACGTTTACGCGCACGTTCACGGAGAGCAGCACCATTCATTTACATCGTTTATTTACGTAGATTTTGACGGGTGCCCATCACTTTCGACTTTCGAGTCTGCTGTCTGCTCCACTCCCACATATATGCGGTTGTTTTCTTTGAACGGCCGATTCGAAAATTTTGAGATTGCAACTCGCGCACGCGTACTCAAATGAAATTTACAAGCCTGGGACGGGAAATTTACAAGCTCCGGAACGTAAACTCACCATGCTCAGCATGGTGTCCCAGAATTTCCTGTGCTGAGCATGGTAAATTTACAAGCCACTCGTAGGTTTCCTCACTCCCTGGTAAATTCACCATGCTTAACACTGTGAATCTACAACCCCACCAGTTATTTTTACCTCGAAAATTTTGTACAGTGCGTGCGTGGCACGGACTTTTGCTATCCGATGGAACGACATTTGACTATAATCTTACCTTGTTCAACACATTGTTCCATGAAATCTCTATGTGTCTCAGCCATATGGACTCTATTTCCATATTTTCCTCTTTGATTTAATTTCTTAGTAGCTTCATCAATTGATTCGTCCAAAGTTTTTAGCTTATGACTACCATCTATTCGAGTGCATTCACCGGCAGATTGATTATCACACCAAACTGTGATAGGATATAGAGTCTTTCCTAATGTATATCGAATCCCCCCCACCCCCCACTTCACTTTTTCCAAAAGTTTAACTCGGCGAGTATGGCCATCCTTCCCCCCTATCACTTCATCTGGGATCAAAATTTGAATTCCAATTCTTGAGGGTCATGAGATCAGGGGAAACATGTCGAGTAACTATTCGGCAAAATCTAAACGTGAAACTAATCAAAAGAGAAAGAAAAATACTAATTCGAACTCTTAAGAGTCGTCAGATCAAGAAGAGTATCTCGAATAAATATTTTGAAGAAACTTAAGGTGAAACGCATAGATAAGGATTGATTGGATCACAATTTGATTCTTTCGGTAATTTTGTCTCAACTTGAGTTACTCACCATCTCTTTCATCTGCCAGATATATTGAGAATGATCATCTATTTAGACCTATGGAAAGCAACCGGGAAGCAGAAGATTCAATCCAGTACTGATTGCTTTAGTTCAAGAATCAGTAGAGATGGTGAGTGACTCAAGTTGAGTCAAAATTACCGGAAGAATCAAATTGTAATCCAATCAATCCTTATCCATGCGTTTCACGTTAAAATTCTGCAAAATAATCACTCGATATACTCTTCTTGATCCCACGACTCTCAAGAGTTGAAATTAGTATTTTTCATCCTCTTTTCATTAGTTTCACGTTTAGATTTTGCTGGATAGTTGATACTCGACATGTTTCCCCTGATTTCATAACCCTCAAGAGTTGAAATTCAATTTACGATCCCAGATGAAGTGATAGGGGGAAAAGATGGCCATACTCGCCGAGTTACACTTTTGGAAAAAGTGAAGATGGGGGGGGATTTCAACACTTGGCTATGATGATGATTGGATAGTCTCAGATCAAAAAACATGCTGTAAATAGTAGCATGTACGAAAACACAAAAAACTTGTATGTACCTGATCCATAGAAATCATTCTCCTAATTAACACTAGTGTGCTCCATTCCCAGATGAGTATTCTTTGATCCTGAGCAAAGAAAAATCTGGAGAAGTGAAACTTTGTATTTTTGATAGCAGGACTTGGACTTACTACATGAAATTGACTTGGTTTGATGCAAAGGTTCCTAACCCACTTGTGACAGTGCTTGCAAGAGAACATTTTGAATCACGAAGAACTTCTAGATTGTGGGAATACCCCACATGAGTTGGTTCGTCCACTCTTCAGCAAGAGAGGATGCTAACTATCAAAGTGAATAACTAATAACTAATTGATAAGTGGAACATAGAATTATGACACTACATGTGTTGCCCAACATTTTTCAAGAACCAAATACTGAAATAAATTCCATGTAGCGGTAATTCGTAACACATCAAGAAGATGGAGCAATCCGTGCGGAATCATTCTGAGAGGAATGAAGGTTCAGAAGCATCATGTGATATGTGTTTAGATTTCTGATGAAATGATCCTCGCGATACTTCCGGATAGATGTATGGATCTAGGCCCGAATTTATAGTCGTAATCCGGAGTCCGGATAAGCTAATCCGAGTCGCCACAATAGGTGCGGCGAGTTCGAGAATCTATTAGGACTGGCGATTGTGGCGCCTCGGATTAGCTTATTCGGACTCTGGATTACCACTATAAATTCGAGCTTTAGTTTGTTTAGTGATTGACTCCTTAACCAATCATTTTTTCAGTTTGAACTTACCACTCCCCATCAAGAGCGTAAATGTGCCTTTCTTTCTCCATAATAATCTTGATGAAACAGATGAACCCTATACAACTTTTTCATCCTGTTCAGAAATTAACCTATGCCATCACGTTCACAAAATATATGACAAGAATGTGAGTGGCACACGCCAAGAGAGTAAAATCCATATACCATATGAGTAAGAGTGTAGCTGAGACCTTCGGATTAGAGTATTACGCAATGGGAATATAATATTCAGAAGTTACCAGAGCAGCACCAGGAATCAGTGTTTATATATCACAACAACTGTTCTTGGATAGTCGTCAACTGGACTGACCTGTCTCACAACATCTAAATGTGAGAGACGCTCCCTCTTGATGTGTTGGACATTGACAGGTTTTTATTGAGACACAAAAAGCAACACGAAGGATATTCTATTGGTCGCACTCCTCTTCAACTAGAGTGGTTTATGTTTATGTACTTTTCTTTGAGATGCACAATTTATAGCTCCACATTTGGGTCTGTCTGAAGTATTCAGGGAACTGAAAGTCAATACAATGCTGAAATGTGGATACTGGCATTCATTTTTTCTCACGATCAAATCCTAAATTGTCCAAATATGTTTGAAGACCAACAACAGCGAGAATGACACACATTCTGGCCTATGATTCTTATATCACTCCAGACAAAAAAACCTACAACAATAGGTGGCTCTTATTCCTCTAACAATGAGAGCTAATTTGTACAAACTGCCTGCAGGCGGTGCTACGATTGGCATCAATCGGCAATCAGTTTCAGCTGTTATCTCTACATTATATGATCAAAATAGTTAAAAATGTTACAACATTTTACTGCTGCAGCGAAATAACGCCATCTGCTACACATGCGGCTGCAATTCTGCATCAAAACATCACCCGTGTTCTCGCGGGCGATCGTCCCGCGTGGTCGACCCCAACAATCGATTGTGTTCGACTTCGAGTGTCATAACGCGGCTGAAATCTTGACGCGGAAAATTGGGAAGGGTCGAAATTAGTGAGCAAGATATTTTGGCACTAAACGCTGTCAGCGGCAAAATGACTTGCGAATATCCTTGTTGAAGACCGAAATAACGGGTTCAGAGGGATCGAGACCTCCCTGAACCCAGAAAAGCATGGAATAAGTAAGTTCGAAGAAATGTGTGAGGTTGAAACGGCCAAACTCAGCGTATATAAGGCACGACGGCCTTGCACGCGCTCTCTCTCTTGCTCACGTGTTCTTCTCTCCCATACTCTCGGCAGCAAGGCGCTGCCGCGCCTTTTGATCGATTTATCTATTGAGATGAGCTGTCGACAAGCTTCACCCATTGCTAAATATTCCGCTTCAGAAGTTGAAAGAGTTACATATTTTTGTTTGTCACTTTTCCAAGCAATTATATCTTCAAACCAATTGATAACATAACCCGCAGTTGGAGTTGAATCATCACAATCTCGGAAACTAGCATCAGTTGATGCCTCTAAATTTTCACCTAAAGATGTAAAAATGATTCCTAGATTCTTTGTTCCTTTGAGATACCTAAGGATGCAACATTTTTCTAACCAATTTTTTCAATCAATTCTAAGAAAATTCACATCAAACTCGATGTCAGGTCGCGTAGCTACTGACAAGTACATCAAACAACCAATAGCTTCTCGATATGGTACTCTTTTCGATTCTTTATCCGTAATCGTAATTTGATATTCGTTCGATTCGATTTCACTTTTCTCATTTTGGTTACTCACTTGTCTCGTTATCATTGGTGTATTTTGATGATTGGGATCTTGCATATTGAATCCCTCTAGAATAGTTTGAGTGTACTGAGCTTGCTGTAATAGAATCGCTCCTCTTTCAATGTTCCTTTCAATATTTATTCCTAGGAATAGTTTGGGTTCACCAAGATCTTTTATTTCAAAGACTTCACTCAGAAGTGATTTGACACACAATAATTTATTTGAATCGTTACTTGCGACTATCATATCATCTACATATGGGAGAACAAGTATCATGATTTCATTTTTTCTCCATGTGAAAAGACAAGGTTCATGTAAATCATTTTCTAAACCTAGTGCTTTCATTTTTTTTCTGAATCGTTCGTTCCATTTCTTAGGACTAACTCTCAATCCATATTTAATGATCTTTCGAGTTTCCAAACTTGAATCGATAGAATATTCTTATCAACATTAAGACCTTTTGGAATCCCCATGTATACTTCTCCATGCAAATCCCCATTCAAGAAAGCTGTCTTGAGGGCATAGGATGATCTGCTATAAAAAAATTTTCTATTACGAATAAATTCTCTGTACCCTTATGGACATAAAGTTTCATGGAGTGTATAGGGGTCCAGGTATTCACTCAAAATAGCATCAATTCAATAAAAACAGTCATTTTGGTTTGCTCGTTGACGATGAACCATCAACTCCCTATCTTGGAGGTTTCTTTCCCTGATAGATGTATACCATATAAAGCTTTTCATCAGAGGAATTCTGAATAGATTGACTCATGCCAACTAGAACATTATTGAGGTGAGAATGTCTATTGAGGCCTATTCTTCTATTAATTTCTTCGGGTGAAGACTATGTTTGATTCTTTGACCAAAAAGACCTGTCTGATCAAAAAACTGTCCGACCATTCCGTTGTTATTCATACCGAGATAATATGTGTGGAATTTCATCAAGATCCGATCGAGTGTTCATCGCCAACTGAGACTTCTATTTGACCATTAATCCAAAAACTGAATTGCTGGGGAATAACAATTGAAAGGAAAAGTGTACATGTACAGCAGAGCTAGCGCACTCACTCAACTCAAGGATCTTCAACTTGGCACAGGTGTTTTTCCAACATCTTCTCAAATCTCACTACCGTCTGATGTGAATAACTGCTTTGCAGGGGTTATACGCCATGAGATTCTTAACTATCAGTTCACCAAGCTTTTGAAACTAATTTTATTGATTGCTGCTCATATCACACCTTGGTGGACTCACTGATTTCTCCACAGCGGATGAAAGTCCATAGATACACACATAGTCACTTCCTATTTTATACTCATAAAAATATGCCAATAACGCCATGAGCTAATATGGTGCGATACTGACTGTTGTTCAACTTCTTAGAATGCTAGTTACTCAAACTTGCGCTTTTGGACTTTTTCAAACTATGAATGCACCATGGTGTAAAGGAGATATGGTGTGCTCACGCGCAGCGTGAGCTCTCAGCCAATCAGGTTTTGACCCCAGGCAAGCGCTCGTCCAATCAGCGCTCGCGCGGGAATCAACAGAGTTCAAAGTTGTCTCGCGCATCTTACAACCACTTGATGACCCCATGTGTCAGTTTTAACACGTCCTAAGTGATTTCACGCACTCTTGACACCTAATTTCGGATTCTGATTAACAGTGTCGTGAGTTTTAATGTGATGAAGGATTTTAAAGCCTGTTTCAAGGCTGTTGAAAAACGTGGTTCCAATATTCGCAGGTCTGTAAAATATTCCTGGGTCGACTAATGATTTGTAAAACCTATGTATCCGAAGAAAAAGATCCAATTCTTGAAAGATGTGAACATTACTTTAACTAAGCTCGTTCAGTGGAAGGTTCTCTTTGTTTACATTCCTCACTCAATTCTTACATTTGATACTGAAATGTAAACATATTGCCGTGACCTTCAGTGTTCTCATAAAACTTGTAGCAAGAATTGGACATATCGATTCGACGAAAAAGTAATGTAACGTGAGTACGTGACTTTCTGTAAAGTCGATAACTGATGATGCCAAGAAAGTAGAGTTATTCAAAATTTAAATCACATTCGATTTGATTCATTCTCAAATTGATGGATCCTAAACACTTTTTTCTATTCTGAGCCCACATCTCGGTTTTCGGACATAATTGTATAATATCTAAGTACACGGCCTCTGGAGCCATGAAAATCGGATCAAATCTCCTATTCCTACAGATCCTGCGTTGTTCTGAAGCCGTGAATTGAGGATTTGAGGTACAGAAGTGCATTTTCTCATAAATCGGTCGAAAAATTACGGGAAGAAGTTTTCCGTGGATCGCATTTGATATGTTCCTTCGAATACCATATCGAAATCTTTGAGGTGATTTTGGTCGCATTAACGGTTGCTTCCGGCCCACAGTGCCAAACCGACGAATTTTATTCTCAGAATATTATTCTAGAAGGGGAATTCTAATTTTTCCAAAGCTAATGGTGGAGCAATTATTTTGATGGGAAAGCAGAGAAATATTTCCGGGAATACCCATGTACCAAAACGTATTCGTTCACTGTTCGTTGCACTGAATGAGTTCGTCCCTGCGTAATTCTCTTGTTCCAATAAGAGATAGCTTCTCGCAAAATGTAACATTGTTATTGAAAAAAAAGCCGGACAAGGGGGAAAAAATTTGGAAGTGATGGGATTTGAACTCGGATCATCGGATTGAGAAGCGAAAGAGCCGACTACGAGACCACGAGCGACATCACTGAAATCTGCATAAACCGCAGCCCTGACATGCGGGCTTGGGATTTGATTCATTCTCGATTCTAGTCGAGTCCTTCACGTTTTAGGATGAGATCATACGTATCAACATCACTTAGTTGTATCGAACAATTACAAAATATAATCTTATCGCGTAAAATGTCAAGCGATTCGTGGCTGGCTCATATCGGCTGCTACAGTAAACAACCAATATGGCTGACGGTGGGGTCTGCGCAGACCGAGACGAAAATCCGTCCTCCGTGTGAGCACAAGATATCAAAAGGCGCGGCAGCGCCTTGCTGGCGAGTATATGAAAGAGAAGAACATGTGAGAAAGAGAGAGAGCGCGCGCGCAAGGCTGCCGTGCCTTATATACGCTGAGTTGGGCCGTTTTAACCTCACACATTTTTTCGCACTTACTTATTTCATGCTTTTCTGGATTCAGGAGGGTCTCATTCCCTCTGAACCCGTTATTTCGGTCCTCAACGAGGATATTGGCAAGTCATTTCGCCGCTGACAGCGTTTAGTGCCAAAATATCTTACTCACTAATTTCGCCCCTTCCCAATTTTTTCGCGTCAAGATTTCAGCCGCGTTACGACACTCGAAGTCGAACACAATCGATTGTTGGGGTCGACCACGCGGGACGATCGACCGCGAGAACACACGGGTGATGTTTTGATGCAGCCGCATGTGTAGCAGACGGCATTATTCCGCTCCAGCAATAACATGTTGTTGCAGTAACATGTAACTTTTCTGACTATTTTGAAGCAGAGATTGAAAGCCAATCGTAGCACCGCCTGCAGCGAGCTTGTAGAAATCAGCTCTCATTGTTGAGGGAATAAGAGCCACTTATTGTTGTGGGTTTTCTTGTCTGGAGTGATATGAGAATAAAAGGCCAAAGGCCAAAATGTGTGTTATTCTCGCTGTTGTGCAGTGTCAAGAATTGATCTTCAAAAATATTTGGAAAATTTAGGATTTGATCGTGAGGAAAAATGAGTGCCAGTGTCAATCTACATTTCAGCCGTGTATTGACTATCAGTTTCCTCAATACTTCAGAGAGACCCAACTCTGAAAAATTGTGCATCTCAAAGAAAATTTGATAAACCACTCTAGTTGAAGGAGAGTGTGACCAATAGAATATCCTTCGTGTTGCTTTTCGTAGACCTGTCAATGTCCAACACATTAAGAGGGATCGTCTCTCACATTTAGATGTTGTAAGACAGGTCAGTCAATTGACGACTGTCCAAGAACAGTTGTTGTGATATATAAGCACTGATATTTGGTGTTGCTCTGGTTATTACTTTTGAATATGATATGTCCATTGCGTAATACTCTAACCCAAAGGTCTCAGCTAGACTCTTACTCTCATATTTTACTTTCTTGGCACTAAATTCTGAATAGGATAAGAAAGTTGTACAGGGTTCACCTGTTTCATCAAGAGTATTATGAAGAAAGAAAGGCACTTTTACGCTCTTGGTGGGAAGTGGTAAGTTCAAATTGAAAAAATTATTACTTGAGTTGTCAATCACTAAACAAACTGGATCCGTACATCATCTATCTGGAAGTATGTTGAGGATCATTCAAACACATATCACATAATGCTTCTGAACCTTCAGTTCCCTCAGAATGAATTCGCACGAATTGCTCTAACTTCTTGATGTGTTATGAATTACCAATGTGCTACATGGAATTTGTTTCAGTTTTTGGTCCTTGGAAAATGTTGAACAACAGATGTGGTGTCATAATTCTATGTTCCAGTTATCAATTAGTTATTAGTTATTCACTCTGATATTTAGTATGCTCTCTTGCTGAAGAGTGGATGTCGTTCATCATCAGGGAAATTTTCACAATCTAGAAGTTCCTCGTGATCCAAAAATTTTCTCTTGCAAGCACCATCACAAGTGGGTTAGGAGTCTTCGCATCAACTCAAGTCAATTCCATGAACTAATTACAAGAGTCTTGCTATCAAAAATACAAAGTTGTCCTTCTCCAGATTTTTCTTTGTTTATGATCAAAAAATGTTCATCTTGGAATGAAGCACACTAGTGTTAATTAGGAGAATGATTTTTATGGATGAGATACATAGAATTTTTTTTTGTTCCCCTACATGCTACTTTTTACAGCATGTTTTTCAATCTCAGGATATTCAGTCATTACCATAGCCAAGTGTTGGAATCTCCTCCCCCTCACTCCACTTTTTCCAAAAGTATAACTTGGCGAGTATGGACATCCTTTCCCCCTATCACTTCATCTGGGATCAAAAATTGAATTTCAACTCTTGCGGGTCATGAAATCAGGGGAAACATGTCGAGTAACTATTTAGCAAAATTTAGCAAAATTTAAACATGAAACAAATGGGTAGAAAATGAAAAATATTAATTTCAACTCTTGAGAGTCGTGAGATCAAGAAAAGTATGTCGAGTAATTGTTTTGCAAAATCTGAACGTGAAACGCATGGAAAAGGATTGATTACATTACGATTTGACTTTCTCGGTAATTTTGACTCATCTTGAGTTACTCACCATCTCTACTGAATTTTAAACTAAACCGATCAATGCTAGATTGAATTTTCTGGTTTCCTTTTCTTCTCAATGGTCTGAATGAATTATTTTCATTACATTTCATAGACGAAGGAGATGGTGAGAAACTCAAGTTGAGTCAAAATTACCGACAAAGTCAAATCATAATGTAATCAATTCTTTTCCATGCGTTTCACGTTCAGATTTTGCAAAACAATTACTCGACATACTTTTCTTGATCTCACGACTCTCAAGAGTTGAAATTAATATTTTTCATTTTCTACCCATTTGTTTCATGTTTAAATTTTGCTAAATTTTGCTAAATAGTTACTCGACATGTTTCCCCTGATTTCATGACCCGCAAGAGTTGAAATTCAATTTTTGATCCCAGATGAAGTGATAGGGGGAAAGGATGTCCATACTCGCCAAGTTATACTTTTGGAAAAAGTGGAGTGAGGGGGAGGAGATCTCCTTTACATCATGGAATGCACCATAGAGATTGCCCTAGGAATTTTTCCTCTGCATAGAATGCTCACACTTGATGCAATGAATCAATTCTCCTCCAACTTGAATTCAAAATTGAAAAATTTCACAGATTTCTGGAAGATCTGACTGAACTCACAAGATCATCGAAAAATCCGTCTAACACCGAAATGGGATTCATCAATCACACTTTTTCCATTTGGTCCAAGAATGTACACGTTTGGATAACAATCTTCTCAATATTAACACTTCCGAGAGCTCTATCATCGGTATAATTGTGCATGAGGGAATTTTGAGAAAATGGATCACTGTGAAGCAATTGAATGAGCATGAATAGGACTTCTCACTACACTACAAATGATTCTACTATCAATTTGAGCTATTGGATATGTGGCTGTTATGTCTCGTGCATCAAAGGACCCCGCACAAAATCAATGGGAAGTGGCTTAAGAGTGCTCTCCACCTTTTGGAAAGCGAAGGTGCAACCCCTAGCGGTCAAATTGGTATATTGACAATAACAATTGGAAGATGATAGAGGCACGTATGGCCCACGATCCCTAGCGTTCCTCCGCGCGCGGGGGAGCACTAGGTGCGAGGCTAGGTGTGTTCTGTCAAGTAACGTTGAGCCCATGTCTTTTCTTCACGGAATTCTTCGTAAATAAACATTTAAAATATGATCAGAGTACAACCCCCATTCTATAATCCAAAACCCGAGTTTCCTTTGGATGCCTGCGGATTAAGTCATATTTTTGTGAGCTTGCAGCACGAGTATCACGGTAGCTGAGTGGTTAGCACGTCCGCCTTTGGTTGTGTCGGCCTGGGGTTCGATTCCCGACTACTCCAAATTTTTTTTTTTTTTCTTCTTCATCAATCAAATCTTCTTCCAATAATATGCAAAGGTAATCGAAACACCGCCGGATAAAATCCGAATCCTAGATTTTTTACTGATGATGGGAAAGTTTTCCAGTGTGGTTCATCAGAACTTACAGATCATTGCTTTTATCACATGCCCCCCTCCCCTCCTGATTTATCAGAATTCTATACAGAACCTAAAGAAGTATCTTTTTTGTTATTAATCCTGGGTTCCTCATAACTACACAACATTTTAATGTGTACCCCCCCCCCCCCTATCCTGGTTTGTCAGCATTATAGGAACAATTTTTTAATTTTCAAATGCGTATGCTTATCCTTGTGTCGATCGTACGTATGCATAAAATATATACTCGTATTTAGTAAGAAATTAATTCTTCGTCATAGCTCACATCAGAGGTGTTATTAGGATTTACCTCACCTTATCTGTGCCCATGGATGTATGAAAATCCGTGGCACAAGTGATTTTTGATCTTGGATAGAATCAGAGATAATCTGATCGAATAGAAAGCGTCCAAATTGTCGCCAAAATTTCTATTACTCATCTTTGCCGAGCACAGCAGACAATATTTACATGCAGTGACATGTCGCCGCGACGAATCGAATGATAATTCGAGCGAGAGAGATAGACGACCCAACCCATATATGTATAAGCACTACACACATATACACACAAGCTGGTATTTGTTTTGCAATCGAGCCTACTTTTTGATAATCCGACAAACAATCAAGACGAACATCATCCCTACGGCTTTCCTACACTAACTATTGCTCGAATTCCGACAGCACCAATAATATATCACGACAGTCGAGGAAATTACCGGGCATCGCTCATAAGCAGCACGTATGAGGAACGCGGAATCATCGCGGTCCGTACGTGCCGCTAGCATAGGCCATTTTAATGGAAAGTACGCAGGGGCGGACTGGCCATTGGGTGATTTGGGAGAGTTCCCCCTGGGCCGCTGCCTCGACAGAGGCCGCGGCCGCACAATTATCGAAAGAATAATAAATCGGTGCCACGAGATATCTTAGCATTTCGATTCACCTGACTCACATCAATTGGCAATCCGCTTCATTTGGCCAACGTGACAACATGATATAACCATAGACGTCAATATTTCAATGAAGACGGCCCGAACAAAGTGATTTCGAAGCATGAGTCTTGTAAGAACTGCACTATCTGTTGTTTCAGACTGTTGAATCAGTAGAGTCTTTTTTTTTTTTTTTTTTTTTTTTCTAAGTGGAATATGAGGAAAAATCTGATGACAGGCTATCCCTAATGGATCTCCCACCGGCAGACCATAAGCGCTTTCATTTTGCTCACCCGGTAAACCGGATGAGTATGAATCCAACGCCCGTGTGCCCTGGGGGCTAAAACCTTCTGCTCTCAGCCCTACGATGTTGGCAAGCCATCATTGCAGAACTGGGGGCAGCTAACCACTATCTAACCAACCCACCCCGGAACCGCGTTAGCATTACTTCAGGGTGGGAGGCGTATCGCGCGCCATGAGGCGTCCCTCTTCGGTGTGTCCGCTCTTCTGTCTTCTCTCTTCGTCGTCAATGATCACTCTTCAAGTCGTCGTTGTTCGCTATGCAGCGCCCCTTGCTTGACGCTGCAATGCCCGTTCTCGCTCTTCTTTTCGGGTGATCGCCGTCTTGATATAGGCGGCAATCTTATCCCATGTCTCTTTGTTACGGAGCATGAACGGCAATAGATTCTCAGGGGTGATCTGATTTCCAAGCCAGTTCACGAGCTCCGCTCTCTCCGTAGCTGTGTTCATGCAATGGAAGAGTGCATGCTCCGCATCGTCCCAGTCTGCCGCACACATCTGACAGACCGGGGTCTCCCTCTTCTGGAACCGCTCCAGGTACTCTCCGAAGCAGCCATGCCCACTAAAAGCTTGCGTCAGCCAGTAATCCAGCTCTCCGTGAGCTCGATCGATCCACCTGGCTATGTTGGGGATCAGCCTTCGCGTCCACTTCCCTTTCGTTGAGCTCTCCCACTCTTTTTGCCACTCTTCAACGAAATCAGTAGAGTCTATTGACTGGTGCATTCCCAAGCCTTGGTTTAGCATACAAGTATACTTTGACACTTGCTTTCACTCAAGTTGCAATCGAGAGATCCTTCAGCTTATCGAAATTGATCTAACGCGTTTAAGAAATAGTCTGAAGGATTATAATTTGGAAGGTTATATGCTGATGTGTTCCGAAAAAGATCTCTTGATGCAAATCCGGTGCGAAGATATCATCGATATGCTGTCTAACTCAAGCAAAGTTTACCGGTCAATGTTTTTCCCTTAATATGCATCACGATCGAATGTGACTTATAGGATGTCGAATAAAATGATGAATGATCATGGAACAAGAAATCATTCCAATCACTTCATCTTCAAAGAATGAGACCCTTTTTGTTTTTTTTTCACTTCCCAGATAGGGCCGACCGAAGTTCCCGGGCCGCTTCATTTTTTTCATAGAAGGCTATTCACACTCCTCGAAAGGATTTGCAGATTTGAGCTCTTATATTAGCCACTGAAGTTCAGTCAGGGCAGAGAATCAGGGCGACAAATTACTTGGTTTATATCGGAATCATGAAGAATTGATTCTAATAGAATCAATCAGAATATTGTCATCCCTTCTCAGAATAATGGTCCATTCCTCAGCTGCATAGCATGACCCAGTGTTGAGGACATCTCGATAAGATACGAGCCATATGTGAATGGTTATAGTAGCTTTTGTAATTGCTTACAACATAACTGATTAATATAGCCTTGGGGTGAGTGATACATGCATCTCGAGAGCGTGGATTGTTTGGAGTCACTGAGCTTCAATAAGTTATCGTCCAACCTCTATCTCGTGCGGGGGTGGCTGCATAGGCGGGACCATGCCGGGGAGGGGGGACTGCGATGGAAAATCAATGTCACTATCAATCCCAGAAAATCGTCTCAAGCAGACAAGATGATCGTTTTCTCGTCATCGACCGGTTGACGATCTCGAGTACAGCGATATCGATTTTCCACCACAGCCCTCCCCCTCCCCTGCATGGTCCACCCACGCAGCCCCCGCATCACGAGATAGAGATCTGGACGATAACGTATTCGAGCTCTGTCCCCAAAAGACTCCGAGTTGGGGGACGCCCAGCACTATGCTTCGTGAAACAGATTTTTCACGGGGAGCCCTCCCCAGATTCCTCCACCCACGCTTTTGAGATACAGCCGTCCCTTGTTTAACGCGGGGGTTACGTTCCGGCAGGTTACCGCGTTGAGCAAAACCGCGTGGAACGAAGCATTGCTCTTATGGAAAAATAGGGGATGCGTACCAAGACTCGTGGCCGACCAACCAGGGCCAACCTTTTTTGATAATTTAAAAATGAATACGAGTATTTTCAATAATGAGATCATCGTTAACGCTAATAAACTATTGTTAAGTTGTGAATAAAGTCGTGAATTTATCAAAACCAATATAAATTTGTGTAAAACAGTGTAAATTTGTAAGACCCATTGTAAATTTGTGTAAAATCTTGACTAAGTTGTTTTTTTTCTTAACAAAAAACTCCATTAATCGGGACTGCCTCGTTCGTCTAACAAGATCTCGAAAAATTTCTTCGTACGGGCGAATAACATTCTCAATTTCATGCTTTAATCAAAGACTACGAGTCATTATTGGATCAATATCCAACGCTTTAGCAACTCCTGCGTGGAAATGATTCAGAACTTCTGCGACCGCCTTGGCAGTGAGAGTTTCTTCGAATAATTCCTCAGCATCGAGTTCATCTGTGTTATGAGATTCTTCCATCATCACTTCTATCTCATCTGGCAACAGATTTTCGTCTTGAGGTTGCAAAAGCTCTAATATTTCTGCTTCACGCATGTCAGCAAAGCCTTCACAGCCAATTTGTTCTGCAGTGGCCAACCATTCTGGGACCGGTTGCTCAAGAGCTTGACGAGGAATCGCATTGCAAGAATTTTCTGGCCACAATTTCTTCCAGCTCCCTCTCAGAGTCGACTCTTGAATCTCCGCCCACGATTCAGCAACCATGTCAATTGAGTCTAGTATCGAAAAAGATTTCCAAAACGTCCACACTGTTTCAGTCCTCGGATTGTCAAGAGCAACAGGTCGATTAAGGACACTGAGCATCTTTTTCATAACCTTTCTCAAATAATATGCTTTGAAGGTTGAGATTACAGTTTGATCCATTGGCTGCAGTAAGGATGTGTGTATTGGGAGGAAGGAATAAGACCTCGACGTCCGGATCTGCTGTTATCAGTGTCCGCGGATGACTAGCCGCATTATCTAAGAGCAGAATAATTTTAAAAGCCAAATTTTCTCTCCTCAAAAACTCTTTGACTTCTGGAATGAATGACTGCAAGAACCATTGTTCAAAAATTACTTTGGTGACCCAAGCTTTCTTATTGGATTTCCAGAAAACCGGAAGGTATTCTTTTCTCTTATTTTTGAATGCGCGGGGAGTTTCCGACTTGTAGACTAGCATTGGTTTGTACTTCAACGTTCCTGAAACAGTTCAATGAAATTCTCTCATGAAACGAAGATAAAATTAACAGTATCAAACAGAGTTTAAATCAATTTTAGGATTTACCCGAAGCATTGGCACACAAAAGTACCGATCTTTCGCAACCTTGAAACCCAGTGCTTGTTTCTCTTCTTTGGTCAAAAAAGTTCGGTTGGGCATCTTTGTCCAAAACAACCCAGTCTCATCGCAGTTGGAAATTTGTGATGGAGGGTATCTCTTTTCCAAAATTAACGCCTTAAAGGCCGCGCGGAACTGAGAAGCAGCCTCGTGATCTGCTGAAGCACTCTCACCGGTGAATTTGACATTATGGAGAGAATATCTTGTTTCGAATGATTCAAACCACCCTTTGCTAGCGGCGAATGGCGCATCTTTCGTAGAAGAGCCATGTTTATTACAATTGTAATCGTAGAATTCAGGTGCTTGTTCTCTGATAGCAGCAGTACTAGCTCAATGCCACGTGTTTATGACTTTTATCTTCAATCCATATGTACAACATTTTTTCCGTTTTTTCTAGGTTACTGTCTTCGCTTCTCTTACTTAATTTTGCTGCAGGTCCTGCTATTTTGAAACTTTCTCTAATTTTCTGTTCACTTTCACGAACAGTTCTTATTGTCGACTCATTTACACTGAATCTTCGCGCAACTTCTGCAACCTTTACACCACTTTTCAGTAGGTCCAAAATTTTCGATTTCTCTTCCAAGTTCATTACTTTTCGAGGCGTTTTACTAGCGGGAGAGCTTTTGCTAGGGGATATTTCTTTTCGTTTTTCAGACATTAGGGAGAAACTTGATAATTTTACCATTTTTTTGAGCTTTTACTTCGTCAAAAATACAGCCGAGACTTATGTAAACAAGAATTTAGTTTTTGGTTAGGGGTTTGAACAATCGAATATGTGTGTCTACTTCTGAGAAAATCAATAATTCTTCATGATGAATACAGTGTTGATTGGTTCGTCCAAGACAGCATTGGAAAATAGAATACATTAGCACTGTTACATGTATTTACAAGTTTCAGGACCTAACTGATTCAATATGAGTTGTTTGTTATTCTTGCGGGAAATTACGTATTTTCTGTGAAGTTATTCGGAATTTTTTGAAAAATTCCACTTTCAAAACCGCGTTGTACAAGTCCCAACCCGCGTTGAACAAAAAAAAAGGTGACAGTTCAAAAACCGTGTATAACCAAAACCGCGTTGACCAAAACCGCGTTGAACGAGGGACGCCTGTACATGTATTACTTACTTATCACAAGGCTCATAATCAGTTATGCTGTACGCAATTACAAAAGCTACTAACCATTTACATGTGGCTCGTATCTCATCGAGATATTCACAACACTAGGTCATAATATGCGATTCAATAACGGACCATTATTCTAGGAAGAGATGAGAATATTCTGACTGATTCTGTTAGAATAAATTCTTCATGATTCAGATATGAACCAAGTAATTTGTCGGATTTTCTGCCCTGACTGGACTTTAGTGGCTAACATAAGAGCTCAGATTCGTTCAAGGAATGTGAATGGCCTTCTATGAAAAAAATCAATAGTAAGTGACAACAAAGCTCACGTAACCTCAATTAATTGTGTACTTTCCATCAAATATCTCAAAAATAAGTCATAGGCGCTTTTCGAGCCCATGAACAAAGTTGATCAGCATAAAATGATCTACTCCACTACCAGGTTTCATCAAAATCGTCCTTAAGCCACTTCCCATTGATTTTGTGCGGGGTCCTTTGGAGTTTATTTAGCTGAGGAGAAAGTCATCTGTCAAATGGCAAAATCAAAACAATCTGAAGGTTACTCTGCAATTGCATTGCATTGCGAGAGTAAGAGGTTGTTCACAACAGGTCGTGTGGAACGCGGAACGGACAAGATTCTGAACCTGGAACACCTAAATTTGCTAACTGGCCAGTTCTACGTAATAAGTGTACAGCTTTATAGTGAATTTGAGGGTGGAGCGTTATGTTGGTTTAAGTCTAAAACGACCCGTAAAACGCTCGTCAATGAGTCAGAAATAACATCAGCGTTTGGGACTGCTGCCAAGAGGGGGCGGACGTTAAATTTCATGCGAAAAATCTGTGGTACCCTCTACAAAATCAACTATCACTGGCAAAAAATTCAATTGATTCATAATCTCGTCAAACGAGTTTGGATCATTTTTGCCTGTGAACCGTCGAACTACTACGTGGAGCAAGCTACAGGGGCTATGTTGTCACGAATACAAGATACGGGATACTTTTAATGGATGAATTTATCGTTCTTTCGAGCCATTTATAATCGTCGCGCCCAGGTGGCTGTAATGTTCGGCTGATTGCACCAAGTAACTCCGACAACTAGATTGTATCAATTAGATTGTGTACATATTACATACTATATATATACACGCAAGCGAGCGCCTAGCGCCGAGGCTCGCTGAACTCTGCCCGCTCGCCGATCTGCCACGCCTCGTTCGAGCGAGGTGGCAACACCGACAGGTGCACATATACTACATTTCCCTTTCCGTTCAAGTAACAAAATCTCCCAAATACGATGGTTTCTCGACGGCCTGGCCGTATCTACTCACAAGTCTGTTAGCCAGTGGATTCTGGTTAAGTACATTTCTTCGATCGGCGTTGCAAGGTGGGTTCGCGAGATGATCTGGTGACTCACTTCGTTCATGTGCTATCGTTTCATCGTGACCTTCATCAGAGACCGAGTTATCATACTCTAAATTGGGTTTTTGCTTGAAAACAGCACCCTTGTCTGGGTTCAGCTGTACTCGATTTCAAGTTTTTATATTCCCGTGCTCATTCAAAATATTGTATGATCTCGGCTTATCTCTCTTTTCAATGATTCTCGCAGGTTTCCACAGTTTGTGTTTTCTGAATCTAACAAAACTGTCCTCGTTGAATTTTGGCAAGTCTTCGCTTACAACGTCATGGTATCTTTTTGGCTTTCCTTGTCTTTCTCTCAGTTTTCCTCTGAGTTCAGGGTTGTTCCTGCTAGTTTCTAAGAATCGGGGCAGGACCCCTCTTACATTTCTTCCGAACATAGTTTCATTAGGCGATGGTATCTCATTTGTTATTGGCATATTCCTCAATTCCAACAAAGCTAAATAAGGATCGCGTTTATCATGAAAAGATTTCTTCATAACTTTCTTTACTGTTGTTACGCACCTTCCTACCACAGTGTTGCTTCTTGCCTATCTCGGACTCGAAGTTATGTGTTCAAAGCTATAACTTTTACTAAAATTCTTAAAATTTTGACCATCAAATTGAGGACCGTTGGCCGAATTTACAGTTTTTGGCACGCCAAATCGGGAAAAATATGATTTCAGGGCCGTAATCACTGATTCAGAAGATCCATCTCTGAGCAACCCGACTTCCACATATTTGGAATGATGGTCAATTACAATGATATGAGCGGCTCCATTCAAGTAAAATAAATCTACTCCTACTTGTTCCCAGCAAGCTTTTGGAATTTCACTCGGGATTAAACTCTCTTTGGTATTCTGTCTTCGAAATTTGATGCACGGCTCACATTTTGGAACCATACCTTGAATATCTCTCATGCTGCCTGGCCAAAATACTATCCCTCTAGCTCTCATTTCCGTCTTTTCAATTCCCAAATGATTGTAGTGTAACCTCTCCAGAACGTCTCTTCTCAAACTGGCTGGTACGATTATTCTGTCATCTCTATATAATAATCCTTCATGCTCAAAAATATTACTCTGACAACTATGGAATGTTTCGCATATGTCTGGTACGTCTTTTATTTCCGATGGCCGATTCGCCCTAATCAACTCTAGCACCCTCTGTAATTGCGAATCAGCTTCCGTTTCTGAAATATATTCCATTTTCATTCGATCGCCCATGTGCCCAGCTAACGTGATAATCAAGATATGTGTGTCAATATCCTCCCCGTCGTATGAATCATTCAGATGAGCCCTTGATAATGCGTCCGCAATTAATAGCTCTTTCCCTGGTTTGCATATCACATTGAGAACGCACGCTTGCAGTCTCAAACGCGTCTTTTGCAACCTTATAGGTATGTCTGATAGGCCTTGGCTAAAAATCGGAATCAATGGCTTATGATCGCTTTCTACTGTCATCTTTCCACCTACAATATACTGGTGGAATCTTTCACATGCGAATACGATTGCATAGATCTCTTTCTCGATTTGCCCCCCGTTTTTCTTTTAAATTGTGTGGAAGCTTTGGACGCGTGAGCAACCGGTAAATTTTTCTGCAATAGCACAGCGCCCCTACTGAGCAGTCTCACGTGAAAAATCACGTGCAAAATCACGTGATTTTCCACTTGTTATATCACCTGATTTTTCACCTGATTCTTCACTTGATTTTCCACTCGATTGTTCACGTGAACTATCATCTTACACAATGGACCACTTTCGTAACGTGCACGATCAGGTGGAAACTCACGTGGTAGTCCACGTAGAATTGCACGTGCTATGAGGCAGAGAATTATGCTCGAGATGGCACGCCAGACATTTGTTTGAAGGACAAGTGATCTTTCACAGTTCAAAATCATGAAAACACGACGCACCAAGTTTAGATAATAATCTAAACTTGGGCGAAGGGGGGTCTATCTCCTCACATTCGCAATAGCACTGGAAATTATCTAGCAGACATGGATATCACGTCCGACCTTCGTTAATCCTTATAGGAGGAATGAAATGATCGAAATTCTTCCAATGCAGATGTAAGACTCTAATGATCAATTTTGCGGATGAAATCAGAACACCTCAAGAGACATTAATATAACCAAGTCATGGAGGAGAGAGAGCAAGACAGAATTCGGAAAATAACTTATTTATCACCAAATCGAGTGGAAAGAAGTGGAAGTCGAGTGATATATATATATATATATATATATATATATATATACACGGGGGGCCAGCCCCCCTGCTCGCTCCGCTCGCCAACCCCCACCTTGTCCAGTTATACTTAAAAAATGTACTATTTCATAATTTTTATATCCCCAAGTGATCTGGTAGAATCCCTATATTTTCTATGATCAAAACTTTGATGAAAAAAATTTATAGACGAACAAGAGGCCGAGTGATGCTGTTTCTATGTCTCGGCCGAGTAAAATCAAGTTCCAGCCTCTTGTTGATAAATTAAGTGATTAGCTGTTAGTCTATGCATCACAAAAATCTCTGGATTTTTTTCTGAGTAATTGATGCTACTACATGATACTGGATAGTTACAAATTTCAGAAATAATGAAAACTCATGAAACTTTTATACGCTGCAGATTATAGTATTCTATAGCAGTATCATGCACAATTCCAATGATCTCACGAATCCATCAATCTTATGATTGTACATCATACGAATCTTTTGATAGAAAATTTTATAATAATTCAGGACCCAGGCGAAATTTGTCCGTCCACATACTGCGTATCGGGTCGCCTATGCTCAAGGGGTGAAGTGTGATGGGTGGGTGGATAGGTCATGTTGGGGTCGTGGGTGTAGATGGGTGGGTGAGTGGGGTTTGTGGTCAGGTGGGCGGGTTGGTGGATGGATGGATGTACTTAGACTTTAGTGATTTCGGCTGCAATCACTGAGGTTTCAGTGAGACGTTTCACTGAAATTCCAACTTTCACTAAAGTTCCAGTGAAATTCTCATTCCCACTAAAATTTCAGTGGAATTTTCACTCAAGTTCCAGTGGAATTTCCACTAAAGTTTCAGTGGAATTTTCACTAAATTTCCAGTGAAATTTCACTCAAGTTCCAGTGGAATTTTCACTAAAGTTCCAGTGAAATTTTCACTAAAGTTTCAGTGGAGTTTTCACTCAAGTTTCAGTGGAATTTTCACTGAAATTTCAGTGAAATTTTCACTGGAGTTTCAATGAAATTTCCACTATAGTTTCAGTAAAACTTCCATTACAGTTTCAGTGAAACTTCCACTAAATTCCCAGTGAAAAATGAGAGAGTTTGAAATCTCTCCATTTGAGTCGTCTCAAGCCCATTTCCACTATTTCGTATTCCAACTTTTGAAACTTAAATTTTCACGATTTTTCTATATAATAGACTTTTAAAGTTCTGATTTCGGGGTAATTCGGTCTCGTGAGGTATAGTTCTTTTGAATTAGGTCTAGTTTGATCTAATTCGGTCTACTTCACTTTAGTACTGCCGAATATGGTCTAGTTTGGTCCAATTCGATCTACTTCAATCTAGGCCGATCTAGTTCGGTCTACTTCTGTCTAACTCGTTGTAGTTGGGCTTAGACCAACCCAATTCGTTCTAATTTGACCCAGCTCAGTCTGATTGAGTCTAACTCATGATGATTAATTTTCGTTCGGTCTAATTCAGTCCAGTATGGTATAATACCGTGCAGATCAGTCTAATTCGATTTAGACCAAAGTAGGCCGAAGAAGACCGAACTAGACTCTATTGGACCGAATCAAACCGACCTAGATTATAATAAACTGAATTGAACCGTACAAGACCGTATTATACTCCACTAGATTGAACTAGACTGAACCAAAGGTCAACTTATGCACACTGCACGTAGATTTGATATGACCTCGCTTTGATTAACCCTTCAGATATATGCCATGTGTGAGAAGTTTTTCAGCCTAATCGATTGAGCAATGATATACTAGCTCAGCTAATTGCAAAGAAACTAGACAATTCCTCAATATTCATTATTGCTTACTGGAAGTTGAATCTCCACCATTAGCCAGTATCATTCAACCCGTGGCATCCCTAGAATCCGACTGGGGGGGGGGGGAGATTTAACCCCCGGTTGGCACACGTGGGTCGTTTCGACCGAAGGCCTCTTTCCTGAGATCGCCACGCTCGTAATTCGAAGTTTTCCGGGCTCAGGATGACATTTGTTGGTAGTCAAAATGTGCCACTTACCGACCGTTCATATAGCAACAGGTCTGGCGCGCGCGTCTTTCCACCACAGCCAAGCAAAGTTGAGGCTGGGTCTAAAGTACCCAGGTGTGCCAGCTATACGCGCGTCGTGTATTTTTCACTCGAGTTTGTTTCATGGATCAGAATTAACTACATATAGTTTTTGGTTACATACGTTGTTTTCTCATTCGACTTCGCGTCCATACAGCGCAATATCGTATACTCGATAGCCATGCACGAGAAGAACGACAAAGTGCGAAAAATGAGTTTTTTTATAACAAATTATCGCAAAGAATTGCAAACAAAAGGTTTGAGCGATCCTGACCGTGGCTTACAACTTCCTGGATATCTAAGTCATCAAGAAACTTGACCCGATTTAACCAATCACTGACGAGTTGTGAGTACCGTACTCAGAATCTCTTCATTCTGAATGAAAAAATGAGAAGATATAATATTCACAGATAATATCAAACCTGCTGTCATTCAGGGAAAATGGAATTCGATTACGGTAGTCGCAATTCATCTGTAATTGGTCAAATCGGGTTAAGTTTCTTGTGGTTTTAGACACACAGAAAGTTCGCACCTCCGGTCAAGATCGCACAAAATAATTGGAGCAGGAAATCGCCCGTGCAAAACTGAACAAATGATATGGTATGCCGTTAATTGCGTGTCGCTTCATTTTCGACATATTTGTTGATAAAAGTTAGATGAATTTGGAATTCCTCCGGGAAAAAGTCAACTGATTTCGATTTTTGTTTCACGTTTTTTGGAAGTAAGTCTAAAACGAAGCGACGGGCATTTCAATTGCATACGTAATCATCTGAACATTTTTGCATGGGCAATTGTATGGTTTTGAACGATCTTGACCGTGGGTTACAACTTCCTGGATATCTAAGTCATCAAGAAACTTGACCCGATTTAACCAATCACTGACGGATTGCGAGTACCGTACTCAGAATCTCTTCATTCTCAATGAAGAAATGGGAAGATATAATTTTCACAGGTGATATCAAACCTGCTGTCATTCAGGGAAAATAGAATTCGATTGCGGTAGTCACATATCATCTGTAATTGGTCAAATCGGGTTCAGTTTCTTGTGGTTTTAGACATACAGAAAGTTCGCACCTCCGGTCAAGATCGCACAAAACTAATTAGAGCAGAAAATTGCCCGTGAAAAACTGAAAAAATGATGGTATGCCATTGAATTGCGTGTCGCTTCATTTTCGACATATTTGTTGATAAAAGTTAGACAATGAGAACCGAGAGTGAATTTGGGATTACTACGGGAAAAAGCAGTGTAAGAAGAATCTGTATGAAAAATTCAACTGATTTTGATTTTCGTGTAACGTTTCTTGGAATTTAGATTTTTGTGTAACGTTTTTTGCAACCCGAGAAAATGTGTAAGTATCACATGATTTGATTGATCAATCCGTAAATTTTTTTGGGGGTACATTTGATGATTTTGAACAGAATATCGTATGGGTTTGTCGATCCGATGAAAGAAGTGCAGACGAAAAGATGGATATGTAGAAGAAATTGCTTGTAAAAAAACTGCTCACGCCGCACACAGGTTTCCGGAACACCCCTGGGCCCAAAATTTTTCTTACGCTGAAAAAAATCGATATCGGAAATTTGCAAGCAAGGAAATTGTAGCTTTTTGATCATAGAATCCGAATCCTTTTCCCCCGAGAAGCCTCCTGGACCCATACGCCCATGGTGGGCTGAATAGCGCGAAAATGAGGAAAAAACGCAATATTAGGCGTTTAACTCGGAGGGGAAGCGATTTATGCAAATTTTCATGAGGAACGAAAATGTTGCATTTTTGGAAACAAATATGATGTTTTGGGCGATTTTTTGAAAATTGCAATTTTTTGGAGTTTTTTGCATTTTTGAGGGGGTTACCACCGATATTTTGGAATTTGAACTACGGCATTCGGAAGAACGGAAAATTTTACGTCGAAATATGTGATTTGAAAATTTTTTCTACCACTCATTTTGAGGATTAGGGCCCACTTGGGGATGGGAAATCATGAAAAAACTGCATATTGGTAAAAAATCATGAATTCTAGGGGTGTAAACGCGAATGTGCCACATTGAAAGTACCTGGGATACCTTTGTACATCATCCACCTATCATTTGCCGTGTCCCAAAAGTGCGTGGATACACCTGCGGGACTTTGAGAGCGTCTAGAACGAGCTTCGAGGCGAGAGGTCACACGAATTACTGCGAATTGGTGCAAAATCACGAATTCTTGGGGGGGGGGGGGTAAACGCAAATGTGCCACATTGAAAGTACCTGGACTACCTTTGTCCATCATCCACCTATCATTTGCCGTGTCCCAAAAGTGCGTGGATACACCTGCGGGACTTTGAGAGCGTCTAGAACGAGCTTCGAGGCGAGAGGTCACACGAATTACTGCGAATTGGTGCAAAATCACGAATTCTCGGGGTGTAAACGCAAATGTGCCACATTGAAAGTACCTGGACTACCTCTGTCCATCATCCACCTATCATTTGCCGTGTCTCAAAAGTGCGTGGATACACCTGCGGGACTTTGAGAGCGTCTAGAACGAGCTTCGAGGCGAGAGGTCATACAAATCATTGCGAATTGGTGCAAAATCACGAATTCTCGGGGTGTAAACGCAAATGTGCCACATTGAAAGTACCTGGACTACTTTTGTACATCATCCACCTATCATCAATCTTCGGCCATCGTGTTTTTCTTCGTGGGCGTTAGCGGATGTGTTTATCTTCGTAAGAGGCGTCGATATAGTATTCCCTTGAATTTCGTCCAGGGCGATCTAGTCTGTGGGCAGGTGGATATGTTATACCGATTCTTTCCCAGAACATGAGTAATATTGTCGACCCCATGATAGTGTGACTGGTGGGATTCTGTGATTCTCCATTAATGGGAGAGAATGCATCAATTCTGTATGTATCCGAAGTGATATATTTATTTTGTGATTAAATCAACCTCTTTAGATCTCAATCCCTCTAAAATTCAAGTTTGGAGAAGATTATGTGATTTTGGGTTTCTATCTCTGTAATTGTCTGAACATTTGCAATATTGTGATCATGGAGTCGAGGGGAACATTTGTCAAAAATTCCGACTCACAGTTTCGTACAACCAAAGAAAGTGAATCTCGGTTGGCTCTGGCGAAACACGACTGGGATCCGAATCCAAATGAGACTCACGAAATATACGTTTAGTTGAACTACCGTGATAATAGTAAATGAAATTTTTGTATTTCGATGATTTATTCTTGATTGGAATTATAATTGGAATGAATATACGAATGGATGACTGAACTTTGAACAGATTTTGCACGTGTTGATTCGAGGGAGGGGTATTCTCTAGATTTCATAGAAACTGGGGAGATACTTAGTTTCGATTCCAAAAGTACTTTGCAAAGATTTTAGAGGTCATCATATACTTCACTCAGACTCGAAAGTGATACACCAACTCCAGCTCACAACTCAGATTTGTGGAATATTTCAACAACACGTAGTTTAGAGTAGGATTTCTTGATCTTTCGATTTTCGCAGTTCTAATTTACGAATATTGGCGGAGATTCCATGAAAGAGACAAAATCCCATGAGAATGATTTTCTTGGGGAGGGGGGAGGGGGCGGGGAAAGGGGAATGAGGCAACCATTGGATCTGGATTCGTACGAATGAACTGAAGAATTCGTGATTTTGCACCAATTCGCAGTGATTTGTGTGACCTCTCGCCTCGGAGCTCGTTCTAGACGCTCTCAAAGTCCCGCAGGTGTATCCACGCACTTTTGGGACACGGCAAGTGATAGGTGGATGATGGACGAAGGTAGTCCAGGTACTTTCAATGTGGCACATTTGCGTTTACCCCCCAAGAATTCGTGATTTTGCACCAATTCGCAGTGATTCGTGTGACCTCTCGCCTCGAAGCTCGTTCTAGACGCTCTCAAAGTCCCGCAGGTGTATCCACGCACTTTTGGGACACGGCAAATGATAGATGGATGATGTATAAAGGTAGTCTAGGTACTTTCAATGTGGCACATTCGCGATTACACCCCGAGAATTCATGATTTTTTGCCAAAATGCGGTGATTCGTGTGACCTCTCGCCTCGAAGCTCGTTCTAGACGCTCTCAAAGTCCCGCAGGTGTATCCACGCACTCTTGGGACACGGCAAATGATAGGTGAATGATCGACAAAAGTAGTCCAGGTACTTTCAATGTGGCACATTTGCGTTTACCCCCCAAGAATTCGTGATTTTGCACCAATTCGCAGTGATTCGTGTGACCTCTCGCCTCGAAGCTCGTTCTAGACGCTCTCAAAGTCCCGCAGGTGTATCCACGCACTTTTGGGACACGGCAAATGATAGGTGGATGATGGACAAAGGTAGTCCAGGTACTTTCAATGTGGCACATTTGCGTTTACCCCCCAAGAATTCGTGATTTTGCACCAATTCGCAGTGATTCGTGTGACCTCTCGCCTCGAAGCTCGTTCTAGACGCTCTCAAAGTCCCGCAGGTGTATCCACGCACTTTTGGGACACGGCAAATGATAGATGGATGATGTATAAAGGTAGTCTAGGTACTTTCAATGTGGCACATTCGCGATTACACCCCGAGAATTCATGATTTTTTGCCAAAATGCGGTGATTCGTGTGACCTCTCGCCTCGAAGCTCGTTCTAGACGCTCTCAAAGTCCCGCAGGTGTATCCACGCACTCTTGGGACACGGCAAATGATAGGTGGATGATCGACAAAAGTAGTCCAGGTACTTTCAATGTGGCACATTTGCGTTTACCCCCCAAGAATTCGTGATTTTGCACCAATTCGCAGTGATTCGTGTGACCTCTCGCCTCGAAGCTCGTTCTAGACGCTCTCAAAGTCCCGCAGGTGTATCCACGCACTTTTGGGACACGGCAAATGATAGGTGGATGATGGACAAAGGTAGTCCAGGTACTTTCAATGTGGCACATTTGCGTTTACCCCCCAAGAATTCGTGATTTTGCACCAATTCGCAGTGATTCGTGTGACCTCTCGCCTCGAAGCTCGTTCTAGACGCTCTCAAAGTCCCGCAGGTGTATCCACGCACTTTTGGGACACGGCAAATGATAGGTAGATGATGGACAAAGGTAGTCCAGGTACTTTCAATGTGGCACATTCGCGTTTACACCCCGAGAATTCATGATTCTTTACCAATATGCAGTTTTTTCATGATTTCCCATCCCCAAGTGGGCCCTAATCCTCAAAATGAGTGGTAGAAAAAATTTTCAAATCACATATTTCGACGTAAAATTTTCCGTTCTTCCGAATGCCGTAGTTCAAATTCCAAAATATCGGTGGTAACCCCCTTAAAAATGCAAAAAACTCCAAAAAATTGCAGTTTTCAAAAAATCGCCCAAAACGTTAAATTTGTTTTTAAAAATGCAACATTTTTGTTCCTCATGAAAATTTGCTCAAATCGCTTGCCCTCCGAGTTAAACGCCTAATACTGCGTTTTTTCCTCATTTTCGCGCTATTCAGCCCACCATGGGCGTATGGGTCCAGGAGGCTTCTCGGGGGAAAAGGATTCGGATTCTATGATCAAAAAGCTACAATTTCCTTGCTTGCAAATTTCCGATATCGATTTTTTTCACCGTAAGAAAAATTTCGGGCCCAGAGGTGTTTCGGAAACCTGTGTGCGCCGGTGTTTTTAGATCGAAAAAATACATATAATTGTAAATCCTCAGGACTGCCATGCCATGGCTTTTCAGGTCAGACTTCCAAACTTAAGGGAGTACCTCTCCTTGAGTTGAAGATAAAGCAATTGACAAATCCATTGCATGCAAGATCATTTGCGCAGTTTTGTACGAGCAACATTTAGTGTCATTAGTTTTGTGCGGTATTGGCGGTGGGTGACAACTTCCTAGATGTCATGACAGAAATAAATCGAATTGAAAAAAAATGAATTGAGAGTGACGTAATCAAAGTGTATCCATTTTTAGTGATAGAAAGGTTCGTATTATTCGTGGATATTCGAAAATTATGGACTTTGAGAGGAAGCTATACATTTCGATTCACATATAACACATTGACAGAAAATAGTATTGGTTTTTAATCGCTTATGATCTATATAGCATAATCATGTCATCAATATTTATGTATATCATTGTCATGTACGTTAATGATCTGCACTATTTAATTGATCACCAAATCGTAAAAAATCGATTTCAAAATTTTTAGATCATGGATGATATGGAGATCGATGAAAGGTACTAGAATTTGTTATGTATATCAAACGTCAATTGATATGTCTTAATTGATCAGTAAGATATCCCCCAGGGAGCCATTGTACGTTGGTAAAGATGAAATTACAATGAAATGTCCAAATTGTTCCGCATTTTTTGGGGACGTTGATTCTTTGGAAAATCACAAATCATTGAAACACAATCCTGATTCAAAAAAAAAAAAGAATCAAATTCGCAAACGCAGAATATGTGGGATGATTATGATTGAGAAGAGGTTCACAGATCATATGTCATCACATTCCAATGAGAGAAAATTCAAATGTACTGGATGCAAAAAATCTTTTAACCGGAGTAGACATCTCACACGTCATAGATTGAGTCATCGTGGAGATGGAGATCACATTTGTGAAGATTGCGGGAAACCTTTGTTCAGAATTGATCCTGTTCATAGGCATCGTTCATTGATACACAAAAAAGGAATGAATAAGAATTGATACGATACAAATTTCAGTATGAATGGAATAATCGAAGAAGAGGTGTTCAGATGGGAGTTGTCATGAGAACACTGCAAAAAAACAAGGGATGTATCTTTTTCTGACAATGATATCTTGAAGAATAAAATGAGTGTTGGAGACAAAACTGCGTATGAACATTGATGTTTTTTCAATATGATACATGAGATGAGAAAATTGAATTCAATTGGTATGATATATTATAGAGTAATCGTGGCTTACGTAGAGGAAATTATCAAAGAAGAAACGTACTCAAACAGGGAAACAAACAATACGTTCAATATATTCAAATTCATCGTGAACAACAATTCTGGTGCGAAGATTCAATGTAATATTTATAACGAAAATATTGCAAAATTCAGTGACGAACTAAAGTTGAATGAAGTAAATTGAGGACTAAACGGAATATATTGTCATGAATTAAAAACTATGTCATTTATTGATGGATTATGAGTTTCTCAGAAAATTATTTTGGAGAATATTACAATACAAAAATCTAAATCGTATACCAAAGGAAATGTGGGATATGAGTGTACACTGAATCATTACTCGAAGATAATCTCTTGTGGGGTTCCAGATGAATTGAAGAATAGAAAGGCCTCAATAATTCAGTTCAAGGACATTCCCAAAAAAACTGGATTCATAAGTAATGAGTGATTATTGTTGAGTATCCATGATGGGCAGTACGGTTGACGAATTTTCTCCCCGGACAGAAATTACAGGTTATCTGAGGAGTACGTTTATTCTGAAGACGAAAAAAAATGATTCAGAATACTTCGGAGTGTTGACAGAAGGGAATCACAAGTTGGAGCTCTTGTTGATCTACCGAGATGAGGAATAATTATCATTTGAAAGAGGATCTAAATTAGAGATTATTGGTGATCTTGAAGAAAATGGTGATTATGAGGTGATTTATTGATTCTAATGAATATATATCAATAGATCATATTCATGTTGCTCGGGAGAAACATACATACTCAAAATTAAAAATGTTGGGAATATAAAATTATTGGATGATGCGAAGATGGGAATGGAGGAGATGCTTTCAGCGAATAAATTATTCTTTGCTCCGGTAAATTCTAGATAATCCATGGAAATATATCAGTTTTATTATGCTAGATTCAAATTCGTTTATGTTTATCATAGGTGAAAAGTGAAGATATCAACGGTTGAATGAATGGATAAGTTTTGGAAGAATTGATCAGTATGGTAAATGGTGAGGTAGTATTGTGATGAATAACATTGTTTTGGAGGATATATTAACAACCGATAGATCAAGAATTGTAAGATTGTCATTGAATTCTCGTAGATTCCTTTCAATCTCTCAAAGTTTTTGTAGAAGTTATAGAGGTTTTTCATAGGGCTCCTGGTGATCTTTTCCTCTATATTGTTCTAAATTATTATATCAAAAAATTAATGAAATGACGTAGATGTTTTTTAATGATTCATTTCCAATATATATCGAAATATGGATGATATTGGAAGATTTTTCTTGATGGTTTGATTTTGATTGAATATAAATATGATAATATTGAAAAATGCAATTATTCTATTTCGACAAAAGAAGAAACGGGCTTTGAGGGTTACCTCAATTCATCAATTGAATACGATGATTTATTGATGATAAGGTAGTCAGGAAATCCGTTCGTGATCTATAATGATAAGTATGGAGTATTGAATGGAACAAGAATGGTCAAATGATATTCAATTCCACAGGTTGCTCCAGAAAGGGGAGAATCGGCACTGTTTTCACAAGTAATTTATGTAAATTGCATATCATGTAGTGTAGGGGGGAGACATTTAATATAATGTGGAGTGGGAAGGTAGTTGAAAGGATGAAGTGTGTGGGGAGTAGTGGGGAAGAGTATCGATTGAGGTGTGCTGAAATGGATCGTGTGGCAGGAGTGGGGCGGAGTTGGGCGGAGTGGGGTGGTGTGGGGCGCTGTGGGGCGGACTGGGGTGGTGTGGGGCGGATTTTCCGATCTCCGATAGTGTGGGGCGGATTGGGGCGGCGTGTGGGGGCGGAGTGGAGCGGAAGATTGGAAAAGAACTATATAGTATAGGGAGATATATATATATTCATAGAATAATTCTGTTCTCAGAACTCAATTTTATGAGCTATACTAAGGTCAAACGAGACAGTGTGAGTGAACAATGGTACACAAAACAATTAATTTCCGAATTCAGGTACATGAGAATAGCACAAAATATCAATCGATTAATACTGTCGAGAAAACTGATACGGCGCTGCGTAAGATTGCACGGAAGACGTCACGGACAATGATTAATCCAATACGCGACATTTCCGATTCGACAAACATGGAAACGAACCAAAATAGCTGTGGAATCACGGAAGTTCCTTCATTAGTTCATGTGAAAGGAACTTAAAGAGTAAACGAAATTTGAGTTTTTGGCGAGATCACCGCTGCGAAGTACAGGTAGAAATCCAGATCATGTGCAACGTCTTCCAACATCTGTCAAAATATCAACAGAGAAAGATCCAAGGATCTTGTTATTGATTGCTCTGAATTCCTCCCTTAAGCATATGCTATCTTTCACAGCTATAATAGAGCTCTTGATGATAATGAATTCTGTAGGTGACGCGAAGGTTCTACCAGGAACCCGATATTCGTTTGACGGATTCTATAATACCAAAGTAGACTATGATTAGCATTCAGTCTGTCCTGTACAGGATATTGTGGGACATTTCGTAACAGAGAAGTAGTGACTTGTAGTAGTTGCGGGAATGCCGTTAATATGATGAATCCATCGGACAAATCTTTTTTCGTAATCTTTGACCCAACTGAACCTGTGCGAGATTATCTTCAAATGAATCAAGACTATTACGATGACATCATTAATAATGGGATACACGAGAGAAATCATCTAGAAGATATCTATGATGGGCAGATATACAGAAAATTCAGATCACGTTTATCTCGAATGATAGACGATCATATGCTACATTCGTCCTCAATACGGATGGCGTACCTTTGTATGAAAGTTCGGGGTATTCTGTATGGCCTATTTACCACATCTTGGATGAGATTCCTCCACAGAAACGATTCAACTGCTTGATATTAGCAGGTTTATGGGTTGGTCGTGGGAAACTAGTGATGGATATCTTCCTTGACGAATTTGTCACTGAGATGAACAAGCTCTCAACTGACGGGATAACCTATGAAATGAAGAGACGAGAAAGAACCATCAAGTTGTTCACACTGCAATGCAGCGTGGATACTGTCGCCCGATTCACCATGAATGGGACCAAACAGTTTAACGGACGTTTTGGGTGTGATTGGTGTTTGCAAGAGGGTATTATTCCAAGGTTGAATCCCAACGACAACAGTCGATTCTATCCATATGAGTTCTCTCTGTAGAGTTGCACACAAGAGAATACTGTTCTATTCGCCAAAGAAGCATTGAAGAATGGCGGAGCTTTCATGGGCATGGTATATCCGTCACCGTTACTCAATTCGCAGGAATTTGATATCATGAACGGGTTTGGTCCAGAATATATGCACCAGTACTTGGCGAGTGTAGTGGCCCAAATCACTGAGTATTTTGTGTCCCAACTTTGAGTTTTCCATAAAGTTTGAGCAGTTTAACCAGCCATTGACAAGGATTAGAGTACCGGATCGAATTGGCTGACTATGTAGATCAGTGCAGTTCAGGAGTGAATTCAAGTGCAAAGGGTGGAAGAATTGAGCTCTGTCGTTGTTGGTGAACCTTCACATACGAGTCTGAGAACGGACATCAGTTATGAGAACTTGAACCAAATCAGTGAAATGCTACACTCATTCGTTCGAGATGTGACTAAGTATTATCCTTTAAAAGCTCTAACTTTCAATGTCCATCAAATGTTGCATATTGCAGAGAGCATCTGCAATTGGAGACCACTTTGGACACACTCAGCTTCTGCTTTCAAATCTGCTAATAGGAAGCTACTAGCCTCAATCCATGGCGAGAAAAGCATAATCCTTCACATCATCAGATACTTAAATTTGTTCCCATATGGTCTATCCGAACTGCAGTGACTTGGGAAGAAATTATTGCGACAATATTTCAGGGGTCCTCAATGAGGAAGTTGTAAAATAAAACTCTGTTACTCACTTTGGTACTAGTTAGGACATTAGCGACACATTCGCTGCGAAGTACGGAATTCTGGAACAAGTATCGGCATGCAGTAGAGCTTTCATCAACGGGAGTTTATTCATGACATCACAGAAAAAAAAGTGAGAACATGCAACTATTATGCTCGTATGAAGAGTGGGAGATTTTGCCATAGTTCGTATATTGGTACAACCATGAGGAAGCTTAAATGCAGAATAAAAGAACATGAAAGAGATGTCAGGGATGAATCAGATAGGTCTGCTTTGGCTCTTCATACAATTCTCTCGAATCACAAAATTGATTTTGGAAATGTTCAAATATTAGATACAAAAAACAGGTATCGGTCCCGATTTTTTTCTGAGATGGCAAATATCTTTTATCATCCACATACATTAAATAGACTTGAGGATATTCGAGGTCTCAAGTACGTTTATAAAAATTCAATTGTCTCATTTAGAGAGTCAGAGAAAAGGCGAGCCCCTGAAAGTAGATGAAATATGTACAGACGTGATAGATGGTATTGTCACACTTCTATAGTCCAGTTTGCCTCGAAAGCTCAGTTTAGCCTGGTCGCTCTCCAAGATCACTCGTCGATCATGGAAGGGAATTCCATCTCCTTGATAAGCACCAGGAAATTGAGAGATAGTAGACTCCACACAATTAAAAAGTTGCAAATTATATAACAAACGTGAGTTTACAAAATTTCATGCTTGACGAATTTTTTCAAAAAATCAATATACAATAGAATGCTGTCAGAATGGTCCATATATTTGCAGGTTTGGATAATTTTCACCAACGTTTCAGAAGATCGAATTTGACTCCTAGCTATGCCTAGGAATTATGTGTGATAATCTCTCGATTAAGTGTTTCCGTGTGATATTATAAGGTAATTTTTCTAAAATGTGATATTCTACTCTGTGAAAAAGGTCGTGAAAAAAATGTGAATTTTCATTATTTTTACAATTTTAGCTTAAAAAGGGCTGTAGATAAAAGCAGTCGAAACGTTTGAGTAGTGTAGGCACAATTGACGTGCTTAATAAAGCAAATATAGCAGGAAAAACCAATAGATTCATCTATAATATTTATGATCGTCATCCTGCGATAGAGTCAAGGTATATACACATGCAGTACGATTCTATGAGTGAACCAAATGGATAGATCGGATGCAAGGAAGAGACATTTCATGACGAGTGCGACCTCGTAAACTCTGAAGCAACATTGAAATTTCTCAGCTACAACTTTTCCATTTCCCATCACGTGTATTCGTTCATTTTTATCTTGCGGTTCTTTGAACTGATGAAAAAATGCGAATTCCTGAATATTGTATGTCCATACAATTAAGTGGATTAATGTACATCTACGTCATTGTCACCTTGTCATCGTATTCTGAATGTTAATCATCGTGAGTTATCTGAATTCTCGATAAAAGATACTTCACGAAATCAATACTAGTTGTTTTCCATTCATCAGGGGGTAGTTAACGAAATCATATGAATTTGGACCGATAAATCGAAGTCCGGTAATAACGAGGTCCGGTTATAACGAGCATTTTTCTTCGGTCCCTTGGAGCTCGTTATAACCGGATTCTACTGTAGTTTGGAGATATTATAATGATAGACATTGGCATCTCGATACTGATTTCGGATAATTAAGGGATGATCTGACATTTAAGTGTACAAAATCGATTGAACAAAAGTACATTCTAAGGATCACATGACCGGCACTTTGTTGCCGAGTAGAGGCTGATACGAAAGACGTATTCCGTACGTAGTTGACTAGTGTGTTCTATCTTCGGCTAGAAGAATGAGGAGAGTGGATAGTGAAAATTCTTGTTGAGTTGAATGGAGAGTCTCGTTTAACTTCACACGAGATTGTATCTTGGAATAAAATATGGTGAATGGAATCATTCCACGAATGTGTATTTTTTTTATCGTTTCGATAATGGAAGAATTATTTTCCTATTACTGACTCGCCTTCTCCCTCCATGACTGGAGTGATCCCAAATTTTTCTCATTTCAATTCTTCTATCAGGATAAAAACTGATGATATCCATCCCTGCTAGATAATTTCCAGTGCTCTCCTCAGTCTGCGTATGAGTGGGCGAAAGGAAGTATATCCCCTCACATTCGCAATAATCTAAACTTGGTGCGTAGTGTTCTTATGATTTTGTACTGTGAATGATCACTGGCCCTTCAAATAAATGTCTGGCGTGCAATCTCGAGCATAATTCTCTGCCTCATAGCACGTGCAATTTTACAAGCCTCTGCACATGCAACTCCACGTGGACTCCTACGTGAGTTTTCACGTGATCGTGCACGTTACGAAAGTGGTCCATAGTGTCACGTGATATATCACGTGAAAAATCGAGTGAAAAATCAGGTGGAAAATCAGGTGATAGAACAAGTGAGAAACAACGTGATTTCCCACGTGATTTTTCACGAGAGACTTTTCAGTAGGTCCTACCCCGGTGCCACTCGCATCGACACTGAACTTGCATTCCAGTTTGGCATCATAATATTGCAACACTAGAGCTTGTGATAAATACTCTTCTATGCTCTTGAGAATCTCATTATGCACACTCGTTCACTCAGGAATCGCATCCTCTTTCACTAGCTCTCTCAGTGGAGCTGTCAAAACCGTTTCATTTGACACATATCTGGCTATGTACGTGAGCATACCTAATAGCCGTTCAACATCATTTACGTTCTCTCATTTCTTCATGCCCTCTATGGCTTCGACTTTTTGTTTATCAACTTTCAAGCCTTCTGCTGAGAATATATGCCCTCAAAACCTGATCAACAACTTCCCAAATGCGCATTCCTTCAAGCTGAACTTTGCATTTGCTTTTCTGGCGGCTTCTGAGACTTCCCTCGAAATTTCATCGTGCTCTTTATGAAAACTTTCAGAGATGACATAATGATTTTTGCGGATAATGAATATCCGCAAAAATCATTATGTCATCTCTGAAAATTCTCACTTTCTCAATATGCTGGAATATATTATGTTTGTCCATGGGATGGTAATGGTGGTTCGATGCAGAAAAAGGCCGGTAGATTCATAGTGAATGCAAGATCTATTTATTGAGCTAATTATAATAAGCTCGAGGTGGTGGTGTGTGCCATGCCCGCGTCGTGCGCGATTCACGGGGAGACTGACTGGAACGGAGAGAGCCGTCGGCGGAGCGCCTTGTGACGGCGTGTATATTACTCGTTCAACCAACGTCGAGCGCGTAAGCGCGTATGTGTGTATGTGTGTGTAGTGATCGCGTACACTTGATCGTTGTATACATAAACATATTATAATAAATCTCGTCAAATACGTCCCTCACTGAGAATGCGCGGCCGTCCGGGCGGGCGGCAAGACGGGCGCCCTGCCACCGTAATATTTTTGTTGAAAAGTGCGGGCGGCAGGGCGGGCGGTAGAAGAATTAATTTTCCCAAGAGAAGTCATTTTTTTTCCTCGCACAATTCTTTCTTTCAAAAATCCATTCGAAGACGAGTCACCTGGTTGCAAAATTCCGTTTGTGTAGCATTTGGCTCTGAATAATGCAGACAATGAGCAAGTCAAAGTCTCGCGATGCTGAGAAATTCGCGCAGAAATTTGTTCGACAGCGAAACAATTTCCCTTCTAATTTCTCCCCTCCTCCGGTCATGATGATATCGATCATCATTCATTCATTTGAAGGATTCTCTCTGACACCCCCCCCCCCCCAAAAGTCATTTCGAAGCAAACAATTTACTCTCAAGGTCCTGTTAGCGTAGAATCAGGCTGTAGGGATCGTGAAGACAATTCGTAAGACACCATTCTGTGGTGCAGAGGAATTAACGGGAAAAAGGAATATTCGCCGAATTTTCTTCTCTCCGGTAAAGTTATTCCAAGTTCACCCTCCAATTGCGAAATATTCGAATATTCCGAGGAGACGTAGCTTGACATCATTCTGTTACACTATCTGATTCCTAAATTCCTCCCATTGTATCTGTGGATTCACTAACCTAGCTGTTGATAATTACGACATTACTCTCATTCTCGGAGGAGTGGCATTCCAAGTCATGATTATGTCCTCGTATTACGATTATATGAATTATATGATTGACGAATTATACGTTTATGATATACATTTTTTTTATGAATCATTCATAACTCTTCCGAAAACAAAATGAACATTTTCTTCATATTGATATCCGTGGGGTACGGCTAATATGAATAAATGAATAGAAGGCCGCAGTATTCACTCATTGTGCTTCGTACAAAAAAACTGACTCCCTTTGTCAGTCTTGGGACATCATTCGATGAGACTAGTTACTTGCTTCGATGATCGAAGCTAGTATAGTATGATCAACATTTACCATCACCGTTGGTCTTATTTAAACATTGAAAATATTATATTTGAAACACCAAATATTGAATTTTTTAGAGTTTCTCGCGCAAGGTGAACTGTCTGCATACGTGCTTTGGAACAATCAATCACTTTAGTATTTGGACACAATTGGTTCTCATTCATATTCAGAGCCCATGTTTGATAAGACTAACGGTGATGGTGAATGTTGATCATACTATACTAGCTCCGATCATCGAAGCAAGTAACTAGTCTCATCGAATGATGTTCCAAGACTGACAAAGAAAGTCAGTTTTTTCTTTGTACGAAGTACGATGAGTAAATACTGCCGCCTTCTATTTATTTATTTATATAAGCCGTACCCCACGGATATCAATATGAAAAAAATGTTCATTTTGTTTTCGAAAAATGTATATCATAAACATATTATTCGTCAATTATATAACTCATATAATCGTAATACAAGGACATAATCGTTACTCGAAATGCCACTCCTCTAAGAATGAGATTAATGTTGTACTTATTAAAGGCAAGGTTAGTGAATCCACAGATACAATGGGAGGGATTTAGGAATCAGATAGTGGAACAGAATGATGTCAAGCTACGTCTCCTCGGAATATTCGAATATTTTGCAATTGGAGGGTGAACTTGGAATAACTTTACCGGAGAGAAGAAAATCCGGCGAATATTCCTTTTTCCCGCTAATTCCTCTGCACCACAGAATGGTGTCTTACGAATTGTCTTTGCGATCCTTACAGCCTGATTCTACGCTAAAAAAACCTTGAGAGTAAATTGTTTGCTTCGAAACTACTTTTGGGAGGGGGGGGGGGCGTGCCAGAGAGAATCCTTCAAATGGATGAATGATGATCAATTTCATCATGACCGAAGGAAGGGAAGAATTAGAAGGAAAATTGTTTTGCTGTCGAACATATTCCTGCGCGAATTTCTCAACATCACGAGACTTTGACTTGCACATTGTCTGCATTATTCAGAGCCAAATGCTACACAAACAGAATTTTGCAACTAGGTGGTTCGTCTTCGAATGGATTATTCAAAGGAAAAAATTGTGCGAAGAAAAAAAAAATTTCCAGAAAAAAAGAATTTTTTTGGAAAAATGAATTTTTCTGCCGCCCGCCTGGGCGGCCGCGCATTTTCAGTGGGGTCGGAAGCAACTGTTGTTCCGGGTGAGAGTCTAAGCCGTTTGTATTTCCCGAATGGGGTTTGGCACATAGTTAGTTTAGAGTTTTTCTCAGTCAATGGCACTCGTAAAAATGCATTGGATGTATCTATCCTACCAAGTATCTTTGCGCCTTCCATTTGCGTAGCTATTTCTCCAAATGCAGGCGTTTGGATTGGGTGTCTCAACAAAGATGAATTCAAAGAATGTGGGCCTTGTACGATTTAGATTGATCCGTCTGGTTTTCCTACAATTAGTTCTCCATAAACAATCTCTGTGGGTTCAGTTTCTTCCACAAAGACTTTGCTTTTTTCCATAGTATCCAACTCATTTTCGAATTTTCTGAGTAACTTGAATGGAATCCTGTCGCTATTACAGATTTTACCTTTATAGCTTGGTTTTAAACGAAATTCACATTCATGATCAATCTTGCCAACGCCCTCATAAGAATCACCGCATTTATCTATCGAGTTTGTTCTATGATTTCCTCGTTCTACTCCGTGTATTCTCTTAACCAGATTCAATCTTTCTCATGTGGGTCTTCCAAAGACAGGAATTCTCGGTTTCTCTGCAATCTGAAACCAAATGTTCCATTTCTTTTTCTTCACAATAAAATCCAGGTACACTTTTCCCAGCATAGGAATAGTATCATCGGTATGAGGATTGGGAAATGTGTCAATTGGTTCCAGTTTCATGTTTGGAACAGCTATGAAAATCACGCATACATATAACATTCACGTCTGCACCGCTATCTAATTTCATACTGATTTCTTTCCCTGACTTTGAAATTTTTATCTTTTCATACCAGTTGTCAGTGATTCCTGAGATTTTTAATTTCTTATTGTCTGTAATCACACCGATGTGTCCCAACCACGTGGCTTTCTCCGTTTCTCCCGTTTCATTCAAAATATTCACTCTTTCATTCACAATATTCGCTCTTTTGGCTTTGCGTACCTTTTCAAAATGCCCCACATCACCACATTCACGACACTCTTCACCGAACGCCGGACAATCTTTGTATCTGTGCCGCCATCCGCATCTGCTGCATGGGCTGCGCTGTTGAGCTGGTTCCTGAATCGGCTGCTGCGAGCGAGAATACTGCTATGACTCATTACCTTGTCGCAGCTGCTGGCTTGGCACATGCGCGTTGCGCGTCCTATTTCTTCGATGAGCGTCATAGCCGTTGCTGTGTTGCACACCATAGCCTCTAGTATTTTTCTTCATCATATCAACCATATTCGTATTCTTCTTTTGCGCTTCTCCGTGTTCTCGCGCAATTCCTGCAATGCGACATTTTTCACGCACTGTTCTAGGTTTAACTTTTCTTCTGCTAACAGCTTCTGTCTTAAATTATCATCCGTAATCCCAATTATAACTCTATCTCTGATTAGATTATCTCTTAATGTTCCAGAGGCACAATCCAGACTGAGTTTCTTCAAATCTGTGAAAAATTCTTCAAAGGTCTCATCTACGCCTTGTGCCCTCGTCAGAAATTTGTTTCTGCATACGGTTTCGTTTACATGAGGCGCACAATATCCTCCGAATGCTTCCACTACCTCCGCGTATTTTCTCATCTGCTCATCCGACAATCCAAATGTTTTGTATTCCTCTTGGGATTCTTTGCCGAGTGAATCCTGTAAAATTGCTATCTTCATGTCGTCCGATTCTTTGTTACTTTTCGTTGCCACCATAAATATATCGAAGATTTCCTTCTATTTACTCCAGTTCTCTGCAATATTGTCGCTGAACGACATTCGCTCTGGTAGTTTCAAACTCATCATTTGTGCCACCGCCATTGTAAAATCTTGACCTTGGTTCTCCTCGTCGGTCGAAGATTCGGCAAGCACCTCCGATATGTTAAGTTTGTCCGTGGTGCCGCGTTTTGGAATTTGCTTGTTCCTAGCACGTGTTCCCCTAACCTCTCATAATCACACGCAAGCACTTGCGTCACCTCCGAACATTTTCTGTACGTTCACTCATCTGCCTACTGCGCTATGTAATGTTCGGGTGATTGCACAAAGTAACTCCGACAACTAGATTGTATCAAACTAGGTTTATTGTGAAGTAATCGTTTATGGTGTACATATTACATACTATATATATATATATATATACATACACGCAAGCGAGCGCCTAGCGCCGAGGCTTGCTGAACTCTGCCCGCTCGCCGGTCTACCACACCTCGCTTGAGCGTGGTGGCAGCACCGACTGGTGCACATATACTACAGCGACGATTATAAGTGGCTTGAAACAACGATAAATTCATTCATTAAATGTATCTCATCAAATCGAGCGATAGAGTTAAGATATCGGTGAGATCTACCTTATCGGTATAATTTGCATATACGGGATACTTTCTAATAGAAAAAACAGTTTTTTCAAAGTAGCTCCCTGACCATCATATCTATTTTCGGAAGTGATACCACCCACTCCGAACGTTCATACAATTTTTTTCTAGAGTTCACAGTCTAATTGACTGAGATTTCTGATGAATGAAAATTTGTCAAAATTTTGAATTTTGACCAAAGATGGACCATCCTAGGCCCTCAACATCAAGTTGACAAGCTTGGAGTTGATATTTATTCATGATAGCAAGAGTTGCTCTAACTAAAGATAACCTCGCTACTGGCGCACAAGTTTCCTTTAGATCATCAATATTTTTATCTTTGAATCCTCTAATAACTAATCTAGCTTTATATCTGAAGTTATCATTCGATTCTATTTTTCCTTTGAAAACCCATTTTGAATCTATAATATTTACTCGTGTACCATCATTGTGAGTTTTAGGTCGATTCACTAAAGACTACACTCGATTCTTACGGCTATCCGTTCTCCAATTCTTCGTTAATAGGCATCTTGCATTTTTCTGGAGAAAGGTTTGGCAAATTCGAGCAAATCGAGATAGGTAGGATGCAATAGGAAAAGAAATCCCCAAAAATTGTTTTCGTCTCGCGCAAATTGAGAGTAATATCTTAAGGCAAAATAAATATCACAGAACCATCAATTCATCCACCGGAATGTGTATTCCGGCATGACCATGCACATGACTCGAAGCAGAATCATCGGAATAATACCGATCTTTCTCCACCTCAGAGTACATGGGGATGCACATTCATCACGCAGGAGTTGTATATGACATCCATCGGAATTTTAAGAAGAATCCACGGTATATATGTTGAAATATTCCATTCCTGTGCATTTCTCCACTATTATATTGTATCTCGTGTGGTGATACAAGGAAATCATGGGGACTTAGAAGGTGTATCTGCATGATATCTATGGGATATGAGACTCACTTCATTCATTCTGACACCAAGGTATTGGTGACAGTACAAGATAAATTGATCTAATCTTTTGGGAACGATTGATAACATAACTCAAATGTTCATATTGGAATAGCACTCCCGAAGATTCTACATATGAGATTCTTGAGTGGGCGATTTGAGAGTCACTCATACATGAGAACATAGACTCACTCTGATCGTCTTGGACCAAGAAATCCTCGAGGACCACGGAGTATAACCAAGAGAATTTGACATGGTTTCTCAATCTTCTCTGATATACTCTGTGTTCTTCGAGGATTCCTTGTTCCAAGGCGATCAGAGTGACAGGAGTCATATCGAATTCTATGTTCTGGTGTATGAGTGACTCTCAAATCGGCTGCTCTAACACCTCACTCGATACCACAATTGTTGCAGGATAGGTTATTTTTGACGACTCGTATACGAGCAAATCCACGAAACGTGGTGATTTGGGAGGGAAGAAATTTTGAAAATTTTTTCCATCGCATATTACAAGGGTTTTACATACTCTCAATTGTCGGTGTGTAGAACTGAAATCCACTCGCGTGATCGATTTTCATGAAACGGCGTCACGTGGGACAGAGAAAACAGGAAATGGCCATAAGAGCAATGCTATAACCACATACACAGATACACATTTATATCATTCATTTGACCACTGACGGCGCTGGGAAGTATTTGACTCATCACCAGAAAACTCGATGAGATAATTGCAGTGATGATATGAACATTGTTCAAGAATTCGCCAACAGTGTAATTCTCGAAAATCCCTTGAAAACCAAAAAAGTAGCTCGTACGATTGAACAACGGAATATTGGATCACGCAGTCACTTACTTGGTATCAAATACGATAAAAGCGAGAGATTCCGAGCAAAACCGGATCAGTTTGACCCGTTTCGTTCGTGTGCGCCTCAAAAAAACATGATTTCGTGAAGCGGTCACGTTTTTTTCTGAGAGCGTGATTTGCTTGCCAATCCGACGTAATGCGACGCACATAGACCGGACTCATCTAGATTTCTTCGCTCTTTGACGGAGAATCAGATGCCATTAGCAGAAATGAGATTGGCCAGACTACGTCGGCGTAGGATGAAAAATATCGTCAATTTTTTTCTTTTCAAAAAGTAGTCACGCTCCATCAACAGGAGATAGTCTCACACCTGTTGGAACACCTTGAGCTTCAAGGTGTTTGTAGCCTCAAGTCGAAGTGTCACATTCCCGCAAAAATCATACCGATACCCCAGACTACAATCAAATGTCGACCTTAAGGCGATGCGGTCACCGTGCACCACAACCATGGACCTCGAAAATACACCTTACATAAAAAGTTTGATGATTCGAAATGTGAGACGAGTTGTGGGATATTTGTTATTGTCCAACTCGTATTCCTCAATCCGTCGCTTAGCCCAAATCATAAGAGAATCGGAGAAAAGTGGGAATAACTCGGCCGCGGGGACCTCCTAACCTATAATATACGCACATTTTCATCCCCACCTTTCTCCGATTCTATTGCAATTTAGGCTTAACAAAGAGCAGACAAATCTAAGTTAGATGATAACAAATATTTGTGCGCTCGTCGTTCAGCCCAAATCACAACAGAACCGGAGAAAGTTACGAATGATTTTCAGCTTGCATGGTGACCGCATTGCCTTAACACTGAGGAAAGGAAGCCAACTCACGCACGAAATTTCGTCACTTTTCAAATTTGATGGCCGCCATTCCGGTCTATTTCAGTTTTGAGTCTTGAACTCGTTACAACTTGTTTGTAAGAACTGAAAAGAGGAGTCTGCTTCGGCGCGGAGTTGATATATAATATATAGCCATTGGTGCGAAAAATCGGTGCACAAAGGGCGTGACGCACGAATCACCGCGTTCCGTGGATCTGCTCATACGCATATCTACTGAAAACAGTTCCGCTCCTGAGACCTTGAGTGATGAACGCATCAACGAAAATCTTGGATGATATTGAAGATTTATTTTGAATGTGGTAGATGCCATCATCTGTGTGACTATTCATCATACATCAATCAAGGATTGAATTCCATGAGTAATGCTGAGTTCTCGACGGGATGAATCCGAAACTTCATGTCACAACCTGATCTGAGATTCGCTTTGCAGGTAATGATTCAGCTGACCCATAGCCTGCGAGAGTTATATTTTGGTGCCAATTTTGGTTCCTCCGGTGAAAGTGGTGGTGCAGCATCCGGATAAACAGCCACGTTTGATTCTGGTTTTTTTCGCAACGAGTCATGTACTTTAACTTCACAGAAGTAGCCAAAAGCGGGCCTTTGGATGCCTAGATTATCATACACGCATCTGTCGAACACTCCTTGAGTTTTACGGCATCTGAAATCGAAACCGAGTTGACATTAGTTCACAGATGATGCGAAGCATTGTTATACATGTACTGAATGAGGGATGCAAGTAAGCACAGTCTTAGCTTTACGAAACAAAATCTATGAGCAATATCATAATTATCGCATCGCGGGATATGGAGGGCTCCGTGACTTTTTGGGATTGGGACATATAATGGTGTTTTCTGGGAACAAGATGGTTACGAGTCATTCTTTCTAATATCACCAGCTTTTGTGTCGCGGGTCAGGGTATTTCTGTGAGTTGAGGTACATGTTGCATGGATGAATGGATGAATATTCATTTACAGACGAAGGATCCATCTGTCCTACATAGTCCATACATATACAAACAATTTTACATGAATACAGTTATTATCCTAATTTACGCCCCCGCTCTAAATCTGAATGAAGGATTTTTACTCAAGAAAAAGTAGTATACTACTTATTCAAAAAGTGGAAACTCGCCCTACTTAGAATAAGTGGTATACTACTAGTTCAATATGTAGCTCTCGACCTACTAGTTGAAAGAGTGCATAGCTACATTTCGAGATATTAGCTATCTACTATTTGAAAATATGATCAGCTACATTTGAGAATTGTGTTCAGCTGTGACCTGGATAACAGCTAGGGCTGCCACAATACGAGACGACACGACATTTCACAATTATCGATGTCGATGTCGTGATTCCAGCATGATATCGTTATCGATATCGATGTCGTGAAATATCGTCGCTCTATTGTTGTCGTGTCGATGTCGAATGATAATGTCGTCGACATGATCGATATCGTCTTCAATTTTTCTATTTTTTTAGGCAAGTGCGACACTCGCAAGGGGAGGACCAGGCTTTTGGATCACCAATCCTTACCAAAATATTTTTACAGTTTGTTACTATCTAGAATATGAAAAATCCAGAGTAACTCCGTCAAATGGGAGTCCCGTCCAAATATACAGCCACTGAGATGAGTATTACCCATTCAGGCTGATGTTAAAAAGTGACGTGTATGGGTAGTTCCGCAAAAACTTTGAAATAATGTGTGCCTGCTTGTACGAAGCCTTGGAACGCTTGGGAAGAGATTCGTACAGATCATTTTCGATCTTGCGATCTAGGGTCACCAAAAAAAGTTATCATCGAAAAGGGGGTCAAAATGTCAGGTTCGTGTGCTGTGGTTTTTCATTTTTTCGACCTTTGTGAGTGTATAGCACCACCGAGAGGCTCGCTCGGGTTTCGGGTGGGCAAACTTATCAAATTTGATGGTATTGAGCACCAAATCCCTTCACTATGAGAGCCCAAAGACCATTTTTTGTGTGTGCGCTGAGCACGTACATTTCGTGGCGCAATTTTACCTAAAACTCTACTCCCTCAGTTTACCTCGATAGAACTCGATTTGTCTCGTTCCAGGCTTTTCCGCACCAATTTATTCTTGAAGTAAATTGTCAGGCACAACTTTTCCGTGCCTCAAAATTTCGGAAAAAATGGATTTTCACACTTTGCGGAGTATTATTCGGAGAAAATTCAGTTTTGCTAAATTTTTATGTCAGGTCCGTGTGGTATTAGTGCGACCCTTAATCACGATACGACAAAGGTCCTAGTCAGTTTTTTTCAAAGTATTTGGTGGTCAACTCAAAATTCCACAACCTCAAAGCTGTAGCTCAAACCGTTTGTCCGCGAGATCAATTTTAGTGGCAAAATGTCAGGTCCGTGGGTTGCTTCAAAATGTCAGGTCCGTGTGACGATACCGCATCTCTCCATGCTATCTTTGTGGTACTGATGAGTGGGAAAATTTACATTCGTGTGCGAGTTGATTCATACTTCATATGTTTCAAAAAGTCGAGAAATTAGAACTCTCGGAAATGCGAATTGGGGTTGGCACACTGTCGACCCCCAAATATCGAAGTTTTTCTTATTTATCAAGCAAGTTGAATCTCATGAGAGGTTATTTTGCATTTATATGATGTACAAAGAAGACTAATAATAAGAAAGATATGAATTCAATAGTCAGACAACACAAAAGTATATTCTCACAGTCTAAGATTACTTTCTTCCAGAAATGAGAACAATATTTTGCAGTAACTTGGGATTGGATTCGAGAGCAGTATGCGTGATGTCATTGGGAGCTGAGGACTATTTCGTGTGAGTTTAAGATTCAAGTTTTTCTGTTCTACATCAAACTTTGGACATTGCCAAAGTATGTGATCCAGATCTTGAACTTCATATCCGCAATGGCATTTCGCATCATCTACCACATTGATTTTGTGGAGCGAGGCATTAAAACTATAATGATCTGCTCGACATATATCGATTGTACTGATGATGGGGCGAGAAAGTGACTCATTTTTGAACCAAGGGGATCTTTTTCGGTGAAGCAGTGTTGAGAATATAGTTTCCCTGTCTTTGTGCCTTCTTGTCGCAAATATTTATTCATGTCCTCCGTTGTTTCTTTTCGAAATATCTCTTCTAAGTCAGTGAAGGGGATTTTCAAATGAACGGATGGAATAATCTTAGCTGCCTCTTTGGCAAACTGGTCAGCGATTTCATTACCGGTGATTCTCGAATGAGCTGGTACCGAAAAGAAATTTATACTTTTTCCAGAAATTGATGAGTATTCGCGTAATTTTCTCTCAATTTCAAAAATGAAGGGGTTCACACAGATATTTTGTTTTATTGAGTTCAGAGAAAGAAGAGCACTTTGTGAATCTGAAAAAATCGCATAGTTCTTGTCTGGTTGTTCTTTTGCAATATCAATGGCATTCATTATTGCGACGCACTCTGCTGTATAAACTGACGCGCATTTTTTCAGGCTGACAGTAACTATTTTCTCTAGGGTGGGGCAGATGCCTGCACACCCAACTGCCAAAGATTCATTTGATTCGCTCCCGTCTGCATATATCGCAGTGATATTATCTCAATCGATAACATGCTCTAAAACCTTGTCAGGGTCTTCACATTTTTCCAGCACTCCACCGAGTTTGAAATCTACATCTACACTCAATATGAGCGTTTCGTAATCGTTAATGTACAGATTGTAGTTTTCGTTTGAGAGAATCAATTCAATAATTTCCTTGCATTCCACTATATACCTCAGAAGTATGCGCTTGCAATTTTTCGATTTTTCTGTCTTTCGTTCTAAAACCGTCTTCATTCTGCAGATGTTAGCATTTACCGAAAGATTTTTGTTTGATAGAATTTTCGATAGATAATTTCGACACAAGTATTTAGTCCTCTCTTCTGAAAGAGGAAGTTTAGATTCGGCCAAAAGGATGTTGGTTGGTGTGCTACATCGATAACCGAGCGCTAGCTTCACAGCAGCATATTGAAGTCTTTCTAGATTTTTTATTTGCTGTTTCTGCGTGGGGAAATAAATAAACGATGCATAGTCCAATCTTGATCGGATCAAACTCTTATGAAGAATGATCAGAGTCTCAGGGTCTGCACCCCACCAAATGCCTCTTAGAAATTTCACTATGTTGAGCGAGCGCATGCATTTAGTTTTCAAATACTCAATATGTTCATGAAAGAAAAGCCTGTAGTCAAAAACGACTCCTAGAAATTTTACGGAGCTGGATGATTTCACAATTAAATCTTTGATTCGAATCTCAGACTGACCAGGTAGAACATTACGCCTATTTATGTGTATGAAAGTTGTTTTTGGAGGACTGATTTCTGAACCTAGCTCATACAGGTTGTCGTACACGCTCTCACTAATACGTTAATCCTAGACTGATTCTTTTGAGGGCAGTAAACGACTATATCATCAGCAAACTGTAGCACTTTTACCTTTTCCGGCAGATCCTTAGTGATTAGTGAAACATATATGCAGTAGAGCAAGGGAGAGAGAACTCCATCTTGAGGTACACTTTTGTGGACTTTTCTTGGATATCGAAGTTTCCGCGGAACTACCGATATATATATATATATATATATATATACACACTGACAATGCTAACGTTTTTGCTTGTAGTTTTGAACAGAAGGCTCATTTGACGGAGTTACTCTGGATTCCTCATATACTAGGTGGCACAAAACTGTAAAACAAAAATTTGGACAGGATTGGTGATCCAAAAGCCTGGTCCTCCCTTGTTAGTTAGGATGAACTAAGTTGAACGTAGAAGCACGTATTGGAACATCACATTACTCAAAGATGATGCTGTCGAAAAATCGGGATGGCAAGATATTTGTTCCTCCCGAGTACAGTTGTACGAACCACCGCTTAGCACAAATCATCGTTGAAGTAAAGGAGGCGTCGTCCGGATGCGGATCACCACGCGTCTTGACAACGCGTGGCGTTGCATCAACTCATAAGTACGCTCGAGGTGCACAGAAATCTGTGCGCCGCGAGGATAAATCAATACTGCACTTTTGGCGCATCATGTTGTTGGTGGAGATGGCGTCGTCCGGGTGCGGTACTCCACTACATCATGACGACAACCAATGGGAACTCTCATCTGTACCCGCTACGTCTGGACCCACGTGGTGTCACTCGCCGGCACGCCCGATCTGGCACGAGTACAAGAATCCACATCTGAGAACGCTTCATTCAAAACACATGGTCATGACCGCGGAGAAGGCGTTATCTGGTCCGGGTATCCCGTGTCACGACGCCGCCAACGAGGATACGCACTTTGCTGGTTATAACGCGTGGCAGCTGACGAAATAATCGTGGGTAATCGAGAATGAATGATCCCGTCCATGCCGCCCCCCGCCGAATAGACAACACACAATGACCGTGCATGCGTCGTCATACCAAAAGGGGTACTACTGGGTGGAATAAGTAGTGTACTACTTATCCACGAGGAGCATGAGTTGAGAACATGCTCCCAAGTTTCATATCTACTATTTCGGATGTAGTATACTACTTATTCATGAGTAGGCCGTCAGACTATCAACAATATTAACCAACAAGGCGCTTTCTATCCGTACGGAATCCCTAGACCAGGCTTGCCAACATGAAAGCAAATCAGGGCTGCCAACTTGACGAGACAAATGTCCCTAGGCGAGTGTAAATGTCCCTAGATTTGTTTAGATTGTTTGTAATATATTTATTGATGGGTTGGTGGATGGGTGGATGGGTCGGTGGGTCGGTGTGTCGGTGGGTGTGTGTGTGTCTATTTTTGTGTCTTGTGTTTGTGAGAATGTGTGTAGAATCCTCTTTTGTGAGTCAGTCCAGTGCACGTACACTTACTAGACGAATATAATGAATATATTCACATTTTACAGCGCGCTGTCACCGGCTAGAGGATATGGATTTGTGTTCGTGTGTGTGTACGTGTCTATTTTTGTGTCTTGTGTTCGTGAGTGTGAGTAGAATCCTCTTTCGTGAGGCAGCCCGGTACATGAGATACACTATGTATCCTCCTTACCGCACCAACATATATCGTATATATGAACGTCTTTACTGCGTGTGGGAACCTGCTCGCGGACATCGATTTGAGGTTTTATGTTTGTGTGTGTGTGCGTCCATTTTTGTTTCTTTTGTTTGTAAATTCTTCCTTGTGAGGCAGCCCATGATACGTACACTCATTTTACGTGTTTATTACTGTATCACCATCATATAACTCCGGAAGAATTCTGAGGATATCCGTCTTTTTTGATAATATATAATATATATTTGAAATTGAAAATGAAATACTATTGAAAATGATTTATCATCCCTGATATATAATGTTGAGTATATCTATTATGATAATAGTAGAAGTTATGAATGTTGAGAAGTGTATTTTGAGTAGTTGTAACTTCACGTCACAGGGACCGAGAGAGACATGATCAGATTAACCTGACACGTACTGATTACCTTCACGGGCCAAGGGACGATGTTCAGATCAGAGGAAATCTAACGGTTTGATCTTGAGAAGTTGTGTCAGTGTACAATGTTGTTTAATGTGGAATTGATCAGGATGAAGATGTATGAGTTTCAAGTTTTCGTATTTGTTATCGGGGAAGTTATAAGTTGTTTTTAGGATATTGAGAGCTAATGAGATTGGAACTATAGTTATTTTTCTATGGAGCTAGATGATGGTGATCAGTTGAAATTTTCTAACAAGTGATTCAAGATTGGAGATCGACATACGTTGGAATATGTTCTATTGAAAATTTTCATATGTCGTTTTATAATTAATGATTCAATTCTATTCGATAATTTGCGTCCACTCTACGAATTATTATTTCTAGTGAAACAGTGAATATATAACAGTATAATTTCAGATGAAGATCTTGAATAGTTCTATCGAATTTGATTAAGACTTTAGATGTTGCAAACCGGATTTTTTGATATTCCTGTAAATTTTGAATATTGTGGGGGGTTATTTGAATGTATTATTGTGTTATTTATGGGGTGTTGATATTGTATTGGATTTCTCGCGTCGGTCGCTCTCAGCGGAGTGAGTCACTCTTGAGCCATGGCCTAAGCAAGTCACCGCAACGTTATCATCAGTATTGCATGTAAATGTTGTATTTGTGGCAGATGTGTATGATAATTTTGTGTATGATAGTTAATAACGTAGAGTGCGAGTTGTTGAAGAATCAGTATTGGATTTATTTGCGTCGGTCGCTCTCGGCGAAGTGAGTCACTCTTGAGCCATGGCCTAAGCAAGTCACCGCAACGTCATCTTCTATGTCAAGTATGATGTTGTAAAGGTGTCGTGTATTTGTCCATTTTGCAACATCTTAGAGTCTATATAAAATATTTCGAGGATTTGAATATATTATTGTAATATGATGATTTTAGAACTTTTGAAATAACTCACTTATTTCATTATCTCAAAGTTGATTGTTCTAATTGTTATATAAGAATTGACAGTTGGGAAATTCGAATGAAACCTCATGTTAAAGAAAATCAATCGACACAAGGAAACTGGTAAAGATGATGGTGCGAACCAGATCATATTTTCCAACATATGTTAGAATCTCACATGCTTTTTATGAATATTGTGATACTTAAATCAAATTTAAAATATTTCAAGGAGTTGAATATATCATTTGATATAAGAATTTCAAAACTTATGAAATAATCCACTTGTTCTATCATCACAACGTCAGATGAATGAAATTGTTTAAAGTGTTGTATGAGAGTTGAACGATGATGCACGTTATTAGAAACTTACGTTAGAGGAAGTAAATTGACACAGGGGGACTGGTTGGGATAATTGTTCCAAACGAAATTATTCTTTATTATACCTTTCAATACATTCAAAATTCTACATAATTTTGATATATATACTCATAAACTTCTACAAATATCATATATTCATAAGATAGATATATTAATTTTGTATTATAAATTAATTATATTAAAGTTTTTTCAAAGGACCTCTCATACTTTTGTCATTCCTTCATTGTTTCTTATTGTGCAAATTAAATTCGAGATGAAAACTAAACTGATTGTGATGGTGAATTTTTGAATTTTTGAATCCTTGTTATTCGTTGATGAATGTATCTAATTGAAGTAAAAAAGTATTGAGAAATGTATTTTGAGTAGGTGTAACTTCACATCACAGTGACTGAGGGACTCATGATCGAATGAACCTTATTCGTATTGGTTATCCTAAACGGGCCAAGGGATGATTTTTAGACCAGAGGAACCTAACAGTTTGATCTTGAGAAGTAGTATCAGTGTGCAATGCTGTTAATGTAGTATTTCAAAAAATATAAAAATGGTAGTTGCTGAGTGTCGAGTTTTTGTAATGTAATGTTGAGGAATACATTGTTGGGAAAGAAAATATATAAAAATATTACTTGATCAATCAACATTATGGATAATATTACACATTATGATTAGTGGAAGAGATTAAAAATTCTTTGTGGAGACAATATTGATTAAAAAGCATGCTCATATACTAATCGATGGGGCGTCGAGAAGATTCATGGGGTATAGTGAGGATTCTTCCGTCATCACGAGAATTTCTGTTTTTTTCTCCTCAACTGGAACGATTACAGGGATACCGAGGGTGATATTTAAATTTTCACTAACCTCATGTCTCCGTAATTGCTAAGATTGTTCCTAATCTTATCTGCTTGCTTCTTAATCTCAATCATTCAATATAATGAATTGCATACATTGATAAAACATAATTACAATGAGATAAGGTGAAAGGATGGGAAAGGGGGGAATCTTTTATCATTTTCATTAGGGATTTTCAACAATTCCATATAAAAATTGTAGAAGTAATTCATTTTCCCGAAATCATCTTCTATGATGGGCAACGTCAATAATAATGTTCCATCTTTGTAATTCTCGTAGCATCTATGATGTATTAGTATTCTGTAAAATGAAGGTTTGCACAAATGTTTCTCATCAATATCATTCTTCATAACATCTTCTTGCTTCTATTGCGTTAGTTACTTAGAAATAATCTATCGCGATATATAATATTTGCTGTTTTCCTCATGAGATTCATAATCTAGATATATGTATGTTACCATTGTCATAGAACTAATAAAATTCGCAGAAGATAAGAAAAAAATGAAAGATTGATAATATCAAATGAACATACACGTAGTGAACAATGATGGAAAGTTTTGAAAGTTCAAATGTATACCGATTTCGCGGTAAATATACACTATGAAAAATTTCCCGAAATTTTATCTAACTGGTTGAATGAAAAATCCAGACAGCCGGTTGAAAGCTAATTCAACCATTTGGTTGAAGATTTAACCAGTTTAGTCGGGAATTCACTGAGTTCTCCAACTATTTGGTTGAAATTGCCATCAAATGATTGAATTCTTAATCCAACTAATAAGGAGATCTTTCATTTAACCAATTGGTTAAAGTCTTCCGGAAAATATTTTCGTATCGTTCATGAATTTTGTTAATACTTCATTCTCATGAGTTTACATCGCCTTGTGAAGATATCCCAAATGCAGAATGTAATCTCAAATACATGCAGTGGAAATGGAATTTAAATATTACTCACCCCTCAATCCGGTTCATGAATTTCATTTTCTCCCATCTTCCCTCCGTTCCACCGACTTCGTTCTGTTGCTGGTTCAACATCTCTATTGCCAGTAAATTATAGAGAACTATCATATGTGATATATCCTGTGTTCATTATATCTATGGAGTAAATACTGATAATATTATGGTTATATTTGTGGCATCTTAAAGATTCAACTCACCTATTAGATCCGTGAATTATTGGTTTATTCGTTTCCAATGATCTATCTGGTGGCTCTTCTGCATTTGAGCTGCTCATTGTCAGTTTCATCATGCTATAAATCTAGAAAAAAGATTAAATCCATATATAGAGTATGATGTTTATAATCTTATTTGAATTTAAATATAAATGGATATTTCGCTTGTTACTCACTTTAGATATAGTACTGCATTCTTTCTCCCAATTTCCAATGCACCGATGTGTCTGCGAGGGAAGCAAGTGGAAGACTGAGCTCTTCAGTTAGTCAGCGCAGTAGGATATATGCTATCCCCTCTGTCATCCCAACCGATACAATATATATTCCATCGGTATGCGGTGATGCGAGTAGGGGAAGAGAAAAAGATGAACTATAGAGCCAGGCAAAAGCGCGTGCCGTTAGACATTCCCCCCACTCTCTTATATGTAGATACCGTAATATATAGCATAAACTGGGTCTACATTGCGCCAATGATTTTATGTGCCGGTTATATGATGCCGCGGATGACTGATCGCGTTTTACATTCTTTATTTATGTGTAAAGTTCGTGCATATGTGTACGTGTATATAAATGTATGTTACTAGGAAAGCGGATAAGTGGGTATTTGTGAGATGGGGTTGAGGTGCGTGTTTGTATGAACGGGTGTGTGGACGTATGTATGTGTTTAAGTGTATGTGTGTGTGTGTGTGTGTGTGTGTGTGTGTGTGTAAGCGTGTGTGTGTGTGTGAGTGCGATGAAAAGAAAAATTGATAGATTCTAAAATAAATGTGCAATCTAAAATAAATGTGTACAAGGAATTATAACAAGATAGATTTTGAACTATATTCAAGACTAGCGTAATGCCTCGCGTTGCTCGGCTTGTAAGTGTTCCCGAGAGGCGTATTAATTCTTCAGAATAATCTTCCAAATCAAATGAGGAATTGTTCCTCAACAATTTTATATATTTAGTTAAGCGATGGTTTTCACGTGGTTTTGAACTCATGGGGGGGATAAAAAATACCATAACTTGACGCAATATATAAAAAGGGTACAGAACATATTTTCATTTGATTTGAAAGAGCATTTTGAGAACCCAATACGCCTCTCGGGAACTCTTACAGGCCGAGCAACGCGAGGCATTACGCTAGTATTGAATATGTGGCAAAACTACTTATACAGATTTAGAGAGCCGGTCAGACCGAGGTGGGCTGGTGAACGGCGTGAAACTGAATCTAAGTCAAAATAGAGGGAAAGTAAAATTAACAGACAATGTAACATGTGAGGCTGATAGTATAGATATTGCACTCGAGGAATTAAAAGCCTCCATACGAAATCACAGAAATTATAGAGAGCGTATCTATATTCACAGGGGTACAAATACATCATCCAGTCAACGACTGATATCTCGTTACGAGTTTTTCAAAATACGATCTTCTCAGACACGCGTCGGTACATTCAGGGATTTTGTTCCATGAAAGAGGGCCTGAGATTAGGAAGAAATTGCGGTAGGTTTCAGTGCGGGCAAAATTGACAATCAAATCGAGTCTAGAGCATCTTTTGGATCCCTTCTAGTGTTTCAGCTCAATATTGTGATTCTTTGGTCCTCCGATCACACGCAATGACACCAAGCATCAGGTACTTGCTTCGTTGCGTGCAAGGAAGGATTTCCAACTCCCGATAGGATAGAGTGGTGTGGTCATATCTGCCGACTCCGGTTGCAAAGCGAAGGGCAGCATTCATACAACGAGACATTTAGTCTCGCAGTTCGGTTGACAAACCAATGAACAGTCCAGCGCGATAACTTTAATAGGGAAAGATCAAGGATTTGACTAGTATTAACTTCGTGTCCTTAGAGATGTGATCGCGAGACTTCCTTAATTTTGACAGAACCGCAAATGTTTTCCTTGCGTAGGTCTTACATTAGTCTTCTATAGAGAGTTCCATCCAAAGTGATACACAAAATGTTGACAGTGTCGCTATAAGCTATACTATGACCATTGATGACCGGGTTGGGTAGAGAAACGCTTCCTTAGCGCTTGATAGAGCTACTTGTACCGAACCATTGAATTTAGTTTTCTTCGCGTTCACTTTCTGATCGCTGCAGAACGAATAAATTGATAATCTTCCTAGATCAGAATTAACCCTTGCAACGATTACTTTCACATCTTTGAGAGAGCCCGAGTGGTACAATGTTGTATCATCCGCGTAAAGATGGTAACGACGATATTTCAACACTGTTGAAATATTTCTGATGCTGAAAGAAAAAAGATGGGGACCAGCGATACTCCCTTGGGGAATACCCGAGTTTTTGACAAGACGGGAGGAGAACTCTCCTGAAGGTGACATAACTATCTGGATCCGGTCACTCAGAAATGATCTGATCCACTCACATACTGGATCAGAGAACTCCAGGTTACGCATCTTTCCTACGAACAGATCAATGTTGACTAAGTCAAATGCTTGCGTATAATCCATCACTATCATGGGAGTTACCTCCCCTTTGTCGATGGCTTCGCAAATACCACTGGTCATCGTTACAACTATAGAAGAGCTGTCTAGAAGAGCTGTGTAAGAACTATGACGCCTTTCGATACCCGACTATGGAGGATCATGCAGACCCCTTTATTCCATATATTTCCCAATTCGTTTTAACGCGAAGGATTCAAGTACTTTGGCCACAGCCCATAAGACGCCTGATTAATTTGCCTAAGACCGTTGGAGGCTTGTGGATTTTTGCACTTAGGTATAGGTCGTGTGGGTATCGGATTCAATTATATAGAATCGAATACAAACGACAAACTTATATGCACCAGTCGTGCACATGGTATTATTTCCATCAACGACGAGACACCGGTCCCGTGATACCCTGGGCGTTTTACTTACGATTTGCAGTTCATCCGTATCCAGCTTCATTCTCCATAAAACTGAGATAATCGGAGATTGTTGTATCATGCACGAATTATAGTGGGGCAAACTACTTCTATCTACCACGCTTCTAATAATTGAGAGGAAAAAATACCAAATCTAAGAGCTATATGCAAGCTACATGCAATATATCTTATCTTATTTTATTTTATTTTAAACAATATACGGGCAATATGCCCTATACATAAGTATAAAAGTGTCCAAGAGCGACATAAATATCAACAGAAAACAACAACATGAAAAATCAAGATAATGTATCATAAAATAAATAATATGCAGTTGAGCAAATATAAACAAATATAAAATCAAATCGGTATGAGAGCGCTTACCGCGGAAGTTGCTCTTTAGTTATCTTGCTGCTTATTATTGTCAATACAACAACAATCAAGTATTTTGTGTCCTAAGTTGTGCACATTTTGCACTATTGCATCTGAACAATAACACACCAACATCGTGGAACTTGAAAGATCTATATTATTCAAATATTGAAGTTAACCTATCAATTGCCACGCGCTCAGCTGATTTCTGCCCACTCAAGGCCTCAGCGTCAACAAAGATACCAGCATCATGTCAACTTGTTTCACGTGTCATGAGTGTTTTGAAGCAAAGCAGGTTATCATTTCATGTACTGTATGCACTGAACTGTTTCATGCTACGAAAGAATGTGCAGAGCTCACCGCATCTGAGATAAAAAATGCTGAACTAAAAAAAACCAAGATTTCAATTCAAGTGCTCCAACTGTGAGAGCTCTGGTAAAATTACTATGGGTGAAAAGTTGGATGCGATTCAAGAAGGCTTTGACAAACAATTTGACAGTTTGAAGTGCAACATTGAGTCACTGAATAAAAGTTTTTCCAAGGATATAACTAATCTTAAGAGTGAATTGAAATCCATCAAAGAATCTTGTGCAGCCATTGACTCTCTGAGTGTTAAGATTGATTCAGCGCAGAAAGATATTGAAAGTCTAAAATCATCTGTCGACAACATTCCCAAACTCCATCAAGATATAGCCAACATTAGAGCTGAAATGTCAAAATCTCTCTCGTCTCAAGTAATGCCTAGCACCAGTGCTACTAATATGGAGGAACTAATTCATGAGGCTCAGGAACGTATGCTGAGATCAAGGAACCTGCTATTCTCTAATGTGCCTGAATCTAATAACCAGCCAGCTGATTATGGTATGATTATCAATCTCCTTAAAGAAACCCCTGTTGATACTAGAAATCTTGTCTTATCAAGAATTGGCAATCCATCGAGTAACCATATACGTCCTATTGCTGTGACCTTTTCAAATAATCAAGATCCCCACCTTGTTATGAGAAATAGGAAGAAGATTCCTGGAAGAATCATTGTTGGATTTGACAAGACTAAGAATCAACGTGCACAGTACAAAGAAGCTGCTGCCAGGCTTAAAGCCCGCTTGGATAGTGGTGGAAGTGGACTAAGTATACGCTACATCAAAGGTGTTCCTACTATTGTTAAATCTGATGCTGCACCGTCATTCAACCAACTGCAAAACTCCCAGAGGGCGTCTGGAAATTTTTGATGACTATTTACTATCAGAAGGTACGCAGTATACGCAGCAAGCTGCACTTAGTGAGAAATAATGTACACCTTCTTTCTTATGCACCTCACTTGATTGTTCTGACTGAATCTTGGCTTCATAGTGGCACCTCTGATAGTGAAGTGGGTCTTGATAACTATAATATCTATAGAAGGGACAGATATAATTAGATGGTTAATGCCCCCGGTGGAGGTGGTGATTTCATTGTAATACACAAATCTCCGCACTCAAAAAGTTGTCAATTCATCTCTGAAGATTGTGAACAAGTCTACGCAGTGGTTACTCTTCATTCAAACAGGAAGCTCATCATCGGCTGCACTTATTCACCCCCAGCATCTCCACCATATGTTTATAAGGAACATATTTCTGCTGTACATCAAATATCTATAATTCATGGTGACTGTGACTGGATTGTTTTAGGTGAGTTTAATGTGCCTGGTATTAACTGGTTTAACATGCCTAACTTGAAGTATGAATTTGTTGGTACTAAGTCTGCTAGAAATACTGGTTGTGAGGATATCATTAGGAATGGTTACTCTTTCATAAATATGAGGCAATACTTCCCAGTGCCTGATAACAAAAGTTATTCTCTTGATCTATTTTCCAGTCAACTCCGAAGGAATCTCCTTTGGACGGACTCTAATTCTGAAATTCTAGATTCCAAGTGAGGACTCTATGTGATGGACGCATAAGTGAGAGATGGGACAACGATACTTTTGTATAAGTTGAGATAGGATTTTGGATTGCTGAAATCTTGCGTATTCCGATTGATGAAGTCAAGGTTTCTGGAAGCTGTAGAGACCGATTCACTGATAGGGCTACCGAAATCAAGCTCACTGTCAAAAATAACCCCGAGATCTTTCAAGTTCATGACTCTCTCCAACTTTTGCGATAAGATTGAGTAGACATAGTGATTTGGGAAAAGGTGACGGCTCATTGACATAGATTTACATTTCTCAAAGTTCAAGTTTAATCCATTGTGTATCGACCATTCAACAATACTAGACAAATCATCTTGAAGGAGCTTACAGTCGAGTGAAGAACTAGTTCTCATGAAGAGTTTGATGTCATCAGCATATAGTAGGCACTCAGAGTTCCTGACAACTTCGATAATGTCATTAACAAAAACGTTGAACAACAAAGGGCCAAGATGAGACCCCTGAGGAACACCTGATTTGACATGTACTGGACCAGAAAAAGCTCCACAGAGTTTCACAATTTGGTACTAATCAGTCAGGTACGATTCAATCCATTTAACAAGCAACTCCGGCACACCTAAATTATGCAATTTACATATCAATAACTTGTGATCGACGCTGTCAAATGCTTTTGAGAAATCAAGATACAGCACATCAGTTTGAAGATGGCACTCTAGTTTATTAATAGTGTAATCGTAGAAATTCAATAAGTCAGTGATCGTAGATTTGCCCTTAATGAATCCATGCTGATTTGAAATCAATCGATCACAAATAGCATAATAAAATTCATCAGCGATTATATAGTCAAAAAGCTTAGCAATAGCTCCAGTCATGGGAATCGGACGATAATTAGGAGCAGGGGTCCTTGCTCCACCTTTATGGATCGATGTGACATACGAGTATCTCCACGATGAAGGGAAAACCCCATCCTTGACAGATTTGTTAAAGAGATACTGTGAAGGGTCCTCTAAGTTGGCGCTACATTTTTTCAGAAATTGCATTGGAATACCATCATAACCAACAGATAAAGATTCTTTCATGTGACTAAAGGCTCTCATAACATCATTCGCCCAAATATGTGAATCCACATCAATCTCAGTGGAATCTTTCAAATCACAGCTTAAATTGGAGTCTTTGTAAACAGAACCAAAATAATCAGAAAAAATGCTCGCATTGTCAGCCGGCGAGTTACCTACTCTATCCTTCCACGATATATTATTGGGAACAGAAGATGACTTTCTAAGCTTATTAACATACGACCAAAACGATTTGGAATCATTCCTTAGATTACTTTCCACTTGATCATTGTAGTTTCTATAGCAGACTCGAGATAGCCTCATACATTTGGCACGAAGTCGTTTAAACTCAATATGATATTTTTCTTCTCTAAACTGTTTCCATTTCAAGTGTTGGGTTTTTTTATCAATAATCAGAGAGATTAGTTCAGAAGTGTACCATCTGGGATAGCTATCATTAGAAGAATGAAACTTCTTAGTTGGAACAAACTCATTGATAGGCTGAGCAACTGTATCATGAAAATCCTGTAGATTAGATTCAATACTATCACTATTAGGAAAAATGCTATTCCAGTTTACATGAGAAAGGTATGAATCAATTTGCTCATAGTTTGCTTGAGAATAATCGAATTGTTCATTCTTAGGGAACACTTTATCATGCACAGCATCAACAGCAAGTTCAGCTTTAAAGATGATAGGTATGTGATGATCATCAACTGTTGATAAGGTCTCTGGAGCAACAAATGAAGATATATTGCTGACATTACTGAACTTGTCGTCAAGCCCTACGCCGAGGTATTTCAGCTTTGTCTTGCGTGGGATCTCTTGCCCGTCGATGTAAAAACGGGGTGAGTCAAACTTCCTGCGTCTTGTGACCACGATCGCTTCGCACTTCTTGACAGCAAGCTCCAGGAGCCTGCTGATCATCCTCTCGTAGACTCGGGCCAGCGCCCCATTTGCGCGTCTGCTCAAGAGTTCCTCGTTTTCGGCTCAGACTATGAGTCCCGCGTCGTCCGCAGGAGCCACGATTATCACTCCTTCGGGCAGTTCGATAGACAGTAGACTGTCGTACTGGGTGTTCCAGTTGAACGGCCCGGAAACCGATCCCTGTCTAATTCCGGCGGACAGTTCCCGAATCTCTTGTCCCTCGTCGGTGTCGTACACGAGTGTCCTGTTTTGCAGATAGTCACTCGTGACGGCTAGTAGATAGGGGGGAACTTTACCTGCTTGGGATTGATAGACTCGCTCCCAGCTCGCGCAGTTGAACGCGTCCTTTATGTCCAACGCAATAATGGCACAGAATCCTCCCCTTCTCTGGTATGGGTTCCTTACCGACGCTTGAACCCGTTTTTGGACCTCCTCGATCGCGTGCACAGTGCTTCGTCCCTCCCGGAACCCGAACTGCATTGGTGTTCTCCACCCTGTTATGCACCATCCTCTCGTACATTTTCCCGATATTGTCGAGCATGCTGAGCGGGCGTTGACCTCCTTGACCTTTAGGTATCAAGACTAGCTTCCGGCGTTTCCACTTGTCCGGGAAAGTTCCCGCGCTCAGGCAGATGTTGAAGAGGTCGAGGAGTAAGTCTGGCTTGTATTTGAAGACCAGTTTCAGGACCTCGTTTGGAATGCTGTCCAGGCCAGGGGCCTTGCCGTTTGGCAGCCCCTTCACCGCTGTGAGTAGATCTTGCGTAGTGCAGAGCGGGATGGGGACATCGCTCTCCGGAGGGAATGTGACTCTAGGTCCTCCTGCTGGGAAGAGGTCTTCCACGATGCTGCGCAAGGTAGCTGCATCGGTCAGTGCTGGGTTGACCCTCCGGGGTCGGACCTTGGACATAACCACGCGGTATGGCGTACCCAACGGGACTTAATTAACCATGTCGCACAATTCACCCCAGCACTTCTCTTCGCTTTTCCGGATGGCTAGAACAAGATTTGCTTCTCTATACGCCCTGTCATCTTCCGCCAGTGATGGTCGTTTCAGCTTCCTTGATCGCCACGCGGTTCTCTTTTTCTTATTGCTCGTTCTTCGTAGAGCTTTTATCTCGTCGGTGATCCAGGATTCTGGTTTCCTCCAAAAGCATGATGTTGTCTTGCGAGGCATGGATGCGTCACAGGCTCTTGTGATAGTAGTCGTTACTATATCCACAGCCTCCTCCGCGGTGGAGTTCATCGGGAGATCCTCAGCTGTTTCTATCGATTCCCGGAATTTTCTCTCGTCTAGCTTGCGTACCTGCTACCCCGTCGGTTGCGGTCTACGTGTCGCCTGTCTCTGTCCGTCAGTCCTAAGCCGAAACCCAATATGTCGATCGTCACTCAATGATTCCGTGTCCAGAACCTCCCACGATGTCATACGTCCCATGAGCGACGGGCTCATGAACGTCAGGTCGAGGACCAAAGACAAACCTCTCTCCCTGGACCGAGTGTCGTGTCGGTAGTGGGTGATAACCCCCGTCTCGTTCGCGAGCACTAATCCCAATGCCTCCATGGCATCAGCGGGTATTACCCCCCGTCTATCACGCGGCCCCCCGCTCCAAGTCGGTTCCTTGGAGTTGAAATCCCCCGCAATTATAACTGGCCCCCCCCCCCCCATTGTCTCACATCCTCTTCTAGGTCGTGGAAGCTCGTCTTCGAATTCGTGCGTCTTGAGCGACGACGAATAGTAGCAGCTGTAGACTGCTGTGCCCCCTATGGTCTTTCGAGCGAAACCGCGGCCACTTACAGCTGGTCCAGTCTCACAGATCGCAGGATTCATCATCTGGATTAGAGCGGTCCCCCAGTGATCGAATGTGGATCGGGAGAATTAACGCTTTTGAGGCGGTTCGGAGATAATCAGAACATCGATTCCCTCTTCTTTGGCAACAGCGCGTAGGAGATCGTTTGCGTCGCCACTCTTCCTGAGGTTGACTTGGATGAAATTAGCCATTTCGACCTCTCCTCCGTTTATACGTGCTCTTCGCCTTCTGGTAGTCAGTGCAGTTGCTCGCCCCATATCTGTGATCAGATTTGGACCCGATCGCCTCACAGCTCAAGCACTTCGGCTTCCCTTTGCAGGTTGCGGCGAGGTGTCCTGGTTCGCCGTACTGGAAGCAGAGTTTTGGTCTCCGGTCCTCCGTCTTCTCTTTCTTGCAGCCCGAGGCCTTGTGGCCGTACTCAAGACAGTTGGAACATCGTGGAATGCCACCTTTTTCGCGGATCCTGACTCTGCCCCATCCAACCTTGGGCTCCTTCCAGTCCAGGAGGTGGTGGGCCAGTCTTGTTGGGACCGAGACGACCGCCGTTTGGGTGCCCCGATAACCGATTCGGAGAGACTTCACTGCGATATTTCCTCTCTCATTCTCTGGCAGGGCCTCAGCGAGGTCCTTGAATACTTGGCCCTTGTCAACGTCGTAGCCGACTCCGAGCACCTCAAGAGTAGATGTGTTCAGGAGGCAATGGACAACTCCTTCTTCGCCGACCACTGGTGCCAATGCTGTCTTCACGGCTGTGGCGTCGGTACCCTTCCTCAATTCGATGAGGATGTAACTGAGGGGATTTCAGGATGTCGGGAATTCTAGGTGAGGATGACAATAAAATACAACGAAGTTGGAATAAATAATATATATCAAGAATAATATGTACGAAAGAATTCATAAAGATATATTCAATTGCCCTCAGGCCTTGGCTAATTCACTGCTACTCTAATACACTGTAATAACCCTAAAAACTGTTGATAGAAATACAATTCATCTGAAGTTACTTGAACGGAATAATACGGGTACTGTTCTATTCATCTTAAGAGCTCCTTGCGATGAGCAGCACAGCGACTGGCTAGTGAACTAGTCTGTCAGTGGACTCCTGACAGCGACATTTGATGGAGCTCCCACCAAATGCCTTCACCCCGGTCGGTTTTCGTGGGCGGGTTATACAGGTTACAATATCCTAACTAATCTTACATATCTTGGTGCTCCCAGGATGCGACGATCTGGGATGGCTGATATCCAGAGCTCTTGGATGACATTTCTGCCTCGGTGCTCCCGAGTTCTATCTATCACGACTCTAGAGCTCCTCAAGCCGAGAAAGATCGAGAGAGTTAATACTTGGAGCTCCCAAAATTAACTAGTGAGTTGAACCTGAGCTCCGGGCTGACTGACTCTGTTTCCGCGGTTGGGCCTTGTGAGAGAGATTGGTGTCCACCTGGCGGTGACTGGTGTAAGCATACAGTTGGCCTGGTGCCTGTGGCATTACTGCGCGGGCACGCCGATGCTTAGCAAGTTGCGGTAGTGTAGGGGTGCCCGTCGCATCCCCCTCTTCCTTCGGAGAGTGAGTCTTACTCACTCTCACTAATTCTGCTATCGGGAAACTGGTTCTAGTTCGAGGGGCGACTAGCTGTAATCGAATTCTAGAGGTTACCCATCTGTTTACTGGGTTCTAGGTGTTTCTAGCTACGGATTTTCTAGGCGTCTAATCTTCATCTGACTCATCTGAGTCACTGCTTCGGTACAGGGAAAGGTCCTTGACATGAATGTGGGTGATTACGTAGCCCTCATCGTCTTCTAGGTCGAATATTACTGGTGAAGTTTTCTTCCGGATTCTGTACGGTCCATCTGCTTTCTTGTCTAACGCGCCGTTATAGTGTTTCGCTTTGTTTGACAGAGTGTGAAGTTTCTTAAGGACTAGTTCACCTATCTTAGGTTCCCATTCTCGCCGTCTCAGGTTGTAATGAAACCGTTGTTTCGTGAAGCTGCGTGCCATATTCGCCTTGGATAATTCTAGAACTTCATGCATTCGTTTGAACCTATTTTCTGACCCAGTTCTACGACCACCTAGCTCCTGGCTCAGGCTGCCGGGTGTGGATAGTTCCCTCCCGTGATTCAGGTACGCGGGAGAGAACCCAGTGGAGTCACTTGGAGCGGTATTGTAGGCAAACGAAATTTCTGAAATCTGCTTATCCGACGTTTGTTGTGATGACTCAATGAGCTGCTTGATCATTGTTTTTATAACTTTGTTGGTCCGTTCAACTGGATCGCACTGCGGTGCGTAAGCTGGCGTCCTCCGATGTGTTATTCCGTAATTATTCATCATCTGTTGGGATTCCTTTGATCTGAACTGTTGACCGTTGTCACTGACTATAGATTTAGGTACTCCATGGCGAAATATCACTTGTTCCTGCAGAGCTTTTATGGTCACGGCGGCTGTGGCTTCCCGTAATGCCTTCAGCTCGATCCATTTCGTGAACCTGTCCTGCATCACCAGTGGATATGCGTTACCGTTTGTGGATCGTGGTAAGGGTCCGATGAAGTCTACTGATACCATTTCCCACGGATCGTTGACCGTGGTGGCATGCATGTGTCCGGGTGGTGCTTGTTGACGTGACTTATGTTGTTGACAGCTTCGGCAGTTCCGGACGTATTTGGTGGTTCCGCGGAGAATCCCTGGCCAGTAGTAATCCCTGGATATTCTGGTTAGTGTTTTGGCGACTCCGAGATGCCCCGCCGTAGCAGCGTCATGGCATTCTGTTAGCACTCTCGTCCGTTCATCTGATGGAACGCATATTTTCCACTCCTCGTGATTCTCTGCGTCGTTGAAGTCCAGCGTGTGTAGTATATGGCGGTATAGACGTCCTCCTTTGATGCAATATTCGGGATTGTCTTGTGGGTTATCCATGACTTTCTTATGCCATTATACCATTTGCATTGGACTTAATTGTTTACTTGGCATGATTCCACTGGTTGTCTAGATAGCGCATCGGCGACAATATTATCTTGGCCTCTTCTATATTTGAGCTTGAAGTCCCATTGGCTGAGTTCCAAAGCCCATCGCGCCAGTCGTCCTGAAGGGCTCTCTATGCTGTCCAACCATCTTAGTGACTGGTGGTCTGTTAATACTCGAAAATGGTAGCCCTCTAGGTAGTCTCTCATTTTCCATATGCCCCATTTGACTGCGAGGCATTCGAGTTCTGTTGCCGAATAATTTCTCTCTGCGTTGTTTAATGACCGACTGGCATAGGCCACCACTCTTTCTTCTTCGCCTTCCCCATGTGTGAGTACAGCTCCTAATCCAGTTTGGCTTGCATCGGTCTGTAAGGTAAACAACTTATTCCAGTCAGGGTATGCTAGCACAGGGGCGTTAGCCACCTGTTTCTTTAGCTGATCAAATGCTCTCTGTTGTGCGGATCCCCATTTGTACCTAGTTTTCCTTTTTAGCAGTTTGTTCAATGGGGCTGAAAGTTGTGATGCATTCTTCATGAATCTCCTATACCAGGATGTCATACCTAAAAATCGTCTCAGTTCTTTTGCGTTTTTAGGCGTATCCAGCATTTCTATGGCCGCGATCTTTTCAGGATCCGTCCCAAGTCCGTGTTTGTCTACAATATGGCCCAAATATTTGAGGCTTTCTCGTGCGAAGTGACATTTCTCCCAATTTGGTACTAGATTTGCCTCTCTCAACCTTTTCAATACTTCTCGTAGGAGTTTAATATGCTCTTCAAATGTTTCCGCTATGATGATGATGTCATCCAAACAGGCGAAGACGTGTTGTGCTAAATCTGGTGTGATTATTTTATCTAGGAGTCGTTGAAAGGTAGATGCTGCCGCATGTAGGCCGAACGGCATAACCACACTCGAATAGGCCACGACCCGGTACTCTAAACGCTGTGATCTCGCAACTTTCCTTGGTTAATGGAACTTGCCAATAGCTATTTTTCAAATCTATCGTTGATATATATTTTGCTCCCCTTAGCTTGTCGAGAGTTGCGTTTACCTGCGGAATGGGGCAGGCGTCTTTCTCTGGGTTATCATTCACTTTTCTGAAGTCTATGCAAAATCGATGCTTCCCGTTTTTCTTCTTGACGATTACAACTGGTGAATTCCATGGGCTATTTGAAGGTCTCACTACTTTATTCTCGAGCATCATATCTAGTTCTTGTTTCATAATTTCTTGCTTCGCTGGATTGCATGGTCTGTGTTTTTGTTTGATCGGGTTTCTATTCCTCATACGAATGGCATGATCAATCAGTAGGGTGACCCCTTTTATTTCCGCGAATCGTCCTTTTTCCTCTTCGATGATCTCTTGTAAAGTTTCCTCTTCCTCCGATGATAACTCCGCTAGTCCTTGAAAGTTTGTTACTGTGCAGATGTCCGGCCCCTTCCCATACCCTGGTTGCAGTATTTTGTTATCCAGAATAATTTTAATCTTCAACCGACGCAGCATGTCCATACCTAGTAGTATATCGCACCCCAGGGTATTCATGATGTGGAATCGGTGGTGCAATTCACGTCCTAACATCTCGATGTTGCCTGTTGCTTGGCCCGTGAGGGTCGTAACGGAGCCATCTGCTAGTCCTGCTGAGCTGTACCCGTCCGAGACCTGCCATTCTTCTTCAATGCATGTGTCTTTGACCTTGGCACTGATGAAGGAATGTACTGAGCCTGGATCCACTGAAGCTAGAAATCTTTTGTATCCTATCCTTGCTTCAACGTAGTATTTGGATTCTTCTGGGGCCGGGTTGGTGGTATTCCGGCCCCTTTGTCGTTTTCCTGTTTCGGACAAGGACAATCTCTGCTCAGGACATTATCTTTACCGCACCATGAGCAAAATCTCTTTGATGGGTTTTTGCAGTTGAAGCTTGTATGACCTCTTTGACCGCATTTCCAGCAATGTGTCTTGCCATCATAAGTTGGAGCAATGGTCATTGCACTACCCCTAGAAGGTAAGCGAGACTCTCTGGTATCTTTATTCATTTGTTCCAACGTTTCTTCCAGTTCTTCTGTCCTCTGCATCAGCTCTGAAATAGTCGCAACGCTTGACCGCTGTATGTATAGTCTGTACTCTGCCTTCATCTGATAGAACAGAGTATCTAGTTGTCTTTCAGTGTCATACCCTCCTCGTCTTCGCATTAGAGTGAGCATTGAAGTTATAAATGACCTAACTGATTCCGATGATTCCTTCCGTCGTTCTGTTATTCGCTGTGTAAGGTTGCGCAATCCATTCGGTGATAAAAAATATGACCTCATGCTTTCCTGTATATTTCTCCAATCCATATCGCTGCCATTCATGTTCCTGTATCATAGCTGTGCGTCTCTTTTCAAGAGTTCTGGCAGTCCCGAAACTAATGCCTCGTCTGTCATTTGGTATGCTCTTTGTAGTTCGGTGATCCGTTCCAGGAAAGAGTATAGGTCTTCACCACCAAAATGACAATTCCACTTTCTCATAGTTTCCAGAGTACGTATGTGATCGGGCACTGCTTGTCCTATGATGATGGTTCTGTCAGCTGTGGATATACTAGCGGATCCTGCCATCTGTAAATTCTCTTTCGTATCCTCTGTTTCTGCCAACTCTTCATTGAAAGTCGCAGGACCTTCAGGTTTATCTGTAAATTCTTCGGGGTGACCTCGGACAAACTGTACTAGACGTTGTCTTAACGTAGCCATACTGCCGGTAGTATCTTGCTGGTAGCTGTTCAACTCTGCAATGAGTTCGACTTTCTTCAATTGATAGACCCAAGAAATTGGTGCCATCTCGACTTCTTAATGAAGAACTAACTTTTACATATGAAAATGCCAGCCTAAAATCAGCGAATTAGCCTGCCTGTTACAATTTGTCTGGGCGCCATGTAACTGAGGGGATTTCAGGATGTCGGGAATTCTAGGTGGGGATGACAATTGGATACAACGAAGTTGGAATAAATAATATATATTAAGAATAATATGTACAAAAGAATTCATATAGATATATTCGATTGCCCTCAGGCCTTGGCTAATTCACTGCTACTCTAATACACTGTAATAACCCTAAAAACTGTTGATGGAAATACAATTCATCTGAAGTTACTTGGACGGAATAATACGGGTACTGTTCTATTCATCTTAAGAGCTCCCTGTTATGAGCAGCACAGCGACTGGCTAGTGAACTAGTCTGTCAGTGGACTTCTGACAGCGACATTTGATGGAGCTCCCACCAAATGTCTTCACCCCGGTCGGTTTTCGCGGGCACAATACAGGTTACAATATCCTAACTAATCTTACATATCTTGGTGCTCCCAGGATGCGAAGATCTAGGATGGCTGATATCCAGAGCTCCTGGATAACATTTCTGCCTTGGTGCTCCCGAGGTCTATCTATCACGACTCTAGAGCTCCTGAAGCCGAGAAAGATCGAGAGAGTTAATACTTGGAGCTCCCAAGATTAAATAGTGAGTTGAGCCCGAGCTCCGGGCCGACTGACTCTGCTTCTGCGGTTGGGCTGGTTTCTTTCCTATGGTCCTCTGTTCCGCTTGCGAGAGAGATTGGTGTCCACCTGGCGGTGACTGGTGTAAGCATACAGTTGGCCTGATGCCTGTGACATTACTGCGCGGGCACGCCGATGCTTAGCGGGTTGCGGTAGTGTAGGGGTGCCCGTCGCAAGGACTTGGCCCTCCTTTGTTTTGCGGGAGCCCGTGACTTTTGTGCCTACTTCCTCGTCGGCGGCATTCGTCTTGATTCTCCACAGCATGTCTGCGTAGGTGAGCCCTCCCTGATTGGCCGTGTGGAGGATGGCCTCAGGCTTGGCTCTTCTCGGCTTCATTTTCGCCTCCATTCCGGCGGAATCATTCGATCTACCGTTCTTCTTCGCCTTCTTTGCTTCTTTCTTCGACACCACTTCCTTCCAGGGCCCATCCTGCTCGGGCCGATTGGGCGTCGATGTCGAGCGCGGTGTTCCGAGACCTCCCGGTGGAGGTCCGTATCGCGTCCCCTTCGAACCGCGTTGAGTTCTTCAATGTCACCCTTGGTCCCTTCTGGGTTGCTGGAACCAGACTCGGCTATCCCTAGGACCAAGTTGAAGTGCTCGAGGAGGAGATATGTCTTTTCCTCCATCTCTTTCCGGCACATTTTCAGGTCTTCCCATTTCCCCATGAGAACGTCTGCCTCGTTTCCACTCTTTTGTCGTGCCGCATCTCCGGATGAAAGGATAGGGTCAATCTCCATCCCATCAGACTCTTCATCGTGTACTCTCTTATCGAGCGCACCGATTCCGGGAGTCAGGATTGTTCCGTTCCCCTGGGACCCTATAGTGGAGTCGGACTCGCTCGAGTCTGAGCTCAAGTTGACGGCGTCATCAACCCCGTTGCTAGGTTGCGTAATCTGGATTCTGAGCGCGGGGTTGTTCTTCAGCAGCTTCTCTGCCGCCTCTTGTGCTTCTGCTGCCACCTTCGCATTCTTCCCTGGTCGGACCGGAAAGGTGAGCTTCGATTGCTTTAGCACTCGTTTTTCCGCTTCCTCCCCCAAACCCTTCCTTTTCTTGCTGTTTGGGGTGAGGTCTACCTCCTTCTTGAGTTGGTCCTTTTTTCCAACTCCTTCCGCCTGTGGCGTATTTCCATGGCTTGTAGCTTTACGCGTAAGTCCACCAGCCAAGTGTGCCACTGGTAGCGCGCATTGCATCGTTGCCCCCCTCCCCCCCCCAAGATCCGAATGGGGCCCCGCGTTACTTGGGGAAATCTTGCCGTCAATGCTGGATATCTTCTTCTTCCTCCTTTTTCCAGGGCCTGGAATCGCATGCTGGCCGACCCCGGACCAGAACAGCACGGCTGTGGTGTCTAGTGTGATGCGTGTTCTGTATAATGTTAATATGTCTGTGTACTGCTTGAGCGGGCGTGAGTATGGTGCGTGTAGGGTGTAGTGTGTGTAGGTGTAAGTGTAGGACTCGGGTCCGAAGGGGCGTCATTCCCTCAAGCTCCAAGTGCAGCCCGAAGGTCACACTCGAAGCTCCCTACGGGGTCTCTTTCTCTCTCTCTCTCTCTCTCTCTCTCTCTCTCTCTCTCTCTCTCTCTCTCTCTCTTTTTTTTTTTTTATTTTTTAAGGTGGTTAGAGGGCAAAATCTGCCTCAGGATCCCTCGGATCCGTCCCCAGACACCGGACTGGTTCAGCTTACGCGGACTACGCATAGCCCACGCAGGCCATACCAGGCGGGACACGGGTTTGGGTGGGGCCCACCGAGAGGTAGGCCCGGCCGTGTAATATCCCTCTCCCCTCGATGTCCGATACCTAGGGCATCGGGCAATCAAGAAAGAGATCCACCTGCATCTACCATCTCATCCCGGAACCGCGTGAGCATTACTTCAGGATGAGCGGCATGTCTCGCGCTCGATTGCGAGCGTTCCTCTTCTCCATCTTCTCTCTTCGGCCACTTGTCGGCATCTTCTATCCTCACTCTTCATTGTTCCCTCTCTTTCTTCTTTCTTCTCTCTTCTTTCTTCTTTCTTCCCTCTTCAGTGCATCAGATTCCTCCTGGAATCATTTGGGCCTCTTCTGTTTCAATCGGCAGAGTCACTGTAATTCGCCTGCTTCGAGGCGCCTTACTTCCCTCTCTTTCTCCTCTTTGTGGGTCATCACCAGCTTGATGTATCCGGTGAGTCTATCCCATGTCTCCTGGTTGCTCTTTCTCTCTCTCTCTCTCTCTCTCTCTCTCTCTCTCTCTCTCTCTCTCTCTCTCTCTCTCTCTCTCTCTCTCTCTCTCTCTCTCTCTCTCTCTCTCTCTCTCTCTCTCTCTCTCTCTCTCTCTCTCTCTCTCTCTCTCTCTCTCTCTCTCTCTCTCTGATTATCTTTTGGATCTTTTTCGGATAAGAAACGATTTACGTCGTTCTGCCAGAAATTAGTCATCACAATTACGTATTCCGAATACGCGCACTACTACTAATGAAGGATCCTTCTCAGTGCAGGCCAAACTGTCCTGGGAAAAGATCCCTTCAAGTATTTGGATGTCGAGCTCTTTGGACTCTTTTAAATCCGCCCTGTTTGAGTATTTTTGTGAAAAAGAGGGACTTGCTCAATAGGCGAGTGTCTAAATGTATATTGTCTACAATGGTATACCTGAAAGTGTTCACATTTCCGATTCGATAAAGTCTCTAGTCAATTACGATGTCCTTGCGATATTTATAATATTTATAATTTTTATTGTTAAGAAACACCTCGAAATTGTATGATATGTTGATGTAAATACTGAACTCATCCGTTTGTACTTCTCAAGCCATATTCGTGTGAGTAGGTATTTTCTCATGAAATGATATTTTTTCATCAATAATTGATGTAAAACATTGTAAACCTTTACCTTGTGAACCTCTGGGATTTTTCATTTGCCTTAAGGTCTATCAAGACCTGGGCAGAATAGATACTTTTTCAATCAATTAATCTCTCTCTCTCCCTCTTTTTTTTTTTTTTTTTTTTTTTCTTAAGGTGGTTGTAGGGCGAATATGCTGCAACGTACGAAGGAGAGGCACCGGTCAGCCAAACACGGCTGGCCAGCACCTCCCCAACAGTCCCGGGCTGGAATCCGCATCGATACGGTCATCTGAACCGGGTAAACCCTCTCTTCCTTCTCCGTTGGCGCCGGCCATTGGACAAGGGAGAGATCCACCAACTTACCAATCCGGCCCCGGCACCGCGTGAGCATTACTTCAGGGCCGGCGGCGTCTCGCGCTCAGGATCGAGCGTCTCTCTTCTCACGACTCGCAGGTGTTGTTTCCCTTCCTTCGATCTTCTTCCATCTCTTCATTCTTCATTCTTCTTTCTTCTTTCTTCGATCTTCTCGCTCCTTCCTTCCCTCTTCAGCCAATCATATTCCTCCTGGAACCATTTGGACCTCTTCTGTTTGAATCGGCAGGTTTACTGTAATTCACCGGCATCGAGGCGCCTCACCTTCCTCTCTTTCTCCTCCTTACGGGTCATCACCAGCTTGCTGTATCCGGTAACTCTCTCCCATGTCTCCTGGTTGCGAAGTAAGTACGGGACGAGGTTCTCAGGTGTCAGTTGAGCACCCAGCCATCCATCCAACTCGGCGCGCTCTCTTTGTGTGTCGTTGCACGTGAACAGGGCGTGTTCAGCGTCATCCCAGTTGTCCCCGCATGCCTGGCATGCTGGGGATGTCCTCTTCTTGAACCGGGTCAGATAGGCACCGAAGCAACCGTGGTCACTCAGTGCTTGCGTCGTCCAGTCATCTATCTCTCCGTGGGTGCGTTCCGTCCATTTGGCTACGTCACGGATCAGCCGGTGCGTCCATCTGCCATTTGCAAATGACGAATCCCACTCAGTTTGCCAATGCTCAAGGGTGGTTTCCTTCTCGTTGTCGCGGATGATCTCCTTCATCGTTGGAGTGAGTACTCGTTCGGCTCCGATCACTTTCTGGCGGTCCCAGATCCTCACTCGCTCCGCGACGAGCAAGTGGATGGGCGGTGTACTCGCCAATACGTAAGCCGCATCTCCTGACACGGTGCGGTAGGCACGGATACTTCTCAGGGCCGCTCTCCAGTGGACAGGCCCCATCTTCTTCTCGGTGATGGTCTTCTCTACTCTCTTCCCCCACACGGGTGCACCGTAGAGCATGATAGAGGTGCTGACGGTGTTGAGAAGTGCGCGCCTCTTTCCCTTGGGTCCTCCGATATTCGGCATCAGCCGCTGAAGCGCCGCACCAACCCTGCTCGCTTTCTGGGCGGCCTCCTGGATGTGCTTCTTGAACGACCACTTGTCGTCAAGCTATACGCCGAGGTATTTCAGCTCTGTCTTGCGTGGGATCTCTTGCCCGTTGATGTCAAAGTGGGGCAAGTCAAACTTCCTGCGTCTTGTGACCACGATTGCTTCGCACTTCTTGACAGCAAGCTCTAGGAGCCTGCTGATCATCCACTCGTAGACTCGGGCCAGCGCCTCATTTGCGCGTCTACCCAAGAGTTCCTCGTTCTCGGACCAGACTATGAGCCCCGCGTCGTCCGCGAAAGCCACTATTATCACTCCTTCGGGCAGTTCAATAGACAGTAAACTGTCGTACTGGGTGTTCCAGTTGAACGGCCCGGAAACCGATCCCTGTCCAATTCCGGCGGACAGTTCCCGGATCTCTTGTCCCTCATCGGTGTCGTACACGAGTGTCCTGTTCCGCAGATAGTCACTCGTGATGGCTAGTAGATAGGGCGGCACTTTACCTGCTTGGGATTGATAGACTCGCTTCCCCAGCTCGCGCAGTTGAACGCGTTCTTTATGTCCAACGCAATAATGAAACAGAATCCTCCTCTTCCTTGGTATGGGTTCCCTACCGACGCTTGAACCCGTTCTTGGACCTCCTCGATCGCGTGCACAGTGCTTCGTCCTTTCCGGAACCCAAACTGCATTGGTGACAGCCCGCCGCTCTCTTCGTAAGCTTTTTCCACCCTGTTGAGCACCATCCTCTCGTACATTTTCCAGATATTGTCGAGCATGCTGAGAGGGCGTTGACCTCCTTGACCTTTAGGTATCGGGACCAGCTCCTGGCGTTTCCACTTATCCGGGAAATTTCCCGCGCTCAGACAGATGTTGAAGAGGTCGAGGAGTAAATCTGGTTTGTATTTGGAGACCAGTTTCAGAGCCTCGTTTGGAATGCCGTCCAGGCCAGGGGCCTTGCCGTTTGGCAGTCTCTTCGCCGCTATGAGTAGTTCTTGCATAGTGAAGAGCGGGATGGGGTCGGTGCTCTCTGGAGGGAATGTGACTCTGGGTTCTCCTGCTGGGAAGAGGTCTTCCACGATGCTGCGCAAGGTAGCTGCATCAGTCGGTCTCTCTCTCTCTCTCTCTCTCTCTCTCTCTCTCTCTCTCTCTCTCGGATCAACCTGCAGCAACAACCACGTCGACGTCGTCAAACTCTCCAGAATCAAAGTGGGTATATATACGGGAGAGTACTCTGGACCTATTCTACAACCAAAATGCCTTGCTTCAGAACCAGCTTGACGAAATAAAATCCCTCGTGATCCGACAAAACGTTGCCACTACCTCTCCATCTTGCACACCAGCAGTAAGTGAGGTGGATGATCGATTGTTGGCACGTGTATCTTCTCTCGAGGGACTTATAGAGAAGCAAAGCTCCCAGCTGGAGGAGCTTCGCTTGGATCGACAGCTTCTCCTGGAGCAAAATTCCATCATGGCAGGCCAAATTTCTACCTTAACGGAGCTATTGTTAGGCTTCCAGAGTACTCTGCAGAATAGTAAATTTCGTAATGATGAGAATAGTAATGCTGAATCGACACATCAATCCTCGATTCCTAACACTGCCCCGAGGATGGACGAGTCCCCCCACTCATACGTTCGGAAGCAAGGGCAGGGACTGGGCAATGACGGACTTGAGCGCTGTAAACTGATTATTAATGGTGTATTGAGAGAAGATTCTAAGGCCTCACCAGCACAGATATCTGATATTTCTTATGCAGTGCTCAAGTCTATTCTCCCCTCATTGGAGAGGGCAGACATTGCTGATGTCCGTGTCCTGCAACCGGGGCGTGCGTCTGGGGAGAAGACTCCAACAGGTAATCGTGACGCGGTTCTATCTTCCCGAGCCTCAGCTGCCATCACGCGCAATTTACCATCTTGTGTAGTCCAACTCTCCAGTAGTCGACTAGTCGGGAAAGTGATTCGGGCTTAACGTTCAATCACCAATAATTATTTCACGGCCAACAATATCCAGCCTGACTTACTCGACCCAGATACAAAAGCTCATGTGCCAGACCGTGAAATCTTTATAAATGAGATGCTCCACCGTGAAAAATACAAAGAATTTATACGTTTAAGGTCGGTTGCACGCGGTTTGGGTCTTAAATACGTCTGGCACAGAGATGGGCGTTTCTGGGTTAGACGGAAAGATGGTGAGCGAGCGCATACGTTCGAATCCCTTGCTGATCTGCAGGTCATTCAAACGACCTGTCGAAGTGGTCCGGAACGCACCTGTGCGTCCTCTAATAACACCCAGAGCTGCACTATCGTCCCGGAGCAAAATAAAGTTCCGGCAACAGAATCAGCAAGGACTCCCTGACTGGATACGGCTTTAAAAGCGGGATTTATCAACCTTAACTCCCTGACAGATAAGATTGAGCATCTACGCTTGCTCGTCGCTAACGATCCCTCCTATCATCTATTTGGGGTAGCCGAGTCGAAGCTACATGAGTATGTGGATGACAGTCTCGTTCAAATTCCTGGTTTTTCGTTGTTGCCACAAGATCGCAACAGAGAAGGTGGAGGAGTTGCCTTGTATGTGCGCAATGACTTCAAAATTGAGAAGTTGGTTTCGTGGAATACTTTTGGGCCGGGGAAACCTGGCGTGCCCGAATTCCTTTTTTGTAGCGTGCAGCAAGGCAGCTCACCCCCAATATTAGTCGCGGTAATCTATAGACCCCCTAAAATTGCCATGCAGAAGGATGATGGGCTGTTTGGCTCGTTACGCCGGATGTGTGGTGATTACAGTCACAAAATCATTATGGGTGATCTGAACGCTGACTTGTTGGATACTGCTCATCCCGACACCAAGACACTGACTGCACTGACAGAAAAACTAGCCTTGCAGATAGTGCAGCATGGCCCGACTCATCAACACAACCCCAATGTATCTCATACATGGATTGATCACATCTACGTAGATGACAACGACACCATTACGCAACAGACTTTCACAACAGACACCTGCCCAGTTTCGGTGGGCACTCGGTCATTGACGTCACCATCAACGTCTACACCCCTACTCCGCCGAAAAATTCCTTCAAATATAGGGTTTTTCGTAACATCACCCGGGAGATATTGAATGACCGTCTGCTCCGCTGTGACTGGACAGCTCTTGAAAATGCCGAAACCAGTTTGGAAGACGCAATTCAATGCTTGAATGTAAATTTAACGATCGTTTTAGATGAATTAGCACCGGAAAAAACTATAAACCCGCGTAAAAATGATGCTCCTTGGATTGGTCCTGAGCTGAGGGTGCTCATGAAGAAGCGAGACGCAACGCGCAGGCGTTGGGAGCGTATGGAACGCAACCAGTGCAAGTGTCCTGAGCTTCAAAATGAGTACGTTCGGCTTAGCGAAGAGGTCCATCTGCGCATTGAGCAAGAGCGTAATTCCTTCCTTCAAAACCATCTTTCAGACGCTCTTGATCAGAACAAGAATATTTGGAAGGAGATGCGCAATCTCGGCCTCTTGCCCAAGAGCAAAGAGGAAGAACTTCACGGTTTCACACCGGATGAGTTGAACGCCACTTTGCGGGAGTCTCTGTTTCGCCTCACGAAAATATCAATGAAGCAATGGACGATATTAACTCTGCACCGGAGGACGGGTTTAAATTTAAGCCCACAAATTTCAATGATGTAGTCCTTGCTATTAAACATTTCTCCTCGCAGGCCCGCGGGGTGGATGGGATCCCTTAGAGTGTGATCGCGAAGGCTCTTCCGGCAATTGGTGATCTTATTGTACATATATTCAATTCCTCTTTCGCTCATAGCGTTTTTCCCGAGGCTTGGAAGCAAGCGCAGCTGATTGCATTGAAGAAGACTGCAGCTCCATCAGCGGTCTCGGACTTTCGTCCCATAGCGCTGCTGTGCTTCCTTTCCAAGGTTCTGGAAAAAATTGCACATGACCAAATCACGGAGTATTTAAAAGTAGAGAAACGTCTTGATCGCTTCCAGACTGGTTTCAGGCAATACCATAGCACCCAGACAGCTTTACTAAAGTTGACGGATGACATCAGAGTAGGCATTGATAGGAAGAAGATCACCTTACTCCTACTATTCGACTTTAGCAAAGCTTTCGACACAATAACACCGTCAAAGCTGCTGAGGAAGCTCCGAAACCTTGGATTTTCAAGATCGGCACTCCTGTGGATAGAATCATACTTACAAGACCGCACCCAAATAGTCACTTCAAAATCTGGTAGTTCTGATTGGCTTGAAACCAATCTGGTTGTTCCACAGGGATCCGTTCTCGGGCCTTTACTCTTCAGCTTATATGTTAATGACTTACCTGGTTCGCTAGACGGAAAGTCGGTATATCATCTATTCTATGCGGATGATCTTCAAATTTATCTCCAAGTCGAGAAAACTAAGATCAAGGAAGGCATCACTCGGCTGGGAGAAGTAGGACGACTAATTGCTGAATGGGCCAGAAATTCCGGCCTGCGTCTCAACGCTGGCAAGACCAAGGCAATCCTCTTCAGCTCTGAGAGGAACATCAAAGATCTGAAAAGAATATACTTGCCAGGGGTTGAGATACAGGAAGGAAAATTCATTCCGTTCAGCGATACAGTCGTGAGTCTTGGTGTTACACTTGATAGTGAACTGACGTGGAAGCCGCACATCGACCAAGTAACTAAGAAAGTGAACAGAGCCCTTTACGGATTGCGGTTTTTTAGGGCGTGTATCACCAGACCTCTCCGAATTCGCCTAGTCGAGTCATTAGTTCAACCGCATTTAGATTATTGCACAGTCGTGTACCTCGACGCCACGGACGAACAGCGGCAACGGATACAACGACTGAGCAATTCATGTGTGAGGTACATTTTTGATCTTAGGAGAGACGAGCACATCACCCCGTTTAGGGAGCGTTTAGGTTGGTTGCGTACTGATTCGCGGAGAATGTACTTCGCAGCTCTGTTAATGCATAAGATCATGCATTTAGGAGAGCCTGGCTACCTAGCTGCGATGTTCACCAGGTACCAATCTGAACGCCCCGCACGTGGTAATGCAGAAGAGCGGGTACTCAAAGTTCCCAATATGAGACTTGAATATGGAAGGAGATCTTTCCAGGTTCAATGTGCTCATTTTTGGAACTTTCTCCCTCCGGGCTTTCGGCAGCTGGGGAAAACACCCTTGTTCAAAGAGTCCTTGAAAGATTTCCTATTAACAAAGTCTCCTCAGAGGATTGATCCGGAGAAGCAGCATTACTTTAATCTTTGATGGGCTAGGGCTTTGTTCCTTCGCTTTCTATCTCTTTTTAATTGTAAGTGACCTTCTGTCACCAGACTGAAGAAAAACTGTGATATTTCCGTGAACCCATGCCCTTTATCTCATTTTCTTTCGAGTGAAATCGTAAAGTGTATGACTAGTCACAATTTGTGATATATCTATCCTTGACCAAATTATTTCTAAATATGATTTTATCGGAATATTTATTAATTGTATATATATATATATATATATATATATATATGTGACACATATGAAAATATGTAGGTGTATTTTGTCGTATGACGAATAAAGGATATCTATCTATCTATCTATCTCTGGCGGTAAGTGTTCCCACACGCATCTAACATCGCTCCGTGTTCGAACATCAATTTAACCATCAAAACGTCGTCCCGAGTGGCACTTTTTTGCAGATTGGACTTCCTCCTGCAGGCTCATACCACTGGAGCATCACTGCATGGCTCCTGCTAGAGCCTGGGAGGAATAATTCCAATTCTGCACCTCCAACAACAACATCGAGCTGGCAGAGCTTGGCGCCGAATGTGAGCTTTCTGCGCATGCTCGGAGGTCGTCTGCTACGCTAGCCTGCCTCGCTACCTTGCTGTCTGTTGCACGATGAGCGACAACACCTGCTGTGTCTGCAACAACACCTTACGTGCAGGCAGCAGAGTATGCGACATCTGCAAAAAATCAGCACATGTCAAGTGCTCGAGAACATCCAGAGGAGCAGTGACATGCGAAAGATGTCTGCAGGTGAGCGAGATTCCAGCCGCGAAATTAACATCAAGAGCGACGAAGCAGACGACTTCGACTTCTCGCCTCAGTACGCAAACAGCCAGAGAGAGAGAGAGAGAGAGAGAAGGAGAAAACAAGCTCACAAAGACGTGTGAGTAATCAGCCGATCTCACACATGCGGCTCAGCTCGCGTGTCGCGTCAGGAAAATCTCCCCTCGCCCCGCAACATACCACCACGGGCAGCAGCGCTGAGCTCCCCACCACCAGTGCCTCTCAAACCATCGAGAGTCGACAGCTCGCGCTAGCGGGGGGTATTCCGCCAGCTACTGCTTCGCCTCCGTAAGTGGCGCCATCATCCACGAGTCCAGCAGAACAGAGCCCGCGAATATTCAAGAGCAGCAAGCTGATGCGCGGCTCAATACTGCCTCTCCGTCGCTGCTCAGTACACCACACGTGGATCACCCCGTCAGATCGGTGGGAAACAATAGCCTCAACATCTCGGATCAACCTGCAGCAACAACTACGTCGACGTCGTCAAATTCTCCGGAACCAAAGTGGGTATATATACGGGAGAGTACTCTGGACCTATTTTACAACCAAAATGCCTTGCTTCAGAACCAGCTTGACGAAATAAAATCCCTCGTGATCCGACAAAACGTTGCCCCTACCTCTCCATCTTGCACACCAGCAGTGAGTGAGGTGGATGATCGATTGTTGGCACGTGTAGCTTCTCTCGAGGGACTTATAGAGAAGCAAAGCTCCCAGCTGGAGGAGCTTTGCTTGGATCGACAGCTTCTTCTGGAGCAAAATTCTATCATGGCAGGCCAAATTTCTACCTTAACGGAGCTATTGTCAGGCTTCCAGAGTACTCTGCAGAATAGTAAATTTCGTAATGATGGGAATAGTAATGCTGAATCGACACATCAATCCTCGATTCCTATTACTGCCCCTAGGATGGACGAGTCCCACCCATACGTTGAGAAGCAAGGACAGGGACTAGGCGATGGCGGACTCGAGCGCTGTAAGCTGATCATTAATGGTGTATTAAAAGAAGATTCTGAGGCCTCACCAGCACAGATATCTGATATTTCTTATGCAGTGCTCAAGTCTATCCTACTCTCACTGGAGAGGGCAGACATTGCTGATATCCGTGTCCTGCGACCGGGGCGTGCGTCTGGGGAGAGAACTCCAACACGTAATCGTGACTCGGTTCTATCTTCCCGAGCCTCAGCTCCTATCACGCGCAATTTACCATCATGTGTAGTCCAACTCTCCAGTAGTCGACTAGTCGGGAAAGTGATTCGGGCTGAACGTTCAATCGCCAATAATTATTTCACGCCCAACAATATCCAGCCTGATTTACTCGACCCAGATACGAAAGCTCATGTGCCAGACCGTAAAATCTTCTTAAATGAGATGCTCCACCGTGAAGAATACAAAGAATTTATACGTTTAAGGTCGGTTGCACGCGGTTTGGGTCTTAATACCTCTGGCACAGTGATGGGCGTTCCTGGGTTAGACGGAAAAATGATGAGCGAGCGCATACGTTCGAATCCCTTGCTGATCTGCAGGTCATTCAAACGACCTTTCAAAGTGGTCCGGAACGCACCTGTGCGTCCTCTAATAATACCCAGAGCCGCACTGTCGTTTCGGAGCAAAATAAAGTTCCGGCAGCAGAACCAGCAAGGACTCCCTGACTGGATACGGCTGCTGAAGAGCGACAAGGGAGGGGTAATTCTTTAAAAGCGGGATTTATCAACCTTAACTCCCTGACAGATAAGATTGAGCATCTACGCTTGCTCGTCGCTAACGATCTCTCCTATCATCTATTTGGGGTGGCCGAGTCGAAGCTAGATGAGTATGTGGATGACAGTCTCGTTCAGATTCCAGGGTTTTCGTTGTTGCGACAAGATCGCAACAGAGAGGGTGGAGGAGTTGCCTTGTATGTGCGCAATGACTTCGATGTTGAGAAGTTGGTTTCGTCGAATACTTTTGGTCCGGGGAAACGTGGCGTGCCCGAATTTCTTTTTTGTAGCGTGCAGCAAGGCAGCTCACCCCCAATATTAGTCGCGGTAATCCATAGACCCCCTAAAACTGCCATGCAGAAGGATGATGGGCTGTTTGGCTCGTTACGCCGGCTGTGTGGTGATTACAGTCACAAAATCATTATGGGTGATCTGAACGCTGATTTGTTGGATACTGCTCATCCCGACACCAAGACACTGACTGCACTGACAGAAGAACTAGCCTTGTAGATGAAGCAGCATGGCCCGACTCATCAACACAACCCCAATGCATCTCATACATGGATTGATCACATCTACGTAGGTGACAACGACACCATTACTGACTTTCACAACAGACACCTGCCCAGTTTCGGTGGGCACTCGGTCATTGACGTCACCATCAACGTCTTCACCCCTACTCCGCCAAAGAATTCATTCAAGTATAGGGATTTTCGTAACATCACTCCGGGAATATTGAATGACCGTCTGCTCCGCTGTGACTGGACAGCTCTTGAAAATGCCGAAACCAGTTTGGAAGACGCGATTCACTGCTTGAATGAAAATTGAATGATCGTTTTAGATGAACTAGCACCGAAAAAAACTATAAACCCGCGTAAAAATGATCTTCCTTGGATTGGTCCTGAGTTGAGGGTGCTCATGAATAAGCGAGACGCGACGCGCAGGCGCTGGGAGCGCATGCAACACAACCAGAGCAAGTGTCCTGAGCTTCAAAATGAGTACTTTCGGCTTAGCGAAGAGGTAGATCTGCGCATTGAGCAAGAGCGTCATTCCTTCCTTCAAAACCATCTGTCAGACGCTCTTGATCAGAACAAGAATATTTGGAAGGAGATGCGCAATCTCGGCCTCCTGCCCAAGAGCAAAGAGGAAGAACTTCACGGTTTCACACCGGATGAGTTGAACGCCACTTTGCGGGAGTCTCTGTTTCGCCTCACGAAAATATCAATGAAGCAATGGACGATATTAACTCTGCACCGGAGGAGGGGTTCAAATTTGAGCCCACAAATTTCAATGATGTAGTCCTTGCTATTAAACATTCCTCCTCGCAGGCCCGCGGGGTGAATGGGATCCCCCAGAGCGTGATCGCGAAGGTTCTTCCGGCAATTGGTGATCTTATTGTACATATTTTCAATTCCTCTTTCACTCATAGCGTTTTTCCCGAGGCTTGGAAGCAAGCGCAGCTGATTACATTGAAGAAGACTGCAGCTCCATCAACGGTCTCGGACTTCCGTCCCATAGCGCTGCTGTGCTTCCTTTCCAAGGTTCTGGAAAAAATTGCACATGACCAAATCACGGAGTATTTAAAAGTAGAGAAACTTCTTGATCGCTTCCAGACTGGTTTTAGGCAATACCATAGCGACCAGACAGCTTCACTAAAGTTGACGGATGACATCAGAGTAGGCATTGATAGGAAGAAGATCACCTTACTCCTACTATTCGACTTTAGCAAAGCTTTCGACACAATAACACCGTCCAAGCTGTTGAGGAAGCTCCGAAACCTTGGATTCTCAATATCAGCACTCCTGTGGATAAAATCATACCTACAAGGCCACACCCAAATAGTCACTTCAAAATCCGGTAGCTCTGATTAGCTCGAAACCAATCTGGGTGTTCCACAGGGATCCGTTCTCGGGCCTTTACTCTTCAGCTTATATGTTAATGATTCACCTGGTTTGCTAGACGGAAAGTCGGTATATCATTTATTCTATGCGGATGGTCTTCAAATTCATCTCCAAGTCGAGAAAACTAAGATCAAGGAAGGCATCACTTGGCTGGGAGAAGTAGGACGACTAATTGCTGAATGGGCCAGAAGTTCGGGCCTGCGTCTCAACGCTGGCAAGACCAAGGCAATCCTCTTCAGCTCTGAGAGGAACATCAAAGATCTGAGAAGAATGGACTTGCCAGGGGTTGAGATACAGGAAGGAAAGTTCATTCCGTTCAGCGATACGGTCTTGAGTCTTGGTGTTACACTTGATAGTGAACTGACGTGGAAGCCGCACATTGACCAAGTAACTAAGAAAGTGAACAGAGCCCTTCACGGATTGCGGTATTCCAGGGCGTGTATCACCAGACCTCTCCGAATTCGCCTAGTCGAGTCATTAGTTCAACCGCATTTAGATTATTGCACAGTCGTGTACCTCGACGCCACGGACGAACAGCGGCAACGGATACAGCGACTGAGCAATTCATGTGTGAGGTACATTTATGATCCTAGGAGAGACGAGCACATCACCCCATTTAGGGAGCGTTTGGGTTGGTTACGTACTGATTCGCAGAGAATGTACTGCGCAGCACTTTTAATGCATAGGATCATGCATCTTGGAGAACCTGGCTACCTAGCTACGACGTTTACCAGGTACCAATCTGAACGCCCCGCACGTGGTGATGCAGAAGAGCGGGTAGTCAAGGTTCCTAATATGAGACTTGAGTACGGGAGAAGATAATTGCAGGCTCAATGTGCTCATTTGTGGAACCTACTCCCTCCGGGCTCTCGGCAGCTGGGGAAAATATCAGTATTCAAAGAGGCCTTAAAAGATTTCCTTCCGACTTAGTCTTCTCAGAGGATTGATGTAGAGAGGAGGCATTATTTTAATCCCTAAACTGTGATAGGTTTGGGCTCTTTTCAATCAGCGTTTCCTTTTTTAAAAGAGTTATACGTGGCTACTTCGTCACTGTATTGTAATTCCCGTGATATTTCTGCTGGTCCAAGCCTTTTATATGCCTTTTTACATGAGAATGTTCTCCTCTCCTCGATCGTTCTTATAATGACTGATATATGTATAAGAGAATGTATTTTATCATTCTCTTCCTTGACTTTTACGCATCTCACGATGCCTTCAAATGACTAGTCACTTTCTGTGATAACTCTAATATTCCTTGACCAAAAAGACAAATATTTATACTTTTTCATAGATTTTTTATGTAGGTAAAACATATGTGACATATGCCACTGTATTCTTCTGATTTTGCCCTCGGATGAATGAAGGTTATCAACCAATCAATCAATCTCTCTCCCTCATACGTGCACGTGCGTGCGCACGTTATTTTCATGGTAAGACGATTCGACCGCAAGGTGTCGAGCGCCGGCAATTCCAACACTTGGAAAACACGGCAAAGCCGGATTTCCTCTGTGCGTGGTGAAAGGTGGGCGCGTGGGTGCGGGAGGGGGGCCGGCCCTGCCGAAATCCGTTCGAATCGGCGCGGCGAAAAAAATCCAACGACGGTACTGAAGCCGGTGTGACGTCATCAGTTTCCGGATATAGTGACCCGTATAATACTCACGAGCAAATCATCCATGATCCATCACTTCACGCACGTCTGGCTGCCAACGGAATCAACTGGCTTTTTTCACCTCCGTCAGGCTCACATTTCGGAGGTCTGAGGGAGGGGGGGGGGCGGTTTGAACAGCGTAAAGCTATACCTCAGAAGAATTGTACGGACAAACTGAATTCCGAACGATGTTGTGTAGAATAGAATGTGGTTTGGACTAGCGTCCGATAGCACCTCTGTTTGATTATCCCGAAATATCCTCAACTCTTACACTCGATTACTCACACCGGGATTGGCGAGCCACTAGAAGCTGTGCCCACTCCATCCCGTTTGGATAGCTTGGAATCAAGACTCATTCAATGGTGGTTCGTATGTCAATTGGCACAGCAGTTTTAGAATATTTAATCAAGCAAATATCTGCATTAAAGAATAGATCGATATGTATATTTGATGAAACTCAGATGCATTATAATGATCGAATTCAATTCGATCAATAATTCATTGCTCGTCCAATCCACAAAAATAACATCTTTGATTCTAAATCGAATAGATCGCTCCACAGAACGAAATTCCCATCGGCGATCTAGTATCGATTGCGGATGATAATGCGTCTCTCGCTGACTGGCTGTTAGGTCATATCATCAAGCGATACCCAGGTCCAGATGAAGGTATTCGAGTTGTGCTTGTGAAAACTGCAATGTCTGAGTACGACCGATCGATTGCAAGATCATGTAAGTTACCCATCAGCGATAATGATTCGAGCTGAATTTGAGAAGAGTGAGATAGGAATCTGTTTGATCACTCATGTTTATCTTGATAGGGATCTCAATTTTTGTAGATCATTTGTATCGATTCAATGGGTGATGTTCAAGATTTAGCACGAGGTGTTGGCGATTGTTTGTCGCCTTCATCGATTGCCTGTAATTCATCTGATGAATGAAATAATACACCTGGTTTTTAATTTCTTTGATAATCCTCTATAACACCGGCACACAAAAAAAGTATCCGTACTTTTGAAGAGACCTACTTATCTTCATGTATTTTGGCACGCTGAATCCGAGTCCGAGGCCGGTTAGGCCCATTCCTGTCTTGTTTTCGATAAAATCGTGGAAGATTCGGCGAAAATCGTGGAAATAGCGCAGGATAGCACGATGTTCTCGAAAACAAGAAGTAGCCGGGTCAAACCGACCTCGGATTCGGATTCAGCGTGCCAAAATACATAGAGGAAAGTAGGTCTGGTCAAAAGTACAGATACTTCTTCTTTGTGTGCCGGTGTGATCATACCTTAATACTCATTGATCACAAATTGGTACGTCAGTCTTATATTTGTACATCACAGCGGGGAGTGGTAAGAACTATGGTAACGGTTGAAAAATATGGTAAAAAGATATATGACCCTACATGGGTGTTCAGAGATCTGTTGTATGACTCTCGGTACTCTACCTTTGGTTTCACGAATTGCTTTATCTTCTATAACTATGGTACATCATGTATTTTTTTCTTCCTTCTCATCTTATTCACTATTTTATCTGACTTGGCTGTTGCAGTTCTCAAAAACGATCTTACCTTGGGCACTAGATGTTGTTGCTCCGAGTGGTACTGTTTCAATTTAATGTCTGTCTTCTCCTAACTACTTAAGTCGACCTCTGTCAACTATCACTTCAACTATCCATTCAGTTAATATTCAAATATTGAAAATGTGACGTCCTTGACAGTCACGTACGTCTTTCGGGTTTGGTTACACTGCGCAACAAAATTTTGGGTCTGAAATAATGCATGGACCGGAAAATGATTTTCTAGTGTATCTTTTGTCGCTGGAACCGAATCCGAGCTCAGATTTGCGCCTACACGTCAGGATTTTTTTTTAATCGAAATAAACTGATTCTCTGAAAACCAGCGTTTTTCACGTTTTTCGCTAATTTTATAAACTGAAGGTCTCTTAGCCAGGGAGTACAGATGGAACGAAATGCATATCAAAATGTGTTTTCCTACGTATTTTGACCCGCCGAACACGATCCAGGTGTGACGTCAGGAATTTTTCTTTCAAACACCTATTTTTATTATGACTCTTGCTGTGCTGAAATCACGAGGAGAAAAGTTTCCTCTTGCACGGTGTACTTAAACATGGTTTTCCGACGCAAAATGACCGTCTCAACACAATCTCGTGGTTTATTCAGAGCTAACACGTCAGAATTTTCTTCTAGCCGCAAGGAACCTGTTTTTTGAAGAGTTTTCTTGACCTTGACCAAATTCTTGACATGGTATTCCAAAACAAACCACGAGATCGTGTTCAGACGGTCATTTTGCGTCGGGAAACATGTTTGGGTACCCCGTGCAGGAGAAAACTCTCCTCTTCGTGATTTCAGCCCAGCAAAAGTTATGGCGAGAATACGTGTTTGGAAGGAAAATTCCTGGCGTCAAACCAGGGCCTGTGCGGCTGTTGGAGGATTTTTTTTCCTCAAAGTATGTTACAAAACGAAGAAAATGCGAGGTTAGACGTCTAGTTTGGTCCATTCTAGACTGTTTTATGATTTCTCGAAGATCTATTGCAAAATTAGATTCTTCTTCCAAATACCAGGTGGACTCATAAGCTCATACGGCTTCGAGGTTGCAATATGAAGCTCTAAAAACATCAGGATCGTATTCAGCAGGTCAAAATACGTAGAGAAACACATTTCAATATGCATTTCGTTCCATCTGTACTCCCTGGCTAAGAGACCTTCAGTTTACAAAATTAGCGAAAAACGTGAAAAACGCTGTTTTTCAGAGAATCAGTTTATTTCGATTAAAAAAAATCCTGACGTGTAGGCGCAAATCTGAGCTCGGATTCGGTTCCAGCGACAAAAGATACTCTAGAAAATCATTGTCCGGTCCATGCATTATTTCAGACCCAAAATATTGTTGCGCAGTGTAACCAAACCCGAAAGACGTACGTGACTGTCACGGACGTCACATTTTCAATATTTGAATATTAACTGAATGGATAGTTGAAGTGATAGTTGACAGAGGTCGACTTAAGTAGTGAGGAGAAGACAGACATTAAATTGAAACAGTACCACTCGGAGCAACAACATCTAGTGCCCAAGGTAAGATCGTTTTTGAGAACTGCAACAGCCAAGTCAGATAAAATAGTGAATAAGATGAGGAGGAAGAAAAAAATACATGATGTACCATAGTTATAGAAGATACAGCAATTCGTGAAACCCAAGGTAGAGTACCGAGAGTCATACAACAGATCTCTGAACATCCATGGAGAGTCATATATCTTTTTACCATATTTTTCAACCGATACAATAGTTCTTACCACTCCCCGCTGTGATGTACAAACATAAGACTGACGTACCAATTTGTGATCAATGAGTATTAAGGTATGATCACACCGGCACACAAAGAAGAAGTACCTGTACTTTCGACCAGACCTACTTTCCTCTATATATTTTGGCACGCTGAATCCGAATCCGAGGTCGGTTTGGCCCGGCTACCTCTTGTTTTCGAGAACATCGTGCTATCCTGCGCTATTTCCACGATTTTCGCCGAATCTTCCACGATTTTATCGAAAACAAGACAGGAATGGGCCTAACCGGCCTCGGACTCGGATTCAGCGTGCCAAAATACATGAAGATAAGTAGGTCTCTTCAAAAGTACGGATACTTTTTTTGTGTGCCGGTGTTATAGAGAATTATCAAGGAAATTAAAAACCAGGTGTATTATTTCATCCATCAGATGAATTACAGGTAATCGATGAAGGCGACAAACAATCGCCGAAACCTCGTGCTAAATCTTGAACATCACCCATTGAATCGATACAAACGATCTACAAAAATTGAGATTCCTATCAAGATTAACATGAGTGATCAAACAGATTCCTATCTCACTCTTCTCAAATTCAGCTCGGATCATTATCGCTGATGAGTAACTTACTTGCAATCGATCGGTCGTACTCAGACATTGCAGTTTTCACAAGCACAACTCGAATACCTTCATCTGGACCTGGGTATCGCTTGATAATATGACCTAACAGCCAGTCAGCGAGAGACGCATTATCATCCGCAATTGATACTGGACTCATAAGCTCATACGGCTTTGAGGTTGCAATATAAAGCTCTAAAAACATCAGGATCGTATTCAGCAGGTCAAAATACGAAGAGAAACACATTTCAATATGCATTTCGTTCCATCTGTACTCCCTGGCTAAGAGACCTTCAGTTTACAAAATTAGCGAAAAACGTGAAAAACGCTGTTTTTCAGAGAATCAGTTCATTTCAATCGAAAAAGAATCCTGACGTGTAGGCGCAAATCTGATCTCAGATTCGGTTTCAGCGTCGAAAAATACACAAGAAAATCATTGTCCGGTCCACGCATTGTTTCAGACCCAAAATTTTGTTGCGCAGTGTTATCTGCTCGCCCTCGTGCAAGTCATCGGAAACGCGTGGGAGCGAGCAGACGACAACGTGGCGACGAGACGCGACGATTTCCATCTTTCTCGCGATCATAGCTCGATGGTACAAATCCTCCTCTCAGGTAGGAAGGGAGACTGCGTGTTTCGGTGGGATGCCCCTCTCGCGCTTTGATGTGCCCCTTTCTTGCTCCGATTCTCCATCAATTTCGAAACGGCGATAGATGACTCATCATCTGAAGAACATTTGCTTATCTTTCGATCCATCTTTGGCGCAATATTTGGATAAGACAAATAGAAAAACTAGTTGCTAGACGGAATTTCGGAGCAAGCAGGAAAATATGTTCAACATTTCGACTTGATGTCGAAATTCATCGAGGTCATACTTTGAAAATAGTTAAGGCCTATAGCTTGATTACGAAATTACTGAGTCGTATCTCAATTGCATCAATTTTATATAAGACAAAAACTATTGGAATATTGTTAATGTATAAAAGAGATAATTCAGTGGGAGTCGAGTCCAAGACTATTGATTCCATTATAATTAATTTGAGAAATCAAATGTAACGGTTTCTCAGAACAGTATAAATCCTGAGAATAAATATTTCATCTCACGGCGCAATACGATGAACCCCAAATAACCAATATTTCCGCGAATAGTTTTAAGATGAATATTTAGTATTCATGTTTTATATCATGTATGCAAGTGCATATACTTCCACTCAATTTTTGTAGATCTCAAGTTATGGTGTGTGTATACGTGTGTGCGTGCAAGTAGTAATTCTGAACTATATATTACCCATTAATTTATATAATGCATATTAACTAAATAACAGACCAGTATCGAAAAATTGAATACTCGAATGAGAACCGTATCTGTCGCGCTATCTAGTTTTGGTATCGGAAACCTTAGAATTGATGATGATTGATCGACTGAACACCTAGATCATCAACAAAGCGCTTGCGCGGGCTCGATCAACGAATCAAGCGCGCGTGGCCTCTAACTCATCAGGCCGCAATAAGAGAGTTAACCACTCAGAGAGCTTTATTTCCCTCCGCGAATCCGCCCATTGTTAGCCCTCTGCACTTGCGGAGGGGTGAGAAAAGCCGTTACCGATAAATTTGGCAGCTCGGAAAAGCTCGGTCTCTTCTCTCCCGGATCCTGAAGTCACCTGCAAGTTACTCTGAGTAGTTGCTGTCTCGGGCGGCCTGGACCACGCTGTATCACCAAGATTTCTGAATTAAAAAGTAAGTCTCTACAATATTATTTTCATTTCATACTCCTCTCCAAGAATAAACACAAATCTAACGAAATTTAAATATTTATAGAGTTGAATATTAGAGAAATCTGAATTTTTAGTCAGGGAGCCTTGCCTCTGGGGATTAGCCCCAAGGGTCAGGTGCCAACCCACTTGGACTCGAGCATAGATCTCAAAAAGTCCAGGTGTGCAATGGGCGGATAGGAAAACTGTTCGACGTAAGTTTCACTCAAAAATCTAAATCACACAACTTGTAAGGGTACAAATATGGGCTCTGGATCTAGGGAGAGAGCCGGAGCATAATTATTGTAGAGGGATATCTCGATAGAGGTGTGCGTATACTCATGCAATAATAATGTGCTTCTAGGATGATCAATTTGTTTTATTTCTCCATCAAATTTTACCCATCTTTGGGTACTTAGACCCTTGGACGGAATGAAATATGATGAGAGAAATTTCATGACTGTAGAAGGTGAATGGAGTAGGTACTTAGGGCCACTCGCTTATCATCCTTAGAAAGTCACCCGACTTGGATATCACAGATATACACAGATGGGGGTGGTGGGTACTTAGGGCCACCGACCCACCAATCCTAGATATCTGCGTAGAGGTTGGATGAGACGTCTGATTTTTTGTGAGGACAGGTACTTAGGGCCGTTCCTCCACCCAAATCGCGTCTCTGAGCTGCATCGAGATTCTACAAAATTTGAATACACATTGAAACTCCAGATATATGGAAATCAAATAGCATTTATTCAAAATCTCATATACATGAGCACAGCAATAGCCAAGAGACCAAGCTCGATACAGCTCTGATTTCCAACTGAGCATAAGCCGGCCTAAATGGCCTGATGAGCCTGTATTCATACCTGGTCTTCTGGCTGTACAATATATCCGTATAGTATGGTAGATGAACGAATAGATTATCGATCATTCTAAGAATCACTATTTCATTGGAAAAATAATACAAATGGAGCAATCTTGTAAAATCTGCATACACAATTCGATTCTTCATCTCTGAAGGAAATAAATTCAATGCAAAATTCAGATAGACTTATTTCTTATTCATTGCCAGAAACAAAACGATAAATTTTCAGAACTTTCTAGAAACACGTGGCTTTTCATTTATTTCGAAAACTGATAAAAATTAGCCAAAAATTTTAGTTCTTTTGATACTAGGCTATTTTTCCCATCGATACTTTCACGTGGAAATAGGCTGTTCCTCTCACAAACTCATTTTACAATAAATATTTACAGTATTTACAACCTATCTAATTTTGAGCTTATTTTCTTTTGAATAAGGAACTTTGAGTTAGATTTCGTTTCTTAAAATATTGACGGAATCATGTTTCAAAAAAGTGGAACAAAAAAATTCATTCTCGCTTTTTAACAAGAACATTTTGTTTGCAAAATAAAATAAACATGCAAAGTTAATTTGTTTTAAAAAGTGACTATATACATCTTGTAGCTCAGAAAATGAGCTTTATCGTAACAAAAGAAAGGTTATCATTTCATGAAGTTTTATATAAAAAATTCCTCATAAAAATTCATGGAATATTCTAGAGTTTCTATGTATTAGTATATATCCACTACAACATCTCAAGCATGTCGTGTTTAGATCATGCGGATATATTTCGATGATTTTTGGATACACCTCAGAAAGGTGTATGACTCAAAAGTATGGTGGTACATCTGCACTGTTTTTGCGACCATAACATGAACCACCATACTTTTAACGCATAATACCTGTTTGAGTTATATCAGATCACGGAATGTTTGAGATGTAGTTGTACCAAAGAATTTGACTCGGTCCATGTGTAAAACGCAGTACTTGAGCTAAATCCGCATATTTCGAATATTCAGATGTTCGCGCGAGCTATCGATCGAATCATCGATCGGTAATGTCCGTGCCTTCCGCGTCCCACCACAGCAGACGACACACAAATTCAGACACAGCCACACTCAGCCCCACTTTCTCTCGCGTGTAGTTGCAAACGACACAAGTTCGGGCTTGAATCATCATCTATCCTACAGCATTTGAAAATTCGCGTTCTTGAACTACGTCATGTCCGTCAAAACAGGTTCCTCTCCAAAAACGATTTCGACATCAGCGGAATACGGTATTCCATACATCAGCAAATAAAACATTAATCATCAAAATCAAAGTTTTACACCAAAAGCCCTCTTAATTTCAAACCATTTCGATATGGGAATACCGTGTCTTTGGAGTCCGCATTGAAGTCTAATGTATGTTCGTAAATCAAAAGGAGGTTAGAATGCCCGACTTGGGCGTATATAACACAGCGGAGCTGCTCGAAGGTTTCGCCATACTTTCGAGCACAGCTATCGCTGTGTTCAACATATTTACGTCTCAGTGTGTGTCTATTCACCACGCGTGACACTAAAAGGAAAGGAAACATCTGCCTTATCGGCTCTAATACGCGCGAAGATTTGAATATTATATGCAGCCTTATTAGTACGTATTTCTTAGAGATTATTAACTGAAAAATTAAAATTTTGGGGTTATGGCACTCACATGCCCCCCATTGGAATTTGAATTTCCGTTATGCGAAATGAAAATTTTAATCCAAAAAGTGACATTTCATTAACTCAAAATTTTAATACTGTTGGTGAATGTAATTCTCATTTGAATATCGAAAGAATAGCGCTGATTCAGCTGAAGGATTGGGATCGATCTGGGACCAAGGAGTGGTTGGGATCAGGTCGATTTAATGCAGAGTTCCATTCAATATTTGTGCCCCCCACTGCCCTTTTAAATCGGGTGTGCTTGCGGATATGGTTGATGGCCGTCTCTTCGAGAACGTGGCTCCGATCATCCTCACGCTGCTCGATTACTTCAGTGGGTGGTGCAAATGGGATTTGGATTTCTTCTCCCGAAAGTAATTCATTTTGGCCTGCCTTCAACGCAAGTTCTGAGATTTCGGATTCATTTTCTTGTAGGTTTGAATTCACTCCACTATGAATTTTTTGAGTTTCTTCCTCCCGATCTTCATGATCGTTTGAGGGTGATTTTTTAAAAGCAGAGCCTCCATTTAGGTTGCTTGGGTGAGGCAAGACTGCTTCTTTATTTGAGAGCGAGTCCGTCTCGGTTGCACATTTTGTGCAGGTTGTATCACTCGATTTCTGAGTTTGATACGGATTTTGATTTTGATTGAATTCCTTAATCTCTTGAGTCGGGAGTGTAATAATTGGATGGGTCGAGGACCTGGTCTTGTATTTACCGCCCTGTAGTTTTTTGGGAGGACAGACGTTTGGGTTGAATTTTACTTCTCCAGTTGCACCTTGCCTTTTGTCAATGTGTGGCGTCAGCTTATGTTTTCGGCACGGTTAGTACTCTTTTTCACTTCAAAGGCGCTCTCGCTCTCGCTGCGTGAGCGTCGTGCAGCCAGTTCAGTTAGTATAGTCTCGCACGCCGCCTGACACACATCTCGCTCCCTCGTTCACCATGTGAACATTGAATATCGCCAAAATATCAGTTTTTGAGTTGTGTATTAAAAGTGCAATGAAGCTTCGGTGCTCCCTAGTATTACCCGATGCGTTCTCTTCAATCAACAACCTGAACCACCATCCTCAACATCAACGCCCAACAGTCAAATTGACAATTATTTTGTGGGTCCGAGAAACAAGATGCAACTACTGCACGTTTCCCGGATCCGAAGATTCATCTTTTGGCACTTCGTCTGATTTTTGTTTCTCCTTGGAATCAACGTTTAACTTGTTCAAAGACCAAGACGAGTTTTGTTTTTGTTGGCGATTCTGGTTCGACGCGTCATCGCAGTCAAAATCAGCCAAAATCTTGAAAAAAGTAGATTTAGTTTTCTCTGGTTGAGATCGGAGGGCAGCTCTCACAACTCGATCGGAGTAAAAACCAAGTTGAGTGATAATCTCATTGTCATCTTGCCCCCCGTCAACCTCGAGAGCAATATTGAATAATTCCATGGCGTACTGAACTCTAGTCAGCTTGCCATCAGATTTGAATTTTCCGAATTCCAACTTCATTCTGAATTTCCTACGAATATTCTCATTCCAGAAATATTCTCGGAAAAGACATTCAAAATCCACGAGGGACTCGATTCCATTTTCATCAAGGTTAAACCAACTGAGAGCTGTTCCCTCCAACGATTTTGATACTACAAGATGGAATTCTTGGTCATCCAACTCCATGGTCTCAACGTACCGCCGGAGTTCTTTCAAGAATTTGATCAGGCGCTCTGAAGGTTCTCCTTTGAAAACAGGAGGTTTGAGTTTTAATTTCCTAGCAATCGGTTCAGATGACCCGTGTGAACCTCGTGCGAAATCACTAAGTTGTTTGTGAAAAGAATCTTGAGTAATTTGAATTCTTTCGATTATTTTTTCACATAGATCGATGTCCTCCTCGATCTCTCCGCAGCGTTCATTACGGAGGTCCGAGAAGGTATTTGAGAAGGTCTCTTGTACCTTGTCAATGAGGCTGACCTTATCGGAAAGATTTTCAATTTCAATTTTGAAGGATTTATTTTGAGCTCGGAGGGTTTCATTCTCCTTTTGAACTCTTGTTAAATTTTCGAGGGCCAGTTCTAGTTTTGAAGAAAGTACCTCATTCTTCCTCTCAAGAGCTTGAATTCTTTGATCCAAAAAAGCTTGATCGTCATCCAGAATCTTCAACTCCTCTGTGACAGCAGTACTCCATAATCGCATATTCTGGTCGCGTTGGGGCATGGTTTCAATATTATCGTCGTCCTCTTCGATGCGAGTCAGAATGGCGCGAGCCGATATAAAGGCTCTGTCGTCACTCGCAATCGATTTACGACTCGAAGACATTTCGAAGCTGAACCCGAACTGCGAGCGTGTAGAAAAGGTTGCCATACAGAAGGGGTTTCTGAGGATGAGATATTTTGAATTCGGTTACTTTGTTTTCGTAATTATTTTCAGTGCGTACCCTTGAAATTGAGTTGAAATGTAATGCTTATGCATCGGAGCCTTGATGTACACTTGAAAAAATGCAATTGAATGGAATATATTTTTCGGTGACCGGGGATCGAACCCGGGCCTTCCCCGTGGGAGTCAAGCACTCTGACTACTAGACCAGTGAGTTTGTTGCCTTCGAGCGAACTAAACGCGCTCTTCTAGATGGAATGTGGGGGGAGGGGTGATGCTCGCATTCGCTGAGCTATGTATGTAGGGATTGCACGGATCTGAATGAAGATGTTTTTTACAGGGTTGGTTAAATATTCAAACATAGAGTGACACATACTCTTTTCGACATTATTCGCGCGGTGTAGTTCACGCACTAATTTTATTTCGGATTCTAAATCACTGCATTTTTGTTCTAAATCATGCACGCGATCCAACAATGCTTTTACGTCAATTCTCAGGATTTGAGTATGACGGCCTTGAGCAGGGGATGTGTTTTCCAAATTTTTTAATCTATCATCGAAATTTGAAATTGCGTCCCACTGCTCGTCTTGGGTCTCGTTAATATTTTCGAGCTCTTCGCGAATTTGTTGGATTGGTATAGTGCAACCTTCACTAAAAAGTACTCCTCGATATTCTGGTATCATTTTTGAAGGATTGATATTTTGATTGAGAAATTGTCAAAATTTTGGAGGGAAATAACCATTGTGCGTACCAAAACGCGCTCAGATTGGAAGAATTTAACTCAATTGAGAATTTCTAGAAGGGTGGAGGGCACAAGTGTTGAATGGATTTTTTCTTTATCCACGAATATACGCTTTTTTCACTTATCGGGGTCGCTGTCTGGGCGCCAGATGTAAGGGTACAAATATGGGCTCTGGATCTAGGGAGAGAGCCGGAGCATAATGATTGTAGAGGGATACCTCGATAGAGGTGTGCGTGTACTCATGCAATAATAATGGGCTTGTAGGATGATCAATTTGTTTTATTCCTCCATCAAATTTTACCCATCCTTGGGTACTTAAGCCCTTGGACGGAATCAAATATGATGAGAGAAATTTTATGACTGTAGAAGGTGAATGGAGTAGGTACTTACTATCGGTTTAAACATGATTGACACCTAGAGAATTTCTGCTATCCTGGCTCCAAAAAAAATCGCTAATTTTTTTTAACTGGGATAACGTCGAAGCACATCTAGTCGCGGCCATGGTGAAATTTTTTTGAAGTCGATCGGATGACAACTGCGGCTGTAGTTGTTATCAGAATGTCAAAAAACGCGGGTATAAGGCCAATTTCAGAGGTAGCTCGACTTTGGGATGCTACAGCTCTGCCAAAAAAAATTCTGGGGTGCTGCAAAAAATGTAGGTGATAGATATTTGGTTCCCTAATAGCGTCCAACAACAATCAGCCGAAAAAATTATTAACTTTTGGAGATAATCTAGTTATTGTTATCTCGGGATCTATTGAGGTTGGAGATTTGATTCAAAAACAGAAAAGTCATAAAAAAATTCTGGATGTCAAATACGAAAATGCAGTATGAGATTTTAAATAAACGAACGCGTGGCAAGGTCGCAAAGTTGAAAAAAAATGAAGTTTGCGCCTATTGTGAGGCTTTCATTGTCTTTTACAGCCGGGGCCCGTAAAATCGTCGATGGGCGAGACTACCCGACCGCGGACCATAAAAGTCGTAAAGTTGCGGTCTCGAAGTCAATTTGGGTACCATCAGTCTGCTTCGGCTGCAATACTGAAGCTGAATTTTCAACAAAGAGAGCAATAAAACTATTTCGAACGCGATTTGGGCCTTGCGTTACAAATATCGCCGATTCATCGATGAAGCATTGTCAATGATGAATCGAACAGTATATCAATGACGCGTGAGTGCAGGTGTCTTTCTCTCTCTCAGAGTTTCGCGATATTTGCATGTAAGTATTCTTTGGCGGATCCTTTAAATGATTGATAATATACCATCAATACTTCACATGATTCCGATGGATAAAGAGTTGGATATCATCCGTATCGATAAGATGATAATCAACAGTTGAATGATTTTACTATTATCTTGTTCGATCGTTGACTGATAATTATTGATTGAGCGAAACGCGCAATAACACGACATACATTCATTTCTATGATGCTATATACAAATGATCGGTCGAACAAGATGATGGTAAAATCATTCAACTGTTGATTATCATCTTATCAATACGGATGATATCCAACTGTTTCACATCGGAATCATGTGGATAAAGTATTTATTGTATATTATCAATCATTTAAGGATCCGCCAAAGAATACTTACATGCAGATATCGCGAAACTCTGAGAGAGAGAAAGACACCTGCACTCACGCGTCATTGATATACTGTTCGACTCATCATTGACAATGCTTCATCGATGAATCGGCGATATTTGTAATAGTAACGCAAGGCCCAAATCGCGTTCGAAATAGTTTTATTGCTCTCTTTGTTGAAAATTCAGCTTCAGTATTGCAGCCGAAGCAGACTGATGGTGCCCTAATTGACTCCGAGACCGCAACTTTACGACTTTTATGGTTCGCGGTCAGGTAGTCTTGCCCATCGACGATTTTACGGGCCCCGGCTGTAAAAGACAATAAAAGCCTCACAATAGGCGCAAACTTTATTTTTTTTCAACTTTGCGACCTTGCCACGCGTTTGTTTATTTAAAATCTCATACTGCATTTTCGTATTTGACATCCAGAATTTTTTTATGACTTTTCTGTTTTTGAATCAAGTCTCCAACCTCAATAGATCCCGAGATAACAATAACTAGATTATCTCCAAAAGTTAATAATTTTTTCGGCTGATTGTTGTTGGACGCTATTAGGGAACCAAATATCTATCACCTACATTTTTTGCAGCGCCCCAGAATTTTTTTTGGCAGAGCTGTAGCATCCCAAAGTCGAGCTACCTCTGAAATTGGCCTTATACCCGCGTTTTTTGACATTCTGATAACAGCTACAGCCGCAGTTGTCATCCGATCGACTTCAAAAAAATTTCACCATGGCCACGACTAGATGTGCTTCGACGTTATCCCAGTTAAAAAAATTAGCGATTTTTTTTGGAGCCAGGATAGCAGAAATTCTCTAGGTGTCAATCATTTTTAAACCGATAGTAGGGCCACTCGCTTATCATCCTTAGAAAGTCACCCGACTTGGATATCGCAAACATACACAGATGGGGGTGGTGGGTACTTAGGGCCACCGACCCACCAATCCTGGATATCTGCGTAGAGGTTGGATGAGATGTCTGATTTTTTGTGAGGACGGGTACTTAGGGCCGTTCCTCCACCCAAATAGCGTCTCTGAGCTGCATCGAGATTCTAAAAATTTTGAATACACATTGAAACTCCAGATAAATGGAAATCATATAGCATTTATTCAAAATCTCATATACATGAGCACAGCAATAGCCAAGAGACCAAGCTCGATACAGCTCTGATTTCCAACTGAGCATAAGCCGGCCTAAATGGCCTGATGGGCCTGTATTTATACCTGGTCTTTTGGCTGTGCAATATATCTGTATAGTATGGTAGATGAACGAATAGATTATCGATCATTCTAAGAATCACTATTTCATTGGAAAAATAATATAAATGGAGCAATCTAGCAAAATCTGCATACACAATTCGATCCTTCATCCCTAGAGGAAATGAATTCAATGCAAAATTCAGATAGACTTATTTCTTATTCATTGCCAGAAACAAAAAGATAAATTTTCAGAACTTTCTAGAAACACGTGGCTTTTCATTTATTTCGAAAATTGATAAAAATTAGCCAAAAATTTTAGTTCTTTTGATACTAGGCTATTTTTCCCATCGATACTTTCATGTGGAAATAGGCTGTTCCTCTCACAAACTCATTTTACAATAAATATTTACAGTATTTACAACCTATCTAATTTTGAGCTTATTTTCTTTTGAATAAGGCACTTTGAGTTAGATTTCGTTTTTTAGAATATTGACGGAATCATGTATCAAAAAAGTGGAACAAAAAAATTCATTCTCGCTTTTTTACAAGAACATTTTGTTCGCAAAATAAAATAAACGTGCAAGGTTAATTTGTTTTAAAAAGTGACTATATACATTTTGTAGCTCAGAAAATGAGCTTTATCATAACAAAAGAAAGATTATCATTTTATGAAGTTTTATATGAAAACTTCCTCATAGAAATTCATGGAATATTCTAGAGTTTCTATGTATTAGTATATACATATTTACGTCTTAGGCTGGAATTTATAGTCGTTTCCTTACCAAACCCCTTATCGAGCGCCTTATGCGACACTTTACGGCAGCGTCCAGAATTTTTGACGTGGTCGCGCGTCTACCTTATTCGTTCACTCGGAGGTAGACAAGAGCAGAAATTTGAAGGATAAATGAGCTAACTGTCAGCTCGAGCGGCTGCTTGAGCCACAGAAAGTACAGGCAAATAAAGATGAGCAGCCACCGTCAAAAATTTTTGACCCTGCCGTAAGGTGTCGCGTAAGGGGATTGGTAAGGGGTTTGGTAAGGGAACGACTATAAATTCCAGCCTTAGTGTGTGTTTATTCACCACGCGTGACACTAAAAGGAAAGCAAACATCTGCCTTATCGGCTCTAATACGCGCGAAGATTTGAATATTATATACAGCTCTATTAGTACGTATTTCTTAGAGATTATTAACTGAAAAATTCAAATTTTGGGGTTATGGTACTCACCAACTCCATCATCAAAAGTAAAATCTTCCATCGCAATACGCGCCCCGAGCCCTTGGACGAAAGTCTAGGCTCAAGAATTATTCACATATATTTACAAAATAGCTGACAACCTGATTTTTCACAAAAAATATCTTTTTGGTATTTGCAGTTGGTCGTGACTAGGTACGTTTCTAATTCTTTGTGAAATTGGTGAGGAAATTTATTCATCCCAATATTTGCCCCTCGTTGGGAGAGTCACGATGCAAAGACTCATTCTCTCGCGAACCATCTAGAAGCCAGAATAACCACATTCACAGGTTTGGAATTATTCCGTCTATTTGAATTTTGAACCCGAAATTCAAACATTTAAGCTCTAGTTAGCCATAATTCCTAACTCCTGAATGAAATAGGTAGTCCCCGAGTTGAAACTTTTCACAAGAAACTCTCATCTCATTCACGGGTCACACTATGCTGGAATTGACCCTTCGGAATTGTGCGATAATTTTTCACGCTTCACATAAATCTGTATACTTTGCACAGTGAAATTAAAACTGTCAACCGTGCATTTGAATAGACTCCCACCGTACCCGGGATCATGGCGAGAGGTTGTAAAGCCTTACACCAAACCTCCAACACCATGGACATCAACTTAGAATCTAATGGAGATGATCAAATCCTTGAAGAACAGCAAGGAGCCGTAGGGGGAGAAACATCTCAAAATAATATCGAGATTGAGAATTTCGACCAACTAAAACTGGAATACATAGGGAAAATGCAGCAAGGCGATTTGAGAGCTCGCGATACTCATTTTGCACTTATGGCAGCTGATATCGGATTAGAGCAGCCACGAGAAATACACGCGATCCGCGACCTGAGCCGCATTCTCGCAACCGAACCAGAATATTTTCCGGAGGATGGAATGACTATCGGAGAGTGTGAGAGATCATCTAGAAAATTCGCAGATAGTGACCGAGGCGCGGCCAAAATTTCCCAAAAATGAGGAAGAAGTCTCCAATGAGAATTACGCAAATTTCGGAGACTTGCACGTCAACGCGGAATCTTCACGTTTAGACCAACCGTCTAGGCCACCAATCCGAAATACTCGAACGAGTGGACAATTTTTTGACATCTGGACTCAGCAATCAACACCGGGAAACGAATATGTAATGGCTGGAACAGGTCCGTGGCCTCAGATTAATGTCAATAGTGAAAACTTGCACCCTCGGGCTGCGAGTGGAAACGTTCGAGTAGGTCGTTCTTCACAGAACCAGAGTTTCTGCCGCCGACTGAATAGTAAGGACGCAGTAATCACTAGCCACTCGGTTCGTCGGTCCTGCAAAAAAGCTGACACCGAGCTGAGCGAATATTGGTTCAATGATTAAAGGAAAGGACAGAATCCGAAAAGCCCCCGACTTATTAGTATGGACGCTGGATTCGTTAGTCACTCAGAACGTCATATACCTAACAATCTCGACACTGAGTTGAACGACGATAAAATGAACTCTCATACTGACACGATGAAGAATTGTGACCAGCCAAATTATCGAGTTGACAATGAGAAGCTACGCGATGCGCGCGAGTACTCGCCGAATAGATATCGATCCGATCGTCGATCTCGCGGACATACACGACGTGCTAATCGAAAGAATCTGGAATACTCATGTGATGGAGAGTAAGATTTCGAAAAACCAAGTCGTTTGAGACGATCAAGACGTGACCGTTATTTGAATAAAATAAATCACGAGGACGACTCCTCGTCCTCTACTGACCCAGATGCTTTGGACAACGACAGCCTCGGACGATATAGTAGCCGCGGCAGTGACAAGAATTACGCAAAGAATGGTTCAAATTGGAGAATCGATTTAAACCATACTGAGAAAGCCTACCGGAGCACTTGTCTATTAAACCGTTCTCGAAGGAACGTTAGTAAAGGATCGTCAAGAGAAAGTGACCGTGAGTCAAATAGAAGGTCAGATGCTTAACTGCAAGAGATCCGGAAAACCAAGCTTCCATTGATAGACGTCGTTGATTCGAAATTCAAACTCACTCTGAATCAAGCTCTTAATAATATCATGCCGTACGATGGAAATCCCGACATGTTAACATTTTTCTGTCAATCCGTGAGATACATTGTATACAAATACGGTCCAGACGCGGAACTATGGATACTGGCAACTTTGGCTCGTAAACTCCAAGGTAGAGCTGCCGAAGGTTACACTGCACGTTCGACGCAATATACATCGATTGAAGGATTGTTATCGGATACGACTACCCAATATAGTGGAGTTGGCGGAGCGGATAGAGTTTGGGCAGAATTGAAATAAGTCCAACGAAGAGAGCATGAAGGTGCAGGAGACTATGGGCTGCGTGTCCAAACGCTCCACAACCGTTTGCTCAATGTGTACGACTCGGATTGAAACCTTGAAGATTGGGAGCGAGAAATTTATAAAAACAACGCGAATGATGAAGCATTACAACAATTCATTTTTGGTCTCTCGGGAGCATTGAAACACCAGGTTATATCTACAAATCCTAAGACTTCACACGAAGGCATTTCAGAAGCGGTAAATTTCGAGAGCAAAACGAGCGCTCGCTCTGTATTCACAAACATCAATAGCTCTGAAATGGATGGAGATAAAATAATGGCGTATGTAAACACACTGGTTGAACAGAAAATGGAAGGGATTACCAGAATTACACACTCACCAATCAAATTGGTAACGGTAAATCGAGCCGTAGTATCAGACGAAGGTGGATACTAACACGTTAAAAGACATTTGGGACGGGAATGCCCAGAAAACTGGGGATCCGAATTTTGTAGATATTGTAGGAAGTGTGGCCACGATTTGAATAACTGCCGATCACTGACAGAAGCAATCGACTCAGGCAAATTATTCCAAGACCAAGCGCGACGTCGAGGCCGAAGCACGAGTCGACACGACAATCATACGGGTACGGCCAACAACAAAATGGCGTCAACCTCGGCCGGTAGATTATCTTGGATATGGGTCGAATGTAATTGTTGTCTCGGGGGAAGACATTTCAAAGAAGACTGCTCTGAGAGGATCCGGGATTCAAAATTTTCTAATTATTGTCTTACACGTGGGCACGATTTGAATGAATGCCGTTCTTTTGAAGATGCATTACAACTGGGCTTCATTTCTAAACGTCAATTATAGACGGCACGAAAAAGGCAAAACATTCCAATGCAATACGACTTCCTACCTGATAGGTCAGGAGAAAGATGCAATGCCAAGCGAGACAACTTTAGATACGACACACCACGTAACTACAACAACCGTCATTTTGAAGGCCGCATGAGCAATCATAACAATAGAAATTCAAACTCTCATGTTAATAACTCGAAGTTCGATCGAAACCATGGCACTAATCGACATGAAAATTTCATCTATGACTGTGAGAGTCCCAATCAAAATTATTACGGAGGCGATAGTAGGAATAATGTGCTAGGACCACCACAGAATGCCAATAATAACTTAGATAACAATCGGGCCACCCAAAGATATCCAGAAAACTACAGACATCAGAGTAGTAATTACGGCCCAAATCACGATAATAGAGTGGGAGATGGCCGAAACCCGCTGAGTAGCAATAGGGCGAATTTTTCGAATCACAAAAATGATTTTGATCATTTTACGAAGAATCCCGTGAGAGGTAGTTCACTAGTACCTCATCAACAGCATTAGGAGAAGCTCGTTGATTTTCCGAATACGGAAAACGCTCATCCAGATGGTTAGAACCCAGTTGAGTAGAACAATTTGTATTTGGCTATAGTCTTATAAGGCCAACGCATTTGGAGAAATGGCCCAAGTGGTGTAGAACGACGTTATAACAATCATAAAAATATTGAGAATATAAAAAACGCATCATTTTTGTTCCAATCATAGAATGATTAAAACACACGCGAATTAAGAATTTCATCGTGGTTAGAACCCTCATACAGTATTCAACCAGTTAATTTAAGCTTCATCTTAACGTCTTTTATGTGGTTAGAACCCACGCATATTTTTGTAATTCTTAAGGTGGTTAGAATCCACTATATCAGAGCGGAATGTGGCAAGAACCCACGCATTTTTTTGATACCCAAGGAGGTTAGAATCCACTATGCCAGAGCGTAATGTGGTTAGAACCCACGCACTCTCCTTTTCAAATATTGAAGTGGTTGGAACCCACCGTACCAGTGAGCATTGTGGTTGGAACCCACGCTTTTTTCAAATTGTTTGAATGGTTAAAACCCATGCACTCCCAAAATTATTATTATAGTAGTTGAAATCCACTATGGAACCCACGTGACTTGTAATATTTTTTATGTAATTAAGATTCATTGAAACCTAGATTTACAAAAATGAAACTTGAGTGAAAGAATTGGAATCTCCCGAAACTCAGAATTTCATGCTTGGAATCCACATTTCAAGCTCATTATATGAATAATTAAGTATACATCGAGGGAGATATCACATATGAAGTTGAAGCCCTTAAATTTGAAACCTTCATTTGGTTGGAGTTATTTCTTCATCTGAATAAGTGTAATGTACGAATTCATATTGATGAATTTAGTATATTTTAGTGGTCAAAATTCACCCAGAGGTGAGAATTTTGATAATATGATCAGATACGTTCAAGAATCCAAGCATTGCAGACGAGATAAACTTCAGCTAGGAATCCATGGTTGATCCAAACGTGTTATACGAGCCGCAGGGAGAGCAGTGCTTCAGAACAATAGATACACATTTGATTCTTTTTGGCGCGGCCAATGAACGCACTTCGCCACGCGAAAATAGAAACAGTCTTTAGAGCAGTAATATTGATGAACACTGCATTCCACAATGAATAATGACGAGCAGAGTCTTATTCAAATATATTAAGAATCACGATTGTAGGATCAAACGATTGGATATGGAGAAGATCGATGTAACTTGCTTTGAATCATTGATCTAGAATTGCATTACTGAGAGTAAAATTCAGAAAAGAATCGTATTTCTTCAAAACAGAAAGTCACTAGAGGATGCGCGTATTCGTTCGCAAGCGATATAAGAGCGTCGAATTAAAATCGTAGAGCACGCAGTCAGGAGTGCTAATCTGAGCCAGTAAGATGGTGAATGTGGGGTAATCCGCACTTCGTCGAATGATTCATAGTAAGTGGACCCTACTGGTCTCGCAGAGGGTAGAAATTTATTTGCTATAGCCACATCAAGGTGGCTGGATGAATAATGCGCTTTGAATAATGCCCTCAGGAGCCCAGGGGTTTCATCGGAAAGGTTCTATCCTCTCTCAGTTTCCCGACAGTCCAATATACGCGAAATTTGCTTCGAACGATCCGACACGAACAAGAGGATAAAGAGAAAAGAAGAGAGAGGAATATCAGGGTGAAAGCGCAATGTTCAACAACAAGCATTCTTTCACTGCAAAAAAGGCGCCCAGCACCAAAGTAAATTATGGACTCCAAGAGCTTCAGAATGTATCTCAGAGAATTCCTTTCGTCAACCATTGCGACTCTACGAAGAAGATTTCACGGGTATGTCCCAAAAGAAGAAAAAAAAGTCCAAAAGCTGGAGTGCAGAACTGTTATCTGCGAGAAAGTGAGACTGAAGCTCCAGAAGAGAAGTTCGAGGTATGAAACTTGGGCAAAGGTCAAGAGCTTTATCAAACTGGGAGTAGAGTGTGGAGGAAGTTCGAAGAACATGTTCCATTCACACTCCTTGCATATGATCAAGAATTCCAGTTCGCTAATGGAGAAAAAGCATAGAGAATGGGAATCCAAGTTCACTAGCAATTTTTGACAACGGTTGATGATTGTAGTTCACTTCAAACTGGAGAGCGTTAGAAGAATGCAAATGCAATTGAAATAAGATAAGAGACCACGGTGACTTGGGAATTATGAGTTTATTGGATCCAACAACACACCAAACTCAATCTATCCTGATGGTGGCCTTTTTAGATTCCTCAATACACCGGTTCTATCACGCAGACAACAAGAATTCAGGGGACAATTAGACAGGGGAGAGCGGGGTATGTCGGGCATAGCTAATTAAAACCCGCTTGGCAACTACGATTTTTACTTTAATCGGATCTGCGAGTGGGCATTCGACCGAGAAACATCTCAGGAATGATGGGATATTTTTTTTTTAATTTTTTCACTCGCACATTTTCATAGAAATGCTATTTTCTAAACCTTAATGATTGGGGCACGATGGGTAATCGCGGGGTATAGCGGACAGTCGTGTAGGGTATGATGGACACTCACGATTTTTAAGTATAATAATCACACTACACATACACAATTGTTGTAATTCGCATATTTGAACATTTTTCTACCTAATCTGATGCCTCGGGTCCATGTCATGCCGTGAAATTATGGTAAAACTCGATAAATCAACAACGATGTCACAGCTCGGATCTCACTCGCTCGCACACACGAGTTTGTTATGCATTCTAGATGCACGGCACGAATCTGGTGGTCATATTATGTGATACAACTTCTAATCCACAACCCACGGCATTGATAGCACTCTTTTTTCACTCACATCGAGGTAGAATTATCAATAAAATCGATAAAAAATCACATCCGTGGTGCAGCGAGAGCAGGATATCAACAACACGAGGCGACGCGGAAGTTAGGTTAGGTTGGGTGGCGCCACGCGGCTCATGTGCTGTGGCTGTATGTTGGAGCTGGCCAACGCGCCCCGCTTTTTGTGTCCAGCATACCCCGTCCCACTCACCCTCGTATTACCATTATTGCTCAAAAACTACTCATCGGATCACTTCGATTCAAATTGGAGATCAAAGATAACGAACAAAGCTACCGATGAGAGATGGGTAGCCAAGTATTTTCGATCAAATTGGCGCACGAACGGTAGAGTGCATACAGGCGTGACACGCGATATTTTACCTCGAATTTCGACATACGATTTTGAAGGGTCAAAACATATTGAAATTTCTTGTAACTCTCCGGGGAAAGACTAGGTGATACACTGATGCAAATTTATGAACATTCGCATTTTTAAATATTTTTTTGTATTTTATAACTGGGGTGCCCAAATTTTCGAGCTGCCCACCATACCCCGCTCTCCCCTACCCAGCATAATTTTGCTGTTTCGAGCGAAATGAAGCATATCTCAGCTGATTCCGTTGTCTCGAACTAACGAGAAAGGAATGATGGAGGAAGATACGCTGAATACAAACAAGTCTTCCCCATCCAAATCAGATCCGATCGTTGCCGAAGGTTTTGGGCTTGAGAAACCAGCGAATAAGAATGAAATAATTGAAAGAATTTCGATGGGCGTAGAGATAGACATACCTTGACTCGGAAAAATGACGAGTGTACGCATTGACGTGGTTGCTCCAAATAGCAGCGCGAGTTGACCCGGAGAGGCGAACGATTAATGCTCATCTGTATGTACTGGTTGCGTTTGCTTCACGTATTTGTTATTCTCTCGACCATGAGATGTAAGAAGTAGTACATTGCTCAACCTTCACTTGACCCACGGCTTATTTTTGAGGTAATTCTGAACACGTATTGGACCTGTAACGTGGTGAGGGGTTCAAGTCTCCAGATAGAACACGAGTTTCAGTTAAGGCGTGACTTTAATATAAGAGATAATTAAGAAGTGAGAGAGAGTGTGTGGATGGGTAGATTGGTCAGAGCGGTCTGCCGCGGCGAGGCCCGTCGTCCGCGACGATGGGTCCGCGACGCGACATCGCACTTGGTGGGGAAACGGGCGAAGCTCCGTCAGAAACGCTGACGGTGCACCTGGTGCATCGTCAGGTGACGGGGAAAGGCGCGAGCCAGAGGCTCGAGACTCACCACGTCACAGACCACGAGAGAATTATACGGTGGAACGTTTTGGATTCATTCCCCTGGAACAATTCCTTCCCAGGACTACTCCGAGGCGAGGTGTGTTTTTGGAATATTCCTCCATAGACTTTCCATATTTCGTGGCTCGGATTCATTTCACAGAATTCGGTCACACTGAAGAAGAGCGAATGAATGCGAGTAGTTATCCTGACTCTGATATATGCGCAATCTATTTCGTTAGCACAGTAAACTCCCAGAGTGATTAAATTTCCTCCACGTCATGATACTCAAATATGTTCAGCGCTGCCAATGAACGCAGCGCATGATTTTTTCCTAATTTCTATTCTCCAATGGCACTGCCGTGGTGTAAACATGATGATGAGCTGTCAGAACACAAGGATGAGAGTTGGAAGAAAAAGCAATGCAATACAGGATAACCATAACGAATGGAGGTGGAGATGAAAACTAAGTTACTCGCGTGTGAGCCGAGCGGAAAAATCTGTCGAAGGTTTCCCATTATGGGTGGACTTGATATATTACAGTTCCAGAAACAGAATTGCGAAGAATCGGAAAACAGCATTTGATAGCTCAGAGAAATGTATGGTAAAATTGAGAAATACGGATCAAAATGACTAGATATCGAGTTCGTGATATTAATTCATCGATTTTAGAGATAGTTCCATTCTACCCTACCCCGTTCCATCTTACCCCATCTGGGGAGAACATGATAGAAAACATGGATTTCCTAAGTTATTGAACCTGGTTCTCCGATTCCAAATAGAATTTGAGTCATTTAGACTGATTCCGCGATTTAACCCCTTCTCAACCCCCACGCTCTTACAACAAAAATCCAAAAAGTTCAGGAAGCTGAATCATACTGTTAGGATCATATCCCCTCGGTGGAGTTTCCACTTTCAAAAAAATTTTCCCGAAGTAACTACCCCCACCCCACCACTTTGACCACCCAAACCAAACCCAAAACACACCCTCCCATTATCCGGCGTCTAAATCCGATGAGCAGTGGTTCACTAAAAAAGTGTCCCAAAATGCCCTAGAATGTTCCATCCCTATCGGTAATACTCTATGCGCCATATCGACCGAAAATAACGAGTATCCTCCGAAAATCCAAAAACTCCCATCCCCAAGACGTCCAAACCAACTCTACCCAAAATCCGAAATCTTCGGTACAACTCTCATCGACGCACACTAGTAAGACGACTACTGTCGATTAGAGTGTAAATCGACGTCCACTCATTCAAATTATCATGGGATGCTTACACACACATCCATGCAGTTTCTCGGCCGAGAGTGGGAATCGACGTCCCAGCATGAAGAGTCAGAGACTCATAGACTTGATGCATGATACACTATACATATAGCGAGATTCGAAATAAGATATATCCGCGCACAGTAATCGGTCAACTCTGAAAACAATAGATTAATAAAATGATGATACTGAGACACGGTCTCAACGGTGCACACAAGTAACACGACTACTGTCGGTGAGAGTGTAAATCGATGTCCGCCCATTTAAATTAACATGGGGAACACACACACATTCATGCAAATTCTCAGCCAAGCTCGGAAATCGACATAGATGCATCAGAAGGCTAAAGATCGACGATACCTTTACACTAAGCATACATATATATATAGAACGTATGCAAACCTCGAGATCTCTATTGCTCGTCAACGAATTTAAGAGACCAGCGAACCTTTATAATAACGTCAGTTGGCATTAATTCGGCGAGATATGTCTTTACGATGGATGATTTTCGTCGCAAGTGAAACTTCTCATAACTGAACGACCATTGGGTGGAATCGACTTCAATTCAGGTAGAGATGTGCACAAAGGAGTGACCTACGTGGCAAATAATTGTAGATGGTGAGTACCACGATTATTGCTGAGTTGTAAACAAAACCTGAGCTGCATCTGATACGGTAGAGACGTGGGTAAAATGGGTATCGCGGTTGAATATCTTCCCTTCAAGCACTTGGGATGAGTTTGAATCTGGATATTTACCTACTGGTAACTCTGAATCACTCTGAAAGAACCTTAATAGCCTTCTGGATGGGGTCACTTTGCAATATAGTCGGATCGAAGAGAGAAAAACGCAGTTTTGTCGTTCGGGTCGACTAGCAAAGAATGGATGATTTCATTCTGTCAGATTGAATATTATGAGAAATCACCTTGTAAATGTTTTAAAAGGTGGATGATCTACGTATCTAACTTTTCAAACACATTCACAAGTCGAAAATGAAAAATGAGATAATTTTGGGTGATTAATATTGGAGGATTGCAGTTACTTGCACGAAAAATCAGAAGGTGCGCGAACGTCGATTACTCGAAATCTGAAGGTCAGATGGGAGTTTACAATAGCTTGTCTTGAAGCTGAGACATTGATCAAGAAGACAGTACAAGAAGAATCTTCCATTAAGTGGGAGCATATGGTGAATGGATTCTGGAGCACTTTGAAAGCACTCGATCGACATTAAAATCGGACGGTAAAATATATATTTATCTCTTGTGGTGTCTTGAAATGATTGTTTAATAAACCCGGCACCTTCTTTGGAGTTCACTTGACCCTGACAGGACGCAATCTAAGAGGAACTATACGCGTGGTCCGAGTATACTAAAAAAGTTATAGTTCACATCATGAATTCGGAACCGTATCCTCAGCGAGAAATAAAACTAACTCAAGCATGAAATCAGAATCGGATGTACTAAAAGGAATCAGGGTGCATCGTAGCCATGCAGATAGAAAAGTTGGGCGAACGGGTTAATGGCACCCAAAAGAATGCATACAAATGTGACAGCTCATTTTTCCACCTCATTTATTCGGGACTTCATTATTTGTTCGTTCGCATCACTGTTCTATGCATCGCAAGAGTATTTTGCCTGGGGGGTTCCCTTGTCTAATCATGAGTAGGCTCGTTTCAGGATATACAGGGTGTCCGAAAAGTAAGTCCCCCCCCCCCATTTTTTCAGAAATAGTTGGGAATCGGGAAAAAACCCGGAACACGTGGTCCCTTATTTTGAAGGGGACTTCCGATGGTGGCCTTGTTTTCTACCTTGAAGGTCATTTTCAAGGTCATTTGGAGGTCAACTAGATTTTTTCAAATGGAAGCACCGACTTTTGACTTCGGATTCCGAAAGAACATGAACAATGATGAAACTTTTGTATGAAACTTATTTTGACCCGACTTGACCTTGGCGAGATAAATGGAGGTGAGCACGGGTTGACGGTAACCGCTGTCGCTCCAAGAGTGAGCATTCTATCGAAAAATGTTCGGGATAAAAGTCGTTCATGATCACAGTAGAAAAAAGCTAATGACCTTGTTGGTCATTTTCAAGGCCATTCGAAGGTCAACTCGATTTTTTCTAATAGAAACACCTAATTTTAACCTCAAGTTCTGGTAGAAACCTGAAAAAAGATGGAACTTTTGTGCGAAACTCGTTTTGTTCCGACTTGACCTTGGCGAGATGAATGGAGGTCAGCACGGGTTGACGGTAACCGCTGTAACTCCAAGAGTGAGCATTTTATCGAAAAATGTTTGGGACGAAAGTTGTTCATGATCACGATAGAAAAGACCTAATGACCTTGTTCCCGAACTTGGAAGACATTTTTAAGGTGATTTGGGGGTCAACTCGACTTTTCCAACGGGAACACCTACTTTTGACCTCGAATTCTGAAAGAACATGGAAAATGATGGAACTTTCGTCAGAAATTTCTTTTGTAGACAGAATTCGAGTTCAAAAGTAGGTGTTTCCGTTGAGAAAATCGAGTCGACCTCTGAATCATCTTAGAAATGACCTCCAAGGTCGAAAACAAGGTCATTAGGTATTTTCTCCTGTGATCATGAACAAATTTTATCCCAAACATTTTTCGATGAAATGCTCACTCTTGGACTTACAGCGGTCATCGTCAACTCGTGCTGACCTCCATTCATCTCGCCAAGGTCAAGTCGGATCAAAAAGAGTTCCACACAAAAGGTTCATCATTTTTCATGCTATTTCAGAATTCGAGGTCAAAAGTAGGTGTTTTCTTTCAAAAAATCCAGTTGACCTCCAAATGACCTTGAAAATGACCTTCAAGGTAAAAAACAAGGTTACCATCGGATGTCCTCCTCAAAATAGGGGACACGTGTTCCGGGGTTTTTCTCGATTCCCAACCATTTCTGAAAAAATGGGGGCGAGGGGGGGTACCTACTTTTCGGAAACCCTGTATGTCATGTCAACCCAGATATGAATTGTACATCGGAAAGTATTGCAAGTCATGGGACAATAAGCGCAACCAGGAGCGTTATAAGCAAATGTGTCACATGTAAATGAGTATTTGGAGCCAAAAGACATGGATATGTACACGAAAGAGAATTTCACCTATGATCAATGGATTGGAAATACTAGAGTCAATGGAAATTTTGAACTGGAAAAATCAATGGCCGAACCAAGTACAGGATATGTTGACGGAATATTGTGTGAGGATGACATGCCGATACATATGAATCGAGATTCTCAAGAAATGTTGGAATGTGATAATTGTCACTATATGATAATTATCAAAATTTTATAATCCAATTTTTGATGCGAGGGAGAGAGACTGGTTAAATTAAGTAAGCTGTAACTTTAGAGGATAAGCTGAATATATTCATTCCCCTAGCAGTAAATGCTGAAATTATTCCATATATCCAACATAGCGAATATCTAGAGGAAGAAGAAGAGCATGAAAATTGAACAATCAACATCCTTCCTTGCCAATCATAATAGAATGATGACCGCTCGTTCACGAAATATCTTTACTTCAGCATTTCAATAACACGCTCACATTTCAGTCAATCATGAGTCTGATGATACGTTGAATGTATTCATGCTACCAGATTGAATTCATACTGAGACTTTCCGGGAGATTTTCACGCCACTACTTCAATTGGTTATGAATCTCTTGGGAAACGGTTTCCACGCTACCAAATTGAATTCACGACTTGAACAATATACGTTTAATATAACGGAATTCATCGACGCCCTGGAAGAATTTGGATGGTATTCGCGTTACTGCACGAATTTATGGTCCTAATCATATGAAATTTTCTCAGTTATGAACTTCCACGCTACCAAAATTAATTATCATACCATTTATTGTTACGTGTTAAGGATCCTTGAGTCCGTTCTCCGCTGAGCTCCTGGATGCGGCTGGGGTTTGTGTAAAGGTTCGGTCGATGATCCAGAGGACAAGTGGTAGAATGCAATCGGTGTTTATTCAATAAATAATACAATCCCGAGAGAGACTACAACTCGTGACTCTACTGATTCTATGATACGACAAGGCCAACACTGGCTGCGAATACTCATCTTGAATGCGTCTACCGCGATGTGGCCCGGTCAACGATTCATAATCGACTGAGACTCTAGAAGCCCCTGTTCAGGCCTTTGTTCCGTATTTATATTCTGCTACAATCCATATCTCCTCTTGCTTTTGCTGATGCCTTGTGAGTCGAGTGCGGGCGTACGTGAGTCAACTCAAGGCCGATGTCCGCCTCTCGCTTGAGGTCACTCATGACGTATCTGAAGCCTGCACATTCTCTACCGGTCAATGAATCGTTACGGACCTAGTCCCGTAACACGTCCGTTGGCCGTGTTTTTGCTCTCCGAAGCAATTATTAAAACGTACAAAATATGTGAAAACATTTCTTAGTATGTATATCCCTTGAGTTTGAACGTTATCTTACATATCTCTAGACCCGAAAATTAAGTACAATTTATACATTAATATGACAGAAAACAGTTATTATCTTCATATTTGTAAAATTCCATCTCTTTTTCAAGTCTTTCTCGATTCCTTTTGACAAATTATAACATTAAGGTAAGTTCCTTCCAAAAAAAATCCTGTCTTCCTTTTTTTTCTTTATGCGTACATATGGGTTGAATTTCAGGGGTCATCCTTTATTATCAACATGAATCTTATCCGCTGGTTATATATCATCCACAGAGTAGGAGCTTCCGTTTCTTTTATTTCTATCAATATTTATTTCATTAGCTGGTTATATATCATCCAAGGGGTGGGAGCTTCCGCTCGTTCCATCATCATCATCGTGTATTTCATCGGTTGCTTATATATCATTCAAAGAGTGGGAACTTCCACTCATTCCTTGGATTGGGAGCATTGGTTGACTCGTCGGTCTTTTTACGATTGCGAATTGGTCCAGGTTTGTGAGTCCCACGCCTCTTTCTTCTGGTTGAGCTGTGTAAGTAACGGGTTGAATAGTGATGCATTCTGGTTGTCTCGACCATTTGACCGTTGGTTCGTCCGTCTCTCGTTTGCGTGTCCTCTCATCTGAAACTGATCTACCAGTGATTAGACAAGGGAACCCCCCCCCCCTGGCAAAGGACCTCCCATGCTACGAATGCTACCACTGCAATGAGGCATACCGTGCCCCCCGTAAGCGTTAATACGTTTTTTAAAGATTCGAACTTCTTAGACATAACTCTGAGTTGACTCATTCCTCGTGCCTTGTTGATAATTTCTTTCAGGTTTTCTCCTTCCTCTAGGGATCTCACGGGCGATTTGCCGCGGCTTGCGCTGCAGTGCGCATGACCTGTTTTCATGTACCCTGCTTTTATGTCTATTACCGTGCTATATACATTACCGCGGCTTGAGCTGCAGTGCGCATGACCTGTTTTTATGTAGCTTGCTTTTATGTCCATTACCGTGCTATATGAGAGTTTCCATGGAACTTTGAACTATTGACCCTCTGAAATAAAAAAAAAATTTTCTCATCGCACACGTTTGAAATGGGTTTCATGTGATACTTAGACCTCGAAAACATGTGAAAAAAGTGATGCCACTCTCTTCCAAGCCGAGGTATCTGGTTCAGAACGACATGTACGGAATTACACACTTGAAACATTCGTGAATCAACTTCAATCGAATAGATTCGATTCAAAACATTGTCTAGACGATCGATACGGATTATATTTTGCCTGACTTGACTTTAAGATGAATTTCATCCTCGATTTCTCCGAAATTCGAGGTAAATTTCCAAAATCGAGTCAAGAGCTATGAGTCTCATTTCAATTTCTAGAATACACTGTGGACTTATTTTGTTCATATTTTAGCCGTATACTGTGTAAAAATCAAGAGAATCGCGATAACATCACATTTGAAGGCTTATTCAGCTTACCATCCGGATTCAAATATTTCTCCTCAGCTTCTCACAGAAATACCGATCGACAATTGCAACTCAGAACAGTGCGGTTATATCCCTTCTGTGATGAAGAAAAAAGAGCACAACATTCCAATCCTGTGCTTTACGTTTCCTGAGTATGCCATCAAAAAATGACCGTTTCGAGAGCCAGTGGCGCGATAACTTTATGAGCTTTGAAGCTTTATGAAATTTTTCCGGATCAACGCACACTCACAAACCAAACGGGATTCGATTTGTCTTCTTTTTAACTTCGGAAACTCATTGCTCAATTCCCCATTTTGCACAAGGTATTCCATTAATTTCGTAAACAATAGCAAGAGAAAGTTTTCCCACAATACTCGGTTACATCGATGAATGAGAGCTAATATCATAGCCAAATCAGCGCACACCTCTGAATCAAAGCTTTTCTCAAAATATGAGATTAGTAGATGGATATATCATTCCACCGAAGTAGTTGAGGCATAGGTATTTTAGTTACAGCCTTATCAATTCAAAAAATCGCGTTGGTACGTTTGTAAACTACCCAAAAATCATCTTTTGCGGTCTGCTATTGACAAATCAGGATGCGTTCCAACAAGAAAGAATGTAGCTCATATTGAACGATGCCAAATACCATAAAATGCCACTCCTGCGCACTACGAATAGTTCAAAATACTCCTGGAACACTGCAGTAACACAAAAGTTAAAAGTTCCGTGGAAACTCTCATATACATTGCCGTGGCTTGCGCTGCAGTGCGCATGACCTGTTTTTATGTACCCTGCTTTTATGTCCATTACTGCGCTATATAGTAGTATGCATGGGTCTTCGCCATAATCTGCATCTTTACGTCCAATTCTCTGTTTAGCCTGTGAAAGTTGTACACAAGGGACGCTGAGTAAAATTCTTGTGTGCCCGATTGTTGCTGAAAGATTGTCAAAGTGCTGTATTCCAAGGTAGGTCCTCCTGTCTCATTCGTGGTGTATGTTTGGTGCTGGAATGAGGTTCTCGGTGTGAAAGTACCAGATAGGATGCTACATATTTATTCTGAGCTCTCAGGACCCGTGGAGATGGTTATATATGCTAGATGAGTCCTAGATCTATCATCTAGGTGACAATAGTGTTGGTTCGGCCCATATCAGTGTCAGGATCCAAGTTTTAGTTGAGGCTCAATCAAAATCCCATATTTCAGTGGATGTATGAGTTTATATAACTTCTTGGCTATCAAAATTTTATCTGAGCTCTCAGGACCCTTGAAAATGGTTGGATATGCTAGATGAGACATGAATCTATCATTTGAGATGATAATATAGTTGGTTTGACCATTATTAATGTCAGGATCCAAGTTTTAGTTGAGACTCAATCGAAATCCCATGTTTCGGTGGATATATGAGTTTATACAACTTCTTGGCTATCAAAATTTTATCTGAGCTCTCAGGACCTTTGGAAATGGTTGGATATGCTAGGTGAGACATAAATCTATCATTCTAGATGATTATATAGTTGGTTTGGCTATTATTAATGTTAAGATCAGAGTTTTAGTTGAGGCTCAATCGAAATCCCATGTTTCGGTGGATATATGAGTTTATATAACTTCTTGGCTATCAAAATTTTATCTGAGCTCTCAGGACCCTTGAAAATGGTTGGATATGCTAGATGAGACATGAATCTATCATTCTAGATGATTATATAGTTGGTTTGGCTACTATTAATGTTAAGATCAAAGTTCTAGTTGAGGCTCAATCAAAATCCCATGTTTCGGTGGATATATGAGTTTATATAACTTCTTGGCTATCAAAATTTTATCCCAGCTCTCGGGACCCTTGAAAATGGTTGGATTGGCTAGATGAGACATAAATCTATCATTCTAGATGATTATATAGTTGGTTTGGCCATGATTAATGTCAAGATCCAAGTTTTAGTTGAGGCTCAATCGAAATCCCATGTTTTGGTGGATATATGAGTTTATATAACTTCTTGGCTATCAAAATTTTATCTGAGCTTTCAGTACCTTGAAAATGGTTGAATATGCTAGATCAGACGTGAATCTATCATTCTAGATGATTATATAAATGGTTTGGCCGTTATTGATGTCAAGATCCAAGTTTTAGTTGAGGCTCAATGAAAATCCCATGTTTCGGTGGATATATGAGTTCATATAACTCCTTGGCTATCAAAATTTCATCTGAGCTCTCAGGACCCTTGAAAATGGTTGGATATGCTAGATGAGACATGAATCTATCATTCTTTATTTTTATTTATTTTATTTTAAACATTATACGGGCTGAGAGCCCTTACAGAAATTACAAACAATATCATATAATGTGTGGTAGCGCTATCAGTCACAAATTATATAGAGTAAATCAAACTTCTATTTACTACAAATTAAATTAACAATAAGGTAATAAAACAAAATAAATCATTTTTGCATATTCAATGAAACTACATAGTTAATAAATCAACAAATAGTTTTTATATAGTTTTTGAATTGACCTAGTCTGAGAGATCTAATATTGTGGGGAAGTGCATTCCACGTTCTTTTAAGTCTAATGCTACACGAGTGGAAATGTTTATCCCAGGTAGATATAATCTCAACAAGGGGTCTCGCACGACGTAATGGATAGTTTACCGCTCTCAAGTCAAAATTAATTTGGTCTTTGAGATCATTGACATGATTATGCATGATTTTATAGGCAAGTAAGAAGTCATGATAACAAAAATATGAATCTATCGGAGTAAGGCCAGATAAGCTATAAATAGTTGAGTAGTCATGATCAGTATAGTGCATGGGTTTACCACATTTGTAGGCCAAATATCTCATCATTTTATGATGAACAGTCTCCAACATTTTTAACTTAGAAGCTAAATAAGGTCTCCATATCTGGCAGCCATAAAGAAATGAAGGCAGGACAAGAGTTTTATAAAGATTCACTATGCAACCTACATTAGAAAAGTGTTTTGTTTGGTGTTTAACCATCCCAATAAGTCTACTACATTTTCCCACTAAGAAATCAATATGATGTCGAAATTCCATTTTAGAGTCGAAGTAAATGCCCAAATCCTTCACGACAGAAACACTTGATAAAGGTGAATCACCCAACCTATATTCAAATGTACATGGACAGGTTCCTCTGAAGAATGAAATTAAGCTACATTTTCTTGCATTGAGCTTAAGGCCATTGTCGTTGCACCAACACACAATTGCATTCAAGTCTTCCTGAATACCCAAAATCTCATTTTCAGAACTAGCTATTGAATAAAGTTTCAAATCATCAGCATACAAAAGGAAATTACAATGTTTAATGACATTAGGGAGGTCATTTATGTATACCGAGAATAATAGTGGACCTAAATGAGAACCTTGGGGAACACCGGAAGAATTTATAATCGGTTTAGATAATATATCCCTAATCATAACTCTCTGAGATCTACCACTAAGGTATGAAGCCAGCCAATTATAAATTGAACCATGGATCCCCATATTCCACAGTTTCGCTAATAAACGTTTATGGCTAACGGTATCAAAGGCCTTAGAAAAGTCCGTATATATGGCGTCTATTTGAAGATTTTCATTAAGGGCTCTAGATATAAAATGCTCGAATATAACAAGATTCGTGATAGTGGATTTGCCTTTCATGAAACCATGCTGTTCTTTAATAAGTTTTGATGACAAGAAGTCAGTTAAGTAAGTTGTGGCAATCGAGTCAAAGAGTTTAGCGATACAACCAATGTTAGATACAGGTCTATAGTTTCTCACATCTTGTTTATCTCCATTTTTGAAAGTGGGTATAATAGTAGATTCTTTCCATAATTGTGGGAAAACACCCGAAGCAAAAGATTTATTGAAAATTGAAATTAATGGATATTCAAGCGAAGTAATGCATCTCTTCAGAAAAAACGGTGGAAGAATATCATTATTCGAATTTGTGCTGTCATTAAGCTTGTTAACTGCAGAGATGAAATTTTCTGAAGAAACTTCAATACTAGATAAAGTATTTACAGGATGAACTAATTCAATATCAGGTAAACTTTCATTTGTAAAGACAGATCCAAAATAGTCGGCAAACATATTAACAGAATCTAAGTCAGAGTCTGTAGAGTTGCCTCCAGCATGAAATTCAGATGGAAGGACTCTAGAGGTGGTTCTACTATGAAATTCCTGCCAAAATCTTCTAGAATTACCAGTAAAATCTGATTCAAGTCGTGAAATATATAATTTATATTTAATTCTAGAAAGTCGAATGCATTCCGCACGTAATTTCTTGAAAACAATATAATCTTCCATGCGATTTGATAGTTTCCACTTCAAATGAGCACCTTTTTTGTCAAATACTTTGTCTTTTAGTTCCTGATCATACCACGCAGGAAAACTATAGTTCTTCACTCTTATACTAGGTACAAACTCATGAATAATAGGATTCACTTTAGAAATGAACACATCCAGCATCTGATCACAGTCACCACTATTTAACTCAGCTTCCCAGTCGATTTCCTGAAGTTTCTTGTTTAAACTAACATAATCAGCCTTCTTGTAGTTCAATCTATAAGTCGAATCTTCAGAATGGATATCCAATGAACTGGAGAAATACCATAATGAGGGAGTATGATGAGAGTCAGATTTTATCAGCCACTCTTGAAAATCAACCTCTTCTGTTATGTCTTGTGGAGCAAATAGGAGGTCTAATGTGTAGGTCTTGCATTTGTGGTCTTGCATAAGTTGAGATACCTTCAATGTAGCTAAAGATGATACCAATATACTAGCACAGGATGAGCTGAGGGACGTCGTTTTCTGGTTAGTTACTATCTGAAATGGATCGTGCTGCCAAGAAACATGTGGTAAATTGAAGTCACCCAGCACTATGTATTTGTGTTCACTGTAGCAAGCAGAAACACTATCAATGTCTTTGGAGAACTTCTGAAAATTCTCAACAGGTGATACAGGCTTAAAGTAAGCAGCTATAACTATAAACTTAGAAGGACCACTTATCTCAACAATAAGATATTCACCATTTTCATTTTCTGCTAGGATTAATCTTGACTTCAAATGCTTTTTTATTGCAACGAAAACTCCACCAGGTCTAGTGGGTCTGTCCGCTCTATAACTCACATAGCCTTCCAATAAAGTAGTAGTGTCACTATCCAACCATGACTCAGTGATACAAATTATGTCTGGAATAAATGAAAGCTGATAAAGATTACATTCAAGTTCAGTGAATTTACTCTTAATTGAGTGAGCATTCTGATAATACACTGTAAAGCTTGACTGTCTAACTTTAGGCAAATAATGAGGAACTGGCTTCTTCTTCAATTCAGAAAAGATAAGGTATTCACAGGATTTCTGCGCCTTCTAGATTTGTCCACTAAGTAGGGAACATCATAAAAGTGTTTAATAGCCAATTCATCCTGAGGATATGCAGAATTATGTGCATCTCTCGCAGTGCGAAGTTGCTTATAGAGTGACTGTTGTAGCTTGGTCTTATCAGTACTGAAGTATACATTATCTGGCATATTAGCTGAATATGATATAACTTTAAACACATCATCTCTTGAATTCAGCGTGAGACATATTGGTCTGATCTTATTTGGGCCAGGATTCCCCAGTCTTTTCACTCTAGCACAAGATAAATTTAGGCCATCAATTTTGGAAAGAAGTTCAGTACATGCCTGTACTTCAAAAGCATAATTATCATTTGGACCAACACATTCCTTTACACCATGAATAAGCACATTACACTTCCTTGAATCCATATTTCTCAATTCATGCATGATTGTAGAAGACATTTCTAGAGTATTCATACTTGACGTAGAGTTGATCTGCTCTATACGATTATATATGTCCTTGATTTGATTTTCACAGTTACCAACCCGATTACCAAGATTTAAAATATCAGTTGAGAGGGGATTTATTCGTTGGTCTGTATTAGCATTGATGAGTAATGCTTGAGCTGCTAATTCTCTCTTTATAAAGGATTTCACATCTTCATCATTAACTGTCGAGGGAGAGGCTAACTCCATATCTTGATTTTGCTCGGAACTAGTAAGAGTAGATGAAAGGATAGATGTATTATTGCGAATAGAGTTATTCAACTCCATCATTCTTTTAGCACAATCATTGCAGGTGATGGAAACAATAGAACTGCCATCATCGTTATATACAACTGCACATTTAGCTGGTTTAGTACACCCAGGATGGTACATATTAGCACACATTATGCAAGCTAGTTTAAAATCCGCTTTGGTTCTGCAGTTGGGCCAGGTACAAAAATTCTTCGGGTTACCCATTATAGAAAATCAAATACTGAGCACGTGCAGATTTGAGGTTAATCACGTGTTTGGCACTACAGTAATTTATGCTGGACGGCGAGCGATAAATTTTATACTATACTGTCTTCAGATGATGCTCTTATACCGAAGTACAAAGATAATTCAACTCAAATTAGCAATATTTCAATCACTGATCAATTATTATAGGAGACAATAAATATTTGTAGCTATACTATGCGCCACCACACGGCGACTTGTGGATGATTATATAGTTGGTTTGGCCATTATTAGTGTCAAGATCCAAGTTTTAGTTGAGGCTCAATCGAAATCTCATGTTCCGGTGGAAGTGTGATATTGTGTAAGGTCTTGGGAGCTGAAATTTTAATTAAGCTCTCAGGGCCTTTGAAAATGCCTGAATAACCTGGATAATTTATTCATCTACTGCTCTGAATACTTAGAACCCTTGATTCTTGAAAGAGTAGTTCAGGGTTGGGAGTTGGTGGTCAAGATCTGAAAAATTTCATTATTCGATGAAAAACCCATTTTTTTGCTATATCTTTTCAGCTTTTGCTCTTATCTTGCTGAAATTTTGTACCGTGGTATATCTCCTAGTCTAGTTTGATGAAAAATTATCTCCGTGTGGGTCACTATTGTGTAACTTGGTCTGTGATGGTGGAGTCTGATTTTTATTTGCATTGGCTGGGAACGAGTGCTGCTGGGTGTGATAGAATCATGTTTTATTATATTTCCCTTATCTTGATGAGGTTGTGAGGACCAAGTATCATTAGAATCTTTGATGATTAAGGTGATAGGGGGCGCGGGTCGGATCTTGATTTTTTTGTAACGAAACAATATTTTCATTTCAGGTGTATACTGTTGGTGCTTCGTTTCGTGCGTATAACGTTTGCTTGGTGACGCCGTTCTCTAATAAATGATCTTTTATTCCGGCTCTCACGGGGTACTCTCACTGTCGTTTCTTTTTATTCACTTTTTGGTGTTTTCCTCAATTGTAAATATGAATGTCTGGTATTCACGCGACTAATTTATTTCCATCTCAAGTGTCCGTGAAGTAAGTTTTACTTGTGTCTAATCCGGATTCCTCGATTGGAAATCTATTAACCGGAGTTGCCGGATCATTTTGGAGCTGACATCAGCTAACAAAGTATATTGTGGATTGAAGCTCGATCTGGGGGATAACAAGGAAATACTTCATGCAGAATTTCACCCCGCGATGGTTGAATATTCTTCATGAGATATATTTTAGAGAGTTTGTGCATATGACTTTCCATGTGGCTCACTTTACACAGTTTTTCATGTAGATTTGTGTGATTTGGCCTGAGACAACTTCGATTCTTCCTCACTTTTTCTTTCGTGTGTCGTTCCACTCCTTCCCCGTGCTCATTTTTCATCTAGCTCATCCTTTATTCTAACTCTGCTTCCATTTTGCTACGCTAATTGCGCTAGAGTCATGTATAATATTTCGTTTTAGCGGTCTCCCAAATGATCTTTTATTTACAGATCACGCTATGACTTGACTTTGTTTTGTCATTCGTTGGGTCTAATTTTCTTCGAATATTCGACCAGACGCCCCGCCGCACTACGTTGCTGCTTTATGTCAAATAAGGTATCCTATTACATTGTGAAGTTAACAGTGAATTGCTCTTCGCCTGATTTTGCTGATTTTAACCGCTGCACTTCTCTTTTTTTTCATATGTCTATTGCGAGCATAATATCGTCAGAAATTTGGTATTGCTAAAGAATTGCCAACGCAAATTCTAGGAGATTACGTATTCGAATCCGTCAGCGTGACTCTAGAACATCTATCACAGACTTGAGCTTTGACAAATACGCACGGTTGGCCTGAACTGGCTTCAACCCAAGGATGCCTGCCCCTCAGGATTGATTTTTCTCACATCGACTACATGACAAATGGAGGTTTTGCCCGCAAGAATGAAAATCTTTCGTCGAGCTCTTTCTTAAAGAAGTGAAATTTATGGTTTTCCATTGGAATTTCTATAGTGATCCATCCATGCACGATGAAAATGCAGAATCTGTTCCTTCGCCAGAGTAACATCTAATAGATTGTGTGTAAGAACCCTCTCGAAAAGTTATTTAGAGTTGGAGATTCCAGTTTCCCCGAAAGTTTACGTGGTATTATTTCACATTGAGTAGTTTTGTGAGATGAAGAGGATGGACCTCGGATTGAATAGTGAGCAATCCATGGAATTGACTCATTTTGACTTCAACTTAACATGGAAAAATTGCGAGTATGCGTATTGCAATATATATAGAAACTTGTTAGAGCTTTGTGTGTGTACAGCAGTATGCACATTCAAATTGTAATTTATTGATCATAAAATTGTTTCACTCTGGAGTGTGTTTTTCTCATGAACTTTCGAGCATTATTGTTGATCTATACTTTCTGGATAATAGTCATTCACGCAAATATGTATCGAAGGTCGATTTCGAAGCTCATCCGTCATTACTCTTAAAATAATGTCAAAATCAAGATTCAAAATATTTCATCTTGACTCCTCTCGATTGTAGCTCCATCAGATATTCTCATTCTTGCGAGAAATAACTACCATTTATCACGTACTTGAACTCAAGAGAAGAAATCTGAGGGACAAGGACCTTTGCGCTGAAGTCAGTTTAGGCCTACCGTGCGACATCATTGCTTGTCTCTCGGCATCGTCAGACCATAGATATTAGCCTGTACTATAAAATCGTTTCTGAAAACGATCCTTTTGATGGATTATAACGTATTTTAATGTAATTAAAATTGAATTCCAAGGAAGTCGGCCGACAACTGCATTTTAATCGCGCGTGGATAGATTAGTATGGAAATTCCTGTAAAAAACCATGAATCTCACTTTTTTAAGAAACGGCTCGACGAAAGATTTTCATGCATGCAGGAAAACCTTCCATTCATCGTGTACTTGAAGTGAGAAAAATCAATTCTGAGGGGCACGCACCTTTGGGTTAAAGTCAGTTCAGGCTAACCGTGGACGGCGTCCGTTGGCCATGTGAAAAAATTTTCGAAAATATCTCGCACTGCATCGTTCCGAGTCAATACGTGGAGGAATAAAATCTCATTCTCACTTCGATGTTCAACGACTAATATTGTTCGGGAGATGATTGTATCGATCAAGATATTCACTCGACTGTAGATCGAATAGAGGCGAGGTGATGTTTCGTACCCCTTTTTTCGGGTTCCATGTTTCGCGATGGGGACAAACGGCACGCGTGCGCGCCACGTGATCAATGATCGCGAGGGCATGAATCCGCCCTACCATTACCTCGAGTCATCACCGTCTCGACTTCTCGGAGGGGCTTCGTCAATGCGAATATCACTACTGCCCTATCTAGGCTAGATTCCCCCTCGTATTTGGCTCTCACTAATGCGAGGTGGGAGAAAAAAAAATGAAACTAAATTCATCGAATTTCCGTTAAGACGTCTGAGATCGCAGTCGAACAATGGAATAAGGAGGAAGTCATATGAGGATATAATCGTTGGGAATGTTTTTGACCTCGTTCGTTGCTGTTGATGGGGTTTCCAGTTGTGATGTGACTAGGGTGGTGATCCCAGTGATGGGTCTCGATTGTTTTGCGGTAAATGCCTTGCCTTTGACTGGCGTGTGTCAGCCGTTTCCCCAAGATTCGTGCCTGCTAGTTGGTTGTGTCGAAGCCGAATTGGAGTTTGTTTCTTTGCTCCAAATGTGATGTAGCCAGCTCCCCCTGGTCCTCAGCGAGTTTGATTATGTACAAGCCGCATGGTATTCATCATTAGCTTTTCTTGGACACGATCTTCTAGAGTCATTGTGTGCTCACAAGAGCCTCAACCAGCTGTGGCGTCTGAATGAATGCCTTTTAATGGCTTTTTTTGTCATCTTCCTCCTGCGAGTATTTCTGTTGTAGCTGCTTCGAATATTTTCCGGCCTATTCTAAGCTTTTGAACAGTTCGTCGCACCTCATGCCTGAATGATACCCCTTGAGTTCGATGAGGTCAGTGTGTTAGTTGGAAGGGAATGGGGCAGATTAATATGGAAAAATTGAGTTGTTGTATCTTGTCAATCCTTTCTTGTTCTTTCCTTTTCTTTGTATTCTTTTTTATTCCTTCTTTCGTTTCATTAATTTGTTTTCCTTCTAATTTTTTTTCTTATCTTTCATCATATTCTATATGCTTTTTTTTCCTTCTTCTCTTGCATGTTTTTCTGGGGAAATTGGATTTTCCAAAGTTCGACTGGTCATGAAGGCAACTGAACGAGTGAGCCCTAGAAATCGAATGCATCTTCTCGCTTTGATGGAGCCCGTGCGGTTGGACCACCCTCTTCGCGGCATTCAAAACGTGTGCATTTTATGTCAAAATCGAATACCGGCTATATCGCGTCTATTTTCTCAGCATTCGATTGTGTCACTCTTTGCGTCATGCCCTACTCATTCACCGCTGTCTTCCTCTAGGTTTCATCGAAACGTCCGTGTGCGAGGTCTAAAAGAATTGTACAGGGAGAACTCGTTTGGGAATGCTTAAACTGTGACTATGATGTTTTAGAGACGTCAGCGTAATTCGATAACTGTACGTGGCGTCCGTTAGCCGTGTATCAGGAATTCTGCAACTCACTCCAACATTCTCTCTTCTTGAGTTCCTATTGAAAGAGTGAGAAAGCCTCGGGGTACTTTTGAGTTTGTGAGCGCGTTATCTTCTAAGAAGTAGCATTCGATGAACTATGTATACCATTGTTACTCGATTCAGGGGTTAGGTGAAGCTCTAGCCCTATTCTGATGGCTCAAAAGCTACGGCGGGGGGCGGGGGCGCAGTGAGCGGGCGAATCACGCGACCATAATGTCGTTCATGCATTGTTCTTTCGAGGCTAGGACAGGATATGTGGATATTCCCAAATGATAGATAGATAGAATCTTTATTTGTCTTTTGACAAAACTCCATATACATTGGGTGAGAATACAGGATTTCAGTCTTGAATCTCGTGACAATATCACAGGTCATAATGGAAAATATAAACTATTGATAGAAAATCATCTTTGATATGAACTCATTACGTAACATAGTTATCACAGGAGTGTTCTGTAAATTCTCACAGTCTGAAGGACTAGGCCATATTCATCATAAATCTGATGAAGTATCATACTACACAACAATTTTCTTCTAACTTAAGTGCCGGAGACTCTCAATCGCCACTGGGGAGGATACTTAATCTAATTGAAAAAGATATTCTCGAACCGCTATTTTGAAAGAGGCCAAAGATGGAAGGTGGCGTATTGGGGAGGGAATGGATTCCCAGAGTTAAGCACCTCTTATCTGGAAGGAGGAGCCTCCAATATCAGTTCGCATGAAGGAGGTAACAAGGTCTTGGTGTTTAGCATCACCTCGCTTCGGATATTTGGGCTGGTACTTAGAGAACATTTCCGCCAGGTAACCTGGTTCTTTCAAATTCAAAATTTTAAACATTAGTATAGCTGTAAAATAGTCTCGGCGTCTATCAGTACGTAGCCAGCCCAATTGTTTCCTATACGGGGTAATGTGTTCCATTTTCCTCAGCCCAAATATATATCTCACATATGTATTGTTCATTCTCTGCATACGTTGCCTCTGATCATTCCCAGCATCTAGGTACACAATTGCATAGTAGTCTAGGTGAGGTATGACTAAGCTCTCGACCAAGCGACGGCGAAGTGTCTCTGTAGTGCACACCCTGATGAACCGCAAACTATATAGGACGCGATTGACTTTACTGGTAATTTGATTCATGTGCGGTTTCCACGATAATTCACAATCCAGAGTTACGCCAAGACTCGCGACTGTGTCGCTGAATGGGATCATCACTCCGCTCGGCATCACAACACCTGAGAGACCCATCTTCTTCAGCTCAATGACATAACCTGCTGAGCTAAAGAAGATGGACTTGGTCTTTCCAGCGTTGAGCCGTAGACCAGAGCACTCAGCCCACTCTGCAACCAGTCTTGCCGCTTCCTCAAGTCTAGTAATTCCCTCTGCCAAGTTTTTCTTTTCAACGTGAAGGTAGATCTGGAGATCGTCTGCATAGAAAATGTGGCGGACCGACTTCCCTTTGAGCACTTCGGACAAGTCATTTACATACAGGCTGAAGAGTAGAGGTCCAACGACGGAGCCCTGTGGTACACCCAAATTGGTTGTGAGCCAATCGGATTCGCCTTTTTTTGAGATAACTCTTTGGGTGCGACCATGCAAGTAAGATTTCACCCACAAGAGCGCCGTCCTCGAATAGCCCAGCTTCTGGAATTTGCTCAATAGTTTAGCCGGTGAGATAGTGTCAAAGGCTTTGCTAAAATCAAACAGCAGTAATAAAGTGATTTTCTTCTTATCAATTGCGACCCGAATGTCATCATTGAGTTTCAATAAAGCTGTCTGTGTACTATGATTTTGTCGAAAACCAGTCTGGAAGGGATCCAAAAGTTTCTTTTTCTCAAGATATTCCGCGATTTGGGAGTGGGCAATCTTTTCAAGAACCTTAGCAAGGAAGCACAGAAGAGCAATAGGTCGGAAGTCCGACCTATTGCTCTTCTGTGCGGCTGGGTATGAGGCTGGTAACAGATTACAGTAGTAAAGTTTGCGAATAATAACATTCCATTTGGTATTTTTCAGGTGGCATTATTCTCATTTAGACATTACGGAGGACTTCAGGGATGAACAAGAGATTAACGGACGGATGCCATTGGGACGAGTATAATATCAAGTGCCTGTCAGCTTCCTAAAACTGTTTGACTAATGAATTCAGACAATAAAATCTCATTATTAAATCTTTTACTTCAATTCTATAACCCCAAGCAAGGCCTCGGTTGTTTTTTCTTTTTTTTTTTTTCTATAGTACCATCCCACTTCACCTGTTAGTGTCCCATACATGCTATCTAATGTGGATCAATTGACGCTCGAATTTCTTTTGTATGGTCCCCTTCTCCTCTTTTCCTTTTGACTGGTCCTGAATCACATCCCACACAGCTATTCGTCGACTTGCTGTATAGTATTATAATGTACGCTTGTGAGCTTCTCTTAACTTTCGATTTATAGAACTCCTCTACGTATGTCTCAGTTCTCGTAATGTCCTCATCATCTAACCATGTCCCCAAATATAGATTTATTGGATTCTAGTACCTTATATTACGAGGTAAAATGAAGAGTAGAAGCTCGATCCCTCTAACTTTAGCGGAAATTTTCGGTAAAGATACATTCAATGTGCTCAGTAAAATCTGGTTTGAATGTCCCAACAAATCATCTAGAGATACGTTCTATGTCGTTTATGGCTTCATTCAGGGTTGGGTAGTTTTAGACAGTCACATGTCTACCCCTACTAATGAATAATCTCAATCAATCCTTAAGTTCATTTTGGGCGTGGTCGTAGCTCTAACTATTGTTCGCGTTTGATACTGCGAGCTGATACAATGTTCATGATAAAATCAATATGACAGTCTGTATACATGATATCCAATTAAGCATTCAGTCTCAGTAAGTTGCAGTCCTCAATTAATTTTTACTCTCTTTTCTGTGTTTGTGGGCTCAAACCACTAGATTAGTTCCTATTTCTGTGGGTTCTAACCACTTGAGGGATCAATAATAATAACAAGAAATTCTTCCACTCGATTGACTTCTAGCTCAGTGTGGGCTCTAACCACTTGGACAGTTCTTGATACTTGTGGGCTCTAACTACTTCTACAGTTCACTATGTTCTCACGCTCCAATAACTCCATTGATGCTTATTCATGACACTTCTCGATACTCGTGGGTTCTAACCAATCAAACAGTTCATTTTTTTTATTACTTGATCATTATCCATAGATGTGCTCTAACCATCTGGACAAATTTCGATACTTGTGGGTTCTAACCATCCTAATAATTCATTTTTCTCGCGAGCTCTGATTACTTGATTGACCTCAGTTTATTGATACTTTGAACACCTTTTCATGCTCGTGGACTCAAATCACTCAGTTTACTCTCAACTATGCGTGGGCTCAAACAACCTCAATACTTCCCTATACTTGTGAATTCCCATTGCGCGATTGACTCCTATTTCCTTGTCACTTCCATCTCCCTGGACCGTGAACGCTATTTTCAGGCCATAATTACACTGTAAACTTTCATCTATCTTGATGAATTTCGACTATGCGTAGGCTCTAACCACCTGAATACTTCCCTATACTTGTGAATTCCCATTGCGCGATTGACTCCTACTTCCTTGTCACTTCCATCTCCCTGGACCGTGAACGCTATTTTCAGGCCATAATTACACTATGAACTTTCATCTATCTTGATTAATTTCGACTATGCGTGGGCTCTAACCACCTGAATACTCCCCTATACTTGTGGATTCCCATTGCGCGATTGACTTCTATTTCCTTGTCACTTCCATCTCCCTGGACCACGAACGATATTTTCAGACCATACTTACGCTATAACCTTTCATCTATCTTGATTAATTCCGAATATGCGTGTGCTCTAACCACACGAATACTCAATTAAATAAGCAAACGCGATCTTCTTGCTGAGTTTGAATGATGGAGGAATCCAGAAGGTCCACTTCCCCTCCAATTCCGTGAAACGCGAATATTTGTCATTCTTCATTGATCTATTATGAACTGAAAAGACTGATACTAATGGAGCTATATCCTTGAATCTGCCATCTTAATGTGACGTTATTTGGAATAATGCCTTAACTTTGGTAATCTGAGACCGAACTTCCCTCTTCCTAACACGAGCTAAACCGTCAAATTATAGTTCTCGAATATGTGTCAACTCTATTTCCATCTTTTGAATATGCTACCCGAGCAAGTACATACCTATATTATTTTGACATCATTCCCATTAACCTAATATCATTGCGACCCCTAATTCAACATGCGTTACCTCGACTATCATGTCGATAGTGAAAAGTCTCATCTCGACGTTCGAACAGATCATTACGATCAGGATGACTCAAATCTTGATCATCTCCATAGTCATGACGAGAAATCTCTCGGTTGCTGTCGGATCTATCTAGGCTGGAACCATTTCGATCGATACCGAATTCATTGGTATGATCATGCCGGTGTCTATCACGTGTATCCTCAATCCTATTCTTATTGGATTTTGTTCGTCCTTGGAAAGCCTTTTGGGATCTATCAGCTCCACCCTTAATGATGACGCCTGAATTCACGTCATTCTCTGAAGACAGGCATTCGCTCAAAGTGTGCCCAAGAATTTGGCAATATTTACAGAATTTCGCACTCGGTCTCTCCTTTGAGTCCACACGGCATCCAGGAAATTCGGGAGAGAATCGCTCATCATGCATGGCGGCTAGTCTTATATCAGCTGTCTCTTGCGAAGCTTCCCCTTTCTTGCTTATTCTATTGAATGCTTCGTCTCCTAGTGCCTCAAGTAGTGGAACGAGTTCATGCTCGTTCATATTTGGAGCCGCCTTGGGGGAAAATGGACGCGTGCTGGTTCTATCTTCGACATTGACAGCTCGAGATATGGCGTCGTGTAGAGTCTTGGGACTAGTTGACCGTACTTGATGTTGAAGTGTTTCACCAAGAACAAACATGAATTGTTGCAGCGCTTCAGCATCCGCGGTTGCGGTATGAGTAGTTCCGCGCGAAACAGACCTACGAAAAAGAGTCATGTCTTAAATTTTTTTCTCGACTTTCTTATTCGATTCTATGGTACAAAATATGAACCTTTCACTACCTATGGGGCCCCAAAAAAATTTTCTAGGTACCTTCAACGTACATCATTTTATCCTTTTGAATTATTTTCAACAAAAAAGTTAGGGTATTTTTTTCAATAAAATGAATTTTTCTCGAGTTCGTTCAGAGATACCGAGATGCGGTTTGCGGCATTCGGAAGGTCTTTGAAAAACCTATCGAAATCAGTCTTGTGAAGTTAATTTTGTTGTCTTGGGTGATTTTATCGGGCAAAAGAGTGAAAAACATAGAAGATTAAATTTCTCGAAAACCCAATTTTTAAAAATTTTGAGTATCTGATATTTTATGTGGAATTTCGTTTTCTTCCAGAAAAATGTAGTCCCGAATTCCTTTTTTGCGTTCCAACACCTATTTTTGCCAATTATCACAAATTCATTTCCCAGGTTTTCGGAAATCGTCTGTTTTCTGCGCATGCGCGGGAATTTGGATCCTTGAACTAATTCCATTGCAAAGCCAAGAAAATTTCCTTCAAAATGACAACTTGCCGAAGCAGGGTTGGTAGTCCATAACACGACACCTTAACTTTGCGATGTGTCACACATCGCACGATGTAGTTTTGACGCGGTGCGCGTGCGCGGGCATCTGGCTTCGAGATGAACGATGCGCGCCGAAAGAGAGGCAGATGAGATGACAAACGAAAGGCTAGGCATCGCCGGCTCGGCACTCAGATGAATATTTGCATTTGTATTCGATTTAAATTTTTGATGAACTCAGAGTCGTGAAGGGATATTCTCTGAGGACATGGGAAGCGATTCATGCATTGACTTCAAATCGAATCATGAAATTCGATTTCCGTGACCACATCCAAGGAGGAAAAGGCAACTTTTCTCGGTGTCCGGACTTGGTTTTCGACGCGGATTTTTAAAACTGTCTTGAGTATAAATGCTTTTATCATCCCAAAGTGATAAATATAGGTTCTTTATCATTATAAGGAGCCATTCATACAATGATTCCGAGTCGGCTGCTGAAATTCGATTTTTGTTGCCACATACAAGGAGAAAAAGTCACATTTTTTCGGCGTCCCGACATGGTTTTCGACGAAGATTTCTCAATCTGACTCGAGTAAAAATTTCTTTATCAACCCAGAGTGATAAATATAGCTTCTTCATCATCATGAGAAGCTATTCGGGCATTGATTCCGGATCAAATCATGAAATTCGTATTTCGTTGCGACATACAAGGAGAAAAAGTCAAATTTCTTCGATATCCCGACTTGGTTTTCGACGCGGATTTTTCAATTTAACACGAGTAGAAATTTTTTTATCATTCCAAAGTCATAAGTATATGTTTTTCATTCTCGTGGAAAGCCGTTCGTACATTTATTTCGAATCGGATCGTGAAATTCGATTTTCCTTGCCACATACGAGGAGCAAAAGTGAAATTTTCTCGATATCCCGACTTGTTTTTCGACGCGGATTTCTCAATTTGACACGAGTAAAAATCTCATGAGAAGAAAAACTCATATTCATCTTCTTGGGATGATAAGAAAATTTATAGTCGAGTCAGTTTGAAAATTTCGCGTCGAAAACCAAGTCCTGAGATCAAAAAATGTGAAATTTTTCTCTTGTATGTGGCAACGAAAATCGAATTTCATGATTTGATTCAGAATAAATGCATGAATGGCTCCTCATGATGACGAAGAAGATACATTTATCGATTTGAGTTGATAAAGAAATTCTTACTCGAGTCAGTTTGAGGAATCCGCGCCGAAAAGCATGTCGGAACATCAAAAAAATGTGACTCCTTTCCTTGTATGTGGCAACAAAAATCGAATTTCATTAGCCAATTCGAAATAAATGTATCCATAGCTCCGGTGATGAAAAACATATATTTATCACTTTGGGACGATAGAGAAATATTTTCTCGAGTGGAATTGAAAAATCCGCGTCCAAAACCAAGTCGGGATATCGAAAAAATTTGAATTTTCCTCCTTGTATGTCGCAACGAAAATCGAATTTCATGATTTGATTCAGAATAAATGCATAAATGGCTTCTCATGATGATGAAGAAGCTATATTTATCACTCTGGGTTGATAAAGAAATTTTTACTCGAGTCAGATTGAGAAATCTTCGTCGAAAACCATGTCGGGACGCCAAAAAATGTGACTTTTTCTCCTTGTATGTGGCAACAAAAATCGAATTTCAGCAGCCGACTCGGAATCATCGTATGAATGGCTCCTCATAATGATAAAGAACCTATATTTATCACTTTGGGATGATAAAAGCATTTATACTCAAGACAGTTTCAAAAATCCGCGTCGAAAACCAAGTCCGGACATCGAGAAAAGTTGCCTTTTCCTCCTTGGATGTGGTCACGGAAATCGAATTTCATGATTCGATTTGAAGTCAATGCATGAATCGCTTCCAATGTCCTCAGAGAATATCCCTTCATGACTCTGAGTTCATCAAAAATTTAAATCGAATACAAATGCAAATATTCATCTGAGTGCCGAGCCGGCGATGCCTAGCCTTTCGTTTGTCATCTCATCTGCCTCTCTTTCGGCGCGCATCGTTCATCTCGAAGCCAGATGCCCGCGCACGCGCACCGCGTCAAAACTACATCGTGCGATGTGTGACACATCGCAAAGTTAAGGTGTCGTGTTATGGACTACCAACCCTGTGCCGAAGTCAATTCCATGCATTTGAACCGAATCTACAACGTATGAAAGATGAGCCTCCAGCTCGAGTGCGACACGTCGATGAACGCCATTGAACGGGGGCAGGCGTGGATTTTCCTTACTGCTGTCTGCAGTACCTCCGACCCACCTCTGAGGAACTATCAAGATTCAGTGGTCTTTTGAACGTTGCAACTCTGGCTCAAATGCATGGAATTGACTTCGGCAGGTGGTCATTCTGAAGGGAGTTTTCTTGGCTTCCCAATGGAAATGGTTTTGAGGATCCTAATCCCCGCGCATACGCAGAAAACAGACGATTTCCAAAAGCCTGGAAAATGGATTCGTGATAATTGGCAGAAATAGGCGTTAGAACGCAAAAAAGGAATTCGGGACTATTTTTTCCTGGAAGAATACAAATTTTACATTAAATATCGAGAAATTTAATCTGCTATGTATTTCACTCTTTTGCCCGATAAAATCACCCAAGACATCAAAATCAACTTCACAAGACCGATTTCAATCGGTTTTTCAAAGACCTTCCGAATGCCGCAAACCGCATCTCTGTATCTTTGAACGAATTCGAGGAAAATTCATTTTATTCAAAAAAATACCCTATCTCTTTTGTTGAAAATAATTCAAAAGAACAAAGTCATGTACGTTTAAGGTACCTGGAGAATTTTTTTGGGGCCCCATAGGTAGTGGGGGGAGGGCCATAAAAGTTCATATTCTGTGCCATAGAATCGAATAAAAAAATTAAGAAAAAAATTTAAGACATGACCCTTTTCCGTAGGTCTGTTTCGCGCGGAACTACTCGTATATATTCCTCGCTCTCTAAAGTTCAACTTCTGGTCTGAATCGTACACGTTGTAGAGACGATCATGGAGTTTCTGAATTCTCAACCCGTAGCTGCCGGCACTCTCGCCCGGTCTTTGCTGCACTACTCTCAATTCGGCTAACACCTCATCGGCACCTCCGACTCCACTATTCTGCGTGGTCATATCGACAAGCAAGCGTTCGACTGACAAGGGGGGCCCACGAAGTGCGGGTCACCAAAGCTCACCAGACTTTTTTCACAGCCTTGTACTACCTAGAGTATGAAGAATCTAGAGTGACTCCGTCAAGTGGGCCCTCTGTCCGGAGTTCCAGCCTAGGACATTAGCATAGCCCATATAGGCCCGTGTTGAAAAGTGATATATATAGATATACTGACAATGCTAATGTTTTTACTTGTAGCTCTGAACAGGGAGCCCATTTGACGGAGTTACTCTGGATTCTTCATATCCTAGGTGGTACGAGACTGTGGAAAAAGTTTGGTGAGATTTGGTGACCCGCACTTCGTGGGTCCCCCTTGTGAGTTATATTGCGTGAGCCTCGCGGTAAAGCCTTCTGCTGCGTGGCCTGTGAGTTTACTCGCCAAAGCTGATATGATCTATGGTTCGGAATCTGGCCCGTATTCCTCCACAATGTAACGTACCGATTTACAAAATAATGCGAACATGTCGGGACTACCATCGTACGGCATGATCTGATTGAGTGCTTGATGCAAGGAGAGACGAAACTTCGAACCTTGGCGGCGTTCGAAGTTCTGACTCTCGGATGAATTTCTCGCTTGCGAACGACGTACCGTCGCGTGATTCGGATCCTGGTGGTTTCCATGCACGGTGTTCCCCAGGTCATCGGTATCGGGTGCAAACATTTCGGGATATTCATCGTCGGAAGAGTTGGGCTGGTCTACATATGCGTTCTTATAAGTTCGTGTGTCCTTTCGGGGTCGAGCTTGGTATTCCTGATTATTTGAAGCGGTTGTTTGGTAGCTACTGCTAGGATTTTATGGCACTTGCGTTTCCTGACTTGGGTTCGCGCGCGATTGTCCGTTTTCGGGGTTAAATTTGAAGTTCTGTTGCACATACATATTCTGGACGCGGAGTCGTTCAATCTGATTGTCGGTGGTGGGTCTCATGACCTGTTCGCTTTGGTCTTGTGATTTCTGAGATATGGCATGTGAGTTGAATTGTTGGTTCACGCGAGGGTTCATTCTTTCGGGGCGTGATTCGATGTTACCACCATGTTGTTTATGGCTGAGATTTGTATTGTATCGAACGCGAGACTCTGCGTCCATACTCGGAAGTCGGTGTCTAGAGTCATTATTCGGTAGCTCGTTGTTGCAATATCGCGGTTGGTGGATAGAGCCTCGGTCAAATTGAACGCGAGACTCTGCGTCCTTGCTCGAAAGTCGGTGGCTAGAGTCATTTTTACGACATACGCGTGACTGAGCATCCATACTCGAAAGTCGGGGGCTGCAGTCGTTAACGTTCCGGAGTCCAGCGTCCATACTTGAAAGTCGGAGGCATGGACTTCGATCGTTCTCATTACGATATTGTGAGTCTAAGCTACGGAAGCGACGTCCAGATGTTCTTTTGAGTTGACTGCGAGATCGCGTAACCTCAATTCCCGATCGATGATTTGACAAATCTTCTGAACCCCACAAGTCGTCATTGGCTGTAGCACAGTTCATTTGTTTCGTTGGATATTCAAACCAAGTGTCTGCGTTATTGAGGGTCTGTGAGTAGGTTTTTGTCAGTGGTGTCTTTGGGGAATCGGATTCGTCTATGCGTGAGGATTCCGCATTCATTTGCGAGGTTTTGAATTGTTCGTAGCCCTGCGTGAAGCTATCAAGTACGAGCCCGGATGTTTTAGGCCGTATCCCCGTAACTATTTCCTGTGATTCGAGATGTGACTTGATTGTTTCTAAAAGAGCCACTTCCGTTTCCGAAAAAAAATCGGGGTTCAACGACAGCACCCGTGTTATAACACGTATCGCCGTTTCTGCGTGCATAGTTCCCGCGTGTTCTAGCCCAAGGTCAGCACTTATTAATGCAAAATAGGCAGCGCGTGCCCTCAAGTCTCCCTTGCCCATCTCGTCATAATACCGTGTTTTAAGGTCTTGAGCCTCTAGAATAACTACTTCATGCGGTTGAGGGATTCCTCCCGTGGCTTCTGCTAGTCCGTTCCAATTGGGATCGTCAGGGGTATTAGTGGGCATAACTTGCAGTGATTCCGCAGTCATTTTGTTAACCTCCTGCCCTTCTGCCATTCCACTAGTTCCCGATAAGAGATGTTTTAGTTGCACAGTGGCTAATTTCTGACGCGCTAGACCGAGAGTGCACAGTCGCGAGTAAGGAGATGATTGGTCGATCAGATTCGTGGAAAGTTGCTTACTCATTCGATCATAGGTTTCACGTCTGATTTATGGGTGATAACAATAGGGAACTGACATAATTCCGGGAGATGTTATATTTTGAGAGCTTGCGGAAAAATAGATATAGGAAAAAAAGTTGGAAATTCCTACGACGCCTCTATGGTTTTTAAATCATCATTGAAGTTTTAACAATTTGAATTGGCGCCATCTAATATGGCGACGGCTGCACATGTGCCACTAGATTTGCCATCTGTTGTGATGTCATTTCTCATCGGAAATTTTTATCTGAATCAGAATCGAGAGCTTATTTTACTCAAATAATAGAAGTTCGCGGTGAAGAAACGCCTCAGAATCATCGTGGAAAATATTCTGAAGTCACGTGACTTATGTGCAGTCGCCGCCATATTGAATGGCGCCAATTCAAAACCTGAAAAACTTCAGACTCAAATTTAAGTCACTAAAATTCTATAATATGAGCATTTTCAAATAATTTTTGTAGTCATGTCAGTTCTCTATTCATGTGTGTATCGACTCCTTTCTTCGGAGACATCCGGTTAAGCTACCAAAGTAATATCAACAAGTCGCCTTTCAGATCAACTCGCGGTTCAGCTTATAGGTCGATCTGGATGCCGTTTCCGATATGTAGAACTTCATGAGCACGCATAAATTGGGGTCAGGAGTATACCCATTCTACGGGGAGGCCTCGCAAGAGGCCAAAACGGACAGTCTTCCCAGAATTTTATCCGGAGCTCTTCTACATCAGAGCTCATCAGAATCTCATCAACTCAGGTATTTTCCGAACGAGTATGTGAAATTGAGTTCAAATTATGTGTATTCTATTCAAAGAAGGGCCAAGTGACCGATTGTGAGATTCTCAGTGTCGTGTTTTTGCTCTTGCATGGATAAGGTCTATCAATCGTAGTAATGATGGAGTGACTGAACTTCGTATCATCGACTATGAGCGATTCAATATGTCAAGAGCGCATTTCACCCAATGGAGAGGTCGACGAAGGCAAGAAACTACCAAACAACGTGGATCATTCACTAGTACCCGTCAGAAGTAATTGCAAATTTCCCCCAGTAACAACCAGTAACTATTTTATTTTAGATCTTAATATCATAATAGTGTCAAAGACCGTCACATCCGTAGATCATCTGCCTTTGAGAGCTTATACAAAGTTAACTTCTGTGATTGTTCGAGCCCAAAGGCTCTCAAAATTTGAAGACAGTGACAGACTTTTATCGGAATTCCCGGAATTCGGATTAAGCATACTCACGAATCATTGTAAAACTGATCACTTCAATCGAAAAAGGGAGTGCGGTACGTAGGTTTAAAAAGAATAAGTCGCGTCACGAGGAGAGAAAAATAACTGGAAAGAAGAAGGGCAACCAGCGCGATGCGCGGGCGTTAAGCGCGCGTAATAGCAAATTGCTCGACTAGGGCATTGTTTTGGCTTGGCGATCAGCGGATAACTAGCAAATGCAAGACAGCTAGTCTAGCGCGTGAAAACCGAAAGTGAGGGAAGAGATGAGAGTGTCGAATGTTCTAGATGGGTTTAAAACAAACCGAATTTCTGTATGAAATAGGTGGAAACGGCACGAAATAGGTGCAAACTCTCGATGTCTCAATCGCATTCTACAGATTGAGACCAAATAACGAACAAGAATGATACCTTCGAAATCGATCAGTAATATTCAATGTGACAGGATCAAATCATACATATTTCGCTAGCCGGCTCCAGTGACGGAACCTCACTTGTATCCCTTCGACTCCGCCACATCGCAACGCGAATCATTCCAGAAGGCAACTGTGGGTCTTTAAGGGTAACAGAAAGGTGCAGGTAGCTAACCAAGTCAAGAAAAATTCAGTACCAGATCCCGGAGTGAAGATAGTCAACTTCGATACCCATTTTTGCTCACATTACGATCGTATAGGACACGAAAATTGTAAAAACTTGATCTCAATAGATAGCCTGCAGGAGCTGCTAGGCTGAATGATTGAACTCGGACGATTTCTTCCTGAGATGTACTTGCAGCGGGAATGGGCCCAAGTACTTTGGGAATTGTTGATTTTGATTGGAGCTATGATCTCCTCAAAATAGGCTGGAGAGGAGCCTGGAAGGGCCCTCTCATCGGCCCTAGGAACCACAGGGAGGGTCAAAGAGTCTGAAAGAAAATTGTTCGTACTATCTAAACTCAGTACTGACTGGGAAATTTTTTCTTCATTTTGCCCAGATTCTCTTGTGACAGTCGTGTCCAGCTTGCTCCAGAATGATTCATATCAGGGAGATGATGACAGACGAAGAGCTAATGGTAGCCGGTGTTCTATGAGGGATACACTATCACAGCTATCACGTAACACCACACATGACATCTATCGGGATCAACGAATTTCATGTTGTAATGCTCTTTACTAGACCCATAACCACTTCTGACGGCTTTCATGACATTCAATGAACTTACGGAGTGAATGCGGAGTTTCCACTTGATTTATCGATACAGTTATAATATTGGTTGAATTCGTCAGGGCATGATTGTTTCACCTTCTTGAAAAAATCGTATGCGCAGGCAGTAACAAGTTTCCCCTCGTTCAAGCATTTCCGTGGATCTTCTTCCTCTGCTTTGCACAACATGAATTCCTGGAAATGAATCAAGCTACTCCATTTACATCCTCTGTCGAGTTGCGGAGAATGGACGGAAAGGTCAAGCGATATATGCAGAATTAGGAGATGACGGATTGCGTGCCATTATAATCGCACGAACTACTAAGAGGACATTCTACCTGGAGAGCAGGTATGGGGGACGTGATGGTTTCATTAAGCTAATGTGTACCTTGGATAGATTTCCCCTAATGATCTCACCGTAATCGGCCTTTCCATCGTTCACCAATTCGAAATGAACATATGAGCGTTTCTCTGGAACTTTTGCACTTTGCTGAAAATCGTTGAAAAACGAAAAATGAAAACCGCTCAACACATACCTGGGACCTTTTCATAACATATTCGCGTAGTATTGAGAGTTACAAATCCGCTATTGAAACTCATATAGAGTAAATGGCATTGCCAAGATCGCGTTTATGAGTCGAACTCAAAGTAGTTTCTCGCCGATTTTCTAGAATTTTCTAAGCAATTATTTGGCAAGATTGACAATTTCAACGAGAACCTTGGGCTTTTTGCAGCTTTGTAAGGTGAGGGTACCCGATCACAATCGGTTTTATCAACACAGAGCTCGATCCGCCAGTAAGGGATGCGAAAAAGTGAATTTTATTCTTGAGTCACGTTTTTTCTATTTCACTTCAGAACGGTCGTATTCTAGACAAAAATATTGCTCTAACACGAGACTTGTCGCAAAATCTCCGGAATTGCATCTACTTTAGATACCGTAAACCGGGGTGAATGCGTCCACCGGGGTGAATGTGTCCGCTTTCGCCAAAAAGATTGTCAGCATCATATCTTCGCTTCTATAGCACCTACAGAAACCTGCCGGGGGTCATTTTGGAGCTTGAAATCTCTACTCTCCAAATAAATAACCTCAATTCCATGAAAATGGACTCTAAAGTACTTTCTTTGCTGTTTAATGAAGTTTGAAAACTAATGTCCCCAAAAAACAGGTTTTTTGTGGCTAGCAGAGAATTTTGACGCGTTAACTCGAAATAAACCACGTGATCGTGTTTAGACGATAATTTTGCGTTAGAAATTTATGGTGAGGTACCCCGCGCAAGAGAAAATTTTTTTCCTCGTGATCTCAACACAGCGAGTATTATTGCAAAAACAGGTTTTTATGAAGAAACAGTTCTGAAATTAATCCAGTGCCTCAACGGCTAACGTACAATTTTTTTCTGAAAAGTATGTGATAGAAAGAAGAAAATGCGACCTTAAACGTTCAAATTGATCTATTCTAGCCCGTATTGTGATTTTTTGAGGATTTATTGCAAATTTTGATTTTTTTTCCAAATATCAGGTGGACTAATTAGCTCATATGACCACAAGGTTGCCTTGGATCGTTTTAAAACCACTGGGATCATATTCAGCGGGTCAAAATACGGAGGATAACATATCTTGATATGCATTCAAAATCTTGAATTCACGAGCTATGCGCTTCAGACGCAGGCGAGGCATAAGTGGACACATTCACCCCTGTCGACGGGGTGAACGTGTCCACCCTGTTTTTTGCAGTTTTTGAAAAACCGTGGGGTCATAGTCAAAATCTGACAACGGGATCTTGGAGCTGAGCTCAAGACTCAAATTTTTACTACCCATACATTATCTTTTGGCATGAATAAGACCAAGAAAATCGCAGTGGAAGGTCAAAAGTGTACCACATTCACCCCGGTTTACGGTATGAGTAGTTCTCACGACTCGTTAACATTCCTGTTACCTGGCTTCCAGCGCGTTTTTTAGAGCGATAGGCCAACAACGAAGATCCTCAGACATAGTTCGTAATAGAAACAACCTAGAACGAGTGGTACTCGTCCCGAGACGCGAGTATTTCAAGCCGAAAATAATTCATAAGAGTCAATTTTCATCCCCCGCACGCTGTTACCCGCGCGTGATTTTGGCTTTTCCAGACCCATTCCTGGAAGACCCCACCTCGAAAATAGTTCTCAACTATGCCAATACATTCATCTCGATGTATAACATCATATTTTTGTCGTTAGACACATGCGCCTATCGATGGGCGGCAGTGCGAGCTACTCCAATATCGTTACCAAGATTCGACGAACTTTTTTTTCCACTTACAAATGGCGTACAACCCAAGAGACCCATGTTCTTTTTTTCATCTTAAAGATGCATTGGTTTAGGCCTCGATCTCACGAACAAAATGCCTCGACCCAGGTGAGTGTGCCTAGTCTGAGATTCGAGTTGATAATCACTTAAGAGATGAACTATCTCGCGAGAATCGGTTGCGGAAAGCACAGCAAACCTGCGAGTTTAAAGGTGGCTCCATTTTTACTTTCGAAAACTTTGAAGAAAATCATAATGAATGATATAAGAAAGTGTATCTAATCGATTTTGGCTCTCTAAGCTGGCGAAATCATTTTCAATGCATATTCGAAGCAAAATTCAGAGAGATAATCCGTTTCCTGCTTGCTGAAAACTCATCTATGCACTTCAAAAGTAATCTTTGACTGGATTTGGTTGTGGATTGATCATTCCCTTGAGCTTTCGATGTCAAAAAAGGTTTTCAGATCATCCAAAATCTCACTTCGATTATGTGAGCGAGCCTAGTCTACGAACTTGGGAGGCTTGTCGAATGGACTAGAAATATCGGTTTGTGACCTTTGGGATCGCATTTTGATGGTGATTGCGTAAACTTCTCAATAGGATATCGAGCAAAGCCTTGACATTGGTTTCCTCCATTCTTTGTCGTGAAGCTTGGAACAATCGATTTTCGACCGTAGTGGACCAGAATATCTTTTCCATTCTCCGAAAAACCCCTTTGAAAAAATCATGCTTTCAACATTTTTCTCTTTATCCTAACCATGAACAACCATCTGAACCATTACTGGGATGTGTGCCTTGAGATTCAAATTTCAATCCTTCTGTGAGCCGGATGTTAATGAGTTGTGAAAATTACCCATATGAATTCCACAAATTGCATTCAGAGTCACGGCAGGAGCTTGGCGTAATCATCTTTGAGTTGAACGAGACATGATTTATTTATTATCTCCAATTTTCAAAGTCATACAGCTTTGGCTGGATTAGTAGCACACCATCGTGCTCCTGGGCCATTCCTCTTCAATACATTATCCACCAAATGCAGCTTGAATCAACCCGAAAAGTTGCGCAGCATCACCAGAATATCCGTAAGACTGCACGGAAGTACCAAGTATTTCCACAGGATCTTCCCCACATTTTCTCTCTTTGAGTGACCTAGAATGAATCAACTTCTTCTGACCATACAGAGGCCGGAGATATCTCATTTCGAGACTTGGATGATGATATTTTCACTTCGATTGAGGCCGATAGATTTGATTGTTCTCTCATATCATTATTCATAGCTGTATTCCAGCCGGTATAAAAGTTCCAGAGAAACGCCCATATATCTGCACTGGGTGAGTGATTCTACATCGGCGGCGCACAGTGAGGAGGAAAATCGCGGGTTGGCACCATTATTTTCCTACATAAACTAGGCGATATCGAGGTATTAGGACCGTTCAAAAGTAGCTCTTTTCATGCAGAATCCGAATCCTCTACCCGCGAGTATCTTCCGGGACTCGTATGACAATGGCATTCATCAGGTAGTAAGAATCGACTGGAAAACAGAATATTAGGATTTCAACTCGGGGGAGAAGCGATTCACGTCAGTTTTCATGAATAACAAAGTTGTTACATTATTCAAGACAAAGGACCCGTGGCAGATGAGGCCAAATCTGTTTCAGAGGTTTGAAGGCCCAGATTACACTAAGGAGCGTGTTTTGGATACCTGAATATGCCTGTGGAACTTTGCCTCTTGAAACTCAAGCATTTTCGAACATTTGGCTCTAGAGCTCCCCATTCAAAATATTCGTGGAATGTGATTCCTCGCATTATACTCTGAACCTCGAATATATAACAATCTGAATCTTGTTGGATCATGTTTTTGGATAAAAAGGACAACTCTCATGGGTGTTCTGGTTGATGGGAATTGAGAGCCAAGTATCGAAGAATCGCTTTTCCTGTCGGGGTTGCGTGAATTTTGAACTTTGAAGGGCAACTCATAAAACAGAGTGGGGTTCAGCGAAAAATTGATAGGGAATAAACATTGCTCATTTCTCATACTCTTATTTGGTGTCAATAACAATGGCATTTTCTGGCTCGTCTGAGCCCGCCATGGGGGGAACAAATCAGGACTCTTGATAGAGTTAGTTGCGATGAATATCTTCTATACCTACTTGTCCCGCTCTCAAATGCTTCAAATTTGAACTGAAGGCCGAGGATGGTGGAATACTGATACTCCGCCACTTTAAACCACAAAATACTTGGAAATTTTGAATGGGGAGCATATTTTATCTCAGCATGGAATCATAGCTCTTTTACTGTATTTCCAAAACCAGCTAAAAGGAATCGCCCGTTTTCATTGCTTCTACACTGAGGAATATGCATTCTTATCCCCCAATATGATATTCTACCATCCAAATCAACAGGTACATGGAGTAATCTGAACTAGCGGTATTGCCTTGCTCGCTCTTGTCCGCTCGGCTTCATTTTATTGAGTCCGATCGATTCTCTAGTAAAATATCATGTATTCTCTGAAAACTAATTCGAATACATACTATCAAATAATTCCAAGCGACCCCCCTGAAGCTTCCGTACAAATCCATTCAACATTTACGGTACCAATGGAGTGAAGAAGTTAATTGGGTGTTGTTGTACCTACTCTATCGATTCCGCAAACGTTGGAAGGATTTGTACGGAGGTTATGAGGGAACCACTTGAATTTAATTGATAGGATGTATTCGAATTAGGATTGAGGGAAAACATAGATTTCTCCTGGAAAATCAATTGTACTAAATAGAATGAAGCCGAGCGAAAGAGGGGAGACCGTAAAACATACCATCAACTAAGGTTACTCTGAACGGTCGGGATAACTTTGAATTTTTGCTCGACAGTTTGCATGCAAGGACAACAGTATGCAATGTAAGAATCCCTTCCAGCTGTGTGTGACTGGAGGGTATGATTTTGGAACAAAAAACTTGAAAAAAGAACTATTTTTTGCTCCAAAACTATGCTTTCCAGTCACACACAGCTAATAAGGACTCCCACATTGGTACAAAATGTTGTCTATATTTGTGAGTATCAAGCGCATTAATACTCGAACCATCCTAGGATGAGTCAATGGCACTCCTGACAGTCGAAGAGTCACTTCGGGAGCTAAACTCCAGAAGATACGAGAACAGTCAAGGATCATCATAGAAGGCTACACTGGTGAGTAATTCCATTAACCTTCTGAATAATATTCGCATTATTATATCAATGAATCAATCATCAGTCAATTGTTTATCAATTAATAGACGCGGAACGTTTCAAATCATGCACAGACACTTACACTAACCCACATACACACGCACACACACTCACACACACAGTCACACATACACACACACAATTTCAATTATTGAATATAAGAATAGTATCACTGTAAAAAATTTGTTGAATTTTCAACCAACATTTCAACCAGGTGGTTGAATTTTTCATTTAACCAACTGGTTGAATTTTCAACCAAGCAATTATATTCCGTGATGGATGGATGGATGGTCGAGGGAATATCCATCGACCATCTATTCATCATGCATCCGTCCATTACCCACCCATCATCCATCACTCCATCCATACATCCATCCGTTCACCCACCATCCATTCCTCGATCCATTCATCGACCTCATCCATCATCCATCCATCGACCATCGACCCATCATCCATTTAGTCCGGGAGCTGGTGAACTTTTTTGTGTCACATTTAGTAAAATCTAGAATTGTGTTTAAAACATTGTTCTCTGTCTCCCGACCCCAAAACCGGCGTCAGACGGCCTAGTTTTGGGGGGTTATTTTTTTATCGATTTTCAAAATTATTATTTTGACAGGTTGATGTGTTATAATCCGTAAAAGCTGAATATTTCGAGGATGATAGTTTATGATTAGAGATGCCCAAAAATGGCCGTCAGACCGCTCCAGAGTGGGGGGATACGCGTCAGCACAGTTTTGAAAATCGATATACGATAAGATCGTGTGTCATATTTAGTAAAACTTGGGAATTTGTAGTATCGTAGATCTCATGCTTCTTAACAAGATTTCAATCGTCAGACCACTCAATGGTGGGGGGTTTCCAAATCAGACGGCCCATAAGGTGCCGGGTAAGGTCACGGGAATAAGGGGTCAAAATATCAATAGAGGTCCGAAAAATTCAGGCAAGCTCTTTCTACCGTGAAGAATGGAATTCTCTTACTTTAGACCAAATTCTGTGCGAAACATAACCTACAAAAATTATTCAATTTTCCAAAATTCTTTGGAGGTATATTTTACGTATGAAAATGTCTGAAAACATTACTGCTGGTTATCCTCGTACGCATACACGATAGTTTTTCTTAAATCTCGTATTCAAAAATTTGTTCAGTAAAAACAAATTCTGCTTGAATCTTTGGCGATTCGGAATGTCGATTAAATTTGTGACGCCACGCTCGCAATTACTCGCAAATGTAAAGACGAGAAGGGTCTCGTGCGTCCCCGCTATATCATCGGTTCTAATAGTACATTATGGAGAAGTTAAGAATTCCTGTTCAAAAATTGGGGAAAGGCATGAATAAACAATAAAAACATGCTTTCCCAATTTTTTCCAGTTTTTTCATTATAAATCGGAAAATATCGGTATTTTGGAAAAACATCGGTGATTTGTAGATCTCTAAACGATCTACAAGATTGATCCGTACTCTTTTCCCCCGTGAAATGCATCTTTTTGGAGTTATTCTTCATCAAAGTTATAATCGAATTTGTTTATATAAATTTGCTAAATTTGTTCATAACGGGTCCTAATCATTCATCCTGGGTAATTGAAACAATTTAGAAGAGAAAAGGTCTCTTAGTATTTTTGCCTTAGTTTCATCGATTTTAAGTAATGGAAAAAGCAAATTTTGCAACTTCTCACCCTCATTGCGGTACTTTCCGACATCACTTCGACTTGGAAGTCGCGAAATCTTCTTTTCTCATTACTCGGAAACGATCAAAAATAGGAAAGAGTACCAGGAGACCTTTCCTTTTTAAAATTGACTCTGTTACATAGGAAAAATAAGTTGGACCCAATATAAACAATTTTAGCGAATTCATTCAAACAAATTCGATCATAAATTTGATCAAGAAAAACTCCCAAAGGATGCATTTTACGGGGGAAAGTGTATGAACTCATCTTATAGACCGTTTAGAAATCTACAAATTACCCCTCAACAAGTTTTTCTAAAAAACCATTATTTTCCGATCGATAATGGGAAAACCGTAAAAAGGTCGGAGGAAAGCATGATTTTATATGGTGAAATAACCTGGGAATTTCTTCAAAATCTCAAATTTTCTTCAATTAATAAATTTTGGAATGAGATATTTGAAGAAATATATAAAATATCGTCGTAGATGCGTACAAGCAGTAATGTTTCCAGACATTTTCATACGTAAAATATACCTTCAAAGAATTTTGGAAAATTATATAATTTCTGTAGGTTATGTTTCGCACAGAATTCGGTATAAAGTAAGAGAATTCCATTCTTCACGGTAGAAAGAGCGTGCCTGAATTTTTTCGGACCTCTATTGATATTTTGACCCCTTATTCCCGTGACCTCACCCGACACCTTATGGGCCGTCTGATTTGGAAACCCTCCACCATTGAGTGGTCTGACGATTGAAATCTTGTTAAGGAGCATGATATCTACGATACTACAAATTCCCAAGTTTTACTAAATATGACACACGATCTTATCGTATATCGATTTTCAAAACCGTGCTGACGCGTATCCCCCCACTCCGGAGCGGTCTGACGGCCATTTTTGAGCATCTCTAATCATAAACTATCATCCTCGAAATATTCAGCTTTTACGGATTATGAGACATAAACCTGTCAAAATAATCATTTTGAAAATCAATAAAAAAATAATCCCCCAAAACTAGGCCGTCTGACGCCGGTTTTGGGGTCGGGAGACAGAGAACAATGTTTTAAACACTATTCTAGGTTTCACTAAATGTGACACAAAAAAAGTTCACCAGCTCCCGGACTAATTAGTCCACCCCTCCATCATCCTTATCTACCCATATGACCATCCATCATATTCTTCTCCTCTCAGGTAGACAACCTGATATGCAGGAACCGCACGGACATATTGTGATAATCCGCATTGGTTGAATATTCAACCTAACTGGTTGAATATTCAACCAAACTGGTTGAAGTTTTCATTCAACCAGTTGGTTGAAGTTTTTGGAAAAATTTTTTACCGTGATATATATGTCATTCTTTTTATCTGTAGCAAGACACTCTGCAAGCAGCTCACCAGTGAAACCGCGAAGGAGAACGACTCACCACTAGAACAGTCAAGGATCATCATAGGAAGCTGCACTGGTAGGTGATTACATTAATCTTTCAAATGATGTTAACAATATAGTAACAATCAAACAATCATCAATAGGCGTCTTGCATTTTTTTGAAGAAAAGTTTGGCGAATTCGAGCAAATCGAGATAGGTAGGGGCAATTGGAGGAAAAATCCCCAAAAATTTTTCTCATCTCGCGCAAATTGTTTGAAAGTCTGATGACTTGCGCTGTGTGACGTCAATCCGACAAAGTCGTCGACTGCCGCTATTGTATGGCGTCTCGCAATTTCTTTGATCCCTCCAGAAAAAGTTTTGGCAAACTCGAGCAAATAGAGACAAGTATTGTGCAATTGAAAAAAATCCCAAAAATTCTCTTTGTCTTGCGCAAATTGTTTGACAGTAAGATGACTTGCACCGTGTGACACAATCGTCTGACCTCCAAACAATTTGCGCAAATTGTAAACAATTTTTGGGAATTTCATTCCAATTGCACCTTACTCATCTCGATTTGCTAGAATTTGCCAAACCTTTTTTTTTGGGGGTCAAAAAAAATGCAAGATGCCTATTATATTGATGATTGAGCATGGAATATTCTATTCCATACATACACTGTAACGGTGAAAGCGTTATAGCCTTTATTGGGGCAAATGAATCACCTCTCGTCGCGTCCCAATGTGGCAGTGAAAAGAGCGAAAATTGACGCAGATACTCCTCTCTTTGTTGAGGTACTGCCAATCGAGACGACGACAGCGCCGACGGCCGAGTAAGGAGGATGCAGCAGTGCGGTATATCTGGAACGCAGGAAGCAACCCGACCTACACCGGAGATTGCCGCAACCATCAACCTCGTAGAAGGTCGATGGCCATCGCTGACGACAACCACAGGAAGTATTACCCCGGATAGCTTATCCGGGCCCTAAGTCAAGGATATGCCCTTGCGGGGGCCACCACAAGCCGCGGGTAGTCTGCCCCCCACCTTGCGAGAGAATCCGGACCCTCACGCCCACCGATGAGCTGGCCCGTGTTTAGACGGCAGAGACTCTCGCTCAACCGGGCCTGCGAGAGTATCATCATTGCGTATGAAGTTTCGGATGCACAACGTGACTCCCCGGGTGCACTCGCTCGTGCACCCATGGCCGGGCGGCGCATTCCAGTGCGAGATCGCAGGGTATGTATAAACCCGGTGCATGCACCACAGGTATAGTCTGACCCGGGTACCCGAAGCAGTAACAGCCGGTGCCCGCAAACTCCGTGCTGAATCCACCTCGCGACCCTAGCCCTTACCTACCAAAAATCATAGGTGCACCGAATACACCTCCATGAATCGCACCACGCACATGCTCATCGGGTGAACTACGCGGCACAAACGCAATTGTTGTTACCACGGTAACAAGGTCGAAGCGTCTTCCTCAGGACGATCAAGAGGATGATGGCAACGGAGGCGACGACTAGGTACACTGCACGGCCAGCGGATCTCGTGATGCACTTGCTGCTACTTTCTCGGGTTGCCTGCTATCCAGACCCAGGGTCCCATCTGCGGCAGCCCGAAGTTGTGCCGATCAGCGAGGTTGAGGTCAGTGATGCATGCGATGATCATAACTGACAAGTCGAGGTAGCAACCTCGTGAAGACTTAGTGCGCGTATCGAGCTAGCATCTCTGGAAGACCTCGTGGAAATTCAAGTGTTGTCATCGTCCGGACGACGAGTAAGGCCGTACTCCGGGTGGATCCCCGATCCCCATACCCAAAGAAAATCACATAAGGGTGCGGTGCTCGTGCTCCGAAACCAGGTGCAGTTGGCCGTAGCCGCAGCGTGGCAAATATCGCTGTCGGTGAGTGGCCATTCTAGTCGAATTGTTGGAGCAGCTTGCTGCTCTTAGTGCATCAGATTTCGCAAAATCTTCTCGCCGCGTGCGGAGGCCGAAGAAGTGTGAGTTTTCCATATATTGTCAGGAATAGTGGAGTGAATTTTGTGTTCTCACGGGAAATTCAGAGACAGAAGTGATGATTGAATCTTTTCTAGATTTTGGTTATTAACTGTCGGGATTTTTCATATGTCGATCCATGTATCGCCCGCGTAGAAGCTGCGTGTATAGAAAATAGGTCGATTTGTTAATGTTAAATTTGAATCTATAATTAAGAAAGTGTGCGTTCCCATCTCGTCTCGATTTCCAGGTTAATACGGTGGGTCGATGCTGAGATGCTGTTGCAGTGTTGGAGTCACTTTCAGAGTCGTATTCGCCGAAAGCGCACGAGAGCTCCTCTTAGGTCACGAGTCCCTTGAAATGAATGAACCGTGCTCGGTGATCAATCTACTATGTCACAACACACTCACGCTCACTCACATAAACACACACACACACTCAAACTCACTCACGAACAGACATATCCAACTACCGCACTTCACATCGCACTAAAACACACACAAATTCAATCATTCAATGTAACGATGTTATAATATATGTCATTGCATTCATTTTCAGCGTCCATGAGTTCCGAGTCACTCTGAGAGCAGCTCATCATTGAGAACGAAAAAATGAATGACTCACCACTAGAACAGTCAAGGATCATCATAAGAGGCTGCACTGGTAAGTTATCACATTAATCTTTCGAACGATATCAATTATTATCAATTAGAATTATTTTCGTACTTGATCGATATGATCGGTCGTGACTTTATAGCTCGGGGGGATTTCGAATCATGTAATATATGAATTGGACATTGCGAGCTGATTTGATCAGTAGATGACCTGATTTTTGAACATAGATTGATATTGAAATCGATCTATGTACCTTCAAGGCACCTCTAATACGAGGTTGCAACTTGGAGGTTTTGGATGGGAATGAATGAATGAGATGAAACACTCGAGAAATTTCATTCTTCGCTTGATGTTGGTGCATTTCGCCATTCCTTGACAAATCCGACTCTTCAGGGGGAATGAAGGGATCTGGTCAGTTTAGCCCCCGACAATACCTAGCCTAAGTGGCTTGGTGATCGAGATCTTAATCGTCCTTATATACGAATCAGAGACTTTCGTAGGCACTTGTGAGTGATGTTTTCATCTCGGGCGTTGATGGGCCGACAACCGGTGACAATTAGAATTATTTTCGTACTTGATCGATATGATCGATCGTGACTTCATCGCTCGGAGGAATTTCAAATCATGTAATACATGAATTGGCCATTGCAAGCTAATTCAATCAGCGGGTGTGCTGATTTTTGAACATAGATCGATATTGAAATCGATCTATGTACCTCCCAGGCACCTCTCATGCGAGACGAAAACATTACTCACAAATGCCTGCGAAAGTCACTGATTCGTATATGAGGACGATTAAGATCTCGATTACCGAGCCACTTAGGCTAGGTATCGTCGGGGACTAACCTGACCAGATGCCTCCAGTCCCCCTGAAGAGCCGGATCTGTCAAGAAGAGGCGAAACGCACCAACATCAAGCGTAGAATGGAATTTTTCGAGTGTTACATCTCATCATTCATTCCGATCCGGAGCCTCCAAGTTGTAACCTCGCATTAGAGGTGCCTTGAAGGTACATAGATCGATTCCAATATCGATCTATGTTCAAAAATCGGCACATCCGCTGATTAAATTAGCTTGCAGTGGCCAATTCATATATTACATGATTTGAAATTCCTCCGAGCGATGGAGTCACGATCGATGATATCGATCAAGTGCGAAAATAATTCTAATTGTCACCGGTTGTCGGCCCATCAACGACCGAGATGAAAACATTACTCACAAGTGCCTGCGAAAGGCTCTGATTCGTATATAAGAACGATCAAGATCTCGATCACCAAGCCACTTAGACTGAGTGTCGTCGGGGACTAACCTGACCAGATCCCTTCATTTCCTCTGAAGAGCTGGATCTGTCTAGGAAAGGCGGAACGCGCCAACATCAAGCGTGGAATAAAATGTTTCCAGTATTTCATCTCATTCATTCATTTCCATCCAAAGCCTATAAGTTGCAACCTCGCATTAGAGGTGTCTTGAAGATACATAGATCGATTTCAATATCGATCTATGTTCGAAAATCGGCACATCCGCTGATTAAATTAGCTTGCAAAGGCCAATTCATATATGACATGATTTGAAATTCCCCCGAGCGATAAAGTCACGATCGATTATATTGATCGAGTACGAAAATAATTCTGATTGTCACCGGTTGTCGGCCCATCAACGACCGAGATGGAAACATTACTCACAAGTACCTGATGAAGTCTCTGATTCGTATATAAGGACGATTAAGATCTCGATTACTAAGCCACTTAGGCTAGGTGTCGTCGGGGACTAACCTGACCAGATCCCTTCAGCCCCCCTGAAGAGCCGAATCTGTCAAGGAAAGGCAAAAAGCACCAACAAGCGTAGAATAAAATTTGCCCGAGTATTTCATCTCATTCATTCATTTCCATCTAAAGCCTTCCATTTGCAACCTCGCATTAGAGGTGCCTTGGAGGTACTTAGATCGATCTCAATATCGATCTATGTTCAAAAATCAGCACACCCGCTGATTAAATTAGCTTACAATGGCCAATTCATATATTTCATGATTTCCAATTATTAACAATGAAGCATAGTATTAATTGTTGGGCATGAAGTGGGGGAGAAAAATGGCCGCCGGCACGGCTAGTCGTACAAATAGGGGTGCTCAACAAGTGCTATGTGTGGTCAAAATGAGACAATTTCGCACGGATTGGAAGTGAGGAAAAAGCAGACGAGACAGTGAAAAATAGTGTGAGACATGAAGTACGGAGTTTAAAAAAGGGAAAGTGAAGGAATATTGGGAAAAACAATAAGGAGTATTTCGAAGGTTAGAAAACATCGCCAAGAGGAAGGAGACCCGTGAAGACGAGGGTAAAATTGCGCATGCGCACCAGAGTTCGAGCGAGGGAAGGACAGAAATCGGTCAAAGTGGGTCAGTAGCGCGAAAATTTGGGACCAGAAAAAAGCTATGTCTGATTCAACACAGACGATGGAGGAAATGAAGGAGTACATACACCAGGACTTCGAAATGATGTCAAAAATCTCTGCAGATCATAATGAAGAAGATAGAAGAAATGGAAAGGCGGAGGGAATTGAAGCTCAAAGAGAGGGAAGGAAGAGAGAAGGTGCAAGGAAAATACCGAAAAGAAGAATTTAAAGCACAGGGAGATAAAGATGACGATAAAGACAGCACACAGAAAATGATAAGAACTGAGAAAACCAACAAGAATAACATGTTCGCTGAAGAAAGCACTAAGGGGCAGACAAATGAACATAGCCAAGAAACCGGTGGAGGAATGCGAAAGGAGTGAGAAGTTAATACGCGGATTGATGAGAAAATTAGAAGAGTACAAAGTGCTCAATATAGAGTACACACGTAGGATGACAGATATGGAAGGGAATATGAAAAACCTGGGGAATGAGCTAAAAAGAGTTCAAGAAGAGCTAGAGGAATATAAAGAAAGAGAAGGAAAGGACAAGGAGAAGAACAGATGTGGAGGAGAAAATGCAACAAGAACGAGAGACGTTCATGAGCCAGAGTTAAGAGAAGAAACGTAAAATACAAAAAGGGCGTGAGGGTGCAACACGGAAAAAGGTAGAATAGCCCCAAACTTGATGGGCGATGGAAAGATGTTGCAAGAGAAGACAAGAGTGGAGGAGTACCATGATTATGGAGAAGAGTTTGAAATTCTCAGCAGAAGAGTGGAAAGAAACGAGAGGGAACGAAAAAGAAATAATATAGTGATATCCGGCTCAAACTTGAAAGTGGTGAACGAAGAAAACCTTTGTGAGTGGGTGGAAGAAAATTTGAGAATCGAAGTGGAAGGAATACATGTAGAGAAGATGAGAGGCACAACAAACAGAGTGAGACTAGCATGTAGGAGTAGAGATACAAAAGACAACATAATGTGCGAAAAACACTTACTAAAAGGGTCCAAAGTATACATAGAACACGAATTCACGATTGAAGAAAGAAGAACAAGATACGAAGCGAGAGAAATACGGAGAGAAGACATGAAGGTAGGAAAGGAAGTCAAAGTAGGCTATGTAAAGGTGATTATCAATGGAGAAGTATGAAGATGGGACGGAAAGGAAAGAGAGGAACAGGCAAGCAGGAACAGACTTGGAGGGGAACAAAATTGAGGCAGAGAAACATCGAGAAGGAATAAAAATGTGTCAGATACAGGAAGTGTTTCATTCAAGGAATTTGATACTCAAAAGTGGTTGAAATTGATTTCGTGTATCATGAAATTAAAGAAGGAATTGAGGCAAAAGATGCGATGATGGAGATTTTTGTAAATTTATAACCTTATGGATTCAATAAATCAATAAATAATGAATAATAATATTAGGCGTAAAATGCCTTATTCAACCCACGTACACCCACTCACTCACTCACTCACCCACCCATACACGCACATATACAAACCAAATCAATATTCAATGCACATACACACAACCTTTTTCCAATCTTTATCAGACACATACACACTCATGTACACATGAACAGCAAGTTTCATGGAAACACAAGGCAGCTAATTTTCTGCTATTCCAATATTCTCGATATTTTGCGCTTGTTGCTCCTCAACATCGATACTAGCCTTCAATTTTCTAATTTATTGGAGTACAGGAACGACGTTTTTGAGAATGCTCTCGAAGCTAAATTTTGAGATTCTTTACTTCCATAAAATTAAATAGATTGTATTTTTATTCGCGAATACACATATTTACTCATCAAAAATCTATTTCGTCAAATTTGATTAAGGGGTAAGTTTTGTACAAAAGAGACTCAGGAATCAGAAAAATGTATCATGATATCAGATGCCATGCCGTTTGAAATTTTCCAATGATAATCATGATGAAATTGGAATAAACTAATTCAATTATTCAATGAAAGAATATCAAGCTATAATGATTCATACATTTTACAGTGCCACCGAGGTCGAGAGAAGGCGTATCCCGGCAACACGCAGGACAATTCAACCAAACAGAAAATAAAGAAGTCACTCTAATGCCACCAATGCCAACTGAATGATGTAGTTCTGGTGTCTCCAAATTATTCAAAAAGATTTCTCAATGGGTAATATTATCAACATTTTCATACTACTCCCAAAAAAATTCTGATAACTTTTGGAAAAACTCACTCTGACAAAAACATGTACATTAAAAATGCCAATAAAATTGAACCAAGAAGGGACAATTACCCGTCTCTACCCTCTTGTCTCATTTTATTTCGTAGGTTGAGTTAGGATTAACCTCTAAACAGTATTGAATTAACTTGAAAGATGGGATATGATAGAATTTACTGAGAATCTTCCAAATTCAATTCATTCACCTTTCAATTTTCGACAATTTTTGATCGATTGCAAGATTATGATCGATTCACAATCAAGACTATGACGAATGGACCGATAGTGAATTTTCTAAGAATGAGTGAACTTTTTAATAGAAGAAATTCTCTTAATATATAATTGACGTGACATTCACGAACGGAGAATGCAATACTTGGCCATCGTCTACGGTAGAGTGCCTCACAAAAGTGCTGAGGTAATGTCAAATATTCGGGGTTCTCATTAGTTGACTGACAGATTCCAATCAAGAATTTACGCTCAACCGGATCCCTACATTCTTGAGTTATTCTACACAGAACCCTGAAAGGTTCCCTGTTAGTCAATCTACTGATCTGAAGATTCATATATTTTTTTGGAAACGTGAAATTCTAGGCTACGAACGAACATACTCAAACTGCATCATTCTCATGCAATAAATCATACAAAATAAGATAAATCTTCCCTCATTGATGATTTCAAGATGATTTTGCTATCAATCAGAGTCGCCCTTAGTGATCAAATTTCCCCTTTTTTCCTATTGTATACAAACCATAATCAAATGACAGATGATGATAAACACTTGAACACCCATTGTTGCAAAATGGACTTACACTGAGCAACAATGAAAGACCCGTATACGACATAATTGATGATATAGTACGACAGATGAATTACATCTAAGACACTTCAACTCCACTCTGATGATGACGTTGCGGTGACACGCATGGCTTATGAGTGGATTACTCCGCTGAGAGCGACCGAAGCGAAAAATCCAGAACGGACTCATCAACACTTCACTCACGACATATACGAGTAATTCCGCGCGAAAGCGAACCACGGATTGCAAACATGTTTCAAACTCTTTTCCCGACATTCTTAACCGATTCTATGGTTCGAAAAATTAACTTTTCACTCCCTGTGGAGTCAAAAAATTTTTTTTGTTTCCCTGTGGAATAGTTTCTTGATAGTATTTTCATGAGGGAATATCAATCTTTTTCTCAGTAAAATGGGTGTAGTCCCAATTTGACGCAAGATACGACCACGCGAAGGGTGGCATTCAAAAGGTCTTTAGAAATTCTATCAAAATATGTCCCGAGAATTTTTCTTGGAATTACGGACGCCCTTTATGAGGAGAGAAGTGAAAAACAGAAAATATTCAATTCCTCAAAAACCCAATTTTTTTTTGAGCTGGAAATCCATATTTCAATGTGAAATTACGTGTTCTTCCAGATAAAAGTGGTTCCGATCTATATTTTTGGGTTCTACTCTGTGTTTCTTGCGTTTCATCAATATTCTCAGCCTCTTCGGTTGAAAAATGAATTTTTCTGCGCATGTGCACAAATTTAGACCGCTGAAACCATTCTTATTGCAAAGCCGAGGAAATTTCCTTCAAAATGATCACTTGGCGGAGACAATTCGATGTACTGGGCCCAAATCTAGAAGGTCTAAAAAATGATGACACTTCTACTCGAGTCACGATACTAATGGGAAATTTGTGCAAGATCTGCATTCACCCCTTCCGAGGACGCTTCATCATTAATGTGACGTAACTTTGGGCTAATTGCATAGAAATGACTTTGCCAAGTGGTCATTTTGAAGGAAATTTCCTTGGTTTCTCAATGATATGGGTTTTAGCAACCTAAACTTCTGCGCATGCGCAGAATGAGTCGTTCTTCAACCGAAGAGGCTGAGAATATTGATAGAATGTGAAAAAATGGCGTAGAACTCAAAAACACAAATCAGGACCACTTTTTCCGAAAGAACACGTAATTTTACATCGAAATAAGAATTTTCAGATTTTCAAAAGAATGGGTTTTTGAGGAATTGAATTCTTTCTGTTTCTCACTTTTTTGCTTATAGAGGGTGTCCGTGGCCCCAAAAAGATTTTTTCGGAACATATTTCGATAGATTTTTGGAAGAACTTTCGAATGCCAGTATTTGCGTCGTCGTATCTTACCTCAAGTCGGAACTACACCCGTCTTACTGTGGTATTTCTTGCTAAAAAAACTACCACAAAGATATTCCCCACGGAAACAAAAAAATTTTCTTGGACCCCATAGAGAGTGGGAAGTTCATTTTTCGGACCATAGAATCGATTAAGAATAGTGGTAAAACAATCTGAGATATGTCTGCAATTCGTGGTGCGTTTTCACGCGGATTACTCATACACTATATTACAGGCATTCAATTACAACTATCACAACTGAGACAATTTGACTTCACACTAATGAGAACGTTGCGGTGACTCCCTTAGGCAATGGCTTGAGAATGACTAACTTCGCTGAGAACGACCAAAGCGAGAAATCCAGAACAAACTAATTAACATTTCACGGACGACGTAAAAACCATAATACAGAAACTGGATTACAAATATAACAACTAAGACACTTTGACAGCACACTAATGAGAACGTTGCGGTGACTCGCTTAGGCCATGGCTAAAGAGTGACTAACTCCGCTCAGAACGACTTAAGCAAAAAATCGAGAACAAACTCAACAAGACTTCACACACAACGTAAATACTCGATAATTCAGTATGACAAACAATCTGACGAATTCCATATTGCAACAATCGAAGATTTGTCCATATTCATGAACATCCTTCCAAATAATCATCGAATTTCTTAGAGGTATTTGGATGCTTCGACCATTGAATAATACTTATAGAATCGGTGGTTAATAAATGGATCAACATATATTCGAAAATATATCCCACAATTCAATTTCATACATGGTAAAATCAGGGTAAAATTTTCATTTGAAAATCATCAGTTTCTCTTATGTGAATAATAAGGACCGTGAAAAATTACACGATACTCTTAGAATAAAACTTCTTCACTTGATATTTTTGAGCAACCATTTTATTTGGCAATTCTCGAAAAGATTGAGTGGAGAAGTTTTATTCTGAGAATTTCGTACCATCGAGCATTTGAACGATGATACAATTACATGATACCTTAAGAATAATTCATATTAAAATAATAGCTACAAGATGAAAAATGATGAAAAATTAATGGAGAAAGTAAAGCCAACCATGACGAGAAATTTCAATAAAATAATGAGTAATGAGAGGAAGATTATCGAAAAACAACGGAATAAATTGAAGATTTCAAGAAATACATCATATTGAAGTAATAGCCAAAAGATGGAGAATGATCGAGAATCAATCAAGGAAGTAAAGACAACCGTGAGAAGAAATTTGAATCAAATAATGAGTAATGAGAGCAAGGTCGTCAAAGAACAACGGGATAACTTAGAGATTTCTGAATCATCAGTTTCTCATAAAGGAATAAAAACATCTCTAAGGAATCACATAGTACATGAAGAATGAATTGTATAGAAATAATAGCTGAAAGATGAGAAATAATTCAAAAAATTTGAGAAAGTAGAGACAACCGAGAAAGTAAAGTGAAGATCATCAAAAAACGACAAAATGAATTAGAGATATCTCTGAAACTTTCGACTTTCGGCCTCAAAAAAGATCACAGAGGTGGAAATCGAGATATACGGCTAGAGCCTGTTATTGAGCAAGTATGAGGATTGTATGCAATGAGGTGTTAGAATGTTGTACCGAAAGACAGAATTGGAATATACTGAACGCTCCAGTAACGGTTTCATATTTTCCTAATGCATTTTCCACAAAATTGGGGCTGCACAGCCCTTGTTCGAACGGATGATACTCGTGGAGCGTCTGCAGTCTCAGTGGGTGGAAATTGGTATGATATCTGAAAGGTATTCGTAACATGTTCTCAGTGTTAAGAGGTCTGTGTCCTCTTCTCGCCCGCGTGCGTTCCAAAAAGCTGTGTGCGATTAGACATGTACGCACGTTCTCTTTTTCATTTTATCCGATTCCTTGGCTTCTTCGTCGAGGCACATAGGTCTACAGTGGCTCAATTTCTTCGTTTTTTCATGGATAATACGATAAAGATACTCCGGAATGTCTCTAAATTACGCTCCACGAGCTGTAACGTCTAAAGCGACTCAAGAGTTTTTTCCCAAAAATCTGTGACACTCATATCTCTATGTGTCACGGCTGAGCACAGTGAGGCGCACCTCCCTCCACAAGGAAAATCATAACTTCGGATCATGAGGAATCAGTCTGAGAAGTTACAGAACTTGATTACAAACGCTCCACTCACGAGAGCCTGCCAAATTTCAAGAGTCTGGCGCTGTGACCATAGAGATATAATACCATAGAGCAGGCATGCGCCTCTTTTCTGCGGCCAAGAAATGCTTCCCCTTCCTTCTCTTCGCTCCCCACTACTAACCTTACACCGACCGTTTCCCATTCGAGTGAGAGAGAGAGAGAGAGAGAGAGAGAGAGAGAGAGAGAGAGAGGGCCGTTCAACTGGAACACCCAGTATGACAGCTTACTGTCTATCGAACTGCCAAAAGGAGTGATAATAGTGGCTTTCGCGGACGACGCGGGACTCATAGTATGGGCTGACAACGAGGAACTCTTGGGTAGACGCGCGAACGAAGCGCTGGCCCGAGTCTACGAGTGGATGATTAGCAGGCTTCTGGAGCTCGCTGTCAAGAAGTGCGAAGCAATCGTGGTCACAAGGCGTAGGAAGTTTGACTTACCCCGGTTTTATATCAACGGGCAAGAGATTCCACGGAAGACAGAGCTAAAATACCTCGGTGTATGGCTCGACGACAAGTGGTCGTTCAAGAAGCACATCCAGGAAGCCGCCCAGAAGGCGAGCAGGGTCGGTGCGGCGCTCCAGCGGCTTATGCCGAATATCGGAGGACCCAAGGAAAAGAGACGCGCACTTCTCAACACCGTCACTACCTCCATCATGCTGTACGGTGCACCCGTGTGGGGGAAGAGAGTAGAGAAGACCATCATCGAGAAGAGAATGGGGCCTGTCCACCGAAGAGCGGCCCTGAGGAGTATCCGTGCCTACCGCACTGTGTCAGGAGATGCGGCTTACGTATTGGCGAGTACTCCGCCCATCCACTTGCTCGTCGCGGAGCGAGTGAGGATCTGGGACCGCCAAAAAGTGATCGGAGCCGAACGAGTACTCACTCCGACGATGAAGGAGATCATCCGCGACAACGAGAAGGAAACCACCCTTGAGCATTGGCAAACTGAGTGGGATTCGCCATTTGCAAACGGCAGATGGACGCACCGGCTGATCCGTGACGTAGCCAAGTGGGCGGAACGCACCCACGGAGAGATGGACTACTGGACGACGCAGGCACTGAGCGATCATGGTTGCTTCGGTTCCTATCTAACCAGGTTCAAGAAGAGGACGACCCCAGCATGTCAGTCATGCGGGGACGAATGGGATGACGCCGAACATGCCCTGTTCAAGTGCAGCGACACCCGGAGAGAGCGCGCCGAGCTGGATGAATGGCTGGGTGCTCAACTAACACCTGAGAATCTCGTCCCGTACTTGCTCCGCAACCAGGAGACATGGGATAGACTCACCGGATACATCAAGCTGGTGATGACCCGCAAAGAGGAGAAAGAGAGGGAAGTAAGGCGCCTCGAAGCAGGCGAATTACAGTGACTCTGCCGATTGAAACAGAAGAGGCCCAAATGATTCCAGGAGGAATCTGATGCACTGAAGAGGGAAGAAAGAAGAAAGAAGAGGGAAGAAAGAAGAAAGAGAGGGAACAATGAAGAATGAAGATAGAAGATGCCGACAAGTGGCCGAAGAGAGAAGATGGAGAAGAGGAACGCTCGCAATCGAGCGCGAGACATGCCGCTCATCCTGAAGTAATGCTCACGCGGTTCCGGGATGAGATGGTAGATGCAGGTGGATCTCCTTCTTGATTGCCCGATGCCCTAGGTATCGGACATCGAGGGGAGAGGGATATTACACGGCCGGGCCCACCTCTCGGTGGGCCCCACCCAAACCCGTGTCCCGCCTGGTATGGCCTGCGTGGGCTATGCGTAGTCCGCGTAAGCTGAACCAGTCCGGTGTCTGGGGACGGATCCGAGGGATCCTGAGGCAGATTTTGCCCTCTAACCACCTTAAAAAAAAAAAAAAAAAAAAAAAAAAGAGAGAGAGAGAGAGCAACCAGGAGACATGGGATAGACTCACCGGATACATCAAGCTGGTGATGACCCGCAAAGAGGAGAAAGAGAGGGAAGTGAGGCGCCTCAAAGCAAGCGAATTACAGTGACTCTGCCGATTGAAACAGAAGAGGCCCAAATGATCCCAGGAGGAATCTGATGCACTGAAGAGGGAAGAAAGAAGAAAGAAGAGGGAAGAAAGAAGAAAGAGAGGGAACAATGAAGAATGAAGACAGAAGATGCCGACAAGTGGCCGAAGAGAGAAGATGGAGAAGAGGAACGCTCTCAATCGAGCGCGAGACATGCCGCTCATCCTGAAGTAATGCTCACGCGGTTCCGGGATGAGATGGTAGATGCAGGTGGATCTCCTTCTTGATTGCCCGATGCCCTAGGTATCGGACATCGAGGGGAGAGGGATATTACACGGCCGGGCCCACCTCTCGGTGGGCCCCACCCAAACCCGTGTCCCGCCTGGTATGGCCTGCGTGGGCTATGCGTAGTCCGCGTATGCTGAACCAGTCCGGTGTCTGGGGACGGATCCGAGGGATCCTGAGGCAGATTTTGCCCTCTAACCACCTTAAAAAAAAAAAAAAAAAAAAGAGAGAGAGAGAGAGAGCCCAGAAGGCGAGCAGGGTCGGTGCGGCGCTCCAGCGGCTTATGCCGAATATCGGAGGACCCAAGGAAAAGAGGCGCGCACTTCTCAACACCGTCACTACCTCCATCATGCTGTACGGTGCACCCGTGTGGGGGAAGAGAGTAGAGAAGACCATCATCGAGAAGAGAATGGGGCCTGTCCACCGAAGAGCGGCCCTGAGGAGTATCCGTGCCTACCGCACTGTGTCAGGAGATGCGGCTTACGTATTGGCGAGTACTCCGCCTATCCACTTGCTCGTCGCGGAGCGAGTGAGGATCTGGGACCGCCAAAAAGTGATCGGAGCCGAACGAGTACTCACTCCGACGATGAAGGAGATCATCCGCGACAACGAGAAGGAAACCACCCTTGAGCATTGGCAAACTGAGTGGGATTCGCCATTTGCAAACGGCAGATGGACGCACCGGCTGATCCGTGACGTAGCCAAGTGGGCGGAACGCACCCACGGAGAGATGGACTACTGGACGACGCAGGCACTGAGCGATCATGGTTGCTTCGGTTCCTATCTAACCAGGTTCAAGAAGAGGACGACCCCAGCAAGTCAGTCTTGCGGGGACGAATGGGATGACGCCGAACATGCCCTGTTCAAGTGCAGCGACACCCGGAGAGAGCGCGCCAAGCTGGATGAATGGCTGGGTGCTCAACTAACACCTGAGAATCTCGTCCCGTACTTGCTCCGCAACCAGGAGACATGGGATAGACTCACCGGATACATCAAGCTGGCGATGACCCGCAAAGAGGAGAAAGAGAGGGAAGTAAGGCGCCTCGAAGCAGGCGAATCACAGTGACTCTGCCGATTGGAACAGAAGAGGCCCAAATGATTCCAGGAGGAATCTGATGCACTGAAGAGGGAAGAAAGAAGAAAGAAGAGGGAAGAAAGAAGAAAGAAGAGGGAAGAAAGAAGAAAGAGAGGGAACAATGAAGAATGAAAACAGAAGATGCCGACAAGTGGCCGAAGAGAGAAGATGGAGAAGAGGAACGCTCGCAATCGAGCGCGAGACATGCCGCTCATCCTGAAGTAATGCTCACGCGGTTCCGGGATGAGATGGTAGATGCAGGTGGATCTCCTTCTTGATTGCCCGATGCCCTAGGTATCGGACATCGAGGGGAGAGGGATATTACACGGCCGGGCCCACCTCTCGGTGGGCCCCACCCAAACCCGTGTCCCGCCTGGTATGGCCTGCGTGGGCTATGCGTAGTCCGCGTAAGCTGAACCAGTCCGGTGTCTGGGGACGGATCCGAGGGATCCTGAGGCAGATTTTGCCCTCTAACCACCTTAAAAAAAAAAAAAAAAAAAAAAAAAAGAGAGAGAGAGAGAGAGCAACAGAATTGACTATTCCTCTCTCTAGTCCGCGGCCACTTACAGTGGCTCCTATGCTATGCCTCCTCTATGGTATTATATCTCTATGGCTGTGACACGTAAATTCCTGTATTTTTGGGTGTTTCCTCGCCCATGATTGACTCTTGTATCTGCCACATCAATCAAGCTCTAACTTGTTGACCACTCTCAGGACATTCAAACAAAGATAGTTCGACAGATGAGACCTGAGGGAACGCCCTGCAACCAGTTTGGCTGAGCTGTGACAGCAAAAGTCAAAAGTTTCAGAGATATCCTCAGAAAGCAATGAGATGACTGAAAGATGAAGATATAACCCAAAGATAACATTCAGATGAAGAGATGATCAAAAGATAGCTTCAAGATGATCATAGATGATTTTGAATGATGAGATAAACTTAGATGATGAGTACTTATATACTCGCGACACAAAAGGTCTATTCTTGCTCTCATAATCCAAACTCTTTTTTTCCCGTTAATAACTCGGCAGCCATGCTCTGGGGGATCCATACGGGCGGGATTTTTCCCGCGGCTCAATTATGTTTATTCCGGAAGTACATCCGACTTATAAGCGAGGAGGAGACAACCCTCGTCAGATGGCTCCTGTTCAAGCGGAATAGCCGTAGGAGTCGCTACACGCGACAATAGACATTGAGAGATTCGATGCTGTTCAAACTGGGTCCAGCAGCGTGTCGATAAGGACGATATGATACCATGGAAGGCATGTCAAGCGGAACAACTCTTAAATACTTCCTGCATGAGATTTCTATTAACACAGGAATCGCCAAGTTCACGTAAATGTGAGCGTTTGAGAACTTTCAAGTAGCTCGGCGCTTGAGCCTCGTCATGGCCTCTTACCCCTCCGTTTCTCCTGGGAATCAGATGTTCCATTCACTGCATGTCAATTGGTCAATTCAAATGAGCCGTTTGTATGAAGTGACCGAGTTCTGAAAAAATTTTGAGTTCGTTAACGGAGAATGCAGATAAAATTGGTAGTTATTCAAGGTTAACACACCTTCTTCATGAGACTCCATTGAACTGTCAAACAGTTATTAGTTCATCAATCAATTCTGATTTAATTCTAAGAAAATGTGCGATCCGTCATTGGATTGTAAGAAAAATTTACATTTGTAGAAGGTATTTGGAACCGTCGATGAATATTTCAAGAAAATAAGAAATGATGAGCCAATAAATCACTCCAACATATACACAGAAGGCAAGAGCAATCAGAAAATAGTTTATAATGATACAAGGGCGCAAACGACGGTTTTCGCACTTCGAGTGAGTTTTTCAGGCCCGAGCCACAGGCGAGGGTCTAAATAGTCACGAGAAAGCGATAACCGTTGCGCCCGAGTATCATACTACGTTTTTCCATTCTCTGTGAGTAAATGAGAAGCGACAAGCAATGTGCAAATGACTCATCTGTGCACAGACGATCAAAAAGTATGATTTTCGGCCTACACAAAAAGCTCTTGGGGTATGCTTGGGATGCTATAAGAGCTGCTAAGTTCCACTGACCAAAATTTCATTGCAAAAGAGCGTTTAAAAAAGGTTGCGAGGTGACTTACTGCATCAGGTCACACCCTATAATGATCAAGGAACCTGTGGGTTATTATTTGGCTCTGACGAGTTGCACGGTGGGGCCCGCGCATCTTTCTAGGGCTCAGCGCCACACAAATTCTCAACTTATGGCCATGTCCGGGAACGAGGAATGTTGCTCTCAGTTATCAGAATACCGTCCGATCCCGGACACGGCGACAGGTTGAGGATTTGCGTGAGCCTGAGCCCTAGAAAGATGCCCTGGCCCCACTGTGCGTCGTAGAAGTAATTCGGAGAGGTGTACAATTCTTCTCACTCCCCCATTTGAATCTCCTACGTGGTGACGCCAGAGGAGCTCTAGCCAATAGGAATGGTTTTCAGTCATGCAAGCATAACTTCATAATTAAGACGTTTCAATCAATTTTTCTGGAACGAAAATAAATGAGAGAAATTTCCTTCAAATTTCCCTCCTGTTTTGCTGAATCTTATCTTCATTCTTTTTTGAATTCAATTCACGGTCTGCCAACTTCTAACAATGATTCATCCATGTAGATGCTCGCATGAGTGTTCGCTCATTATATTACTAACATGGTACTATTGAGAAAAAATGATGAAATATCTCAGTTTCATAACAAAAATACGAATTACAATACAGTATTTTAATATATGGAAAAATATGGGATAGGAACACAGTTCATAAGTCATATAGCTGTAGGGAAAAAACTTATTCAAGTCACCAAAAGAGATCAACATGACTTATTACAATTGATTCGCAGCTCATTCGTATTTCAGAATATTGGATTTTAGTATAAATTTTATTTTAGAGATAGGATCACATAAGAAATCGATTTCATTCTCATGATTATTAGCCATCGTAGCCATGCTATTTGGAGGTGATTCCTCGGACGGGCTACTTCTTAATTTCCTATTTGAAAATATAATTTCAGTTTGCCTCAATCTTATGTCGGGTACTCGTATATTGACTCTACTAAGCAGCTCTTTGCAGTCGATGAAGTTTTTGATCAACTTGACGGAGAATAGTAGATTCTAATAATCCAAAAATGATTTTGAACTACTAATTTGGACTTTAGCAGCTATTTGGCTGTAGTCATAGCAATTTTCCTCCATAGGTCGGCCTATGTAGAAAGATATGAATCTTAGAAATCGATGTTGAACTTTTTCCAATTCATGTAAATCTTTTTCAGTCGGTAGTTTCCAGACTGGAGAGGCGTAGATACTTTGGGACCTTACTAGTGAATTATATAGAGTACATATAGATTCTACCTTTCTGAAGATAGCTGTCTCTCGTTCTATATATCCTAGCAATCGCTTTGCCTCGTTTTTAACGTTTTTTATGTGAGTTTTGAAATTCATCTTCTGATTAAATGTAACACCGAGATCCTTACTTTCATTTACTCTCTCCAATTTCGTATTATCAAGAAAATCTCCCCCCCCCCCCACTCCACTTTTTCCAAAAGTTTCACTTGGCGAGTATGGCCATCCTTTCCTCCTAGCATCTTCATTCTCATCTGGGATCAACAATTGAATTTCAACTCTTGAGGGTCATGAGATCGAGGGAAACATGTCGAGTGACTTTTCAGCAAAATCTAAATGTGAAACTAATGGGAAGAGAATGAAAAATACTCATTTTAACTCTTGAGAGTCCTGAGATCAAGAAAAGTATGCCGAGTAATTATTTTGCACGATCTTAACGTGGAACGCATGGACAAGGATTGATAGGATTACAATTTGATTTTTCGGTAATTTCGACTCAACTTGAGTTACTCACCATCTCTACTGATTCTTGGACTAAAGCGATCAGTGCTGGATTGAATCTTCTGGTTTCCAGTTGCTTCTCATGGGTCTCAATAGATATTCATTCTCAATATATCTGGTAGATAAGAAAGATGGTGAGTAACTCAAGTTGAGTCAAAATTACCGAAAAAATCAAATTGTAATCCTATTAATCCTTATCCATGCGTTTTACGTTAAGATTGTGCAAAATAATTACTCGGCATAATTTTCTTGATCTCACGACTCTCAAGAGTTAAAATGAGTATTTTTCATTCCCTTTTCATTATTTTTACGTTTAGATTTTGCTGACTAGTTACTCGACATGTTTCCCCTGATCTATGATAATGACTGAATATTCTCAGATCGAAAAACATGCTGTAAATAGTAGCATGTAGGAAAACACAAAAAACTTCTATTTATCTTATTCATAAAAATCATTCTCCTAATTAACACTAGTGTGCTCAATTCCAAGATGAGTATTTTTTGATCATGAGCAAAGAAAAATCTGGAGAAGTAAAACTTCATATTTTTGATAGCAGGACTTGGAATTAGTTCATGAAATTGACTTGGGTTGATGCGAAGACTCCTAACCCACTTGGGATGGTGCTTGCAAGAGAATTTTCTTGATCACGAAGAACTTCTAGATTGTGAAAATACCCCACATGAGTTGGTTCGTCCACTCTTTAACAAGAGAGGATGCTAACTATCAAAGTGAATAACTTATAACTAATTGATAAATGAAACATAGAATTATGACACTATATCTCTTGTCCAACATTTTTCAAGAACCAAAAATTGAAACAAATTCCATGTAGCAATTGGTAATTTGGAACACATCAAGGAGTTGGAGCAATCCGTACGAACTCATTCTGAAGGAAATGAGGGTTCAAAAGCATTATCTGATATATGTTCAGATTTCTGATGGAATGATCCTTGAAATACATCCGGATAGATGTATGGATCCAGTTTGTTCAGTGATTGACTTCTCAACCACCAATTTCTTTAATTTGAACTTACCAATTCCCACCAAAAGCGTAAATGTGCCTTTCTTCCTCCAGAATACTCTTGATACGACAGATGAACTCTGTGCAACTTGATGCTCGATGGATTACTGAAGTCAGAGCTGTTGTTTGTACTTGGGGCTGTCGGAGCATTTGTTCTGTCATCTTGGTGAGTAGCTTTTGTTTTGATTATGGATAGAATGCCCCTAACATATTTGATAGCTATATTTTGTTCACCTTCCTTTCTCCTCTCTTCTAGTCTCTGAGCTATAGGGAGTATTCGCTGCAGTTGAGCCTGAGTCTTGTCACTTGCACATCTAATAGAGCAACTACAGAATTTCTTCTGGTTACGCAGAATCCATTTGGCATCACCAGCTGTTTGTAGTATGAGTTTGACAGGTCTTGGTATATCTACTGCTTCCTTTCCAATTCTATGATACTGTATGTCTGGAGAATTGAATGGAGCTCTGGCAAGCATATTTTATTTAATTTTATTCTATGTTATTGGGGAAAATTGAACGGGCATAAGGGCCCTATAAATATCAATATCATGAAGATTCTTTCACAATATTTGAATTATTGACTTAATGCTGATGAATCAAAACCAATATATAGTGACTGAATGATGACGTATAATGAAACGCTCAATAATCAAATGCTCAAATAAGTTGGGGAGCGAGAACTATCGAGAACCAGCTAGATTAAGATATATGATGGAAAACGGAATTTTTCACCAACAACTTGAAATTCGGGTTTTCTTGATTCTGAACAATGTGGCTTGGAAGCTTATTCCACAATTTAATGCATTGACGCGGGGTTGATTCTCTCGAGCCCTGAGAGCCCTGCGAAGGGAGTCTAAAAGATTGTGTGGACCTCGTACCATAAGTCATCGAATCATCGAAATCAATAAGTTTCAACTGAATGTATGAGTTCGAATTACGAAGGAGCACGGCACTTTTCAATGTCAAGATGTCATGGTAATCACATATTTCATCAATGGTTGCAATATTGAATTTTTTTACTGTCCTCCGTAGTCATGATGAAATCTGTGCATGGGTTCATTTTTCTTGAAGAAGAGATACCTTAACAGCCTATGCTGAAGTTTTTCTAGTTCATAAGTTGATGATTTTAATTGTGGTTTCCATATTGCAGAGGCAAACGTTAATTTGGGACAAATCAGGGAAGTGTATAAGTATCTTATACTATCAACGTTTGTGAAATCACTCGTGCTTCTTTCGATAGATCCTAGCAAACGACTACATTCCTTGACTGAAGCCGCTACATGCTCAGTGAAAGAAAAATTCTCCTCAAAAACAACATTTAGATCTTTTATAGTCTTAACTCCAAGACAATATTTGGTCATCGATTTGATAATCGAATTTGATAGGATCACGATTCTTGACGAATGATATAATGTGGCTGTAACGTGGGTAACGGGTTTCTGGAAGGAACACGAATAAATATGTAATAGATGGACTTTCAATCAGAAGGATAATTTGAGGGCTCGAGAGAGAGTGAAGTGATTGTTGAGGTTGGTCAGAGCAGTCTGCCTGCTGCGCGGCTCGTCATCCACGACGACTGGTCGCACCGGGAAGAAGTACCTCAGGGAGGAGGCGCGATGCGTCGTCAGAAACGCTGACGGTGTACCTGCGACGGACAGCGAACAGCGCACGGGTGTTGCGCGGTTCGCGGAGCTGTCGCCGGTGAACCACCATGGGGCGGGGTGAGGCGCGGGCAAGGGGCCCGAGACTCACCACGTCACATGGCACTTAGACACATTAAGTTGAAGCTTATTAATCACAGACCACAACACCAGATGCGTCCAGATCTATTTAAACCCTCAGTGCATCACGTACAGAGTTGATTTTGTGAGATATTTTCACATCATCTGCATAAATCAAAACCTGACAGTGTTTAAAAATCAAAGACAAATCATTTATAAAAATAATGAACAAAATCGGCCCTAGGTAAGAACCTTGAGGGAGTCCTGATTGACAAGAGAAGAATTCAGAACAAGATTCATTGATTCTAACTGACTGTCTACGGTCACAAAGATATGACAAAATCCACGCGATTAATCCATAATTCAAACCATAATCATATAATTGCGAATCGCGTGAGGGCGCTCGCGCTATGAGCATCGGCTTAACTATAATCCTTATAAATTACGGCTTTTGTAAGTGAACATATTCAGAAAAGCTGAAAATTTTAGTGGTAACTAGTACTGAAAATTTCGCTTATCAAGTTGAGCAAAAAATCCCTCTTGGCTGTCAGTAAGTAAGACAGCATTTCAGTGACTTTCGTCGAGCTAACCTATACGGCCTATCATCACGTGGCTACGCACCCACATTTTGCTGCATCATGTCGGTTTGCTTCTCCTGCAAAGAGATGTTTGAAGCGAAGCAGGTTATCATCTCCTGCACCGTGTGCAACGAATTATTCCATGCAACCCAAAAATGTGCTGAGCTTACTGCTTCTGAGGTGAAAGTTGCCGAGCTAAAGAAAACCAAACCAAGGCTACAATTCAAATGCGCCGACTAGGAAAGCTCAGGCAAAGTGACCTTTGGTGAACATCTAAATAGTGTCAAGAATAGCTTGGAGGAGCAGTTTAATACCTTGAAGTGCAATCTTGATTCTCTGAACAAAAGTTTCTCAAAGGATATAAGTGGTCTAAAAAGTGACTTGAAGAATATTAAGGAATCTTGTGCCTACATAGATACCCTAAATGAGAAAATTGATACTGCTCAGAAAGACATTCAAAATTTGAAGATTTCAGTTGATAGCATCCCTATAATTGAACAAGAAATAGCTGTCATTAAAGCTGACCTATCCAAGCCAAACATGTCCCAAGCTAGCGCTATTCTCAACTCCTCAAACATGGATGATATAGTGTATGAAGCCCAGGAGCGCATAGTAAGATCCAGAAATTTGCTGTTTTTTAATGTGCCTGAAACCAACAATCAAGATACTGACCGTGGTATTATTTGTGATATGCTAAAAAACATTCCTGTGGACACTAGATACCTAACGGTCATGAGAATTGGAAATCCATCAAGAGATAAATTGCGCCCTATTGTTGCTACCTGCTCAAATAATCAGGATCCTCACCTAGTGATGAGGAATAAGAAGAAAATTCCAGGTAAAGCTGCCATTGGATTCGACAAAACTAAAAATCAACAGGCCAAATATAAAGAAGTTGCTGCTGCCTTAAAAATTAGGTTGGACAGTGGAGAACATGATCTAGCTATACGTTACTTGAAAGGGACTCCAACCATTGTCACCACTACTGCCTCTTCACAAGCACAACAAAATCCAAGTGCCTCAGCAAAATTTCCCTAATTGTATATTATCAAAATGTACGCAGCATTCGCAATAAGCTAGACTTGGTGAGGAACAATATCTCTCTATTCACCCACACTCCACATATTTTGATTCTTCCTGAGACCTGGTTACATGGAGGCATCTCTGATAGTGAAATTGGGCTAGACAACTATGTGATTTTCAGAAATGATAGATATGATGAAATGGTAAATGCACCAGGTGGAGGGGGAGTCCTTATTGCTATTTACAAATCTTTAGAATCCTGCTCCTGTGAATTCATCTCTCAAGACTGTGAACAAGTATATGCTGTCATCAACACCAAGCATGGGAGAAAACTTATTGTTGGATGCACCTATATACCCCCGGCATCACCAGTAGCAATATACAAGGAGCACATTCAATCCTTGCAGCAACTTGCCGACACGTATGGTGAAAGTGACTTTATTGTAATTGGTGACTTCAATTTGCCTGGTTTGTATTGGCTCAACTCCCCAATCTTGCAGTATGTAACCATTGATAACGTGGCGAGCAGAGTCACTGCGAGTGCTGATATAATCATAAATGGTTATTCTTTTATGGACATGAAGCAACATGTCCCCGTCCCAGTCAACAAATCGTATACACTTGATCTATTTTTCAGTAACTTGAACAATGTATTAGCCTACCCTGCAACTGACAACCTTGTTCCGATTGATAATCATCATATTCCCTATACTTTTGAACTTGAACTTGATATAAATAGAATGTCTACAAGTACCTTTGGCCCCTCTAAATTATATGACTATGCTCATGCTAATTACGCTGAAATCTCTGTGCACCTTGCTGATATTGAATGGGAATCCACTTTCTCTAACGGTTCCAATATTGATGTAAATATAAAAGAGTTTTATGACAAAATTAGTAGTCCTATTTCAGAGTTCACGCCTCTAAAGAAATTTCACTCTACCAAAAATGATAGCTATCCTAGGTGGTACTCATCTGAGTTGATCTCATTAATCATAGAAAAAAAGATGTGTCACATAAAATGGAAAAGGCATAAGGACGATGATGATTACGTAGAGTATAAGCGTCTCCGTGCCAAATGTATCAGAAAATCTAGACTGTGTTATCGTGATTACGTTGATAGTGTAGAAGGGACTTTACGTAATGGATCCAAATCTTTCTGGTCATACGTCAATAAAATGAAGAAGTCGAACTCTTCGCCTAGCAATATTAATTGGAGGGATAGAATTGGGACATCTGGCAAGGAAATTGTGAACATTTTCTCTGATTACTTCGGCTCGGTCTACAAGCAATCTAACCTGACTCGTGATTTAGTTGATTGTGATGATATTGAGATTGATTTAAGCATAACAGAATCGTATATTGATACCGCTATTAAGCGTCTGAAAGACACTTACTCGACTGGCCCAGATGGAATACCTCTACATTTTTCGAAGAAATGTTCAGATAAGCTGACGGCTCCTTGAGCATATCTCTTGAACAAATCTATTGAGACTGATACGTTTCCATCTTCATGGAAGACATCGTACGTTACCCCCATTCATAAAAATGGCACGAAGTCATGTGCAACAAATTATCGTCCCATTTCTACTCCAGATGGTATTTCTAAAATTTTCGACTCAATAATCTCAGATAAATTGTATTCAGCTGTTTTCGACCGCTTGATTATGAACCAACACGGATTTATGAAAGGTGGATCAACTATCACAAATCTTCTAAATTTTCATGATTTCGCCATGAATAATTTAGATTGTCATCTACAGACGGATGTAGTATACCTCGACTTTTCTAAAGCGTTTAGTGTTGACCATAAGCTTTTGTTATGCAAACTATATAATTTTGGGGTCTCGTCTAAATTAATCAATTGGATTAAATCGTTTCTCGCAGACAGATATCAGATTGTGCGAATGAATGGTTACCTATCTGACCCCATAAAAGTGACTTCAGGTGTTCCTCAAGGATCACACCTTGGTCCCCTTCTATTCAATATCTTTATTAATGACATATCACGTGTGGTACTGAGTTCCGAATGCCTTCTATATGCTGATGACATCAAACTTTTTAGAAAAATTAGCACTTTGTCAGATTGTAATATTCTGCAGAAAGATCTCTCTAACATTGTTAAGTGGGCAAAAGACAATGGTCTTGAACTGAATGTGAAAAAATGTAAATCTACGTCGATCAGCCGTAGTCTCTTCCCATTACATTTTGATTATTCTATATCAACTCAATCCATCGAGAAAGCCACCAATTTTAGCGATCTTGGTGTAATCTTTGACCATAAGCTTGACTTTAGTACGCATATTAATGCAGCTGTCTCTAAAGCATTCAAAAACCTAGGTTTCATAAGTCGCAACACGAGAGATTTCCGCAACCCAAGATCTCTTCTTCATCTTTATAAAAGCTTAGTATGCATATGCATCTATTATTTGGACTCCCCATATAGATTACAAAGTATCAGAAATTGAATCTGTGCAACGGAGATTTTTGAGAATCATGGCTGTGAGAACTGGATTTCTTATGCATAGATTTGATCACGATTTCAGTGAAATCTCTATGAAATACCAACTCAGTACTATTACATCTCTGCACAATTTTAAGGATGCTGCATTTGTCTGGAATACCCTAAATGGCAAAGTATATTGTTCTTTTGTTGCATCGCTTTTCCAAGTTAGAAACAATCCCTACCACGTTAGAGACCCTAGACCTCTACTAGTTGACAACTTGAGAGGTAACCTTGGGTACAATTCAGCGGCGTCCAGATTGAGACGTACATGGAACTCTTTACCATCAAATATAAGAGCCCTAAATATGTACACCCAGTTCAAACATGCTGCCATGCAAGAATTATGCATTAGTTATTGAGCCATTCCTACTTCTGAATATGCTATACTCTGAATTTACTCAGATAGTATTAGTGACTTAGTTTTGATAATAATTCCATTATTTACTCTTACTTTTATTGGCGCTTCTCACATTTGTATGAGTGAAACTTTGTAAAGGGCTCTTTAGCCCGTATATTGTTTAAAATAAAATAAAATAAAAAATGAAAATAATTTGTTAATTAAAATTCCATGATCAACAGTATCGAAGGCTTTTGAATCCAAGTGCTCATCGATAACATTGAAGATAGAATCTGAATATATCAAAAGATTCGTGATTACTGATCTCCCTATGGTAAATCCATGTTGTTCTTGTGCAATAAACTGACAAAAACTATCATAGACCTTCTGAGCCATAAGAGAATCAAATATTTTGGAGATGGTACTTGAAATAGATACCGGTCGGTAATTAATAAGTTAGGATTTGTCCCCGGTCTTCTAAATTGGCATAACATATGATAATTTCCACTTTCTAGGAAAAAGTCTATTTTCAACGATAAATTATATAATAACTGTGTGAGGGGATGAGCAAGAACATAAACCAATTACTTTATAAATATAGAAGGAATGCCATCAGGACCCAGAGAGTTTGATTCTTTCAAGGAATTGATAGCTTTACGAACCTCAGATTCACTAATTCTCAAATTAATCTCATAATCTGATTCATCAAGGACCGTACGTAAGTTCGTCGGACTAGAATAAGAGTGAATGGAACTGAAGTACGAAGCGAACAAATTTGCAGACTCCAGTCCATTATTAGAGGATTTTTGTTGAAATTTTACATTATCAGGAATGCTGCTGCAGTTTTGCAGTTTGCGCACATGGCCCAAAAAGCTTTGACGTTTCTAAAAATATTATTTTCAACATTCTCCATGTAGACTCTATACAACTCTTTGGACTTCCTAATACATTGAACTCCAAGCTTTTCAAATTTGACACAGTCCTCTAATGTATTCGACTCAATACTAATTGTATGAGCTATGGATTTCTCTTCAATCGAGCTAATGATTTCACAATTATACCATGCTGGCCAGTTACTTGGTGTTGGAACATGTTCATCAATACATGTTGGATGTACGCATTCAAACTTGCCACCCGCGCGCCAGCCGGGGCGCTAGTGCTGTTTGGTGGCGTCGCTGCGTGGCCGCCACCAACAGCAAGCCAGTATGCTTGAATACGAACCCGTGCACGCATCGCGTCACGGTACCTCCTCTGTTTTTGTGCTAATAAACGATCTTTCACTTTAACCGAAGCTCCCCTGTGTCGCCAACATTATTTTACCCATAACCCTTCAGGTTATGGGCCCGGGCGCGCTTCCACTGCGTGAGTTTTGTGTGTGAAGTGTTTGGAAATAGACAAAAGGCCGAGCGCTTGCCCTCTTTGTTCTTGCTGTGCCGCGGCAAGGTACGCCGCAGATCTTTGTGCAGCAGCAGCAACATCAACAGCAGCAGCAACAACAGCAACATCAACAGCAGCAACAACAGCAGCAGCTGCAGGGCATCAGGCCCCGGGCGCGAAGACGCTAGCGAGCGTGATGCGCCACGACAAGAAGCTAGCCGCCGCCATGTTGTCCGCCGAGGATGCTGCTCGCTCGAGCGCGATCTCTGCTGCCGGCGCCGGCAACGACCGAGAACAGCCTTCCCCAGGCTCGGACCTCACGGTGTCGAGGCAGCATGCCAACATCGGGCCCCAGGGTAGCCAAGCACCCGGTGAGTGTTCCCCAGGGCGCCAAACGCATTCTCTCTGTTTCTCTCTCTCTCTTCCTATCTCTCTCTCTCTCCTACTCTGTACCTATGTATGATGCACGTGGCATGCATGCGAGGCCTTATAGCATAATCTGGTGTTGGGAACAGGCGCCCGTGCCACGTACATGGCCCGAACGCGGACATTGGCGCCGAGGTGCGCGATGTCAACCGCTCTCGCCCTGGGCCAGGCGAGCGACGCCGACGCGGCCATTTTGGGCGCGTCCGTGAGTGCGCGTCGACGTCTGAGTTAGAGGAGAGAGAAGAGTAGAAGCATTAGGGCTCACGTACAGTGAGGCCCCGCGAGTCTCTGGGTCTAGAGTCCCTAGATCGCTCGCACGGGACCATTAGGGTCGGAAGAGAGTAGAGACCTTAGGGCTCACGTATAGTGAGGCCCCGCAAGCCGTACAATCTAGAGTCCCTAGATTGCTCGCACGGGGCCATTAGGGTCCGTCTATAATGTTCAACTTATTTTCAGGGTATAAATGAAAAATGTAGCTGCCAATGCTGATAATTTGGATTTTATTTTCAGAGTAGCTAGATAATTCAATCGAAATAATTGAATTTGCTTGATAATTGAATTGCATGAAAATACTTGAACATCGAATCCATATGTATGAATATAATCATGAAATCGAATATCTCGATCGACATTATAACTTTCATGTGTGATTGAAAAATATGGGCATTTCTCATGCCAAAGTGATAAATCGACGATGGATTTAATTAATAATGCATGAAATCCAATGAATCGTCATTTCCCGTAGCTCCTTCGGGAATTAATTTCCAATAACACCATGGTAAATTTGAATTGTTTATGCAATGATTTGACTCATTTGAGTCTTGGCATACGATTCGGAGCTTTGGCTCATGGCAGTCTGTAATCAAACATCATGTATGCGCACACATACGTTTATGGAGTAGAGAATTTGACAGATCTCTTTTTCTGCTATGTTTAGATTCTGACTGGACACTGACGAAGTTTGTGAAGCACTGCGAGGCAGTGTTCAAGCTTAACACGACGCATGCTAAAGAGGAAGTCATTATCCGAATTGATGGCGATGACTTCACCCTCATAACATCAGAGACATATGAGGTGTACAAATTAGGTGTGTATCTAATCATAACCTCAATTTCCCAGGGTCCCTTTGTCAATTGATCGATCAACTTAGAGTCACTCCAAATTTGTTAAGAAACAGGATTGAAATCTTTGTTCTGAAATTCATTTCTCTTGAAAAACAAAGTTAGCTAACGAGACACCGAAAACCTTGCTGGGTCTTCGGTGTGATGGTTTGCGCCGTGCGTGCCATCATATGGGAGACTAGGGTGATTCTATGCATGACCTTGTGTTCGGGCGTACAAGTCTCACTCGTTCCAATCGTAACCTTCTGATACCAGTGGAAACGATTAGGAGCACGGTTCAAGCATCCTTGAGAGCTGCATGAGGGTAATAATGAATCAATTTACAGCTCGTCACGAGAAGGTTTTCACCACACAAATGTGGGAGAACATTAAGCTCGCGGTAACCGGATGGGTTGCCAAGGGCCGTGGATACGTGATGCCAAGAACCACAATCCAGCCTGGTATAGAATTTGCACCTAGTGTGAACGGACCAGAGCCCGTTCAAGTAACTCCGCTGGACTTTTCCAAGTCTGGACCCCGAATCATTCAGATTCAGAATGTGCAAATTCTGATTCCAATCCCTCTGGTCGGATCTTCCAGCCTAATAGCGGATGATACAGCTCAAGACGTTCCGGTGTCAAACGCTCGTGATGAGCCCGATTACCTTGAGAGAAACCCCTACGATGAAGTCCTCTCCGCAATGGCTGCCTATCGGGGGGAAATACGTAATATGGTAGACGTTCAAGTAGAATCAACAAAAGCAGTCTTCGAATCAGTTTCTGGTCTTTCAGCGAGAGTGTCGTCACACACTTCAACTTTGAACAGTTTGTCCGCGAGAATAAGCAATCTTGAAGCGGCTTCAGCTTCTGGTTCTCTTTCCGCTCGTTCGAGTACAAATACTCCTCTTAGCGTCCCTCCACAAAATCAAGAAAATTTACAGTCTCAGTTAAACTCAAATAATCCTCCGTCGGTCAGCTCTGTCTCTCAGCCTCAACAGATATCAGAAGTTAGTGCTTGCCCAACTATTGAATCTGTTTCAAGTCTATACCTCAGCCTTTCGAAGGCACGAACCTCCATAAAAAGAAAATATTCCCTCGATAAAATAATGGAATGGGATTCTTTTATACAAAAGTTGCTCATGGAGCTAAAGTCGTATAAAATTCATTGCTTCAACGAAAATCTAGAGTATACTGAACTTCCTTCGGAAGAAATCAAGGACTTCATTCTTGATATCGTTGTAAATAGATTAGACCAATGCTATGAGAAGAAAATTAAAGGAAAAACCGATCCCATTGAAATTTTAAAAATACTTAAAAATGAGAAACTCAATGAGAATAGAACAACTGATGTTTCAGCTAGGTTCAAGCTTTACAACATCATATTTGAGCCGAGTAAAGAGAAAGCTAGCGATTTTATTGATCGATTCGAATCAATTGTTCAGGCTCATGATAACTTGTCGGGTGTTAAACCTCTCGGAGAGAAGGACAAACGTCCTGCATTCTATGCGGCCATCAGCCACCATTGTCCTGACGTTCACAAACGCAACTACGATTTCAAGGAAACGCAACGTTCGTTGAATCCAGAAGATCAAAATCCGAAAGGTCTTGACTACGAAGCAGTCAAAAGATTCATTCTTGGGCACGAAATAGAAAGGTTGAGAGCAACTGATCTTCGTCCAAAGGCAAATTTAGTCCATAACGAAAACAAAAGGTCAACTGATGCCCAATCTTTCGGGCGATGCACTGTTTGTGGCCAGACTAATAAGCATGCTTCGTCTGCTTGCCCGCATAAAAACTCCGGGAAGAAAGTATGCTACAATTGTGGTGAATTGGTGAAAGACCATATCTCGGCAACGTGTCCTAGCCCCCGTAGGCAGTCGAATGGTAAGGGACAAAGCAACACTGGGCATGGTAACCCCGGACGGGGTCAACAGCAGAATAGAGGTGTGAAGAGAGGTGCTGAAGGGAATTCAGTAGGCAACAAACAGAACGCATCTCATCGCGGCCGTGGCCGCGGTCGTGGCGCATCGAAAGGAGGTGGACAGCCTCCTCAAGGGCAATGGCAACACTACCAACAGCCGCCATTTGCCAATGCTGCCTTTGCAGGACAGCCACTACCTTATGGTGGTGTGGTCTTTCCTGGTCAATTGCAGCCATTTCCAAATGCTGCCTTAGCCGGTAACATTGTGAATCAACCTCCGACTGGTGAGTCTCATTTTTCTGTAACTTCCTGCTCCAATCTGAATCAAGAAAATCATGGGGGTAAAATCATAGAAAGATTCATTGCAGACTCAGGTGCCACTGAGCATCTTTCAAAGTCTGAACTAATATTCAAACATCTCGATGTTGCCACCACAGGTGTCATCAAATGCGCGAACAAAGATTCTTCCGCTGACATACGCACCGATGGTGTTGGTACAATCAACGCAACCAATAATGGTAATAACTTTGAGCTTGACAGAGTCGTCTATGCGTCTGATCTTTCGGCTAACCTCCTATCTTTGAGAAAATTTGCTGAAATGGGTTTGGGAATTTATCTTGACAGTCAGAAAATTCACATACTTGATCCAATTTCTAACGAAGTATTCTTGACTGGAATTTACAAAGAACCTTTCTGGGTCATAAATCTTGAAGTTCATGACTGTTCTCCCGGTATGGAGAATATTTCAGCCAAGTACGGAGAAAATTCAGCATTTCTGAATCTTACTGAATTAAATAGTCCGAACAATCCTAGATATTTCACACGGAGCGTCACTTCCCAGTTGCAATCTAGTAGCGCGAATGACTTTGAGCCCATGCAGATCGAACAATCCGAAGATGATTTTCCGAGAAGCGCCGAGAAGTTGGTAATTCGTGAGCATTCAAATTTTGATACTACTATCTGGGATCGGCAGATTAGTAATATTGATGAAATGGACGAGTTTGATACTCGTGAAGTAGTTTCTCCTTTTGCTGAACGAAATAGCAAGTTTCTGAAAAATGATAAGGCCATGCTTTGGCACGTTAGAATGGGTCACGCGTCGCTAGAGTATCTCAAAGCATTTCAGAAACGATTTCCAGAAAATAAGGATTTGTAAGACGCAATCTTTGATGAATTAATTCGTGAATGCGAAGTCTGTTCTGTTTCGAAAATGAACAAATTACCTTTTAATTCCACTCGAAGGAGGGCCACAGAGCCATTGCAAGTAATTCATGCTGATACAATGGGCCCAATCAGCCCGATTTCTCATCCGAAAGGTTACCGCTTTATCGCCGTGTTCATTGATGATTACTCAAGATTGGCCATGGCCTATGCTATGAAGTCCAAGAAAGACACGGGTTATTGTCTAGAAGCATTTGTTCGGAGTGGGAGAAATTTGCTGGGCCGAGATGCGAAGGTCTGCCTTCTAAAATGCGATCAGGGTGGTGAACTTACTGGAGGTTACACCATCGAAGTTCTCGATAAACTCGGAGCAGAACTTCAACTAGCCTGCCCCGATACACCGGAACATAACGGAGTTGCAGAGCGTTTCAATCAGACCGTGCAAAAGAAAGTTCGTTGTTTCATGTACGATTCTAAATTACCCGAAAATATGTGGGACTTGGCCCTAGGAGCAGCCGTCTATGCTTACAATCGTACTCCTCACAAATCTAACAATATGATCATTCCTCTCCAGAAATTTGCTCCCAATTACAGTTTTGATATAAATCAGATAAAACGTTTCGGTTGCCTAGCTTTCATCAAAGTCCAACGAAAAACGGGTCCAAAATTCCGATCTGAAGCTCGAAAAGTCATTCTCATTGGGTACACCCCAACTGGATTCCTATTCTTGAAACCCGAAGAAGGTAAATACTATGAGAGCCGACACGCTCGTTTCAATGAGATATTGGTCTACGGAGACCAATACGGCAAAAATTCCATTAGGAATTGGCCAACAGTTTCTGAGAAAATCGACGAAGAAAAATGGTTTGTTGAATTTCAGGATGAAGCTCAGGCTCCTTCCTCTGATCCTCCGTCCGTTCCATTAGTTTCCTCGAAAACGGAGGGAGCACTCAAGAAAAAGCGAGGCAGACCGCGTAAAGTTCAAATCACTGCCTCAGCACACATCGCGAGTCTCAGACAGACATTCACTCAAATCCTAACCATAAACTCAAGCTATCTATCGAACACAGTTGATTCCGAAGATCTTGAAAATCAGTTCTTGTATGCCTTGATTGCTAGAATAAATGATGATCCACCCTCATACAAAGAGGCAATGCGAACGAATGAGAGTGAGAATTGGATGGATGCGATTTTGAGTGAGCTTGGGCAAATGGATAAGAATGAAGTCTGGGAGTATGTGGATAGGCCTACAGTAGGCGCAGATGGAAGGTCACCAAACATGCTCGATTCGAGATGGGTCATGAAAAGAAAAGAGAAACCAGACGGACAAATAAAGTACAAAGCTCGCCTCGTCGTCAGAGGGTTCAAAGACAAAATTAATTATGATTTGAAAGAGATATATGCTCCAGTTTCTCGTTTACCTATTGTTCGAGCGGTACTTGCCATCGTCAACAAATACGATCTAGAAGTTTGTCAGCTCGACGTGAAAACAGCCTTTCTGAACGGAACGATCGAGGGTGAGATTTTCATGGAAATTCCCGAAGGTGTAAGATGTTCGGATGAGTTCAGGGAAAAGAAAGTATGTAGGTTACGTCGTTCTCTGTATGGGTTGAAACCCAGTCCAAAACGTTGGAATGAAAAGTTTACTGAAGTTGCTCGCGGAATCGGTCTTGAAAATAGTGACATAGAACCCTGCCTTTTCACATGGAGGGAGGGAGACAATTTCGTAATTCTTGTTTTGTACGTTGACGATATGCTAATTGCCAGTAATTGTCCGGCTAAACTAAATCAAGTCAAAATTAGTTGACAGAAATCTTTTGAATTATAGGATCATTTGATGTATGTCCGTGCTTGTAGATATAAGATGATAAATTCATGTATGGGTTGTATGGACTTGAAAGTCCGTACAACCCATACATGGATTTGTCATCAGAAATCTTTTGAAATGACAGAACTAGGAGAACCACGCGAATTTTTAGGCATCACAATTGAAAGAAATAGATCCAAGCAAATCATAGTTCTAAAACAAGAAAAGTACATCAATAAAATTTTTGAGACAGGACCCCGCTCCGAGAGATAGGATTTTGGCTTTCGGTTAATTTTGTCGGGCAAGAAATATGTTGTCAAGCACAAAATTCTGAACAAAAAGTTCAATGGGCCCGATGACGGAAAATGGCTAGTTTTTTTAGTATGAATCAAATAAATACCAATAAATGGGAGGTTATGAGGTTATCTAGAACAACAACGAGGCTTGTCTGCAGCGTTTGAATTTGAATTAAAAATGTACAATTTGAGTGTGATGTAGCTAAAAGGTCATCACTTTGGTAATTGAAACATTTTATCTGAAACCTTCGATGCAAAAAGCAAATAAATGCATGCAAAAAAAAGTGATAATGCGCGATTGACAAAGAAATCATAACGGCTTGTATTCTCAACAATTACATTTCATTTCAATCAATGTAGCAGCTGACGCTACAGAGCTGGATCATAAAGCTGTGCTGACTCGATGCACCGAGTACATGATCTTGAGAGCCCAGATATGGGGCGGGAGCGGCTTTTTGACATCAACATCATCGCATAGCATGAGGCTCGCGCTTTGAATAGTTGATAGAAGGTGTCCGATAGTGCATGGCTGCAATCAAATTATATGGAATAAATCAAAATTAATCTTGGATCGCGTGAGACTAGTGTCTGCCAAATATTTCGAGGATATGGAGATCGAATCTCATATTGCCGTATCTCGAGATCATATCGCGTAAGAGGCTGCGGGGTCGAAAGCAAGCGACTATCAAAATCGAGCTCAAGAAGTCGAGTGGAGGGTTTTTGAAGTATTTCGAGGTCACTGAACACAAAATTTGACATTGTCCTGCCTCCTAATCGTGTTGCGGGGGTGGAGGCCCGAATTGACCGAGGTCGAAGCTCGAGACTCGAGTAAGGGTATTTTTGGGGTATTTTGGGGTCGCTAAGCACGAATTTGAGGTCGTCCAGCCTCCAAGTCATGTTGCGTGGGCGGTTGGGGGGGGGGGGGTCGAGTAGAGGCACCAATTGACCAAGATTGGAGTTTGAGAGTTGAGTAGGGGTTTTTTTTGGAGTATTTTGGCATCGCTAAGCACGTATTTGAGATTACACAGCTCCCAAATCGTGTCGAATGGGTGGCTGCAAGAGCAAGGACCGCGTGTTGAACTAGATAAAACTGGAAGAGCCGACGGGTGGAGGGGGTCCTTGATATCTCGAGATCACTGGGCACAAATCTCAGATCACCCAGCCTCAGAACCGTATTGGGTGGGCGGCTGTGATGGTGAGTTCGATGTAGTTTCCTCACAATGATCATTTCCTGAGATAGAATCTGACCAGAATTGTAAGCCGAATTAAGGCATCGGGACCAGACCACGGGCATACGCCAAGTATCTCCTTTGACCGAGGGATCGAGCGATATCCTGTTCATCGAAATTCCGAATCGCTAGGTATGTAATCATAATTCTCGATCACGGAATAGGCCACAAATAGTTTCAGGCGTGAATCTGCGAGAGAGTAGTGACTGCCAGGAGATTTGACCGTTAAATCTCTATTCTGGCCATCTTCACAAGCAGGATCTGATTGGATGTACCGAGAGGCACGATGACTTAACAACGCCCAGAATCACCACGTGAACCAATAGCCTAAGGATCGGAAGATATCCCAGGACGTGCGATTCTGAAATCTTAGCTCTGTGGCAAAAAACTCAAGAATCTACCCGACTCTTTCTTAAGATTTTTGACCACACGCTGAGATTTCAGGATCACACTCCCTAAAACACCACTCGATCGAGCTGCTTTGAAATCGTGCTCTGGCTACCGTCGTTGTATTGTAGTCATGCTTCTCGCCAGATCAGATGATACTTCCTGTGAAATCGGCCAGGATAGTGAATCAGCTCTCAAATCTCCTTGCAGTCACCGCCCTCCCATAGATTCACGCCCGAAAAGATTCGTAGTCCATTCCAATATTAAGAATTGTAATCGCATAGCTAGAGGATCGTAGTTTCAATCCCTAGAAAATTGCTCGATCTTTGGACCATCGAACACACTCGGCTTAGTCTCGAGGTATGGTGACAGATAACAGGTTTATTCGAATATGCTGGTCGGAGCGCTCCGAACTCTGGGATCTCTCTCTCTCTCTCTCTCTTTTTTTTTTTTTTTTTTTTTTTTTTTTTAAGGTGGTTAGAGGGCAAAATCTGCCTCAGGATCCCTCGGATCCGTCCCCAGACACCGGACTGGTTCAGCTTACGCGGACTACGCATAACCCACGCAGGCCATACCAGGCGGGACACGGGTTTGGGTGGGGCCCACCGAGAGGTGGGCCCGGCCGTGTAATATCCCTCTCCCCTCGATGTCCGATACCTAGGGCATCGGGCAATCAAGAAGGAGATCCACCTGCATCTACCATCTCATCCCGGAACCGCGTGAGCATTACTTCAGGATCTCTCTCTCTCTCTCTCTCTCTCTCTCTCTCTCTCTCTCTCTCTCTCTCTCTCTCTCTCTCTTACTCATTGCGTTTGGAAAGAGAGGTTCGGGGGTAGGAGCGCTCCGAGCGCTCCGAACTAGCATAATCAGGTGAATTTAATGTGAGTCTTCCCACGACTTGGGATTAGATTTCATCCGTGGGGATGTCCAGATTCAGCAAAGGAACACTCGAATCTCCTACCCGTCAGTATCGAGTAGTAGATTCACGTCCGCCAATGTATTCGAATCGAATCCTTCTCGAGATTTTCGACCACATAGCTGGGATTTCAGAATCGGACGTCCGAGGTTATCTCCCGATCCCCAGGCTATTGGATCACGTGTTGGTTCTGGGCCGTTGTATGGTCACCATGCTTCTCGATACATGAGATCAGATTCTGCTTGTAAAGATGGCAAGGATAGAGATTTAATGCTGGAATCTCCTTGCAATCAACACCTTTTCCTAGATCCACGCCCGAAAAGATTTGTAGTCCATTCTGTTATCAATAATTGTGATCACATAGCTAGAGGATCGTAGTTCCCGTGCCCAGAATATTCCTCGAATTTTCGGCCACTGAACACACTATGCTTAGGTTCGTGTTAAGGTGACCGAATAAAGTAAGTCATCCCACTACTTGGGATCAGATTCAACCCGTGGGGATGTCCAGATTCAGCAAGGAAAAACTCAAATCTCCTAACCGTTACTATCGAGAAGTAGATTCACGTCCATAAATCTATGAGAATAGGCTCCTCCTCGAGATTTATGATCACAGAGTAAAGATTTCATAATCGCACGTCCTGGGATATCTCCTGATCCCTAGGCTATTGGATCATGTAATAGTTCTGGTTGTATGGTCACCATGCTTCTCGGTACATGAGATCAGATTCCGCTTGTGAAAACAGTCAAAATAGAGATCTGACGCTTGAATCTTCTTGCAGTCATCACCCTCTCGTAGATTCTCGCCCGCAACGATTTGTAGTCCATTCCGTCATTGAGGATTATGATCACCTAGCTAGAGGATCCGGGTTCGAATCCCTAGGATATTGCACGGTGCTCCATCCCACAAACTCAGTTGGCTTAGGCTCGTGGTATGCGTGATTTACGCCCGTCAATATATGGGGATCGACTGCTTTTTAAGATTTCCGGTTACAGAGCTGAGATTTCAGTATCACACTCCCTAAGTCATTACCCGATCCCGCTGCTATCACATCACGCTCTGGTCATGGTCGTTGTGAAGTGGTCATGATTCGCGCATGATGAGATGAGACTCCGCCTGGAAAATTGGCCAGAATAGAGATTCAGCTCTCGAATCTCCTTGCAGTCACCACTCTCTCGCAGATTCACGCCTGAAACTATTTGTGGCCTATTCCGTGATCGAAAATTGTGATTACATACCTAGTGAATCGGAATTCCGATCAACAGGATATCGCCCGACTCCTCGGTCAATGAAGATACTTGGCGTATGCTCGTGGTCTGGTCCCGATGCCTTAATTCGGCTTACGATCCTGGTCAGATTCTTATATCTCAGGAAATGATCATTGTGAGGAAACTACATCGAATTCACCATCACAGCCGCCCACCCAATACGGTTCTGAGGCTGAATGATCTGGGATTTGTGTCCAGTGATCTCGAGATATGAAGGACCCCCTCCCCCGCCGGCTCTTTCAGTTTTATCTAGTTCAACACGCGTCCTTGCTCTTGCAGCCACCCATTCAACACGATTCGGGAGCTGTGTAATCTCAAATACGTGCTTATCGATGCCAAAATACTCCAAAAACAACCCCTACTCAACTCTCAAACTCCAATCTTGGTCAATTGGTGCCTCTACTCGACCCCCCCCCCCCCCCTAACCGCCCACGCAACATGACTTGGAGGCTGGACGACCTCAAATTCGTGCTTAGCGACCCCAAAATACCCCCAAAAACACCCTTACTCGAGTCTCGAGCTTCGACCTCGATCAATTCGGGCCTCCGCCCTTGCAACACGTTTAGGAGGCAGGGCAATGTCAAATTTCGTGTTCAGCGACCTCGAAATACTTCAAAAACCCTCCACTCGACTTTTTGAGCTCGATTTTGATAGTCGCTTGCTTTCGACCCCGCAGCCTCTTACGCGATATGATCTCGAGATACGGCAATATGAGATTCGATCTCCATATCCTCGAAATATTTGGCAGACACTAGTCTTACGCGATCCTAGATTAATTTTGATTCATTCCATATGATTTGAATGCAGCCGAGCACTATCGGACTCCTTTTTTCAACTACTCAAAGCGCGAGCCTCATGCTATGCGATGATGTTGATGTCAAAAAGCCGCTCCCGCCCCATATCTGGGCTCTCAAGATCATGTACTCGTTGCATCGAGTCAGCACAGCGTTATGATCCAGCTCTGCAGCGTTAGCTGCTACATTGATTGAAATGAAATGTAATCGTTGAGAATACAAGCCGTTATGGTTTCTTTGTCAATCGCGCATTATCACTTTTTTGCATGCATTTATTCGCATTTTGCATCGAAGGTTTCAGATAAAATGTTTCAATTACCAAAGTGATAAACTTTTAGCTACATCACACTCAAATTGTACATTTTTAATTCAAATTCGAACGCTGCAGACAAGCCTTGTTGTTGTTCTAGATAACCTCATAACCTCCCATTTATTGGTATTTATTTGATTTATACTGAAAAAACTAGCCATTTTCCGTCTTCGGGCCCATTGAACTTTTTGTTCAGAATTTTGTGCTTGACAACATATTTCTTCCCCGACAAAATTAACCGAAAGCCAAAATCCTATCTCTCGGAGCGGGATCCTTCCACGTCACAAATTTGTATCCACAAAGAACTCCAATGGTCACGAACCAAGTTTCAAATCGAGAAAGAAGGGATCGCGAAGATTCTAACTCTTCGGATCCTCAGACTCAAGCTAGCCCTGCAGAAATCACTTTGTATAGAGAAATGATTGGTAGCGTCTTGTATCTGGTAAATACAACTCGTCCTGATATAGCTTTCACAGTCAATGTCTTGAGTAGACATCAGCTCAATCCTACCGAGAATGAATGGAAAATGATAGAGAGACTCTTTAGATACTTGCATGGCACGAGAGATCGCGGTCTTGTTTACTCAGCTCGCAACAATGAATTGCAAGCTTACTCAGACTCTAGTTTCTCCGACTGCAAAGGGTCCATTTCTACCTGCGGATTCCTTATCCAACTGTTTGGTGATACTATTGCATGGAGTACTCACAAACAAAAGTACGTTTCGCTTTCGACCTGTCAAGCCGAATACATTGCTATGAGCAATACCTGCCAGGAATTAATCTCCATGAATAACAGTCTGAAAATGATCTTGGATAAGTCCTTTTGTCCGATGACCCTGTGGTGCGACAACAAAGCTGCTATAGCATGTGCTAAGACGGCAAGTAGAAAATTGCATCACATATGTCACGTCAAAGAGCACCATGTGAAAGAATGTGTTGCTAGAGAATTGATCAAAGTAGACTGGATTAAATCAAAGGAACAATTGGCAGACATATTTACAAAACCCCTTTCTTTTCATTACCATGAGAGACTCACCAGGAGTATTCTTAATCGGGGCTGAATTTGTGAATTGATCTGGGATGCAGGAGTTTCAATTAGTATTTCACAGTAATTAAGAATATTTGTTTTCTCAAATCTGTTACAGGACCTAACCAGAAACAAGCCCAATGAATATATATACCAATCTTTTACGTAATAGTTTTCTTCTTTCGATCGAATCATCATCTCCTGCAAACTATTAGTAATACACCCATACATATATATATATATATATATATATATATATATATGCATATTTCATATTCTGACATATTTATACTCATTATCTGATTTTCTATGTAAATAAAGACGGTCAACTTTGAACGCGGGAGGGAGTGTTGGATGTACGCATTCAAACTTGCCGCCCGCGCGCCAGCCGTCAGCTAGTGCTGTTTGGTGGCGTCGCTGCGCGGCCGCCACCAACAGCAAGCCAGTATGCTTGAATACGAACCCGTGCACGCATCGCGTCACGGTACCTCCTCTGTTTTTGTGCTAATGAACGATCTTTCACTTTAACCGAAGCTCCCCTGTGTCGCCAACATTATTTTACCCATAACCCTTCAATACAATTTTCCAAAACCTCATTAAAAGATGCAACAGCTAACTCAGGATCCTCACTCGATACCACTAAGTCCCAATCAACTTGATTGAGTACAGATGAGATTTTGTCAATAAATTTATTAGATAACTGGGTAACACGACAAAAAAATGATTAAGAGAGAACATTGCTGGACTATGATGTTGATCAGTCGCTATCAAGGAATCGAAAATATCAACTTTCTTTAAACAGTTTTTAGAAGCAAACATAAGACCCAGACTGTAGCCCTTACTATGATGTTTTGGAAACATTTCTATTAGATCTAAGAATGAGAAACAGGAGGAGGCAGCTAAAGCTGCTGAACGAAGGGTTGATGACAAATAACCACAAAATTGAACATCAAGCGGGTCATTACTTTCTTGTATACCAAAGATCATTACATTTTTTCTCTGTATATTCTCTCTCTTATCTCATGATCTAGAGTGTCGCTCATTTCAGATTCTTAGTTTTGTTTAGCAGATTCAAGCACAGTTACTCTTGTCTCAAGGTCAGTTAAATCAATTTCAATACTGCTAACTTTTTTAGAGATGGCCTCAATTTGAGATAAGATGTAACTTGTCTCAGAGTCAATGTTTTGGTTGATGGCAGCAGTACTTATATTTAGTTCACTTTTGATCAGCTTTCTTATATCTGCCAGCAGATCACGTCTGAGAATTTTGATTTACTTGGTTTAGTACTGGAATAGCCTGTTTTGCTTGTTTGACTTGTATCCTCATCGTCAACTTTTTGTGCTTCTTCAGAAATATTGGAAGCACTAGAGCGTGCTCTATTTTCATCACTTGGATTAGCGTGACCATTTGGACAGCAAGTAGCAAATGAGCCATCATCTCTTGGTCCAGCCCTCCTCTCAGCACAAGAAGGATGACATGAAGCCTCACAACTATTACACAGTGCAAACGATTCTTTTGATGGACCCTTATTAGGACAAGAGTAGCAGTGGAACTTGTCTCCTCCTTGAACTTTATATAGCTGCATTATACGCACAAGGAGTATATATTCAGTATAGCATATAGGTTCCCGTATGAAATAAGTTACCCCCCTAGCTAACCTAGGTTACGAACCTAGGTAATTACCGAGTGATGTAGACCTAGGTTACGAAGTATGGGAATTACCTATCTAATCACGGAGTTTTTTACCCAGCCTTAAGCACACCTTTGCAGCTTCAGTGGGGAATCTTAGGGGGTATTTTGTTATAATCAGACCTACTCCAGGCGAGTTGAATATTACTCAGTTGGTTTTGGTGGGTGATTTTACACGGTTTCGGTCGCGCTTACCGATTCGAATTTTTACCCAGCTAGGGAGTACGAGTAGAGTTGTGTAGGTATTTCAGCTGCGATCGGTAGATTTACAGTACCGAGACTTAGGTAGTAGCTGAAGAATCACTTACCTAGGATCCAACTAGGTATTATCGCACGTTCTACCCAGCCAAAGTAGTCTCCCATTTCGCGAGTATAGGTAAAAATGTATGGATTTTCAAACGATCAGGTAGTATACTCTTACCCAGCTTTGGCTACAGCGGTACAAATGACTGGGTAACCTTATACTTTCTACCTAGCCAGAATCTACACCCACCTGGCGAGTATAGGTAGAGACGTAGAAAAAATTTTCCACGTAAATTTACCCATTCGTTTTTGGACCTTCCTGGTTGGGCAAATCTGAGAGTTTACCCACTTGGCAACTACCCACAGACACCTTAAGTAGGGAGGCCCAACTAGGTCAGATTTTTGTTTTGAAAAGCGAAAAAAAAATTATTCGGGTAACTGCTTTGAAAATTCTGAACTGAGTTTTATTCAGTTTCAGGCTCATTTGATCAGAAAATCCAATTCAGATATTTTCATGTTTCAAATTTGAACTTTGGTGTTTAACACGCACTCACTCGGGATCGAACCCGGGATCTTTGGATTACCAGTCGAAGATCGTATCCACTAGCTCAAAGTCCTATAACACAGGCTGTGCACTAATAGCCCTATATGAGCTACCAGAATCGAATTAACTGACTATTTTGTATTTGATTAGCTAGAAGTAGATTATTGAATGACAGAAGATGATCGCGGCTCATATTTTCATGTGAAATCCTTCTCCGCCTATATAGATGGAGATTATACCCACCTGACCGGACCCACTTTCCGTTCACCTGGGTAATGCCTGGGGGGTACGGTCAGGTGGGTATAATCCCCATCTATGTAGGCGGAGAAGGATTTCACATGAAAATATGAGCCGCGATCATCTTCTGTCATTCAATAATCTACTTCTAGCTAATCAAACACAAAATAGTCAGTTAATTCGATTCTGGTAGCTCATATAGGGCTATTAGTGCACAGCCTGTGTTACAGGACTTTGGGCTAGTGGATACGGTCTTCGACTGGTAATCCAAAGATCCCGGGTTCGATCCCGAGTGAGTGCGTGTTAAACACCAAAGTTCAAATTTGAAACATGAAAATATCTGAATTGGATTTTCTGATCAAATGAGCCTGTAACTGAATGAAACTCAGTTCAGAATTTTCAAAGTAGTTACCCGAATAATTTTTTTTTCGCTTTTCAAAACAAAAATCTGACCTAGTTGGGCCTCCCTACTTGTTTGGCAATCAGATTTCCAGGGCACAACATCCTGATGTTCATAGGCTCTATGGCTCTTCTGTATTTTGGAAATGTTATATTCATGTAAGAATTATCAGGTTGAAGCACCTGGGTGTTGGCAGGTTCAATGGCCTTTCCTAGCTCTGAAGATGATTGATCCAACTATAGAAATTCTGCTTGACACAAATAAAAAGTCAATCCCCAATGGAGAAACGAGCATATTTTTCAGAAAGTATTTCACATGTGAAATCATATGTGGAATCTTATGTGAAATCATATGTGGAATCTCATGTGAAATCATATGTGAAATTTGCTGTAAAATCTTTTGTGAAATCAGCTGATCTTTTTGGGAGGGGAGAATGACAAGGAATGAGCTATCTTGATGAAAGAAATCATATCATTAATACCACCTTCATGCTCAATTTGTCCAAGGTCGATGCATGGAGAATATAGTAAGTCACTGACACAGACATCACATAGTGCCAGAAAGATGCTTTACTCATCAGCCCTAGTGAAAATAGTGGCTTCACAGTTCTTCCTAAAGTTGAGTCAATCAATTTGTTAATCAATTGGATCATTCATTGAAGATATTCTAGTTTATCGGATTTAATCGAAACTGTAGACCATCTGAACGATTTCTTATGAGCTATTGAACAGTATATGGGTATTATCGCGAAAAATTACCCGGAACGTGTTATGGCCTTGCATTTGAACGAGCGAGCTCCGAATCACTCCTCTCAAATTTTCCTACACGTATTCTATTGAAATACGATCGGTACTAAAGTTTCAAGTTGATCCGTCAAGTCGTCTCCTTTATTTTCAAAGATCAAGGATTGAAATGTGAGGTCCATGTACTGTTATATTCGCAGTTACACGTATGTTCTTAGCGCCAGCGTCGAAATACTCAAGGCAGTGGCTATCACCGAATTTTTCTCGCAAAATACATTATTGAACCATCCATTTTTCATAGGTTTCATGTCCAAAATGCTCAGTTTAGTCCCCGGGCCATGTGCCTCAATCTTGTTATGGGATTTTCACTCAAAATGAGAATTCTTTCAAAGTCCCCACAGCGTATCCTAAATTCACTCTAGGTCGCTTTGTCGCGGACAAAATCTCAAGGAAACATGTCAAACAATCGAATCTCATTGTGAGAAAAAGCCCTGATACAAAGTTCTCAGTGCTGCATGTACATTTGTAGCCAAAAATCAGCCATGTAATTAAGTTATGTCAGGTCCATGTATACCGCGTTACCCTACTCAAAGTCAATTTATCTGGGCGAAACCATTTTTTTCACTAAAATATGATGGTATCAGATAAAATCTATGTGGAAAAGTTTCTTTGGCGATTTCTAGATTCTTGCGATCAAGGGCGAAATGTCAGGTCCATGTACTCAAAAAGCGTTCCATGGGGTACTCAATAGCGCAAAAAAGACGGAGAAATGGAATTATCTGCTTCAGTGCATGTATTTCCTGCTCAAATCAACCATCTAAACGCGAATTTCAGGGTCATATGGATTTCAGGGTCATGTGGTTTCATCGCGTCGGAATTCCTCACTAGACAATAAAACGTCAAAAACCGGAATGTCAGGTCCATGTACTATTTTCCCTATGTCATGTGAAAACCACATTCCGTTCGAGCTCTTTCTAAAAAACTTCTGTATATGTTTTATAACATATTATCACTCAATATGCGAAACGTTATGGAAAAATGTGGGATAGACATGCAGGGCATCAATTTTCAACTTCTGAATTGTTGGATCCAAAATGTGTGAGTTTTCGCGATAATGCCCATACATGATTCATAGCCCTGCTAGATCTTGATAAAATCGAATGGTTTTGATGAATGACCAATCAATTAGCTCATTCATTGACTCGATTCCATGAAACATCGTAATGAGCCATTATTCTCAGTAGGGAAGAGAATGGTTGATCAACGAACGATTCGCTTTAGAGCACGCTACTATCTAAATATTGTATTCCTACAAAATTTCATCAGAACAGGCCTTTTACGTGAAAGGAGTAGAGTTCAAAGAAAAAGCCTGGAATCCAGCAAGGAGGGCTTTGCCTATCAGGCTCTGTCCAGTCTAAGACAGGACTGAAAAATATTTGTTTTTTATTTTTTTTTTATGAACATACGGTCAGTGTGACCTTTAACATTTTTACATAAACCACTTTTTACAACCAACTTTTACCTTTTACATAAACTACTTTGTCAGCAAGGTGGCTATTTCTAATTTTTAATAGATTATCCAATTCCTCAATGTAACTCTCAATAATAGATAATAAAGAAGTTACTCTCATTGGTACTCAAAGACTCCATTTCTTGAAATAGTCTTCATATGAGAAATTTTCATGTGTGACGAGAAGTCAAACACTCGTAATACTCATTAGCTCTCATTTGGAGTCTAATTATAGGAGATCTCTTTTCTAAAAAAGCTTCATTTTGATGTCAGTGAATAGTTTGAAGAAATCATCAATTCTACAGCTCTGATGGAATGCACTAAGGGAGGATGGTGGGTACGGTGACACATGAAGGATTACTGGATCATTTGTGATTTCTAAAGATTGATGCATAAGATTATCAAGACTTGTAAATTTTTGATACCAGAAGTAAGTATCTTGAGCTGAGAGTAAGTAGGAAGGAGTAGAGCTGAGATATAACAATACGTATTATGGATCTACAATGCATTAAGAAATCCCACTCCCTTTTGAAGCTTTCGCAAGAGTTCCCTTGACTAATTGACCATAATCAGTTCCTTCATCACTAATCAGAATCATGATGCTGGATACCCTAACTGTGGCAGCCTTGGCACACAAATTTTCAATGGTTTCAAGACACAGGAGTAATACACTTAAAAGTCTAATATCAACTCTAGCTATCCATAATAATATGTGAACTTGACTTTTAAATTCATACATACATTATTGAATGACTCGCAGAACTTCCCTAAATGGAAAGCAGCAGCCTGCAGCACTGGGAAAGTCAGGTTGATTTCTTGAACATCCAAGTCATTATCACTAGGGATATCCAAATCATTGGTTAATACCATGATAGTAGAGCGTGACGTGGTCAAGACCAACTGGGAATACAGGAAGACCTCTCTTATCAAAAGCCCGCAAACAGCTTTGTAATCTGGATGAGAGAAAGGCAGTCTCAGGAACAGTTTACAACATAGCACATTGATGGAAAGACATTCTTGTTGATGAAAAAGACGATTACCCGAATCTTTTAGTTCATGGAATTTCGATTGTGAGAAGTACCCAATATTACAGACACAGTTGCTAGAGGTTCTTGCATTTGTTGTATAATAACTTTCGGTAGGGGGGTCAAGAGAAGACCAAAGTCATCTTGGGGCTTCGTGACGTGGGCACCCGAGTTTGCAAAAAAATTATGAAAAAAATACGACCTGATTGTGCGTCTCAATGGCGTTCATAATTCGTTCGAAAATCAATTGTGAATGTTACGGTTTTTCCAAAAAAAAATAAAGAAGTTTTCGAATGCTGGAAAACTTGACCAATTTTTGTCGCGGGTACCGTCCAGTCTGGGAACTGTGCGTTTGTAAGGAATGATCACGATCCTAATAAGAAAGGTCTGCCGACTCAGTGGGAAAGATGTGAAACATGCGTGATGCCCACCGCCCCTACTATCTCCCCTCTGTCCGTCCAATATGGCGACCCTTACTGGGACAGCGGGATATACCTATATATAGGAGTCATCTGCTCGCGCTCGTGTAAAGCCGCGAGCCCACGCTAAAAAACATTCTATACTATTTGCAGCAATTTGCCGCGTGCAAGAATGATATTAATCACCCGCGGCATGTTATCTGATAACATGCCGCAAGTAATTACTTCCAAATAGGGGAGAGAGGGGCAAAATTGGACGGGGGCAAAATTGGATAAGTGAGATAGCTCGGTCGGAGGCGAGTCAAGGCTTTCGCCGCGTGAATTCTTATTTAATACCATCACAGACAATGGTTTCTATCGCGGTTAGACCTGCCAAAACGATATTGGGAGTCCACGCTGACATAGGGGTCCTTTCCGAGGGCCTCACGCGGTTTATTTCGCAAATGCAAGATTTCACATTACTTCTGCGAAAGTGGATGAGCTCAATCGCCGTTTGAGGGTCAAAAACTACATCACAAAACGATGATTTTCAGCCATCGTGGGCCAAAATCGGTTCACTTGGGCCCAAACGATCACAATTCTGCGAAAAAATGCCTGGGGGCATTTTTGGACGAACTGGTAGTGGCGAATTTGGACAATGCTAAATCCCATCTAAAATCGGTCGACCGATCGCATGTCCGTGTTCTTCGAGGGTAATTGCGCGTGTCGAGGCGCGTATGCGTTTGTGCGAGTTTCTCGAAGCGTGGGAGGTTGAGAGTTAGTTAGGTGATTGAAAATGAGTTAGAAAATGAAGTTACAATGTCTAGTTCCGTCGTAGGAGTCAGATTAGAGGTCAGAAGTCGCTTTCAACGTGTTCTAAGCCCAGACCGCATTTTCACTCTCGCATTAGGTTACATTGCCATGAATGTGACATACTATCAGCGGGACCGTTGACGTAGGGGCGAGTATAAGTACCTCCAATGTGGAGAAAAACGAAAAAAGTCGACTCTAAGAAGCCACGAGTTGATTGCTGATTCGCTGAAGACGGTAGTGCATCAGCAAGCGTCTATTCCAATAATGCTGAAGAATGACACAAGAATGGCTCACTTGATCGGGCTATGGGAGAATGTAAAAGTCTCAGGCGGGTTTCCCTCTTGGTTCTGGGTTATTACCGCGTGTTTTGATGAGCGAATGCGACTCTAATAGGTGAGGAATAATGCCGTATACCTCAATTTTGGAAGGCTGCTCAAATTTACCCCCAAAACTTGTCAAAAGTGCCCCCAAGCTCGGGGCGAATTTGGACAGATTTTTTTCTCTTAACTTCAAGAAAAAGTGTGAAAGCAGTGACCTAGGGGTTTGAAAATTCTTTTACAATCTATTCAATAGCGAAACTTCAAAGTCCCATAGCGCGCCTAGCCCCAAGAAATGTCAGATAGCGCCACTGCAAAATCCGTCCAATTTTGCCCCACTCTCCCCTACTGGGTCCCATAACCCAAATCTCAAGTCCCCCGGGGCCGGGGCCGCGATTTATGTACGTCTTTTGATGCTTAATTAGTTGGTGCTGCGGTAGCCAAGTGGTTCGCGTGTCCGCTTTTCATTTTGTCGGCCCAGGTTCGATCCCCGGCCAAATCATTTTTTTTTTTTTTTTCCCCATTAAATCAAGTCATATCATTTTTTTCGCTAACAAACATAGTTGAATGGAGATTGATAATCAACCAAATACCCTCCAATTCATGATTCTTTCTTCAAGTCAGAATCGTCACGAGATATTGTAGTTAATACAATACATGCTTTTGATATTTTTCATGGCATAAATTTGATGATAAAGATAAGGAACGATGGCTCTGAAATAGCTTTGAAAACTGTATACCCATAACACTTTTCAGTTGTTATTAGAACTATAAAAATGATGATAAATTAACGGAATGAAATGATTTTTATATATCCTGTCATTCATCATAGACCTATTGGAGATATGATTTATTCATACGCAATAATTCTATTCGATTGAGTTTTTCAAAATTCATGGGTAAAAGCAGAGAGATTCCAAATTTGCAGCTTAGACTCCTTCTTTAAATATCAAGATATTTTAATGTTGTTCAAAATAATGCAATCCTATGTTGATACTCCTTATTTGCTAAGTCAGATCTTTATACGCATACCTGATACGAGAATAAGAACTAATACAAAATTGTTCAAATGTAAGAAAATGAAACTTTTTTTAGAAAAGAGATCCCCTATAACTGGACTCCGAATGAGAGCTAATGAGTATTATGAGTGGTTTGACTTCTGGTCACACATGAAAATCTCTCAAATGAAGACTATTTCAAGGAATGAAGTCTTCGAGTACCAATGAGAGGAACTTATATATCATCTATTATTGTGAGTTACATTGAGAAATTAGATAATCTATTATGAATTAGAAATAGCAACCTTGCTGACAAAGTAGTTTATGAAAAATGTAAAAGATCATATTGACCGTACGTTCAATAAAATAAAATAAAGATAAAAGTTACTTCCTATAGCGAGTCCGATAGTCCGGACAACGAGTACTTACGAAGATGCGTCTCAAGTTCTTCAAATTTCCCTTGGCTCATCTCTTTAGTCGATGTAGGTGACTGGAAATGTATGATGATTATCCTAAGTTTCGTTATCGATGAGTAACTCAATAAGAAATATCGAGATGATGTATTATCAAAATATCTCCGCGACGATTCTGACTTGAAGAAAGAATCATGACTCGGAGGGTATTTGGTTGATTATCAATCTCCGTTCAACTATGTTTGTAAGCGAAAAAAATGATATGACTTGATTTAATGAAAAAAAAAAAAAGAAAAAAAAATGATTCGGCCGGGGATCGAACCTGGGCCGACAAAATCAAGGCGGTCGCGCTGACCACTTGGCTACCGCAGCACCTGCTACTAGTTAAGCATCAAAAGACGTATATGGGTATAATCGCGATAACTTACATATTTTGTGTCCAAAAATTCAGAAATTGAATATTGAATCTGCACCCGTCTCAGTCAACTTTTTCCATTTCTTTTCACATATTGAGCAATAATATGTGATGAAACGTATACAGAAAATTTTTTGGAACGTTTTGGGATGGTATATGTGATATTCACGTGTATAAGGCATACGGAAAGTGGTGAACGGAATTGATATTTGCGGTTTTCGACATTTTGTTGTCTAGCGAGGATCCTGACGCGATGGGACCAAATGACCTAAAAATTCATGTTTAGATGGTTGATTTGAGTCGGAAATATTTGCTCTGGACCAGCTAATTTCATTGCTCCGTCTTTCGCGTGCTATTGAGTACCCCAGGGAACAACTTTTGTATGCACGGAATTGACATGCATGGAACTGACATTTCGCCTTAAAATCGCTCGCAAAAATAACAGAGTTGGCATAGAAACTTCTCTTTGTAGATTTCATCTAATCCCATCATATTTTAGGAGAAAAACTTGATTGCGCCCAGATATTTCAACTCTTAGTTGGGTAACGTGGTATGCACGGAACTGACAAAGTTAATTACATGGCCGATTTTCGGCCATGAATGTTAATACGATGCTCAGAATTTTGGTTCTGGGCCTTTACTCACGCTGGGATTTGATTATTTGAACAATTTCCTTGAAATTTCGTCCACTCCAAAGTGACCTAGACTTGATTTAGCATACGACGTGGGCATTTTAGATAAATATCTTATTTTTAGCGAGAATTCCATGACAAGATTGAGGTACATTGCTTGGGGACTAAACTACGAGTTCTGGGTATAAAACCTATGAAAAATGGTTGGTTCAACATTTTACTTCGAAGAAAATTTTTTAGCACACCTTTAGCGACTCTTACTCCGACGCTGGCGCTGGAGGTATACGCCGAACTGCAAATGTATTAAGCACGGAACTGACATTTCAACCCTTAATCTTCACAAATAAGAAAGACGCGTGAACGGATCAATCTGGAAATTTATTCCCAAATGTATTCCAATAGAATACATGTAGGAAATTTGACCGGAGTGATTCGGAGCTCGCTCGTCGAAATGAAAGGTCATAACCTGTTCCGGGTAAGTTATCGCGAAAATACTCATATAAATCGCGGCCCCCCGGGGGGTTTGAGATTTGGGTTATGGGACCCAGTATTTGGGAGTGATTACGTGCAGTATGTTATCAGATAACACGCCGCGAGTGATTGATATCATTTTTGCACGCTGTAAATAGTATGAAATGTTTTTCAGCGCGGGCTCGTGGCCCTACACGATAGGGTGGGCCGAAAAATGAAAATTTTCGAAAATCGTTACGCCTGAGGACCAATTTTTTGCTATTTTGCACGTAAATAATGGAAAATTTTTTTGCGGATTTTTAAAAAGAACTTCTAGCTTCTGGCAAAAGCCTTGAAGATTCTCAGAAAATAGAGTGAGAACGTCATTTTTACGTTATTTCTAAAACTAAAGTTATAACATACAGAACCTACGCGGTGGCACCAAACGGTGATCGAACAATGTTTTCTCACTTAATTTTGGCCGTAGAAATCGAAAATCAGGTCCGTTTGGGCCTTAGAAGTTAAGGGCCTTTGTAAATTGCGAGATACCGATCAGAGTAGGAGAGCGATAATTTTCCGGGAAACGCCAGATTTCTGTGAAATCGAAAACGTCCCTCCAAACTCGATTCGATCGACCAAAATCCATCGCACACTATACTTTCTTATGTATTTTGACCTGCTGAAGACGGTCTTGGTGGTTTCAGGAAGCTAGGATGCGTCAAAATTTAGCTATGAGCAAATGTATCAGGGCGTTTTCCGCAGGGCTCGCAAATGGGCTCGTCGCGGCCAGGGCATAGGTCACGGACACTAGTCCTCTTTCACTCGATGCGTAATTTCCAATATCGTTATTAGTCGGGGCCGAGTGGGCGCCATCATTGGGGAAACTATTCCCACGAGGTTTTACTCCGAGATCCCCTCCAGAAGACTGTCCTGATTATGGAAAATCGACGAATATTGTTGTTAATTTTCACTAGTAAAAATCGCAATATCGTGATTTTTCAATTTAAAAGTGTGTATAAGTCAAAACGAATCGATTGTAGCAAAGAATGACAGGAGTAACTTTCGATTCAGAATAACCCAAAATACCTCTTGAAAATAGTATCCATATCGGAGAATCAATTTCTATCAATTGTTTAAACGATTTCAGTTCAAACGAATTGCGTCCATTTCTCAGCTTGGCAACATGAGTTTCCATAATCAGGACAGTCTTCTGGAGGGGATCTCGGAGCAAAACCTCGTGGGAATAGTTTTTCCAATGATGGCGCCCACTCGGCCCCGACTAATAATGATATTGGGGATTACGCATCGAGTGAAAGAGGACAAGTGTCCGTGACCTATGCCCTGGCCGCGACGAGCCCATTCGTGAGCCCCACGAAAATCGTCCTGATACGTTTGCTCATAGCTAAATTTTGACGCGTCCTAGCTCCCTGAAACCACCAAGACAGTCTTGAGCAGGTCAAAATACATAAGAAAATAAAGTGTGTGATGATTTTTGGTCGATTGAATCGAGTTTGGAGGATCGTTTTCAATTTCACAGAAATCTGGCGTTTCCCGGAAAATTGTCACTTTCCCACTCTGATCGGTATCTCGCAATTTACAAAGGCCCTTAACTTCTGAGGCTCAAACGGACCTGATTTTCGGTTTCTACGGCCAAAAGTACGTAAGAAAACATTGTTCGATCACTGTTTGGTGCCACCGCGTATAACTTTGCTCTTAGAAATAGCGTGAAAAAGACGTTTTCACTCTATTCTCTAAGAATCTTCAAGGCTTTTGCCAGAACCTAAAAGTTCTTTTCAAAAATCCGCGAAAAATTTTTCCATTATCTACGTGCAAAATTGGCCCTCAGGCGTAACGATTCCCGAAAATTTCCATTTTTCGGCCCACCCTACTACACGAAGCCGAGCAGACGACTCCAATATATATATAGGTATATCCCGCTGTCCCAGTCAGAGTCGCCATATTGGACGGAGAGAGGGGAGATTGTTATGGTACACGGTCCGCAGGCCGCAAGATCGCGACAATTCTGCGAGCGGCACGTGCGCGAAATCTCGTTGTAGTACTTCTAGATTTACCGTGTACATAACACTTCCGCCCTTACACAAAAATTGTTGAGTATGTGTCTTTTCTTAACAACAATGATCCAAAAGTGACATCCCATGTGTGCATGTAGCATGACAGAATGTCTTCTGCTCTCTACTCAAAGTCGGTATGAATGGTCAGCAAAGTTATCGTCCCAGCCTAATCACCGGCAGCATGACCGGCTGTATGCATGTATGTATGCAGTGCTGCCTAACTTCGGGCTGCACAGTACCGGACGCTGCCCCTCGCGCGTGTCTGGTAGTTAGTCGTTCTGAGACAGTCGCCTAGTGCTGTCTACGTAGAACTTGCCGTTAAGCTCTTTTGTAACTCTTTTGTACTTTATCAGTTTGACCAAATAAACGATTCCAATCAAGAGTACCTCTAATCGAGATTCTCCATAATTCCTCTCACTCTCCACGGTGCTCGTAATAACAGGTTATGGGCCCAGACACCGGCTCCGAGTGAGAGTGAACTATCGCGAATCGGTACTCTGTGAATTCGTGTCCGCGCGAGTTCGAACCTGCAACCGGCAAGATCGTGAGTCATACATCGGCAGTGGTTTCGAGACGGATCTCTACCGCGTGGTGCATGTGGTTTCTCTTTCGTGCGAGTTAGGTACGAAATGGCAGGAGAAATATCTGCGAGGAACATCACCAAATTCAACGGGCAGAATTTCCAGTGTTGGAAATTCCAGATCCAATCAGCGCTGCTGGCAAACGATCTACTAAGAATCGTCACAGGGACAAGCACGAGGCCAGACAATGTCCCTGGCGCTGAGCCACAAGCTGCCCTTGCGGCATGGGAGAAGGAAAACGCCAAAGCCATGTTTCTGCTATCATCTTCAATCGAACCGGAGCAGATGCAGTCACTCTTAGTATGTACCACAGCCAAACAAATGTGGGATCGGCTTTTGTCGATTCATCAGCTACACTCAAATACGAACAAGCTACTGCTGAGCGAGCGGTACTACGAGTATAGGATGGATCCAGCCGACTCTGTGGTGCAACACATCGCGAAAGTGCAGAACATGGCAGCACAGCTAATCGATCTAGGTGAAAACTTGGCTGATACTATGATAGTGGCGAAAATCCTGGCGTCACTACCGCCAAAGTACCGCCATGTTCGGTCCCACTGGAGTAGCATGGACCCAACTCGGCAGACCGTCGAGTACTTGCAGCAAAAATTGATCGAGGAAGAAGCTCTTTTAAATGCTGAGAACGAGGAGGTAATCGCTCTCGCGGCAACGATAAAGAAAACAACGGTCAGCGATAAGAATGAAAAAGGCGGCAAACCGAAACAAAATGGAAGACGAGGCAAGAAACAACGTAAGTCAGTACATCCGAATCTCAAGTGCTATATTTGCGACGAGAAGCATTACGCTCGAGATTGCCCTCAGCGCAAGAGAAGCGACGATTCAAAATCGGGGGGAGGGACCGCCGGTAGCAACAATGGCGGAGACTGCGCGCTCACAGTCACGTGTGAGGCAAAGTCGGAGCATCGCGAGCAAGGCGATCCGCAGGCAAGTGGCGATTACTGGTACCCCCCCGAAGGCCAGATAAAGAAACTACTGAGCGTAAACCAGAAGCTGGCTTGGTTCAGCGACAGTGCCGCATCTGCGCACATGAGCCCCCACAGAGAGTGGTTCATCGAGTATCGTCCGAGGAGGGATGGTAGCACTGTCGTGCTCGGTGATGGCAGCGAAACTCCGGTAGCCGGCGAGGGCACCGTAGCAGTTGACAGGTTGGTGAACGGCGAGTGGGTGGCGGCGCGCATCAAGAACGTGCTGCACGTGCCTGCTCTCAACAAAAACCTGTACTCTGTTGGTCAGGGTACGGCCAATGGAATCGGCCTGTGGTTCAAGGGTCGATTTGTGTTTTTTCTGCGTGATTCAGATGTGATCGCAGTAGGAGTGAAGCAGAGCAACGCGATCTATCGCTTGTTCTGGCAGCAGTCATGCGCTGTTCAACACGAAGCCAATGCTGTCACTGCCGATCTGAAAACCTGGCATGAGCGGCTGGGACATCTACACGTAGCCGCGTTGAAACACATCACCTCGAACAATCTGGTAAGTGGCGTGTCTGTCTCGGGAGCAGACGAATTTTTTTGTGAAGGATGCCAGCTGGGCAAATCACACAGACAGCCTTTCAACAAAGATGTAGCGAGGAAAACGCTACCAGGCGAGATGGTGCACAGTGACGTGTGTGGACCCATGCAAGAGCCGTCTCTGAGAGGAGCTCGTTATTATGTCCTTTTCAAGGATGACGCCACAGGATACCGGCACGTTTACTTTATCAAGCACAAATCGGATGTGCTCGAAAAGTTCAAGCTCTTCGAAAAAGAGTCGAAGAACCTCAGTGGGAGGACAATAAAATTCTTCAGATGCGACAACGGAGGAGAATACACCAGCGATGATTTCAAGGCCTATCTGCAGTCATTAGGTATCGTGCTGGAGTACACTGCTCCTTACACTCCGGAGCAGAATGGCAAAGCAGAAAGAGAAAACAGAACAATCATAGAGTGTGCACGCACTCTATTACAGGCCAAAGAACTCCCCGCTTATTTGTGGGCGGAAGCAGTGAACACAGCAGTATATTTGTTGAATAGAATCTCCAGCCCCTCCACCGATAGAAGCAAAACGTCGTATGAATTGTGGACGAAGAGGAAGCCGGATCTGAGTCATGTCAGAACTTTTGGCGCCGAGGCATTCCAGCATGTACCAAAACAGCTGACAAGAAAGCTCGATGCAAAAGCAACCAAGGTGATCCTGGTTGGATATGAGGGCGAGTCCTCCAACTACAGGCTATTCAATCAAGATACAAGGAAGGTAACGGTATCTAGAAATGTGACCTTCAACGAGAAAACTGGCGATGCAAAATCGAGCACTGACCGCTCGAATGAGTTCGACCTGACTCTCCCAGCCGCTGCGAGAAACGACGAGCACCAGGGTATATTGGATCACCCACACGACCCTGGAATCGTCGTAGAGCAGGCGGACCTTGATGTTCGTGCGAATGATGGTGCGAGAGGCGAAAGAGCCGAATCCCCTCCACCAGCACGACAGCTCAGGAACAGAGCTCTACTGAGACGCCCCGCCAGGTATGCTCTAAATTATGCGGTTGTCAATGTACCCACAACTCGCAAAGATGCCCTGAGTGGCCCCCATGCAGAGCAGTGGGAAAAGGCCATCAAGAAGGAAATTAAGGCACACGAGGTCAACCAAACTTGGAAACTTGTGCCTAGAACACCAGACATGAGAACAATAGACTCCAAGTGGGTGTTCAAAATACTTGATCCTGAGAGTGAAGTTCCAGTTTTCAAGGCCCGCTTGTGTGCAAGAGGCTTCATGCAACAAGAGGGCATAGACTATACAGAGACTTTTTCACCAGTCGTCAGGTACGACTCCCTTCGTCTGCTGCTGGCTCACATCGCTCAAGAAGACCTGGAGATGCTGACATTTGACGTCTGCACTGCGTTCCTGTACGGGGACCTTGATGAGCAAATCTACATGGAAGTGCCAGAAGGCGTTAGTGAAGTGAATAGTGAAGAGTTTGTATGTCTGCTGTTGAAATCTCTGTATGGGTTGAAACAAGCACCCAGGTGTTGGAATAAGAGAGTTAAAAGATTCCTGAAGAAATTCAATTTCAAAGAAAGTAGTGGTGATAAATGTATTTTCATCGGTGAGGTTGAAAATTGTATTGTCTACTTGGCTTTGTTTGTTGACGATGGACTATTGGCATGCAAAAATAAGAAAATCCTAAACTTAATTCTTGCTGAAATGAGAAAAGAGTTTTCCATCACTACTGGGGATGCCAGTTATTTTGTTGGCATGCAGATCAGTCGCAATCGTACTAACAAAGCCTTGTTTATCAGTCAGAATGTGTATGTGAAAATGATTCTTGAGAAATTTGGCATGCTCGGTGCTAAAAGTGTATGTGTCCCAGCTGACCCAAATATAAATCTACATACTGTTAACCCTGAGTGTGAATCTGAATGTGCAGTTCCTTATAGAGAACTTGTTGGTTCCCTTATGGTTTTGGCAATGGTCTCCAGACCTGATATTGCTTATTCGGTTAGCATCCTAAGCAGATTCATGAACAACTTTGATCAAAACCATTGGCGTGCAGCCAAGCGAGTGCTTGCTTACTTGATTAACACTGTAGATTATGGAATTTGCTACACTGGTATGGATGAATGTGAGTTGATTGGTTATTCTGATGCTGATTTTGCAAATGATTTAGATACCAGAAGGTCTACTACTGGATATGTATTCTGTATAAATGGTGGTGCAGTTACATGGTCCTCTCAGCGACAAAAGCTTGTAGTACTCAGTACTACTGAAGCAGAATATGTTGCTGCTTCAACTGCCAGCCAAGAGGTAAAATGGTTGCTGAAACTAGTGAGTGATATAAAGTGTCAAGACATTACAGGTGTAACATTGTGTGTGGATAACCAAAGTGCCATCAAGCTTGTTAAGAATTCTGAGTTCCATAAAAGAACCAAGCATATTGACACTCGCTACCATTTTATTAGAGATATGTATGAGTCTGGTGAGCTGAAACTGAAGTATGTGCCATCTGCTATTCAACTGGCAGATTTATTTACCAAAGCTCTTCCTAGAGACAAATTCATGAGCATGAGAGAGAACCTTGGTATGATTTCTATGGGTGAGATCTTGAGTAAATTCTAGTATGCCTCTGGGTGTGTGGTTTGAGAAAAGAGGCGAAGTGTTGAGTATGTGTCTTTTCTTAACAACAATGATCCAAAAGTGACATCCCATGTGTGCATGTAGCATGACAGAATGTCTTCTGGTCTCTACTCAAAGTCGGTATGAATGGTCAGCAAAGTTATCGTCCCAGCCTAATCACCGGCAGCATGACCGGCTGTATGCATGTGTGTATGCAGTGCTGCCTAACTTCGGGCTGCACAGTACCGGACGCTGCCCCTCGCGCGTGTCTGGTAGTTAGTCGTTCTGAGACAGTCGCCTAGTGCTGTCTACGTAGAACTTGCCGTTAAGCTCTTTTGTAACTCTTTTGTACTTTATCAGTTTGACCAAATAAACGATTCCAATCAAGAGTACCTCTAATCGAGATTCTCCATAATTCCTCTCACTCTCCACGGTGCTCGTAATAACAAAAATGTGTCTTAAGGGCACATTTCAGATCATAATGAGCGAGCGGTGTGCCGCTGGTTTTGCGTGATCCACAAGTCTACAAGTAAACATAAAATGTCATTGTATATTCTATTTTTGAAAGTGTTGCCCCAAATAACGTCATCACGAATTTTATTATGTTGTGCCCCACCCTATATGAATTTATGCACGACTTGATCAAAGGGACTAGGCGGGTAAGCATGGTGAATCAGCCCTTGTCAGGTATGGCCCCGGAAGCTATTTCCCCCAATTTCTAACCCCAAACTATGAGGAAATTAATAGTTTTTAGGTCCCGAAGTCCCTATGTTTTGGGGCAGCCTGGAAACCCTCTAAAAAACGCTAAAAATCGATGTTCCTTGTATTGAATCGCATTCTGACGCATCTCAATGAATCGTTCTGATATTTCTTCGACATAACTTTGGACTTTTGTCAAACGGAAGAAAGATATTCGCGTAATGACAACTCTGTATTTAAGCCTCGAAAAAAAACTGTTGAAAAATGAAAATCAATTTTCAACCCTGTTATCTGTAATTAAGACGTTTATGAACCATCTCATCGTATCTATCGGCTCATTTTACGTCGGAAATCACTTGGAAATATACCATTTTTGGTGGAGAAAAGTGGTCAAAAACGTCAAAAATCAATTTCAAAGCGAATTTTTTTCATAAACCAGCCTCTCCTGCGCATGCGCGTTCATCTACGCTCCTGAAAGTATCTTTAATCGATAGCTGGTGTAATTTCCTTCAAAATGACCCCTTGCAGAAGTCGATTTGACGCAGTTACAGCTGAGATATGACTGGTGCAGGAAATGGAAAAACCCAAGGTATCTAATCCGTGAATCCGTGCTTCCTTCAATGGCCTTGAAAAATGCGAATTTTGAATTGGGCCGTTTCTAACATGCGAACATGTGTTTTTGATGTATTTTTTGACGTAGAAACCGAATACGCGGTCAGTTTTGTTCCAAACCTTCAGGATTTCTCATTAGACTCATAAAACCGACTCGATAATGGATGCTCATCTTCAGCCTTTTTACACTTATTTGAGATAAATTGTCGGTGAATGGGGAGGTTTGGGTGGATTGGGTACCACATACAACTATATTTCCTCATGTATTCTGATCAGTTGATGACAATGATGATGGTTTTGAAGCTCAAGGAAGCGCTGCTATCCTCATATAAGCTGGTCGACATAGTTTCCTCATATGAAATTAAACAACGAAATCCAGCTCCAACGAGAGAAATCTCACTTCCCCCGCTTCCTCGAGCCTCAAAACCATCGGGATCGTCTTCGGCTAGTCAGGATATATCAAGGAACATAGTTGTATCTAGTACACACTCCACCCAAACCTCCCCAGACACCGACAATTCATCTCGAATAAGTGTAAAGAGGCTGAAGTATCCATTATCGAGTCGGATTTATGAGTCTGATGAGAAATCCTGAAGGTTTGGAACAAAACTGACCGCGTATTCGGTTTCTACGTCAAAGAATACATCAAAAACACATGTTTGCATGTTAGAAACGGCCCAACTCAAAATTCGCATTTTTCAAGGCCATCGAAAGAAGCACAGATTCACGGATTTGATACCTTGAGTTTTTCCATTTTCTGCTCGTCATATCTCAGCTGTAATTGCATCAAATCAACTTTTGCAAGGGGTCATTATAAAGGAAATTACACCAGCTATTGATTAAAGATACTTTCAGGAGCGTAGATGAACGCGCATGCGCAGGAGAGGCTAGTTTATGAGAAAAAAATTTGCTCTCAAATTGGATTTCGACGTTTTTGACCACTTTCCACCACCAAATTGATATATTGTCCAGTGATTTCCGACGTAAAATGAGCCGATAGATACGATGGGATGGTTCACAAACGTCTTAATTACAGATAACAGGGTTAAAAATTGATTTTCATTTTTCAACAATTTTTTTCGATGCTTAAATCCCGAGTTGTCATTATGCGAACATCTTTTATCTGTTTGACAAAGTTTCAAAGTTATTTCAAAAAAATTTCAGAACGATTCATTGAGATGCGTCAGAATGTGATTTCAAAGTTTGGATTTGTATCTATTCTATTCGGGTTCGAAATGAATTATTTGAGACATTGTGTTCTTTAGGCTATAATAAATATGTCTCAGCCAGGCGTCTCTCTCTTTTGCCTCACCACGAGCACAGGGCTCAATTGTTAATTCTGAGCGAGGAACACTGCAGGGTTCTTCGTGCTCAGCGCGAGAGCACAGGGCTCTATTTATTCGAGAGTAGGTTCTGAGCGAGGAACACAGAGTTCTTCGCGCTCAGTTTGTGTCGAAACACAGGGCTCTATCGGTAAATCAAGAGCAAAGAGAGCGCGCTGGCTGAAATAAATCATCACCATGACAGGCCGAATCCATGTAAGATCAGGCAGCGAAAAAAGTTGAGGTCACGGATATTTCTGCCGATGAAGTATATCATTCTTGAGACAAAATGAAGAGATACGTATTTTTTTGTTTGGCCTAAATCGATTCCCTGTCAGAGCTACGCGAATTTGAAGATCGGGAGCTGCAAGATCAATTTTAGAAAAACTGACACTTTGAAATCAGTAAAGATGCAATAATTTCTATGCGACTTAGAATATTCAGCTGAATCTTGTTGTATATAGTTACTAAGTAGATGTTGCATGTAAATTCACACTAATTAGGTTGGAATTGCCATTCGGATCCGAAAAAACTCGTTTTTTACGAGAAATTAAAAAAAATTAATTAATCAAAAACACCACCGTGAATTTCTTTGGTGAATTTTCTGGGGGTATTTGATGACATGATGTTTCAGAGCGTACTCTCCGAGTCGGCGCTAAAAGCTTGAAATGACCAAAAAAAATATTTTTCGGGAGAATAATTTGTTATTGTCTCAAATAGGTTCTGACATCCTTCAAATAATGAATATTGGCTGAAAAGTAGTACCTACAGAGTACAGCACCTGCAAATATCTACAGAGACTCATTTCCTCCAACTTATCTTGCACAGGAAGTAAGCACAGTGGTCAAGCTTGTTGAAAAGGCTCTATGAGCAAAAATGCTTTCAGTCTCATTTTCTCTACGTCTACGTTTTTCCAGTAAGTGTTATCCACCACTGGCAGTGATATGAGACTGAAAACTTTTTTGCTCATATAGCACTTTCAACAAGCTTGGACACTGTGCTTACTTTCTGTGCAAGATAAGTTGGAGGAATTGAGTCTCTGTAGATATTTGCAGGTACTGTACTCTGTAGGTGCTACTATTCAGCCAATATCCATTATTTGAAGGATGCCAGAACCTATTTGAGACAAGGAAAATTTTTTTTCCCAAAAAATATTTTTTTTTGGTCATCTGGAGCTTTTAGCGCCGACTCTGAGAGTACCCTCTGAAACATCATGTCATCAAACACCCCCAGAAAATTCACCAAAGAAATTCACGATGGTATTTTTGAGTAATTAATTTTTTCTAATTTCTCGTAAAAACGAGTTTTTTCGGATCCGAATGGCAATTCCAATCTAATTAGTATAAATTTTCATGCAACATCTACCTAGTAACTATATCCAACAAGATTCAGCTGAATATTCAAAGTCGCATAGGAATTATTGCATCTTTACTGATTTCAAAGTGTCAGTTTTTCTAAAATTGATTTTGCAGCTCCCGATCTCCAAATTCACGTAGCTCTGACAGGAAATCGATTTAGGCGAAACGAAAAAATACGTGATCCATCATCTCGTCTCAAGAATGATATACTTCATCGTCAGAAATATCCGTGACCCCTACTTTTTTCGCTGCCTGATTTTACATGGATTCGCCGACAACAAGAAAGCAACGGCCGGCAAGGGGCAACCAAAAAAACCGACTCGCACTCGTTGTCAGGCTGTGGCACAATCAAGACCCACAACCCTCTATGAATCTGAATCTGTTTTTGTTTGGCCTGTAACTCGTTTTTGGACAGGAACAAAGTTGAGTTGTTCTTGAAGTCGCCTCAGTTATCGTTTCTCTAAGCGTGAGCGAGAACGATAAGCTACAATATCGTTGAATTTTGGTGCTGGTATTCAAATTGATTCATCACGTTATTTTATGGCATCCATCGTTGAAAGCGCGACTTTCGACGCATCTACGCTACGCGTAGATGCGCCGAAAGTCGGCTTCCACGATGAATAGCCATAAAATTCTGTATGCATCTCGTTCCGAAAACGCGTTTATTAACAAAACTCGTGCTGTTACTGCGTAACAGCACTCGTTTTGTTAAATAAACGCATTTTCGGTACTCGATACATAATATACTATATAAAATGTCTCAATTTTCCAAAACCCGGAGAACTTGAATTCGAAATCCCTTATTATGAATAATAGGATGCTGAGTCTCCAAATTACTATATTTGGTCATTTTCCTACAGGGAATTTATTCAAAAACACACTGATTACACAGAGAGTGGGTTACAGGGAAATCCACACGATTGGTTATTATATTTTATATACGTGCTCCCGATCTCTCAGTCATGTAAGTGTGTGTATGTATATATATATATATATATATATATATATATATATATATGTACGTAACGTGACTATTGAACACTTTCGGAAAATCATCTATATTGATCGGGAAAGTCATATATTGGCTTAAGAGGGTCTGATTACCCATCAGATCAAATATTGTTGCAGTATATGGCGTTTTTTCATATATAGATGCGATTTCAAAATTTTTTTGGAAAATTCGATCGTGACTATTGAACACTCTAGAACTGTTGATATCCATGGCTTCCATTTCGATGGAAATGATGATTGAAGGGAGTGCTAGGTTTCAAGTTACCCGACTTTCCAACGATGAAGTTCATCAGGAAGCTGGAAAAAGGTTGAGCATGCCGATTTCGATCGAAACAATGATGAGTAAATCTCACGCCAAGTTTTGTAACCGTCGATCACAATCATCGGAGCTCAGGAAATGGCTTTTGGGTTGCTTGGTAACTTTTGTTTTCCACGATGCATACTTGAAGTTTCGCTCATGAAATTACATACCCACGAGACCCTGTTGAAAACGAGGGGACGCTGAATCACGCATAAGGCGTCATAATTGAGTTGCAAGTACCCGGCAAAACTGTTGATAATAATGAGCATTGTTGTAGCCAACCATGCGAGATGATTGATTGTAGCTATGTTAGCTTACCAAATCGATTGATGATGATTTGGTCCCGACCCGGTAGCCAACCTCCCAATCCAAAATTTCCACTCAACGACCCAGAGATTGTTCTGGACTCTCTTGTGCGAGCCTCGCTTCACCCCTGTTACCGGGACCTCGTCAGCTTCCCCAGACAATATGGCTGCCTGCCCCGTAAGCGAAAGTGGTTTGGAGGAGGAAAACTTGTTTCACGCTGGCGCATCACAAATCGAACATGAATCCGCACCATGGTGCGTAGTGAAGCGGCGCTCCACGCTGCGGTGCAAATCTGCACAACAGTCTACCAGCTCTGCACCACAGTCTGCCAGTTATGCACGACGAGGTCGGATAGCCCTATATATGCACAACAGTGATATAAATGTGCACCACGCCCGCTCGAGAAAAATACTGTGTATGTTCCTCCGGTGTAGAGTTAACGCGAGAGCGAGCAAGAAAGAAGAGAATAATTAACAAAAGCGCAATTTGGCAGTGCAGTTCATTGATGATCTTGCTAATCAGGATTGTGAGCGCAATCGCTTGATACACTGAATTTATTCAACTGGATGAAAGCATTCAAATAATTAATAACTGAGGTGTCATCTTCACACATTTGATTGATAACGAGCTGTGGTGATAAAGCTACAACAGATGTCATAGGCTGGGAGAAGAGCGTGAAAGAATTATTTACATATAAATGACGAGAAAAGCACTCTTCCTGACAGGAATTTCTACACCAAGAATTCCTCTTGATGTACTGGAATTGCAATTACGAGTAAAAACTAAATTGTTGTGATGATACATTCTGAATAGAGTCATATTTGTCGAGATATATTTTGTAATACGAGAGATTCGCAAGCAAGAATCCAATCAGAACTCCGATGAAGGGGATAAGAATTGTAGTTACCAATCAATTATGGAAATCGCGTGACGGATACTTGTACAACTAACAAAATCTGAGGGTCCTTCGATTCATGAGTAACTAGAGTGATAAATTTATGAGTTTCAATATCTTCTCCTTTAGTTCTTAGGCTAGGAAACATCCCAGGAGCAAGAAAACTCTCTGAATTGTATCAGTTACAAATGAGTTCAAATAATGTTTCAACTACAAAATATGAATGACAGTATACCTACATATGTTTGTCATTACTTTTCAATCTTTTTTCTCCACCAAAGTTAACAAGGCAAGAACTCTACAAGACAAATTTGACATATTTTTAGATGAGATGAAGAGTTTCTGAGTCATTGAAAAGCCACTACTGGGTTGGATTTGAAAATGTTCCAAATACAGTTTGATTGTGGTGAGAGCGGTAACACTGACAAAGAACGTCGTCGTTTCCCGTAACACCATACTATTTTTAGAGTTATCATTCATCATCCAGAATCCTGTTACACAGTATTCCACCGTATCTCTCAGTGCTTTCCAGCAGCGGATGAGCCTGTAACGCGCCTGAGCTAGTTCCTCGTTAATGTCCAATATTCGATACAGTATTCGGATTTTCGTGCATGTTTTGAAGTTTCGTCATACAATATTCAGCGGTATACCACGCCCCCACTATGGAACGAATCGCGAAACACAGACAAACAGAGGAGATGAATTCAAGGAGTCGGTGAATTCGTTCCGTTGAGGCCGACGTTTTCGGGATCCTCTCCGGAAATAGCAGTCCAAATACCATGATTGATTTCGGAAGAGAGAGCCTCGAGGACGAGCTTGCTCCATGCGCATCTTCGTAGCTCAATACAGTATTCGGAGTCCACGAATTCGACTAGAACTCACATCATACAATATTCCGCCGTATCTCCTGGTGCCTTGGAGGGGAGAGAATCGAATCACGGATCATGGGTGAGCACAAAATTCAGGTTTAGGGAGATAGAGGAAGGAATTGCTCGATATCCAACTCCGTAGTTCAATACAGTATTTGGAGTTCTCAAGAAGATTCAAATGCTCAACATTCAGTATTCAGACGTATCTTGAGAGGCTCTGACCGGCGGAAGGGACCTCTCGACGAATCCGCAATAGATCGTCATAAGAACACGCAGTTGATCAACCATCACGCCGCGTCAGACAGTAAAGCCTCGACAGTGAGCTTGCTTCAAATCGATTCGCGTAACTCATTGCTGTATTCGGAGTTCTCAAATATCGGTTAAACTTTCATTATACAGTATTCGATGGTATCTCGGACTCTAAACAGGCAACGAAGTCGTCTCACGCCCACGGATGAGCACAAGAGCTGCACTCAAGGTCTTCATAGTTTTGTTCTAATCGAAACAACCTCGCCGGAAACCTCCTTGGAAAACAGCAATCAATACCATCAGCCGCTTCGGAGATGAGAGCGTCGAAACTGAATTTCCTTCATATTCATCCAGGTAGCTCAATACAGTATTCGGTGTTCTTAAATATAACTAAACCTAACCATACAGTATTCCGCCGTATCTTACAACGTCCTGACAGGCAAATCAGACTTCAGCGTGATTCAGTGATAGATTGATCTAAGAATACGCAGAGATCGACCGACAGTCGTTCCACACAATATAGCCCTGAGAGTGAGCCAGATAACGTCATTTTCCGTAATTCTATACGGTATCCGGACTTTCAACGATCATTCAAACCCTCGTTATACAGTATTCGACGGTATCTTAGGCCCCAACCAGAGAACGAAATCGATCCACGAATAAAGGATGGACGTACGAGGTGAACTCGAGAGCATCATAGTTTTGTTCTGTTCAAAACAACCTCGTCCGAATTCTCCATGGGGAATAGCAGTTGATGTACCACAAGCCACTCGAGACTATAGATTCTCGAGTCTGAGCTTGCCTCATATCCATCTCCGTAGTTCACTACAGTATTTGGAGTTCTGAATAAGATTCGAATGCTCAACATACAGTATTCAGACGTATCTTGAAAGGCTCTGACTGGCAAATGGGACCTCACAACGAATCAGCGATGGATCGTCATGAAAACTCGCAGTTGATCAACCATCACGCCGCGTCAGACAATATAGCCTCAAGGGTGAGCTTGCTCCACATCGATTCACGTAACTCATTACTGTATTCGGAGTTCTCACTTATCGTTCAAACTGTCAACACAGTATTCGACGGTATCTTAGACCCCAACCAGGCAACAAAGTCGACTCACGCGCACGGATGAGCACAAGAGATGCACTCAAGAGCTTCATAGTTTCGTTCTAATCAAAACATCCTCGCCGGAAACCTCCTTGGAAAATAGCAATCGATACCATCAGCCGCTTCGGAGATGAGAGCGTCAAGGATGAGTTTGCTCCATGTCCATCCCCGGAGCTCAATACAGTATTCGGGATTCTCGATTGTGACTAAACCTCAGTTCAGAGTATTCCGCCGTATCTTACGAGGTCCCGACAAGCGAATCAGATTTCCTCGTGATTCAGTGATAGATTGATCCGAGAATACGCAGAGATCAACCACCAGCCGTTTCACACGAAAAAGCCCTGAGAGTGAGCCAGCTAACGTCATTTTCCATAATTCTATACAGTATTCAGACGTATCATAAGAGGCTCTGACTGGCAAATGGGACCTCACATCGAATCAGCGATGGATCGTCATGAAAACACGCAGTTGATCAACCATCACGCCGCGTCAGACAATATAGCCCCGATAGTGAGCTTGCTTTACATCGAATCACGTAACTCATTACTGTATTCGGAGTTCTCACTTATCGTTCAAACTGTCAATCTACAGTATTCGACGGTATTTCGGACCCCAACCAGGCAACGACGTCGACTCACGCGCACGGATGAGCAGAAGAGCTGCAATCAAGGTCTTCATAGTTTTGTTCTAATCAAAACAACCTCGCCGGAAACCTCCTTGGAAAACAGCAATCAATACCATCAGCCGCTTCGGAGATGAGAGCGTCGAGGCTGAGTTTGCTTTATGTCCATCCCCGTAGCTCAATACAGTATTCGGGGTGCTCGAAAGTGACTAAATCTCGACTCAGAGTTTCCCGCCGTATCTTACAAGGTCCCGACAAGCGAATCAGATTTCATCGTGATTCAGTGATAGATTGATCCGAGAATACACAGACATGAACCACCAGCCGTTTCACACAAAAAAGCCCTGAGAGTGAGCCGGCTAACGTCATTCTCCATAATTCTATACAGTATTCGGAGTTGTCATCGAATGTCAAACTTTCGTTATACAGTATTCGACGGGATCTTGGGCCCCAATCAGGGAACGAAATAGACTAACCAATCACGGATGAACTTCCAAGGTGCACTCGAGGGATTCTCAGTGTTTATCCGTTCAAGACAACCTCGTCAAAATCCTCCATGGGAGATAGCAGTTGATGTACCACAAGCCGCTCAAGACAATGGAGCCACGAGGCTAAGCTTGCCCCATGTCCATCACAGCAGTTAAATACAGTATTTGAAGTTCTAAATCAGATTCGAATGCTCAACATACAGTATTCAGACGTATCATGAGAGGCTCTGACTGGCAAATGGGACCTCACAACGAATCAGCGATGGATCGTCATGAAAACACGCAGTTGATCAACCATCACGCCGCGTCGGACAATATAGCCTCGATAGTGAGCTTGCTCCACACTGTTTCACGTAATTCATTACTGTATTCGGAGTTCTCACTTATCGTTCAAACTGTCATTATACAGTATTCGACGGTATTTCGGACCCCAACCAGGCGACGAAGTCGACTCACGCGCACGGATGAGCAAAAGAGCTGCACTCAAGGTCTTCATAGTTTTGTTCTGATCAAAACAAACTCGCCAGGCTCCTCCTTCGAAAATAGCAGTCGATACCATCGTCCGCTTCAGAGGAAAGAGCGTCGAAACTGAATTCCCCTCATATTCATCCAGGTAGCTCAATACAGTATTCGGTGTTCTCAAATATAACTAAACCTAACCATACAGTATTCCGCCGTATCTTACGACCTCCTGACGGGCAAATCAGACTTCAGCGTGATTCAAAGATAGATTGATCTAAGAATACGCAGAGATCGACCGACAGTCGTTCCACACAATATAGCCCTGAGAGTGAGCCAGATAACGTCATTTTCCGTAATTCTATACGGTATTCGGACTTTCAACGTTCATTCAAACCCTCATTATACAGTATTCGACGGTATCTTAGGCCCCAATCGGAGAACGAAATCGATCCACGAATAAAGGATGGACGTACGAGGTGAACTCGAGAGCATCATAGTTTTGTTCTGTTCAAAACAACCTCGTCAGAATTCTCCATGGGGAATAGCTGTTGATGTACCACAAGCCACTCGAGACAATAGATTCTCGAGTCTGAGCTTGCCTCATATCCATCTCGGTAGTACCATACAGTATTTGGAGTTCTGAATAAGATTCGAATGCTCAACATACAGTATTGAGACGTATCTTGCGAGGCTCTGACTGGCAAATGGGACATCACAACGAATCAGCGATGGATCGTCATGAAAGCTCGCAGTTGATCAACCATCACGCCGCGTCAGACAATATAGCCTCAAGGGTGAGCTTGCTCCACATCGATTCACGTAACTCATTACTGTATTCGGAGTTCTCACTTATCGTTCAAACTGTCAACACAGTATTCGACGGTATCTTAGACCCCAACCAGGCAACGAAGTCGACTCACGCGCACGGATGAGCACAAGAGATGCACTCAAGGTCTTCATAGTTTTGTTCTAATCAAAACATCCTCGCCGGAAACCTCCTTGGAAAATAGCAATCGATACCATCAGCCGCTTCGGAGATAAGAGCGTCAAGGATGAGTTTGCTCCATGTCCATCCCCGGAGCTCAATACAGTATTCGGGATTCTCGAATGTGACTAAACCTCAGTTCAGAGTATTCCGCCGTATCTTACGAGGTCCCGACAAGCGAATCAGACTTGATTGTGATTCAGTTATAGATTGATCCGAGAATACGCAGACATTGACCACCAGCCGTTTCACACAAAAAAGCCCTGAGAGTGAGCCAGCTAACGTCATTTTCCATAATTCTATACAGGATTGGGAGTTGTCATCGAATGTCAAACTTTCGTTATACAGTATTCGACGTGATCTTAGGCCCCAATCAGGGAACGAAATAGACTAACCAATCACGGATGAACTTCCAAGGTGCACTCGGGGGATTCGTAGTTTTCATCTGTTTCAAACAACCTCGTCAAAATCCTCCATGGGAGATAGCAGTTGATGTACCACAAGCCGCTCAAGACAATGGAGCCTCGAGGCTGAGCTTGCCCCATGTCCATCACAGCAGTTAAATACAGTATTTGAAGTTCTAAATCAGATTCGAATGCTCAACATACAGTATTCAGACGTATCATGAGAGGCTCTGACTGGCAAATGGGACCTCACAACGAATCAGCGATGGATCGTCATGAAAACACGCAGTTGATCAACCATCACGCCGCGTCAGACAATATAGCCCCGATAGTGAGCTTGCTTCACATCGAATCACGTAACTCATTACTGTATTCGGAGTTCTCACTTATCGTTCAAACTGTCATTATACAGTATTCGACGGTATTTCGGACCCCAACCAGGCAACGAAGTCGACTCGCGCGCACGGATGAGCAAAAGAGCTGCAATCAAGGTCTTCATAGTTCTGTTATAATCAAAACAACCTCGCCGGAAACCTCCATGGAAAACAGCAATCAATACCATCAGCCGCTTCGGAGATGAGAGCGTCGAGGCTGAGTTTGCTTTATGTCCATCCCCGTAGCTCAATACAGTATTCGGGGTGCTCGAAAGTGACTAAATCTCGACTCAGAGTTTCCCGCCGTATCTTACAAGGTCCCGACAAGCGAATCAGATTTCATCGTGATTCAGTGATAGATTGATCCGAGAATACACAGACATGAACCACCAGCCGTTTCACACAAAAAAGCCCTGAGAGTGAGCCGGCTAACGTCATTTTCCATAATTCTATACAGTATTCGGAGTTGTCATCGAATGTCAAACTTTCGTTATACAGTATTCGACGGGATCTTGGGCCCCAATCAGGGAACGAAATAGACTAACCAATCACGGATGAACTTCCAAGGTGCACTCGAGGGATTCTCAGTGTTTATCCGTTCAAGACAACCTCGTCAAAATCCTCCATGGGAGATAGCAGTTGATGTACCACAAGCCGCTCAAGACAATGGAGCCACGAGGCTAAGCTTGCCCCATGTCCATCACAGCAGTTAAATACAGTATTTGAAGTTCTAAATCAGATTCGAATGCTCAACATACAGTATTCAGACGTATCATGAGAGGCTCTGACTGGCAAATGGGACCTCACAAAGAATCAGCGATGGATCGTCATGAAAACACGCAGTTGATCAACCATCACGCCGCGTCAGACAATGTAGCCCCGATGGTGAGCTTGCTTCACATCGATTCCGTAACTCATTACTGTATTCGGAGTTCTCACTTATCGTTCAAACTGTCATTATACAGTATTCGACGGTATTTCGGTCTCCAACCAGGCAACGAAGTCGACTCACGCGCACGGATGAGCAAAAGAGCTGCAATCAAGGTCTTCATAGTTCTGTTATAATCAAAACAACCTCGCCGGAAACCTCCTTGGAAAACAGCAATCAATACCATCAGCCGCTTCGGAGATGAGAGCGTCGAGGCTGAGTTTGCTTTATGTCCATCCCCGTAGCTCAATACAGTATTCGGGGTGCTCGAAAGTGACTAAATCTCGACTCAGAGTTTCCCGCCGTATCTTACAAGGTCCCGACAAGCGAATCAGATTTCATCGTGATTCAGTGATAGATTGATCCGAGAATACACAGACATGAACCACCAGCCGTTTCACACAAAAAAGCCCTGAGAGTGAGCCGGCTAACGTCATTCTCCATAATTCTATACAGTATTCGGAGTTGTCATCGAATGTCAAACTTTCGTTATACAGTATTCGACGGGATCTTAGGCCCCAATCAGGGAACGAAATAGACTAACCAATCACGGATGAACTTCCTAGACGCACTCGAGGGATTCTCAGTGTTCATCTGTTCAAGAGAACCTCGTCAAAATCCTCCATGGGAGATAGCAGTTGTTGCACCACAAGCCGCTCAAGACAATGGAGCCACGAGGCTAAGCTTGCCCCATGTCCATCACAGCAGTTGAATACAGTATTTGAAGTTCTAAATCAGATTCGAATGCTCAACATACAGTATTCAGACGTATCATGAGAGGCTCTGACTGGCAAATGGGACCTCACAACGAATCAGCGATGGATCGTCATGAAAACACGCAGTTGATCAACCATCACGCCGCGTCGGACAATATAGCCTCGATAGTGAGCTTGCTCCACACTGAATCACGTAATTCATTACTGTATTCGGAGTTCTCACTTATCGTTCAAACTGTCATTATACAGTATTCGACGGTATTTCGGACCCCAACCAGGCGACGAAGTCGACTCACGCGCACGGATGAGCAAAAGAGCTGCACTCAAGGTCTTCATAGTTTTGTTCTGATCAAAACAAACTCGCCAGGCTCCTCCTTCGAAAATAGCAGTCGATACCATCGTCCGCTTCAGAGGAAAGAGCGTCGAAACTGAATTTCCTTCATATTCATCCAGGTAGCTCAATACAGTATTCGGTGTTCTTAAATATAACTAAACCTAACCATACAGTATTCCGCCGTATCTTACGACGTCCTGACAGGCAAATCAGACTTCAGCGTGATTCAAAGATAGATTGATCTAAGAATACGCAGAGATCGACCGACAGTCGTTCCACACAATATAGCCCTGAGAGTGAGCCAGATAACGTCATTTTCCGTAATTCTATACGGTATTCGGACTTTCAACGATCATTCAAACCCTCATTATACAGTATTCGACGGTATCTTAGGCCCCAATCGGAGAACGAAATCGATCCACGAATAAAGGATGGACGTACGAGGTGAACTCGAGAGCATCATAGTTTTGTTCTGTTCAAAACAACCTCGTCAGAATTCTCCATGGGGAATAGCTGTTGATGTACCACAAGCCACTCGAGACAATAGATTCTCGAGTCTGAGCTTGCCTCATATCCATCTCGGTAGTACCATACAGTATTTGGAGTTCTGAATAAGATTCGAATGCTCAACATACAGTATTGAGACGTATCTTGCGAGGCTCTGACTGGCAAATGGGACCTCACAACGAATCAGCGATGGATCGTCATGAAAGCTCGCAGTTGATCAACCATCACGCCGCGTCAGACAATATAGCCTCAAGGGTGAGCTTGCTCCACATCGATTCACGTAACTCATTACTGTATTCGGAGTTCTCACTTATCGTTCAAACTGTCAACACAGTATTCGACGGTATCTTAGACCCCAACCAGGCAACGAAGTCGACTCACGCGCACGGATGAGCACAAGAGATGCACTCAAGGTCTTCATAGTTTTGTTCTAATCAAAACATCCTCGCCGGAAACCTCCTTGGAAAATAGCAATCGATACCATCAGCCGCTTCGGAGATAAGAGCGTCAAGGATGAGTTTGCTCCATGTCCATCCCCGGAGCTCAATACAGTATTCGGGATTCTCGAATGTGACTAAACCTCAGTTCAGAGTATTCCGCCGTATCTTACGAGGTCCCGACAAGCGAATCAGACTTGAATCTGATTCAGTTATAGATTGATCCGAGAATACGCAGACATTGACCACCAGCCGTTTCACACAAAAAAGCCCTGAGAGTGAGCCAGCTAACGTCATTTTCCATAATTCTATACAGGATTGGGAGTTGTCATCGAATGTCAAACTTTCGTTATACAGTATTCGACGTGATCTTAGGCCCCAATCAGGGAACGAAATAGACTAACCAATCACGGATGAACTTCCAAGGTGCACTCGGGGGATTCGTAGTTTTCATCTGTTTCAAACAACCTCGTCAAAATCCTCCATGGGAGATAGCAGTTGATGTACCACAAGCCGCTCAAGACAATGGAGCCTCGAGGCTGAGCTTGCCCCATGTCCATCACAGCAGTTAAATACAGTATTTGAAGTTCTAAATCAGATTCGAATGCTCAACATACAGTATTCAGACGTATCATGAGAGGCTCTGACTGGCAAATGGGACCTCACAAAGAATCAGCGATGGATCGTCATGAAAACACGCAGTTGATCAACCATCACGCCGCGTCAGACAATATAGCCCCGATGGTGAGCTTGCTTCACATCGATTCCGTAACTCATTACTGTATTCGGAGTTCTCACTTATCGTTCAAACTGTCATTATACAGTATTCGACGGTATTTCGGTCTCCAACCAGGCAACGAAGTCGACTCACGCGCACGGATGAGCAAAAGAGCTGCAATCAAGGTCTTCATAGTTCTGTTATAATCAAAACAACCTCGCCGGAAACCTCCTTGGAAAACAGCAATCAATACCATCAGCCGCTTCGGAGATGAGAGCGTCGAGGCTGAGTTTGCTTTATGTCCATCCCTGTAGCTCAATACAGTATTCGGGGTGCTCGAAAGTGACTAAATCTCGACTCAGAGTTTCCCGCCGTATCTTACAAGGTCCCGACAAGCGAATCAGATTTCATCGTGATTCAGTGATAGATTGATCCGAGAATACACAGACATGAACCACCAGCCGTTTCACACAAAAAAGCCCTGAGAGTGAGCCGGCTAACGTCATTCTCCATAATTCTATACAGTATTCGGAGTTGTCATCGAATGTCAAACTTTCGTTATACAGTATTCGACGGGATCTTAGGCCCCAATCAGGGAACGAAATAGACTAACCAATCACGGATGAACTTCCTAGACGCACTCGAGGGATTCTCAGTGTTCATCTGTTCAAGAGAACCTCGTCAAAATCCTCCATGGGAGATAGCAGTTGTTGCACCACAAGCCGCTCAAGACAATGGAGCCACGAGGCTAAGCTTGCCCCATGTCCATCACAGCAGTTGAATACAGTATTTGAAGTTCTAAATCAGATTCGAATGCTCAACATACAGTATTCAGACGTATCATGAGAGGCTCTGACTGGCAAATGGGACCTCACAACGAATCAGCGATGGATCGTCATGAAAACACGCAGTTGATCAACCATCACGCCGCGTCGGACAATATAGCCTCGATAGTGAGCTTGCTCCACACTGAATCACGTAATTCATTACTGTATTCGGAGTTCTCACTTATCGTTCAAACTGTCATTATACAGTATTCGACGGTATTTCGGACCCCAACCAGGCGACGAAGTCGACTCACGCGCACGGATGAGCAAAAGAGCTGCACTCAAGGTCTTCATAGTTTTGTTCTGATCAAAACAAACTCGCCAGGCTCCTCCTTCGAAAATAGCAGTCGATACCATCGTCCGCTTCAGAGGAAAGAGCGTCGAAACTGAATTTCCTTCATATTCATCCAGGTAGCTCAATACAGTATTCGGTGTTCTCAAATATAACTAAACCTAACCATACAGTATTCCGCCGTATCTTACGACCTCCTGACAGGCAAATCAGACTTCAGCGTGATTCAGTGATAGATTGATCTAAGAATACGCAGAGATTTACCGACAGTCGTTCCACACAATATAGCCCTGAGAGTGAGCCAGATAACGTCATTTTCCGTAATTCTATACGGTATTCGGACTTTCAACGATCATTCAAATCCTCATTATACAGTATTCGACGGTATCTTAGGCCCCAACCAGAGAACGAAATCGATGCACGAATAAAGGATGGAGGTACGAGGTGAACTCGAGAGCATCATAGTTTTGTTCTGTTCAAAACAACCTCGTCAGAATTCTCCATGGGGAATAGCAGTTGATGTACCACAAGCCACTCGAGACAATAGATTCTCGAGTCTGAGCTTGCCTCATATCCATCTCGGTAGTTCGATACAGTATTTGGAGTTCTGAATAAGATTCGAATGCTCAACATACAGTATTCAGACGTATCTTGAAAGGCTCTGACTGGCAAATGGGACCTCACAACGAATCAGCGATGGATCGTCATGAAAACTCGCAGTTGATCAACCATCACGCCGCGTCAGACAATATAGCCTCAAGGGTAAGCTTGCTCCACATCGATTCACGTAACTCATTACTGTATTCGGAGTTCTCACTTATCGTTCAAACTGTCAACACAGTATTCGACGGTATCTTAGACCCCAACCAGGCAACGAAGTCGACTCACGCGCACGGATGAGCACAAGAGATGCACTCAAGGTCTTCATAGTTTTGTTCTAATCAAAACATCCTCGCCGGAAACCTCCTTGGAAAATAGCAATCGATACCATCAGCCGCTTCGGAGATAAGAGCGTCAAGGATGAGTTTGCTCCATGTCCATCCCCGGAGCTCAATACAGTATTCGGGATTCTCGAATGTGACTAAACCTCAGTTCAGAGTATTCCGCCGTATCTTACGAGGTCCCGACAAGCGAATCAGACTTGATTGTGATTCAGTTATAGATTGATCCGAGAATACGCAGACATTGACCACCAGCCGTTTCACACAAAAAAGCCCTGAGAGTGAGCCAGCTAACGTCATTTTCCATAATTCTATACAGTATTCGGAGTTGTCATCGAATGTCAAACTTTCGTTATACAGTATTCGACGTGATCTTAGGCCCCAATCAGGGAAAAGAATAGACTAACCAATCACGTATGAACTTCCAAGGTGCACTCGGGGGTTTCGTAGTTTTCATCTGTTTCAAACAACCTCGTCAAAATCCTCCATGGGAGATAGCAGTTGATGTACCACAAGCCGCTCAAGACAATGGAGCCTCGAGGCTGAGCTTGCCCCATGTCCATCACAGCAGTTAAATACAGTATTTGAAGTTCTAAATCAGATTCGAATGCTCAAGATACAGTATTCAGAAGTATCATAAGAGGCTCTGACTGGCAGATGGGACCTCACAACGAATCAGCGATGGATCGTCATGAAAACACGCAGTTGATCAACCATCACGCCGCGTCAGACAATATAGCCCCGATAGTGAGCTTGCTTCACATCGAATCACGTAACTCATTACTGTATTCGGAGTTCTCACTTATCGTTCAAACTGTCATTCTACAGTATTCGACGGTATTTCGGACCCCAACCAGGCAACGACGTCGACTCACGTGCACGGATGAGCAGAAGAGCTGCAATCAAGGTCTTCATAGTTTTGTTCTAATCAAAACAACCTCGCCGGAAACCTCCTTGGAAGACAGCAATCAATACCATCAGCCGCTTCGGAGATGAGAGCGTCGATGATGAGTTTGCTCCATGTCCATCCCCGTAGCTCAATACAGTATTCGGGTTTCCCGAAAGTGACTAAATCTCGACTCAGAGTTTCCCGCCGTATCTTACGAGGTCCCGACAAGCGAATCAGATTTCATCGTGATTCAGTGATAGATTGATCCGAGAATACGCAGAGATCAACCACCAGCCGTTTCACACGAAAAAGCCCCGAGAGTGAGCCAGCTAACGTCATTTCCCATAATTCTATACAGTATTCGGAGTTGTCATCGAATGTCAAATTTTCGTTATACAGTATTCGACGGGATCTTAGGTCCCAATCAGGGAACGAAATAGACTAACCAATCACGGATGAACTCCCAAGGTGCACTCGAGGGATTCGTAGTTTCTATCTGTTCAAAACAACCTCGTCAAAATCCTCCATGGGAGATAGCAGTTGATGTACCACAAGCCGCTCGAGACATTGGAGCCTCGAGGCTGAGCTTGACCCATGCCCATCACAGGAGTTGGATACAGTATTTGAAGTTCTGAATCAGATTCGAATGCTCAACATACAGTATTCAGACGTATCATAAGAGGCTCTGACTGGCAAATGGGACCTCACAACGAATCAGCGATGGATCGTCATGAAAACACGCAGTTGATCAACCATCACGCCGCGTCAGACAATATAGCCCCGATAATGATCTTGCTTCACATCGAATCACGTAACTCATTATTGTATTCGGAGTTCTCACTTATCGTTCAAACTGTCATTCTACAGTATTCGACGGTATTTCGGACCCCAACCAGGCAACGACGTCGACTCACGTGCACGGATGAGCAGAAGAGCTGCAATCAAGGTCTTCATAGTTTTGTTCTAATCAAAACAACCTCGCCGGAAACCTGCTTGGAAGACAGCAATCAATACCATCAGCCGCTTCGGAGATGAGAGCGTCGATGATGAGTTTGCTCCATGTCCATCCCCGTAGCTCAATACAGTATTCGGGTTTCTCGAAAGTGACTAAATCTCGACTCAGAGTTTCCCGCCGTATCTTACGAGGTCCCGACATGCGAATCAGATTTCATCGTGATTCAGTGATAGATTGATCCGAGAATACGCAGACATTAACCAGCAGCCGTTTCACACAAAAGAGCCCTGAGAGTGAGCCAGCTAACGTCATTTTCGATAATTATAGACACTATTCGGAGTTGTCATCGAATGTCAAACTTTCCTTATACAGTATTCGACGGGATCTTAGGCCCCAATCAGGGAACGTAATAGACTAACCAATCACGGATGAACTTCCAAGGTGAACTCGAGGGATTCTCAGTGTTCATCTGTTCAAGAGAACCTCGTCAAAATCCTCCATGGGAGATAGCAGTTGATGTACCACAAGCCGCTCAAGACAATGGAGCCACGAGGCTAAGCTTTCCCCATGTCCATCACAGCAGTTAAATACAGTATTTGAAGTTCTAAATCAGATTCGAATGTTCAACATACAGTATTCAGACGTATCATAAGAGGCTCTGACTGGCAAATGGGACCTCACAACGAATCAGCGATGAATCGTCATGAAAACACGCAGTTGATCAACCATCACGCCGCGTCAGACAATATAGCCTCGATAGTGAGCTCGCTCCACATCGAATCACGTAATTCATTACTGTATTCGGAGTTCTCACTTATCGTTCAAACTGTCATTATACAGTATTCGACGGTATTTCGGACCCCAACCAGGCAACGAAGTCGACTCACGCGCACGGATGAGCAAAAGAGCTGCACTCAAGGTCTTCATAGTTTTGTTCGGATCAAAACAACCTCGCCAGGCTCCTCCTCCGAAAATAGCAGTCGATACCATCGTCCGCTTCAGAGGAAAGAGCGTCGAAACTGAATTTCCTTCATATTCATCCAGGTAGCTCAATACAGTATTCGGTGTTCTCAAATATAACTAAACCTAACCATACAGTATTCCGCCGTATCTTACGACCTCCTGACAGGCAAATCAGACTTCAGCGTGATTCAGTGATAGATTGATCTAAGAATACGCAGAGATCGACCGAGAGTCGTTCCACACAATATGGCCCTGAGAGTGAGCCAGATAACGTCATTTTCCGTATTTCTATACGGTATTCGAACTTTCAACGATCATTCAAACCCTCATTATACAGTATTCGACGGTATCTTAGGCCCCAATCAGAGAACGAAATCGATCCACGAATAAAGGATGGACGTACGAGGTGAACTCGAGAGCATCATAGTTTTGTTCTGTTCAAAACAACCTCGTCAGAATTCTCCATGGGGAATAGCAGTTGATGTACCACAAGCCACTCGAGACAATAGATTCTCGAGTCTGAGCTTGCCTCATATCCATCTCGGTAAGTCAATACAGTATTTGGAGTTCTGAATAAGATTCGAATGCTCAACATACAGTATTCAGACGTGTCTTGAAAGGTTCTGACTGGCGAATGGGACCTCACAACGAATCAGCGATGGATCGTCATGAAAACTCGCAGTTGATCAACCATCACGCCGCGTCAGACAATATAGCCTCAAGGGTGAGCTTGCTCCACATCGATTCACGTAACTCATTACTGTATTCGGAGTTCTCACTTATCGTTCGAACTGTCAACACAGTATTCGACGGTATCTTAGACCCCAACCAGGCAACGAAGTCGACTCACGTGCACGGATGAGCACAAGAGATGCACTCAAGGTCTTCATAGTTTTGTTCTAATCAAAACATCCTCGCCGGAAACCTCCTTGGAAAATAGCAATCGATACCATCAGCCGCTTCGGAGATGAGAGCGTCAAGGATGAGTTTGCTCCATGTCCATCCCCGGAGCTCAATACAGTATTCGGGATTCTCGAATGTGACTAAACCTCAGTTCAGAGTATTCCGACGTATCTTACGAGGTCCCGACAAGCGAATCAGATTTCATCGTGATTCAGCGATAGATTGATCCGAGAATACGCAGAGATCAACCACCAGCCGTTTCACACAAAAAAGCCCTGAGAGTGAGCCAGCTAACGTCATTTTCCATAATTCTATACAGTATTCAGACGTATCATAAGAGGCTCTGACTGGCAAATGGGACCTCACAACGAATCAGCGATGGGTCGTCATGAAAACACGCAGTTGATCAACCATCACGCCGCGTCAGACAATATAGCCCCGATAGTGAGCTTGCTTCAAATCGAATCACGTAACTCATTACTGTATTCGGAGTTCTCACTTATCGTTCAAACTGTCATTCTACAGTATTCGACGGTATTTCGGACCCCAACCAGGCAACGACGTCGACTCACGCGCACGGATGAGCAGAAGAGCTGCAATCAAGGTCTTCATAGTTTTGTTCTAATCAAAACAACCTCGCCGGAAACCTCCTTGGAAAACAGCAATCAATACCATCAGCCGCTTCGGAGATGAGAGCGTCGATGATGAGTTTGCTCCATGTCCATCCCCGTAGCTCAATACAGTATTCGGGTTTCTCGAAAGTGACTAAATCTCGACTCAGAGTTTCCCACCGTATCTTACAAGGTCCCGACAAGCGAATCAGATTTCATCGTGATTCAGTGATAGATTGATCCGAGAATACACAGACATGAACCACCAGCCGTTTCACACGAAAAAGCCCTGAGAGTGAGCCAGCTAACGTCATTTCCCATAATTCTATACAGTATTCGGAGTTGTCATCGAATGTCAAATTTTCGTTATACAGTATTCGACGGGATCTTAGGTCCCAATCAGGGAACGAAATAGACTAACCAATCACGGATGAACTCCCAAGGTGCACTCGAGGGATTCGTAGTTTTTATCTGTTCAAAACAACCTCGTCAAAATCCTCCATGGGAGATAGCAGTTGATGTACCACAAGCCGCTCGAGACAATGGAGCCTCGAGGCTGAGCTTGACCCATGCCCATCACAGGAGTTGAATACAGTATTTGAAGTTCTGAATCAGATTCGAATGCTCAACATACAGTATTCAGACGTATCATAAGAGGCTCTGACTGGCAAATGGGACCTTACAACGAATCACCGATGGATCGTCATGAAAACACGCAGTTGATCAACCATCACGCCGCGTCAGACAATATAGCCCCGATAGTGAGCTTGCTTCACATCGAATCACGTAACTCATTACTGTATTCGGAGTTCTCACTTATCGTTCAAACTGTCATCCTACAGTATTCGACGGTATTTCGGACCACAACCAGGCAACGAAGTCGACTCACGCGCACGGATGAGCAGAAAAGCTGCAATCAAGGTCTTCATAGTTTTGTTATAATCAAAACAACCTCGCCGGAAACCTCCTTGGAAAATAGCAACCAATACCATCAGCCGCTTTGGAGATGAGAGCGTCGAGGCTGAGTTTGCTTTATGTCCATCCCCGTAGCTCAATACAGTATTCGGGGTGCTCGAAAGTGACTAAATCTCGACTCAGAATTTCCCGCCGTATCTTACGAGGTCCCGACATGCGAATCAGATTTCATCGTGATTCGGTGATAGATTGATCCGAGAATACGCAGACATTGACCAGCAGCCGTTTCACACAAAAAAGCCCTGAGAGTGAGCCAGCTAACGTCATTTTCCATAATTCTATACAGTATTCGGAGTTGTCATCGAATGTCAAACTTTCGTTATACAGTATTCGACGGGATCTTAGGCCCCAATCAGGGAATGGAATAGACTAACCAATCACGGATGAACTTCCAAGGTGCACTCGAGGGATTCTCAGTGTTCATCTGTTCAAGAGAACCTCGTCAAAATCCTCCATGGGAGATAGCAGTTGTTGTACCACAAGCCGCTCAAGACAATGGAGCCACGAGGCTAAGCTTGCCCCATGTCCATCACAGCAGTTAAATACAGTATTTGAAGTTCTAAATCAGATTCGAATGCTCAACATACAGTATTCAGACGTATCATGAGAGGCTCTGACTGGCAAATGGGACCTCACAACGAATCAGCGATGGATCGTTATGAAAACACGCAGTTGATCAACCATCACGCCGCGTCAGACAATATAGCCTCGATAGTGAGCTTGCTCCACACTGAATCACGTAATTCATTACTGTATTCGGAGTTCTCACTTATCGTTCAAACTGTCATTATACAGTATTCGACGGTATTTCGGACCCCAACCAGGCGACGAAGTCGACTCACGCGCACGAATGAGCGAAAGAGCTGCACTCAAGGTCTTCATAGTTTTGTTCTGATCAAAACAACCACGCCAGGCTCCTCCTTCGAAAATAGCAGTCGATACCATCGTCCGCTTCAGAGGAAAGAGCGTCGAAACTGAATTTCCTTCATATTCATCCAGGTAGCTCAATACAGTATTCGGTGTTCTCAAATATAACTAAACCTAACCATACAGTATTCCGCCGTATCTTACGACCTCCTGACAGGCAAATCAGACTTCAGCGTGATTCAGTGATAGATTGATCTACGAATACGCAGAGATTTACCGACAGTCGATCCACACAATATAGCCCTGAGAGTGAGCCAGATAACGTCATTTTCCGTAATTCTATACGGTATTCGGACTTTCAACGATCATTCAAACCCTCATTATACAGTATTCGACGGTATCTTAGGCCCCAACCAGAGAACGAAATCGATGCACGAATAAAGGATGGAGGTACGAGGTGAACTCGAGAGCATCATAGTTTTGTTCTGTTCAAAACAACCTCGTCAGAATTCTCCATGGGGAATAGCAGTTGATGTACCACAAGCCACTCGAGACAATAGATTCTCGAGTCTGAGCTTGCCTCATATCCATCTCGGTAGTTCAATACAGTATTTGGAGTTCTGAATAAGATTCGAATGCTCAACATACAGTATTCAGACGTATCTTGAAAGGCTCTGACTGGCAAATGGGACCTCACAACGAATCAGCGATGGATCGTCATGAAAACTCGCAGTTGATCAACCATCACGCCGCGTCAGACAATATAGCCTCAAGGGTGAGCTTGCTCCACATCGATTCACGTAACTCATTACTGTATTCGGAGTTCTCACTTATCGTTCAAACTGTCAACACAGTATTCGACGGTATCTTAGACCCCAACCAGGCAACGAAGTCGACTCACGCGCACGGATGAGCACAAGAGATGCACTCAAGGTCTCCATAGTTTCGTTCTAATCAAAACATCCTCGCCGGAAACCTCCTTGGAAAATAGCAATCGATACCATCAGCCGCTTCGGAGATGAGAGCGTCAAGGAAGAGTTTGCTCCATGTCCATCCCCGGAGCTCAATACAGTATTCGGGATTCTCGAATGTGACTAAACCTCAGTTCAGAGTATTCCGCCGTATCTTACGAGGTCCCGACAAGCGAATCAGACTTGACTGTGATTCAGTTATAGATTGATCCGAGAATACGCAGACATTAACCACCAGCCGTTTCACACGAAAAAGCCCTGAGAGTGAGCCAGCTAACGTCATTTCCCATAATTCTATACAGTATTCGGAGTTGTCATCGAATGTCAAATTTTCGTTATACAGTATTCGACGGGATCTTGAGTCCCAATCAGGGAACGAAATAGACTAACCAATCACGGATGAACTCCCAAGGTGCACTCGAGGGATTCGTAGTTTTTATCTGTTCAAAACAACCTGGTCAAAATCCTCCATGGGAGATAGCAGTTGATGTACCACAAGCCGCTCGAGACAATGGAGCCTCGAGGCTGAGCTTGACCCATGCCCATCACAGGAGTTGAATACAGTATTTGAAGTTCTGAATCAGATTCGAATGCTCAACATACAGTATTCAGACGTATCATAAGAGGCTCTGATTGGCAAATGGGACCTCACAACGAATCGGCGATGGATCGTCATGAAAACACGCAGTTGATCAACCATCACGCCGCGTCAGACAATATAGCCCCGATAGTGAGCTTGCTTCACATCGAATCACGTAACTCATTACTGTATTCGGAGTTCTCACTTATCGTTCAAACTGTCATCCTACAGTATTCGACGGTATTTCGGACCCCAACCAGGCAACGAAGTCGACTCAAGCGCACGGATGAGCAGAAAAGCTGCAATCAAGGTCTTCATAGTTTTGTTATAATCAAAACAACCTCGCCGGAAACCTCCTTGGAAAACAGCAATCAATACCATCAGCCGCTTCGGAGATGAGAGCGTCGATGATGAGTTTGCTCCATGTCCATCCCCGTAGCTCAATACAGTATTCGGGTTTCTCGAAAGTGACTAAATCTCGACTCAGAGTTTCCCGCCGTATCTTACGAGGTCCCGACATGCGAATCAGATTTCATCGTGATTCAGTGATAGATTGATCCGAGAATACGCAGACATTAACCAGCAGCCGTTTCACACAAAAAAGCCCTGAGAGTGAGCCAGCTAACGTCATTTTCCATAATTCTATACAGTATTCGGAGTTGTCATCGAATGTCAAACTTTCGTTATACAGTATTCGACGGGATCTTAGGCCCCAATCAGGGAACTAAATAGACTAACCAATCACGGATGAACTTCCAAGGTGCACTCGAGGGATTCTCAGTGTTCATCTGTTCAAGAGAACCCCGTCAAAATCCTCCATGGGAGATAGCAGTTGATGTACCACAAGCCGCTCAAGACAATGGAGCCACGAGGCTAAGCTTTCCCCATGTCCATCACAGCAGTTAAATACAGTATTTGAAGTTCTGAATCAGATTCGAATGCTCAACATACAGTATTCAGACGTATCATGAGAGGCTCTGACTGGCAAATGGGACCTCACAACGAATCAGCGATGGATCGTCATGGAAACACGCAGTTGATCAACCATCACGCCGCGTCAGACAATATAGCCTCGATAGTGAGCTTGCTCCACACTGAATCACGTAATTCATCACTGTATTCGGAGTTCTCACTTATCGTTCAAACTGTCATTATACAGTATTCGACGGTAATTCGGACCCCAACCAGGCGACGAAGTCGACTCACGCGCACGGATGAGCAAAAGAGCTGCACTCAAGGTCTTCATAGTTTTGTTCTGATCAAAACAACCTCGCCAGGCTCCTCCTTCGAAAATAGCAGTCGATACCATCGTCCGCTTCAGAGGAAAGAGCGTCGAAACTGAATTTCCTTCATATTCATCCAGGTAGCTCAATACAGTATTCGGTGTTCTCAAATATAACTAAACCTAACCATACAGTATTCCGCCGTATCTTACGACCTCCTGACAGGCAAATCAGACTTCAGCGTGATTCAGTGATAGATTGATCTAAGAATACGCAGAGATTTACCGACAGTCGTTCCACACAATATAGCCCTGAGAGTGAGCCAGATAACGTCATTTTCCGTAATTCTATACGGTATTCGGACTTTCAACGATCATTCAAACCCTCATTATACAGTATTCGACGGTATCTTAGGCCCCAACCAGAGAACGAAATCGATGCACGAATAAAGGATGGAGGTACGAGGTGAACTCGAGAGCATCATAGTTTTGTTCTGTTCAAAACAACCTCGTCAGAATTCTCCATGGGGAATAGCAGTTGATGTACCACAAGCCACTCGAGACAATAGATTCTCGAGTCTGAGCTTGCCTCATATCCATCTCGGTTTCTCAATACAGTATTTGGAGTTCTGAATAAGATTCGAATGCTCAACATACAGTATTCAGACGTATCTTGAAAGGCTCTGACTGGCAAATGGGACCTCACAACGAATCAGCGATGGATCGTCATGAAAACTCGTAGTTGATCAACCATCACGCCGCGTCAGACAATATAGCCTCAAGGGTGAGCTTGCTCCACATCGATTCACGTAACTCATTACTGTATTCGGAGTTCTCACTTATCGTTCAAACTGTCAACACAGTATTCGACGGTATCTTAGACCCCAACCAGGCAACGAAGTCGACTCACACGCACGGATGAGCACAAGAGATGCACTCAAGGTCTTCATAGTTTTGTTCTAATCAAAACATCCTCGCCGGAAACCTCCTTGGAAAAAAGCAATCGATACCATCAACCGCTTCGGAGATGAGAGCGTCAAGGATGAGTTTGCTCCATGTCCATCCCCGGAGTTCAATACAGTATTCGGGATTCTCGAATGTGACTAAACCTCAGTTCAGAGTATTCCGCCGTATCTTACGAGGTCCCGACAAGCGAATCAGATTTCATCGTGATTCAGTGATAGATTGATCCGAGAATACGCAGAGATCAACCACCAGCCGTTTCACACAAAAAAGCCCTGAGAGTGAGCCAGCTAACGTCATTTTCCATAATTCTATACAGTATTCGGGGTTGTCATCGAATGTCAAATTTCCGTTATACAGTATTCGACGGGATCTTAGGCCCCAATCAGGGAACGAAATAGACTAACCAATCACGGATGAACTCCCAAGGTGCACTCGAGGGATTCGTAGTTTTTATCTGTTCAAAAAAACCTCGTCAAAATCCTCCATGGGAGATAGCAGTTGATGTACCACAAGCCACTCGAGACAATAGATTCTCGAGTCTGAGCTTGCCCCATGTCCATCACAGGAGTTGAATACAGTATTTGAAGTTCTAAATCAGATTCGAATGCTCAACATACAGTATTCAGACGTATCATAAGAGGCTCTGACTGGCAAATGGGACCTCACAACGAATCAGCGATGGATCGTCATGAGAACACGCAGTTGATCAACCATCACGCCACGTCAGACAATATAGCCTCAAGGGTGAGCTTGCTCCACATCGATTCAGGTAACTCATTACTGTATTCGGAGTTCTCACTTATCGATCAAACTGTCAACACAGTATTCGACGGTATCTTAGACCCCAACCAGGCAACGAAGTCGACTCATGCGCACGGATGAGCACAAGAGATGCACTCAAGGTCCTCATAGTTTTGTTCTAATCAAAACATCCTCGCCGGAAACCTCCTTGGAAAATAGCAATCGATACCATCAGCCGCTCCGGAGATGAGAGCGTCAAGGATGAGTTTGCTCCATGTCCATCCCCGGAGCTCAATACAGTATTCGGGATTCTCGAATGTGACTAAACCTCAGTTCAGAGTATTCCGCCTTATCTTACGAGGTCCCGACAAGCGAATCAGACTTGACTGTGATTCAGTTATAGATTGATCCGAGAATACGCAGACATTAACCACCAGCCGTTTCACACAAAAAAGCCCTGAGAGTGAGCCAGCTAACGTCATTTTCCATAATTCTATACAGTATTCGGAGTTGTCATCGAATGTCAAACTTTCGTTATACAGTATTCGACGGGATCTTAGGCCCCAATCAGGGAACGAAATAGACTAACCAATCACGGATGAACTCCAAAGGTGCACTCGAGGGATGCGTAGTTTTTATCTGTTCAAAACAACCTCGTCAAAATCCTCCATGGGAGATAGCAGTTGATGTACCACAAGCCGCTCAAGACAATGGAGCCTCGAGGCTGAGCTTGCCCCATGTCCATCACAGCAGTTAAATACAGTATTTGAAGTTCTAAATCAGATTCGAATGCTCAACATACAGTATTCAGACGTATCATAAGAGGCTCTGACTGGCAAATGGGACTTCACAACGAATCAGCGATGGATCGTCATGAAAACACGCAGTTGATCAAAAATCACGCCGCGTCAGACAATATAGCCCCGATAGTGAGCTTGCTTCACATAGATTCACGTAACTCATTGCTGTATTCGGAGTTCTCATTCATCGTTCAAACTCCCATTATACAATATTCGACAGTATTCCGGACCCTAACCGAGCAACAAAGTCAAATCACGCTCACGTATGAGCACAAGAAGTGCACTGATGGTCTTCATAGTTTTGTTCTTATCGGAACAACTTCGCCGGGAACCTCCTTGGAATATAGCAGTCGGAACCATCATTCGCTTCGGAGATTAGAGCGTCAAGGAATAGTTTACTCCATGTCCATCCCTGTAGCTCAATACAGTATCCGTGGTTCTCAAATGTGACTAAACCCCACCTAAGAGTATTCCGCCGTTTCTTACGAGGTCCCGACAAGCGAATGAGACTTCATCGTGATTCAGTGGAAGATTAATCCAAGAATACGCAGACATCGACCACCAGCCGTTCCACGCAAAATAGCCCTGAGAGTGAGCCAGCTAACGTCATTTTCCATAATTCTATACAGTATTCGGAGTTGTCATCGTACATTCAAACTCTTGTTATACAGTATTCGACGGTATCTTAACCCAGAACCACGGAACGGAATAGACTGACCAATAACGGATGAACCCACAAGGTGCGATCAAGGGCATCATAGTTTTGTTCTGTTCAAGACAACCTCGTCAGAATCCTCCATGGAAAATACCAGTTGATATACCACAAGCCGCTCCAGACAAGAATGCCTAAAGGATGATCTTGCTCAATGTCCATCTCTGTAGTTCAATACTGTATTTGGAGTTCTCAAAAAGATTCGAATGCTCAATATACAGTATTCAGACATATCTCGAGGGGCTCTGACCGGCGAATGGGACTTCATAACGAATCAGCGATAGATCGTCATGAAACCACGCAGTTGATCAACCATCACGCCGCATCAGACAATATAGACTCGAGACTGAGCTTGCTTCACATAGATTCACGTAACTCAATGCTGTATTCGGAGTTCTCATTTATCATTCAAACTCCCATTATACAATATTCGACAGTATTTCGGACCCCAGCCGATCAACAAAGTCAAATTACGCTCCCGGATGAGCACAAGAGGTGCACTGGAGGTCTCCATAGTTCTGTTCTTATCGAAACAACCTCGCCGGGAACCTCCTTGGAATATAGCAGTCGGAACCATCATTCGCTTCGGAGATAAGAGCGTCAAGGATTAGTTCACTCCATGCCCGTCCCTGTAGCTCAATACAGTATCCGTGGTTCTCAAATGTGACTAAACCCCACCTAAGAGTAGTCCGCCGTATCTTACGAGGTCCCGACAAGCGAATGAGACTCCATCGTGATTCAGTGAAAGATTAATCCGAGAATACGCAGGGATCGAGCACCAGCCGTTCCACACAATATAACCGTGAGAGTGAGCCAGCTAACGTTTTTTTCGGTGATTCTATACAGTATCCGGAGTTGTCATCGAACATTCACACTTTCGTTATACAGTATTCGACGGTACTTAGCTCATAACCAGGGAACGGGATTGACTTACCAATCACGGATGAACTTACGAGTCGCACTCGAGGGCATCATAGTTTCTATTAGTTCAAAACAACCTCGTCAGAATCCTCCATGGGAAATAGCAGTTGATATACCACAAGCCGCTTCAGGCAATAGAGCCTCAAGGATCAGCTTGCTCCATGTCCATCTCTGTAGTTTAATACTGTATTTAGAGTTCTCAAAAAGATTCGAATGCTCAATATACAGTATTCAGACATATCTCGAGGGGCTCTGACCGGCGAATGGGACCTCATAACGAATCAGCGATAGATCGTCATGAAAACACGCAGTTGATCAACCATCACGCCACGTCAGACAATATAGCCTCAAGGGTGAGCTTGCTCCACATCGATTCAGGTAACTCATTACTGTATTCGGAGTTCTCACTTATCGATCAAACTGTCAACACAGTATTCGACGGTATCTTAGACCCCAACCAGGCAACGAAGTCGACTCATGCGCACGGATGAGCACAAGAGATGCACTCAAGGTCCTCATAGTTTTGTTCTAATCAAAACATCCTCGCCGGAAACCTCCTTGGAAAATAGCAATCGATACCATCAGCCGCTCCGGAGATGAGAGCGTCAAGGATGAGTTTGCTCCATGTCCATCCCCGGAGCTCAATACAGTATTCGGGATTCTCGAATGTGACTAAACCTCAGTTCAGAGTATTCCGCCTTATCTTACGAGGTCCCGACAAGCGAATCAGACTTGACTGTGATTCAGTTATAGATTGATCCGAGAATACGCAGACATTAACCACCAGCCGTTTCACACAAAAAAGCCCTGAGAGTGAGCCAGCTAACGTCATTTTCCATAATTCTATACAGTATTCGGAGTTGTCATCGAATGTCAAACTTTCGTTATACAGTATTCGACGGGATCTTAGGCCCCAATCAGGGAACGAAATAGACTAACCAATCACGGATGAACTCCAAAGGTGCACTCGAGGGATGCGTAGTTTTTATCTGTTCAAAACAACCTCGTCAAAATCCTCCATGGGAGATAGCAGTTGATGTACCACAAGCCGCTCAAGACAATGGAGCCTCGAGGCTGAGCTTGCCCCATGTCCATCACAGCAGTTAAATACAGTATTTGAAGTTCTAAATCAGATTCGAATGCTCAACATACAGTATTCAGACGTATCATAAGAGGCTCTGACTGGCAAATGGGACTTCACAACGAATCAGCGATGGATCGTCATGAAAACACGCAGTTGATCAAAAATCACGCCGCGTCAGACAATATAGCCCCGATAGTGAGCTTGCTTCACATAGATTCACGTAACTCATTGCTGTATTCGGAGTTCTCATTCATCGTTCAAACTCCCATTATACAATATTCGACAGTATTCCGGACCCTAACCGAGCAACAAAGTCAAATCACGCTCACGTATGAGCACAAGAAGTGCACTGATGGTCTTCATAGTTTTGTTCTTATCGGAACAACTTCGCCGGGAACCTCCTTGGAATATAGCAGTCGGAACCATCATTCGCTTCGGAGATTAGAGCGTCAAGGAATAGTTTACTCCATGTCCATCCCTGTAGCTCAATACAGTATCCGTGGTTCTCAAATGTGACTAAACCCCACCTAAGAGTATTCCGCCGTTTCTTACGAGGTCCCGACAAGCGAATGAGACTTCATCGTGATTCAGTGGAAGATTAATCCAAGAATACGCAGACATCGACCACCAGCCGTTCCACGCAAAATAGCCCTGAGAGTGAGCCAGCTAACGTCATTTTCCATAATTCTATACAGTATTCGGAGTTGTCATCGTACATTCAAACTCTTGTTATACAGTATTCGACGGTATCTTAACCCAGAACCACGGAACGGAATAGACTGACCAATAACGGATGAACCCACAAGGTGCGATCAAGGGCATCATAGTTTTGTTCTGTTCAAGACAACCTCGTCAGAATCCTCCATGGAAAATACCAGTTGATATACCACAAGCCGCTCCAGACAAGAATGCCTAAAGGATGATCTTGCTCAATGTCCATCTCTGTAGTTCAATACTGTATTTGGAGTTCTCAAAAAGATTCGAATGCTCAATATACAGTATTCAGACATATCTCGAGGGGCTCTGACCGGCGAATGGGACTTCATAACGAATCAGCGATAGATCGTCATGAAACCACGCAGTTGATCAACCATCACGCCGCATCAGACAATATAGACTCGAGACTGAGCTTGCTTCACATAGATTCACGTAACTCAATGCTGTATTCGGAGTTCTCATTTATCATTCAAACTCCCATTATACAATATTCGACAGTATTTCGGACCCCAGCCGATCAACAAAGTCAAATTACGCTCCCGGATGAGCACAAGAGGTGCACTGAAGGTCTCCATAGTTCTGTTCTTATCGAAACAACCTCGCCGGGAACCTCCTTGGAATATAGCAGTCGGAACCATCATTCGCTTCGGAGATAAGAGCGTCAAGGATTAGTTCACTCCATGCCCGTCCCTGTAGCTCAATACAGTATCCGTGGTTCTCAAATGTGACTAAACCCCACCTAAGAGTAGTCCGCCGTATCTTACGAGGTCCCGACAAGCGAATGAGACTCCATCGTGATTCAGTGAAAGATTAATCCGAGAATACGCAGGGATCGAGCACCAGCCGTTCCACACAATATAACCGTGAGAGTGAGCCAGCTAACGTTTTTTTCGGTGATTCTATACAGTATCCGGAGTTGTCATCGAACATTCACACTTTCGTTATACAGTATTCGACGGTACTTAGCTCATAACCAGGGAACGGGATTGACTTACCAATCACGGATGAACTTACGAGTCGCACTCGAGGGCATCATAGTTTCTATTAGTTCAAAACAACCTCGTCAGAATCCTCCATGGGAAATAGCAGTTGATATACCACAAGCCGCTTCAGGCAATAGAGCCTCAAGGATCAGCTTGCTCCATGTCCATCTCTGTAGTTTAATACTGTATTTAGAGTTCTCAAAAAGATTCGAATGCTCAATATACAGTATTCAGACATATCTCGAGGGGCTCTGACCGGCGAATGGGACCTCATAACGAATCAGCGATAGATCGTCATGAAAACACGCAGTTGATCAACCATCACGCCACGTAAGACAATATAGCCGCAAGGGTGAGCTTGCTTCACATCGATTCACGTAACTCATTACTGTATTCGCAGTTCTCACTTATTGTTCAAACTGTCATCATACAGTATTCGACGGTGTCTTGGACCCCAACCAGGCAACAAAGTCCACTCACGCGCACGGATGAGCACAAGAGATGCACTCAAGGTCTTCATAGTTTTGTTCTGATCGATACAGTCTCGCCGGAAACCTCCTTGGAAAATAGCAGTCGAAACCATCAGCCGCTTCGGAGATTAAAGGGCCAAGGATGAGTTTGCTTCATAATCACCCCCGTAGCTCACTACAGTATTCGGTGTTCTCAAATATGACTAAACCTCACCATACAGTATTCCGCCGTATTTTACGACGTCCCGACAAGCAAATCAGACTTCATCGTGATTCAGTGATAGATTGATTTGAGGATACGCAGTGATCGGACACCAGCCTCTTCGCACAATATAGCCTTGAGAATGAGCCAGGTAACGTCATTTTCCGTAATTCTATACAGTATTCGGAGTTGTCAACGATCATTCAAACTTTCGTTATACAGTATTCGACGGTATCTCAGGCCCGAATCAGGGAACGAAATCGATACACGAATCAAGGACGGACGTACGAGGTGCACTCGAGGGCCTCATGGTTTTGTTCTGTTCAAAACAACCTCGTCAGAATCCTCCATGGAAAATAGCAGTTGATTTACCACAAGCCGCTCCATACAATAGAGTCTCGAGGCTGAGCTTGCCTCATGTCCATCTTTGTACTTCAATACAGTATTTGGAGTTCTCAAAAAGATTTGAATGCTCAACATACAGTATTCAGACGTATCTTAAGAGGCTTCGACCGGCAAATGGGACCTCACAACGAATTAGCGATAGATCGTCATGGACCAACGCAGTTGCTCAACCATCACGCCGCGTCAGACAATATAGCTTCGAGAGTGAGCGTGCTTCAAATCGATTCACATATGTCATTACTGTATTCGGAGCTCTCATTTATCGATCAAACTCTCATTATACTGGATTCGACGGTATCTCGGACCCCAACCATGCAGCAAAGTCGACTCATGCTCACAGATGAGCGCAGGAGGTGCACTCAAGGTCTTCATAGTTGTGTTCTCATCAAACCAACCTCGTCAGAATCCTCTACGGAAAAAAGCAAATGATACCATCGGCCGCTCCAGAGAGTAGAGCGTTTAGTATGAGTTTGCTTCATGTTCATCCCCGTAGCTCAATACAGTATTCGTGGTTCTCGAATATGACTAAACCTCACCATACAGTATTCCGCCGTATCTCACGTCGTCCCGACAAGCGAATCAGACTTCATCGTGATTCAGTGTCAGATGGATTTGAGGATACACCGTGATCGAACATCAGCCGTTTAACACAATATAGCCCTGAGAGTGAGCCAGCTAACGTGATTTTCCGTAATTCTAAACAGTATTCGGAGTTGTCAACAATCATTCAAACTATCGTTATACAGTATTCGACGGTGTCTTAGGCCCGAATCAGGAAACGAAATCGCTCCACGAATCATGGATGTACATACGAGGTGCACTCGAGGGCATGATAGTTTTTTTTTCGTTCAAAACAACCCCGTCAGAGTCCTTCATGGAAAATAGCAGTTGATGTACCACAAGCCACTTCAGACAATAGATTCTCGAGGCTAAGCTTGCCCCGTGTCCATCTCCGTAGTTCAATACAGTATTTGAAGTCATCAGAAAGACTCAAATGCTCATCATACAGTATTCAGCCGTATCTTAAGAGCCCTGACCGGCGAATCAGACTTCACAACGAATCAGTCATAGATTGCCTCGAGAACACGCAGTCAATCGACCATCAGCCGCTCCAGACGATGGAGCGTCGAGAGTGAGCTGTCTCTACGCCAACTTCCGTAACTCAATACAGTATTCAGAGTTCTCAAATATCATCCAAACTTGCGTTATACAGTATTCGACGGTATCTTGAGCCCCAAACAGACATTGAAACAGACTCACGAGTCACGAATGAGCACTGTAGGTGAACTCGAGGTTTTCATAGTTTAGTTCCATTCGAAACAACTTCGTCGGAATCCTGCTCGGGAGATAGCAGTTCATACCATCAGTAGCTCCAAAGAATAGAGCCTCGAGTATAAGCTTCCTGCATGTCCATCCACGTAGGTCAATACAGTATTCGGAGTTCTCAAATATGACTCAAATTCACTCCATACAGTATTCCGCCGTATCTTACGAGGTTCAGATCAACAAATGAGACTTCATCGCGAATGAGTGATAGATTGCCTCGAGAACACGCAGTAGATCGACCATCAGCCATTCAACATAATATAGCTTCGAGATTGAGCTTCCTCTACGCCGATTCCCGTAACGCCATGATGTATTCGGTCTTTTCAAATACCATCCAAACTTCCATTATACCGTATTCGACGGTATCTTTGGCCCCAATCAGGCCACGAAATCGACTCACGAATGACGGTTGAGCACAAAAGGCGCACTCAGGGTCTCCATAGTTTTGTTTTGTCCAAAACAACCTCGTCGGTATCCTCCTTGGAAGATAGCAGTTCATACCATTAGCCGCTCATGAGGATAGAGCTTCGAGGATGAGCTTGCTCTATGTCCATCCCCGTAGCTCAATACAGTATTCGGAGGTCTCAAAATGACTCATGCGCTCATCATACAGTATTCTGCCGTGATTTTAGAGACCCTGACCGGCGAATGAGACCTCACAACGATCCAATGGTATACCATTGGATCGTTGTGAGGTCGAGGCGAACTATAGTTCGCCTCGAGAACACGCAGTGGATCGACCATCAGCCGCTTCTGACAATATATCATCAAGAGTGAGCTGGCTCTACGTCGATTTTCGTCATTCATTACTGTATTCTGAGTTCTCAAATATCGTCCAAACTTCCATCATATAGTTTTTCAGGGTATCTCGAACCTCAACCAGTCAACGAAATCGACTTACGCTCCCGGATGAGTACAGGAGGCTCACTCAAAGTCTTCATAATTTCGTTCTGTCCAAAACAACCTCGTCGGAATTCTCCTTGGAAAATAGCAATGGTTACCAGAATCGGCTCCAGAAAATAGAGCCTCGAGGATGACCTTTCTGCATGTCCATCCACGTAGGTCAATACAGTATTTGGAGTTCTCAAATATGACTCAAATTCACTCGATACAGTATTCCGCCGTATCTTACGAGGTCCCGATCAACAAATGAGACTTTGTCGCGAATCAGTAATAGATTGCCTCGAGAACACGCAGTAGATCGACCATCAGCCGTTCTACACAATATAGCTTCGTGAGTGAGCTTGCTTCATGCAGATCCCCGTATCGCCATGATGAATTCGCTCTTCTCAAATATCATTCAAACTTCCATTGAACAGTATTTGATGGTATCTTTGGCCCCAACCAGGCAACGAAATCGACTTAGGCTCATGGATGAGCACAGGAGGTGCACTTATGTCTTCATAGTTTCGTTCTGTCCAAAACAATCCCGTCGGAATCCTTCTTGGAAAGTAACAGTTGTTACCTCAAGCGGCTCCAGAGAATGGAGCCTCCAGGATGAGCTTTCTCCATGTCCGTCCCCGCAGCTCAATACAGTATCTGGACGTCTCAAAATGACTTCAACACTCATCATAAGTATTCCGCCGTATCTTTAAAGGCCCTGACTGGCGAATGAGACCTCATAACGAATTCGTCATAGATCGCCTCGAGTTCACGCAGTCAATCAATCATCAGTTGCTTCAGACAGTTTAGCCTCGAGAATGAGCTGGCTTTACGCCAATCTTCGTAACTCAATATTGTCTTCGGAATACTGTATTTGCGACTCAAAATGATTCTGACTTGCGAATCACGAAAGAGCGCAAGGGGTGTACTGAAAAATTTCTCCGCATGATTGATGACAGATTATACTCTCTATGCAGGGACAAATGAATAAAATAGGCAAAGATGAGTGGGGTATCAATCTTCAGCTCCTAGATACTTTGATCTAAATCGTATTACTCTCCGCGATGATCGTCATATGTAAATGATATCGTGGCAGGATAATGACCGTTCCTAAGAAGGAGACATTCTTGTCACACTCTGTAAAGGATCTGATTTCTGCCATTCTTGATGAGCTGAAATTCTCGTTCGAGGGTCTGGAATATCCGGAGATATTCCGTGGAGCGTCCCTATGTAGCTTAGTAAACACCCTCGATTTGTTTTCGTCCAAGAAAGTTGAGAACAAACCTCATTCACAGCTTTTTTGATGCACCGTTCCTGTTATTGAATCGACTCTCATATAGAGTTCCACCGTGCCCGGCGAATGCAAAAAACACAATGAGTCAGACTCGTTGTTCAAAGAACATGCATGATTCCATCTCAGGTTTGCGTGGTCCCTTCAATTCACCATCACCGCAAGGTGACCAAAGTAATCCATCTCGGATCGTTGCCACCATGAACTACTGGAGACGATGGACTCAAACACTGCTCTTCGCTTCATGTCAAGGTTTCCCGTCTACTTCAGTGGCGAGAAATTTCAATCACAGCTCGACACATCGTCATACAGTATTCCAAACGTTCGTTCTGTAAATTAGTCGAGAGAATCAATTGCGATGAAGAGGTTCCTTCATTGCCGACGTAAACAGCTCAATTCAGTCTTCATAGTCGGATTTTTACACTGAATTGAACATTGTCTCACAGTATCTGGGAGTGGATCAAGAAGTATCGTGAAGAAAATGAACATTACCGGTTACGATTTTGCATGTGCTTCGTTGCACGGGTTTGAAGATTAATGTACTAAGTTGATCAAAACAATTGAGATCAAGGATACCCCAACGAGAAATATGGATTAGATAATGTCTCTGTTGTCAATCAATGGAGAGTGTTCAAAAAGTACGCTGTATATACTTGTTTTATTGAACACGTGTTCAATAGTAACGGTGCACGTACAGATTTATTGAACACGTGTTCAATAGTACGCAAAAGTGTTCAATAGTCACAGTAGGATGGAAAATGGGTGTTCAATAGTCACGATCGGTATATATATATATATATATATATATATACAAACTCATCTATACAGTACTTATGACGACCGACAGTATAGATACCGTTGTTACACTTATCAATATGTTATGACGACCGGGGGTTAAAACAGTGATTTTACGTTCAAAAACTAAACCATCCCTCGTGGGAGATAACCGCCGAGGAGATAACAGTTGTTCTGCTTAGACAGTGGTTTCGCGTTCAAACACTAAACCATCCCTCGTGGGAGATGACCGCCGAGGAGATGACAGACGTGTGCTCAGACTCCGTTTTGCGTTCAAACACTAAACCATCCCTCGTGGGAGATGACCGCCGAGGAGATGACAGACGTGTGCTGAGACTCCGTTTTGCGTTCAAAACACTAACCATCCCTCGTGGGAGATGACCGCCGAGGAGATAACAGAAGTTTTCTGAGACAGCCGTTTCCGGTCGTCATAAGTCATGTATACGTAAAGAAAATTTTGGTCGTCATAAGTAGGTATATTTGTAAATGTTATGACGACCGGTCGTCATAACCGAAAATGTCGTCATAAGTGGGTATATTTGTAAAATTGGTCGTCATAAATGTCTATAACTAAAAATATATATACATATATATATATATATATAATTATATATATATATATATATATACTTCTATTCGCGCCGCTCAAGTTGTCTTAGAGCGCCTCTTATGGGCGAGCAACGCATTAAACAACGGGGGCTCGCGCGCACGGCTGCACATACATGCACATACACACAAGCACGTTAAGCCTAAAAACATCACAGCATATGCAATTGCTCCAGCCAACATCTAATTCATGACAGACTCGGTATACTGTACAGTCTCATTACACTTTTATCGCCAAAAGATACACTACAGGTCGAGTCCACTCGATCACGCAATACACCTGCGTGAAACACGTCACAACACGATCCCGTGACGACGAAGTGGAGCCGGGCCGATGGCTGCATCAGCACAAGTCAAGCGTGCTTTCGTTGTGTTGGGTGAATATGAGAGAGACTCACTGCTCGCACTGCAACGAGTCAATTCCATAGAGATATAATTTGGTATTATATCTCTATGGTAAATCCTCACCAGGGACAGTGTATATTCGGAACTCCAGTATAGTGATTGACCTATATTGACGGAGTCATGATGTTGATCTAATGAGAAGTATTCAGATAGCATCAGCAGACGCCAGTCGACGCGGGAGCTCTATACCTATATATATGACTCGCCACGGCTGCCCCCGTCGCTGACCCCGTGTTTTCGTGTGACATTTGGCCACTATGAGCGCTACAGTCAGGATTTTTGCCGCCAAATAATGGTGATCTGAGCGAATAGCCGCATCCATGCTCTAACGGCACACAAGGTATTCTCTATGTTTCACCGAACGCTATTTATTTTATTTTATTTTATTTTATCAGGTTAACGGCTGAAAGCCTTCTACAAAATATCATATACAAGAGTGGTTGTAGATAACTTCCTAACTTCATAACAAACTATAGCCTATTCATACTTCAATAGTTTCTCACGCACGGCAATCTTAATTTTGGGTATCAAACCCGCAGAATAATCTCCAATGCTCAGATTCTCATTTGCTAATTTGGCCATTCTATTCAATGCTGATCCAGCAGTACCCCGAATACTGTGTTCTTTGAAAAGTTTATCTTTCTTACGGAGCCTTGAATCAGGTACTTTGAAATGTATCATGGAACTTGATAAAGTGATTAGCTGACCGTCGTATTCAGGTTCACGAAAGGGAAAATGAGATGAGGAAATATCAATAGTCAGAATATTTGCTTCAGTCAGTGTTAGCTATCTTATTCCAATAGATTTTGGACTGGTCAGGAAATTAAGATATTCATCTATTGTCGACTATGCAAAACTGGACTGCTCATAAGTTTCAAAAAAATAAGCTGTCTATCTGAAAATCTTATCGAGGGACAAGAGGAAATCTGGGTGATTCTTGACGGTTTGGTTGTGCCGTACCTACCTTCGAAATATATTATTCCTATTTGCGCCAAATGGTGAATAGATTTGGAATATTTGTCAGCTGATTTAATTTGGTTACTTGAAAATCCCTGAATGATCCGACAATAAAATACTGGATGATAAGGAAGGCCTGAAGTTGAATTACTATTTCGTGAAATCATGCTATACTGATTTGGACTATTGCTTGAACCTCAATTCGGATGGATATCTGACTTAGCGATCTACGTGAAATCTTTGGCGAGAATACGAATATTTCATAAGGTCTCCATTTGAATTGTTGGAGGATTTGGGATTTCATCGATAATCTGATGATCATAATATCAAATTATCTTGTGAACTATCTCATAAACTCATTCTAGATGAATATCTGACTTAATGTTACGTGAAATTCTCAATTCGTACGAAATTTTATGAAGTTACGTGATACATCACTCAAATTGCAGAAAAGTTCCGAATCCCAGGACAACTGATGATCAGAATATCAAATGATTTCATGAACTATTTCGAAATTTGATTTGAATGAATATCTGAGTGAAATTGTCGACGAATGATATGAATCCGTATGAATATTCTCGAATTTGCCTCAGTACTCGCTGTCGTCTTGCATGGATGCTCATTTTTCCAATCTCACTGCCTGCGATGGAAGTTCTCTGGATTGGCTGTTGATGTTTATTCCAGAGGTTTCAGCTTCTTTGCAGACATCCAGCTACAAAAGCAATCGACTCTCATCGGAATGGTTTTCATTATTGTTCCATTGCTTACGTCGTCCCAATGACGAATGCAGGTTATAATGGCGTCGGTACAATCATCTAGTACCGTTGGCGAAACAGGATTCTGTCCGCAATCCGAACAAATTATAACAAAGCCGCTCTTCTGGAATTCGTCCAAAACCCCAATCTGAAGGACCTCGTGGCCAATCCATCCTATCCAGGCGTTGTATTTCTCGGGCTATCGGAGGACGCATGCCCCGCAGTGACATCCCAATCTATCGGGTTGTAGCACAATCAGGCCCTTTTTTCTCATGATTACCCTGCCATCTCTGGCTTTCAATAGTCCTATTTTTAGCTTGCCATCCAGGATGGCCGACAAGAATCGTCTCTGGTCATTATTTTGAGGGGCTACCCATGGATTCGTGGGAATTTTTCCCACCGGAACTCCATCGGCTGGTCCTACGCATCGTTTATTTCTAGTTGTTGTTGCAGTAAATAGTGATCGGGAGTTTTGGTTTATCCAGATGTGCTGCTCTTCTGTATTATTTCTGCGTTGATCAAATTCTGTAAATTTATTTTTAAAGATTGGATTCATAGCCGGATTGAATGAGCGTTTTATACCGCTGGTGATAGGCCTATTGTAGCTATTGGTAGAGTTAGTATTAGCATTTATTTTTGCCGTGATGGTACACGAGGCTCCACCTTGATTCATGCTCAATTTCCATGGCTCGCAATCAACTTGACCCATCGTGCTAAACGGCATCATGGGTTGGCGAAGAAAAGTGCGAATAGGTACTCCTATTGGAATGGGGCGTAGTCTTGGCGTACCCACCGGTTTTGGTTGGTACCTGCTTGCGGCTGTTGATTTTGCGGTGGATCCTGCAGCTTGTTCTTGGTTATTCTTATGCTTCAATATTCCTGAAAGTTGACTCGCGTAACCACGCTCCGCCAACTCCTCAGCGGCTTGTAACTCGTACGTCCATTCTTTTTCTTCAAATCTTCTTGTAGCCGACCGTAGCTGAATTACTTCGTTTCCGATCAGAGATTCTAATACGAGCGGTGAGCACGTCTTCGTAATGATATTTAAACTGCTGATCGCTACTGACTATGGTTGCTGGAGCCGACGGTTTTGATGGTATCTGAACCGCTCCAGCCCAAGTGTTTGCCTGTTCTATAACTTTGGCTGCAGCTTCTTTGATTTCGAAGATTGCTAATTCACATTGATTGGAATGTTCAATAGCTTTGGCTGCAGCTTCTTCGATCTCAAGGTTTGATGATTCACGTGGATTGGAGTGCGGGTCATCTACAGCTACCACGTCAATTTCATCGTAGTTTTCATTGTTGAGTGTCTCATTGTCTTCCTTTCCAGTTACTTCTAATTCCTTTTCCATGCTCTTGACCTTCTGCAACTTCATACCTCGTCGACGTCCCATCCTGAGTAGTAAAAAGAAAGAAGACCACGCAACTTTTTCTTTTCTATGGCGGTTCATCAACTGAGAAGGAAAACTAAGAAGAATTCAGACTTTTGTACCAAGAGCATGCATCAAAGATTCAATGAAGATTTTATGAGACTTGGTTGTCGGTTCGACTGAAGAGTATTTATATGATGTCGACGCTTTGGCTTGGAACGATACAGCTAATATAAGTAAGCAGCGTCTTCCACTATGGTGACTACAAGTCCCGCAATGTTTGTTTTCCGTCAAATTGAGGCTTGCTCACGAGATCAAGTAAGCTTCGTTTTCCATAAATCGAAAGTTTGCACGAAATATTAGTAGATTTTGCTTGAGCCATATTATTTAGATTTACTCTCGCATAGGATATGTCCTCTTTCAATCAAGATTTGTGGAATCGCGATGATCATGTGTCAATGCGAAGTTTTGACTTGTTTTGATGCGATAACTCGGCACTTCCAACCGTCGCCGGTCTTTGTTCGAGACCGATGCAGCATGTGGTGACGTCACAAACTCGGTGCAGGCGTGCTCCCGCATGTTGTCTCGAAATTGACGTTCTCCATTTGTTTTTGGTTATGTTAAAACGCATTGACATACATGATTCCTAGATTATCGAAGGCTGCTTGTATGTTCGCATTCATTATGATGTTTCGCGTTGAAATCGTCGTACTCGCGTGTTACAAGAACTTTAAGGCCATGTGAAAGCTCTACTATTACCGGCCGAGCGGCCATTCGTTTGAGTCAGTAGTACCAAGGCAGCCCGACAGAGGCGCCACAATAAATGATGCCGTCATACACTGTTGGTATAATACGCGTCGCTTCGCATAAAACTGCTTGTTTTTCACATGCATAGAGGTATTGTATTATGCAAGTGAAAGACACACAGCTATATACATAAAGGCGCGCTGTATGTGTTGGATCCTATAGAATAATAGTAATCTACGCTTTACTGTACAAACTGATGGTGGATCAGAAATTCTTGTTGCAGAGAACTGCTTGAATTTCTGATCTGGGCTCAGAAATTCTTGTTGCAGAGAACTGCTTGAATTTCTGTTTTGAATTCAGAAATTCTTGATGCAGAGAACTGCTTGAATTTCTGTTTTAAGCTCAGAAATTCTTGTTGCAGGGAACTGCTTGAATTTCTGTTTTGAGCTCAGAATATATACTTGAAGGCTCGAAGGCATACTAGACAATACTGGATATTCAATGACTGATATAACAAGGATCTTGTTCGCATGCCTTATATATACTCTCAACTATATTTTCATGTGACAACCAGTAACATTTCTGCTCATGCTCATATTTTGTTTATACTAGCAAGTATACTTTTTATGTGCATGACATTTTGGTTGAACCATCACTTCCACTCTTGAAAACACATTTTTGTACTATGTATGGGTATACATTTTTGTACTATGTGCTTTCATTTTGAATGGAGTGATTTTTGCAGAAGTAAAATCCTTGACAACTTTCTCCCCAAATAATTGACCACAAGTACACTGCTCTCTACATATTTTTTGTGCTATTTTCGGATACTGTTGAGAGAAAAAATTCAAGATCTGTACTAATTATTCAACATAGCTGCCTCTCGTTGACCATAACTGATGCTCCCATGTTACCGCTGTACCTAAAAAAATTCATTATAAAAATTCATCAATAGTAACAATTATTGTTTAGAGAAATAGTAATCAAAACATTCAAATAGGAGCTAATACAATATATCCTTGAGGTGCATACAATCGTGACATACCTTGGCATAAACATGAAATCAGCCCTCTAAAATACAAGGATCTTAACAAATATAAGTTGAAAGCTCATCGCAAATCCAAGAATTAACTTTGGCTGTGAAAGTGACTTGAGCGCACCAATTCCACCACGTATTCTGAGATGTTCCAGTTGAAACCTAGAATAGAATGGTTAGATTAGTCAGAAATATCCTAAGGCCCACACTTGACAATAAAATTCTGAATTTCATCAATATATCCTAAGGATCATGGAATTGACTTTCTCACTTCTGAACTTTGAGTCACAAAAACCCCACAAGTAAGACAATTTTCAACCGATCTAAGCAAATGGATATGAAATCACTCCTCTGAAATACAAGTATCTAAGCAGATACCATTTGAATTTGAAGCTTTGAAGCTCATTACAACATCCAATCACTGACTTCTGCTCTTAAAGTCATCCGTGCGCACCATTTTGACCAGGTTACTTTGGGATACTTTAGTGAGAACCATAAATAGGATGAGAAATTAATAGAGAATGAATCAGAGACCAATACATGATAGAAAGGTCCTAACATTTTATCAAGACATACCTGTACTCATGGAATTTACTATCTAACCTTCCAACTTGAGATCACAAATATTCCACAGTGAAGCCAGTTTTCAACGGACCTCAACGAAAACACTTGGTATCACCCCTGTAAATTGTAGAGGTTCTAGCAGACATAATTTGAGTTCCATTCCAACATTCAATCATTTGCTTTTGCCCTCAAAGTCATCCGGGCGCGCCCTTGTGGACAGATAAATCAGGATAGAGTAGTTGGCACCTTAAATAGAATAGTGAGATTAGTAGAGAATGATTCAGAGGCCAATAAATAATGATAAGATCCTGAATGTTATCAAGACATACCTGGATTTATAAAATTTACCATGTAACCTTCCAACTTGAGATCACAATTATTCCACGGTTAAGCCAATTCTCAACGGATCCCAATAAAAACACTTGAAACCACCGCTGCAAGTTGTAGTGATCCTAACAGACACAATTTGAAGTCCATTGCAACATTCAATCATTTACTTTTGCTCTCAAAGTCATCCGGGCGCGCCATTTCTGGACAAGTAAATTAGAATAGTCTAGTTGGCACCTCAAATAGAATAGTGAGATTGATAGAGAATGATTCAGAGGCCAATAAATAATAATAAGATTCTGGATTTTATCAAGACATACCTGGACTCTAAAAATTTACCATGTAACTTTCCAACTTGAGATCACAAATATTCCACAGTAAAGCCAATTCTCAACGGATTAAGACAAAAACACTTGAGAGAGCCCCTGAAAATTGTAGAGATTCTAGCAGACCCAATCTGAAGGTCACCGCAAATCCAATCATCTACTTTTTCTCCAAAAGTCATTCGGGCTCGCTGCTCAACCAAGTATTTGAAGATGATTAAATTGTAGTCTTGAGCAGAACCCATTTCAATAGGAAGATCATAATTTTTAGATCATATTGCATACAAAAAGTCTCAGTTTTATTGTGATGTGTAAGTATCGGATCTTTAAATTTAGGATGAGAAATTTACTAAAGATTCGTACGTCAAACGATATGCATCTTACTTTGCATATCTATTTAATATTATCAACGACGAGACACCGGTCCGGTGGAACCCTCGGCGATTTACTTACTTTCTTGTCTGCAACGTCTCGAATCGAACTGCTTTTCTCTCCAATAAAATGAAATGTTGTAACCGGGGATTGCTGTACCACTGGCAAATGCTTGCCAGATTATTCTAGCTACCACACCAAAGCAATAAAAAGTGCAAAAAAGAAAGATCCAAGCTTGTGAAAATTATTACATGCAACAAAAGCTGAAATTCTACGTGTTATCAGGTTTTTACGAATCAATAGCTTGATTCGTTACTGTATCGTCAAATCTTGATCGATTTGCGTGTTTTTTTATCAGTACTACTGCTTACGTACTCGTCCTGTAGGGGTGTCCATCTCTCCGGGTCCTCCTCCTCCTCCTCTTCTTCGCTCTCATAGTCTGAGAGCTCTACAGTGGTCGAAGTAACTCTACTTTCGTCCACGTCTCGATCGTCCCGAGACATTTCTCTTTTCTGTGGTGATGGAAGAGGTTGAGCTGGTGTTTTTTCCTCTTCTTCTTCTCCCTCCTCAGAATCCTCTTCTTCGGATTCCGAATCACTCTCTATGATTCTTTTCATTTTCTTCTGCTCAATGACTGTTTCTTTAAATCTAATTTTTCGTTCGCCCTTCTCGAGTTGAATTATAAGACAAGTATTGTCTCGATTTAATAACTTTAAATTTTCCTCCAAATCCTCCTGGATTGACTGCGCCAATCCTCTGGGTGCAAATATTTCAAATGTTCCTGAATTTTTAGGATCTCTAAGACTAATCACGATCGCTGGACCGTATTTAGTTTTAATATTTTTTACTGAAGTTACTCGGTATAAATGTTCGATGTTAAGATCAACAATTTTTTTAGTATTATATTTGTTTGGATTATACTTATTAATTTTGTTGAATGCTGCCATTGCTGTTTGTAGACTGACTGGAAACTACAGAGTTTCAAGCTCTTTATATACTCAGAGATTTGAAACTACTTCATCGTTCAATCAAATTTTTTCAACAAAAGTTTACGCTCTCCTAGAACTTATCGTAAATCATGATTCACACTCTCAATGTATGCATTACACAATTTGAAAGGTACTACTCTTGATTATGTTAAGAGCTTACATTCTAATCGTATATTGCATATCATAGTTTCTAACTACGGAGTTTGAAACTCTCATATACCCTCTAGATTTAATGTTAACTACTCCATCATTTTTTCCAATCTCTCTCCTCTGTAACATCTAGTAGAATTTTTTCTCGAAAAAGTTCACGCTTTCGTTGAACTTATCGTAAATCACACGTGCCTCGGTACATAGTAATACTTACACAATCCATATACAACTTGAAAGGTATGACTCTTTCAATTCATTGGGTAATACAGTTCAAGCTCCAATAATACATCACATGTGTCAGTTTATAACTACAGAGTTTGAAGCTCATTTCTTTCTCAGAGATTTGATGTAGAAATATCTCGCTCCAGCTTCTACTTGGATTTTTTCTTAAAAAAGTTAACGCTTTCCTAAGCTATTGCGTGTTATGTGGGTATTTACTCTGACATTGTAAAGCATTCATGTGGGAATGAGAAGGCTCCTGTATCAGGCTAGCGCAACCTTTTAGATTTTTTCATTCCATCAGGCTTCTACTTAACACTCTCATGAAATTCTCAGGTAGTTTAATGTGGAGGTGAAGCACATAAATAGACGCATGTGAAATCATTCTGGTTAGAGTTCCTCGTGATCCACAGCGTACACAGACGGGTTTGGGTAAGCTCTAATCATGGCTGAATATAAACCTATTAGAATATTTGATATGATTATAATATCGATTAATTAAAAGAATACTATTACATAAATATTCAAATCAAAGTAAAAAAAGCTCGGATAAATTAATTTTCTTCGAAGGTGAAAGTGCATTCCAGAATCGGATTCGCACTGGATTTGTTGGAAATATTAGTTGTAAAAACATTAAAGAATTTTTACAACAAGCACAACCAGAAGTCTTAAGATTCATCAGATCAATTGTTCGCGAGTTGAAAAATATCATTGTGAATTTAATATTAGCAGCTCGATTTGAGTTGCTCGACTCTTCGTCGAATGTTAAATATTTCCAAACACATTATAAGACTTCACTTATGTCGGATAGTGCTAGAAAGTGGTACACCACTTCATCTCAGGATATAATTGATCAGATTTCTGAACACGAGGGCGAGGGTAGTGGATGGTCCCTCTCTGAAATTTTAAATTAAAAAATCAACATAATTAAATATAACCCTGTTTGTGGATCTTCAAAAGTAGATGTACCCAAATGGATTGCACGCAGAAATGCTGTAATAAACATTCAAACAACTGATGAGCGATGCTTCCTTTGGGCTTTAATGCCTGCGTATTTAATGTTCCTCGGGAGAGTGAACATTTACAAATTGCTTATCCAGATCCTAGTTTGCATTTTAAATTCTCTAGGATAAACTTTCCCGTTCAATTGAAATCAATTCCAACTTTTGAAAAACAGAATAAAGGTTATAGTATAACTGTATATGGAGCCGATCATTCAGAGAAGAATTTTTACCCGCTCTACTTAACAAAAACTGAACAGATGAAACATATTGATCTGCTCCTACTTGATAGACATTATCTTTATATTAAAAATTTATCCAAACTGTGAGTACCTAACCTCACACACAGTGTTTTTGTATGTAGAAAATGTTTGCATTATTTTTACACAGATGAAGAATTAGTGATGCATAAAGAGCTTTGTTTGAAGAATAAGGATCAATGTACTGTAACTTTTCCAAAGGAAGACGTTGTTAAATTTACGAACTATCATAAAATGTTGCAGGCTCCGTATGTAGTTTATACTGACTATGTGTTATTTAACTAAAACAAATTCGGAATATTTTGAAAATTCGAATGATATAAATGTAAGTAAGCTTGCAAACGTAAAATTAGCTCAAAATGCCTACCAGAGACATATTACATTCTCGATAGGCTATTATTTACATGGTAAGTATAATTCAGAAAAGTCTGTGTACGCTTACCACGTTGGAGCTGATGTCTCCAAATGGTTCGCTTTGGAGCTTGAAAGAATCGCCCAGGAAGTGGAACAAGTGAGTATTATATATTTATAGTTTTTTTTACTGATTTACTTGGAATTATATTATTATGTGATTTTTAGGAGCTGTCAAATCCAATCTCTCTTCATATGACTGATGAGGAGCGAGTGGCCTCACAACAAGTTGAAACGTGCCACATCTGTGAGAAGGAGTTCCAACCAGATGACAGTCCTGTGATCGATCACGACCATCACACAGGTCGACCGAGGTCTTTGGCACATCGATCGTGTAACCTCTCATATCGCAAGTCATTCATCATTCCAGTTATTTATCACAATCTTTCCCGGTCAGTTGTTTTTCTCTCTCAACTAATTAATTCACTATATGAAGTAAATTCAATTTTTTTATTTTTTCCATTCATTCTTCTATCACAGGTATGATGCTCATTTCATAATTACACACATAGCAAACGCAATAGAGGGGAAAATTTCAATCATACCACAGAATATGGAACAGTATATTTCTTTCACAAAGTATGTGAATAACCCAAGAATTCAACTCCGATGCATCGATTCACTGAAATTTTTGAATGCCAGTCTAGATAGTCTTGCTAGACTACTTCCTGATGATAACAAATTGATTTCGCGAGCCCAATTTCAAGAGCAAATTGAGAGGATTGCACAGCGAACGGGGTTAGATCAGGCTGAGATTTTTGGTTTGTTAACAAAGAAAGGTAATTTTCCATATGACTATGTTGATAGTCTAGAAAGACTCTCCGAGACTCAAATACCATCTACGGATGAATCCTATAACATATTAACAGAGAGCTCCATCTCCGACACAGACTATAATCATGTAAAACAGATCTGGACTATGTTTAGTATAAAAGACTTGTGTGAATATGCATTGCTATATATGAAATGTGATATCTTATTATTAGCAGATATATTTCATATTTCCGTTCAAGCTGTATGAAAAGCTATAGACTTGATCCAGCTCATTTCTTCACACTCCCAGGCATCACATGGGAGTGTATGTTATTACATACTAAAGTTAAACTTGAAATAATTAAATGTCCAACCATGTTATTGTTCCTAGAACAAGGTGTGAGAGGTGGAATATGTTGTGCTATAAGACATTACGCGGAATCAAATAACCCATATATGTTTGATTATGACAGCACTAAGGAACAGAAGTTTATCGGTTATTTTGACGTTAACAATCTCTATGGTTTTGCAATGCAAAAAAAGTTACCAGTGAAAAATTTTGAATGGATTGAAGATCCGAACTTTGATGTTGTAAAAATCCCTGATGATTCCGACATCGGTTACATACTCATGGTAGATTTAACATATCCCGCAAAGATCCACAAAAACCATTCTGATCTACCTTTTGCACCTGAAAAGATGATCTCACCTGGTGCAACTCATAAAAATCAAAAACCAATGACAACTCTATATGATAAGAAAGATTACATCATACATTATAGATATTTAAAACGATGCTTGTCCAATGGTTTAATATTAACCAAGATTTCTAGAATCTTAAAATTTGAAAAGAGAGCCTGGCTCAAGTCGTACATTAATTTGAACTCTAGATTTAGACAGGGGTCAACTAGTGATTTTGATAAAAACCTATACAAAATGATGAATAACAGTATTTTTGGAAAATGTATTGAAAATATGAAGAAGCGTGTAAATATTGTTCTTGTAAACAGATGGGACGGCAGATTTGGATTTAATGCTCTCATTGCATCTGATCGTTTTAAGCGAATGGTTGTCTTTAGCGAAAACCTTGCAGCTGTAGAGATGCCGAAAACTCGTATAGAAATCGGAAAACCTACATAAGTTGGGTTCTCAATCCTCGATTTATCAAAGATCACGTTGTATGATTTCCACTATAACTATATCATGAAGAAATTTCCGGGTGAACAGAGTAAATTGTTATACGTAGACACAGACGGACTACTGTATAGATTTTCATTTGACTCTTATACAGATATGATTAAGAGAGATTGCTATACTCATTTTGATACCTCTGTGTATCAACCAAACAACAGATACGGAATCCCAATCAATCTCAATAAAAAAGTATCTGGAATCATGTCAGATGAATGTCCCACTAGTATCATTCGAGAAGCTGTTTTTCTCAGACCAAAATCATACAGTCTCTTGCTTCAAACAGAGACAGGCACTCAGGAGAAAAAGTGTGCAAAACGTGTTAGTAGAGTACAAATAAAAAATAGAATTACCTTCCAGGATTATAAGAATTGTTCGTTCAACAAAGACATTCTATCGGGGGAGCAGAGAAGTATTAGAAGTCTCAATCACATTGTGTTTTCAGTTACTGAGAAGAAAGTATTTATCAGTCCTTTTGATGATAAGAGAGTTTGTCTCGAGGATGGGATTGAAACTCTTGCATATGGTGATTGTAGACTGGTAGAAAAGAATATGGATTAAACATGAATATGTGTACATGATTATTAACATGTTGTGAAATAAAGAAGGAACCATTGTTTTTTGAAAAAGTATAAATATTTTTATTCTCAAAATATATTCAAAATAGATCTTACAACCCAAAAATCATTTTTTTCTCATATTCTTAATTGATTGAAACTGCATGTATTAAAACAGAAAACGAATGGATTACATGATAGTAAGGCAAGAGAATACTAACATTCCTAGATACAAATTGAAATATTATCTTATTGAATGATTAAAGTTTAAAGGTTTACATGATTGGAAGAATACATGAATGATAGCTTAAAGTTTATTACGAAGATCTGTCAAGCATCCTGCGCATTTGTTCAGCAAGATGATTTAGAGTTCTGCTATTGTCCTCAACTCTTGATAAGATTCTCTGATTATTCTCGGGCTCATGAGCAACTTTGGAGTCGATTGTTTTGACGTCTCTGTCAAATTGATCCATCCTTGACTCCATTCTTTCAATAACCTCTTGTTGATCATCATCCTCATCATCCAATTCCGATCTGAATGTTGTCAAACGATCATTCTAACGGGTGATTTGTTGGTGGAGTTCATCAATCCAGGAGCGTGTATCAACCAAAGCAGTATCATTAGCAGCAGCATTGTCAAGAACTCGTCTTTCCAAATCCAAGATCCGCTGTAATACAACAGCCTGGTCTCTCTGCATCCGATCATAGATCTCATCGCGTTTCTTCAATTCATCCATTACAAATTTACCCGAACGTGTTGATTCAGTTTTGAAATCCTGATTTTCCTTAATAAGTTCATCATTTACCCGAAGACGCTGATCAACCGACTTCTCAAGAGCAGTAATTTTTTTTCAGAGATCTCTCCATAATCCGCTAACATTTCAGCTAATTCATTCGTCACGCTCTTGTAGAGCACAACATCAGCTCGGAGTTTCATCGCTTCATCAAGCAACTCATGATGCTCCTTAACTAACCCAGCAAAATCTCGACGTAGTTCAGTCAACTCAGTTAAAATAGCTTTCTGCACATCTCCATATCTATTCATCCTCAAATCAACATAACTCGTATGTAATTCCAAATTAGATTTCACAACTTTCACTTCCTTTTGGAGATTTTCATAGAGTTTTGCATTTTCTTCGAATTTTGAATTCATTTCACCGAATGAGATGTCAAAGAGCCTAGTGAAAGTGCTAACCAATTCCTTTTCCTTCCCAGGTAATTTTTCAGTAATCTTGTTTGCAACAGCATCAAGCACAAATGTGATCTTCTCTTTGAAAGTTAGATCTGGATTCGCACATAATTTTCCTTAAAAGTTTGGAGTAACACTTGCTGTTGCTGCTCATCAATTGAAGTGGTTCTCAACATATTGCGAAAGACACTAGTAACTGCTATCTCACTAGGCCCATCTGTAATATAATAGAAAAAATTTTTCTATCCATTCAAACAACAACAACAACAACAAAATGATTAAAGAAAAAAATGTCAATCTCTACTCACCGCTTCTCACAGCAACAGACATTTGTTCTTTTTCTTTAGTTTTTTTGATGTTGGTTTCTGATTTAACTCCATCTTCTCCTCCTCCTCCTCCTGCACTACTCCCTGCACCGCTGATTGTTTTCTTATGCGATACTCTTTTTTCACTATGAGATGAATTTCCAGCTTGAGAATCTTCAACAGGACGAGAAGATGGAGTGCTTGCTGAAGCTGTTCCCCCATTGCTCACACCCACAGATTCAAGTTCCTTCTGAAGCGACTCCATCGTTTTCTACTCAATGGTTTTATGCTCTGTGACTTCTGAACACAGAATGATGGAGGTCTCAGAGTGCAACACCTTTTATACAATGTACCCCCCTTCCCGCAACTCTTCGAGTATACTATTTATTTCATTCTCGAGACCTGAATTTCCTATGTATGATGACCTCATTAACAAATCAAGCCTTTCTACCAGTTCGTTTGGGTTATCCCAGTACACGTAATCTAGGTTAGAGTTATTGCGAAATGTCATAACGTCTCTGTCCATGACCCGCTTCAATTTTCCTTTCACCAATCCTTTCCCTTGCATTTCATCATTGGAATTTTCCGATGACGATGATTCATTTAGTGGTGGAGGTTTCTTACCATACAAGTTTCTCACAATATTTTTATATTTCCATGATATTGAACCGATGAGTCTGCCTTTAGGATTATTACCTATTCTATGTGGTAGGCCTTTAGGATTTAGGATTATTACCTATTCTATGTGGTAGGCTGATTTCTAAAAATCTCTTGTAGTGTACGAGATCTGAGTTGGTGAAGTGGTGTGGTTTGTTTTTGAAAATTAATTCAAATAGACCTCTGCTAGCGGGAAAAGAGTGTATTTTGTCCAAATACATCTTATCTATGTGTTTAGCAAAACTTATAGAGCTTGTGCCGACTCTAAGATCACTCTTGCCATCTGTTCCAATGACGAATCGCGGACCGTACACGTGGTCATTTTCTTCGTGATTTTTAAAGAATTCTGTCATGTACTGGGTGGTTAGACCGGGGAGGTTACCCTCTGATAAGTCGAGATATGTTTCCCACTGTTCTGGACGCCTAATGGTTTCTCTTATTGATTGATCAAGACAGACAAGTTCATCCACTTCCATAGCAGATGTGTGAGCTTGCTCGCGAAAAGAGCCCATCAAACTCTTGTTTGTGTTTTTTTTACTTTTTTTAGGTTCTTGCAGAATGTAGGGTGACTCCAGAATTCTATTCTTATTCCTTTCAATCACCGGTATGTTCAACTCTTCTAAATTATGACTAGACTTTCGGGGCATCTCTTGTATATTCAATAAACGATCCTGATCCTCAGCATCCTCAATTTCAACATCTCCATATTTTTCATCATCATCATCATCACCATCATCGTCATCAACCCGTTGATTATGATCATCATCATCATCATCATCATCATCAGAATCTTCACCTGCTCCAAATGAAGACTCTGAATCGTTAAATGATTCCTCTCTTTTAACACTAGTTTCCAAATCATCGCTCTTCTTTTTGAAAGTCAAAAGTTTTTCCAGAGGTTCCACAATAGGCTTCAAATGCTCTCTATTAACCATCTGCTCCTCCATTCTACCCTCTCTCAGAGCCAAGTGCTTCGCTCTAATTGCCTGACTAGCCTTGTGAATTTGAATCTTTAATTTTTCTTCAACATCTTTTCTCTCTCTTCTTGACCCCCTTCCCCCTTTCTGCACCGCCTCTTTCTTCACTCTCTTGCTTGTCATTGCTCTTGCCATGATGACATTTCAGACACTACTGACCTGATCTCAGTACGATGAATTCATTTAGATTATGTCTGTAACGACCCGAATCCATTGGATCATCTTTTGAGATGGTTAGAAAACCGTATTTGTTATCTTTCCAACAGGCTGAACATAGCTGTTTAAACTTATCAAACGTCATGTCTGCGCAAACGTGATTATTGTAAACGTGCCTCAAGTTTCCCTCATCCTGATTGAATAGAATGATTAAATTCGCCTGGTCTCTAATTAAATGTTTCGGAATATGCGTATACGATTGGCATAAATAAAATAAATCCACTCGGTGGTGTCTACCCATACTATAATATTCCTCAATCGTTTTCTGCTTATCTAAGATGACATCATCAAATATGAAAATACTTTTCTTCAAAGCTTCATTGGGCTTTATTATATCACTATTTTCTCTGTACGTGAAATACTTCATACCCACAGCAGCGACAGGTTTCATAACACTCTCAAGAAACTTGTATTTAGGCTGTTCAAGAGACTTTGAGTATGCGTAAATGTTGTTGAAATTGGGGCCATTGGGACTGACTAGAAGGGAAATCAGGAGCTGGGTTTTCCCGGTGTTGGATGGTCCACATATTATAGCTCTGATGGTATTGGGTAAGAGCTTTCCATGACGTCTAGCAATCTGTGTGGGAGCGTTCACATCCACATCAATGATGTGAATGTTGTTGGGTTGTTTGATGAATTCCATGTTTGCATGAGTCTTTCCACACTACTACTGACTCAATCAATTCTCGGATTGGGGTATAAATACCCATACCAACACCACAATGCTTTAGTTGCATTCCATGTTTGACATGGAGAACATGTGTTATCAATGCATTCATTACGAGGAGCAGGTCTTGTCAATTCCACCATCAACAGCCTCCCTTTCGAGCTCCATCTTCCAGGCTATCAATTTTGTGGTCCAGGAACTAAATTATATAAGAGGCTTGCACGAGGTGATAGGGGTAGAAATGAGCTCGACAACTACTGCATGAAGCACGATATAGCTTATGCAAAAAGTGAAAACATCAAGGATCGACACGTTGCTGATCTTGCCCTTCAGCTTGGGGCTGAAAAACGTGCGAAGGAAGGAGGTTTCTTGGAGAGGTTAGCTGCGAAAGCAGTTGCAGCAACCATGCGTGCCAAGCGACGATTTGGAAAGGGTCTGAAGAAGCGTAAGCCTGTGTTGAGGAGGGTGAAAAGGAGGGGGAAGAGGGGTTTTGCTGGGGTGAATATGCGTACTCTTGCTCTGGCAAAACGAGGAGGTTTTTTACCAGCAATCCTAACCACCCCAGCAGCACTTGGAGCATTGGGTTCATTAGCAGGGGGCGCTGCAAACGCTGCAAAATCCATTAGTACTATGCGCATGGATAAGAAGCAATCGGCTGAATTGAGGAGACATAATCTTGCATTAGAGGCCAAAGGTCGAGGATTGCGGTTGAGTCCATCGTCTTGCAGCAACCAGTATGGTGGTGGTTTGAGGAAAAAAAATCTCAAAAGAACGAAAGGGAGGGGGAAGAAAAAAGTGAAAGGTACGTCGGGGAGTCAACTATTGAGGTTAGCTCACAACATACCTCACTTTAGAGGTGTATTTTCACTAACTGAACTCCCCCCTCCACCTGCGTGGGAAAACGAAGCGGCAATAGTGAATCTGGGTAATGCACACTGGGTTGCCTACATAAAGAGAGATCGTTTCATTCATTTCTTCAATAGTTTTGGAAATTTGAGAACACCACGTGAGTTGGTGGATTATTGGAAGAAGAGCTCTCCAGATTGTGAAATTGTCTACAACAGAAGTCAGCGTCAAACCTTTCGTCAGAGTAATTGCGGTCCTCTGAGTGTGAAATTCTTGCGGGAACATCTACTATAAAAGGTGTTACGTGATTGACTTTCAGCCAGTTGCTTATTGCAAATCACTTGTGAAAGATGTCTGAACAGTTTACAGTCTCAAGCACCTCATCGCACATTGATCAGAACATTAGGCTTAGAGAGCAGTTGTGTCCCAATAAGATCTATGAGCTTGGTCTGGTTGATTCAACAACTTTTCACGCCATCCCCAATGTTGATAGGAATAATAATACCTTCTACTGGGGTGATTGGGAACTACAGATACCAACAGGATTTTATGAAATTGAAGATTTGGAACGCTATTTGCAGGAACACATACCTCTGAGAGTTCCATCTAGTGCACACGCTGAGGAAGATGATGATAAATCTATTCCACTAGAATTGAGGGGAAAACCAATTTTCCTGCCCGTTAATAAAAACACATTACACTGTGAGATCTACTCACATCACGACATTAATTTCTACAATTCAAACAATATAGGTCAACTTTTGGGTTTTGGTAGGTGGTTGTCTCTACCAGCCTACAGATGGCACAAGTCTGACCACATTGTGAAAATTAGTCGAGTTAATATTGTACGAGTGGAGTGTAATCTGATTAAGGGTACCTTCTACAACGGAGAGCCCTGTTACACCATATTTGAATATAGTGCTGGTAGAGTTCCGATTGGTGAACAATACACCGTCAAACCGAAAAATATCATTTATCTACAAACGCGCACAAACGATATACGTAATATATGTATTAGACTCTTGGATCAGGACGGTAACTTGATCAATAATAGAGGTGAAGAGATTACTATGCGCTTCCACTTGCGTGAGAGAGTGGGTCATGTACCTATATAATCTACCAGTAAACACGAGCCCCGCTCAGTTGAGCGGGGTGACTCGAACGAGACGCACGACCGAACCTATTGTGAGAAGAAGGATCCCTCTCTCGAAGAAGAGTATACTTTTTCTTCAATCACAAGGCTTTAGAGTGAGAAAAAATGGCTGGACGTAGTCATATTCTCGATATTGCCGAGAGGCCGGTGATGGACGATAGTATTTCACGACGAATGGTACGGAAGTATCAACCATACAATTTTCAGAATCTACAGCGGAATGATGAGATACGGATCACAGTATCCTCATCTGACAGTTTTCTGCTCCCAAGTGAGAGTTATCTCTACATTGAAGGCAATATTGTATTCGACAAAGAGCAGAGTATTTTGTTGATAAGTGATTTCCTCCTTTTCCTCTTTGACATGATTCGCTATGAGATTAACAATGTGATTATTGATGAAACAAAAAATCCTGGTAACACCGTTAGTCTGAAAAATCTTGTATCACTTTCTGCGGATGAAGATAAGTCTATGACTAATGCAGGACATCATATAGGAAACTATACCATAAACTCTGGTCACGGATTCAACTTTGCTATTCCACTCAGTAAAATATTTGGTTTCTGTGAAGACTTCAGACGGGTTATAGCATTTGCAAAACATGATATAGTACTGCTCAGATCGAAAAATGAAAACAATTGTGTGATAACAACGGGTGACGAGTGCGCTCCACAAATCAATCTAACTGCTGTAACTTTACCCATGACTCATATATATCCAAATGATCTGATTCGTCTTCGCTTGCTCAAAATCCTAGAAAGGAACACTCCTTTGTTTCTATCATACCGAAGCTGGGATCTCTGTGAACTTCCAACAATGCCCGATACCTCTCAATTAATATGGCCTATTAAGAGCACAACTCAACTGGAGAAACCTCGATACGTTATTATTGCCTTCCAAACCGCTAGGAATAACAGCAAGAAGAAGGACATGTCGAAATTCGATCACTGCAAGATTGTCAATGCAAAAATCTTTCTCAATTCTGAAGCATATCCTTATGAACATCTTCACATTGACTTTTCCAAGGCTAAGAATACTTCTGTCTTATTTGAGATGTTTAAAGCCTTTAGGAAGAGTTATTATCACACTGACAAGGGCAATGTTTCAATTAGTAAACAAAATTTTGAGGATTCATTCCCGATTCTCGTATTTGATGTTAGTGAGTCTGCTGATTCGGTGAAATCATCAGTAGTGGATGTTCGAGTTGAGCTTGAGTTTAAAGAATATATTCCGAAGAATACAACAGCCTACTGTCTCATAATTCATGATAAACTCGTCAAGTACAACCCACTGACGAATATTGTTCAGAAGATGATTTGATTTCTGTTCAAGCCTTCACGGGAGGAGTGGGAGCAATTTGAGAAAGAATTCGAGAAGGACAATTGCTTTGAGAGAGGGAGAATACAACTGCTGAAGGAAAAGAAGAAGAAGGAGATGAATGAGGAGCAGGAGACAGCAGCCAAAAAAATGTGGTGGTTCAATGTTGTAAGCGTAAATGAGTTCAAACGTCGAATGGAGGCGGCAAATCCTATGGCTGCTAATAAATTTTATCTTGATATACAAGGCTATACCATTGGTCAAGATTTTTTTCCAAAAGAAATAGCTCTTCTGAATCAAGAAATGTATGAATGTTGTCCAACATCATACAAGATTCTTCACTATACAGTGGGTCCACCACCAGAGATCGGAACACCATCAGCTAGTGATGTGGGACAAATGATTCATCATCGAACATATGTTCACAACATCCCATGGGTTGCAGGCTCTGTGCCATGGAGTGAGATGCTCGCGCCTCTACTGGATGAGCTTGAATATTCGCGTTCACGTTTCCGCATGGATATTATTTATTTTGGGAGTGATGTAAAACAAAGATGGTTGAGCAGACAACTGCCCCATCTTTTCCGAGAACATTCGAGATATTGGATGAAAAACATCTTCGAAAGTTGTCGCGTTAACCAGGATGGATACTTTACTGAGAAATTCAACTATACACCATGTGAATTCCACGATAATTCAAAATATAGATGTGCTAAGCGAACGGTACAATATATGTATCATCTCAATAAAGAATCATGTTTGAAACATTATAGAAGCATTATCAATATACCCGAATCACAATTTGATTATATATAAATAAAAAAATATATATATATACACGAGAAGAACCTGACTTTTTTCAATTAAACCTACCCCCCTCCTATACTTCCCTATCTCTCATTACAGTATGGTATAAGTAACTATCTTATTGGACGTTGAGCTCAGTTGAAGAAGTGAGATGGTAGTATACATATCTCTGAAACAATTATGGATCAATACAGTTTACAAAAAAGACGTTTGGTTAAGGAGCTACATGCTCCAGCGAGGAGGAATTTTCTTCGTCGGAGAGTAGATGTACGAGGGATTGATGACACTTGGCAGATTGATATTGTGGTTATGATCAATTACGCTAAGTTTTACAAAAATTATAAGTACATACTCGCTGTAATAGACGTATTTTCCAAGTATGCATGGTGCATTGCAATTAAGTCAAAACAAGCCTCACACGTCACTGAAGCGTTCAAATCAATCTTGGACAGGGAGCATAGAAAGCCAAAAAACTTACAGAGTGATCAAGGCACTGAATTTTACAACTCCACATTTCCACAGCTGATGAAAAATCGAAATATCAATCATTATTCCTCGTATTCAGTTTGTAAGGCATCAATCGTCGAACGTTTCATAAGAACAATCAGGGAAAAATATATCGTTTCTTTTCACTGAGAGGGAGCTATCGTTGGATTGATATTATACAGGACTTGGTACACCAGTATGATCACAATGATGTTCATAGAACTATTGGTATGAAACCCATACAGGTGTGGAAGCGATCCGCCAACCAGTCGAAAATTGAATCGAGATTATTGAAAACTGTCTATGCTAGTGAACCACATCTCACGAGAGAATATAAATTCAAAGTGGGTGATTATGTGCGAGTATCAGAGTATAAAACCATCTTTTCGAAAGGCTATACAGCCAACTAGACAGCTGAGATTTTTAAAATTGCTCGAGTGAATCATAATGCATGGCCTGTTACATATCATTTGGTGGATGATGAGAATGATCCAATATCGGGTCAATTTTACTCGCAAGAATTATCCAAAGTGCATGATCCCAATATCTATTTAATGGAGAAACTACTCAAAAGAAAAGCTGGAAAATCGTTCGTAAAATGGTGGGGCCTTCCTTCATCCATGAATAGTTGGATAGATCAGAAATCATTCTTATGAATTGTTTGGGAAATAAAAGAAAATTATACTTTTTGAAAATGAATAAGAGTATTTCATTTGATCACTCAAACGTATCTCACATATTTTCACTTGTAATGGATGTTAGGAGAGAGAAAATAGAAAAAAAAAATTTTTTTGCCGAAACTCGAACCGAGGACCGCATGATTATTAACCATAAGCTCTACCAACTGAGCTATTTCAGCTGGTACAGCTCATAGCTTATTTGTGGAACTCATTCGATGATTGGGAAGGAGAAAAAAAACTGTCGGAACTCGGGATCGAACCGAGGACATCATGATCTTCAGTCATACGCTCTCCCACTGAGCTATTCCAACTGTCTTTCTTGTTGAATCTGTAACCTAGAATAATTGGAGGAGAATATAAGATATCAATCACTGTAATCAACATTGAGGAATGAAAAATCCATTCACTCGAGTTACCTGTTCTTCATGTTCCCCACTTGAATGTTTGAGAGGTGGTGTCTGCAATGCCAGATAAAACCGGCAATTTCCTCAATGTTTCCAATTTTGTAGTATGATTTCGGTAAGCATCTATTATAGTTACTCGTATTTTCATCAATCTCGAAAATTCCATCATCAAGTCTGTGGTAAGTGAACACTGATAGAATTGAATGTCCACCAGTCAGCTCAAACACGATTGAAAATCTGTGTGAGACGTTCAAATATTGATATGCTATACAATAGTGGATGAATGAATCACCGTAAACGTAATCTCGCTCATAATTTATGAGAGCGTTGATTATTTCTAGTTGACCTGTTGGGAGAAAAGAAAAATTTCATGAGAGAGAGAGAGAGAGAGAGATCAAACCTTTTTTTTGAAGTAAGACTCACCGTCTCTTCCTACGGAATACATTGCTGTACTATTAGTTTATATCTATGAACACCCATTTATATACTGTTTTCCCCACCACCTTATAGGTTATATAGTAATGTATTGCTTTGAACTCCATAATATTTAAAAATCAGCATCAATATTGAACGTGGAAGTGTCTCCAATCACTCCCCACTTCTGATACTCGCTAACTTTTTTCTCAAAGAAATTAGACTTAGACTCAATACTTCTTGCATCCATGAAGGGAAATGGGTTTTCCGTATGAAAAATCTTCGCAAAACCTAGTTCATCAAGCAGGAAATCCCCTACAAATTCAATGTATTCACTCATCAACTTATTGTTCATTCCAATGAGTGCTACAGGTAGTGATTCGCAAACAAAATTCTTTTCGATCTTCACAGCATCATGGATGATTTCATAAACGCGCTCCTGCGATGGTTTCCTGTTCAACAACTTGAATAACACACACGCGAACTTGGTGTGTAAACCCTCGTCTCTCGAAATAAATTCATTCGATGTAGTGAGTCCAGGCATTTTTGCTTTCGTCCTGAGCCAGAAAATGCTGGCAAAACTACCGCTGAAAAATATTCCTTCAACTGCAGCGAAAGCCACTAAGCGTTCAGCGAACGCTACAGATGAGTCGTTGATCCACTTCAAGGCCCAATGAGCTTTTAGGGCAACACACTCCATTGTTTGTATAGCGTTGAATAGAAAACTCTTTCCCACAGGATCTTGAATATATGTATCCAAAAGAAGAGCATAAGTTTCAGAATGAATATTTTCCATTGCTATTTGAAACCCGTAAAATGCTCTCGCTTCCGGAATTTGAACTTCTTGAGAAAAGTGTAAGAGTAAATTTTCATTTACAATACCATCCGACGCGGCGAAGAATGCCAATACGTGTGAAATAAAATGCTGTTCTCCATGACTCATTAGCTGGAAATCAGTTATATCCTTTGAGAAATCAAGCTCTTCAGCAGACCAAGAACAAGCTTCGTGTTGTTTATAAAGTTCCCAGATCATAGGCCACTTGATGGGGAATAATACGAATCTATCAGGATTCTCCCTAAGCAGAGGTTCCTCATGTTCCAATTCCTTGAGAGTAGAATGGGTATCAAGTGTTTCGTTTCCACATGTTTCACCGAGTTGCACTTTTTTGGAAGCTACTACATTTTCACTCTTAGAGTTCAACATAAACTTTTCTTGTTTAGTTCCACCAACCTTCGGTTGCTTGGGAGAACACACAGTCTCAGATGTACCACTTGTAGATTCCATTACGAGTTTATCTTGGAGTAAAATCAATCGAGCTCGTGTTGATGATTCACATCGCTTAAGAACAAATAATATTGAACCTATTGTGAAACTGCACATAACTATGAATTCACATAGAATAAGTAAATAATCTATGAGCATTTCACTTGATTCGTTCACGGTTTGAATTAATGACAAAACAAAGCCAAAAATTAAATTTAGGAAAAACATGATTGTATTGAAAGCTTGGTGACTGTTGCAACTACTCGCACAGTAGCTTGCAGTACAACTGAAACTATAAAATGAAGCTTCGCTAGACAATGCTCAGTGTGAGGAAGATAAACTATCAGCAAACGTGACCTGAATAAAGTGTAGGATGTTGCATGAGGGCATTGAGATCGAGGCGTCGGGTTTAAACGCATGGAAATAAATAAAACATGTGATTCAGAGCAAAGAATGCCTTTGAGAGTATATTTAATGAGTACGATCGATCCCCTGCTTCCTTCGAGAGAGGAAAAATCTTTTAAAGTATTATTATGGCGAGTTAGCTCATTTATTGAATTTATCGACTGATAATGTCAGAGATAATCCCGGCAAATCACCTGGTAAATATAATTCTTTCAAATTAATTGGCATTTACTTGCTGATTGATCATTAGCACAACACGAAACTCATTTTGAATGCCTTGGGAGTTTTCTTATTTTCCAAGATTTAGACAGGAGTCGAGAGAAAATCCCTGGGATAGGAGGTGAGCATGTCTCAGTTTAGTTACAGATAGAACGTGAACGTGTGAGCGAGTATCAGTTTAGTTACAGATGGAACATTGAGAGATTGGAACGAAGGATCTGTCGAATTGCGAAACAATATTTTAGTTCGTCCCGGTGTCCTTGTTGATGGAAAGTTACGCGGCCGAACACCCACATTTCAACCACCATCCAATCTCCTGATTGTTATGAAAATGCTCAATGTCCCAGGATGGCAAAGTCAGCAGAAGAGAAAGAGAGTATCCTGAGCCCGCCTTCATCGTCCTAGACTGAGGGGACTAATTCATTCCAGAAGAACGCTCTCGGCTACATTTCGCAATCTTCATCCAAGACGTCCAATCGATTATAAGAGTTCGGGATTCTACTAGTATGACTGTTCTAGAGCTCGACGTATAAACTAGACCAGCACAATAGTGTCCCGTAAATCGCGAATTTCCAGATTCGCTCTGACATCCAACCAAGTGGTCAGGACCAACAGTGGAAGACGATATTCCCAGACTCGAAAATAAGACGGAGGGTTGGTAATGAGAGGAATGAGGAGGGCAGAGACCCCTCCTTCGCTCCTTGCCGTATGTGGACCTGCCAGGAATCGTCTTACTTTAGCTCGATATCGTGCTCCCACTAGGAAGCCCGAACTCGGTCAGAGAATGACTCATTGCCCACCCTAGTGAGTCCTCACTTCTCTCAGGTTTACCCTTTATTGAAATTCAACACAAATCGATTACATGGTCCAATAAATACATTGATACATTTCGTGGTTACATATATCGGTTACATAGTGAAATGTTTAATTTTACTCATTATTCTGCGAATATGATACAGAACAAGGAGCGTTACTCATTGTCAATTCTTGTGAACGCGTGCTCAAGGTTGTCGATGTGAACAACCTCAGTCTTTCCCGGCTTCAATACCAAAACCACATTTCACTTATTCGCTCGCGGCTCTTTCAGCGAATACACTTCTCCCCCCTCAGAAAATTTCTGAACATTAATTTCCCTGTTAAATAGCAGCTTGGAGCGGTTTTTGGCTTGAATGAGACGATCTCGACATCTAGACTGCGTGTAGTTGAGTTTAGTTATAAGTTCATTTGCGTAATCCGAGTATGTTTTTCCCACAATTCTTGTTTCAAAGCTAGAAGGCAAGTGAGCCCTTCTTCCATAGACTAATTCGTGTGGGGTATATCCATGACCACTGTAGTCAGAGACGGTATAGGAGAAACACGCACATCTTATCCAAGTGTCCCATTGAGTTTCATCTTCTACAAAAATCGCTAAATATTCCGTGAATACGTGATGACTTCTCTCTAAACTTCCTAGAGTTGATGGTCTAAATGCGCAGCTATGAATGCGCTGAATTCCAAAAATTGAGGCGAGTCGAGCCATCAATCGACTCTGAGAATTACTTCCTTGATCAGTTTTGATGATTTGCGGACAAGCGAAGCGGCAAATGAATTCTTGAGCAAATGCGAATGTGACGGTTTCGGCCGTTGCATCTGGAATGGGTATAGCTTCCGAAAATTTAGTCAAATTACATTGCAAAGTCAATGAATATTTGTTACCGGATTCTGTTACTGGCAGTGGACCAACGAGATTCATTTCTAGAACTTCAAAAGCTTGGGTGGGAGTTGAAGTAATTTGCATGGGCCTTCGGGTTTCAACGCGTCTCAGTTTGTATCTCTGGCGAATTTCAGAAGATTTTATGTATTCGATCAAGTTTCTTCTCATATTAGGCCAAATGAATCGTTCTCTGAGTCTTCTATATGTTTTGTAGATACCTTGATGACCTCCGAAGGTTGAATCGTGTGCTCCTTGCAGAGCCCTTCTCCTGTCTTCCCGTGGCAGTTCCAAAATTTCATCCGAACAGATTGTTGCTCGAAAATCCTCTATCTCGCTAAATAATTTGAGCCCCTATAAGGGGCCAAAATAATTCATCCAAACCATCACCAATTTTTGCCAAACTCATCGACGTTATTCCCTCTTCCTCAAGGTGATCCCTCAATTTCTCAAGACAGTTACAGAGACATGAAACGGAAATATAATCTTTGTGATGTTTTTTGATGAATAGGGAAAATATCATCCTGTCTTCGAATTTAGTTTGAACGATCATTACGACCATTGGACTTCCCTCATCATGCATTCCTTCAATTATTACTCCATTCTCACAATCATCATCGTCAATGGAAATTTCTCTGAGAAGGTACTCACACCATCCTATATTCAAGTCGATGAACTCCATCCGGTTCTCAACGGGCGATACATCGACTGAACGAATTGCCATAATCATAAGTGTCATCGACTCGTTGCCTTTTCTCACGCCCCTGGATACTCTTTTCGGTATTATCGTTTGCGTCACACAGACTTATCTTTCGTTTGTTCGTATCATTTGCGTCACACAGATTCATTGTATCGTCACACAGGATCATTGTATCGTCACACCCACTTTCTTTGGCGTCACACAGATCCATTTTTCGTTTCTTTCTTTCAGTTTCAGTAGTGTCACACATACTCATTTTTCGTTTTCTTCCATCTTTTTCGTGGCGCTTAGGATAGGGAATGGGTGGAATGTCGTGTCCGTTTTCGTATGTTAGTGGTGTTAATTTGTCGTTTTCTGTCGAGGATGGAATGACGGGATTGCGAGTTAAACAATCAGCGCCTCTATTCTTACTCCTTTCGAAATGCTGAATTCCAAAGTCAAATTTGTTCAACCTTATTTTCCAGCGGGCTAATCGTGAGATAGGATCTTTCAATGAGTGTAACACACGAGGAGGCGATGGTCCGTTTTGAGTGTAAAGCGTCGTCCATACAAGTATGCACGCCGATGATGTATAGCTTCTACGGCACTTGAAAGTTCACTTTCTGTAACAGAATAATTCACTTGTGAGCCTGTCAATACCTTTCAGAAGTAGGCAATCGGTAGATCACGGTCTTTAGGACCCTGGGACAGCACGGCTCCCATGCAAAATTCAGAACAGTCAAGAGTGACCCTGGAGCCCTCAAGATCCGAGAAATCAGGATAAATAAGCAATGGTTCCGAGCAAAGCTTTTCTTTCAATGTATCAAAAGATGTCTCTTGAGCTGACCCCCATTCGAAGGAAGCTTCTTGTTTCAAGAGTTGATTTTATGGCTTTGCAATTTTTGCAAAATCTGGTATGAATCGTCTATAGTATCCGGCGAGACCAAGAAACTGTTCTCTGTTTTTGCATGTAGTGGGTCGTGGTAATTTGGATACTGTCTCAGTTTTTTCGGATCCGGTTTAACCCCTGCTTCTGTGATGATATGTCCGAAGTAACAGACTTCTTTTCAAAAGAAAGAAGATTTGTCGGGTTGTAAAGTGAGTTTAGCGGCTTGTAACCTTCCAAGAATCTCCTTCAAGGACTCAGAATGAGCGACCAGGGAAGGGCTATGAACACAAAGGTCTTCAACAGAGCAAAAGGCCATATTTCCTTGGATTCCGTAAAGGACTCTATCCATCAAGGATTGCCAGGTCGAAGGACCACCATAGAGACCCATAGTCATTCTGGAATACTCTGAATAAGAATATGAATAAGAGAAAGCCGTTTTGTGAGAATCCCTAGGGTCTAGGGCAATTTGCAGGAATTCCTGGGCCAAATCTAGGGTGGAAAAGTATTTGGAGCACCTTAGTTGATCTAAGATTTCAGGAATGTTAGGTGAAGGGTACGGGGATTTGATGGTTTTCTCATTCAATGTTCGAAAGTCAATCACAAGCCTGTAACGTTCAGTCCCTTTTGAGTCGTCTTTCTTCGGTCTTATCCAGAGGGGAGAATTATAGGGTGATTCGGAATGTTTTACGATCCCGTCTTCCAGAAGTTTCTCTATCTGTTTTCGAACTTCCTTTTGCGAATGGTGTGGGTGTCGATATTGTTTTACTTTGACTGGAATGTCATCAGTTGTCGGTATTCTATGCATAATCACATCGGTTGCACTCAATTCATCGGCAGGTAAATGAAATTGAAATGGGAAAGACGTAACAAACCTCTGGACGCACTCGAGTTCCTCGGAGTTCAATCCTTCCAGATGCAGCGTACTCATGATTTTGTCGATTCGATCTTGGAGGATCCTATCCCTATCCTCGCGAGGTATTTTACGTATCGATTGAACTGGTCGTATAGCTGGTGAGAATTCAAGTAACGTGATTGGTGGTAATGTTATCTTGACAGCCTCGGAAATAGTGTTAATAAGAGAGAGATATGCCCAACCGTCTCGATTTGTAACTAAGCATTCTCTTCCAAAGATCCCGGGAGCCGCGTCAAATTTCTCAACGTACCCTGCTTGCAGGTGGGTGGTAGCTATGCGAAGCTTACATAATTGTTTAATATATGAGATGATTATTTGGTCTCATCGATCTTGAAGGACGGTGGGGAACTAAATGAATTCCCAAAATTTCATGAAAGAAATTTTATTGCTACGTTTCGTCCACTAGGTTTCGTGGGCCTCATCAGGCTCCAGGTTTCTGTTATGACATGTAAAGATAGAAAATATGAAATTTTTTACAAATGATGGATGTGTAAATATTGAAGATGCGCAACTCACGTTGCGCATCAGATTTTTCGTACAAAGACGAAAAATCTACAAAAATACTCATGACATAATTGTTTAGTTCGTGCGGACAGATTGAGTGTCTTGTGAGAAATGAATGGAATAGGGACACTATTACAACTTTCTAGAATCATGGAGTCGTGGCGGAATGATAACAAGGCTTCGTGAGTTTTGAGGAATTGAACTCCCGAAATTCCGTCATATGGAATAGGAAAATTATCAGTAATCACATTCATCAGACAGGTTGAAGTTTCCACTCTAAGAGTACACTCCCTAAGAGTGGGAAGAGGTTCATGACTTATACCGGATAATCCAAAGGTTGTACCGACATCTACAACAGTATTCGGATTCAAGAGGGCAAGTTCAATTAAGTTCAATTTTGAATCGTTGTCCACGAGGAAACGACATCTCGATTCGAGTGAGGGCTATGGAGGCGAATAGTAGGGCAACGTTCTCGTTCTACTGAGTGATTGGTAAGTGCACGACGTTCGACTGTATCTGTTCGCCGAGATGCGATGCGGTAATCGTGCCCGTCTGACGATCGCGTGGGAAGTTTAAATTTGCGGTTGGAGGAGCACTAAGGTGTCCCTTGATTGCCAAACTCCACCAATCCTTCCTCCCCCCATTTGGATGTCTTCTATATGATAAAAAACCAAGGGAGGAGAATTTTCAGACCCCTAGGAAGTGATTGAATAGTGCCGCACAGAGCATCAAGTTTCGAATTTTGACTCAAGAATTACGTTTTTCACGACTTTCTTGTCCTGATGTTCGAGCTCGTATGAGGTAGTGTTTTGGGTCTAACCAACAATCGAGGATACATCATTCGACGTAAAATTTTGCGCCAAATTCAAATTCATCGTTATTTTTTAGGTACGGAGACACCCAGTATGTCAAAACTCATTTCTTTCGCCAAAAAACGGATTCTTGTACGTTTTTCTCGTCTGTTTAGAATATGTCGGCCGCCGTGGACTCTATGAGTAATACTCAAAACCATCAGTATTCACGTTAAATTTCACGCTGAATCCAAATTCATCGTTATTTTTGTGGTACAGAGGCACCTAGGATGTCAAAACTCATTTTTCTGCCAGAAAACGAATTTCAGTACGTTTTTCTCGTCTGTTCCGGTGTGTCGGTTGCTGTGGACTCCATCAGTAACAGTCAAAACCATCATAATTCACGTAAAATTCTGCGTTGAATCCAAATCCATCGTTATTTTTGAGATACAGAGGCACTTAGTATGTCAAAACTCTTCTTTTTCGCCGAAAAACAAATTTTATCACGTTGTTCTCGTCTGTTTCGGATATGTCAGTCGCTGTGGACTCCATCAGTAATAATCAAAACAAACATTATTCACGTAAAATTTCACGCTGAACCGAAATTCGTCGTTGATATTGAGGTACAGAGACATCCAGTATGTCAAAACTCATTTTTTCCCGTGAAAACAGATTTTAGCACTTCCGCGTCTGTTTCGGATATATCGGTCGCTGTGGACTCCATTTGTAACAGTCAAAACCATCTGAATTTTCGTGAACTTCCATGCTGAGTTTAAGTTCATCCTCATTCTTGGGGAACAGAGACAGCCAGTATGTCAAAACTCATTCTTTCCGCCCAAAAACGGTCTTTAGTACGTTTTTTTCGTCTATTTCGGGTATATCGCCGCTGTGGACTCCATCTGTAATAGTCTAAACCAATCAGATTCACGTAAAATTTCACGTTGGATCCGAATTCATCCTCGATCCTGAGGTACAGAGACACCCAGTATGTCAAAACTCATTTTTTTCGCGTGAAAACAGATTTCATCACGTTTCTCTAGTCTCACCTGGCCCAGGAAGGACAGTGCTACCGCTCATGAATTATCAAATTCCTATGTGTCTCCGAACTAGAACTGCAAGACCAAGCAGATCCCGCGATTATGATCGCACCAGATTCCTAAATAAGAATTAATCATCTTGAATTGAAAATTTGGCTGTACAGTTCCGAAGAACCTATCCGCGGTACAGGACAAGTACGCTCCCAATCAGAATTTGTAATCTTTTCCAGTGCTGGAGACAACATTCGAAGCATGCATTGTGTGATACGATCCTTGCCAAATACTGCCTTGCAAGCTGATGGCCACGGACATTCCATTTTTTTGCATGAATCCATACCGGGATGCTTCAGTTTGAACTAAAAATCCTTTAGGGGATTTCCTTACTTCGATGAAATTTTCATGAACCATAGAGTTGAAACTGAGGCGATCAAATATTCATCTGATGTCATAGGATCTCGTAAAGGTGATGTTTGAACCAATATTCAACTGCTAATCGATGCTACTCACTCCGTGTTGATCAGCTCATAGTGGAGGGAGACTCGGTATTCTGGAAGAAGATACCCGATCAATAGGCTGGTAAAATCGCGTAATCATCTGTGGAAATGTATCTCCTGTTGAACGCACATTTTTATTGTGTTGGGGTCAATTTTATCGTAAATGAAATGATAAACTTTGGTTCAACATGAGATCTTACGCAAAGTCAAATGGTCTTGGATATTACTGATGAAGTCCATAGCGACCGTAATATCCAGAATGGACGGAAAAAACGTGGTAAACTTGGTTTTTTGACGAAAAAGTATGCTTTGACCTACTGGATGTCTCTACCTCAAAAATATTGCTAAATTTGCATTCAGGGTAAAATTTTACGTTCATCAAGATGGTTTCAACTATCACTGATGGAGTCCACAGCGACCAATATACCCGAAACAGACGGGAAAAACGTACTAAAATTCATTTTTTGGCGGAAAAAATGAGTTTTGACATACAGGGTGCCTCTGTACCTCAAAATAACAATGAATTTGGATTCAGCGTGGAATAATACGCGAATCATAATGGTTTTGACTAATACTGATGGAGTCCACAGCAACCGATATATCCGGAACAGACGAGAAAAACGTACTGAAATTCGTTTTCTCGCGGAAAAAAATGAGTTTTGACATACTGGGTGCCTCTATATCTCAAAAATAACGATGAATTTTGATTCAACGTGAAATTTTACGTGAATAATGATGGTTTTGACTATTACTGATAGAGTCCACAGCGACCGACATACTCTAAACAGACGAGAAAAACGTATCAAAATCCGTTTTTTGGCGAAAGAAATGAGTTTTGACATACTGGGTGTCTCTGTACCTCAAAAATAACGATGAATTTGAATTTGGCGCAAAATTTTACGTCGAATTATGTACCCTCGACTTTTGGTTAGACCCAAAACATTACCTCATACGAGCTCGAACATCAGGACAAGAAAGTCATGAGAAACGTAATTTTTGAGTCAAAATTCGAAACTTGATGCTCTGTGCGGCACTATTCAAATACTCCGTAGGGGTCTAAAAAATTTTTTCCCTTGGTTTTCTATCATATAGAAGACATCCGAATGGGGGGATGAAGATTTGGCGGAGTTTGGGATATAAGGGACACCCTAAGGAGCACTCTCAGCACGCTTGCCTTTCAGGCAATCCTCAAATCGATGACCGGCGGTCCTACAATAATTACAATATCCGGCTCTTTCCACGGCACGATCCAGGTTAATGCAGTTAACAGCAGAATGACCAGATTTCTGGCAGTAAGTACAGAAGCGACGATTGCCATGAGAATTTTCATTCCGTTTTATCCAGCATTCGTGAGTAATATGACCAAATCGCGAGCAATTGTAACATTTCAACTTGGGTGGATCACCCTGACGAGCCGGAGCGGGTGAACCAGAATGACCCCTATCCTCGGTACCCTTGATGGCATGGCCATAAACCTTCCGTATTTTCGACGGTGGTTCAAAATTAAAATTCTGATGTTGATTCAATCGTTTTTCAAAATAAGTAGCAACATCAATAGCCTGTTCGAGAGATACCGGGTTCTGATTCATCATCATTTGGGCCAAATCTCCAGATACCCCCAGAATAAAACTTCCCACAGCAGTCCTGGACATACCCTTTATCATACCCTTAGCTACGACAGGATCAAAATTCCCATTTATCAACTCAATTGCTCATTGTAGAATATTAGTCACACGCAGTCCATAGTCAGACATCTTTTCGTCTCCTTTTTGCGTGACTCGGGCCCGATCAACTTGAATTTGAGGTCAATCCTCAGCAGAGGAAAAAGCTCTTCTCAAATGTTTAACAAACTCATCAAAATTTTCAAAAATGTGCCCCTGTATATGAGCCTTAGCGGACCCAGTCACTTTTGATTTTATCAACTCGAGGGAGAAGGCCTTATCGGATGGATCAACAAATCTTTCTGCGCTCTTACACTCTCGAATAAACTGATCTATGGAAATATCGCGGGCATTAAATTCGGGTCATATTTTCACAACGTCAGTAGCCTTACGCACGGTACATCGAGAACCTCTCTCGCTGACAGCAGCCAACGAGTGATTGTCATGATTATTCGGTAAAAAGAAAATATTTCCCACGGGGTTCACTATAAAATGAGGATTTCCGTGAATATGTTGAGCACGCACTGGTTCATTACTCGCATTTGAACTATGTGAAGGGACAGACGGATCGGGGACGCTAGCCTCTCTTTCATTCGCCGGGTGATTCGGTTTCACATGTATGATGGGGATATCTACACTAGTGAGATTTGCAGTTATTTCGGACATTTTGAACTTGTTTCATATCTCCAGATTCGATATCATCAGCGTGTGTGATGACCAATTTCTCCAATTCGAGCACTCTCTCACTCGAGCTTTGATCTTCGAGTTCAACAAATTCAAGAAGGTCCCGAAGAGTATTTAAAAGGAAGCTGTATTTTTTCCCAAATTTCGAACACATTGGGCAAGATTCGCCTGTGTTTCCTGATCGTCACTGTTGACTTAATATTGCTCAGCAAATAGTTCGTTGAAATCCTGTTGTCGTCTCGAAAATCTACGGATGCACTCTCCGTGCCTGAAGGTTTTCCTGCCCAACCCGCGAATTCGTTCAAAAATTTCTCTTAATGCATGTGGCATTACGAGAAAAGAATCAAATCCGGAGATATTGTTACTGATTCTACGTTCGTTCTTATAATTAGGGTACTTAGCTAAGACTAGTCGGCGTGGTCGGTCGTAGCTGATGATTCCGGAGCCTCGGATGAGTCGGATGAGTCGAGTCCTCGGTGTCTCTTCCCCTCAACAGCGGTTGGTTGCGCCGATGTAACGGCGCTGGAATCCTCCTCCTCTGACGGGTTTCGGGTCCTTTGGCGAGTGGTTTCTCGGCGCTTTCTGAAGGCAAAGTTGTTGAGTCGCAAGCCCCAGGCAGATTGACGCAGCCTGGTGAACGTCGAAGAGTCAGATGTTCCGGGATATTGCAAGGCACTTTCAAAAGCAATCTCTCCTCGAGTGTTAGATTTTCTGGAGCCTCTGATATAGCGAGTCCTTCCTCCGAAATTAGCTGAAATTTTGAAGCGCCGAGCAGGGAGAGCCTCCTTGCTTCGAGACAGCCGATAGTGAAGTGGTCGTTGGGGTTTCGTGCCCGAGCAGCTGCGACGAGTTCTTCTTGAATTCGAATTTTCTCCAAAATAGCAGCCTTCACATCCACCAAAGGCTTAGAGTCCTCCTCGATGGCCTTTTCCAACTGGCTACGAAGATGTTGGTCCTTTTTGGTGTGTGTCGGCTTCGGAATTTTGTCAGTCATCGAGCATAAACCGAAATTTCACTTCCCAAAATCACCCCTCTGCGAATCCCACTCCTGACACCAGTACTGTTATGTACCAGCCGGTTGGAATTGAATAGGAGCGCCACCAGTGGCGAGCTAGCGTGGCGCTGAACTTTGAATTTCGGCTGGTAGAATTTGAACGAGTTGAGTGGGACTCTTAGCGGAAAAAGACGTGAAAACGTCTGGAGTGTGGAAGTGAAAGAACAAATACTGTACTTTCTGGTATATGGATATATAGATATATTCTGTTCAATATACAATTTAGATTCGGTCAAAGTTAACAAGATGTAGACAGAGTCTCGATCAGAGATCGAATAAATGTCCCGTGATCGGCCACCTTCTTATATATAATTTAGAGTAGTGGGGATTGCATTATCCCACAGTCGCCTTGTATTTCAGGTGTCGGACTCAAAATCTGGCCTGTCAATCAAATGTAGGAGCAAAATAGTTGTCCTGGTTCCAGGAGTCGGCCTGTCAATCGAAGTAGATGCTAAAGAATTGTCTTGTTTGTCGGATGTCAATCAAACGTCAAGAAAATAGGTCAGAGTCGAGTCAAGAAGTCGACCTGTTAATCAAACGTAGAAGCAAAAGATTTGTCCTGGTTCCAAAAGTTGGCCTGTCAATCAACGTAGAGGCGAGAGAATTGTCTTGTTTTCCAGATATGAATCAAAAGTCAAGTCCAAGAGTCGGCCTGTCAATCAAAGTCCAAAGTAGGTCGGAGCAGGCGTCGATTGAGAGAGTCTCCACTCCGTATAACATGCCAAAATTCTGCTGTAGTCAGTCCCTGCGTTGGTGTATAGTCGACGATAAGTGGTTCGAATACATAGGCGCCAATAAGTGGTTGCATGTCAGTTACACGTCAAAATTCGTATCGGCGTTCTGTTAGATGAGAGAGACTTGCGAGGCTGAAGAAAAAGAAAGAAGAGGAAAAAATACTGTTCGAAATATGGAAAGCGTATCCAGTTTCTTCCTCAGCGGTCCCGCCCTACACGTGGACTCAGCTCCCGTATTTCCGTGGTATAGATTCTCACGCGCGCAGCTATACTCATACGTGTTCCGACGCATGCACATATATATGTTACGGGCAATGTCCGATTTGTGGGCATTGTCGACAATGCCCGGATATATTGGGCAATGTCCGCGTTCATTGAGTATTTCGGACGTTGCCCGGGCATTATCGACAATGCTCAAGGCTTTGCGGGCACGGTCAATCATTACTGAGTGCCGTGATATTTTGATGGCATCAAATAATGTTCGGCTAGCGCGAGACTGGGCGGACTTTTTACAATTTCGTGTCGGTATCACCCATATGCATACAATCATAAGGTTCATCCGTTTATGTCACTGATAAGCGGTTCGAATCTCGAACGGGACCAATGTGATTTTTTATTAGTGCTTTTCAGTGGCTTTGGTGGTTGGAAACCCATCGACGACTGTGGGTCCTGCCAAGTAACTTCAAAAACAGGTTGAAAATGCGGAAATTAAAAAGAAATGAATTAGCGAATAACCCTATTCAGAATGCTGCAATGCTTGCACGACTCAATCTAAAGCGTCATAAGTAAGCTGTAGACAATCTTTCCGAGGAAATCCGAACAATTGTTGAAAAATTAAGCTAGCTGATTAACTGGAAATTTCAACATTTTGATTAAAAATTCAACCTGGTCTTTCATACAGCTGGTTGAATTTTCAACCACATGGTTAAAATTTTCATCGGACCGGCGGATCGCATTGATCATTCAACCATCTTGGTTGAAGTTTTTCGAAAAGAATTTTCACAGTGTACACGCTTGCAGAACTTGCGCGGGCCAGCGTCCAAGTGTAGTCGCGCGTCGGTACCTAATCGCGATAGCCCACACAATTCATTCTACTGTGATAGGATCTGATGTACATACTTGAAATGTGTATCTTTACTGTATCTATGAGTGATGATGATTTCATCGTATGATGTATTCTCTTATTATTTCGAAGCATAGATCAAAAATGTATTCCACATTTCCCAAACTTCCTCTGTATTTATAAGCTTCAAAGACATGCTCTTACGTATGTCAAGCAATTGATTTCCATTCACATCCAATCATGAAAAATCATTGCAGCAATCGGGATTAATTCAATCTTTCAGCATTCGTGGTCCGCAAGATAAATATTTAGTTAGACTCGAGAGCTAATTTCCGGTTTCTGAGCTCAATCTGAGCCATTTTATGGTGTCCGAAACCCCCTGGGCATTGTCGACAATGCCCAGCTATTTGGACATTGTTAACATTCCCCGGGCAATGTCGACAATGCCCAAAATCGGACATTGCCCGTAACACATACATATTAGGGTGTCCGTTATTTCCCAAGTTGGGCGCGAGGCTTAGGTCGCCCCCTAGATCGTCTTGTCATCACCAAAAAATGGTATCCCAACCACGACTGGTGTAAAAATCGACCTTTCAACCGTGCTTCTAGAGTCAGGGGCTTTTTCACATGGATAGTCCAGCGTAGCTTTCTTGAGGTGCTTGAACACTCGTAACTATTGGCTACCAACGCCTCAATACGAGTCTAAACATCATCATAGGTACTGTTTTCGACGTAAAATTTTGTGCTAGATTCGAATCCAATGTCAGTTTCACCCTAAAAGACTGACAAGACTAGTGATTTGACGCTTTTCGAGGAGGAAATGGACTTTTCTACACAAAAATGTCCTTATTTTTGTTGTTTCGGTCCTCCTGAGAGCTACGGGTGTCTTGAAAAGATCATATCCCATGCAAGATTGTATGCGAGACTTGGATTGATTGTTGGTTTTTACCTAGGAGAGTCGCCAGACTCGCTGATTAATGTTTTTCGAGTAAGAAGAAGTGGTTTCACGCAAAAAGCTTCCATTTTCGCTGTTTCCAACCTCCTCAATGCTACGGATACCTTGATACAATCATCTCCTACGTGAATCTGCACGCTCGATCGATATTCGTTGTTATTCCTCTCTTAGAAGAGTCACCAGTATGGCTAACTGATGATTTTCGAGGAAGAAATGGGGTTTCCCGCGGGTTAAACTCCACCTCACTGGCATTTCTGACATCCTGAGAGATACCGACATCTCACAAAGATCGTCCCTCGCGGGGAATTTTATGTTGGATTCAAGTTCATTGTTAGTTTTCCCTTACAGGAAAAAATCACCGAGGATATTCACCTGGGCGAATAAACCTAGGGTATTCACCTAGGTACTATCCTAGGTGACAGACTAGGCTATTATCCTAGGCTTTTACCCTAGGTTTTTCACCCGTCAATCTTCGGCATTCACCTAGGATAATTATCTCTGATGATTCGTCTTCCAAATTCTAATTGTAGGGTTATACCCTCGCGGTCGTCGGTATACCCTCTCGCACAATGTAATCTCTTCTCTCCACACACAGCAGACTTTGTGGGAATCGACTCGAGTGATTCACTTGATTCTCCTGCACATTTACATCCGACCACGAAACCATTCCGAAATTGTTATCGATCTCTTACGCAAAGTCACCTAAGGTGATCCAGTGGGTGATCCATTTAATGGTCTAGTTTATAGTCTAGCTCATTATCCACAAAACCGATCCGAGTTAGTGAGGCAAAACCAGTACCCCTCATTTACTTTCCCCGATCTGATGCGTCCTGATCATAGAGATATTACGAATAGAGGACCGAAGATATAGGCCTGCCCGTAAGTGGCGCGGAATCGCTGCGAGAGAGAGACAACCGATCGGAGCCCTTCCAAAATATAGTTATACGCTACGTTGTGCGGTGAGCGTCCTCGCGTCAACACAAGCGGTGGCGCGCGGCCGGTACAAAATTTTTGCAGATCGCTGCCACTACTACTACTTAGGAATTCCTATACACATTCTCAAATAGCAGTGCTCCCATGCGGTCAAAAGTTTGTGATGGGGAAAGTACTGGAGAAACTAGAAAAATCATGGAAATCAATACATTTCCACGGATTTTTCAATGACAAGCGAAATTCTCGACATGCGAGGGAATTTTCCAGTTTTCAATCATATGAAAAATCGAAGCGGGGAAGTTCTTCAAAAGGGTCTCGTTGATGTCATCCTCAAAATTCAGGTTGAATCAAGTGATGGGAGAGAAGTTATAGGAATTACATTGACAATTTCTTGCGAGGCGTGGTGAACTCAAACTCGGACTCGGCAGCCGCTCCAGATCCAAATACGGAAAATACTGTAACTTTTTTTCCATTGCTTTATTCAACCTGAACTTTGAGGATAACACCAATGAGACCCTTATGAACAACTTCTCCGCTCCGACTTTCGATATAATTGAAAACTGGAATATTCCCTCGCATGTTGAGAACTATACGCTTCTCATTGAAAAATCCTCAGTGCGTATCAATTTCCATAGTTCTTCTAATTTTCCCAGTATTTTCTTCCATCACAAAATTTCGACCGCATAGAAGCACTGATGCTGTTTAAGAATGTGTATGGAAATTCCCAAATCATTTCATCCAAGCATTCAGTAGTGGCAGCGATTCGCAAAGATTTTGCACCGGCTGCGCGCCACCACTTGTGTTGACGCGAGGACGCTCATCGCGCAACGTAGCGTATACCTATATTGTGGAGGGGCTCCGATCGGCTGTCTCTCTCTCCCTCAGCGATCCTGCGTCACTTACGGGCAGGCCTATACCTTCGGTCCTCTATTCGTGATATCTCTATGATCAGGATGCATCAGATCCGGGAAAGTGAATGAGGCGTACTGGTGTGCTTGAATATCTATCACTGAAGGTTGCACGATGGATTGCAATTATCTAGGTCCTCAGCGATTATATCTGTTATTGGTTTTTCATTAAAGAAAGTATTCCGATGCCGAAAATGAGTGAAAAACGGTTCGACGTAGAATTTTACTTCTAGGAAAATGAATTGATCGGGTATTTTTCGTCATGGATAATGGGCAATTAATCGAATGAAGTTGGATATCTTCGACCTCGAGTGGTCGCCTCAAGCCACCCGTTGCTGTCAGTTGTCTGCGGACAGTGACAATTTTGTAGTATCAATACGGAAAGTTCCATTTTTGTAGGAAATAACATCGATAAGCTAATCTGGTGGCTTTTTTGAGGGTGAGATGATAATAAATTTGAATCTAGGGTACAATTTATGTTGAGTATGAGAGTGCTGAGACGGCTCTAGCACTTGGGAGGTCGAGAACTGCGGTAACATGGGGAATTCCAGGCGGGAAAAATTCATTTTCTCCTCGAAAATCATCAACTAGCTGCTCTGGTGATTTTTCTTGGGTAAAACTAACAATGAACTTCAAATAAACGTGAAATTCCACGCGAAGGACGATCCTTGTGAGATGTCGGTAGCTCTCAGGAGGTCAGAAATGCCAGTGAGGTGGGGTTTAACCCGCGGGAAACCCCATTTCCTCCTCGAAAATCATCAGTTAGCCATACTGGTGACTTCTCTAAGAGAGAAATAACAACGAATATCGATCGAGCGTGCAGATATACGTAGGAGATGATTGTATCAAGGTATCCGTAGCATTGAGGAGGTTGAAAACAGCGAAAATGGAAGCTTTTTGCGTAAAACCACTTCTTCCTACTCGAAAAACATTATTCAGCGAGTCTGACGACTCTCCTAGGTAAAAACCAACAATCGATCCAAGTCTCGCATACAATCTCACATGGGATATAATCTTTTCAAGATACCCGTAGCTCTCAGGAGGACCGAAACAACAAAAATAAGGGCATTTTTGTGTAGAAAAGTCCATTTCCTCCTCGAAAAGCATCAAATCACTAGTCTTGTCAGTCTTTTAGGGTGAAACTGACATTGGATTCGAATCTAGCATAAAATTTTACGTCGAAAACAGTACCTTTGATGATGTTTAGACTCGTATCGAGGCGTTGGTGGCCAATAGTTACGAGTCTTCAAGCACCTCAGGAAAGTCACGCTTGACTATCCATGTGAAAAAGCCCCTGACTCTAGAGGCACGGTTGAAAGGTCGATTTTTGCACCGGTCGTGGTTGAATTACCAATTTTCGGTGATGACAAGGCGATTTAGGGGCGACCTAAGCCTCGCGTCCAACTTGGGAAATAACGGACACCTTAATGAGCATGAAAGCTCAGGTCACTCGCTATCTCACATGACGTCCGAGCGTGACTCACACAAGACAGCTGGTGGTCTGATTTCTCATGCATAAGGACTCCAATCCCGAATGTGTGAAAATGGAGAAGACAAATAGGTATAAAATATGTAGATGACCATGAAACAGAGAATAAGTAAAACCACACATGCGAAGTACTTAGGAACTCATTTCGAGAGCTTAATGCAATGTGAAAAACAGATTGATACATTCAGAAATATAATGCGAAAGCTAGTCTTCTTGTTCGATAAATTAAGGCACTTTATTGGTATCAGAGGTCTGAAACGAATTCATTATGGGCTAGTGCACTCGATATTGCAATATGGTATTATAGCTTGGAGAGGTGCCAAAAACGGTTTCTTAGACAAACTAGAAATAGTACACAAGGCAATACTGGTAGTTACGTACGGCTTGAAAATTAGAACCTCTACGATGAGCTATATCAGATGTTTGGAATGATGGGTACGGAAAAAAATTTCTGCCAAAAATCTGTAGAACTTTGTCTCGAGGTAGATTTGCATAGGAGAACTTATAGGTATAATAGCAGAGGAAGGCAACTGAGTCTTTTCAGAGTACCAAAAAAGGAAAGAGATTACAAACGGATACTTTCGCAGAATTGGAATTAAATGCATAAATTGAATTGGATCTGGGTTCAGGAAACAACAAAATCCACAAGATATAGCGAATTAAACGAGAAAATGGCTTTTGAGAGCAAATATTGATGAAGTGAAGGAATTATTTGAAAAATAACCTCCTTGAAATGTTTTGAAATGAAAATGTACAAATTAGTACCTGTCACTTCAGAATTAGTGTTAGAGATAGTTATTAGTATATGGTATTAAGTATTCAGTGAGTAGATAGGGAAGCGGACAAGTGCTTAGCACTTATGCATATGTACCCATTATTGAATGAATTGGAATTAGAATTGAAATAGAAAGCAAAAGATTCCCGAGGATAAGGGTATTTATTATGTTTCAAGACGAGTGTCTTCCTGGTTTCAGCATCTTTATCAACAATCTTGAAAAATTTGACGATGGAAGTGTCCTTGATGTATCGGATTCTCTTTTTGGAATTTTTGTAGCTGACAACTTCAGTGCCAAGATCGCTCAAGCCGCGAGAAGGTGACCTTCGGAAGCGCTTTCGCCTTAGTCAGAACGAGTTTCCACCGAGATCAACGTACACTTCCAGAGTCGGCCACAAGATACTATGGAGACCTCCCGGAAGTCGGCCTCCAGACATCACCTAGGCTTAGGGACATGTGGAAGCTCTACCCTTACCAACCAAGTGGTCATTTGTTTAAAGGAGTAGTACCGAGGCAGTCCTGCAGAGGCGCCACAATAAATGACACTGTCATATACTGTTAGTCTATTATTGCCGTGGAGACTAGACTGTTGCGCCGCCTCCCGGGCTCTAGCGGGACCGCGCATGTGATACAAAATCTGGACTTCCTATGCAGCAAAGCGTAGGCGCCCTGTGATATTCAACGATTAAAAAACACTCGTGCTATCGCGAACCGTGACAATTGTTAAAATTTAATCCTGAAGCTATTCTGAACCCATCGTGGGTGCAGGATATCGTCTTCAAAACTTAAATCAACAAAATCAAGGTGAATGTCGTGTTAGTTGGTGAAGCCGCGCAGGTTAGCAGAAGACGCGAGCCGCAGCTGAGCAGCCGGTAACGACCACGTTCGCCAGCCCAAAATCAGTGAATTACAACTCGTCGATTCTCAGCTCACAGTGATTTGATCTTCTTCAGGTTGCAGACGAAGACTCTTAAATGCACGAGCTTCTCGGTGCTGTACGCAAAGTGTATAAGAATTGTCTATATGGATTCGAAAAAATTCACGAGAAACGCGTGATTCTGCCATTGCTCGCCGTGACTTTGTTCCGGAAAAAGTAAGCGACGAAGTTCCTCGAGACAGTGTTTATTGTGTGTAATATTGTTCGGCAATACGTGATCTCTGACCACGCAAAATTTGAGAGGTCTACATTTTATAATAATCGAGCTACAGACGTATTCATCGGTTTCCCTGTGTTAGCGCGTATGTTCGAGTCCAGATTTTTCCGTCTACGTGTTTCACGGCGCTCTCACCATGAGAAGGTCGATCGTTCCGCGTATCCCCTCCAACCTCAGTCTCCACGGCAATACGTCTCATTGCAAGACTACTTCTTCACATGCAAACAGGTATTGTATTATGCATGTGGAAGACATAAAATTATTTTTGGCACTCGACGCATGATATACTAATACATAAAGGCGTGCTGTATCGTTGGATCCTAGAAATCATAATCTATCTCACCTCACTTCACTTACGCTTTACTGTATAAACTGGTGGATCAGAAATTCTTGTTGTGTAGAACTGATTGAATATCTGATCTGGGCTCAGAAATTTTTCTTGCAGAGAACTGCTTGAGTTCCTATTTTGAGCTCAGAAATCCTTGTTGCAGAGAACTGCTTGAAATTCTGTTTTGGGCTCAGAAGACATACTCGAAGGCTCGAAGGCATACTAGAAAATACTGGTTATTCGATAACTGATGTAACGCGGATCTTGTTCGCATGTCTTATATATTTTCGAGTGAGTTTTTCATGCGACATCCAGAAACATTCGTGCTCATGCCCATATTTCATTTACACTAGCGAGTATATTTTTTATGTGGCATTTTTGTTGAACTATCAATTCCACCCTTGAAACACATTTTGGTACTATGTGTGGGTACACATTTCTGTACTATCCCTGCTGCAGAAGATCGATTGGGATAGATTGAAAACCAATCGAATCCTTTCGCAATGAATACATATCAATCGGTTCTATCATTCAACCGGCGAGAGCAGTATTGGATTCCAATGCAGATCGATCGAACATAGATCTAATCTAGCTGAATCCTGAACTGTAGGATTCAGATCACAACTGCCAATCGAATGATATACTGTTGATGAGGATTGATGTAAGCGAATGTAATCCAATACTGGTATTCAGCATAGGATAGGATCCGGATGGACAGATGAAAGGTCATCGCAGGTTCAATATGGTTCAATAAACCAATACGGTATTGAAATAAATCTAATTGAATGATGGATCCTGTCTCCCACTACTCTATCGAAATCAATGCTTCAGGGATTGATTGCGGAACGATACTTGTCTATCCTAACCGATCCCGAATGACAAGATTGAATCTGACCGATTATACATTATAGTTTGAACATTCCTCAATCACAACAATACTTCTCTGCAGTACTGGTGCACGAAAGCCTTGCTCATTACTATCGGTCTGTATCATGAATGAAGAGATTCGAGTGATTATGCCTGGATCGATTCCAATCATTCCCCGATCGTTCATAGCCAAATTGACCAATCCAGATGGATATTATAGGATCGGATCGGAATCGTGGGTGCATGGTCACTCTATCCTACTCAATACTCACAATCAGTATTTGAATCAAATTCGATACTGCTGAGCAGGAGTGGTAAGGCCTAAGGATGAGTTTTACTATCGGTCTGGATCCTGCCAGGCAGCACTGAATCGACTGCGTCGATCGATCTCAAACATAACCAAATCACACTTTGCATGATTGACCAATCGGGATGAACATTACTGAATCGAATTGGAGTCGTGGGTGCATGGTTTTCCGATCCATCTTAATACTCACAGTCAGTATTGAATCCCTCTAGATTTTAATGATTGGGATCGGATTCAGTACTGCTGAGCATGGTTGAAACGGCCTGAAAACGAGTATTGCTAACGGTCTGAGTCATACCAGGCAGCATTGAGTTGACTGCGTTGATCGATTTCGATAATGACCCAATCACTCATTGCGTGATAAGCAATCGAGATGAAAACTACAGAATCGAATTGTAATCCTGGATGCATGGTAGTTTTATCCTTCTCACTGAGCACAATCAGTGTTCAACATCTCTAGATCTCATGAATTCAAATCGAATCCAATACTGCTGAGCAGGATTGGTACGGCCGAAGGATAAGTTCCACTATAGGTCTAGATCCTGCCAGGTAGCATTGAATCGACTGCGTCAATCGACCAATGATGACCCAATCACTCATTGCGTGATTGATCAGTCGAGATGAATACTACAGAATCGAATTGAAATCCTGGGAGCATGGTTATTCTATCCCTCTGAATACTCACAATCATAATGAACTCCTGTAGATTTAATATATTTGAATCGAATCCACTACTGCTGAGCAGGATTGGTACGGCCTGGGGAGTTGTTTCGCTATCGGTCTAAATCCTGCCAGGCAGCATTGAATTAACTGCGTCAATCGATTTCAATGATGACCCAATCACTCATTGCGTGATTAACAAACCGAGATGAAAATACTACAGAATCGGATTGGAGTCCTGGGCGCATGGTCATTCCATCCCTCTCAATACTCACAACCAGTTTTGAACTTCTGTAGATTTCATATATCTGGATCGAATCCAATACTGCTGAGCAGGACTGAAATGGCCTGGAGATAAGTTCCGCTGTCGGTCTGAATCCTGCCAGGCAGCATTGAATCGACCGCGTCAATCGATTGCAATGATGAACTAGATACTCATTGCGTGATTGACAAAACAAGATTTGAATGCCACAGGAAGGAATTAGAGTCCTGGGTACTTGATCATTCCGAACCTCTCAATACTCACTATCAGTATTGAAATCCTCTCGATTTCATATGTTTGAATCAAATCCAATACTGCTGAGCAGGATTGGTATGCGCAGCCGGGGGGTAAGTTCCACTTTAGGTCTAGATCCGGCCAGGTAGCATTGAATCGACAGCGTCGATCGACCAATGATGACCCAATCACTCATAGCGTGATTGATCAGTCGAGATGAATACTACAGAATCGAATTGAAATCCTGGGTGCATGGTTATTCTTTGCTTCTCCATACTCACTATCAGTATTGCACTCCTCCAGATTTCATATATTTGAATCGAATCCAATGGTGCTGAGCAGGATTGGTACGGCCTGAGGATAAGTTTTGCTATCGGTCTGAATCCTGCCAGGAAGCATTGAACCAACTGCGTCAATCGATTTCAATGATGACCCAATCACTCATTGCGTGATTGACAAACCTAGATGGATACTACAGAATCGAATTAGAGTCCTGGGTGCATGGTCATTCTATCCCTCTCAATACTCACAACCATGATGGACTCCTGTAGATTTAATATATTTGAATCGAATCCACTACTAGTGAGCAGGATTGGTACGGCCTGGGGATTTGTTTCACTATCGGTGTGAATCCTGCCAGGCAGCATTGAATGAACTGCGTCAATCGATCTCAATGATGACCCAATCACTCATTGCGTGATTAACAAACCAAGATGAAAATACTATAGAATCGAATCAGAGTCCTTGGTGCATGGTCATTCCATCCCTCTCAATACTCACAACCAGTTCTGAACTTCTGTCGATTTCATTGATTTGAATCGAATTCATCACTGCTGAGTTGGACTGAAACGACCTCAAGATGAGGGTTGCTATCGGTTTGAATCCTGCCAGGTGGCATTAGATCGAGCGCGTTAATCGATTTCAATGATGACCCAATCACTCATTGCGTGATTGACAAATCGAGATGAATACCACAGGATCGAATTGGAATCCTGGGTGCGTGGTTATTGTATCGTTCTCAATACCCACAATCAGTATTGAACTCCCGTAGATCTCATGAATTCGAATCGAATCAAAAACCGCTGAGCAGGATTGAAACGGCCTGAAGATGGGTTTTGCTATCGGTCTGAATCATGCAAGGCAGCATCGAATCGACTGCGTCAATCGATTCCAATGATGGCCCAATCATCGCATAATAATCGATCGAGATGAACACTACAGAGTTGAATTGAAATCCTGGGTGCATGGCCATCCTATCCCTCTGAATACTCACAACCAGTACTGAACTCCTGTAGATTCCATATATTCGAATCGAATCCAATACTGCTGAGCAGATTTGGTACGGCCTGAGGATAAGTTTCGCTATCGGTCTGAATCATCATTCAACATATCATATAAGGTCTGCAATGCTGAAAACCAGTATTGAGATCGATTGAAGCGTACTGATCCCGATATTCCCAATGCTGAAATACAGTACTGGAATTGATTGGGGCAGGTAGGATTCTGTAGTGTATGCGATTGAGACATCTAGTAGGTGCAATGAACGCGTTGCACTTACTCGGCGGTAACAAAGAATGTGCTGATGAATTTGTGAATATTGTAAGGCCTGAGTGGATCATTGATGACGGCCAAGCGGGCAGTTCTTACCGCGCGCCCGTCAAAGTAACATGTACGATTCAGGGTGATAAAGTTGGTTAGAAGATTATGCACCTATAGATTTATTTCTATATCCTTACTGTGCCCTCACCCGTGTGTGTAACATAACATTTGGCGACGAGGAATGACGCAGTGAGTGACAACAGTTAATTATGGAATTATCAGGAATTCCAGAAATCCATATTCAAGCTTTGAAGAAGGCTGAGCTGATCAGTTACTTGTCCAAATACCCGAGGAGTTTGGTTCAAAACTTACAAACAACCGACACCTCACGAGCAGTCTACGCAAAATACGAAATATCCAACATGCTAGGAAAAGAAAATGACAGGAAACAACTCAAGTAAGTGGCAGCCAGACTGATATTACACTTCCAAGTGAAATCCAAGAGGTCGATCTCAACATTTACGAGGACGTCGCTCAACAATATACATGAACGAAGGACGGCGCGCAGGTCGACAAAGAGAACCAACATTTATGAACACAAATCCAAGCAGACAACACTTACATCAAGAGTCCAGAAGGGCACACAACAAGCGATGCAATGGCCACAGAGACAAGGATTTACTCCAAGCTCGAAACAGATGACTGGAAGTAATTTGCAGAACGGCTTGAACTGCATTTTTTGTGAAGAGAATTACTTATCCAGAGATGACGAGAGCGATGCTTCTGACACACATAGACGAGGAGACATACAAATTTTTCAGGAATTTATGTACGCCAAAAAACCACTGGAAGTGTCATACGGGGATTTCGTGAAGTTGTTAGCAGGACACCTCAAACCAGTGCCATCGGAAGTAATGGAACGCTGCAATTTTAGCCGCGCAAAGCAGGGGCGTGGTAAGTCAATAGTTAACTTCGCAACCCGTTTAAGACAGTTATCTCTGAACTGCAATCTCGGGAATTTTAGCACAGCGCTGAGAGAACAGCTTGTGTGTGTTGCATCCAAGATGAAGCTACCAGAGGAGATCTGTTTAAGCTCACTGATTTGTCATTTGATAAAGCACTGAAAGAAGCATCGGCGAGGGAAAACGCCACGAAAAATGCAGCAAACGTACTGAAATTGTTCACGAATGGAGATCGGTTCAAACAGGACAACTTTGTTATAGATAGAGCAGAGCGTTATAAGCTCAGACAGCAACAACGTACAGAAGATGAACAGAGAGATGATAATATACGCAACAGATCATTCCAACCCAACAGCCAGACAAATAGACGCATCTGCAACTGCTGTGGAGGACAGGGACATTCGTCATACATGTGCAGATTCAGAGACAAAGTGTGTGATTTCTGCAAAATCAGAGGACATTTAGAACATGCATGTTTCCGGAAGAAGAAGGCGTCCAACACATTTATCGAGGAAGATGTCGCCGAAGAGCATCAAGGAGGCGGTGAAGATGATCGAGAAGATAACCTTACCGGAGAAAACCATTACGTAGACTTTCATGCAATCGAGAGTGTGTGTGATAACGCTACTAGTTGTAATCTCATTGAAGCTGATCCTATGTTCCTAGAAGTTAACATCAATGGGAAACGAATCAATATGGAGGTTGACTCAGGTACGTACTCCACGGTAGTGTTCGAGGATTTTGTTGATCGAAATTTCAAAGATTTACGAGTCGAATCAGCGTCGACAAAGGACCCCGCCATAAATCATAGGATCTTGGGTTTCAGCTAAATGTGACCGTTCGGTAGTTGAACGATAGATTTTGACAAGCAGAATCAAAGTCTCAACGGGCGCAAGGAACGATAACGTGTCGTTTCTGAGTAATTCGTGGTCAAAGTTGCCTGAGCTTGCAAGCTAAAGTAGGGTTACGCAATATTTACAAGAAGCTGTGCGCATTCGAATTCCTTGCTAACTTGTCCGTTTCATCTCGTTGGGCTCGGAATATAATTGCAAAGTAGTTCATTGTTCATTCCAGATTATTTAATAATGAGCTTTTGAAGATTTCTGCGTCGAGAAATAGCCAATAATCGCACAAATTTGAGGAAGCAAGGCTGGAGGGATGGTATATATTCAGAAAAGTACTCAAAGAAGAGCTTTCGGGATACTTTTTCAGAGTAAGCTCTTTCAAAGAAAGTCACGATGTTCTGGTCAGAGATTTGTACGCATTTGAACGAATGATTCGACGGGGAAATCAAACCCAGCCGGAAATGATTGACTGAGTGAGTGTCATTTGACGGGCTAGCGAGTGGTAATGCAAATCTCGCGGCAACAGATATGCATCTATTCGATATCAAAAAATATTAGACTATAACCAGAAGATATCTCATTTCATTCAAGAATTGATGAAAATCACGACCAAGACCGATTACTATCTGGAATGTCACAGATGAAGATTTTCAGTGGCACCATTCTCTAGGTCTTCTATTTATTGAATATATTTGTGATGTCCGCGGGAATACCGCGAACATCCGCGAAAGTGTCTTTGATTGGCTAGAAATGAGATGTATAAAAGATAGTAGATCGCTCAGTTTTTCAAACCAGTCCGTGAACTATCTCATGAGCGTGAGGCAATATCATCGTTGAAGGACAAAATATGATACGGAAGAATATTGATAATGTGAAATAGTGCGCATGTAAGGTTGAATCGGGGCCCCGAATGAACGTGTGGATGGGTAATGAAACGGTTCTTGCGTAAGAATAGTATTGTTACTAATCCAAATATGTAATGTGTGAGTCACTCATAGTATAGACGACGCAAGAATGCTTGAATGCCTCAAAATATCAAGACACTATTAGATTACGAACTTAACCATGTTCTTCACCGATAATGAATAGACAAATAGATGTGCGTTTGTGATCTCAGATGTTGTACCAAATAGCTCAATGTCAAATTTCCCCTCAAAAGTATGGAAGAAAAATCCTCCAATCGACGAATGCCACACCTCAATGGAGTACCCCTAAACATATGGATGTCTGCCTTCGTAACAAAATTAACAAGGTGTCAGTCCATGATTCGTCGATTAAATCCCCACAAATTTGATGATCCAGCTTGTGGACCTCCAAACAAAGCGTATTTAAGAAAGGAAGTGAGCTATACTCGCTCTCTTGTTTCCTGACCACCAGTCGCATCGCAATGTCTTATAGTATTTCTTAGCAGATAATTTGTGCAGCAACCCTGTATACGATCTCTGATAAGAGGGAAATAAAAGTGAGTTTCAAATGTTCTCAATATTTCTCAAATTCTTTGATTGCTTTTTGAAAACTATATTCGAAAATTTAGTAGGATGAACTCAAGAATTAGTATTTTTGAATATGCGCCATTATGTTAATGAATCGATGGTCAACTATGAATCCTGGGTTATTGGAGGAAACTCTAGGCCCAAAAACCAATTTTTAAATTGAACGGCTAAAGTTTGGGGAGTAAACATCTTCTTTCTGTCGAGACTGTCTTCACCCCCAAAAACCCGTTCTTCACAATGGAGGCCCCGGTGAGGATCATTTTTGACCAGTGAACTCATTATTTATCATCCATTACATTGCTCTAATCATATTCCGTGCCGAAGAATAAAAAAAAAAAAATATTCAAAATCCACTCCGGACCGCTGGTGAAATAATATTTATTGGAGATAGCAACATATCTCGAACACGTTTGAGTCTCTAATGATTCCGAGTTCCATCAGCAAATTCATTTAATTGTCTTTTTCTTGGAATCAATCACAATCTCCATGAAAAAGCTTCGGATAATCCGATACCCGAAGCAAGAATCACAACCGATGATCATTTGTCGTGACATTATTTGGAAAAATTTCTGTTGTCTCTGAAATCTAAGAAATTCCGTCAAAGAATCACCGTTGAGAATCGTTTGAATTTTTGGAGAAAAAAAAATCAATTCACTTCAGTATACCCGGAAGATCTTGTGATGCCCGGGATACGCCGAAAAATCCGTTCAGTTTGGTATACCCGCAAGCTCTTGTGATGCCCGGGATACGCCGAAAAATCCGTTCAGTTAGGTATACCCGCAAGCTCTTGTGATGCCTGGGATACGCCGAAAAATCCGTTCAGTTTAGTATACCCGGAAGATCTTGTGATGCCCGGGATACGCCGAAAAATCCGTTCAGTTAGGTATACCCGCAAGCTCTTGTGATGCCTGGGATACGCCGAAAAATCCGTTCAGTTTAGTATATCCGGAAGATCTTGTGATGGCCGGGATACGCCGAAAAATTCATTCAGTTTGGTATACCCGCAGGCTCTTGTGATGCCCGGGATACGCCGAAAAATTCATTCAGTTTGGTATACCCGCAAGCTCTTGTGATGCCCGGGATACGCCGAAAAATCCGTCCAGTTTGGTATACCCGCAAGCTCTTGTAATGCCCGGGATACGCCGAAGAATCCGTTCAATTAGTATACCCGCAAGCTCTTGTGATGCCCGGGGTACGCCAAAAAAATCCGAACAATTTAGTATACCCGCAAGCTCTTGTGACGCCCGGGATACGTTAAAAAATCCGCCAATTTCAGTATAACCGCAAGCTTCTGCATCCGCCGGAATATGTGGAAAAATCCGTTTAGTATCGTGAAACCGCAAGCTCTCGTGGGGCTATAGAAATCCGTCCAGTCCAGTACACCCGCATGGAATTTCATGGATGCCGTTTGTTTGTACGCTAGGGATTTGCCCCATTCTACCCAAGATCTGCTAATAATCAATCAGAGCTCGAATTCTTAACTTCGTGAGAAAATTCGCAGAGTTTCGTATAAATATCTGTGGATTTCGAGATCCACTCCGACGCCCAAGATTTAGCAATTGTTTCGAAGAAGAATATTTCGCAATCTGTTGCGAAGACCAAAATTTGGAGAATCATGGTTAAAACTAAGCCCGAAGTAATTCTTTTTTTTTTTTTTTTTCGCCGTTGAAATCTGCCAGAAGTCTGCTTGAATTCTGTCCACATCCTCGATGTCCGTTCCAAAAAGGTTTCGATAGGATCTGTACATGATCTGGTTTGATGCATGAAATCTCCTTGAAAAATTTGTATTTTTTATTATTTTAGTTGAATGATTGTTTCTGTGCTAGAATCCACATGGCAAAAAAATTAAAAAATCTGGTAGGCATTCCTTACCCCGCTTGAGCTCTCTGTATCATCTCAATTCGACTTGACTTCGAGTTTTCAGGGCATCAATTTACGGACTATATCATGGTGTCCGAACGATCCAACAGTTATTTAGGAATGCGTGCATCACGCTGATCAACTTTTTTCTTGAGACTCAAAATTTACATGAAACTTACTGAGAGGGATAGAGATATTTGTTCAGATAAGGTAAACTCGCTTCAATTCATGCCTTATCTTGGCTACTCGAGGGTCATGGTCATAGATAAGTTAGAACTAGGCGTGCGAGATATGTTATACCTTAGTTCATCAACGGACAATTTAAACGACTCCCACAATTTGCCTCCATAGCGTATCGAGCTCCGATAATTTATTGAAGTCTCAATTCTCATCTCCGATCTATGCATGTACTACCAGTAACCGCGCCACGCTGTTCGCGGTACCTTTCCAATCAGCAGAATTCCAAATAAGTTCAGTATCATATTTCTTTATTTTCCTCACGAGACACTTAGATATTATTCAGTAGAAGATATTTCACCGGGCTTAGCCGATTTCCTACTCATCCCTGTGATCAATTTACGTCGATATCCAGAATTCTCCTAACGAACGTGTTATGGCCTTGCATTTCGGCGAGCGGGCTTTGAATCACTCCGTCACGAGTCCTCCTAAATATATCAGATCCGTGTACTGCTATACGAGAAAATCTACCGAACCTTTAACTTTTGAACTATCCGAGAGAAGAAAAAAAGTTCCCTCCTTGTCGCTTTTGAAACCAACTCCATAACGTTTTGGCACCTCTAAGATAAAAAAAGGGTTGTGCCCAACATTTTTGAAAGACCTTAATCGCCTGAGAAAAATGAGGTGGAATTGGTCAATCACGTTCCCGTCACAATTAAAGGCTCTCCGAGTAGATGAATCGGAGATAGTGCAGTATGATGGTTGATAAAGATGTCAAATTTCATTCCCAGAATTGAGCCTCTTTCCGTTATACTCATCAAGTTTCACTTTTCCCACGATCAGAGTAGTCGGAGGTATATGCAATTTTTGTTTTTCCAAAGCTTTCTCACCTGAATTATGATAAACCTGCAATGTGGAAATGATGCGAGAACCTCATACAAAGTCGACAGGTAATTTAGACCTGTTACGTGCTTTTTTTTTTTCGACCAGAAAAACCAGCTTTCAGAGGCTGAACAAGTTTCCGGAGCTCCTCCCTCAAATGACAATCGCTATAGCCACCTCATTGAAGCGCATAGTAGCTCATCATACGTCAACGTAGAATGGGCAATAGGATTTGGGAGCGACATCTGCCCATTACTCGAGGAACAAAGATTTATTTTCTTTTTTTTTCTTTCTTGTTCTTTTTTTTGAAGCGGTGGGCGCGACAAATTTTCAAAGTCCAACGTCGCAGATCTTTGGCCAGGATACTGTATCGCTGCCAAACAAAGAGGCATTTTGATCGTCCATTCTTACTCTTCAATTTCCCACGACCCGATTGATCCTAGCTCGAATGTTATTTTTTCTTTCACGTACGGCAAGGTTCGTCGTCGGTCTTCTATTCACCTTATTCACCCCTATTCTGGACAATCCCCTATTATTCCTCTTGACTCGACCAAAAGTATCGATTTTTCCCCTTTAGTACCTTATAATGCGGTACCACCCGATAATTTCTGTTACGAGAACTCCGATGAAAGCTAAACGACGAACAAGTACCGCAGTTGTATGAGAGTCAGAATTATTTTTGCTATTTGATCCCTTGAATGCGCGTATTGTGTGCGAGGTCGTTGTTTTCTCTCTCGAATTTTTCAGCGTGTGAATAACACGGTTGGACTCGGAAGGCAGAGCCTTTCTCGACCAAACGAGGTTAATTTGAACACTTTTTGAAAATTTTGCACGTAATTTCCCTGTAACTTGTCGTCCTACATTGTAAGAGCATTGTATCTAGGTTCAATGGAAAGCTTATTGTCTTTCAATTGCGACAGAATTAATCAGCATTTAAGAGGTGTTCAAAGTAAGAGACTCTGGTTGGGGTAACTCCGAACACTAGATTAATCAAACGTAAGACCCTCGATAACGAATATGGCAATGCTCTCTGTCTGTCTCTATGAAACACTTTTGCATTCAAGGAAGTATTACAAACTCATTTTGAGTTTTCTGAAATCGTAACGAAGGCTCAAACAATGAATGAGTAGTTTCAGAAAAAAAAAAAGCGTCATCTGAATTGCGATTACAATCTGTATTTGAATTGAAAATTCGCGTAGACAAAATTCTGATCTAATGAAGAAATATTCGGTTCTTCATGCATAATAATATAGATAGTCAATTAAAGTATGATAAAAATAAAAAAAAAATCTCAACCACAAATTTCAAAATCGAGAATCATCGGAGCACAAGAATTCATTCGGATAATTTAGAGTTAGCCCGGTTTTCGAGCGAGTGGGTTTCTTTTGGAAGTATTCAAAGTTACCTCATTCATCGGAAGAGCATGTATTTTCCCATTGAAGTATTCGAAATCACCCCGTTCTGGAGAAAAATCACGCGCTTTTCAGTTTTTTTTTTCTGAATTAACCCGAAGTGGACATACATCATTGTAGCGATGGATTCTTCAAGATATCGGTAATTGTCAATGTAGCGCCGGGGAATGGGATTCGCCCTAGAAGTGCTTAGACGAGACAAATTGTTCGGAGCAATTTTTTTTTGTTCCAAAATCATGCCATTCAAAAATATGGTTGTAACCTCAGTTACAGCTGATAAGGTCTCCTACTCCAATACAAAATATTGTACTCGTATGCAACTACCAAACAAGTTACCATTAGAATACTTGCGCATCCCTGCTTTGCTGATTTCGAGAATTAAAAACTTGTACCTCGAGTGTTCAAACTTACCCCGTCTCTTCAAAGTAACCCCGGTTGACGGTATTCAATTTCTATCTAATATCACAGCTCCATAAATCTCCGCCTACAATTTCGTTCTTTCTTATATACTGCAAATTATATATTGATATATTCATGAGTATTGAGCATGAGCTCTGACCGTGGCGCCATACAAACCCTCACGTGTCACACCTAAACCGAAGTCGTGATGACCGTTCACAAAGTGATCTGATTTTGTCATTAAGAATGTTGTCGAGGAACCTCGACTCTGCATTGCACGGTGATTTTCCCTTAGTTTACAAATCCGAAGTTTTCGAAAGTCCCCTATTTGGTCCCCCTTTTTTCGACATTCATTTTCCCACATTTCCTTATTATTGGAAAGGAGACTGGCAACAAACCCTACATACGAAAGAGTGAGTATATCCCAAGAAGTGCCAGGTATGTGAGTCGCTATCAGAACGAATGTTTTATGATTGAATGACGTTGAAGAGTCGAATAAGATTTTCTCAGATTTTTTTTGGAACAATGTTATTTCCTCCACAGGCTAAGGAGTATCGGAAGGTTGAGTCAGTAACAATGAAAAAGTGCGAAATCAGACGATATTCCAACTCTTATCAAGAGCACTACCTACGTGTCATAAAAAAAATCGATAGAGTACCATCCTGGAAGCTATAGAAACTATCCGAAAACATTTTTTCAGAGTGTACAAATCCCAATCTCATTGAAATACTGTATGGTACACTAAAGGTTAAGGGTTCTGTGAATTCCCTCATATCCGCAGTCACACGTATATTATTAGCGCCAGCAGTCGAAGTAATCGTTGCAGTGGGTATTTCCGAATTTTTCTCCCAAGGTACAATGCCGATCCAATAATTTGTTATAGGGTTTATATCCACAATTCTCAGATTAGACCCCGAGCCATGTCTATTTTTCTTTTCATGGGATTTTCATTGAAAGTTAGACTTTTTCTTGGGAATTATAACAGCGCATCTTAAATTCATTCTAGTCTTCTTTTCAAACGAATATTCAAAGAAACATGCCTAACAATCGAATACCAGGGCTAGATGCGGGGCATCAATTTTCAACCCCTGAATCTTAAAGACCAAAGCGTGTAAGTTCTCGCGCTAATACTCATATAGAGAGGGGGATTCTCGGTTCAAATAATTTGTGGTTCCATTTTTTCACCACCTGCAAACCCAGGTATTATACATTTGCCAGCTGATAAGCACAAGGAGTTGAGTTAGAATGGACAACAAATTTTTTTTCATGGAAATTTGTCTATCATCAGAATTCTTATCCATAATGCGAAAATATATCTAGTGTCATTCATTCTGATCATTAATAGACCGCATTTCTGAACTAAAATTGATAAATCACAGCAATGGAAAAATTTCAGAGCACTTGGAAACCGAGATTAATGAATATCACTCATGGGTACTATCTCTCATACTCATCGCAATAGTGTTTCTGGATTTTAACATACTGTGTCGATACTGATTTGGGATAACTTTGGGACAGGAATTTCGATTCATTATTGATTCATTGATCTCTTTGTCAACCAGACCATTCAGTCAACTTTCATCATCATTAATTAGAATCTGAGTGTCTTAGGTTTCCATTGACCGGTTGTAGAAGTCAACTTCTATAATAAAGTGAAGACACCTTCGGCATGCCTCACTATCCACGCCACGGGTACCTCTTGACGAGGAGAATACCTCAAAAGTCGATCTCTGACAGGAATGTCTGTAACCCGGTTTCCGTGGGTAGAAATGAAGAGTTCCTCGGCTTATTTTGAAGTTTTTATCAATGGCCACTCGAAAAAAATAGAATTCAATGATGGTATGGATGTTGGAAAATAATTGAGAGACACGTGTTACATATTCCTCAAGAGGTCTGTTATGAACGAACACACAGCTGATGGAGACATCCTTGTCGGCAAGAATTGATCATACATGTTTAAAGTAGGGAGAACAGGTATTAAAGCATTAGGTTCATCTGACTTGCCGATCGCGGGAGATCACCAATCTATCACTAGTTATTCCATAGTTACACCAGTTTACGGCTCCTGCAGAAGGTTTCTACATAGACAAAGAAGTTACTTGTGTGACTAGTTTTTCTAACAAACACGATATTCTTAATAATTCGATGAGAGGGGAATCACCGACGACCTTTAAATGTTACGTCCCCTTCTCCATTCAAGTAAACATTCTTCAGTCCGAGTTCTCTCACTCCTAGAATCGTTTTTCCCCTTCCCTATTACTTATCGCAACGTTCTCTGACTAATCCGAATGAAAGAAGAGTAAATACCAATTGAAGACTCATTCTTCTCTAATTCTGTCGATCAAACTCCTAGTTCTGAAGGATACCAGACTGTTCTTCTTCAACTATGTCGAATTGTTGAAGACGTATCGCTATTTGTCAATGTCAATACCTCAGCCAAGTCCCATCAAACCAATACGACATTTCTGAGAGAAGAATCAACCATTACTGAGAAGAGATATCAAGCAGTGGTCTGTTTCCTAATCAAATCTCAACAAATCGGTCACTGATAAATTCAGCAATAGTCGAACGCAAATCTCCACTCCACCCGAGTAGTGCCCGCCATATTAAATGAGCAATCAACTGGAGTTCATGTCCCAAAGCATTCGATTCCCGGCAATGTTATCATGAGTTTGAGTTGACCAAATCGAACCAAAACCCTAAGAACGAACAATTCCAAATTATTTGGTTATTCCCGCTATCCACCTTCCAATATTGGTTCAATTGGTATCGAGCTTATTCCGCTCTTTTACTCGAACTAATACCCCTAGACATAATTTCTGTATCTCGTGTGGGCTACTGTGAGCTTTTTCGATGTTCGATTCTCAAACGAAATTTAAGCGATACTGACTCGTATATTCCATAACGACGGAGGAAATGCGAGGTTCCTAGCCTTTCTATTCAGTTTTGCCGATCTGAATCTCATATGATTAGCAAACTTTCCAACCTTGCCGAATTTTCATGACATATCAAACGAATCTACGTCAGACCCCATACTATTCACTTTCTGCAATCGGTTGACAGAACTACTTGCACTTATACTTGAATTGTCTGATACTTATCGCCATCAACTTTCTTCTTCAGGTACCCCGTCGATATTGGGAGATTTCATGTTTGAAACTAGCCATGATTTTCGTTTGGGTTCTATTTCGTGGAATATCTAAAATTATTGTGTTTACTGTCGAGTTGGTTAACGTTGGTACACATCTTGGCTCAGTCTAGTAACATCAAAATGGATTTTGAACCCAATCCAAGCTGGGACTTTGAGCTTTCGATTCACCACTGATTGGGGCGCAGTTCGCCAATCGTACCATAACTACTCAATTGGACTAATACTGCTCGTGTGAATTCCATTTGACGTTCGGAAAGGTTACAAAACACAGTATTCCTCGAACTCCTATTTTTTTTTTGATTCCAAAGTCATGGCTAGTTCTCCAAAGCGCACCTCCCCTCAACCTGAATTTGCTGTTGTTTGCTTTAATTACAAAATTCTTTCAGATTCCGTGTTAAATGTCAACTTCATACTTATAGTGGAATTAGTTGGTGATGTTCATTATATTTTTGCTTTACAATAGTCGAGATGTAGATTCACTTGAAGCTATCGATCGCGGAGTAATCACGTTTTATAATTTCTAGTTCAGACTCTCAATTATACCCTGGAAACTTTTCAAATATATTTTTAGAGTGATATTGATCCAAACCAACTCATGAATGAAAGGTAGAGCGGTTAAGAGACCGTCCTTTCATAAACTCGCCAACTTAGAATCCGTAATCTCGAGAGAAGGAGAAAAATCCCTTTCATAATCACTGACAAACCTAGGATTTGAATTTCCTTCTAGTTTTAATTCATGGATTCGAATAAGTTTCGACTTCGATCCCAGTTCCATAGAACAAAAATTTCACGATATTCGAGAACTTTCTTTATACAGAGCCCGAAAATTTGAAAGGATCGTCAATTGATTATGATTTATTCAGTCTATTGGTCCAACTTTGTGAAGAAAGCCAAATATTCTGGCGATGGATTGCGAAAAGATAATTTATATCCTCATTTCATGACCTGAGTCTCAAACATTGTTTAAGTGTCCTCCTTTGTTTCGTGCAACAACTCCCTCATCATAGAAGCATAATACAATGCAAGAACATTTTGAGACCCGGTTCGGCGAGGTCCATTCAATGATGCGTAGAAATCATAAGTAATGAAAATTGCTGTCTGCTCCGCTACGAGATAGAATATATCAGATAGATCTTACAGGTTATATTATTAATTAGTATTATTTACTATTTTGAGCTGAAATGCCCAACCTTATGATCATAAAGGTTATTCTTGGATTTAGTCCTACAGCAAGAGCGATTTGCATGTAACTTGGAATTCAACCACAACTTTTAAATCATGTATCATAGAGTGAAAGAGTAGTAATAAGAACCAATATTTATGTAAAAAGCAATAAGGGCTTCTGAGCCAAGCATTCTCCATTTCCATTGATGCGCAACCTGATTTCGGATTCGCCTTGAGCAGTAATGGATCCCTGTAATCTCAGGGGAATAGAGTGTGGTTTCGGGACTTTTGAAGCTCGTCTGCGCCTAAGGAAAAGCTCGGAATTTTCCATCATCCCGACGCCAACTTTTACCCAATCCCTTACTCCTCCTACAATTTGGCCATTAAATAATGACGTGCATGAGTTGTTTTATTGGACTTGAGAAACCAAAGCAATTCAAAGTAAATTGAGTTTATAAGAAGAGTTGATGATATTGTCCTGCAGCCTTGACTCGTTTCGAACTTCGCTTAGACTGTCAATGACAGTCCAGAAGTGTCGATTGAGAGACTCAATGGCTGTCATAGAACTGGTTCAGAACCGCTGTATGGCACTATGGATCAAAATCCTAAAACACCACGGCGGGGATCGGGATCCTTTAGCAGCTCTTAGTTGGCTATCCAGAGAACCCCCCTGGACGTTCACCTTTGCCTGAACAAAAAGGTTGGGAAAACAATACACGTTGGACATGAAACAAAATATGAGATCATGTACTCCTCTCAAAACTATGAATTTCCCTATTGGAACGAGCCTTAGTTTCCTACCATTCATTATCCGATTCTGAGTTCTCACCAGCGGTGAAGAGGGGCCTTGGAGTTATAACCACAGAAATGATTTGATTCAATGATGCTATATACGCTATGCATACAATCTCGTACTTATGCAGGTATTATGTATATGGAGTTGCGATCAATGGAAGGAGCATCGAATTACGTTTTCTTCTAGTCGACTCTGTCAACTAGACGAAAGCGTTTAAGTGGTGGGGTGTGATGTCCGCGGGAATACCGCGAACATCCGCGAAAGTGTCTTTGATTGGCTAGAAATGAGATGTATAAAAGATAGTAGATCGCTCAGTTTTTCAAACCAGTCCGTGAACTATCTTATGAGCGTGAGGCAATATCATCGTTGAAGGACAAAATATGATACGGAAGAATATTGATAATGTGAAATAGTGCGCATGTAAGGTTGAATCGGGGCCCCGAATGAACGTGTGGATGGGTAATGAAACGGTTCTTGCGTAAGAATAGTATTGTTACTAATCCAAATATGTAATGTGTGAGTCACTCATAGTATAGACGACGCAAGAATGCTTGAATGCCTCAAAATATCAAGACACTATTAGATTACGAACTTAACCATGTTCTTCACCGATAATGAATAGACAAATAGATGTGCGTTTGTGATCTCAGATGTTGTACCAAATAGCTCAATGTCAAATTTCCCCTCAAAAGTATGGAAGAAAAATTCTCCAATCGACGAATGCCACACCTCAATGGAGTACCCCTAAACATATGGATGTCTGCCTTCGTAACAAAATTAACAAGGTGTCAGTCCATGATTCGTCGATTAAATCCCCACAAATTTGATGATCCAGCTTGTGGACCTCCAAACAAAGCGTATTTAAAAAAGGAAGTGAGCTATACTCGCTCTATTGTTTCCTGACCACCAGTCGCATCGCAATGTCTTATAGTATTTCTTAGCAGATAATTTTGTGCAGCAACCCTGTATACGATCTCTGATAAGAGGGAAATAAAAGTGAGTTTCAAATGTTCTTAATATTTCTCAAATTCTTTGATTGCTTTTTGAAAACTATATTCGAAAATTTAGTAGGATGAACTCAAGAATTGGTATTTTTGAATATGCGCCATTATGTTAATGAATCGATGGTCAACTATGAATCCTGGGTTATTGGAGGAAACTCTAGGCCCAAAAACCAATTTTTAAATTGAACGGCTAAAGTTTGGGGAGTAAACATCTTCTTTCTGTCGAGACTGTCTTCACCCCCAAAAACCCGTTCTTCACATATTGAACATGACACGAAAATACAGTTTTGATCAAAGTTACAGAGAAAATCACCAGGAGGATTCTCCAACTTTCAATAAAAACAGTTAGAATAACCGAGAGATTAATATTCTATATTTCTCATCTTTCTTTATGTTGCTCAATGCAGGAATCTTCAAAAATTCATTATTGAATAATCTGGATTGAACAATGAACTACCTTGCAATTATATTTCGAACCTAACGCGATAAAATAGACAAGCTAGCCAGGGAATACAAACGCGCACAGTTTCTTGTGAACATTGCATAACTCTACTTTAGCTTGCAAGCTCGGGCAACTTTGACCACAAATTACTCAATAACGACACGTTATCGTTCCTTGCGCCCGTTGAGACTTTGATTCAGCTCGTCAAAATTTATCGTTCAACTACCATACGATCACATTTAGCTGAAACCCAAAATCCTATGATTTATCGCGGGGTCCAGAACACAATCCGCCTCAATCGACCTCAATACTCACTTTCAGTCATTATTACAGATCAACGTCTCACATATACATCACTTACATCACAGCTGAGGTTCCAATACAATCCAATACTTATTCTAATCATGATCGCATTAACATATCATCGTCCTACATAACTAAACGCTATTTGGAGCTTCTGCCATTCAGCAGTCTTATATGATGGATTCCACACCAAAGCGACCTACGGAAAGGGGTCATCTCTCAGATTCTTCTTTGACCTTTTGCTTTCTCAAAGAGAAAGGGTTGTATTCGTGACAAGAGATTTTTCTTCAATTTTTTCACTCAAATCCATTCTTCATTCTAAAAATCTTTACTTAATGGGGTTCAGCCTTAACATGGAATTAACATGGAACAGCCTTAAAGTAGTACTAGCGGTACTCAAATTACCTATCAGAAAATTACGAAATTCGGCACAGTGGTACATTAATGCCCCAAACAGACACAGCTGAAATTTCGAAATTTTTAGGAGGTGCGGAGAAAAGTTCTGGGCAATTTCGTGAAAGCCGATGAACACGGCGTCTTACGGGGGATTATCGATACACTAATTTCTAACTATCAGATTTCCACAGGAAAGAGCACACAGGTGTAAGAGTACACGAAAAGTGCTTAGAAACAAACAGATCAACGATTAGCAGCCTACAAAGAAAGATCTGAGCCAATACGTCACTACTCCAGCGTTGGCGTACTTCACTAGATGACTGTGTTCAGGGTGCATTTTTAACATGGAAAAAACCGGTCTGAACATTGCTGTTAAGAGGAGTTTCACACTGTAAAATGCATGTGATGCGCCAACGCTGCACTACTCTTGACAGTTTCGGGGTTAGGTTGTCGTCTGCTGTGTGCGTTACCATACCTATATAGGCCGGCGGGGTCGAGTCAAGCGAAGATCTAATCCGCGCTTGGACTCATTAGTACCGCTAGTACTACCTTAAAATAAAAAATGTATTTGAGTGTAAAAATTGAAGAAAAATCTCTTGTCACGAATACAATCCCTTCTCTTTGAGAAAGCAAAAGGTCAAAAAAGAATCTGAGAGATGACCCCTTTCCGTAGGTCGCTTTGGCGTGGAATCCATCATATAAGACTGCTGAGTGGCAGAAGCTCCAAATGGCGTTGAGTTATGTAATGCGATGAAATATTAATGCGATCATGATTAGAATAAGTATTGAATTATATTGAAACCTCAGCTGTGATGTACGAGATGTATATGTGAGACGTTGATCTGTAATAATGACTGAAAGTGAGTATTGAGGTCGATTGGGGCGGATTGAGTTCTCGATGTTCCCAATACTGAGAAAAAGTATTAGAATCGATTGAGGCGGATAGGATTTCGGGTCTCCAATATTGATATCCATCATTCAAATCGATTCAGATAAATAGGATGTAAGGACTCCAATGCTTCCACTCAGTATTGAGGTCGATTGAGGCGGATTGAGATCGAGTTTGAATTTTTGTGTTGTGGGAGCCGCGGAGAAAGTTGTTAAATAATAAGGTGTGTAGAATAATGTTATGTGGCATGCGTGTCGACAGCCGACGAACAGACAACCGTGGCCTTGGTCTTGGCCACTGCAGCCGAAGGTCGGCATGCCGTATCGTAGCAGACATCTCGTCGCAGATAACGCAGTACAGATGATGCGATGTGTCTGCTGCGGCGCATAATTTTGGTGCACCAATTGCATGGCCCGTGACCGGCTTATGCGAGATGATGCCACGTTTTTGTGTTGTGTTTAATTTTTTTCGTCGGTCGAGGAGCATTCCTGTCGAATTGCCTCGTTGGGAATGTTTATTCCCTGCTGTGATGCGTGGCTTGAGCTGTCGTCTGCGGAGACACAGTGCAGACAAGGTAGCGGACTCAATGCGGATCGAGCTATTTTGAGTTCTCCGAGTGACCCTTTTGTTCGCAAAAGGTCATGACTCATTTCTTTACATAGGCGGGGGGCATGTCCGATTCAATCGACCTGATTTGGTGTATCGGCAGTGATCCTCTACATAAGTGCCAGAGATTGGTGCTGTTGAGGTGAGTCAATGGAGTTGGGTTTCGCGTACGCGATAAATTGTACGATACGTCACATCATTTTTCGCGCGCGCTCAATTACTAAATCATCGCGATTGCAAGAAATTGTCCTGATCCCGTTTTCTCTTATTTTCTTTTGAACATGAGCCTCGCGTACGCGATGATCTAACTCGCTCATGCACGACAACAATCATAACATTTTAGTTCATACTCGCGTATGCTAATCTCGACAATTTTTCGGGTATTCGTTTTCCCTTTGCGCAGTCCAGATCATCTTTTGGGTAATTCGCATGAACGGAGATGGTGGTTCACGCTATGATTTTACCGATGTAAACAACGTAAAATGACTCTTTCACATCATCTCTTGATAAACTTCGGGGCTCTTTCTCCAACATAAAGTCTCGTATTGGGAACTTGAGAGATTCGTCGCCCTGTGAAATATCAAGGATTGTGACTCCACGCGTAACAATGTCCACTGTAGCGCCCGCGAGAAGCTTCTCTCGCGTACGCTGAATTTCCTAGATGGGAAGAAAGAGACATTTCTTTCGTAATCGTATGATTGAGAAGCTGACAAAGTATCTGTAGAAGGAAATTTCCGTGTACGCGGGCGACTTTCCTCTTCGCACATGCGAGAGTTTCCATTCGCTAACTCGTCGGTTGAGGTTATTTCGAATTACGCGCGCGCTATGTTTTTAATTTTCGCTTACGCGAAAGATATCAATCCAAGCTCGACTGTCACGAGTTTTGAACTTTTGCGTGCTGGAGTGAAAAATCTTCGCGCACACGAAATTTTCCCAAACCGAACTCGTTTGGGCCGAATTTTGTGATTACAGCGCACGCAAAAAAATTCCCGGCCTCAAGTGACCTGCTCCGAGTTTTGGATCTTCGCGTGCAAATGGCGATCGCACACGAAAATTCAACACTTTCCCGGAGTTATGAACTTTCACGTGCATGGGTTGGGGAATTTTCGGCCATGCAAAAGTTTTTCATCCTCAACTCGTTCGCCGCATGTCTCGTACTTTTGCGTGGGCGAACCGGGGAGTCTTCCGCCCTCGTAAGATTTTTCACCTTATCAGATTATTGGAAGCGGAATTTTTCTTTCACTGGATCTCGAAGGCAGTGCTCAGACCTCTTCGGGGGCTCGAATAACAGGTGAGAAGAGATGGGATTAACCACTGAGCATCGTTGTTTTGCAGTGATTTCGAAAACTAGATTTCAACAACGATCTTCAGACAACTCGTAATCGTTATGGGTGCATAGTATTGTGAATGGAAAAGTAACGTGGAATCTTTGGCCTTGGTGGCAATGCACAGATCTCCCTAAGGGCTTGAATGATGAGTGATTGGTATCATAATGCATTGCTTGGAATTGTATTATTACAAATCTCGCGGAACCTTGATTCAAACTCTGAATTTTGGATCGGTTGTGACCGTATAAAATGCAGAATCTCGCAATTGCAAAAATGATATTTTTCCCCTTGATCCCGACGACAATGCACGAAGCTCTCTAACAATTTTAAAGTGGGGAATAGCAACTATTTAACTCATAACTGAACATCGTTGTTTTGCAGCGATATCAGGAACAAGACTACAATACGAATTCAAGGATACTCGTAGTCATCGTAGGTGCATAGTCTTGTAAAAAGAGATGTCAGATGGATCCCCGGGCCCTGGCGGCAATGCACAGACCTCTCCATAGGCTCGAATGATGAAAGATTCAAATGATAATGAATTGCTATGATTCTCATAATTGCAGAACTCGCGGAACCTCGATTCGAACTCTGGGTTTTGCATCGGTTGTGATCGTGTTGGATCCAGGATGGCGTTTTATTAGGAACCCTCTATTCATCTCTTTGATATTAAAAAATAAACAGAGCTCCTCGACATTCAGAATGATGTGAGAGAGCAACCATCAGACTCATCACTGAGTATCAATATTTCCCAACGACGTCAGAAACTAGACTACAGTACGATTCCAAGAATACTCGTAATCGTCATGAGATATATTATGGACTCCTGGGCCTTGGCGGCTAGGCACAGATCTCTCCAAGGGCTCAGATGATGAGTGGTTCACATGATAATTGATTGCTATGATCCGTATCATTGCAGAACTCGCGGAACCTCGAATCAAACTCTGAATTTTGGACTGGTTTTGACCGTATCGAATGCAGAATCTCTGAATTGAAAACATGATATTCTTTTTCCCTGTTCCTGATGCCAATGCACCAATCTCTCTGACAGTTCTCATGATGGGAAAGAGCAATCATCCATTTTATCACTGAGAATCATTGGACTGCAGCCATCTCAGGAACAAGACTACAATACTAGTGCAAGAATACTCGTCATCGTTATAGGTGCATAGTCCTGCAAATAAAAATGTGATATGGATCCCTAGGCCTTGGCGGCAATGCACAGATCGCTCCGTGTGCTTGAATGATAAGTAATCCACATGATGACAAACTGCTATGATCCGTATCATTGCAGAACTCGTGAAACCTCGATTCAAACACTGAATTTTGGATCGGTTTTGGCCATATTGAATGCAGAATCGCGCGATTGAGAACATGATATTTTTTTTCGAACCCGATGCCAATGCACAGATCTCTTTGACAGTCCGAATGATGTAGATGAGCCATTATTCCACTCATCATTGAGCATTAATATTTTCCAGCGATGTCAGGAACTAGACTAAATCACGAATCGAAGAATACTTGTTATCGTTATATGTGCATAGTCTGAATGAAAATGTATTATGGGACCCTGGGCCCTGGTGGCAATGCACGGATCTCTCCAAGGGCTCAGAAGCTGAGTAATCTACATGATAATTGATTGCTATGATCCGTATCATTGAGAACACGCGGAATCTCAATTCGAACTCTGCATCTCGGACCGGTTGTGACCGTATCGAATGCAGAATTCCTGAATTGAAAACATGATATTCCTTTTCCTTGTTCGTGATGCCAATGCACCAATCTCTCTGACAGTTCTGATGATGAGAAAGAGCAATCATTCAACTTATCACTGAGAATCATTGTTTCGCAGCTTTCTCAGAAACAAGACTACAGTATGATTCCAAGAATACTCGTCATCGTTATATGTGCATAGTCTGAATGAAAATGTATCATGGACCCCTGGGCCTTGGCGGCAATGCACAGATCTCTCCAAGGGCTCGAAAGATGAGTAATTTACATGATGATTGATTGCTAGGATCCGTATCATTGCAGAACTCGCGTAACCTCGATTCAAACTGTGAATTTCGGATCGGTTGTGACCGTATCGATTGCAGAATTCCCGAATTGGATGCATGATATTTCCTTCCTTGATCTCGATGCGAATGCACGGAGCTCTCTAACAGTTTGACAGGTGTATAATTGCAACTATTCAATTCATTACTGAGCATTGTTGTTTTGCAGCGATATCAGAAACAAGACTGGAATACGAATTCAAGAATACTCGTAGTCGTCATAGGTGCATAGGATTGTCAATAAGAATGTAATATGGAACCCCGGGCGCTAGCGGCAATGCACAAACCTCTCCGTGGGCTCAAATGATGAGTAATCCACTTGACGATGATTGCTATGATCCTCATGTTTGGAGAACTCGTGAAACCTCGATTCGAACTTTGAATTTTGCATCGGTTGTGATCGTGTTGAATGCAGGATAGCGTGATTCAAGGACCCATGATTCATTTTTTCAATATTGAAACAATGCACAGAGCTCCCTAACAGTTCGAATGATGTGAGAGAGCAACCATCAAACTCCTTGCCCAGTACTGATATTTCCCAATGACGTCAGAAACTAGACTACAGTACGATTCCAAGAATACTCGAAATCGGCATAGGTGCATAGTCTGAATGAAAATGTATTATGGACCCCTGGTCCTTGACGGCAATGCACATATCTCTCCACGGGGTCAAATGATGATTAATTTACCTGATAATGAATTGCTATGATTTGTGTTATTGCAGAACTCGTGGATTCTTGATCTAAACCCTGAATCTCGGATCAGTTGTGACCGTATCCAATACAGGATCTCTGAATTGAATGCATAATATTTCCTTTCTTGATCTCGATGCCAATGCACAAAGCTCTCTGACAGTTCGAATGATGGAGAAGAGCCATCATTCCACTCATCACTGAGCATCATTATTTTCCAGCGATGTCAGGAACTAGACTACAGTACGATTCCAAGAATACTCGTAATCGTCATAGGGACATAGTCTGAATGAGAATGTATTATGGACCCCTGGGCTTTGGCGGCAATGCACGGATCTCTCCAAGGGCTGAAATGGCTCAACTTCAAAATTTGGGAAAGTCAGAATCCCGAAAAGAAAATTTCGGGAACGTCGTTATTTGGAACGAGCAAGATTCGTAAATGGACGATTTCAGAGCAATCATTCTCTGGAATATAAAAGTTCGTAATCATCACAATTCGGAAAACCATGATTCATAACGATCAGAATTCGGATGATGATGATTCCGAAATGTCTGTACTCGGCGTTGGCAAATTTCGGAATTCCGGATTTCGGTTTAGGCAAATTTCGGAAAACAGAATTTCGGAACAGGCAGAATTCGGAAAATATCGTGACCCATCCTTTGAGTCCTCGGCGTTCAGATAGGTATTGGAAATTGGGTTCGAAGATGTTCAATATGAGATTTGATCAATCGCCTGCCATGCCGTGCAAGTGAAGCTGGATATAATCAGTTTCTTCTGTGACTTCCAGAATTCCAAGGCTAGTCTCAAATGAGGTCAATCTCAAGTTCATCGAGAACATCTATAGTCTCTGTTTCCTTCCACTCAACATCTCAATATTTCATTGAGAGAAAGAGGGATTGACTGATTGATTGATGTCTTTCATTCGTCATGAGACAAAAGATATACCTACATGTTTACAGATATGCTACATATTTCTAAAGATGAATTCGATAGAAAATAAAGATGTAAAATACACATAACACAAGTCTTTTTGTCCAGGACAGGTATGTATCACAAATTGTGACTAGTAATTGAGGGGTTGGGTGGAAGAAGGGCCTAATTACAAAACGGTAATTTCGAGAAAAACGATAAAAACCAATTGTATCTTGCCCGTGGCATGATTCGATGCCCATACCTGGCTTATTTCAAAGGTAGTGGCATCCCCAAAACAACCGCACAGGAGTTGGAAGGTAGCTGTCGATTTTGAGAGGTATGCATCCATTCAAAAAAATGTAATTAGGCCCTTTTTCCCAACACTGGGTCAATTTTTGGGATAGTTGGTCCACTAAAAGTTGGATAACGATGCGAAATCGAGTTCAATGGCCTCCAAATTTCATCAGCATATCAATGTGTATGTTACACAAGATATGCAATTGCAATTTAACGCCTCAATGCATTTTCATCGAATCTGCACGTGAAAGATGGTTCCATTGAGTGTGTGAAACTGGAGTCACTCAATATTCACTTAGCATGTATGAGGATACTTATTTTGAATGCCAAAGAACATGATTTGATAGCCAGAATTGGTAGAAAAGAGATATGGAGGTCATAAGAATTCTTTTAAAACTTCTTCGTAAAAAATTAGGCCCTTTTTACCAATACCCCACCACTTAGGCCCTTTATCACGATATCGATAGTGGAGTTAGGCCCTTTTGAATGAGTTTTTCCGGTGACTTAGGCCCTTTCTACCGAAACTGTTTTACTTAGGCCCTTTTTACCAATAATGTTGCACTTAGGCACTTTTCACTAATACTGTTGCACTTAGGCACTTTTTACCAATACTGTTGCACTTAGGCCCTTTTTACCAGTGCTTCTGCGTTGAGGCTATTTTCATCAATACTCTCGCACTTGGGCCCTTTTTTCGAACAAAATTCTCATGTTGCTTGGGCTCTTTAAGAAAATCTTCGAGGTCTTGGTGACTTTGTGGGTACCTCTCCCTTGAAGTGAGTTACACCGGCTATCAATTGACATCACTTTTAGAGACATCAGACGACGCGCATACACAAGAGATGCAAATACTGAATTGGAATTCGTTTTGGAGATAACTTTTTGCATTTTTGACCACTTCCACCGCAAAAACTGATAATTTTCGAAATGATTTCACTGTAACATGACCCGGCAAACACGATGAAGTGGTTAACTAACGTCTTGATTACAGGTAACATGGTTAGAAATCAATTCTTATCTTTTATGAATTTTCTTAGAGGCCTCAATCACAGGTTATCGATATAAGAATACTGCTCTCCTATTTGTCGAAGTTCCGAAGATATGTCGAAAAAAATCAGGTTGTTTCATTGAAATCCATCGGAACACGATTTTACTAATGGAACGCTGGTTTTCAACTTTTTTGAGGATTACTTAGAATACCGTACGACACAGAGATGACCTTGGGACGTTAGAAAGCTCTTTCTCCACTCAAATCTAATAAAATAGTGAGGTCATGCTTTTCTCTTCAAAATAATTGGCGAACCATTCGTGTCCAATGGTGCAGCATCGTAGTTAGACGATTCGACGATTCATTCTTACCCGTCAAAACTATACAACTAGCTGGCCAAGGAGTCTGGCCGGGTCTAACTGCCTTCAGATAATAGACAGAGGATCTAACTCTCATCATACAATCGATAAAAGGGCCTAACTCCCATCATATTATCGACAAAAGGGCCTAAGTGCACTTAGGCCGTTTTATCGAATATGTAAAAGGGCTTAAGTGCACTTAGGCTCTTTTTCTGATCTATGGGGTTTTTCGAAATTTATGGAAAAACAACTTTCATGGGGTGATACATCATGGTTCAAGGGTTCAAAAAAGCGGTAAGCCGGAAGAAGGGCCTAAGTGCACTTAGGCCTTTTTTCCACCCACCCCCTCAATTTGAGTTTCGAACACGTATGAATGAGATGAAGGGCATGCGCTCACGGTAAATATGAGTCATAGTCGTCTTCAGTCAGGTGACGGAAGGTCACGTATCACTAATAGAGGATGAGCCTGAACCTGTCATAAATTGAAGCAGTACTTCGTTTCTCTGTCAATCTTCTGGGGAGAATGTGTCAACAAGAAATCTCTTGAGGCCTCTGTAAACAACAATATCTTCTCCAGCTTCCGAAAGCCCGGAGAAAGAAAGTTCCACAAATGAGCACTGAAAGATAATGTAAAATCCGTGAAGCGGATTATTATTTGAATTGAATTAAAATTTGAAATCTTCGATGATTATATCATCTGAATAAACATAAATATTTTTGGGATACGACGTCTGTAAGAAAAGGTGAGGTTTTTTAATCATAATTACTCAATAAAATAAACTAAATAAATCCATTTATTCATGAAAATGACTCTAACATTATAAAAAAATAATTGAATCACCACATGTGATATTTCGTTTAAACATTTAAATTTCCAAACAGTCACTCCATGCTTGTACATAAAAAATTATCTTATTGTTGCATGACTTACTTTGTGCAGCGACGAACAATTGCCTATCTAACAAGAATTTACTTTGAAAAAATAATACTGACTCTACAATTTTGATCTGAAATATAAGATGAAAAGAATTAATAAAACAATACCTAGCTAAACCCGAAGCACATGGTTTCTGCTAAAAGCAGTGGCCGGTGTGCTTGTTAAGACCATCAGACGTGGTTTCTACTAAAAGTAGTGGCCGGTGTCTGATGACTTTCGACAAGATAGAAAATCCATTACCTGCTTATGGCAGGAAGGATTAGCGAAAACAATTACTGACTGGAAGTCCGAACTGAGATGCCAAATGCCGTCAAAATCGACGGTAATGGTTAATATGGATATATAATTCATATGTGAGTAATCTCGTAAGCCACCTATCGGCGAGATATCGAACATCAATTTTACGAGATCCGAAGTTAGCGGGTGATTTGAATTGGTAATTAAAAATTTCAATGATAACTTGAATTTCCATAATTGAATATTGATGAAATTGATATCGTAGTTTCTTCTTCTAGGTTGCAGCGTGTCTGGATTAGTTACTCGATGATCCAATAGTATTTCCATAGAAAATCATCATAAGAAAGTCCCATGGATTTTGAACCTGGCGCCATTGCTCATGCGCAGTAGGGTCAATCAGATTGGCCAATCAAGAGATAGCGATGCGATAGCAGACGACATCAATTCATCCAGTGCATCAACATATGGTTTGTGGTTATGACAGGTGATTGTTTACATCAAGTCAACAAGCAGCTGGGTATTGTAAGTGTGGCAAAATAATTATAAATAAACTGCAACATTGGGTAAGTCCACCTGTAACATATCTATAAAAGCATGTGTGAGCATATCATGGGTGTTAGTACTCATGATATGATGTGATATTGAATATTAGTGTTTTGGTGATAGATGTTGATGAGTGATTTTGCAACTAATGAACTAACTATTGTTTTTGCATGATGATAACATTATATGGGTTGGGTACTAATAATTTATGTAGTGCTGATGTCAGGGAATTGATTCCTCATGTGATTTTACAGTGGAACTTGGTGCGTCAACTGGGAAGGATGGCCCATGTTATGGGCCAGAGGCATCAGTTGAGCTGCGTTGGACCATCACCATCATCAGATGGGAGCCAAGGTACAGAATCTACATCATTTCCTCAGGATAGATGGGATTCTAGGATTCAGAAGGAAAAATAGGTATGGATTTTTTACTATTTTTGATCTACCAATGTAAAGTTTTGTTTTACTATTTATATATGGACTTGCTCAATCATAAATGTTGAGTGAGTATAAAATATGATCAGCTGATGGCTGTCACATTATATGTGCAAGTATATGCACTGACAACTATTATGAATATGGTCAGAGTGAATGAGACTGAATGAAATGGCTTTCGCATGAATTCTTTTCTATTACTAATGTTTCTTTTCCTACTAATAAAAAATGAAATATATTATCAAATACTAATTTATGTTTTTGTTTCATGTTGCTGATAACACCTGATGTCAGAAATCCAAGTTTGGCTTCCTGATTACCTGAAGTTGTTCCAGACTCCTGCTTTTTGCCTAAATCCATCATTCGACTACCACCGCTGGACCAATATATGATAGGCAAGTACTTCAGGGATAGGTAACTTGTATCAGACATGCTTCTATTGTTAATTAAGGTTAATCTACTTGAATAGGGACTGTTAATAACTAATATATTTGTTTTAGGTGCTGACCACTAAATATCTAATCAAGCCTTAAACCAAACTATAAATATCAATATCTCCATTCGCGTAAACTAAATAATTTAAACATATTCAAAATTGCCCAAACGTGAGCGTTGCAGCACATTGAATTTGGCGAGATCTTCGTCCATATGCAAGTCTCATTTTGGGAACTTTGAGTACCCGTTCTTATGCATCACCGCGTGCGGGGCGTTCGGATTGGTGCTTGGTGAACATCGCAGCTAGGTAGCCAGGTTTTCCCGAGTGCATAGATCATATGCATCAACAGAGCTGCGATAAGTACATTATCCGCGAATTAGTACCAACCCAAACGCTCCGTGAACGGGGTGATGTGCTCGTCTCTCCTAAAATCGAGAATATATCTCACACATGAGTTGCTTAGTCTCTGTATCCGTTGCCGCATTTCGTCCGTGGCGTCGAGGTACACGACCGCGCAATAATCTAGGTGCGGTTGAACCAATGACTCGACTAGGCGAATTCGGAGAGGTCTGGTGATACACGCCCTGAAAACCCGCAAACCGTATGGGGCTTCGTTGACTTTCTTGGTTACTTGATCAACGTGCGGTTTCCGCGTCGGTTCACTGTCAAGTGTAACACCAAGACTCACGACCGTGTCACTGAATGGAATGGACCCCCCAGGACCCCCATCCTGTGTTTCAACCCCTGCCGAGTTCATTCTCTTCAGATCTTTGATATTTCTAGAGAGAGATATAGAGAAATCGATCTTTGCCCTCGATGTCAATTGCGCGAGGTTTTGATCAGGATCCTTTGAAACGACTTGCATGCGCAGAAAACTGTCGCATTCTGATTGGGCGAAAAATCAAATTGTGAAAAATCGCTCGAAACTCATCTTGGAGTACAAGACTAAGGATGAAACATTTTTTTCGAAAGGAACGTCAAATCTTACATGGAAAATTGTGTTTTCAGAATTGTTTCAAGACTGGGTTTTTGAGAAAATAATCAGAAGGTGATTTTTACCGAATCTCCCATGTATAGGATAGTTCACATGAAAAATAATTTTTCAAGTCATATTTTTTGATAGATTTTTTTCTCAGCTGCTAAATGCGTTCAACCGCGTGTCGGTATCTTGTGCCGTTTCAGAGCTATAGCAGTTTTTGTGTGAAAAAGTCAGAATTCTTTTCATAGAAAAAAATGCAAACGTTATATCAACTTGCTCATCAACTAAGCTAAGAAATTTTTTGGGATCATAGTGACCGTTTGTTCCTCATATTTTGAGGTGAATGGTCGGTGAAAAATCACGAAGAAAAGATTTGGAACACCATGTTCATTCGACCATTCTTTTCACGTGGATCTAACTACTCTGAAGTCGTTTTCAGTTCCGGCTTGAGATCTACAAAATGAGCTATCATATCTATATACGTACTGCAGTCGACTGGTTGCTGATACATCAAATGATGTTTTTTGGCGAGCAAGAGTGGCTTAGATTCACCTGTCTCCCCCCTCTCTAAAACACCGTTAGGAATGTACAAGCTGCTACCTCCAGGGATCGCAATGTATTAGAATACTCAAAGAGCAATCTTGTTCGTAATTAGAATGCAGAGAGATCAGGAGTAGATCTTGATACTCACTGTCGATCTACGCTTTGACCATAAAAATGATGTTGATGTAATTTTGATGCACTTATTCTACTCACAAATGAGGTTGAGTATCTCTTTGTGCTGCTATCAGTGAGGCAAATTGTTGGGTCAACCTATGACGGAAGGAGAATTGATATAAGAGCTTCTGAAAAATAAACGAAATCAAGTCTAGGATAATCCAGTTCCCCAACCTTCGACAAATCGGAATACATATAAAGCGATTCCTGTATGAGGAAGATCAGTACTTCGATCACCAAGCCACTTAGGCTAGGTGTCGTTGGGATCTCTTCAAACTTCCTGAAGACCCGGATCTGCGAAGGAAAGGCAACACGCACCAACATCAAGCCAAGAATCCAATTTTTTCTTAGAGTCTCATCTAATTACCTCTCACCATCCCCATAAAAAATCCTTCCGTATGCGACTTCGAGATTTCGAGGAACTTTGAAGGTACAATAGTTGAATTGAATTTCTCCAAGATCAATTTAGGTCACCAAAAAACAGCAGTTTTGCTGTTTCAATTTAGAGTACCAGTGACCAAGAGGTAACACCACAAACATCATTATGACAACCATGGAAAGTCAAATACTACGGGGAAGATTGCGAGCATATTCGAGATACCCTAATGGTTGAACTCATTGACCCTAAACAAAACAGAATAACGTGGCACGCTGTTGATCACACACGTGATGAGATGAAGCACGAATTTTCATCAGTAGTATATTCTTCCGTTCTCCCATTCACCCAGCAACGTCTCTCGATCGACGATAAGCACCGTGAGCTCGGGGTACAGTGTCGATGATGATGTAAATATATGAATACTTTCATTTCGATTTTCTGATACAAAATTCGAAAGCAGGGCATAATTAAGACAACGCACAGTGTAAATGCGCACATATTGAACTGAGAGTCACAAAAAAATCGCAGCGCTATTATTGTCATATATATATATATATATATTGTCAGCAGCCTGCATTTTTTATTGCATCAAGTGTTTTTCTGGAGGTGTCTCCTCAACAAGGTTGCAAGCTACACCGTCTAACATGAGCTCAGCAGTATACTCAGGCTTTTCGAAAAATAGTTTAGCTAGCAATTTACCCTAAAATGTTAAAGTACAAGTTGCCAACTTCCACACCTGGTACAGTTACTCAATTTATCCTCAAAATATTTGCGTATTATGAAAATTATGTAAACACATTTGATTTTCGAAGTTTTCTAACAAATATGATCGTATGAGATTTTAATAATTTTGTTATCTGTATTAAGATGTATCATATCAATCCAGAGGTGCTGCGTGGATTTCTTCAACGAAAAGAATGAGAGGTGATTCGAATATTGATGAGATTCTTGTTGCCGTCGTCGTCATAGTCTCGTATTCAGGAAATTTTCTCAGCAAACATATTTTCAATTCGAAAGGACCATTCGTTAATTTCTATTCCCAAAAAATGATGAAACATCATCTTGTAATGTAATATGTATTCATTACGTGGTCAACATTGCGAGAAATTGGATTTGAAATTTCGTCATTTCTTTTTCGACGAAGCAAAACGTTATCTAAAAATCTCGTGAATCAATCTAGTAGGAATGTACATGTCCCATATTTCCATAGAGATGTAAAAAGTTGTCAAGAAGTGAATGAGAAGCATCGGTTTCAAATTCTTTTGAATATATAATGCTCATTTTGAAACGAATGCTCAAATGACAAATTAGGATATCCCTTCAGTTCCATTCGTTGAGACAACATCGATTCTACCTCCAATATTCGATGGCCTGCAATGTATAGAAGATGAACGCAAACCTCGTATTTGCTTCAAACCATCCATGAATTCATTCGCTATTTCAATGAATCAACCAAGAGAATTAGAGCAGCCTTGTGGACGATTTTTATTGAACTTTTTTCTGGTATTTGATAAGCGGAGACAGAGGACGAACATAATCCTAACACTTGTTATCACACATAGGCATTTTTGTCGATGGTCCACCAGTGAAGTTCACTATCTGCGTGTGTAAGATCTCTCTTCCTATCACTACGCTGGGCAGGGCATTGTTCTCTGAAAATGGAGGTTGACGTGTAATGTATCACAAATCAATCAATTAATAATGTGAGTGATGAATGAGAGATTCGTATTCGTCTGAGTTCAGAACCAACTGCGTTCAAAGATTGGATTCAATTACATTTCCGAAAATGTTGATGTGAGAGAATTAAAAATTCATATCATGAGCGGTTGAGCATTTAGTTAATGATATATGAATCGATCGATCCGCATCGTTATTTTTGACGAACCCGTACACTCGTAGATATTAAACTATATATTCTAATCCAATAGCTTTGCAAGAGCTCAATTTAAAGAGTAACAAACACCAACTCAAGCTCGACTGACCTAGCCTTCAAGTAAGAATTGACTTAGCAAGTCGCTCAAAATGATAGAACATCAAGGATTTAGCGATACTTTCCTCGATGATAACTCATCATTGTTACATGAAGGTTCACTGTGAATGGATAATGAATATGTACTCTGACAAATTTTCTAGCTACATCACTTAGCTTCCTTCTTATTTTCTTACTTATGTCAATAATACGCACAGGCTCTACAACTTCCACGGAGGAAGACTATCTTCCTGTATGGAGCTTTTTGCAGGAAGTATTTTTTTGCCGGACCGTTTTGTTGCAGTGAGGATAGTACCACGGCTGAGGGGCGATTTTGGTGGTCTGGAACGTTGCATGCTCCTAATTTCGATCAAACTTCGTTCCTTAAGGACCATCCGTGCACTGATATTATGTTCAACACTTTTTTGCACAAGTTGTGTCACAAAGATGTAGCAATAGGAGCAATCGTAACACCCCTTGAAAATTACTCATGGTAAGCGCAGTTTCTTGTATTCCTAGTGCGTCCATCATCATGTGACGATTGAATCCCCAACTCACAGTGATTATTGTAGAAGAATCAAGTTTTAATCAGATGCAAAGTTATCCTTCATTTCAGTTGACTCTGTTTCTGATCAGTGTTTCCGAATACTCATTAATAATAGTCTCCTCATCAGAACTACATAGAGCGTGGAAGTTGGAGAACCTATGCATAATCTTGAGTAACCATCTTGGTGATTCGAACTTGCTTGACACCTGACTACGAACCTCTATTTTTTAGTTGCTTCTGCTATTTACTGACTAACTCCCGACATTCCCGATCACACACACACACACACACACACAGAGGTTCTATAACTCCCACGGAGGAAGGCCAATTATCTGGACTCTCTTCATCACTAGTTCCATTTGGTTGTCTCTCTTGTCGATGAAAAGAATTTTAGAGCAGTGTCTATCGTAGTGAGAATGGTTCATGATCAGATGGGCAGTGATGGTTGATCTTTGAAATTGATTTGAATCAAACTACTCTCTTCAAGTACCTTGCTTGTATTAGTATGCTTTACAAATCTTTGACCCCAATCGAGATGAAGTCACTGTGGAGATCTCGTAACTTCACCCGAGAGGTTCGTTATAGCATGTATTTCTCTGTCCATCAATTCTTCATCATTTCAATTCTAAAACATTCATTTCAGTGACACAAAAAAACTGTCATTACAAAACAAAGAGTCATCTCAACTGTCAGATGGCTATGTTTGATTTGTCAAATTTTTCTGCGCATCTATAATCATGCCAAGATGAAAGTATAGTCTCCTCGTCAGAACTACAATGAGCATGGGAGTTGAAGAACCTATGCATGCAACTGAGTGATGATGTCGATCACTGAGACTTGTCTAGTGTCTATAAGAACTACCTTATTCCGTGGCTTGATGATTCACTATTGACTGATTGTTAGTTCTCTCGAGAACCTTGCTCATCTGATGAATTTGTTGGTATAGCACGTAGGCTCACAAATAAATTGAGGATGAAAACTGCTTACTCAAATTCTTAGTGCCGGATCTAACTTCATCTCAAAAACTCTCGTGATTACACTATCGAATCGCGAAAATGTTTTCGTAATCTTGTTCAGCATCTCGACGATTCTTTACCTCATAATTGAGCACTTATCTTAAAATCGAGAATAAAAATCCAAGTTCATTTGATTTTTGAAAGAGAAGGTCGTGTGATCCCTCATCAGCAAAAGTTGTGTATTGTCCTAAGAAACGAACTCAGAGTTACGTTAGATGGAATTCAATTCAGTCCTCCCCGAATATCGCCCAAGCTCGGGATGCCGTGAATGTTAGATACACGATAGAAAATTTAGAGGAACTTTCATAGTGGGTTTTAGAAAAACAATAGGAGATAGCTACAGAAGAAGCGCGTCATTTCTGAATGAATAGCACATATCAAATTTGCTCATGATTCATATTCGTATAACATTCATCCATTCAAAGCAATCGCAACTACTAAAGCTAATATACTTATGATAGTGAGCATATCCTTATAGTTGTATCATTCAATTGATAACTCAATCTAGAGGCTCTGAGATGACGTCTTACCAATGACCAGGACTTCATCCCTGACTCTAGTCTGTGGAATGAAGTCCAGTAATCGAATGTTGTAGATTCATCGGACCAGCGGCTCATCTGGACAATACAATCCTTGTCGATTAAGTAATCAAAGATCTGACAGATTCAACATGTCTCAGGGATCAAAGGAAAGAGCGATTCTAGTTGATCAATCTACTTCTTGCGATCGTATTGGACAGCGTTGGTGATTCTCACGAGTAGCATCTTATGAGTATCCATACGTGTTCACAGTCATACACTTATGATATAGTCCTTCTACTCTCACTGTCAAGTTAGATCTGTTATGCTGTATGCCTTCAATGAACGATATTCAATCTGCGACCACGAACCATGAACGTCCACTCCTCAGCAAGACTGTAATCACACCAAATGATGGTCAAACTAGCTCTACGCGCGCATAAAGCCAAAGTTAGCCCAATCAAGAGATGAACCACAACACTTACTGTGGGAATGTTCAGTTACACTAACAGGACCCCTGGATGAAAAATTTTCATACCCCTAAAGGTAGACGACGTGAGGCAAAACAGCAGTTTTAGATCTCGCATTTATTCCTAACCGAATTGCTTAGGTAACGACAAAACAAAGCTCAAAAGCTAGTGAAGAACGCGCTGGTGTACTAAACAAAACTCGAAAGCCAGTAAAGTGCACACGGGCGGAAACAAGACTCATGAACCAGTAATGAAGTGCACCAGTCAACTCAAATCTACGAGCAGGGAGCAAAACAAAACTCTAGGGCGAGTAAAAAACGCACTGACATACTCAACCAAGCTGTAGAGCTGGACAAGTACACACAGACGTGAAAAACAACGCTCATGAGCCAGTAATGCACGCACTTTCGTTAAGAATCTGGATGAATTAGTGAGAGGCCAAGCTTTGAGCTCAAAATATAGGCCATCTGCCCACATTTGCAGATATCGTCTCAAATCAAGCTGAGAGTTCAATTGGTGAAACTTGGAGATCGTCTGCAGATTTGCAAGATGATCTCCGGATGAATCTTGAGCAAATTCGATTTGTTAGCATTCTAGATCGTGATTTTCATTAGCCATGCATGAAATATGATGTCTTACGTGAGGGGAAGGAAAACGTTCCACAAGACTGTTACAGCTAAAGGTCACGGTAGATTCCCATTCCATAGTTGTGCCAGATTCATTAAACAGCCGGATAGAAATATTCACAACGTATTGTCTTGCCTGGAAAATGATTCTAACGAATGCAAAAACTCTTGATTAATCGTTTTCACGAGTTATTTTGAATTCTATCATGTAAAAATGGTGCTCGGCTTTACGAAAATTCCTGGCCATTGAGTGTGCACGAAGTGTAGTGAAGACAAGACGACTCTCCAGCATCTTGATTCGAATTACTAGTTCAGTCCAGTCTCTAAGATTTCCTATGAGTACTTTCGTGGTTATTGCCATTGATTGAATGCGTTATTAGTGATGGAATAGTCAATTGACTGAGTGTGGAGCCATTAGAATCAATTTGAATTGATGAAGAGACTGGTGTGATGATTAGCTAGTAAAACCTATCATTCACAAGTTCTATGAGTAATATAAGCACATTAGTCAGAATGCCAAAGATAGCAAATGAAAATTTGCTGAAACTCTAAAACATTGAGACGGTGATCGGAACTTCAATATCAATAGAGAAAGATGATTAATTGATCTAGTATACAGAGAGTGGATTTAATGAAATTCCTATCAATGAACTTGAGCAGGCTATGGACGAAAACTCTAAGCACAAAAATCTATGAAGCTAAGATTAATAATTATTCAATACAGCCTCCCGAAAGGAGCACATTCGACTAATGAGTTGAGGCTCATTTGAATATCCACAGGTATCTTACTGAACAAAATATGTGCTAAGTATCACAGATTGAAGAATAAGTAGATATGAATCATCATAACATCGATAAGATATCAATTGTAGAATTCAACATGACCTCAAATAATCTTCTGCTCTTGGACTCCTCTGCGTACTGGAGGTACGAAGTTCTCACCCAGTTCTGTAGAGATGTTGGGAAGCGTATCAATAATAGACAAGCAACTATAGTTTCTAAACTCTCGAATGCATGTACTGATGTCCAACCTCTCTTTTTCCTTCTCAGGCGCTGCTTCCTGTTCTCGCGTTTTTTCTTGGTCGGTCCTGTAGCTACGATCGAATCTATAAGAAAATTAATTAAGATGAAACTCAGAGCTTTCAACGCCACAGGAATTCTTTGGATGTAATAATGTTCACAATGAGAAGTATATCAGGAAAAGACCGTGTGATTATAAATTGTACCTATTTCCATGTGATTGGCGTCGTCTGCGCACTTCGCTTCATCATTTATCGTGCTCATCATGCTATCAAGATCATCAGCTTCTTCATGTTCGTCGATATCTGCATTGAACAAGTGATTTTTGATTCTTTAATTTAGCAAAAGTGAATCAAGATAACCAAATCAGGCAGAATATGTATCCTCTGTTCAAAGCGTTGTCAAAACTGAATCATAAGCTAACAGAAATGCCCTCTCCTCCGGAAAAGTTCACGATTTACGGAGCAATACGTGAATTAATTAACTCCTCTAATTCGGATAATTGGCCACAGATGTTAACTAAATATGTACTCTTCAGTACTGACCTTTTGGAGAGATAAATGCTGATAACCTATTTTCGTCTGTCATCTTGTTTGGTTCGGCCTCTTTCGGTGGACGTTGAACTTCTACACCTTGTTTTAGAAGCGTAACAAAATCCAAATTCACATCTTCAATCCTCGTGATGAGCGGAACAAGTCTTTTCCGAGGCTTCTTTGCGGGTCCAGCTGTGGTTGAGTAATGGATTGATTCATCTATGAGTGTGAATCGATTAATTGAGGAGGGAATATGTATATGGAACGAATAGAGAAGGGATCGGTTGGTCCCCGATCAATGTATTCAAGGAAAGAAGATAGAGGGAGAGGAAAGGATATTTATATATTTTTGGAAATTTACCTTCTCGTTCCTCCTCATTCTCATGATCACAAGAAAACGTTGCCAAGGGTTCCGTAATTCTCGATTCTTCATGGCTTGGACTCGTCGGGACAAGAAAAGGAGTATCGATCAGTGGAGAATCTTCTCCGTCTGTGGATGAAAAAATTAATGAATGAATAAACTAGAGTTTGAGTAGAAGAATTGACCTCTCGATTTCCGTACGTCGAAACTATAAACGCTTCTGGATACGGGGCTTTTTGAGTCTTTGGCTTCTAAAGAGTCGTTTAGAAACCATGGAATCGTTTTCTTGTGTGTGCACTAGCCCGCGTTTCATCTGTATGCTGTCGGGGTTATGAATGAGCGGAAACGTGTGTGTGCGCACGTACTTGCGTTTTCGCGCATTTTTCTGGCAATGACAAATTATCAAACTATGGTGCACTTTCAAAAAGTGGAACATAGGTCAAAATCGAGGAAGCGAGCCCAAAATTGACGGGCCAAAGGCTCTCTGGAGTGCTTTTTCTCACATGTGTGAGGTGAAGTTGAGAAATGCAAATATGATTGGGTGAGACACGTATCTGTTCTCGTGGATGCACACGATGTCAAATTTGTATCAAACTCTATCATAGAGGGTGTCCCAAAAGTCAGTTCCCCCTCCCAAAAACTCAAAATTTGCTCCAGGGAAACAAAAAACCCCGAGACACGTGTCTCTTAATATAGAGGGGGAAGCTTGAAAATGGTCTCAGATTTGACCTTGAATGTGACCTTGATGGTTTTTTTATAGAGGTTAGATCGGTTTTCCTGAATGGAAACTCCTACTTTTGACTCTGGATTCTGAAAGTATACAAAATTTCACGTCCAAATAGTACTATTTGACGATTTTTAGTTGACCTCTAGGGGTCATATTGAGGTCAAAAGTATCTGGAGGGTGGATTAACGTAATAGACGTAGTGCGATGGTCTTGTTCTGAGAGGTTTCTCTCAGAAAAATTCATCAGCCTTATTCTTACCCTTGACCTGTGGACTTGAACTGACTTGAACTTGACTCTCAACTGAACCTTGACTCTCAAAACTCAAAAATCGCTAAGGGGTATCAGAAAACCCTGAAATATGTGTCTTTCAAAGTCGAGGAGGGAGGTCGAAAATGCTCTCAGATTTGACCTTGAATGTGACCTTGATGGTTTCTTAGGGGTTAGATCGGTTTTTGTAATGGAAATCCCTATTTTCGACTCTGGGCCCTGGGGATGGAACAAATTTTGAGCCAGATATGACTCTTTACCAATTGCGTATATGACCTTCAAAGGTCATCTTGGAGTCACAAATCTCAGAACCCAGGGTCAAGATATGACTCTCTGGGCTAATCGCGAATGAGATCATTTTCAGGGCCCAGGGTCAAAAAGAGGGGTTTCCATTACAAAAACCGATCTCAATTCCAACAAACCATCAGGGTCACATTCAATGTCGAATCTGAGAGCATTTTCGAGTTTTCTCCTCGACTTTGAGAGACCCGTATGTCAAATTTTTCTGATACCCTGAGCCATTTTTGAGTTTTGAGAGTCAAGGTCATGTTCAAGGTCACAGGTCAAGGGTATGAATAAGGCTGAGGAATTTTTCTGAGAAGAACCCTCTTAGAACAAGACCATCGCACTAGGTCTGGTACCCTAATCCACCCTCCAGATACTTTTGACCCCAGAATGACTCCTAGAGGTCATCTAAATAATCAGCAAAATGTAGTATTTGGACGTGAAATTTTGTGCTCTTCCAGAATCCAGCGTCAAAAATAGGGTTTTCTATTTGAAGAAACCGATCTAACCTCCAAAAAACCATCGAGGTCGCAGTCAAGGTCAAATCTGAGACCATTTTCGAGCTTCCCCCTGGATTTTAGGTGACACGTGTCTCTGGGTTTTTCGATCCCTGGAGCCAATTCCGAGTTTTTAGAGGGAGGTGAACTGACGTCTGGAACACCCTGTATATTCCTATCCACAGAGAAAGTAAGGGGATCTGATACTCAAGATTGATGATATCTGAGTAAACGTACTTGATAGTTCTGAAACGTATTCATCATGCTGTGAAGTGTCCTTTCCAGTATGTACAGTTTTAACACCATTTCCATGCCGTTGCCTAGCTTGCATTCGGGGTCGCACACTCTCATCTGACAGAGCAGCAGTGCCTACATGTTTTCGTTTGTTCCCTCGTTTTGATGGTGCTTGGTGAGATATTCGTGCATGGTCTTCTTCAGATTCATCGCTTGGAGGAACTTCACGATTCTTCTCTTTTGCAGTTGATGTGGCACGTGCACTTTGACGAGCTTGTGTGCGAGTCGTTGCTCTTGCCACTTTAGTTGAAACTAATTGCGCACCTCTTTTGGTTCCCTGGTTTGTATTCTGAATCAAGTCAGTATCAGCATTTATGGAATCTGCAAGTAAAAGATAGTAACAATTTAGTCCGAATCAATTTCGCTGAGAAGATACTAAATGATACAATTTCATCAAAACAGACGTAAGGTAAGTGTACTCAACATGCCCCCGCTTGAGCAGTTTTGCCAATAGTTTTGATCCCTTCCAATTCAAGATTTTTCAATGTACTCTATCACACTTCGGAGCTTGTCCCAAGTCCTTCAAAATGAATTGAGATGAGTTCAAATCTGTTCAACCAGAGCCAACCTCCCACAATTTCTCCAAAAAGTGATTTTTCGTGAGTTCGCGGAATGGTGTACCCAACACGCCCACATTTAGCAGTTCTCTCGACGACTTTGGTCAACTCCAAAATTTCTCAATGTACATTTAATGAATGAATTTATCGTTCTTTTGAGCCACTTATAATCGCCGCGCACAGTCGGCAATCACAGTTCGACAAATGTCAAACTGCGACCTTCGGGGCCCACTTCTATAGTGGCTGGATCACGAAAGGGTTTTTTATTTTTTTTTTTTTTTTGATTTAAGAATTTTTTATTGAAAGATTGATCGAGAGATGGAAAGATTTTTCCTCGGGCAGGACTTGAACCTCGCAATCTCCGGTATTCCGGACCGATGCCTTTACCATTTAGACCACCGAGGCGATTGCGTTTTCACTCGCTCGGGGAAGCCTTTTCTCATCTCTGTGTCAACCATTCGATGAGTTCAATCAAGGAACCATGACCAATGAAATATTCATATTATACCGATAAGGTAGATCTTGTCGATATTTTGGCTCTATCGCTCGATTTGATAAAATAGATTTGATGAATGAATTCATCGTTCTTTCGAGCCACTTATAACCTCAATGTACTTGAGCCTCTGAAGTGAGTTGAAGGACGTCTCATCTCAATCATGGAAGGTCGAGCTATCTTAATTACCCCACAAGTGAAACAATGTCGATTGTGGGTAAATTAGATTGAAATATTTTTTCCGTTCCTATCACCGTGCTACCACATTTGCCGATCCAAAATACTATCCCGGCCTATTTCGACGTGATCAATACGTTCAGAGTAATGAAAAAAGTCATACTGCACGCTCTTTCGAGATAACTATATGGGTGGTAGGTTGGGTGTACACCAATTTTATGGCTTTCAGTTTTGCGAGTGATCTCCGTATTTTGCTTCTGAGATCGGTAAAAATCCAAGTTTAACAACTCAATCAAATGGATATCGAATATCTAGAAGAAAGGAATCAAATCCACCAAAGTAAAATGAGATTCTTCGAAGCGAAAAATTTTGGCACCGTTTTTACTATCCGCAATTTTGTTTGCGATTTCTGAAGTGTGCAAACTCGTCAAATGCAAAAACTCACTTCATAGCCTCTAATAGTCGCACAGATCATTCGGGGCCGATCGAAATCATTCATTGTTTCAAGTTTCAACACAACGAACGTGAAAAAATTTCGCGGAGGACAACCAGCGCCCAGTTCTGAAATCGGCTCATGAGGGTATGTTGGGTACTCTTACGAATAGACTACATCAAATTCTCGTATAACCTAGCCATCATTGATAGAATTATGCAAAGACAGTTGGAAATCTGAAATTCAGCAATTTAAAATGAGCATCCAAAATCATGAGATCTAATCAGTCGGTGAAATGTGATGTAACAAAGTATATATCTGGCGTCAATGTTTACAAATTTTACACTTTCTAACAATCAGTGGCCTTACTCGGGACATTCATGAGTAATCACGCCTAGATCTCGACCATTTGGTCATCGATGATTCTATGCATTTTGAAAATCACTTCTAAAGCAAAAGACCAATTCTATGACGGTCCTCACAATATATTTGAACAAAAATTGAATCGATTGAAAACAAAAAACGATGGGATCAACGGGATCGGTTCTCGTCAAGACTGGCTTCTTCTGATCTCGTACAGTCTATAGCCCAGAATGCTACTCTGCATCTAGTTAGTATGAAAAAAGGAACGGCTTCGTCTATTTTCAGATAAAACTCCCAACTAAGTTCTTCGATCATGTTTTCGAAATTTCTCAAGAATATTCATAAGCTCACCGACGCTGTCATCGCTGTTCCTTTCCTCATCTGATGTCTCGGTAGATCCTTCAGAATCCGATGCTGAGTCAATCTTAGGAGCTTTCTCACGTTGGTTGTTAGAAGTCTGACTGCTTCCTGGTTTCATAACAAGGGGATGAAAAGCTTGATCGATTTCATATGATTACATCTTATAAGCTGGTGACATATGCTTATCACTCAGACGGAGTGAGATTCGTCAGTTGAACTTGTAGTTATGGAATCATTTTGGATCGAGGATGAGGAAATGAATGCTTCTCTGACTATTCAAGGGAAGCCATGTTATGGGTGAACTAATGTGAGTATGTATATTGGTCTTGAAATTCTAATAAAAATCAGTTACAAAAGTGAAAAACTAGATGCAACCGTCATTTTTATCAAACAAATGGCGTAGTTTGCATTTGCGTTATAGAAAAAATCTATGAGGTGATTGGCTAGCCAGGTGTTTTGAGAATGAATATTATTCCAACGTTGTTATTGTGATGTATACAAATTCAAATAATCGTCGAGCCCAGATATTCGGATACCCGTAATTGACTTTCAAGCACTCAGATCCTTCGTGAAATGCGATAAATCTACACATCTTTTGCCACTATGGGAAAGTCGAAGCAAATCCCTCTCCGACAGGCAGAATTCTCTGTTTTTGAGTAGGATAACAATTAGCACTGTTCATATTCACCTTGTTCAGCATCTCTGTACGTGATTCTCCGATACGCTCTCCTTTGTATCTCTACAATTAATAATCATTGCGCCGTATTATTAAAAGATTCGTTCAGGGAATAGCTATGGTTAGAGAAATATTTTTAAAATCACTCATTTATGTGTGTTCGAAATCAATTGAGACAGCGGTGGGGAAATTACAAAAATGAGTAGTACGATAAAACTCGTAGCATGAATTGATTTCAATATCTCACTATATATTGGCAACTCACGGACAGGCTCGGGTGGAGTGTCATCATCTGATGCTTCGGCCTCAGCTTCAGCTGCTGCTTCAGCTGCAGCAAGTTGTCTCTGACGTTTCGCCAGTGCTCTCTTAAGCTGATCACGTTCTCGAATTTGTCTCAGAGTCAGCAACAGATCCTTGTTGAATTCGGGATCTTTAGCTAACGAAGTTCACGAGTCATAATTTATCATCAAATTTCCAATAGGATTGATGAATTTTGACGTCCCAATGAAGAACGGTGGATGCATAATGGCTTTGATGCATATAGCAGAGGAATAGTTCAATAGCAAACGCATGCCTGGTATTTATCTTGTGGGGGTATCGGAGTTGTTGAGGAACAAATTTACAGATAACAACTCCAATGGCCTGTCATCTTTGTGTTCATCTCGTGCAATCTTTTGCTTCATCATTGTGGAACTGTTAAAGTGTCGACTCGAGAATTTGACGCAGTCTCTCACTATTTGATAGCCAAACTGAAGAATCTTTGATTTTTTTATCCACCGATTTTGGAAGCAGATGCCAAAATATGTTAGCTTATGCAGACGCGTTGGGAGCTCAGTCCAAAGAGTGACGTTCCAAGCTCGAAAGATCTTCAGACAGCTTACGTCGAGTCGCAAGCTAACTTTATGAAGTTTTTCTAAATACTGATTGAGAGAGCTAGTGATGAATGAAACCTTGCCAAAAACCAGTTGATTGACAAATACATTTGAATTGAGTTGTTGAATGTTAAATCTTGAAATCCGTATAATCAATCTAATAGTCAAAATGATAGCTAGGAAGTGATTATCTTGAACGATTTGGCACGAGCGAAGAGAGGGGTCTGTGCAACGCTTAGATTGATGGAAAAAATGGCTCCGTGTTTGGAATAGTCACATTTTAGATGTATTGGTTCCAACTCACTTGGGTGCATGAGATTTGACGGTGTCTCGGTCAATCGTTCTTCAACAGAATCCAATAAATCTTCAGCAACTGTTGAGATTTTCAATCCCCGGCTTTTTTTCAGACGTGCTATCGCCTCAATAAATTCAGAGACAGGATAGTTAGCCTCAGGATCTTTGAACATCCTCCAAGCTAGGGAACAAATTATTCAGATGAGCAGCGAAATACATTGTCAATGTACAACTATTCGTGAAAGCATTAGTTCAATATAGATATGAATGAGGCCTTATGATGAGTAGACAGTCTACATATTTGATAATGAGATTTGATTTTATTGTGGGGTGTTCCCGTATCAATTCGTACATCTCCCAAGTTTTTCGCAAAGCTCTTAGAGTATTTGAAATACAAAGAGGCAATGCAATCAGGAAGAAATAAACGAAGATAATGATTTTGTGCTGTACCTTCGAAAATTTGATCATTCTTCACTGAGGCTTGATAGCTTGGCCAGGCACAGGTTTTGACCAGGTTCCTTGTTTGCTCTATGATGCGACGATTGCCCATGAACTTTTCAGTTATCTTCACTGGAATGATGATTAAAATCCAAAATACGATATCGTTAATTTTTATTGCAGAGAAAATTTTAGAAGCACATAGACGCGAAGTACGTAATTTATTGCTCCCTACAGTTGAATCAGTTCTCCAGATATCAAAATGTTGGATGAAATTGCTTATAAGAGATGAGATTATGTCAAAGGAATGACGATGTAGGGCCTGAGTGTCCACCGATTCGAGTTGAATGTCCTAAGAAAGGCAAGTAGAGTGTACCGAAACAATTTGACATGACTCAACTCACCCATGAAGATGGCAGCTGGTGGTTGTTTACCGAGATCAGTCTTCAGGACATTGTTATTGCACTCACTACCATTATTGGTCCTCGTGCGCAGACCATAAACGGTGAAACCTAGAGGAGTAACGACCTTCAGCCAGTAGTCTTCGAAGTAGTCTGTGACAGGGGCGAAGAATTCTTTGAAATCTCCGTCCATCTCGGCCAACTGACGGTCGAACTCATCCTCCGCCCACTCAGGGGGTAAGTAAGCAATTGCCAGCAAATTCCTGACTGCATCATCAAACTCTCTGGTGTTATCGGCTTTCTTCCTGTACGGGAGGAATTTCCTCAGAATAGCCTGAAATGGGAGGACGGTCGAGTATGAATATACCGGAACACATTCTTGAGAACAATCGTGCACAACAGGTGTGAAGCGATAAACAATAAGTAGACTCGTTTGCTTAGTATAGTATCATGCTGAGTTCATGGTTGCAAGTACCATGCTAGTGTCTCTGAATTCCAATATTTTTAGGAATTGGGAATTATTCTTAGTATCATAATTTTTTCATGCGATCGAATTTAATGGGTGCCTTGGATTCAGCGAACGATTCCAATCAGGTTTTACCACTTTGCTTCTCACGGTGATATAACTCCTGTCCCAAAGTGTGTGCACAAAACCTTGAATATTTCTATAGAAACTTACACCTACCCTGTCAAAATGCTCATTGCAGCCTACTATCCTTACATTCGGGAAAGTCATTGCAAATCCATTGCGGAGGGCTGGCTCAAAGTCACCGATGAAGAGCTCAAGCTCAGAAAATGGGCATATGCTCTTCAGATGTTTGAAAGCACACTTATATGCCGCCGTAGTTTTCGATGACATGCAGCAGTAGTAAATGCAGACAACCTATGAAGAGAGATTGGATTATGGATTGTTCTGAGGTAACTCAAGATACTCTGTCTTATAACCACATCAACTTCTACATTGATCCATTAGACTCACCTTGTTCTTGTATACAATCAAAATGGTGAACAGTTGATACGAGTTCGTGAGTTTCACGCGCACAAAATAGGTTGCATCAGCCATCATTTTTTTCACCCCGGAAAAATGTTTCTTGATCATATTCTTCTCACAAAAAGCGATGTGTGTATCCTTTCCTTTTACTTTAGATCCATCGACAAGGATGTCTGCTGAGACCTCATATTTTCCATTGTATTTCAAAATCTTGTCATACTCCCCAGCTTTAAGTTGTTGTGCAAGTGTCTCCATGTCGTTCGGGCACTTAGGAAAATTTTGCAAGCGACTTCTGACAAACGTCGAATATTCACGGTGTTCGGATGTTAAAGTAGCACCAACGGGAAACCTGGAACCAATAACGTAAGGTATCAGCCGTATTATATAGAAACTGACTCTCGCTTATGGACGCCGAGGAATTTGAGACTCTGTCAAATATCCAAGCAAAACAATGCATCCATGAAAGAGTTTGATGCTATGTGATTTGTGAAAAGATCGAGCTATCATGCGCGACAGTGTAAAGAGATGTGGGTATCATGTAGACAGTCGTCAGGTCACTCAGGCAGATTCAGACTCACTTTTTGGCAGCTTCGTCGAACAGGGGACCCATTTTCCAGTAATTCTCCTGGTTTGCTTGGTGCATGTACTCTTTCAATTCGTAAAGCTCGTCTTTGCCGTCAGGTTCACACCACGAGCTGTAATCTTTGTTGGGCCACAGCTCGTCCTGGCCATCCAACAGAGTCGCACTGCCTCTGCATCCATTTTTTTTATTGTTCTGACAGATGAAATACCTAAAAAATTGAACGACCTATAATGGAAAAAATCTCAATGCCGGTTTCTCCGGAATTGATTGAACAGGTTCACCACAGTTCCGCAGATAGTTCACGGCTTAGTTCCCGGACGAGTGAGATGAGCTTAAGGCACAGCAAAATTCAGAATTCGGTCAAATTTCGAACTAGGCACTCTTCAACTATGACGATTTGAGAGCTATACAAAAAAACCGCGAGGTATTGTGCGACAGATTTGATGACTCAACAAAACTTACGTAATTTTTCCTTTTTTTCCATTGTTGACGAGAGTCCTCCCGTCAAGCCTCCTATAGATTGTCCTGAGTGTGTTGTAATGCTTCTTTGCACCGACCTGTGCCATTTAGCATCGCTCCGAGGTGATGACAGATAGATAAACAAATCACATCCTAGTTGAGAAGAGAAAACGCTTTGAGGTTGAGTTCGTCTTTGATCTCGTGTTCTCCTTCCTTGGTGCTCAGAAAGAGTGTTGTTATCGCTAAATATTTCACTGGCAAGGGTATGAGACCCCAAAAATAGAATATTTCCACGATTTTAGATCCTTGATGAATAATGGAATCGCGTGAATATTCCATGGAGAATGACGGACGATTGTATTATGATATGTACTTTGTTGCAAAGGAACACTAACAGCCGTACCAATGCATTGACGGAAGCATCGATCTCTGTATAATATTTGACAGAGAAACCGATGAGATATCATCAAATCCGTTCTGCCGAATGACATGTCGGTTCGCTTTTGTGAAACAATTCATTTAAAGTGCGAGAAAAGACCTATTTCTACATGGTTTCTCTCGAGATTTAGAGACTTTCGCTAACTGTACTTTGTTCCCACAGCGGAGGCATGCTGATTCACCAATACCAATCAAGTTGAGAGGAAAATAAGTTTCTCCTAACAGCGGTCAATACCTTCACAAGAATAACAAAGTTCTGTTGCTCTATTCCGGGAAAGATTCACATTACTACTCGATGAAGGTGGAATTCTACAAACCATTTCTCAACAGCAATAAGAACATTCTTAATATTGCCTCGAGTATTCCCTCGTTGATACGGATTTTTGGTGGTTTTCAAGTGACACGCACGAATTCCCTGACGCGGATTTAGTTAATTACGTAGAATTCGGTCCGTAAAAAAATGAGGCCATCCGAAATAGTTCTTCACTTTGCAGGATTGAAATTTGGTAGCATGCTCAACAACCATATCTCTCTGATTGACAGAAAAAGTTGAATTTCCTGTTAGCTTGGGGTTCTGACATAAGTAAACAAGGGTTTGAGCACTATAGAATTTGAAGTCATGTAACTAGGTTTTCACAGTTCCATATATTTGAATCATACTCTCAAACGTTTCAATCGCGTGGAATGGATTAGACATCCTTCCATTTCGAGATTCCTCCATCATAACTACCAATCTCCAACAAATTTGCTAGACAGCAAAGAATTGCTACTGCATTTTCAATGTTCAGTAGAAGTTTGAAAGCATAGAAAGAAATTTTGATGAATAATAATTCGATGTCAAACTTCTCATTAAGACGTGTAAGAAAGAAACCGAAATCTGTCGAGCTTCGACTGCCGCATAATAAAGAAATACTTGATAAAAAGATATCTATAAGGTGCCGAACGTCTAGAGTGAATCTGAAATATCTGATATTCGACTAGCTTATATGAAAGAGAATGCAACAAAAATCGATTTTCTCAAACGAAATTAGCCATGAAGTACAGTACCTTCCATAAATAATGGGACAAGTAAGGTCTCGCTAAAATAATGATATTTCCAATATACTTTGTTGTGCAGGGATTTTGTACTGAGCATCTTGAAGGTGACAAAATAATCTATAGATTCATGTGTTTGATATATTTCTTGCGTCCTTTTTGAGTGTCCGTAGTCAACGATGAAAATCTAAAAAATTTCTCCTCCAATCAATCACCTACAACTTTAGCAGGAGTGATCCGATCACAAAAGTTCTTACGGGGTCTTGTAAATCTTTTCAAAACCTACAAATTTGTTTCTTCAAAGTTCTCTCTGCGACCTTTCCTGTCCGAGTAACGATCTTGAAGAGAAAATTTCGTATCACATGGACTGCTCATAGAGATACCGTGGCTGGCGTCTGTTTCATCTCGCCTTGCTAGCGCAAAAATTTAGCAAAAAGAAATCATAGCACATGATTTTGACGTAAAATAATCTCATCTTTCAGAATATTTCATCAGATTTTGCCTTGACTGTGATCTATAGGGACGAAACATGGAATTAATACATTTTTTCAATAAAACTTGAGAAATTGGCGTTACCTCCGATCCTAGACAAAATCTGATATGCTATTCTGAAAGATGAGATCATTCTACGTCAAAGTTATATGCCATGATATTTCTTTGTATGAATTTTTGCGCTAGAATAGAGCAAGGCGAGACGAAACAGGCGCCAGCCACGGTATCTCCATAAGCAGTCCATGTAATACAAAACTTTTTCCCAAGCTCGTTACTTGGACAGGAAAGGTCGGAGACAGAACTTCAAAAGCTCTCTTAACTTTTCCGAGTGGGATCTCACTCGGAAAGAGTGCGTTCTGACTCGGAGTTCGGAGTGAAATCGTGGCAACTCGGTACCGAGTGAGTTTCACTCAGGAAAAAGAGTGAGATTTTTCACTCCGGGAATCCGAGTGAGTCCAAATGTTATTTTGCTGAAACTGAATATTTCCATTGAATCAATACGTGGCGGGATAGCCGGGTTATAGAATTAATGAATCATTATTATAATCGTCCAAAGGTTGGAAAAAAAGGAAAAAGTCTACTCCGCCTCTAGTAGCATAATAACTCCGAAATTGTTGTAATTTGGGAAGTGCGGGAAATCGAACTGAGGTCGTCTTGCTTGTGAATCAGGCTGCTTCTCCACTGGGCTACGGCTGCTGTTGACTTGGGACCTTCTCATGGGAGTGATGCACCGTGTCACTTTATACGTGTCGTATGTGGAAATGAAAATTCGGAAACTGACTATTGTTTCGAGTGAAGAAATTTCAAAAAAACCACATTTTCCCAGTATGACAGTGCGATGAATAATAGGGTTGATTAATTTTTTGACTATACGTGATATGATATAATATTGGGGTGTACATTTTTTAAACTTGTGGAAGAGGATATTGACATTTCGTCGCTCAGTTTTTCGAAAAATATTGCAGGAAACCTACCATCTTCTTCTTTGGAAGCTATGCGCTGATCCATCAGTAACAAACGAAAGGCAAAAAATAACCTGAAATTTGATTTGAGCTCTCACTCTTGCACCCGAGTGGAATTTCACGCGAACTTTCGAGTAAAATTTTTGATTTTTTGATATCTGTCTCTTTACCGAGTGAGATGGACTTTTACTCGGAATCCGAATGAAAAATCTCACTCGGAGAAATTAAGAGAAAGAAAATTGTAGGTTTTGGGAAGATCTACAAGATCTCGTGAGAATTTTTGTGATCCGATCACTCCCGCCAAAGTTGTATGTGATTGATCGAAGGAGACATTTTTGAGATTTTCATCGTCGACTACGGACACTCAAGAAGGACGCAAGAAATATAATAAACACACGAATCGATAGTTTTTGTAATCTTCAAGATGCTTATTTCAAAATTTTTGTACAATAAATATATTGTATATATCACTGTTTTAGTGATACCCTACTTGTTTCATTATTTATGAAAGGTACTGTAGTATGTGCCCATCGACATTGCTGGAGGCTCGTTCATGACTGAGGCAGTTTTATGCAGATTCACGTTGGTACTCGCACGAGTTTTGTGAGGTAGGAAAGCTTCGTCCCTCATTTCGAGCTCATTTCACTCAAGCTTAACATTTTGAGTACAGGAAAATAGGTCTCGCACAAAACCATAAGCTCCTACACATACCATGCTCGGATAATGGAAGTGGATGCAGAATACTTGTTTCTGATATGCCATAGTAACTTCAACTCTATGTATCGTAAGAAATTATTCAAACTCAATGGTTATTCTCAAAAGTCAGCGTCACTTGATCTAGTAAAGATACAACGCCATCAATATCACGATAAAACAATCAATAGATACGATGTATGTGAATAACTTCATCATAGATTGAGATGGAACAAAAGACATGTACGATGAAAAAAGGGCTGCTGTGGATCATTCTGCGGATTTGCTACATAACTACGTGTAGAGGGGAGGAATGGACAACTTGAATAGACTGGCGTGGCTTGCCGCAGCTTACGACTGTGGTATCTCATATAGATTGAACCTGTGTATAAGATAATTTCAATGTAGTTTGTCTCGAGACAAATTTTATTTCAAGAATTCATCGGAGGAAATAAATCTAGATTTTCGATTTATATTACATAAAACTCCCATAAATACAAATGTACCCGAATTTCTCATTGCAACATTTTGAGAAAATAGCGCAAGCGTGAATCAAGGCCAAGTTCAACTGCACAATAATTGAGGGGGTGGGTGGAAAAAGGGCCTAAGTGCACTTAGGCCCTTTTTCCGGCCTACCGCTTTTTTGAACCCTTGAACCATGATCTATCACCCCATGAAAGTTGTTTTTCCACAAACTTCGAAAACCCCATGGATCAGAAAAAGGGCCTAAGTGCACTTAGGCCCTTTTACATATTCGATAAAAGGGCCTAAGTGCACTTAGGCCCTTTTGTCGATTATATGATGGGAGTTACGCCCTTTTATCGATTGTATGATGAGAGTTAGATCCTCTGTCTATTATCTGAAGGCAGTTAGACCCGGCTAGACTCCTTGGACAGCTAGTTGTACAGTTTTGATGGGTAAGAACGAATCGCCTAACTACGATGCTGCACCATATTGGACTCGAATGGTTCGCCAATCATTTTGAAGAGAAAAGCATGACCTCACTATTTCGTAAGCTTTGAGTGGGGAAAGAGCTTTCTAACGTCCCAAGGTCATCTCTGTGTCGTACGGTGTTTTAAGTAATCCTCCAAAAAAGTTGAAAATCGGCGTTCCATTAGTAAAATCGTGTTTCGATGGATTTCAATGAAACGACCTGATTTTTTATTCAACATATCTTCGGAACTCGGACAAATAGGAGAGCAGTATTCTTATATCGACAACCTGTGATTGAGGCCTCTAAGAAAATTGATAAAACATAAGAATTGATTTCTAACCATGTTACCTGTAATCAAGACGTTAGTTAACTACTTCATCGTGTTTGCCGGGTCATGTTACAGCGAAAACGGTTTCGAAAACTATCTGTCTTGGCGGTGGAAAGTGATCAAAAATGATCTTTGAAACAAATTTCAATCCAGTATTTGCATCTCTTGTGCATGCGCGTCTTCTGATGTCTCTAAAAGTAATTTCAATTGATAGCCGCCTGGTGTAACTCACTTCAGAATGGTCACTCGAGGAAGTCGGTTTGACGCGTCAGATCACGAGATCTAGCTGGTCCAAAAAATGAAAAACTCCAAGGTATCGAGTCCGTGAACCCGCGGCTCCTCCAATGGACGCCAAGAATGCGAATTTTGAGTCGGATCGTTCCCAAGACGTGAACATGTGTTTTTCGTATATTTTCTGATGTAGAAACCGAATCCGTGGTCAGTTTCGTCCCCAACCTTCAGGATTATCTGGTAGGCTCGAATGGAGTAAGATAGGCTAAAGTAGGTTCAAGAAACGAGATCAAGTAAGAAATTGATTGGGCCCCATTCACTGTGGCGCCCGAAAATCGGACTCGCAACGGGAGTTCGGAGGGTCCGGGTCATCATACCTCACTAAACTTTTTTCACAGTCTCGTACCACCTAGAAAATGGAGAATCCAGAGTGACTCCCTCAAATGGGCCTTCTGTCCAGAGCTACAAGCAAAAACGTAAGAATTGCCCATATAGGCCCATGTCAAAAAGTGATATATATATGGGTATACTGGCAATGCTAGCGCTTTTGCTTGTAGCTCTGAAATGAAAGCCCATTTGATGGAGTTACTCTGGATTCTCTATGTTCTAGGTGGTACGAGCCTGTGGAAAAAGTTTGGTGAGATTTGGTGACTCGGACCCTCCGGACTCCCCTTGTCAGCGTGAGTGTATTTCACGAGCACGATTTCTCCATACATAGCTATTTTCTGGAAAATCATAACTCCGACAGATTGGATTTCTCATCTCATCGTTGTTTGACTGGGGAAACTAGACACCTCCGAATCCCCCTCAAGAGATTATAACAATGAGACTCCGGAAGAGAGTTTTGTTTAGGAATCGAATCTCAGCACGAATGTGACTATGTAAAAGGGTCTTATCACTGCAGAGAGAGGTACCCACAAAGTCACCAAGACCTCGAAGATTTTCTAAAAGAGCCCAAACAACAGGAAAATTTTGTTCAAAAAAAGGGCCCAAGTGCAAGGGTATTGTTAAAAAGAGCCTCAACGTAGAAGTACTGGTAAAAAGGGCCTGAGTGCAACAGTATTGGTGAAATGGGCCTAAGTGCAACATTATTGGTAAAAAGGGCCTAAGTGCAACAATATTGGTAAGAAGGGCCTAAGTCACCGGAAAAACTCGTTCAAAAGGGCCTAACTCCACTATCGATATCGGGATAAAGGGCCTAAGTGGTGGAGTATTGGTAAAAAGGGCCTAATTTTTTACGAAAAAAATTCAAAAAAATTCTTATGACCTCCATATCTCTTTTCTACCAATTCTGGCTATCAAATCATGTTTTTTGGCCTTCAAAAAATGTATCTTCATACTTGCTAAGTGAATATTGAGTGACCTCAGTTTCACACACTCAATGGAACCATCTTCCACGTGCAGAATCGATGAAAATGCATTAAGACGTTGAATTGCAATTGTATATCTTGTGTGACATACCCATAGATATGCTGATGAAATTTGGAGGCCATTGAACTCGATTTCGCAACGTTATCCAACTTTTAGTGGACCAACTATCCCAAAAATTGACCCAGTATTGGGAAAAAGGGCCTAATTACATTTTTTCGAATGGCTGTATACCTCTCAAAATCGACAGCTATTTTCCAATTCCTGTGCGGTTGTTTTGGGGATGCCAAAACCTTTGAAATAAGCCAGGTATGCGCATCGAATCATGCCACGGGCATGATATAGTTAGTTTTTATCGTTTTTCTCAAAATGGCCGTTTTGTAATTAGGCCCTTTTTCCACCCACCCCCTCAATTAATAGTCGTTGCAATGGGTTTTGAAGAAAAGCGTGTATTAATCCAAGCTTAGCCTCTTCAAATTGATCTTTAGTATATCGAAGCCACCTGAGTTTACAGTTACGAGAATTAATTTGGGGTTCGGGGGAAGAATTTCAGCTCAAGACGAAACAGCATCACATTTTCAGAGAATATTTCAAAATCGATACGACCATATCCGTCACCGAGCTTTGAAAAAATCGCGTTGCTGTTCAAATAAGAATTTCGATATTGGTATGACTTGTAGTTTTGGTGGGAGTATTTGACTTTTGAGAAAGAAATTTTAGCTCAGGGCATCAAATGCTGCTGACTAAAGGATTAATTCAATCTCAAGGTCCTGAAGTACTGTGGTTATATGAATATTTCAATTTTATGAATTGTTCCCTCTCCAATTTGCATGTTTAAGTAGCATTTGATTACACATAACAAATATTTCTTCACCAAATTCTTCAATGCGATTCAGTTCGAGCCTACACACTCTTGAGAAGTACTTTTTAAATTAGTCTTCATTCCCTCTCAAAGTTTATGACAAATTTCGTTAAACTGTGATTTCGTAACATCATGAGGATTACAAGAATAGCCTCTCTCCATCGAATTTGTATTGAGGTGAAGTGTGAAGTTGAAACTCGAGTATATGTGATTGACTTGCTACCAATTTTCAATCATCAATAAAATAACAAATGGAAGTCCAACCTCTGAGATTGTATACAGTGCTCAGGGCAGAAAGTTGAAGTATTTCACAAAATTGATCCTTGGGATAGATACTCACATTGGATACCGTAAACCGGGGTGACTATGGCCACTTTGGAGCTTCTAATTAAATTCTCATTGCGATTATTCAACCATACTTCTATTCTTCAAAATGTCGTGCTCAGAATTCAATTTCAGTCATTTGCATTCTTAAGAGCTGTAAAAAATAGGGCGGCATCCAGGGTGACTATGACCACGTTCGTTGAGTAGTTCAGCAACTCAAGCCAAAAAAAGCATAGTTATATTGAGCACGGATTTCAAATGTTGAATTTATAAATAAGGATGTATAGTTTTACAATATTTGGATGAAAAAAAATTGCAAAAAATTTGCACCCAATTTCAATCTTTTTGGAAGTTCTAAATTAAGTAACCTGATCATGTATCGAACAGTGTGTAAAAAATCCTAAAATATAAAATTCAATCACTTCAGCCTCTGCCCCAGTTTTACAACTTTTTTGATGAAAAAAAATTGCTAAAATTTTGAAAACGGAGTTTTCCCCGCGTCCTGCAATACCGACTGATCGCTCCGACTGATCCGTCCGCGCATACGATGCACGCGGACAAATCAGCGCGTCGACGCGCGTACAAGTCCAATGTAGACGACCCCCCTGGGGGGTTATCTTAAATTCGCGCTACACGCTGAGCGCGTACCAAGCTGTACGCTGGGTTCCGCGCTCAAAACGCGCCAGCGCGTACCTATTCATTTACGATAACCCCCCAATGACGCAACTGCGGACGCAACATTGCAGTCATCAACAGTCATAACCTAATTCATGTTGACAACAATTGCATCAAATTGTATTTATAGTCCTACATGTGTCAAATTGAAGCCCAAATTGTCTTTGCAGAGATTTCGTGAGTCCGCAGTGGAATGATTGGGTTAAAGTAAAATTACGTATTGTGTATTTATAGCTATTGACCCAGATGCAGGCTGAACAACTGCCTCAGAGTAACAGTTTTGATATCTATAATGCAGAAAAGAAGAACATAACGGTTGCAACAATGTAGAAATTTTGTAGAGCTACTTCAGTGGCATTTCTTTCTATTGAGCGTATGAGATATTTGTTATCAACAAACACTCGAAAATGCAGGGATATCCGTCGAAGCAGGAAAGATAGGTTCACCATGAGATTTTGAATTACTCACTGGATTGATATGACGGGAGTTGGCAAGGGAGGAACAGGATCAAAAGGATGCTGCTGCTGGGTCGAAGAGAATGTTCTCGTATCCACGCTCGGCTGGATAACTCTACCACCTCGCGATCGTTGGACTAGTCAAAAATATGGCACAACGACGATGATGCCTTCTTTCTCATTCTCGTGCTGCGTTTCCCAAGCGCCACTAATTTGATTCAGATGCTCTTGATTTTGAACGGAAATCTTGCCACTGCTCCGCAAAAATTTCACCGGTAGTTACAGTCTAGAGGTTAAGCTGAATAAATGGTGAGAGGGTTTGTAACAACTTGGAATGTTACCATAGCAACCGAATTGCATTGTTCCAAACCATCAGATTGCGATTTTTATTAGGACGTTAAATCATCATTCCTGGAAGGCGGTGGTCATGGTTGAGATTTCAGAAAAGACTCATTTGATAAACAAATTTCATGTAAAATTGATAGAGAAATAAATGCCGCTGCGGAGTTTTAAAATGATTGTTCATTTAGATATTGAACCCATTAACGCTCAAAATGACACATTATGACATCTTCTTGGTGCTCGTTTTTAAGTATGACGTAGCCCCCAAGAAAGAACAGGAGTGCACGTATTCAAAGTGAAATTGTCTCAACTTCCGAAATATGTGATGGAAAGTCCCGTTTGAGGCGATCCTGAAAAGCTTTATTCAATTTTTTCAATCCAAAATCGTGTTTTGACGGTATTTTGACCTCTATAGTTGTTAGATTTGGTTCTGGGAGGTAAAAAAACGTGTCATTGGTCCTAAACTACAAAATTTATGTCAGAAGAGTTTGAGAATACGAATCTGGGCCCAAGATATCGACCGAAACAAAAAAAGTTGATGGAAGGTCTCTTTATCGTTACTATAAACATCTCAACCCTTTTGATCTCAAGTCTGAGCATCAAATAGCTTCTAAAAATATCATACGACGTATTATCATCGTGAAATTGTCTGCTCTTTTTTATTCCTCAATCATAATTGGGCTAGGAACACGTTTGAAGTGAGAAAATGCATATCTTCTTCAGAATTCACCTTTGTAAAATAAAAACTTCTCAATTGAATCTCAAATTCAATTCTCATCGTGGAAACCGCTACACTGTTAGTCGAGACATTGCAATATCAAATATGAAGACTCTCTAATTCAAATTCATTGGATTAGTATGCTGCATTGACATCCGGAAAAGCATCGCACCGGACAAGATTTCGATCGCGCTGGTAAGCGCATTGTAGATACATCATGAAACCTTTGTGCTTCCCGAGTCTTTGTCCTTCAGATACCTTGAAAAATGATAATAACACGGATTTCCAACGTGGAATCGTCTCAGGATTGAGCTGCGTCGCAATTTGAATCGTACTCAAGCTGCATGACGCAAAAAAGGAAAATTTTGAAAAAATATCAATTTTTTGCTTTAAATGGCATCATAATTTAGTCCTGACCAGATGTCCTCGAGGAACAGACAAGTTTACGTTGGAAGCTTGCCTTATGATAATTTTTAGAGGTTCGAGTAAAACAAAGGTTTGATGACGAGTCTATATTGCACATACTAGCGCGATCGAGATCTTGTCCGGTGCGATGCTTTTTCTCATGTCAATGCTGCATTCAAATCCTACGATTCTGAGTTCTAAAGTCTGCAGATTTGATATTGCAATGTCTCGAGTGACAATGCACCGATTTTTACGATGAAAATCGAATTTGAGATAGAGTTTTTCTTCAGAAAAAGTAGATTCTGATAAAAATACGCATTTTCTTGCTTTCAACGTCATTCTAGCTCAATTATGATAGCGGCACATGGAGGAACAGTCAATTTTAAGACAACTATGTGTTGTGTGATATTTTTAGAAACTATTTGATACTCGGAATTGAGATCGAAAGTGAGGTTTCAATAACGATAAAAAGTCGTTCCAACAACTTTATTTGTTCTGTTCGATATCTTGGGCCCGAATTCCTTATTAAAATCTTCCTGACACAAAAATTTTATAGTTGAGAACCCACTGACACATTTTTCGGCCTCCTAGAGCCATAGCTATCGAATTTGAGGGTCATGATGCAGTCCAAACACGATTTCGAATGAAAAAGTCGCATTGGTTGACAAAAATTGGAAGTAGTTCTCCAGAACCGCCTACAAGGGGATTTCACATCACATCTTTCAAAAGTTCAGACAATTGTCCATCGATTAAATATACTCATATTCCTTTCTCGGAGCTTTTTCGTGCTCAAAAATGAGCATCTATTAGAAGTCACAAATGTGTAATTCCGGGCGTTAGTGGGTCAAGATATTCAGAAGTGGTGTTCATCAATTCTGTTTAATTGGATATTAGAAATGCGAATCTATTCCAACTATTACGAGACTGCATGTACAATTAACACTTCATGTTGCACACATGTGAGTTAAGAAAAGTCGAAACGCTTGTGAAAAACTAAAAGCCGGAATGTGGAAAGTGCAAATGAAAATATAGCGTTCATTTCATATGACACCTATCCGATGCGTGTGGAAAAATGCTGTGAGTATCTAGATATGAGCACATCATCGTGGTAGTTGCACAGTAAGTTAAGCGTTGCTACTAAATATATCCATGATGTCCCAAATCTCCTCCGAAAAATTCCCTGAGTACTCAAGGTTTTCCAGTGCTCTCGAGGTGAAATTTCCAGATGCAAAATTCAAATGAATCAGACACAAATCAGTATTTTTAAACGTCTATTTTGTACTCAATGAGCTGATCAAGTGTACAAATTCTCTTTCGGCATTCTCAATGCCTCAGAAGATGATATCAACGTCGTGTCAATGAAAATGCTCAGAGCCAGGGATAAACGTTGCTGAGCAACGTTTTTGGTCACGAGCAATACAAAAATCGAAACAGCTAATAGCAGCGACCAAGGGGTGCAGAAACGTATCATGATGCACACTCGTTCGAGAGTATAATTCCACGTCAATTTTGCAAGGTTTTCTCTGAGCACTTTTCCATCCACCGATGTGTCTTTTTCCGCTTTGTAATGTTGAAAGAAGATGGTTCTAACAATTTGGAGTGCCTAAAGATTATTTTTGCTTTACCCAGATCTATCTGAGTAATCCTGCTATAAATTCAAAATTTGGGAAATTGACTTAGCGATTCGCGCATAGCTTTGGACTGCTTTCATCCATCGCGATGATTCTGCTCACGGAATTCAAAAAACTGTTCGAAAACCTATTAATTTACAAGTCAACTGACACATTTGTAAAAATATCCAGGTTCCCTCGTGAGGATTCCCTGAGTTTTCCCTGATTTCCAGGTGCAAAACAAATTCCCTGAGTTTTCCCTGATTTCCATGTTCGGTGGACACCATGATATCACTGCACAAAAAAATTTTGAGGCCGGAATGTCGTATTGACCAAACCATGATTTCCTTACGTATTACTATCCGGCGCTAAACCCGTATTCGAGTCCAGAACTGCGCCAGAACGTCGGGATTTTTTCCAAATCACGAAAAATCGTTTCTTTCGCGGTTTTGTGACGTATACGAAAATCGTCCCGTGGTAGTTCAATACGTAGCACGGAATCGTGTTCGGGTGGTCATCTGCGTCGGGAAAGCATATCTAGATACCCTGCAACAGCGAGAATTTTTTCCTCGTGATTTTGAAAGACTGAGGGTCATCGCATAAGCAGGTGTTTTTGGTCCCCAAAACACGTGAAAGCATCTGTTTTAGCGATAACCCTTACTGTTTCAAAATTACTGGGACTATCCACAAATCATCCGGATACTTCTCGTATATCCGGATGTCCGGATGGCGAAAAAATGTATATAAAGATCACATGTCTCGAAACAAGCATAACTCAAAATATACGCGGGTATCTGGATATGCAAGAGTTTTGGATTGCAGAGGAAAAAATGAAACGTCTAATGAAAGTTGGAAGTCACGTTGAGGGCCTTTCTTATTGAGTGACTCGAAGCACTGATCGAGGCAACTCAAATTCAAAACCGCATTCAATAAGTCTTGAACCACATTGAATAAAAAGGTGGATTCCAAGAACCGCGTATAAGCAGAACCGCGATGACGAATACCGCGTTGAAAGTAGAACGCCCCTGTATTGTGTTTTAGCGATATAAGGCTCGATCGAGATGATTCTCTTATTCGCAGTCTTCACCTATATCATTTTACCTTCCACAGTTGTTATTCTGACATGCCAAAAGTTGAATGAGTGGATTATTCCAGGCTTCACTTAGTTTTTTTTTTTGGAGCTCTTACATGAATTTTCTTCCGTATATCTCGCTAATTACGAACCTCTTCGAGTGTGACGCGGTAGAAAAAGGAAAAGTGCAGATTCTGAGGCTGGAGTTGTACTGCAGCGCTGCGTGCGACTCGGCCGCCCTTGCCACCGCGCGCCAGCAGTTTTGCTGCAGGAATAGCATTTTGCCAAAAAGTATTTGTATGGTCTCTTTCTCTCGCTCCACAGCCAAAGGAGTTGATTTTGGCGGAATTGGACAGTGACCATTTTTAGGGAAATTCCGTTCTCTTCAAGGTGTACTTGGTCTCCTAGCCATAAATTGACAAATGGCAAGGTGGTAAAGACTTAAATAGCGCTGCGTCGGCCACCCCATATAAGCCTATGTTGAACACGCGAACAGATTTTCGCGCATTTCTCGCTTAGGGGTTGGGTTTTCCAGTAAACTTGTGTGGAATTTTTTGTAAGGAATTTTGTGCTTTACAACTTTGATTCCGTAAAACTCTTCGTTAAAATGCATACATATCTTCCGAGTTTTCTGCAGAAAACCATAATTTTGCACTAAAAATTGTTAATAACAAAAGAACGCCGGGGTTTTCGGGCTGGCGACCTCGTGCATTCGATTCAGGGCCTCAAAATACACGAGTCGCCCATATACTCAGACCCCACCCCCCGCCCCTGCCGACACTATATTAGGAAGTGCCCCATATATACTCGTGACAGGACGCTCCGATGCCACAAACACCAGCGTCGGGCACCGCTTGATAGACTTTGGCACTGAAGAGTCTGCATGGCTACTATAGTCTAGGAGAATTCGGGTTGGCTTGGGAAAAAATTAAAGTTTCAGGCCTAAAAATATGATTGTGTTGAGGAGGCTCTCAATATCGAATAGTCCGAAATGGACCACCTGAATTGTGTTGAAAGTAAGTAAAAAAAATGTGCGAAGTCCCGAAAAGCGCTTAAATGGCTCGTGAAAATTCCGGTATTGACCCAAACAAAGTATTCAAACGGGAAAGTGTGGTCGTTGGATAGGTGCAAATTATAAGCCAAAGTAGGATCTTCTAGGGCTAATGGTTTAGCTGTTAGCTAATAAACAATGCCAAAAACCAGCACTCTTCCGATAATTTTTCTCTTAAAAAATTTAGCCTGTCACCATCACTTTCCCATGGAATCGATAGAACTCGATCTTAGACATACGCGTGATTTTTCCCACATTGGGGGCTTGGATCGTTTTTGCGTTATTCTAAATGTTTATTAAAACGCATCAATATTTGACACTCAAAAACTCCATTTCTACCTGTCGGACAGCGCTAAGCTTGAGAATACAGGAGCACACAAGCTTCAACTATCAAATCATGATTGAAGCATCGTAATTGTTCATGTCTAAATTGTTCAAATTGAGCGATTTTGGCAACGCCTCATTGGATACTATACAAAAATGGAATTACTCCACCATTTATTGTTGCATTGTAGAACCGATGACTATTCAGGATAGATAGAATTTTTCTACGAATTTTAAGAGAAAAAAAAATCCACCCACGACCATTTCGGGGTGAGTTACTTTTTTTTCTCGAAAAATGGTAGGATCTTCATTTATTGCATCTAAGAAATAAGCTTAGAGGACATACCTCAAGGATGAAGAAACAATGCTTTAGAGAATAGAGCTACGCGCTACGAATAAAACAATACCAATGCTGTGGAAAAGTGATTCGAGGCAGTTTCGTCAAGTTGGCCCGCCACTTAGAGATAAATATACTAAAAATCGAGCAAAAAATTTCGAATTCAATGGTGCAACTCTTTCAATTTGAACAATTTCTCTATTTGAGCAATGAATTTTCAAAGTGCTGAATTATTACCCCCCACCAAAACACAATAAACGCTCATTACCCCGCGAATATATGCAGTAGGAAAACCCACATGGGCTCAATTTGGAGCTCTTAATTTGACCACATCGATTGAAGCATCAGAACTTATCATTATTGACGCAAAATTGTTTAAACAAAGCAGAAAGGTGCCCCATGTATGAGGTATGGGCAGGTGCCGACTGGTGGGGACTATGCGCACCATGCGTGCTCCCCTTTCGCTGCCTCACTCCAGCCGGCCTATACCTTATACATGGGGACTTCTCCCAGTCTGTTTAAACAATATTGCGTCAACAATGATAAGTTCTGATGCTTCAATCGATATGGTCGAATTGAGAGCTTCAAATTGAGCCCGCGTAGGTTTTTCTACTGCATATATTCGCGGGGTAATCAGCGTTTATCGTGTTTTGGTGGGGGTAATATTTCAGCTCTTGGAAAATTCATTACTGAGATGGTCAAATTGTTCAAATTAAAAGAGCTGCACCATTGTATTCATAATTCTTTGCTCGATTTTTTGGTATATTCATTTCAAAGTGGCGGGCCAACTCCACGTAACTAATCGAGGCTGCGAGAAACATCCGACTCGCACACTTCAAATTCAGCTTCGCGGGAAGAATTGTTGGAATCATTGGAACCAATGAACCGATTTTGATCATTCTCTTCTTAATTCGGTATAGTTTCTTGTAATACTAACAATGTTATCTTCAGTCTTGACAAAATAGACATAATATAGGCAGCACGTCGTTTTTACTGTTTGGGTAAGGGGGATGTTGTACAGTTCGTTTATTTTGCCACCAGCATGAGAATGGTCTACTGCAGGAAGTAATTGCAAGTGTGAGACATGTGTCTATACATCAATATCAGCGCCATTCACCTGGAAAATAAGACGAATAGTTGGACTTCATCGTTGCACTTGAACTTTCTTGTATAGGTATGAAATCATTCTAACGTATGGCTATTCCTTTGTCAATATTTCACAAAGCAATACCGATTCAAAGAATGAATAATAAAATCGGTTCATTGCTTCCAAAGTTTTCCACATGGGGGCTGTCCATAAACCATATGGTCCGCCGAGGGTGGGTGGGTGGCTGTGAAAAGTACCACATTGAGCCATATGAGGTAGGTGAGTGGTGAAGCCTCAAGCCATATGACCCGAGCACATCGCGAGAACTGAAAAGTTCGAGACGATATTTTATCAAATCTTTATTCGAAATTCTTCCCGTACATAACCGGTGCGTTGCTATAGTAAGTTAGCTAGGCAGAATTTTGCCTGTCGAAATCTGATCATGTACAGTGTACATACAACAACAGCAGTGCTGATATATTACTCTCATGTTCTCATTCTGCGTTTCTGGCCATATTTTGTCACCAGATATTAATAAGAGGCTCATGATCAAAGCATTCATTGTGTTCGCTGGTCATCAGATATGCCGCGCAAACTCACGATTTGATAGAACACTAATCGAGATTATACATCGGGTCGAGAATAAGCTCATTTATATCTTTCAGAGGACATCCTGGTAAACAGATCCCTCCGATGGCAACATTGATTTTCCACTTTGTTGTTGCTTTTACTTAATGACAAAGATTGCAAATTTCGCGTTTTTCTATTTTCAAAATGTTCGTTACTCGAAAACTATCAAGTTTAGCGAAAAATGACAAGAGTTCTCTTCTGTTCTAAATTGGATCAAATTATCTAATAGGAGTAGTTTGAATTGACATTAAACAATTTTATTAAATTGTTTAAGCAAACACGATTTGAACAAATTGTGACCATTTTTCGGTCTGGCATAATGGATTTCCATAATAAGGAGGGTCTTTTGAAGAGGATCCTGCAGAGATACCTCGTCGGAATAGTTTTCCCGAAGATGGCGCCCACTCGTCCTGGACTATTATGTCTCTAAAAAAAGTCACGCTGTGACAAAATTTTCGATGCATTCGAGAGTGGACCTTGATGTCGGTATTAACTCTATACTAATTCCTCAAACAGAAGAGACGGATTTGTTCCCTATCATTGATGACTTGCATGGATGGCTCGCTTCACCTTTTACTACGTCTGGTGATATTGCCGAAAGAAAATTCTCCAAAAAATTGTGATTTCAATAAATTCGGTTCGAATATTACTCAATGTTCCAAACGAAAATTTTTTCGAACCATATGACTTCTAAAGGGGTGGGTGGGTGGTTGGTCCAGAGACCATATTAAACCATATGAGGTGGGTGGGTGGCCAAAAATGACAAAAAATGAGGTCATATGGTTTATGGACAATCCCATATCTTCCCGCGAAGCTGAATTTGAAGCGCGCGAGTTGGATATTTCTAATTGCGGCCTCGAGTCGCTTCTCCACAACTCCCCCCCCCCCACTCCTCGGCGCCCAATCGAGAAGGAGCGGCATCCCTCCACCAAGTCACCAATACTTTATACGCTCCCCGTTGGTTTTGTTTTATTTGTAGCGCGTAGCTCTATTCTTTAAAGCATTATCCCCCCATTCTTAAGGTATGTCCTCTAAGCTTATTTATTAGATGCAATAAATGAGGGTCCTACGACTTTTCGAACAAAAAACGTAACTCACCCTCAAATGGTCGGGGTGGGTGTTTTTTCCTCGAAATTCGTAGAAAGATCCTATCTATCCTGAATAGTCATCGGTTCTACAATGCAACAATAAGTGACGGAGTAATTTCATCTGTTTATAGAATCAAATGAAGCGTTGCGGAAATCGCTCTATTTGAACAATTTAGACATGGACAATTACGATGCTTTGATCATAATTTGATACTTGAAGCTTGTTATCTTCCGAATCCCCGAGCTTAGCGCTGTCTGACTGGTAGAAATGGAGTTGCTGAGTATTAAATATTGATGCGTTTCAATAAACGCATGAAATAACGCAAAACTATCCAAGCTACCGATCTGGGGAAGAGCACGCATATACAGTCTGATTCATTAAGTGTGTACATGCCATAACCGGGATGTGGGAGAAAATTTGTATTTTCAAACGAGTTAGTTGTGAAAATTCGTAATAGCTGTCGGAATTTGTAACTTTTGATAGAAATATGATTCTTAATCATTACATTTGAAATGTTTGGAAGCGGGTGCCAACTTCACACGCGTAATGGTGGTCCATTGGTGGTGGTAACGGTGGTCCATTTCGGACTATTCGATATTGAGAGCCTCCTCAACACAATCATATTTTTAGGCCTGAAACTTTAATTTTTTCCCAAGCCAACCCGAATTCTCCTAGACTATAGTAGCCATGCAGACTCTTCAGTGCCAAAGTCTATCAAGCGGTGCCCGACGCTGGTGTTTGTGGCATCGGAGCGTCCTGTCACGAGTATATATGGGGCACTTCCTAATATAGTGTCGGCAGGGGCGGGGGGTGGGGTCTGAGTATATGGGCGACTCGTGTATTTTGAGGCCCTGAATCGAATGCACGAGGTCGCCAGCCCGAAAACCCCGGCGTTCTTTTGTTATTAACAATTTTTAGTGCAAAATTATGGTTTTCTGCAGAAAACTCGGAAGATATGTATGCATTTTAACGAAGAGTTTTACGGAATCAAAGTTGTAAAGCACAAAATTCCTTACAAAAAATTCCACACAAGTTTACTGGAAAACCCAACCCCTAAGCGAGAAATGCGCGAAAATCTGTTCGCGTGTTCAACATAGGCTTATATGGGGTGGCCGACGCAGCGCTATTTAAGTCTTTACCACCTTGCCATTTGTCAATTTATGGCTAGGAGACCAAGTACACCTTGAAGAGAACGGAATTTCCCTAAAAATGGTCACTGTCCAATTCCGCCAAAATCAACTCCTTTGGCTGTGGAGCGAGAGAAAGAGACCATACAAATACTTTTTGGCAAAATGCTATTCCTGCAGCAAAACTGCTGGCGCGCGGTGGCAAGGGCGGCCGAGTCGCACGCAGCGCTGCAGTACAACTCCAGCCTCAGAATCTGCACTTTTCCTTTTTCTACCGCGTCACACTCGAAGAGGTTCGTAATTAGCGAGATATACGGAAGAAAATTCATGTAAGAGCTCCAAAAAAAAAAACTAAGTGAAGCCTGGAATAATCCACTCATTCAACTTTTGGCATGTCAGAATAACAACTGTGGAAGGTAAAATGATATAGGTGAAGACTGCGAATAAGAGAATCATCTCGATCGAGCCTTATATCGCTAAAACACAATACAGGGGCGTTCTACTTTCAACGCGGTATTCGTCATCGCGGTTCTGCTTATACGCGGTTCTTGGAATCCACCTTTTTATTCAATGTGGTTCAAGACTTATTGAATGCGGTTTTGAATTTGAGTTGCCTCGATCAGTGCTTCGAGTCACTCAATAAGAAAGGCCCTCAACGTGACTTCCAACTTTCATTAGACGTTTCATTTTTTCCTCTGCAATCCAAAACTCTTGCATATCCAGATACCCGCGTATATTTTGAGTTATGCTTGTTTCGAGACATGTGATCTTTATATACATTTTTTCGCCATCCGGACATCCGGATATACGAGAAGTATCCGGATGATTTGTGGATAGTCCCAGTAATTTTGAAACAGTAAGGGTTATCGCTAAAACAGATGCTTTCACGTGTTTTGGGGACCAAAAACACCTGCTTATGCGATGACCCTCAGTCTTTCAAAATCACGAGGAAAAAATTCTCGCTGTTGCAGGGTATCTAGATATGCTTTCCCGACGCAGATGACCACCCGAACACGATTCCGTGCTACGTATTGAACTACCACGGGACGATTTTCGTATACGTCACAAAACCGCGAAAGAAACGATTTTTCGTGATTTGGAAAAAATCCCGACGTTCTGGCGCAGTTCTGGACTCGAATACGGGTTTAGCGCCGGATAGTAATACGTAAGGAAATCATGGTTTGGTCAATACGACATTCCGGCCTCAAAATTTTTTTGTGCAGTGATATCATGGTGTCCACCGAACATGGAAATCAGGGAAAACTCAGGGAATTTGTTTTGCATCTGGAAATCAGGGAAAACTCAGGGAATCCTCACGAGGGAACCTGGATATTTTTACAAATGTGTCAGTTGACTTGTAAATTAATAGGTTTTCGAACAGTTTTTTGAATTCCGTGAGCAGAATCATCGCGATGGATGAAAGCAGTCCAAAGCTATGCGCGAATCGCTAAGTCAATTTCCCAAATTTTGAATTTATAGCAGGATTACTCAGATAGATCTGGGTAAAGCAAAAATAATCTTTAGGCACTCCAAATTGTTAGAACCATCTTCTTTCAACATTACAAAGCGGAAAAAGACACATCGGTGGATGGAAAAGTGCTCAGAGAAAACCTTGCAAAATTGACGTGGAATTATACTCTCGAACGAGTGTGCATCATGATACGTTTCTGCACCCCTTGGTCGCTGCTATTAGCTGTTTCGATTTTTGTATTGCTCGTGACCAAAAACGTTGCTCAGCAACGTTTATCCCTGGCTCTGAGCATTTTCATTGACACGACGTTGATATCATCTTCTGAGGCATTGAGAATGCCGAAAGAGAATTTGTACACTTGATCAGCTCATTGAGTACAAAATAGACGTTTAAAAATACTGATTTGTGTCTGATTCATTTGAATTTTGCATCTGGAAATTTCACCTCGAGAGCACTGGAAAACCTTGAGTACTCAGGGAATTTTTCGGAGGAGATTTGGGACATCATGGATATATTTAGTAGCAACGCTTAACTTACTGTGCAACTACCACGATGATGTGCTCATATCTAGATACTCACAGCATTTTTCCACACGCATCGGATAGGTGTCATATGAAATGAACGCTATATTTTCATTTGCACTTTCCACATTCCGGCTTTTAGTTTTTCACAAGCGTTTCGACTTTTCTTAACTCACATGTGTGCAACATGAAGTGTTAATTGTACATGCAGTCTCGTAATAGTTGGAATAGATTCGCATTTCTAATATCCAATTAAACAGAATTGATGAACACCACTTCTGAATATCTTGACCCACTAACGCCCGGAATTACACATTTGTGACTTCTAATAGATGCTCATTTTTGAGCACGAAAAAGCTCCGAGAAAGGAATATGAGTATATTTAATCGATGGACAATTGTCTGAACTTTTGAAAGATGTGATGTGAAATCCCCTTGTAGGCGGTTCTGGAGAACTACTTCCAATTTTTGTCAACCAATGCGACTTTTTCATTCGAAATCGTGTTTGGACTGCATCATGACCCTCAAATTCGATAGCTATGGCTCTAGGAGGCCGAAAAATGTGTCAGTGGGTTCTCAACTATAAAATTTTTGTGTCAGGAAGATTTTAATAAGGAATTCGGGCCCAAGATATCGAACAGAACAAATAAAGTTGTTGGAACGACTTTTTATCGTTATTGAAACCTCACTTTCGATCTCAATTCCGAGTATCAAATAGTTTCTAAAAATATCACACAACACATAGTTGTCTTAAAATTGACTGTTCCTCCATGTGCCGCTATCATAATTGAGCTAGAATGACGTTGAAAGCAAGAAAATGCGTATTTTTATCAGAATCTACTTTTTCTGAAGAAAAACTCTATCTCAAATTCGATTTTCATCGTAAAAATCGGTGCATTGTCACTCGAGACATTGCAATATCAAATCTGCAGACTTTAGAACTCAGAATCGTAGGATTTGAATGCAGCATTGACATGAGAAAAAGCATCGCACCGGACAAGATCTCGATCGCGCTAGTATGTGCAATATAGACTCGTCATCAAACCTTTGTTTTACTCGAACCTCTAAAAATTATCATAAGGCAAGCTTCCAACGTAAACTTGTCTGTTCCTCGAGGACATCTGGTCAGGACTAAATTATGATGCCATTTAAAGCAAAAAATTGATATTTTTTCAAAATTTTCCTTTTTTGCGTCATGCAGCTTGAGTACGATTCAAATTGCGACGCAGCTCAATCCTGAGACGATTCCACGTTGGAAATCCGTGTTATTATCATTTTTCAAGGTATCTGAAGGACAAAGACTCGGGAAGCACAAAGGTTTCATGATGTATCTACAATGCGCTTACCAGCGCGATCGAAATCTTGTCCGGTGCGATGCTTTTCCGGATGTCAATGCAGCATACTAATCCAATGAATTTGAATTAGAGAGTCTTCATATTTGATATTGCAATGTCTCGACTAACAGTGTAGCGGTTTCCACGATGAGAATTGAATTTGAGATTCAATTGAGAAGTTTTTATTTTATAAAGGTGAATTCTGAAGAAGATATGCATTTTCTCACTTCAAACGTGTTCCTAGCCCAATTATGATTGAGGAATAAAAAAGAGCAGACAATTTCACGATGATAATACGTCGTATGATATTTTTAGAAGCTATTTGATGCTCAGACTTGAGATCAAAAGGGTTGAGATGTTTATAGTAACGATAAAGAGACCTTCCATCAACTTTTTTTGTTTCGGTCGATATCTTGGGCCCAGATTCGTATTCTCAAACTCTTCTGACATAAATTTTGTAGTTTAGGACCAATGACACGTTTTTTTACCTCCCAGAACCAAATCTAACAACTATAGAGGTCAAAATACCGTCAAAACACGATTTTGGATTGAAAAAATTGAATAAAGCTTTTCAGGATCGCCTCAAACGGGACTTTCCATCACATATTTCGGAAGTTGAGACAATTTCACTTTGAATACGTGCACTCCTGTTCTTTCTTGGGGGCTACGTCATACTTAAAAACGAGCACCAAGAAGATGTCATAATGTGTCATTTTGAGCGTTAATGGGTTCAATATCTAAATGAACAATCATTTTAAAACTCCGCAGCGGCATTTATTTCTCTATCAATTTTACATGAAATTTGTTTATCAAATGAGTCTTTTCTGAAATCTCAACCATGACCACCGCCTTCCAGGAATGATGATTTAACGTCCTAATAAAAATCGCAATCTGATGGTTTGGAACAATGCAATTCGGTTGCTATGGTAACATTCCAAGTTGTTACAAACCCTCTCACCATTTATTCAGCTTAACCTCTAGACTGTAACTACCGGTGAAATTTTTGCGGAGCAGTGGCAAGATTTCCGTTCAAAATCAAGAGCATCTGAATCAAATTAGTGGCGCTTGGGGAACGCAGCACGAGAATGAGAAAGAAGGCATCATCGTCGTTGTGCCATATTTTTGACTAGTCCAACGATCGCGAGGTGGTAGAGTTATCCAGCCGAGCGTGGATACGAGAACATTCTCTTCGACCCAGCAGCAGCATCCTTTTGATCCTGTTCCTCCCTTGCCAACTCCCGTCATATCAATCCAGTGAGTAATTCAAAATCTCATGGTGAACCTATCTTTCCTGCTTCGACGGATATCCCTGCATTTTCGAGTGTTTGTTGATAACAAATATCTCATACGCTCAATAGAAAGAAATGCCACTGAAGTAGCTCTACAAAATTTCTACATTGTTGCAACCGTTATGTTCTTCTTTTCTGCATTATAGATATCAAAACTGTTACTCTGAGGCAGTTGTTCAGCCTGCATCTGGGTCAATAGCTATAAATACACAATACGTAATTTTACTTTAACCCAATCATTCCACTGCGGACTCACGAAATCTCTGCAAAGACAATTTGGGCTTCAATTTGACACATGTAGGACTATAAATACAATTTGATGCAATTGTTGTCAACATGAATTAGGTTATGACTGTTGATGACTGCAATGTTGCGTCCGCAGTTGCGTCATTGGGGGGTTATCGTAAATGAATAGGTACGCGCTGGCGCGTTTTGAGCGCGGAACCCAGCGTACAGCTTGGTACGCGCTCAGCGTGTAGCGCGAATTTAAGATAACCCCCCAGGGGGGTCGTCTACATTGGACTTGTACGCGCGTCGACGCGCTGATTTGTCCGCGTGCATCGTATGCGCGGACGGATCAGTCGGAGCGATCAGTCGGTATTGCAGGACGCGGGGAAAACTCCGTTTTCAAAATTTTAGCAATTTTTTTCCATCAAAAAAGTTGTAAAACTGGGGCAGAGGCTGAAGTGATTGAATTTTATATTTTAGGATTTTTTACACACTGTTCGATACATGATCAGGTTACTTAATTTAGAACTTCCAAAAAGATTGAAATTGGGTGCAAATTTTTTGCAATTTTTTTTCATCCAAATATTGTAAAACTATACATCCTTATTTATAAATTCAACATTTGAAATCCGTGCTCAATATAACTATGCTTTTTTTGGCTTGAGTTGCTGAACTACTCAACGAACGTGGTCATAGTCACCCTGGATGCCGCCCTATTTTTTACAGCTCTTAAGAATGCAAATGACTGAAATTGAATTCTGAGCACGACATTTTGAAGAATAGAAGTATGGTTGAATAATCGCAATGAGAATTTAATTAGAAGCTCCAAAGTGGCCATAGTCACCCCGGTTTACGGTATCCAATGTGAGTATCTATCCCAAGGATCAATTTTGTGAAATACTTCAACTTTCTGCCCTGAGCACTGTATACAATCTCAGAGGTTGGACTTCCATTTGTTATTTTATTGATGATTGAAAATTGGTAGCAAGTCAATCACATATACTCGAGTTTCAACTTCACACTTCACCTCAATACAAATTCGATGGAGAGAGGCTATTCTTGTAATCCTCATGATGTTACGAAATCACAGTTTAACGAAATTTGTCATAAACTTTGAGAGGGAATGAAGACTAATTTAAAAAGTACTTCTCAAGAGTGTGTAGGCTCGAACTGAATCGCATTGAAGAATTTGGTGAAGAAATATTTGTTATGTGTAATCAAATGCTACTTAAACATGCAAATTGGAGAGGGAACAATTCATAAAATTGAAATATTCATATAACCACAGTACTTCAGGACCTTGAGATTGAATTAATCCTTTAGTCAGCAGCATTTGATGCCCTGAGCTAAAATTTCTTTCTCAAAAGTCAAATACTCCCACCAAAACTACAAGTCATACCAATATCGAAATTCTTATTTGAACAGCAACGCGATTTTTTCAAAGCTCGGTGACGGATATGGTCGTATCGATTTTGAAATATTCTCTGAAAATGTGATGCTGTTTCGTCTTGAGCTGAAATTCTTCCCCCGAACCCCAAATTAATTCTCGTAACTGTAAACTCAGGTGGCTTCGATATACTAAAGATCAATTTGAAGAGGCTAAGCTTGGATTAATACACGCTTTTCTTCAAAACCCATTGCAACGACTATTAATTGAGGGGGTGGGTGGAAAAAGGGCCTAATTACAAAACGGCCATTTTGAGAAAAACGATAAAAACTAACTATATCATGCCCGTGGCATGATTCGATGCGCATACCTGGCTTATTTCAAAGGTTTTGGCATCCCCAAAACAACCGCACAGGAATTGGAAAATAGCTGTCGATTTTGAGAGGTATACAGCCATTCGAAAAAATGTAATTAGGCCCTTTTTCCCAATACTGGGTCAATTTTTGGGATAGTTGGTCCACTAAAAGTTGGATAACGTTGCGAAATCGAGTTCAATGGCCTCCAAATTTCATCAGCATATCTATGGGTATGTCACACAAGATATACAATTGCAATTCAACGTCTTAATGCATTTTCATCGATTCTGCACGTGGAAGATGGTTCCATTGAGTGTGTGAAACTGAGGTCACTCAATATTCACTTAGCAAGTATGAAGATACATTTTTTGAAGGCCAAAAAACATGATTTGATAGCCAGAATTGGTAGAAAAGAGATATGGAGGTCATAAGAATTTTTTTGAATTTTTTTCGTAAAAAATTAGGCCCTTTTTACCAATACTCCACCACTTAGGCCCTTTATCCCGATATCGATAGTGGAGTTAGGCCCTTTTGAACGAGTTTTTCCGGTGACTTAGGCCCTTCTTACCAATATTGTTGCACTTAGGCCCTTTTTACCAATAATGTTGCACTTAGGCCCATTTCACCAATACTGTTGCACTCAGGCCCTTTTTACCAGTACTTCTACGTTGAGGCTCTTTTTAACAATACCCTTGCACTTGGGCCCTTTTTTTGAACAAAATTTTCCTGTTGTTTGGGCTCTTTTAGAAAATCTTCGAGGTCTTGGTGACTTTGTGGGTACCTCTCTCTGCAGTGATAAGACCCTTTTACATAGTCACATTCGTGCTGAGATTCGATTCCTAAACAAAACTCTCTTCCGGAGTCTCATTGTTATAATCTCTTGAGGGGGATTCGGAGGTGTCTAGTTTCCCCAGTCAAACAACGATGAGATGAGAAATCCAATCTGTCGGAGTTATGATTTTCCAGAAAATAGCTATGTATGGAGAAATCGTGCTCGTGAAATACACTCACGCTGACAAGGGGAGTCCGGAGGGTCCGAGTCACCAAATCTCACCAAACTTTTTCCACAGGCTCGTACCACCTAGAACATAGAGAATCCAGAGTAACTCCATCAAATGGGCTTTCATTTCAGAGCTACAAGCAAAAGCGCTAGCATTGCCAGTATACCCATATATATATCACTTTTTGACATGGGCCTATATGGGCAATTCTTACGTTTTTGCTTGTAGCTCTGGACAGAAGGCCCATTTGAGGGAGTCACTCTGGATTCTCCATTTTCTAGGTGGTACGAGACTGTGAAAAAAGTTTAGTGAGGTATGATGACCCGGACCCTCCGAACTCCCGTTGCGAGTCCGATTTTCGGGCGCCACAGTGAATGGGGCCCAATCAATTTCTTACTTGATCTCGTTTCTTGAACCTACTTTAGCCTATCTTACTCCATTCGAGCCTACCAGATAATCCTGAAGGTTGGGGACGAAACTGACCACGGATTCGGTTTCTACATCAGAAAATATACGAAAAACACATGTTCACGTCTTGGGAACGATCCGACTCAAAATTCGCATTCTTGGCGTCCATTGGAGGAGCCGCGGGTTCACGGACTCGATACCTTGGAGTTTTTCATTTTTTGGACCAGCTAGATCTCGTGATCTGACGCGTCAAACCGACTTCCTCGAGTGACCATTCTGAAGTGAGTTACACCAGGCGGCTATCAATTGAAATTACTTTTAGAGACATCAGAAGACGCGCATGCACAAGAGATGCAAATACTGGATTGAAATTTGTTTCAAAGATCATTTTTGATCACTTTCCACCGCCAAGACAGATAGTTTTCGAAACCGTTTTCGCTGTAACATGACCCGGCAAACACGATGAAGTAGTTAACTAACGTCTTGATTACAGGTAACATGGTTAGAAATCAATTCTTATGTTTTATCAATTTTCTTAGAGGCCTCAATCACAGGTTGTCGATATAAGAATACTGCTCTCCTATTTGTCCGAGTTCCGAAGATATGTTGAATAAAAAATCAGGTCGTTTCATTGAAATCCATCGAAACACGATTTTACTAATGGAACGCCGATTTTCAACTTTTTTGGAGGATTACTTAAAACACCGTACGACACAGAGATGACCTTGGGACGTTAGAAAGCTCTTTCCCCACTCAAAGCTTATGAAATAGTGAGGTCATGCTTTTCTCTTCAAAATGATTGGCGAACCATTCGAGTCCAATATGGTGCAGCATCGTAGTTAGGCGATTCGTTCTTACCCATCAAAACTGTACAACTAGCTGTCCAAGGAGTCTAGCCGGGTCTAACTGCCTTCAGATAATAGACAGAGGATCTAACTCTCATCATACAATCGATAAAAGGGCGTAACTCCCATCATATAATCGACAAAAGGGCCTAAGTGCACTTAGGCCCTTTTATCGAATATGTAAAAGGGCCTAAGTGCACTTAGGCCCTTTTTCTGATCCATGGGGTTTTCGAAGTTTGTGGAAAAACAACTTTCATGGGGTGATAGATCATGGTTCAAGGGTTCAAAAAAGCGGTAGGCCGGAAAAAGGGCCTAAGTGCACTTAGGCCCTTTTTCCACCCACCCCCTCAATTATTGTGCAGTTGAACTTGGCCTTGATTCACGCTTGCGCTATTTTCTCAAAATGTTGCAATGAGAAATTCGGGTACATTTGTATTTATGGGAGTTTTATGTAATATAAATCGAAAATCTAGATTTATTTCCTCCGATGAATTCTTGAAATAAAATTTGTCTCGAGACAAACTACATTGAAATTATCTTATACACAGGTTCAATCTATATGAGATACCACAGTCGTAAGCTGCGGCAAGCCACGCCAGTCTATTCAAGTTGTTCATTCCTCCCCTCTACACGTAGTTATGTAGCAAATCCGCAGAATGATCCACAGCAGCCCTTTTTTCATCGTACATGTCTTTTGTTCCATCTCAATCTATGATGAAGTTATTCACATACATCGTATCTATTGATTGTTTTATCGTGATATTGATGGCGTTGTATCTTTACTAGATCAAGTGACGCTGACTTTTGAGAATAACCATTGAGTTTGAATAATTTCTTACGATACATAGAGTTGAAGTTACTATGGCATATCAGAAACAAGTATTCTGCATCCACTTCCATTATCCGAGCATGGTATGTGTAGGAGCTCATGGTTTTGTGCGAGACCTATTTTCCTGTACTCAAAATGTTAAGCTTGAGTGAAATGAGCTCGAAATGAGGGACGAAGCTTTCCTACCTCACAAAACTCGTGCGAGTACCAACGTGAATCTGCATAAAACTGCCTCAGTCATGAACGAGCCTCCAGCAATGTCGATGGGCACATACTACAGTACCTTTCATAAATAATGAAACAAGTAGGGTATCACTAAAACAGTGATATATACAATATATTTATTGTACAAAAATTTTGAAATAAGCATCTTGAAGATTACAAAAACTATCGATTCGTGTGTTTATTATATTTCTTGCGTCCTTCTTGAGTGTCCGTAGTCGACGATGAAAATCTCAAAAATGTCTCCTTCGATCAATCACATACAACTTTGGCGGGAGTGATCGGATCACAAAAATTCTCACGAGATCTTGTAGATCTTCCCAAAACCTACAATTTTCTTTCTCTTAATTTCTCCGAGTGAGATTTTTCATTCGGATTCCGAGTAAAAGTCCATCTCACTCGGTAAAGAGACAGATATCAAAAAATCAAAAATTTTACTCGAAAGTTCGCGTGAAATTCCACTCGGGTGCAAGAGTGAGAGCTCAAATCAAATTTCAGGTTATTTTTTGCCTTTCGTTTGTTACTGATGGATCAGCGCATAGCTTCCAAAGAAGAAGATGGTAGGTTTCCTGCAATATTTTTCGAAAAACTGAGCGACGAAATGTCAATATCCTCTTCCACAAGTTTAAAAAATGTACACCCCAATATTATATCATATCACGTATAGTCAAAAAATTAATCAACCCTATTATTCATCGCACTGTCATACTGGGAAAATGTGGTTTTTTTGAAATTTCTTCACTCGAAACAATAGTCAGTTTCCGAATTTTCATTTCCACATACGACACGTATAAAGTGACACGGTGCATCACTCCCATGAGAAGGTCCCAAGTCAACAGCAGCCGTAGCCCAGTGGAGAAGCAGCCTGATTCACAAGCAAGACGACCTCAGTTCGATTTCCCGCACTTCCCAAATTACAACAATTTCGGAGTTATTATGCTACTAGAGGCGGAGTAGACTTTTTCCTTTTTTTCCAACCTTTGGACGATTATAATAATGATTCATTAATTCTATAACCCGGCTATCCCGCCACGTATTGATTCAATGGAAATATTCAGTTTCAGCAAAATAACATTTGGACTCACTCGGATTCCCGGAGTGAAAAATCTCACTCTTTTTCCTGAGTGAAACTCACTCGGTACCGAGTTGCCACGATTTCACTCCGAACTCCGAGTCAGAACGCACTCTTTCCGAGTGAGATCCCACTCGGAAAAGTTAAGAGAGCTTTTGAAGTTCTGTCTCCGACCTTTCCTGTCCAAGTAACGAGCTTGGGAAAAAGTTTTGTATTACATGGACTGCTTATGGAGATACCGTGGCTGGCGCCTGTTTCGTCTCGCCTTGCTCTATTCTAGCGCAAAAATTCATACAAAGAAATATCATGGCATATAACTTTGACGTAGAATGATCTCATCTTTCAGAATAGCATATCAGATTTTGTCTAGGATCGGAGGTAACGCCAATTTCTCAAGTTTTATTGAAAAAATGTATTAATTCCATGTTTCGTCCCTATAGATCACAGTCAAGGCAAAATCTGATGAAATATTCTGAAAGATGAGATTATTTTACGTCAAAATCATGTGCTATGATTTCTTTTTGCTAAATTTTTGCGCTAGCAAGGCGAGATGAAACAGACGCCAGCCACGGTATCTCTATGAGCAGTCCATGTGATACGAAATTTTCTCTTCAAGATCGTTACTCGGACAGGAAAGGTCGCAGAGAGAACTTTGAAGAAACAAATTTGTAGGTTTTGAAAAGATTTACAAGACCCCGTAAGAACTTTTGTGATCGGATCACTCCTGCTAAAGTTGTAGGTGATTGATTGGAGGAGAAATTTTTTAGATTTTCATCGTTGACTACGGACACTCAAAAAGGACGCAAGAAATATATCAAACACATGAATCTATAGATTATTTTGTCACCTTCAAGATGCTCAGTACAAAATCCCTGCACAACAAAGTATATTGGAAATATCATTATTTTAGCGAGACCTTACTTGTCCCATTATTTATGGAAGGTACTGTACTTCATGGCTAATTTCGTTTGAGAAAATCGATTTTTGTTGCATTCTCTTTCATATAAGCTAGTCGAATATCAGATATTTCAGATTCACTCTAGACGTTCGGCACCTTATAGATATCTTTTTATCAAGTATTTCTTTATTATGCGGCAGTCGAAGCTCGACAGATTTCGGTTTCTTTCTTACACGTCTTAATGAGAAGTTTGACATCGAATTATTATTCATCAAAATTTCTTTCTATGCTTTCAAACTTCTACTGAACATTGAAAATGCAGTAGCAATTCTTTGCTGTCTAGCAAATTTGTTGGAGATTGGTAGTTATGATGGAGGAATCTCGAAATGGAAGGATGTCTAATCCATTCCACGCGATTGAAACGTTTGAGAGTATGATTCAAATATATGGAACTGTGAAAACCTAGTTACATGACTTCAAATTCTATAGTGCTCAAACCCTTGTTTACTTATGTCAGAACCCCAAGCTAACAGGAAATTCAACTTTTTCTGTCAATCAGAGAGATATGGTTGTTGAGCATGCTACCAAATTTCAATCCTGCAAAGTGAAGAACTATTTCGGATGGCCTCATTTTTTTACGGACCGAATTCTACGTAATTAACTAAATCCGCGTCAGGGAATTCGTGCGTGTCACTTGAAAACCACCAAAAATCCGTATCAACGAGGGAATACTCGAGGCAATATTAAGAATGTTCTTATTGCTGTTGAGAAATGGTTTGTAGAATTCCACCTTCATCGAGTAGTAATGTGAATCTTTCCCGGAATAGAGCAACAGAACTTTGTTATTCTTGTGAAGGTATTGACCGCTGTTAGGAGAAACTTATTTTCCTCTCAACTTGATTGGTATTGGTGAATCAGCATGCCTCCGCTGTGGGAACAAAGTACAGTTAGCGAAAGTCTCTAAATCTCGAGAGAAACCATGTAGAAATAGGTCTTTTCTCGCACTTTAAATGAATTGTTTCACAAAAGCGAACCGACATGTCATTCGGCAGAACGGATTTGATGATATCTCATCGGTTTCTCTGTCAAATATTATACAGAGATCGATGCTTCCGTCAATGCATTGGTACGGCTGTTAGTGTTCCTTTGCAACAAAGTACATATCATAATACAATCGTCCGTCATTCTCCATGGAATATTCACGCGATTCCATTATTCATCAAGGATCTAAAATCGTGGAAATATTCTATTTTTGGGGTCTCATACCCTTGCCAGTGAAATATTTAGCGATAACAACACTCTTTCTGAGCACCAAGGAAGGAGAACACGAGATCAAAGACGAACTCAACCTCAAAGCGTTTTCTCTTCTCAACTAGGATGTGATTTGTTTATCTATCTGTCATCACCTCGGAGCGATGCTAAATGGCACAGGTCGGTGCAAAGAAGCATTACAACACACTCAGGACAATCTATAGGAGGCTTGACGGGAGGACTCTCGTCAACAATGGAAAAAAAGGAAAAATTACGTAAGTTTTGTTGAGTCATCAAATCTGTCGCACAATACCTCGCGGTTTTTTTGTATAGCTCTCAAATCGTCATAGTTGAAGAGTGCCTAGTTCGAAATTTGACCGAATTCTGAATTTTGCTGTGCCTTAAGCTCATCTCACTCGTCCGGGAACTAAGCCGTGAACTATCTGCGGAACTGTGGTGAACCTGTTCAATCAATTCCGGAGAAACCGGCATTGAGATTTTTTCCATTATAGGTCGTTCAATTTTTTAGGTATTTCATCTGTCAGAACAATAAAAAAAATGGATGCAGAGGCAGTGCGACTCTGTTGGATGGCCAGGACGAGCTGTGGCCCAACAAAGATTACAGCTCGTGGTGTGAACCTGACGGCAAAGACGAGCTTTACGAATTGAAAGAGTACATGCACCAAGCAAACCAGGAGAATTACTGGAAAATGGGTCCCCTGTTCGACGAAGCTGCCAAAAAGTGAGTCTGAATCTGCCTGAGTGACCTGACGACTGTCCACATGATACCCACATCTCTTTACACTGTCGCGCATGATAGCTCGATCTTTTCACAAATCACATAGCATCAAACTCTTTCATGGATGCATTGTTTTGCTTGGATATTTGACAGAGTCTCAAATTCCTCGGCGTCCATAAGCGAGAGTCAGTTTCTATATAATACGGCTGATACCTTACGTTATTGGTTCCAGGTTTCCCGTTGGTGCTACTTTAACATCCGAACACCGTGAATATTCGACGTTTGTCAGAAGTCGCTTGCAAAATTTTCCTAAGTGCCCGAACGACATGGAGACACTTGCACAACAACTTAAAGCTGGGGAGTATGACAAGATTTTGAAATACAATGGAAAATATGAGGTCTCAGCAGACATCCTTGTCGATGGATCTAAAGTAAAAGGAAAGGATACACACATCGCTTTTTGTGAGAAGAATATGATCAAGAAACATTTTTCCGGGGCGAAAAAAATGATGGCTGATGCAACCTATTTTGTGCGCGTGAAACTCACGAACTCGTATCAACTGTTCACCATTTTGATTGTATACAAGAACGAGGTGAGTCTAATGGATCAATGTAGAAGTTGATGTGGTTATAAGACAGAGTATCTTGAGTTACCTCAGAACAATCCATAATCCAATCTCTCTTCATAGGTTGTCTGCATTTACTACTGCTGCATGTCATCGAAAACTACGGCGGCATATAAGTGTGCTTTCAAACATCTGAAGAGCATATGCCCATTTTCTGAGCTTGAGCTCTTCATCGGTGACTTTGAGCCAGCCCTCCGCAATGGATTTGCAATGACTTTCCCGAATGTAAGGATAGTAGGCTGCAATGAGCATTTTGACAGGGTAGGTGTAAGTTTCTATAGAAATATTCAAGGTTTTGTGCACACACTTTGGGACAGGAGTTATATCACCGTGAGAAGCAAAGTGGTAAAACCTGATTGGAATCGTTCGCTGAATCCAAGGCACCCATTAAATTCGATCGCATGAAAAAATTATGATACTAAGAATAATTCCCAATTCCTAAAAATATTGGAATTCAGAGACACTAGCATGGTACTTGCAACCATGAACTCAGCATGATACTATACTAAGCAAACGAGTCTACTTATTGTTTATCGCTTCACACCTGTTGTGCACGATTGTTCTCAAGAATGTGTTCCGGTATATTCATACTCGACCGTCCTCCCATTTCAGGCTATTCTGAGGAAATTCCTCCCGTACAGGAAGAAAGCCGATAACACCAGAGAGTTTGATGATGCAGTCAAGAATTTGCTGGCAATTGCTTACTTACCCCCTGAGTGGGCGGAGGATGAGTTCGACCGTCAGTTGGCCGAGATGGACGGAGATTTCAAAGAATTCTCCGCCCCTGTCACAGACTACTTCGAAGACTACTGGCTGAAGGTCGTTACTCCTCTAGGTTTCACCGTTTATGGTCTGCGCACGAGGACCAATAATGGTAGTGAGTGCAATAACAATGTCCTGAAGACTGATCTCGGTAAACAACCACCAGCTGCCATCTTCATGGGTGAGTTGAGTCATGTCAAATTGTTTCGGTACACTCCACTTGCCTTTCTTAGGACATTCAACTCGAATCGGTGGACACTCAGGCCCTACATCGTCATTCCTTTGACATAATCTCATCTCTTATAAGCAATTTCATCCAACATTTTGATATCTGGAGAACTGATTCAACTGTAGGGAGCAATAAATTACGTACTTCGCGTCTATGTGCTTCTAAAATTTTCTCTGCAATAAAAATTAACGATATCGTATTTTGGATTTTAATCATCATTCCAGTGAAGATAACTGAAAAGTTCATGGGCAATCGTCGCATCATAGAGCAAACAAGGAACCTGGTCAAAACCTGTGCGTGGCCAAGCTATCAAGCCTCAGTGAAGAATGATCAAATTTTCGAAGGTACAGCACAAAATCATTATCTTCGTTTATTTCTTCCTGATTGCATTGCCTCTTTGTATTTCAAATACTCTAAGAGCTTTGCGAAAAACTTGGGAGATGTACGAATTGATACGGGAACACCCCACAATAAAATCAAATCTCATTATCAAATATGTAGACTGTCTACTCATCATAAGGCCTCATTCATATCTATATTGAACTAATGCTTTCACGAATAGTTGTACATTGACAATGTATTTCGCTGCTCATCTGAATAATTTGTTCCCTAGCTTGGAGGATGTTCAAAGATCCTGAGGCTAACTATCCTGTCTCTGAATTTATTGAGGCGATAGCACGTCTGAAAAAAAGCCGGGGATTGAAAATCTCAACAGTTGCTGAAGATTTATTGGATTCTGTTGAAGAACGATTGACCGAGACACCGTCAAATCTCATGCACCCAAGTGAGTTGGAACCAATACATCTAAAATGTGACTATTCCAAACACGGAGCCATTTTTTCCATCAATCTAAGCGTTGCACAGACCCCTCTCTTCGCTCGTGCCAAATCGTTCAAGATAATCACTTCCTAGCTATCATTTTGACTATTAGATTGATTATACGGATTTCAAGATTTAACATTCAACAACTCAATTCAAATGTATTTGTCAATCAACTGGTTTTTGGCAAGGTTTCATTCATCACTAGCTCTCTCAATCAGTATTTAGAAAAACTTCATAAAGTTAGCTTGCGACTCGACGTAAGCTGTCTGAAGATCTTTCGAGCTTGGAACGTCACTCTTTGGACTGAGCTCCCAACGCGTCTGCATAAGCTAACATATTTTGGCATCTGCTTCCAAAATCGGTGGATAAAAAAATCAAAGATTCTTCAGTTTGGCTATCAAATAGTGAGAGACTGCGTCAAATTCTCGAGTCGACACTTTAACAGTTCCACAATGATGAAGCAAAAGATTGCACGAGATGAACACAAAGATGACAGGCCATTGGAGTTGTTATCTGTAAATTTGTTCCTCAACAACTCCGATACCCCCACAAGATAAATACCAGGCATGCGTTTGCTATTGAACTATTCCTCTGCTATATGCATCAAAGCCATCATGCATCCACCGTTCTTCATTGGGACGTCAAAATTCATCAATCCTATTGGAAATTTGATGATAAATTATGACTCGTGAACTTCGTTAGCTAAAGATCCCGAATTCAACAAGGATCTGTTGCTGACTCTGAGACAAATTCGAGAACGTGATCAGGTTAAGAGAGCACTGGCGAAACGTCAGAGACAACTTGCTGCAGCTGAAGCAGCAGCTGAAGCTGAGGCCGAAGCATCAGATGATGACACTCCACCCGAGCCTGTCCGTGAGTTGCCAATATATAGTGAGATATTGAAATCAATTCATGCTACGAGTTTTATCGTACTACTCATTTTTGTAATTTCCCCACCGCTGTCTCAATTGATTTCGAACACACATCAATGAGTGATTTTAAAAATATTTCTCTAACCATAGCTATTCCCTGAACGAATCTTTTAATAATACGGCGCAATGATTATTAATTGTAGAGATACAAAGGAGAGCGTATCGGAGAATCACGTACAGAGATGCTGAACAAGGTGAATATGAACAGTGCTAATTGTTATCCTACTCAAAAACAGAGAATTCTGCCTGTCGGAGAGGGATTTGCTTCGACTTTCCCATAGTGGCAAAAGATGTGTAGATTTATCGCATTTCACGAAGGATCTGAGTGCTTGAAAGTCAATTACGGGTATCCGAATATCTGGGCTCGACGATTATTTGAATTTGTATACATCACAATAACAACGTTGGAATAATATTCATTCTCAAAACACCTGGCTAGCCAATCACCTCATAGATTTTTTCTATAACGCAAATGCAAACTACGCCATTTGTTTGATAAAAATGACGGTTGCATCTAGTTTTTCACTTTTGTAACTGATTTTTATTAGAATTTCAAGACCAATATACATACTCACATTAGTTCACCCATAACATGGCTTCCCTTGAATAGTCAGAGAAGCATTCATTTCCTCATCCTCGATCCAAAATGATTCCATAACTACAAGTTCAACTGACGAATCTCGCTCCGTCTGAGTGATAAGCATATGTCACCAGCTTATAAGATGTAATCATATGAAATCGATCAAGCTTTTCATCCCCTTGTTATGAAACCAGGAAGCAGTCAGACTTCTAACAACCAACGTGAGAAAGCTCCTAAGATTGACTCAGCATCGGATTCTGAAGGATCTACCGAGACATCAGATGAGGAAAGGAACAGCGATGACAGCGTCGGTGAGCTTATGAATATTCTTGAGAAATTTCGAAAACATGATCGAAGAACTTAGTTGGGAGTTTTATCTGAAAATAGACGAAGCCGTTCCTTTTTTCATACTAACTAGATGCAGAGTAGCATTCTGGGCTATAGACTGTACGAGATCAGAAGAAGCCAGTCTTGACGAGAACCGATCCCGTTGATCCCATCGTTTTTTGTTTTCAATCGATTCAATTTTTGTTCAAATATATTGTGAGGACCGTCAAAGAATTGGTCTTTTGCTTTAGAAGTGATTTTCAAAATGCATAGAATCATCGATGACCAAATGGTCGAGATCTAGGCGTGATTACTCATGAATGTCCCGAGTAAGGCCACTGATTGTTAGAAAGTGTAAAATTTGTAAACATTGACGCCAGATATATACTTTGTTACATCACATTTCACCGACTGATTAGATCTCATGATTTTGGATGCTCATTTTAAATTGCTGAATTTCAGATTTCCAACTGTCTTTGCATAATTCTATCAATGATGGCTAGGTTATACGAGAATTTGATGTAGTCTATTCGTAAGAGTACCCAACATACCCTCATGAGCCGATTTCAGAACTGGGCGCTGGTTGTCCTCCGCGAAATTTTTTCACGTTCGTTGTGTTGAAACTTGAAACAATGAATGATTTCGATCGGCCCCGAATGATCTGTGCGACTATTAGAGGCTATGAAGTGAGTTTTTGCATTTGACGAGTTTGCACACTTCAGAAATCGCAAACAAAATTGCGGATAGTAAAAACGGTGCCAAAATTTTTCGCTTCGAAGAATCTCATTTTACTTTGGTGGATTTGATTCCTTTCTTCTAGATATTCGATATCCATTTGATTGAGTTGTTAAACTTGGATTTTTACCGATCTCAGAAGCAAAATACGGAGATCACTCGCAAAACTGAAAGCCATAAAATTGGTGTACACCCAACCTACCACCCATATAGTTATCTCGAAAGAGCGTGCAGTATGACTTTTTTCATTACTCTGAACGTATTGATCACGTCGAAATAGGCCGGGATAGTATTTTGGATCGGCAAATGTGGTAGCACGGTGATAGGAACGGAAAAAATATTTCAATCTAATTTACCCACAATCGACATTGTTTCACTTGTGGGGTAATTAAGATAGCTCGACCTTCCATGATTGAGATGAGACGTCCTTCAACTCACTTCAGAGGCTCAAGTACATTGAGGTTATAAGTGGCTCGAAAGAACGATGAATTCATTCATCAAATCTATTTTATCAAATCGAGCGATAGAGCCAAAATATCGACAAGATCTACCTTATCGGTATAATATGAATATTTCATTGGTCATGGTTCCTTGATTGAACTCATCGAATGGTTGACACAGAGATGAGAGAAGGCTTCCCCGAGCGAGTGAAAACGCAATCGCCTCGGTGGTCTAAATGGTAAAGGCATCGGTCCGGAATACCGGAGATTGCGAGGTTCAAGTCCTGCCCGAGGAAAAATCTTTCCATCTCTCGATCAATCTTTCAATAAAAAATTCTTAAATCAAAAAAAAAAAAAAAATAAAAAACCCTTTCGTGATCCAGCCACTAAAGAAGTGGGCCCCGAAGGTCGCAGTTTGACATTTGTCGAACTGTGATTGCCGACTGTGCGCGGCGATTATAAGTGGCTCAAAAGAACGATAAATTCATTCATTAAATGTACATTGAGAAATTTTGGAGTTGACCAAAGTCGTCGAGAGAACTGCTAAATGTGGGCGTGTTGGGTACACCATTCCGCGAACTCACGAAAAATCACTTTTTGGAGAAATTGTGGGAGGTTGGCTCTGGTTGAACAGATTTGAGCTCATCTCAATTCATTTTGAAGGACTTGGGACAAGCTCCGAAGTGTGATAGAGTACATTGAAAAATCTTGAATTGGAAGGGATCAAAACTATTGGCAAAACTGCTCAAGCGGGGGCATGTTGAGTACACTTACCTTACGTCTGTTTTGATGAAATTGTATCATTTAGTATCTTCTCAGCGAAATTGATTCGGACTAAATTGTTACTATCTTTTACTTGCAGATTCCATAAATGCTGATACTGACTTGATTCAGAATACAAACCAGGGAACCAAAAGAGGTGCGCAATTAGTTTCAACTAAAGTGGCAAGAGCAACGACTCGCACACAAGCTCGTCAAAGTGCACGTGCCACATCAACTGCAAAAGAGAAGAATCGTGAAGTTCCTCCAAGCGATGAATCTGAAGAAGACCATGCACGAATATCTCACCAAGCACCATCAAAACGAGGGAACAAACGAAAACATGTAGGCACTGCTGCTCTGTCAGATGAGAGTGTGCGACCCCGAATGCAAGCTAGGCAACGGCATGGAAATGGTGTTAAAACTGTACATACTGGAAAGGACACTTCACAGCATGATGAATACGTTTCAGAACTATCAAGTACGTTTACTCAGATATCATCAATCTTGAGTATCAGATCCCCTTACTTTCTCTGTGGATAGGAATATACAGGGTGTTCCAGACGTCAGTTCACCTCCCTCTAAAAACTCGGAATTGGCTCCAGGGATCGAAAAACCCAGAGACACGTGTCACCTAAAATCCAGGGGGAAGCTCGAAAATGGTCTCAGATTTGACCTTGACTGCGACCTCGATGGTTTTTTGGAGGTTAGATCGGTTTCTTCAAATAGAAAACCCTATTTTTGACGCTGGATTCTGGAAGAGCACAAAATTTCACGTCCAAATACTACATTTTGCTGATTATTTAGATGACCTCTAGGAGTCATTCTGGGGTCAAAAGTATCTGGAGGGTGGATTAGGGTACCAGACCTAGTGCGATGGTCTTGTTCTAAGAGGGTTCTTCTCAGAAAAATTCCTCAGCCTTATTCATACCCTTGACCTGTGACCTTGAACATGACCTTGACTCTCAAAACTCAAAAATGGCTCAGGGTATCAGAAAAATTTGACATACGGGTCTCTCAAAGTCGAGGAGAAAACTCGAAAATGCTCTCAGATTCGACATTGAATGTGACCCTGATGGTTTGTTGGAATTGAGATCGGTTTTTGTAATGGAAACCCCTCTTTTTGACCCTGGGCCCTGAAAATGATCTCATTCGCGATTAGCCCAGAGAGTCATATCTTGACCCTGGGTTCTGAGATTTGTGACTCCAAGATGACCTTTGAAGGTCATATACGCAATTGGTAAAGAGTCATATCTGGCTCAAAATTTGTTCCATCCCCAGGGCCCAGAGTCGAAAATAGGGATTTCCATTACAAAAACCGATCTAACCCCTAAGAAACCATCAAGGTCACATTCAAGGTCAAATCTGAGAGCATTTTCGACCTCCCTCCTCGACTTTGAAAGACACATATTTCAGGGTTTTCTGATACCCCTTAGCGATTTTTGAGTTTTGAGAGTCAAGGTTCAGTTGAGAGTCAAGTTCAAGTCAGTTCAAGTCCACAGGTCAAGGGTAAGAATAAGGCTGATGAATTTTTCTGAGAGAAACCTCTCAGAACAAGACCATCGCACTACGTCTATTACGTTAATCCACCCTCCAGATACTTTTGACCTCAATATGACCCCTAGAGGTCAACTAAAAATCGTCAAATAGTACTATTTGGACGTGAAATTTTGTATACTTTCAGAATCCAGAGTCAAAAGTAGGAGTTTCCATTCAGGAAAACCGATCTAACCTCTATAAAAAAACCATCAAGGTCACATTCAAGGTCAAATCTGAGACCATTTTCAAGCTTCCCCCTCTATATTAAGAGACACGTGTCTCGGGGTTTTTTGTTTCCCTGGAGCAAATTTTGAGTTTTTGGGAGGGGGAACTGACTTTTGGGACACCCTCTATGATAGAGTTTGATACAAATTTGACATCGTGTGCATCCACGAGAACAGATACGTGTCTCACCCAATCATATTTGCATTTCTCAACTTCACCTCACACATGTGAGAAAAAGCACTCCAGAGAGCCTTTGGCCCGTCAATTTTGGGCTCGCTTCCTCGATTTTGACCTATGTTCCACTTTTTGAAAGTGCACCATAGTTTGATAATTTGTCATTGCCAGAAAAATGCGCGAAAACGCAAGTACGTGCGCACACACACGTTTCCGCTCATCCATAACCCCGACAGCATACAGATGAAACGCGGGCTAGTGCACACACAAGAAAACGATTCCATGGTTTCTAAACGACTCTTTAGAAGCCAAAGACTCAAAAAGCCCCGTATCCAGAAGCGTTTATAGTTTCGACGTACGGAAATCGAGAGGTCAATTCTTCTACTCAAACTCTAGTTTATTCATTCATTAATTTTTTCATCCACAGACGGAGAAGATTCTCCACTGATCGATACTCCTTTTCTTGTCCCGACGAGTCCAAGCCATGAAGAATCGAGAATTACGGAACCCTTGGCAACGTTTTCTTGTGATCATGAGAATGAGGAGGAACGAGAAGGTAAATTTCCAAAAATATATAAATATCCTTTCCTCTCCCTCTATCTTCTTTCCTTGAATACATTGATCGGGGATCAACCGATCCCTTCTCTATTCGTTCCATATACATATTCCCTCCTCAATTAATCGATTCACACTCATAGATGAATCAATCCATTACTCAACCACAGCTGGACCCGCAAAGAAGCCTCGGAAAAGACTTGTTCCGCTCATCACGAGGATTGAAGATGTGAATTTGGATTTTGTTACGCTTCTAAAACAAGGTGTAGAAGTTCAACGTCCACCGAAAGAGGCCGAACCAAACAAGATGACAGACGAAAATAGGTTATCAGCATTTATCTCTCCAAAAGGTCAGTACTGAAGAGTACATATTTAGTTAACATCTGTGGCCAATTATCCGAATTAGAGGAGCTAATTAATTCACGTATTGCTCCGTAAATCGTGAACTTTTCCGGAGGAGAGGGCATTTCTGTTAGCTTATGATTCAGTTTTGACAACGCTTTGAACAGAGGATACATATTCTGCCTGATTTGGTTATCTTGATTCACTTTTGCTAAATTAAAGAATCAAAAATCACTTGTTCAATGCAGATATCGACGAACATGAAGAAGCTGATGATCTTGATAGCATGATGAGCACGATAAATGATGAAGCGAAGTGCGCAGACGACGCCAATCACATGGAAATAGGTACAATTTATAATCACACGGTCTTTTCCTGATATACTTCTCATTGTGAACATTATTACATCCAAAGAATTCCTGTGGCGTTGAAAGCTCTGAGTTTCATCTTAATTAATTTTCTTATAGATTCGATCGTAGCTACAGGACCGACCAAGAAAAAACGCGAGAACAGGAAGCAGCGCCTGAGAAGGAAAAAGAGAGGTTGGACATCAGTACATGCATTCGAGAGTTTAGAAACTATAGTTGCTTGTCTATTATTGATACGCTTCCCAACATCTCTACAGAACTGGGTGAGAACTTCGTACCTCCAGTACGCAGAGGAGTCCAAGAGCAGAAGATTATTTGAGGTCATGTTGAATTCTACAATTGATATCTTATCGATGTTATGATGATTCATATCTACTTATTCTTCAATCTGTGATACTTAGCACATATTTTGTTCAGTAAGATACCTGTGGATATTCAAATGAGCCTCAACTCATTAGTCGAATGTGCTCCTTTCGGGAGGCTGTATTGAATAATTATTAATCTTAGCTTCATAGATTTTTGTGCTTAGAGTTTTCGTCCATAGCCTGCTCAAGTTCATTGATAGGAATTTCATTAAATCCACTCTCTGTATACTAGATCAATTAATCATCTTTCTCTATTGATATTGAAGTTCCGATCACCGTCTCAATGTTTTAGAGTTTCAGCAAATTTTCATTTGCTATCTTTGGCATTCTGACTAATGTGCTTATATTACTCATAGAACTTGTGAATGATAGGTTTTACTAGCTAATCATCACACCAGTCTCTTCATCAATTCAAATTGATTCTAATGGCTCCACACTCAGTCAATTGACTATTCCATCACTAATAACGCATTCAATCAATGGCAATAACCACGAAAGTACTCATAGGAAATCTTAGAGACTGGACTGAACTAGTAATTCGAATCAAGATGCTGGAGAGTCGTCTTGTCTTCACTACACTTCGTGCACACTCAATGGCCAGGAATTTTCGTAAAGCCGAGCACCATTTTTACATGATAGAATTCAAAATAACTCGTGAAAACGATTAATCGAGAGTTTTTGCATTCGTTAGAATCATTTTCCAGGCAAGACAATACGTTGTGAATATTTCTATCCGGCTGTTTAATGAATCTGGCACAACTATGGAATGGGAATCTACCGTGACCTTTAGCTGTAACAGTCTTGTGGAACGTTTTCCTTCCCCTCACGTAAGACATCATATTTCATGCATGGCTAATGAAAATCACGATCTAGAATGCTAACAAATCGAATTTGCTCAAGATTCATCCGGAGATCATCTTGCAAATCTGCAGACGATCTCCAAGTTTCACCAATTGAACTCTCAGCTTGATTTGAGACGATATCTGCAAATGTGGGCAGATGGCCTATATTTTGAGCTCAAAGCTTGGCCTCTCACTAATTCATCCAGATTCTTAACGAAAGTGCGTGCATTACTGGCTCATGAGCGTTGTTTTTCACGTCTGTGTGTACTTGTCCAGCTCTACAGCTTGGTTGAGTATGTCAGTGCGTTTTTTACTCGCCCTAGAGTTTTGTTTTGCTCCCTGCTCGTAGATTTGAGTTGACTGGTGCACTTCATTACTGGTTCATGAGTCTTGTTTCCGCCCGTGTGCACTTTACTGGCTTTCGAGTTTTGTTTAGTACACCAGCGCGTTCTTCACTAGCTTTTGAGCTTTGTTTTGTCGTTACCTAAGCAATTCGGTTAGGAATAAATGCGAGATCTAAAACTGCTGTTTTGCCTCACGTCGTCTACCTTTAGGGGTATGAAAATTTTTCATCCAGGGGTCCTGTTAGTGTAACTGAACATTCCCACAGTAAGTGTTGTGGTTCATCTCTTGATTGGGCTAACTTTGGCTTTATGCGCGCGTAGAGCTAGTTTGACCATCATTTGGTGTGATTACAGTCTTGCTGAGGAGTGGACGTTCATGGTTCGTGGTCGCAGATTGAATATCGTTCATTGAAGGCATACAGCATAACAGATCTAACTTGACAGTGAGAGTAGAAGGACTATATCATAAGTGTATGACTGTGAACACGTATGGATACTCATAAGATGCTACTCGTGAGAATCACCAACGCTGTCCAATACGATCGCAAGAAGTAGATTGATCAACTAGAATCGCTCTTTCCTTTGATCCCTGAGACATGTTGAATCTGTCAGATCTTTGATTACTTAATCGACAAGGATTGTATTGTCCAGATGAGCCGCTGGTCCGATGAATCTACAACATTCGATTACTGGACTTCATTCCACAGACTAGAGTCAGGGATGAAGTCCTGGTCATTGGTAAGACGTCATCTCAGAGCCTCTAGATTGAGTTATCAATTGAATGATACAACTATAAGGATATGCTCACTATCATAAGTATATTAGCTTTAGTAGTTGCGATTGCTTTGAATGGATGAATGTTATACGAATATGAATCATGAGCAAATTTGATATGTGCTATTCATTCAGAAATGACGCGCTTCTTCTGTAGCTATCTCCTATTGTTTTTCTAGAACCCACTATGAAAGTTCCTCTAAATTTTCTATCGTGTATCTAACATTCACGGCATCCCGAGCTTGGGCGATATTCGGGGAGGACTGAATTGAATTCCATCTAACGTAACTCTGAGTTCGTTTCTTAGGACAATACACAACTTTTGCTGATGAGGGATCACACGACCTTCTCTTTCAAAAATCAAATGAACTTGGATTTTTATTCTCGATTTTAAGATAAGTGCTCAATTATGAGGTAAAGAATCGTCGAGATGCTGAACAAGATTACGAAAACATTTTCGCGATTCGATAGTGTAATCACGAGAGTTTTTGAGATGAAGTTAGATCCGGCACTAAGAATTTGAGTAAGCAGTTTTCATCCTCAATTTATTTGTGAGCCTACGTGCTATACCAACAAATTCATCAGATGAGCAAGGTTCTCGAGAGAACTAACAATCAGTCAATAGTGAATCATCAAGCCACGGAATAAGGTAGTTCTTATAGACACTAGACAAGTCTCAGTGATCGACATCATCACTCAGTTGCATGCATAGGTTCTTCAACTCCCATGCTCATTGTAGTTCTGACGAGGAGACTATACTTTCATCTTGGCATGATTATAGATGCGCAGAAAAATTTGACAAATCAAACATAGCCATCTGACAGTTGAGATGACTCTTTGTTTTGTAATGACAGTTTTTTTGTGTCACTGAAATGAATGTTTTAGAATTGAAATGATGAAGAATTGATGGACAGAGAAATACATGCTATAACGAACCTCTCGGGTGAAGTTACGAGATCTCCACAGTGACTTCATCTCGATTGGGGTCAAAGATTTGTAAAGCATACTAATACAAGCAAGGTACTTGAAGAGAGTAGTTTGATTCAAATCAATTTCAAAGATCAACCATCACTGCCCATCTGATCATGAACCATTCTCACTACGATAGACACTGCTCTAAAATTCTTTTCATCGACAAGAGAGACAACCAAATGGAACTAGTGATGAAGAGAGTCCAGATAATTGGCCTTCCTCCGTGGGAGTTATAGAACCTCTGTGTGTGTGTGTGTGTGTGTGTGTGTGTGTGTGATCGGGAATGTCGGGAGTTAGTCAGTAAATAGCAGAAGCAACTAAAAAATAGAGGTTCGTAGTCAGGTGTCAAGCAAGTTCGAATCACCAAGATGGTTACTCAAGATTATGCATAGGTTCTCCAACTTCCACGCTCTATGTAGTTCTGATGAGGAGACTATTATTAATGAGTATTCGGAAACACTGATCAGAAACAGAGTCATCTGAAATGAAGGATAACTTTGCATCTGATTAAAACTTGATTCTTCTACAATAATCACTGTGAGTTGGGGATTCAATCGTCACATGATGATGGACGCACTAGGAATACAAGAAACTGCGCTTACCATGAGTAATTTTCAAGGGGTGTTACGATTGCTCCTATTGCTACATCTTTGTGACACAACTTGTGCAAAAAAGTGTTGAAAATAATATCAGTGCACGGATGGTCCTTAAGGAACGAAGTTTGATCGAAATTAGGAGCATGCAACGTTCCAGACCACCAAAATCGCCCCTCAGCCGTGGTACTATCCTCACTGCAACAAAACGGTCCGGCAAAAAAATACTTCCTGCAAAAAGCTCCATACAGGAAGATAGTCTTCCTCCGTGGAAGTTGTAGAGCCTGTGCGTATTATTGACATAAGTAAGAAAATAAGAAGGAAGCTAAGTGATGTAGCTAGAAAATTTGTCAGAGTACATATTCATTATCCATTCACAGTGAACCTTCATGTAACAATGATGAGTTATCATCGAGGAAAGTATCGCTAAATCCTTGATGTTCTATCATTTTGAGCGACTTGCTAAGTCAATTCTTACTTGAAGGCTAGGTCAGTCGAGCTTGAGTTGGTGTTTGTTACTCTTTAAATTGAGCTCTTGCAAAGCTATTGGATTAGAATATATAGTTTAATATCTACGAGTGTACGGGTTCGTCAAAAATAACGATGCGGATCGATCGATTCATATATCATTAACTAACTGCTCAACCGCTCATGATATGAATTTTTAATTCTCTCACATCAACATTTTCGGAAATGTAATTGAATCCAATCTTTGAACGCAGTTGGTTCTGAACTCAGACGAATACGAATCTCTCATTCATCACTCACATTATTAATTGATTGATTTGTGATACATTACACGTCAACCTCCATTTTCAGAGAACAATGCCCTGCCCAGCGTAGTGATAGGAAGAGAGATCTTACACACGCAGATAGTGAACTTCACTGGTGGACCATCGACAAAAATGCCTATGTGTGATAACAAGTGTTAGGATTATGTTCGTCCTCTGTCTCCGCTTATCAAATACCAGAAAAAAGTTCAATAAAAATCGTCCACAAGGCTGCTCTAATTCTCTTAGTTGATTCATTGAAATAGCGAATGAATTCATGGATGGTTTGAAGCAAATACGAGGTTTGCGTTCATCTTCTATACATTGCAGGCCATCGAATATTGGAGGTAGAATCGATGTTGTCTCAACGAATGGAACTGAAGGGATATCCTAATTTGTCATTTGAGCATTCGTTTCAAAATGAGCATTATATATTCAAAAGAATTTGAAACCGATGCTTCTCATTCACTTCTTGACAACTTTTTACATCTCTATGGAAATATGGGACATGTACATTCCTACTAGATTGATTCACGAGAACTTTAGATAACGTTTTGCTTCGTCGAAAAAGAAATGACGAAATTTCAAATCCAATTTCTCGCAATGTTGACCACGTAATGAATACATATTACATTACAAGATGATGTTTCATCATTTTTTGGGAATAGAAATTAACGAATGGTCCTTTCGAATTGAAAATATGTTTGCTGAGAAAATTTCCTGAATACGAGACTATGACGACGACGGCAACAAGAATCTCATCAATATTCGAATCACCTCTCATTCTTTTCGTTGAAGAAATCCACGCAGCACCTCTGGATTGATATGATACATCTTAATACAGATAACAAAATTATTGAAATCTCATACGATCATATTTGTTAGAAAACTTCGAAAATCAAATGTGTTTACATAATTTTCATAATACGCAAATATTTTGAGGATAAATTGAGTAACTGTACCAGGTGTGGAAGTTGGCAACTTGTACTTTAACATTTTAGGGTAAATTGCTAGCTAAACTATTTTTCGAAAAGCCTGAGTATACTGCTGAGCTCATGTTAGACGGTGTAGCTTGCAACCTTGTTGAGGAGACACCTCCAGAAAAACACTTGATGCAATAAAAAATGCAGGCTGCTGACAATATATATATATATATATGACAATAATAGCGCTGCGATTTTTTTGTGACTCTCAGTTCAATATGTGCGCATTTACACTGTGCGTTGTCTTAATTATGCCCTGCTTTCGAATTTTGTATCAGAAAATCGAAATGAAAGTATTCATATATTTACATCATCATCGACACTGTACCCCGAGCTCACGGTGCTTATCGTCGATCGAGAGACGTTGCTGGGTGAATGGGAGAACGGAAGAATATACTACTGATGAAAATTCGTGCTTCATCTCATCACGTGTGTGATCAACAGCGTGCCACGTTATTCTGTTTTGTTTAGGGTCAATGAGTTCAACCATCAGGGTATCTCGAATATGCTCGCAATCTTCTCCGTAGTATTTGACTTTCCATGGTTGTCATAATGATGTTTGTGGTGTTACCTCTTGGTCACTGGTACTCTAAATTGAAACAGCAAAACTGCTGTTTTTTGGTGACCTAAATTGATCTTGGAGAAATTCAATTCAACTATTGTACCTTCAAAGTTCCTCGAAATCTCGAAGTCGCATACGGAAGGATTTTTTATGGGGATGGTGAGAGGTAATTAGATGAGACTCTAAGAAAAAATTGGATTCTTGGCTTGATGTTGGTGCGTGTTGCCTTTCCTTCGCAGATCCGGGTCTTCAGGAAGTTTGAAGAGATCCCAACGACACCTAGCCTAAGTGGCTTGGTGATCGAAGTACTGATCTTCCTCATACAGGAATCGCTTTATATGTATTCCGATTTGTCGAAGGTTGGGGAACTGGATTATCCTAGACTTGATTTCGTTTATTTTTCAGAAGCTCTTATATCAATTCTCCTTCCGTCATAGGTTGACCCAACAATTTGCCTCACTGATAGCAGCACAAAGAGATACTCAACCTCATTTGTGAGTAGAATAAGTGCATCAAAATTACATCAACATCATTTTTATGGTCAAAGCGTAGATCGACAGTGAGTATCAAGATCTACTCCTGATCTCTCTGCATTCTAATTACGAACAAGATTGCTCTTTGAGTATTCTAATACATTGCGATCCCTGGAGGTAGCAGCTTGTACATTCCTAACGGTGTTTTAGAGAGGGGGGAGACAGGTGAATCTAAGCCACTCTTGCTCGCCAAAAAACATCATTTGATGTATCAGCAACCAGTCGACTGCAGTACGTATATAGATATGATAGCTCATTTTGTAGATCTCAAGCCGGAACTGAAAACGACTTCAGAGTAGTTAGATCCACGTGAAAAGAATGGTCGAATGAACATGGTGTTCCAAATCTTTTCTTCGTGATTTTTCACCGACCATTCACCTCAAAATATGAGGAACAAACGGTCACTATGATCCCAAAAAATTTCTTAGCTTAGTTGATGAGCAAGTTGATATAACGTTTGCATTTTTTTCTATGAAAAGAATTCTGACTTTTTCACACAAAAACTGCTATAGCTCTGAAACGGCACAAGATACCGACACGCGGTTGAACGCATTTAGCAGCTGAGAAAAAAATCTATCAAAAAATATGACTTGAAAAATTATTTTTCATGTGAACTATCCTATACATGGGAGATTCGGTAAAAATCACCTTCTGATTATTTTCTCAAAAACCCAGTCTTGAAACAATTCTGAAAACACAATTTTCCATGTAAGATTTGACGTTCCTTTCGAAAAAAATGTTTCATCCTTAGTCTTGTACTCCAAGATGAGTTTCGAGCGATTTTTCACAATTTGATTTTTCGCCCAATCAGAATGCGACAGTTTTCTGCGCATGCAAGTCGTTTCAAAGGATCCTGATCAAAACCTCGCGCAATTGACATCGAGGGCAAAGATCGATTTCTCTATATCTCTCTCTAGAAATATCAAAGATCTGAAGAGAATGAACTCGGCAGGGGTTGAAACACAGGATGGGGGTCCTGGGGGGTCCATTCCATTCAGTGACACGGTCGTGAGTCTTGGTGTTACACTTGACAGTGAACCGACGCGGAAACCGCACGTTGATCAAGTAACCAAGAAAGTCAACGAAGCCCCATACGGTTTGCGGGTTTTCAGGGCGTGTATCACCAGACCTCTCCGAATTCGCCTAGTCGAGTCATTGGTTCAACCGCACCTAGATTATTGCGCGGTCGTGTACCTCGACGCCACGGACGAAATGCGGCAACGGATACAGAGACTAAGCAACTCATGTGTGAGATATATTCTCGATTTTAGGAGAGACGAGCACATCACCCCGTTCACGGAGCGTTTGGGTTGGTACTAATTCGCGGATAATGTACTTATCGCAGCTCTGTTGATGCATATGATCTATGCACTTGGGAAAACCTGGCTACCTAGCTGCGATGTTCACCAAGCACCAATCCGAACGCCCCGCACGCGGTGATGCATAAGAACGGGTACTCAAAGTTCCCAAAATGAGACTTGCATATGGACGAAGATCTCGCCAAATTCAATGTGCTCATTTGTGGAACTTTCTTTCTCCGGGCTTTCGGAAGCTGGAGAAGATATTGTTGTTTACAGAGGCCTCAAGAGATTTCTTGTTGACACATTCTCCCCAGAAGATTGACAGAGAAACGAAGTACTGCTTCAATTTATGACAGGTTCAGGCTCATCCTCTATTAGTGATACGTGACCTTCCGTCACCTGACTGAAGACGACTATGACTCATATTTACCGTGAGCGCATGCCCTTCATCTCATTCATACGTGTTCGAAACTCAAATTGAGGGGGTGGGTGGAAAAAAGGCCTAAGTGCACTTAGGCCCTTCTTCCGGCTTACCGCTTTTTTGAACCCTTGAACCATGATGTATCACCCCATGAAAGTTGTTTTTCCATAAATTTCGAAAAACCCCATAGATCAGAAAAAGAGCCTAAGTGCACTTAAGCCCTTTTACATATTCGATAAAACGGCCTAAGTGCACTTAGGCCCTTTTGTCGATAATATGATGGGAGTTAGGCCCTTTTATCGATTGTATGATGAGAGTTAGATCCTCTGTCTATTATCTGAAGGCAGTTAGACCCGGCCAGACTCCTTGGCCAGCTAGTTGTATAGTTTTGACGGGTAAGAATGAATCGTCGAATCGTCTAACTACGATGCTGCACCATTGGACACGAATGGTTCGCCAATTATTTTGAAGAGAAAAGCATGACCTCACTATTTTATTAGATTTGAGTGGAGAAAGAGCTTTCTAACGTCCCAAGGTCATCTCTGTGTCGTACGGTATTCTAAGTAATCCTCAAAAAAGTTGAAAACCGGCGTTCCATTAGTAAAGTCGTGTTCCGATGGATTTCAATGAAACAACCTGATTTTTTTCGACATATCTTCGGAACTTCGACAAATAGGAGAGCAGTATTCTTATATCGATAACCTGTGATTGAGGCCTCTAAGGAAATTCATAAAAGATAAGAATTGATTTCTAACCATGTTACCTGTAATCAAGACGTTATAGTTAACCACTTCATCGTGTTTGCCGGGTCATGTTACAGTGAAATCATTTCGAAAATTATCAGTTTTTGCGGTGGAAGTGGTCAAAAATGCAAAAAGTTATCTCCAAAACGAATTCCAATTCAGTATTTGCATCTCTTGTGTATGCGCGTCGTCTGATGTCTCTAAAAGTGATGTCAATTGATAGCCGGTGTAACTCACTTCAAGGGAGAGGTACCCACAAAGTCACCAAGACCTCGAAGATTTTCTTAAAGAGCCCAAGCAACATGAGAATTTTGTTCGAAAAAAGGGCCCAAGTGCGAGAGTATTGATGAAAATAGCCTCAACGCAGAAGCACTGGTAAAAAGGGCCTAAGTGCAACAGTATTGGTAAAAAGTGCCTAAGTGCAACAGTATTGGTGAAAAGTGCCTAAGTGCAACATTATTGGTAGAAAGGGCCTAAGTAAAACAGTTTCGGTAGAAAGGGCCTAAGTCACCGGAAAAACTCATTCAAAAGGGCCTAACTCCACTATCGATATCGGGATAAAGGGCCTAAGTGGTGGGGTATTCGTAAAAAGGGCCTAATTTTTTACGAAGAAGTTTTAAAAAAATTCTTATGACCTCCATATCTCTTTTCTACCAATTCTGGCTATCAAATCATGTTCTTTGGCATTCAAAATAAGTATCCTCATACATGCCAAGTGAATATTGAGTGACTCCAGTTTCACACACTCAATGGAACCATCTTTCACGTGCAGATTCGATGAAAATGCATTGAGGCGTTAAATTGCAATTGCATATCTTGTGTAACATACACATTGATATGCTGATGAAATTTGGAGGCCATTGAACTCGATTTCGCATCGTTATCCAACTTTTAGTGGACCAACTATCCCAAAAATTGACCCAGTGTTGGGAAAAAGGGCCTAATTACATTTTTTTGAATGGCTGCATACCTCTCAAAATCGACAGCTACCTTCCAACTCCTGTGCGGTTGTTTTGGGGATGCCACAACCTTTGAAATAAGCCAGGTGTGGGCATCGAATCATGCCACGGGCAAGATACAATTGGTTTTTATCGTTTTTCTCGAAATTACCGTTTTGTAATTAGGCCCTTCTTCCACCCAACCCCTCAATTACTAGTCACAATTTGTGATACATACCTGTCCTGGACAGAAAGACTTGTGTTATGTGTATTTTACATCTTTATTTTCTATCGAATTCATCTTTAGAAATATGTAGCATATCTGTAAACATGTAGGTATATCTTTTGTCTCATGACGAATGAAAGACATCAATCAATCAGTCAATCCCTCTTTCTCTCAATGAAATATTGAGATGTTGAGTGGAAGGAAACAGAGACTATAGATGTTCTCGATGAACTTGAGATTGACCTCATTTGAGACTAGCCTTGGAATTCTGGAAGTCACAGAAGAAACTGATTATATCCAGCTTCACTTGCACGGCATGGCAGGCGATTGATCAAATCTCATATTGAACATCTTCGAACCCAATTTCCAATACCTATCTGAACGCCGAGGACTCAAAGGATGGGTCACGATATTTTCCGAATTCTGCCTGTTCCGAAATTCTGTTTTCCGAAATTTGCCTAAACCGAAATCCGGGATTCCGAAATTTGCCAACGCCGAGTACAGACATTTCGGAATCATCATATCCCGAATTCTGATCATTATGAATTATGGTTTTCCGAATTGTGATGATTACGAACTTTTATATTCCAGAGAATGATTGCTCTGAAATCGTCCATTTACGAATCTTGCTCGTTCCAAATAACGACGTTCCCGAAATTTTTTTTTCGGGATTCTGACTTTCCCGAATTTTGAAGTTGAGCCCCCTCGTACTGCCAATTAAAGATAGAGCTAATCCCATGCCGTTGTCGCGTACGCGAAATCAGATATTCTTCGCGTACACGGAGGCTCCATTTTCCGTGTGCGCAGAATTGTCCAGAAAGAGCCTTCGCGCACGTGAACTGGAAATTATTCACGCACGCGAAATTCTATCCGCTTCGGGTACGTCAAATTCCTCGGGATGGCGCTCCGCAAAGCCTTCGCGCACGCCAACGGGCCCAATTCTCGCGTCCACGAAGGCTGGGCCCGTGGCCCGCTATCGTTCGCATATGCAACGGGTTCCCTAGGGATTTTTTCGGCGCGGACGTCACTTTTATCGTCTTCCAGAACCGTTCTCATGCGTACGCGACCTCGCACACGTCAGCCCGGCCGTATAGACACGCCGTACACTCAAAATACTCTCATTATTGCAGAATGCGGGGAACCTGGATTCAGATAGAGATTCTTGTCCCAATCGTGACCAACATGGGTGAAAAATCACGATGAATCTTCCGATATCGGTTCCCTTGGGCCTTAATGGTAATGTACAGAGCTCAATTCGTGCAAGAACGAGAGATAATCTACACGACAATACACCCTTACATTCCTCATCATTACAGATCTCGCGGAGTCTCGATTAGAACTCTGAATTTTGGATCGGTTGCGACCGTATCGAATGCTGAATCCCGCAATTGTGATCATAATATTCCTTTTTTTGATCACGATGACGATGCGAAGATTCTTCGACAGTTCAAATTATGAAGAAGAGCATTAATCTGACTCATCTTCCAGCAACGTTGTTTTCCGGCGATCTCTGGAACTAGCTTTTAATCACGATTTCAAGAATACTCGTCATCGTTATAGCTGCATAGTCTCGTAAATGAAAATGTGATATGTACCCCTGGGCCTTGGCGGCAATGCACTAATCTCTCCGTGGGCTCAAATGATGAGTAATTCGCATCACAATCGATTGCTATGATTCGTATTATTGCAGAACTCGCGGAACCTTGATTGAAACTCTGAATCTTGGATCGGTTGTGACCGTATTGAATGTAGCTCTCGCAGTTAAAAACATCATATCCTTTCTCCTTCATCTCGATGACAATGCACGAAGCTCTCTGACAGTTTAAATGATGAAGAAGAGCCATCACTCCACTCATCACTGAGCATCAATATTTCCCAACGACGTCAGAAACTTGACTACAGTACGATTCCAAGAATACTCGTAATCTCCATAGTTGTATAGTCTGGTGAATGAAAATGTTTTGATAATGTCTGGGCTTTGGCGGCAATGCGCAGTTCTCTTCGCGAGGAGGGGGGGGGGGGGGGGGGCGGAGCAAGGTCAATGATACGAGTAACTGACGCAAAAATGTCTGTTCAACCATTATAAGTCAGCGATTGTTGCATACAGAGTCGTTTCCAGGGATCCTTGTGTCTCGAGGTGATTGCAGTGCTTGAGTCAGCGCAAGATCGATTCAGTGCGCGGAAATAGTCGAGTCATGTACGCGAGCGTCTCAAGATTCTGAAGGGTTCCCGGACTTGCGTATGCGGAAACTTTGTTGCGTATGCGAGCGTTCCTGATATTTGAGTAGATCGCTCTTTGTGTTCGCGTACGCGAATGTGGTCCACACTGATTCCACTGCAAATTCTGCAATAATACGAACCATAGCAACTCATTACAATGCAAATTACTCATTACTTGGGCCCACGGAGAGATCTGTGCATCGCCGCCAGGGCCCAGGTACCCATATAACATTTTCATTCACGATGCTATGCACCTATGACAATTACGAGTATTCTTGGAATCGTACTGTAGTCTAGTTTCTGATATCGCTGGAAAATATTGATGCTCAGTGGTAAGTGAATGATCGCTCTTCTTCATCATTCGGACTGTCAAAGAGCTCTGTGCATTTGCATCCGGTTCGAGGAGAAGATATCATGTTTACAATCGAGCGATTTTGCATTCGATACGGTAACAACCGATCAAAAATTCAGTGTTTGAATCGGGGTTCCGCGAGTTCTGCAATAATACGGATCATAGCAATTTGTCGTCATGTGGATTACTTATCCTTTGAGCCCACGGAGCGATCTGTGCATCGCCGCCAAGGCCCAGGAATCCATATTACATTTTTATTTGGAAGACTATGCACCTAGAATGATGACGAGTATTCTTGGACTAGTATTGTAGTCTTGTTTCTGAGATCGCTGCAAAACAACGATACTCAGCGAAGAGTTGCGTGATTGCTCTTTCCCATCATTCGAACTGTCAGGAAGATCGGTGCATTGGCATCAGGAATAAGGAAAAAAATATCATGTTTTCAATTGCGAGATTCTGCATCCGATACGGTCGCAACTGACCGAAATTCAGAGTTTGAATCGGGGTTCCGCGAGCTCTGCGGTGATACGAATCATAGCAATCAATAACCATATCAATTACTTATCATTTGGACACACGGAGAGATCTGTGCATTGCCGTCAAGGCCCACGAATCCATAATACATTTTCAAGTACGAGGGTACCTTTCGCGTGCGCGAACGGCTAGCAGGTCTGCGTGGACCGCATTTGCTCACGCTAACTCGGGAAGCAAAATACTCAAGCGATGGGTTCACGAAACACTATTACGCGTGCGCGGAAAATTTCGCATAAGCGAAAACATTGCAAGGCACCCTGCCGAAAATTTCGCGTTTGCGAGGAGAGCACACTTTCGCGTACGCGGAGACTTCCCGTTTCCGCGTACGCGACAATAACGTGGGATTCGCTCTATCTTCAATCCGGAGTACGAGGGTACCCTTCGCGTGCGCGAAGAGCAAGCGGGTCTGCTTAGACCGTATTCGCTTACGCTAACACGAAAAGAAAAATACTCAATTGTTGGGTACACGATACACTATCACGCGTGCGCGAAGAGTTTCGCGTACGCGAAATTATTATAAGGCACCGTGCCGACAATTCCGCGTAGGAAAGAGGAGCACAATTTCGCGGACGCGAAGACTTTCTGATTCTGCGAACGCAACGATGGGGTTGGATGCGCTCTCGTTTCAATATGTAGTAGATGAGCACCGTTCGCGTGTACGAACAGCTGGAGGATCAGTGAGGAGAACATGGAAAAGTCAGTGATGAGCAAATGATTGAAGTCTGTTTTCAGAGGTTGCTGCAACACAATGATGCTCATTGACGAGTGGAATTGTTGCTCTTTTCCATCATCCGAACTGTCAAGGATCTTTTTGCATCGACATCGAGATCAAGGGGTGGAATATCATGTTTCCAATTGCGAGATACTGCATTGAATGCGGTAACAACCATCCCTGAATAAAGAGTTTGAATCGAGGTTGCGCGAGTTCTGCAATAATGCAGATCAAAGCAATTCATTATCATGTAAATAACTCATCATTCAAGCCCACAGAGAGGTCTGTGCATTGCAGCCAGGGCCCGGGATCCATATTACATTCTTATTCACAAGACTATGCACCTATGACGACTACGAGTATTATTGCATTCGTATTCTGGTCTTGTCCCTGATATCGCTACAAAACAACGATGCTGAGTGATGAGTTGAATAGTTGCTATTTTCCACCTGTCAAACTGTTAGAGAGCTTCATGCATTTGCATCGAGATCGAGAAAGACAATATCATGCATCCAATTCAGAGATTCTGCATTCAATACGGTCACAACCTGTCCGAAATTCAGAGTTTGAGTCGAGGTTCCGCGAGTTCTGCAATGATACGGATCATAGCAATCAATTATCATGTAAATCACTCATCATTTGAGCCCTTGGAGGGATCTGTGCATTGCCGCCAAGGCCCAGGAGTCCATACTATATTTCATGACGATGACGAGTATTCTTGGAATCGTGCTGTAGTCTAGTTTCTGACGTCGTTGGGAAATATTGATACTCAGTGATAAGTCTGATGGTTGTTCTTTCATCATTCGAAATGTCAAGGAGCTTTGTGCATTGTTTCAATATTGAAAAAATGAATCATGGGTCCTTGAATCAAGTTATCCTGCATTCAACACGATCACAATCGATGCAAAATTCAGAGTTCGAATCGAGGTTTCGCGAGTTCTGCAATCATGAGAATCATAGCAATTCATTATCATGTGAATCTTCCATTATTGGAGCCAACGGAGAGGTCTGTGCATTGCTACCAGGGCCCGGGGATCCATATTACATTTTTATTTACAAGAATATGCACCTATGATGACTACGAGTATTCTTGAATTCGTATTGTAGTCTTGTTCCTGATATCGCTGCAAAACAACGATGCTCAGTGATTAGTTAAATAGTTGCTATTTCCCACTTGTAGAACTGTTAGAGAGCTTCGTGCGTTGTCATCAGGATCAAGGGGAAAAATATCATGCTTGCAATGGCGAGATTCTGCATTTCACACGGTCACAACCGATCCAAAATTCAGAGTATGAATCGAGGTTCCGCGAGATTTGAAATGATACGATTCTAAGCAATTCATTATGATACCAATCACTCATCATTCAAGCCCACAGGGAGATCTGTGCATTGCCACCAAGGCCAAAGATTCCACGTTACTTCCCCATTCACAAGACTATGCACCTATGACGATTACGAGTTGTGTGAAAACCGTTGTTGAAATTCAGTTTTTGAGATCACTGCAAAACAACGATGCTCAGTGGTTAATCCCATCTCTTCTCACCTGTTATTCGAGCCCCCAAAGAGGTCTGAGCACTGCCATCGAGATCCAGTGGAAAAAACATTCCGTTTCCAACAATCTGATTATGTGAAAAATTTTACGAGAGCGGAAGACTCCCCGGTTCGCCCACGCAAAAGTACGAGACATGCGGCAAACGAGTTGAGGGTGAAAAACGTTCGGATGACCGAAAATTCCCCAATTCGTGCATGCGAAAGCTCATAACTCCGGGAAAGTGTTGAATTTTCGTGTCCGATCGCTATTTGCACGCGGAGATCCGAAACTCGGAACAGGTCACTTGAGGCCGGAAATTCTTCCGCGTGCGCGGTAATCCAAAATTCGGCCCAAGCGAGTTCAGGTTGGGAAAATTTTGTGTAGGCAAACATTTTTCACTCCAGCCCGCAAAAGTTCGAAACTCGTGACAGTCGAGCTTGGATTGATGTCTTTCGCGTACGCGAAAATTAAAAACGTAGCGTGCGCGAAATTCGAAATCACCTCGACAGACAAGTTAGAGAATAGAAACTCTCGCATGCGCGAAGAGGGAAGTCGCCCGCGTACACGGAAATTTCCTTCTACAGATACTTTGTCAGCTTCTCAATCATACGATTACGAAAGAAATGTCTCTTTCTTCCCATCTAGGAAATTCAGCGTACGCGAGAGAAGCTTCTCGCGGGCGCTACAGTGGACATTGTTACGCGTGGAGTCACAATCCTTGATATTTCACAGGGCGACGAATCTCTCAAGTTCCCAATACGAGACTTTATGTTGGAGAAAGAGCCCCGAAGTTTATCAAGAGATGATGTGAAAGAGTCATTTTACGTTGTTTACATAAGTAAAATCATAGCGTGAACCATCATCTCCGTTCATGCGAATTACCCAAAAGATGATCTGGACTGCGCAAAGGGAAAACGGATACCCGAAAAATTGTCGAGATTAGCATACGCGAGTATGAACTAAAATGTTATGATTGCTGTCGTGCATGAGCGAGTTAGATCATAGCGTACGCGATGCTCATGTTCAAAAGGAAAGAAGAGGAAACGGGATCAGGACAATTTCTTGCAAACGCGATGATTTAGTAATTGAGCGCGCGCGAAAAATGATGTGACGTATCGTACAATTCATCGCGTACGCGAAACCCAACTCCATTGACTTACCTCAACAGCACCAATCTCTGGCACTTATGTAGAGGATCACTGCCGATACACCAAATCAGGTCGATTAAATCGGACATGTCCTCCGCCTATGTTAAGGAATGAGGCATGACCTTTTGCGAGCAAAAGGGTCACTCGGAGAACTGGAAATAGCTCAATCCGCATTGAGTCCGCTACCTTGTCTGCACTGTGTCTCCGCAGACGACAGCTCAAGCCACGCATCACAGCAGGAAATGAACATTCCCAACGAGGCAATTCGACAGGAATGCTCCTCGACCGACGAAAAAAATTAAACACAACACAAACACGTGGCATCATCTCGCATAAGCCGGTCGCGGGCCATGCAATTGGTGCATCGAGAACACGGCCCGCAGTAGACACATCGCATCATCTGTACTGCCTTATCTGCGATGATATGTCTACTACGATACGGCATGCCGATCTCCTGCTGCAGCGGCCAAGGCCAAGGCCACCGTCGTCTATTTGTCGCCTCCCTATTTAACAACACTCTTCGCGACTCCCACAACACAAAAATTCACAGTCGAACGCGAGAAGCACTGCGTCGTTGCCTGTGCAGAAGCAATCATGAAATTATCCGATGACGCTGCCACCGCACCCGCTGAATACACAGCTCTCATAAAAACGCGAACGCCTCAACACGCACAGCACACCGAATTAATTTTCAATCTCGCGACGCCAACAGCTCGCGCAAAAAAATCACGGTTCACAATCAACACAAGAGCAACCGACAAACACACCCCTCCGAGCCATAATCAAGCAGAATACACAATGTAACGCTTTCGTGTCATGCTAGCCGTTAAGCATTACACACCAAACGTTACTCACATAACGCTAAAAAATACGTTTTTTCACACGACAGTTACAAACTCAGGAAACCGTAACAAAATCTCTCGATCTCACCAATCGAAATAACAAAATCACCGTTACCTAATTTTTCCGGGGTGTACGCGAATCCTGAAACATGTTGTATCGCACCTCAGGGTATTCATGATGTGGAATTGGTGGTGCAACTCTCGTCCTAAAATCTCGATGTTGCCTGTTGCTTGGCCCGTGAGGGTCGTAACGGAGCCATCCGCTAGTCCTGCTGAGCTGTACCCGTCCGAGACCTGCCATTCTCCTTTAATGCATGTGTCTTTGACCTTGGCACTGATGAAGGAATGTACTGAGCCTGGATCCACTAAAGCTAGGGATCTTTTATATCCTATCCTTGCTCCAACGTAGTATCTGGATTCTTCTGGGGCCGGGTTGGTGGTATTCCGGACCCCTTGTCGTTTTTCTGTTTCGGACAAGGACGATCTCTGCTCAGGACATTATCCTTACCGCACCGGAAGCAAAATCTCTTTGCTGGGTTTTTGCAGTTGAACCTTGTATGACCTCTTTGACCGCATTTCTAGCAATGTGTCTTGCCATCATAAGTTGGAGCAGAATCTTGGAATGAGGTCAAAGATTCGACTTTGAATTCAAGTTGGGGTAAACTGCTACCAGAATTAGTAAGAAAAAATCAAGTCACGGTTCCTTCTGATTTTGTTCTGCAAGAGGTCGTGCAATCGACGATAAACGTGGCGCAAGAAATCGGAGATGAAGGATTCTCAGACAGGCAAGATTCTGATGTGTTGAGTAAGGTATCGGCAGATAGAAACCAGTTGACTGCTAGCGACATCGAAGAGATTCTTGAGGATGCAGAAGGCAACCGAGCTGCTGAGAAAGATGTCGAAGAGAGCCCAGAACCAGCTCTATCCATCAGAATTTTGTCCCAGATAATAAGCACGGTTCAGAATGCAATTGATGACGCGCTAGCTCAAAATCCAATTTCAACCCGCAGTCTCAAATTCAAACTTGATTGCGAGTCAGCTTTGAAGTCTTACAAAGAATTATATAGGGATCTTTTGCGACGGTCTACGCAATCACTCGTAACTGAATTTTTTGCTAAAGAATGATTTTCATTCCTTTGTATAAGCCTTTATGATGATGTTTCTTGATATACTCCACCATACTCACAATTTTATATTGGTTTATACATCTACAAGATAATAAATCGTTCATTCTAAAAAATGAAGCTCCGAAAGTTGGTTTTATCCGCGTGGAATAGAGGTTTTTCTCGGATGTTGGCAACGATCTTTATTTTCCTATAAGAACAATGCCCCAGTATTCGCGGTTTTCGTATTCGCGGTACTTTTCGTGGCAACATTAATCGCGAATACCGGGGTTTACCTGTATGGTCATTGCACTACCCCTAGAAGGTACGCGAGACTCTCTGGTATATTCATTTGTTTCAACGTTTCTTCCAGTTCTTCTGTCCTCTGCATTAGCTCTGGAATAGTCGTAATGCTTGACCGCTTCATGTATAGTCTGTACTCTGCTTTCATCTGATAGAACGGAGTATCCAGTTGTCTTTCAGTGTCATACCCTCCTCGTCTTCGCATTAGAGTGAGCATTGAAGTTATCAATGACCATGCTGATTCCGATGATTCCTGCCGTCGTTCTATTATTCGCTGTGTGAGGTTGCGAAATTCATTCGGTGACAAGAATTATGACCTCATGCTTTCCTGTATATTTTTCCAATCCATATCGCTGCCATCCATGTTTCTGTACCATAGCTGTGCTTCTCTTTTCAAGAGTTCTGGCAGCCACGGAACTAATGCCTCGCCTGTCATTTGGTATGCTTTTTGTAGTTCGGTGACCCGTTCCAGGAAAGAGTATAGGTCCTTACCATCAAAATGACAATTCCACTTTCTCATAGTTTCCAGAGTACGTATGTGATCAGGCACTGCTTGTTCTACGATTATGGTTCTTCCGGCTGTGGATGTGCTAGCGGATCCTGCCACTTGTAAATTCTCCTTCGTATCCTCTCTTTTTTCCACCTCTTCATTGAAAGTTGCGGGATCTTCAGGTTTATCGGTGAATTCTCCGGGGTGACCTCGGACGAACTGTACTAGACGTTGCCTTAACGTGGTCATATTGACGGTAGTATCTAGCTGGTAGCTGGTTAGCTCTGCAATGAGCTCGACTTTCTTCAATTGGTAGACCCAAGAAACGTGTGCCATCTCGCCTTCTTAATAAAGAACCAACTTATATGAAAATACTAGCCTAGAATCAGTGAATTAGCCTGCCTGTTACAATTGTCTGGGCGCCATGGAACTGAGGGGTTTTCAGGATGTCAGGAATTCTAGATTAGGATGATAATTGAATACAATGAAGTTGGAATAAATAATATATATATTAAAAAGAATATGTACAAAAAAACTAATAATGATATATTCAATTGCCCTCAAGCCTTGGCTAATTCGTTACTACTCTAGTACACTGTAATAACCCTAAAAACTGGTGATAGAAGTACACCCCCTATCTCATCTGGAGCTACTTGAACGGAATAATATGGGTACCGGTCCGTTCATCTCAAGAGCTCCTTGAGATGAGCAGCACAGTGACTGGCTAGTGAGCTAGTCTGTCAGTGGGCTCCTGACAGCGACATTTGATGGGGCTTCATCCCGGTCGGTGTTCGCGGTCGGGTTATACAGGTCACAATATCCTAACTAATCTTACGTACCTTGGTGCTCCCAGGATGCGAAGATCTAGGACGATTGCTATCTAGAGCTGCTGGATAACATCCCTGCCTCGGTGCTCCCGAGGTCTATCTATCACAATTCTAGAGCTCCTAGAGCCGAGATGGATCGAGAGAGTAAATACTTGGAACTCCCAAGATTAACTAGTGAGTTGGGTCCGAGCTCCGGGCCGACTGACTCTGCTGCTGCGGTTAGGCTGGTTTCCTTCCTAAGGCCCTTTGTTCCGTTTGTGAGAGAGAAGGTCGTCCGCCTGGTGGTAACTGGTGTAAGCATACAGTTGACCTGGTGCCTGTGGCATTACTGCGCGGGCACGCCTATGCTTAACGGGTTGCGGTAGTGTAGGGGTGCCCGTCGCAACTGGGAAACAGTATTCGAATCGATTGAGGCAGATAGGATTTCGAAATTTCAATACTGATATTCAGCATTCAAATCGATTCAGATAAATAGGGTATAAGGTACCCAATGCTTCCAGTCAGTATTGAGGTCGATTGAGGCGGATTGAGATCTCGATGTTTCCATCAATGAAAAACTGTGCTGGAATCGATTGAAGTAGATAGGACCCTATCATAGCATGTCAATGCTTCTTTATGGCATTGACACAGATTGAGATCGCGATATTCTATCAAGGGAATCAGCATTCATACAGATAGAACATCGACTCCCGAATACTGGCAGTAAATATTGATATTGATTGGCAATCTCACTTTCGATGCGAAAAGTCTGCATTGGTGAAGATTGGTCTATACTGTTGGAATCATGATCAACATCATCGATCGTTATTGAACTCCAATCTCCCTCAATCCTGAAAGTCTTTGTTCAAATTCATCATAAGATCCTAAATTCAGAACGATTGGATGTATTTCAGTCGAATCGAATCGAACTTTTGCAGCAGGGTCGTGCATTCATTTTGGACGGAGTGATTCTTGCAATGGCACAATCCTTGACAACTTTCTCCTCAAACAATCGACCGCTAGCACACTGCTCTCCACATATTTCATGTCTTTCTCCGTGGATGCTGTTGAGAGAAAAAATTCAAGATCTGTACTGATAATTCTACATAGCTGCCTCTCGTTGATCATGAATGATGCACCCATGTTACCGCTGTACCTAAAGAAATTCATTATGATAGTGTCACCACATGTATTGCTCTAAGGACTTAATTTTTATTGAAGACACAGATCAGACTTCATTCGAGACTCAATACAGTCTCTCAACCTCATACCTTACAACTCCACCAAGACATGGTTCAAAATTTTGGGATACGTATTCCATGAATAATAATAATTATTGTGTGAAGAGGAGGTGATCAATAAATTCGAATAGTATCTAATATAATACATCTTTGGGGTGCGTACAATCATGACATACCTTGGGATGGAGATTGAATCAACCTTGTGAATATGAGGGTCTCAACAAACATAAACTGAAGCTCATCGCAAATTCCAGAATTGACATAGGCCTTGAAAGTCACTTGAGCACATCAATCCCATCAGGTATTTTGAGTTGGTCTAAATGAAACCTAGAATTGAATGGTTAGATTAATCAAGAGTATCTAGAGGCTCACACTTGACAATAAGATCCTGAATTCCATCGATTTATCCTAGAGATCGTGGAGTTTACTGACTCACTTCTGAACTTTGAATCACAAAAATTTCACAAGTGAGACAATTTTCAACGAGTTCAAGCAAATGAATATGGAATCGCCCCTCTGAAATACAAGTATTTTAGCAGAGACAATTTCAAGTCCTCAGCAGTATCTCATCACTTACCTTTGCTCTCAAAGTCATCCGTACTCACCATTGATCCCAGAATCCAATTAAAATTTTGATCAGGTAATTTTTAGATGCTCTAGTTGAAACCTTGAATAGAATAGTGAGACTGATATTGAATGATTCAGAGGCCAATACATAATAATGAGATCATGAATCTCATTAATACATACCTGGACTCATAAAATTTACCATGTAACCTTCCAACTTGAGATCACAATTATTCCACGGTTAAGCCAATTCTCAACGGATCTCAACGATAACACGTGAAACCATCTCTGCAAATCGTAGGGATTCTAGCAGACACAATTTGAATTCCATAGCAACATTCAATCATTCACTTTTACTCTCAAAGTCATCCGGGCGCGCCATTCTGGAAGGTAAATTGGGCTAGTCTAGTGGCACCTTAGAAAGAATAATGAGACTGATAAAGAATGATTCAGAGGCCAATAAATAATAATAAGATTCTGAATTTTATCAGACGTACATTATTTATATATTTGACAATAAAATATCTCGTGTCGAGTCACAAGAATAAGTCTCTAGCTCAAGCCTGTATTCGATTTGAAAGTCAGCACTGTTGCTGCCTGAGAAAAAAAGTTCAATAACCTATTAGTGTGAGGAACGATCAACTGCGCTAAGTTTGATTTGATCTACGTGATCAAGGTCACACTGAGATTTTGCGCAGGCTAACTAATGGGATTACGCATATTTTAGAATTTTCGCACGGATGAAAATTCGATTTACCTCGAGAGGAATTTTCTTGAAGTTCCCGATGCTGCTCGTAGATTGCGATAATGACGGAGTTTGCGCCGGTGTCGAGGATACGTCGCTGCAGATTATTTGCTACGTGCATTCGCGACGACTCACGACTGCCCGTGGCGATGAACTCGTTCGTCCTGTTGAAAATGCATCGATGACGTTGATACGCACCGATGTCGTTGGAACGACTTGTTGGGACCCGATGGTCCTTTGTGGGGGCCCAGTGGCCCTTTGTGGGAGCCCGGTGGCTCTTCGTAGGACCACTTGACTGCCGCTGCTACTTACATTGTCACTGCGCCCTGGGCGGTAGGATATTCTGCTTACATGCCTGGTACTTGGTGACAGGTGCAGGCTCCCGTGTGCTCAGTGAGAGCAAAATTCGCAGGAGAATCAATTTTTGCGATGAATCTCAGCGCTAGTTTTGGTGGGTGCGAGATAATGAAATTTGTTCGGTGCGATTTAGCGGGCTCGAGCTTCTTCTTCACTTTAGCCTCTTTTTTATTTGTTGTTGCTGCCCCGCAACAATTTCCAACTGATATGGTGATGAGGCGACTTATTGATGGACGTTGTCTGCGGAGACTTCTTGTAGCCTCGGAGTCAAGAGAACGTTCTGCTCCAAAAACTTGTGGAGAAGATGGCGGCTAGCGGGCACTTGTTGCGGCAGGACGATGATTTATTGCGTGGACGCGCTTGTCGACAGGTGAGTGGTACGACGATGTTTGCCTTGATGATGCTGATGTGCTCACCTGCTCGTCACTGCGGCAGCCTTTGTTGTTCGACCCTGGCCAAGCTCGTGGTTGCTGCTGCATCAGGAGTTGAACTGCCCCGTCGTCTTCTTGATGATTTTTGCGTGTCCGGGGTCACCAGGTTGTAGGGGGTTACTACCCTCACGAGGTGAATCCATGATGGCACGGACGGGTCTGATAGAGTGAAGACACTCGCGTAAAATATTTATAGTGCGTTTATTTATTTGACTCCAATTAAATGTTGTTACAACGTGTTACGGACTCACGAGGCTACTCACTCATACATTGTCGACCTATACACTCCTGATTCCGCGGTGCGTGATCGCCGGTGCAACCAAGCGTTATATCCTCTGTCTCTCTCTCACCTCTTGATCGGGGACCGCATGTGCCCTGTTGCAAAAGATCGATTGGGATAGAATGAAAACCAATCGAATCCTATCGGAATGGATACATTCCAATCGGTTCTATCATTCAACCGGCGAGAGCAGAATCGGATTTCAATGCAAATCAATCGAACATAGACCTAATCTATCTGAATCCTGAATTGTAGATTTGAGATCACAACTGCCTATAAAATTCTATACTGTTGATGAGGATTGACGTAAGCGAATATAATCCAATACTGGTAATCAGCATGGTATAGGATCCGGATGGATAGATAAAAGATATTTGCAGGTTCAATATGTTTTAATAAACAAATACGGTATTGAAATCAATCAAATTAAATGATGGATCCCGTCTCCCACTGCTCTATCGGAATCAATGCTTCAGAAACTAATTCGATTTACGAAACAATACTGATGGTCTATCCTAACCAATCCCGAATAACAGGATTGAATTTGACCGATTGAACACTATTGTTCCAACATTCCTCAATCGAACCCAATACTTCTGTGCAGTACTGGTGCACGATAGCCTTGCTCATTCCTGTCTGTCCCAATCATGAATGGAGAGATTCGAGTCATTATGCCTGGATCGATTCCAATCATACCCCAATCTCTCATTGCGTGATTGACAAATTGAGATAAATACTACAGAATCGGATTGGAATCCTGGGTGCATGGTTATTCTATCCCTCTCAATACTCACAATCAGTATCGAACTCCTGTAGATTTCATATATATGAATCGAATTCAATACTGCTGAGCAGGATTGAAACGACCTGAAGATGAGTTCTGCTATCGGTCTGCATCATGCCAGGTAGCATTGGATCGACTGCGTCAATCGATTTTAATGGTGACCGAATCACTCATCGCGTGATGATCAATCGAGATGAATACTATAGAATCGAATTGGAGTCTTGGGTGCATGGTCATCCTATCCCTCTCAATACTCAAAATCAGTATTGAATTCTTCTAGATTTCACATATTTGAGTCGAATTCAGTCCTGCTGGGCAGAATTGGAACGGCCTGAAGACGAGTTTTGCTATTGTTCGGTCGAATGAGTTATAAGGTCTGCAATTCTGGAAATCAGTATTGAAATCGATTGAAGCGGATTGAGATCTTGATGTTACCAATACTGAAAGACAGTACTGGATTCGATTGGGGCAGATAGGATTCCAAGTCCTCAATACTGACATTCATCATTCATGTATACAGCATTCAAATCGATTCGATGAATGGGTTATGAGGTCTGCAATACTGAAATTAGTATTGAGATCGATCGAAGCGGATTGAGATCTCGGGGTTTCCAATACTGGGAAACAGTATTGGAATTGACTGAGGCAGATAGAATTTCAAGTCTCCAATACTGATGTTCAGCCTTTAAATCGATTCAGGTAAATATGATATGAGGTCTGCGATGCAGAAAATCAGCATTGAGATCGATTGAAGCGGATTGAGAATCTGATGTTCCCAATACTGAAAAACAGTACTGGAATCGATTGGGGCAGATAGAATTTCAGGTCCTTAATACTGATATTCAGCATTCAATTCGATTCAGGTGAATTGGATATAAGTTTTCCGATGCTGAAAATCAGTATTGAGATCAATTGAAGTGGATTGGGAACCCGATGTTTCCAATACTAAAAAACAGTACTGGAATCATTTGGGGCAGATAGGATTCCAAGTCCTCAATACTGTTATTCAGCATTCAATTCGATGTAGGTAAATTGGATATAAAGTTTCCGATGCTGAAAATCAGTATTGAGATCGATTGAAGCTGATTTGAGATCTCGATGTTTCCAATACTGGAAAACAGTTCTGGAATTGATTGGGGCAAATAGAATTCCAATTCTCCAATACTGATTTTCAGCATTCAAATCGATTCAAGTAGATAGGATATGAGGTTTCTAATGCTTACTTCCAGGATTGTGATCGATAGGAGTTGATTGAGATAGCGTTCTACCCAATACTGAGGAACAGAACTGGAATCGTAAGTGATTTTGGTGGATTTTTTCGTCCTTGATGGTTAATATACGAGTTGAATATTTGGTCTCGTCGATCTTGAAGGACGGTGGGGAATCAAATAAATCCCCAAAATTTCATGATGGAAATTTTATTGCAACGTTTCGTCCACTAGGTTTTGTGGACCTCATCAGGCTTCAGGTTTCTGTTTTGACATATGTATAAAGATAGAAATTACGAGATTTTTTACAAATGATGGATGTGTAAATATTCAAGATGTGCAACTTACGTTATTCTTTAGATCGTCATGATATTTTTTGAACGATCTTGTAATAGAGCACAGACATAACGTATGGCTCCTGTCAATACAAGTAAATAGAGTGAGTCATCGGTCTCATTTTTCACTCATATTTATATTAGCGCGATCGCAGTATGCAGTAGGTGACATATATATGAAAAGTAGTGCATGTGGGAGAGAGAAAGAGAGCGGGGGGACAACGAGCTTCGTCAGCCGTTGCCCACAACGGGTTATATATTCGACTGAGATTTTGAATATTGTCTTTTCTATTGATGCAATTTTCATCGAATTATATATGGATCATCTCAGAAATCAATCGTTTTTTCCAATTTTTCTCTGTGTCTAAAATTTTGGTTTGATCCCGATAGAAATCTTGTTTATCATTTAGTCTGTGAACAGAAACTACGGACTTTTGATCTTTGTTTGTAACATGATCATTAATGCGTGTACCTAGTTGTCTTTTTGTCTCTCCCACATACGTTGCTGGGCAATATTTACACTGAAATTTATAAACAACACCAGTTTTGCTAAATTTATCTAGTTTGTCCTTACCTAATTTTACTATTGAGCTTAATGACTTGGGAACTTTTGGAAGAGTGTGAATATCGTTATGCTTGAACAGAGCATTACATTTTTCGAATAAGCGTCCGTGGTATGGAATACAAATTTTGTTCTGGCCAGCATATAGAATTTGATTGCAACGTATTCTTTCTGCTCTGTTCATAAGATCTTTTGAACGATGTAATCTGGTTTTTATATTCAGTCGAATATATAACCCGTTGTGGGCAACGGCTGACAAAGCTCGTTGACCCCCCGCTCTCTTTCTCTCTCCCACATGCACTACTTTTCATAAATATGTCACCTACTGTATACTGCGATCGCGCTAATATAAATAGGAGTGAAAAATGAGACCGATGACTCACTTCATTTACTTGTATTGACAGGAGCCAGACGTTATGTCTGTGCTCTATTACAAGATCGTTCAAAAAATATCATGACGATCTAAAGAATAACGTAAGTTGCGCATCTTGAATATTCATACATCCATCATTTGTAAAAAATCTCATAATTTCTATCTTTATACATATGTCAAAACAGAAACCTGAAGCCTGATGAGGTCGACAAAACCTAGTGGACAAAACGTTGCAATAAAATTTCCATTATGAAATTTTGGGAATTTATTTAGTTCCCCACCGTCCTTCGAGATCGACGAGACCAAATATTCAACTCGTATAGTACTGGAATCGATTCAGGTTATTAGGATATGAGGGCTCCAATCCTCACAGTCAGTATTGAGATCGATTAAAATGGGTTGAGATCTCGATGTTTCCAATACTGGAAAAAAGTACTGAAATTGATTGGGGCAGATAGAATCCCAAGTCCTCAATAATGATATTCAGCATTTGAATTGATTAAGGAGGATGAATAAACTCGTCAATGCTCATAGTCAGTATTGGGGTCGATTGACGTAGTGTGAGATATTGAAATTCCCATTCCTGAGAGTGAGTATTGGAATCGATTGAGGCCAATAGAATTCGAGTGGCTGACGCTAGGCGGCGTTCCGATGACCATCTCAGTTTGCATCCGAATATCATGGGATCGCTTTCTCGCAAGAGACGAACCATCTCTCCTGCTCCTGTATAAGACCCATGAGTGGCAGAAGCTCCAAATAGCGTTTAGTTATGTAATGGGATGATATGTTAATGCGATCATGATTAGAATAAGTATTGGATTGTATTGAAATCTTAGCTGTAATGTGAGTGATGCATATGGGTCATTCTGGACCAAGGTGAACATTTTGAAAATCGACGAAATTTAAAAATGCCCCAAATATTTATTTTCCGTTAGTACTACTAGAATATAGTTGAAAAAATATTTTTTCAGATTTTTTTGGGACCCATGGCGGGCCCTACGAATTTTCCAAGTCCCATTTTTGAACAGTTTTTCGCCTATTTTTCGCTATCTTGGAAAATTCGTAGCTCGGACCCAAATGCATCTTTTTCTTCCTAACTGGGCGCATTTTTTTCGGTATGACGTACACTTTCAAGAAAGGAATTGACCGGTCCAACAAATCGATATCTGGTAGGTCCCACGGTTGCATCAAAAATGGCCAAAGAACACGATTTTGCACCACCTTCGGAGGCGTATAGGTCAAAATGGAAGCCTCGTAGCAAAATTTTGCAGGAGAAAAAACTTGCAGGCCTTGAAAAACCTTCCATTTCTTTTTTGGAACGTGTCATTATCTTATCTCACGTACGATCTACAGCCCATTTAAGTTGGGCATTTTTCTAAAAACGTGGAACTTCAAGGCCAATTTAAAAAAATCGTTTATTTTTTATCGACCCCAAACCTATGAGAGAATGTTCTTTCAGGTGTCTATTTGAAGGCCCAACGATAATTTGGTTGTTCCTTTAAAATCCCGATTTTATACGAGCTGTTAAAAACAGTCGGAAATACCGAAAATTGTGTCGAATTTGGGCCTTATCATGAAGCTTCGTGGACTGGGTCTTCCCTTGCTCTCGATTCGTGGACTCTAATTATACAGCACTTGGCATGAAATATTGTGGAAGATGAGACCTAGAGCTGAAAAATGGCCTCTCGTGCGATGTTTTACGATGGAACCGTCCAAAACTAGAGTAAATTGAGTATATACAAGATAAATCGAGGAAATCGATTGTGATGCATGTCTCACTTAAGGTAGTATTAGCGGTACTCGAATTGACGCTCAGAAAATCACGAAAGTCGGCACAGTTGTAGATTAGGGTCTCAAAGTGCTTCAAATGGAATTTCAGAAGCCTTCAAAGTCGGGGAAAAAAGTTATGAGCGTTTTTGTAAAAGTCGTTTAACACGGCTTCTTATGCAAATTCACTAATAGAGTGATACCTGACGCACAGATTTCCATGGCAGTGAATACACAGATGTAAGAATGCACAAAAAACACTCAGAAGCGATCAGATTGACGATTCAGAGCCTACAAAAAAAGATTGTGGCCCAAGTGTCACTCCTTCTGCGGTTTCGGGGTTAGGTTGTCGTCTGCTGCGTGCATTCACTATACCTATATCGCGGGCGGAAGGGAGTCAAACGCGGGTATGTTCGGCACTTGACACATCCAGTACCGCTAATACTACCTTAACTAGCCCGCGCTCACTAGCCCAACCGGCCGCTTTGGCACTCCGCGTATGCTCCGCACTGCATGCCATCCTCCGTTTATGCGGAAGTGATAAGTGATATCAACAGCTGATGCAGTATTGTCAGGTATTATCCAGTATAGACAGAGATAAGAAGGTTCTCTAATCTCCGTGATAGACTGTAGACTGTACGAGGTTTCGGTTGTTAGTGACCACCACGGAAAAATTGTATGTGTCAGTCAGCGTCCCGATCAGAAATTTTGGTACCTTCCCCGCGGGGTTTGTCCCGAAGATGGGCCAAATGTATTGTGAAGCATATGAAGTGCAACACTTTCCCCGCGGGGCACCCGCGAGGTATCATCGAGGCAATATTTGCGCAAAATTAGTGCAGTTTCTGTTGAGACTTTTAAAATAATTTCGGATATGTTTGTAATGCTATCACTATTATGTGATTGTTTAAGTAAAGTATGTTCAAGTAATATACAAGTTGAACCTTTGGTCTCGTCGATCTTGAAGGACGGTGGGGAACTAAATAAATTCCCAAAATTTCATGATGGAAATTTTATTGCAACGTTTCGTCCACTAGGTTTTGTGGACCTCATCAGGCTTCAGGTTTCTGTTTCGACATATGTATAATGATAGGAAATATGAAAAATTTTTTACAAATGATGGATGTAGATGTAGTCCTCAATGTTTTCAACAGCTACAATGAGCATTTACAGTTCACACATGAGATTGAAAACAATAATACCATCAATTTCCTTGACATATCTCTGATACGAGAGGATGAAAAAATCATCACCAATTGGTATCAAAAGCCAACGTCATCAGGCAGGATCTTGAATTTCAAATCCAATCATACCATGAATCAAAAGAGGAACATAGTGTTCAATTTAGTCGACAGAGCCACGTCACTTTCACATAAAAAATTTCATTCCTCCAACTTATCAATTGTAAAACAACTCCTTTCTGACAATGATTATCCTGAAGATTTCACTGACAAATGTATAAAAACCAGATTACATCGTTCAAAAGATCTGATGAACAGAGCAGAAAGAATACGTTGCAACCAAATTCTATATGCTGGCCAGAACAAAATTTGTATTCCATACCACGAACGCTTATTCGAAAAATGTAATGCTCTGTTCAAACATAACGATATTCACACTCTTCCAAAAGTTTCCAAGTCATTAAGCTCAATAGTAAAATGAGGTAAGGACCAACTAGATAAATTTAGCAAAACTGGTGTTGTTTACAAATTTCAGTGTAAAGATTGCCCAGCAACGTATGTGGGAGAGACAAAAAGACAACTAGGTACACGCATTAAAGATCATATTACAAACAAAGATAAAAAATCCGTAGTTTCTGTTCACAGACTCAATGATAAACACGATTTCCATTGGGATCAAACCAAAATTTTAGACACAGAGAAAAATTGGAAAAAACGGTTGATTTCTGAAATGATCCATATAAAATTCGATGAGAATTGCATCAATAGAAAAGACGATATTCAAAATCTCAGTCAAGTATATAACCCGTTGTGGGCAACGGCTGACAAAGCTCGTTGACCCCCCGCTCTCTTTCTCTCTCTCCCACATGCACTACTTTTCATATATATGTCACCTGCTGTACACTGCGATCGCGCTAATATAAATATGAGTGAAAAATGAGACCGATGAGTCACTCTGTTTACTTGTATTGACAGGAGCCAGACGTTATGTCTGTGCTCTATTACAAGATCGTCCAAAATATCATGACGATCTAAAGAATAACGTAAGTTGCGCATCTTTAATATTTATACATCCATCATTTGTAAAAAATTTTTCATATTTCCTATCATTATACATATGTCGAAACAGAAACCTGAAGCCTGATGAGGTCCACAAAACCTAGTGGACGAAACGTTGCAATAAAATTTCCATCATGAAATTTTGGGAATTTATTTAGTTCCCCACCGTCCTTCAAGATCGACGAGACCAAAGGTTCAACTTGTATATTAACCATCAAGGACGAAAAAATCTACCAAAATCACTTATGATATGTTCAAGTAAAGTTGAAAATTCATTGAAGACCTGGGAAAGCCTCAGAAGAGCTACTAATATCCAGCCTGTGTTTACTTCTACTGAGGGCAAAATGTCACTTGACTTTGCAGCGTGTGAAGAAGAAATTAATTTTGCTGGACTGAGATTTGTGTGAAAAGTGAGTGGTGCTCATCAATGATATTAAAATACAGCCTATGTTCATGTTCAATGCCTCTGTTGAAATTTCCATCATACACCCATAGAAGTAGGGTTAACTCTGAGACACTATGCAGGAATGTTGTGAAAGTGATCAGATACTGCGGGGGCCCTGCGGGGAAGGCGTTCCACTCCATATGCTTCACAATACATTTGCCCTAATACCCGCGATGTTCGGGGCATGGCGTAACCGCCATGGTTCGGGACAAACCCCGCGGGGAAGGTAATGATGGTCAGCGGCCATTCGAGATCTCCCATCTCACTCGCACCTAATAGGTTATCCCATGAGTGCGAGGGAGACGACAAATCTCGAACGGTCACTGACCGTCATCCCATTGCAGTTCACCTCATGGCGAAAAGATAACAAAAGTTATCTTCACGCCATGGTTCACCTTGTTCTCGAGTGTACCAAAATTTCTGATCGAGGCGCTGAATGACACATACAATTTTTTCGTGCTGGTCACTAACAACCAAAACCTCGTACAGTCTACAGTCTATAACGGAGATTAGAGAACCTTCTTATATCTGTCTATACTGGATAATACCTGACAATACTGCATCAGCTGTTAATATCACTTATCACTTCCGCATAAACGGAGGATGGCATGCAGTGCGGAGCATACGCGGAGTGCCAAAGCGGCCGGTTGGGCTAGTGAGCGCGGGCTAGTTAAGTGGGAGATGCATCACAATCGATTTCCTCGATTCATCTTGTATTTGTTACGGGCGCAAGCTAAACAGGCAACCGCATTTCAAGTGTATCGCATATAAGGACCGCCACTTGGAGCGGCCGGACTGGCTCAGTCAACAGCGTGTCAGACTCTTGATCAAGAGGTCGCCGGATCGTTCCCCGGCGGCCGCACTTTTTATTCAGTGCATGGAGAAGAATAAAATCATAACATAATTACTCAATTTACTCTAGTTTTGGACGGTTCCATCGTAAAACATCACACGAGAGGCCATTTTTCAGCTCTAGGTCTCATCTTCTACAATATTTTATGCCAAGTGCTGTATGATTAGAGTCCACGAATCGAGAGCAAGGGAAGACCCTGTCCACGAAGCTTCATGATAAGGCCCGAATTCGACACGATTTTCGGTATTTCCGACTGTTTTTAACAGCTCGTGTGAAATCGGGATTTTAAAGGAACAACCAAATTATAATTGGGCCTTCAAATAGACACCTGAAAGAACATTTTCTCATAGGTTTGGGGTCGATAAAAAATGAACGATTTCTTTAAATTGGCCTTGAAGTTTCACGTTTTTACAAAAAAGCTAAACTTCAATCGGCTGTAGATCGTACGTGAGATAAGATAATGACACGTTCCAAAGAGGAAATTGGAGGTTTTTTCAAGGCCTGCAAGTTTTTTCTCTTGCAAAATTTTGCTACGAGGCTTCCATTTTGACCTATACGCCTCCAAAGGTGGTGCAAAGTCGTGTTTTTGGACCTTTTTTGATGCAACCGTGGGACCTACCAGATATCAATTTGTTGGACCGGTCAATTCTTTCCTTGAAAGTGTACGTCATACCGAGAAAAATGCGCCCAGCTAGGATGAAAAAGATGCATTTGGGTCCGAGCTACGAATTTTCCAAGATAGCGAAAATAGGCGAAAAACTGTTCAAAAATGGGACTTGGAAAATTCGTAGGGCCCGCCATGGGTCCCAAAAAAATCTGAAAAAAATTTTTTCCAAGTATATTCTAGTAGTACTAACGGAGAAAAAATGTTTGGGGCATTTTTAAATTTCGTCGATTTTCAAAATGTTCACCTTGGTCCAGAATGACCCATATGTAAGACGTTGATTTGTAATAATGACTGAAAGTCATTGAGATCAATTGAGGTGGATTCAGTTCTCGATGCTCCCAATACTGAAAAACAGTATTGAAATCGATTGAGGCAGATAAGATTTCGAATCTCTAATATTGATATCCATCATTCAAATAGATTCAGACGAATAAGATGTGAGGACTCCAATGCTTCTACTCAGTATTGAGTTCGATTGAGACGGATTGAGATCTTGATGTTTCCAATACTGGGAAACGGTATTAGAATCGATTGAGGCAGATAGGATCACGAAATTCCAATATCGATATCCAGCATTCAAATCGATTCAGATAAATAGGGTATAAGGTCCCCAATACTTCCAGTCAGTATTGAGGTCGATTGAGGCGGATTGAGATCTCGATCTTTCCATTACTGAAAAACAGTGTTGGAATCGATTGAAGTAGATAAGACCCTATCATAGCATGTCAATGCTTTTTTATCATGGCATTGACACAGATTGGGATCGCGACATTCTATCAAGGGAATCAGCATTCATACAGATAGAACATCTACTCCCGAATACTGGCAGTAAGTATTGAGATTGATTGGTAATCTCACTTCTAATACGAAAAGTCTGCCTGCATTGGTGAAGATTGGTCCATACTGTTCGAATCATGATCAACATCATGAATCGTTATTGAACTCCAATCTTCCTCAATCCTGAAAGTCATGTTTCAAATTCATGATAAGATTCTAGATTTAGAACGATTGGATGTATTTCAATCGAATCCAATCGAACTTTTGCATCAGGGTGTGGCTGTGTGTGTGCTCAGTGTGAGTGTGTGTGTATGTGTGCCTGTCCTGATGCCTTCAGTCGAAGTACAAGTAGAGACGCGCAGTAACGACGAAATGAAACTTTACGGCTTTAATAGTGGACGGACCTTCCCGCTTCCTCCACCACGGGAGTTGAAGGACCTGTGGTTACGACCGTGCTTGTGGTCCATAATTGGATGATTATGAATAGTTAATAAATAGTGTAATTGATAGTGTGCACTAGTGTTGGAGTTTCTCGACCCACAGCCTTTCCCATCCTGTCATACACAAAATTTGTTCTCCTAGATTCTCCCTAGACTGCGTTTTCACTAGTTGATCGGGATTTGACGTTTGGCCGACGCTGGGGTCCAACGTTTTTCGCTCGGGCAATAGTTTGGTGTTATCAGTTTTGCATGGTTTTGACCCTGGGTGCTACATTCCTGGATGTGTCACGGTGTCACAGAGCACTGATCTCTCGGATCGCTGAATAAGGGCGAAATTACATGACCGGAAAAAATTCGGCCGGAACGAAAAAAAAAACCGCCGGAAAAAAATGTAGTCTGCTACTTGTGGAGGTTAGGTCTGCCATCAAATGGTATTTTGACGATTTCTATTTACAGTTCTACATTCTTATCTATAAACTTCATAATCTACAACAGTAGATAGTTTTATCATAATATAAGGTGTTCATATGAAATAGTTCTCTGTCGCCAGCAAATATGGGGTTCTACAATTTACATGGACGGAAAAAAGTGCAAATTTGCCGTCCGGATCTAATTATCATTCGGGAAAGCAGGAAAGATTTTATGTAATGACTATCTAAACTGATTAATAATCGATCAAGAACCGATATTGACAGTCTGAAGCCACGTCAAAAACTTCATACATTTCATAATTCGTAGTGCAAAATTGGCAATTCCGGCCGTTCTGGTATTTTTTCCGTCAATGTAAATTGGAATCGTCTGTTTCTCCGGCGACGGCTTCGCTCTGATTGGTCGCATTTCTTCCGGCCGAATCACTTTTACCGTTCCGGCCAAATTTTTCTGGTCATGTAATTTCGCCCTAAGGCGGAGCAAATCAGAAGAACCCCCCCCCCCCCCTCTCTCCTTGTCAAGACCCATGAATTATGGGGACCCTAGGTGACTACCTCGAATGGTCCAGGCCACGATCGTAAAAGAAAGGTCTGCTCTCTCCGGTGCTCGGACTTGACTCACGGATGGCGAGTAAATTCCCCTACTCTGCCTCCCGAAATCCAATATGGCCGGGCCGGGCGACGCACGCTGATTGGCCGGTCGCTCGTGCCGCTATAGGTATAGCCGCTACTGCAGCAGCTCGAACGTAAACACGTGTATTGTATACATATTGTATACGACCGTGCTGAGCAGAATCCGAATTTGCGTGGGTTAATAATTACATCTCTTGTGCTCTCATAGTTTGTTCACAAAACACCCAGTTCTATATCCCGAATTCCCAAATCCCAAGCCCCCTCTCGGGGCCTAAACTTTATATATGGCTTTTGTCTCATTGTTGTATGCAATCTCAGTGGTCTAGTGGTTAGCGCGGCCGCTTTCTATTTTGTCGCCCGGGGTTCAAATCCCCGACTGGACACATATTTATTTTCCATTTTTTATTTTTAAAACGTGTATCTCCTTTTTTTCTTAATATTATGCATCTAAAATCAATTAACGATCAGTTGAAACTCGATCCCGATTTTTTCGATACATCAGCATTGTACACGATTATCGAGGTAATCACACAAATTCGTGATGTATTTTGCTGAGTTATAGATAGATAGATAGATACGTTTATTATTCTGCCAATAGGCAAAAACCAGATAATCATCACATATGTAAACATATTGTCAGAGTATTTCACTACTAGATGCACACATTAAAAATACCATTTGCAAAGAAATAAGAAAAATTCTGGCTACAATATAATAAGTATAGATATTTGGTCAGCGCTTCTAGCAGTCTTAGTTTATCACAGATATGACACGTCACTTAATAAATATAAAAAAAAAGACAGGGTTGCACTAATGAAATATATACCTTTTTCTATCTTGCTGAGAATGCAAAAACGAAGGTGAGCAAAAAATGGAATGGTGGGCAAAAACGAAGATCACATGGATTTGAAATCAAACGAGTGAGTTTAATGCTTTTTTGCGAGGCCGAAAATTGGAGGGATACATTAAAGTGGAAGGCTAATTATTTGGAAAGGTAAAATTCATGTTTGTTCTAAATTTCGTTAACAATCATTTTATCTTTGGATACCATACAGTCTCATCTATTCTGAATAATTGTACATTTTTATCTTTCCAAATAATTAGCCCTCCACTTTAATGTATCCCTTCAATTTTCGGCCTCGCGAAAAAGCATTAAACTCTCTCGTTTCATAGGGTTGTATTATTTTTTGAGCGTACATCTGCACAATAATCTCAAATCGATGTGATCATCGTTTTTTGCCCACCAACGCAGCAAAATACATCACGAATTTGTGTGATTACCTCGATAATCGTGCACAATGCTGATGTATCGAAAAAATCGGGATCGAGTTTCAACCAGGGGCGGTCCCAGAGACCAACTTTGGGGGGGGGCGCGATTTTGACTTTTGGGGGGGGGGGGCGGTCAATGCAAAAATCGATGTCGCGCGCGCTTACGCGCGCGCATTTTCCTATCCCTCCTGTGCAAAATTTTTGGCTGCGATCGCCCCTACCGCCCCCCCCCCTTGGGACCACGCCTGGTTTCAACTGATCTTTAATTGATTTTAGATGCATAATATTAAGAAAAAAGGAGATACAAGTTTTAAAAATAGAAAAATTGGAAGTAAATATGTGTCCAGTCGGGGATTTGAACCCCGGGCGACAAAATAGAAAGCGGCCGCGCTAACCACTAGACCACTGAGATTGCATACAACAATGAGACAAAAGCCATATATAAAGTTTAGGCCTCGAGAGGGGGCTTGGGATTTGGGAATTCGGGATATAGAACTGAGTGTTTTGTGAACAAACTATGAGAGAACAAGAGATGTTATTATTAATCCACGCAAATTCGGATTCTGCTCAGCACGGTCGTATACAATATGTATACAATACACGTGTTTACGTTCGAGCTGCTGCAGTAGCGGCTATACCTCACTACTATACCTATAGCGGCACGAGCGACCGGCCAATCAGCGTGCGTCGCCCGGCCCGGCCATATTGGATTTCGGGAGGCAGAGTAGGGGAATTTACTCGCCATCCGTGAGTCAAGTCCGAGCACCGGAGAGAGCAGACCTTTCTTTTATGATCGTGGTCACGATCCTAAAAGAAAGGTCTGCCGACTCGATGGGACAGATGTGAAACATGCGTGATGCCTACCGCCCCTACTATCTCCCCTCTCTCCGTCCAATATGGCGACCCTTACTGGGACAGCGGGATATACCTATATATAGGAGTCGTCTGCTCGCGCTCGTGTAAAGCTGCGGGCCCGCGCTGAAAAACATTCTATACTGTTTGCAGCTTGCAAAAATGATATTGATCACTCGCAGCATGTTATCTGATAACATGCTGCGAGTAATTACTCCCAAATACTGGCTTCTATAACCCAAATCTCGAACCCCCCCCGGGGGGGGGGGGGCGCGATTCATATACGTCGTTTGATGTGGCCACAGTAGATGCTGCGCTAGCCTAGCGGTTAGCGTAACCGCCTCTCATTTTGCCGGCCCAGGTTCGATCCCCGGCCAAATCAATTTTTTTTTTCCATTAAATCAAGTCATATCATTTTTTTCGCTAACAAACATAGTTAAACGAAGATTGATAACCAACCAAACACCCTACAAGTCATCATTCCTTGTTCAAGTCAGAATCGTCACGAGATATTTTAATACAATACATGGTTCTGATATTTTTCATGGCATAACTTTGATGATCAAGATGAGGAACGATGGCTCTGAAACAGCTTTGAAAATTTCATTCCCATAACACTCTTTAGTTGTTATTATAACTATAAAGATGATGATAAATTTACAAAATAAAATAATTTTGATATATCCTGTCATTCATCATACACCTATTGGAAATATGATTTATTCGAAAGCAATAATGCTATTGCGTTGATTTTTTCAAAATTCATAGGTAAAAGTTACTTCCGAAAGCGAGTCCGAGAGTCCCGACAACGAGTACTTACGAAGATGAGTTTCAAGTTCTAATTTTCCTTGGCTCACCTCTATAGTCGATGTAAATGACTGGAAATGTACGATAATTATCCTAAGTTTTGTTATCGATAAGTAACTCAATAAAAAATTTCGAGATGATGTAAGGGATGATGTATTATTAAAATATCTCGTGACTATTCTGACTTGAAGAAGGAATTATGACTTGTGGGATGTTTGGTTGATTATCAATCTTCGTTCAACTATGTTTGTTAGCAAAAAAAATGATATGACTTGATTTAATGGAAAAAAAAAAATTGATTATGCCGGGGATCGAACCTGGGCCGGCAAAATGAGAGGCGGATACGCTAACCACTAGGCTACCGCAGCATCTACTGTAATAGTATCAAAAGACGTATATAAATCGCGGCCCCCCCCCCCCGGGGGGTTCGAGATTTGGGTTATGGAAGCCAGTATTTGGGAGTAATTACTCGCAGCATGTCATCAGATAACATGCCGCGAGTGATCAATATCATTTTTTCAAGCTGCAAACAGTATGGAATGTTTTTTAGCGCGGGCCCGCAGCTTTACACGAGCGCGAGCAGACGACTCCTATATATAGGTATATCCCGCTGTCCCAGTAAGGGTCGCCATATTGGACGGAGAGAGGGGAGATAGTAGGGGCGGTAGGCATCACGCATGTTTCACATCTTTCCCACCGAGTCGGCAGACCTTTCTTTTAGGATCGTGATCGTGGTCCAGGCATGGTACATGAGATCCTTATATCAGGCTTTCCATCCACCAAGAACAAGTATGAACAAAGATAATAAGAAATTTTGTACAAGCCCTCGGCTAATCCATTCCAGTTCTATTGAGAGCAAGGATGAGCTTGAAGAGGTGAGACCTTGTTCAATTCACCTCACAAACTGATGAAGAGGAAATTTGATTTCATTAGAACTATTTCCAGGTTATATCATCAATTCTCTTCCAATTCCTCCTTCCAAGCCTCCTCTTGCTATTGAGAATCCCTAATCACACTTGAGTCCTTGTTCAGTATACTGGTACATGAATTTCAAATGACGGTCTAGTCTAAGAATAATGGAATTGTAACTAATCTCTATTATGTCAGGAGTGCTATGGATGGTGTTTTGTAACCCAATACTTTTCCAACCCCAATTCTTTTGAAAATGTTGGTAAGGGTCATCCTTATAGGATAGGATCTGTGTATACACCCTGTTTACTGGATTTTCAATTTGTTCATATAAGAGTAATATTCTTGATGGATTGTTTGCTTTGTGCAACCCTTCCCAAGCATCCAAGGTATTTAGTCTAATCCCTGTCAGTAGAACAATTACAACGAACAATGAACAAGAACTTGAAGTGATCTTATAAAGGACAGAAAGATAGGGAACAAGAATGTTTGAGGATCCTGATCTTCCATTATACGAGCATGTCATTTCATGCCCTCTTTTGCTCTAGAAATAGCTGACAAGAAGCACGGAGTATGTTATGCTCAACATAATTCTGTGATGAAGGGGTTGAATGCAATTCCTTCTCATTCTACTCATTTTCACCATCAATTCTTCGTGCCTTCTATACGAAATGAATTACTGATTTGCAATGACTCAGAGATTCAATATATTACCAATGACTTATTCAAGGGACGATACAATAGGCATGACTCATTATGAAAACTTGATGATGATTCCAACAGTCAATATTGAACCAGTTATCCTCTCTACATCCCAGGATGCAAAATATTTATTCTCGATCACAATTTGCAAAAGACTCATACCCATTGAATCGTTTGAATTCAATCTAATTCCACACTGAAAAAAATGGCTCATTACAATGATTCCTCAAGTTGAGTCAATAAATTGGTTGATTAATTGGGTCATTTATGAGAAGTATTCAAGTATATCGAAATCAATCAAAGCTTTAGGGCATCTGAGCTATCTGTTATGAGCTACCAAACAGTTGATACAATCTGTAACCCTGCTAGATCTTGATAAACTCAAAGGGTTCTGATGGATGACGTAATTGATTAGCTAATCCATTGATTCAATTTTGGGAAACATTGTAATGAGCCATGATTTTCAGTGGGGTTCAACAATGATGATAATTTGGATGTTTTATTTCTTCTATCACCTTTGAGAATTTGATACAGTTGTGCACAACATCCTATGAGAGTTTAGATTGCATCTATAAAAATTTCCCACCTCCCTCGACTCGCACAGAACAGGATAATCCAATCCATCGATACTAAACACAGCAAAACGTTGATTGAATACTAGTGGTGTATCCTTGGAGGATGGTCATGGAGTCTTATTCACATCTTACGTGAACATTTCAATGACACCAAGTCTGAGAAAGGTGGTCAAGTTATAATAACAACTAACGGAATTGCTTCGCTCGCTGACGCTCTATGAGTTTTTGAAGGGAGTTTCAGAAAACTCATACTCATGTAGCACCATAAGTTTCAGAAACGTCTCTCAACAAAATCATTTGAAACCTGGAAACGTTTCATAAGGAGGTGTCAGTGAGGTTGCGGAAACGTCATAGAAACGTCGAGACGTCCACTTTTCGGAACGTTCCCTGGGGGTTTCAGGAACGTTCTAATGATCCAGGCGAGCGGAATGGAGGGGGTTCGTAGGCCACCAGTCTGGGAACGTTTCGGGAGCGTTTGAAGAACAGAAGTATATATAATGAACTATTTTGGTAGTGTAATGCTTTGGGGATATTAAATTGATCGGTAAGCGAGATTTTCAAGCTGAAGTTGTTCATATTCATTCATAATTATTTCATGAACGAGTTCACAATTTTATACACGTGGCATCCCGCCGGCTTCTTCACAAGAGATCAAAGCCACCATTTTCGCGTCTTGGCCTCATCGTATTGTCAAGCAGCACACAAAAATCGTGCCAGCGACGAGAACGCCAGAGGATACTTCCCAATTGTTTTTAGAGGTGAATTACATATGAGTCATTCTGGAGCAAGCTTGACAAAAACGTCACCAGGAGGGTCTGGGAAAAATCCGCAAAAATGTTTTTCTGTTGGTACTATGTTTAAATAGTGCGAAAAAATGTTTTCCAGATTTTTTTTGCCCCCCTGTGGGCCCCAGAGCCCATGAAAGGGCCGTTTTAGGCCCTTTTTAAGCCTATTCTGGAAAAATCATAATTCCAATGCAAATCAACATTTTTCAACGTACGTGGGCGCATTTGCCTCGTCAAGACTAGTACTTCTCAGAAAAGAATTGTCTAAGACCACTTAGTGAGCCTGACGACTTCTGCAAGCTATTTATTGAGAGCAAATTTTAGCGATTTCTGGGCTTGCTTCAAAGTGATGTAGATCCCACTAGACATGTGATAATCGACTCTAACAAGTGGTCATTTTGAAAATCTTGAAAATAACTACAATTTGCCCACTTGTAAAAGTCAATTATCGCACTTTTGTTGGAACAACAGTCGATACAGGTTGAGCTATTTAAGAAAAAGTCGGAAATTCAGGACTCGATTCCAAAAATATATCTCAATTTTTCTCCACCAAACTTATGCGAAAATGATCTTTGGGATATCTACTTTCAGTGGGAAAAATTTGGGGAAGGTTATTCGTTTTAATTTTTTTTGCCGAGTGTTACAAAATGCCGCATTTCGTGGTTTTAGCAAAAACGGCATCTTTGACCACGGTCACATATGCTCCCATCTGGACTGATGTGCACCAATCTGTGTGAAAGTACTCCCCAAAGTACCCCCAAGTACGTGTAAGAAGTTACGGGGACGAGCCTCGAGCCAGGAGCGAGCTGTAGGTTCTATTTACCGTGTCAAAAATAGGCATTATTTTGGCTATTCGAGCGTGAGCGACCGAGAGCATGATTTTACTTGTTCTGGCTTACAAATGAGGTAATGGGCTAGAATGAGGATCCAAACATACTCTTCCGACTCAAAATGACCATCTGAACACGATTCCGGAGTCAGTTTAGCTCAAGAATGTCGTCTAGTGCCTCAACGGTGTCAGAACCCGTCGACAGAATCTAAGTTCTTAAGGGGCAGAGGGATGACTATTTAGAATATTATATAGAAAATTTCGCCTTTGATTAGTTATCTTCTCGCCCCCCCCCCCCCCCTCCCCAACACGATGCGAGGATGAGACGGTTTTCCCAGAATCCGGTCGATTTGTTGGTGATGCGGAGGATTCGGATTGCCCAGAGTAAGAGTATCATGAATAGAAGGCCTGCGCGAAACGAAGTATCAGTTTTGTGCATAAAATCCAAAAGTTCCACTTCCGGTGATTCATTATTCTAACCCGCAGTCGACGCGATCCAAGGATGTGTGAGTGACCAATAGGCTCTGGATCTCGGGAGAGAGCCAGTGGTCAAAATTTATCATAAGGGATGGCAGTCTTCTCAGCCATGTCCCTTATTCCCCTATTCCCCTTTTTTTCAAGCTCGTCCCTTATTTTACCCTAAAATCTGATTTTGTCCCCTATTTCCCTTATTTTTGAGCTCGCCCGAGAAGTGAAAATTTAAAAGTCAGAATCCAACAGGCCGGCTGAGTTAGGCCTTCGCACTTTCTTGATCAAGGAGTATGTGGATAAGGCGTGATCTTGAATCAGATTGCATTTGTAGGTTTCAAATGTCACATTGAAGTCTTGAGTTGAAGGCGTCAGTGTGAAATTTGAGAGAGTGGACAGATTTATTTTGCGCCTGTTCTTTTTTCTAACAAGATGACACAAATATTATCGCTTCATCCCTATGGATATAGTTCCATTTATTCTTCCGACTGCGATTGAGGAAGCAGAGAGAAGATTTGACAAACACCGAGATCAGGTACAAACCGCGTTGTCAGATATGATGAAATAGTATGTTATGCTTAATATTTTGTATCTTGTTGTAGAAAAGCGTCAATTTCCACAAACGAGAAACATATGGTATTCTATAGCTCGGAAAGGTGGAAATGCTTTTTTGAGCCGTTCTCGCGCAGCGGCTCAAAAATGGCATTTTCTCCGTTGGAAGCAATAAAATCATAAAGTGGACATCAATACGATGCGAAAAATGATGAGTCAGTTGGAAAACTTGTTGACTGATGAAAATTGAAAATGTCCAATGTCAAATCAAGTAGAGCTCAAAAATGCCTGGAAATTCCAGTTTTCCTCGAGAAAAAGTTTTCTTTTCAAGCTATATCGACGTTTGCTGAACTTGAATATATATTTCGTAGAACAGCTCTTCCTGAGTCAAAGTATGGAAATATCTTTTTTATCGGGTCCTGTATGGATGAGTAATTAATCAGAAAATGAAAATATTGATTGTCTTGCAAAATTCAGAAACAAAAATAGCATGGACTACTTTCGGAGCTTTGGAACTCATGTGCACCTCACACTTTTCCATAATATGTATCTAATTCTACTAAGGGTTGGACAAAAATCTCTGACCCCCGACCCAAAACCTGGTGATATAAAAGAGAATGATTTGTAGTTACATGTCTCGGCGCTTTTCACCTCCTATTATGAGCTGAGTATACAAATGTTCATTGAAGCCTGATAAAACTTAGTCCCGAAAAATCACATTTTCCCCCCAAACAAATTTCATCTTGTCCCTTATTTTCCGCCCAAAAGTCCCCTATTGACCCTAAAATTCCCAAAATATGGGCTGAGCAGACTGGGATGGGTACCTCGATAGAGGTGCACGTCATATTTTTGGATCGATATTAGGATCAGAATGTGCGGATCAATTAGGGTCACTTTATTCGGCCATATTTTACGTATACGAGAGGACTTCAGCTCTCGCAACGCAAAAGTATGGATCGAATTTTATATAGGATCAAATTTTATCCCTGCATACCAAGTGGACTTCAGCACTTTAGCATGTCGAAATAAGATTCGATAGGGAGTATAAAATCTTTTGAATAGTTTTCCACGCGTGGCTTAGGTATAGATGGGGACTTCAGCCCATCCACCCCAGTCACACGAGTGGATTTTTTGGGGGTTGAGTTTTACCCAGAGATAAGGTGTGGACTTCAGCACAGTCCCATCTCTAGATAAGAATCAACAATTTCGCCTTCACCTGAGTGCCTGTGCACGAGAAGGGACTTCAGCCTCCACGAACACAGGTTACCCAGGTCGCATAGTCGAATCAGACTTTCATCATAAGTTCGAAGGGACTTCAGCCTTCGATTCTCAAGATGATCGTCTTAGAGCTTCATCGAGCTGTTCTCAGTAAAACACACACACACACACACACACACACACACACACACACACACACACACACACACACACACACACACACACATATATATATATAAAAACACACTTAGCTCCAAATTCTGGGACGCCGATACGGATTCATAAAATCTGGGACGTCAACATATATATTTTCCTAAATTCTGGGACTTTTCCAAAAACGCGTAAAAATGAAAATTTTGGGTTGAAAGTATTTTTTTTATTCAAACACTAAACCATCCCTCGTGGGAGATCACCGCCGAGAAGATAACAGACGTGTGCTTAGACTTCGTTTTGCGTTCAAAATACTAACCATCCCTCGTGGGAGATAACCGCCGAGGAGATAACAGAATTTTGCTTAGAAAGTGGTTTTTCTCAAAATATCACGAAATTTTCACGCGTCCCAGGAAATGGCAAAATATATTATTCGCCGCGTCCCAGAATTTATGAATCTAGAAGGACGCCTTCTGGGACGTCTCAGAATTTAGAACGCGTCCCAGAATTTGACAAAATATCGCTGAAATGACGTCATCGCGTCCCAGAATCAGCAGTTAAAGAAATATATATATACATATATATATATGTGTTACGTGCAAAGTCCGAAATTGTGCACTCCGGGGAGTGCACAACGATGGTTTGTGCAAAGCCCGGTGGATCGGACTTTGCACAATGCGAGTTGTGCAGAGTCCGATATACTGAGTTTTACACAGAGGATCGGTGGGTATTCTGCGATGTATAGAGGTGAGTCGGGAAATTGCTAATAATAACAATTCGAATCATGTTTACAGCAGTCAGTCTCGCGAGGCCAATCACATCGACACTCATTCGAGTTACAGAATCATGGATCCAAATAGCGCTGATTCATTTCGGGATGATTTTAATTCTAAACTCAACTCAGTCATATTAAGGGATAATAGTAGTTTGATTAAGAGTGCAGTGGACTATCAAAATCTTATCGCGAGTGTTTTGATTCATTTTGATTTTGAAGACACCGTTGGTATACTATATCGAGTACAATCTGCTCGAGTATTAGTAAACATTGGAAGAAGAATCGACTCTCCATGTCGCTCATTGTGTGTTAGAGATTGCCCGACTCACCTCTATACATCACAGAATACACACCGATCCTCTGTGTAAAACTCGGTAGAGTTGTGCAGAGTCCGATGCATCGGGCTTTGCACAGAAATATCTTGTGCACTCCCCGGAGTGCACAATTTCGGACTTTGCACGTAACATATATATAATAGCCAGAGGACTTCGTCTCGATAGAGCTCTTGGAATTTCGACTGAGCGCAAGGTCCCCGCAATGGGCTAATGAGCCTCTATTTATACTCAGTCCTCTGGCTTTACAGTATATCTATATTGTATGAACATATTCTAATAGATGATGGGACGTTCGAAGAACCCATATCCCGTAAAAAATCAGGTTTTGATCAATGATATTCACATGATTCGTTTACACCATTGGATTCTGTATCCCGAAATCAATTAAATTTAGTGCACAAATATAACAGAATCGTTTTTATTTTATTGTGATGAACCGAAAGATAATTCTCTGGAATGTTCTAGAAAAACGTAGCTATTCATCTATGCTTGAAAATCAAAGAAAATTAGTCAAATTTTTTAGTACTTTTGCTTATTACTCCAGTGGAATCATCTGACTTTTCACATAAAAAAGCCAAAAGTTGTAAAACTCAATTTTACAAGAATATTATTTACAATATTTACACGGTGCCTAATTTCGCAATTATTTTCAAATATCAAAAGTAATCTCACGTACATTTAAATTCTTAGAAATCTAACGAGTGCAATCGACCTGAAAAGTTGGGAGAAAACGTTATGGTACGTTTTTCACCGAAAAAATTAGATTGTAAAATAGAAAACGAATAGCAAATCAATTGTTTTCAGAAAAAACTGATATGTACTGGAAAGTTCAGGAAATAAGCTCTATGATGGTATAAAAAAGTTCTTCATTTCATACAGTTTCCTATGAAGAATTCCTCATAGAAACTCGTGGAATTTTCCAAGTTTCTATGTGTTAGTGCATGTATATGAGCACGCCCATATGCGAGTATTTACATTGCGCATCAGTCAGAAGGCGAAAAGATCGCTACTATACCGACTCAGAGGCGCGCGGAGATTTGAATATTAGATGAAAATTAATAGACAGTTCTATCTTGGATTATCAGAAATAAAAACCAAAATTTTGGGGTTATGGCACTCACAGATGGGACGGTTTCTTCGAATAATTCTAGTTATTCGGTGTCGATGAGGGTGACTGAGTATTTCCAGAGTGAGAATGTGATAGATTGTAGGCCTGTGCGGATCGCGTTACCTGTTTTCCGTGGAGTGGGAGAAAATTGCTTGTGCGATGGTTGATCTCCCGAAAGGGTGACCCACACGATCTGAGGATGAGACGTTTATCTCGGATATCCGGACAACTTTTTGGTGATCCGGAGGATTCGGGTTGCCCAGGGCGAGAATGTGATCAAATGAAGGCCTGTGTGGACCGAGGTATCAGTTTTGTGCATGAGATGCAAAGTATCTACCTGTGATGATTCTTCATCCTCACCCGCAGCAGACGCGATATAAGGATGGGACTTTTTTGATACTTCTAATCATTCCGTGTCGATGGGAGCGACTGAGATTCCTCAAAGTGATGATGTCATGAATTGTAGGCCTGTACGGATCGTGATATCAGTTTTCCGCGGGGTGTCCAAAAATTACACGTGTGATGATTTATCTCCCTAACCCGCCGTCCACGCGAATCGAGGATGAGACTTTTTTTCAAATATCCGGTCAATTTGTTGGTGATGCGGAGGATCCGAGTTGCCTAGAGCGAGAGTGTGATGAATTGGAGGCCTGTGCTGATCGAGGTATCAATTTCGTAGATGCAATGCAAAAAATCGACCTGCGATGATTCATTATTCTAACCCGCAGTCGACGCAATCCAAGGATGGGACGGTTTTTTCGAATAATCTTAGTTATCTGGTGTCGATGAGGGTGACTGTGTTTTCCCAAAGTAAGAATGTGATAGATTCTAGGCTTGTGCGGATCGTTGTATCAGTTTTTCGTGGAGTGGGAGAGAATTCCATGTCCGATGGTTGATCGCTGTAACCCGCGACCTGGGCATGCGAGGATGAGATGTGCCTCAATCTTCTTATGGAATTTTCTCTAAAAATGAGGAATTCTTCAAATGTGCTCATAGCGTATCCCAAATTCACTCTGGGTCGCTTCGTCGCGGACGAAATCTCAAGGAAACATGGCAAAAAATTATATCATATCGTGAGAAAAGGCCCAAGATTGGGACTCTGAGAGCTACATAATTATTTGTAGCCGAAAATTGGCCATGTAATCAACTGATGCCAGGTCCACGTATACCACGTTACCCTACTGGAATTCATTTTATCTGGTCGCGAAGAATTTCTTCCATCAAAGTATGGTGGGATTAGATGAAATCTACGCGGAGAAGTTTCTATGACAGCTCTTCGATTTTGCGATCGATTCTAAGGGCAAGATGTCAGGTCCTTGTACGTCAGGTCTATAATGTAAAAACTTGTTTGAATTCCAACCAAATTGGTCAACCAGTGACTGAAAATTCAACCACTAGTTGGATGCCAAATTCAACCATTTGGTTGGTTCACTCGTCACGAAACGCGACTCTCGGCATATCAAAGCATGAGGTCAATCCTTTAGGAGATACCTTCAACATTTTATGAGAAAAGTCTTGGTGTAGTACTGAACTAGAATATTTGTTGCATCAGAACACAAATAAGATAGAACCATCTGTTCCGTTAGTGGTGAGTTTGGGGAAAAATCAGTAATGGCTTGTCAACGCGCAGGTAGAGCAATGACGTGAAATGGTGAGTTGGTTGAATACTTACTCCTATTTCACGTTTCTCTGCCTCTCTTCCTTCCATTCACTCATGATTAAAACGACAACGAGCCTAATTATTTATTTCAATTCACATCCATTGATTGCATGGTGCTCTTGAAGTAGTTCGTATTCCAGACTGCCGACCGCAAGTGGGATTCTTGTAAAATATGTTTAGAGGAGCCCATGAGATCACATTTCGATGAGAATCAAGACTGCCGCTTGAGCTGCTTTCGGAAATGGTCTAAAGTAGGTGTTTATTCGACAGTTTCCACTCTTCCACCCTTGATGGCTCGATGGGAACGCATTTTACCCGAAAATTTGTAGAGTATTTTTTTTGTAGACCTTTGAACGATGAACGAAAAATAGTCTGGACAAATTTCCTCATATGAGGCCCCCTGTTCCCGCAATAAACAGACCTTTATCCAAGTTCCACATTTGTCACGGTTTCAACCCCATCACTCGAAAACAAGACATTCTATCAAAGAATGTGTGAAGCAACATTTTGTAGATCTTCAAAGGATGAATGAAAAAGGTCTGAACACATTGTCCCGTGTGAAGCCTTTCGTTCCCGTGATGGAGGTATTTTCGTCCAAGAACCACATTTTTCCTGATTATAAGTGGAACCGACAGTTATGGAGACAGAATTTTGTTCCTCGGGCGAAAATACCCCAGTTATGGGAACAGAAGGTCTTACACGAGGAAATATGTAGAGATCTTCTTTGTTCATCTCTTGAAGACCTATAATAAGTTGCTGCACTCATTTTTCGATACAGTATATTTTTTTGGGTAGAAATGGGGTAGAAACCGTGAAAAATATGGAACTTAGACGGAGATACGTTTATCTACAAAAAATACTCTACACATTTTTGGATAAAATGCGTTCCCATCGAGTTATCAAGGGTAGGAGAGTGAGAACAGTGGAATAAACACCTATTTTCGACTGCAGCATTTCCAAAGCAACTCAAGCAGCAGTCTTGATCCTCATTGGAATGTGATGCCATGAATTACTCTAACTATATTTAACAAGTATTCCATGGGTGACAGCAAGTGCACTTGCAGTCAGCAGTTTGGATTACGGCCTGCTTCAAGAGCATCGCAAGGATTTTCGTGGTTAACGCCCTGAAAGACTCCCGTATACGCAGTTTTAGCCAGATCCAAGAAATTTTGAGTTTTTCGTAGGCATTCCAAAATCCGCTCTTTTGAATTTTTAAAATCTGACTGGATTTTTGTTATCAATGCTCCCAAAAATTCTGGCATACAGAATTCTGCCAGATCCAAGAAATATGGAGTCTCCTATGAGCGTTTGAAGATCCTGTATTACTGAGAATTCTGAATTTTGATGAATAAGTGTTACTCTTCGTCGATCATAAATTTTTCGTTGATGATGATAAGAAAGTGTTTCTCCGCGTCGCACTACCGGCAGTCCGGTAAATGTTGTGCCATTAAGCCCATGTAATCATATGGGCTTAATGGCACAACATTTACCGGACTGCCGGTAGTGCGTCGATGAGGGAAAAAATGTACTACCCTTCGTCAATTTTAGGAAGAAGTGTTACTCTTCGTACAAGCCATTGATATAGTATACAAGTAATGCACGCCCAACCGTGATGACTGATGCCGATCACGCTCGTTTCAAATTCACTGGTGCAAAAACTGTGATGAGACTTTTTTCATCAAATAATGTTCCCTAGGGTCCTCTATTTATCTATTCCCCGGGACGCATGTTCAGTCATGTGGCGTCGTAATCAACCAGTGGTTGACGCTGGAAATCAACCACTTGGTTGATTATTGGCATCAACCACTGTTTGAGGGACAAACTTCAACCAATAGTTGACGTTTTTGCCACGGATTTTCTTCAGTGTATGTACTCGAGAATCATTCCTTGGGATACTCAATTGCACAAAACCGACAAAGAAATGAAATTATCTGTTCCACAGCATAGACATGAGGGCATCAATTTTCAAATTCTGGATTTTTGGGTCCAAAATTTGTAAGTTCTCGCGATAGTTCCCATGAAATTCAAGGAGATAACAGATGATCTCAAGGAGTTTCAAGGATTTCAAAGAGGACAGAGGCCATTTCAAGGATTGTCAAGGATTTCCAGGTTTTCAAGGAGTAGTAGGAACCCTGTGATGCTGAGAATTCGGGGTGCCCAGAGCGAGAGTGTGCTGAATTGGAGGCCTGGGCGGATCGAGGTTTCAGTTTTCTAGGTGGAATGCGAAAAATCTACCGGAGATGATCTATTATTCTAACCCGCAATCGACGCGATCCAAGAATAGAACGCTCTTTCGAATACTTCCAATCATTTTCAAGTCGATGGGAGTGACTGAGATTCCTCATAGTGAGAATGTGATAGATTGTGGGCCTGTGCGGATCGCAGTACTAGTTCTTCTTGGGGTGTGCCAAAATTCCACGTGTGATAGCTTACCTCCCTGATCCACGGCCTACGCGACGCTATGATGAGTCGTTTTTCTCAAATATTCGGTCAATCTGTTGGTGATGCAGAGAATTCGTGTTGCCCAGAGCGGAAGTATGATGGAATGAAGGCCGATGCAGATGGAGGTATCAGTTACGTGCAAGAAATGCAAAAATTCTACCTGCAATGAGTCATGACTCTAACCCGCGGTTGGCGCGATCCAAGGATGGGTCGGTATTCTTCGAATAATTTTAGTCATTTGATGTCCATGTGGGTGACTGAGATTCTTCAGAGTGAGAATCTGATATACTGTAGGCCTGTGCGGATCGCGGTATCAGTTCATCGCGGGGTGTGGGAAAGTTCCACGTCTGATTTTTATTTTCCTAACCCGCGACTTACGCGATGCGAGAATGAGGACGTTTTTTCAAAATTTTTGGGCAATTTGTTGGTGATAAGGAGAATTCGGGTTGCCTAGAGTAAGAGAGTGATTGAGGCCCTTCGCGATTGAGTTATCAACTTTGTCTATGAAATGCAAAAGTTCGACCTGTGATGATTCATCTTCCTCACTCGTAGTGGAAGTGATCCAAAGATGGGACGCTTTTTTTGAATACTTCCAATTATTCCGTGTTGATGATAGCGATTGAGATTTTCCAGAGTGAGAATGTGATCGATTGGAGACCTATTAGGACGAAGGTATCAGTGTTCTGCATCGTTCGAAAGAATCCCGCCTGCAATGTTTTATCGTTTCAAAAAGCAGCCACGCAATGCAAGGATGCAATATTCATTTTCAAATACTCAGAAGTTACGTTGGTGCTGCGTAGAATCGGGTTCTCAAGGGATTAAATGGGATCTATTGAAGGCCCGTGCGGATCGAGGTATCTTTTTTCACATAGTGGGATAGACTTTCACTCTCGATGATTCATCATCCTAATCCTCATACGCCATGCGAGGACCGGGCGTTCTTCCCAAAGATCTTTACCAGTCGTCGTTGATGAGATGGACTGTAATGTGCCAAAGGCGAAACGTGGGCGATCAAAGCCCACGAGGAAGATTGATGTTCATGGTAGTCGAAAATATTCGTATGAACTTGTGATTATTGTCTTTTGCAAACCGCAACCAGCGTGGAAGGACGATCGTTGCTCGTTCTCAATCATATAACCTAATATCGCTCGGGTTGATTGGAAGTTTCAAGAAAGAGCATAAAAATGAGTGAATCTACCCTAGGAACTTCGAACAGAATATTGGGAGGCGAATCATGGACTACGCTGAAACTTGAGAGAAATATGGCTGATTTTCACCGAAAACACTCTCGCTAGATGTGAGGTTAGCGGAGGTGAGAAATATTTGTTTGTGCGAATAATACGCCTATCCTCGTCCGATGGCCTTGGCCAGATACTGTGGCGGGTGCCGGGTTATGGCCCCTGTCATCGCTCTGATCTCGTTCGAGAGGCGCGGAAGAACGAGAAACAAATGTTCGAAACACCAGATGTGTCTGGAACAAGACAAAGGATGGTGAAGATAAGTACAGAGACGGGCCGCACGTGAGGCCCAATATGGACAGCATGGGCGCTGCAAGAAGCTCCGTTCATCCGGCAGGTAGAGCACCCGCGTAATTTTCCTAGAGGCGGGGGGGGGTGGCTTTTATCAAGGGCGGCAGCTACCGGGCAGCCAAAGAATACAGTGCAGTGGTGGTGGCAAAGGGGCGTGGCAGAGAGGCCCGCGTTGTGATTCGTAGAATGAGGGGGGGGGGGATAGCCAAGCAAGTGACCCGGGTTGGTGGGCCTGTTTCCCACGGAGGAGCTTGATCGACCGCTCGTTGTATTTCGATCGTGTGACCGGCAGTCTGCTTGCGGCCCTTGACGTAGAAGCACGTTGTTCCCAGTTGCGAGCAAGATTGTGAAACAACTCCGTGATCTCGGATAACATTATCCGTTGAGTGCTTCCGTGATAGAGCTGCCGCCATCGCGATTTTTCCGTGTCACTGCTACAGTGAAGTGTGATCAGGCTTCAAGAATTGCTGAATAGTGAAGAACTATATTCGTATGTAAGATCTTGGATATGGGAGAGGTCATGTAGTCGATTCTCAGGATGAGTCCATTGAACACACGAGAAATTTCCTGGCTATGAGATATCTCAAGATTCGGAAGAATCTGTTTTTTTTCTCCATAACTATGAAGCAAAATTTGTGAAAAGTGAAAATAATCACAAGAACAGATCTTCACACTCCATATGTCAGAATTTCAGTGGTTTCTCTTGTGCAATCTTGTCATTGTTCTCGGCTACAGTGATCTTGTCAGTTGATCCAAGTGAATAATTATTCCTGTGACTTCCCGTGGAGATCGCTATCTGCCAAGAATTGGCCTAGTTATGACTGAACTGTTTTCGTGACAATAGTTCCTGCGAGACTTGACCAGTGCGATGCGAGAGATGGGACGTTTTTTTGGTTAATCATACAGATTGTCAGTTATAAAAGTAGATTCACAGCGAAGAGTCGGGAATTCGATCTGGAAGAATATAAACCCTTCGGAGTTTCGTGAATTAGTGTGAAAAATTTTCCCCGCGAGCTCAGAGCACCGCAAAATATAAAATCACACGTGTGGGAAGAATGACTTCCAAGGAATTGACCATGCGATCGCCAATACATAAAAACCCCATTTCTTCTTTTCTCTTGTAAAAACTTCCAAAGATTCCTCTGACTGAACTTTCATCGCTGGCCTCAAATATTTCGCACGGTGATGCGCAAGTGGCCCGCTTTTTTGCAAACTTTTCCGACTGTGTGCAGAAAGAAGCTCCACACATTCTCCGACGCGTTTCTCCCCGGAGTCGCACGAACGTTGAGATCAGGACTCGAAGAATGTCATCGTCGGAATCTTCTTCTGGAATTGGAGCACAGAATACGAAATCGATTTGGGCCTATGTCATTCCCGATGTGAGCGTGTTCTCCTTCTACAACGAATCTTGATGTATATACTTGTATCTAATGTATATTAATGTCTGTATTTTCAATACCATGTACAAGATCGATATGTGAAATTCTTATCATGCTATATGTGAGTGTATATATTTATGAAAGTATAAATATGTATGTATATCTGAATCCATATGTATAGGGTGTCCGAAAAGTAGGTAACCCCCCCCCCCCCATTTTTTTCAGAAATGGTTGGGAATCGGGAAAAACCCCGGAACACGTGTCCCCACATTTTGTGATGGACATCCGATGGTGGCCTTGTTTTTACCTTGAAGCTCATTTTCAAGGTCATTTGGAGATGACCTGAATTTTTTCAAACAAAAACACCTACTCCTGACCTCGAATTCTAAAAGAACATGAAAAATGATGGAGCTTTTGTTTGAAACTTCTATTGACCTGACTTGACCTTGGCGAGATAAATGGAGGTCAGCACGGGTTGACAGTAACCGCTGTCGCTCCAAGAGTGAACATTTCATCGAAAAATGTTTGGGATAAAAGTTGTTCATGATCACAGTAGAAGAGAGCTAATGACCTTGTTTCCGACCTTGGAGCACCTTCAAAGTAAAAAATGAGGCCATTACCGGATGTCTCCCTCAAAATAAGGGGACACGTGTTCCGGGGTTCTTCCCGATTCCCAACCATTTCTGAAAAAAATGGGGAGGGGTACTTACTTCCCGGACACCCTGTATATATTCATAATGGAATTTTCGATTATTCACGATTAATATATGTAATGCCACCTCTAGGAACAACTGCAAAGTGTCCTCTGGCGTTCTCATCGCTGGCACGATTTTTGTGTGCTGCTCGACGATACGATGAGGCCAAGACGCGAAATTGGTGGCTTTGATCTCTTATGAAGAAGCCTGCGGGTCGACGCGTGTATGAAATTGTGAACTCTTCATGAGATAATTATGAATAAATATCAACCTCAGCTTGAAAATCTCGCTTACCGATCAATTCAATATCCCCAAAGCATTACACTACCAGAATGGTTCATTATATATACTTCTGCCGGAGACGTTCCATCAACGTTTCCAACACCCGCTTTGGAAACGTTGGAGCCAAACGCTCCCGAAACGTTCCCAGACTGGTGGCCTACGGACCCCGTCCATTCCGCTCGCCTAGGTCATTGGATCGTTTCTGAAACCCCCAGGAAACGTTCCGAAAAGTGGACATCTCGACGTTCCTATGACGTTTCCGCAACCTCACTGAAACCTGTTTACGAAACGTTTCCAGGTTTTAAATGAAACCGTCGAGAAACGTTTCGGAAACTTATGGTGCTACGTGGGTGGTAATATTCATAAAGATGAACATTTTGGAACATACATATTCTATTTCATCTTTCATTCCATTTATTTCAATTTCCTCTTCCACACCATCTAATCAAATTCCTCATACACGCCAATGATCGCCTACTTGGAGGTGAATTCTTGCAGGATGGTAAGCCGCCTTCGGGTGCAAAGCTTGCGTCCAAATTCATCACCAAGTAGGAGGCCGAGTCGGTCATTCCCATTCATCTAATTTGCAACATCCTTATCATCTCATTAATCATTTCATTGCTCATCGTATCAAATCTTCATATCACACCTCCACATTCCATTGCGTTCCATGAGTCATTTCTTTTATCCACTTAACTATATCATGACACATTTTCATTTCATCGTTTCACTCCTTCCATTTGCCACATTCCCAGCATCTCATTTACTACTTTCTCGAAATACTTGACATCATTTATTCCTCATTCCTTTTCATCTTTCATTCAATTTTTTCATCTTTCACACCATTTCCATCACATAATTCATACACACCAATGGTCGCCTACTTGGAGGTGAACTCTTGCACGCAGGTAATCGGCCTTCGAGTGCAGAGGTTGCGTCCAAATTCATCACCAAGTAGGAGGGTGAGGCGGCCATTCTCATTCATTTCATTCGCAATATTCTGATAATCTCATCACTTTTCCCTTGCTCATTGTATCTCATCTCCATTCAAATCCTTTATCCATTGCATCCTCCACAGTAACACTAACTCATTTCTTTTCATCCAATTCCCTTCCTCTCTCACATTTCCTTCTATTTTCATTCTCCATTTCATACATTAAGGCCATGTCGGAGTCTCGCGGCAAGAACGGGGTTACAACTTACGCGATGGTTTTTACAGCTAATAAGACGGGGGTGCCACAAATGACTCGGAAATTCTCCAGGAATGTGCCTCTGGTACGATCTGTGAGGATAAAAGCCTCTCACTCCAAAGGAGGAATCAAAGAATCGCGAGATATTCCGATTCTGATCCTCAAAGAGTGCGAGCTTGTACCGTAGATCGAGTTTTGAGGCAGATAGAGACTTTTTTCCTCACTGACCGTACCAGAGGCATAGTCCTGGAGCAATTCCAAGTCATTTGCAACCAACCCTGTCTCAATTGCTAGAGGACCATTGCGAAAAGTGTAACCCCGTTTGCGAGATTCCGACACGGCCTTAACACCATTCATCTCTTTTTCTACATCCTCCTAATCTAATTTCTTCCACCACCGTTAACTTCATAATCCATCATCTTTCTCATCGCACAATCCATCTCATCATCCCTTTCATTCGCGACATTCCATCGATTTTACTCGTTCATCACATTCCATCCGTATGCAAAGACAGAGGGGCCCGGAGTTCCATCGTTAGGACAATCCATATCTCCGCATTTGTGACATTATAATATCTATGTTTGGTGAGTGAGTGCGGAATCCGGTGCGAATTCAACGGTGTTTCGCGGGGAGGGTTTAACAGACAGATTTTAGACAATTTCACTATCATAAACAAAATAGATTCAGACAAAATCAAAGGGACCCACAATACGCTTAGAGACATTGCAGTAGCCCATGTTCCTGTACCTGACACCACACGGAATTGACACCACACGGAATTGTGGTGGGCGGTAGCTCCAAAGAACTTGATGCGAAAGCAACGATAACACAAGTCGAGGGTGTAACGAACAGACTTTCGACAGATTGAAAATTATTGCCATTAATCATCCAAACGTCTCCCATACTAGTCTATACGGAAAATGTAGGAAATGGGTGTGGAAGGTGAACTACAAGTTGACGGAAATCATCGTGAATAAAACTAAGAGGACACGAACTAAAATTTGGTGAAAGGGCCCTTTATAGGAAAGGGTTGAGTAGAGTTTTTCTAGTCGAAGAGTGCATCTTTACGAGCAAAAGTCGAAGCGTACTGAAATGGCTCGGATGAGCATGTTTTTTGCTAAGTTCAAGAAAATTCAGTATGGTAAAATTTTCCCGGTCGTGGATTCGCTGAGTGAAGTTTTATTCCATCAAGTCCTCTTTTCGGAATCCCTATACCTCGCAATTTCGGTGCCGGGGTATCTTAGCCGCAAGGATGTGGCTCATGTCACTAGATTCATCCTGCAATAGCCTCTCAATTCATGTATGACCTTCCAATTTTGATCACGCTCCGCGCGTGAAAACGCGTAAGCTACCAAAATACCGTATTCATCCAAAAATCAGACGCACCACAACATCAGTATTGATCACTCCAGAACAAGGGTGCGTCTTATCTATGGGTGCGTCTCATCTACAGGTGTTTAATATTCCCTGTGCGGAAAATCTGTCAACAGGACTAGTGTATAAGACGCGCCAGGAATGTATAGAATACCGCCACACTCAGCGATGTATCCTTCAGACTAGCAAGGGGGGACTACAGTGTTTGGGTCGACAATCGCCTCCAAGATTTTTCTATAGTTTGGTACTGCCCAGAATATGGACAATCCAGAGTAACTCCGTCCAATGAGCTTCCTATCCAGAGATACAGCGCCTGAGATTAGCATTGATCATATAGGCCTATGTTAAAGATGACATCTATAGATATACTGACAATGCTAACGTTTTTGTTCATAGTTCTGAACAGGAGGCCCATTGGACGAAGTTACTCTGGATTTTTCATATTCTAGGTAGTACCAAACTGTAAAAAAATTTTGGAGGTGATTGATGACCCAAACACGGTGGTCCCCCCTTGTAGGTTTACACCCGCAAACATGCGTGGACGTACGCTAACTTGGACGATATGATATTAGTATAGTTTGAATCGATTGGGCTGGCTCTCAGCAGTAATAATATCGACTCACGTTATCTCTCTCGAGAGAATAGTGGTCTGATTCCAAATAGCGAATGTTATGCAGCGGACAATGAACGGTTTGTAATATGGGCGAATGAATCTCTCTTGTCCTCCATTTGTCCGAATTCATCTGAAATCCTGTAGTTCGAGCCCCAGTAAACCGGGGCTCGTCTCATCTATGGGTGCCGTCTTATCTACAGGTTCTTATTATTTTTCGATCTTCCCTCCCGAAGAGTAGGGTGCGTCTTATATATAGGTGCGTCTTACACTTGGGTGAATACGGTACTCGAAACGGTGGTTTTTCACCGGAAACGGCACGGAAAATGGCGAAAGACAATAATTTTGGGTATTTTGATAACTCTCGCACGCGGGACGTGAGAAATAACCTAAAGATAGCTACGCTCAGAAGAAAAATTATTGAAAATCAATCAATTAATCTAATTATGGGGAATTTAATTGGTTCGAAAACTCTTTTTTCTTGCATGAATGAGGTTTCATATTTTCGAACAAATATTCATTCATATTCACAATGGAAATATAATTGATCACTAATTTACTGATATCAGAGAATTTGTACTTGATGGGGATAAATATTCATTTGAATATTACACACTCCCTCAGAATTGAAGAAATCGAACTATCAATTTTGGTAATTCAACTCTTACAAATCAAATAGATGAAGTTGAATGAATTTGCATTGATATTCGTCGAGTTATTTCATCAGATTCAATTGATATATCCAATCGGAGAGAACATCATCACTCACATTCATTACACTGGATTGGAATGAATATTCATTCAATCCCATCACTGATCTAATAAATTCCATGGAGTCATTCTATAATATGGACTCTTCAAGATTCTACAAGCGGCTGGGATCTCGATTACATCGATATTATTCATTCCCAATGAAGTGTCATGACTGGATTCAAAAGTCAGTTCCATTTATGGTGAAGACATCATTCTTCTCAAAAGCTTTGATTGATCAGGTCATCAATGAATTGGAATTTAAAAAATCCCGACCCCACATCAAGAACTGTTTCCTCAAAATGAGGGATTAGGCTTCCACTCCATCCATTTGGCATCAGTGAACTCATTTTATTTACGAATATTCATGAATATTTTATCCTTGGATATCTATTAGGATTGTTCAGATTCGTATTCGACCGATTCTTGTCACTAGGTGGCGCATCAATTCTTATTTACTCTAAAATAAATTTTTTCGAACCTCATCATCGTCTCAACTAAGAGTTTCTCATGGAAATCGACAGATCTTCTTGTCATTCCAATGGTGGAACTCGAATAGTCAATTCGTAATGGAAATTCAAGCTGTCATCTCAATTCCTGGTTAAGGTAGTACATCTGCTACTGATGAGTCCAAGTGCAGATTATACCCGCGCTTGACTCTCTTCTGCTTGCGATATAGGTATTGTGAATGCACGCAGCAGACGACAACCCAACCCCGAAACCGCAGAAATGAGTGACACTCGAGCTCAGATCTTCTTTTGTAGGCTCTGAATCGGTAATCTGTTGGTTTCTATGTGAATTTCGTGCACTCTTCCTCTTGTGTACCGACTGTCGTGAAAATCTATACGGTATATACTACCCTACTCGCCATTCGCCATAAACCGACGTGTTGAATCTACTTCCACGAAACTGCTCTCTCAGACTCTGGAGGCTCTTCAAATTTCAACTGAGCCAGTTTGAGATTTTAATCTACCATTGTGCCGAATTTCGTAATTTTCTGTACGGTCATCAGGGGACCGCTAGTACTACCTCAAATAGAGAGCCCCTTCCTCGCAAGCGACCAAATAGGTCTTTGATCGATATAAAAGGCTCGGAAAGTCTTGTAAATTATATATGCAATATCAGTGCGAAGCGATTTCATTAGGTAACGGTAATCAGAAGCGTTTTGTCATAGATATGAGTAGCGGATTTCTTAAATATATACGAATGGACATAATGAGAATTGTTGATAATAGCGATGATTATTGATCCCCCAAATTGAGTGAGTAATTTGAATGAATAGTTATTTGATGTGGATGATCTTCCCATGGTTGGCCAACGAACCATGTGAAATAGATCCTGCTCTTGGTTATTTATGATGTTCCGTATGAATGAATATTCCTTCGAAATGAATTTGATTTCATCGTTCGGAAGGAATGTTCATTCTTCTCGAATAAAATGTGTTCAATTGGGCATCGCGAATCGCTCCATTATATTTCTCATGAAGGAATCACCATCAGATCTTATCAAGTATCATCCTGGATTCCATAGATGTTGATTTATCGTGAAGAACGAACTTATTCATTTTAACCGAATGGTCGCCTAGGGGAATAGAGAGATATATTTATCCAAACCAGAAAAATTTTATTCGATATCGCTCATTTTTTTCCTCAGAGTACGCACAGTATTCCTCGCTCTCCACGACTCCGTGTGCAAAATTACCGTATCTCCATTTACGAAAAAATTGCAGGTGTATCGGTAAAAGTAAAAATTCTCAAAATTTTCTCTTTCACAAATCTCATTCGATTCATGATCCGTACCAGTGTTCCGCTGAACATAAGAGGCGATTCACGTCAACTCTCCAAGCTCGCATTTCGTACCCGAAATAGCTTCTTTTGAGCGCTCCGAACTGCTTACTCATTACCCTTCAACTTAGTTATGTTCCGCGTATTCTTTCCTCAGCTTCGATAGTGGAGTCAGTTTTTCAAACTTTGGACAACCTAACTTCGAAAATTAGCTCTCAAACTTTGGAAGTGCTATAACTAAAAATTCCATATTCTGATTACTTCTTCGACATTCCTGATCGGAAGATCAGACGATTTCATCTCGGAAACACCGAGATAGGAATGGATTCCCTCCGATTCCCACGAGGAACCGAGGAAGAGGGCAAAGGAACTTATTATCTCGGGTACACGTATAATGTCACCCGACTTCGTTGCTGAGGTTTATGAGGTGTTATTCAAGATCAAAATAGAATATGAAGCAACAACGGTGCCAACAGACATTTGCGCAAGAATCACCGCGACGAGTTCGCAAATGGTTATTTGAGCACAGTTTCATCGTTTGCGCCATGCGCAAATGTCTTATTTGCACACGCTAGTGTGCAAACGATGGAACCGTGCGCAAATGAATCATTTGCACACGAGTGCGGGGACGATAGTGCAAATGTCGGGTCCCGAGTTGCTTATGATATTTTTTGTTATTGCTGTGAGCAAAAATGTAACTCGCCAAAACCCTTCATTTGAGTGGTGGAGGTTGCGAAAGTTGACCGTCAGCTAGAGATTTGTTCGATTTTCCTTCTGATCTGGGGTAAACGGATTCCATGGATCTTCGTTTTCGTTAATCAAATTGTGTATTTTGAGGAATCGACGTATAGATCTATCAGAACGCTTACTTCATGTCTTTACCTTGAATTGATTTATCGATTGATTGAAACCAGGTTGAATTACAAAGGAGAACAACAAGTACATGATGTGTGATACAAAGAGTGTTCCCCAGAGGTGGTTTCAGCACCTGTACGCAGTTTGGTTCGCATGAGAAAAATACACAAAGAGAATGAAAAATAATAATAATAATACTAATATTCATAAGACTTATAATAGTATATTATGATACAAGGGCGCAAACGATGGTTTTGGCACTTCGAGTGACTTTTTTAGGCCCGAGCCGCAGGCGAGGGTCTAAATAGTTACGAGAAAGCGAAAACCGTTGCGTCCGAGTATCATACTATGTTTTTTGATCTTCTGTGAGCAAATGAAGAGCGACAAATTGTGTGCAAATGACTCATTTGCGCACAGACGATCAAGAAGTAGTAAATTGATTTCGAAACAAAACAAACATACACTAAAAACAAAGTATTCAAGATCAGAGCTATATAAGTATTATATCATCTCTATGCTCTTACAATATCATCTCTATAATACTATCGTCAAATAATATCATCTTAATGTACTTTGATCGCACTTTCATACATTTCTCATCTTCAGAATTGCAACAAAGTATTGTATTCTTTTTGATCGTACATCATAGATGGATATCCATCCATTTCATGAATTCTCCTATTGTCTTTTTCGTTCTATCATTTTTCTCCAGCGTTTCCAAGCTTTTCGGCAGTTTATTGAAATAGAGTATGCTTATGTATCCATGATTCTCCTCTCCCACGCTTTTTCTGACTAATGGTAGAGTTAATTCTTGCCTCCTAGTCTTGTTATTGTTCTTCTCATACATTTCTTTGAGGATATCATAATTATAGTAAATACATTCAAGTATAAACTTATTTCGCAATTGAAAAGGCTCGATGAGATTTTGATATTTTCTCTTTATAATTTTCATGATCTCACTGTGCACTCTGTTCAAACATTGTATATGTGCTGTGCTGGCTGCACTCCATGCAATTATCCCATAAGTAGATAATGAATAATAGAGACTGTACATTGATGCTGTCAAACTGGCATTGGATGATACTGGACTGAGCCTCGCTAGAGCATAGATGACATACTTTGTCCTGTTAACTTTGTTTTCCAATTCTATATCCCATCTGAGATGACAATCAATTACAATGCCTAGGTACTTTGTCTTTCCTACTCTTTGTATGACTTTATCATCAATTCTTAACACAAAAGACTCAGGAATGCTATCTTTGTAGTTACAAAAAGTGATACGGAAAGTTTTCCCTATATCCAGAGAGAGTTCATTATCGTCAAACCAATCTTTTGTTATAATGATTTGATCTTTTAGACGAGATAATACTTCTTTCCAGTCAGGTTTGGTACAAAGAATAATTGTGTCATCTGCGTAAGAAATTGTAACAATATCTTCAAGTTCAGTCTCATATGAATCGTTAACATAGATTATGAAAAGCAGCGGACCTAAGATAGTGCCTTGTGGGACTCCAGTCTCAACTTTTAGAGAACTACTTACGATTTCTTGCACTCTAACAATCTGAGTTCTGTTTGATAGATAGCTCCTCAGTAAAGAGTTTGCTATACCTCTTATGCCATAATCTCCAAGTTTTTCCAAGAGTTTCTCATGGTTAACAGTGTCAAAAGTTTTTGCAATGTCTTAGAAAACTGCAGCGATAGGTTGACTTTTATCTAAATTTTCGTAGATTATTTCCATATTTTTGTCAAGAGGGCGAATTTCAGGATTCGGGCGACTTTGTGATTACCAAGTGAGGTCTTCCACTGGAAATTTTCGAAAATTTACTCGTCCCCGACACTTTCGAATGCTTGTGAGGTTTATATCTTGCTTTGGCTCAATGATGCGGGATGTGTTGTCTGAGAAAAGTCGATTTTTCGTCTGTCACAAAGATTTTCAGGTGCACGCCTTAGCTTGTAGGTCCAAGGGCGATCGATCAACCATCCTGGGTATCAGATGGGTGATTGATTACACTTTGGAGGATTGAGTATTCTTTGCCTCGCGGCCGTCCTCGTCGAGATGCGAGAGCTGATGGAGGTTGTTGGTGTGTCACAAAATCTTCGTCATTCTAAAGAATCGGTCTCGCTTACGATCCTGTCATCGGGGCGATAGAAATAATGAAATTCTGGAGACGGGATCCGATTCAACACGAAGAAACCTATAAATCTAGCTAAGTCCCATTGATGTCATCAAATCCTGGTGGCTGTTGTCACAATGGAAAGGAACATTGCTTCTGCGTGATTTAGCCTTGAAAATGTTTCTTTTGTATGGGACATGAAAATGTGGACCCCGTTGCACCTGGAACCACGTGTAATTCAATCTCTAGGAGAACAGGAACGTATATCCAAACTGCCCCCCATCGTAGATCTACCCCGGGAGGGATGCGATGCTCATAAAAATTGAGATTTGACAGGAACGTGCATTTTGGTCGTTGTAGAGTATCTCTATTTCGTAATGGAGGCCATTGGGAAGCGTCGTATAATGTCGATCGTAACTTTTTCTCACTTTTCTCATACCAAGGTCACTTCATTTCTGCGAGGAAGTATTTTCATGAGCATGATTGTAACACGAGGCCCCCATTCAAATGCATAGGATTATTTGTTGTTCAACCGCGAGTGCGCAGCAAAGCTACAAATTGAGTTACGTCACTATTTTATCATTGTTTGAGTATCGCTTCACCCGAAAGAGGTTTGTCGGGTTTGTCCTGCCATATTGAAAATTCCCAATTTTTTCAACGAAAGTGGCCGAGATTCGACCAAGGGCATCGTTAGTGCTCATATTTTTCCTGAACCCGAACTGTTGGAAGAAGGTCATACTTTTCTATGAAGTAAATGATTCTGGGATGTACTAACTTTTCAAACACCTTTGCTATGTTTGAGATTAAAGAGAGGGGTCTGTAGTTACCAACATGAGTTTTTCCCCTTTTTTATGAATAGGAACTATTCCAGCCTTTTTGAAGTGATCCGGGCAAATACCAGTATGAAAGGTTCGATTGATGATGTGGACTAACGCATTGGAGGAAAAATCATCGTCAGAAAAGATTTTTAGTGTGCATGTATGAATACCATCTATGCCACCTTCTTCATTTTTCAGCGATTTGATAGTCTTCTTGACTTCTCTTATAATTGTGTACCTCAAAAATATTGAATTTCCCAGTTTGGTGATTTTCTTTTGATTTCGGGGTTACATTTTCCTTAATATTTCGAGCTGATTTTTTACCTATGATTGCGATGTGAATAAATAAAGATACGACAAGATGCTCGCACAATAAATAAATTATCTAGAGGGGGATGGCGCGCTCAAAAAAAGGGGCAGTGGAAGCTTATTGTAAAATTATAAGTACACTCGGTTTAACTATATAAAATAGCACTTCAATCACCAAACTTGTGTGATAACAATAGTGTGAAAAAGTGAAGACGCGGAGAGAGGTGAGGGGCGAATTAGTCGCGAAGAAAACAATTGCTAGATGAATTCAGGCGGGAGCTCGTGGCGCGAATCGCGGGCACGAGATCAGCTGAACTTGCTTCCTCGCTGATCCATGGTCAACTGACGAATAATTGCTTTAGAGCGATCGACGACGGCAAAGATGCGAGACGAGATGCGACGTTGACCAATTTCATATTTAAATGCCCAAACGGCCATAGTTTTACAGATCGAACGATTCGACGAGGGCACAAGGGGTCATCGCTCTCGTGCCTCGCAGTTCGCTTCCTCGAACATTCGAGAGCTCCAAAAATCTCCAACATTTCCGAATGTTACGCCCTCTTTCCTCGCACATAGCGAGGAACCAAATGAAAGATTGCTTAATTTCACCAATGAACTAAATTGAACCAAATGCAATGAATCCAATCAATGTAAACGTGTTAAAATATTCGGTTATGAGGATGCAGTTCCAATCAAATCAAAAAAGTAATATACAATGTTGAATCACAAACGTGAACTCAATTTCTTGAACGTTGGAAAAATACCAATCAATCGAATGAAATGATCTATAAGCTAAGACATCATCGTGGTTTTGAGGCCGAAATGGAATGAGCAAACTAAACCATCAATTTTCGATCGCCAACGAGCTCCTTCCGCAAGGGAAAAATCGATGTGTGTCTAAAGCCAATGAGTCACAAATACATCAATTTCAAAAATGACGAAAGAAGTCAATCCCACAATCAGTATAACGGTCTTAGACACAATAAATGACTAAGGACTTGTGACTCAGAGAGTCGCTAAAATTGAACCAAATATCACAATAGTATCACAAGCAAATCAATGCGAAAGTCGCTCAGTCGATTGCATAGGCAAAATTTCTTGAAACTTGAATCGAGAATGGACGTGATCAAAACTTGTCTGACAATGAACAAATCAACTACTACAATTCTAATTCCCTGACAATGTTATACAAAACTAAACGGAACAGGGATTGATCCATCTTCTCGAATGATCGATGCGATCAATCGATTCTCTTTATTGAGAATTGTCTTTGTGACGTCCGTGACAGTCACGTACGTCTTTCAGGTTTGGTTGTCTGCTTGCCCTCGTGCGAATCCACAGAGGCGCGCAAGTGCAAGCAGACGACAAAGTTGCCATGATGCGTGGCATGCTCCATCTCTCTCTATCTCTTGTAGTCCCTTCAAAAACTCCTCCTCCATCTAGGAAGGGATATCACGCGTTTGGGTGGGATGCTCTGGTCGCGCCTTGGTATTCCCCTCGCTCGCTCCGAATATTTGATGGTTTTGGAATCGTCGAATAAAAATGGATGTTTGAAGTGCATTGCCTGAATTTCCCAATGAAACGTTGCGCAATATTGAAACAAGAACTGTTGCTAGGCGGAATCATGGAGCGAGCGCGGAAGAACACCTTTCCAACTCATGAGAAGAAGCCGATGCTAATGGCCTAAATTTATACGCCGAGAGGTCATCTTTTAAATTATCCAATATTTTATATAAGGTATAAATAAGAAATTATTATTAGAACAAAAAAGGGAAGAAACAACAATTTATTCCAAGTCCGATTAATCGAAATCAAGATCTTCTAGGGCTTAGCTCCGACGATTTCGGACTAGTGTTAATTCCTTTTCATTTTTCTAGAGACACTATTATCTATTAATACCCCATATATATGCGACATTTTCGCGCCTACAATATTTATACGTTTTATCCTGCATTGCCAACGTTATTGAAAACATTGTAGACTAGTGTGTGTGTGTGTGTGTGTGTGTGTGTGCCGCTCAGAGAACCCCTACATGTGTGAGAGTTAAGTTAAATTAGCCCCGAGATGACCACTCAATGATTTACCCTATGTTTCACGTAGTCCAGAAATTACTTTTAATCCATATAACACTATTTGAACGAATAGAAAACTTCGAGAAAAGGGATTACTTGGTCAAAAAGATACTCGACGCGCCATCTGTGACGTTACCACCGAACCTCTAAAGTCAATTTATTGATCGACGAAGCACCTCGATCATGTACTCAAGCGCCTGCGCAACTCGACCAACGAGTTAAGCGCGCGAGGACTTTGAATTATCAGTCCGCAAGAGGAAAGTCAACCAATCAGAGGGCCCAATTTCTCTCCGCAAACGGGCCTATTGTTAATTCTCGTCACCGGCAGAGGGGAAAGGAAAACTGACCCCTTTAAATTTGGCTGCACGGAAGAGCTCGCTCTCTTCTCTCCCGGATCCCGAAGTCGCCTACAGCTTCTTCTGAGTAATTACTGTCCCTTGCGGCCGTGCCACGCTTTCCTCAAGAACTTTGAATATATAAAAGTAAGTCTCAAGAACAATTATTCCGTTATTTCATCCCCAAAACTAATTACATGAATCTACACCCTACATATATAACATTAGTGATAATCGAATACTTAGTCAGGGAACCTTGCTTCAGGGGATTAGCCCCAGAAGGCTGGTGCCAATCCGCTTGGACTCGAGCATAGAGCTCGATAAGTTCAGGTGGGCAATGGGAAGATAGAAAAATCATTCCACGTAAGTGTCCAAAAGGATTCCACGCACAACTCCATCATCAAAAGTGGACATTTTCATCGCAATACGCGCCCCGAGCCAGTGGACGAAAGTCCAGGCTCAAAAACTAATTACATATAGTTATAATAGCATCACCAGCTATTTCACACCTTTAAAAGACGCAACTAAACGACACGAATCCAACTATTAACAGCCGAGCTGTGGAATTGAAACCGAACGAGAATAATAAAAATGTTGTGGGCCTTTCAGAATTGATTCTAAGTTGCCCAAAAATAACATGATATCAAATAGTGAAAAATCCAATCCAAAATCTAGTTTGGGAATGACAATGACTCTACCCAAGCTTCACGACGTATAATTCACGCAAAAAGGGAACCAAACCAGAACGTGAAAATCTCTCACGAGTGTAACGCAACAAGGAAAACTGTGTAGTGTGTGTCGAGAAGGTACGCGGAATTCAAAATCCAAGATCATTCACTGGTGTAAAATCTTCAATCTTCTTCTCGTTCCCAATCCAATTCCAGTGTTGATGTTGATATGCATTTTTTGCCGAAGTAGTGGTTACCGATGCGAGACTCATTTGAAACTGTCAATGAACTGAGGCAATGTTCCAAAAATCCTTGATTAGATGATCGTGGTTCCGTTCACACGTGTTCAGCAACCATCGGCAATCATATCAGAGTCTGCAAGGGCTGAGCATTTTTCCAAACTTTCCAACCAGGCAAACTGAAGTCAGTTTGCCAAATCCATTTTGGATCCAAGTTATCCCCCTTTCCAAAACAAGTACCAGTGATTCCCATAATTTTGACTACATCTGTACTAAAGAGAACTTTTTAAGCGTAGTGTCGATTCCATTCAAAATTATTGCTAACCAAAAATGTTAGTCATGTGTAATGAATAGATTCCCAAAGATGAGACTATGAATGACTATATATATATATGACTATATATATGACTGATATGACTATATATATGACTATATATATGAATGAATTAACACCATGAAAATGTGAACAATGACAATAAGTTCTTGAGTTCAACTCGAAGTTCCAAAACCAATGCATAATCCCAAATCAATGAGACACAATGTTTAGAGCGCGACGAACAGCCGCCCCCTATGAATTGTTGCAAGTTGCAACTAACTGAGAACCTTTCCAACTTATCTCAACACGGACTATCTGCCAATATCCAATAACATGGACAAAATGACTAGATTCATCCACATATCCCAAACAATGACGAAGAAAACATGAACTGTGAAAATTGACCGCGAATACGGAATTTCGCGAATACTGAAGCATATTTCTTAAGGGAATTGTGAGTGCCATAACCCCAAAATTTTGGTTCTTATTTCTGATAATTCAAGATAGAATTGTCTATTAGTTTTTTTCTAGTATTCAAATCTCCTCGCGCCTCTGAGTTGGTATAGTAACGATCTTTTCGCCTTCTGACTGACGCGCAATGTAAATACTCGCACATGGGCGTGCTCATATGGGCGTTTCTCTGGAACTTTTACACCGGATGGGATACAGCTATGGATGTTGATATAAGAGAACAATCGAATCTATCGGCCCCAATCGAAGTGGGAATATCATCATTCGAGTCTCAGTATGGGATATCTTTGGCCTCTGTATGATCAGAAAAAGTTGATTCGTTCTAACTCACTCAAAGAGAGAAAATGAAGAGAAGATCCTGTGGAAGTACTTGGTACTCTCGTGCAGTCTTATGGATATTCTGGTGATGCCGCGCTATTTTTCGGGTTGATTCGAGCTACATTTGGTGGAGAATATATTGAAGGAAAATGGCCCCGAAGCGCGATGGTGTGCTACCATTTCAGCCAAAACTGCATGACTTCGAAAATTGGGAATAACAAATCAATCATGTCCCGTTCAACTCAAAGATGATCACGCCAAGCTACTGCCGTGACTCTGAACGCAATTTCTGGAATGCATATCGGAAGTAGATGCAATTGCGAAGGTTCTGCGATAAGTCTCGTGTTGGTGCGATATTTCTGTCTAGAATACGACCGTTCTGAAGTGAGATAGAAAAACGTGACTCATGAAAAAAATTCAGTTTTTCTCATCCCACATTGGCGGATCGAGCTCCATGTTGATAAAACTGATTGTGATCGGATACCCTGACCTAACGAGGCTGCAAAAAGGCCAAGGCATTCGTTGGAATCGTCAATCTTGCCAAATAATTGCTTAGGGAATTCTCGAAAATCGGCGAAAAACTCCTTTTTGTTTGACTCATTAACGTGATTATGGCGATGCCACTTACTCTATATTAGTTTCAATAGTGGATTTGTAACTTCCAGTACTACAGAAACATGTCAGCAAAAGGTCCCAGGTGTGCGTTGAGCGGTTTCCATTTTTCGTTTTTCAACGATTTTCAGCGGAGCGCAAAAGTTCCAGAGAAACGCTCATATAAATGCACTAACACATAGAAATTTTGGAGAATTCCACGAGTTTCTATGAGGAATTTTTCATATGGAACTGTATGAAATAAAAAACTTTCTTATACCATCATAAAGCTCATTTTCTGAGCTTTCCAGTACATATGAGCTTTTTCTGAAAACAATTGATCTGCTATTCTTATTTTATTTCACAATCTAATTTTTGCGATGAAAAACGTATCATAACGTTTTCTCCCAACTTTTTCAATCGATTGCTCTCGTTAGATTTCTAAAAAGTGAAATATACGTGAGATTTTCTTTGATATTCGAAAATAATTGCAAAATTAGGCACATTGTAAATATTGTGAATAATATCCTCGTAAAATTGAGTTTTACAACTTTTGGCTTTTTTATGGGAAAAGTCATATGATTACATTGGAGTAATGAGCAAAAGTACTAAGAATTTTGATTAATTTTCTGGGCTTTTCGAGCATAGATGAATAGCCACGTTTTTCTAGAACATTCCAGAGAATTATCTTTTTGTTCATTACGATAAAATAGAAACGATTCTGTTCGATTCATGCATTGAATTTAATTGATTTTGGGATACAGAATCCGATGGTGTGGATGTATCATGTGTATATCATTGATTGAAACCTGATTTATCACGGGATATGTGTTTTTCGAACGTTCCATCATCTATCAGAATATCTTCATACGATATAGATATACTGTAAAGCCAGAGGACTGAGTACAAATAGAGCCTCATTAGCCCATTGCGGGTACCTTTGCTTAGTCTGAATTCCAAGAGCTCTATCGAGACGAAGATATATATATATATACGTGTGTGTATTGAATGCTGGAATAAATTTTTTTTGGTTGAATATACATATATGTGTTTTACTGAGTACATCTCGATGAAGCTCCAAGACGATCATCTCGAGAATCGTAGGCTGAAGTCCCTTTGAACTTCGAAAGATCGACTCAGGGTGAATCGATTTTAAACGAAACCAATACCAAAGCACCATGGAGAATGATGCCACAAAAGTGAAGGAATGGATCAAGGATTTTTCGCTTCCGAAGTGAAAGAATGAATCAGGGATCATTCTTTGCCAAAGTGGATGCTTCATGTAGAATGAAACCAGAGTACACGTTAGAATGACTCTGCAGTAGATCCCATATGATCTACCATCCACAAACTCATTATCCAAAGTCAAGATCGCAAGATCTGTTCCAATTAACCAATCATACCAATTATACAAAGTGAAATGCTTCAGAAAATGAGACGTGATCTCTTCTGAGCACGATAGCACAGAGAGAAAAGCCAATCACCCCGAAACAATTTTTGAGAATGAGATAATGACATCTCGACCAATTACTTGAAGATGAGTATGCAGTTATATATGATACAGTAGACATAGCTAATTTACCAAAACCAAATGTATGAAGTGAGAAACTGAATCTCGTCAGCACAGCATTACAGCATTACAGCAGTAAGTATGTGCAGTATTACAGCGAGAATCCCAATCCCAAGGAGTAAACTAAAACCAAATAGATATGCATGCAGCAAATATATATCAAAATTGAGTACAAAATCACTCAATCAACTTTCCAACCAGATGAATTTCTGAGTGTTTGGATAGAAGATATTTTGATATACCTACTATTACCTGGGACGAGTCGGAAAAAGCGCGACTCAAAATTAGTCGAAGGTAGTGCTTGCGTAGCAGTTGATCAGGTTGCGTGATGAAAATCCCGAAAGTCGACATCCATGTGTGACCAGCTAGTTCTGCATACGCCTAATCAGCAATAGCTCCTTCGATCCAATTGCCAATCCAATCAACTAGTTTAGCCATTCCAACCAACGTGTACGTCTGATGAGACGTCGAAATCATGACAGCTTGTAGAATCGGCTGCAGTAATGTTCCTCAACAAAAGGAAGGTGAATGAGAATGAATCGTAGATGATGATGTATGTCGATAGCCAATCGCACACTTCACTTTAAACCTCATAAACATCTACAAGACTCTCGATTCCACGACTCTTGAATCGATAAAGTATAGAAAAGAGACCATTTACAGCGCAAATTCCAACAAGAAGTCATGAATCGTGCATCAAAATGCACTCACAAATATGTGAATCTACAGCGAAGATTTACTCGCGATCATTAACCAGTCCAAATGAAAAATTTTACAAATGAAGATCATAAAATGTTCTCGCAACTATTGTTTGCTAAGATATGTCAGAAACAATCCAAACATTCATCAATAACTTCAGTTGAGTGACACGTATACACGTTCGACTACGATAACATTCAATATACCAACTTAGAAATAAAGTATGATCTAGAATTTCGTTAATCTGATCGAGTGAATTCCTTTGCAGAATTTCTCAACAATTCATGGGAATTTCATAGAACCAAGTAATGGACTATCTGATTTGAGAGTATTCGAAACTATGAATGCAAAGCGCTCTTGATCCAAATATCAAAAGGCCACTCAAAAAATCAAACTAGTTCCTAATATTAACATGCAACGAAAAAGACGATACAAAAACGCGTAAAAGTTGCGAGACGGGTGCTCCATTCAACTTTGAATCTTGACCTTGAATCCAATTTGCCAATCGATCTACGTAGCAAAGACAATATCCATCAAATATGCCGAGTGAGATTCAATACCGAATATAAATGCTCGGCCAAGCGCAACCAAAACAAACCATCATATGCTTGTTGAGTCTCTCACCAGCTGAGCGCATCTTTGTGCGTGAACGCGAGAGAGACAACGCTCTCAGCGCACGCAATATACTACGCAATATACAATAGTATAGCCATCCAAACGAGAACGGTATATGAACCGATACGCTCACCAATATCTTTGCGCGATGAGCTGGGCAAGCAACGCAGCCAACTCATCCCCAAGAACTAGGAGTACGCGTCCAGGTAGTAGAGTCGCGCAGCAGAGGTTCCCTCTCCAGGCGCATCGCCGATCAAGACGAAGCAGGGGAAGAGTGGTGGGCTGATGGATGACGCCGTTGTCACGTCACCTTGGCGAACAGCAGGCTTGAACGATGATGAATTGCGGGAAAATTCTGCGATGCGCGCCAAAACCAATGTGCTACCTTGCTGCCGCTTCCAGACGATGATGCCACAACACTTCAAAACCAATGATTTTTGCTGCTGCACAGCTGCTATGTGGCCAGGATGTCCTTCCTGGACCTCGATGTCGTTGATTCTCGGCGATGCCAAGCAAAGCCAAACTGTTCAAAAGTCCCGCGTCGAACACACACATTCGACGGCCGCGAGCTCCGATTCCTCCGCGCACTATCACGTCACCTGCGGTCGCGCGCGACGAGGATCACTCGCGTCGAACGATGCCATTAAACCACAAAAAACCAATCGAATTAACGAAATGCACTGAGCCCCAACCACGCTCTGCTACCAAAAATGATCGCAAGGTGAATAAATAATTATCGATAATATTCTCGCACAATAGATGAAATAATTTAGAGGTGGGATGGGTCTCTCAAAACGGAGAGGCAGTGGAAGCTTATTATAAAATTATAAGTACACTCGGTTTAACTGTATAGAATAGTACTTTAATCACCAAACTTGTGTGATAACAATAGTGTAGAAAAGTGAAGACGCGGAGAGAGGTGAGGGGTGGATTAGTCGCGGAGAAAACGATTGCTAGATAAATTTAGACGGGAGCTCGCGGCGCGAATCGCGGGTGCGAGATCAGTCGAACTCGCTGTCTCGCCGATTCATGGACAACTGAATAATTTCTTGAGAGTGATCGACGACGGCAGAGGTGCGAGACAAGACGCGACGTTGCCTGATTTCATATTTAAATGCACCAATGGCCATAGTTGTACAGATCGAACAATTCGACGGGGGCACAAGGGGTCATCTCTCTCGTGCCTCGTAATTCGCTTTCTTGAACATTCGAGAGCTTCAAGAATCTCCAAAATTTCCGAACAACCTATGCTGCTGAAGTACTCATTCATGTGATTTGCGATTTTCTTAGGTTCCTCAATTTTTTCCCCCGTGATATCGTTTTCCAATCCAACTATCTTTTCTTTCACTCGTGTCTTTCGTCCCAGCCTTTCGTTAACAAATCTCCACATTCTTCCCGAGTCATTTTCAAAATTTCTTACTCTATTACTTTCGTACTTCATTTCTGCATTTTTAATGGCTTTGGATACTTCATTACGTTTTGTTCTGTATAGTCTCTGTAATTCCCCATCTGTACGATTTTTTTTCCATTCAGTATATAATTTTTCTTTCTCTCTAATAGATTTGAGTAAAAAGTGATAAATCCACGGCTTTTTCACTCTAGAGCTAACTTCTTTGTTAAGGCGATGCGGTCACCATGCAAGCTGAAAATCATTCCCAACTTTCTCCGATTCTGTTGCGATTTTGGCTAAACGACGAGCGCACAAATATTTGTTATCGTCCAACTTAGATTTGTCTGCTCTTCGTTAAGCCCAAATCGCAATAGAATCGGAGAAAGTTGGGAATGAAAATGTGCGTATATTATAGGTTAGGAGGTTCCCGCGGCCGAGTTATTCCCACATTTCTCCGATTCTTTTATGATTTGGGCTAAGCTACGGATTGAGGAATACAAGTTGGACAATAACAAGTATTCGAAAACTCGTCTCACCCTTTGAATCATCAAACTTTTCATGTAAGGTGTATTTTCAAGGTCCATGGTCACGATGCACGGTGACCGCATCGCCTTAATTTGGGTACGAGACTCAATAACTTCATGCATTTTTTTCAAGAGTAGGTTTGTAGCATGATTAGGATGTTCAATAGCCAGTCAGCCAGCCAGAATTGGACAGAGATATTATCATTTTTATTCGAGATACGGATATTTCGAGTTTTTTCACAATGTCTAGTGATATTCGAAGTGTGGCGTCACATTCATGATCTATTGGGTAAATGACTCCCCTGATCAGAGATAAAGATAGCGCGCAGGGCCGGGGTCAGGGGTGGCAGGGGGCGAGCAGAGGGTACTGAAAAAAAGTTCTGAAATAGTATATTACGCAACAAGTGCGAGAAGGTCAATTTCCGCACAAGTTGCCAAACGAGTGCGAGAAGTTAGTGCGAGAAGAAGTGCTTCGCGAGCGTGCCTAAATGTGTTCTTCTGGGTGTGCGAGAAGTTTCAAAGTGTGCGTGAATGTTACTTCTCGCGCGAGTTGGCAACGTGTGCGGAAACTTCTCGCACGTGTTGCGTATACTATTTTTTGCAACTGTGCGCGAAGTTGTACTTAAATGCGCCACTGTCCGAGCAAGGTTATCTTGGAAACGAAGTTTTCAAGAAAGGCCAAATTCAGAGGGATGACGTGACATCATATTTTGGAACTGTGCGTGAATGGAAATGCATTAGAGCGAGAAGTTACAATCACGCACACTCCACCAGTGCGTAAATGTAAAACTGTGCGAGAAGTCATTCACGCATTACTTCTCGCAATGTAAATAATGAAGAGAAGTCTCATTTTTTTACAACTTCGCGCACACAGTTGCAGAAAATGTTTTCAGAAAAAATACTTCAGCCCATATAGTATGTTTCCGCATGGCTTGAAATGTCTTCAATCATCTAATGTATATCCATGGTAGAGTCACTCGCTTCGATTGACATTTTGCGTAATAATAGCAGCTGATTTGCGAGTCAAATTACTGTTTATTTTTCAAGACAACGTTTCGATAGTTATTTTACTATCCTCATTAGGTCTACAAAAATGAATAATACACATAATTGGTAACAGAACGCACAGACTTATCCATTGGTACGGATCTCGGTTTACCTCGAATTGATGATATTCCAAGCAAGTCTCATGTGAAGTATCTTTATACTCATCATAATACTGATGAGAGTCAAATTTTTTACACCATTTGTCACTCTATTTCGAAGGCTATTTTGTGGCATTTCTTGTTATTTCACTGTACTGACTAGTTTAACTTCATCATACCATAAAATTCTTAACTAAAAAACTATTTTGACTGATAACTATTGGAGAAGAAAAGAAGACATGATGACGAGTTGTTGATGTATGTGGTAAGTATGAGTCGATATCGATCTGCAATTGATTGATACGGTAAGTGGTGACATCTAGATGTTAAGCAATTAAGTCAGATAAACTTTGAAAGGAATCTACTTGATCAACACATCATTGTGAATTTATAAGCTGGATAACTAGAGTATTGTGATGTTTTTTTTTCACTCATTATTCTTTCTCTCTCATTCTTCGTAAAATAGGGGCATAAACTTGATGGATATTCTGACTGTCTTCCTTCTTATTGACAGCATACTTTTCAATCCTGATATTAACCGTTTCTGATACTATTCTCTTCCTCCAATTACATTCTGAGTCCAGTATTTTTACTTGTTCAAAATCAAATTCATGTTTCAAATTTCTTGTGTGTTCACTTATAACAGTTTTTTTCTCCAGTTTTTCGATATCACCAATATGTTCGCTCATTCTTTTGGAAACCGATCTTTTTGTCTCCCCTACATACACAGCCTGACAATTTCTACAACTGATTCTATAAACCACATTTTTCCTTTTTAATCTGTCAGTCTTATCTTTACCTCTCACTATCAAGGAACTGAGATTATTTGTTACTCTGGGTATACACTTGACACCATATTTACCGAGTTTTTTTGAGACATTCTCGTAAAAACCATCTATATAAGGTAAGCTAATGTTGATGAAAGTGTTTCTATTGTTGGTAGAGTTTCTAGCAATTTGGTTATTAGAAGAGGATGGATACTGTTGATTATGATTGATGCGTTTACTGACATGGTGATTGATGAATGGAATCGGGTAATTATCTTCTTTAAGGATGTTTTTTACGAACTTAATATTCTTCTTATGGAATTTTTTGTCAGAAAGTAATAATGCTTTGTCAACCATACTGTAGACCATTGCTCTTTTTTGGGACAAGTGATGATGTGAATGATAATTTAAAATTCTTCCAGAGTAAGTGGCTTTATGATACCAGTCAAAAATTAGTTTATCTCCTTCACGTATAGTTAATACTTCAAGAAAACTAAGTTTGCCATCAACTTCTTGTTCATGTGTAAATTGTAGCCTCTGATCGTAGGAGTTGAAGACTTCAAGTACATGATCAATCTTGTTCTTAGGAATAATCATGTATATATCATCCACATATCGCCCATAAAAGAGAGGTTTAAACTGTAATTTGGACAGACATTCCTGCTCTAGGTCCTCCATCACCATGTCAGCAAACCTAGGAGATGGTGGTGATCCCATTGGTGTACCATACTTCTGCTTGTAAAAAAGACATTAAATTGAAAATAAGTATTGTCCATCAAAAATGTTATTGCTTCCATAAAATCATCTAGGGGAATTCCATACTTCTTATAAATCAACTCAAATCTTTTCTCGACAGCCAACTGTACGTGGTGTTTTCCTACATTAGTAAATAATGACTTAGCATCGAAACCTACAAGTTCAAAGTCATCAGGAATTTTTATATTCTTAACTTTGGTCACGAAATCTCTACTATTTAAATAATACATATAAATTTATATCTATTTAAATAATAATATACATTTCTGAAATCATCTTCTCAGATAGTATTTACTTAACCAAATTATCGTTTCACGGACTATAAAATTCGAAATTGATCATCTTGCGGTGCACGTATCGAACGTCAGAATTGAAGACATTCCAAGCCATGCGGAAACATACTATATGGGCAAAAGTCTTTTTCCTGATACATTTTCTATAACTTTTTCTCGGTCCCCCCGGCGCACAGTGGGGCCAAGAAGTTCTCAAATAATTCGCCTTTACGTGAATTTGCAACCAATCGACATATGCGTAGACGCAGGAAGTTTTTTTCATTCATCCAAAAGTCTTCTGTTTGCGCATATGTCGATTGCTTGCGAATTCACGTAATGGCGAATTATTCAAGAACTTCTTGGCCCCACTGTGCGGCGGGGGCTTCACCCCCGCCCTGCGCCCTACCTTTATCTCTAATCGGGGGAGTCATTTACCCAGATCATGAATGTGACGCCATACTTCGCTTATCACCAGACATTGTGAAAATACTCGAAATATCTGTATCTCGAATAAAAATGATAATATCTCTGTCCAATTCTGGCTGGCTGACTGGCTATTGAAAATCCTAATCATGCTACAAACCTACTCTTGAAAAAAATGCATGAAGTTATTGAGTCTAGTACCCAAATTAAAAAAGCAGTTAGCTGTAGAAGGAAAATGCCTTGGATCGATCACTCTCTACTCAAATCTATCAGAGAGAAAGCAAAATTATTTACTAAATGGAGGAAAAATCGTACAGATAGGAAATTAGAGAAAGTATACAGAACAGAATGTACCCAAAGTCATTAAAAATGCAAAGATGAAGTACGGAAGTAATAGAGTAAAAAATTTTGGAAATGACTTAGAAAAATGTGAAGATATGTTAACGAAAGGCTTGGAAGAAAGACACGAGTGAAGGGAAGGATAGTTGAATTGGAAAACGATATCACGGGGGAAAAAATTAAGGACCCTAAGAAAATTGCAAATCACATGAATAAGTACTTCAGTAACGTAGGTAAAAAGTTAGTTCGAAAAATTAAGAGAAGTGTAGCCCCGAAATCGAAAAAAATCACCAAACTGAGAAATTCAATATTTTTGAGGTACACAAATTTAAGAGAAGTTAAGAAAACTATCAAATCGCTGAAAAATGAAGCAGGTGGCATAGACGATGAGCGATGCATGGATGTTTCGATAACACTTTATGGAGTTCAGTCAACTGAAGGTGACATCAAATTCACCCGAGACGACAAGATCGATTACTTCATTCCCCAGCTCCCCAAGAGAATGGGAGGGGGCCTGCCTGTTACTTGGTTTTTTTGAAGGAAAATTGTCTAGTCCCCTGATTGGAAACAACAAAATATGAAAGTTTGAGTGATAGCTCTCCCAAACTTTAGAGGCCAATTATGGGGATGATGTTAACCCTAAATTTGGGGAACAGTGTTCATCATCGAAAAACTGAGGGCGAATGCGTCAGAAATGACTCTGTTGGGTTCCAACAACACCTCGTAAACGTCAGTACCAAATTCAGGTGGCATCACGTGTGCCTGAGATAACGAATTCTGTTGCTCTTTCGACTAGTTCGCCGTGCGAATCAGACGAAACCTATCTTTTTATGAATGTTTCCGAAATAAATCCGTCTGATCTTTCGGTTAAAAATGCTAAAAGGAATATTGAACTATGGAATTTTGAGTTATAGCACTCTCAAATTTCGAAGGCTAATTCTCGAGATTAGGTTAGCTCAAATGTGAGGAAATGACTACTCCATCGGGAGGCTGAGGGAAAAAACTCGTAGGATTCGACTAAATTGATTATGTTCTGAGTTTTATCAGTCAGCAGCTCGGAGCACTCAAGATAAGCTCTTTTCGAGTGCAGAATGCGAGCTTGGGAAGTTGACGTGAATTGCCTCATGTTTGGAAAATCAGGTTCCTCTGATGGTACCCCAACATGGGAGATTCGCCGTTAGGGAACTCTATATTTAACAATAAAAGTCTACAAGGCACACCTCCATTATGGGCGGTAATGATGATCTTTTCGCGTCCTGCTGGATAATTGCAAGCTTCTCGTAAAACACCCTCATTCTCTCAAAATTCTTCCAAAACTCCTTTGACAGAAGTTCTCGATATATTGAGCGCCTCATCTGTCATTCCCATGTTACGCTGTCTTGGGATGCCTTAATCAGTTAGTGTATTTCGTGAACCGATAATCCTTCCCTTATCACTTTCAGACATGATTCATTGCTCCTTGGAACTCAAAGCGATTTTCATCTCATGGCATTATTCTAGACAGTCATTCTGTATAACATAAGAGAGGTCCCTCTCATCAGAAGTAATCTGTGCTTGCGGTATTTCGATGATGTAAAGTGCATCGCCATCTTGGTTGACCAAATCTCGATCTTTTACTGCTTCTAAAACTTGATAGTGACCATTTCAGTTTCTAGCATCACCCATGCCCGTCAACAGTGAATGAAAATCTTTAGTGCCTTCTTTTTCGCACCGAAAATGAATCGGAAATCCTTCTCCGTTACTCATTTGCCGCAATGATATGATATCCATATGATAATATTCCGATGCAGCTTGGCTTTCAATTTCAGAACTGTATGTTCTGGAAGCCACCATCAACGCCCGGTCATCAGTTTCATTGTGAATGCCCAGAACAGAATTCACCTCATTGTTCCCAATGTTGCACCCCATGAATCACTAGAACACGTCTGGTTAGTCGATGATCTTCACGGCTCACTCAGTAACACTCGTGAGCAAACGTGCGAAATTCCTTTCCTCCAATGTACACATGATTTAGCATCATAATGATTCAGGGTTTGATTGATCTTCTAGGAATACTGGGATTCGCATCTGGAGAGCATAGCATTGCGGAAATTGTTGAAGAATGATGATGGAAGTCCGGAAGGAGACGAGTTCACTCATCTCTTCCCCAGCCAATGAGAAATTGTCAGGATAGCCACTCTGGTGGAGCGCTTCAGTTTGAAGGCTAAATCTTACGATGGTTGCGATCGTCACATTCCTCTTTGCAGAGTGGGGATGGTCATAAACGACGCGCGACGTGCCTTACGTGGAACGAACTGAGTGAGGAACAGAAGAAATTAGAGCTATGTGAATCCATGAGAACATGAAAACCGAGACGATTCGTTACATTTGCGATGACTCGTGTACAAATGCTTCATATGCTCACAGTAGTTCGGTTGCTATCCAAACTCGCTGTCATCATCATCAGTTGGCTTCCTCGGGTCTACGCGTTTAAACCGTCAGACCACGAGGTTTATTGTGTAAGATTATTATATCTCACATGTATGACCGGCAAGGTGCAAGGCCGGTATCAGAGCTGATCATTTAAAAGTACACCTGGTGATACCTTATATCCATAGACGCCAAGACCTCGTTCACGCCTTCGAATGCCAACTGTTTCTCAGCTACAATTATTCTAATTAGTGCAATATTCAAATCAAATCCTTCTAGCTATGGAACGAGTCCACATTACCAATGACTTGATTTGTATATGGGACAAGATCCAATACCTTCAGAATAGTTCTTTCAAGAACCAAATCGGCTTCCTCATACCATTTTGAGATGATGTCTTCCCTTAGAATGAATATGCGAGCACCGTCGCTATTTTATCAAAATATACATAGATGCTGATGAATCTATGTAATATCATTCTTGCGTCACCTCAAAGTGATTGGAATATTCGAGAGGTTCTAAGGGGAATATGGATGAGGTAAATCAGGTCAACATCAATGAATCCAATTCAATTCTATACAAACTATTTCATTTCATGAAGTAACGAACAAAAATCTACTCGAGTTACAGAATTGTCATCAGAGGAGTTCCACGGATCAAAAGAAAACGAAATCATATTATTCTTGCCATGATGACTTTAAATCCAAATAAATCTTGATTCTTCAAATGTCAGTCGATTCCCAAATATTCTAACCCTTCCGAACTGGAACAGTCCAAGATTGAACCATAACATAAGCAATAAGTTTCTGACATAGCGCTACTATTACTACTTCATTTCGAGCATGCATTTTCAGTGAGAATAGCGATCGGGAGTGATTCTACGTAGAATTACGTTTCGAGAGAGTCAATTTTTCCTTTTCGTCGTCGGTTTTGATTTGGTGAGATCGGGAGCTTCATCGGTATTGGGTAAGCATCGCTTTCGACCCGAAGCCCAAGTGGTGGTGTAGAAGACATAAGATGATTCCGAGTACCGGGTTGGAATCTAGGGTCCAGGGCCTGTATGCCCTAGTGCATCACTAGATTTCAAGTGAGATTGAGACGATACCTCTTATGAGTAGCCGATGACCTGTATAGGATTGTACATCGCTACATGACTCGCTCTCTCACCTGGGGCGGACGATGCTGAGGGTATCTAGACGATACTGGCCGATTGAACTTCCGTGACATAGACGATATTTGGAGCAGTGGCGTGCAAAAGGTCTCTCCGGTAGGAAGGTTTGGCTGGTCGTCGCTCTAGCTGATGGTCTGCTCAAACTTGTTAACCCCAGCCCTCAGCAAGCGGTCCCCATGACCTCTCTTGCGGCGGACGTGGAGCCTCAAATTCTCCAACATCGAAGAATTCGGTGGCTTGCGAGTCACTGCTCGCGCTGGCGCTCATTACCATGCAGTTCAATATATGAAGTCGCGCCTGGCTATTAACCATGCGACACGCTCATGATTTCTACTGCTCATCAACTTACTTTCGCTCAATTCTAGCGCGCTACCATTTGAGTATCGCAGTTAGTGGGAAGTAGTTTCGATTGGTTCCTATAACATTAGTAGTTAGCGACACCCTAACGAGTATTATCATGCTCCTATTAGTATGGATCAAATTACATAGCTGTTTGGCTTCGCGATTCCACAGATTTCTCGCAGGGTGAACATGTAAAAGTTAGCAAGGTCTAGAGTCCCCTTAGAATCTCAAGGAATGATTCTATCATGGAATGAGATCCAACAAAACTGCAAAAACTCTGGATGATTCATGACTCGTGGACAGATTTCAGTTCTTAATTGGTGGGTATATTTTAGGAGTTCCACTCATATAGTCCCTCTTATAGAGCTGAAAATTCTGAGATGACACTTCTTCCGGCTGACGACACGTTACAAGCTTTCACCTATACTCCTTGACCGATAGGGAACGTTATAAGCTCCTTGGTTTGATTATGCTCCTCAGACCTTTTTGTCTCCTTGTCCACCAAATTTCGCGAAAACAAGAATTTCAACGGGGTATTCAATGTGACCACGAAATATCTGACAAAAAATGCATGCACAACCACAGAGCATGGGAATAACCTCCAAATTTTGCCAGAACTATCGTGGTCACATGGTATTCAATGGACTCCTGGTACACTTCATCCAAGATATGAGCAAATCCACGAAACGCGGTGATTCGTGCGTTACGCCCTTTGTACGGTGTCGTTATCTCGGACGCTAGTCCACTGTTCTATACTCGTGATAATACGCCTGGTGCGTTTATCGTTACGTTGCTCGTTCTGAAGGTTTCCCAACTTTTCTCTCATTTCTCCCGAAGGCTGTGATATGGAAATATCAGATACGGTGTCGTTATCTCGGACGCGTGTCCACTGTTCTATACTCGCGATAATACGCCGACTACGCTCATCGTTACGTTGCTCGTTCTGAAGGTTTCCCAACTTTTCTCTTATTTCTGCCGAAGGTTGTGATATGGAAACGGCATGTATAACTAGATCTTTGTCAAGCTCATCATCTTCTTTCTGTACGTAACGGCTCAACGCGTCTGCGGCAATATCCTCTTTTCCGGGGATAAATTCAATTCTTAGATTGAAGTCCTGAACGGCAAGCATCCATCTCGTTGATCTAGCGTTCAAGGAACGGCAAGTCATGAAGTATGAAAGAACTCCATGATCACACATTACAGTGATTTCGGCGGAGGATCTCAATTCGGATAACACCCACACGAAAGGCAATAATCCCACTTCTGTACAGAAATAATTTTTCTCGTCTGTTCTGAGTGATCTTCTTGCCATGGATACATTTTGCAGCTCGCCACCGTTCATTCGAGTCGATACGGCCCCAACCGCGCGATTTGATGAATTAGTAAACAATCGGTACGGTTATGAGCACGATGGATGTTGTAAAAATATCTCTGATGGAGAAATGCTCTTCGCCTTCTTAGAGGCCGTCTCATGCTGTTCATTCCAATGCCATTTCACTCCCGACTTGAGAAGTGCTAAGCGTGGAGCGAACTCATGGGATAGCCGGCTCGTGAATTTTGAGCAGAACTGCACCAAACCGAGGAAGCCCTACTATTGGCGCGCGTACGCGGGGTGAGATATTTCTTGATGTTATCCACTCTCTCGGGGTCAGTGCCCTTTTGTACTCGAAATATGCCCCAGAAACTCGGTTTCTCCTTTGCAGAACTCGGCTTTGTCGAAATAAATGGTGGTGCCCTCCACGGCTACGGTCAGAAATAACAATTCGAGCCTCGGAAGATGATCGACAGCAGACTCTGCCTCCACCAACCAGTCGCCCACGGAATCGATTAAACTATCCCTTATGACACGCGAGATGCGATGAGATGCCTTTTTACCGAACTGTATCATATTCCTCACGCACGACTACGAGTGCGTTGATGTATCCGCTCCACGACCATTTGACTACGTCTAAGTCAAACATTCGGTCTATTTCTGCATTGATTTTGTCCCGGTCCTAGTTAGGGATCGGATATGATTTGTGTCAGTAAGGTACTCTGTTTTGCTTCTCCAGTAAATACCCATAATTCCGAAATCACCCCGGTCTTCTGCTGGAAATCGCTCTGTATCTGGATATCATACCAAAGATGCGATCCTTCGACGCCTTATTCAGGATCGTTGTAGGGGCTATCTTGACGTGTATTTGTTCGTCAGTCAATTCATCCGAGATGAAAATCTCTACTATTTCTCCCGGATCTGGTTCGGCTGTCGACCCGGTTAGAATATCCGCCACTTGATTATTACACAGTTCCTAGATTTTCTGCCAGGTTCTCCTCCGATATGTACACCGAATCATACGCTAGCTCGACATTCATCCCGTGAATGGGAAATTGTACGTCCTCAGCCTCAGCGTGGCCTTCAAGGTCACTCGGACTTTTACATCAGAAATGCAGCCAAGTAACAATTTTGGGATGATAGAGAAGTCGATATCAATCTCTGCCTCACCAATCACTACCTCTGCTCTAAACTGTTTCTGGATACGCAGCGATTTTTACATTTACACCCTCTTATCTGACTTCTGTCAGAATTTTCACATCCAACATGAATCCCAATCCAACTATCAGGTGTATAGAATCACTCACCTTCGTTCGTGCTGAGAAGACATACTTGAGGTCCCTCCGCTGAGGATGTGGGTGTAGAGCATGACTGCCTCACAAGGTTTTCCATGATCTCTTTCCTCCTAGAACATGGTGTAGAGGTATTTTTTAGTCAGTTTTCAACTTTGAGATTTGTACATGGAGGTTATGTTACCACAAAATTTTGAAAAATTTCAAAGATGGGATCAGTTGAGGAACCCTATACTATGTGATATTATCTAGTGATCACTATCATGATGTGTACAAACAGGTGAATTTTATACCTTGTTGTGAGTTGTCCAAAATTTGGTGGCTACACGACAGCTATAGAATGATGGATGGGTTTTGATCGGGATATAATCATGTATACATCAATGCAGGAACGGCGCATCAGCTATACGTACTAATACAGACACATACTGAGACACACATATGAGCTACGCACGTGCTCTCGCCCACAAGTGTCTCTGCTGATAACACTACTGGTGTAGGAGAGCCATACGTGCAGATACCATCGTTGTGTGTGTGAGGAATTTGCACGTTGCTGCGTTCCCTCCGAATCTGCTGCCAATAGATATACGATTTTCTTCCAAAAATTCTGGTTTCCTGTGGGTGTCGAAACGAGGAGAATTAAACATAAGCTTACGATTATCAACTTATGACGTGACAATGTTCGAAGTAACTACGAATAAAATGAGTCATATTCTTAAGATTTTGGATAGAAGAAACCTATAATTTGGAGCACATTCGACCACTGCATCAACAACGAACTGCATGTGAACTTGCTAGAATTTCAGAAAGGAGAATTGCCTACTCGTTTTTGTGGAAATGTCAATATTCACAACGCTGAAGAATTGTGGGCACATGAATGTTCCGCTATTTATGATAGAAATGATTATGTTCATAATTATGATCATGAGAACAGAGTAGATGCGGGTGAGTACCTCATTGCTCGTCACACATTCTTGCATCTTATACTCCACTATACTTGTTGCCAAGAGTTCTATTGTTTTGTAGTAACCAAAATAGAATTCAGAAAAATCATTGAAGATGCAAAACAGGCTCATCTACCAGTCTTAGAAGGAGAGGGTTGGACTGAAAAAGATGAGTTGATTGTGAATATGATTTTTCAAGTGCGTGACCGTGAAGCATTGTTGCTTCACATCTGAAATAAAGCTGACGAAAGAAATTAGTACCCAAAATCAGATCTCTAGAGAGAAGTTGCTTCAGCTGTTAGAATGACAGTGGATGGTGTGAAAACTGACTGGGAAAGTTTGGTAGCGCAATACGAGGCTGCTAAAGAGAAAAAGAAGAAATGCGAAGAAACGACCCACTGTTGCCTCAGCAAAGGCCAAGGATGCAGTTATAGTCTACAATCAAGATTTCAAATATTCTAATTTAATGATTCTCTTAAATGATGTATTTGATCCAATACCGTAAGTGGTCATGCATACAGTTTTGACTCTAATGGATTTGCTTGATCATATACGGCTTTTTTTCTAGTCCTAGAACTACTGATTCAATACAAGGTACTCCAACCACTGCTGATGCAAGTGTTCAGCATTACAAAAAAATTACGGGAGCTGATAACCACACATCCAAGAAGCGTATGTCAGAACTAACTTTGTAGTGTAGAAGAAAAATTGATGTTCACTTTGGGATTGTACATTGACTCAGTGTTCCATTTCTAGGTTTCAAGTTCTGGCAGCTTGAAATCAAAAGATAGTGATAAAAATTTCCGAAATTTGATTAAAATGGCATCAGGAAGAACTAAAGCAGCATCTGAATATACTAGTTTTCTTGGTATGACAAATCAGTGGTTGAACAAATTTCCACAAGATGGAAGGATAGATATTCAAATGGAGGTCTTGCACTTTTTGCAGATCAAGCTTTGAAACTCTAACCGACCAACATAACTAACTCAGCTGGGTGAGAGATCGAATGAGAGAAGTCAACGATAAAAGTGCTTGCTATGTTCCATCACCACGCTTTGGTTCAAGAAACTCCAAACTGATTTGAGACTGCAACCTTTCAGTAAGGTTGGGTGTGACTGAATGTATTTTTGCAGTTGCGAGTATTATTCTCGTAACGAGTTTGGAAATTTCGTATACCAAACAGCGATTGATGAAGTCATAAGTTCTGACAGCTTCTCCTAGTTGTTAGATTAGAGGTTACACTGACATACCTGCAGCTGTGGGTAATATTATTTCGGATATCACTTCTCATCATAAGTTGATGTCATCCAGAGTATTCATACGACAAGATGTTGTGAACTTTTTCGAAACTTAGAGGCATTTATTTACTAAGCGTAGGATGAATTCTCAAAATAATGTAATGGAAACAAAGGTGTGCTACAATGCAATGAATATTTTGTGGATTTGTGAGACATATGGTGCTAAAATTCGTAGATTGATGACCCTCAGGTGAATTCACATATGACCACACTGAAAAACTTCCCCACGACCCGTCAGCTCCGCATTCTTGCGCCCGACGCACTATCTTTCCAAAAACTCAACTTTGCTAGTAAATCCGCTTCAACCGGCTTCATCAGCTATCGAGATGATTCAAACGGCATTCTCTTCGATATTTTCTCAGCTACGCTATAAACGCCCCCCCCCCCCCCAAAAAAAAAGGTATCTTCCCGGAACAGAACATGCACGTGACGAGTCCCTCGTTCTACTGCCAATTTGAATATACTTGGAGTACATTCTAGGACCCCATAGTTGAATTTTGGGCCTGTCCTCGGAACTGGAAATCACTGCTATGAATTTTAAGAGCGATTTTCAGCCAAAAACATGTTATAGACATGTATATTTGACCAAAATCGTTGATTCTAAGTTGGTGAACGTTCCGCTGCCTCCTGAAAAATAATAGCGATGAATTCTGGGATTATTTTACGAGATTTCCAACTAACTCTCAATTCAGAAATTTCTGTTGACATTGCTGCGATGCGTTTTGAGCTTGTGAATTACAGTCGATTCGATGAAGAATTGTGGAATTTTTCTTTTCAATCGTACTACTGCCAAGGTAAGTACCATTTCTCCTCGTTACGAGTCCAACAGTGAGAATTTTGAGCCCGGTTTCATGCCCCCGAATCACTGCAGTGTGATCTGCAGTCAAGATTGGGCCCGAATCATCGGGAATCCGTGCGGATCCCACGGAGAATGACGAGTTTCAGGAGGGGAATCATACTACTGCCAACACGAGAACGATCTTATCAAGTTCCAAGTTTGCCAGTGAAATTTTGGGCACATTCCCGTGTCTGACAACCACTGCAGTGCGATCGGGGACCAATATTTGGGCCAGAGTACTCGCGAATCAGCGCGGGTCCTGTAGGAGATGATGGGTTCTAGGGCATGAACCCTACTCCTGCCAACCTAAGGATGGATTCAGGACATTCTGAGTTCCGCTAGGAGTATTTTGGGCCCAGTCCCGTGTCCGAAGATAACTGCAGTGCGATCTGCGATCGGTATTGGGCCCAGAATTAAGGGAAACTTCTGCGGATTCTACAGAAAATGATGATTCCTAGGGGGTAATTTGTACTACTGCCAACTTGATGAGGAATCCAATTCATTTTTGATACAACTAAAAACATTCTGAGCCCAGCTTTGTTGCTCAGAATCACTGCAGTGGGATTTAAAACCGTTATTGGGCACCGAAATGTCAAAAGTCCGTGCGGATTCCACGGGAAATGATGGGGTTCAGAACGAAAATCGTATTACTGCCAAATCGTGAGCGATCCCATCGAATTCCATGTTCGTCAGTGAATATTTTGGTCCCGGTCCCATGTCTCAGAGTCACTGCAGTGCGATCTGAGATCGGTATTGAGCCCAGGATCATCGAAACTAACTGCAAACCGTATCCAGAATCATGAATTCTAGGGGGTGAATCCCATTCCTGCCAACTTGGTGAGGAATCCAGCCCATTTTGGGATCGACTAGAGATATTCTGAGCCCAGTCCCGTCACTCGCATCCACTGCAGTGCGAATAAAACCAATATCAGGCCCCGGATCGTCGGAAATCCGTGCAAATCCCACGGAAAATGATCTTTCTTAGGATGGAAATCGTACTACTGCGATCCTTGAAACCGACCCAGCACATTTTGAATCAGGAGAGAAATATTCCGTGCCCAGTCCCGTGTCTCAAAATCACTGCAGTGCGATCCGCGATCGGTATTGGGCCCAGAATCGTCGAGAACTTCTCCGGATCCCACAGAAATTGACGATTTTTCGGGGGTGAATCGTACTACTGCCAACTGGATGATGAATCCAGTACATTTTGGAATTGACAAGGAATATTTTGGGCCCAGTCCCATGGCTCAGAGTCACTGCGGTGCGATCTGAGATCGGTATTGGGCCGAGGATCATAGGAGATAACTGCAAATCGTAATGAGAATCATGAAATCTAGGGGTGAATCCTATTCCTGTCATCTTGTTGAGGAATCCAGTTCATTTTGGGATCGACTAGAGATATTTTGAGCCTAGTCCTGTCACTCGCATCCACTGCAGTGCGATGTGGAACCAGTATTGGCCCCCGGATCGTCGGAAATCCGTGCAGATCCCACGGGAAATGATACATCTTAGGATGGAAATCGTACTTCTGTGACCGTTGGAACCGACCCAGCACACCTTGAATCAGAAGAGAAATACTTTGTGCCCAGTCCCGTGTATCAAAATCACTGTAGTGCAAACCGCGATCGGTATTGAGCCCAGAATAGTCGGTAACTTCTGCGGATCCTACAGAAAATGAGGAGTTCTTCTAAATATCATCGGAATTCGCACTTTTTCAAGCTCTTATTGGGGGGATACAGATTTGTTCTGAAAAAAATGAATAACGCCCTTTCGGAGTTTGTGGCTAGACCTTCAGAATGAATCCTGGTGACGTCTTTCTTGTCCGAGTCAGTGCTTAGTAGTTCCACTAACAAAAATCTTGGAAAAAATTCTCCATTTCATACACACTTGTAAAATATTCTCCCAGTGCTTCAAGAAGATTAACACTATCGTGACCTGTACTTGAAACCCGAATACCGGGACCTCGTCCTCGTAAGAATTGAAGTTGTGGAATAACACCTCATTTCGACCTGACCTTGATGAACTATTGACAACGTCTTTCATCGTATGTAACAGTGTTGAGATTATTTCTCTCGTTCTTTGATTGATACTTCTAAAGAATTTGGTCTATCTTCGAACTCAAGATATACTGTGATTATTTCCAGATTGGCAGTGGGAGGATTCATCCCGTGGGATTGACCTTTCCGTATCCCATCAGCAACAACTTTCGACCGTTCCAAGCCCAATACCAATCGCAAATCACTCTGCAGTGACTCTGAGACACGAGACCGGGCCTAAAATATTTCCAGCGCAACTCGGGTGTACTTCATGAGTTACCAAGTTGGCAGTAGTACGATTCCTATCCTAAGGTGTATCATTTCCCGTGGGATCCGCACGGGTTTCCGACGATCTGGGGCCCAATGATGGTTTGACATCGCACTGCAGTGGATCTGAGTGACGGGACTGGGCTGAAAATATTTCTAGTCGATCCCAAAATCAACGAAATCCCTCATCCAGTTGGCAGGAATAGAATTTACCCCCTGGAATTCATGATTCTAAACACGATTTGCAATTATTCCCGATGATTCTGGGCCCAATGCCGATCTCAAATCGCACTGCAGTGACTCTGGGACATGGAACCGGGGCCAAAATATTCCTCGTCAATCCCAAAACGTACTGGATTCATCATCCAGTTGGCAGTAAAACGATTCACCCCCTAGAAAACGCCATTTTTTGTAGGATCCGCAGAAGTTTCCGACGATTCTGGGCCTAATACCGATCGCAGATCGCACTCCAGTGATTTTAGACACGGGACCGGGCACGAAATATCTCCCTTCTGATTCAAAGTGTGCTGGGTCGGTTTCAAGGGTCGCAGTAGTACGATTTCCATCCTAAGATGTATCATTTTTCGTGAGATTCGCACGGATTTCCGACGATCCGGGGCCCGAAACTGGTTTTACATCGCACTGGAGTGGATCTGAGTGACGGGACTGGGGTCAAAATATTTCTAGTCGATTCCAGAATCAACTGGATTCCTCATCGATTTGGCAGGAATAGGATTCACCCCGTGGAATTCATGATTCTGAATACGATATGCAATCATTCCCGATGATCCTGGGCCCAATATCCATCTCAGATCGCGCTGCAGTGACTCTAAGCCACGGGACTGGGCCCAATATCGATCTCAGATCGCGCTGCAGTGATTCTAAGCCACGGGACTGGGCCCAAAATATTTTTATCCAATCCCAAAATGTATTGAATTCATCATCCAGTTGGCATTAGTACGATTCATCCCCTAGAAATCGTCATCTCCTACAGGATCCGCAGGAGTTTCCCATGAGTCTGGGCCCAATCAAATATTTCTCTTCTCATTCAAGATGTGCTGAATTCAGAATCATATCTCTCTCTCGAGTATATTTCAGCTGCCATTAAACCTATATATCCACATCACTCAGCCGTGATTCATTCGAATCACCCCTCCTTTCCACGTAACACGCTTTCTGGTCCTAAGTGTGGACGCGAAAAACCTGTACAGGGGAATTTTTTTCGCGAAAACAAAAATAAAACACCATGGGAAAATTGTACGAATGACACCAGCAACTGAGGAATTCTGACATCAAAACTCAGTGGCAGCAGTCATGGACTCAGAGACATCGCTTGAGAGAAGACCTAAATCATTCCAAATCCTGCCCGATAAACTGTGCCAGAAGATGGAATCAGAAGCACTGGGCATCATCATCGTGGGTTACTGCATTCTCCAAGAAGCATAAATAGGACAACTTCTCATTATCAACATCATGATACAAAGGAAAAAGACGAACTTCGATGGACTTCTCCAGCATCTAATTCAACGCATCGCAGCCCGCCAGCAGCTCCAACTATATCATCAAGTATTGTATTTTCGCCTTTAAAATGTTACAAGTCAGCTTTATGCACGCTAAAAGTTCATAATTCGCCGTATTTCTCAAGTTATGAAGCAAAGATTTCGATTGCGAATGATAGATTTACTAAAGTCTACTTGAAATGCATCAGTGAAAATGATGGATTTCGTTTATTACATTGGGAGAACCCGATTTTTATGAATTATTGCAGTGATTTGGAAGTATATTGCAGAGTTGCTGCAAGGCATCATATGTATATGCGTATTCCGAAATTAATATTATTGATAAGAAAGGCACAGAAACGATGTAATGATTCCGGCTGTGACCAAGTGAATTGATGTGTTTGATAATTATTGAGGAATACGCGGAACAATGAGCGCCTGATTGCTATTTCGAATCCTGCGAGCTAGTGAATAATTCATGGACTCCCATACAGATTAGACTGCATTCATTATTGAGACTTAGTAAACTGTTGAAAATGGATACAAATTCGCAATCGGTATCTGAACTTGGAGGAACGTCGCTTCGACTGAAATATCTGTATAACGAAAATATCGATCGCAACTTTGGGAATGTCGGAGAATGATAAAGAATCGTAGAAATGGTTGTATGAGCAGAATTTGATTGAGAATTTTTTAGCAGATTTACAACCATTCATACGAAGTGAGTTATCAAAAGTTAGCGTCAATATGGCAGAACAACCTCTGAAGACACTTGAAGCAACAATTAGAATCGCTGAGACTGTGGAGGGTGAGATGAAAGAATATGACTTTGCCAAAGCGATCTGTTTGAAAAAATATTATCGAATCGCTTCTAAACGTGAATTCCTTGCACAGCTTGATAAACTATCGAGTACAAAATCACCAAATCATGTTGAAAAATTCCAGTCGAAAATTAATAGCATGCGATTTTCAAGATTTCATCCATGTGGATCTGGCTGGTAAAGTACGAAATATGAGAAGCCGAGAAGATGAATGTACTCTGGAGAAAATAAGTCCTATATCTGAATTTAATATGATTCAGAGACAATTGATTGAAAATTTTTGGAATAGTCTTGAGCCCCGAACGAAAGAGTTGTTGCCAAGAGAGTTACCCGGCACATTGGAGAAAGCTCATCGAGTCGCAAAGAATCCTCAGCGCTATATAGTCGAGTTAGCCCGTCAAAGAACTTTCAATTCAGAGCAGTTGAAAAATAACGTTTCGGTTCCAAAGAGCCACCACTTTTTACTAGAAAAATCTCTCAAATTTCAATCCCAGCGCCATAGAGAGGCCAGAAATTTGCAAATTAGTAAGCTCGAAAAGAATGTCATAGTTGAAGTATTCCAGAAAATTCGAGAAACAGGGCATATCAGAAGTGAGGAAATTTTTACTTGCAATGAAGTCATTCGTGACATACCGGGAGATTGCTGTTTTGATATTGTAACGCAAAATCTATGTGAAAGTTATTGCTCGGAATTCGTTGACGATCATCAAGTTCGAGTAGACAAAGAAGATGAATACCAAATTTTTGAAATCCTAAACCATGAGATCGCTGAGAACTTGAGTCGGGAAATCGTATCCGATGTTCTGTGCATGATTCCATTCTCAGAAATCAGTACGTCAGAGAGAAGTAGTAAGAATACTCTTTTGCTCCGTGGTCAGCAGAAAATGAACGAGAAAGAAATCGGCGACAGACATCCTATGCTGTATAATGAAAGCCACTCAAAATTTAATTCCTTCGTGAGTGCGAATGATGGGGATATGAATTTGATGAAAATTGCGAGTTGCATAGTGAAGAATTTTCGAACACTTGAGTACTCTAGAAAAATTTCTTTGATGATCGATTCATCAATGGTGAGGAATCATATCAATTCTAAAATCAGGCCGCCTCGCGAGAAACCGCCTTGGTTAGTTGTCCACGAGAGGAATTCCCACCTCTCTTCTCTTTTGCAAGTGAGCATCGTGCTATTCCGAGTGGCATATTGTATTTTCGAGAAATCCCACGAAAGTTCATGGGTGGACGGTGAATAAGAATATGATTTGGGTATTCTACGGCCCATCAGGCCATATTTCATGTTCTTAATTTTCGAATGTAATCATCAACGAGGAATTTATACAATCCTCCTGATTTTTTTTATAATGCTGTAGGTTGTATATATGTAATATTCGTGAAACTAATCAGTCAGTCGATTCAGAACCACAAAAGCATAGTATTCAAACAAAATCAACAGTGAACAAAGAGGTTAATTTCGAAATTTTCCGAAGTAAAAGTTCAACCTGCGAAAAACAATCAGAATACTTATTGTAATGAGGTCGTGTATTGACGACCCAGTGCACTCGTCCTCAGCTGGAAACTCCCAGCTCACGGACGAGGCACTGAGGTCACTAGGAGCACACAGGGCCATGACCTACCATACAAAGTTACATTATGGCATGCACTTAGCTCGAGCTCGACAAAACAGCCGAAATTCAAGTAAAATCATTAAAAAAAGTCAATTCCAGAGTTTCAGCAAAAACGTAAAATTTCATTCCAATAGAGATCAGGTATCCTATATAACACTAAGAAGTACCTATTTTCATCACGTTGATTGATCGAAGAATTACAGATAAACAGAAATCTCAATTTGAGATATAAAAAGTTTTCATCTTTTGGCCTTTCAAATTCACACTGTGACACGAATTGCGAGTGAATGGTCTTTGTAAACATTAGTTTGCATGAATAATCTATATAGTTGAATATACCAATAGTCACAAACTTCATTAGAAGCTTGAAAAACGGAATCACAAAATTTCAAACAGAAAATGCAGGTTTCCAACACGTAATACGGCCATATGCCAAAACTCAAATTTTTCACCTCATTTCCAAATTCACTCATAGCAGTGTTATAGATACCGAGAGTTGCATGATATCTTGAAGGAAAACTAACGCCAGAAACCTCAAACCGAATAGGAAATTTTTGAGATCGATAAATTATATAGTCAAAATTCTTGCCGTCAGCACCAAAAACGAGTGTAAACTTCATCATAGATCGAATAATTTTGACAGTATTACATTGAAAATTCGTATGAACACTCTTTAGAGTGTGTACTATATAACCCAAAATCGACCGACATCGAAAAATTTTCTGTATCACCATTGGAGAGTGGAATTCAACATAGAACATAGTCTTTCATGTATAAACGAGAATACACCAAAAAATACCACAACTCGGCAAATTCTCATCCGATTTGAACGCTCAAAAGCCTAAATTATAGGTCTTTCCAACAATGACCCGACTATATTATAGAGAAACTCCAGAAAAATTGACATTTTGAATTCGTTCAACATTCAGGGAAATTGTTCATGAAAAAAAAACACTTGTCGGGAGATTTTTTTTCCTCCCTCTGTCAATTTGAGATATAGAATCTCATATAAGAATAACTACAGAACTAAGGAACATAGTTATGAACAATTTATTGGTAATAATTTTCGAAAATTTCTTTCCACAATTTTTGATAAATTTGGAAATTTTTGTAGAACATTTTTATACTTCTGACTATGATATCGTGAAAAATTACATTTTGTAAAATGAGAAATTAAGGGAATGGAATTATTTAAGGTTAAACGATTGTAACGAGAGAGAGTTCGCGATAAGAAATTGTATACGCGACACACACAAACATTGACACGCTCGCTTTCATAAGATTTTACACATGCAGTCATACGCAAGCACCATAGTATAACATATGATCTCAACCATATGATTCAAAGGCCATTCAAGAGGCCACAGCAATTATACATGATAATATACCGCATCAGGAGACGCAGATGACCCAGCTACGGACGATTCGTGTCACGTGGGTAGAGGTGGAGATCAGTGCCTGATCCCACCTCTCCCCTTCGTGCCACGATGACGTTGCGACCGCGACGGCTACGCGGCCGCGCAACGTATGTTCGCGGTTCGCCGGCCATCGCGGATGCACCGTCTGACTTCGACGGACCGAAGTACATCCCCACTGCATCGGTCTACGCTGCAGCGCGGACCATCGTCGTCTACGATGAGCCGTGCGGCAGCCAGACCGCTCGTATCAACCTTCAGAATCATATCTCTCTCTCGAGTATATTTCAGCTGCCATTAAACCTATATATTCACATCACTCAGCCGTGATTCATTCGAATCACCCCTCCTTCCCACGTAACACACGAAGAGAATATTGCCTTGTAGCTGGAGTCACAGTTGATCGTATGTTATTCTTCAAAAGGTATGTTGCCGACCCCATTTTCGAGGGGGAAATCCTCGGAAAATCGAGGTTGAGCATGGCTTCTTATGGGCGTGAGCTCTCAAGCGACCCTTGCATATGCTATATCTCGCTAATTCCCCGTCATTGCTTCACACAAAACTAGAGCAGTGTAAATTAAGTATTGCTGATGAGATTCATGTATAGTAGATTGTATAGTATAGTAGTTGTATAGTAGTAGGTACATGTATAGTAGTTGATAGGTTGTCGACTAAATATGTGCAAAGAAACGAGTGAAAGTAGAAAATGTAGCATTTTGACGCGCAGCGGCGTAGAGCAGCGGTGCGACGCACAGTGGCTCGCATTAAGAGTATACCTGTATCTAGCTTCAGGAGTGTAGAGGAAGGAGAAAGGGCCTGCTACCTGCGCGCGGGGCCTAACGCTTGGTACGATACCCAATGCTGGAGCCTCCTTAAATGATCCCAAAATGTATCTGGATTGCTGTTCAGGTGGCAGTAGGACGATTTCCGGCCTATAATAATCCACGGTTATGCGAGAATTCCCTACCCTTCTGAAATGTTGCTGGATTAGGATTGATCTAAGTGCTCTCAGCAGCGATTCTCGGGTGTGGGATTGGGCTCAAAATTCTGTGAGTGAGATCCAGAATTGGATCCAATAGTTGATCTGTTGGCAGTCCTTCTTTTACTCAACTGAATATCGTCATTTTGCGCCAAATGTGCCGTATCTGTCAGCCTTTTTCGACCCAATACCGGTACTGAATCTCACTGCAGCAGTTCTCGGACTCAGTATCAGCGTCGAAATCTCAGCGAGTGATCACAGAGTACACTCTAAATATTTCCAAGCTGGCAGCAATAGGAATTCCGTGCTAAAATCGACCAATTGGGATGATTTGCAACGCTAGTGACATACTCCTGGCACATGCCGTTTTAGAATCGATCCCAGTACTCTCAGAAGCTATCCCCAGATCTCAGATTATGCTTGGAATTTTGTTGAATAACCCTGGATTGTGATGTAACCATTTTTCATGTGGCAGTAGAGCGGTTTCCAACCTATGATTCGAAATTACGCATAAATTTGCTCGATTGATCTCACGCTTTTGACTCAGAATCGATCTCAGAGTTCTCAGCAGCAATCCCCAGATTCGGGCTCGAGCTCGGAATTTTTTGAGGGAGGGCTGGAATGTACGTCGAGCATTAACTTTTGCCAGTAGAGTTCTCCTCCATCTAAAATTCATATGTTTTTCCCAAACGTCAAATTTTTTTCTAGCTTTTCCAGCCTAATATCGGCCATAAATCATCCTGCAGTAGTTCTGAGACTCGGGATTGATGTCGAAATCATGGCCAGTCATTTTAAAGTGCACTCCAAGTGTTTTTGAGCTGACAGTAGTAGAAAATCCGAGCTAAAATCCATGACTTTGATCAGATGGTAGGGCATTTCCAACCGTTTTTAGCTCAAAACGCATCGCATCAATGTAAACAGCAATTTCTGAATTCGAGAGTTAGCTGGAAATCTCGTAAAATAATCTCAGAATTCATCGCTATTGTTTTTCAGGAGGCGCCGGAACGTTCACCGACTTAGAATCAACGATTTTGGTCAAATATACAGTGTCTATAACATGTTTCCGGCTAAAAATCGCTCTTAAAATTCATAGCAGTGATTTTCAAATTCGAGGACAGGCCCAAAATTCAACGATAGGGTCCTATAATGTACTCCAAGTACATCCAAGTTGGCAGTAGAATGAGGGGCTCGTCGCGTGCATGTTCTGTTTCGGGAAGATATCGTTGTTTTCTCCTGGGGGAGGGGGCGTTTATTGCCCCCTCCACCCCTCCTCCTCGAGTTTAGGGCAGAAAAGGGTGGGCGCATCGTGTAGCTGAGGAAATTTCGAAGAGAATGCCGTTTGAATCATTCGGATAGCTGATGAAGCCGATTGAAGCGTATTTACTAGCAAAGTTGAGTTTTTGAAAAGATAGTGCGACGGTAGGGTTGCGGATTGTCCTACTGAGATACTCACGCAAGTGTGAGGATAGAAATCTGTTCGTGTGGCGCTGATTCCGGGCAACCGACAGTGCCGCCAGCTTGAACGAAGAGCCAGCGGGGCTCTCGCTCGACCTGGCGGCACACTAAAGTATAGCTCGCGCAACCTCCAACAAATCGTCCGCCGGACAGCCGCGACCGCACTCGTTTTGCCTTGATACACTGCCGATGTAATATCCTCTGATAACAATTTTGGATCGATCTTGTGATTCCGGTATCAACGAGACCCTTCAAATAATACTCGCATCCCCATGTCTCATCGATGAACAATACTGATGAGACTCAAATCTCAAGCCTCCAAAGGCAGTTCAATGCTTATCATGAAGTTTTGGGGAACCTCACGAAGTCAGCGAGATTAACGCAGGCGGCAGCATGATTGCTCCGTACGCCAAGGGTCGTGGGTTGAAGTCCCCGACAAGTAACTTTTTTTTCAACTCGAGTCTCCCTATGCTCTACGCAAACTTGCATATTTTCTTTGGCGTTCAGCCGAAATATGACAACTCAGGTTTTGAGATTTGTGAGGCTCAAATTCCTCAAAATGCACCCTCGAATCATATCTGCGAGTGTAGAATCAGAACAATTGAGTATTTTTATATGTAAAAAGTACTTCGCGCTTGATGAAAACACTGAATGGTTCAAAATAAGAGTAGTGGTTGTGGAGGGATGATATAATCCGACCAATCAATCCAATACATCGGTAATACAAGACTTATAACAATAACTCCATCAATGTACAGAGTGAATATTTATGATTCATATGTTATCAGTAGGATAACTCACAATCAAGACGTATATCGTGCCAAAATCAGGAGACTGAATTGAATGGTATGATATAGTAGTTCTATTTCTGGGATGACATCAAAGATGACTACAATGATCAATCTGATTGAAATTATTTCTACATAACAATCATTACTCGTATTTTGAATCATTAAGTGTATTCACCAAGTCCGAAGTACTTTTCGAATATAAAAACCCTCATTTGCTCTGATTTTACACTCGCAAATATGATTCAAGGGTGCATTTTTAGAAATTTGAGCCTCACAGATCTCAAAATCTGAGTTTTCATATTCCGACTGAATGCCAAAGAAAATGGACGAGCTTGCGTGGAGCCCAGGAAGATTCTAGTTAGAGAAAAGTTACTTTAAGGGACTTAAACCCACGACCCTTGCCGTACGGAGCGATCATGCTGCCGTCTGCGCCAATCTCGCTGACATCGTGAGGTTCCCCAAAGCTTGATGATGAGCATTGAACTTCCTCTCGAGGCTTGAGATTTAAGTTTCATCAGTATTGTTCATCGATGGGATATGGAGATGCACATTATTTGAAGCATCTCGTTGATACCGAAATGATAAGATTCATCCAAAATTGATTGAGATTATTACTCCGGCAATGTATGAATGCAAAACAAGCGCGGTCATGGCTGTCCGTTGGATGATTAGTTCACGGCCGCGCGAACTATACTTTAGTGTGTTGCCAGGTCGAGCAAGAGCCTCGCCGGCTCTCCGCTCGAGCTGGGGGCATTGTCGACCGCTCGGAGACCCAGGGTACTTTGTCTGGGAATTACTTCTCCTTCTGGAACATACTGATAATTGTGGTTTTGTATTTTGTTTCCTGCACTCCTTCGCTTTCTGAATCTCCCTTCTTCAAGCATAATCAGAAAACTGTGAAGACAAGTGCAAGCATGTATAGATTGTAAGCCAACCTCTAGAAATGTCACCATATCAGACCTGAACACTCTCCAAGTTTGTGTCCAGGTGCCAAAACCTTACTCAGCAATCTTTCGGGCTCTGGAAAATCTGTAGTCAGTAATTTTTTGTCTTGGATTGAGACCACTAGATCTAGGATATGGCCTCAACAAGGATTTACTGAGTCCAAAACCTCCATCCGCAACCAAACAATTATGGAACTCTGGTCTTCCTTGCTCCAAAGGGGTATCGGGGGGCACTTTTATTTCATTGTTTCCAAACCGCTGGCCTATTCGACTGTTCCTCATTACACCACCATCACTCTGTCTTCTAGCAGCACCAACATCAACCGAAATGAATCTCTGATAGGCATCGAATATAGCCTGGAGATGCACACTGTGGTGACTTTTGTAGTCATACATCATGGAACCACTGTGAGGGGGAGCCTGATGAAGGAAAATGAGGTTTCATGGAGGTATATATTCATGCTTGTATGGGTTTGAAAGAAACTTGATTGAACTGAAAAAAGAAAAAAAAAAAATTTTTTCAACTACACTAGAGTGAGAAAAAATTCATCAATCATAGATGATGAGTATGAATACTACACCTTGATGGGAATTATCCGATATTCACCTGTATAATGACTAATTTATCATCAATAGCGACTATGCAGTGCTCCATATCCCATTCCCAAGGCATTTCTTCAATTCTCTCCAGCCAGAACTCTTCATCTGGATTTTAAAATACCATGGGTTTCAAACAAGCCCAAATAGCTGCAGTCACTCGATTCACAATGACAGATATTGATTGGGGGCTGATTCTAGGCTGAAAGGGTCACATAATTATCACCTGTAGCCAAATATCTTATAGTAATTTAGAGGTGACATTCAGCCGAAATTGGCTCTCTCACGGCTCTCTGCTTGGTATTTCCAGGACCAACTATCGATAAGAGTAGGTCGAAAACTGGTGGTGTCGTTCGCAAAAAATTGTGAAAACAATCTACATCAGTCCATCGAATTGTTTCTATGAAGTTTTCACAAAAACCATAAGCAAGTCTCTCCTGTACCATATACACTTCAGTGACCCATACACATTTGATATTTTCTCCTCTTTGTCGAAACTCTCGCAACAACAAAAGTAACCTCGCGATTTTAGCAGCTTTGGATGTTTCCCGCGGCGATCCTCGGCTCTCACGGATCGCAAGAACTACGATCAGTTTTTGCAATTGTTGACTATTCATTCCAATTTCTGATCATTTTCTCATTTTGTCTTGATCGTTAAACTAAGAATTCGGTCCTCAAGGTACACAATTTTCAGACAGTCTCAACAACAAATAGCGTTAACTCTACACGCGAGGTAAGGCTATGTCATGCAAAACTTGTTTGTCCAAATGAAAATCTTTTTGCGTATTTCGATGAGTTCTGATATCGCTAAACTTATGAATTGGCACAAAAAATCAAAAACAATGACGGTATGGAAAATTGTCATATTTCACTTCATTCAAATCTAATCCTACAGCCATGCGACTGCCGCGCTTCAAGCTCGCAGAGCTGCTCGATATTGCCGCACCCTAACCGACCCTTCAGACGTAATTTCCCATTCGGTCGTGGAATCCCCAGCTGATGAGATATTATCCCGAATATAGTCATTACCACTCGAGTGCATTGTTTTATTCCTACACGATTTGTCATCGGTTAGCTGCCCCTCAAAACGGGTCACATCATCCTCGAATTTCATTGCCTTGATTCCATCCCAATCTGTATCGCGTGCGAACGAGGCTGTAGTTATTCACTCCTTCAGATTTTCCTCCTGTAAATGTTTATTGAAGTTTTCCCCCTTTTTAGAGGCATGGTTGCACTGGCACCAATTGACTTCTTATTATCGATTGTTGGTCCTAGAATTCGTGAGCTTTCATCTCCTCCGAGTAGCGAGGAAGCCAGCGCAATGATTACTCGTTCCCCGGATCATGTTGCACTGAGCTATCCTTCATTGCATTTATAACATTCACTTGGTGGCACCCCGTGTATTCTGACTGCGATTCCCGAGATCCGCGCCTTCGCGGCTCATTGATTTTCATGATTACGCTTGACGCTGACGGCACGTCTGTCCGAGCTGTCTCGATCGGATCGTGTATATGTACGTGGTGCATTGTTGTGAGGTGTTTGCGGTTGAGGTGACTGTTAACGATCGGGAGTGCGTGACCGTGTGTCTCTTCGTCTATCTTGCCCGTCATCACGTCTTGCGTCAAATCTACTTGGCCATTGATTACTCTGAGGATTATACTGGCAAACCCCGTAATTCGCGGATGGGCCGTATTCGCGGATCGTGCAAAGGATAGAAAAAATTTTACGGTGTCCTATTCGCAATTCGGGCAATACATGAAGCCAAATCTCAGCAATACGTGTGACATAATTCAAGTGACTGACTGTTCGTAAACATCAGCAACAACAACCTCAAAAGTTTTGTGAGAAGATTGCTCCCACTCCTCCGAAATCGACCCCAGTATGAAAGAAAAACCGGATTCAAGGGAGAAGGAAGTAATGAATTTGGAACAAAAGATTCAGATGCTAGATTTGCTGAAAAAAGGTGGAAGAATTGCAGTTAAAGCAAGAAAATTCAATGTCAACGAGTCAACAGTTCGATCAATCAGAGGTAATGGAGATGAAATTCGCGAGAGTGTAAAAAAGCTGGGCTCTCCCGCTAAACGAGTCAAAATCAGCTGGAAGAGTGATCTGAGAAAGATGGAGGGAATGCTGATATCATGGATACAAGATATGGTGTATAAAAAGTTCCATTGAGCACACTAGCAATACGTCAAGAAGCTTCAGCTATATGAGGGTTTCCATGAAACTTTTAACTATTGACCCTCTGAAATAAAAAAAAATTTTTCTCAACGCACACGTTTGAAATGGGTTTCATGTGATTCTTAGACCTCGAAAACATGTGAAAAAAGTGGTGCCACTCTCTTCCAAGCCGAGGTATCTGGTTCAGAACGACATGTACGGGATTTCACACTTGAAACATTCGTGAATCAACTTCAATCGAATAGATTCGATTCAAAACATTGTCTAGACGATCGATACGGATTATATTTCGCCTGACTTGACCTTACGATGAATTTCATCATCGATTTCTCCGAAATTCGATATAAATTTCCAAAATCAAGTGAAGAGCTATGAGTCTCATTTCAATTTCTAGAATACACTGTAGTGTTATTTTGTTCATATTTTAGCCGTATACTATGTAAAAACCAAGAAAATCGCGATACCATCATATTTAGAGGCTTATTTAGCTTACCATCCGGATTCAAATATTTCTCCTCAGCTTCTCACAGAAATACCGATCGACAATTGCAACTAAAAATAGTGCGGTTATATCCTCTTTGTGATGAAGAAAAAAGAGCACAAGGTCCCAAACCTGTGCTTCGCGTCTCCTGAGTATGACATCAAAAAATGACCATTTTGAAAGCCAGTGGCGCGATAACTTTATGAGCTTCGAAGCTCTATAAAATTTGTCCGGATCAACGCACACTCACAAACCAAACGGGATTCGATTCGTCTCCTTTTCAACTTCAAAAACTCATTGCTAAATTCTCCGTTTCGCACAAGGTATTTCATCAATTTCGTAAACAATAGCCAAAAAAAGTTTTCCCACAAAACTCGGTAACATCGATGAATGAGAGCTAATATCATAGCCAAATCAGCGCACACCTCTGAATCAAAGATTTTCTCAAAATATGAGATTAGTAGATAGATATATCATTCCACCGAAGTAGTTGAGGCATAGGTATTTTAGTTACAGCCTTATCAATTCAAAAAATCGCGTTGGTACGTTTGTAAACTACCCAAAAATCATCTTTTGCGGTCTGCTATTGACCAATCGGGATGCGTTTCAACAAAAAACAATGTAGTCCATATTGAATGATGCCAAATACTATAAAATGCCACTCAGGCGCACTCCGAATAGTTCAAAATACTCCTGGAACACTGCAGTAACACAAAAGTTAAAAGTTCCGTGGAAACTCTCATATACTCGTGGGTAGTTGAGAATTACAGGAGTACTGGTGGTGAACCATTCAACGCAAGCCCTGGGTTGTTCGTCAGATATCGTGAAAGAGATTATTTGCATGATGTGAAATTTACAGGTGAGAGTCTTTCTACTCCAAAATAACAAACTAATTATGATACACAATCGTTTGACATTCGAGTAAATTCGAATTCCCTCGCAGGAGAGAGTGCTTCGGCTGATCACGAAGCCGCTCATCGATTTTCGGAGGAGCTAAAAAAAAGTCATCGAGGAGAAAGGATAAGTGCCTGCTCAAGTGTATAATACTGATGAAACCGGGCTTTATTGGGAAAAAATGCCCGTAAGAAATTTTCTAAATCGAGAAGAGAAAACTGCTTCCGGTTTCAAGGCGGCTAAAGATCGTTCCACTTTGCTGCTATACGCCAATGCATCGGTTACCTTCAAGTGTAAGCCGGTGCTTGTTCACAGAGCTGGAACACCCCGTCCTCTCAAAGGAAAGCGAAAAGAGCATCTCCCTGTATTTTGGAGGTCAAACAAAACTGCATGAGTGACTTAAAAGAATTTTGTTCACTTTCGTATTCGTAGAAATTCCGTATTTCGTAGAAAGAGTTGGGGATGGTGCTGAACTAGATGATCCCACTCATCTCCGATTACTTCTGCATTGACTCTATGCAATGCTCTCGGGAACCTGTCCATTACTTCACGAGTGACACCTGGGTTTTCGGCATGATATTCTGCACTAATAGCATTTTCAGGCAGGAAGCATTCTAGTCCAGCGTAGGCTCGCTAATAGCGCTCTAATCGTTGAGAAACTTGTGTCGCAAGCCTGATCAGATACCTCTGGATGTGTTCCAACGCCTCATTCTCTGCCTCTTTGATGAGTAAGATTTGCTCCAGACATGGTACGATTGTCATCACCAGTGGATTTCTATGGTGACCAGGATCTTGTGGATCGATCTCTTCCACGGGCGTGCTTTGGAGGTAGTCTCTATGCAAGATACAATCTAGAATATCTCCGAAAGCCTCTCTGATATGAAAGTACACGCCCGGGAGAACATCATTTGTTTGCATCCACCCATTCAAGTTTCCCATTGTCGGTAGGATATGATTCAAGAGAAGGAGAAGAGTCTCCAATAATGAATTGTCCATTCTTTCAATCAGCGCTGTCGCATTTCTGGCCGCAACTAGATTCCTTTCTTGACTTTTTACGGCCAAGTTGGCCCGCACTGTATCCCAATTATATAGCAAGGTATCAGGAGACGGTCCCATAGTCAACCATCTCATGAAAAATGGTCTGCGCAAGGATACATTACCCAGAGCCAGTCGATCCTACGAACCAGAGATCATGCGAAGATGATCTCTGATATGATCCTTTATGGTGAAGTGTGGCTTAGAACTTCAATTGACAAAAAAATGTGGGGGTACTGGATTTGCAACCGGTAGTGTATGTATTGACCAAATCATGTGAAAAAATGTGAAGAGTGAGTTTCCTCCCAAGTTGATCATTATTGCTGAATGATATACCATTTAGGACAGAAGTGTCTATTCATAAATGACAGTTGAGAGGTTGCGTGGAAGACAGGCGTTATCGCGGTTAGGTCCATTTTTTGTCCCTCCGCTTTTCGAGTCATTTGAGAGGGGTTCTGACTTCCCATGAAACCCGTTTTGAGAAACGTGATTACAAACCTCGACATATTAGAGAGGGCGTGATACGTAATTACCCCCTTTCTGCGATCTGATAAAAGGGCGTATCTACCTTTACGCACTTATTTTCATAGCATTTCGCGAATTACGCCCTTTTCCCTAATTCTGATATCTTCATCCGATTTTCACCGTCTTTCAGTCTAAACCGCGAGGAGGACTCCAAGTCCCGGGGTGTGACGACCCTCCGGCCCCAGTTACAAGGACACCGTGTCTGGGCCTAGGCTCGAATCCGTTAGGGAGAAGCCTGGCCCCGAGACCGGTGCTCGGAGCTTTGACTCCTTTCGAAAATCCACAAGGGGGTTAAGGCATGGGGCCGCATCCCTGGAATCTGACGAGCTCCCGGTCCTAGTCAGCGCCCGCCGGAGCATGGAGATCGCATACCTCCATCCGGCACCACGGGAGTGGGTGAGTCCAGAGACTTACATTGGAATCGCCCTCGGGCGATAACAATGCGAGCCTGGAAGACTCATTCATCATTCCGAGGGGCTCCCTGGGCTCTCAGGAAGCCTAGACGAGCCCCAAAACCTCCCACCCAGGGGTGAGCATCGGCCTTGTGCTGGGGCCGAGCCCGGAATTCGGTAGTCAAGAAGGAGGATCGAGTCATTGCTAAACCACTTGTGGTTCGGTGATGGCCGTCCTCCAAACTGACGCGCTGGCAGGGCGTATCTCTGCCCCATGCCTATAGGGGCAACCGGGGTGGAGGCGGAAGCCGAGCACTCGGGATACAAAAGCTAAATTCCTGTCTTCCAGCCTATATGAATCAAACCATTCATGAACGTTTAAATCAGGAGTTTAGAGTTGTAGATCCAACGGATATCCTATACCTGGGAAGGATTCACATATTAATGCCAGAGCAAGGAACATCGGGCTTCACTCATCATTTTTCACCAATGCAAATCATATTCCATCTTGACATTATTCGGCGGATCCGTATCTATCAGGCAATTTCTTCATACAATCATTCAGAGAAGAGTTCACAGCGCGATTGACCGTCGCGTGGTTCGTCATGAGAATCAACTAACAACTATCGCAGATGTTTCAAAATTATCCAACCAAGGAGTTATTCTCAACGCAAATTTCATCTATTCAGGTTTCCAGCACACGCGCAGCTCTCTACGTCTGTGACATGTTTCCATAATGGCTAATCCAATTTCCTCAGAATGTCTCTTGCCGAAATTGATCTGGAACATTTGAACCGCAGATAGAAAAGAAAAGATGAAATTCTTAGGAAAAGTACCTGGGAGCCCGAGGCTAACTTGAAGATCTTTTTAACATTGTAACAGATACGTATCTGGTTTTACTGTATCGAATTTACTCCAACAAGTGGTAATCTTGGAGGTAGTTAATCTGTCTATTTGAATAAATTCTGATGCCCAAAATCCTCATTCATGCCCAGAAAAATTACGATCGATAGAATGAAACAATACAGGAGGCATAATTCGTTACATGTAAGTTCTCCACGCATATGAGGAAATCCCAGAAACTTTCGAATTTTGGCCTCTAAAAGTGGAATTACAGGAAAAAGCTGTGTACATGTCTGAAATTTCTTATACCCCTTCTTTGAAGTCTCCGAAAACATAATCTTCCATGTGGGTCATCTGAAAAAAATCGCTGAACGACTTACAGAACAAAGTCTTGAGCGAGTCCTTTTGGAAAATTTGTTTCTGAATTTTCATTGTTTGGGTAAGCATTGGGGGGTCTCTTAGAATACTTGAATGGACATGGAAGAGTCTTGACTTTCTGAATGCGTTTAAAGAATTGCACAATAGTAATGATGGAGGCTTGTGATCTACTGAAAAGTGGCAAAAATACACTAAATATTGAAGTGTCTCGGGAAGAATTTTCCTTCGTGAAGAGTGACAAATACAAACATCAAATACGATCGTAGTCATTTTCATACCGATCCGGAATGTCCCTGAATCCTTCGAAAGATTTGATAGAACATTCCGAGGCTATTTCGTCTATATAAAATTGTCAATTGTCCCCATTCGAACAGATGGCACTCTAAAACGCGCTGGAGTCTGAGCGTAGCGAAGTGGATATGGTTTTTTGATCCTATTACTTACTATATTGCGGTATTTAGGAGTCCGTCCGTTGATTACAGCAAGTGTACACCGCCGAGATAGCGTGAATATACCACGAGTAACACTAATTTCATTCCGGTTAAACGCAATTCCTTGATTTCCCCATTGATGTACGTAGATATGCAATAGGTCGATTTCTCTGTTTTTTCGTGGGAAAAACAATGAGTTCATCGCAGAGTCATTCTAGAATGTACTAAAAAGTGTATGAGCTTAAGAAGAGAAATAATGATTTCTTATCGAAACGGAGTGACAGACCGTCCAATCCCTGCCACGGCTCAGCACATCGATGTACATCTCTCACTAAAAGAAAAATCACAATTTCGGATCATTAGAAACATCCCTGCAGAGTTACAGACCCCGCTGTGGTACGCTAGAACCGTGAGAGCTCAACGAATTTTGAGATTCGGTCCGAGTGACACGTCAATTCCTCGATTTTCGGGTGTTTTCTCGCACATGACCTTCTCTAGTATCTATCCGTATCCACCAATCGATCCCAAATTTGGTGTCCAGTTTCAGGACATCTGGACCAAGGAAATTGGACTGGTTAGGCCTCATGAGACGTCGTACAGTCCAAATGATCGAGGAGTGACAGCAAAAGTCAAAAGTTTCTGGGATTCCCTCATATGCGTAGATTGTGGGCCTCAAAATCAGTCTAGTTGGTGCCCGAATCTATTCCTTCCAGAATCACCACTGGCTATACACAATTTCATACAATGGAACTAGAGATACACGCATCCAAATCTTGAAGGGGCTAAGTTTTCGTGCTAGCTGAGGGCTCGCGGGTTCTATGACTAGGAATTTTATTTTTCGTCTCACATTCGAGTCAAACTGCTCCAGATTAATTTGAACAAGACATGTTTTTCGCAAAAGGCAGATTAGCTATCGATTGAACGTAGTTGTAGAGACATAGAAAATGTCGCATGTGCTATTTTCTACGTATCTATGTAATTAGTGTCTCCTGAGAGAAGATACTGATACTTATACAAAATTCGCATTGTCGGAGAATTCTTCTCTCAATTCATCAAAATGTAGAAAATTCTTGGAAATTTCTGAAAGTTCACTGCGATATACTCCATTACGAATTCCTGAAAAGGGCATGACTTGATGAAGAAATTTTTCCGAAATGGCGCTACTACTTCTATCAGTCATTGAGAATATAGAAAAAGGGCGTAATTGCACACAAGAGTTGAAAGGGCGTCAAACCATGTCGCCCACGAAATTTCCAAGATCACTTTTCGAAAATGTGGAAAAAGGGATTAACTGACAAATTTGGGGAGGGGACTACGAGTGAGGGGACAAATCCAAAGGAGCTTAACTTTACAGAAGAAGGGCGTAAGTTTAGCGCGATTCGGAGAGAGTTTGTAATTACGTACGTATGAGAAACTTGAAAAAAAATCCCTCTTGGCACAGAAACTTATTTCCATGCGTTTGGATTATCAGAACATATCTTCCCACCTTCGGTGCGATTTCCTAAACTTACATATAGTAACTCCAGACCCTATATTTTTGGGCATCCACATTGAGCTTTCCGCAGGTACAGAGCTCCTGAGCATGGGTCGAACAATTTTACCGCTTCAAATCATCTTTCAGTAGATAGCCATGAACATGACCGTGAATTCTGAGAGTGATTGGACTTGATTTCGGGTTTAGTAGTTTACTACTCGTACGGCAAATGCGCCAAAAATACCAGTGTGATTCGGGACAACGCTGCTAGAAGAGATCATCAGAATGATATCTTTTAGCGGAATAGACTCAGATTATCTCTCAGACTAATGATGAACTTAGAAAACTCATCAAATTGCAAGATTATGATTGGAATTTCCACAAAATAGTTCCGTTGTTCCTGTGGTCCAGTTTATTTCATTCTCACCTCATATTATTCACATAAATAACATTCAAGAACAATCGTTTGGTTGAGGCGGAGTTTGGATACATTTGGTTTATAGATGATGTAAATGGAGATCTTGAAGGAAATTTTGATTTTTGGAAGGAGAACTGGATTTTAATCGGGTTTAAACTTGATTTAATCAAATTCGGTTTCAGCCAACTGATGTAGCAGGCCAAATCCATGTAAGATCAGGCAGCGAAAAAAGTTGGGGTCACGGATATTTCTGACGATGAAGTATATCATTCTTGAGACGAGATGATGAGACACGTATTTTTTTGTTTCGCCTAAATCGATTTCCTGTCAGACTACGCAAATTTGGAGATCGGGAGCTGCAAAATCAATTTTAGAAAAACTGACACTTTGAAATCAGTAAAGATGCAATAATTCCTATGCGACTTTGAATATTCAGCTGAATCTTGTTGGATATAGTTACTAGGTAGATGTTGCATGCAAATTTACACTAATTAGGTTGGAATTGCCATTCGGATCCGAAAAAACTCGCTTTTTACGAGAAATTAAAAAAAATTAATTACTCAAAAACACCATCGTGAATTTCTTTGGTGAATTTTCTGGGGGTATTTGATGACATGATGTTTCAGAGGGTACTCTCAGAGTCGGCGCTAAAAGCTCCAGATGACCGAAAAAAAATATTTTTTGGAAAAAAAAATTTTTCTTGTCTCAAATAGGTTCTGGCATCCTTCAAATAATAAATATTGGCTGAATAGTAGTACCTACAGAGTACAGTACCTGCAAATATCTACAGAGACTCAAATCCTCCAACCTATCTTGCACAGAAAGTAAGCACAGTGCCCAAACTAGTTGAAAGTGCTACATGAGCAAAAATGTTTTTAGTCTCATATCACTGCCAGTGGTGGATAACACTTCCTGGAAAAACGTAGACGTAGAGAAAATGAGACTGAAAGAATTTTTGCTCATATAGCCTTTTCAACAAGCTTGACCACTGTGCTTACTTCCTGTGCAAGATAAGTTGTAGGAAATGAGTCTCTGTAGATATTTGCAGGTGCTGTACTCTGTAGGTACTACTTTTCAGCCAATATTCATTATTTAAAGGATGCCAGAACCTATTTGAGACAATAGAAAATTTTTCTCCCGAAAAATATTTTTTTTGGTCATTTTGAGCTTTTAGCGCCGACTCTGAGAGTACCCTCTGAAACATCATGTCATCAAATACCCCCAGAGAATTTACCGAAGAAATTCACGATGGTGTTTTTGAGTAATTAATTTTTTTTTATTTCTCGTAGAAAACGAGTTTTTTCGGATCCGAATGGCAATTCCAACCTAATTAGTGTGGATTTTCATGCAACATCTACCTAGTAACTATATCCAACAAGATTCAGCTAAATATCCAAAGTCGCATAGGAATTATTGCATCTTTACTGATTTCAAAGTGTCAGTTTTTCTAAAATTGATCTTGCAGCTTCCGATCTTCAAATTCGCGTAACTCTGACAAGGAATCGATTTAAGCCAAAAAAAAAAATACGTATCTCCTCATTTTGTCTCAAGAATGATATACTTCATCGGCAGGAATATCCGTGACCTCAACTTTTTTCGCTGCCTGATCTTACATGGATTCGGCCAGCATATCTCTGATATAGGCCCACGCCATATTGTTTTATTTCATGACAAGTTTACGGGTACGAACAAAAATTAGCGTACGATTGGATGAATGGCCCCTCAGGTACATTGCTGTGAGTGTAAAACCCGCACATCAGCACTTCTTGCTGACTGTTATAATTTATGAAGTATTACGAGTTTCATCCGTTTTGTAGAACACGTTGTAGTCCGAACGAAGGGTTGTAAATTTAAACATTAACGCTTCTCGCTGACCGATTTATGGAGCAATACGATTTTCTATACCTTGAACGGAATGACGCATCAAAATCTAAGGCATATAGATCAGGCATCAGCGGGAACCGCTGATGAGGTGACGTGTAATTCAGAAGCTGTTTGTTCGTAAGGATAGTGCCATCAGCACCGACTCATGATCCGTTTATAGTTCACGACTTCGACAACAATCCGCAACCTTTCCTAGTAAGATTACTTAGGGACTTGAGTTTTACGACGTGACGATCAGCATTTGGACAAGATGGTGTAGTATCCCATAGCCGAAACAATACGTAGAGATAGCTTAACTGTGAGGCATCAGCGTCAGAAGATGATGTTAAGTTGTAAACGGTCGGTCCGTATTCAATTGACATGAATACTTTTACGATGTACGAAAAAGTAGAGAATGGATCACTAAGCGTCGATGATCCTTGGCGAGGAACGATGACAACAGCGTCCCGCTTCCAAACGCGCGTGCATCACGAGACAGCCTTGATGCGGCTACTATAAATATACGTAAGCTAAGTCGAGAGAAGGTAGTCGATCCACAGAACATAGGACGAGGCACGGACGTGCCATTGGTCGCGCCCGCTCACGCCGCGCGCCGCGGCAGCACGGCATATATCGCAAACTTACTGTACTACAGTGTGTGTGCATACGTGTGAATTTCCGAACCACGAATTTCTGTAATGACTCTGCCCGTCGATTTTCGATTAAGCATGAAAGCTTTGATTGGTTCTCCCACGCCGCTTGACCCCCCCCCCCCCCCCCTCAAAACTGCCACTCCATAACCCGATCCAAAAGAAGAAGAAGAGTCCCGTCAGCAGCCTCCAGATGGCCGTTGGCTCGATCAGTTACCTTTCCCTCTTGCATTCGAGTCTTTTCGTGATTGAATTTAGTGTCTTAAAGTTCGTCACGAGCGATCTCGAGCTTTCATACAAAAATCATCATGACTGAGCTTCGTCATCTCTCTAGTTCATTACAAGATGAATAGATTAGTTGTAGAGGGAGATCTGAGAAAAAATGGATTTTATAGCACTGCGTGACCTAACCCCGCGAATATTAAACGTATTTGCGGAACTTGAATGGCCTATCATTCAACTGTGAAATAATGCGTTCGCTCACTTCACGCGGGTGACTGATATATAATCTATCAGCCAGCTATAGGTTTTGTAGCAGAATCGAGGTCGGCACGAAATTTTTTTTGCAATCGATTCGTCTTGATTTGCTGATTACGAATATCTAATTTTCGGTCCGGAAATCTGGGGAGATTTTTTTTAATAACAAAATACTGCAAAATTTATGGTTAAATGGGCATAAGTCGAGAAGTTTTGGTCGGAGAAGAGAATTTCTCGAACAAAAATTGTTGCATTTCATGTTGCGTATGTGAAACATGCAATGGACTGTTGAAACTTACATTTGCCATTGCAAAAAACGAGTTTGTTTATAACGATTGGGTATATCTTTGGATTATGAAGTAAATTCCCAAAGGTAAACATGCCACTCGGTTCATCATTTCATATTAAACAAAAAAGTATTCTGAACAAATTTCTCTAAATTCATCATTTCCTGAGCAATTGTTGATGTAGAAGAGAAAACCAGCGCGTGGCATCAGTCGGAGTGCTTAGACTTCAACACGCTCCGACTGATGCCACGCGCTGGTTTTCTCTTCTACATCAACAATTGCTCAGGAAATAAAGAATTTAGAGAAATTTGTTCAGAATACTTTTTTGTTTAAAATGAAATAATGAACCGAGTGGCATATTTACCTTTGGGAATTTACTTCATAATCCAAAGATATACCAAATCGTTATAAACAAACTCGTTTTTTGCAATGGCAAATGTAAGTTCCAACAATCCATTGCATGTTTCACGTACGCAACATGAAATGCAACAATTTTTGTTCGAAAAATTTTCTTCTCCGACCAAAACTTTTCGACTTATGCGCATTTAACCATAAATTTTGCAGTATTTTGTTAATGAGAAAAAATCTCTCCAGATTTCCGGACCGAAGATTAGATATTCGTAATCAGCAAATCAAAACGAATCGATTGCAGAAATTTCGTGCCGACCTCGATTTTGCTACAGAACCCATAGCTGGCTGATAGATTAATAACCAATCGGTTTATTCCACTGCAAGGTAATGAGGGCATCTTTGTCGAATTCTGCGTGAATTGCGTATGCAGTCATCGAAATTGTAAGAAATATTATCAAAAACCTCTGATTGACCATGTCTGAAGTAGTTGCACCCACATCAATAACTCCAGAAAGCAAGAAAATTAGTTCAGATTTCACACTCCTTTTCATGGTTATAAATCATAAGCAACATAAACATAAACATCAACACGTGGTTGAGTTTTGCACATGTCTACGTGCTAACCTTGCTATTCGTGCCATTCTCAAATTGACCCGCACAACAAAATCTTTGGCCATGCTACACATGATCATTCCCATTCAATACATCTTCGTAGAGGAATGACAACGAATAACAAAATTAGAGACTACAGTATAATGAGAGGTCGTATTTGATTCTTTTTAATGATCGATATCTGATTATTATTTGAATAGATCAGATCCGGATTCATCATTCTTGCGGTAAGGATGCTATTACACAGTTTCCAATCCCAAGACAGCCGTTATGAAACAGTTCACAAATTGACAAGATGCTAATTTTTCAGGAGCCTTTTAGTTACGAGTATAGTTTTGAAAATTGTTTCACTAGTGAAGTCTGTAAGGGAGAATTCTGACCAAGATTAGAATTGCACACTCATCGTACAATTATGATAACCAACGATAATGCTCATTATGAATTAGTGTTACAGTAGGGGTTGAGTTATCCATACAAGCAACGTCTTTATTATCACTCGATGGGTTTACTCTCGGGTGGCTGATATCTATTCTAAAGGAACAGATTCTTAACTTTTCTCAGTCGGGGAGGCTGCCGACCCCCCCCCCCCCCGAACCCCCCGCTTACCCCCGCCCTAGCCAGCCACCTCCACCCTCGCGCAAGCGCTCGGGTGTGTTATGACCCACTGAAAGGGCGGGTTTATGTCACTCGATGCTATAAAATAGTGTACGATCCACGGGACCCAAGAAGCTCTTGGGTCCCTTGTATCGTAAATAACTATTATCAGAAGTTTTTTCATCATACTTTGAGTTATTCTTACAAGATTTACTGTTAAAAGAATCCAGATGACCTACATTATGGTTTTCTGTGCAAGATATATCGTATGGTTGATGCTAAATTTCAATATAGTTTGGATGAAGATGATAGAAATGGAGTCTGTTGAAGAATGTTTGCTTTCTCAAGAATGAATTCCATTTTGACTGTATTTGAATGAATTTTGAAAAATTTCGGTATCAACCAATTCATTTAGAATGACGGAAAAGTGTCAACTTAGGTTATCAAAATTTGAATGAAATAGTTTGTGGGGAAGATATGAGGAAGGTATGAATATTGAAAAAAATATTTTCGTATATTTTGAGTTAATTTCTTGAGGAAGCTAGTCAGGGAGATTTGGTATATCTGAACTGAGGTTTCATCTAGCAAAGTCTGTAACTTCGTTGAAAGGGAATTTGAAAAGATTGGTTTTAGTATGCTCGAAATGGATTTTTTGTTGAAATTTCTCGTTTTTGTCCAAATTCAGATTTATGGAGATCAAATAGAATTTCGGTATTGAACAATCAATACATCAAGGCCAAAAACCATAGCCTAGGTGAACCAAGTTACCGGAAGATCAAGTTAGAAGAAGATATTTTACTATGAAAGAGAACAATTGTAGCGATTTTATCTAAAAAAAACCTCTAAATCAATCTCGATTCGGAGAGGAGAGTAGCTAAATTTCTGGTCTCATCTTCGAGTTATTCTACACACCTCATATGGAAGCGGAAATCAATAAAGTGGAGTGTAGAAGAGGAAGCGTCGCGCAAAAAAGACAACGTACATGCACAGGCAAAGAGACGGAGAGGTGAGTCCCTGGAAGGTTTTGGAGGATTCGAGGAAAAGAAAATACTCACAATCATTAGATTTTACGAGGAGAACAACATGATTATAGCACCTTTGTGATAAGAGAAATTTTGTTGAAGAGAATATTGGATAGAATGGGAAAATTGATCAAAGATTTGCTGGACCAAGAACAGAGGTTTCTCTTTAGAGAAAGCAAAAGAGCGTCTATGAATTCCTTGAAATGGCTGTAAAATCTATGGAATCTACTCTGATCCTCGGATGCTTGTAATGACATTTCGGGGATGCCATACTTTTTGAAATAAGCCAGGTTGTTCCACTCAGCCACGCCTCTGGCGACTTTCGTTGAGTTTTCATCGATTTTTGCGAAATTACACCTTCTTTTCGCGCCCTCCTTCCACGCACTCCCTCAATTTTTTTAATTTGGCCCCTGGAACCGAACCTTTTGTCACAATATCAATCCTATTGTGCACGAGAGAATCCAGGTATCATCCGATCTCTCTAATCTGTGTACTTCAGAAGCATAAGAAATATCTGCAATCTTCCACGACTAGTTGACACTCGTGTGATATTACATTCCTGAGTACATTTCTATGCTATCGTAGCCGAGTTACGTCTCGCAGTACAACCTTTGATTGCCATACGTGAACATTCAATCCCAAGTCGCACATGCATTTTTGGACACATATGAAATGTAAGTATCACTCATGTGCCCGTCCCGTTATTGTTTTTTTAAGAACTCTGCTCAATAACTTGTGACTCAATTTTAAGCATGTTGCAAAGCCTACAAAGTCAGCTAAAGCACGTCTAATTTTAACATTCGAGCGTTTCTCTGGAACTTTTGCACTTTGCTGAAAATCGTTGAAGAATGAAAAATGATAACCGTTCAACGATTCCCTGGCACCTTTTGCTCACATATGTGTGTAGTATTGAGAGTTGCGAATCCACTTTCGAAACTCATATAGAGTAAGTGGCATCGCCAAAATCACGTTAATGAGTCGAGCGCAAAGTAGTTTTTCGCCGATTTCCCTTAACAATTATTTGGCAAGATTGACCATTTCAACGAATGCCTTGGGCTTTTTGCAGCTTCGTAAGGTCAGGTTATCCGATCACAATTAATTTTATCACCATAGAGATCGATCCCCCAATGTGAGATGAGGAAAACAGATTTTTTTCGTGAGTCTTGTTTTCTCTATTTCGCTCCAGAATGGTTGTATTCTAGACGGATATATCGCACCCACACGAGACTCGTCGCAAAATCTCCGCAATGGCATCTTCTTCAGATTTGCATCCCAAAAATTGCATTCAGAGTCACGGACGGAGCTTGGCGTAATCATCTTTGAGTTGAATGAGGCATGAATGATTCATCATTTCCAATTCTCGGAGTCATACAGTTTCGGCTGAATTGGTAGCACACCATCGCGCTCATCGGCTATTTTTCTTCAATATACCGTTTTTCAAAAGGTGTGTACATGCGGTAACAGGGGGTTAGAAAAAATTTTGTATTTTCAGAGAAGTTTTTCAGAAAGTTTTGTAATAGTTTTCAGATTTTATAACTTCTAATAGGAGGAGTCACTTTTATCATTCTGTTTGTAATGTTTGGAATTTGGCGGCAATTGTTTGTTGTGTAATGATTCACCTCTAATCATTACATAACAACACGTAACAAAAGTGTAATGCCTTCGAGGTTATGAAACGTTTTATGTGTATTGAATAGAGGAAAGAGCTCAAAATTATCCCGGCAGCATAATACGGCGAGTTGGAGAAAATTTCCCAACTTAGCGTACGCTAGACCCAAGTTTGGGACTTCACTTCGATCATGGAAATTTCTCGCGTGCGCGAGAGTTTTCCAACTTAGCGTGCGCGAGGCTCAACATCGAAACTTTAGCGATTCACCTCGACCATAGGAATTTCTCGCGTGCGCGAGAATTCCCACACTTGGTGTACGCGAAGACCGGAATCAGAAGCTTATGTCGGCCGTGGAGAATACTCGCGTGCGCGAAAAAATTCTCAACTCAGCCTACGCGAGGCCCGCAGTTCACCTCGACCAAGGCCATTTCTCGCATGCGCGAGCATCTTCCAACTGAGCGTACGCGAAGCTCAGAATCAGAAGCTTCTCTCGGCCGTGGAAAATTCTCGCTGGAGCGTCAAGTTTCCCAATCTAGCCTACGCGGGTCCCAACATCAGAGGCTTCTCTCGGTCGTGGGAAATTCTCGCGTGCACGAAAAATTTCCCAGCTTAGCGCACGCGAGACCAAGATACACATCTGATGTTTGGCCTCCTGCACGCTAAGTTGGAAATTTCTCGCGCACGCAAGACAATCGAGAGGAGCTTTTGGTATTGGGCTTCGCGCACGCGAGAAATTTCCTTGGTGAAAATGATTCCTAACACTTGAGTTGCCCGTACGCTCAGTTGGAAATTCCTCGCTCACGCAGGAATTTTCCACAACCGAGATAAGCTTCTGATTCTGAGACTCGTGTACGCTCAGTTGGAAGATGCTCGCGCACGCGAGAAATTGCCATGTTCGAGGTGAACTGCGGGCCTCGCGTGCTCTGAGTTGAGAATTTTTTCGCGCACGCGAGAATTTCCCATGACTGAGAGAAGCTCCTAATGTTGGGTTCCGCTTGCGCTAAGTTGACAATTTCTTCGCGCACGCAAGTATTCTCCACGGCCGACATAAGCTTCTGATTCCGGTCTTCGCGTACACCAAGTGTGGGATTTAGCCTTATCAATTCAAAAAGTCGCGTTGGTACGTTTGTAAACTACCCAAAAATCATGTTCTGCGGTCTGCTATTGACAAATCAGGATGCGTTTCAACAAAAAAGAATGTAGTCCATACTGAATGATGCCAAATACTATAACATGCCACTCTTGCGCACTCCAAATAGTTCAAAATACTCCTGGAACACTGCAGTAACACAGAATTTAAAAGTTCCCTGGAAACCCTCATATGTACAATCACTGATCGATGATCGATGAGCCATATTCGCGATGACCTTTTGAGCTGACTGGCTCGAGAAGACAGGAAAATTGTTCGTGAGGATGAGAGTAGCAGTCACTCAATCCAATATCATCTCCTTTCACAAATTATTCCTCCAAAATGATGAAAAGGAGCATCATAACTCTTCCACCAAAATTCAAATAGATTATTTGCCAACAAATTTCATCGGAAAATATCGATAGAAGGAAGACATACTCTCAATTCTGAGAATAACAAGATACACTCTTCATTGGAGAGGTGTAGAACTGGAGGGAAATTCCTACTATGACTATCATTATCATGACATCAATAAATCAGATTATTTGGCGTTGCCACTATAACATCTTCCTACCGCAAGTTCCTCGAGTTGAAAGTGGTGAAATTGATCTTCTGAGAAGAGGTTTAAGAATAGCAGAGGAGTTATACTGGATGATACTAAATCAACGTATTGGATACTGCACGGGAGATTGATGATATACTCGACAGAATCAATCAACAAAATATGATTTCAATTGTTTAAACTAGAGTAAAGAGATCAATTTGAGAGAAGCAAACGAAAACGTTGCTTTTAGAACTAACACCGGCTTTCCATGCGTTTCGTCGATTACAGTCAAATGAAAAAATGATCCATGGAATGAACGCTGTTCTCCGTAGATAAGCGGTACAAATGATCTTGACATCTCAAATCATCAGTTTATGGATTATACATCAAGTCAATTGTACTTAAATTGGAGGAGAAATACAAATTCTGCTCCTAGTCTAGTATTTACGGAATCCTTGCACCCATCAGCTCTTCCATGTTATTCGATAAAACTAGATAACAATCTCCTAATGATACGCCGAACCCGAAACGTTACTCCAGTATTACCCACTATCTCTTCTCAGTCTTCCTTAGATGCACCCCGAAGAAGTCAGATTTGCCACTCACTCTCTAGTTATGGAACGTACGACGGAACGTTCGGCGGGACGTCCGGTGGGACGTCCGGTGGGAGAGAAGGAAATCGACCATATCGGTCACCACCCGCCGGACGTCCCATCTGACGTTCTGCTGCACGTCCCGCCGTACGTAAGCATTTTCAGTGGGGAGGTGTAAAAGTTCCAGAGAAACGTCCATATTATAGCCGAGTTATCTTACTTTGTCTCCAACGTGATTTTCTGCATCACAGCTAAATGCTCAATCGGCGTACATCTCACAGGAAGGAAAAACAAGTTGAAATGGCCGAAAATAATATTCTGAAAGGCAAAGCCCATCTTGTCAGGAACACTCCATCCCATCATATTCTGAGGTTCTCAACACGATGAAAATGCGCAGTAGGATTAGTGGGTGTGTTCTTTCTAGATTTTGAGTGGATGGGGATTCGGCACAATTCCTTTCCGGCATAGCAGAACTCCGAAGCTCATATTTTTCCTCACTTGTTGTTGAAGAATGTTTTTGCGATGCGGAGTGTTGATAAAGGTGTGGATATCGCGGCTCAAGTGAATTATCTGTAGTGGAATCGCGTCTTTGTCTAGCGCTGCATGCATCGCGCACAGAGTTGTAAAGTGATTAGCGCATATGGTGCAAGTGATGTTGGCAAAATGCGTGGCGAACCTCGTTGCAACCGAGTTTCTCGCACCCATCATATGTGCAGCTTCATTAGCAACGAATTCCTCAAGGTTCTCTGGTGGAACTGTCTCAAACCATTCGGAGGAATCCATGATGCGGTTAAAAATGCCCTCTGAGCTGGCATCATAATCATCGTCGTCAACGGCATAGATGGGGACCAGGGACCAAAAAATTGAGACGATTTGCGAGGGACCGGGTCGCCGAAACCTTACAATTATTATGCCATGTCTCTTGACAGCTATACAAGTAGATTCATCAAACATGAGTGAAACTTTTGGGTGCGGCGCAACTCGCGTAACTCTTCTTTCCAAGCCCGGGTCAGAGCGTGCTTGATGATGTTGGACAAGGTCATCCTACGGAACCTCGATCGCCTAAATGCGTCTGGATGAACAGACACATTTAATATCAAGTCATACAAGTCATCTATCGAAACGTGGGCGAAATCACACTGTAAGAAATTTTCCCGAAAAACTTTAACCAACTGGTTGAATGGAAAATTCAACTAAATGGTTGAATAGACTAGTTGGATTTTCAATCGAACCGGTTGAACTTTTGATTCAACCAGTTGGTTGAGATTTTCCGAAAAAATTTTTTACAGTGCATGTTCACAAAAAAAGTCGCCACACTTGCGTGAATTCTAGCCTCTTCATTTTCAGCTGCTACAGCGTTTGGGGAGTCATAGTCCTCATCCTCATCATCTTTGTCATATGTAAAAAGAATTATCAAGTATAGCACACGAAGACATGGAATAAAATGTGTGTACGACTGACATGGCATAACTAAGAACCATATAATATCCTGACGACCAGACCATATGACGAAATTTCCACACGGAAATTGAATTCACATGTGGGCGTAACAGACCGTATTCTTTTCCTTGTCATTATGGAATTCGAAAGCTGAGATCAACAACTGGTGCTCCAAAATACACCGGCACGTACCAACGCCGAGTATGAGTGATTTACGTTGCCGTGTGTTATGAAATCCGTCGGGAAATTCATGAGATACTGTATGAATAGCCTTACAAATAATAAGCGAGTTGCTACTGAAACGGAAAGGATGTACTCCAGTAAAATGTTGGAAGCCAAAACCGGTTCCCATGTAGTTTGGTAGAAGAATGTGGCTTCTCCCATAGAATGCAGCATGCACGCAGAATTAGCGTGACTGCGAGCACATGTTGCAGTCGATCCCTCAGGCGTAGCTATTAGACCCATGAAGTGCGTACTCTTCTGACAAATATTCTAGCTGTAAAGAATCAGATACAATTAAAAGATGTAAGATTTTACCCTAGGACGCAAAAATCTATTTTCGTCATCATGGTCTCACGAAATCAACTCTCATCATGATTGATGAATCTGGTGAGAATTTATTTTCTGAAATCAAGATAACCTCCGCACTCTTTCATGTACAAATTCACATGCTCAGCATCAAAATATCTCCTCCTGAAAGTTACCTCTGGTTGTTGCATTCCCGCGAATGATTGTTCTCAAAAAAATGTGCGCATTTTTCGGGCATTCGACGAACGAGAATCACAAGACAAAAATATCGTTAACTCCAAGAATCCTGAATTTTTCCTAGTCGATGAGCACTTTTCTCGGTCGAACAAGTTTAATGTGGGAATCTTAGAAACACGGAACACGGTCCGAGTAGATTTGAACTCATTCATTGATACTCTTGGATAAAGAACTCGATTACAAGACTCAGCAAAGATGCTTGAGCGTCCGTGTCCACACAAGAAGTGAAGCTGGCATCGCCGCGTCGTTGTCATCAACACGGCACTTGGTAACCAACAGATGACTCTCATATAGATCAATATCTGAACTTGTCTAAGATCTCCAACACTCCCTCCCTTAGATAAGTTACATATATTGTTTATGATTGTGATATAATCGAGGAACATGGATTTGAATCTAACTTGAACATATAAGTTTTCATCAGCCTTGAAAAACATAACGAATTGAAATAGTTGAAAACTCAAATGATTAGATATTGACAAATCATTAATGACGCCTATACTCAAGATTAGAATATGACAAGCACTCAAAGAATTTTATGAGAATCTCCTTCAGTCTCGATCTGTATCACTTGTTCCTGTGAACATACGAAAGTAAACGATCAAATGTATGAGTCATCACTCAGTTTGTATGAGCTTTGAAAATGTTGAGTCTTAGGTTCATAGATCCTAGAGTTCAACTCAAAGACATGACAATCTCTAGAATAAGCTTCTGTCACAGCCTCTGAATTTTGTCCAGATGACGTGGAAGTGATTCTAAGATACCTTCTCTCTTTCAAATATCTCAGGAATCTTTCTATCAACTATATTTGGTTGAATTGCTTTGCTACATAATTTCCAACGGAAGCTATGTTAGTTCTAGAAGCGCCGGACAAAATACACCGAATGAATCGATAGATTCCTTGTATGACTTCGTTTTGGAATCCCGGATTCTGAGTTTTTCTAGAATTGTTTGAGAATACTGGCTTGATTTCACGAATACGCGTTGATTTGATTCTTCAGGACTCACTTTTATGCCATAAGCTGACTTTCTCAAGCTCACAAAGTTGAGTCATCAAGATATACTCATTAATTTCCAAATTTTTAAGTCCCTGTGTATACCATCTTGTCTAAATTTCCATTCAAGAAAGTTGTCTCAACATCCAACTAACAAGCTCGAAGATTCTATTGGAACGTGATGTCAAGAATTGCTATGAATGAGATAATTTGATTATACATGCATAGGCTTCTTTGAAATCATGGATGTTTTGGTATCCGAATCATTCTGTTGATTCGGCTATACCATCGAGTTCAGAAAGGATTCTGAAAAATGATGAATCAAAATTGCCCAAGATGAGACCCGGAAGCAATTATTCCAATGATATCCATATGAATCACTCCAATCAATCTTTGAACTTTTTCTCTCACATCTCCGAATGATATTCTTTCAAGTATCAACTCATCAGGACTCATAATAAGACTCCCATATAACTTTCACAGAATGAGATCATTATTATTCGTTTCTGATTCTGATGATTGTCCTGTATGGATTCGACAAGAATCCTATCTTTCTCCGCCCCAATCAAAGAATCTGTTCCACGTAGATTTGTTGATAGCTCCTTCCGAAGCTGATATTCTACTAATATTCTAAATCGTATTAGACACTCATGAAGACTCAAAATGAAAACGAAATCATTATTGCATGAATTTATGAGTTCCCCCCAATTCCCAGACTCATTTCTGAGCTTCAAACTAAGAAGTAATAGTTGCCTCGAAGAGAGTCTAATCAATTGATTCATCACAAACCGTAGAAAATTTTTGATCTGAAACCTTACTTTTCGAAATGAATTCATCTCGTTCACCAATACCTAGATTCTTTCTTGCGTTGATTTGTGTTTTGATTCTTTGAGCCTCAGTAGGTATTATATGTTGACTCTTACCTTGTCGGTTGGATGGGCATAGACCCTTCTGTTTGTGTACAGTCTGACACTCGTAATGGAGCCAGGTGTCTTATACATGTGATGAGTAATCAGCATCTGCTCTATGCCCTTATCTGCCTATGTATGCCCTATTCTGTTACATTTGTGACAAAGGAGCTGTTGCAAATAAGGCGAAATCTGGCCCAAACGGATTTGGCTGTAAATCACGTCAGATACTCGTTGTGGGTGTCAGAGTATGCATGTAAATTTTTTCCGCATGAAATCAACTTGCAGCGATTTGCCGAGCAAGAGTCGCCCCCATTTAAAATACACGTGAAACGTCATTCTTTGCGTCCCTCTCAAAATTGGCCACAGGAACCGCTACGGGACCAACGAGAATTTGTTCTTGAACAAAAAATACGACTTTCAGGGGTATTGTTGAGGACGGGAAATGCTGCGCTGATACCTAAAAATCACTCAGAAGATGGAGAATGCGGATTTCTCGCGCTAAAACCGGGAAATACTCGAAAGGAGTTGAGTTAATCGAAAAGTTGCAGAGGACTAAAGTTGTAGATTTTGTCCTAAACTTTCATTTGGCATTGGTATTCGATACATATATTGATTGAAAACTCCTAAAAAAACGTCCAGAACTCATGAAAAACCATATTCATCGAACTTTTTGGCGACCTCGAGGTCAAAATGGATGAAACAAGAAATACATTTTATAGGTTTCATGAAAATACACATTTTTGGTTCTCATCATTTTTTCGATAAAATGCACCAGACTTGAGCTATTAGCAAAACAAAGTCCAAAAGTGGCACTTTCCAACTTTCAAACGTAAAATACTCGAAAAAATCAGATAGAAACCCTATATAATGATTGCGTGAAAAGTTGTATTTTTTCATGAACTTCAAAATGAAAAAAAAATTCATAGCATTGATGTCTTGGCTTCGAGGAATATGCATTTTTATGCCGAATCGCTCGTTGAGGTGGATAAATTGATGGTTCTGAGATGCTTCAGGTGAATTTACATCAATAGATCATACCACAGTATGAAAAAACTCACCAAGGCTCATGTCCGATTTCGGTCCAGAGTCCCACAACATCCCAGATCGCAATCATATTCGTCAAAGTTCACCTGTACAGTAGGAACTTCTCGTTCCTGGAGATGCAATCACCTGTGGAAGAGAGAAAATACTCTACTCCCCGAATTTGCGCGCAGCTGGAAGCTCACGGAGATGATATGTGTCACGACATTCACAAGTTTTCATGAGAATAAACTTCGTCAGAGATTCATATTTTACCATCAAAGATTAGACTAGAAATAATCACAGAAAATAAAATTCCTCACTACAAACAACATGATATTGATACAATCATTCAGTCTGAATCATCTTCATCGACCGATAGTGACTCAAACACTGCAAGCTCTGTTTCTTCTTGTTCGGCATCTCTTACATACGAATGGTAGTTTCGACTCAACCTATTCTCAGGATGTTCTTGATACCGGTCATAACCAAGATACCATAACACTGATGCAATGTGGGCACAGCAGCCAATAGTTCTCGCACCTGTCTTACATTGGCAGTACCAACCAGTCACAGCGTTTTCTTCTTCATTATAGCTCACCCAAAGAGAGTACACTTTTGACGAAGTATGGCGTGACTGCATTTTCATTCTGATGACACCTGTATCTTCTTTATGGTAGTAAAGCTCATGAAGCCCAACGTCATCACAGTGTTCATCAGTGTATGAATTTGCTTGCTTCAACTGCGGACATACAAAATTATAACATAGTGGATTATGAGAAGGTAATGGACTGTTTGTGGCAATCTTTCGTTACAAAGAAAACAACTCGGTGCTTCAAAGATCGATCTACTATTCCAAAGTCATATGGATCAATTCCCTCAAGGGAGGACTATTTCAGATGATCTCATTGATGGTGTCACAAAAATCACCTGAAAAGATGAACACCAAATCGGGAGGTTCGGAAGCTCTGAGACAATTGCTTTGGAATCATGAACGGAGTCTGATAGAGATATCTTATGGAAGAACTCTGGCGATACTACTCTGGTTCTGTCTTTACGAATAGGGATCGACCTATGTCATTGTTGTAGTCTTGTTTGAAATGGTAAAGATGGGAATATCTCATCGAAATGGTACCTGATAGATGCCAATAGAAGCGTCAAGTCTTCTAGCTCTCTTCGAGATAGGCGGGGGAATTCAGTGATTGATGCATCATTGACCTTCTCCCAAACTGCTCTTATGGTAGGGTACCTCCTTTCGATCACAACTTCCTGCAGATCGTTCTTTCTATTGAGACGCTGCAGTATTTCTCCAGCTCGAATACTATCAGCAGATGTATCAAATACTCGAGGTGGTCTGAATGCATTGCAAAGTGCACAGACAATTCTCACATAATCACCAATATTTGGTATTTCTTGATTTGGGAATACGCTGCCAAGAGCTTTCCAGTTCTTTATCATGCCATTTACTGATTCGATGACCCACCTGCAATATGCATATGATTCATAAATAGATGAAACTCAAATCAGGAGATTCGTCTGATTGGAAAGTAAGAACTAGAAGTTACTCATAAGGAGAGGTACATTCTTGCGAGTGCTGGATTTGTCTCAAACTCCGGAAGTCATCTTGTTTTCGTGAAAAATGTAGGTATCTCCAAGGACTTAGTCCCATGGACCTCCCATTCTGATATACAGCTATGGAAATTAGCATTGTCAGTATATCTATATACAAAATTTTCCAACATAGCCTATATAGCTAATGCTAATCTCCATAGCTGTATCTTGAAATAGAAGGCCCATGGAACTAAACCCTTGAAGATAACTTCATTCCACAACGAAAAAAGATCATTCCCAGAGTTTGGGACGAATAAAGAATTCGCAAAGTTGGACCTGCCCTTGTTAGAATCATAACTAATCGCGAAGCACGAGGAACTCAGTCTACAATCGAGAGGGATGAATTGGACATAATATCATCGAAGTTCTGTTTGCTGAAGAGAGCTCGAGATCCTCAATCTGAATTTTGCCCCACCATAACTAGATATAGGTGCTCGAGAGACTGGGCTTTCAAAGTTTCATAGGAGCTTATGAGAGTTGTAAGACTAACCTCATCGATGTTACGACGCGCGATTCATTTGCTTCCTCCGTGGAATGTTGGGAACGATTCTTAGGCAGAAAATGAGGCATTCTTGAGTTTAAGCCCAGAGCTTTGAGAAACTCCAAGGCATCTCTGAACCCTCTATCCACAATCAAATAATCACCTGGTAGCACCCAAAGATTGAGCCCATGACAATCGTTCCTCTATTTGAAAATGATTATAATTACTTTTATCATCGATGGAAGGGAACGCAGCAAATTGAATGTATATCATCATAGTACTCACTAATAGATCCACAAGAATATTGGCGTCATTATTCTTGCCGTTTGCATAATACGGGCCGTAAACGGCTAAAATGTATCCAGTCGAACTTATCAATATCATCGGTTTGACGAGGGGTCGATCCTTGTGGAGGGAGTATGTCATCCGGTGGAATTTGTAGTTACTACTCTTTTGTATGTAACAATATGTCGCATCTGCTATTATAATAGCTTCTTCACAAGTATCCAGCAATTTCTGAGCAAGGAGCCTTGTATGGTTTTTTACAAAGGTTTCATGATCAATGTGTTATGTACCTAAAAAAATCGAGGTTCAGCGACTCAGCTTCGAGTTTTGAATTATACCATATAAGCATGTCACCATCGTGTTATAGAAAATGAATCATCAATGATACCATACCTAGGTACATGGGAACGAAACTCTCCATCAGCATTTTTCGTCCTTTTTTCATCATCCTAGACACGGTTGTTTTGTCTACTTTGAATAAAGTGGATAATACAGCCATAGAAAGATTTGTCCTCAACTCGACCAATAATATAGCAATGCATTTCCTTATTGGTGGTTTCCTCTTGTAAGACTTGAATGTATTGCCGGTTTCGCAGACAGATATTATGTGATCAAAGTTCTGCTCAGTGATGCCAGTAAGATTGATGTAATCCTGATCTGAGAAGTCCCCATCTTATAGATCCAAATATCCTTTTCACAATGGCGGAAAGTTGAGGATGAGTATTACTTCGGAAGTTGGAAAAGATTCATTGTTTTGAATAGGAACTACCTTTCTTTTTTTCGCTTTCTTTCTGAGCCAAATCTCGCAATGAGCTTATAAAACGGTTCACTTCTTCATCTGACATCAACGTGTTTTCAAAATCGGGTTTGACAGATTCCAAAGCTCCAAGGTCGATAAAATCGCCGTTGAAATGTTGTGAACAGCATTTGGTATCATGTATGATAATCGTCTTCCTTTCGAAGAAACACTCAGCTATGGCTTGATACGGTACAACTCGCAAGTTATTCCTTGACTTGCATATAAAACATCTTGAATGTAAAACCCATTATGAGTTCGTGTTACGGCTATATTATCGCATGATTTGTGATGGAGAGAGTGTGTCCGTAAGGATAATCACACATGTCCAAAAATCCATTTTCCCTGCAAGAATCATCGAAATTCCGCGAACGACTAAATATGAATGTTTTAAATAGCGCAACATTGTGTATTATCCTCACTCACATACTTAGTCTGCCCGCCGGTCTCTCATTCCTCCTCTCTCTCTCTTTCTTCGTCTCGCTTTTTTTCTCTCTCCTTCTCTCTCCCTCTCTTCCACTCCTCATTCCTTCCATATGCCCATCCCCTCCATAGAGATAGTACCAATAGAGGGGGCATGGCACATCGGCCACTGTCAGTGAGTCCGTGACCGCGGAGGAGAGAGAAAGAGGAACGGGTTGGGAAGGCTATCTTTGTCTACTTGTGACGTGAGAGAGGGAGAACTGCCTGCAAACAGTGGAAGGACGAACACAGGAATGAGTGAAAGAAACACTCATCAGAGAGAGAAAGCATTCCCAACTCGTTCATCTCTCTCAAGTTGCGCCAGGAGTCACGCCGAAAAGGCAGGCATGCCCCCTGCATTGGTACTATCTCTCTGATCCCTCCGCATTCTATTTCGCTCTTCTCTCTACTCTCTCTCTCTCTCTCAGCCACGCACACGAATACACTCAAATATCCAATGTTTGTGAGTAAGTAAGTAAGTGAATGAGTAAGTAAGTAGATAACATCAGCGTGAGGGAAAAAAAGAGCATGAAGATCTTTCTTCAGTCGAGTTTCGTTGCGAACTTACAAAATGCATACGAGGACTTGAATGACATCACGAATATCAGCAATGGCCTCTCAGTTAGATATAATCGAGTTATGACCGAAACGTTCTGTGATATAAGATGTATCACCTGATATATCTTCTCTCCTGATCTAAGATGTATCACCTGATATATCTACTCTCTCTCTTTCAGCCACGCACACGAATACACTCAAATATCCAATGTTTGTGAGTAAGTAAGTAAGTAAATAAGTAAGTAAGTAGATAACATCAGCGTGAGGGAAAAAAGAGCATGAAGATCTTTCTTCAGTCGAGTTTCGTTGCGAACTTACAAAATGCATACGAGGACTTGAATGACATCACGAATATCAGCAATGGCCTCTCAGTTAGATATAATCGAGTTATGACCGAAACGTTCTGTGATATAAGATGTATGTAAGACCTGGACGTCGTTTTTTTGAATCTTCCGAAAGTCAATTTGACTTTTTTAGATGGAGGTTCTGAGTCTCCAGCCTCGGAATCATCAGCACTGTCACTATCTAGCTCAGAATCGTTGTTATCACTAATCTCAGGCTCCCTGTCCAAGACATCAACTTCTACATCCAAATAATTCCCTCCATCGAAGGAAGCACCACTGTCCTCACTGAGAGACTGCGAACTGATGATTTTCCTCATTTTCAAGTAACACTTTGTGCAGTACATGGCATCCCCACACTTCCTAGTTTTTCGCCTATTCCTTTGGACCAAATTACACGAAACACAAGAAAAGCTCTTGTTCTTTTCATCCATGGTTTGTCAATAATCATGGAGACCGAGATAACGATGGAAGCAACGTGGCGTTTGTAGGGTATCCACTCGTTAACTGAGAATGTCAGTAAACTCTCCTTGCACGAGAGAGGCTGAATAGCAGGTCGCCTTTGATGCTCTCACGTATAATAGACGGAAACTTGGGTTCCTGCGACTCTCCGCAAGCTTTTTAGAGGAGAGAAGACGGTGGGGATATGTAGCCAGACAGACGAGGAATGCGAGGGTGAGATGCAGTGGTCTCTGAGCTCGTGAGAGAGAGAGATTGATTGATTGATTGATTGTTTGATATCCTTTATTTGCTCAGAGGCAAAAATTGAAAATTCTGTTACATATGGTGCATATGTCACTCATAAGAAATATATATCACGTTCGTGAAATTTGTCGTTTGCGAGGTTGGGATATTAGTATATTTATATTACTAATAATTTTCCGAGCAAACGAGTTGCATAGCTTACCATTTGCAACTATATATATATATATATATATATCTATGTGATACCGCTCTGCTACTCTGCTTCCGCTGGAACAGCTACTTACGTGTTATTCGGATCGATCGAACACCTCGTATTTTCGATCGATCAATCGGGGATGCTACTGTTGGGATAATCTGCATTCGACTTATACTAGCCGAAATGGCATGCTACGGCCACATGTTATTCAAAGAAAATTATTTCAAGCGTGAATATATCGTCTTTTATAAGCAAGGTAAGCTCATAAGTGAATTATATCGAAATTTCGTATTTTTACATTTCAATCGATGCGCACGCTGGTACACAGGCGATTTTTGCTATGGCTATATGTATGTGGGCTCAAATGAAAGATATTGGATTATATTACATGCCCAAACGATAATACAGCCCAGAAAAATCGGCTTACCCATACGTGTACGCGATTGAACGTTAATTTGACGGAAATTCTACCTTTAAAACAAGCATGCAGGATTTCGTTATTTCTTTAATATATAATTGAAATCTATTGATCTAATAAGACTTTCTGATTGATATTATATATATCTAAGTGGCACTTTATGCAAAAACTTTGATTTTAAACGGGAGGACTTGAAAATATTTAAAATAATATCGGGGAAGAAAATAATCAGGGTGATCTCTCATGAAAAGATTGTCGTTCGATTAAATTACTCATTTATTAATTTAAACTATATTTCAAACCACAGTCGCAACCGTGTACATAGAAATATTAAAATTTGTCCATATATTGGGATTTTCATGATTTTATACGATTTTATATGTGATATTGGTATTCAAACTGCCTCATCTATCTGTAACATATAATAAGCGTGATCTGTTCCCTGCCTAATTTCCTATTGAAGTTGTGTGTGAGAAATTATTATATGACGGTGTTCGGGCCACCGCAAAGACTCGACTACGCGTGATTTTCGGCTCATCGCACAGACTTGAATTATAAAAATATGGTTTTCTGGCGCGGACGCGATACAATTTCCTATCTGTAAAATCCTACACGATCCATATGCACTGGGTAATGCGGGTCGGTCGTGAGTCAATTCCCCATCCTGGGTAAAGAGACGGCCGACGCACGCTTGGCAGTGTGCCTGGATTTCATATTTTATGAGCCACCGCGAGCTAATATCATGCCCAAGTATTTCGTCCCTGTCTATGCAGGTTTATTCATACCGGGGCCGCGATTATTTCCTAATCCCATTCCAAATACATCTCGAGGATGCCTTATGGTGGGATTTTTTTATAATCTAATATAATATCGCACCCGGGCGATGACTTACTTGGATCTCGGGGAGACCTGCTCGTTCGTGGGTATAGATTTTTGGAAGAAGTTCCACTTCGGCTTTTCGGGAGCAAGAGAGCGAGCTTTGCTCGCGCAGCGATTCATATACCCTCGGACGGCCAGAGCCCCACTTCGAGACACTTTTCGGCGGCTTGAACCCTGCGTCGACATAGACACGCGTAATTACTATTACATGCAAATATCGATTCCGAATATCGGGATCGATTGGTTGACTTCTAGTATAAGTGAATCGATGAGGAATCAATTGGAAAGGGTATGGATCTATATCGGCTTTATATATATGTTACTACGAGCGAAGCGATGGAATTGATCTAACGCATATATATATATATGCACGGCGGTTAATACACAAAATTGCAAGCATATATGGGTTATTATTAGTTTTACCGACACCAACACATATGATTCTACTTACACGACTGGTCTGATGGTCATCTGCACAAGTGGCTGACTGAAAATTCTTATTTCTAAAATTTTTAAAATTATCTGAAAATTGCAGACGTTGCATAGTTCCCCCAATTTATTGGAGTCGAATCTCATTCATGAAGATTGATGGAGATAAATTAAAAAAAAGAAAACGAAACAATTTTCAGATCAGACCATCGGATCGTGTACTGAAAGTTCCCGTGAGTTTACGGCATGACTTTACTGTATTGAGTTGATATCCCAATTTCATATCCATGAGAACAAAATTAAAGGAATTTAATCATAATGAATATATCATATATACTTATATTTTACCATTGCTTTACTTGTCTGATTCTTATTCGCTAATTCTGCCCAAATGGGTATTTGTACCAGAATTTGATATGTATACCCCTATAGGGGGGTTTTGGGATAGGAAGGGATAATACGGCTCCTTTACCTTCGCCGTATCCGTGAAGTCCATCCATAGAAAAGGTTCGCCTCCAATAGATGTAATATATATATTTCGCAAAATATATATAGCACACGTATTGATGACTCGTGACTCCCCCGTAAGGATTTGGAACATAGGATTACAGGAATGCGATAAGGATAGGAGATTGATTCTACCGGTGTTTTCTGAATTCTTTTCTTGCACTTTTCAAGACATAATCGAACTATCAAATAAGAACTGTTGAAGTGAAATTAGCAACTAAATTGAACAAACTAATTGATCCCTTTTGAATTTACGGAACTTGACATTAATTGATTTTTCTGAAAGTAACTCAAACACAAAAAAAAATCTGATTGACCTTGAAAATTAATTTTTACTTATGTGAGGGTTTCCTAAGTTAAACATGATTCGGTTATGGCTTTCCATCAACGCAAGGTGTTCGCTGCGCAGCCGGTTCAGGTCTTCTTGAAGCTTGTCACGCTCCGCCGTGCGCTCGATACACCTCTCCTCCCATGCCGCAGCTTCAGCTCGTGCCTCTCTCAGTTCCTCAATGAGACCTACCTTGTCCTTGACTTGGACATATTGCGCGTGTAACGCGTGCTTCTTCATTTTTCTGGCTCGATTTTTCTCCCAGTTCTTACCCCGTCCCTGATTCTCCATCGTCTAACCTAAGGTTTTCAAAGCATTCCCAAGGGATATTATTTTGAATAACCAAACAATCATCCTCTTGATGTATTTGTGATGGGTAATTTCGACTTGAAGGTGGAGTATTTGTTGACTGAGGTTGACCGTGGCCCGTAATTTTAGGTTCGGAAGGACTCCCGTTGTCGGAACTCGAAAGGAACTTTGATTGAATATGAGCGCTTGGAAACTGGACGTCTAAAGTTTTTTGGATCTTGTCAATTTGAATGCGCAATCTCTTTATTTTTCGGTTCAACCGTTGCCTGGCGCGTCTTGACTTGGATACTGGCATATTGAAACTGTAATCCAAAGATTATAAGTAAATGGAAAATTCTTAAAATGTAAGATGGTTTCGGATGAAGTGCAATCATAAACTCATAATCTTATTCCTCTTTCCGCATTTATTTTTTTTTTTACTATAACTATATTCTAAATTAATAAAGATTTGAATTTACAACTAATAAAAAAAATTACGGTTATCTAACAATCTATATTTTTAACGTCGATTTCCTCCATTCTGACGGCGACGCAAAATTCGCACTTCGGTTTCTAGCCGATCTCTCTCTTTCCAGAGCCATTTCAACGCCTTCTCGAGTCTATACATTCGCGCGTACATGCCGTCGATCTCTTGGAGTCTGAATTTTTTCCGTGTTTCCAAACGGGTGATCCTCTGGAGATTATCTTTCGATAAGTTCCAATTTACCCGATTCCGGAATTCTATTTTTTTGAACTCGTCCCGGGTCGAGTGATATCTATCAGGTTCGAGGAATCGATCTTCCAATTCCTCCCATTTTTCTCCCTGATTAGACGGGTGTTTGGATTCTCTACGTGGTGCCATCTCGAAATTTCTATAACAAACAAAAATAACAAAAACTATTCATGAGACTTCGCGCCGATAATACGGTCGCAAGGAAGAAAAATGAAATTGTCCACGGTAAGTACCGGTAGATTCATCGGTTAAATGACACGTGGATGGCTCAATTACTTTTGAAATTACGTATGGGCCTTCGTAGATGGACAAGAATTTTGATATTATACCTTTACTAGCATCCGATGCGTTACATGCACGAACTAAGACTTCTTGTCCTAATTTATATGATGTAATAGTTTTAGACGCGTTATGAAGGTCAGCTCGCTTCGATCCTATTTTTGTTAGATTCTCAGCGGCCAATACCAAAAGTTCTTCACGGGTGGCTGAATTTCTCTCCGGTCGTATCAAATATTGATTCCATACGCGGGTTGGAAGTTTACCTAAATGCAATTGCATCGGTGTGCTTTGAATGGATTCGTGGTACACCTCATTCATGATCGTCTGAATAATAGGTACCCATCGAGCCCAAGACTTGTGTTGTTTTTCTGCTAAGGTGCGGAAAAATTGCCCAAGTTCTTTCATTACACGTTCTACCACGTTCGACTGCGCATGTCTGACCGAACTAAAAATAGCTTGAATTCCTTCTTCTTCCAATCGTTTCAGCCAATTGGAAGAAGTGAATTGGGTCCCGTGATCCATTTGTATCCTTTTTGGTTTCCCGTGTACCGGAATATAGTCCTGGAATATTTTGCGGTTGATTGTTCGCGTATCCTCCTTCTTGATAGGGTATAACACGACATATTTCGTAAAAACATCTAATACTACGAAAATGTATTTGACTCCTCCGGTGGATATGGGTAAAGGACCAAAAAGAATCAACTGATACCAAATCACGCGGACCGTCCGGTATTATGGGGCAAGTCTCGACATGATTTCCGACGGTATACGTCTTATTCCGTTGACAAGAGTCGCAAGGTCGAAGCCAAATCGTCGCGAAATGTTTCAAATTCGGATAATAGAACTCTTCTTCTATCATCTTTGCACATTTTACTGCACCGATATGGGCATACATTTCGTGAATATCTAAAACAAGATCGCGAGCTAAGATTTTTGGTAATACGATTTTCTTATCACCTTTGATTAGAATATTTTTGAATATGTCGTAATCGCGGACAATCTCTTTCTTTTCCAATCGATCAATAATCTTGGCAAGTCTTTCATCTGATCTTTGTTCATTCGCAATATTTTTAATACGGCGCATGATGTTACTGTCAGGTTTCTTTGCCAAAATTAAACTTATCATCAACTCGTTTTCGTCACGTTCGTCTATTGGGTGGTCAATTCTACTAAGAGTGTCTGCTAGGACGTTATCTTTTCCCGGGATGTACCCTATAGATAGATCTATATCCTGAATAGCCAACGACCAACGAGTTAGGCGAGCGTTCAAGAAACGACATGTCATTAAATATTTTAGGGCTTTGTGATCAGTCATAATTTGGACTTTTGTTCCATAAATAAATGATCTGAATTTCTCTAGCGCCCAAACAATAGCTAAAAGTTCAGCTTCTGAAGTAAAATAGTTCCGTTCAGGCCCACGGAGAGCGCGACTAGCCATAGATACGACACGTAATTCGCCTTCATGCTCTTGGTATAAAATGGCACCAATGCTACTCGCGCTTGCATCTGTATGCAAAATATAACCGCGTTCCCTTTTTGGATGTAGCAAGAATAAATCGTGTGTAAACAGCTCTTTTACTCGGTCAAAATATCTTTGATGGGTTTCATTCCAATGCCACTTAACTCCTGTTCTCAGTAGTTCTAATAATGGTGACATTTCTTCGGCGAGCTTGTTGGTAAATTTCGCGCAAAATTGGACTAGGCCTAAGAAACCTCTTAATCGTTTCACATTTTTAGGTGGTGGAAATTTCTTGATGCAATCTAATTTTTCTGGGTCGGGCTGAAGGCCTTGAGTACTAAGAATATGACCCAGAAATTTAACTTCTTCTTTACACAAATTAGCTTTTTCAAAACTCAAAGTTATTCCTTCCTCTATGACCGCTTCAAGTAACATGTCTATGTGTTCAAGATGTTGATCAAAATCCTTGGAAATAACTAACCAGTCATCAACGAAATCTTTCACAAATTCGGCAAATTTTTGTAGAAGGGAATACGAGGCACGTTTAAGAGCTGCCCCACTTATTTTCCAGCCAAATGGCGTTACCGTAAATTGGAAGGTCGAACCCCTGAACTTAAATGCGGTAAACTTCCGGCATGCCTTAGCAAGCCGGACCTGCCAGAAAGAACTTACTAAGTCGAAACTAGACATTATACCAATCTCCGGACACGATCTAAAAAATTCATCGATATCTTCCGACCCGTCATGATCCATTTCGCATCGCGAATTCGGTTCGCGAGCGTCTAAACATACACTACCGGTCAAAAGTCTGAGGACACCTGGGAATCAGACTGATGATTTTCGGAGTTGGATATCTCAGAACCTGTTGGTCGTAGAGAGCTCTGCGTGGTTGCATTTCGTAGCTCATATCGAGCACTTTCAAATCTCTTTTCAGTATTTTTCGTCCCGCGTATTATACCGGAGACACACGAGTCAGAAGAATGCCTTTTTTCGCAATTTTTCAGGCTAGGTACGAACGCCCGCCGATTTTGGAGAGATTGTTGGATCGCTACGAAACTTATGACATCTTCAAGCCCATGAAAAAACCTTTAAAATCCGTTTTTGAACGTCTCCCAAAGTGGTTCTGGTTCCGAGATATGACTGATTTTGCTAAGGGTGTTTGTATCTCAAAAAATCACACGGTAATCCAAAAATGACGAGAAACAGCCCGTTTTGAGGCATCTGACCCTCATTTCTGCAAGAGTTTGACTCAACATCGAAATTGCCAAAGGAAATCAAAACTACCGACCTTGAACTGGGCTGTTTCTCATCATTTTTGGATTATCGTGTGATTTTTTGAGAGACAAACACCCTCAGCGAAATCAGTCAGATCTCGAGTCCAAAACCACTTTGGGAGAAGTTCAAAAACGGATTTTGAAGGTTTTTTCATGGGCTTGAAGATGTCATAGGTTTCATAGCGATCCAACAATCTCTCCAAAATTGGCGGGCGTTCGTACCTTGCCTGAAAAATTGCAAAAAAATCCATCTTTCTAACTCGTGTGTCTCTGGTATAATACGCGGGACGGAAAATACAGAAAATAGATTTGAAAGTACTCGATACGAGCTACAAAATGCGACCACGCAGACCTCTCTACGACCAATAGGTTCTGAGATATCCAACTCTGAAAATCATCAGTTTGATTCCCAGGTGTCCTCAGACTTTTGACCGGTAGTGTAAGCGAATCTCACCATTCCGTTTCACAATGGCTACTAACGGGTTAATATATTCGCTTTCCCCGCGCTCTATAACTTCCAAATTCCACATACGTTGAATTTCATTGCTAACTTCATCTCTTAAAGCAATTGGAATGGGATATGTTTTCGCGTTATATGGGTCTAAGTTTTTCATTCTTATCATATATTCGAATTCTTGAAACTGGCCCGGTTTGGTGCTAAATGCTCTACGACGTTTTTTTAATACCGCACTCATTCGTTCTTTATCGTGGCTCGATCTATTCATGGTATTCACTTTCTTAAATATTTCTTCATCAGTAGGATTTTCGTGTTCAACCTTTTGAGTTTTATCTAATTTCATTTCGAATTCAGATTCTTGAATTGATTGAATTTCCAAATATGCTTGCGAACAGGTTTGCCTCATATTTTGGAAATCAATTGAATCCATCTGGTGATAATCATAGGTGATGTTAATGATTCGATTGTTAATATTGCAAACAAATTCTTTCTTTCGAAATGAAAGTTTTGCATCTAGTTGGATTAACGTCCCTACTCCGAAAATACATTCATGGATTAGCTTTGGAATTACTAAAAAGTCAATATCGACGTGAGTTCCCCCAATTCCTACTCTAGCTCGGAATTGACGTTTTATTCGCATCGATTTTTCTCCAGTAAATCCGCTTGCATGTAACCCAGTAACCGGAAAAGTAGGAAACGATTTCCAAAATTCAAGATTCCTCTCATACACATCTTCAGCAACGCAGGTAATTTTACTCCCAGAGTCCAAAAGAACTCTTACTTCAATTCCTTCTATAATGATTTTAATTTCTGGACATTTCACTTTGTCCTCCACGATTTCGTGTTGCGCATATAGCGATTCATCCAATAATTCCTGCCGAGAATAAACTGAATTCACTTGTTGACTCGAAACTGAGTTTTTCATTTGATCATCTGATCGCAGGGATGCGGTTATCCCCTTTGAACTACTCCCTCTAGGCTCAATAGATTCGATGTTCTCAGATACCGTCTGAAAATCCGCGTCCATCTCGCATGCTTGGCTTATTTCATAATTCACCGACAATTCGTTGTTTACGCAGTCTGTATGAACCGAATTCAAATTCACCGACAATTCGCTTTCAGCGCAGTCCGTATGAAAGGAACTCGACTTCACCGACAATTCGTTTTTAACGCAGTCTGTATGAACCGGACTCGACTTCACCGACAATTCGCTTTCAGTGCAGTCTGTATGAAATGAATTCAAATTCACCGACAATTCGTTTGTTACGCAGTCTGTATGAACTGAACTCAAATTCACCGACAATTCGCTTCCAGCGCAGTCTGTATGAATTGAATCCGAAATAGCCTCACATATAAGTATTTCTTCAGGTTCACTCTGGACCTGATTACTAACCGAATCAATTTCCCGGGTTTTATTAGCAAAGGTGGGCCTATCGATCTGCCCCTCGAGACAATCAAAAGATTTCTCAATTTCAACAACCCGTTCCAACGATCTATGCTCGGCGACCGGAGCGTATTTCTTTTTCTTATGTGATCTTCGTTTATGACTTTTACCCATACGCAGTGTGCGCGTCGTTACAATTGGTGTGTATGCGTTTCGATTCTCAACCAAAACATTCTGTGAATCTGTGTGATTTGTTTGTATGGGGGTAATTGCAACGACTAATCGTTTTCCGATTTATCGCTGCCCTCGCATTCATTTTCCGAAAGATGTATCTCATTTACGGATCGCTTATTATCCGAAAACCGCGAATTATTTTTCGTATTCGCGTTATCCGCGCCTCGCGCCGCGTTATTTCGTGCATTGCTATCCCGTTGAGCGTTTGCCCGATCATTAGCCGTTGGCCGTTGCGCTATCCGCGATGGTATCTGCCTATCCGCGGATGTTGCGCGTTCGCGATCGGTGGAACGCGTTTCGGAATCGTTACGATGCCGCGATGGGTCTGGTGTCGGGGCACGCGGTGGTTGTGTGCGCGTGTTGTTATCGTTATTATTACGATAATGTTCATTTGTTTTTCTTTGATTATAATCCGACAGTCGACTCTGGCGATTATAAGATTGATCCTTAAAATTTACATACTTTGTATTTGGCTTTACTGAGTTTAATTGTCCAGCCAATTCAAAAGTATCTAATAGTTTCACCAGTTCATCAATATTCTGAATATCACGCAATAAAATAGATTGCTGGATAGTTTCATCAAAGTGCCTAGCAAATCTACGTACAATAAAATTCTCATTAGGAGCGTCATCCAATTGTCTGACTTGATTGTATAATCTCATTACATATTCACTGCGCGAGAAATCATTTTCTGCTTTGTAATAACCGTAATCAAGATTTTGACGAATTTTATCTTGCGCGATGGAATTCCAATAACGCTGTAAGAATTTCGCTTTGAAGTCGTCGAATGAAAGGATCAGTGGTTCAACATAAATCCACCATTCATATGCCGCACCTTTAAAAGCTTGATTCAACGCAAATTTCAACGTTTGAATATCATCATCTACTACGGACAAATATCTAGTCAAATCTGCTAAAAATTGTCTAGGTTTGTCCGCTGGAGCGGCTGAGAATGTCGGTAAATCGAATTTCAAACGCGGTGAAAAAAGTGTTCGAGCGCCTGGTGCTACCTGTGCCCGTCGCAATGTATTGTGTATACGTGTGTGTTCTTGTTGTACTTGCTCACGGAATGTATTTTGCTGTTCACGAATATTATTAATTTGTTCGTAGCATTTTTCGTTTGCACTGGTTAAACCCGACGTGCATTGCTCTAATTTGGATGTAGTCTCTTGTAAAGAAGACAAATTTTCTGATAAAAATACGATATCCCGTTCGTTTGTAGCAACTCGATTTCTAACATCACGTAGTTCTTCATTCCATCGTTCGTTTAATCTCAAAATCCGATCGTATTCGTTATTCAAATGATCGACAGAATTTTTCAAAAGACTGGTGCGTTTTTCCAATTTACCAAAAATATCACGTACTTCCTTCGAAGCTACTTGACAACGTCGGTCGTCACGTATCCCGCCGGCTTCCGATCGAGTCGATAAAAATTCATTATCCGATACACCGTCCAAATCATCTGATAAATTTCCGTGATCGATATCATCCGTTGCACGGGTTTTATTTTTCGACGATTTTGTAATCTTCGCACCCGCGGCGCCAGCTAATTCATTATTCGATGTAATACTCCGTGTAGACACCGAACGTGTGATAGGTGGCATCCGCTCTTGTGTGTTTTTCACTGTCTTGTCTTTATGCTTATTCGTCTGTTTATTCAATGTACCAGTGTTAGTATTTTTAGGTAATACCGGTGGATCATCTGGTCGCACGAATTGATTTTCCTCTACTACTTCCCCTTGCCGTTGCTCATTTGTCGCCCGCGCATTTGATTCTATATCATTTGATATATCCTCCGATTGCTCGATATCCAGTAATAACTCATCAGCATTTGCGCGCGATGATATACTTGCATTGCTGCCTTTACGCGTGGGCGTCCGTTTGAGGCCCATCGTGAATACGTGAAGCTATATAGATACGTATATATCCCGAGCGCGACGTATAATTCAGTACAGTACCGTATTACCGTATATATGTCCTATATATACAGCCGAAGGATGAGAGAAACCGAAAGAATATCCGATAGCCCGAGAGAGTATATATATGCTATATATATCACATCTACGAACGCGAGAATCCAGAGAATGCAAGATAATGCAGTATACCTAGCGTTCACTATATACGCGGCAACGAATAAGAGAAAGACAGACTGCCCGATATCACACTATAGTGTATATGTGCTATATATGTGCGCTCAAAGTCGATGTACTCATTTTCGAAATATGAGCTGATCGCAATATTTTTGTTTGCGGCTTATACAGATGAGCCCGTTGTCGAGATACATGCGTGACTTTCCTCATTCATATATCCAGTAGGTACACTGTTTCTACGAAAGAGCTTATGCACAGCTTTCCGAGAAGTAAACAAACACGATGTATCTCGGCACTGTCTCTACACGTTGACAAAATTGATTCTATTGCTCGAACTTTCGAAATGCAGAGTCAATGTACTTCGACTGTTCGAACTTTAAAAGTATAATTTTGAGTCTACTATGTTACAGATAGACGCTTGCGATTTTCATATCGCACTAACTTATGTATGCTAATGACGAACTTTTCATGGGAAATTCCCCTTTTTTGAATGATTTTTCGATCAAAATCGATTGATTTTCCTGCAGATTTTCCTACAAATTTTTGCCCTTGATGAGAGCTGATTTTATTATAGGTCCGTGTCAGGGTTAACGTACCACCAGCTGGGTACCATTTGCGAGGTTGGGATATTAGTATATTTATATTACTAATAATTTTCCGAGCAAACGAGTTGCATAGCTTACCATTTGCAACTATATATATATATATATATATATATCTATGTGATACCGCTCTGCTACTCTGCTTCCGCTGGAACAGCTACTTACGTGTTATTCGGATCGATCGAACACCTCGTATTTTCGATCGATCAATCGGGGATGCTACTGTTGGGATAATCTGCATTCGACTTATACTAGCCGAAATGGCATGCTACGGCCACATGTTATTCAAAGAAAATTATTTCAAGCGTGAATATATCGTCTTTTATAAGCAAGGTAAGCTCATAAGTGAATTATATCGAAATTTCGTATTTTTACATTTCAATCGATGCGCACGCTGGTACACAGGCGATTTTTGCTATGGCTATATGTATGTGGGCTCAAATGAAAGATATTGGATTATATTACATGCCCAAACGATAATATAGCCCAGAAAAATCGGCTTACCCATACGTGTACGCGATTGAACGTTAATTTGACGGAAATTCTACCTTTAAAACAAGCATGCAGGATTTCGTTATTTCTTTAATATATAATTGAAATCTATTGATCTAATAAGACTTTCTGATTGATATTATATATATCTAAGTGGCACTTTATGCAAAAACTTTGATTTTAAACGGGAGGACCTGAAAATATTTAAAATAATATCGGGGAAGAAAATTATCAGGGTGATCTCTCATGAAAAGATTGTCGTTCGATTAAATTACTCATTTATTAATTTAAACTATATTTCAAACCACAGTCGCAACCGTGTACATAGAAATATTAAAATTTGTCCATATATTGGGATTTTCATGATTTTATACGATTTTATATGTGATATTGGTATTCAAACTGCCTCATCTATCTGTAACATATAATAAGCGTGATCTGTTCCCTGCCTAATTTCCTATTGAAGTTGTGTGTGAGAAATTATTATATGACGGTGTTCGGGCCACCGCAAAGACTCGACTACGCGTGATTTTCGGCTCATCGCACAGACTTGAATTATAAAAATATGGTTTTCTGGCGCGGACGCGATACAATTTCCTATCTGTAAAATCCTACACGATCCATATGCACTGGGTAATGCGGGTCGGTCGTGAGTCAATTCCCCATCCTGGGCAAAGAGACGGCCGACGCACGCTTGGCAGTGTGCCTGGATTTCATATTTTATGAGCCACCGCGAGCTAATATCATGCCCAAGTATTTCGTCCCTGTCTATGCAGGTTTATTCATACCGGGGCCGCGATTATTTCCTAATCCCATTCCAAATACATCTTGAGGATGCCTTATGGTGGGATTTTTTTATAATCTAATATAATATCGCACCCGGGCGATGACTTACTTGGATCTCGGGGAGACCTGCTCGTTCGTGGGTATAGATTTTTGGAAGAAGTTCCACTTCGGCTTTTCGGGAGCAAGAGAGCGAGCTTTGCTCGCGCAGCGATTCATATACCCTCGGACGGCCAGAGCCCCACTTCGAGACACTTTTCGGCGGCTTGAACCCTGCGTCGACATAGACACGCGTAATTACTATTACATGCAAATATCGATTCCGAATATCGGGATCGATTGGTTGACTTCTAGTATAAGTGAATCGATGAGGAATCAATTGGAAAGGGTATGGATCTATATCGGCTTTATATATATGTTACTACGAGCGAAGCGATGGAATTGATCTAACGCATATATATATATATATGCACGGCGGTTAATACACAAAATTGCAAGCATATATGGGTTATTATTAGTTTTACCGACACCAACACATATGATTCTACTTACACGACTGGTCTGATGGTCATCTGCACAAGTGGCTGACTGAAAATTCTTATTTCTAAAATTTTTAAAATTATCTGAAAATTGCAGACGTTGCACGTTTTGGTCAAGGACATTGTATTATCACATCAAGTGACTAGTCATTTTGAAGCACTGCAAGGTGCGTAGAAAGTCGAATTACACCATTCCTTATACAGGTAAAGATAGCAAAAAAGGAGCAAGAAAATATAAAACATTTTTGTACATATAAAAGGACAGTGGGCTCGGAAAATTATCACAGATGTTTCAGTCAATGGCGGGAAGGCCACGCATAACTAAGTTATAATCAAAAGCCTAATCGGAAAGAGCCCAAGCCTATCAGAGGTTAAAGTATTGTTTGTTATCCACATCAATCCTCTGGGATGGTTGTGATAAGAGAAACTCTTTCAAAGCTTCTTTGAAAAATGAGATCTTCTGAATTTGCTGAATGCCTGAAGGGAGAAAGTTCCAGAAGTGAGCGCATTGAACTTGGAAAGATCTTCTTCCATATTCAAGTCTCACTTTGGGGACTTTGAGTTCCTGCTCTTGTGCATCTCCCCGCACGGGGCGCTCGGATTAGTGCCTGGTAAACATTGCAGACAGGTAACCAGGTTCCCTCATGTGCATGATCTTATACATGATAATGCCTGCAAAGTACATTCGCCGCGAATCAGTACGCAGCCAATCCAAGTTTTCCCTGAACGGAGTGATGTGCTCGTCTCTCCTAAGATCAAAAATGTATCTCACAAATGAGTTGTTTAGTCTTTGTAGCCGTTGCCGCTGTTCGTCGGTGGCGTCAAGATACACGACCGTACAATAGTCTAGATGGGGTTGTACTAACGCCTCGACCAGTCGAACTCGGAGAGTCCCGGTGATGCATGCCCTGAAAAACCGCAAACCGTATAGGGCCCTGTTGACTTTCTTCGTCACTTGATTTATTTGCGGTTTCCACGATAATTCGCTGTCTAATACAACAATCTCAACACCTGGCAAATCCATCCTTTTCAGATCCTTGATATTCCTCTCGGAAGAGAAAAAGATTGCCTTGGTTTTACCAGCGTTGAGACGCAGGCCGAAGCCCATAGCCCAATCAGCAACCAGTCGTCCGATTTCTCCCAGTCGAGCGATGCCCTCCCTGATCTTATTTTTCTCGATTTGGAGATAAATTTGGAGGTCATCAGCGTAAAAGAGATGATCTACCGACTTTCCGTTCAGTAGCCCAGGCAAGTCATTGACGTACAAACTAAAGAGTAAGGGCCCCAGAACAGAACCCTGCGGAACACCCAGATTGGTTGCGAGCCAATCAGAATTACCATTCTTGGAGGTGACTAGCTGGGTGCGACCTTGTAAATATGATTTGATCCACAGGAGTGCCGAACGCGAGAAACCAAGTTGTCGCAGTTCACTCAGAAGTTTTGTTGGTGATATCGTGTCAAAGGCTTTGCTGGAGTCGAAGATCAGTAAAAGGGTGATCTTCTTCCTATCTATACCTAGTCTGATGTCATCAGTCAATTTCAGCAAAGCTGTCTGGGTACTGTGGTGTTGTCTGAAACCAGCCTGGAAGCCATCTAATAATTTTTCTCTCTTCAAGTACTCCGTGATTTGGTCGTGTGCAATCTTTTCGAGAACCTTGGAGAGGAAGCACAAGAGCGCAATAGAACGGAAGTCCGAGACTGATGATGGAGCTACAGTCTTTTTTAGCGCAATCAGCTGTGCTTGCTTCCAAGTCTCAGGAAAGATGCTGTGAGCGAAAGAGGAGTTGAAAATATGTACAATAAGATCACCAATCGCCGGGAGAGCTTTCGCGATCACGCTTTGAGGGATTCCATCTACCCCGCGAGCCTGTGAGGAGAAATGTTTTATGGCAAGGACTACTTCATTCGAATTGGTTGGCTTGAATTCGAAACCCTCCTCTGGAGCCACCATTACATCGTCCATTGCTTCTTCTATATTCTCGCGAGATGAGACAGAGACTCCCGCAAAGTGAGCGTTCAACTCGTCCGGGGTGAAGCCGTGAAGCTCCTCCTCTTTACTCTTGGGCAAGAGGCCGAGGTTACGCATTTCCTTCCAAATGTTTTCATGTTGATCAAGACCGTCGGAAAGGTGACTTTGAATGAAGGAATTTCGCTCTTTCTCAATACGCACGTCGACCTCTTCACTGAGCCGGAAGAACTCATTCTGAAGATCAGAACACTTGCGCTGGTTGCATTGGTTTCGCTCCCAGCGCCTACGTGTTGCATCTCGCTTCTTAATGAGTCCTTTCAGCTCGGGACCAATCCAAGGAGCGTCGCCTTTACGAGGGTAAATCGTTTTTTCAGGCGCTAGTTCATCTAATACAACTTTCAAGTTTTCATTGAGGCAATTAATCGCATCTTCCAAACTAGTTTCAGCATTGTAGAGCGCTGTCCAGTCACAGCGAAGCAGGCGATCATTCAACTGCTCCGGAGTTATGTTACGGAAATCCCTGTATGTGAAGGAATTTTTAGGCGGAGCAGGAGTGAAGTGAAGACGTTGACAGTGACGTCGATGACCGCGTGCTTGCCGAAACTGGGCAGTAGTCTGTTTTGTAAGTCGGTGACGGTATCATTTTCATCTACGTACATATGGTCGATCCATTTATGAGACACATTGGGGTTGTGTTGATGAGTCGCACCGTGCTGCACAATCTGAAGGGACAGTTGTTCGGTCAGTGCGGTCAATGTCTTTGTGTCAGAATGAGCCGTGTGCAACAAGTCTGCGTTCAGAACCCCCATAATCACTTTGTGGCTAACATCTCCACACAGTCGGCGTAATGAGCCGAAAAGCCCATCATCCTTCTGCATGGCAACCTTTGGAGGTCTATAAATCACACCTACTAGAATCGATGGCGAGTTACCCTGCTGTACGCTGCAAAACAAATACTCGGGGATGCCAGGACACCCCAAACCAGAAGTATTAGACGAGGCAAGCCTCTCCACTTTGAAAACATTACGCACATACAGAGCAACCCCGCCACCGTTTCTGTTACGATCTTGCCGTAACAGCGAATAACCTGGGACCTGAACAAGACTGTCATCCACAAACTCATCGAGCCACGACTCAGCTACCCCGAAAAGATGGTAGGAGGGGTCGGCAGCGACGAGCAGGTGCAGGTGCTCAATCTTCTCTGTTAAGGAGTTAAGGTTGATAAACCCCGCCTTTAAGGAACTACCACTCCCTTTTGACTCCCCGGCAGCCGTATTTAGTCAGGGAGTCCCCGCTGATGCTGCTGTAGAATCTGTAACCTGGTCTGGAACGGTTGGACTGTTCGGGCTACTGTCCGATGACTCATGATTTGGTCTTGGAGCTGTTCGACACGCCGTTTGAATGACATGCAGTTCAGTGAGGGACTCGAACGCATGCGCTCTCTCGCCATCTCTACGCCTGACCCAAAAGCGTCCACTGCTGTGCCAAACATATTTGAAGCCTAGACCTCGTGCAAGTGGCCTCAGCTGAATATATTCCTTGTATTTGTCACGAGGTAGCATTTCATTGATGTAAATCTTTCGGTCTGGCACATGGGCTTTCGCTTCAGGGTCAAGCAATGTGGGCTCGATGTTATGAGTTGTGGAATAATTGTTGGCAATCGAGCGCTTGGCTCTAATCACCTCCCTGACTAGACGACTGCACGAGAGTTGGACTACGCAGGATGGAACAGAACGTGAGCGGATGACCGAGGCTCGGGGCGTCGAATCAGGTGATCTGTAGTTACGTTTCGGACTCGTCCTTCCGGACACGTGCCCGGGCTGTAGAACACGAATATCAGAAAAGTTCTCCCTCTCCAGCGAGGGAAGAATGGACTTAAGTACTGCGAAGGAAATATTACGTACCTCATCCTCCGAGGCAGTAGAGTCTTTTTTCAAAGCACCAGTGATAATTAGTTGGCTGCACTCAAGACCTTCACCCCTGAGTTCAGTGCTCCACCGCCCAGCACGTGAATGGTTAGAAAAATCCGTTCGAACTTGAGGATCTGGCCCGGGCGATTGATGTGGAAGCTCAGAAACGGAAGACTCAATTTCATTACTAACATTAGATTTCCGCAGAGTGCCCTGGTCGTCTTTCAAAAGATCAGTCAGATGTGAGATCTGGCTTTTCATCGAAGTATTTTCCTCAAGAAGCAGCTCACGATCTAGGCGAAACTCCTCCAGCTCGGAGTTTTGCTTCTCTATGAGTTCCTCCAGAGACGACATGCGCGCTAACAGTTGAGCACTCTCCGCACTCACTGCTGGTGTGGGTGGCGGAGAGGAGATGGCAGCCTCACGTCGGTTTAAGAGGGACATTATTTCGTCGAGCCGGTTCTGAGTTTGTTGAAAAAAGAGATCCAGAGCACTCTGCTAAATCAAAACCCACTTATCTCTAAGAATTCCCGGTGCTGGCGTTATTGCTGGAGTGGTTGGCTGGACTGGTATTCTGTCGTTCCCGTCTTGGGATATCCCACGACCATCCTCAGAAGATGTTGATAAGAGTGATGGCTGGGATGCGCCGATGGCTTCTGTTTGAATTTGCGCGCCACGAGCGGTAAGCGCTGAGGTGCTGCCACCGCTGCCAGTTGGTGGTGCAGCAGACGACATCCGCTGTTCATCGGTCCTCCCGACGGGAGTAGAGCCACTGGTGGTAGGGGGCTTCTCGCCGCGGCCGGTGGTAATGGTGCGCGGGGCAGGGGGAGATGTCCCCACCTTGCTGCGAGAGCTGAGCCGAGTCTGTGTAGTGGTAGACAAGCCACTCACACTAGTGCGCAAGCCGGTACTCTCCATCTCTCTCTCTCTGACGTGCTTCGTAGTGCTGCGCCGAGCAGACGAAGCCGTCTGCTTAATGGCGCCCGGCGACGCTATTTTGTATTATTTTCTGCTCACCCCGTGACACGCTATGCAAAACCACTTGTTGTTCGATGCTTTTGAACATTTTGTGTGGACGAACCGTTTGCAGGTGCTGCATTGCTTGCTGCCATGACGCAGGTTGGTGTTGCATATGTGGCAGGTGGTGTCGCCCATCGCGTGACAGCAGACAGCAGCAGTACAGGTGTATAGTTAGCGTGGAGCAGACGACGATCGCCGGGCATGCGCAGGATGGTTGGTTTCGGCGCCAAGAACTGCCGACTGGATGTTATTGTCGAATTGCAGAATTTGGAATCATTCCGGTCAGGCTCTGATTGGAGCCATGCAGTGTTGCTCCAAAGGTATGAGCCTGCGAGAGGAAGTCCAATCTGCAAAAATATGCCCCTCGGGACGATGTTCTGTCGGTGAGAAAAGACATTCAAGACGGAGCGATGTAGAGAGCGTGTGGTTGTACTCACCGGCAGAGAGAGAGAGAGAGAGAGAGAGAGAGAGAGGGGGGGAGGGAGAGAGTGAGAGGGGAGAAGGGTGGAGAGAGAGAGAGAGAGAGATATATTCATCATGTATAAGTATCAATATCATGTTGTTTGTAGTGAGGAATTTTATTTTCTGTGATTATTTCTAGTCTCATCTTTGATGGTAAAATATGAATCTCTGACGAAGTTTATTCTGATGAAAACTTGTGAATGTCGTGACACATATCCTCTCCGTGAGCTTCCAGCTGCGCGCAAATTCGGGGAGTAGAGTATTTTCTCTCTTCCACGGGTGATTGCATCTCCAGGAACGAGAAGTTCCTACTGTACAGGTGAACTTTGACGAATATGATTGCGATCTGGGATGTTGTGGGACTCTGGACCGAAATCGGACATGAGCCTTGGTGAGTTTTTTCATACTGTGGTATGATCTATTGACGTAAATTCACCTAAAGCATCTCAGAACCATCAATTTATCCACCTCAACGAGCGATTCGGCATAAAAATGCATATTCCTCGAAGCCAAGACATCGGAATGCTATAATTTTTTTTCATTCTGAAGTTCATGAAAAATGACAACTTTTCACGCAATCATTATATAGTGACTTGATTCGGTTGCCGTTCATCTGGCAAATGAGGTGACTGTGCAAAAGCACCTTGAATCGCACATCCCTGACGAGATTCTTCGATTCTTAGTTGGTCCTCCAAATCGATCCTTTTCAAGTCTTCGCTCTTCTTTTTGGAATGAATTTCCTGAGGTTCCATACTCTCCAATTCGACTGCCATCCTCATAATCTCATTGACAAAATGAGCACTCTGGCGTGTCACTCTCAAAACGGTTCGGTAATTAGCCATAGAGTGTGCCAGAAAAATCAAAGAGTCGTAAATAAATCCTGGCAATTTCAACCGGTGATTTTAATTGACTGTGACATTTGAATCACTGGTGCGCGAATCAATGGTTGGACTGGACTCGGTGGTGATGTATTGAATCCAGTAGTCTCTTGTAAAGGTCGAATCAAAGTTGGTAGAGTCGATGATGTTGGCTTGAATCCAGGTGGTTGTTGTGAAGATTGAATTGAGGTAGATAAATTCCACGATGTCGTGTTGAGTCCAGATTGTTGCATTACGCTCTGATTTGAATTAAAAGCACCGTTGAGTCCCTTTTTGGATATTCGATTCTTTGGGTCATTCTGTTCGTTAGTTGTGAACATTTAATCATTCATATCTGGATTCTATTCAATTTATATGTCAGGCCTGACGATTCTTTTCTGATAGAATTCGAGAATCTTAACTTCCCATGATGATATGGATCAATTTCGAACTCGATAAAATCGTGAAACATCTACAGCATTCTAATCAAAGATGGTTTTGATCGGCTATACTCACAAAAGAAATTTCTTTTGATGTCGAGTATAATACAACAAAAGATTCCTTAGTTCTAATTTGTGAGAAACTCTCAGAATATTTCCTCACAATTATCGGAAATCACTCAAATTTTTTGACTCCAGAATCAAGACCTCACGAGGATCAACCCCCAGATTGAGAGTGTCATAGCCAATATCTGTCGATGACTTCTGCAACTGGTTGTTGATCCCAATCCTTTATTGCTCATTTTGATCAGCCATCTGTTCCGGGCTCCGAAACCAGAGCAATTTCCACCACCTTGTGAGAATGTTGCAAAATTCATTTTGATTCCATTTAAATTCAAGAAATCGATAACCTGATATTGTGATAATCATGAATATCACTGTTTCTTACTTCTAACTTGAAAAAATCTAGCACAGCTGAAATTTCTTAACTGAAGAAGCGAAAAATCTGACTCATATGCATTTTCAGTAACCCATGCGCTCACTACTCCCCAAAAATATACCTTGCACTGCAAAAATATAATCCAGATTTGGGTTGATCATGCACGCACGAGCGAAACTTACAGATTTATCAAGATTTCCCCGATCAATTTTGAAAATTTACCGAACACGAGTTTCATTCCATCATTGACCCCCGGCAAATTTAATCCTTTCAATCACAGATTTGATTCTCAGGAACAATAATAGAACACCCAACCTCAGAATGAACAATAACAACTTCTCTGTTGGTTATTTATTGATCAGAACTGAAATCAAAAGTTATTTAATATTGTTCGAGGAAGAAAATTTCGACTCAGAATAGAATTGTAGGATAATTTACATTGTTGAATCATCGGATCACTCGAATAACAATCGAGACTCTTGATTCACATAATTTTATCGCTTGGAGATATCAAGAGGTAAGGTCAGAATCTCTTCTCTATTTAATATGAATCAATAATTCAGCAAAGGCCTTGAGCGCGCAAGCATGCCAAGATATCCAAATATCAAAGTAATAGCCGAATATCAAAATCAAAGCAAAGTAAGAGCCGCGTAGCGGCGAGTACGTAAAGTATCTCAACAGTGCGTAAAGGTTCACATCTCGTGTGTAAAGTTTTCCGAGTGCGGAAACCTTTCGACAGAGTTGCGTACGATATTTTTCGAAATTTTGTGCGGAAAGTTAGTATTCTGTCGGTCACCTCATAAGCCAGTTATCAAATCGTGATCGGGGCAGGTGGAGGAAAAGGGCGCAGAGCGAGGTCCAGGGGCGAAGCCCCCGTCGGGGGGGTGACTGAAAAAAAATTCTGAAAATGTATCGGAAATAGTATATTTCACACCGAGTTCATGAGGTTGTAGCTTGCTTCCGAGCGATTCGTTTTCGGCCCGAGCCGCAGGCGAGGGTCGAAATGATCGTTCGGAAGCGGGGAACTTCATGAGCGGGGCGCAAAAGTTATTTTTCGTAATTTTGTAGGCACCCAAACATTGGAAAATTGCGAAAAAGATCTTTTGTTTGATATATCATATGTTACCGGATAGTTTGAAAATATCGATCTCAATCCTCAAAAGTACAAATAGTGGACAAGATCCGAAATATGTAAGTTCATAAGATAATATCAATTCTGAATTTCGAGGAAAATTATTATAGAGTTTTATGAATATCGTCAAGGACGGGCAAGAATAAATCAACGGATTGATGAAGTAATATGCCATTTCTATGGTCCAATAGAAAGAACTTGGACAATTTTAATGATAATGATAATGCTCTGAATACACGGGATAGAAAGCGATTTCGAAACCTATGGATTCTTTCTTATAAAAGAATATGAATACATCGCCGACACTCTTTTTTGAGGCGAAGTATCCGAAAAGTGAATTTACATTTCCTTTGGACGTACGGTCCAAGGTAGATTTCAAACCACTGAAACCACGGCGGAAGCACTCCAAAAAGGTCTATATATTGTATTGAACTCAATTAAATTCATGATCCACCGAAGTGAACTATTTCCATGTTCAATTCGATGGGCCGACCAGGATATTTCAATCGTATGGACTTATCGAGAGAGCAAGACTGAGTATAACCATTTAGAGAGCTCATGAGTTTTCATCCTATCGAGTGAAAGAAGTCATTACACCTGCTTTGGGCAGCTTCGAATCAACGATTGGAGCACTCCGATTCTACAGAATTAAGACAGAGATCATTTTGCTAAACAACGCAGAAACTTCAAGAGATGTTGTAGAATATCAGGCTATAAAGAAAATACGGCAGTGCGTAAAGATACGTTCCAGTGCGTAAAGACCTACCTTACGCACTGTTGGTGACTTTACGCACAGGTCTTCGCGGATTCCGTGCGCAAAAATTCCTTTACGCACGGAAAAATGTTCCTTACACACTAACTTTACGCACATGATTTCGAAATAGTATATTTCGCACCGAGTTCATGAGGTTGTAGCTCGCTTTTGAGCGATCGGTTTTCGACCCGAGCCGGAGGCGAGGGTTGAAATGATCGCTCGGAAGCGGGGAACCTCGTGTGCGAGGCGCGAAAGTTATTTTTCGCAATTTTGTAGGCACTCAAACATCGGAAAATTGCGAAAAAGTTTTTTTCGACTTTTTCGACCATCCCTGTGGGCCCTGAGTCCCGTAGAGCCATTTCAGGCTTTTTTGGCCTATTTCGGAAAAATCACAGCTCCAACGGAATTTCATATTTTTACCTGAGCGCATTTTCCTCGTAAATGCAAGTACATCTCAGAAAGAAATTGCCCAAGGCCGATAATTGACCGTGACCACCTCTGAAAGCTATTTACTGAGAGCAAATTTTAGCGATATTTACGTCATCGTGTGGACGACCTAGGTCCAACTAGGAAGGTGATCATCGACTTTTGCCAGGGGTCATTCTGAAGGTCTTAAAAAACCCTACCATTTGACCACTGGTGAAAGTCGATTATTGTACTTTTTATAGGAGCTTTAGCAGTGGAAGAACGAGCATTCTTTTAAAAAATCGAAACTTTGAGGGTAAAATACTGAAAATGTCCATGATATTCATCTACCAAACTCCTCCAGTATGTTCTTTGAGGTGTCTACCTATACCAAAAAAATTTTTGGGAGGTCATTTCTCTTCTTTTTTTTCTAAACGCACCCCAAAATGCCGTTTGTTGCGATTTCCCCAGATACGTCATCATTTGCCATGGCCGCATATGCTTCCATCCCACTTAATCTGTGACAGAGTATATGGAAGTACTCCCCCAAGTACCCCCAAACATGTATAAAAACTTGCGCGGACGATTCTCGAGCCAGGGGCGAGCTGTGGGTTATTTTTGCCGAGTCGAAAATGGGCCTCATTCTGGCCGTCTGAGCGCAGGAGGCCGTGAGCATGGTTTCACTCATTATAGCTCGCAAATGAAACATTGGGCTGGAATGGAGATTCAAACATACTCCTCCGACTCACGATGACCATCTGAACACAATTCCGAGGTCGGTTCAGCTCTAGAATGTCGTTTAGTACCTCAACAGTGTCAGAACCCGTCGACAGAATCTAAGTTCTTGAGGGGCAGAGGGACGACTATTTAGGGCAAAACTGACCCCAGAATTGTGTATAGATGGTCATTTTCAGTCGGAAAAGTATGTTCGAATCTCCATTCCAGCGCAATGTTTCATTTGCGAGCTAGAATGAGTAAACCATGGTCACAGCCTCCTGCACTCAGATGACCAAAATCATGCCCCTTTTTGACATCGGCAAATATAACCCCCAGCTCGTCCCTGGCTTGAGAATCATCCCCGCAAGTTTTCATACATACTTGGGGGAACTTGGGGAAGTATTTCCATATACTCTGGTGCGAATTGAGTGGGATGGAAGCATATGCGGCCATGGCCAGTGATATGGTATTTGAGAAAATTGCAACAAACGGCATTTTTGGATGCAATTAAAAAAGAAAAGAAAGAAAATGACCTCCCAAAATTTTCTTTTGGTATAAGTAGACACCTCAAAGAACATACTGGAGAAGTTTGGTGGATAAATATCACGTACGTTTGTAGTATTTTACTCTCGAAGTTTCAATTCTTTCAAAAAATTCTCGTTTTCCCGCTGCTGTAGCTCCTATAAAAAGTACAATATCCGACTTCTACCAGTGATCAAATTGGAGGGTTTTTCAAGACTTCTAAAATGACCACTGGCAAAAGTCGATTATCACCTTTCTAGTTGGACCTAGGCCGTTTACAAGATAACGCACGGTGTCCTTGAACCAACTTTAAATGAGTCGGAAGACCACCTCGCCAAATATTTTCTTAAATGGTTGTTCAGGGCTCAAATAACATCCTCTGTTTTTAAAATCGCCTACGTTAGAATTTTCAAATAAATCAACTTTTATGATTTTTTTCTGAAAAAATTGTCAAAAAACGACTTTGACGCGCTTTGGTGATGATGAACGCTTAGTTATATGCTTTAAATTTCACAAAAATTTCGTCACAAAGTGCAGATGTTTCATGACACTCTATCCCAAACTATTCGCAATGTAATACGTAGAGGAAGGGATAGGCTCCGTGAGCTGTGACTAATGCTTGGGTAGAGAGTCAGATATGGCGAATATAGAAAGGTCCACCTATCTATATTGGGAAATTTGTCGTCTGCTCACGGCTCTGTCTTCTTCTTACTCACATTGGTCCTAATCATATGTACACAATGCCTTGGACTCTCGGCAAGGTCCTAATCGCGCAACAAAAGCTCTCACTCCGGTTCTGGAGAGCTTGCAGGTTCGTCATACCTGCTCCACATCTCGCATTTGAGTGGAGGGGGTAGCTCTATCGTAGTTCTAAGATGCCACGTGTTTGCTTTCATGCAGAGAATCGACTCAAATTTTGGGTATTGTGCATGAAAAAGGAGGTGGGAGTGCAGAAGCTGAAAAGAGACATGGAAGACTGCTCTAAAGATGTTCAGCAATTGACGGTCAGAATGATAGATTGCCCTATCTGACTTACCTATGTCTGACATATAGATAAAGGTACTTTATCATTCTGCACGTCAATCGCTGAACATTTTTAGAGCAGTCTTCCATGTCTCTTTTCAGCTTCTGCACTCCCACCTCCTTTTTCATGCACAATACCCAAAATTTGAGTCGATTCTCTTCATGAAAGCAAGCACATGGCATCTTAGAACTACGATAGAGCTACCCCCTCCACTCAAATGCGAGATGTGGAGCAGGTATGACGAACCTGCAAGCTCTCCAGAACCGGAGTGAGAGCTTTTGTTGCGCGATTAGGACCTTGCCGAGAGTCCAAGGCATTGTGTACATATGATTAGGACTAATGTGAGTATGAAGAAGACAGAGCCGTGAGCAGACGACAAATTTCCCAATATAGATAGGTGGACCTTTCTATATTCGCCATATCTGACTCTCTATCCAAGCATTAGTCACAGCTCACGAAGCCTATCCCTTCCTCTACGTATTACATTGCGAATAGTTTGGGATAGAGTGTCATGAACCATCTGCACTTTGTGACGAAATTTTTGTGAAATTTAAAGCATATAACTAAGCGTTCATCATCACCAAAGCGCGTCAAAGTCGTTTTTTGACAATTTTTTCAGAAGAAAATCATAAAAGTTGATTTATTTGAAAATTCTAACGTAGGCGATTTTAAAAACAGTTGGAGGATGTTATTTGAGCCCTGAACAACCATTTAAGAAAAGATTTGGCGAGGTGGTCTTCCGACTCATTTAAAGCTGGTTCAAGGACACCGTGAACGTAAATATCGCTAAAATTTGCTTCCAGTAAATAGCTCCCAGTGGTTGCCAGGGTCAATTATTGGCTCTGGGCAATCTTGTTACCATAACTACTTGCATTTACGAGGAAAATGCGCCCAAGTACGTTGAAAAATATTGAATTCCGTTGGAGCTGTGATTTTTTTTAAAATAGGCCGAAAAAGGGTCTGAAATGGACCTCTTACGGGACTCAGGGCCCACAGGGAGTGTCGAGAAATCGTAAAAAAGATTTTTTGGAATATTTTCACATAGTACAGACACAAAAAGAATTCTTCAGATTTCTCCCCCCCCCCTCCCTGGTGACGATTTTGTCCAGCCTGCTCTAGAATTCCCCATATATATTCTCACTCCAGCTGTTTGTTATCAATCAATCCGTCCTATGGAATTCGATTTCCACGATAACGAAAAAATTCGCCGGAACTCAGAATCGAACTGAGGACCTCATAATTATCAGCCATGCACTGTACCAACTCAGCTATCCAGGCTGCTCAGATTTCCATGAACAAACGATCGAGTTAGAGAAATAAATTCCAAGAAGTCTTGTCGTTTCAGGAGAATGAATCGCGACTAACTGTCAAGCGGAGGACCAGACCTTTGGATCACCAATCTTGTCCAAAATTTTTTTACAGTTTAGTATTACCTAGAATATGGAGAATCCAGAGTAACTCCGTCAGATGGGCCTCCTGTTCAAAATTACAGCCCATGACATTAACATTGCCCATATAGGCCCATGTTGAAAATGATATATATAGATATACTGGCAACGCTAACATTGTTGCTCGTAGCTCTGGACAGAGGGCCCATTTGATGAAGTTACTCTGGATTCTTCATATTCTAGGTGGCACAAAAGTGTGAAAGAATTTTGGAAAGGATTGGTGATCCAAAGGTCCTCTCCCCTCGTGACTGTCAAGAGCATGCAGAGGCGAAACATCATTTCATTTTGCATTCACCGCGGAGTAATGATAGAACCACGCCCTAGTCACGCGCATATACAGTATGTCCAAGAAGTACCGGACCGCCCCCCCCCCGTATCTCCCCAGGGTGACGTGCAAAAAAATGTTAAATACAAGAGCTGTCGGATATCGGATGAAGGTGGACCTTATGTGCCCCCAAACCCCCCAATTCGCACCATAGCGGCTAACTTCGAATTTTCTGATGGAAAATCCCATTTTTGACCTCAGCCACCGAAAGGACGGAGAATTTCATGTCCAGATTGGTCCCCATAACATTGGTCAAGGTGACCACCAGGAGTAAATGGGGATCATGATAACCTACGAAGTACCAGTTCCCCCGTATCTCCCCAGAGTTACGTCTAGCAAAATAATGTTAGATACAACAGATGTTGTTGGATATCAAACAGTAGTTTAGATTGGGATTTCCAATTCGTGAGTCAAATCAACCAAAGAATACCCTGTTTCTGGCACATTCTCTCGAGTTCCATCATCCGTGTGGTACGAAGGACGGTCGGTGTCAAAATATAATCACTTGCAACCGAGTTGTTTGAGATTATTATTGAGCACGAGACGAGCTTAAGCAGTGACAGATAACGCTATCACAGCGGTTGTATTGCATCACACACTATAGTTTAAAAGTTCCAACTCTGGACAGGGGCCGCTTTACTCGAGATTCTGAGTTATTGAGATGAATACAACAGGATTCTCTTCGTAATTCAATAAGCTAGGAGATATCGATTCGCATAATCACGACGAGACTTACTCGAAAATTCGAGCTGATTCAGACGCTTGTTGATGTTGACGATGTGCGGTAGTTAAAGTTCGTTGCTCCGACAGCGCAGAAAGAACTCGTCGAGATGATATCACGGCGAGGCAATGTTGTAACTCCGCATACTCTTTCATCGATTTCACTGTCCTTCGATCGTACTGGATGGAGGTTTGTTGAGAGAAACACATTGTGAATACTGATGGAATAACGGTCTGTCTTCGGTCTTAAACCAAATTCAAATTTAAGATGATGAAATTCTTCTTTCGTCCTCGAGATATAACGACGAGGATGTGATCTCTCTATTCGATTTTTGAGGACAGGGTTTTGGAAGCTGATAAGATCTGCAAGCTTCTATTATGAGGATTATTCATTCCGGACGTTCCGTCTACTTGGTTCTGTAGACGTCTCCAGGAGCGGGTTTCTGTAAAAAAATATGCACCAATGAGGATCACTCTCTTGAAAACATTTTTGAGGAATTCCCTTCAGAAAACACTGCCCCACAACTAGTGAAAATCAAAAGAATGCCATCGGTATACAAGTTTACAGAGATCACTGTCAACGCGCATTCTGAGATTCCATATAAACAGAAAACATCGAGTACAGACAAGCTGGTAATGAGCACGTCTGCCACTTGTCAAGGTACAAGTGTTACAATGGCTTATTGGTAAGAAAAGGCTGATAGACTACATATTAGGGTGGTCCTTATTTCCCAAGTTTCCCCGAACCTTTCTCCCCCTTCCCTCTGGATACCTTTTTTGAGCCAAAAAATGACGAGGAAAATTTCCCCCGAACCTCTAGAGAGTAATTGAATAGTGCCTCAAGGAGCATCTTGTTTTGGAATTCGGGTGGGAAATCACTCTCTTCGTGATTTTCCCGTCCCCATGTTCGAGCTCTCGGAACTTGGTGTTGGTCCGTCAATGTGAAAGTATAGATACATATTTCCACGTGAAATTCGATGCTGAATCGAAATTCATCGTGACATTTGAACAAGGATGACGCCCAACACTCGTAAGTTGCATCTTTCGACGCAGAGGACATTTCTAGCGCGTCTTCCTCGTCCAGTTCGAATGTTTCAGACGTCATTCGCTCCCTTGAGATTAGTCTGAGTGATCCAATTCTATGTATAAAAACGCGCTGAACCGAAGTTCATCGTTATTCCTGAGGTATGATGATGCCCTCCGTTGGAAAAATGCGTTTCTTGACCCAGAAAACACCTTAGCGCGTCTTCTACGCTCGTCACTTACTCTTTTAAGAATAGTCTGAATAATCTAATTTCATGTAACAAAAACACGCTGAATCGAAATTCATCGATATTGTTGAGATATGAGGAAGCCTGACGAAGGAAAATAAGATTTTTGACTCAGAAAACACCCCAAGCGCATCTTTCACGCCCAAATCGAGTATCTCAGACGTCACTCACTCTCTTGCGATTAGTCCAAACCATCCGAATTCATGTAAAAAAGACGCTCAATCAGAATTCATCATTATTTTTGGAATTGAATAAGATCCAAGATAGGGAAACTGAATGTTCCTCCTCATACACAGTTAATCCCAGCGCATCCCAGGAAAGGATTGCAATATGTCCCAAGTCTCATGTTTGATCCAGTTGGTTCAGCAGCCCTGTCTCCTCTCGATAATCTCCAAAACTTGCAATTGCAACAAAAGAATCTAAAATCAGTCGATATCTGACATTCCTTTGTATTGGGAACTTTTCTGATACGAGGATGAGGAAATCAATCTTCATGCATGAGAAAGTCATTACTGATGTAATCATCGATACGCTCCTCAAGGCAAGAGCACTCACTTGTTACACTATTCTGATTGCGCTCCTTGGGTCAATATTGTTCAAATCCGAATACACTGGAGGAATTGAGCAATATATGGCCTGTCACTTGTTAATCTCAGCTGGATAGGATGTAACTGAGTGTTTGGTATATTTCAGCTCCGGGAATTATGGTTACAGCAGAAGAAATTTCTACATAGTCAGATTCTACATGGATTCGGACTCGGAAGGATACCGAAGAGTAATTCAGGGTCCCGTTGAGATTCGAGAAATTTGATCAATGTCCCAGGGTCCTTAATTATTCGCAACTCAATGAAAATTCGCGAGAGCTTGTCGTTGCTTGTCGTTAACTGCCAAACCGACCGACGTTAACCGACGCTATCAAAGGGCTGAGACTAGCAGAGGCTGGATTACGGGAGCGACCATAGGGTCACAAGGGATGCCGGGATTGCAGAACGTGAAGATTTGGTTCAATTACCGGCTGGAATGCACCAGCGAGCGTGCGTTACAATCTTCCCATGAGATAGGGGCCTCACCCGTGAGGGCTGGGTGCTTACGAGAATGGAGTTAGCCCAATTGATCTCTCCCTGGATTAGGCGGCCGGAGCGCAGAGAAGTCTCCGTGCGAGATACTCTTATCTCGCGTTTATTGGAGGTAATTTCGACAAGACGTCAATGACAAATTTCAACTGAACTTCAATTTTGACGTTATAGTCAGAACCTTTGGGGATGATTGTGGAGAGAGGTTGTCACAAATCCCAAAGAACCCATATGAGACCTTGAAAAATAGTCCTTCGATTTCGGCAGGAACTATTTCTTATCACTCAGAGACCAATATGATGTCAGAAATGAAGATGAACTCTGGTTTGGCATGACTTTGGGATGATGAGACTATTTTTACGTGTGACTGCTGAGACCCTTAAGTCAGACGGAAAAAGAGCGCAGAAAATTCTTACCGCCCCAGAAAACGCGATCCCCTCGCTGTAAGCGTGATTGTACCTCTAAAATAACGATGAATTTCGATCCAGCGTGTTCCGTGACATGGGAGTAGATCGATTAGACTAATCTCAAGAGAGTGAGTGATGTCTCAGATACCCAATTCAGGCGTGAAAGACGTGCATAGGTAGTTTTCTGGGTCAAAGAGTGGATTTTTCTCACGTTAGGCGTCATCATACCTCAACAATATTGTTCAATTTCGATTGAACGTGTTTCTCCGCATGAAATTAGATGGTTGAGACTAATCTCAAGAGAGTGAGTGAAGTCTGGGACAATCGATTCGAGCGAGAAAGACGCTCTTTGGGTGTTTCCTGGGTCAAAAATGCAATAATTCACATGCTAGGCGTCCTCATACCCCAAGAATAACGATAAACTCCGACCCAGCGTGCTCTTTTACATGGAATTAGATCATCCAGACTCATGTCAGGAGAGCAACTGTGATGTGAGATACTCGAATTGAACAGGAAAGCCTCGCTTGAAATGTTTCTCGCATCGAAAAATGCAACTCACGAATGTTTGACGTCATCCCAATTCAAAAGTCACGATGAATCTCAATTCAGCATCAAATTTCACATGAAAATATGTATCCTCAACTTACATTGGCGAAAAACACCAAGTTCCAAGAGGTTGAACATGGGGATGGAAGAATGACAAAAAGAGTGATCTTCCACCTGGATTTCAATACAAAATGCTATTTGAGGCACTATCAAATCACTCTCTGGGGTTCAGGGGAAATTCTCTCCGTCATTTCTGGCTCAAAAGGGGTATCCAAAAGGGGAGGGGGGAACAAGGATTGGTGGAACTTAGGAAATAAAGACCTCCCTAGATGATGAATTGAATTGAATTCGAATATATTAATCCAGGACTGAGGACACATTGGTCCTTCATAGTCCAAGCATAATACAACCATTTTACATAAAATATCATAAGGTTCTTAGTAAGTGCATGGAGTATATCCTATGCATAGATAAACAACACAAGAGAGAGAAAAAGGAACAGTAGTAATAATAATAATAATAATAGTGATAAGAGAATGATGCTAACAGGCTTCATACATTGAGATGGTAAATCGCTCTGTCCATACTATAAAGACATACGCAAGCCCAGGATGAACATTCTCACAATCACACAACGCTCAAAAACGCTCATCATGCTCAAATGTGAGTATATGATTACTCAACACGGCCTTGAAACAGTTTTTCTTAAAGTGAGTTCGAATTTCTCCAGGGACCAGGTTCCATTTACGTGTTATAGCGGTTTGGAATGAATTTTCAAAAGTATCTGTGCCAGCGAATTTAGAGACGAGATTGAGAGCCGAGGCTCTTTTAGAGCTTATTTTCTCTATCGGTCTGGAAGGAAAATTATTAGCCAAAGACTCTGGCTCATTGTGATGTAGAATACTAGCAAGAAGACAAATGCAAAGACAGTCTCTCCTTTGTGTGAAAGACATGATGTCATTATCTTTGTACACAGCAGAGATGTGGTCAAATCTTCTAAAGCCGAACGCGAAGCGCAGTGCGGCAATTTTGCATCTCGTGAGCTTACAGATGAGTTCCTTGGACAGATCTAACGATGAACCCGCACAATCATCAAAGTAGGGGAGGACGAGTGACTTGACCAACATTAATTTTGTATTATGAGGGAGACTATCCTTGCATTTTCTCAATTTGAAAAGGGCAGCGAATGATCTACGTGTTGTGATACAACATTGTTCATCCATGGAGAGCTTACTATCAAGAGTTACCCCGAGGATTTTAATACTTTCACTGTGTTCAATAATTTGTCCATCTGTGATTACTGGCGGAGGGGGTGATTCTTCAAGCCGTTTCAAGAAGGACGTAGACCCGAACAACATCGCTTTCGTTTTGAATTTATTTATCTTTAAACCGCTCCGAATAGTGTATTCATGAATATTTTCTGCATCCTCGGTGACTGTCCTTACAATTTCTTCGACTTCCTTCATATGTCCTGAGTAGTAGAACGTAGCGTCATCTGCGTATAGGTGGTGGAAACAATGCTGCAGAACATCTCGCAGATCAACTATGCTTAGAGAAAAGAATGGAGGGCCGACTCTACTTCCTTGAGGGATCCTTGAATACCTTCTCGCTGGCGCGGAACGCTGCCCAGAAGGAGACACAATAGTCTGAATACGATCTTTCAAGAAGGATGTGCCCAGTTGCAGGCCGAGTCGGAAAACCCGGTACGGCTTAATTCACTCACAAATAGATAAATATTCACAAGATCGAAAGCTTGCGAGAAATCAATGGCCATTAGCAACATGACTATTTCTCGATCCATAGCCTCGCGAATGTCGTCTGTTATTTCAATTAGCGCGGTATGTGTGCTGTGTTATTTCTTGAAACCTGATTGTAGTGGATCAAGCAGCTTGTTCGAGTTTACGAACTCATCAATTTGCCTCAGAGCCAGGGGCTCTAAAATTTTCGAAACTGAACTGACATTATTGATGTACAAGTTGAACCTTTGGTCTCATCGATCTTGAAGGACGGTGGGGAACTAAATAAATTCCCAAAATTTCATGATGGAAATTTTATTGCAACGTTTCGTCCACTAGGTTTTGTGGACCTCATCAGGCTTCAGGTTTCTGTTTCGACATATGTATAAAGATAGAAAATATGAAAATTTTTTACAAATGATGGATGTATAAATATTTAAGATGCGCAACTTACGTTATTCTTTAGATCGTCATGATATTTTGGACGATCTTGTAATAGAGCACAGACATAACGTCTGGCTCCTGTCAATACAAGTAAACAGAGTGAGTCATCGGTCTCATTTTTCACTCATATTTATATTAGCGCGATCGCAGTGTATAGTAGGTGACATATATATAAAAAGTAGTGCATGTGGGAGAGAGAAAGAGAGCGGGGGGTCAACGAGCTTTGTCAGCCGTTGCCCACAACGGGTTATATACTTGACTGAGATTTTGAATATCGTCTTTTCTATTGATGCAATTCTCATCGAATTTTATATGGATCATTTCAGAAATCAACCGTTTTTTCCAATTTTTCTCTGTGTCTAAAATTTTGGTTTGATCCCAATGGAAATCGTGTTTATCATTTAGTCTGTGAACAGAAACTACGGACTTTTTATCTTTGTTTGTAATATGATCTTTAATGCGTGTACCTAGTTGTCTTTTTGTCTCTCCCACATACGTTGCTGGGCAATCTTTACACTGAAATTTATAAACAACACCAGTTTTGCTAAATTTATCTAGTTGGTCCTTACCTAATTTTACTATTGAGCTTAATGACTTGGAAACTTTTGGAAGAGTGTGAATATCGTTATGTTTGAACAGAGCATTACATTTTTCGAATAAGCGTTCGTGGTATGGAATACAAATTTTGTTCTGGCCAGCATATAGAATTTGGTTGCAACGTATTCTTTCTGCTCTGTTCATCAGATCTTTTGAACAGTGTAATCTGGTTTTTATACATTTGTCAGTGAAAAGATCAATGAGACATCGAAAAGATCATTCAAGATCGATGAGACCAAAGTTCAACTTGTATATTAACCATCAAGGACGAAAAAATCTACCAAAATCACTTATGAGATTATTGATGGGTCTCCAGTCGCCATATTTTAGGCATAGGGCACTTACGGATAGGTCTTACAATTGCATGTTTCCACAGAGTAGAATATTCACCCGATTGTAGCGAGCAGTCAAAGATATGTGCGAGAATTGGCACAATAGTTGGTAAACATTCTTTCAAAAACCTAATGGGAATGTCTTCCGGGCCACGCGCATTTGTTCGCGTAGAGTGAATCGCTTTCAGAATAGCCTCCATTTCCACATACTTAAGGTAAATTTGGTTATCTGTCGAGATTTGGACAGTTGGACGTGAGTCTACTAGGAGGACTGGGTTGGACTCACCCACAAAAAATTCATTCAGAGCGTTCAGGTCGGGTAGTAAGGATGGCGCTTCCTTGGAACGAGACTTAACACCGAGTTCATCAACAATTCTCCACATATCTCTCGCATTGCTTGTTCGTGAGATTTTGTTCTTATAGTACAGTGACCTTTCCTCTCTGCCTGCTTTTTGCACATCATTTCTTAATTCATTGTAGATCCTTTTGTCAGCAGGGCTCCTAGATTTCTTCCATTTGCTCCGAGCTCGATTGCGCGATCTCTTAAGTTCTTTCAAACTATCACTAATTTGCGGAATGAATTTCGGCTTAAGAGTGAGAATTCTGTATGGTGCGTGGCGATCACAGAGAGCATCTAAAGTGTTCGTGAAGAATTCCACTTTAGCATCTAATCCGATGAGTTGGTGGATTATGTTCCAATTGGTATTTGAAAGATCAGCATGAAATTGTTCAGAATCAAACTGTCTGAAATCTCTACGAATCAAAGGGGCCGGAGAACTCTGCTCTACTTCAAATGAAAATTCTGCAAGGAGAAAGTCATGTTCCGAGATTTCAGGATACCTGAATTGTTGGTACATCGAAACTTTGCTTGTATCTGAAGAGCATATATAGTCTATCTAAGATCCTCTACCTATGTGATGAGTCGTGTCGAATGGGATGACCATCAAGTTGAGTGTTCCCAACGACCTTGCAAGTATCTTCCTTCTCGACAGCGTGCTACGCCAGTCGATATTCAAGTCACCGGCCAAAAGAAGGTGATCAAATGAATAGTTACAGTTGAGCAGGGCCCCTTCGACATCTGACCAGAAACCACACTGAGGTGGGCTGTACACCACGCACAGAAGAACTCTCACGGTACTAGTCTCTAACGATATTAAAAAGAATTCAGGACGTAAATCTCTTGGCAAGGACGACTCTAAGATGCGGACCCGAAGATCGTTATGAACAAATACAGCTACTCCCCCACCACTCTTGAACAACCGATCATTACGCAGAAGACTATAACGTGAATCATACCATGATACACTGAGAGCGAGAACGTGTAGTTGATAGCGGCTTATGATCGATCTGATATCGCTAAAGTGAGGATCGAGCGATTGAGCGTTGATGTGACCTATTCTCAACATACATCCATTCTCAACCATAGTTTATAAAAGTTACCTTACGCTCAATGTTTCTACGCAAAATTGTACATTTGAACTTATCAGATGATGAGTGAGCATGATGGGCCATTTTAGCATCAACACAGTTAACACAGTTCAGGACATTCTTAGATTTACAATTTTGACTCAGGTGCGCCCCCGCACAATGCCTACACCATGCTTCATGTACACAATTTTGTGCGTAGTGCCCAAATCTTGAGCATTTGAAGCATTGCGCTATATTAATATGGCCAGTTCCTCGACATCGCAGCCAGCTAATATTAACTTCATCACGCCATAAAAGGGCTAGCCTGTGATCAGGAGAAGTTTGGTTTACACAAAATCTATGCTGCTTATCTTCGCGTACTGGATGAATGTAAACTATTTTAATGTCATCGGCAGAGGCATCTGTCAGATTTTGATCAACAATACAGTGTTTGACTTCATCCTGTGACAGATTAGAAGGAACGTCATGGGTGACAAGTCGCGGATTCCATTTTCGATCTCCCTTGAACTCCAATCCAGCTTCTACCATTTTAGGATTATTGCGAAAACAAGGAAAATTCAAACCTTTTCCCTCAATTATCACAGTTCTTTCCGGGCCAAAGTTAACACGATTGATACGCAGTCGCATTTGTGCTGAGTTTACTATAGATTGCAGTTGTGAGTGCCATAACCCCAAAATTTTGGTTTTTATTCCTGATAATTCAAGATAGAATTGTCTATTAGTTTTCACCTAGTATTCAAATCTCCGCGCGCCTCTGAGTCGGTTTAGTAGCGATCTTTTCGCCTTCTGACTGACGCGCAATGTAAATACTCGCACATGGGCGTGCTCATATATATGCACTAACACATAGGAATTTTGGAAAATTCCACGAGTTTCTATGAGGAATTTTTCATATAAAACTGTATGAAATGAAAAACTTTTTATACCATCATGAAGTTTATTTTCTGAGCTTTCCAGTACATATAAGCTTTCTTTGGAAACAATTGATTTTCCATTCGGATTTTATTTCACAATCTAATTTTGGCGATAATAAACGTACAATAACGTTTTCTCCCAATTTTCCCAACCGATTGTACTCATTATATTTCTAAAAATTTGAATATACGTTAGATTTTCTTTGATATTTGAAGATAATGGCAATATTAGACACCTTGTGAATATTGAAAATATATTCTTGTAAAATTGAGTTTTACAACTTTTGGCTTTTTTATGTGAAAAGTAATATGATGACATTGGAGTAATAAGCAAGAGTACTAAAAATGTTGATTAATTTCCTGTGATTTTCGAGCATAGATGAATAGCCACGTTTTTCTGGAACATTCCAGAGAATTATCTTTTTGTTCACTACGATAAAATGAAAACGACTCTGTTCGATTTGTGCATTGAATTTAATTGATTTTGGGATACAGAATCCAATGGTGTAGATGAATCATGTGAATATAATTGATTAAAACCTGATTTTCTACGGGATATGGGTTCTTTGAACGTTCCATCATCTATTAGAATATCTTCATATGATATAGATATACTGTACAGCCAGAGGACTGAGTATGAATAGAGGCTCATTACCCCCTTGCGGGGACCTTGTGCTTAGTCAGAATTCCAAGAGCTCTATCGAGACGAAGTCCTTTGGCTATTCAATATATATGTTACGTACCAAACCCGAAATCGTACACTTCGCGAACGGTACAGCCGATTCTGTACCATTCGCGAATGGAACACCACCATTTGTACCGAGCCCGATATTCCGGGTTTGGTACAGCAGACTCTTGTACCATTCGCGAACTGTACAGCCGCCTCGTACTGAGCTCCATTTCGAATTGCGCCATATGGCTCGGACCGTGTTCACAATTGAGAATTGTCTATAAATGATGATTAGCGTTTAAAATGATATGTATTGACGAGTTCAGTCAAGAACAGGTAACGATCAAGCTTGCACAATGTATCCCGATAATACTATTCGTGATGAGTTCAACTCAAAATTAGGCGAACATCCGATAATTGTAAGTTCATAAAAATTGAGACAGAATGACGAGACCTTGCGAGGCTAATTAGTGAAATTGAGAAGAAATCATTCAAGACCTCTCTGGAATACTTACAGAAGATTGAAACAGTTTGACATATATATTGACTATTGGCGATATTCCTCGTCTAATCTTTTCAATGAAACTAGCACTGTAAGAAGAAATTCTCAAAGTCGGTAAAAATCGTACTGAATTGCAACAAACCCCCTGACCTTGTAATGTTAATATTCAGACAATGAGACTGATTTCGAGGATTTCTTCGTACAGTGGGACGACGAAGTGAGATATCACATAGAAAGATCCGAAGTCTACGATATACTGATGAAGTTTATCAAATGAAGACAGATTCACGATGAAACTGGGTTTGGCGATGTCCACAAGATGTATTATGTCATCAAAACAAGATACGCGAACATAACCCATGCAGTGATTCTAATGTTCATGAGAGTGACTGTCACGTGTGTAAGAATATTCTGTTTCACTTTTTGTGAACTTACAACTATCGGATGTTCCAAGAACATCTAATTTTGTGTTGAACTCATCACGAATAGTATTATCGGGATCCAATGTGCAAGCTCAATCGTTACCTGTACTTGATTGAACTCGTCAATACATATCATTTCAAACGCTAATCATCATTTATAGACAATTCTCATTTGTAAACACGATCCGAGCCATTTGACGCGATTCGAAATCGAGCTCGGTACAAGGCGGCTGTACAGTTCGCGAATGGTACAAGACTCTGCTGTACCAAACCCGGAATATCGGGCTCGGTACAAATGGTGGTGTTCCATTCGCGAATGGTACAGAATGGGCTGTACCGTTCGCGAAGTGTACGATGTCGGGTTTGGTACGTAACATATATATATATATATATATATATATGTGTGTGTGTGTGTGTGTGTGTGTGTGTGTGTGTGTGTGTGTGTGGGTGGGTGGGTGGGTGTGGGTGTGTGTGTGTGTGTGTGTATTGAATGCTGGAATAAATGCTTTTTGGTTGAATATACATATATGTGTTTTACTGAGTACATCTCGATGAAGCTCCAAGACGATCATTTAGAGAATCGAAGGCTGAAGTCCCTTCGAACTTAGGATGAAAGTCTGATTTGACTATGCGACCTGTGTAACCTGTGTTCGTGGAGGCTGAAGTCCCTTCCCGTGCACAGGCACTTGGGTGAAGGCGAAATTGTTGATTCTTGTGTGGAGATGGGACTGTGCTGGAGTCCACACCTCATCTCTGGGTAAAACTCAACCCCCAAAAAATCTACTCGTGTGCCTGGGGTGGATGGGCTGGAGGCCCCATCTATACTTAAGCCACGTGTGGGAAACTATTTAAGAGATTTATTTTCCCTATCGAATTTTATTTCGACATGCTAAAGTGCTGAAGTCCACTTGGTGTGCAGGGATAAAATTTGATCCTATATTCGATCCGTACGTTTGCGTTGCGAGAGCTGAAGTCCTCTCGTATACGTAAAATATGGCCGAATAAATCAACCCCAATCGATCCGCATATTCTGATCCTTATATCGATCCGAAAATATTACGGACACCTCTATCGAGGTACCCATCCCTTATGATAAATTTTGATCACTGGCTCTCTCCCGAGATCCAGAGCCCATTGGTCACTCACACAGTGCGGTTTTCGTAGACACCGGGGTGGGTTAATGTGCTCCGGCCGGTTCTGTTGGACCAATAATAACGCGTTCAGATGATTGCATGATCATCGATTTTCTGGTTGGAGCAGCAGTATTTTGCCGAGGCAGACTAGTAGGGGACTTGTGTGAATTCATTTTTAACGCGGTAGAGTATGCTGCGCTCAAGTTCGCCTGTGGCAATGTTTCGACAGATGCGATTTTATCGGACGCACGTTGGATGTCTACACGAGCTTGGTTGATAGCAACTTTACACTCAGACGCAAAATCGTTGACTGCGAGATTATTCAAAAATGCATTAGTAATCTTATCATATGAGTCGCTCATTTCAAAAACAGATAAACGCATTGCCTTTCTGGCATCGGAGTCTTTGCCACTACTAAGGCACTCGAGTAACTGAGTGCGCTGAAGTTTATGCTATCTGTGATATGTCTTACTTCATCAGCTGGTAGTTGTTGTGAAGCTGGGAACGCTGTTGTGGTCTGCTTCTGTTGTATAGGAGCTGGGGATGAGCCCTCGGCAGCGATATCGGAATCGGCATTCTGCGAGCGCTTACGCAAAAGTCCAGCGTTGCCAAATAGCGGGGGGAACACAGCGCCATTTCCTTGACTTGAAACTCGACCGGTATCCTGCTCGATATTCATGACGAGATTCTCGCCGTTCATTGGCGGGTTTGAACTCGCAAGTCCCGCCTAAGTGAGCAAGCGAGGGATTCGTGGATAACCTCAAATGTTGTTACTTGGCAAATCTTTACTGTATCAGAGCAGCCTGGACCAATGCAGCAAAGATAAGACTGATCATGGTACGGAACTGCAAGAGGCGTGCAGTAAAGGCCTGAGAAAACGGCCCTGAGGCCAATATATGCAGGAACAGAGAGTTCGGAATGAGAGCGTAGCAGAACGTAATGTATTCACTGTACTCACCAGTGCAGACTGTGACCCTACTGCATTTATAGATCATCATGAGACAAACATGTATTGAAGTATTGTATGGGCCGATCCTATCGCAACTATATATATATATATATATATATATATATATATATCTCCCCCTAATATATAGTAGTAAGAATGAGATTCCTCTGAATTCCCCTGAATTCCTCTGAATTCCCTTGAACTCCCCTGAATTCCCTTGACTGCCTTGAATGCCCAGGAGGGCCCCTGAGGGCCTCTGAGGTCCTTCGAGGTCCCTTGAGGGCCCCCGAGGGCCCCTGAGGGCCCCGAGTGCCTCTGACCAAATAACCTAAATTACGTTCCATATTTACCTTAGGGGCTAAGAGATTCCCCTGAGATCCCCTGAGGGCCTGTGAGGGCCCCTGAGGGCCTCCGAGGGCCTCCGAGGGCCCCTGAGGGCCCGTCAATTTTTCTGAGCCCCTGCAGGTCCCTTAGTCTTGTCAATTTCCCTCTGCAGCCTTCTAGAAATGATCTCGTTCTCATCATCATTATTTTCCGTCTCATTATTCAATTATTACAACATTTAAAGTGAGCTTGGGTTACGAAGAAGATGTATATTTCTTCCAAAAAAATGTGAATTAGAAAAATTTTACAGTATATCCGAGAATCAAAAATCAATAACCAAAATCTTTGTGTGACGGAACACTCTTCCACAACATGAACTTCATTCTCCAGAATCAAGTTCTCAATTTCCATCTTTTCACCACCTAACAATTTCAATTCATCTACAGTCTCCACTGTCACATGTACGTTGAACCTGTAAAGACCACTCAATGAAATCAATTTCGAAACGATTCTTTCCACTCTTATCTGATTGATCAGAAAATTAACTCTTCTCTTGTAAGTCACCGCAAACTCCTAACTCCACTCCACGATCGTACGATTCAATTTGACCGTTTCCATCTTTCACAACAATGACATCAAGTTTGTGACGTATATTTGTGTACACCCAGAATTACACTTTTATTCTTTTCATTCCTTTGAACGCATTGATCTTTCAGATAAACCTCTATCTCTGGAGAATCGACAAGATTTGTGTGAAAATCGTGTCATATAGTCGAAACATCACCAATTCAACTCACTTATTGTTCCTTTTTTCGAAGGTATATCTTTAAATTTCATTTTGTTGTATATTCCAACGTCATATTCGCGATTCTCTTGTTTAATTCGATGATATTCTCGTTATGAGATGACAGAACAACTCTATTCGTAGAAATATCTCCAGTCATGTCTTTGAATATGGTTCTCCATACATCATCACTTATACACGTATACTCAATTTGATATGATGATTAATTTGCTAATATTATTCTCAATTTCGTTCAAAGTTAACCATTCTGTACGTACCTCACTAATTCACTCCCATCGCCCTTTTTCTGGAACTCAGATTCGCGAAATACTTTGTCAACATACGCAACTATAGTTCTGTAATATCAATGTCATTAACATCTCTAATCATAGATATACATATCAATTAACTGAATTACTAATTTTGTTTCATCTCCAATTTGGACTCTATTCTTCGAATAATTGAGTCCAGGAATTTTTCACATTCGCTGTGAATTCTCAAAATGAATATTCTCTGTTTCATGCAATGCTATTATTTCATCCAAACACTCAATTCCTGTAGATCGATCTGATTATTTTGAGCACTTGCCGTATTCTTCTCCAACCTTTTCTCTCGAACTGTTCGTTCAAACACCACAAGATTACCTGCTCCCTCAGTTCATATACTTGTATCGTTTTCCCCAACTCCAGATTTCACTCCATCTCAACGGAATTTGAGAACAATATACTTGAATTTCCAATCATATATGACAAGAATATCAAACATCAGATACCCCGTCCCAAACAACCTTTTCCGATCTCATCTGAACCATCGAATCTATTTTCAATAAACGAATTCTTCTGATCTCTTCACCGAGGAAGAGCAACGTAAAGCTGTCCATTGGAGAGAATTTGTCGTTTTATATAAATATCAACCTTATCTAAACTTCAAAGTGGAGACTTATTAATTGTCATTGCCAATACCGAGACCACAGGGAGCTGTTCCCTGTGAACTACAAACGGCAGGAAACACTCACCCTTGGTTAGTGTTAGCTTGGGTACGAAAACTATTGTCCCCATATTCTCCCCACTTATCACTTCCGCTTCAATATCATGCTTGTACAATTACCCAATCTTTAATCGAACCCTATTACATGAACCCTTCGCCACTCTCAGATTCCGAATCATCAGATTCCAAATCAACATCACAATAGCATTTACGTTCAAATCAAGTCCATGTGGAGTTAAACCGTCTCTAATTCTATTCAGAAACTCGGTTGAATATTTCAGATGAGTGTGCTCCTCGGTTTGATCTACACCTTTGTGAGTCGCATGATCAACGCTTAGTAAGATGAAGTCGGACCATCGAACATTTCCAAGATTTTCTTATTCAATTTTATGATATTTTCTTCATGAGATGACAGAACAACTCTATTCGTAGCAATATCTTCATTGATGTCTTTGGATATGGGTTCTACGTACATCATTACTCTTCCGCTCAGGTCTCACTTCCACTTCATCAATTCTACCCTCACCTCTACCAGAAGGATGTTGGAAAAATCAGGTCCTTAGATCTCAAATTTTTAGTCAGCTTCATTACATTAAACAATCGCCGTAAGGCTGACGATGTGATAGTTTCCTGGATTATAGAATGTCTATTCCCATTGGTCAAAACTGGCAGGATTTGTCTGAAATCCCCGCCTGAAATCACCAATATTCGACCAAAGGGTGAGTCATTGTAAAAAGCGTCACGGAGTGTTCTATCCACCACCTCCAACGCTTCTTTGGGAACCACTGATGCTTCACCCGAGATGATAACACCTGCTTCTCTCAATTTCTTCTCATCGGCATCAGATTTCAGAAAAATACTCTCAATACTTTCTAGATCCAAGGGTATTCTGAAGTATCTATGACTTGTCATACCTTGTGGTGAAAAAAATCGACTCAATACTCGTCCACGCCATTGGCAGAATCTTCTTCTTTTGGGATAATAAATATTAAATGAGAGACCTTTACAAGGAAGTTTTTCCACAATCTCCAGGACCATCAATGAAACTGACTAGACTTTCATTACTTCTTAAGTTACTATGGATGGACTATTGATTCTCCACTCCTTTAAATCAATAATCAGGAGTAGCGGGGGTTGGCGAGCGGAGCAAGCAGGGGGGCTTGCCCCCCCTAGTATATATATATACAGCGAATTCAACGGAGGAGTATATATTTTACTTAGTTGTTGTACGTCTAAGGTTAGAACTATTATCCGGAATTAATAGGTATTCACAAGTAACTAAAAACCCTTTGGGACAACTCCAAAAAGACGTCCATGGCACTTTGAGATTTGGAGGAATAGAATGGAGAAAAGAATTCACCGAGACCAGTTCACAAGGATTCTATCTCCCGGATAGAAATCACATTAGCAAGGGCCTAGGGTTCACCGAAAATTCATGACTATAACTTACCACTTAGACCAATCTTTTCTATTATAAATTGCTCAACCTATTCTTGAGCTATCGTCCTCCTCGATGGATTGAAATCTTGCATACGGAAACCAACATCTCAGATCAATAGTAGCTACGAATTGGAAGAAAGACTCAATAGCATTGATATCTCAGGCGACCACATTCTACTTTCATTAGATGTAATTTCGCTTGTCACGGACATTCGCTATATTTGATTTTAGTAAGTTTGCACGCGAGATTCTCGGCAATCCACAACATATCACACATCCCGTTGGATAAAATACGAGGTTGTGTAAAGTTTTTGTTCGCTCATACCGTTTTTTAGTTCGATGGGAAATATTACCAGCAAACTTCTGGTAGCCTTATGGACTCACCAATCTACCCTACTTTCGAGGAGATTCTTTGCACGTATTTGGAACACTTGAAAGAACATCTCTGTAGAGTTTCAAGTCGATTTGTACACAGTGGGGTGAAACATGGATTTTGGGCCACAAACCGTATCCGCGCGAATTCTCCACCGATTGACTTGATTAGAAAGAAATTGTCTTCGTTCTTCTACCCTCCACCACGTAGCACTCCAACATTTTCTATTAAAAACATCCTGGCGTCTCAGGAGGGCATCGAATGTTACCCTGTATCGGAGACGGGAGCACGTTACTTCCCTGTGCACCAGGGCTGTGTTTGGCAGCGATGGTGCTTGGAGTGTTCTCCAGATCCCGCAAGTCGTTTTGCACTCCCGACGTCATTAGTTCTCCTTCGAAGTGGTCGGAAAAGCACATATATGAGGATATCTCTGAAACTTTTGATTTTCGGCCTCAAAAAGTGTCACAGCAGTGGAAATCGAGATATACGGCTGGAGCCTGTTATTGAGCAAGCACAATAGTTCAAGTATGAGGATTGTATGCAACCGGGTGCTAGATTGTAGCAACAAAAGTCAGAATCGGAACATACTGAATGCTCCACCAATGGCTTTATCATTTCTTGATGCATTTTTCACAAAATTGCCGCTCCACGGCCCTCGTTCAAACGAATGGTACTCGTGGAGCGTCCAAAGTCTCGGGGGGTGGGAATCGGTATGATATTTTGAGGGTATTTGTAACATGTTCACAGTGTTTAGAGGTCTGTGCCCCCCTACCACGCGCCTGCCTTCGAAAAAGCCGTGCGATTAGGCTTGTTGTACGCACGATCTCTTTCTCGTTTCATCCGGTTCCCTGGTTTCTCCGCCAAGGCACATAGGTCTAGAGTAGCTTAATTCCTTCGTTTTTCCGTGGAGAAGACGATAAATATCCTCCAAATTGTCTCTGGATCACGCTCCTCAAGCTGTAACGGCTAAGGCGAGTCAAGAATTTTCTCCCAAAAATCTGTGACACTCACATCTCTACGTGCCACGACTGAGCACAGTGAGGCACATCCTTCTCCACTATAAAAATCATAACTTCGGACCATTAGGAATCAGTCTGAAAAGTTACAGGATTTGATCAGATACACTCCACTCACGAGAGCATACTACATTTCGAGAGTCCGACGCTGTGACACGTAAATTCCTCGATTTTCGGGTGTCTTCTCGCACACGATTGACTCTAGTATCTGCCCTCATCCACCAATCAAGCTCCAACTTGTTGACCACTATCAGGGCATTTCAAAAAAGGTAGTTTGACAGGTTAGACCTGAAGGAACGTCCTACAACCAGTTCGGCTGAGCTGTGACAGCAAATGTCAAAAGTTTCAGAGATATCCTCATATCAACATAGTTCCAAGTTTGACCATTCTTGGGCTCATGCAACCCACCACAAACGGGTAAATGGCTCGAAATTCGAAGCCTTTGCGAGACTTCAGGACGGTTTTGATCGTAATTGTTGCAGTGCCACGTGGTGGAGGGTAGAAGAACAAAGAGAATCTCTTTCGAATGAAGTCAATCGGTCCAGGATTCTCGCGAATACAATTTGTGGACCAAATTCCATGTTTCACCCCACTCTGGGCTGGAGGGCAATAGATTTGGCGAGTTCGACAAATTGAGCGTTTTCCAATAACTCCCTATCTTACAATGGACTTAACTCGGACCCAAATCAACCGATTTCGACGTGCAAGAGCGCAAATTATAGTGTTTTCCAAGACAAAGAAAACTACAAATAAAATATATGAATAAAATTATAATAAAAGATAGAATAGATGGGAAAGGATTCAGATGCTCCGGGAGAGCATCCACTTCAAAATGGTTTAGAAAAAGAAAAAACGTCCCTTCATGTAGTGTCGTGTAGACTGAATGCATTCGGTTCTGTGAGTCTCGCGTATTATCTTCCCAGAAGTCGACATTAGAACGAAAAAAATGCGACCCCGCAGGCTTCGCTACGATGTTCCTGGTCGATTTGGCGATCCTCTTAAGAAAGGCTCAAAAAAGCCTTTTTTGAAACTTCAAAAATTCTAGCGGGAGTGAGAAAATCTTTTGGGACCTGAAACTCTGGGGGGATACTATGTCTGGTGACCTCTTTCATGTAAGGTATTGGCGGGTAGATCTGCGGGGGTCGTGCGTACGGATTTGCCGGAATAAACTGATCTGATCTATATATACATGGGCCATTTTGGAGCATTTCGACGAACGCCTGCACCAGGGGGGTCTGGAAATAATCCATGAAAATTTTCTTCCGTTAGTAATATATTAATATAGTACAAAAAAATTTTTTTTTGATACTTTCTAAGGTCCCCGTGAGCCCTGGGACCTATGAAAGGTCCTTTTTAAGGCCCCTTTCAGCCTATTTCTGAAAAATCATAACTCCGACTAGAATCAACATTTTTGGACGTACCTAGGCGCATTTTCTTCCTTAAGACTAGTACTTTTGAGAGAAGAACCATGTTTTGTCGTATTGTCCACGGTCAAAACTTGAGCTAGCAATTTCTAGGAGCTATTTGCTGAGAGCACATTTTAGCGATTTTTGGGCTTGCTTCAAAGTAATGTAGCTCCTACTAGACATGAGATCATCGACTTCTACAAGTGGTCATTTTGAAGGTCTTGAAGAAACCCACAATTTGACTACTGGTGAAAGTCGATTACTGTACTTTTTCTAGGAGTTACAGTCATTACAAGCTGAGCAAACCCGTAAAAATGCCAAACTTTGAGCTCAATTCAAAAAAATTGTTTCTTCTCCTTCGACTCCGAACCTTTGCGACTATGTTTTTCGATACGAATACTACCAATTAGAACAATAACCTGGGTGGGACATTGATTTGCCGATTTTATTCAGCCAATGTAAAACACCCTTTTCCGCTTTTCGTTGAAAATGACCCCAAAGGTGTGGATCGCATATACACCCATCTAAACTAATGTGTACCAATCTGTGTGGGATTACTCCCCAATGTACCCCTAAATATGTGTGAAAACTTCCGGAAGCCAGCCTTGAGCTAGATGCGAGCAGGCGGTTCCATTTCACGAGTTGAAAATGGGCATTATTTCGTCTATTTGGACACAGGCGAGTGTGAGTGGGACTCCAATCATTCTAGCTCAAAAATGAGATAAGCAGCTAAAATAGGGATACGGAAATGGTTTTCTGACTCAAAATGATCATCTCAACACGGTTTCGGGGTCAGTTTGGCTCCAGAATATTGATACTTGCTCTCAGACTAAAGAACACTTTAGTTACATGTTTTTCGATGGAGTGGCTTCAGACTTGAATAAGAGCCAAATCGACCATGAGAACGTGTTGAAATGATCATTTTGAGTCGAAAAATCATGCTCGTATCCCTACTCTAGCCGCTTATCTCATTTGTGAGATGGAGTGAGAGAAATCCCACTCACACTCGCCTGCGTCCCAAAAGAATTTTTTGGTATGAGTAGACAGCTCGAAGAACATACTGGAGAGGTTTGGTGGATGAATATTCTGAACGTTTTTAGTATTTCAGTCTCGAAGTTTTGATCTTTCAGAGCAATGCTCGATTTTCCACTGCTGTAGCTCCTGAGAGAGAAGATGAAAAGTACAATAATCGACTTTTACCAGTGGCCAAATTGTAGGTTTTCTCAAGACCTTCAAAATGACTACTGGCAAAAGTCGATTACCACCTTCCTAGTTAGACCGAGGTTGTCCACGGAATGACGGAGAAATCGCTGAAATTTGCTCTTGTGAATAGCCTTCAGAGGCGGCCAGGGTCCATTATCGGCCTTGGGCAATTTTTTTTTCGAAAAGCACTCGCTTTTACGAGAAAAATTACGCCCTTGTACGTCGAAAAATATCAATTCTGTTGGAGCTGTGATTATTCCAAAAAAGGGCTAAAAAGGACCTAAAATGGTACTTCCACAGGCCCCAGGGCCCACAGGGGGGAGGGGGTCGAAAAAATCGGAAAAAATTTTTTTGCGATATTCCAAAGCAGACAAGTAGGAGGAAATTCTCTCAAGATTTCCCCGACTCCCCATATACGAGCCGAATAACGAGGCAATCATTATTGGAGGAAGAATCTTTTACAGAGCTTCCGTCTCTCTGACTGTCTGGAGACTATGCAACCCCTATAGAACTACAGAGCCATCGGGAAGATATCAAGAACCCATCTGCGATATCATCATGAGTCTAAAATGCAGAGCTGATGATAGTTTCAATCCTCATATCTACACCGTACTAGCTTACCTGAACTGTGAGGTAAGCATGTGATATTGAGTGTGTGTTTCGCCCTGGTTTCTCCCTTGGGCTCGTCAGTGAGACGGAGAGATACCCGTCTCAGACACTATTGCAATTCGGGTAGATTGGCACCAGAATAAAGGAGGGTCAATATTGAAATTTCGGGTGAAACAGCCATGAATGAGGTTGCCATCTAGTGATGAGGACGTGAAGCAGATGTTAAGCTTTGTGTGGGCAACGACTTTATACGGCCCCATGTCGTTTGGTGCGATAACAAGATTATACGCTCACTATATTTCGATATACGATGGTGGGAACGGACAAATTGCGGGGTTATCATTATCGAAGTAAGATTTCTTGACAGAGCTTCCGTCACTCTGATTGTCTGGGGAACATGCAACCCCTATAGAACTACAGAGCCATCGGGAAGGTATCAAGAACCCATCTTCAATATCATTATGAGTCTCAATTGCAGAGCTGATTATAGTTTCCATCTTCGTCTCTTCACCGTACTGGATTTCTCAAGTTGTGATAAGAGGATGTGATATGACGTGTGTTCCTCGCCCCAATCTCACCCTTGGGCTCGTGGGTGAGACGGAGAGAGACCCCTCTCAGACACTATCACAACTCAGGTGGATTGACATCAGGTCCAAAAAGGATTAACATTGTTGGTAAAACAACCATGAATGAGGTTGCCATCTAGTGACGAGGGCACGAAGCAGATGTTGAGCTTCGTGTGGTTAACGACTCCATACGGCTTCATGTCGTTTTGTGATATAATGAACTCATACCTTAGCTATATTTCAATATACGATGGTAGGAACGGCCGAATTGCGAGGCAATCAGTATTCAAGGAAGATTTCTTGACAGAGCTCTGGTCATTCTGATTGTTTGGGGAACACACAACCCCAATAGAACCACAAAACATTTATGGTTGTTTTGCCAAAATTTTGATTTCAACCCTCCTTTAAGGTAGTACTAGCGGCACTGATAAGTGCAAGTGTAGATTAGATCCTCGCTTGACTCGTTTCCGCCCGCCTATATAGGTATAGTAATGCACACAGCAGACGACAACCTAATCCCGAAACCGCCGAAAGTAGTGACATGTTGGCTCGGATCTTTCTTTATAGGCTCCTAATCGTTGATCTGTTTGTTTCTATGCATTTTTCGTGCAGTCTTACATCTGTGTGCTCACTCCCGTGAAAATCTGATAGTTAGAAATGAGTGTATCGATCATTTCCCATAAGACGCCGTGTTAATCGGCATTTGCGAAATTGCCCAGAACTTTTCTCCCCGGCTCCTAAAAATTTCGAGATTTTAGCTGTGTCGGTTTGAGGCATTAATGTACCACTGTGCTGACATTCGTAATTTTCTGATAGGTAATTCGAGTATCGCTAGTACTACCTTAACCTGATGCCAATCCACCTGGATTGCGATAGTTTCTGAGGCAGGTCACTCTCCGTCTCACTGACGAGCCCAAGGGAGAGACCAGGGCAGAACATACACTCAATATCACATGCTTACCTCAAAGTTCAGGTAATCTAGTACGGTGTAGATATGAGGATTGAAACTATCATCAGCTCTGCATTTGAGACTCATAATGACATTGGAGATGGGTTTTCGATATCTTCGAAATGGCTTCGTTGTTCTATACGGGTTGTATGTTCCCCAGACGATCAGAGTGACGGAAACTCTGTCAAGAATTCTTCCTTCAATAATGATTGCCTCACAATACGGCCGTTCCTACCATCATATATCAAAATATAGCGAGGGTATAATACTACTAGTTCGATATACGTTTGTATCATAATGACATATATATGTAATCTATTAGCCGTTTCGTACCTATGAGCCATTGTAATACTTGGACCTTGACAGAAGTCAGACGTGCTCATCATGAGCTCGTCTGTACTCGATTTTTCTCTGTTCACATGGAATTTCAATATGTAACTTGACAGTGATCCCTCCAGAATTGTATACTGATAGCGTACTTTTAATTTTCACCAGCTGTGTGAGGTGTTTCTTGAAGAATTTCATCTCAAATGTTTCCAAAATAGTGATTCTCATTGGTGCATATTCGGTTTGTATAGAAACCTGCTCCCGGAGAGGTCCACAAAACTGTAAATGATGATATAATTTAATCGAGCCAGGAGTGAACTCCAGGTTCTAGTTACCGTGTCGAATGTGAGGACTGTTTTGCCTATATGAGCGCTCGCGACCGTGAACATGATTCACGGATTTGATAATGGAGGGAAAATAATAGAGAGCAGGAAGGAGACCAAAGAAGGAGGAACAAGACCTGCAAGTCCTAAGAGGAGAGCTGCTCGATCTTGAACGCGAGATGCCTCCGGTCCTGAAGTAATGCTGACGCGATCCTGTGGCTGGATTGGTGAGTTTGGTGGTTTTCTCCCTTGTCCAATCGCCGACGCCAACGGAGGAGGAGGAGAGGGTTTAACTGATTGAGATTGCTGTACCGATGCGGATTCTAGCCCGGGACTGTTGGGGAGGTACTAGCCATTCGTGTTTGGCTGACCGGTGCTTCTCCTCTGTACGATGCACTGCAAATACCTTTAGAAAAAAGGAAAGAAGAGAGATTGATAACAAATTCATTATGCCGAAGTCTTAGTGGACCGTATGGCAAAAGAAATCACAGAAATATACAAGTATGATGTATGAAAAAAGAATCATCATATACAAGTATAATATATCATAATAAAATTGTTAATCAGGTGCAATCATTATTTATAGCTGAGAAGCGCGATATAAATTAGCAGGATATTCCATTCCCGATTTATTGTAATCAATTCCGTCACCCCAGTGTACATAGTATAGACTAGAAGAGAGAGAGAGAGATTCAGTAATTGACTGATTGCTATTTTATTGTGGACGGGGGATAATACTCCATTTGCCCCAGATTGAAATACATGACATGGAACGTTTAAAAATAAAAATAACCTAGGAATAGTACAAGGCATAAGAGAACGAGTGATGGATGAGAGCAGTCTCCACAGAATCTAGATACATGATATTATTATATTATATAATTCTATTGAGGAAGAGAGAGATTTGATTCGATTTGATTCAAATTCATCAAGAGCTTAGGGAGACCCTTTATGCTCACGATGGCAATTTACAATAGTGTGACAAGATTGGCGATGGATAAAAGTAACAACAGTGCAGTTGCTTGAGTCTATATTGGTTAGATAGACAATGAAGTGCGCGAGTGTAAATATTACATATAGTGCGAAAAGTGATCCATTTAGATCGAGGTGGTTGGGGACAAGGTCAAGATGAAGAAGGAAGGCTGAAATCACTGTTATGGAAAAGTGCCAAGCAGCTCATCCGGGACAGGTTCGAGCTCCTCTTGCGCAGCTCGTTTCAGCCAGTCTGAGAGGTCATCCGAGAGTAAGATGGACCGAAGTGTAGATTTCACCGGTTCTGGTTCAACTGCGTCGATATCTCAATGCAGGAGTTTGTTGAGGGTACGCGATGCCACATGTGTGAATGATTGATTTTGTCTTTACGTGCGCAAGGCTCTATAGTAGGTGATCTCCTCCTCACCACAATCAGATTGGCGAAGGGGTAGGCGCTCGCTCGTCAATGTTAGGACTGATCAAAGAAACGTGGGCTGACCGCTTTCCAGCACTCCCAGTGCTAGGGAACCCAGTCGGTATCCACGTTGGCTTTCGGCTGCCAGCCAGCCTAGTGCAAGACGATAAGCAGTAACATGGGCACGTCGAGGGATCGTCCTGTACATGAAACAAACATGTGCATTGTTTAGACGATGGAGTTTCAGATTCTGGGCCTTGCCAAGACCCGTGAGCAGAGTGTCATTGTAATCAAGACGAGGGAGTACGAGCGCTGATACTAATCGCCACTCCAGATCATGTGGCAGGGAGTTAACTACTATTACATAGAGGGAGGTGGCTACTGCTCTGAGTGGATGAAAGGAGTAATCTACTCTTTTGGATGTAGCATTGATCTCTGTTTGCCAGATGAGAGACTATGAGACTTTCACTCCTAGAATCTTCACGGTTGTAGAATATGAAATTGGTGTTCCGAGTACTGGGACCTGTGGAGTGTTGTTGAGCTCGATCTCTTTGAGGTAGAGCTCACTGCCGAGGATCATAGCAGTAGTTTCCTCGACGCTCAAGTTGAGATCATTCCTGGGAGCCCATGCAGCTACTGCCAAGGATTCCCGGGTCATTAGGGTGATCGTTTCAAGTAGATTACTCGGTTGAAAGTGGCAGTAGATATGAGTATCATCCGCGGAATGCGCATGGGAAGCTTTGGTGAGTAGGGTAAACGTCCCAATCACTGCGAGTTTTTCGGGTACCTCCGGCTCAAACAACGCAGATTTTGTGTTTACCATAAGATATCGGGCCCTGGTTTTCGAGGTTGTTGATCTACGTCTTGAAAAGATATCACCCAATTTTCAGACCGATCCGAGTTAATGGAATTTTATAATAAATTAAATGCCGAGTGGGAGTCAGTGCTCCTGTTACTGCGTTTGTTTCCCTATTACTGCGTTGGTATTACTGCGTTTCACCTATTACTGCGTCCCAATTACTGCGAAGACAAAAGTACGGATTTTGATGAGTTTTGAACAGTTTTCTTTGGATTTTTGCGTAAATGGGTCTAGTACAACGTGATACGACCTCGATCGTAGCCCTAAATCATGTCCAAGTGGTGTGAATTTGAGTAATTCTCGATAAAAAGAGCAACGTGAGCAGGCTTGCTCGTGGCTTGCTATCCCGGCTTGGTAAATCGCAGTATTTCCATCGATTTTGAGTACTGCTCATGATCCATGATATTAAATGAGTTCTAAACTGTTATCCGATGCCCTGGATGATGATTGCAGGATTGAATTATTTCAATGAATCGTCTTATCTGGACATCCAAAGTGCATAGGTTATACACGCGGTCGTGCCTTGTTTGTTTACATTCGAGCACATCCCGGTGACAACTCAATAATAAAGATAAGTGATGAATATTTTAAACATGCAGTTTTTGTATCATCTCCATATTAAACCGAACACAAGCCAGATTTGTACATCGGGCCTGATACGGCTCTCGAAACAGCGACATGGAGGTATGAATATATATATATATATGTGAGTCATTCTGGAGCAAGCTGGACAAAATCGTCACCAGGGGGGTCTGGGAAAAATCCGTAGAGATTTTTTTCCATTAGTACTATGTTGAAATAGTACGAAAAGATTTCTTTCAGATTTTTTCGGCCCCCTCTGTGGGCCCAGGGCCCATGAAAGGGCCATTTTATGCCCTTTTTTAGCCTATTCTAAGAAAATCATAGTTCCAACGCAATTCAATATTTTTCAACGTACTTGGGTGCATTTTTCTCGTCAAGACTAGTACATTTGAAAAGAAAATTGTCCTAAGTCACTTAGTGAGCCTGACGACTTCTGCAGGCTAATTATTGTAAGCAAATTTTAGCGATTTTTGGGCCTGCTTCAAAGCGATCTAGCTCCTACTAGACATGTGATAATCGATTTCTGCAGGTGGTCATTTTGAAGTTCTCGAAAAACCTACAATTTGACCACCTGCAGAGGTCAATTTTCGTACTTTTTATAGGAGCTATAGCTGAAACAAGTTGAGCTATTTACGAAAAAGTCGATAATTCAGGTTATTTTTCTTTATTTTTTTTGGCGAGCGTTACAAAATGCCGCATTTTGTGGTTTTAGCAAAAACGGCATCTTTGACCACGGTCACATGTGCTCCCATATGGACTGATGTACACCAATCTGTGTGAAAGTACTTCCCAAAGTACCCCCAAGTACGTGTAAGAAGTTGCGGGGACGAGCCTTTAGCCAGGAGCGAGCTGTAGGTTCCATTTACCGTGTCAAAAATAGGCATTATTTTGGCTATTCGAGCGTAAGCGACCGAGCCAATGATTTTACTTGTTCTGGCTTACAAATGAGATAATGGGCTAGAATGAGGATCTAAACATACTATTCCAACTCAAAATGACCATCTGAAGACAATTCTGAGGTCAATTTTGCTCTAAATAGTCGTCCCTCTGTCCCTTAAGAACTTAGATTTTGTCGACGGGTTCTGACACCGTTGAGGCACTAGACGACATTCTAGAGCCAAACTGACCTCGGAATTGTGTTCAGATGGTAATTTTGAGTCGGAAAAGTATGTTTGGATTCTCATTCTAGCCTATTATCTCATTTGTAAGCCAGAACAAGTAAAATCATGCTCTCGGTCGCTTACGCTCGAATAGCCAAAATAAGGCCTATTTTTGACACGGTAAATAGAACCTACAGCTCGCTCCTGGCTGGAGGCTCGTCCCCGCAACTTTTTACACGTACTTGGGGGTACTTCGGGGAGTACTTCACACAGATTGGTGCACATCAGTTCAGATGGGAGCATATGTAACCGTGGTCAACGATGCCGTTTTTGCTAAAACCACGAAATGCGGCATTTTGTAACGCTCGGCAAAAAGAATAAAAAAAAAAATAACCTCCGCCAAATTCTTCTTACTGCAAGTGGATGTCTGAAAGAACATTTTCGCACAAGTTTGGTGGCAAAAAATTGAGATATATTTTTGGAATCGCGTCCTGAGATTTCGACTTTTTCGTAAATAGCTCAACTTGTATCGGCTATAGCTCCTATAAAAAGTACGATAATCGACTTCTGCAGGTGGTCAAATTGTAGGTTTTCTCAAGACCTTCAAAATGACCATCTGCAGAAGTCAATTATCACATGTCTAGTAGGAACTGGATCGCTTTGAAGCAGGCCCAAAAATCGCTAAAATTTGCGCTCAATAATTAGCTTGCAGGAGTCGTCAGGCTCACTAAGTAGCCTTGGACAATTTTTTTTTTTTCAAAAGTACTAGTCTTGACGAGAAAAATGGGCCCAAGTACGTTGAAAAATATTGAATTGCGTTGGAACTATGATTTCCCTAGAATAGGCTAAAAAAAGGGCCTAAAATGTCCCTTTCATGGGCCCTGGGGCCCACAAAGGGCCGAAGAAATCTGAAAAAAAATTTTTCGTATTATTTTAACATGGTATCAATGGAAAAAAATTTTTGCGGATGTTCCCCAGACCCCCCTGGTGACGGTTTCGTCCAGCTTGCTCCAGAATGACTCATATATATATATATATATATATATATATATATGTATATATATTATAGATACATACACATACCGGTGCGAGACTTTGCAGAGTCGTGATCAGGCCCGATTTACGAATTTAGCTTGATTCAATATAATAATGAGACGATACAAAGAGTGCATGTTTTGAATATTTAGCTGTTCTATCTTTGTTATTAATTCGCGGCCTAGACAGCTTGGATGTAAACAATGAACAAGGCACGGGACCGCGTGTATGACCTATGCACTTTGGATGTCTAATGAGACGATCTAATAAAATAATTCGACGCTGTAATCATCATCCAAGGCATCGGATAACTGTTTAGAACTCATTTAATATCATGGATCATGAGCAGTGCTCAAAATCGATGAAAATACTGCGATTTACTAAGCCGGGATAGCAAGCCACGAGCAAGCCTGCTCACGTTGCTCTTTTTATCGAGAATTACTCAAATTCACACCACTTGGACATGATTTAGGGCTACGATCGAGGTCGTATTACGTTGTACTAGACCCATTTACGCAAAAATCCGAAGAAAACTGTTCAAAACTCATCAAAATCCGTACTTTTGTCTTCGCAGTAATTGGGACGCAGTGATAGGTGAAACGCAGTAATACCCGCGCAGTAATAGGGAAACAAACGCAGTAATAGGAGCACTGATTTCCCCCTTGGCATTTAATTTATTATAACTTTCCATTACCTCGGATCGGTCTGAAAATCGGGTGATATCTTTTCAAGACGTAGACCAACAACCTCGAAAAAAATCAGGGCACGATATCTTATGGTAAACACAAAATCTGCGGTGTTTGAGCCGGAGGTACCCAAAAACTCGCAGTAATTGGGACGTTTACCCTACGTCAGGGAGATCGTTCTCAAAGATGAGGAAGAGGACAGGACCTGAGACATTTCCTTGCGGGACTCCACCATTGATCCGTGCCCTTCTTCGTGAGAGCTAGAGATTGATTGATTTATTGATTGATTAGTTCATTGGGAATACAGGGAGATATCTCCATTCGCTCATGTAGCATGATGCACTTGAGTTACAAGTTTATATATTATACGAACAAGTGGTGAGAGAAAATGTCCTAGAATACTATCATGACGAGCAGTAATTCAGGAAGATGTTTGAGATTGAATATCAAAAAATCACATTCGAACTGCGAGTAGCAGCTCCAATTTGTGAGTGAGGTTGCATTTGTCCACCTGCGTTGCGTGCTGAGGCGTGGTAAAATTCTGCAAGTGCATACGTGCACTAAATGATGATCTCACAAATGCTCATGGGATGAAGCAAACGCTTCAAGGAGACTAGGGGGTATCACGGTAATTTGCTCTCGCTTTGTGCAAGCAAGCCACTCATTCCTATCAGTCTCGACTTGATGTTTGACCACGATGTTTTTCATTCGAGTGAGCAATAGATCATCAAGGTCGATTGGAGGGAGTGTATTGAGGAAGCGAGCAGAGGCGACGGCGAATGATTTTTTCAGTGTCTCAGTACGAGCCGCGGGATACATAAGTTTTGGCTTGTTTCCTCTCTCAGATCATCTGAGGCCCGGCCAATCTTGAGTGCACGTGGAACGTAGGCGAAGGTATAGGGGGAGACCCGTCTTGAGAATGGAGACTGCTAGTGAACCCATGAGATACTCGCGCCGTTCTTCAATGGATAACCATCCCAAAGCGAGGCGGTAGTGCGTGACGTGTTCTCTCCAGGGAGTGTTGCCATAGAAATACCGTACACAAAGGTTCTGGTGTCTTTGAACTTTCATGGCTTGGTCTTTTTCAAGGCCTGTAAGGGGGATTGCTGAGAAATCGAAGTGAGAGAGAACGAGGCTCTGCGTGAGTTGTTGACGGAACGTACGACGTAGGGCATGACCAAGTACACGGAGTGTGTACAGGGCACTGTGGACATTCTTGGACGACTGGTGATCTGGAGCCAAATCAGGAGACACTATCACTCCCAGGATCTCCATCTGCGCTGAGTAGCGTAAGGGTAACCCAACAAGGTTGATGAACAGGACTTGATTCGTTTTCAAAGATGTAGTGTAAAACGTGCTGCCAAGAATCATTGCTACGGTTTTGCCTGTATTGAGAGTCAGCTCGTTTTCTGTTGCATATCTTGCTACAGAGCATGCATCTTGGCTCATCAGAGCAACTTCGTCGGCTATGTCAGATGGGAGGACATGTAGGTATATATCCGTGTCATACTCACATCTTCGAGGATGCCAAGAAGGGAAGTTTGAGGAGAGTGGTGTGCACGAAAAACAGATTGATGGGGATCTATGAGATCATGGAGGGTAAGATGAGTCATCAACTGGTTGTAGACTATTCTTCCGAGTAGCTTGAACAGCTCAGGTGATTGAACAATGTGGCGTGTATCGGTTGTCGACTTAGGTGCATCAATCTTGGAAAGTGGTATAATGGATGTTTGTTTCCAACTTGATGAGAAATGGCTAGTGGCTAAGGAGTCATTGAAGATCTTTAGCAGAGGAGCTTTCAAAGCTGGGAATACCAGACTGGTCATGGTGGAGGAGATGCCATCGACTCCTTGACTCGTAGATTTTTGAGCTACGAAGGTTCGACCTAATGCCTCTATACTTATTGGCTCAAGGTAAAATGTAGGAGTATTCGAGGGCAAAAGCAAACCAACTCGATGTCACGATCGGTCACAGGCTGGTGGAGAGCTTTGGCGACCCGAAGTCTTTGTTCAAGGATTGGCTACTGAACAGTGTGAGTGGGGGAGGATGTCAATTTGAGGCTACGACCCAGACGAGTAACTGAACCCGCAAATACCTGGATGCTCGGACCGGAAATTCTTCTTGTACGAGAGGATCCTCGGTTTGAGCATGAAGGTTTTCACAATTTTAGATGTCTGTCTGGGTTTTGGGAATGATTGCTCACAGCAGAGAATTTTTGGTCAAAACACCAAGTGTTCGCGGGTTCAGTTGCCTGTCTAGCTTTTGGAAATAATTCTTTTTACCAGAGAATCTCCAGTCCGAACATGCAGTTGGCTTACTTGGTTCCGGGAATGGAATTAAGGAATTTCTCATCTCTATTCATATTTGAATGTTAATTTTAATTTCATCGAATCAAAAAATAATTTGGTTCGCTGAATTCTCCCCAAACCTAAATATAGAAACTCTAACGCGCGTGAACAAAATGATTTGAAATCGAGCACACGCGCGTGCCGGTTTCGTGTCTGCAGATCATGATGTGCAGCTCGAGACTACAACACCACTTATGCTTCCGAGATCTATCCGATGGAAGGAATGGATAACATCAGCCGCCGGGAAAAATGCATCGATTCACCAAAAGTGCATGGTTGCTCCGCAGCAGCGCCACGGTGTCGATTATTCCCGTCCCTTATTATTTTGCGTGTAGACTGCCGGCATTTCTCCCAAGAAAATGACCACTTCCAGTGGGGAAATTCATATATGTGAGTATATGATATGTTGCGAAGAATACTCAAGAACATGAGTGGCTCATATATGAACCGGGCTGGCAGGCATATGTCGGGTCCCATACTCAAAATTTTGAAATCTCAGAAATTCTCTACTAGTTACGTCAAAATGAATCTCTGACTTTCTAGGATATACTAGGCTGTTAATTTGGATACATTGGTTGGTTCGGAAAAATCCCAGACAATCATGATGAGATAAGCCCATTATTACGATCGATGGACAATGACGGTAAGCCCATAGACATGGTGATATTGTTCATGCAAGAATTCATGCACGCAAGTCCTCATGGAATCACGAAGAAACTCTTGCTAGAGCAGTGGTTTTCAGACCATACTGAATTCACCAGAGGAAGGAGAGCAATAGATTCTCTCAGACAAGATAACATTGCTGATCAAGTGCCGGGAGGACTTCAGAAAGTTGCTGGAAATCTCAATTATCTGAGCTCATTGAAAGCCAAGAATTTCAGATTACTTCCACTGTATTGTGGACCTCTTGTACCAAAAGATGTAGTATACGATGGAGAATTCAAACACTTTATCTTAGTTCACGCCTTTTGGAGAATCCTGCAAAGTAGAGATCTGATCACAAAATTTGGCAGCTATACTAAAGTGTCCTGTGACTTACTCAATTGTATCCATCTTTGAAGATTACTTGTCAGGGCTGGAAAAATCTCTGCGGGAACCGTCCACTGGTTCAACTTTGCTGGAAAGTAGAATTTGACCTGGAGTTCAATTTCAAAAAAGATGCTTCAAATATTGATTCGCTAATATTGAATCTTAATGAAAGTGAAAATCAACGTTATGTCTCGAGACTGAAGTATCTCAATTTTGAGTTGACGATAGAAAAATAGATGATATCGTTCTTATGAATGATGGGTCTCACATAGAAATCAAGCACATGGTATGTGCATCTCCGCAAGTTGATGCTTGTGAATTCTACATATTAGGTGAGAAACTCCAGATTTCTGGGCCAGCGTACAACTGTCCAGTTTCCTCATGAGCGCTGGGTATATATTCAGTCGAGCGAGGTCAGTTCCCACTCAGTGAATTATCGTGTAGAGCAATATTCTATAAGATTTCTGAGTTTTCCCAGCTAGCATTCAGATGTCCATTGAGTACGTCAGGCTAGACGTCCGATTTTCCATCCTAGGACGTGCTATTTCCAGTTCTGATTTGTCCTAGGGACGTTCAAAAAAACGTCCAAATTACGCCCAAAGGGACATCGAGAGGTCATCCGACGGATGACTTTAGGACATCCAGAAATCGGAATATGGAATACATGAAAAACTGCAAAAAAAATTCATAAAAAACTCAGATCCTATGTTGAACTATACCTTTTCCAGTCTTTTTTATAGAGTTGATATTCAATCTAATCTAATCAAAACATGTATGACAAGGAAATGCTGGAGAAATTTCTCGATTTTAAACTGCCGTCGCTGGGATTCGAACCTGGGACCTTTTGATTATGAGACTGCGATCTTGTTCACTCGACCAAAAGGTCGTGCTACGCCGGGTGGCTTAATATGCCTACATGACCCTCGACTATGAAGAAGTATAAGTTCTATCTATAGTTCCGTCTTATATTTGTTGAGAATATGAATAAGTATAATAACTTGAGAATAATGAGCTGTGATTTGGCTGTGTAATAAATAATTGACCACCATGTGCGTGCACCATTGCAAGGACTTTGCATTCCAAAATTCATAAATTTATGGACAATAACGATGGTTATTAAAAGAGGCTGTCTTTCAAAAATCCAAATTCGTGTGAGCAAAAAATTAGATTTCTCATTTCTCCCATAAACATTCATTGAACATTTTTCGTGTTCGCGGTTGTTTTCAGCCAAAAAACTGGTATCAACCAGGGTTGACCTCGTAATTTAGAATTTTGTGTATATTAATTCATCGTAAACTACGGGCATATGTTTCACTCTCGTCAATTTGAAATTCATTGAGATTAATGATTCAATCAAGTCACCACTAGTAGATGATCAGGAATCATAATATCCGAAAAAAGATCAGGACTATTGGGATCGTCATTCATATTATATATCCCATCGCAAAATTATCCTGAAAAAACATTCACGTGGAAGCAAAGCACACTTCTTCAAAATGAGATCAATGTTTCATCCCGGTGTTCGTGACAAGAAATATTAGAAAGATATAACAATATTGATATTATGTATATCATTCCATATAATTGCGGGACAAAATGATTCCAAATTGTCCACAGAAAAACGTGGGAAAAACGTCGTACAGACTTGAAGATGAGATGCTTTTGAAACGTTAGTAACGCGATGTCCAAAGAACGTCAGTATCATGTCTTTTATAAGACATCGAACCAGTGACTGAGACCGAACGTCCTGAAGACGTTCTCTGGAAGACATGATCTGAATGTCCGACTTTGGACATCTTTTGATGGTGATTCGGACATCCATTTTGAAGTTATAAAATCATGTCCGGAAAAAACCATTATTCGTACATCCTGATTCCGGGCCTGTTCGGACACGGAAAGCAGATGTTCAAAAGTCGTCCACTAGTCGACATTCGAACGTACAAAAGATGTCATGACATCGCACATAAAGATAACGTCCTCGGAACGTCCGATGTCCAGTCAATGCTACACTGTTGAAAATGCCGATGTGATTCCAGTACGACACGGTGAAAATACACCAAGAATTACAACACTCAATGTAATGAAACCACCACGCCGATGTGAATTCGCTACATTCAGTGTAGGTCCCTTTATTGCTGCTACATTGAATGCAGCGATTTTAGTCTTCGGCGATGAGATTTCACATATCGTCGTGTAAAATTCACTCCGTGCGCTGCGAGGTCATGCCAGATTTGACGCGATGGCATATTTTATGCTGCTACGGTTGAGCACGGTTGGGTTAGGTGAGGTCTAACTGGCTCGCGCATGCACGGCTGCTCCGAAACATGCGATTTTACTCTCGCGGGGTAAAATCACTACATACAATGTCGTAGCAAAAACGGGACCTACATTGAATGTAGCGATTTTACAACGGCGTGACAATTTCACAACGCCATTTTTACAGTGTAGCTGGGCCCTACTGATGAAGAGTAACCATTCCACAATACCTCTACAACTGTTGCTTCATAACTCTGTACATCATTTTCAGGATCAAATATTCTAATTTCTATGATTTTGTCACTTTTAACTTCTGTGTCTATTACGTCTATAACTCAAAGGAATATCCCATCATTATCCAGCTGATGTAAGGAAATGGAGACAGATAAACGAGAACCGCATTTCGAATTACATCTCGTCCACCAATTGATTCAGAAGTCATCTATCACCAATATGAAAATCATTAGCAACTTTCTACCAAGAATTTCGACGGGAGAAAAGATCATATCATATCACAAGTGTACTATTATGCATCACGGATGTGTGTGTGTGTTTGAGTTTGTGCGTGCGTGTCCATCTTCCCACCGGAACAGAGTTTCATAGACGAGAGGCCGTTAATTTAGTTGATAATGAGCCAAATTTCTTGGTTTTATAACTTTGCGACTATATGCGCTGAAACTTACTTGATCCCATTGACCAATATTTGATGCGGATCATCCCTGATCGTGAGTAGGAATTCATGAAGATGATTCCTTGTACTCGAGTTATGTCAATTCTTGAGGATGTATCCTATGACCAAGTTAAGGTGGATACTTCTGGGCTTTTTTCTCCGCAAGGTATAAATTGAATCGGAATTGATTTTCACATGGTTCGACATCTTGCTTTGAATTGTGTAATGAGCGAATCGAGAAAATGGAGAATTCGATGCGAACGGGAAGATTTTTCGAAATATCCAAGAAAAATACTTTCGCCATACGGCATCGTGTAGCTCATCAAATATGGAGTTTGGAATGAGTTGTCCAAAAAATGTTTACTGCATAATATTCCAGTAAAACTGATGTAAAATAGCTCATTTCGAGTTAACCAACACAATAGCAGTAGAGGTTAGTCGCACCACAAGTGAGGTGATCTTATTGTTTTGGTCTAATGACATGGGCTCTTGTTGTTTCGGTGTTTAACGTATGATCACGAATGTTGTTTTGTAGGTTATCCAGCCACGGCATTCAGAATGGAAACTCGTGATCGAATGGGAATGTCGATCGGCTCCATACCGTCGCAAGATGTGAGATGCGTCAAGCATGTCCTCTTGTTCTTTTCAGCACAAGAGTTCAGTAATGCGGAAGAAATTGTGTAGTAGTCATGCGATCGAAACTCCCCCATGTAGAACGGAATCGGAACAATCCTGCACTCAAACCTCTCAACGAATGGTAATGTCTAGCAGATTCAGGGGGCTGTTGATTTTATACATTTTATCACCGGAGTTCTGACTACAAAATTTGTGGAAGATAACATCTCAGGTATAATTTAAACACGGATTGAACTGGTATTCATTAGCTGAAGGGGAGAAAAATGTTTGAAAAGATCTCGGCTTCTGCTGCTTTCTTAGTACGGGATCAGAATTTTGAGAAAATGGGTGGTTTTTGAGTAAGTTGTACACGTGAACCTAGTAGAGAATGAGAATACCAAGCAGATTCGAATTCTGCATTTCAATTATAACAGTTCTGTCAGCTAAAATTTGAGGACAAAATCGAAGGTAGACAATAATCACTAGTTGAACCAGTATCCCGTGAGTAGGACGTACAGAAATGATACAGAAAAATTTTGGCTCTGGATCTTATGTTTGGGACCAAATCTCTAAGATTGGATAGTGTGACGGCCGTCGTTATTCCTGGATTTTTGTTTTTTCTTATTTTGCTTTCAACGGATGAAAACTCATGAAAATTGTCTAGTAAGTTAAGATTCAACCGTTCATTGGAATATATACATATTTACAAATTCATATATACAAAAGTACGGTGTCTGTCAATCACCCAATATTTCGAATTTGGCCCGCGTAATGAGACAATCTCTGACCGCGGCGAGGGCATACGAGGATAGAGAGAGGATGTTCTCGTTCTTTCCGCATTGCTGACGCTGACGGAGAGACGCCTCCGCTATTACCGTACTTTTGCCGCTCAAATACGCATCGCTCCTGTATCTGTGCCCTGTTTTCGCGTGTTCTTGATGTATTTCCCAGCAACAGTGTTGAAAGAGAAACATTTGGTGACCCTGGACAAGGGTGGTATTAGAAAGCAGTGTGGGATATAGAGGTGGTATTTCAAGTCGTAGAGATGTGAATATAATCAAGAAAACTTTTGTGTACGACGTGAACTTGTGCAATCAAGGCAGTGTGTTAGCCTCCGGTTTGTAGTTGGTTGTTGCCGTTGCTGCTCACACTAATAACCGGAGAACTCTGTTAAAACTGTGGCGTCCCACCATCCTGAGGTGGCCCAGATTGTACAAGGTGATTGAGGATTGCTGACATTTGAGTCGTCTTCTCTAGATTAAGCAATGAAAATTATGAAGGCAGGTTGATTCAGTGCATTGTTATCGCCGTAGGCATAACTCATTTAGCAACTCCGAGTTCCGCGCACGGCCAGAAGCAGGTCAAAGAGTATACCCGGGAAAGATGGTGAAATCGGCCCCAGGCTACATGACCAGGAAAATTATGGGGTTCAGTTGGTACATGTAAAACATACCTCCAGAAAAATTTCAGACCTTTAGACCCGTCCAGGCCGATATACGCTAGTAGTAAGGGATAGACGGTTTCTGCGGCTCTACCTTACCGACACCCGATCGGTAAGGTAGAATCTTCCATTCCCAAAGAATGGATATACCACTAGTCAGTGTACAGTTTCATACCGTACCGACATCTGAACTGCCACCCACCAATGACCCCACCCATCACCCACTATCCTCGCAAATACTGATTACTCTATCCCTTCCTCATGGGACATGATTCGCTGATCTCTCAGCACTCAACTCATTGGTTGAAAGTTGTATAAAGTGTCCACCTACTGAGTCACATAGATAAAATGATGTGCGAGGACTCCCCACTGTTATAATGACCACGTACTGAGTTACTCTTTGATATAATTTTTCATGTGATTCATGGTTTCTTCACCGATGATGGTGACGGACGAGGTGATGAAATACCCTTGCTACAGGAGCTCATTTCTTTCAAAACACTTACAACCAAAGAGTCATCAACATCATTGAGAACTTGTGCCTCCACCAAAGTAGTTGGTTCAGGTGTTTGATCATTCAATTCTTTAGGTGGAGGTATAATCTAAAAATATAAAGATATATGAATACGGAGATTCCAAGTTGATTCCATATTTAGACATCGAAACTCACATCTTCATCTTGTTTGGGATAGATGTCGATCTCTTTTATGGGGACCGACATGACTGAGAAAAATCGATTCAAAATTCTGATGTCACTCTTTTTCTTCATAGATCGGAACTGTTGAGTCTGAAAAAGTTTGTGCGTGGCCCCTCCCATGGAAAACTAGCCCTTCCATAGAACTTCCACTTTGATGCAAACGCATAACACTTAACGGTAAACGGCGTACGTTTCGGATGCGCGTTGAGCATTTCCCAAACATCCCACCCATCTAGCTTATCTGGACATACGATTCGGCTGTTTACCGTTACAATCCGAAATTCAAACGCTGAGTGAAGACTGCCGGGCGTATACCTTCACCATACAGTGACATCAATGACACTTACCATTCAACAATATTCAACAGCATATGATATCGTTTACCATACAACATCAGACATACCTGTCAGGTAACTCTCACAAAATAGACATCTACCTCATCAGAGTTTGTTAACAAAGTTTACCTACTCTATGATCCTCTCTATGATACTCGATGATCATAATATGACTCCATGGATATTATGAATGGATGATCGATATGAATACGCGGTGACCACACCCAACAACTACAATAATTACGAATGCACACAATCACTTCTCATTTTCAATTTACTCATTAGATAGTATATTTTATCCAAAAAATCATCAATACAATATGGTCAGCAGACTCATGAAGATCTATACACTAATAAAATGCAGCGAAGAGTGAGGATTCATATGAGACATCTATGGCTTACAAGTATGCTCACAGCTATTTCGGTAATTCACGGAGTGAGTCGACCATGTACACATTCAACTGAATTTTCAATAGTTATGTACATGCGAAGTTTTGAACATACATGGCTCCGAGCTCCTGCTGTGTGCTTGAGTTGTTCCTTGTCATGGTCTGGTACATTTGAATTCATCTGTAACGATGGCAGCAGCAGGATTGAATATTACCCATAGTACTTATCCCTGATGTGTGCACATAGAAGATGCACATTTCTCCAATAAGGAGGAGTCGCTGGATACGGAGCTTTCCAATCTAGTCACTCCAATCATGTAATATAGTGCCCATATCATATAGGTGGTGCACCACGCATACACAGTAAGTCTTCCTCTTCCAATATGCAAAGGCTGTGCGTAATCCTCTCCATACACTTCTCCTCATGTGCCGATCACTTCTCCTCAAACGCTTAGAGTATAAGAAAGCGAGCGCTGAGCATGGATCACTGCAGTCATTTCGTGGCCACCGTTAATTGTTACTACAGTCTTGTACAGTTTCTTACCATCGAGTAAGACGAAGCTCACGAACTCTACTTCATATCAGCAGTAAGCGCTGAGCACTGACTGCCACTGTCTTCTCGTGGTCGACGTTGTCTAATGTCATAGACCCTTGCTGCTTCTCCTGACCGAGTCAGACAAACCTCGCAATCTATCGTCGACGAAGCTGCCCTGGTAAATATCGAACTCCTGCACATTGTTCCTGTTCATATCTCGTTTGAGCTCCTAACCAGGGTGTAGCGCTCGGTGCATCAGCTAACGAGGTGACACGCTTGCAGGCGTGCACGTACACACGCACACACACATTAAATATTGAGTTGCGTGATATTATAAACTGCTATTCCTACTCTGACTAATAGTTTAGACCATTTCTAGCCTGAATCGTCATTTCCTACACGATGGAAAGTGAAACTAAGAGACAACAGGACCTCATCAAAGCTTTTGAGAAAAAGTTAGAATTATACAAGAGGGAGCTGGCAAAATACAAGAAAGGATTTCAAGCGATGGATATCGATTACGCTCGAGTTAATGATCGATTGGACTCATTAGGGAAGGAACTAGGAGATGTTGAGGAGGATAACCACGAAGTGGGGCTTGAAACACGGGGATTACTGGAGAAAGTACAGCATCAGAATAATCTCTTAGAGACTTTCAAGAAAGGAACGCGTCATGATCTCGATTCGATCAATCAGAAAATCAAGGCGAACAAACGCATTCCTTCGGAACCGCAAATTGATGGGAATGAGGAGAAAATCAAACGCATTTGTCCGGAACCGCTTGTTCCGTATTCTGTGACTGACAGCGAATCTGATTGAATTCTATAAGAAACAACGACACAGAAGATAGGTCCACATAATGATGGATTTACTGTTGACTAGAGAGCGCTCCTCCCACTCCATACTCCAAGTGTTCCCACTTTATCTCTCTATTTCGACGCGCACGCGCATCTAAAATGATCTGATGAATCTGAGACTAAACTCATTCAGACTTTTGTGATCGCACTCGTTGTAAGTACATCTTGAGTGTGTTGAATCTCTTCGAATCCATCTCAGGAGAATCGTCATATATTTAAATTCTCACAGCTTAGATCACGTCTTCCATTCTGTACATCGAGCGCTTCCACTCTATCCATATACTGTGGATGCGCGCGCAACCAAAGGAGCTCGATAAATTCAGAGACGGGCTCGCTCGTCGTTCAGTTTTGAGATCGTACTCGCTGTGAGTACATCTCAAAGTCTCGTAGGATCCCTTCGGATCCATTCCGGGAGGATCGTGGTAGATCTGGGTTCTCACAGCTCAAATTGCGTTTCCCGCTCAGTGCACCAAGCGCTCCCTCTTCATCCGTATACTATGGATGCGCACGCATCCAAAAAATTTCGATAAATCCAGAATTGGGCTCAATCGTGGTTCAGTTTTGAGATCGTACTCGCTGTGAGTACATCTCAAAGTCTCGTAGGATCCCTTCGGATCCATCCCGGGAAAATCGTGGTAGATCTGGGTTCTCACAGCTCGAATCACGTTTCCCACTCAGTGCACCAATCGCTTCCACTCTATCCATATATTTTGGATGCGCGCACATCCAGAAACTTCGATAAATTCAGAACTGGGCTCGCTCATGGTTCATTTTTGAGATCGTGCTCGCTGTGAGTGTATCGCAAAGTCTCGGAAGATCTCTTCGGATCCATCTCGGAAAAGTTGTGGTAATCTGAGTTCTTACAGCTCAAACCACTTCTCCCACTCTATCTATCTACTTCTAATGCACGCGCATTGAAGGAGCTCGATAAATTCGGTTATGGGTCCGCTCAGAGTTCAGTCTTGAGATATTATTCGCTGCGTATATATCTGAAAGTCTCATAATATCTTCCCAGATCAGTCTAACAAGTGGAGGTCATGGTCTGTGGGTCGGGGATTCGGCTGGAACTCTGGGAATCATCTCCTTTTGGCACCAAAAGATGATATCCAAAACCGCTTACTTGAATGCTGAAGCGTTTTGGAGCTACAACCCATGACATTAGCATTGCCCATATAGGCCCATGTTGAAAAGTCGCATATATAGATATACTGACAATGATAATCTCTATAGCTGTAGCTCTAAAACGCTTTAGCATTCAAGTAAGCCGTTTTGGATATCATCTTTTGGTGCCAAAAGGAGATGATTCCCAGAGTTTCAGCCAAATCCACGACCCACAGACCATGACCTCTCCTTGTAAGTGTGATCTGACTGCTCCTTCCCACAATTTTTCCTACAATTAGTGAAGGGATCATTATCATGGAAGTAGTACTTGACGTGCAATGGTTTAGAAGGAGTCAAAACGTCATAGTCATCAAAGAGCTCGCATACAGCCGGTGGCATGATCAAACGGATCCAACCGTTGTTCATTTCCAACCTCCCTGTGACTAGGAGGACCTTGACAGGGAAACACAGTCTGAAAATCTGTTTCCCCAAATGTACCACCATGGTTCGTTTTGGTATCAAGCTGAACAGCCTTATGATACATTGCCGATGATATGTGACAACATCGAACATTTAAGTAAGGATCGTCAGATAATCGTATATGTCAAGGACGAACAGAAAAAACTCTTGCTCGGACCATTTTTCGAGAGAGTCATTAACGTAGAGGATGTTCATTGTCCTGAACTCGAGTATCACCTAGATGAGGTAGTGGGATACCCTCATCATAGATCGTGGGTGCATTGTTGTGCGTCTGTAAATGTGAAACTTATTGAGAACTGGATTCTCTCCAATTCACTAACATCAACGAGTAACTTTCCAATTGACATAGAGGAAGATATAGTCAACCTTCCACTGAACTAGTGTATCAACTTCAGTCACACAGGTACAAGGTTCAGAGAACACTACCCCCCCCCCCTCCCCCAGTCGAACTTCACGGATGTGGTGGAGGGAATCTTTTGTCCCCACTTCCTTCACATGAGATAACTACTCATAAAGCCAGCGCTGACGAACCAAAAGCAGTCAGTAGTCATTAGACTGGCAAACCAATTCTTGAAATGGATCAGATCAACGCGGCGGGTAGAGCTCTGCCAGAGTTCCTTCCAACCAAGAAGATAATAGAGCTGGAAAAGACAAAACGATACAAGATCACAAAGATTAGAAAAGTCAAAACTTCGTGGGGACCGAAAGTAATTTTGGAGCTGGAGAACGAGTTCGAGGTTTTTGTACCATCGGAACTGAATGACCTACTCATCGCAGATACTCAGGGGTACAAAGAATTGATTGCAAAATCACGTACAACGTCTCTATACTTTATACACATGGGCAAGAGTCGTGTAGAGATAGTTGACTAATTCCTCTTTCGCCCCACTTCACTTGGACATGGATGTCTGCTTATGAAGCCTGTACTGATAAACAAAATCTAGTCAGTACGCACCAGACTCCTCTCCGAGCGGCTGCAATGGAACGAATCAGTTCTGTAGGTAGAACTCTACCTGAATACCTTTCAACTCGAAAACTTCCAACGCTAGAGGAAGAGAAGAGGTACAGAATCACTGGGATCAAGAAGAGAAAGACAGCCTGGGGACTATGCACCATCGTAGAATTGGAGACCTCATTTAAGATTTTCCTCCCGAAGGAGTTGAATCAATTACTCATCACAACGAGAAACGTGTATGATGAGTTCATTGAACGGTTCAATGCATGACCGTCACATCTCATATATATCAGGAAATATAGAGTACAAATCGTAGAGTAAGCTGCTTTTGTTTATATATCTTACTCATAATATATTTTTATGATAACAGTACTATATAATCCATGTGTATTCTTTTCTATGAAATGCGTATATCCTCTAGAATAGTATATTGTTTCATACTCATATGTACTTATTACATTGATTGTTGTTCTATCTTCTGTATGGGTGAATAGAAGGTTTAATATTTTGATCTATTCTATATTCTATTTCGTTGATTCCCCCCTTCCTTACGGAGAGGTCATGAGTGTTTCAAGCACTCTCTGTGCGCGGAAAATCGCACTCAGGAAGCTCTTGGAAAACTTTACTGGTTGGACCCCACGGGTGCGAGACGCAGGCGGGGTCCCCCACCACTCTCCTTTCAGAAGAATTTAACTTATATCCAGCATGGGTCTCTCACACGGCTCATTCGCTTGTCAGTTCTCAAGATAGAAGATGCGTGAGATTTGAGATACGGATACATGTGAGTTTTCTTGAAGAACGAATATTTCTCACAAAGACAAGTGATGTGGACGAGAACACCATTGATTCATGGAAGGATCAATGCACTCGTTCAATTGATACATTGAAGCGTGTCCTGCATAATCCATCATTGACTGTTCCACAGAAACAATCAGTAACTCATGCCATTGGAAAAATCATGAGTTCGAAATTGACTCTCGGCTCGACTGTGAAACAAGGTAGTGGGCTCAGTAACAACAACGGACCTAGAATCCAGTGGACTGATCCTGAGAGTGCTTTCAAGAAACGTATGAGGACGAGCTTCATGACTAATCTACATCATATCGATCTGAAAAAGTCCCTGAAGGACGCCTCGGAACTATTTGCGAAGAAAATTGGAGAAACTATGCGGGAGAATCAAAATGCTTTCAAAATTAATTCTGTTCTATCTCGTAGATTTACACAAACCGTGAATAATGATGAAGATAGCCGGGAAGTCATTGATATCAAAGATTTCAATACTAAAAATGCTGAGGTTTTACCATCTACACGATTAAAACAATGGTTCATCGATCATATACAGGATCCATTACTGAAAGAGATTGAGGACTTCCAAGAGAAAGATTCCGGCTGGTCATTCAGTTCTATGATGAATTTGCAAATCAATATCAATAGATCCAAACTCATGCGCAGTGGTGGTGCATACATACCTCTACCACAATTTACCCACACAAAACATTCATGCATCAATATCATGAATAACGATGATCAGTGTTTCAAATGGGCAATCTTGGCTGCTCTTCATCCAGTTCCTCGGAACAATCATCCAAACTGGATAAACCACTATATTCAGTAACAGGAGGAGTTGAATATGGAAGGTATATCTAGAATAGAAGGTATATATAGAAAGAGACTGTGATCTGTTACTACCTGAGGAGGAAGAAGAGACTGGTGATGAGCTTCTCATTAACTCTCACTACGTGCTTATAAAAGATCTGTCACGGCTCGTGAGCTCCAATCCATTACGTGATAGAGCTAAGAAATATATTTGTCACGCTTGCCTGAACTATTTCCTTGATGCATCTCGACTGGAGGATCATGAAAAGTTATGTGATTATATGAATGAATGCAGGATCATTGTTCCCAAGCCTGGCAATAATGTGATTGAGTTCAAGAACTACAATCACAAGGAAAAGGCTCCCTTCGTGATCTATGGAGACTGTGAATGTGTGCACAAAAGTGTTGCAGAATTTGTGGAGAAGTTGTCTGAAAATCCGAAAAAAATGGAGACGTTGATGACAGCGGAAGAAGTAAGATTCAGAAATTCTGATTATTGTCATATCTGCGAGAAGCCTCTCGATGAGGTGGATAGACATAGAGATCATGCTCACCTATACTCATCGTTCAGAGAACCTGCACATCCACTTTGTAACTTGTTATATCAAGATTCAAGAGTTATCCCAGTGATTTTCCATTCATTAAGCGGATACGACGCTCATTTCATCATTCCTGATGTATCTAATCTCTTCCCAGGGAACGTAGATTTGTTACCACTAACGAAGGAAAATTTCACAGCCTTCACGAAACATTTTGAGGGAGTCCCATCAAATTCCGTTTCATTGACTGATTCAGATTCATCCCATCATCGTTAGAGAAACTTGTATCATATTTGGATGACTATTAGATAGTTAACTCAGAATTCTCCCACCTATGTAGAGAAAAGATTCAGCTTCTGACAAGGGAGGGTATATATTCGTATGAATATATGACTCACTCAGAAAGGTTTGACGAGATAAGACTTCCCGAGAAAGAGAGTTTCTACAGCATATTGAATGATTCACATATTTCTGATGAAGATTATCCACATGCACAAAAAGTATGGGAAACGTTTGAGATAACTAATCTCGGCGAATTCAGTGATCTGTACATGAAAACAGATATTCTTCTACTCGCGGATGTTTTTGAAAATTTCCGGAACGAGTGCATCGCAACTTACGGTCTTGATCGAGCTCATTATTTCACAACACCAGGATATGCTTGGGATGTTATGTTGAAAGTAACCAACGTGGAATTGAAAATCCTCACGGATTCAGACATGGTCTTATTCATAGAACGAGAAATACGAGGAGGTTTGAGCCAATGTTTTCGTAGATATGCTGCAGCAAACCACAAATATATGAAAGAAGAGTACTATTCAGATCAAGATGATATATTCCTCATGTACTATGATGCTGTTAATTTCTATGGCCGGACCATGACTCAAGCACTCCCCCAAGCTGATTTTGGGTGGGTCGAGGATTGTGAAGGATTAGACTTTTTTCTTGATGACGAATCTCCAGTTGGATATATCATCGAATGTGATCTCGATTACCCACCAGAACTCCATGACAAACATAATGATCTCCCTTTCTGTTTAGAGCATACGAAGCCACCAGGATCCAAACAAAAAAAATGTTGGTGACTCTACTACCCAAACGTAATTATGTATTGCGTTACCGTTCACTCAAACAAGCACTGGCAAATGGTCTCCGTCTTGTGAAAATCCATCGAGCTTTGAAATTTGAGCAATCAAAGTGGTTTAAACCTTCCATCGATTTGAACACATCGATGCGAGCCAATTCTAAGAACGAATTCCAAAAAATCTTTTCAAATTAATGAACAACAGTATATACGGAAAGTGTATGGAGAACGTCAAGAAGAGAGTAAATGTTGAACCGCTAACAAAATGCAAGGGCAGATATGGTATGGAGGCTCAGATATCGAAACCTAATTTCCACAGTAGTGTCATTTTTAATGAGGACTTGGGAGCTGTACAACTGCATAGGAATGAGCTTGTTTTCAACAAGCCAATATATATAGGTTTATCGGTCCTGGATCTTTTGGAAGTTCTCATTTATGACTTCCACTATGACTACATGCTCAATATTAATGGAGATGATTGCTCCTTGTGCTATACCGATACGGATAGTCTTCTCTATGGAATCAGAAAACAAGACGTTTATGAGAATGCGAAACGTGATATAAAGAGATTCGAGACGTCAGATTATGCAGCTGATGATCAATTCGAGATGCCATTGATGAACAAGAAAATCATTGGTCCAATTTCTGATGAATGTAGTGGAAACATTCCGACTGAATTTGTAGGTTTCAGAAGCAAAATGTATAGCACTCGAGTGGATGGTCAAGACAGTGTCACAAAAATAAAGGGTATCAAGGAATCTGTCGGTAAGAACACTATCAACTTTGAAGATTATGTATCATCTTAGTTAGGACTGCAGGTTCAAAGAAGGAATCAATGCATTATTCGATCCAGGTTGCACAAGGTACATGCAGTTAGTCAGAGAAAGGTAGCACTCAATCCATATGATGATAAAAGATTTCTTCTACCCAACGGCATTTATACTCTAGCTTGGGGACATTATAGCATACCGTTTCAATAATTCTCAACCAGTATGTTTCTAGCTTCCTCCGAGATGAATTCCAAAAAGTCAATCCTGAAGAAGTTCCAGTTTAACGATCGAATGGAGACTCGAACGATACATCAATGGCCTGACGAGCACTTCTCTGCTCGATGCAGTGAATGAGAACAGCTAGCACGTGATCGACAACGTTTTCTGCGTGAAATTATGGAAATTGTAAAAGTTATTGTACCATATATTCTAAAAAAGATGTATGAGATGAAAAATGAATGAAAACATTATATTGAATACGAATGTTACTTTATGGAGTTGAATATGCTTTACATATCATTCCTACTTATCCAACTATTGTGAGAAGAATCAAATCCCAACCATTTTACTAGAACATCATTCCCTAGTCTCTTGATGATCTTCTCCACCACATAGACATCTGGATGTCTTGCCTTGATGAGTTCTTGTTCGTAAAAGCCTCCTTCGATTTCATTACCTTAATAGTCTTTTAGCTTGTATGTAGGAGGTATCATTTTTTCACCATGTAGATCTCAAAGATTTCTGTAGACCAGTTAGGAGTGTAACCCGTCTCGAATACCTGTTTATTCTTGCATACTCGCACCTTATTGCCATCTTTGAAACGTGGTTGTTTTGCAAGAGCTCGAGGTTTCGGAGAGGATATGCGTTGAAGTATATCAGCAACATGTTCTGGTGTGACATCCCTTGGTTTCATTCCTATTATTCGATGTGCGGATCCTTTATACTGATTGATGAAGTCAGGCAATAATTCCAACCATCTGTACGATCCTTTGAGATTAAATATTTTCCACATTTTATTTTTCAACGTACGATTGGAACGTTCACAAATTTAGGCTTCTAGATGACTGTACGTGGAGTATATGTGAATTTTATAGCTCTCCATGAGTTTTTCAAAGTTTTTGTTGTAGAATTCCTTGAATCGGTCTGTCTGCAGATTTTTTGGCACTCGACCAGATTTGGGTATCAATTTTATAGCATCAACAGCATCGGTACAAGTTCTCCGTTTTACTGGCACTGCCCACGCAAATTTTGAAAGAATATCAATGACTGTCAAGAGATACTGAAAACCTTTACTTCGTTTTGCAGAGGGTATCATTTCAACCAGATCGACTTGCCAGGTTCCATCGATGTCTCGTACATCGAAACTTTTCCGAGGATGATGTCGACAAGCTGGCTCTTGTAACTCTTCAACTGGTTGCTGCCGTTCATTTTCCATCCTTCTTATCATTTGTGGTATTCAATAGAGTTACTAAGTGATTCACTCGTTCAGTCAATGCTGAAAGTTTTTGATCATTAGATGTGATTCGGTTAGATTCACTAGTATCGTTTTTCTACACTTATGGAGTTTACGTTTCATTTGTTGAACTTCATCCTCAAGGTTTCCAACTGATAAATCCTGCACCGATTTAACCTCTCCGATTGTCTGATCTGAGCGGTTGTGTAAGATATTCAAATTGACAGCATCAAAATTGTCTGATGCATCAGCAACATTGCACAGTTTTTGATTTGACAGATCGTAGTCTCCAAATTGAGTCAATCTGAACCCTACACCTGGAGGTCCTGGGACACTCTGGCGGTTATTTAGTAGTTGACGACCAAACACATCAACGCTCATCTTGTGACTGTTCACATCTCTCAGAATCTACACTCTAATTTATAATTCCAGCCTCACGTAGCTCTTCAATTACCAAATGAATCTCATTGATATGGTTCTGATTCCCAGCAGAAGTTTCGGTAATTAGCAATCTTAAGCGATCTACTAGCCCATCCACATCATCCCAGATGACATACTCTTTTTGACACCTCTATGAACAAATTTATAGGGGGTTGGTAATCCTCTAACACTCGCTGTCCTTTCCTTTTCAGCTTTACTTATAAGCGGTTCAATATATCGGTGAAATTGTTCAGACTCTTGTAGACGTAGCTCTGCATTATTTCTGTAATGTTTCCTGTGTAAACTAGTCGTTTGCATGATTTTGTTGGAATCTTCCAGATCTTCACCTATGACTGCGTCGGAGTCAATATTTTTCTTAAACAATAATTGGATCAGACCGTTCGTTTTCTCATACTGATCGTTATCTATGTGTATACGACTGTCATCAAAACTGACTGGTTTATTCCCAATCATGTAAGTGTTTCGAACTTTTCTGAGTCGACATGATGTATCAAGGAGCTGACTATTGTTTTCACCTAGCATCCTCAGATATTTGTTGGTTGGATCAGCTTGAGGAGTTTCATCATCATTCAGAGCTCGAAAAATATCATTACCGCTAATATTGAAGGAATTTCAGTATCTTCAGCAGCTGAGTCACCTCAAGCCGACTCGAATGGATATTCATCATCATCGGTTGTAAAATTCTCTCTAGACATTATTTACGACGTATCTTTCTAGAGTTCTTGATGTCATCATCTGTATTGTCTCCTCTAATTTCAAACTTTACTGATGGTGTTTTGATCTTCTGTATCGATCCTGATGTTTCAATAAACTTCTCTAGTGGTGCAACTACTGGTTTGAATGTCTCGTTCAAGGCTCTTCCAGTATCAAACGTGTTCGCTTCCAATAAATCATACTTGTGCTTCACAGCTTTACGAGCTCGCTCGACTTGACGGAGAACGCCGATTTATTGGTCAAAGTCAGCCACGTTGATAGATCAATGCTTGGTCAGCGAATGCTGTTTAGACTCTCCTGTTCATAAATTGATGATGAATTCATCGAATCCTTTCCTGTATCTGCCGTCATTCAGTCCACGACTACGATCAATGACTACAAATCCCCAATCAGAGTCATTCCAGCAATAACTACACAAATCCTTGAAACGCCGAAAGTACATGTTAGTATCGACATGGTTCTTGTGGATGTGGTGGAGATTCGCTTCATCTTGATGGAATATCACTAGGAAATTGACATTATCTCTCACAAGATGCTTAGGCAGTTGTGCGTAGGACTGACACAGGTAGAAACTATCAAGATTCATGTCTTCCGCGACAATAGGAAGATCTGATATTATCTTGTTTTCCAGATGCTACGTCATCAAAAATGAATATAGAATTGTTAGCTGCTTCATCGGGTAATATTACGTCATCATGTTCGCTGAACTCGAAGAACTTGATCCCGTCCAAGGATTCAAGCAGTTTTTCGAGAAACTGATACTTTGGCTGATCCAATGATTTCGAATATATTGGGATATTCTCAAATCTCAGACCGTTTTTATGTGTCATCAGAGCGAGGAGAGCATTTAGTTTCCTCGTGCCTGCAGCTCCACAAAAAACAGCACGAATGTTACTTGGGAGCAAATCACCATGTTTCTTTACCTTACATCCATAGTCTCCAGACAACAAGTCAAAATTCATTACAGGTAACTTTTTTGAATACTCATGAGACTCCACAGTCTACAACAGATCCATCGATACTGTGTTGTGAGAGCTTTAAAAACGAGTATTTATGAAGTGAAACTCAGTCATGAATGAACCGTCATGCTGATATGATCATTCACAGAGGTTATGGGATAGTCAATGAGCTCATCAATAAGCTACCGTTCGAACTACATATACCGGGGTATCAGTTTTGTGGACCAGGGACTAAATTGACCAAGCGACTATCACGAGGTGATGAGGGGGTCAATCCTCTTGATACTCATGGCAGAGAGCACGATATTGAATATTCAAGACACCGAGAGGTTGGGAAGAGGAACAAAGCTGACAGAAAACTAGCTGATCAAGCTTGGCAACGAGTCTTAGCTAAAGATTCAAGTTGTAGGAAGAGAGCAGCTGCTTATGCCATCACAAATATTATGGAAGCAAAATCAAAATTAGGTATGGGTGTCTGTAAGGGTGGTCCTACTAAAAAAAATACACACATTACGAAAAATCATTGCAACAACATCAAGAGCTATTAGATATAGAAGAATAGAGACTCAAGATCGATAATCGAGACTGCTTTGCAAATTGCTCGGAAGTATGTGAAAAGTTCTGGAGGGAGACGGAACATCTCGATACCTCGGACAGTAGCCACTTCAGCTGTTGGCGGTTTTTCACCAGCAGCTTTGATTCCAGTCTTTGCTGGTCTCAGTGCTGTAGGTTCTTCAGCTGAAGGAGCTTCAGGGATTGTGAAAGCTATCGATAAAGCTAAATCTGCTGGAAAACAGCTAGAAGAACAGAAGAGACATAATCGGAGTGTTGAGGCTCGAGCTTTGGGCGGAAGTCCATACCTAGCTCCATATCGCAGTGGTTACGGTCTTTAATTAAAAAGCAAACTACAGCGGAAGAAAGTGACCAAGCGTCGAGCTGGGCAGAAAGAAAATGTTGGTTGATGTAAAACTTCCACATTGTCCACTCACTGATAAAGATCTCTTAAAGTACGCCGAAGCACCTGATATCGAAATTTTCCGAGGAGTATTCATGAGAGATGCACTTCCTCAAAATGGTCCATGGTTGAAAGAGGCAGCCATTGTAAATCTTGATGATAAAGATGGTATTGGCAGTCACTGAGTAGCGTATAGGAAAAATGGCCAAAACATCACATATTTTGATCCCTATGGTGACTTGCAACCTCCAAAAGGAGTAGTTGAATACTTTTCAGGAGGAGTCATTCAGTATAATGTTGAGAGATATCAAGATTACAATACTTTTATCTGGGAACATCTGTGTTTAAAATTTTTGAGTAATATGCTACATCACGTCGATGACTTTCATTTATATAAGGGATCTGAATCATTGATCTACAGTCAGTTATACAATTGGAGTCAGTATGGAAGATTCATTCTCTATCAGCGCCTCTGGAACATCGTCAGTCACATTGATAGATGAAAATCGAGTCATTGATCTCATTCCGTGGAAATAATATATTCTGGGATTGGTTCGGCTGGAAACAAGTTACTTATTCCCCAACATTGATGATAGAAATAACAAATAACACGTTGATGGACAGATTGTAGAGCTGCCAACAGGTAATTACGAAATTGGTGACATTGAACGAGAATTTCAGAAAAAGCTCAAGAAAAAGAATGTTGAAATCAGCATAAAGCCGAACAACTACACTCTCGGCAGCGTAATTCAATGCAATCGTGATATTGACAAACGTCCTGAGGATTCGATAGGTCGAACACTTGGGTTCTCAAAGCAAGTCTTGTAAAGTAGATAAAACCTACGAGTCTGACTCCCCGGTGAACATTTTCAGAGTAAACGTCATACGAGTCGAATGTAGCATAACAACTGGAGTATACATCAATGAACAGTTGACGCATACAATACACGAATTCTTTCCCGTTGTGCTTCCTGGATATAAGATAATCGAAAAACCTACACAACAAATTCACTATCCTATTCAAGTCAAGGATCAAATCAAAGTTGTACAGGTATCTATAGTTGATCAGAACGGTGATCCAATCAATTTTTGTGGGAAATTAATCAGTGTTCGGTTACACGTGAAAACGATAAATTAATGGGTCTTGTATTCAAAACTGGATATAGGTATATTAGTACCCTCTCATATCGCAAAATCAACAGTCATCTTCCAAAGGTCTGACGGCTAACATCACAAAACATGAAGTTTCTCAAGAGTCTGGGATTGAGAGTCAAGAAATCAGCTGTCAGAGTGACAAAAAGTCATCTTTCGGAAAAATCTTCAAGAGAATAAGTTGTTTTTCTGTCTGTTGCTATTGATCTCAAGGAGATGGAGATCTTAGATGTACAATCTCCAGTGACTTTTGATGAGTCCATAACTCATTTAGAATTCCACGACCATCAACCTTATACATCTTTGAACTTCAATAACCATGACGAAATCTGCTTCGCAATCCAACATCAGGATTTGTGTTTGATTCCTTCCAGAAGTTTTCCACATGTGTGTGGGAAATTGACTGATACAAAGGATAAAGCCCTGATAGGGACAAATTTTGTGAATTATGAACCTTGTCACTTCTTTGATAGTTGGCGTTACGAAATCAATGGTACTGGAATAGACAGATGCAAGAATGTTGGACTGACGGCAGTGCGGAAAGGATACGTTTCCTTTAATTCAAACCAGGCTAATGCGCTCGAGAACGCAGGTTGGTTAGATGCCTTGGAAACTAGAAGAGTTATCAACAATGCTGGTCAATTTGTCATGATACCACTAGCAGCAATTTTTGGATTTGCAGAGGATTATCGAAAAGCTCTCATCAATGTGAAACATGAATTGATTCTTACGAGGTCGAGGAGTGACATACCTGCTATAATTCAAACTAAGATTGCGGATGCTGCGGGTGCACAAGTATATGAAGATTTTGTGGTGAAAATTGCCCGAGTAGAGTGGCGTATGCCTTACGTGACACCATCTGATAAGCGTAAAATACAACTGTTGAATAATATACGTCGAGACAACCCGATCACAATGGGTTTCAGATCGTGGGATTTTTATGAATACCCCATGTTACCGGAAACCTCTGAGCATGTCTGGACAGTAAAAACTTCGAATCAATTGGAGAAACCTCGTTACGTAATTTCAGCCTTTCAGACTGACAGGAAAGGGTCTAGGAGTAAAAATATGAGTCAGTTTGATCACTGTAAAATCACGAACGTTAAACTCTTCCTCAACTCTCAATGTTATCCGTATGGGAATCTTAACGTCAACTTTGACGAAGACAGATATGCTATCTTGTATCAGATGTTCATAGATTCCACCGGCACACAAAATAAAAAAAAGTATCTGTACTTTTGACTAGACCTACTTTTCTTAATGTATTTTGGCACGCTGAATCCGAATCCGAGGTCGGTTTGGCCCGACTACTTCTTGTTTCCGAGAAAATCGTGATATTCTGCGCTATTTCCACGATTTCCGCCGAATTTTTCACGATTTTCTCGAAAACAAGACGTAGTTGGGCCAAACCAGCCTCGAATTCGGATTCAGCGTGCCAAAATACATTAAGGAAATTAGGTCTGGTCAAAAGTACAGATACTTTTTCTTTTGTATGCCGGTGTAATGTGCACACACACACAAAAAAAAGTATCTGTACTTTTGACCAGACCCACTTTACTCAATGTATTTTGGCACGCTGAATCCGAATCCGAGGTCAGTTCGGCCCGACTACCTCTTGTTTTCGAGAAAATCGTGCTATTCTGCGCTATTTCCATATTTGTCAGGATTTTCTCGCAAACAAGAAGTAGTCGGGCCAAACCGACCTCGAATTTGGATTCAGCGTGCCAAAATACATTTAAAAAAGTAGGTCTGGTCAAAAGTACAGATACTTTTTTTTATTTTGTGTGCCGGCGTTCTCAAAGATCTTGTTACGGTGATGAGGGTGATGAATTTGGTCGACTATTGAGTAGGAGTACTTTCAAGTCTATAGCGCCTCTTATTGTAATTGACTGTTCAAAACAAAACGAATCTCTCAAGTAAACAGCCGTCGATGTTCGTATCGAATTTGAGGCTGATGAAAATATCCTGAGAGAAACCATAGCGTATTGTTTGATCCTTCACGATCGCATTGTCAAATATAATCTAATGAGTGGTGATGTGAGAACAGTGACCTAAAAAAGTCAATCAATTATTAATCACTCATTGCACATCGCAAAATTCAAGTGATGTACCCCTCCCCCCTTCATCCTCTCTTCACGTTCTATCATCGGTCTCTAGAGCTATAAATACGACGTTCTGCGGGCTCGATCCACAGTCTGTCACGATGCGCGATCTCGACATCATCAGAATCTACCCAGTCACGAGGAGTGATAGATCGATCCAAATCATTAGAGATGTGTATAACATCTCTGAGGGGATTGAGTTCCACTTACCCCTAATTCCTCTCCAAGGATCTCCCGATGTTCGTAATTGTATCATTCGAGTGATGAAGAACGTACAAAACGAGGCGCAGACTATTCAAACGAACATTTCGAATGAGTGTGATCAAAATTGCACACATACATCTCAAAGTTCTACAAATGGTCAAGTTAATAAGGCTAGAAAGAAAACTCGTGCAAAAAAGTCTAATGCGCATGCTCGATGCTCAGTATTGAAGGAGGTGGGATGGCGAGGGACTAACTCTCTCATTGAAGGAGTAGGAGGGATGATAGTTTCATGTGGTGATTCGATTCTGGAGAGCATGAGGAGGTAGCGATGTCGGTTAGCTCCAATTTGGTTTCCGCCTGATCGGCCTAGATGTGCAGTATTTCCCTCATGATGTGGCTGTATCACACTCTTGTGTCAATGTTCCTCCGGCTCTCTCAAACCACCGTTGATGTATATTATACACTGAACTCTTCATGATCAGGAAAGTGTTGACAGCCACACAGTGAGGGAGATAGTTCACATTCAGGCCGGTTAGTGCGGGAACCAAGTTTGAGCTAACCGACATCGCTACCTCCTCATGCTCTCCAGAATCGAACCACCACACATTGGATGAACTGCTAGCCAGCATGATCATTTAAGGCCAGTCCGTAGTGCTTACACTCGCTTACTACTCCATAGATGGTGCCACGGTGATTTGCATAGCGTAATTCCAACAATATTTAATTTTTAAATAGTTGCAAACACTTTTCGGACCAAATCATTGAGTCAGCGCGCTTCCCAATCAAATTTCCAATCGTTTGAGCTTTGTTGCGTCTCAAAACTCGTGATACATTTTGCGAGATTTGGAAAATGGCAAAGTGCATGATCGCGTGGTTCCTATGATGCGGCAGCGACAACTCAAGTTTGTCTTTTTCCAAATCTCACAAAATATACCACGAGTTTTGAGACACGATAGAGCTCAAATGATTGGAAAATTTATTAGGGAGCGCGCTGACTCTATAATTTGGTCCGAAAAGTGTTCGGAATTATTCAAAAATCAGATATTGTTGGAAAACATGCATGTACTCCGGTGCGTGTCTGGTCACGGTTCTGCGGGGACTACGGACTGGCCTTAAAGTCTCACATAGGCATTCAGCAGCTGCACATAATGGAAAAAGTTTGAGATCAGAGGGGTTTATATTGGGTATACCAATCTGGGAGCCCCACACAGGGGAGAGCAGGAGCTCTCCTAAGGTGCGTAATGCATTTTCCCCTCTTGAAAAAATGGCTAGACGGATGTCTGTGGCAATACCGACTATTGGTAATAAAGACATCTGCTTGGCCGATCGAGTGTCGGTAAGGTAGAGCCGCAGAACCCGTCTAGCCCATACTTCTCACGCTCAAAAGAGCTGAAAATCGGTATTCTATTTATTGTGGCGAGAACAATGGACAGAAGAATCTGAAAAATCACAAGACTCTGTCTCAACTCAACAAATCTGAAAAAAATATTTCCAGGATTTTTCATTGTCACACAGCGGCTAGGAAAATTATTCAAATTCTCAAAAATTCCCCGGAAAAACGGGGTGACAGGTGCAGGCCGGAAAAAAAAATTTTCAGTGTGTCTTTGCATATTTCACCGAAAAATTGTTTGCCCCATCTTTTAGGTGCTACAACACCTCGAGAAAAATCAAAATTGCTGTTTTTTGCGTAAAAACCTATTTTCAACGTATTCAGTGATTTTCCACAGGTGTGAGACTATTTTTTTTGGAAAAATCATCGAATTTTACATGAGAAACCACGTGTTAACGGTTGATTTGGTGATTTTCGGATCGAATATAGTCTCAGGATAACCGGAAATCCATCAAAAATCGGATCGCCCACGCTTTCAAGACGGTCAGAGCTTTCTCCATGCCGTAGAAGCTTTCAAAATTCATTGGAATATAGGACATTGAGCAGTCTATTGCAAGATGGGACTCAGTATCAAGCCCCTCCCTCCCCCCTCCGCGACCCGTCAAAAATTATACAGAAAATCCCCAGACACTCTTGGTAGAGTCTGATCGATGACATGGAGTAAAACATTTTGATGACCAGAGAACGACGATTTGCACCACCAGTCCATCCATCATCCTCGAGCCTAGAACAAACTCAGGGAAAGTTGGAATCGAAGAATATTTGGCTACCCTCATCCCGTTCGGGACATGAAAGTACCATCACAATGGCGAAATCATTGGCAAGAGTGCGAAATGAAAGCGTTAGACTGCTGTGTTTGTTGCACTCTCAGCTAGGATATACGATGGATTCCACGACAAAGCGACCTACGGAGAGGGCTCATCTCTCAGATCCTTTTTTAACCCTTTTCACTCGATTCTATCGCCCAAAATATGGATTTCGGACCACCTATGGGGTCCAAAAAAAATTTCTCCTCTCCATTGCACGCACATCCGTAAACAGGCTGAAAATCCATCGTGTAGAAATCGATGCTCTTTTATTCACGAAAATGGGAATATTTTGAATTTTTGAATAGGTATCGATTTGCGGATTGCGGCATCCGAAAGGGCATCGAAAAACCTATCGAAAACGATGTCAGAAATTTCTTTCCTGTGATTGAGGGGCCTCTTGGAGGCAGGAAAGTGTTTTCCACTAAAACGCTGATTTTTCAAAGGGATATTCTTTCATTCTTTGAAAATCAGATATTTGACCTAAAAATGTGCGTTCTCTCGAAAAAAATGGTTTTCAGAGGGCGATCCAAGTGACTTATGAGCCATTCTTGAGAATTTGATTTTTTCGGTTTCAGAAAGAGGCGATTTTCTGCGCATGCGCACAAACGTAGACTTTCGGCGCCATTTTAATAAAAAGCTCACGAAGTTCCCTATAAAATGACCACCCGCAGCGTTGAAATTCATGCACTGAAACGGGACCTGCAACGATTGATTATATCGAATCAAAATCACATGAAAATTCAGACCTTTAACGCTTTTGGGGCGCCTGCTGAGATGACATATTTACGGGATCTTTTCGGGACTCATTTCTGAGTATGGAATCGCCCTTAAAAAATTCGGACCACATGTATTCAACGTAAAATTGTCTGAACTTCCAAAATATGCGGTGGAAAATTCCGTTTGAGGCGAGCCCGAGGTGCTACATTCAATTTTCTGCCAGAAAACATGATTTCTCACATTCAAAATCGCAAAAAATTGAATGTAGAACCTCGGGTCGCTTCATGCGGGATATTTCATCGCATATCTTGAAAGTTCAGACAATTTTACGTTGAAACCATAAAATTCCAATTTTTTTAGGGCAATTTCGTACTCAAAAATGAGTCCCGAAAGGATCTCGTAAATGTGTTATCTCAGCAGGCGCCCCAGAAGCGTTAAAGGGCTGAATTTTCATGTGATTTCAATTCGATATAATTAATCGTTGCAAATCCCGTTTCAGTGCATGAATTTCAACTCGGCGGGTGGTCATTCCATAGGGAATTTTGTCAGCTTTCCATTGAAAATGGCGCCAAAATCCTACGTTTGTGCACACGCGCAGGAAATCGCCTTTTTCTGAAACCGAAAGAATCAAATTTTCAAAAAATGGCTCATAAGTCACTTGGATCGCCCCAAACTCCTCTGAAAGCCATTTTTATCGGGAGAACGCAAATGTTTAGGTCAAATATCTGATTTTCAAACAATGAAGGTAATTGCTTTATGAGGAATCAACAATTTAGTGGAAAACACTTTTTTGCCTTCAGGAGGCCCCTAAATTACAGAAAAGAAATTTCCGACGACGTTTTCAATAGGTTTCTCGATGCCCTTTCAGATGCCGCAATCCGCGAATCCATAGCTATTCAAAAACTCGAAATATTCCCATTTTCGTGGATAAAAGAGCATCGATTTCTCCACGATGAATTTTCAGCCTGTTCACGGATGTGCGTGCAATAGAGAGGAGAAATTTTTTTTAGACCCCATAGGTGGTCCGAAATCCCTATTTTGGGCGATAGAATCGAATGAAAAGGGTTGAAAAAGAATCTGAGAGATGAGCCCTCTCCGCAGGTCGCTTTATCGTGGAATTCATCGTATATCCTAGCTGAGAGTGCAACAAACGCAGCAGTCTAACGCTTTCATTTCGCACTCTTGCCAATGATTTCGCCATTGTGATGGTACTCTCATGTCCCGAACGGGATGAGGATAGCCAAATTTTCTTTGATTCCAACTTCCCCTGAGTTTGTTCTAGGCTCAAAGATGATGGATGGACTTGTGGTGCAAATCATGGTTCTCTGGTCATCAAAATGTTTTACTCCATGAGATTGATCAGACTCGACCAAGACTGTCTGGGGATTTTCTGTATGATTTTTGACGGGTCGGGGAGGGGGAAGGAGGGGTCTTGATACTGAGTCCCACCTTGCAATAGACTGCTCAATGTCCTATATTTCAATGAATTTTGAAAGCTCCTACGGAATGGAGAAAGCTCTGACCGTCTTAAGAGCGTGGACGATCTGACTTTTGATGAATTTTCGGTTGTTCTGAGACTAGATTCGATCCGAAAATCACCGAATCAACCGTTGATACATGGTTTTCCATGTAAAATTCGACGATTTTTCGAAAAAAATAGTCTCGTTCCTGTGGAAAATCACTGAATACGTTGGAACTAGCTTTTTACTCAAAAACAGCGTTTTTGGCAATCTTCAATTTTTTTGGGGGTGTTGTAGCACCTCAAAGATGGGGCAAAAATTTTTTTTTGTGAAATATGCAAAAACACACTAGGAAAAATTTTTTCCGGCCTGCACCTGTCGCCCCGTTTTTCCGGTGGAATTTTGAAATTTTGAAAAATTTTTCTAGCCGCTGTGTGACAATTTAGAATCCTGGTGATATTTCCTTCATATTCGTTGAGTCAAGACAGATCCTTGTGATTTTTCCAGATTTTCTTGTCCATTGGTCTCGCCACAATAAAAAGAATACCGATTTTCAGCTCTTTTGAGCGTATATCCGCCTGGAGGGGTCTAAAGGTCCGAAATTTTTTCTGGAGGTATGTTTTACATGTACCAACTGAACCCCATAATTTTCCTGGCAATGTAGCCTGGGGCCGATTTCAACATCTTACCCGGCTTCATAGTCATCAAAAGCTAGAAAAATTGAACATTAGCATCATCAAAATCTGATCCGATAGATGTTCATCCGCTATAGTTACCGAGATATTGGGATACTTCCTCCACTTCGGGTTCCACCACAAGACCTCAATGGAATGATTCAATCAATCGATCAATGTAGTGATGTCAGAAGTCTGATATTGAAATCGAGCAGGAAAAAAAAGATTTTCCGCTGACCAAGTGATGAGTTTCCACAAATATCCACCATTCATGATGGTAAGGGGAGGAATCCGATAGCGGAACTTGGGCATGTTGATCTTCATTCGTCTTGAGATGACTGATCCGCTCCCCAACACTGAGTTCAGTTCTCCTCATGGCCTAACTCCAAAATAGATGGAAATCCAGCCCGTGACTTTGAAGATACATTCCAATCCCAAATTGACGTCCAACTCGAGATTCTCTTGGGGCAGGAGGATAAGAAGGAGGAAGGAAATGAACGGGGAAAAGCTCAAGATCATCACCAATGGATTTTTGATCCGTGCAATCGACTGTAGAACCCAAAATATCCGAGAAACTCGATTTTCAGTACTGCCTATTCTTGAAACAATTCTTTCCTGGACGATCCGAGATATTTTCATGATGATTTCTCCCTCCTCCTAGAAATTCGAGCATTGTCACGCTGTGTTGCTTCAATATACTGATGGTTCAACTGAGAAAGGGATACATGACAGCCTGTCGAACGTTATTTCCAAGGATAAGGTCCACGAAGAGATTTGCTTGGGCTTACTCATGTCTATCCTCACAGACCCATACGAAGCGCCAACGAAGTATCGCGATCTCACACTCCTCTCTCGAGATGGTTTGGCCGTCATCATTTCAAACATTAACCAAATCATTATGGATCGTTATTTGAAATTAACCGATGTAGCAAGGCGTCAAGTCATCTGGCTCGTCCAAGAAATGATGAAAACAGATGTGTCGAACGTCGATGTCCCCTGTTCGAGTTTACTGAGATATGCAGCAGGAGGCGATGTTTCGCAACGGAACATCTCATTGATAGAGAGTCTACTTGATATGTTCCAAGATCATAATATATGGTTGGATAGATTTCCTGTGTTGATAGCTTCCGTGGTTTACACATTCCTCCGATTGATCGAGGATCACAGTGCTATTCACCTCGCTGCGTTGAGACAGAGGGAAGTGGACTTCGTCATAACGCTGCTAAGAGGAAAGATAATGGACTGCTTGGTTATTGGAAGGTAACGTCGTTAAATTTTCAGAATGTCACCGAACCTATCCTCCATCCTCATTAGGGTGTCCCTCTACCCCATACTCTGCCAATCCTTTCTGCCCCTTCTGGATGTCTTCTCCGTGATGGGAAACCACGGGGGGAATTCTCAGATCCCCAGAAAGTGATTGTATAGTGTGGCACACAGCATCAAGTTTCGAATTTTGACTTAAAAATTACGCTTCTCACGACTTTATGTCCTGATATTCGAGCTCGTATGAGGTAGTGTTTTGCGTGTAACAGACAATTGAGGATATATAATTTGACGTGAAATTTCACGCCAAATCCAAATTCATCGTTATTCTTGAGGTACAGAGACACCCAGTATGTCGAAACTGATTTTTTTTCGCCAGAAAACAAACTTCAGCATGTTTTCCTCGTCTGCTTCGGATATACCGGTCGCTGTAAACTCCATTCGTAATAGTCAAAACCATTATTATCCACATGAATCTCCACCCTGAATCCAAGTTCATCGTTATTTTTGGGGACCAGAGACACCTAGTATGTTGAAACTAATTTTTTGCCGAGAAACGAATTTCAGCACGTTTTTTCCGTCTGTTTCGGGTATATCGGTCGCTGTGGACTGCATCTGTCATAGTCAAAATCATCTAGATTCATGTGAAATTCCACGCTAAATCCAAATATATCCTCAATTTTGAGGTACAGAGACACCCAGTATGTCAAAACTCATTTCCTTCGCCAAAGAACGAATTTTAGTGCGTTTTTATCGTTTGTTTGGGGTATAACGGTCACTGTAGACTTCATCGGTCATAGTCAAAGCCATCTAGATTTACGTGAAATTTCACACTGAATCCAAATTTACCCTCATTCTTGAGTTACTGAGACCCCCATTATGTCAAAACTCATTTTCTTCGCCAAAAAAACGAATTTTAGTACGTTTTTCTCGTCTGTTTGGGGTATAACGGTCACTGTGGACTTCATCTGTCATAGTCAAAATCCTCTAGATTCACGTGAAATTCCACGCTAAATCCAAATCCATCCTCATTTTTGAGGTACAGAGACGCCAAGTATGTCAAAACTCATTTTCGATACACTGTGCGTGAAAGTGAACTTTGCGCACAGTTTCACCTATTCCTTTTACCTATTACTTTTACCTATTATTCGCATCCTCGTGATGATTCCGACCCTCGCCTGCGGCTCGGGCCGGACACCCATCACTCGGACGCGAATAGAACGTCTCACGCCCTTGTATCGAAATGTACTATTCCTCCGCCAAAGAACGAATATCAGTACGTTTTTATCGTCTGTTTGGGGTATAACGGTCACTGTGGACTTCATCTGTCATAGTCAAAGCCATCTAGATTTACGTGAAATTTCACACTGAATCCAAATTTACCCTGATTCTTGAGTTATTGAGAGATCCAGTATGTCAAAACTCATTTTCTTCGCCAAAAAACGAATTTTAGTACGTTTTGCTCGTCTGTTTGGGGTATAACGGTCACTGTGGACTTCATCTGTCATAGTCAAAATCATCTAGATTCACGTGAAATTCCACGCTAAATCCAAATCCATCCTCATTTTTGAGGTACAGAGACGCCCAGTATGTCAAAACTCATTTTCGATACACTGTGCGTAAAAGTGAACTTTGCGCACAGTTTGTCGACTTTTACCTATTACTTTTACCTATTATTCGCATCCTCGTGATGATTCCGACCCTCGCCTGCGGCGAAACCCATCACTCGGACGCGAATGAAACGTTTCACGCCCTTTTATCGAAATGTACTATTCCTTCGCCAAAGAACGAATTTTAGTACGTTTTTATCGTCTGTTTAGGGTATAACGGTCACTGTGCACTCTATCTATAATCAAAATCATCTAGATCCTCGTGAGATTTCACGTTGAATTCAAATCCGACCTCATTTCTGAGGTACAGAAACACCGAGTATGTCAAAACTCATTTCTTTCGCGTAAAAACAGATTTTAGTACGTTTCTCTCTTCTAAATTGGCCTAGGTAGGACAGTACAACTGCTCAATTTTTGAATTCTTATGTATTATCCCCGAACTGAAACTGCAAACCCACGCAGATCCCGCGATTATGATCGAACTCATATAATTGTCTCAAATCGAAATTGATGATCGTATTCCGAAAATTTGGACGACTCTTCCGAAGAACCTATTCGCAGAACAAGACAAGTATGCTCCCAATCAGAATTTTCAATCTCTTTCTGTGCTGAAGACAACTCTCGCTGGTCGCAGAGATACCCAGTTTTGACATACTGGATGTCTCTGTACCCCAAAAATAACGATGAATTCGGATTTTGCGTGGAATTTCACGTGAATATTGATGGTTTTGACTATTACAGATGGAGTCCACAGCGACCGATATATCCGAAGCAGATGAGAAAATTATGCTTAAATTTGTTCTTCGGCGGAAAAATGAGTTTTGACGCACTGAGTTTCTCTGTACCTCAAAAACGACGATGAATTTGCGTTCGGTGCGAAATTTTACGTTGAATCATGTATCCTCGATTGTTGGTTAGACCCAAGACACTACCTCATACGAGCTCGAACATCAGGACAAGAGAGTCGTGGGAAACGTAATCTTCGGAACGAAATTTGGAACTTGATGCGCTGTGTGGCACTATCCAATCACTTCCTAGGGGTCTGGGGATCTGTTTTCCATGGTTTTTCATTGTATAGAAGACATCCAGAGCGTGGAGGAAGGATCGGCAGAGTTTGGGACGAAAGGGACACCTGAAATTGGCTGTTTAGCTGTGGAAGTCGCATCGGCTTGTTTCCCTCCCATGTTCGAGGAGATCCTCTTAAGACCATGTGAACGCTCTACCCTTACCGACCGAGCGGGTACTCGTTTGGGGGAGTAGTTTCAAGGCAGCCCACAGAAATGCCACAGTAAACTACTCCGACATATATAGTCACTATCAGAGGTAGGGCTGGAAAAACGCGTGTTTTCCATGAATCGTAAAGAAACGCGTTTCTACAACAACACATCCACACTATTTTATAAAATCAAGGAAAAATAGCCCGTGACAAAACTGCATTCTCAAAAAATTCCATCTATCTCACTTTCACTGTTCCACTTCACTTCACTTAAATACATAACACTTTTTTCACTTTACTCACCTACGAACTGACTATCACTGGCTTCAATTTCCCAACTGGTGAAGTGGTGACTCAGAAATTCTTATTGCAGAATCTGCTTGAATTTCTGTTGTCGCTACTCACTTCACATTCCAGCTGGGAAATCCTGAGCATAGAAAACCGCTTAAATATCTAATCTGAAATTCAACTCCTCATCCTTGACTCAGGAATTCTTATTGCAGAAATCTGCTTGAATCCCTGTTATTGTCACTTGGGACGGGGGAGTTCTCAAAGTATCAAAAAATTCTGATTCGGACGAGGGTAGGATTAAAGGGTGAAAGATATAGAAACATTTCCGTACCGATCCAAGACTTTCTTTTCGAGAAAGCAAAATGATTTTTTGAGAAACTGGGGGTACGAAGAATTCAGTTCAAGGGAGGCAAAAACTCCATTTCCCATCATTATCAACGTGAATCGCTCCCTTTCCGAGTTTCAAGAGCTTTCTCAGGCCTCTGGTGCGTGTTTCGGGCTAGCTAATGATTCGACCGTTGTAGTGCGGATAGGATCTAATTTTAAAATTTCTGGGACCACATATTCCGACGTAAAATTTCCTGTTCTTTTGGTTGGCGCTTTCAGAAATTCTCAATTTCGTCGGGAATGCCCCTAAAAACCTGAAGAACTACGATTTCTTTTTAAAAACTGGGGGCACCAAATAATTTTGCTTAAAAATGCAACTACTTTCTTCCTCATGGAAATCGACGTAATTTGCTTCCCCTGCGAGTTAAACCACTGATACTATGTTTTTTTCTTCGATTATCGTGTATCGATAGATGCCTTTGTCATACGACTTCCGGACGACATTTGAGGGAAAAAGATTCGGATTCCGCATGAAAAAGCTACGATTTTTGTTTTCGAAAGATTCCGAAATCGCCTTTCTAATAGTAACGCATAATTGTACCGTCCGGAGAATTTTTTTAACCACTGTGCGGCAACGAAAGAGTACTTTTCTCGATAACCAAGAGCGGCTGTGACGATTTACCCGTCATACGAGGCGAAGCCGAGAGTTGCGTTAGATGTTGCGTTATTTACTATAGGACGAGTATTCTTTCCCTGGCGTGGAATCAACACGCCCAGTTAGGACAACCATGCTAAGTCTAGACGCAAGAGGATTAATGTAACGAAATGATCACACAGAATCCCTACATTGTTCCGAAAACCGAGCAGGTAACAAACCGGGAATCTTTTAGATCCATTGACCTTCCGTTATCCATCCCCTCAACAAATTTGAGACGAGTTTTGTTTCGTTACGGAAAGAACGAAACGAAACGCAAACTCCCCAAACTCATGGAAACCCGGAACTGGTGTTATTCACTGTTGTAGTAGCCGTACCATCAGATTTTGAAATTCTCTGAACCACATATTTCGAAGTAAAATGTTCTGCTCTTTCGATTCGCGTGGTCAAAAATTCAAAATCGTGCCGAAATAAACCCCTATAAACCCAAAGAACCCGAAAAACTATGATTTTTTGAGAAACTGGGGATACGAAAAAATTTGTTTTGAGAAATGCAACAACTTCATTCCCCATCATTGTCAACGTAAATCGCTCCCCCTTCGAGTTTCAGGAGCTTTTTCAGGCTTCCGGTGCGTTTTCCGGGCTAGCTCATGATTTGACCGTTGTAGTGCGGATAGGATCAGGTTTCGAAATTTTTTGAACCATATATTTCGACGTAAAATTTTCTGTTCTTCCGATGAACGTGGTCAAATATTCTGAATTTTGCCAAAAAAATCGTAAGAACCTAAAAAATCCAAAGAATTACGATTTTTTGAAGAACCGGGGGCACCAAAAAATTTGTTTTGGACAACACAACAACTTCATTTCCTATCATTATCAACGTAAATCGACCCCCACTCGAGTTTCAAGAGCTTTTTGAGGCCTCTGGTGTGTTTTCCGGGCCAGCTCATGATTTTACCGTTGTGATGCGGATAGGATCAAATTTTAAAATTCATTGAACCACGTATTTCGACGTAAAATTCCCTGTTCTTTCGATTGGCGTGGTTAAAAATTCGGAATCTTGCCGAAACCAACCCCTAGAAACGCAAAGAACCTGAAAAACTACGATTTTTTGAGAAACTGGGGGCTTTGAAAATTTTGTTCCAAAAATTCAACAACTTCGTTCCCCATAAAAATTGACGTAATTCGCTCCCTTCCCGAGTTACACCGCTGATACTGTGTTTTGCTAGCGATTTTCGTGTTTCAATGGATGCCGTCGTCATACGACTTCCGGACGATATTAGAGGGAAAAGGATTCGGATTCCGCATCAAAAGAGCTACATTTTCCGTTTTCGAAACACTCCGGAATCGCCTATCCAATAGTAATGCATAATTGGGCCGTCCGGCGATTGTTCAGTTTCATATCAATCTATTGTATTCAATTGAACTTCTGGCGCACTCACACCATTTTGCGTTCGTGCTCCAACTCCGCGCCGTCGGGTTTGCCGCTTCCTGCGGGTATCGCCAGTTCTCGTCCAGCCGACGTCTGCCACGCCTCGCTTTAGGATGTCAAGCTATAGGCGAATGCACTTCCTTATATTTTTGAAAGTTTAAAGAATGTGTGTCGCCGAAATCATTTATCTACCGGCTCCCTAATTAAACATATGGTCCTTCAAGCCGGATCGGAGCTCAGTGTGGAAAAGTGAAGTGGACGGAATTGGATTTCCACTTGAAGGCAGCGCCGCATGGCGGCCATAAGCGGGCGGCAGTATCCTCAGTCGATCAGCGGCGACAATCGGTGCCTCAAGCAGCGGGGACTTTGCTGCTTTTCCTGCCGGATTCGGATGGTGTTTCTTTTAAACGTGATTGCTCGTTCAGAGCATTAGTCCATCGGCAATGTGGTCAGTGCATCCTGCGACATAGTCCGGAGTGCAGGCTACCGCGAAAATCGACACGAAGTCTCTAGTCGACGCACCCTGAGGAGTCGACAAGAACGGCCTGGGGATCCTGGAGGATCTTTGGGCAACGGGGGAGTTCATCGCGGGATATAGGATGAGCTATTCTATCTTTCCTCTTCGGATTTCTTCAAATTCATGCAAAATTTTGAAGTCAATTTCTGATTTGAAATCAAAAAATCAACTTCGATTTCTTGTTTTATATCTGCTGAGGCGGAAAATTCATGAGCAGTGGCGCATATTTTAATTGGTTTCTGCGTTCATTGATGATGCTGACTTCGAATGAATTCTAAAGTCCACGGCTTTTCTAGCATCATTCAAGAGCATCACATGTGTGTGAGTCAACGTTGGTGTGCGTGCCATTCGACGTTTGGCAACGCAGCTGTTTATCGGCATTCGGCAGCGACGCACTTTTCGACATTGAGCAGTAAATCAGCGAGCTCGCCATCACTTGTACGCCACAACGCCTGATCAGAGCAGCACGTCTCCGGCTTCTATCGTCGTTCGCCAGCTGACTACACATCCATACGAGCGAGTTATAGGTTATGGATATGAGATTATCCTATTGAATTCCGACTTGGATTTTGAAGTGATCATAGGTTATCTCAATTCCATTAAGGATTTTCTAACCTCAAAATGTTGAACGCAAGGGATCGCTTTTACATTTTAGGCTAGTCTGTAAATACTTGAAAATATTTTTCGGTACGGTTAGGACGATTTCATGGATGAACGCCTCCATCAAATCTTGGGTATAGGTTTAAAAAATTCTTCAGCTCTTGGTCGATTTGCCTGATTCTGGCTAGAATTTCGGCATCGGTTTCGATCATTTTGCAAAAGTCTTGGCATTTCGGGCCAGATCGACGCATATAATTTTGGATTACCTGATATTCGGTTCGGGTTTTCTTTCGGTTTGAGTCCGATTTTGGGATTTTGAATAGAAATGAACGCTCTTTATCAGCTGCAGTTGGATCTGCAACTTCGAATCTCTAAATTGTTCAGCAATTTTCAGAAATTGGGCCGAGAAACAATGGCAAAAGCAGCGACTACGACTAGTTTGAATGATCTAGATACAAAGGGACTAGGCGGATGAGCATGGTGAATCGGTCCTCGTCAGATATGACCCCCGGGATGATTTTCCCCAGTTTCTGACACCAAAATTAGTGAGAAAGAAATGTTCCCTCGATCCGAAGGTCACCTTTATTTTTCCCTACGCCCTGAAACCAATCTAAAAGACGTTAAAATCGATGTCCCTTCAATCAGTTCGTGTTCCGACGCATCTCAATGAATCGTTCTGGGAATTTTTCGACATATTTTTGGAACGTTGGCAAATAGAGAAACAATATCTGCGCATCAAGAAATTTTCCATTTAGGCCCCTAAAAAAATTCTTGAAAGTTAAAAATCAATTTTTTCCATGGAAATTGACCGAGGGAACGGGAAATCCTTGTTTCAACGTGTTCGCCAGGGATTTACATCGTGAATGAGTATTTTCAGCCATTCTCAAGTGATGAAAAGTCGAAATCGCCTGAAATCATTTTCAAAGCAAATTCCGATTCAGTAATCTGCATCGCATGTGCATGCGCGTTGATCTACGTTCTGGAAAATATCTACGATCGATAACTTGTGTAATTTCCTTCAAAATGACTTCTTGCAGGAGTCAATTTGATGCACTAGAACTCGGGATGTAGCTTTTCCCAGAGGAGGAAAAATATAAGGTGCCAAATCTGTGAGCCGCCGGTAAGCGTGACGAACCCAATGATGATGGGACGCTTTTATTTTCGGTTGCAGTGCATGGGAACTACTTCAGCATGGGGTCATTCTGAAGGAAGTTGCGCGGGCTATCGTTCGAGAATAGTTGCAGAACCCAAAAATCACGTGCATGCGCAGAGAATCGCACATACTCCGTGATGCAAGGAATCTATTGCAGTTTCGAAATATGCGGGTTGCCGACCTTATTTTTGAGAAAAAACTTCTCAAAATATTGGCATTCAACACGGCGTCTTATGGGTGATGACCACGGAATGAGTCATATCTCAAAATTTAACAGTGTTACCGCAATGAGCAACTGTCCAAGCATGCATTATTTATAGACGAATGGAATGTCATTGAGAAACATGCATGTTGTCGACGTGTGAAAGGCAGGAAAACATTCGAATGGATCAAATCTGTCGAAAAACAGGTGTGCAGAGGCTGCTCGACTGCTGGCATGCTTGCGCGAGCGCGAGCTTGGGTTGTGTGAGTGTGTTGGTGAGCGAGCGCGTCTCGTAGCCTGACGCTTGTGTTGGTAGGTCCGGGGCCCTAACTGCTCATGATACGTTACCCAACGCTGGTGCCTCCTTAACGGGCACAATTTGTCTAAATTCGGTAAACAATTCGGGCTTTGTGCTTTCGCCCACAGTAGGAAAAAACTTATATCAGCTGACGGGTTTGAATTTCACTTCACAGCTTTGATTGATCACGGCTCGCAATCCTCGTTTATAACGGAGAATACTTGCCAAAAATTAGAGATTCGAAGAACAAAATCTAAGGTTCAAATCAAGGGAGTTGGCGAAGTCAACACTGGTGCCTCAAGAGGTTTGGCAAATTCCACAGTGCATTCCAAATTTCCCTCTGGTTTAAGTTGTGATGTGCAGGCTTTTACTATTCCCAAGGTTTCTGGCTATAAGGCTCCTATTTCAACGGGTGCGGATAGATGGGTTCACTTGAAGGAGCTCATTTCAGCTGATCCTCATTTCCTGAAGACAAGGTCAATTGAAATTTTGCTCGGTGCCGAAGTTCACGCTCAGATTGTGCTTGATGGGGTGGAAAAAGCAAACGTTGATCTGTCTAATCAACTTATCGCGACAAACACAGAGTTGGGTTGGATAGTCTCTTCCAGTGTCGGTCAAAACTCAGAATTTTCTTTGGCCCTTCGAGCCGGATTTCATTCTGATGACTGTACCACTATACTTGGCCTATCTTGGGCACCAAGAGAGGATTACTTCTATTTTAGTATCAAGTTTCAGGCTTTTGACAGACGAAAGTTGTCAAAATACGCTGCTGGGAGATGTGAGCAGAATGCTTTCTCTTGACGGAATTTGCCTGAGTAGTTCGATGGAATTGCATATAAACAAATCAATTTAGATTGTAACAAACGTGGCTTTGTGGGTCATTAAGAGTTGGATAAGTTGATTTGGGTGGGCTTACAATATTTTGAGCTATTTTTTCAAGGAAGATTCTTAAGGCCAGTCCGTAGTCCCCGCAATACTGCAACCAGACACGCACCGGAGTACATGCAGGTTTTCAAACAATATCTAATTTTTAAATAATTGCAAACACTTTTCGGATAAAATCATTGAGTCAGCGCGCTTCCCAATAAAATTTCCAATCATTTGAGCTTTGTTGCGTCTCAGAATTCGTGGTATATTTTGCAGGATTTGGAAAACCGCAATCTTGAGCTGTCGCTGCCGCATCGTAGGAACCACGCTGTTATGCACTTTGCTATTTTCCAAATCTCGCAAAATATACCGCGAGTTTTGAGACGCGACCAAGCTCAAATAATTGGAAATTTTATTGGGAAGCGCGCTGACTCAATGATTTGGTCCAAAAAGTGTTTGCAACTACTTAGAAATTAAATATTGTTGGAATTACGCTATGCAAATCACCGTGGCGCCATCTATGGAGTAGTGAGCAAGTGCAAGCACTACGGACTGGCCTTAATCTATCGTTTTGATGATAGAAAATTTCGATAAAATCAAGTTGAGGATGATTAAAATGACGGTCTCGGTAAAATTTGGGTTTTTCTTGGAAGAAACTTCATTCAAATCATGATTTACTAGTTCAACTGGAATTTGGTATTAACCAATAAATGTCAAATGCTCGATGAATATGAGTCCAGGTTTCCGGAAGTTTGGTGAATTACTTGTACAGGGTGATACGGAGGGAAATTGAATAATTGAAAAATATGTTTTAACATGTTTTGAGTTATTTCTTCGAGAAAGCTCAATAGGAGAATTTGGGTGATCTGAACTAGGGTTTTCTTACCAATATCCCTAGTGTAGTTGACTCGGAATTTCGATGAAATTGGTTTGAGGATGAGTAAAATGACGATTTTGGTGAAAATTTCAGTTTTTGTGGGAAGAAATTTCAATTTGATAACGATTTACCAGTTCAAGTGAATTTCGGTATGGACCAATTCATGAATAATGTTTGGAAAGTATCCGTTTTGGTAGATGGAAGTTTGGTGAATTACTTGTGAAGGAAGATGAAGGAGAAGAATGGACGAACGAAACAAATTTTTCATTACTTTTTGAGTTATTTTCCCGAGGAAGATTGTTAGCGAAAATTAGCGAATCTAAACTATATTGTTCTCAACAATATGTATCGTTTGGTTGAGACAGAATTCTGATAAATTTGGTTCGAGGATGAGTGAAATCACGATTTTGATGAAAATTTCAGTTTTTGTGGAAAGAAACCTCATTTTCATCGTGATTTACAAGTTAACTGGAATTCCGTATCAACCAACTCATGAATAATGTTCGAAAAATGTGCATTTAGGTCGATGAAAGTTTAGAAAATTACTTGTACAGGAAGATAAAGGAGAGAGATAAATATTCGAGAAAAGGTTTTATTATTTTTTGAGTTATCTTTCAGAGGAAGCTTGTTAGTGGAAATTGGGGAATCCAGAATGTATTTTTCTCACCAATATCTATCCTTTGGTTGAGACACAATTCCGATGGAATTGGTTTAAGGGTGATTAAGATGACAATTTTGGTGAAAATTTCAATTAAGACCAAAATATCGAGATTTGAAGGGATCAGATGGAATTTTGGTATCAACTAATTGATAGATCATGCAGAAAAGATAATGGTTCAGGTCATTAAAATTGAGATGAATGAGTGATAAAAAGAGGTACGAGAAAAAAATGAATATCGAGAGGAATTTTCCATTATTTTTTGAGTCATTCTTTAGAGGAAGCTTTTTAGAGGGATTCAGGCCATCTAGTCTGAGGTTTTTTGGATGATATCTATTGTTTGGTTGCGGCAGAATTTGGATGCAGTGGGTTTAAGGAGGGTCAAAATGAAATTCTTCTGATTTTTTTGGAAATTTGAGATTTGTGAAGATTGAATTAACATTCCGTGTAAACCAATCGATAGATCATGCAGAAAAAATCCTAGTTTAGGTGACTGAATTCCCGGTGAGACCGTGTTAGGAGAATATATTTATGTATTAAAAGTCGAAATTTGAGCACTTTTGCTTGAAAAAGCCCTTGGATCAAATTTGATTGGGAACCGTAAGCTGCCAAATCACTGGGCTCTCAGAAATTGGATTTTGTACAACTTGTAGAGAGCCAAAAGTTGATAAGGTGAACAGTAAAAGAGAAAGCGTGTCTGATAGAAAACAACACACACACGGACAAAGGGGTGCAAAGATGAGTTCCTGGCAGATTCAGAGGGCCATTAGGAGGAAAAGTGTTACCTACAATTTATAGATTTTGGCGAGAGGGAAAAAATATTCTAAGGCTTCTTCAGATAAACAGAATTTTGTTGAAGAAAATATTGGATTTAGTAGAAAATTCGATCAAAATTTTGCTGGGTTGAAAACAGAGCTTTTTCTTTAGAGAAAGCAAAAGACGGTTTTGTCTCTCACGGCAAAAATCTTTGATCCATTAGGGTGGTTAGCTTCGATTGTGATTTGGGTAAAGATATTTATGCAATCTTTTCGGTTATTGAAATGCGAGTGGGATGATGTTCTTTTAAGCGACTCTTCAAACCAGTGGTCAGGTTGGTACCAGAAGCTGGAAGATTTGGAAAACATTAGAATACCTAGATGGATAGAATACTCAAGCCAAGGGTTGGGAGTTGAGCTGCACGGGTTTGCAGATGCTTCTTCAAAGGCCTGTGGGGCTGTGATTTATTTGAAATTAATCAGAGACGGTCGGGTAATAGTATCATTGCAGTGAGCCAGGTCTAGGATGGCTGCAATGAAGACTATAAGTATACCCTGCTTAGAGCTTTGCGCGGCATTATTATCAGCTAAAGTCACTTACCATTTCACAAAAATTATGCCAAACAGCATTGGTGCATTCATGGTCAGATTCAAAGGATATTTAACATTGGATTAGAGCTCTGCCAAATAGGTGGCAAACCTTTGTCGCTGACAGGTGTTCCTCGATTCAAGAGTTGGTTCGCAAGCCCATTGGCATCACGTCAAATCACAGGATGACCCAGCAGACGTAGTCTCTCGGGAGTTGAATCCGGAACTTTTGTCGTCGTTTGAGCTCTGGTGGAATGGTCCGTCGTTTTTGTCTGAGTCAAAGCATCCGTGGACTACTAAAGCAGAGAATGTGCAAATTGGGCCTCTCGAAGAGAGAAATTCTTCCGCATCTCATGCTAGTGCGATAGAGTATCTGGATGATTCCTTGCAAAACAATCTGCAGGTAAGGTCTTCCACAGCAATCAGGCTCTTTCGTGTCACGGCACTTTGTCTTTGCTTCCTGACGGAGCTGAGCTCTCGTCTCAGCGATATAACTAGGGAGAAGCTAGGATTCCTGCAACTGAAATTCATTGATTTCAAGGTGATCTCCGAGGGTTTATTGAGACCTGGGGAGTTGAAAAATGCTGAATTGTTATGGGTATACATAGAGCAGAGAAACATCTTTGGTGATAGTTTCAGGTTACTAGAGGGTTGTAAGGTACTCTAGGACTCCAGCCTATTGAAACTAAGACCATTTTTAGATCAAGGACTTTTCAGAGTGGGAGGCAGACTTCGTCATGCTTTGTTGGACTATTTTGCCAATTACCCACTAACTCTGCCCTGCAGAAGCCCATTAACGAATCTACTTGTGAGACAAGCTCACTTGGAAACCCTTCACGATGGTACGCAGCTCACGTTGGCCAGCCTCGGGAACTAATACTGGATCATCGAAGGTTGACAAGCGGTAGAAATTGTGATCAACAAATGCACGGTATGTTTGCGTTATCCAGCAAAAATGTCAACTCAATTGATGGGAGACCTTGCCAGGGTTAGAGTCACACCTGCTTATCCTTTTGAGCACTCGGGAGTGGACTTTGCAGGTCCTTCCAAAGTACGTTTGTCTAAAAGTCGTGGTCGGGGTACGATGAAAGCATATGGTTGCATTTTCATCAATCTGAGCACAAGGAGTGTACACCTGGAGGCTGTGAAGGACTATCCTAGCGAGGCATTCATGTCTGCATTCGAGCGCTCCGATGCAAGACATGTACATTGCAGCAAATTGGAATGCGATAACGGCTTAAATTTTGTTGGGGCAGATGCTGAGCTGCAACGTCACTTAGATGGAGCGTCAGGAGAATTCAAAGACATCGCCACGGAGCTGAGCAATATGAAGACTGAGTTCAGGTGTAATCCACCTGCTGCACCACACTTTTGAGGGTTTGGGAGGCTGCAGTCGAATCAGCCAAACATCACTTGAGAAGGATAATTGGTGACCATATCTTTCCTTTGTAGAAATGTCTACTTTGCTGTCTAAAATTGAAGAATGCCAGAATTCGAGACCTATTGCTCCTTTCCTTCGTAGAAATGTCTAATTTGCTGTCTAAAATTGAAGAATGCCTGAATTCGAGACCTATTGCTCCTTTGGAAGATTATCCATCTGAGTTATCTGTGCTGACCCCTGCATATTTTCTGATACAGAGACCATCATTCGTTATTCCAGAGCCAACAGTACCGTCAGGGCCGATTTCAGTCAACAAGAGATAGAGGTGGATGACTCAAATGACCCAGGAATTTAGGAAATCATGGTCTTGTGAATATCTGCAAGCCCTTCAAGAGAAGCATAAGTGGTCGAGGCCTACTAGAGCCTACCGATTGGGTGATGTCGTCTTGTTGCGCGATAATTGCAGACCTCCGGCTGCGTGGCTTTTGGCTCTAGTCACATCAGTATTTCCTGGGGATGATGGCAGAATTCGAGTCGTAGAAGTCCGCACTGCTACATCAACATTCCGTCGAGCAATTGTCAAGCTTGCCTTGCTGGTTCCAGCATCATCAGAAGAAGAGAGCGATGAGTATTAAATTCTCTTGTATCAGACAATCCGGGATTTAGTTGAAGATTGAAGTTTTCGAGTCTGCGGTGAACTAAATCTCAGTTATCGGTTCAAATTCGAGTCATTCTCTGAGTAGTATGGGTGTCTTGCCAACTCAAAAGCACTAAGTTAGTGACTGACGTGTTTGCGAGCACGATACGAAATTTAGAATCGATTGCGCGGTTACCAGAAACGTCCATATCTCAAAGGAATGAATGTTCCCCCTTTTGGGACTATTCCCCGGGTGGCTGGAGCTTAGGATACTTTTCAAAACTGATAGAGTGGTGTGATGTTTCTGCTAAAATTCTGATTCCATTCTCTTAGTTATTCTTTGGTCATTTCTAGCAATTCAAATTGATTGAATGTCCTTTTGAAGGTTCAGCTGAATCCTCCTCTCGTGTATCTAAACATCTAAATAGTGTTTGAATTCAAGTTTGTTGATGAACCTGAATCGCTTCGTTTGGATTCTTTGATCTTTTCCTTGATCATCCATTCTGCAGGAGAGAAACGGACTCACCATGAACCCTTTCAGATATTCCTCCTGATGAAAATCCAGCGAAGTACCATTCTTTATCGATTAATTAACATTCGAACGTCTTCTTATTGATTTTTGTTCAAATTTAGCTGAAAATTCAAATATTTGGGACACTTATCATGATTTTCACAATTTCTAGAGCGAAATAGCTCTCGAGCCTACTGCTCTTTATTAGTAACTTTAATTTCTGGCCGTAAACCCTTGAATTGTATTTATTTCGGTTCGAGTCTTTCTAATCAATTATGATGTACAATGAAACTACTCGAGTTATCGATTCCTTCAGAAGTAATAAATCGGGATGGGCGGTATGATCAGTTTCATTTCAGTCTATTGTATTCAATTCAAATTCTGGCGCACTTCCGCCATTTCGCGTTCGCACTCCAACTCTGCGCCGTCGCGTTAGCCGCCTTCCGTGGCTATCGCCATTTCTCGTCCAGTCGTCGTCCGCTACACCTTGCTTTAGCATGTCAAGCTATAGGCGAATAAACTTACTCATATTTTTGAGAGTTCAAACAATTGTCGCCGGAATTATCCATTCACCGGTTCCCCAATTAAACAACGACTCTTTCCCCATCGTGCGCCGTCCCGAGCCAGCAGCATCCAGATAAAGTGTTTACGAAAAATACTCATTTCTCCCGAGGTGCTGCTGCTCGAGATCAACGACGACGACGATACTTCGCTGAGGGCAAGCAACTCGGCCCGCACTAAAGTGAGCCACAGACATCAGCTTCATGGGAGGCTGGTGGTCAACGACGAGGCAACAAATAGCAGCTGTCACCGTGGCGGGCTGCTCGGGTCCACCACTGCCAATATACCCTTGCGGAGGTCATCAAAAGCAGCGGACCCCCGTGACCTGCTGATGAGGCCCTGAACCTGCAGACGGACGGTATGACGCCATATGGCGGCATGGCTTTTTGATTCCGCCATTTTACTGTCACTGAATTTTCAAATCCAATGGACCTCTTTTTCGTCTTAGAACTACAAACCGAATCCTCTTTTGAAGTTGGAGATCGGCCCATTTGGGCCTGAGTTACAAGCATTCGCGATATATAGTTCTCTGGCGTATTTTACCGAAATCCCATATGGATTGATGATCACGAAAACCACAACTATCCCTTCATCTTTCAAATACCTCCGATTTCCGTGCTCAAACGTCAGAATCGAACGAGCGGGGCCGGAGATACACACCGCAAAGCTTACGCTGCATCCAACACGGGACGTTACCGTGCCGGACCGGTATGACGCCATATGGCGTCATGGCATGATCGGCCAACATTCAACTTTGGTTTGAACATACGCAGGGGTCGTATTAGCGAATCCTCGAACCTGGTGACTGGGGAGGATAGAAATTTTGAAAAAAATTCCCCATTGCTTATTACCCGGGTTTTACATGCTCTCAGTTATCGGTATGAAGAACTCAGATCCCCTCGCGTGACCGATTTCCACGAGACGGCGTAGGGTAGGACAAAGGAACCCGGAAATAGCCATGAGAGCAATGCTATCGCCACAAACACGGATACACTCTATCATCATCAATTGACCGCTGACGGGGATGGAAAGTATCGCACTTATCGCCAGAAAACTCGAGGAGATCGTTGGAGTTATGTAATACACGTTATTCAAGAGTTTTCCAGTAATGTAATTCCCGACGTTCCCCTTGGAAGATGGGAAAAGTGGCTCGTACGATTAAATAACAAAATAATGGATCACGCAGTCACTCACTTGGTATTAAATACGATGAAAGCGAGTAATTACAAGCAAAACCGGATCGGTTTGATCCGTTTTGTTCGTGTGCGCCTAAAAAACCATGATTTCGTGAAGCGATCACGTTTTTTTTCTGAAAGATCAATATGCTTCTTAATCAAATATGATTCAATGCACATGGACCTGACCCATCTCAATCCCTTTGTTTTTTGACGAAGAATCGAATGTCATTCGCAGAAATATGATTGGGAAGACTATGTCGTCGTAGAGTGAGGAGTATAGTTGATTTGGTTTCCTTTTCAAAAAGTAGTCACGCGTCATCAACAGGAGATAGTTTCACAAGCGTTGGGAGCACATCTCTGGGCTTCGAAGTGGTTGCAGCCTCAAATTAGGGGGTCATTCTCCCGCAAGAATCATACGAATATCCCAGACTCCGTCCACATGCCGACCTCAACACTGAGGGAAAAAAATTGTCACGCGCGAAATTTCGTGATTTTTATAATTTGATGGCCCGCCATTCCGATCCATTTCAGTTTTGAGTCTGAGCTCGTTACAACTTCGTCGTAGGATCTCAAGGAACGAAAAATTGACACAAAGGGCGTAACGCACGAATCACCGCGTTTCGTGGATTTGCTCATATGACTACTTTCATAAGAGATTTCAGCTCCCTCCAAATTTCTAAAATGCCGGCCATCTAAAGGTTGAGGCGCGCCTAGCCTCGTCCCCCAGCCGACGCGCGACGGTCGGGCGGTTCCCGGGATATCTTGCCAAGGCGCTCGCTCACCTGGATGAGCGAGTGCAGCCAATAATGCACTATAGGGCTACCACCCGAAGCGTGCAACGCCAGGAGATGTGTAGCCTGCAGACCCCGCGCTACACCCACAACACACCTCCAAGATGCGCGCACCCGTAATTGCACTGCCCCGACAACGACACGTTCAATTGCACTATCGTAGTCCAATAATTTGATCGATCGCGCACCCGCACCACAGTATCTTCACTAAATACGCATCTCGCATGTCCTGCCGAGGTATTGTTGCACTGCCGGATCATCTTGATCAAAATGACGACGAGGATGATGACTCCTAGGACCAGCAGACTGTGAGCTGGAGCTGCTGCCAACCTGGAAAAGCATGTGCCGGGCCAACTGCCATCTGGACTGCTGTCGAATATACAGCAGCCCGGCACCACATTCGTAAGTTGAACCGAGGTTATGCTTGCATATGCACCTGTGGCGTGCTCACGATCTGCACTCGGACGACACGCACACGCGCACACTATGAGCCACACGACCGGGCCGCTTATCCACGACACTGGATATCCAACAGGACTCCAGTGTGATTACGAACCCGATGCCAAAGACGGGGTCAAGAGCGCGTGTTGTCGTGCAGACGATAAAGCTGCCGCTGCCGGTGCGAGGGCGCCACTTGCTGGTGTACCGATCTTAGGGTAGGTTACACCTACATCGGGTGGCCTCGAAATTTGCTGAGACCCGGACATCAACCACTAGGAGATGATTCGGAGCGCAGACAACATATATCGACACACATATGTATGCGATGCCGGGAAAATTTGCCGTGACAGTATAGTACTACTGTATAGATATACTACAAGTGTACCATGGTCCGGGTAGCCTGTAACCGAGGGGTTTTCTGGGGTCAGGAAATCAGGGTTTAGGTTCATTAGAAGACTTTGGAGACAGCGTTTTATGAAATGAAATAGATATATTGAAACCATATTCACAAGGAGTCATGAATGATAAATAGTCAAAAAGGAATCTGATATTCATCACGAACGTCTAAATTACAGATGCGGTCTAGCCCAATGAACGGTAGATACATGGTATATCACGGTTGGCCTGAACTGACTTAAACCCAAAGGTGCGTGCCCCTCAGAATTGATTTTTCTCACTTTGAGTACACGATAAATGAAAGTTCCTCCTGCAAGCATGAAAATCTTTCGTCGAGCCGTTTTTTAAAGAAGTGAGATTCATGGTTTTTATAGGAATTTCCATACTAATCTATCCACGTGCGATTAAAATGCAGCTGTCGGCCGATTTCCTTGGAATTCAATTTTGATTACATCAAAATACGTTATAATCCATCAAAAGCATAGTTTTTAGAAACGATTTTATAGTACAGGCGAATATCCATGGTCTGACGATGCCGAGAGACAAGCAATGATGTCGCACGGTAGCCCTAAACTTACTTTAGCCCAAAGGTCCTTGCCCCTCAGCTTCCTTCTCTTGAGTTCAAATACGTGATAAATGGTAGTTATTTCTCGCAAGAATGAGGATATCCGATGAAGATACAATCGAGATGAGTCAAATTGAAATATTTCGAATCTTGATTTTGACATCATCTTCAGAGTAATCACGGATGAGCTTTGAAATTGACCTTCGATACATATTTGCGTGAATGACTATTATCCAGAAAGTGTAGATCAACAATAATGCTCGAAAGTTCATGAGAAAGAACACACTCCAGAGTGAAACAATTTTATGATCAATAAATTACAATTTGAATGTGCATACTGCTGTACACACACAAAGCTCTAACAAGTTTCTCTATATATTGCAATACGCATACTTGCAATCTTTCCATGTTGAGCTGAAGTCAAAACGTGCCAATTCCATGGATTGCTCACTTTTCAATCCGGGGTCCATCCTCTTCATCAAAATTATTCAATGTGAAATAATACCACGTGAACTTTCGGGGAAACTGGAATCTCCAACTCTAAATATCTTTTTGAGAAGGTTTCTACACACGATCTATCAGATATTACTCTGGCGGAGGAATAGATTCTGCATTTTAATCGTACATGGATAGATTACTATATAAATTCCAATGGAAAACCATAAATTCCACTTTTTTAAGAAACGGCTCGACGGAAGATTTTTATCCTTGCTGGCAAAACTTCCATTTTTCATGTAGTCGATGTGAGAGGAATCAATCCTGAGGGTCAGGCATCCTTGGGTTGGAGTCAGTTTAGGCCAACCGTGATATGCTAATACGGATTACTATAGAGCCACGGAGGAGCTCCTTCCGGGTCAAACGTGGGGGCATAGCCGGGGTGTGGGATTCGACTCCTGGAGCTCCCGGGAAGCCGACAAGGATGTATGATTCTACTGCCACGGAGCAGCTCCCTCCGGGCTAAAGGTGTGTGTCCGAGTGACGGTGTCACGGTCGCGGACTAGTGCGACTCGTGGCGCTCCCAAGAAGTCGTCTACTGGATGTTCTCATCTGTCTATAGAGCTCCTATGAACAGAGAGGAGTTGCCAGCTGCAAGACTCTAGAGCGATGTCTTGAACCAGAGCTCCTGGTGCCAAGAGGGGCGCGTGAGTCCGCTACTCGGTGCAGACTGATTCATCCTGGTCGGGCATTGGGCGTACATCAATGCTGACAGGTGTTTCGCTTGTGGACGATGTTTTCGAGACAGCCACCTGGCGGCTGAGGCTTGAGTTACTCTAGCTGCTCGATGAATTGCGCGGGTGCCGGAGCTGTAGCGAAGGGGCCCGTCGCGAGCCATGCCACTGTATCGTAGAACACCATATAGCTATATCACCCAATATACGTATACACCTTTGGGTACTGATGGTTATATGCAGTGCCAGCATGCGAGTGCGTGGCACCTCCACGCGTACCAATGCTTGTGAGTAAAGTGAGATTGAGTATGGTTCTGGTGGAAGCGAGATCCAGTGCCATATCTACGATGAAGGTGATATTTGTTGGCAGTCTAGCGAGAATTCTCGTTTTCGGGTGCTTATGCGCATTTTGAACTTTGCTGCGCAGTCACCACCAGCGGGTGCTACTAATTTTCCGAGTAAAGTTTGTCAGCCGATCCGAGCTCGTCTTCTCCGATTGAAGAAGACTAGCTCCGTTGCCGAGGGGAGAACGGACATTAGGCTACTTGTGGAGTACTCGTAGAATCTGACGCACGTGTGTACCGTTGCGCTTTCCCTCGTGCCGCCATAAGTTGCCCGGTCTCCCCAGGAGTCCGTAAATTGCCGTACATTCAGCCGATAAATTGAGAGATGACTCTTGAGAGGACAACGGCGGAAAGTCATGGAAAATAGTGTACAGCGGGCTAGCAGTGGTCATAGTTCACGCTGCCAATCACCATAGATTCGACTTTTCCCGCAATCGGTTGCGCATAAACGACTCTCATATAAAAGGAAGATCAAGATTCTCGATCATCAAGCCACTCAGGCTAGGTGTCGTCAGGGACTATCCAGATAGATTCCTCCAGTCCCCCCGAAGAGCCGGATCTATCGAGGAAAAGCAAAACGCACCAACACCAAGCGTAGAATCAAATTCTTTCGTATGTGCTCATTTCAAACTATTCCTTCCCCCCAAAATCCTTCAAGTTGCAACTTCGCATTAGAGGTGCCTTGAAGACACATGGCTCGAATCGGAGTAATCTGATATCAATTTATGTGAAATCAGCAGACTTCCTGATTAGTTAGCTCGTGAAGGCCTAATTACAAAACTCACATCATTTGGAATCCCCGTGAGCGAGGGAGTCCCGACCGTTCATATCGATCGAGGATTAATTCAATCTAAATTTGTCATAATTTTTTTCTGTTATCGGATAACGAAATACCATGCCATGGTTGTTCCGTTGCTTCGGTGTTCTAGTTCGTTCAGGTGCCGGATCGGAGTACCTGAGATCGCAAAGTTCAAGTCCCGCCCGAGGGAGATGTCTCCATCTCTTGGTCAATCTTACAATAAGGAATCAAAAACTCCAAGAAAATCAGAAATCTCTTCGTGATTCAGCCACCGTGAGAGTGGAGTCTCGAGGGTCGCACTTGGACATTTGTCAAACTGTGATCGCCACCTGAGTGCGACGATCATAAGTGGCCCGAAAGAATGATGAATTCATTCATCATATGTATTCCATCAAATCGAGCGATAGAGTCAAAATATCAGTAGTATATGGGGCACTATAGCCGGACACCGATGAAGTCACACCGGCTGTAGTACCATCGATGGATTTTTTTCGCCGCGCCGATTCGAACGGATTCTGGCAGTGCCGGTGCCCCTCCGCAGCGGCCAGCCCCCTCCCCCGCCCCCCGCGACCACCTTCCTCCACACACAGAAGGAATCCGGCTTTGCCGTGTTTTCCAAGTGTTGGAAACGCCGGCGCTCGACAGCTCGCGGTCGGAACGTCTTGCCATGAAAATTTAGTGCGCATGCAAGCGCGTGTAAGAGAGAGAGATTGATTGGTGATCCTTTATTCGTCCGCAGACAAAAGTTGAAGATACATACATATCACATATGTCACATACATTAGTCTCGTGAAAATAGATGAATTCTTCCCAAATAAATAATTAATAATAGTCGGTTTGGTCAAGGACAAGGTATATCACAGTTCGTGAATAGTCATATGATACTAAAAATAAAATAATAGCACCGAGGATGAATGCTCCTGTTGCGTCCCAGACGACGCAACAGTTAAAATAATATTTCTCAAAATGGAGAAGTATTATTTTAACTTGATCAGCAGGAAAGGATAAGCAGGTCAGTAGATCAGCAGAAATCGGGTAACATGTGTAACATGTAACACGCACCTCATACTCGTCAATCAGACTCTTGTAGATTGTAACTCACGTGTTACAATTTTAGGTAGTTCAATTCCAAAATGTTTCCTGTCAAATCATCAAAATTGATCCGTGTCCGCACATATAGATTCAAGCAAGAAAATTCATTCTTTGATTTAGTCTGTGACAAAGCTCTGCCCGGTAGTGGGCTACGTACGTCTCAAAATTCACTTAGAAGATTCACCTAAGTGCGCGTAGAGAACGCACGGAAAGAGTCAAGTTAAAAGTACGGACACGTGAGCTTGATCTGATCCCGTCCAAAAATAAGCCGACGTTATCCGCCTCAGCTGATTAAGGGCCAGCTCCGAATTTGCTCTCACCTGCTTATACATTCCTGCCTCGAAGAATATCATCTCTCGAGTAGTTCTGTAAATTCGTCTAATTTTAAGTCACGCAAATTGTATTTAGATATTGAGGTTCCATATTTTGTTCAGGACATTAGAATTTAGTTTAAATAAATCAAAACTCATTTTCTAATTATACGCTATTATTTTCTGAAGATTTTACAATCGAATATTTCATCCATATTGGAACTATTAAAATCAAATTGATCATTTCTAAAAATCCAAATTCAATCAATTATTACTTCTGAAATCTACATTCCAAATTCCTAAAATCCCTTGAATCATTTCTTCAAAACTCCAATTCATCTGATCCAACTTTGATGAACTAACATCTCTCAATCTGAAATATTCATATATATATATATATATATATATATATATATATATATATATTAGGGTGTCACTTATTTCCCAAGTTTTTTTTTTAGACTTACGGTCACCCCCTAGATCGTTTCTAAATGCCAAAAAGATGAGTTTCCCCCCTCCCATCCCGGGTCCCGAAAAAAAAATTGGACCGTGCCGCGACGAGCCGACAGTTAGTGGAATTGAATCAAAATTTTTCGTTTTTGATTCTCCGACTGGGCAAGATTGGACTACTCTGTTCAGCTTCCGGGGGGGGGGGGGGGGGGCGGGGGGCTGGAAAATACCTCTCGATACCATTTCCCGCGTGAATTTTCATGCTGAATTCGAATTTGCCCCCATATCGGAGGTTAGAGTGAGCTGAAATGGTCAAAATTGCAGTTTTACGCAGAATGACTCGTTTTTTCATACCTTCTCTCCTCATTTGGGCCAATACGAACGGACTAAAACTCCGCAAAAATTTTTGTACAATGCTGTTTTCCATGTAAAATTTTGTGCTGAATTCGAATTCGCCCTCATATCGGAGGTTAAAGTGAGCTGAAATGGTCAAAACTGCAGTTCCACGCAGAGAAACTCTTTCTTCATACCGTTTAATCTCACTCTGGCCGATACGAACGGACTGAAACTCCGCAAAAATTTCTGCACATTGCTGTTTTCCATGTAAAATTTTGTGCTGAATTTGAATCCGCCCTTATATCGGAGGGTAAAGTGAGCTGAGATGGTCAAAATTGCAGTTTTACGCAGAGAAACTCTTTTTTCATACCGTTTCTTCCCACTTTAGCCAATACGAACGGATTAAAACTCCGCATAAAATTCTGCACAATATTGTTCCCCATGTAGAATTTTATGCGGAATCCGAATCCAGTACTATCCCGGAGCTTAAAGTCAGTCCCGGTGGCAAAAATTGCAATTCAACGCGACGAATCCCTTTCTCCTCACCGCTTCCCTTCATTTCCCCTCGTACAAACGGACCAAAACTCCTCAAGAATCCTGCTTCACGTTGTTTCTGTGTGGTTTTTCTACCGATTCCAAATTCAGCCCCAAATCTGCCAGTTGAGTAGCTTGAATTAGTCAAAATTTTGATTTCATGCAGAACAGCTCTCCTTTTTCCACTGTCTCTATTGGCTATCTTTCGTACTAACGGACCGTCGTTGTTCACGAATTACGGATGATGATTTCTCTTCCCTACTGACCATAAAGTTTGCAATCTCGATGAATGACACAGAGCCATTTGATTCCAAAAAAGTTGATTGGGGTAACATTACCTATAGGTTTTGGGTTGTGAGAATAGAACGGCGCGGGAGCAGGAGCAGGAGACACACGACGGATAGCACGCGCACGCGCGAAGCGATTTCGCATTTCCACCCGCAAGATCTCTAAGTTATGAGATGCGTAATTTTTGTAACTGAACAACTGTTGTTTGTTGTTTATGAAAAGAGCAAATCAGGAATGGCGCTAAGAGTAACCTGGATTGTCTGATTTCGAAAATTCCAACACCAAGTCAAAGACTGCAAAAACCAGCTGACGAGTGTGTTTGTTATGGTTCTAGTCAGTGCGCTGTGTCAGTGTCGTTACCAATCACCAGTGTTTTTCTTACAGAAAACTTTCTAGAGAGCACTATCAAAGGCGTGTTACAATAACGGAATACTTATCAATTTCGGTAAGTTGAATAAATCTCTCCATTCGTGCTAAAGCCTCAGGTTTCTTAATTCACCACATTACGGTATATAACACCAATACCGGTGTGGCGGTGTGTTACACCGGTGGTGTGTTATTCTGCCCTATTTCGCCTCCATCCTCGCGCGGCTCCAGTTTTCATCAGTCGAGAGACGGTAATGCTATCCAGATTTCACAAAATTCATCATTTTTTGAGTGAACTTGATTTCTGTACAATGGAAAAAATTTGTGGAATGGGCTAGGAAATGAAGGTGAACTTGTTGAAAATTTCCATTCTCTAGTCAGTTGTATGAGAACTAGATTGTTCTGCCAACAATCAAAGTTGTTCCTTCATGCAGTGATAATATGAGTGACAGTCCTGTTTTCTATCTGGAAAGTGATACACAATGAGCAGGTTATTCGATGGCATTTCATGAGAAACTCTGTGTCGCTATATAATTGAGCTCAAGTTCCTTCCCCCATGTGAGTTTGGTATTCCTTGATTCCAAAATCTGTTTGCCTCTGAGATGAGATTCAGGTGATGATTAGCGGAATGGAGTATACCTTCATCTCATACAGTTGTAGTGTAGTAGTGCGTTCCATCAGCCTGTTCATTCGCACTCTCCAGCATGCTGCCTATCATTTCCTCCACATTCACCAAGTTTCAACGAGTCCTCTGCAACCACAACTCATAACTACAAATACCATGATGTTATCTAGCAATAGGTTGGGATGTAGAGCGCAAGATTCATTAAATCTCTAATAAGCCTCACGTGACTTGATAAAAGTGGCCAATGTAAATGTTCATGATTCAGCTTTGACGTAAAATTTATCACCAGAGAAACAGGATGATATACCCTGATTGAATCAGTGGGCAGCTCAGCCTGGAATCCTGCATGAGGTTTTAGGGATTGTTAGTATAGAGCACAAGAGATGAGAAATGATTTGAGACTAGTCGTGGGTGAATGCTTTGGCCTGTACTTGGCTGAAATGTCAAGTGCCAAACAATCAATCAGCTACGGCTAACTTTCTACACCAATAGTTGATCAAATGTAGACATAATTCTTCATTTCAGCTAGCCAAAGAGATTTTATTTGGAACTGGAGCGACTTCAAGCAGTTGAAATTACTAATCTGAGTCTACCATGGCAACTCTGTTTCAGAATCTGTATGTAATCAGCAGTAGATGTTCTACTATTGTGGAAACTGAGGAAGCAAGTTAGATTATTTTGTGTTAACAACCAATGAGCGGATCATCAAAATCTGACAGAAATGCTTATTTTATTCAGAACTGTGGCAATCCTCTGGTCGAGCAGCTGCTTGGATATATGACTCGAGTTGTAAACGATTCAACTGGGACTCATATTGAGTAAACAATTTCACTGTCGATTAATGAAGCTCATGCCATGTTCAACTCCTGCCAGTTGTTCTTAGGATTTGAATAAGTGAAACAAAGATTGGACTCTGCAAGGTTTTTGGCCAGTGGACTTGGAGTGCCAATATGATTCCTCAGAATCAGGTTAATCCAGACTAAACTTTGATACAGATTGATTCAGTCTTAGTGAAAAATTCATCCATCATATGAGTATTCTTAAATTTCACACAATATGACAGTACATAATTAGAGAATCCGAGAATTCATGATGAGCTTGGATATTAGAAATGATGTCTCGTTGCATGTAGAGATCCTGCTCTACATTATGACGTGATCAAAACCCCGATTCCGTGGGATTTTGATCAGACAGTGATGGATCCCAAAACGCAGGGGGTGAATCGATTCTTCCAACATCAATACTCTTGAGCTGATTTTTCTGATGAGAGCGGGATCTACTCTGAAACCTAAACAGGCAGAATTAGTCCGCAGAATACCGTGATGGTCGGTACAAAAATTATTTAAGGAGAAATATCATTCTCAATTATCAGGAGGGCAAAGTCACCCATAAATACGGAAAGACTTGGATCGAAGATTCTTCCAGGACAAGAGTCACTCCCTTAACTCGTAAAGGCTAATTGTATTACCCGCGAGTGCTCAGATGCTCGCTCCAAAAATTTTGTCAGTAGGAGAATTATCTTGGAAACCTAAGAAGTTCAATGAACCAGCAAGAATTCACATGCCCGGACCGAAAAATTCTGTCGGGAAGAGAGACCAACGAAACTGGACTGTCGAGTTGATGATGATTCCAACGAGAGAAGAGGATATTTTTGTATATCACTAAAGTATGCAAATGTAGCGAATCTCACGAAATTCTGAATATTTGAGCACGAGATATCATTAAATAGAAAGATCTGCGTAAGTCCGAGACAATTCATGAATTTGCAAGTACGAATTTTCTCAATATTCAAATTTGCACCGGAATCAGGTCCATTCCAGAATTCAGGTAGCTTCCGTGGAGACCACAGTCCGGATTCTTTTAACTGAAAGCAAGAATACTTCTAAGCCCTTACAAGGTCGTAAATGCGGATCCATGATTCTCTCGAGCTTCATATTTCCGGTTGACGAGAGAGTTCCTAGAACCCGACTTGTTTCCTGAAACCGCAAGCTCTCTCCTGCTTGAGCTGGGGTATTCATATGAGGTAAAGACTTCTTCAGAACCCAGCTAAGCATCCTCGTGGTTTCTGCGAGTATAGTCAAGCTTCCTCATATTTACGGAACTTGCTCGGGAAGAATTTTGAAAAAAGTATCTGCATATTATGCCTCCTTGGGTGAATTTGTCTCCTGAAACTCGGGAATGATTTTTCTCCTCACAGAACTCGTACCGAACATCGAGGTATCCTGGGGATTGATCTCCTATTTAGCCTCTTTGAGATACGCCAATGCACCGCGGTCTGGCGGATTAACAACCCTGTCAGGCCTGCCTTGATCTTTAGAAAGTTAGTCTGCTGTGGACGGTAAATCGGTTTTTTTTTGTCGATGAAATGGAGATCAAAAATCAACTCTGTGTTTTGAATCTTTTCCATGAACGAATCAAGTGTTCTAGTTGATATCCTATTCATTATTACTCAGTGTATCATCTTTCTTATCATTCATTGTCTGATCAAATATCCGCATAAAATCCTGCCCCATAGCAGTCTCGGTTGAGTCGAGCCAAGAATAAGGAATCGTCATTCCAACTTTGCTGTATGTTGTAAATTAATAATGGTGAAAAAGCTTTGGCACCTGCTACCATATTCTTGTATTTCTTGCATGACTCCAAACAGTATCGATGGAAAATTTGAAGATAGAATTTCTTCCTCCCATCGTGTGATGAATATTATCGACTTGACAGATGAAACCAAAGCGAATTTAAACATGAGTTCATCAGATTCAACTGATGAATTGAACCTGATTAGAGCTGTGACACCTAAGATTTCTGGTGATCAGTTACCAACAAATCTACAAGTTCTCAAAGTCTTATTCTTCAACACTCGTAAGTGTTGCCTCAAGCTAGATCAAAGTTTTCAACTCGTTATTAAAGAAGTAGTGGTTTTCTGGGAGAAGGCTGGTATTCCTGTCAGAGATGTGCGAAGGTGTATCAAAGTGATCACTAATCTATATGAGTCCTATAGGAGTATTCAAAAAAATGGACATTCGCAGTATGCTGCGAGTCGAGAGGCACAATTTCATGTCAAATTAAAAGAACTATTCGACATTTCACATGGGGATGCAATGGGAACAATTGATGATGCAAGGAAGGCTTTTTTGACTGATCAGAGATCTGACAAATCAACTAAATACATCGAAGACATTGATCAAGACACTATTAACGTAGAACAAACAGGACTTGTACGGAATACTAGCCGAGAAATTGTCTCTAATGAGTCTGTGATGCATAGAGAAGATGTGGGATTGGATGTTGTCTGTGCAGAATCAGATGTCGCGAGTGAGTAAAGATGACCTTCATAGTCTTATGGATATCAGTTATCTTCACTCCTTTCACAGCTTTTTTTAATTACTTCAGGTCATGTCTGTGTTGTGGCGACTAAGGAACAAGGAACTCAAACATGTGATGCAATATCATCAGCTATCGCCGATGACAATGATCTGAGCTTCCTCCGAAGCTCAAAACCTCACGGGGATGATTACTCAACAGACCAATTAGCTGGTGAGATATATCTTGTTCTACCCTTAACTTTTCGATGATCATTATTTTGTCGTTCTTTTTATGGGTAAAGGATCGCGCTAAGGAAGAAAATTATATCATCCGAATGAATTCTCACCATCAATTCATCGAAATAGATAACGGTACCCGATTTTGTCTTGAATCGAACGAACAATCTCTCGATATCATGAATCCATCAGGATTAGGGGGAAATATGAGTTCGAGATCGAAACTTGATGAACAGAAGTTGATCAAATTTTGATCTCATTTGTTTTTTGGTATCTATTTCGTCCAGCATAGTCATTTTATCCGAAAAATATCCTAGTTGGAAGTGGGTGCAAACTTTGGATGAATGAATTTCCAGTTATACAGGACATAGGATTGACGCTACTTGTATCCATCTAATAATTCCACTCAAAAGAACCATCATTTGAGAACCATGAGAACGTATGAATTCCATTCAATTAGATTCATTCAGATACGATGATGCAATTCTCCTGACTTAGCTCGTAACCCTTTCTCAAGTGAAAATAATAAGGATCTGCTTTGAGAGAAGTTTTCTCCCTTTTTCCCTCAACTCGAAACTTTTTCCATTAATCAAGAAGGAAATATATGATTCCTTTTTAGTTATTATTGTAACAAAGTTCTGCGGGATTCACACTCAGGCCCTTGAACTTTTGTTATCCCACTCTAATCCATTTGCTTGGATTTGATTTTTTTGTAGAGACTTGGCCCCACCCCCCTCTAATCTTGTTTGATTTTTTCTAACGAGTTTGTCAGGAACTTGTGATATCGAAAGTCATCTCTGCTTATTTTTGAGTCCAATGTTGGGGGTCAACTTTCCTTTTTCTATGAGTCGGCTACATTACATTTGTATCACTGTTTGCGCCTGATTCCTGTATGGTCTAGTTCTTGCTTCAGAAGGGGAGGAAAACTAGCTCCGAAAGCAACGGAGATCAAAACATTCTCAGAACAACTTGACCCCTCTAATCTGTAGCCATCTTTGTAACTCTCACAGATAATTTTGCTCGTCCAGGAAAAAATGAAGTCAGAGGGCTAATATCGACTCGATAAATCATATTGAATTGAACCCTAATTCATGTTCTCATCCGAGCTCTTATCAAACATCCATTTATAATTCAGTCTCCGACTAACCATAACCAACCCAATTGGATTACGCCCTCATTTGAATACTTGAGATTATCTATTCGTAGATTTTGAGCAACCCCGACAGCTGATCTGTCGATTTCTCTGCTTATTTTCCTCAGAAAATTTCAGTCAACTTTCAAGTCAAGAGAATCGATTTAATTCACTACCATATGAATCGAGAGAAAGCACTGAAGGTTCTTCAAGTCAGAGTAGCATTGGATCTGTGTACTGTTCACCAGGGAACTACCAAAAGACGAATATGCGTGGGACTAAGAATATTCTGACGCCAAGATTGGCCTCAGCTTTCGAACTTTGTAAAACGCCGTATAGAAAATCGTTGCATTTAGTGGCTGCAATGGCTGATGCTCTAGAGCACAATATTGAAGGTGTGATTTCCAATAGAACATCATTCAAGAAGATACGAGAGTTAGCCCGGCAAGAAAGAGCTGCGAATGTAAAAAAACTATTTAGCGAAAAAGAAATCAAGTTCTTAATTGTTATGTGGGATAGGAAGATCATTCCAGATTCCTTTAAATGCAAACAGTATGATCGAGTTCCGATAACAGTATCTAATCATGAAGTGGAACAGTTGCTGGCCATTTCAGGTTTAGAAGATGGTAGAGGTGTCACGCAGGCACATGCTATTCATGAAACTCTATATGATTGGGGATTAGTGAAGCTTGTGCAAGCAATTATCTGTGATACCACAGCATCAAATTTAGGTGTCAATTCTGGCGCTGCTGTGATTTTAGAGCATCTGCTAGACACAGATCTTCTCTACCTGGCATGTCGCCACCACATTTTTGAAATTGTTCTATCAAAGGTATTTGACGTGAAGTTCCCAGGTTCTACTGGGCCAGAAATCTTATTATTTAAGAGGTTTCAGAGTTCGTGGAGCGCTATCGATAAAAACAGTTTCAAATCAGTCTCAGATGATCAACCCATTCATCCACAGTTAATGCTCCAAAGAGGAGAAATCGTCAAGTTTATCCACAAATGTCTCAGAAAGAACCAGCCCCGCGACGATTATAAAGAGTTATTGGAACTATGTTTGATTTTCCTCGGTGCCATGCCTGCTGATGAGGTTTTTTTATAAGCCCGGGGCCTTGCATAGAGCCAGATGGATGGCTAGAGCTATTTACTGTTTAAAAATCTATATCTTCCGAAAATCGTTCCCTCTCAGCTCTGACTAAGTGAAGAAGTTGTTTGATTTATGCCAGTTCATTGTATTTGTTTACGTGAGAGTATGGTTCACTGCCCCCTTAGCTCCCGAAGCGCCGAACAACGACCTAAACCTGATAAAGAAGCTCTACCTCTATCAGAATGTTGATTTTGATCTGAGTCGAGCAGCTTTGGGGAAGATGAAGAATCACTTGTGGTACCTGAGCCCAGAAGCAAGTGCTTTTGCTTCCTTCGACCAGACCCTCAGTGAAGATATAAGAAGAAAGATGGTACAAGCTCTGGAATTCGAATCTCTCCTAAACGCCAAGACTCCCAAACGCTTCTATGTGAGATGTGATGCGGATTTGCAGAGTTTAGCTTCCAAGAACATGGACTACTTCATCAATTCTGACACAATGAATTTCTTCAGGCGGTTCCATTCGGATACATCTTCCCTCTCAATCGATTGTGGAACATGGCTTAGTCATGAGGGATACCTGGAGAATGTTCGTATAGTTAGGAATTCAAGAGTTGTTAACGATACCTCTGAGAGAGCCGTCAAGCTAGCTCAGGAGTGTATGAATGGTTTGAACACTGATGGAAACCGGAAACAATATCTTGCTCAAGTTATTAAAGAGTATAGGCAAGATTACCCAGATGACAGGAAATTAACACTCTTGAAAAGTGTAGAACTGGAAGCTAGCTCATACTGCAGAATTTTCCAATCGAGGAAATCCATTTCATAAATCTGCGGATCGAATCCATAATAAAAGCCGTCATTAGCTTGAAAGGATACGAGAGTCTTAATAATTTCTACTCAAGATTCGTTTCCAAAAGATCACTATTTGAATATGCCATCAGTTGCGGGCTTGAGAGGAGGGAGCTCTGAGGCCCTCAGCAATCCCTTTTCCTTGGTTTTGAAAGAATCCTACCCGAGAAATTGTAAACCAGAGGATGATTTTCGATGCTTAGGGTCGTTGAATATAGCCACCAAGACGGGAAATTGCGAGGGAAATGAGGCTTCCACGTGAAAGTTCAAACTCGACTACTTTGTTCGCTTTCACGTTTGGCATTAGATCTAATTGGATAGGGGCTATGAAATTCGCCATGCAAAACGACAACCTTGAGAATTTTCAACATATTTTAGTTCGTTAGTATAAGATAGTGAGGAATAACTTCTTGACTCACTTGACGAGTGGGAGGAAGGATCTTTTCTGCTTCAGGTTGGTATTTTGACGAATCCAAGCTACCCAACTAGCAAAGTATGGGCTCAATTTGGACTCAACACGGGTATCTACGCGGGAACAACGTGGATCAGAATTTTTAGGGGGTTTTGGTCCGTTCGTGCGAGGGAATCAAGGAAAGCGATGGGGTCAAGGGAATTCTTCGAGTTGAATCGCAATTTTGGCCATCAGAACTGACTTTAAGCTCCGGGATAGTACCGGATTCGAATTCCGCATGAAATTCTACATGGGAAACAACATTGTGCAGAATTTTATGCGGAGTTTTGGTCCGTTTGTGAAAGCCGAAGTGAGAAGAAACGGTATGAAAAAAGAATTTCTTTGTGTAAAACTGTGATTTCGACCATCTCAGCCCACTATTACCTTCAATCTTGGGATGGATTCGAATTCCGCATGAAGTTCTACATGGGAAATAACATTGCGCAGAATTTTATGCGGAGTTTTAGTCCGTTTGTAATAGCCAAAGTGAGAAGAAACGGTATGAAAAAGGAGTTTTTCTGCGTAAAACTGCAATTTTGACCATCTCAGCTCACTCTAACCTCCGATATGAGGGCGGATTCAAATTCAGCACAAAATTTTACATGGAGAACAGCAATGTGCAAAAATTTTTGCGGAGTTTTAGTCCGTTCGTATCGGCTAAAGTGGGAAGAAACGGTATGAAAAAAGAGTTTCTCTGCGTAAAACTGCAATTTTGACCATCTCAGCTCACTCTCAACTCCGATATGAGAGCGGATCCAAATTCAGCACAAAATTTCACATGGAGAACAGCAACGTGCAGAAATTTTTGCGGAGTTTTAGTCCGTTCGTATCGGCCAGAGTGAGATTAAACGGTATGAAGAAAGAGTTTCTCTGCGTGGAACTGCAGTTTTGACCATTTCAGCTCACTTTAACCTCCGATATGAGGGCGAATTCGAATTCAGCACAAAATTTTACATGGAAAACAGCATTGTACAAAAATTTTTGCGGAGTTTTAGTCCGCTCGTATTGGCCAAAATGAGGAGAGAAGGTATGAAAAAACGAGTCATTCTGCTTAATACTGCAATTTTGACCATTTCAGCTCACTCTAACCTCCGATATGGGGGCGAATTCTAATTCAGCATGAAAATTCACGCGGGAAATGGTATCGAGAGGTATTTTCCAGCCCCCCCCCCCCCCCCCCGGAAGCTGAACAGAGTAGTCCAATCTTGCCCAGTCGGAGAATCAAAAACGAAAGTTTTTGATTCAATTCCACTAACTGTCGGCTCATCGCGGCACGGTTTAATTTCTTTTTCGGGACCCGGGATGGGGGGAAACTCATTTTTTTTGGCATTAAGAAACGATCTAGGGGGTGCCCGTAAGTCTAAAAAAACTCGGGAAATAAGTGACACCCTTTTATATGTATTATATATATATATATGAGTCATTCTTTTTAATATCGCCAGGTTTTGTGTCGGGGGGTCAGGGATTTTTCTGTAACTTTAGGTACATGTTGTATATGATGAAAGAAGATGGAAAGCACAGTTCTTAGGTCCCGAAAGTCATCCGCGCGAGTTTGGCGCCCTATTTTCGTTTTCAAAATTCGTGAAAAATTCGATTTTTCAACTTTTTGATTGATTTGTCACCAGTATGGAACCCAATAAAAAAATTATTCAAGACACATATTTCGACGTGAAATGAGCGGAATTTTACGAAAAAAATACTCTCAGATCCGTCAAAGATGAACATAACCTCAAAAAAGTGATTTTTTTCAGAAAAACCCAATTTTCAAGCCTTAGGCCCTATTTTATCTCAAATTTGACATTTTCATCGGATTCCTCGTCAAATTTTACGTCGAGAACCGTTTTTCAAAAATTGGGCTGAGGATGAGTTTGGCCACCATAATAATAACTTTAGTAGCAGGACCGTAAAAATAGGGCTAAATTGTTCGTTTCGGGAGGGACACTTATTACACTGGACAACAAAATATTGGGTCAGAAGTAGCGCATTGATCAAACAATGACTTTTTCGTATATTTTCGACGTAGAAACCGAATCCGAAACCAGTTTTGCACCTAGACATCAGGAATTTTTTTAAACCGCGAAATACTGAGCTTCTAGAAAACTGCATTTTTAGCGTTTTTTGATGATTTTGTAGATACATGATTTTGATGGTGCAACCTTGCAGCGGGCTTTGAGCGTACCCGGACTATGATTTCTCACGTATTTTGACCTGCTTAACACGATGAAAGTTGTTTCAGAGGGCTAGCATGCGTTCGAAACAAATGACAAGCTGATTTTTCGAGTTGCTATCAGGAGAGTTTGGATGATTTCGTGATAAATCTCAAAGTGATCACGGAATTGATCAGAAACACCCTCTGCAATACCACGAGAGCGCATTCTTTTTCTATTTGCACACACACTAAGGGAATGATGTTTGCAGTCGCCTAAAAGTAGATAAGTTGAATATACATGTATAATCCTGAAAAGAAACTTTTGATCTATTCAGAGATCTATTCCTCGGGTTAGTTCAAGCCTCCTCGTATTGGATCAATGCTCGAGTTTTTTTACTTAGAAGCCACTCAAACTACTAGAACAATGTCATTTTGTTGCTAGGATACGGTATCAGAAGTCCCGGAGACCTAAACTCGGTTTAGGTTACGTACGTTCCGTAACTTGACATACCATGAATATGTAATCAACCTAGTTACATCGTTTTTCACCCTAAGCTAATGTGGGCACTCCCATGATTCTATTCTGGAGGCGATCGAATAAGAACATCCAGCGTCAGATGTACCATCTTGGGCTGGTTGCAAACGACTATCTATATGCACTCAGAAGTACATGAGACTAGGGAACTACAAATTCGACTCATTACGAGAAAGCTTGAGCTTACCTCAGGAATTAGATCAAAAGTTTCTTTTCAGGATTATACATGTATATTCAACTTATCTACTTTTAGGCGACTGCAAACATCATTCCCTTAGTGTGTGTGCAAATAGAGAAAGAATGCGCTCTCGTGGTATTGCAGAGGGTGTTTCTGATCAATTCCGTGATCACTTTGAGATTTATCACGAAATCGTCCAAACTCTCCTGATAGCAACTCGAAAAATCAGCTTGTCATTTGTTTCGAACGCATGCTAGCCCTCTGAAACAACTTTCATCGTGTTCAGCAGGTCAAAATACGTGAGAAATCATAGTCCGGGTACGCTCAAAGCCCGCTGCAAGGTTGCACCATCAAAATCATGTATCTACAAAATCATCAAAAAACGCTAAAAATGCAGTTTTTTAGAAGCTCAGTATTTCGCGGTTTGAAAAAATTTCTGATGTCTAGGTGCAAAACTGGTTTCGGATTCGGTTTCTACGTCGAAAAATACACGAAATAGTATATTACGCAACAAGTGCGAGAAGGTCAATTTCCACACAAGTTGCCAAACGAGTGCGGAAACTTCTCGCACGTGTTGCGTATACTATTTTTTGCAACTGTGCGCGAAGTTGTAATTAAATGCACCACTGTCCGAGCAAGATCATCTTGAGAAAGAAGTTTTCAAGAAAGGCCAAATTCAGAGGAATGACGTGACATCATATTTTGGAACTGTGCGTGAATGAAAATGCATTAGAGCGAGAAGTTACATTTATGCACACTTCACCAGTGCGTAAATGTAAAACTGTGCGAGAAGTCATTCACGCATTAGTTCTCGCACTGTAAATAATGAAGAGAAGTCTCATTTTTTTACAACTTCGCGCACACAGTTGCAAAAAAGTCATTGTTTGATCAATGCGCTACTTCTGACCCAATATTTTGTTGTCCAGTGTAATAAGTGTCCCTCCCGAAACGAACAATTTAGCCCTATTGTTACGGTCCTGCTACTAAAGTTATTATTATGGTGGCCAAACCCATCCTCAGCCCAATTTTTGAAAAACGGTTCTCGACGTACAATTTGACGAGGAATCCGATGAAAATGTCAAATTCGAGATAAAATAGGGCCTAAGGCTTGAAAATTGTGTTTTTCTGAAAAAAATCACTTTTTTGAGGTTATGTTAATCTTTGACAGATCTGAGAGTATTTTTTTCGTAAAATTCAGCTCATTTCACGTCGAAATATGTGTCTTGGATAATTTTTTTATTGGGTTCCATACTGGTGACATATCAATCAAAAAGTTGAAAAATCGAATTTTTCACGAATTTTGAAAACGAAAATAGGGCGCCAAACTCGCGCGGATGACTTTCGGGACCTAAGAACTGTGCTTTCCATCTTCTTTCATCATATACAACATAAACCTAAAGATACAGAAAAATCCCTGACCCCCCGACACAAAACCTGGCGATATTAGAAAGAATGACTCATATATATATCTATGCAACCAGAGACTATATATATATATATATACATTAGGGTGGGCCGAAAATGAACTTTTTTTTTAAATCGATTAGCTTGGGGTCGGAAAAGTTAGGTTTCGACTAGTAGATGTGAAAATTTCTTCGCTGGACGCTGGGAAATGAGATCTTCCGTCCGAGCAAGAGCCGTGAAGGTTTTTTTTAAATAACATGCGTTTAAATGGGAAACTGCATTATTCGTACATTTTTCTTCCTTGTTTAGCAGATAACTCTGACGCATCTCAACCTTTTTAGACGTACTTTAGCTCATTTTGAAGCTCTTTCCAAGACCTACAAAATGAGCTAAAGTGAGTTTGATTTTGACCAACCGGAGACGAGTTATCTTGATCTTTCCCAAGAGAGATTTTTATCGAAAATAACGAAAAAATCGCATTCTTGGCCTCATAAGGCTAACTGAGGGCATGAAGCTCCACAAAAATGGAGGGTCAGCACTTACACTATGATATTTGGATGTTTTCTCTGTATTTACACTCACAAACGCCATTTCAAAGCCCATTCACTAAGCCCGCGCTGAAAATCCAGCAATAATCCCGAAATTATCGAAAATCTTCCATCATATCCGGCCCTCCTCTTTTCTCATACGGGCTTGGGACCGTCAATGGCAGAGTTACTTTTTTTTTGTATTTTTTCATTTTTTTTTACATTTTCTTCATCTTTCTCCATTTTGTTTTCTTCTACTTCTTTGGAAGTTATTTTATATTATTGTTAGATTTTGAATCTGAGTTCATCTCAAAGGGCTTTGAAATCTTTCTTCGAGTCGAACTTCGCCATTATTTGTCTAGATTGAAGCGTTGCTAATATATATTCTTCTCTTTTCTTCTTACCATAAACTTTGCTCGATGCCTCCGTCACCAGCTTAACCATACGCTCTACTGCCTGTGTGTGGCACGGGTACTTACTAAATTGCCAACTCACGGGAATATCGTCGCCCTCAAGGTACATCTTGATTTCATCTGTTCCTAAAGCTCGAAGAACTGGAGGAGATCGAACACGAGCATTTGACCAATCAATCATATCGACGTAGGTTCCTGCTCGAAAATTCAGCTTGGGTACTTCGAAAGTTGGAAGGTCATTTCGTTGAATGGCCTCCAATTCTCTTGCCTGAATAATCCTGTTGAGAGCTGTGCGTCTGACTTGAACATTTTCGTCAGTTAACATACTCAGAAGAATATTCTCTGGAGCAGCAAAGTAAGCGTTCCGTTGGATCACTGGATCAATAATTTGCAAGTACTGTTCTGGCAGATAACGTGAAGCTTTTATGAAATCAAAGAGATTCCTCGCTCCGTCCGAGACTGAATGCCTTATCTTAATACGAAACCAGGAAGGAGCGTATACTTTCAAGATGAACTCTACCATAATTTGGAGTTCAAGACTTGGATTTTCCTTCGAAACATAGAATCTCAAAACTCTGTTAGATAGAGTCACCCATCTGGAAAGATTCAACTTGCCAGGGTTCTTATTTGCAAGGTCTGCATCACAGTTGCCCGATTTAATGGCAAGACATATGTTATACAGGTATTTTTGATCTTTGCTCAATTCTACAGAGTCCAGTTCAGGCAAGTTACAGTCAAGAGCTTTGAACTTCACAATTGGCATGTTTTCACATCCTGGCAACATTTTACCGATGGTCCCTGTGAACGATTTTGGGCCTGATGCTACGCCATCTAACTTCTGAAATAGATGTCTGAGTGGCAGTTCATTGAAATGGAGCAAGCAAATGAATCTTTGTAAGGGCCTCTCAACTTCATTCTCAATTGCTGTGATCACGCCATTCTTTGAACCGGTGTTAACCACAGTCCCATCGCAGCCAATAGCCTCGAGATAATCCAATGTTCTAGGGTGATTTTCTTCAATATATGACACGATGCACCTCGAGATGCACGCAGCGGACCCTGTGCTTGGAGAAAGATGGGTTATGTACTTAGAACTTGGTTCTTCGATTAAAGAATAATGATCTTCTATAATCTCAGTCGGATAATACTTAGAATCTTTCTGATCCATGAACTTAGTTTTATCTCTACGACCGTCAAAGTACAAGGCATGAATGGGGTCATCCTCGCCACCATCGCCTCTCAAATTGCCAGCGAATTTAGATTTCTCCCTGCGAATTTTGTTTTTGTCGATAACGAAGGATTGAAGTGAGCCTGTGGCCATCTCGACGTCCAGCAACACAGAGGTCGCCAATGCAGCGGCAGCTCTGTCTGGAATCCCAAATCGGTGGCAGACTGCAGCTGTGTGCGGGAGTTCGACCCTAACCCGAGTACTTGAAGAGGGCATCTGCTCTGGTGACGGTCGATAGAATTCTTCAGAATCAGGAGTATTTTGTGAATCCTCGGCCTGTGGGGGAGATAGAGTATCTTGGGGATTGGTTACATCGGAGCGTGCTTTTTTGTTACTCGTCGGATTTTCGTTTCTATTTTCCGATTTTCGTTTGAGACATCCTATCTCACTAGGATCACAGATATTCATCTCCATCTGCCTCGTCGTTCTTTGGTCCTGCAAAAATTCCATCGCCTCTTTTGGGACCTTTCGATCTTTAGGACAGTTGCAACTCTCAGATGACTGACATTTACACGCGGCTATGTCAAATAGTTTTAGTGAATCTATTAGAAATCCTTCAACTCTCGATTTAGAATGTTCACTTTCATCTTTACGCTTGACTATACGTTTTATATCGTTATACTTTTTATGATAGTTCAAGATCAAGGTTCTAACTCTTATGTGGGTAAGAATTGGAATTCCTAACTCTGAATACATGTTTTCAACCATAGAACTGATGGACTCCGCAATATCCGTGATGGGAGGGTGCTGGCCACTCTTCGATTTTCCACGTTCAATGCTCTCCAAGATACAGGCGCTCAGTACATCGCGATATGTGGGCAGACGCGCCCTTGGCAGATTCTTAAGTGACCCAAGAACCGGACACTGATAATGCCGAAGATAGTATCTGTCGTTATATTTAGACGTCGACATGATTTTCAGTGAATGCAAGCCACGAGCCAGGACCAGCCTTGGGATCAAATTCCTCTTGTTATCGTTCTCACCGAATCCATACACTTGTTGCGTAACAGGAGTACCATCTACTACGCCGAGATCCGGGACGGATGAAGTTAACCATAGTCACCGTTTCAGTAGCAGTCGACTTATAACTGGTATCCACCTAGTGGTGGCGAGCCGAACTAGCAGGCGCTGGATTTCAGTGTTACGCCCGCTTCAAATTGCGTATCGAACTGTATCAAGTTAACACTCGCAGCACGCCTATCGGTATTAGTGGAAGTTCTTGTGCCTGTGCTATCAAATGACGTTTGTGAGTGTAAATACAGAGAAAACATCCAAATATCATAGTGTAAGTGCTGACCCTTCATTTTTGTGGAGCTTCATGCCCTCAGTTAGCCTTATGAGGCCAAGAATGCGATTTTTTCGTTATTTTCGATAAAAATCTCTCTTGGGAAAGATCAAGATAACTCGTCTCCGGTTGGTCAAAATCAAACTCACTTTAGCTCATTTTGTAGGTCTTGAAAAGAGCTTCAAAATGAGCTAAAGTACGTCTAAAAAGGTTGAGATGCGTCAGAGTTATCTGCTAAACAAGGAAGAAAAATGTACAAATAATGCAGTTTCCCATTTAAACGCATGTTATTTAAAAAAACCCTTCACGGCTCTTGCTCGGACGGAAGATCTCATTTCCCAGCGTCCAGCGAAGAAATTTTCACATCTACTAGTCGAAACCTAACTTTTCCGACCCCAAGCTAATCGATTTAAAAAAAAAGTTCATTTTCGGCCCACCCTAATATACATCCAGTCGGAAGCCTCACAGCAATCACAGAGAATAGGTAGGTGCAACTGGGCAGTCCGCCCGTAAGCTGTTCACACGAACTCAAATAATTTATTTGTTACCCCGAGCCCTCCGCTCGGGTCATAACACTCCATAGGTTACGGTACAATGAACAAATTATTAGGCCGACAAGGGCTAGCGAGAAATATCAGTCATGTTTGAGTCCCACGACGTTGTAACGGATATTATGCGTGAGTGTGGATCGGGAAGTATACCTATGTAATACGTTTGAAACGTATATCCGAACATGTACTCAAGTGTAATGTCTATGCGTGAGTATAATTCGATCGGGTGTCTTCGTGGATATTCGGCAGCCCACATTCGGTTGGCTTGCCTCGTCCGTAGCTCCAAGTCGCGCTAAAGCTCACATTGCCGCGATCTGCCGCGGCAAGCGTTCACAAGATGCGAGCGCTTGCTCTCGTAACCGACATGCAGCTCTTATATAAATTTGGACCCGTTCGCGGGGTGAGTGTGCTGGTGTGCCGCGAAGCCGGTGTTCCTTGCAATGTACGAAATACTCATTCGCGTGTGTGTCAATTCTGTATTTCAGGTTCCGGGAGAGTTGTGCACAAAATTGTAAGAGGTCATCACATCACGTGCGGTCACCACAAGGTCAGCCCTAGCGCAACCGCACCGAGACGATCGAGTCTCTGCATCGATTCGACATCATCTACGAGAGCCACGTCCGACGTCCACCGGTCAACCTGGCTATCAGCGAGCACGTCGGCTTGCAGGCAATCGCAACGTCAGCTTCTCCGGGTGAGCCGCGACCAGTCGTCAACGAGTTCGTCTCGACCGGTCATTGACCACGACACCGCCTCTGCGAAAGCACCAGATGGTTTCGATGTATGTAAATCGACTCTGTGATTGACCCAGTATAACGAGCTCATGGAGTGTGTGAACGCGTATTGGAAGTTAGAAGGAATTAATGACTCGGCCGCTATAGGCAGCGACTTCTGCCGTAGTGATCGGCCTTGCCGGCTTTGTGCCATCGCAGTTTCTCGCCTTTTGGCAAAATCAGGTCCATGGCGCATCCTTCGTGTAAATTTGTATTGACCCGTTGTAGCGCATTTGGGCGACTGTAGGTCTGTGTGTATGACTATGTGTACTAAAATTATTCTTGACTTCGCAGATTGGCAGTAATAAAACTATAAAAGTAATGAATCGATGCAATTTTATCATGATTTTTACTGAATGAATGTGATCTATTATCTAACTAATTTCTCGATGAACCTGATCTGAAAATCCAGATCCCAACCCCCACAAATCAAGGAATGGTCATGGTTCCTTGATTGGCCGCATTGAAGAATTCGCGCAAGGTATGAAAGAAGGCTTCCACGATCAAGTAGTTACGCAATCGCCTCGGTGTTCTAGTTCGTTCAGGTGCCGGACCGGAGTTCCGGAGATTGCGAGGTTCAAGTCCCGCCTGAGGAAGAATTCTTCCATCTCTTGGTCAATCATTCAATGAAAAAGAAAAATAAACTAAAAGATGGGAAATCCCTCCGTGATGCGGCCACTATGGAGGTGGAGCCTCGAAGGTCGCAGTTTGACAATGGTCAAACTGTGATCGCCACCCAGCCTGAGCGTGACGATCATGAGAGGCTAGAAGGAACGTCAAATCCATCGAATGCATTCCATCGAATCGGGCGATAGAGTCGAAATATCGATGAGTTCTACCGTATTGGTGGAATTTGCATATTTGAATGGTCGTGGTTGCTAATTGACTGCATCGAAAGATTGGTGCAAGGAAAAGAAGAAGGCTCCCCCGAGCGAGTAAATACGCGATCGCCTCAGAGTTCTAATTGGTTAAGGTGCCGGTCTGGAGTACCGGAGATCGCGAGGTTCGAGTCCCACCCGAGGAGGAGTTTCCTCATCTCTCGGTCAGTCTTAAAAACAAAATTGAAAGAACAAAAAAGAAGAATAATCCCTCCGTCATGCAGCCACCATGGAAGTGGAGCCTCGGAGAATGATGTTTGACATTTGTAAACTATGATCGCCGCCTGAGCGTGACGGTTATGAGTGGCGCGAAATATCGGTACATTCATTGACCGCATCGAAAAATTGGCGCAAGGTATAAGAGAAGGGTTCCCCGAACAAGTGGTTACGCAATCGCTTCGGTGTTCTAGTTCGTTCAGGCGCCGGATTGGAGTACCTGAGATCGCAAGGTGCAAGTCTCGCCCGAGGGAGATGTTTTCCATCTCTTGGTCTATCTTTCAATAAAAAATCAAAAACTCCAAGAAAATGAGGAATCTCTTCGTGATTCAGCCACCGTGAGAGTGGAGTCTCGAAGGTCGCACTTGGACATTTGTCACACTGTGATCGCCACCTGAGTGCGACGATCATAAGTGGCCCGAAAGAACGATGAATTCATTCATCATATGTATTCCATCGAATCGAGCGATAGAGTCGAAACATCAGTTGTATACGGGGCACTATAGCCGCACAACGATGACGTCACACCGGCTGTGGCACCATCGATGGATTTTTTTCGCCGCGCACGATTCGAACGGATTCTAGCTGTGCCGGTGCCCCTCCGCAGCGGCCAGCCCCCTCCCCCGCCCCCCGCGACCACTTTCACCACGCACAGAAGGAATCCGGCTTTGCCGTGTTTTCCAAATGTTGGAAACGCCGGCGCTCGACAGCTCGCGGTCGGAAGTCTTGCCATGAAAATGAACTGCGCACGCAAACGCGTATGGGAGAGAGTGATTGATTGATTGATTGATGATCCTTTATTCGTCCGCAAACAAAAGTTAAAGATACATACATATCACATATGTCACATACATTAGTCTTGTGAGAATAAATAAATCCTTCCCAAATAAATAATTAATAATAGTCGGTTTGATCAAGGACAAGGTATACCACAGTTCGTGAATAGCCATATGATACTAGAAATAAAATAATAGCACCGAGGATGAATGCTCCATAGGTTACGGTACAATAAACAAATTATTAGGTCGACAAGGGCTCCCAAGAAATATCACAGTCATATTTGAGTATCATGACGTTGTAACGGATATTGTGCGTGAGTCTGAATCGGGGAGTATACCTATGTAATACGTTTGAAATGTATATCCGAACATGTACTCAAGTGTAATGCCTATGCGGGAGTATAATTCGATCGGGCGTCTTCGTGGATATTCGGCAGCCCACCTTCGGTTGGCTTGCCTCGTACGTAGCTCCAAGTCGCGCTGAAGCTCACATTGCCGCGATCTGCCACGGCAAGCGTTCACAAGACGAGAGCGCTTGCTCTCGTCACCTTCGTGCAGCTCTCATATAAATTTTGACCCGTTCGCGGGGTGAGTGTGCTGGTGTGCCGCGAGGCCGGCAGATCGCGGCAATGTGAGCTTCAGCGCGACTCGGAGCTACGGACGAGGCAAGCCAACCGAAGATGGGCTGCCGAACATCCACGAAGACGCCCGATCAAATGATACTCCCGCATAGGCATTACACTTGAGTACATGTTCGGATATACATTTCAGACGTATAATATAGGTATACTTCCCGATACACACTCACGCACAATATCCGTTACAACGTCATGAGACTCTAATATGACTGTGATATTTCTTGCGAGCCTTTGTCGACCTATATAATTTGTTTATTGTACCGCAACCTATGGAGCATTCATCCTCGGTGTTATTATTTTATTTTTTGCAACTGTGTGCGCGAAGTTGTAAAAAACCGAGACTTCTCTTCATTATTTACAGTGCGAGAAGTAATGCGTGAATGACTTCTCGCACAGTTTTACATTTACGCACTGGTGAAGTGTGCGTGAATGTAACTTCTCGCTCTGATGCATTTTCATTCACGCACAGTTCCAAAATATGATGTCACGCCATGCCTCTGAATTTGGCCTTTCTTGAGAACTTCGTTTTCAAGATAATCTTGCTCGGACAGTGGTGCATTTAATTACAACTTCGCGCACAGTTGCAAAAAATAGTATACGCAACACGTGCGAGAAGTTTCCGCACACGTTGCCAACTCGCGCGAGAAGTAACATTCACGCACACTTCGAAACTTCTCGCACACCCAAAAGTACGTATTTACGCACGCTCGCTTCGCGAGCGTGCGTAAATGTGTTCTTCTGGCTGTGCGAGAAGTTCCGAAGTGTGCGTGAATATTAACTTCTCGCACTCGTTTGGCAACTTGTGCGGAAATTGACCTTCTCGCACTTGTTGCGTAATATACTATTTAGTATCATATGGCTATCCACGAACTGTGATATACCTTATCCTTGATCAAACCGACTATTATTAATTATTTATTTGGGAAGGATTCATTTATTCTCACAAGACTAATGTATGTGACATATGTGATATGTATGTATCTTCAACTTTTGTCTGCGGACGAATAAAGAATCATCAATCAATCAATCAATCACTCTCTCTCATACGCGTTTGCGTGCGCACGTAATTTTCATGGCAAGACTTCCGACCGCGAGCTGTCGAGCGCCGGCGTTTTCAACATTTGGAGAACACGGCAAAGCCGGATTCCTCCTGTGCGTGGTGGAAGGTGGACGCGGGGGGCGGGGTAGGGGGGCTGGCCGCTGCGGAGAGGCACCGGCACTGCCAGAATCCGTTCCTTCCCGTAGGCGAAAAAAATCCATCGATCGTACTACAGCCGGTGTGACTTCATCGGTGTGCGGCGATAATGCCCCGTATACTACTGATATTTTGACTCTATCGCTCGATTTGATGGAATACATATGATGAATGAATTCATCGTCCTTTCGGGACACTTATGATCGTCGCACTTAGGTGGCGATCACAGTGTGACAAATGTCCGAGTGCGACCTTCGCGACTCCACTTTCACGGTGGCTCAATCACGAAGAGATTTCTCATTCTTTTGGAGTTTCTGATTTTTTATTGGAAGATCGACCAATAGATGGAAAACATCTCCCTCGGGCGGGACTTGAACCTTGCGATCTCAGGTACTCCGATCCGGTGCCTGAACGAACTAGAACACCGAAGCGATTGCGTAACCACTTGTTCGGGGCACCCTTCTCTTATACCTTGCGCCAATTTTTCGATGCGGTCAATGAATGTACCGATATTTCGCGCCAGTCATAATCGTCACGCTCCGGCGGCGATCATAGTTTGACAAATGTCAAACTGCGATCTAGGTGATTGCGTATTTACTCGCTCGGGGAAGCCTTCTTCCTTTCCTTACGCCAATCTTTCGATGCGGTCAATCAGGAACCATGAGCATTCAAATATGCAAATTATACCGATAAGGTAGATCTCATCGATATTTTGATTGTATCGCCCGGTTTGATGAAATATATTCAATGAATGAATTCACCGTTCTCCCTAGCTACTTACAGTCGTCTTGCTCAGGTGGCGATCACGATTTGACGATTGTCAAATTGCGATCTTCGAGGCTCTACTTTCATGTGGCTGCATCACAGAGGGATTTTCCATTCTTTGGTTCATTTCTTTATTTTCATTCAAAAACCGACGAAGACATGAGGAATTTCTTCTTCAGGCGGGATATTAACCTCGCACTCTCCGGACCGGCGCCTTAACCGATTACACCACCGAAGCGATTGCGCATTCACTTGCTCGGGGCAACCTCCTTTCATTCCTTGTACCAGTCTGTCGATGCGGTCAATCAGGAACCATGACGATCCAAGTATGCAAATGATACCGATGACGTAGATCTCATCGATATCCTGACTCTATACCCGCTCACTGGCTGTTGGACCGTATGGAGCGATACCCCAATCCAGACAGACGCATCCGAGCTAAAATCAGCAGGGTCGGAGTACGGCCGACCAATGGCGAATTAATAATAGTTACCCATCACCAATAAAGATCCAAGCTGAATTAGAGGAAAGTCATCATCCTTTTTATCCTCTTCAGCATTTCGATTTCGAATATTTTTGATACAAAACTTCACCTCTTTCTCCGCAGAGTGATACTTTATTGGTCAGAGCGTCAATCTGCGAGATCTTTGGTCTCGCGTCAAGGTATATTTTCAAGATTCGAATATTTGTACAGCGAGATGCGCTTGCTCGATTCCTACCGAAATATTTGTCCTATATCAAGTTTCACCTCATCAATATACCGATACCCTTGCGTGTGTTCCACTCTCCTATGCAGAGCTCACGAAGCTTCTCAATCAAATCAGCCTTGACCTTGGCCTACGGCTGATCCCTCGTTCAACCCGTGTACGCGACAATCGCTCATAATCATCACATATATATCACCAATCTAAGGTGGACATCCCTTGGTATTTTCTATCTTTGCAAGGTACAAATTGGATCAAAGTCGGTTCTTACATGGTTCGACCTTTTGCTTTGGATCGTGACATGAACATTTTCAGAAAATGGAAAATTTTTTGCGAGCGGGAAAATTTTTTTTTTTACAACTCCTAAGAACTTTTATCTCTTGACTGGACAGTCGAAGCCACAATTTTTTCGTGTACTCGACCAAGTTTGTATTATGAGATCTGTTCTAACTCGTGCCTGCTTTCTGTCCACCTTCGATGCAATCTTCTTCCTAACTTTGGGTTCAGATCATTTCCTAGTAGATTCGTTTGTAATTTTCGAAAAACCCACCCACTTTATAGGATTTTGATCCCGTAGGAGCGCAGCCAGGGTCACACTTTTTCAAATTTTTCTCGTTCACCCAGCTATGAGATACCGTTATAATAACTCGTGCCGATGAATTGTCCTTATCTATGGTACAAATTTTTCCCAAACTTTGTAGTCTTAATTAGAGCGATAAAGTGTCCAAAACTGATAACCACCACCTAAATCTGTTAGGAACGACTGTTGTCAAAGAAGTTCAAATGCGGGATTGTTCAGATTTTGAACTATATTAGACTAGATTTTTGATCGCATGACTGCTACACAGTTTTTTTCTACTTATTGTTGGACTCTTGTACTGGAGGGTACGAGGATAATGCTCGATACTTCTAATAACTTCCAACTATTAGCCGATTGACATTCACACTCGATCACGAGTTTCCATTGTGGATGCGGTGGCTCGAATACCTACAAAACAACATTCGTAATCATAGGTTGAACACGAAAACAACAACAAGAGCACGTGGCATCACACCAAATCAATAAAATCACCTAATACGTGATGCAACTAACCTCGACGACAATTGTAGTGGCAAATTCAAAATTAGCAATTTTCCATCGGTTTTCCTGTAAAATCGAGGAATGAAAGAATGATTGGAAAAGTCATCTCGGACTCTAAATTCGATGAGCTACACGATGCTGTATCGCAATATTATTTTTCTTAAATATTTTGGGAAAAATTCCCCCGCTCGCAATCAATTTTCCATTTTTTCGATTTGTTCATTTCACCATCCAAGGCAAAAGGTCGAACCATGTAACAATCATCTTCGATCAAATCTGCACCTTGCAAAGATGAGAAATGCCAAGGGGTGTCCACCTTAGATTGGTCATACATTTCCACTATCGGCGAGTCATATTGAGCTATGATATCGTAATTGTTCTGAAAACACTTAACTTCGAGTGAGGGAAAATTGGTTTTCGAACTATTCAATGTTGATGTGCCCTACAACTATGTGCACATTTTTGGTTCGAGACACGCGAAGGTTGCTTGACGACAGACTCGCCACATCCTACGCAGTATTCATATTGACAACACGGACAGGAAGCCGCGAGAACTCCTCAACTGCTAAAATAGGCACGGGTGCACATTTGCAATCAGCTTTCATGTGAACAGTCATATCAATGAGACTGGGTCTCAGGTGACTTAGTCCTTTGGCTTTGGCAAGAGCGCTGCGACGGATTTTATAAACTGGGTATGGTAGCACTGGCGACAAGTGAATTGAGCTTGGTCCTTTGGTGCGGAATATTGTTTGAACCGTGTGATCCTTCAGGCCTGATGCTTTTGCCAGAACAAAGTCCCGCGCAGTTGGTGAGGCGAATTCAGCTACAAGTGATAGCATCTGCTCAGTTTTTTCAGCATGGTGTGGAGCCAATGGATTGGCAGAAGCATCATTCAGGGGACGAGAGTTCTACCGTCTCATGTCAAGTATGGTACCGATACGGTCTGCACAGCCTATGACTGTGAGAACGGACATGAGCAAGTCATTGTTGGACAATGCGGTACTTGATGGTAGGCCTGAGAACCGTACCTCACAAGGATCTAATACAGAGCGTGAGATTGTATTCTACTATGCAAATTGGAAATTGCTCGGGTGTTTGCTTGGGTGGATCCAGCTTTGTCAGTAAGACGACTATACATTTGTGTGAGTTGCTCAAGAATTGTGTTTTGCATCGTTGCATTGGTTGTCTGGATGTATTTTCCCAAGAGTTTAGCATGTTCAGGTACATTGAGATCATCGAGGAAAGGTGATTGATCCATGATGCCAACGCAAATAGATTCCGCACGGGGCAATACTAAAGACGGTGGTGAAGATGCTGAGCGCTTCCGGGTCTGATTCGAACCGGGGATAGCTAGTCGAGACTCTACTAGAGTACCCGCAGAAGGTGAAGACTCGATCGTGTTAACGCCGGAAGGAGAGTCAGTCTTGGGAGAAGTCAAGAGTGGGGGTCTAGGAGGACAAGATGATGGCCGTGTTGTAGTAGTTTTTAATGTTGGATTGATGCTGCTCATCACTTGCTGGTATGTCGAAGCTCCAAATTCGAACATACAGCGCCATCTATGCGGTATGAAAGGAACCACGGCATAGTCGGCACTTGCAGGATACTCTTTTGGCTGCCGGGCACACTGCACTGATAGTTTGTAGGTTAGCCACTAAGGGTCTCTGGTCGCTAACTTTCTTGTTCAGTCACAAATTCTTGTTCAGTCAAAATTATTGCTCCCTGGCTCTTCAATCGAGCTTACTGAGGATGCTTGATGTGTGCGTGAGCCAGCAAGAGCATAATTCGACTGGAAAAGTTTACTCCAAGTACAAGACCAACCCAAACGCTCCCTAAACGGGGTGATGTGCTCGTCTCTTCTAAGATCAAAAATATATCTCACACATGAATTGCTTAGTCTCTGTATCCGTTGCCGCTGTTCGTCCGTGGTGTCGAGGTACACGACCGTGCAATAATCTAGGTGCGGTTGGACCAATAACTCCACTAGGCGAATTAGAAGAGGTCTGGTAATACATGTCCTAGGCAGGATTCTGTTCTGAAAGTCAGTAATGATATCATCGTCATCTATATGAATGTGAACAATGCATGTATGACATGTATTGGTGGCGTGTTGGTGAGTCGGGTCATGTTGCATTATCTGGAAGGCAAGTTCTTGTGTCAGTGTAGTCAGTGTCGTGGTGTCACGATGAGCAGTGTCTGACGAATCCGCGTTCAGATTTCCCATCATAGTTTTATGACTGTAATCTCCACACAGCCGACGCAACGAGCCAAACACTTCATCATCCTTCTGTATGGTGATATTTGGAGGTCTGTAGATTACTACGGCTAATATTGGGGTAGAGTTACTCTACTGTATGCTACAGAGGAGGAATTCAGGCACGCCACGTTCCCTTGGCCCAGAAGTATTCGATGAGATCAACTTTTTAACTTCGAAGTCGTTACGCACATACAAGGCAACTCCACCACCCTCTCTGTCGCGATTTTGCCTCAACAATGAGAAACCTGGAATCTGAACGAAACTGTCATCCACATACTCATCCAGCTTCGACTCAGCCACCCGAAATAGATGGTAGGAGGGATCGTTAGTGACGAGCAAGCGTATATGCTCAATCTTATCTGTCAGGGAGTCGAGGTTGATGAATCCCGCTTCTAGGGAACCACCCACCCCTCGTTGCTCCTAAGCAGCCGTTTTAAGTTAGGGAGTCTTCACTGATTCTGCTGCCAAAGCTCAACTTTGCTCCGGAACGATGTCGCAACTTCGGGTGATATTAGAGGACGCACCGGCACGTTCTGGAACACTTCGACAGGCTGTTTGAATAACCTGCAGATCAGCGAGAGATTCGAACGTTTGCGCTCGCTCACTGCCTTTACGTCTAACCCAGAAACGTCCGCCACTGTGCCAGACGTATTTCAGACCCAAACCGCGTGCAACTGACCTCAAACGTATATATTCTTTGTATCCCCCACGGGGCAGCATCTCATTCATAAGAATATCACGGTCTGGCACATGCGCTTTCGCATCTGGGTCGAGTTGACAATCCAGAGAAACTAGAATGCCAAAAACTTGATAATACACCAAGTTGACTACACAGAGGAGATGCTTGAAAAATTCAACACGGAAGAGTGCAAAACTGAGGCTACACCATTGTTTACACATGAAGTCGATCATAAGAAGAAAGAGTTGAAAACAGAACCTAATTGGTCAAAAATATCCCATACAACGCGAAAGGTTCCATTTAGAGAGATCACCGGAAGTTTGATGTATCTGGCAAACTTGACACGGCCGCTCATTACTTTCGCCGTGAATTTCCTATCCAGAAAACAGTTGAAGCCCACTGAAGACGATTGGAGTGCTGTGAAAAGAATTCCCAGATATCTGAGAAGTAGAACCAATCTAAAAATTGTATACACTTCAACTTCAGATCTGTTTGAAGGTCTTACTGATGCAAGCTACAGAGACTTCGAAGGTTGAAAGTTCACTGATGGGTACATCATGGAACTGTTTAGAGATGTGATTGCTCAGGGAAATCATGAGCGATTTTACCGTACTCTATCCCCCTGCTAAATTGCATATCTGGCTATGAGTAATGCATGTCAAGATCTGTATTCGTTGGATGAATCAATCTGTGACGCGGCGGCACCGCGGGCCCTCGTCGAGGTTGGCAAGCCGAGGTGTGGATGCGTGACCGGTCAAGTGGAACTCTGTCGGTGTTCTTGTCGAACGTGCTTTGATTGTGAAACGAGGGCGAAATGAGTTTGCGGAAATGATTTGAGACGCAGCGGTGCGTTGAGTGGAAGATTAAAAATAAACCAAGTTTACAAAATCGACGTGAACACTAATCACTGCCTCAGAAATGGGTGGAAGAACTTTAGGTGATGAAAGAATTCGAGAACTTACTTGAAAAAATAACATCGAGAACTATACCGTCAAATTGGGTAACTTTGGTACAGGGGGTGCATCTATGGTACACTCCTGAAAAATGACTTCCAAAGCTGCATTCAGCAAGGTGAACGATTTTTTCGCTCTGAAACCTATCCTCCGTTCCTGGCACTCACATAAACAATGTTTTAAGCCACCGTAGATCCCATATGAATGATTGTAGTCGTTCATCGAAAATTTTCCCAAAATGGTTGATTTAGCACCGATACGCGAGTGGTCCAGTTAGTGTACCTGGCAAGAATTGTTCCGGAACAAAGTACGGGTGTATAATGCTACATTTCCATCACATATATCACCATATTGAAGAAACCATCGTTTCATTAGAGTATTTACAGCCTTTGGAATTTTAATGGATGAAAAACAGGAAAAAACCCACGACAAAACGTACCAAAGTTACCCCACTCTACGTAAGAGGCATGAGGATACGGTAAGTGCAGAACACCTCGCTTTGACAGCTTCTTTTCAACTCTCCTTGAGTCGAGTGATGGTCTATGAGGTTATGGAATGTTTCAAACAGCTTAAAACAAGACTTCTGAACGATTGAAATTGATTCACCCGCATAGTGGTGGGTAGAATTGAGATATTCTGTGAGTGTACCAAAGTTGCCTCATCTTGGTCCAACTTTGGTATTTTCCTTCAACTGCGAATGGCTCCAGCTCAAGAACATCGAATTGAATTTTGTAGCCCGTCAATCGAAAGCTGATACTGTAAGCTTTCCATGGACCACAAGTTGAGGTAGGCTTTGTCACTGTACGTTGGAATGCCGAGCCAAACAAAATAAAAAGTACCAAAATCGTACTAAAATTACCCAATTTGACGATATTGGAAGAATATTGAAGTTAGAAAAAATGCGACCAATGCACGAGCTAAGTAACGGGGATAATTCACTCAATAACACACACACACACAAATGCACAAGAAGCATCGCGGCCCTTGACGAGATCGTGGCATGAACGATTTACGGTGATGAGGCCGACCACGGGATGGTCAGGCGTAGTGACGGTTTGGTTCGGTGGCGAGGACAATGCTCCGCGTGAGGACGTGCCAAGACGGAGGGTAGACTTCGAGTGCCTGTGCAGTGTAGCTGCCGAGATTATATACCATTTCGAAGGTAGGGATCGTACAAACCAGTGGTTTGTACGTCTATCGGACAGACCGTGGTTTGTCCATCAGAAGCATATGTGACAGACCAGGACTGTCCGATGGACAGGGCGGACAGACCGGAGTTTTTATAGTTGACAATTACAGACCGGGTAATTACGGTTGATTCTAGTCGAGCGTTGTAAATCATGACAGATCGGATAGACCGGTTAATCGCGGTCGATCATAACCGACTGGCAGACCGATGTTCTTTGCGGTTTCTAACATCATACTTGCATCCAGAAGAATCTTATGTTTTCAATATCGACAAAATATGATAATACAAATGAGCTTATGGCGCATGTCAAATCGCCCAGAAAAACACCAAAGCTCCTGTATGTTGCATCCATCCATCCATACACTCCCTATCGGCCTCACAAATACATTCGTGAATCTAAGAAACGGGGATCACATATGTGGTTAAAAAGATGATTGGCCAACCGACGAAGTCCTTTATAATTTAAGAGGCGTTGCTGCGTTCCTATCTGCGGGCGTACCTCTCGGCACGTGAGCCTGGGCTCGCGCTGCTTCCAACAGCGTGGGCCGGCCGCGTCGTCTTCTCCAGAGCGGGCGATCCGCATGAGGTAACGCGTCCGTCGTTACCCGGGGTGTTTCGATGGTGGCGTCGACCGAGGCGACTCTCTTCGAGACTGGGGAGCGGGTCGTCACGTCGATGGTGAGGTCTGGGGGCGTATCCAGAACCTCGGATCCTCCCGGACCCGTGGCTGCGGGGCTCACGGTGCGGAGGTCGATGCGGCGAGTGAGGTCTGGGGGGGGGGGGGGGGTGATTAGTACCTCGGATCCTCCCGAACCCGGGGCTGGGGGGCTCACGGTGCGGAGGTCGATGTGGCGGGTCGAGCGTCCTCGGCTTTGGCGTCAGCGTGATCATCGAAGGTTCCAGCGTTGCCCCTATCGAAGCGGGTTGGCGCAGTATGATCCCTCTTTACCTGAGATACGTGCACCTTGACCTTGCTGCTGCCAGATCGTTTCAGGGTGTATACCTGAGGCGAATGGCAATGCAGTATTTCGTATGGTCGCTCCCACTTGGAGGCGAGGCTTGCGTTGAAGTGGTCGGGGGCGTTGGACAGTGGGTGAGTATTCACATAAACCCAGCCGCCCTCGTGGAATCCCTGCCTCACGGGCGCGTCAGACTTCTCAGCATAGAGGTCCTGGTGTCCTCGGGCTGCCTCGAATCGTGCTTCACTGTCTGGGCTGATCCCCGCCGTGAGTTTCTCCGGGTGCTCCAGGTTGCGACCCAAGAGGAGTTCGCTGGGTCAGGCACCGGTCGCGTCGTTTCGTCGGCGTCTCATGGTGAAGAGGATATCCGGGACTTCGAGGTCCCAATCCTTCTGCTGGCGGTCGTTCCGAAGGGCGATGCGAAGTCCTTTCTTGATTTCTTGATTTCTCCTCTCCGTTGGGTCAGCACGCGGCATGTAAGCCGGGGTGGTCCATGGTCGGACGTGCTAGGCGTCGCATGCCTTGCTCCACCATTCGCTCTTGAACTGCCGGGCATTGTCGTTGAGGATGACCGGGTATCTCCATCTCCGGAACACCTCGTCTTCTACCGTCTTGACGATGACGTCCGTCGTGGTGGAGGCAATGGAGATTGCCTCAGACCATCTGCTGAACAGATCAGTCACCACCGAGATAAATTTCTTACCCCGGTTGGATCGTGGATACGGGCCCATCAGGTCCAATGCCACCTGCTCCTATGGACGTTGCGGGAACCTTGGTTGCTGTTGACCCGGTGTCGTCGGCTCGGGAGCGTTGGTGACGTTGCGAGCCTTACAACACCTGACGTGCTGTCGAACGTCGTTCCGGAATCCGGGCCAGTAGTAAACGTCCCTGATGGCCCTAAGGGTGTGTCCACAAGTGAAGCGCCCGCGCCGAGCCCCGGCGCGTGGCGCCACTCCCGGCACCGGCGCTGGCGCGCGCTAGAAATTGTTTGTGTAAATTTATAGACACACGCGTTGACTCCTCTTTTCGGAGTTGTACTTAGCGATCGAGGTGGCCAAACTTCGGTTCTATACTCCGGATATAGTCGGTAACGTGGGGAATTTTTGAGCCTGCTCAGAGCGCGGTGCCAGTGCGGGTGCCGGGAGCGGCGCCGCGCGCCGGGGCTCGGCGCGGGCGCTTCACTTGTGGACACACCCTAAGGGTCTCGGCGAATCCAGGAGCCCCCGTCAAGGGATGATCGTGATAGTACAAGGTTACGGCCGCCCTTGCATCCTCAGGAACGTAGATGCGAGACTGCTGGGGGTCTCGTCAGTAGTTGAGGAGTCCGTCCTGCATGACCCATTCTGGACCCTGTGGCAGTGATGGGGCATCGTCCTGTGCTTGTTGCACGATCTCGACTGGAGCGTCACAATCGACGTGGGCCAAAATAGGTCCGGTCACGACGACGGGTTGGGGAGTGAAAGGTCCTCGTGATCGTCCTTTCATTCGACGAATACGTCCGGGCCAGGGCTGCGTGACAGCGCGTCGGGCAATTCGTTCTATTTCCCGGGACGTGCTGAACATCAAATAAGAACCTCTTGAGGTACATTGCCCACCGGGTCAGTTTACCTCGTTCGTCCTTGACGCGGTCTAGCCAAGTGAGTGCTGAGTTGTCGGCATGCAGCGTGAAACGGGAATCCTCCAGCAGGTGATGATACTCCCGAAGCGCCCTTACCACTGCCAATCATTCCTTCTCATTCGAGTGATAGTTGGCTTCGGTCCGTGTAATTTTGGCGGAGGTATACGAGATGACGTCTCTACCCCCGTTAGAACCTTCGTGATATAGCACAGCCCCGATCCCGGCGTCACAGGCGTCGGTCTGCACGTACAGCATTTCTCCGCTCCGTGAACTCGACTTTGAGACGATATATGGTGGCTTGGGTGGCAGGCATCCATGACCACGCCTTACCCTTCTTGAGTAGGTACGTGATGGGCGCAGCCGCCCCAGCAGAGTTTGGAATGTATTCCTGTAACCACGCACATACCCCCAGGAAGCGCTGCAGGTCCTTTCGGTTGCGCGGCGGAGTTGATTCCAACACTGCACGGATGTGTTCTTGCTCGGCGGTGTTGAACTCGATGGTGACGATGTGGCCCAGGAAGTCGAGACTTCTTTTTGCAAAATGGCACTTGTCGATGGAGCATCTCAGTCCGTAGATGTCCGGGCGTTCAAGAACCATTGCGACGTGAACCAAGTGGTCCTCGTAGTTCTCCGAGTACACGGTGATATCGTCCTGGAAGTCCAGCCAACACCTCCTTTCCGATGAGCTGATTACAGATACGGACAGAGTTCTTGAGCCCGAAAGCAGCCACGTTGAACTTGTACTGCCCACCATCTGGTGTGCGGGAGGCCGTATACTGTTTGGAGGCCCCAGTCAATGGAATCTGCCAATAGCACTCCCTAAGGTCGATTGTGGAGAAGACTTTGACGTTTCCAATCTCCTTCAGTACTTCGTGAATTACCGGGTTCGGCTGACCGGCATCTTCGGTCACATCGTTGATCCGACGGAAATCCATGCAGAAGCGGTCCGTTCCGTCGTGCTTCTTCACCAGCATAATGGGCGAACTATATGGCGACGACGCCGCCTCGATAACTGGTCCGCCAGCATCTGTTCGACCAAGCCGTTGATGGATCGCTCCTTTTCGGCGGAGCAGCGGTACGGTGATAACTGGATCGGCCGCTGGGTGGTCACCTTGATTTCATGCTGGGTATATGGCGTGCGCTGCAGGAGCTTGGAGTCGTCGAAGATCCCAACGTGCGCTCCGATGACCTCTTTGAACATGCCATCGAGACCTGGCGGGAACGAATGATTGACCTTCTGCCAAATGAGGTCCCGGAGTTCGAGGGAATGCTCTTGCGGCAGTCGACTCAGAAACACGCGGATGCGTTTCCGATCACCCACGTACAAACATTCAGGGTCGTGCTCGTGAACGACCCTGTTCTCCTTCAGCCACCGCGTTCCCAGGATGGCTCCGGAGCGCACATATTCTGCAACCAGGAACGACGTGGCGCTTGTGAGCGCCCGGACGCCGACCTCCAGGGTGCAGCGTGCGTTAACAACCATCTCGGCTTCGGCTCAGGCAATCTGAGCCCTCCGTCTGTATGTCTCGAGGTGAGTTCCCTCCGGGACGAGGGCGGCGGAGATGAAGTTGTCGCTTGCAGCTGGATCCACCAATGCGGAGATACGCCGACCGCCGATGAGGACGTCCAGCGCTATGACGAGCGACCTGTTCGTCTGAGCGGAAGCGACGATTATTGCGAGCTCTATGCGTTCAAGTGGGGACGCCCGCGGCCTCCCCCGCCTCTCTCCAGTTCCCTGCCATCTCGGTGGGTTGTGGGCGCTTGGAGCAGTTCCGATGCCAATGGTAATCCGGGCAGTAGTTGCACTTGGGGAGACGCTCGCCGTCAACTTCCTTGAACTCCCGGATCGTGGCTGCGGTCGGTCCTAGCGCACTCCGTAGCTTTGACCGCTGGGGCGGCTGCAGGTGTACCCGGCTTACGGGTGACCGCGAGTGCTGCTGCCTCGTCCCGTTTCAGCTTCGTAGCGCGAGTTAGCAACTCGCCCACGGTTGTCGGGGGGTTTCCTCGGAGATGGCTGCGGATGAAAGCCTTGAGTGCCTCGGTGAGCAATCCGATGACCTCTGCCTCCGGAGACGTTGGCAGCAGGTCGCAAACTAGTAGATGACGCTTCTCGATGAATATCCCAACCTCCTCGCGTTCCCCTTGGACCTGGCCGTAGAGTTTGGCCTTCAGGCGGATGCGGAGTTGGCTGGAATGATAGCGGACCAAGAGCAGTTCCTGGAACTTGGGCCAGTCGAGGGCCAAGTTTTTGTAACTGGGCCAGCATTTGGTTGCGTCGTCCTCCAAAGCGGGTTTAGCCACTTGGACCTTGAAAACCTCGTCGGTTGATATGCGTCTGAAGTACTCCTCGCATTTCTGGATGAAGCGGACGAGATCCTCATGCTCGGCTCCGGAGTACTTGGGTGGCGTCAAGGGTGATCTGGCCGATTGTCGGAAGACGTCCCGCAATTGGTCCATGATCCCGGCCGGCTGAGGCGCGTCGTTGACTCGGTGGTGGATCGGATCCGCCCGGCGTCCGGCGTCGATGGGCAAGTGGCCGCCCTCCTGGAGAGCCGCAGGGATTGGGCTCGCCCGGTGCTCTGGCAACAGGATTGCGCCGGCGTTGGCCTCCTCGACGAAGTTGACCTGCTCGATGCCGTCGGGCACGCCCGGTGACCGTCCTTGGACGTTGGCTGCAACGGGCTCCTCGTCGAGTTGTCGTCGATCCAAGACGCTAGCTACCTCGTGCTGGAGAGTGGCGTCGGCGGCTGCTGGCACCGCAGGAGTCCGCAGCCCTCGATTTCTCCTGGGCAATCGCTCTAGGGAGATCGCGCGTCGGTCCGATGGTTGGGCGCCACTGGGTCTTCCAACACTCCCAGAAGTGCGGTTGGGGGCGCGCCTCGTTGACCTGGTTGGAGGTGGCGTGTGCTGCAGGCTGCTCATCGGCGAGCGGGTTTGCTTTTCCCTGGAAATTAGGCTGTGCGGTCGTTCGCCCTCCCCCCCCCCCAGAATTGACGCGGTGGCACCACGGGCCTTCGGCGAAGTTGTCGAGCCGAGGTGTGGATGCGTGGCCGGTCAATTGGAACCCTGTCGGTGGTCTTGTCGAACGTGAAGCGAAGGCGAAATGAGTTTACGAATATGATCCCAAACGCAGCGGTGCATTAAGTGGAAGATTGAAAATGGATCGAGTCTACAAAATCGACGTGAACACTAATCTCTGTCTCGAAAATGGGTGGAAGAACTTTAGGTGATGGAAAAATTCGAACACTAACTTGAGAAAATAACATCGATAACTATATTGGGGAAATTTTACACTGAAAAAAAAATGCGGCCGATGCACGAGCTAAGTAACCAAGATAATTCACCCAATAACACACACACACGCGGAAATGCACAAGGAGTATCGGGGCCCTCGACGAGATCGCGGCACAAACGATTTACGGTGATGACGCCGACCACGGGATGGTCAGGCGGAGTGACGGACTGGTTCGGTGGTGACGACGATGCTTCGCGTGAGGACGTGTCACGACGGAGGGTTGACTTCGAATGCCTGTGCAGTGGAGCTGCCGAGATTATATGAGGATATCTCTGAAACTCTTTACTCCCGGCCTAGATAAGTGTCACAGCGGTGGAAATCGAGATATACGGCTAGAACCTGTTATTGAGCAAGCACGATGGTTCAAGTATGAGAATAGTATGCAATCAGGTGTTAGAATGTAGTAACGAAAGTCAGAATTGAATTATATTGAACGCTCCACCAATGGTTTCATCATTTCTCGATGCATTCTTCACAAAATTGTGTCTGCACAGCCCTCGTTCAAACGGATAGTACTCGTGGAGCGTCCCAAGTCTCGGTGGATGGAAATTGGTATGATAATTTGAGGGTATTTGTAACGTGTTCACAGTGTTGAGAGGTTTGCACCCCTCCTACCGTACGCGTGCCTCACCAAAAGCTATGCGATTAGACATGTCGTACGCACGTTCTCTTTTTCGTTTCATCCGGTTCCCTGGCTTCTCCGTGGAGGCGCATAGGTCTACAGCAGCTAAATTTTTTCGTTCTTCATGGAGGATACGATAGGGATTCTCCGAAGTATTTCCAGATTACGCTCCTCGAACTGTAGCGTCTGGATGAGTCAGGAATTTTTTTCCAGAAATCGGTGACACTCACATCTGTATGTGTCACGGCTGAGCATAGTGAGGCACACCTTCCTCCAGCAGGAAAATCGTAACTTTGGAAGATTAGAAATCAATCTGAGAAGTGACAGAACTTGATCAAAAACGCTCCTTTCACGAGAGCCTGTCAAGTTTCAAGAGTCTGACGTTGTGACACGCGAATTCTTCGATTTACGGGTGTTTTCTCACACATGATCAACTCTAGTATTCTCTCCCATCCACCAATCAAGCTCTTACTTGTTGACCACTCTCAGCACATTCAAACGAAGATAATTTGACAGGTCGGACTTGGAGAAACACCCTATCACCAGTTTGGCTGAGCTGTGACTGCGAATGTCAAAAGTTTCAGAGATATCCTCATATACCATTCCGAAGGTAGGGGCCGTACAAACCGGTGGTTTGTACGTCTATCGGACAGACCGTGGTTTGTCTATCAGAAACATACGTGATATACCAGGTCTGTCCGGTTGACAGGGCGGACAGCCCGGGGTTTTCATGGTGGATATTTACAGACCGGGTAATGACTAAGATTCTAGTCGAGCGTTGTAAATAATGAGAGACCGGACAGACCGGTCAATCGCGGTTGATCATAACCGACTGGCAGACCGGTGTTCTCCGCGGTCTCTAACATCATACCTGCATACAGAAGAATCGCTTGATTTCAATATTGACTAAATATGATAATATAAATGAGCTTCTGGCGCATGTCATCTGATACATCCATGAGCGAGTCATGTTCTTGGTGAGAGTATGCTATGACAATGAGTCGTCGAAATGCATTGTAATGCATGGAAGTCATAACCAAAGACGTGAGATGTGAGTCTGAGACACATCCATGCAGAGCTAGGAGCCAGACAAAGAATGGACATAGAAAAGAGATGTCTAACACACATGGTGATTTTGTCGAGCAATGCCTTGATGAGAGAAAGGTCGAAGTATGGTGGATATTGACAGGGCAGAGTCCGTCCGATATAATAACTAAGACGTCGGCACGAAGCACTCATGTCAAGTTGAATGACCAATTTATGAGTGCTTCGTCCGGTCTGTCATGATTCACAACGCTCGACTAGAATCATGAGTAATTACCCGGTCTGTAAATATCAACCATGAAAACCCCGGGCTGCCCGCCTTGTCAACCGGACAGACCTGGTATATTACATATGTTTCTGATAGACAAACCGCGGTTCGTCGGATAGACGTACAAACCACCAGTTTATACGGTCGCTACCTTCGAAATGGTATATGAGGATATCTCTGAAACTTTTCACATTCGCAGTCACAGCTCAGCCAAGTGGTTATAGGGTGTTTCTTCAAGTACGAACTATCAAACTATCTTCGTTTGGATGTGCTGAGAGTGGTCAACAAGAAAGAGCTCGATTGGAGAATGGGTGGGCATACCAGAGTTGGTCATGTGCGAGAAAACACCCGTAAATCGAAGAATTCGCGTGTCACAACGTCAGACTCTTGAAATTTGACAGGCTCTAGTGAGTGGAGCATTCCTGATCAACTTTTGTCACTTCTCATATCGATTTCTCATCTTCCAAAGTTACGATTTTTCCGTTGGAGGAAGGTGTGCCTCACTGTGACACATACAGATGTGAGTGTCACAGATTTCTGGAAAAAATTTCTTGAGTCGCTTCAGACGCTACAGCTCGTGGAACGTAATCTAGAGACACTCCGGAGAATCTCTATCGTATTCTTCATGGAAAAATGAAAAAATTGAGCTGCTGTAGACCTATGTGCCTTCACGGAGAAGCCAGGGAACCGGATGGAACGAAAAAGAGAACGTGCGTACAACATGTCTAATCGCATAGCTGTTGGTGAGGCACGCGCACGGTAGGAGGGGCACAGATCTCTAAACACTTTGAACATGTTACAAATACCCTCAAAATATCATACCAATTTTCATCCACCGAGACTTTGGACGCTCCACGAGTACTATCCGTTTGAACGAGGGCTGTGCAGACACAATTTTGTGGAAAATGCATCGAGAAATGATGAAACCATTGGTGGAGCGTTCAGTATATTCCAATTCTGACTTTCGTTACTACATTCTAACACCTGATTACATACTATTCTCATACTTGAACCATCATGCTTGCTCAATAACGGGCTCTAGCCGTATATCTGGATTCCCACCGCTGACACTCTTTCAGGCCGAAAGTAAAGAGTTTCAGAGATATCCTCATATAATCTCGGCAGCTACACTGCACAGGCATTCGAAGTCTACCCTCCGTCGTGACACGTCCTCACGGGAAGCATCGTCTTCGATCAACTCTAATCTCTTGAGATTCTCTGAGATTTCACTTGAGAACCACGATTCGGCACAAAACATCTTTCACACACATTGAAGTTTATTCCTTATTAGTGTTGACATCCGGCGCTAAGAGGTTAAGGTTCTGGTAGTGAGTGAAGTCGTCGCTATCTGACGGTGTGAGGCCGAAACGTGTACGTCGCGAGCGGCGTAGTGCAGTTTAGATGAGACGGAAGAGACTCCGATAATGGCATAAACCTAGCGTATTGACGTATCTCCGACAATAATCTTTATCATTCAGCTTTGAGTCAATGAATCTGCATAATTCTGGAGATATGCAACCTTCAGTATGTCCCGAGCAAGTGTGCAAAGTTTGGTGGAGATTGGTTCAGTAGTTCCGTCAAATAAAGGTGCGAAGAAGCTGGCTCGAGTCGCGGTAAGGGAAGGGGCTCCGTCCCAAATATTGTTACCATTTCATATCAGTCATCAGGGCTAAGTAGGGTCAAAACCCAAAGCTCCAATAAATTTTCAATCAATCAATCAATCAATCTACGACTCATTCATCTCAATTTTAATGACCTAGAGACTTACTTATGCGCCATTCTCAATCGATTGGTTGATATCGAATCCTCTTAAAATCCGTAAAACATTATTCAAATGCAATTTTCCTTTGGGGAATGTGAATTTCCACCAGAAACTCCATTTCAATCAGTTTCAAACCCACTGCATCGAAATTCCGTCTCAACCAAACGACGGATATTGTTGAAGGAACCTCAATCCAAATGGCCCAAATCTGTTTAAAAAGCTTTTTGAAAAGGATAACTCAGAAAATAGTAGAACATTTTTATTAATAATCGCTTCTCCCTCGAGTAAAAAGTGTCATCTACAATCTCAAGATCTCGCTGAGAGGAACAATATGGTGAAAACCTCTCTGAGAATTTTGATGATGAAGAATTCATCTGAGGAGATAATCCTCTCATGATTCTCGTACATATTCTATACACACACTCAGATAAAGAACTCACAGACTTGTATACACACGAACGGTCTCCTACTACAATTACCAGCTGGAATGCGATTCAATTCTGCTCCCTATGAGCATTGACAGAGGAGTTCTACATTCTGCTCCCTCAAATAGGAAGAGTTGTACTCGTGACCAGAGATTTCTCTCGGATCTTCTAACTCGAATCAAATTTATATTGTAAAAAAGGTCGCTCACACAGAGTAAAAATCCATCATTCTGTTCTCCTCGCCAATATCTTTTGATTGTAGGTCACCTTACTTCCTTCAAGATCATCCCCAGCTCACTAGAAATTCATCTCTCCAGGTTTTTGGCCTTGTTTGTGTGTATCTTGTTCTTCGCCATTCATGCGTTCTCCCTAACCCTTCAACTGATCTTTATAGGATTCATCTGTTAGGTAGATGACCACCCCATGGTGTTCTGAGAGGGAATTTGCAGCTCAATCCATAGGATAACTCCCGATTTATGCGTTTGTCAATATGAAAGAGTCAATATCTTCGAGAAACTGATAATCTTATTCATAAATATCTTCGTCCACAATTTTCTTATCAGAGTTTGCGTCACCTGATCTAACATCATTCGGCGATCCTCCGTGACCTGATTCATATAAATGATCGATATTCATCCATTCCCATGATTTAGAACATACATCTTGCATCATCCAGCGGAAAATCGCGTGCCGATCATGTTTGGTTCATCAATACGCAATTCCGTATCAACCAATTGATCGATTCTGTTGAAATTAATATTGCATCAGGTTACTCTTGATTTCTCTAGGGAGTATCTTTAGAACATATTCTCCGGAGATTGTCAACTTTTCTCCAGAATGGCACATTCTTTTTCTTCCGGACGCATGATTCAAAAACAGTTTGATTAATGAAGCTGTAAATTTCTACAGAACGTTCTCGGATGATCATCTACTACATACATGGATTCGAGAAGGATCGACTGAAGGGCTGAGGAGAACGCGTGAACGCAGTAAAACACACATATCAAATTATCGACTGCTCTCATAAATAACCAACCACCTACACGAATAACCAGAAAAATAATCATCTTTTTTTACCTCCAATTATCATTTAGCGAAAAATTTTGTCTACAATCGAAAGACTATAGGGCGAGGAACAAAATCGTGGAACCTGAATCTGTGTTAGTGTAGATCTTCAGAATGAAAAAAACGACGTCTCTGTTGAGACGTGTGTTGATGTTACGCCCGGGGCGGAAAACCCTAGGAAAGTGAACTAGTCGTATGTTTTATGGGATGGACTTCCCCAAGCAGAGCTGCTACCACTCTGTCTTAATTTTCCGGGGACAGAGACCCGTTGCAGTGGAAACTTGGGTGGCAGAAGCGTGAATCGGTTGCGGGTTATTCCTGTACAGGAATGAGAACGGACTGGTAAAATACGTGAGTAGATTCGTTTGACTATGGGATCTGCTAAAGGTCTGGTTCACGGAAGCACAAATTCATAACACTGGGGCTTGAAATTTTAAGTACCGAGGCTGAATTAACTTGGATGGCGTGTTCGAATTATATGTAGCTGTGTTGAGGCGGCAAGGATCTGTCTCGAAGCCAAAATGCGTGTGAATGGGAGGAGGAGAGAGAAACGGACTCAGCAAAACGAGAACTATTAGCGCCTGCTATGTTAGGTATATGAATCTTTACCTGGCGTGGTGGGCCTTCCGTTTAGCTTGTGAATAATCGGTGGCGCTTGAATATGCACGCTGTGGGCTAGACCGGTACAGGCGGAGAATGAGTATATCGCTGTTCCTCGTGTCGTTCACTCTTCTTTACTATCTGGTTCCGCGATTCGGGCACTTTATTCGAGATTGACGTGAGCTGGAGACTTTACTGACACTGATGGTTGCACTCAATACTTTTGGCTGAACTTTACGAACCGAATTGCGGATTTGTTGGGAAATGGGTTTTTCCTGATTGTAAGAGGTATATTAAGAGATTTGGCCCCTGATTGACCGAACCACTGAGCGACTGACTTGTGACTGAACTTGAACTGTACTGAGCTGGCTCCCTTGAAGTTAGGGTGCTTATATACTTTATGCGTCTTAGAAGCAACACACCTTGGGTGGCTGCAAAGACGCACGCTCAATTGTTTGGAAAAAGTTCTTTCTTCGTAGTTGCTTGAAAAAATGTTTTAAGACGGCTATCCGCAAAACTCTTATTGAAGTGTTTTATTCTTTCTCTCATACCGCCATCCGCGGTCACCTGCGGCGTCATCCTCTGCTCGTTGTCTATTCATTTTGACACCTTTTATGAGCGATGCAGAAGGTCGGGATTATGTGTCTGCTTAGTTGGGAGAAAGGAGTCGGAATGAGTAATACGTGCTTCGTTACTTCACAAACAAAATTGCCGTTTTCAAACTTTACAGCGGACCCGCTTCTCAATATCCTCAAGTGATCACTACCTCGATCGTTTCTCATCATTCTACGAATATTATTCTATAGAAGCAAAAAGCTCTCGCTTTGTAACCTCACACCCTCCCCTTCTTGGTTTTCGAGACGTCCTCGTCGCGATTGTGAGTGTGCATATGTGTGTGTCGTTTTTCTCAGATTACATGATTACACATATTATTCTTACGATCTAAATTACATGATGATGTTGCCGACATCATGTTCGTTTCAGAGAGAGTGTGTTAGTAGAAGTCCAGGTGAGCCTCCGTAATTCAATCGAGCTTTTTGCAAGGGAAGTTCTCTTCTTTCGGAATGGTAGGTTCTGTATGAGGTTAGATGGTGTGGATGGGGACCGGTCATTTGCTGCTAGGTAAGAAAGGTAGTCTGCCGTTTTTCCTTAGGTCTCATTGATCTCTGGAAGGACGTAATCTATTTTGGTCTTATTTTCATGCCAAAATACATTTGTTATGTCATGAGATTTCTTCGTCTCAAAAGGGACGTAATCTTTCCTGGTCTTATTTTCATGCCAAAATACATTTGTTATGTCATGAGATTCCTTTATAGTGGGCTATTCTCTGTATTTGGTGGGGAGAAAAAAAAATTACTTTTTTTTGGGGTTGGTATGCTATGGTATTGTATGGGGGGAGAAAGGAATTGGTACAAATGTCGAATGAATTCGATTGAGGGTGGCTCGATCCTGGCTTACTGGTTTCAGATAGAATGATGTTAGTGTGACAGTGAAGAGATTAGATACTGAGAGGGGTATACCTTCTGTTGAAAGGAGGAAAGAAGATTTTACGCGTTTTGCTCTGAAACAGGATGGCTACTAGCGTGTTGAGATACATGGTGGGGTGTTGTGGTGTGCCAAAAGAGTGAACGAGTCGACTTTGGATATTATTGGTGTAATGTCTCTGACTAGGTTTGTACTCGTACAAGTGCTTCTAAACGGTGGTTCCCGGTAGTGGCTTGTAGGCATTGGGTTAGTGTCTGATCTGATGCATTTTGAAATGATGCATGGAATATACTGGTCGTTAGGGGGGTTATTGAATGATATATGTATATATATACCCGTCACCTCAATCTTAATTCTAAACCTATCGGATATATTTCTATTATTGTTCTTTCTTGGTCTCCTCCCCCTCTTGGTTTTTGGTCGGCGTCCTCGTCGCTTAGTCGTGTCTTTGTGTGGACCTCCATCAGCTTTTGTTGAATGGTTTGGGGACCTCTCGTGCTACTCCTTGGTGGAATTTGATTAGCTCTTCTGTATGTCTTGGTGGTTAGATTGGCCCGCTACGTGGTTCTTGATCATTGACCCGTTTTTGTAATCGTACAGCATGTATTTTGTCTTACGCAGGTTTCTCTGTCGTTTTCAGTAACATAGGTGGTTCTCCCAATCGCGGATGTTAATTTCTGCTTCACAGTCCTGATGGTATCGGAAGGTGGAATTTTTGTGGTCGGGTCTTAAAGGTCTTGGATGCCCATGTCTAGGTTTGTAGAGTATTCCTACTGTAATAGCTTTTCCGGCGCCCTCCTTCGTCACGTAAGTGAATATGCCCAGACGGTGGGTCATTTGGGGGTCTTCGTGCCTAATGTATTTGATGTACACAGACTCGATGGCTCCGTATGTTAGGAAAGTGGCGACTGCATCCAGAATTGAGTCGTCCAGTTCTATGATTGCTGTTACTATTCTGGCGTGTTCTTGCTCATTGTGCTGGCTGGTGTTGGCCATACTGGTTGGCTTAACCTCCGGGTGATTATTGCCTGGGCTGGGGTTGTTATCCGTGTCATGGTTTATCGTGCTGTTGCGGCCACCTATTGAGGGTCCGGGCTGTTCCTCGTCGCGTTCTGGGTCTTCAATCCTCATTAGCGGAATGGGAGGGGGTACTAGATCTTGTGCGGACCCCACATCGAGGTCTTCGTCTGGTTTGCACGGGTCATCCTGGGCGGCCATATTTTCCGGCGCTTGGAGGTAGGCGTTTTCCCTTCGTGGGCTGGGTAATGATTCGGCATGTGCTCCGTTTGCTGTTGTGCATGGTGTTTATTTCAAAATAGTTCCACTTTTTGTCGTTCATCCAGGCAGTGGTACGTGACGTGAATGTGGCTAATTGTCGAGTGCGCTCCTGGTTTTATGGTGAGGGTGGCTATTGTTCCGAACTTTCCCAATGTTTTCATGATGGAATCCATTGAGTGGGGTGTCTCTGTCCGCATGATCAGTCGGCGGACATTGTTTCTTGATACCCACCATCTTTTTACTTGTTGGCTGAATTTGGTGTCTGCTCTGGTAAATCTCTCGATCTCAAGACCGTCGGTTGCTTCCTTTGAATATGCACTGGAATGAGCAAAACATGGATGTGATTTATCTGTTTGGATCTGGGTTCTCTCGGGGGACCACAAGCGGGAATCAAATCGAGGAGGGTGGCGTTGCTGGGGACCTTTGCTGCATAGTATTTTGGGTTGGACCATTCTACTGCTATTGGGAATCTGGAAGTTAGGACTTAGTACTGTGTGGTGTTTCCGTATTGGCTCATTTCCTCGATTATTGTCGCTAATCTTGTCATTGGTGGGCCCAGCCTGCCTCGTGACGTATGTTGGTTTTGCCGTGGATGTTGTTTAACGCACGTTCTCATATGTCGATGGTAGACCTCGGCGTCGATCCATCTGCCGCAGTTCTCATGAATTTTGCAATAAGGCAGGTAACTTTTTGGTGGTGACTGCGCGGAAGCCTTCACGGCGTAATATTCTAGGCGGCTGTTTGCTATGGCCGCTTCCAAGTGTTCCCTCTGGAAGTACCTTACTCTGCCATAGGCGGGTTTGTTGTCTCGTGTTATTATTTTGTGGTATAGCAGAGGTCCAAATTGGGCGAAGTGTTGGAAGAATTTTTCTTCGCGGGCATACACAGGATCTTTGGCTGGTAGTATGCAAAACAACATGGTGTCGTCTTTGGGTGTTTCGTCGGGTTGAGCGTTTGTGGTTGAGGGCGCTGTCGTTGTTGTCACCGTCGGTGTAGTTGCGGTAGCTGCTAGGTTTGTTCTTGGTTTGGTGATCCTTTTTACCACTGTCGAGGTCGGGGGGGGGGGGTCATTGTCCTCCTAGGGTTTCTGATTATGTTGACGTCCCAGCCGTTCTTCTTGGTTTGGGCTTTCATTTCCTTGATGGTGTTCAAATCTAGGTTGTTTAGCAATCCTTTAAGACTGGCGTGGGATGTCAGTTCGTAGTGTTCACTCATCCTTTGACCTGGGATAGAGGCATCCTTTTATCTCATCGGTTTCAACAGGTTTGATTCCTTTTCTCGCGTTTAAAATGAATTCTGCCCATTTCATCTCGGGTAGGCTGGAGATATTCAGTATGTCATCTTCTTGGTTGGAAGCGTTTTGATTCTCGTCTGGTTGCATCGCCATGTCCTCGCTGTTTTTTTTAGATTCCCAACGTCTCTGTGGGTATTGCTTCTTGCATGTTTTTTCATGGAGATGGTACACGTGGGCTTCTAATTTCCTTTCGCGATTTCGGTGGAACTTTTGGTGTTTTTGGTAGTTGCGGGGTAGTCGACGTATTGGCGCTTCTCTGGCTCTATACAGTAGGTCGCAATAGTTGAGTGCGTTCTGGGCGTCCTTTTGGTAGAAGAAACGGATAAAACCATGTGACACTGCGCCCTGTTTGTTGGTTACCACTTCATGGTATTCGATTGGTCCAAATTGTGAGAAGTGTCGGAGAAAGTTGTCCTCGCGTAGGTATTCTGCGTCTCCCCAAGGCAGCTGGCAAAATAGCTTGTGGGGGTCCTTTGATATTGTTTTAGAGATGGCGTGTACCTCTGATCTGATCTTGTGAGTCGTCGGTTCCTGAGAGGGGGTGGATGTGGTCGTGGTTCCTTCGCTTCGAATAGTTGCTTCCCAATGGTTGGGTAGCCGTTCCACGTGTAGTGTCTCTAGAGTTGCGCATTCGATTCGTCCCAATAGCTGTCTTAGTTCGTCTCGGGTCTGGACCTTGAAATGCTGTTCCATCTTGGATCTGAAACATGAAGATGTTCAATCGGGACCTAGTATTCGGCGAACGATGTCTCGATCCTGGTTCAAATAAGTCCGGGGGGGGGGGGGTGTTGTTGGTTTGCTGGTAGGTCGAGTGTCTGCGTCGTGACACATTTTCTGGTAGTTCTAAAGTTTCGATTTCGCATTTCTTTTCACATAGAACCACTTCCAAGGGGGTGTGAGGTACAGGCGTGTTGAGGGTCCGGTTGACCACGGATCGTTCTGTACAAGTAGCAGAAAGTGAGTATTAAGAGGATCAATAGTATTATTTGGAATGCGTAGTTGCCACCAGTTAGCCAATCGGTTCGCGTTCTGAGCCGTTCGTGCTGATTCAATATGTTCATTCCGGAGGCCAAATCCGTTAAGGATCTCTCGTTGGGTTCCCAATCGTTTATTATGGGCCACACCATTTCTGGCTTTCTGTTCCATGATATGTGGAATTGGGGATGTATTCTGCTAATATCGAGTGATGTTCCGGTTTCGTAGATATATCTCACGTTGCTGTTTTTCTTAACTTCTGATTGCACGGTCATTTCTCGGGTTTTTAGTTTACATCCGTCGCTGATTTTGATGAGTCCGGTCCCGTTGATTTGGACTGCCTGGTCGGGGCGGTTCTCGCAGATGACATTGCCGTGGGTGAGTTGGGACACTGAGAACAGCCAGGCTCCTTCTGACTTTAGCAGAGTCCAATGGTTGTAATTACCTTCTATGATATTGAGTTTGCATGAACTCAGGTTGTGGCTGCTCCCTAGTAATAATGCCAACTCGCAGTCGATACTGGTGACTACTTCGCGTAAAGGTTTCGTTGCTTGGCACATGTAGCCATAATGTAGGCTCTTGCAGGTCCGGAGGTTCTCTTCGTCGAATTTGAAAAAGTATTGTTCACCCTCGTCTATTAGGAGATACTCGTTCGTGGGCCTAATGAGGGCGGCTTTGCCTTTGTTGTCCCCTTCTTGCGGTGCCGGCGTTGGGTGCATTCTGTACATCTGGTAATGCGTGCGGCTGATTAAAGGTATGTAGAGAGATACGAATACTCTTTCGTCGTGATGTACGGTGTCCAGCTTGGAAATCTTTAACAGTTCTTCCGCTCTCATGTGTTCGAATGGTAGCGGGAACTTATAATCTTTGGCGTGGCTGCTAAGGTCTTGATTGATTGTCAAGAGCATACCTGAGGTTAAGATGTTGGGGTGTAATTTCCCTTCCTTTAACCATTGCAGTATGTTTAAGAATTTGTCGCTTGTTTTGATCATATGGTTGAAAGTTCTTTCCGTCTCTTTGACCAGAGCGAGTATTTCAAACAAGTAGGCGGTGTCAACGTAGTTGAGTTGCTTAAGTTCATTACGGATGTTATCCAGCGTTTCATGCTGCAGTCTGGTTACGTTGTACAATTCTTTCAAGGCTCCTGTGATGATGTGTTGGCTCTGGTTGTGGATTCTAATGATGTCTTTCTGGTCCGAAAAGAGGCTGTTCAGGTTCCTGTCGATGTCTTCTGCGTCGTCAGCAGTCATTAGGCCAAACAAACTTTTGCTCATGGTGCCTATGATCCCTAGCGGTACCACTTTTGTGATGCTCCTTGGTGTGCGAATCTTGTCTGGGGGAGGTTGTACTAGAGTTGCCGCTGCTTGTCGTATTTTTGCGTGGATTCTTTTCAGTTTGTTCCCTTGGTGTTGGAAATTTACCGGGTCTATTATTGCGGCGCAACCCCTGGTTAAGTTATGGCATTGGTCATCGCACTCGCCGTCAAGTCTTCTCATTGGTTGTAGACACATATTACTGATGTACTGAACCGTGATATTCGGCGTATGCATTTGTATGAATTCTTCGATGTTTAGAGTGACTATGATTTGCCAAGTTGCTTTTTCAAGGGAGACTCGTCCTGTGTGCTCGAAGTATAGTCCCGAGCTCCGGTTGAACTGGATGAGCTCTTTGACGGGTTGACTCGTAGCTACTGTCCATGCCGCGTATAGCAACATGGCTCCGAAGCCTCGGGTTTTCTCCATTTTGTCGGGGTATCTTGTCTGGAAATTTTTAAGAAAAAGGTGTCCTTAGTAGTCGGTGTCGTTTTCGGGAACTGCCTTTAATTTATCAAAGTGTTTCCTAATTAATTTTCCGTCTGGTAATTCTAGAACGGCGTTCTTCCGGCCTAGTATTTCTACGACCTCGAGGGGCTGGTTATAAAAGTTGTCGAATTTATGGGTGCGGGGTTCTTTTAAAATCCAAGCGAATTGTCCCGCGCGGACTCCGCTCGGTTTAACTTTTCTGTCGTATCTTTCTTTACTTTTGAGTTTCTCTCTGATTTGTCTTTCTCCAGCTGCGAACTTCATCTCCGACAGCCTTCGTATTAGATCTTGTAAATATTGGTTATATGTCCGAAGTTTTTCTTCGTTTGGTATTCTGAGAGGTAGTCTGGCGATCCTTCCGTACACTAGTTCGAATGGGGTGGAATTCGTAACGGAATGGAGGCTCGTATTGAAAGTAAAGGCGGCGAATGGCGCTAGTTGATCCCAGTCGTCATATCTGTCCGAGTAAGTTCGAATGAAGTCTCCTAAAGGGGCGTGGCTTCGTTCTAATGCGCCGTTTGTCTCGGGTCTGTACCCGGAGCTTGTTAGGTGATTGATTTTGAAAATGTACAGGAGAGCTCCGAGTAATTCAGACATAAAACTTGTTCCCCTGTCAGAAAGGATGGCTCTTGGAGCTCCGTGCTGGCAAATAAGGTGTTTGGCCAAGGCCTCGGCAACAGTCGTGGCTCGGAGGTCTTTTATTGGCACTAGAATGACGTATTTGGTCAAGTTGCATTGCATGGTTAGTATATGGCAGTTACCCCTTTGTGTGGTTCGTAGTTTCCCAACGGTGTCGATGGAAACCTTGTCGAAAGCTTCGATGGGTGTGTCGGTGACTATCATTGGTTCACCCTGGTTAGTTTCCTCTCTTGACAGCTTGGGCACCGTCTGATGTAATCTAGGATGTCGTTTCTCATGCCAGGCCAATAATATCTTTCCCGTATTTTCTGATAGGTTTGGTTAATACCTTTGTGTCCTCCGACCAGGGTGTCGTGCAAGGAATTGATGATCTCTTTCCTATCTTCTTTCCAGGGGAGCTCCGCCTTCCCGTAGCAAATGGTGATCGTAGTGAGTTTCTCCTTGAGAGCATTCGCGACCAATTCTGTAATTACTCCTGGGTCCAGGGGGTCCGTTAATTCTCCTCTCCTTGAGATGCGGAAACTTTTGCAATTTTTGCTACTTAGTAAGGGTCCGAGGTTTGCGAGGGCATTCTTGATATGTTGAATGTTCAGGGGGTCGTTATATTTTTCTCCTATGACCACTGAGTATATGGTATGTCGTTTGTGAGGGGTTGTCATGATTTGTCCTAATTTTGGTTTACTCAGCCTCAGTCCCGTAAGGTGGATAGCTCCGATGTCGTGGAGAAGTCTCAACACGGATGATGCGGGGAAGCAGTCCTTGGTGATGAAGTGTACTAGATTGTCTCGTTTGTGCGTGAGGCACTGCCGGGACGTTATCATCCTATTTTCTGACCGCGCAAGTTGAATCGGCTCCAGATGATCTGGGTCGGTCCGGGGCCCTTCTGGTCCTAGGGGTTCATGTCGTCGATTCATTGGATAGTCCAGTGAAAAGAGCGGGACCATCATAGTGGCGTCTAATTTTGATGGGCGCGAGGAATCCGGTTGTATTGACATATTCGTTGCGTCTTCGGGTATGTTCGATAAATTGTGGCGCCTGCCTTGGTCTGTTTGGTGTTTGGGCATAGGGGTGCTTTTGGCGATAGGCGGTCCTTCGCTGATGCTAGGTGTTATGGATATGGCTCCAGGTGGACCGATCTCGATTATTTCGTCTATTTCTCTTCCCAGTGAATTCTCTCTTGCTTCGAGTTCCAATTGTGCTTTTCGGACTAGGTTTTCACACGATCTGCCATGACTTCGTCGGAGAGCGTTTTATCGTCGTATGGGTCTAACTGTTCCAGTAATTCCCGGGTGTTGTTCCCGGGCCCGCGGCCGTCTGAATAAAAGGTATCCTTTAATGTTTCTTTTTCTACTAGGACTTCACTGTCTGACGCAATTTAGTTTGGTGTGGACGATGAGTCTGTCTCCTCAGATGTGTCGGAACTGCCATGCTGGTCGGTTAAACGGTTTTTCGATCTCCTTTTGTGTATTTCACGTAGTTTTCGTCTCATTTTTTCAACTTCTCTTCTTGAGATGCTTGTCCTCTCGCATATTTTTTCGTATTCGGCTTTAATCGCCTCTGATCCCTGTTCAGACTCGGTTTCGTCTTGGGAATCGCTTGGGGGTACCGGTTCTATGGGTAATTCGATTTGTTCCATCGGTAATTGGCGAACTTCGAATTCGGGGACCTCTGAAGTGTTCTCTGTCTCTTGATCTTGTAGTCCTTTCCATCGGTTATCCGAGATCAGGGCTCCAGATTCTTCGGGGTCGATGGTGGTGGATGATAGCAGGGAGTCGTTTGATCCCATGAGTGCTTTCAATGAGTCGTTTATCTTGGTGTTGGGGTCGTGTTGTTCAGTAGACGTTGATGGAAATGAATGGGGGTTGTTTTCGGGAGAGGGGTTGGGTTGGTTGGGTGTGGATTCTTTTTCGTCGGTTACCTTTTTAGCTCGAGTTCTCGTAGCGATAGCGCTTTCGTCGAGGTCGGGAGGTTTGGATCTTGTTTCGGACCCTTTAGGTCTTCCTTTCTTTTTAATTTCGGGTTGAGGTTCCGTGCCCATAGTATTGGTTCTCTGCCTTGGTGGCGGTGGCGTCGCTCAGTTCTGGGCTAGCTTCTCTTTGGTGGCCTTTTCCCTCATGCTGGCTGACCGGGTTAGCCTGGGTTGCGTAGGTGGTGGCGGTGTGCTCGTGGGAGTTTTCCCTTCTTCTGTTTTTTGGCGGCTTCCCTGGGGGCATCAAGACTCGTGTCAGATATAGTTTGGAGTTAACGTCGTCAATCTCGGGGTTTCTAGATAAGGCGTCTGCGTTGCTATTCAGCTTCCCTGGTTTGTATCTAAAACTTATATTCAAAGTCTGTGAACTTGAACATCCAGCGCATTAACCTCTGTCCGGGGTCCTTGTGGTTGTGCATCCAGGTGAGTGGTTCGTGATCTCCTTGTAGTGTGAATTTCTTCCCCAACAGGTACGGCCGGAAGTGGTGCATTGCGTAGAGAGCGGCTAAGCATTCTTCCTCTGTTGTACTGTAATTTTTTTCATGCCTATTTAGGGTTCGGGACAGGTATGCCACGGGGTGGTCGAAACCGTCCTTCTCTTGGCTGAGTATGGCGTCTTTGGCGTAGTCAGAACTGTCGGTTGTCAGGGTGAAAGGTTTTTCGAAATTTGGAAATAGTAGAATTGGAGCTTGACATAACTGGGCTTTGAGGAATTGGAAGGCCTTATCTTCTTCTTTCTTCCAGTAAAAATGTTGTGCTTTCTTGGTGAGCTCGAATAGAGGCCGGGCAATTTTCGAGAAGTCTTTAATAAATCGGCGGTAGTATCCGACTAGGCCAAGAAACTGGCGAACATTTTTATGGTTTTTAGGGGTCGGAAAGTTCTTAAGTGCTGATGTTCTCTTCGGATCCAGTTCGACTCCTTTCGCGCTGACGATGTGCCCTAGGAAGCCTCCCTCTTTTCGCAGGGACTCGATTTTGTCTGGTTGTAGTACCAGGTTGGCTGCGCGTAATCTTTCGAATAACAACCTTACCTTTCGTGTGTGTTCTGCTAGAGAGTCTGCATATACAATGACGTCATCCAGATAGACCAGCATCTCTGAGTCTAGGAGTTCTTTTAGTATTTTTTCCATCATCCTTTCGAAGGTCGCGGTAGCGTTACAGAGCCCTTCAGGCATGCGGGTGTACTCCCAATGTCCGCGGGGAGTGCTGAAGCTAGATTTGTGCCTGTCCGCCTTTTTCAAGGGTACTTGGCTGTATCCGCTTGCCAGGTCAAATGTAGAGAAGTAGATTGCACCTCCTAGTTTGTCCAAAATGTCGGCAACGTTGGGCAAAGGATAGGCATCACCAATTGTTTTTTTGTTCAGTTCACGAAAGTCGATTACTACCCGCCATCTGGGTCTACCTTGGCTATCTGGGTGTTTTGGCACAATCCAACACGACGAATTGTACGGTGAATTAGAGGGCTAAATGATGCCGTTTTTCAATTTCTTGGCTATGTCTTCTTCTAGTGCTTGCCGGTGTATAGGGGGGTGCCTGTATTGTTTCACGTTGATGGGTATGTCGTCGATGGTGGGTATTTCGTGTTCTGCTACGTGTGTGCAAGGCAGTGTGTCTCCAGGTAATAGGAAGACGTCCGCAAAATCTTCGATCAGTTCCTCCACGGTTTGTCGCTCTTCTGGGTTAAGATAGTCTTTGCGTATAAGTTCTCTTACCTTTTCAGCCCGGAGCCGTAGGTCCTGCTCGGGGGCTAGTCCTTCGTCTGAACTAGTTTCGGAATCGATAAGGGGAACGTAGTATTCGTAGTCGAGGATCTCTTTTGGGTCGATGTCTATGCACACGTCATTGTCCAAAGTGTTTATGGCCATAATTTTGCATTTGCCGTTGTCGTTACTTACGGGCCCTTCACCTAGGTATACTCCTTCGACCGCTTTGATCCTGCACGGTGTCCTTGAACCAACTTTAAATGAGTCGGAAGACCACCTCGCCAAATATTTCCTTAAATGGTTGTTCAGGGCTCAAATAACATCTTCCAACTGTTTTTAAAATCGCCTACGTTAGAATTTCCAAATGAAACGACTTTGATGATTTTTTTGGAAAAATTGTCAAAAAACGACTTTCACGCGCTTTGGTGATGATAAACGCTTAGTTATATGCTTCAAATTCCACAAAAATTTCGTCACAAAGTGCAGATGGTTTATGACACTCTATCCCAAACGATTCGCAATGTAATACGTAGAGGAAGGGATAGGCTCCGTGAGCTGTGACTAATGCTTGAGTAGAGAGTCAGATATGGCGAATATAGAAAGGTCCACCTATCTTTATTGGGAAATTTGTCGTCTGCTCGCGGCTCTGTCTTCTTCTTACTCACATTGGTCCTAATAATATGTACACAATGCCTTGGACTCTCGGCAAGGTCCTCATCGCGCAACAAAAGCTCTCACTCTGGTTCTGGAGAGCTTGCACGTTCGTCATACCTGCACCACATCTCGCATTTGAGTGGAGGGGGTAGCTCTATCGTAGTTCTAAGATGCCATGTGCTCGCTTTCATGAAGAGAATCGACTCAAATTTTAGGTATTGTGCATGAAAAAGGAGGCGGGAGTGCAGAAGCTGAAAAGAGACATGGAAGACTGCTCCAAAAATGTTCAGCGATTTACGGTCAGAATGATAGATTGACCTATCTGACTCACCTATGTCTGACATATAGATAAAGGTACTTTATCATTCTGACCGTCAATCGCTGAACATTTTTGGAGCAGTCTTCCATGTCTCTTTTCAGCTTCTGCACTCCCACCTCCTTTTTCATGCACAATACCCAAAATTTGAGTCGATTCTCTTCATGAAAGCAATCACATGGCATCTTAGATTTACGATAGAGCTAACCCGTCCACTCAAATGCGAGATGTGGAGCAAGCTCTCCAGAACCGGAGTGAGAGCTTTTGTTGCGCGATGAGGACCTTGCCGAGAGTCCAAGGCATTGTGTACATATTATTAGGACCAATGTGAGTAAGAAGAAGACAGAGCCGTGAGCAGACGACAAATTTCCCAATATAGATAGGTGGACCTTTCTAAATTCGCCATATCTGACTCTCTACCCGAGCATTAGTCACAGCTCACGAAGCCTATCCCTTCCTCTACGTATTACATTGCGAATAGTTTGGGATAGAGTGTCATGAACCATCTGCACTCTGTGACGAAATTTTTGTGAAATTTGAAGCATATAACTAAGCGTTCATCATCACCAAAGCGCGTCAAAGTCATTTTTTGACCATTTTTTCAAAAAAAATCATAAAAGTTGATTCTCTTGAAAATTCTAACGTAGGCTATTTTAGAAACAGTTGGGAGATGTTATTTGAGCCCTGAACAACCGTTTAAGAAAATATTTGGTGAGGTGGTCTTCCGACTCATTTAAAGTTGGTTCAAGGACACCGTGCCTGTGCAAGTACCCCTCTTTTAGGTTGGTGTCAATTAAATTGATTTGGATGACCTGCCTGGTGCGAGCCCTGATCATGTGGCGAGTGGATTCTTTAACTTCTTCTTCCGAGGTCCCTGACTAGGTAAGCTCGGGTCGCTGTCTTCCTCTAGTTGGCAGAAATACGGGTCGTCTATTAGGTCATTTTCTTCGTCTGTGGAGTGCTCTACCTCATCGGCTTGCTTGATGGTGCGTTTCTTCTTTTTGGGCTTGTTTTTGAGCACAAAGGGCATGGGATGCATCACGTCGGAGTTCACTACCATGGCCTTCGTGCTGTAGTTGAGTACCGCTTCGCTGTCCCAAAAATAAGCTCGACCCAACAGTCCGTCCGTTTTCATGGGGAAGTCGTTGTCGACGATGAGAAAGGGTATTAGTTGCCCCTTTATGGTTAGATAGGTGAACCCTACGGATTTCACGACCTCAGAGGGTCCGATCCCTCTAAATTCGACGTCGTTCTTGATCACTTCTAGTTCAGGTTTTAAGATGCCCTTTTTTATCAAGTTAACATCGTATCCGGTGTCGAGCAAAAAGGTTGCCCATGCCTTTTTGAGTTCCGGAATCCGGGTACGGATGAAGGTCTCTTCGTCGCGGATGGCGCTTGGGACTATAGATTGCCAGCACGATTTAATACTTGGTGGTCTTTGATCAGTTGGTGAAGCATCATGACTCTCGAGGTTTCCGGCTGGTTCGCCGCTGAGGAGGGCTCGTTCGGGGTTGCCCTGGGTCCGACTTGGTCGTTCCTGTAGTTGCTCGAAGGTGGTGGGTTTCGAGGGGCCGGGGAAGGCGCATTCTGCGGAAGCGAGCTCGGTTGGCTTTTCCGTTGGCGATCTTCCCATTGGATATTCTGACGGTTGGGATTTTGTACGTAACTGTTCTGCGGTCGGTATTGAGGTGGCCTCTGAATGTTGTTCTGGTATTGGTATGACTCTATCGGTCGTGGGGTATCTCGGTTTTGAGGGTCGTTCCAGAAGTTCCGGGGTGGCAGGTTCTGTGGTTGGCCCGTCGCTGCAGAGCGGCGAGCCCCATAGTAGTTTAAATACGGGGGCCCTGCGTTGACACCTCTTCCTTCGTTGCCCACTCTGCGTGTTTCGTGCCATAGGCGTCCTTGGTTCCAGGGTGGCCTGTCGTATCCTCTCGGAAATTGGGCAACCGGATCTCTTGTGGCTGGGCGATTGTCGGTGCTGGTCGGGAATAGCCTGTCACCGGGGCTCTTTGTTCCTCTGCAAAATTCGTATTTGATTCTCTGGATAATCGTATTGTCTTCCGGAAAAATATTTTTGACGGCTGTCAGGTATGATTTTTGCGGCCATACGGGTTTCTAACCGGGCTGCTTCGTTGTATGCTTTCTCCAGAGTGTCTGGTCTTTGCATGTCTACCGATCGGCTGAGGTCGGGAGGAAGTCCCCGGATAAAGGCGTCAATGGATGTCTTTTGGAGGGGTTTTATAATTATCGTGTTGTTATCTCCTCCGAGTTCCTCTTTTAAGGCTTTATCCGCACTTGCGAGTAGTGAGTTGAGGTAATCATAGTATTCCCCAATGGACTGTCCTTGCTTCATGCGCAGCGATGCGATTCTGTTGCAGTAGTAACTGTAGTCCCTCCCTATTGCAAATCTTTCTTTCAAGTGTTTCAGAAGTTCGTCTAGGTTGTTGAATGTCTTTCCGGAGACGCTATCTCGTGCGGCTCCTCTGAGTTCACCGATCACTGCTTTCAAGTAATCTTCGTTTTGTTCAAGCGTGACCCACTGTTTCCCTGTGCTCACGGTTTGGGCGTATTCTTTCAAGGACATTTTTCGGCCATCGAATTGAGGGATCCGCTGTACCGCGTATTGTAGCGAGAAATTGTTGGTTATGCGGCAAGGGTCCTAGCCAACTCTTCGGCCATGGTTATTCCTGGGTTTTCTCGGCCGTCGTCGGGCATATCGCCGACGTACCGAGTGTCAATTCGGTGAGCAGGGGCGTCGGATGCAGCTGACGGGAGAGCGTTTGTCCCGAGTTATGCTCCTTCTCGCTCCGTCTGTCCTGGTCCGTGAATCCGTCGACTTTTTATTTTTCTGATCTGTCTCGAATTAGAGCGTAGCTCGGTGTTGTCCTTGATTATGACCGAGCAGAGTTCGTGCACTATGCCGATCAGCCGTTCTCATTTGCTTTCGAGGTCCTGAACCCTCTGGTTCAAGTTGGATCAGATCAAATAGTTATAATTCACTTCGCACTGGCTTTCTAGTATATTTCCCTGTTCTTTTTGGTTACGCGCTACTCTACTGATGCTGCATTGTATTTCTGAATTAATGTGCTCTAGTTTTCGTAGAGTTTGGTTAAGGTTCTCGGCGGAGGGCTGCTTGCCCTCGTCCATTGATTGAAAGATTGGATCTTAGCGAGTTATTTATCCAATTCGTCTAATAGTTCGAGGTGAACTGTATTGGCTGGGTCGACAAGGTGAAATTTGGCTCTCTTCCCTCTTCGTTTTCTCACTCGAGGCATAGGCTAAATTGGTGGGAGTGCGTGCGGATGGGCGCACAGCCGTGGATTCAGGGTGAAAACTCGTGCAAATCAACGCACAGAGTGGAAATGGGTTCTCAAAGGTCTATAGTGGGTGGCAAGCGGGTGCCCGTGCAAATCAACGCACAAGGCGGGTAAGTACTTATTGGTCTAGAGGGGTGAAGGGAGCAAGGCTCGTGCAAATTAACGCACAGAGCTGCCTATGCCTGTTCCTGAGGACGAATATGGATGTGTTCCCCGGGGTGGCAGGGTAGTAGAGTATCGAGAACGTATTTGACAAGTACTATGTTCAAAGAGGTAAAATAGACGTAATTCAGGAATACAGCGACGAGAATGAATAACAGCAAGCAGTAAAATATGATGTCCATGGGGCCACTCAGTTTCAAGTATGTCTAAGATTCTGTTGATTACGATTCGAATAGCCAATGCGAGGAGAATCAAAGAGTTGACTTTTGAAAGTATGATCACCAACACGTGAATTATAGTTATTTCCATATAGGCTGGACTCGACGTTTGAAATTATTTATGCTGATATGTAGCTTGATACCTTCCGGAGAGAGAGAGGTAGGCTCGATGGTCCTGGAAGGCTTCCTTACTTCAGGAGGAGCTGAAGTCGACTGCGCCGTGGCTTCGATTGGGCCCGGCTTATATTCTCCTCCGCGATGGGTGGGGATGGGTAATCCCTTCGCTTACTTCGCCCTGGAGTGGGGGCCTGGTTATTAATTCACAGTATTGTGCCTCATGATGTTTTTTTTGACGTTGATTGCGTCTAGTCTGCGTTCTGGAATATCAAGAGGTCAGAATCATTCACGTAGTCGTGATTGTCTTCCTTCGAGGCTGTTTTATTCTCGTTAATTGAAAATCGAACTTTCGGTGCGTGAGGTCTTGGGGTGTCATACAAGGGAAGTTTTGGTTGCGTCGGTATTTCTCCATCGTCTTCTTCTGACGGGCTTTCTTGGGTGGCTTTTACCGTGACTTTGCGCACCGTGTGGTTATTGTACACCGTCTTGTAGTGCACGTGCAGGGCTTCAGGTATTTGGGCCCTGAGTTTGAGAACGGTATGAATTAAATATATATTCATGCCGGCAATGGAGATGATTATAATCCAATAAAACCACTTTGTATAGTTTGATCCGTTTTTGGGGGGCTGGCGGCTGGTTTGTTCCATCCATTCGCTCATGTTGTATTTGTGCAATACTAACAGCGTATCTCTGTACCCGGTTGCTGGCAGAGTGATGTTGTCCACTGTGAGGAAATAGGTTTCTCGAATTTGTACTATTCCTGCTCGGGATATTTTTGGAAATTGGTCACCCTTTGTAGTGCAGCCGGCGAGCGCTGTATCATTGACCAGTCCGGACAGGAGCCATGATTTTGATTTTTCTAGGTATTCTACGTGAGCTTGGGTGGATAGCTGTGTATGGGTCCTGCAGTACTGGCTGCCCTGCCCCGTGGTCAGGATTCGGGCTTCACAAATCGAGCTTTCATCTATTCGGGGCAACCCGTGACAGATAGACCCTCATCTTAGATGTGTGCATCTGCGATGATTCGCTGGGATGGCGACGACAGCTCCTGGCGGTTTGATACCTATATATTCGTGATCAAATTGTAGTTGCCTGACGTGGCTATTGTTAACCCGCCAAACTATGGGATGTACTCTGTACATCTGGTACCTTTCCTTTTTGAAAATTGGGATTTCCATCTTTATATTGATGGAGTCCACGTTGGGATAGATGGACATTTTGAGTGCCTCGGGTTGTAGGGTCCAGTCTAGATTGGGATATTTCTTTTTGAGGCGTTTCCGTAGATCTCGGGTTTTGTATGGTCCTAATGAGTACGGGGAAACGATATTTTTGTGAGCGTTCTCGATGATATCCAATAGCCGATTGTACATCATTGCTTGTATTCTTATTACTGGCTCGATCGTGTTGGCCCATGTTTCAACAGCCTCTAGGTGCTCGATCCGATGTGGGGCCAAAAGGATGGCGTTGGATTCGTCTTGAGTTGACTCGAAAAGTTCGGTCGCGGGTTGGATCAGTTTATTTATTTCTGCTTCGGCCAGTTCGGAAATACAGTCGTCTAGCGAGGTTTCCCGGGTCGGGTGAAAGATTGCGAATGATTGGTTATTAGAGACTCTTTGCGCGTGCAGGATTATGGGGTCCGATGATTCGGGTGCTTCGTTGAATATTCCCGTAGTATCGCGTTGCGCGAAATTCCGGATCGTCTTGTAGGTGGCATCTAATTGGTCCATCTGAACGTACAGGCCTTCGAGTTTATATAGAAGTTGTTGACATTCTACGCTTTCTGGGTGGCATTTTCCACCAACCATTCTCATCTGTTCCTCGTATCCGGTTGGTAGGATATTGAATTTTTCGGGGTCGATGGTGATTTTATGCTGATGGTATGATTCGGCTAGTCGCAGTGTTCCGTAATACTCGAAAAATAGTCCCGCTCCTTCGGGTACCGTTCTCATTTGGTAATCGGGCGTTGCTGCGCTCACGATAAGAAACGCGGTGACTGCTATTCTGGGATCCATTGTTGGGCTCCGCTTGTTCTGGGTATTTCACGAGTAATGTCGAAAAGGATTTCAGCAGTGTGCAAGGAGACCCGTTCCCGTCTGGTGCAGGCTTCGACTGTAAAAGCTTAGAATTTTGCGGTGACCAAAGATGTTGGATTACCCGATAGCAACCGTTGGGGGTGATCAGTGTGGCTTCGGTGCCTGTATTTTGCTTTTTGTTCCAGTATCGACGAGATTATTCTGTTTAGTAGGGCTGATATGTTAACTCCTTTAATGTACGAACGCGAATTTGAGGCGTCCGACATAATGTTTGTTTGATTTTTGTTACCCGAACCACGCTCTGGGTACCAGTTTTTGTTACGCCCGGGGCGGAAAACCCTGGAAAAGTAAACTAGTCGTATGTTTTATGAGATGGACTTTCCCAAGCAGAGCTACTACCACTCTGTCTTAATTTTCCGGGGACAGAGACCCGTTGCAGTGGAAACTTGGGCAGAAGTGTGAATCGATTGCGGGTTATTCCCGTACAGGGATGAGAACGGACTGGTAGAATACGCGAGTAGATTCGTTTGACTATGGGATCTGCTAAGGGTCTGGTTCACGGAAGCACAAATTCATAACACTGGGGCTTGGAATTTTAAGTGCCGAGGCTCAATTAACTTGAATGGCGTGTTCGAATTATATGTAGCTGTGTTGAGGCGGCGAGGATCTGTCTCGAAGCCAAAATGCGTGTGAATGGGAGGAGGAGAGAGAAATGGACTCAGCGAAACGAGAACTATGAGAGCCTGCTATGTAAGGTATAAGAATCTTTACCTGGCGTGATGGGCCTTTCGTCTAGCTTGTGAATAATCGGTAGCGCTTGAATATGCACGCTCTGGGCTAGACTGGTACAGGCGGAGAATGAGTATATCGCTGTTCCTCGCGTCGTTCACTCTTTTTTACTATCTGGTTCCGCGATTCGGGCACTTTATTCGAGATTGACGTAAGCTGGAGACTTTACTGACACTGATGGTTGCACTCAATACTTTTGGCTGAACTTTACGAACCGAATTGCGGATTTGTTGGGAAATGGGTTTTTCCTGATTGTAAGAAGTATATCAAGAGATTTGGCCCCTGATCGACCGAGCCACTGAACGACTGACTTCTGACTGAACTTGAACTGTACTGAGCTGGCTCCCTTGAAGTTAGGGTGCTTATATACTTCATGCGTCTTAGAAGCTACACACCTTGGGTGGCTGCAAAGACGCACTCAATTGTTTGGAAAAAGTTCTTTCCTCGTAGTTGCTTGAAAAAATGTTTTAAGATGCCTATCCGCAAAACTCTTATTGAAGTGTTTTATTCTTTCTCTCATACCGCCATTCGCGGTTACCTGCGGCGTCAACGTCTGCTCGTTGTCTATTCATTTCGACACCTTTTATGAGCGATGCAAAAGGTCGGGATTATGTGTCTGCTTAGTCGGGAGAAAGGAGTCGAAATGAGTAATACGTGCTTCGTTACTTCACAAACAAAATTGCCGTCTTCAAACTTTACTGCGGACCCACTTCCCAATATCCTCAAGTGATCACTACCTCGTTCGTTTCTCATCATTCTACGAATATTACACTGGTCTACAAATTTTGACCCATTTGATGTGAATGGAGTTATTGATATCATTTTCGACGCAGTTTGGAACGCAGAATCCAAATCCGTTTCCAGACTTGCTCTATCACGTCACATTTTCGAGAAAATCGATATCAAAGTTGGAAAAAACACCAATTTGGCTGTTCATGAGGACTCTTATCTCTGTTATCAGGATAGTTATTGGGATTCTGGAAGGTCTACTTGGTTATCAAAAGAAAGATCTTCAAAATGAGCCTACATAGATCAAAATCGATCAAGGGGTTCCCGAGATACATCAACCTCTAGAAATCAAAAAAAGGCCCGAATCAGGCCCCGCCCACGCAATGCCTGAGCATAGGACAGTGGAGGGGGAAGCAATATGCAAAAACATACGATGGGCGGGTCTATTTTTAGTGACTTTTTTGACTTATAAAGGTCGATGTATCTCGGAAACCCTTCGATCGATTTCGATCTATGTGGGCTCATTTTGAAGATTTTTCCTTTGACAGCAGAGTAGATCTCGCAGAATTTCTAAATCTATCTTGATAACAGAGATAAGAGCCCTCATAAACGGCTGAATTGGTGTTTTTTTCAACTTTGATATCGATTTTCTCAAAAATTTGACGTGATAGAGCGATTCTGAGAACGGATTTAAATTTTGCATCCTAAACTACGTCGAAAACGATATTAATAACTCCATTCACATTTTCATGTAGACTAGTGTTATTCTATAGAAGCAAAAAGCTTTTGCTTTGTAACCTCACAGTCGACTGTTGGTGTGTCTTCTTTGGTCAATGCGATCTTATCAACCCGTCAACCGATCTTTCAGAAACTGAAATGTCATTCCACGCAACATTTGATATTCTGCGTACTCTATCCTTCTGGTCCACTCGCAAGTCATCCTTATTTTTTCAACATCCTGATTCATAGGAAATTACTCCGCAAATATGAGTCAATCGTCATTCTTCGGCCAGAACAATTCTAAATACCTCAATAATTCTACCCCACGGTGTTCCTGAACCAACTTCTAATATAACTCGACACCCCCCATCAATTTTTGTTGTAAATGGTAGTTTATGGTGTGAAAAACTATATCCAATTGAAATTAGAATTGCCCATGTGGGGTTTTCGAGAATATCTCTTCAAAAGTTTCGAGGTGAAACATCTTCAATTCCTTCTTCAAGATCGAAACTCGTCAACATATCGAATTCTCATGGATAATATCATCACTCATGATACGAACAACATGAATCGTGAACCAAATAGATTTTTCGCAGATAATATATTGTAGTATCAAAAAGGATCTTGATAATGTCATTATATTCATCCATTTACTTGACACTGCAATAGAAAAGTATATGTGAATGGATTTTATAACAAAATTTGATGAAACGTATAAAATCGTTCCCATTATATATGGATGAATCATCATATTTCTAATTTCAGATAATCAATAGATGAATTGTTGATTTCATAAATTTGCTTTGAGAAAGCATTCTGCTAATCTCTTTTAGCAGCGTGTTCTCGATCTCCGAGTGATAGTGTGGCCAGTTTCTCAGAAAATCACTCACTCATTCGTAATATTTCTTGAATCGCGCCCAGGAACCCCATTGCAACAGGCGAAATAAAACTCATAAATGGATTCCAGTTTGATTCATTCAGACTCCGATTCCCTGCAATATAATTTCCTCTCTATGTTTTAAGGCAACTATTGATAGAAATATATAATGTCAGTCGAATTGATGTACTCATAAACGATGCACTTGTACGTACACTCGGGAACAAGGTGAACTGCAATGGGATGGCGGTCAGTGACCGTTCGAGATCTGTCGTCTCCCTCGCACTCATGGGATAACCTATCAGGTGCGAAGGAGATGGGAGGTCTCGAATGGACGCCGACCGTCATCTCATTGCAGTTCATCTTGTTCCTGAGTGTATGAGTGATGAATTTCCGGTAATGTGTTCTTTATTGAATTTGAAGCAAAATTACAACATCCGGATTAGTAAAAATTCAGGATAAAAATGGTCCTGTCTTCTTTTCCTACTCCCTGATCCAAAACAAATTTGGAACAGATCCACGGTGAGTCATCTGTATTAAAGAAGTACACATGAGTAGAGTATGTGCACTTCTTCAATACAGCCTGAAGGCTAAAGCCAGAAAAAAATGATGGGTCTAAGGCTATTTTCACATTTTGAGTTGCGACTATATTCAACAATTCACATGAAAGCGAATTTTTGGAAGTATTTCCTCAATTATCCCATTTTCATCATTCTAGTTTATACTTGATCATTTGAAAGACTAGCACTGAGCAGCGACGCGTGGATGGCAAAGATGATTGCGCAGTAAGCTCCCCGAAGGGATTAGACTAGGTTAGACGGATGAGTAGCATGCAGCGACATATGTACGGCAGTATAACTTGGCAAAGGCCTCTTGATTAGATCTTCTGGGGAGCATATACTGAACTATTCAATGATCACTCATTGAATACCGATGAATCTCCATTCGTAATCCCCCGATCGGCAATACGGTGACCACCAGCATGCACGGCCAGACGGATCAAGACGGATTATGCCAGCTGATGTGATCAGCTGTGATTGTGATATCCTGATGCGAGGCTCTTGCTCGCGCGGATAAACATGCATCCCATGAGGAAGGAAAAGGAGTCCGACGCTGCGCACAAACCCATTTTGCGTTTGCTCAATGTTAAATCGCGCAGGGCCTCGAAACTCACACAAATGCACGCGAACCGTAATCTTTGACATACTTTCACCAAGATTTCGGTGACAAGATTCCGGCTGGCCGCGGCCGAGTTCAATCAAAGCGAATAGAAGGTTCCAAAATACTCGAATCGAGAATGTCGAAAATCAAAGAAGAGAGAAACTTGGACATCAAGCACTCGAACCTTATTCAGCATTAGAACCGATACGGTCTGGTTACGTTGAAGAAAACATCACGGAGAACTGGATACCTTGACTCCCTCGCGACACTGACAACGCGAAAAAAATACTCGGCCTGGTCAATGACCAAACAATTCAAGTCTGGTCATGTTGAAGAGGAGAACGCGAGAAACTGGATACATTGACGACCTTATAAGGATTACAACGCAGGAAATGAACTCTGACTGATGGCTGAAAATGGATTTCATAACTGATTAAGTTAGCAGAATCAACCACCAGAACAGACAGGATTCACTGGCTTAGGGGACTGATAACTCAGAAAAAGATCATTAGGTTCAATCACCGAAAGGACCACTTAAGTCTGATTACGTTGAGAAAAACATCACAGAGTACTGGATAACTTGACTCTCTCGGGAGACTATTAACGCGAAATGAAAACTTACCCTGGTCATTGAAAATTCAACTCATCTCTGGTTATGTTGAGATGGAGAGACTGACAACCAAGGAATCAAATTGGCATGTTTACCGACAAAACAACTCAAGTCTGGTTACCTGCATCACAAAATTCTCGATACCTCGACTCCCTCGCGATACTGCTGACGCAGTAAAAATGACCTCGACCTGGTCGTCGAATCATCTGAAGTCAGCCCTCGCGCGCAAGGCTTTGACGTTTCGAATTAGCAGTCAATTTGAGTCAATACTACGTACTCTGCCGAGTACATCAGGGAATGAATCCACAGACTTCGGATCTTGGCCCAGCGGTATTGAGCAACGCCCATTGTACTTGCCTATCTTCCCGGCGATGATTTTTCGATCATCTTGCAAGTCCAAAGAATTCTTTCACGTTCCCTTCCGAGATCCATTCTTCTCTAGAGATTTTTCAGCGTCTTCATTCGAAATGTATCGAAACTAAACCCGTTGGTCGTTCATTACGTGCGCGAGGCATTGGTCAATGTCGACAATGCCTGGGCAATGCCCAAAATATACGACAATTATTAGATATTCCCCGAAATAGCCAGTCGTTGTGAACAATGACTAACAAAGTCAGGTAACATTGGGAACGCCCGCATTTTGGACTTTGGCTGTAACATAAATGTATATGGGCCATTTCAGAGCATTTCAACCAGATCCGTCACCAGTATGGTCTGGAAAAAATCCGCAAATTTTTTTTTCCTTTGGTACCATGTTAAGATAATACGAAAAAATTTTTTTGGAATTTTTTTGAAGCCCCTCATGAGCCTGATGGCCCATGAAAGATCTATTTAAGGCCCCTTTTTAGCCTATTTTGGAAGAATCATAGCTCCGACTAGACTCAATATTTTTTGAAGTACTCCGGCGCGTTTTCTTTCTCAAGACCGGTACTTCCAAGGACAAAATTGTCCGAGAGCGATAGTTCAGCCTAGCAACTTCTAGGAGCTATTTGCTGAGAGCACATTTTAGCGATTTTTGGGCCTCCTTCAAAGTAATCTAGCTCCCTTTAGACATGAGAAAATCGACTTCTACCAGTAGTCATTATGGATGTCTTGAAAAGAGCTACAATTTGACCACTTGTAAAAGTTAGTTATCGGACTTTTCATAGGAGTTACAGTCGTTACAAGTTGAGCAGTTTCGTGAAAATGCCAATCATTGAGCTCAATTTGAAAAAAATCGTTTTTCTTCTTTCGACCCCAAATCCGTGCTAATATGTTTTCCGATACAAATACTATCAATTAGAACAATGATCTGGGTGGGCCATTCAATTCTCGATTTTATTCAGCGAATTTAAAACGCCCTTTTTTGACTTTTTGCTTAAAATGCCAACATAGGCATGGCTCGCATATGCTTACTTCTGAGTTATTGTGCACTAACCTGGGTGGAATTACTCCCCTAAGTACCCCCAAATATGTGTAAAAACTTCCGGAGGTGAGCCTCATGCCAGAAGCGGGCTGGAGGTTCGAACCATCAGGTCCAAATTGGATATTATTTCGTCTGATTTGGGGTAGGCGAGTGAGGGCTCGATTCCCCGTGTTTCTGCTCACAAACAGGACGAGTGGCTAGAATGGGGATTCGAACATGTTTTGCTGACTCGAAGTGACCATCTGAACACGATTCCGGAGTCAATTGAGCCCTGAATTATCGTCATTTTGCAGTAGAGGAGTAAAACCTGTTATTTCGGAGTTTAACGCCGTTCAAGGATTGGATGATATCCTGGGCACAAATTAACCCCGGAATCAAGTTTAGATGGTCAATTCGAGGCAGAAGAACATGTTTGAATCCCTAATCTAGCCACTTGTCTCGTTTGTGAGCAGAAACACGGGGAATCGAGCCCTCGCACGCTTGCCCCAAATTAGACGAAATAATGCCCATTTTGGACCTGATGGTTCGTACCTCCAACTCGCTTCTGGCTTGAGGCTCGCCTCCGAAAGTTCTCACATATATTTGGGGGTACTTAGGGGAGTAATTCCATCCAGGTTGGTGTACTATAACTACGATGGAAGCCTATGGGAGCCATGCCTATGTTGGCGCTTCAAGCAAAACGTCAAAGGAGGGTGTTTTAAATTCGCTAAATAAAATCGAGAATTGGATGGCCCACCCAGATTAATGTTTTCATTGATAGTATTTGTATTAAAATACATATTCGCACAGGTTGGGGTCGAAAGAAAGGGATTGATATTTTTAAATTGAGTTCAAAGTTTTCCATTTTCACGAAACTGCTCCACTTATAACGACTGTAACTCCTATGAAAAGTCCGCTAATCAACTTTTACAAGTGGACAAATTGTAGCTCTTATCAAGACCTTCAAAATGACCACTGGTAAAAGTCGATTATTTCATGTCTGAAGGGAGCTAGATACCTAGGAAAGAGTCCCAGAAATCGCTAAAATGTGCTCTCAGCAAATAGCTCCTAGAAGTTGCTAGGCTCAATTATCGCTCTCGGACCATTCTTTCCTTGGAAGTACCAGTCTTGAGGAGGGAAACGCGCCCAAGTACATCGGAAAATATTGAGTCTAGTCGGAGCTATGATTCTCCCAAAATAAGCTAAAAAGGAGCCTCAAATAGATCTTTCATGGGCCCTCAGGCCCATGGGGGGGGGGGGGGGGGGCTTCGAACAAATTCTGAACAGATTTTTCAGGAAAAGGCAAAAAAGGGGCCTGAAAAGAACCTTTCATAGGCCCCAGGGCCCACAGGAGCCGTCGAAAAAATCCAAAAAAAATTTCCTCGTACTATTCAAACATGGTACTAACAGAAAAAAATTCTCTGGGATTCTTTCCAGACCACCCTGGTGACGGCTCTGACTGAAATGCTCCGAAATGGCCCATATCTATAAGAGTCATTCTGGAGCGATTTGAAGATTCTGCAAATCGACGGATTTCCAAAACCCCCCAAACATGTTTTTCGATAAGTACTACTGAAATATTGTTGACATATGTGTACATTCAGCTGTGGCACTGACATTAGCAGAAGCTATTAGGTAATAGTGTAAGGAAACTGCTATACGGACTTTGACGACGGCGCCACGAGATGATGAATATGAATATGTGCGAAGGAGAAGCGCTGCGCTAAGTGCGGGAGATCGGATAAGAACGTTGTAAGGGAAAGATGTGTAAGGAAGCGTGAAACTCGGAGCAAGTATGGAATAAATATTATTTAGTGAAACAAGTGTTATTGAAATTGAAGTCCACAACGATCCGAGGAAAATTACCTCTTTTCCCAACATGGTAGCAGTTGCTAAGGTTATAAATGTGGAGGATTCTACTGATCATTTGATGAGAAGTTGCATTGGTGAAGAAATTGAAGATACGCCGCAAAGTTCAGAAAGAAGTAAAGAATCGTTAACAACTAAAACCGAGTTCCAAGAAAGCGAAGAAGTTGAAGAATTAAGTGAAGAAGCCCCCAGTAAAAATACAGAAGAAATGGCAGGAGATTTTACAGTGCCAGTTTTCGACGGAAAAGACTACAGTGAAAAACTATTGGTTGGCCACTACTGGTTGAAATGCTCTTGAAACTGAAGAAGTGCCACAAAGTGATCACGAGAGCAAAAAGGAGTACTGATGGAGCAGATTGGGATAATCAAGACCTCAAGGCAGTGAACTACATTATAGTGGGATAAATAATAAGCAATTGGAGTTTGTGAGTGAATTTGAAACAGCCTACGATATTATAAAAAAATTTGATGAACTATATTTGACCAAATCAACGGTGCTCCAATTTGTTATAATAAATCGAATAGAAAGATTACGTTTGAAAGACTATGATAACTGTGAAGAAGTTTTGGTGATTTTGAGAAAATGATTAATGAATTGAAAACTGCTAGGGCACAAGTAAATGAAAAAGAAAAAGTGAATTATCTTTTAAGGACATTGCCGGAAAATGACAGTCATATTGGTGATCTGATTGATGTATTGCCAGAAGAAGAACGTACAGCGGAGTACGTGAAAAGTAAGATTAAAATGAATAATCTATCAAAATCGAGTGAAGGGAGCGCGGGCGCAAAAGCGAGCGCATATAATACGACAGTGAATCAAGAGCGAACTTGTTCCACTTGTAGCAAGCCCGGCCGCATAGCAAGAGATTGCGCAAGCAAGAATTCGCAAAAGTCTATTCAAAGAGGAGGAGGCGCATCGAGAGGAAACATGAATCATCGCGGTGGTCGTTCCTTCGGCAAAGGGCACGTGCACCAATACAACCATAGAGGTAGAGGACAACAACGAGGTGGTGGTGGTTACAAAGTTTTGATTGATAATCAAATTGAAATCGCTGCCTATACTGATATTGTTGAGAGAGATACAATTTGTATTGGTTTAGATGAGTCAGAGGAAGAACCTTTGTCAGATTCTGGAAATTATGATGGAGAACTGTCAAATGGAAATGAAAACAAAAACGAAAACAGATCAGCTAATGATGTACAAGAGTTGAGGAGATAAACCAGGCAAAGAAAGCCAAATTTAGATGAGAATTTCATTTATAATAATCTAATCTATGTGAATTATTGTAGCGCTGATGTTCCAGCAAATTTTGAGGAGGCGATGAGCTGTCCTGAAGCTGAATCTTGGAAAGAGGCAACCGATAAAGAAATGTCTTGTTTAGAAGAGAATGGAACTTATGAATATGTTGAATTGCCAGAGAAGGCAAAAGCTTTAGATGTTAAATGGATATTCACAAAGAAACCAGGAAATGTTTACAAAGCAAGGTTAGTTGTTTTAGGGTACCAACAAAATGAAATGATCGAAGATATTTATTAACCGGTAGCAAAAATGATGACTTTGAAAATCTTGTAATCTTATTGTTGTCAAAATGGATTTCATGTTGAACAAATGGATGTAGAGACAGCTTCCCTAAATGGTAAAGTCACTTCAGAGGTGTATATTAAACAACCGAAAGGTTACCAAGATGGTACGAACAGAGTTTGTAAGCTTATAAAAGCACTTTATGGATTGAAAGAAAGTCCTAGGAGAAGGTATGATTGTTTTGATGAGTTTTTACAAGAACTAGGCTTCAAGGAGAGTAAATATGATTTCTGTTTGTATTATTTGATTTTGGAAGATTCGACAATTTATATAATAATTTTTGTAGATGATTTGCTTATTTGCTGTAAAAACAAGAGTAAAATCAATAGTCAAGAACTTTTTGAGTGAAAAATTTAAAATGGAAGATTTGGGTCAAGTCTCAAGTTATTTGGGAATCAATATTGAGTATGACATAGAATCAGGGAAGATGACTTTAGATCAGGAAAGTTACATTAAATCTATTGGTAGAAAATACAGAATTCAGGATGCTAAGACATATGAAACACCGATGGGAGCAAATCTCAAATTACACAAAACTGAGTCTGAAATGAATAATATTGGATACAGGGATTCGATAGGTGCTTCGCATATGTAAGTGCTGGAACTAGATCAGATATAAGCTATAGTGTAAACTATTTGAGTAGATTTCAGAATTGTTATGACGAGACACACTTCAAGTATGCTTTGAGAGTTTTAAAATATCTCGATAGTACAAAAGACCTGAAGCTAACATTCACCAGAGAAGAGAGTTGTGAAGTTTTAGATTGATATATAGATGCTGATTGGGCAGGCGACTCAACAGACAGAAGGTCTACTACTGGTTACGCTTTAAGATTGTATGGTAACGTCATTCATTTGAAATCCAGGGAACAAGGAAGTGTTACAAAAGCTCCTACTCATGGTGAATATGCTGCTTTATCAGAAGCAGTTAGTGAGATCAAACTTGTGAAAGGAATTTTGGAAATATTTGATTGCAATAATGATGAGCCAGTTAACGTATATGAAGATAACTCGGGTGCTATAAGTATAGCTAGATTTGGTAACTACACTGAAAATTCTAAGTACATAGAAGTTCACTATCACTTTGTAAATGAAGCGTACATAGATGGCATGATTGATATGCAGAAGATAAATTCAGAAAATAAAAAAGATGACATTTTCACTAAAGCACTTGGGCGGGTCAAGTTTGTGAAATTCAGAAATTTATTAAATGTGAAATAGAGAAACTGAGAAATGATTGTAAGTGAGCTGTAACAGCATGATAGTAAGAAGGCGTGTTGAGATATGTGTACATTCAGCTGTTACACTGACATTAGCAGAAGCTATTAGGTAGTAGTGTAAGGAAACTGCTATACCAACTTTGGCAAAGGCGCCACAAAATGATAAATATGAATATGTGAGAAGGAGAAGCGCTTCACCAAGCGGGAGATCGGATAAGAACGTTGTAAGAGAAATATTTGTAAGGGAGCGTGGATTTCGGAGCTCGAAGTATTGAATAAATATTATTTAGTGAAACAAGTGTAATTGAAATTGAAGTCCTCAACGATCCGAGGAAAATTACCTTTTTCCCAACAAATGTAGTTGAGAAAAGTCTTCCTCAGATTTTTTTGGCACTCTTGGCGGGCTCCATGAATTCTCAAAGGCCCTGTTTCGGCCATTTTTGCCTATTTCTCGCTATCAATGATATCAAATTCGTAAATCGCCATTGGAGGACACGTTTTCATTCCTCTATCGTTGACCTCGGATTTGGGGCTATTCCCAAGGAGGAATTATCGATCAGCGATGGGTCGTCGAAATGTTATTCTAATCGGGAATGGCCTTAGATCCGAATTCATCAAAAGAGGAATGGAAATTAGTCCGTCCATGCCGATTTACGAATTCAATATCATTGATTTATATAAGAGGACAATTCAAGTTCGAAAAGTGTAATTCATTTTTGCTATCTTGGAAAACCTGTAACTCGGACGCAGGTGCATCTTTTTGAATCCACGTGGGTGCATTTCCTTCGTCATAAAGTACACTCTTGAGAAAAGAATTGGCCGATCCAAGAATCTTATATCTGGAAGGTCTCACGGTTGTATCTAAAAGGCCGAATTCGAGCTTGCAGAGGGTCCCAAAAGAATCTGAAAACAAAATCTCCCAATCTTACCCCAGTTATACTTAGCAGAGTAATGTTTGGGGCAGTTTAAACATCCGTAAATTTCCATAATGTTCATCTTGCTCCAGAATGACCCATATCACTGTAGGCGAGAAGCGTCAGATTGTCGAACAAGAATGCCAAACGAATGGGTATTTCTCTACAAATCAAGACAGAGGGAAACCCGTCTACCCCGTGATCGTAGCTGCTCGGTTTTCCAAATGCGAAGAGAATCATCTAGTTTTTACTCCGAAAACCCGGAATTTCGACGGAAATAGGCTTCTGGAGTTGTCTTTGGCTGGCTCTTAATCGTACCATGATATACCTGCGCGAGTTGGCTGGGAAATTGACGAAGGAGAAGGACAAAGTGCGCTCATATTCGAACATCAGAGAAGAGAATCGATGAAACGCTCAAGCCAGTCGGGGAAGAGATGTTTATAGAGTTAATGTGATTCGGATCACATGTACACATGGATCATTCTTCTCAATATCGCCAGTTTTTGTATCGCGGGTCAGGGATTCTTGTGTAACTTTAGGAAAATGTTGTATATGATCAAAAGAGATCGAAAGCCCAGTGATCAGACCCCAAAAGCCGTCCATGCGAGTTTGGCGTTTCTCGTTTCGGAGGTTCATAGAAAATTCTGTTACTTTTCGAATGATTCCTCATCAGTGTAGAACCCAATAAAAAATTTTCCAAGACACGAATTTCGACGGAAAAGAGCTGAACCTTGCGGGAAAAAAAATTTTCAGATCCGTTCAAGCTGGATATTACCTCAAAAAAATAGCTGCCTTTGGGGAACCCCGATTTTCAAGCTTTAGGTCCTATTTAATTCGAAATTTGACATTCTTATCGAATTCCTCGTCAAATTTCAGGTCGAGGACCTTTTTACAAGAATCGGGCTGAGGATGGGTGCTAAACTGGAGTCATTATCATGGAGGCCGAAATCATAATAATAACTCGAGTAGCGGGTTCGTGAAAATAGCGCTATATTGTTCGTTTCGGGAGAGACACTCTTACAATGGGCACCAAAAGATTGGGTCAGAAGTAGCGGTTTCACCAAACAATGACTTCTTCGTGTATTTTTTGACGTAGGAATCAGATCCGAAACCAGTTTCGCACCTAGATTCCAGGAATTTCAATGAATCGCGAGAGTCTGAGCTCCTGAAGAACTGTGTTTTTAGCGTTCGTCGCTTATTTTGACAACTCGTGATTTTGATGATGCAATCCTGGACCGGGCTTAGAATGTGCCTCAACTATGATTTCTGAGGTATTTTTACCTGCTAAAGACGATGGCAGCGGTATTAGAGAGCCTAGCATGGATTCGGGACGAAGGACAAGCTGATGTTTTGAGTTGCTATCCGGAGAGTTTGGACAATTTCGCAATAAATCTCGAAGTGCTCACAAATTGATCAGAAGCACCCTTTGCAATCCCATGGGAGCGCACTTCTTCCGTATTTGTACACACTGTGATGGAAAAGTATCCGCAATTGCCTAGAATAGATGAGTCTAATTTAAATGTGTTATTCCAAAAAGAAACGCTCGATCTATACAACAATATACAAATACTCGAGTTGCCATTCAATACGAGGAGGCTTGAGCGAACCTCAGGAATACTTCGAACGTTTATTTTTGGAATAATACATGTACATTCGATTCGTATACTACTAGGCGATTGCGCATACTTCTTCCCCACTGTATGTAAAAATACAGAGATCATGCGCTCGTGAGATCGATAAGGGTGCTTCTGATCAATTTCGTGAACTCTTCGGGATTTATCGCGAAATATTCAAAATTCTCTTGTTGCCAACTCAAAAAATTAGGTTGTCCTCCGTTTCGAACGCATTTTAGCTCTCTAGAACCCCTCCCATCATGTTCAACAGGTGAACATATGAAAAGTAATCAGAGCTTGGGTACGCTCTAAGCTCGCTGCAAGGTCACACCATCAAAATCACGTGTTCACAAAATCAGCAAAGGACACTGAAATGGCAATCCTTTAGGAGTCCAATGTTTCGCGATTCATAAAAATTCCTGACATCTTGGAGCAAGACTGGTTTTGGATCCGGTTTCTACGCCAAGAGATACATCAAGAAATCATCTTCCGGTCAAATAGCTACTTCTAAACCAATACTTTGGTGCCCATTGCAATAAGTGTCTCTTCCGGAACGAACAATTTAGCGCTATTCTCACGATCCTGCTGAATTTGACGAGAAATTCCATAAGAATGTCAAATTTCGGATCAAATAGGGCCATAGGGTTGAGAATCGGGTTTTCTACTCCTTATTTGAGGTAATGTCTAGCTTGAACGGATCTAAAAGTACTTCTTCCGTAAAATTCAACTTCGTCCCGTCGAAATATGTGTCTCGAATGATTCTTTCATCGGGCTCTACACTGATGAGAAATCAATCAAAAAGTTGGAAGATAGAATTTTTACGAACTTCAAAAACGGGAATAGGGCGCCAAATTCGTACAGGTCGCTCTTTGGGCCTAATTACTGGGCTTTTGATCTTTTTTGATCATATGCAACATGTTCCTGAAGTCACAGAAAAATCCCTGAGAAGGTCAATTTCCGCACAAGTTGCCAAACGAGTGCGTGAATGTTACTTCTCGCGTGAGTTGGCAACGTGTGCGGAAACTTCTCGCACGTGTTGCGTATACTACCGAGCAAGATTATCTCGGAAACGAAGTTTTCAAGAAAGGCTAAATTCAGAGGGATGACGTGACATCATATTTTGGAACTGTGCGTGAATGAAAACGCATTAGAGCGAGAAGTTACATTCACGCACACTCCACCAGTGCGTAAATGTAAAACTGTGCGAGAAGTCATTCACGCATTACTTCTCGCACTGTAAATAATGAAGAGAAGTCTCATTTTTCTACAACTTCGCGCACACAGTTGCAAAATCGTACATTTCGATACAAGGGCGTAAAACGTTTTATTCGCGTCCGAGTGATGGGTTTCCGGCCCGAGCCGCAGACGAGGGTCGGAATCATCACGAGGATGCGAATAATAGGTTTTACGGCCGTGTATCTAACTATACTTTTCGATAAACTGTGAGTAAAAGTCGACAAACTGTGCGCAAAGTGCACTTTTACGCACAGTGTATCGAAAAAAATATTAACATCTTGGATAAATCTATACATAAAACACATAGCATAATGATATGTTTTTGTGAGATCAACCTTTCATGATGCACTCACAATTGAGGGGCCGCGTGAGAGGAGGCCCTAATCGCAAAAAGGTCATTTTGAGAAAATCAATAAAAACTTTAAAAAATCCGCCAGAGGCATATTCGGACGAGTATACCTGACTTAATTCGAAGGAGATAACATTCTCGGAATAGCCAAACTCGAGCCGAGGGATGAAATTTGATTTTGAACTTTTTTCAGCAATTTCAAAAAATGCAATTACGCCCTTTTTCCGAATCCAGGGTCAAATTTTGTCCTTCCTCCCTTACAAAAAGTGGAATTAAATCTCGAGATCAAGTCCAATCGTCTCCAAATTTTTTGAGAGTGTTTCTGGGCATGTCTTGAAAGATATCTGATTGCTAGGGGGTGGTTCGTTCCATGCTCCACGGTTCTATGGACACGAAAAGCTTCCATCAGTCGTTTGGAAATGACGAGAAATTTTTTTCAGTAGGGAAGGGTGAAAACACTTAATTTGAAGGTAGAACAACATGTTCCCATCGTTATATTAGGCGGAAAAGCGTTTCCAAGCTCTGCAGAATTTTTATAAAATTTTCCGATTACAAATAAGGCCCTTCTTCCATATTGTACCTGATCACGCGCTTTATGAAGAGTGATAATGCTTTTTTCATCTTATTTCACCAGGGACTTGGGCCCTTCGGAATATGATCATGGCAATTACGCCCTCTTTCGAAATTTCCTTCTGCAGTCACGCCCTTCTTGAAATTTTCTTCTGCAGTTATGGTTTATTCGAAATAGATGATGTCAGTTGTGCCCTGTTCACATAATCGCATTCGTTATCAACATGTTATTAGGCCTTTTCTGTGAATTTAATGTAACTATGTATATTTTATGAATATTCAGAATATATACTTGTTGTTGTGAGATTTGTGTGCCCATATCAGGCTCTCTATGTGAGAATATTTGCCCGTCCTTACAAGAAAAAAGAGTACTCTATGTAAATTTAGCGTTGAGACTGTCCGAGGAGTCGAGTGATGATATATCTCCGTGATGTGATAGGATTTCTCGCGTGTGTAGCAGCGTATGTCATCGACCACACGGAACTCGCGACTCGCCGTCTGGGAGATTTTGATCTGCAAAATATAACTGCCCAGAGCTACTGATGCACATACTCTGAGCGCGCCCTCGACTCGATATCAAATTTCGTTGATTCCATCAATGTTCAATGCACTGTCAGTTATATTTTGGATCTAAAGACCTTAGACAGCAAGTGGTGAGTTGCGCGCTCGCGGTCGACGATACATGTAAGCTGCCACGGTACAACCCCTGCTGCTATGAAGGCCGCCATATAAGAGTCGAGAGCGCAGTATGAAGAGCCGCGTACTAGACGCGCGGCCTAGCCACCTTGGCAGCTTCAGATCGGCATCGCTTTCCGGGGTATATTATGCATCGATTTTTGATAATACACGCGTTTTTGGTACGAGACGCAAACAGAAATTTATATTTATCTATCGTTGAAAGATGCGATTTCAACGATGGATACCATACAATTTCTTGCAGTATTGGACAAAAAATGATTGTCCACGAGTGTACATGAGGATCATAGAATGGGTTTAAAACGAGTTGAACATGTGTTTCTAGCAAGGGTCTCTTGCAGAGTTTTCCATGCATTTTGTTCAAACAATCATTCAATATTCGTGAAAAAAGCTCCATTGACGTCATGACACTGACAAAAGGGCCCAACCGCCACTAAGCCCTTCTTTCGAATTTTATATGAGGGCCTAATGGCGTTTACGCCCTTTGCGATTCATAGTGGTTTTCAAGGCTTTCCGAAAAACGTGTGTTTTGGGGTCATAGATTATGGTTCGAAGGTTCAAAAAAGCGACAAGGGGAAAAAGGACCTAACCGCCATTAGGCCCTTTTTCCACGCGGCCCCTCAATTATAACCCATTCGAAAGTATCGTGGAACTGCGAGCTTAACATGTTTACAACTGGCCTCTGTGATATCGTCTGGAGATCCAAATTTGAGGCAAGCAAATCATGGCATTTTACTTGATACATTATCCACCATGAGAATAGTTCACCTTCCACTATTTGCCTTTTACTCGGAGAATTACACCGAAAAATGTCTATGTAATCAATGCTCGAGCTGAACTATGCATCTATTGTACAAATACGCCTGTTCGATTGTAAGCATTTGACTGTTGATGTTTGAGTCGTATTTTGTCTTTCAATTTTTCAAACTTATATGAAAGGAGAGTAGTTTTAGATTTTTTCCAATACGACTTTTTTTGAATGACCATGTAAAATCTCTACAAAAATTGCGTGATGTGATAAATTATTTTAATTTGAACTGTTCCCGAGTTATCAGAGTTATATTCGGAAACCCTACTATATTTCAATCTGATTGTTACCCCAAATTGCATATTCATCTATTCAGTCTTGGTTCATGAATAAAAATCAAATGACGACGAAATTTCCGCTCTATTGTGATAAGAAAGATTTTTTCTCAAAAAGTGTCATTCGCAAGATTTTTCGAGAACCTTCTTCCTCATTATGTATTATCCTTCTCAGTTCAGAAAAGGACTATTCAATCATGTTCACCGAGCGGAATTTGTAGAATGAATTTTGATTCTTTTCCAATTTTCCATTACAGAAAATCTAGCTATTCTAACTAAATTATTAGCTAGACTACCTACCTCAATTATTTTTCTCAGTGCTTTCAGTCGCCGCTACTGGAAAACTCGGATCACCTGATCCGATGGGCCATTTCATCACCTGATCCAGGTGATCCGAAGACCTGATCGGATCAGGTAATCGGATCAGGTAATCTTTTGTTACCGGGCTCTGATGTTCGGATATTAACACATTCTGTTCTTTCCCTTCTTTAATTTTACAGCTAACTCGCGCAAGGATATTATGGTATGATCAAGAGCCAGCCAAAGACAACTGCAGAACCGCTATTGTTATCAAAATGCCGGGTTCTCGGAATAGAAACTGAAAATCGTGAATCTCCTCGCATTTGAAGAACTTAGCAGCTACGATTACGGGGGAACCGGGATTCTCTTTGTCTCGATTTGTAGGAAAACGCCAAGTGCGCTGATGTGTTCGCCATTTTTATTCGATAACCCAACGTTTCTCGCCCACCGTGATATATAAGCATGAACATGGAGCGTGCATCAGAAGGTGATGACAGACAGGGAATATGGGTGTGCGGGGGAGGCAAGGTTGAGAATTTTCGGACACTTGATGTAAATAGTACATCAGAGCACCAGTCACGTACAAGAGTGGATGTCATTACACACGTGACCCACACACATAGTCACACACGGCCACGCCAGGATGGGGGTGCCTGTGGCCCGCTGTATCCCAGAGATGCGACCAGGAAGCGGTGCCATCGGCACGCATCGAGCCTGTAAATAGTAGCTAGATTCACATTTTGACAGAGGAATACCGTTCACGCCAAGAAGCCCACTCGCGGAACCCTCTGATACTTTCTGCACTGTTTCGCGAACTACGTCCAATTCACTCGAGAAGGGTACAAGACTCGATTTCATATCCATGGCTTCATTCAGCGAACCTTCGACTCACTGAAAATACCGACGTGGCGTGGAACTTTCCGAAAAATTTCCGTCGATTTTGCATGTAACGCGTGTGCCGCATTATGATGACGCTACTGTGGTGTTTGTCCAGCGTACGGGTTCGATCACATCGTGGTTTCCGTTGATTAATTGCCTAATTATTCAATACAGTGACGTTCGCTTGAGAAGCGGATGGAATGGTATCAGATTCATAGAATCGCGAGAATCCAGGTATAATGCGCGCGTCGCATTACGACCGCGAGGATGTGACACTCGCCCAGCGTACGAGCCAAATTGTAAATGCATTGTATTCAAATTTCCGCATGGTCATCGTCAAATGAGAGGTGTAAGCCTGAGGAACGAATGAGATCATGAAAGCCGCTGAGGGCGCATTATATCCAAGTAGGTCGAAAGGAATCTTGTAAGAGAATACATTGATGGTGCGTCCGCGGACCCTACAGTTTTTCTGCAAAATCAACCTTGTGTTATTACTGGAAAAAAATATACGGATTCGTACGCTTGGGTGGCGTACGCTGAGGATTCAGAATCGTATAACGTGCTTAACCTACGAACCGTACATCCGAGGGACGTCCAGCGGCATTCGTCATAATTGAGAAATTCGAGTCGGAAAATGGGGCTCGATTATAAGGAAGATTTTCTTTGGTGAGATTCGACTTACGCGATGAAGAATTTGATTAGAATAGTGAGTTTACGCCGTCAAAGATAGTATTCTCTTGATCACCGACACTGAAGATGCCGTTCCTTTACTCAGCAATGTGTTACGACGATCAAGCGATCAAACAGGGTTGCACGTTCAAGAGCCCAACCAATCCACTCGGGAGATGAACTCCGAAAGATAAGAGAAATTCGTTCAGACAGTGGTTCGTGTCCGAATCATAGTGGTGGTGGTGGACGGGGGGGGGGATAACCACCGAGAGGATACCGGAGGTTTGCTTAGACAGTGATCTTGCGTTCATAAACTAATCCCTCTCGAGTGATCATCGTCGAGGAGATAACAGAAGTTCGTTTTGACAGTCGATCCTTGTGGCCATGAGTCATGTATAACTGTAGGATATTCTAATCATGATTAGTGAGAATATCTGTAGAGTGGTCGTCATGATCGGTCAACCGTTCGTAATAACTGACTCGGTCGTCAGAAATCCGTGAATGTGTGATTCCGGTTGTCATGAATGTCTTGTCCCAAGAATATACTCACATGCCCGTGGCTCGATTATGTTAACACGTTCGCTGCGGCGGGGCCCACCGGTGGGCCCCACGTGTCTTTCTCCCAGAGCTGGTATTTTTGGCCTCATCGAGAATAATATTGACCGGGGCCCACCGGTGCGCCCCGCCGTATCTGGGGGAAGACCACCGATTTCAGCCTCCGCAGGGAACGCGTTCATTGCTGTGTATAAGTATGAGTGCAAAATCCTCTCCATGAGGCAGCCTACTCCATGACAACTCATTTCGACAACAGACGACATCCCTGCATGCAGGAACTGGCTCGAAGTGGTCCATATGTGATGAATGATTACATGTATGTGTTGATCGAGTGCATGAATGTAGAAGCTCCTCTATAGTACAATCCAGTGCCCGATACGAAACTCATTGCGTCAATAGACGACATTACTGCATGGAAGAATTTGCTCGACGGTGTGTTTTTATGAAGATAAGATGAAAATTCAGGTTTTGCAGCCGGGTATCTTATGTTCCCCCTTCCCTCTAGTGAGGTGTGGGTGAAAGTAGAAAATTCTTGCGGAGGAAACTATTCCACGCCCAAATGAATCGTTCCTCAAATTCAGAACCTCAACAAAGTTTAACAACTATGAGCCACCCTGGTGGAAAAATCATGGGGTGTACGGCCGTATGATGGTCGTGAGCTACTGTGGGAAAACTGAGCGTGTTACGGCCGTAATTCCAGCGTAGCCTACACTCTCCGTAGCCTACGCCGGTATCACGGCCGTAACACCGATCAAAATACTGGCTCACATATATAATCTTTTTCAGTCGACCACAATGCTCAAATGAATAATTCTATCCTTTTTGGATGAGTTTTTGTGTTGACTGGAATCATTTCTCGAATGCTTCAGTACAATATCATTACATTCGGGAATCCATAGTTCTCGTAGGGTTTTCTATAAGATTCCCAAGTCACCCTCCAAAGCATTTTATTCGTGCAGCTGCACCGCTTGTGCCTGCGTGTGCCGAGCCGACTGCGTAGCTTGTCGTTGGTTTGTCGGAGAGCGATTCATCACTCGTGGAGGATCTCAACGTTTTTTCTTGATTTGTTTGACTCCAAAGCAAATCTTCATGAGACGATTGATATTCTATACATCAACAATTTGAGTGACGGACCATGGGCTTATCAGTTTGCGCTGGCACTGATCGAGATGCGCGAGAAACGATTCTCTAACCTGAAAAAATAGCATACTAACGGAGGAAAATTTATATAGATTCTAGGCTAACCACTTGGGAGAAAACTAATAGCTCCAGTATGAAGATAATTCATTATCGTGAGACCAGTTCTTTGCAGTTGATTAATTTTGTTCAAGTGACAGTGTACCACCTACTACTTGTTGATGGAACAAATTTGATCATGTCCTTAATGGAAGTGAGTAGAGCTCAAGGAATGAAAGACTAAGTTTATGTCCCGTATCTCTCTTTTTAGTATTCATCGAAGTGATGTACTTGGCGAAAAACTCAGTAATACAAGTGTTGATGAAATCTTTCCCATTACTGAGAAAAGCTTGGCATTTGCTACTTGTGAGGAGAATTCTATCTCAAATTGAATTCAAAACTTGCACAGTAATCGTTTAAATGTAAGCTCACTCGTGCCATAGTGAATATATTTTCAATTAAGCTCAATGCGTCTCTTTTCCAGGCAGCAGTCACCTACCTAAAATTCATAACGCCCATCCCAATGCTAAGTTCTGCCTGTCTATCTTCATTTGTCTCAACCTTATCTATGAGATGAGACAAATTCATGGGGCATTATAGACATGCTATCTCACACCTGGACGATGACGCACACAAAGGTACGAATCCACCAAGAACAAGAAAGAACAACTGCCTTGTCGTGTACAGACATGGAGTTGTTAGAGAAAATCACAGGTGGTGATGCTGAAACTGTTGCCAAATCCTTGATGACCTCAAATCTCATACATGTAAATCAAACTGAATAGAAAATCCAGTGCATACTCTCACAACTCAACTCTCAGGATAACTCTAAATGTACATTTGTACATTGAAGACATTTTGCTCGTTCAAGTTGCTGAGAGCAGCATAATTTAAAATCCTGCAGGATTAAAATCAAATACCTCAAGTCAAGAAAGTGTGGAATTTTTCATCAATCGGTTTTATTAGTCAGATGTGAACATTTATTCAGGCAACGTTTCGACGCTTTTTTGGTGCCCTCATCAAGCCTAGAATTATGTGTGTGTATATATATTAGGGTGACACTTATTTCCCGACTTTTCTGGATCGAACGCTCCACCAACTTTTTTTTAAATTTATGATGAAAAAAGATGAAAAGAATTTTTCCCAGATTTTTAGAGACAGTCCCTATAGTGCCCATTTTCACCTACTTTTTTGAATTTGAAGGCGATTTTTCGCTTTTCTCGATAAATTGACTGCTCGACTCATCTACCTTGAAGGAATCCCAATCTCACTTGGCTAGATCAGCAAACACATTTCTCAAGTAAAATTTAACGAGGAATACGATAAAAATATTCATTCAATGTACCGAGCCAACCCGGGTGCGATAAAGCTATATCTTTCTCCATAGAAACAAATTTTTCTCGAAAAATGGGGTATATCAGCCATCCAGTCATCTGACTCGTTCCTAATCTAACTAGATAGTTCAGGCAACATGTTCTCCATGTAGAATTGGATCATACGAACGATGAAATAATGAGCTATTCGATGCTCAGAGCACTCCCAAGTCGAATAAATCCATGACCTTTGAGAAGATACCGGGTTTTCTTCAAAACACAGCGTCATGTTAGCATCCCAATTCTCTGACTCGTTTCTTATCGAACGAGATACTTCAGGCAACATGTTTTCCACGTGAAATTCGACGATGAGGGAGATGAGAAGATCAATTTGATGCTCACAGTTGTTCCCAGTCGAATAAATTCATAAGTCTTCGAAGGAAACCAGTTTTTTTCTAGAAACGCGGATATATCAATTTTCCAGTCCACTGGCTCATTTCGGATAGTACGAGATGGTTATGATTAGATGTTCTCCATATGAAATTTGACGGTAAAAACAATGAAAAAATCGCTTTGATACCCAAAGGCATTACAAATCGAACAAACGAATAATTTTTCAGAAAAAAAACAGTTTTTCCCCAAGACGCGGGTATATCAGCTCTCCAGTTCTCTGACTCGTTTCAGATCCAACGGAATACTTAAGTCAACATGTTCTCCGCGAGGAGTTCGACAATTCAAACAATGATGATAACTATTTCATCTCCAGAGTCATTCCAAATCAAATAGATGGATGATTAGTAGCAAGAAGTAACACCCTCCCGAAATCACGAGGTTCCTAGCTCTGCGTTCGCCAAACTTCTGTACGATTACACGAAATATCACACACAACATAACATGTGCAAAGGAGAATTTGCCAGGAAAGACGGACAATACTCAATGCAAGGTTACGATTTAAGTTGAATCAATCGATGACACCGCGATAGACAGGTAATCTGTCTGAAAATTCCGTAGAAAATAGTTATTGTGAGCTTCACCATCATTCAAAAATTCCACCTCCGAACCTACTGAATGCATTCGGTCGTGGGCATTACCATTATCCAAAAATTCTACCTCCGAACCTACTGAATGCATTGGGTCCTTTATGATTCCAAGTGTAAATTGTGCTCAATAGGAGATTCAATGAAGAAGGCTTGTCACATCATGTATGATCCCAAGAGGGCCTATTCCAGAGTCATTCTCAGCAAGAGATATTATTCTCCTCTTAGCTGTCAGGAGCCAGTTGAGGAAGGTTTCCTCGGATTTTTGAAAATCGACCGCGAAGAGTTCTAAGCTCGTGACACTGCTTGAGTAGAACTGATCAGGCTTGAGTAAATGAGATCACTGATATAATATCTCATGTTACTATGACAAATCATGCTAGATCATCGGTATAACGATACATATAATAATTCATTTTCGGAATCAACTTATCCATCTAAATGACATCTTTAGAATTTTCAAGTACAGGTATCCTACATCTCAATCAACGACGCTGATCTAGTTTCTTCGCTCCGTCTATGTTGCTCTGCTACGAATATTCTCTTATCCGTACCGCAGAATTGTTTACAATAGTCCTCCACCACCTGTATCAAAAATTGTTCCTGCTCTTCGTCATAAGTGACAGTATCCATGTACTTCTCTGCCAATTTCACCGCTCTCTCAGCAATATCATTGACCACTTTGATGCCTTAAACTATGCGCAAACCTTGCAAGAAATGTTCATTATTCTCCCACGAAGCACAATCTTGTGTCAGAAAATCTCTTCTGATATTAAAGCGGTCAAAAAATGCCAAAGGTTGGGAACTCGCGAACGACTCAATCTCTCCGCCCATGACGTTCTCCAACCCTTGTGCATTTCTATCAAACACTCTCGTGGGCATTTGGTCGATTTGGAATGGCTTTGGGTATCAGAGCGATTTTCTCATTGTTTTTACCGTCAAATTTCATATGGAGAACATCTAATCATAACCATACCGTACTATCCGAAATGAGCCAGTGGACTGGAAAATTGATATATCCGCGTTTCTAGAGAAAAACTGGTTTCCTTCGAAGACTTATGAATTTATTCGGCTGGGAACAACTGTGAGCATCAAATTGATCTTCTCATCTTCGTCATCGTCGAATTCCACGTGGAAAACATGTTGCCTGAAGTATCTCGTTCGATAAGAAACGAGTCAGAGGATTGGGATGCTAACATGACGCTGTGTTTTGAAGAAAACCCGGTATCTTCCCAAAGGTCATGGATTTATTCGACTTGGGATGGCTCTGAGCATCGAATAGCTCATTATTTCATCGTTCGTATGATCCAATTCTACATGGAGAACATGTTGCCTGAACTAACTAGTTAGATTAGGAACGAGTCAGATGACTGGATGGCTGATATACCCCATTGTTTCGAGAAAAATTTGTTTCTATGGAGAAAGATATAGCTTTATCGCACCCGGGGTGGCTCGGTACATCGAATGAATATTTTTATCGTATCCCTCGTTAAATTTTACTTGAGAAATGTGTTTGCTGATCTAGCCAAGTGAGATTGGGATTCCTTCTAGGTAGATGAGTCGAGCAGTCAATTTATCGAGAAAAGCGAAAAATCGCCTTCAAATTAAAAAAAGTAGGTAAAAATGGGCACTATAGGGACTGTCTCTAAAAATCTGGAAGAAATTCCTTTCATCTTTTTCATCATGAATTTTAGAAAAAGTTAGTGGAGCGTCCGATCCAGAAAAGTCGGGAAATAAGTGTCACCCTAATATATATATAATCATATATCAGTCATATAGGTACGCAAATCGAATTCTTGACAAAATGCAGATCTCATGATATCCTACCTTCACACATAAAACATGTACATAGAAATCTGAAACATTTATATTACAATAGTTACACAGGTAACAGAACATTCTCAGCACATCTACATAGCTTTCGATTGTAATTGGTCAACATTGAAATAGAGGATTACCACATCTGTGACGTGGTATTTTATTCACGGGTCACACTCATTTATTCTTAAGGACTCTTATCCTAGAACGCGGGTCTCGCGCAATGGACGCCGGACGCAGTTCTGGAATTCAACAGCAACTCGGCTTCACTGCATCACTTACCGTGATTTTACCTGAAAATCGGAAAAAGGGGTGGGGAACGCTCGCACACACACTCTAAATAATAATTCAGATTTACAATAAATGTTCGGCCTCTATTCTGAAACGCTGCTTCCACGCGGACGATACACAGAATTTGACATATTATAATTATATTCGCGACAATTAACGGCAAATATTCAGAATAAATCAATCATTAGTAATTATATCTCACTTATTAACAAGTCTTTCTAAATTCGCTGTAAAACACGAAAATTCACTTCACAATCCTGAAAATACAAAATACAACACACTCCACTAATGGCCTGGGCAATGAACTATCGGCCTAGTCATTTATTCAGCGGCCTAGTCGACTTCGTTCACGATTAACTCCAAGTTCAAGGAGCACGCTGCTCCGAAATTCAATGAAAATGGCCGCTCCACGCTACGAATAATTACCGCGTTGGGGTAATGGCCAACTGCTCCAATTCTTGGAGCACGAGCTCCGCACTCACCGAATTTTACTAACCGAGTATTCCGCGATTACTCGGGGTGGCGATCCACCGGGGATACGGCCTTGCTCGTCGTCGTCCGGACGACAGCAACACGGAATTTCCACGCGATTTTTCCCCGAAAGCACTCTCTGGTACGCGCACTAGATCTTCACGAGGGTTCACCTCGACTTGTCGGCCTCTGGTCACACAATATTCGCGGCCCCCTGGGCGTGCTATTTTATCCCGCACTGTTCGGTCTTAGCACGTGTTCCCCCCAGGAGTCCGGATCGGCTGGAAGTCGGCTGGGATACTCGCGCATGAGGCTCAAGTTTGGCAGGGACGAGGGAATTCACTATCATGAAAGAGCAAAAATAACTCACCGTTATATCCAGACATTACCTTGGCAACATATGAATCCAATAAGATATTTGACGCCCTTCTCAGATTTCCCGGAATGTTCCGAGATTACCCAGTATCCTGGGGAACTTTATAAGACCTGGGACTCTGCCCCAAGGGCGGGATGGCCCCGGCCTAGTGGCCGCTGCCACGGCTTTCGGCCGCTCGTACAAGCACGTGCGTCCATCACGAAGACTATCCAATAAGTGGCCTAATGGTTGACTTCTTCTTCAAGTTGAAGTTCCGTCTTCTTCAACAAAGAAGCCGCGCTCTGATTGGCCCAATAAATTCTGTCCGGAAAACTGGCAGCACCCTCTATCGGGGCTGCGCGGCAAAATTTGAAGTACATAAGGGCACATTGCGGCCAGCATGCGCACGGAATTTACGGAATTACACGGTCAAACAGCTTGGAAATAGATGTACGGCACTGCCTTTGGCATCCACTCGTACCGTCTTTTATCTCACTTGCACCTATAGTAAGCATCGGCCGGCGTGGAGGCGCTGCGCAGCTCGGATTGCCTCCACTTTTGGCCTCTCACTGCATCCGATATTCGTTACATGGCCTAGTATACCTATATCTATCCGCGGCCTGTATTACTATAACTATATAGTACTTCCCATGCGCCAGTATATCTATATGGGCCTGTGCATATTCACAGCATGTTTATATGTACATGATATACTACTATCCGGTAATATCTCGGCCTCTCTCACACACACACACACACACACACACACACACACACACACACACACACACACACACACACATATATATATATATATATATGTGCGTGTCGTCTGCGTGGTGAATTTTCACCCAGAGACCGACGTCCGGGTCCCCATAATTTCCCATGTCGGCCTGCTCAGGTATACCCGCCCTGAACCATGTTACACCGTGAGGTAGCGCCATCACACCAGCAGCAACAAGTTATCAGTGCGTCGTCTGCACGGCCGTGCATCAACATCGGCTCCGTCATCCTCGTCCTCTGGTGAGCTACCCGGTCTCACTCGCGTCGGCCTGCGCGTCACCGGTGTCGTGGGTGACCGCATACGTGGTCGTGTGTTGGTGTGCGGGTGCATTTTCGGCCAGGTTATGCATGGGGTCAGGCAGCAAGTGCTGCATGCACGCATAACCTCACATAACCAAGGTGCAGCTGATACTGGGCTGCTGCGTATGGGACCTAGGTCCGGATGGCAGCAAGCCCAGCATGTGCTACACGGATCATGCAGCCTCACCAGCTGGCCATAATCACCCGTGCTCATTGTCATCTTCGTCGTCGCCCTGACAAGGGCGCCCCGGCCCTTGATCGCATCGTCGTCAGCTGGTGCACGCTGTGTATGTGTTACGTACCAAACCCGAAATCGTACACTTCGCGAACGGTACAGCCCATTCTGTACCATTCGCGAATGGTACACCACCATTTGTACCGAGCCCGATATTCCGGGTTTGGTACAGCAGAGTCTTGTACCATTCGCGAACTGTACAGCCGCCTTGTACCGAGCTCGATTTCGAATCGCGTCAAATGGCTCGGATCGTGTTTACAAATGAGAATTGTCTATAAATGATGATTAGCGTTTGAAATGATATGTATTGACGAGTTCAATCAAGTACAGGTAACGATTGAACTTGCACATTGGATCCCGATAATACTATTCGTGATGAGTTCAACACAAAATTAGATGTTCTTGGAACATCCGATAGTTGTAAGTTCACAAAAAGTGAAACAGAATATTCTTACACACGTGACAGTCACTCTCATGAACATTAGAATCACTGCATGGGTTATGTTCGCGTATCTTGTTTTGATGACATAATACATCTTGTGGACATCGCCAAACCCAGTTTCATCGTGAATCTGTCTTCATTTGATAAACTTCATCAGTATATCGTAGATTTCGGATTTTTCTATGTGATATCTCACTTCGTCGTCCCACTGTACGAAGAAATCCTCGAAATCAGTCTCATTGTCTGAATATTAATATGACAAGGTCAGGGGGTTTGTTGCAATTCAGTACGATTTTTACCGACTTTGAGAATTTCTTCTTACAGTACTATTTTCATTGAAAAGATTAGACGAGGAATATCGCCAATAGTCAATATATATGTCAAACTGTTTCAATCTTCTGTAAGTATTCCAGAGAGGTCTTGAATGATTTCTTCTCAATTTCACTAATTAGCCTCGCAAGGTCTCGTCATTCTGTCTCACTTTTTATGAACTTACAATTATCGGATGTTCGCCTAATTTTGAGTTGAACTCATCACGAATAGTATTATCGGGATACATTGTGCAAGCTTGATCGTTATCTGTTCTTGACTGAACTCGTCAATACATATCATTTTAAACGCTAATCATCATTTATAGACAATTCTCAATTGTGAACACGATCCGAGCCATATGGCGCAATTCGAAATCAAGCTCAGTACAAGGCGGCTGTACAGTTCGCGAATGAAACAAGAGTCTGCTGTACCAAACCCGGAATATCGGGCTCGGTACAAATGGTGGTGTACCATTCGCGAATGGTACAGAATCGGCTGTACCGTTCGCGAAGTGTACGATTTCGGGTTTGGTACGTAACATATGCACGTTTTGATTGATTGAATGCGTATTCAATCATCAAAACGTGTACTCTCGAATGAGTGCCCTAATACTCGCGTGTGATTACCAGAGAATGACTGATGGATGCAACACGGGGTCTGCAGGCCCCGGTTGTTACCACCAGCATCCTCAGTCCGGCCTGTATCCAGCGGTACCATAATAGGTACACCACGAATACCTCATAGTGGTGATCACCGCAAGGTGCATGTGCGCGGCCCTGCGTACCCGGGTAGCCCACTCGGGGTATGATTTTCCTAGATCGTAATCGTCGTGGTCGACCACCGGCCTCCTAGGGTGTGATGCCCGCGGCGATCAGCGGTGTGGGTGGGGTTGCCGGCCCGCAGGCATACTCGCGGTTGCGGCAACTCGATGTCTCGGCCGTTGTCATCGTTGCCTCGAGCAGCAGCACCTCAACAGAAAAAAGAAGTATTCCCCGTGAATACTCGGTTTTGAGGCTGCTGCTCGAGGCATGACGAGAGAGTCACATTTTTATCAAACCCCAAAAGGCTGTGACAATTATATCGTCACACATCCATAAATGTTCTTCGCAAGAACAAAAAAAGGAACTTGGATTTCACTTGAAGCGCGAAATTTCAGATTCAATGTATCAAGAATTTGTGAGAAAACAAGACTTGAGTAACAATATTTTGAAAGGAAGGGAAGATCAAAAACATGATATCAAATTCAAGAACATGGACATGAAACAGCACAATCTTGAAAGAAGTACTGACAATCGAAATCCAGTTGAGTTGAGCTCAAATGTAGATAAAGAGAAATGGTTTCACAACTTGACAAATTGTAACATCCCAGACGAGGTTATTGAAGTTGTATCTTTAGGACCGAAATTTAGTCATTCATCCAGATTAGACCATAACACAATGGTAGAAACCATTAAAAATACTGGAAATTTACTTGGAACTTCTGAATTCGACGAACAGCTAGCCTCTTCCATTCTCAGCACTGTAGTGAATAATTAACAAAACCATTTTGAGAGAATCAAACACATCAAATTTGAAGACCGAATTTTTACAAGAAAAGTCAGGTTAGCAGAATTATTTCCGAAAGATAATGGAATTTTATTCACAATGGCTGACAAAGGGAATTCCACAGTCGCACTTGAAATAGATATATATGAACAGAAGATGCATGATTCACTCTCAGATACATCAACCTATGTCTGCGTAAGAAATAACCCTCTCACTCAGTTACGAACAAATGTGAAAAACATTCTCTACAAATGGAATGATTCTGGTTACTTAGGGAAGATACATCATAAGTTTTCTTTGACGCAAACTAATACAACTCTTTCGAAACTTTATGGACTCCCAAAAATTCACAAGCCTGATGCACCTCTTAGACCCATAGTCTCAGCAATAGGTAGTCCAACATACCAACTTCCAAAATATATCAGCAACATCCTTAGAAGAAGTATATCCAAACCTAACTGTAAATAATAAAACGAGGGTCGGGCTGGGTCGGAGTGATAAATAATGATACTAGAAAATCGTGCAAAATCAGAGTATAATATGGCTCGAAATCTGAGATTTTACAATAATGATTCAACACTCAAATCGAATCAGATTCAAGTCAGTTATGAATTCAAGATGGGGGTTAAGCTTAGAGATGATGAAGTACAACGCACCGTCTATGAGATCAAGCTGATGACTGCCGCGCTCCCGCTCAGGGTCGCGCCTTTTTACTACACTCGAGTATATGCTGCCCCTTCTTTAGGGCTCATTTTAGAGGAGTCACGATGAGACGCATATCACGCTCGTGCGATGAAGCTTACACTGGCTTGAACGATTTGAATGGCTTTGTTTTATTCCGTGATCTGCAAGTGCTTCTCCAATCACCATATTTTCATACCAGACGGGACAACTCCCGAAAGGTGCAATATGACTACCATGGGATTGTTGCTTCAAGAAAAGGCTTACGTTCACAACATTAGATATTTTCAATACAACAATTCCTGGATTGGAATCAACAGTATCTTGCTAGAAAAATTCTGGGCGGGCCTGAACCAAAAATTCTCGTTATGCGGAAATTGCTGACTTTGGATTGGGGTTTGAGGTTTGTTTGTTATGGTGATTGTGGCTTAGAGAGATTCATTCTTACAATGCAAATCACGCTTCCAAATTTGTCGATAAACTATCAATTTGGGATTCCAACGTTGCAACAAATACGGCTGGTTAGTTATCTATATTCGAGCATAACCTCATCGTTGATTTCTCCAAATCTGTTGTTCTCCAATCAGAGACAATTTTTGTCTTTAACCGGAAAGTTTTTCTGAAGTCTGATAAATTCACCAAATCGTTCCACAAGATCGTTCCAGCAATCTATACCAATCAAATCCTTCCGCTCACATCTCAAGATTATCATTCGTCCATTAACCTCAATCGCAAATAATCAAAGAATGCATAACAATATTACGAGAAGAATGGGTACATAACATAATCTCATCGCTGCGCCACCGATTGTGCTGTGCCAGTATGTATATATATGTTACGTGCAAAGTCCAAAATTGTGCACTTCGGGGAGTGCACAACGATGGTTTGTGCAAAGCCCGGTGGATCGGGCTTTGCACAATGCGAGGTGTGCAGAGTCCGATGCATCGGGCTTTGCACAGAGAATTCTTGTGCAAAGTCAGATCCACCGGACTCTGCACAACTCTTGTTGCGCAAAGCCCGATGTACTGACCTTTGCACGCAGAATCGGTCTGAGGTCTGTGGATCTTCAGACGTGAGTCGGGGAATCTCTGGTAATGATTCGAATATCGCTCACAGCAGTCAGTCCTCGAGTCAGTCTCACGAGGCCAATCCAGGAAGACTAACTTGGGATGTTCGGGAACCGGAACCATGGATCAAAATAGCGCTAATTTAGTTGATATTTTGATGAAAATTCACGTTGGAACCAGACATGGAGGATATCGTCAGATATGCTAATACAATTCGGATAATTTCATGTAATATTGATGAATATGTTTAAGGTCACTCGCGAAGGCAAATTCTTGAGATGATTCATTCTAGCTCATTATTTCATTCAAACGTGCACTACGGAGTTTCCGAAACACGGGAGTTGCTTCGCTAGTTCACTATGACTTCCACGGCCTTATTTATCTCATGGAATCCTCCATGTCCGGTTCCAACGTGAATATTCATCAAAATATCCAAAATGTCTGAACTTTGCAAGTAGTGACTCACTTGGTAACCATCTGGACACCCGCGATGAGATTCTAATAGCCTACGGCACTCTTGATAAAACTGCGATCATCTTTCAACACAATCGCATCTAGTTTGGACATGAAAGTCAGTGCTATTTCAATCCATAATTCCGTATTCCGGATTAGTCCTGCTGAGATTGGTCTCGTGAGACTGGCTGTTGTGAGCATCATTTGAATCATTACCAGAGATTACCCGACTCACGTCTGAAGATTCACAGACCCCAGACCGATTCTGTTTGCAAAACTCGGTATATCGGGCTTTGCACAACAAGAGTTGTGCAGAGTCCGGTGGATCTGACTTTGCACAAGAATTCCCTGTGCAAAGCCCGATGCATCGGACTCTGCACACCTCGCATTGTGCAAAGCCCGATCCACCGGGCTTTGCACAAACCATCGTTGTGCACTCCCCGGAGTGCACAATTTCGGACTTTGCACGTAACATATACACACACACTTATATCTATATCGCATACGCATCCTGTAGAACGCACGTTCCCTCGCAGACGGAATCTTGCACTCTTGGGGTTGCGCGCTCATCATTCCAACTATACGCATCTCGCTCGCCCTTACGCATAGACTTGGGCCCCACTATACATGACTATGCCCCGCTCTCTTGCACGTACACCAGATATACCTACTTTAGCTATTTGAGTCCGTAACAATTCTCCCCGCTGTGCGGGATTTTTATGAATTTCGCACACCTTCCCAATCGATTCATTCACAGTCATCCACGCTCATTCATTGTTATCTGTCGTCAAGTCGAATCTGTTAGGTGCTCGGTATGGGATTGACAGTTGATGATACACATGCGCTGTGAACATCCCTTGAAAAACCCTCGAGACTTGTCTGAGTCATTTGAGTATTCGTGTCGATTCTGTAGCCAAGTCTAGTTCTTCAGTGCTTAAAATTCAGTCAATCTACTCTCATCATTCACGACCTCAAGTCAAGCATACAATGCATATCCTCACAGCTGATTCATTCACCTCTCCATCGTTCTTCAACCAACAGCGCCGAATTCCGAACTCCAATTTCAAGTGCGATTAGTTTTGTCTCACATGATCACCACTTCAAATATTTTTTGAATCCAGCAGCAAATTCCAATCGGTATCTCGGTACAAAATCTCACATGAATTGATACTTTGAGGGATCTGACATCGAGATGCACAAGTACCATAGCGTGGCAACCAAAACTATCCGGCCGTTGCTCGGGATATTGCACCAATATCGCTCTGGAACTCGATGCGATTTCCCCATTCACAATGAACAAACGTTTTGGAATCAAAAACTCCGCACATGCAAAAACCTTGACTTCACTTCCATCACTAGTTTTTGATTGCAAAGTGCCGATTGATAAATGATTCATGATTGATGCTAGATTCTTCCATGTACTTGGCAAAACGATGAGTTGTTTTCGCTCAACTTCAAAGATCCTCAGTTTTCATTGCAAGATAATTATTCTTTGGATGAGATTCAGCCGCCGAGAGATGCGAGTACCAAGCATAGCATAGCATGGCAAACAAAGCTGTCCGCTCATTATTAAAGACAATGCACCGAGCTCGACTTTCGAATTCGATGCATTTTCTCGTCAACCATGAACGAACATTTGGAATCCGAGAGTTCGCACACATAAAATTCATGACTTGTTTTCTGTCACGATTTATCGCACTAAAACTCTCGGATTGATAAATGATAGATGATTCTTGTTTACGCAAACGTACTTGGCATCAAACGGCTCATTCAGATTGTTTTTGGTCAGTTCATGATTGCTTTTGCTAAATTGCAATAAATGATTCATTCAAATAATAACATTGTAGACCTCCGATTGCCGCTGAATCCTTCACAATTTTACCGCTTGATAAATTCAACAAATGCATGGCACAAGACCGAGATGAACACCCATTTTCATACATCTAAGCTTCATATCTAATTTCCAAGCTGCTTGAGAGACTTGAACCTAAGCTCATCAAAGTGGCGAAGGTACCATCAGATTTTGGTGTTAACAAATGCGCTTAATTGACACTTGGCTTCGTATGGATCGAGAGACACTCGAGAATCACATTATTCCGCGCACGTTATTTCTTGAAGGTTTTTCGAGCTAGACAATGAGCATTTGATTCCAACATGTGATGACAACGCGACCGAAAATGTCAGAAAACGGTGCGGATGGCTCTCGTGCGATAGATGCAGAAGTTTATTGCTTGCATGTGCTCGGATCCCGGCGAGACCTCGACGCGATGCTTCCGGCAACTAAGTGTTTTGAAGCTTCATTTTCGTATTTTCCCTTAAGAGCGTCTCACATCCTGTGATAATCTATTTGCCTGAAGGCTGTTAATTCCCAATTCCCACTCAGAACAGTTACTCAAACCCCACGTTAGACACACGGAGCCAAAATGATCAAGGTCCGTTGAGAACGCCCGTACTCCTCTCGATTTTGGCCCACCGAACAACGGTCTAGCGAGAGCAGCTGCCTGCTCTTGCCAGCGCTCGAATTTCCGAATTTCGATTCTTGATCTCGTGACGCGATGGTTTATAGCGGTGTACATGAGTGACACCTACGCACTTTCCCGCGTACATGAAAATGACTTTCCGAATTTCCTTGCTTGCAACGAGGCTTTGCCTCGATTCATCCTCCGCGCTTGAGTGCATAATTGCTGTATGACTTGGGATTTGAGTTTTGGGGAACTATTTTTCCAAAATCGTTATAATAGCAGTCATCAGCCGAAGTATTTGCTATAAATTGATTGCAGCGAAAATCTCATATTGTCCATCCCATCTTTGGATACATTACGGCTAGTGTATTGAAGAAAAAGAATTTCAAGTAGCTATCACATTAATTCATCTACTACCGAACGGATAAATTCACGAAGTCTTGCATCTCGGCGCAGTTTACTGAGTTTTCCGTTCCCGGCAATAAAAACGCACAGCTCCAAATAAATCAACATGAGACCAGATGAGCCTACTCTCATTTCAAAATGCATTTAGAATTGATTTCTACCAAACCCTCGCGGAAAAAACGCGAATCTAGCCTCTGGTTTCTGGTAAATATTCATCTTCCATCGCGATATCCAATTCTCAAGCGTGGTGCAATCCACCGATACTTTCCCATAGAAGATTGCGTTTGAAAATTCTCGTTCATGACGCACAACACGGCTCTACGCGCGCGAAGAGAGGACCTAGTATATACTGTGCTCCGACCTCTTGATGCGCTAATATGTGGGATGAGCCATATAAGATTATAGTGGCCGCCACGCAAACTGCTTTCTCCGCGACCTAAACCATATAAGACCATAGTGGCCGCTGAGCAAACTGCATTCTCCGCGGCCTGAGCTGTATGAGCTCATAGTGACCGCCACGCAAACTGCTTTCTCCGCGACCTAAACCATATAAGACCATAGTGGCCGCTGAGCAAACTGCATTCTCCGCGGCCTGAGCTGTATGAGCTCATAGTGACCGCCACGCAAACTACTTTCTCCGCGACCTCAACCATATAAGACCATAGTGGCCGCTGAGCAAACTGCATTCTCCGCGGCCTGAGCTGTATGAGCTCATAGTGACCGCCACGCAAACTACTCTCTCCGCGGCCACCCCTGCAGCTGTTCACCTTGCATCCACCACTCTGCCGTGCCATGTAAACACGGGTGATGCACTCGCATCATTCGTTCTCGCGGCACGATCACTCTGTAGAATAGCGCTCTCTCTCTATCTCTTCCTCTCGCACGCACGCTGTATGTGTCCGAACTATACCATACTACCATACACAGCTCTATTTTCGGAATTTTCCTCGATGTCGCGGCCGCCTCGAATGTAAATGCCGACGCGCGCGTTATATCTTAATGCTGTTGGTTACAATTTCTCCCTCCCTCCGTTCTGCCTGAACCTCAAGCCGCACCATGACTTTACCGTGCATGACGATCAAAAATTCTCGAAGCTTGGGCGCTTTTTTTGTTCTTGAGGGCACAAAACTCAGATATGAGATTCAAACAAATTACTGTTCCAAGCAAGTTTTCAGAGCACGGCCCACTAGCGTCAATCTATGATTGCCTTCAACGTACGCGGACTTGAATTGCGATCAAATAATAAGAACAAAATCGAACACATGTTTACACAACGCGGCCGATGCACGTTATGACAAGATCTTTGTCTGGTTCGCGTGGAAGAGGAACGGCGCGTAAACTGCAACGCGTCGGGTACAAAACCACCGCTTCAACAACACGCTCCCCACTCTTTCGGACGATATTCGCGCTTACTTTTGGAAATCCGAGCTCGGCGTTATTTTTCGACCTATGCATCCACGATCGGCGGCAAGATTCTCACAACGCCACCTCACGTGGCTCACACTTTGCCACACACAAACATTCGACATTCGTGAAATTTTATCACCATGCTCGCGAATTCCGTGACCTACACTGGCACTAGCACAAATCGCTACAATCGGTGGCAAGATACCTCGCAAGTTATTGATGATGCCTCGCTCGCACGTGGTTGACACTGTTGCATCTCAATCAGCAGCATAGAGTTATATCTTGTTGATGGTGTTGGGATCTGTAGTATTCTGTTTTGCTGTTGATGAATATTGGTTCCAAAAAATCGGTCGTACGATGATGATGCCCACCAGAATGAGTGTCTCGTTTCGGAACACATGGCACTCGAGAATAGTGCTCCGATCCGGCGCGAGCTCGTATCTTAAGAATATGTGTCTCCCTCGCAGCACAGATAGTTGATCAGAAATAAAAAATGTTTCGAGAATTAGTCGAGTGCTAATCAACAAATCACTCCGGAACCCAACCCGTTCCGGGAATTAGCTCCCGGGTTTCGGCACCAATTTGTGAATAATGAAACGAGGGTCGGGTTGGGTCGGAGTGATAAATAATGATACTAGAAAATCGTGCAAAATCAGAGTATAATATGGCTCGAAATTTGAGATTTTACAACAATAATTCAACTCTTAAATCGAATTAGATTCAAATCAATCATGAATTCAAGATGGAGGTTAGGCTTAGAGATAATGAAGGACAACGCACCGTCTATGAGATAAAGATGATGACTGCCGCGCGCCCATCCGGGGTCGCGCCATTTTGCTATACTCGAGTATATGCTGCCCCTCCTTCAGGGCTCATTTTAGAGGAGTCACGATGAGACGCATCGCACGCTCGTGCGATGAAGCTTACACTGGCTTGAACGATTTGAATGGCTTTGTTTCATTCCGTGATCTGCAAGTGCTTTTCCAATCACCAGACGGGACAACTCCCGAAAGGTGCAACATGACTACCATGGGATTGTTGCTTCAAGAAAAGGCTTACGTTCACAACGTTGGATATTTTCAATACAACAATTCCTGGCTTGAAATCAACAGTATCTCGCTGGAAAAGTTCTGGGCGGGCCTGAACCAGAAATTCTCGTTATGCGGAAATTGCTAACTTTGGATTGGGGCTTGAGGCTTGTTTGTTATGGTGATTGTGGCTTAGAGAGATTCATTCTTACAATGCAAATCACGCTTTCAAATTTGTCGAAAAACTATCAATTTGGAATTCCAACGTTGCAACAAATACGGCCTGTTAGTTATCTATATTCAAACATAACCTCATCGTTGATTTCCCCAAATCTGTTGTTCTCCAATCAGCGACAATTTTTGTCTTTTACTAAAGAGTTTTTCTCAAGTCTGATAAATTCACCAAATCGTTCCACAAGATCGTTCCAGCAATCCATACCAATCAAATCCTTCCACTCACATCTCAAGATTATCATTCGCCCATCAACCTCAACCGCAAATAATCACAGAATGCATAGCAATATTACAAGAAAATTCGGTAAATAACATAATTCCATCGTTGCGCCACCGATTGTGCTGTGCCAGTATTTCTATATACACTTATATCTACATCGCATACGCATCCTGTAGAACGCACGTTCCCTCATAGACGGAATCTTACACTCTTGAGGTTGCGCGCGCATCATTCCAACTATACGCATCTCGCTCGCCCTTACGCATAGACATGGGCCGCACTATACATGACTATGCTCCGCTGTCATGCACGTACACCAGATATACCTTCTCTAGCTATTTGAGTCCGTAACACTAACTCTCACATAAAGAACAGTTTTCATTTCATTGAACTTACAAAGAATATCATAGTGCCCGAAGATCATGTACTTGTTTGTTCCGATGTAAAGTCAATGTACCCCAATACACCCAAAGAAAAAGTCTGCGAAGCTGTTGAAAGAAGATTCCACTACATAAGAGAGAATTTTGAGATAAGTCTCCAGGATCTACTCACTGGCATTGAATTCTTAATCAATAATACCTATAACCAATTTGATGAGAAATATTATCGTCAAATACATGGAACTCCTATGGGCGATCCCAGTTCACCTATTCTTTCTGATGTAATGGTGGATTTGGAAGAAGCCTGTCTCAAAAAACTCTCTCCCAAACCATTGTTTCATGGAAGATATGTCGATGACATATTCATGATTGTTCCGTGTGATAAAACTAATGAATTACATTCCGCCTCCAATTCGTATCATCCACGTTCACAGTTCACCTTTGAAATCGAGAATAACAAATCTCTCAACTTCTTAGAAGTCACAGCACACCGTAAAGAAGAGAGCACCTTCATTTTTGACTGGTATCATAAAGTAACCTTCTCTGGACGAATTCTGAATTTCAAATCTTCTCACCCACTATCTCAAAAAATTGCTATGATTTACTCCATGGTAGATAGAGCTACGTCACTGTCAGATAAAAAATTCCACAAAAAGAATATTCAATTGGTTGAAAGTATTTTAAAGAACAACAACTATCCTCAGAAATTCGTCAATGTTTATGAACAAAGAAGGTTGAATAGCATTAGATTCGGAAGTCGAAAAGAAAAAGAGAACCAAAATGAGAAACGTAAAGATTTATACCTTCGTCTTCCATATGTCCAAGGTCTATATGAACGTACAAGGGGGAAATAACTAATATTCCATACTGTAGATACTTGGCTTATAACTGTACGTACTTGCTCGTACCTGTAGATACTCGCAATAGTAATTCCTGCTACCTACACAGTACGGAATGGGTATGTGATGGATTTTGGAGAGGCGCTCCAAATGCACGCAACAGTAGTTGCCAGTATGTGACGGGTACTGAACAAGTACGTGACGGATTCTGGAGCCCTCGCTCGGCGAGCCGCATGACAGTAAATTCGTGTATGTGCCAAGTACGGATCGAGTACGTGACGGACTCTAAGAGCGGGTGACGGGGTACCATGAGTCAGTAGTTGCCAGCACGTAATAGGAACGGGACAAGTATGTGACGGGCTCCGTGAGCGCAGCTGGTCTGATTCAACCTACCTTGAATGACGGTGTCTCCTGCTACGTAATTATCACGTAGTGATGATTACGTAATTTGAAAAATGGCACTTTAGGACTGTTCATAGTTTCATAACGTACCTAGATTGTGAGGTCAAAGTAATGAGAAATTACACTTCAGGATGGAACCATTGAGGATGTCATAGATGGCCAAAGGAGTTGGTTTTTTGAACTCTATGGGTAGGTCATTCTCCTTCGTGCTGTGAGCTACATACGTTTTTGCATTGACAAGTAATTGGATGGTCAAATCGTGATCGATAATTTCCTAATGGAAATGGCATCAAATTTCAATGAATAAATGAATGAATAAATGAAAGCTAAAGCAGAAAGAAAAGGTGGGTATGCAATGCTGTCCCGCGGATTTGATATCATAACTCTTCAATCGTACTCCACAAAGTCTATTTTGGTTGATCCTTGGGGAAGGTCACAAAGTTCGCGAATCCACGTACCGTTATTATACATGCATCTGAAAGGAATTGACCCACAAAGAGAGTCTCGAATTAAAATCGTCTGCATCTGATTTCATGCACATGAGTGTTTTGGCGAAACTTATGAGATAATGAATCATTGAGGGTACCCATACATACATTCTTGCTGTCTCAAATTATGAACCTCTGAATGATATTGGTATTAACACAAGGATTAACATCAAATCTTGTTTGACGTTTCAAATGTTCCCAGAGCCATCGTCATAAGTTTTATGCTCAGAAATTTATATTTTCACTAGTAGTGGGTGGATTGATAGAAATCAGAGTTCTCGTGAGTATGCTGTCCTTCCCCGGATGCTTCATTGAGTAAGTGTTACAGAAGAACATATTTCAACTCGAAGATGACGGATGAAAATTAGTGAATTTGGTACAGTATCTTGATCAGCCTTGAACATACTTGTTACTAATCATACCTCATACATACAGCGGAGTGGCACTGTAAGTTTCAAGTCTATTTTCCCTTATTTTATCAAACTTTTCAGACATTTGAGCCCACCGATTCAGGTAAGCACAATCAGGATAACTAGATTCGTAATGAGTACGTTCGGTTTCGAATCGATAACTCATGCTGAGTAAAGATTGGCAGGTAGAAAGAAGTGTTTTTAATGATTGCGATTTGTCTATTATGAAGATATGATGAAATATTGGTGATATTTATCGTGAGGAAATCCTTTTGCAAAGCTTTACTAAATACCGTCAAATTGGGTAATTTTGGAATAGTGGGGTAACTTTGGTACACCCTCCAAAGGCTTGTCGTACGTTCCAGGAGCAATAAATAGGATTCCATAGTATTAGAATTGATAAAAGAATTTGATTGGAGTGCTGTGAAATTAACTGAGTTGCTCCTGAGCGTTGTACAAGACTTCTGAGAGTGTACCAAAGTTACCCCACGTGTACCAAAATTACCCAATTTGACGGTAAGTAGACAATACATCCGCAGAACTAATTTTGATCCAAGCAAAGAAATTTTGATCCATCCCTCGTCTCCTCAGACCCTTCGAAATTAACAGGGATCGACACCAGATCTGTAGCACATCAAAGACGGAGATATTATCATCAGAATATGAGAATTATTGAACGAAAATTTGGATGATTGAAAAAGTGTGGGACTGATGGGGTCAAAAGGAAATACTTTAATCCGTAACAATAGCTAGGAATCGTTCTGACATCCATACATCAATCCTCCAATTCATAAGACTACCAATTAATTTGCGGATTAAAAAAATATGCACACCAATGTTTGGATCGCGAGAGACTGTTCGAAAATTCATGGCGGTGTGAATTATCCTAAACGAGAAGGTAAAATACTACACTCCGTTGAAGTTGGGATATTCCACTTATAAGCTAACTTATTCCATACCTTACCTATAGGAATGATATCTTCATACGAAAATCATCTTTTTTTGTCAGCATTAAACTAGATAATACTTTTTCCAAGATTCCTCTCAACTATCACCATTTTTGGTCACCGATTTTGGTTATACAGTAGAACTCGATTATAACGAGCTCGGTTATAACGAGAACTCGGTTACAACAAGCAAATTTACAAAATTTGGTTGGTTTCTGTACTAAGTCAATGGTAGCAGGAGACACCGGCATTCAAGGTAGGTTGAATCAGACCAGCTGCGCTCACGGAGTCCGTCACATACTTGTCCCGTTCCTATTACGTGCTGGCAACTACTGCCTCATGGTACCCCGTCACCCGCTCTTAGAGTCCGTCACGTACTCGATCCGTACTTGGCACATACACGAATTTACTGCCACGCGGCTACCTGAGCGAGGGCTCCAGAATCCGTCACGTACTTGTTCAGTACCCGTCACATACTGGCAACTACTGTTGCGTGCATTTGGAGCGCCTCTCCAAAATCCATCACATACCCATTCCGTACTGTGTAGGTAGCAGGAATTACTATTGCGAGTATCTACAGGTACGAGCAAGTACGTACAGTTATAAGCCAAGTATCTACAGTATGGAATATTAGTTATTTCCCCCTTGTGAACGTACTTCCAAGAATCTGAAAACTTTCAACATAAAAACATTACCAAAAATAGAAAATAAGCTGAAAATTGTAAAAAGAGGTAAAGATATTATTGCCAAAGGAGATCAAACAAATTTAGTTTATAAAATAGAATGTAATGATTGCAATGCCACATATGTAGAAGAAACAAAAAGGAAAGTCAAAAAGAGAATGAGTGAACATGAAAGTCACTTAAAAAATCCGAATGAACAGAACTATGTAATACACAACCATGTACGGGAATTTCAACACACATTCAATTTTGACAATCCAAAAATACTAGATACGACACTTATACACAAAATGAAGAAATTTTAGTAGAACAAGAAACTGACATATTTACACATACATTCAATGGTCTAGATGTAGATTGTACTTAGAGAGAAGAAGTCCGAAAAACGCGCCAACAACATACGTCGATAAAAACGAATAACTGTTTCACCCACATTCAGAAGCAGACGAAGAAAAAGCTTCAGAAAGAAACGACAGATTCATTGGCGGGCAATCCACACATGAATAACATCTAGTCAACAATGCAACAAAATAGTCAGCAATAGTCTGTAAAATTAAGAAAAATGGCCTATCAGAATATTTATAGTACTCACAAAGAACGAAAAAAAAAAAAAAAATGTTACAGAATATGTAAGTAAAACAATTATAACAGACGATTATCATCACATCAAAATCCATAAATACTTATTGTATATCATTCTACTATCATGGACTGATTGATATGACATCAACAATCATACAAAAAAATAACGACGTGTGACCTATGTAACGAGAGTGCAATATTTTAAGCGAGGTGGGTTTTTCAAAGTGAGAATTATTCCAAGAAGTGTGTGCCCATATGACTGATATATGATTATATATATATATATATATATATATATATATATAATTCTAGGCTCGATAAGGGCGCCAAAAAAGCGTCGGAACGTTGCATAAATGAATGTTCACATCTGACTTATGAAAACGATTGATGAAAAATTCCATACTACAACCCAACATGAGTGAAGAAAATCAACAAAATACTCGAGTCAAGGAAGATGACTGAGAATCGTTAAGTATTGGTGGAACATAGCAGTTCCTTGAGCCATTAGTTCTAGGAGCCGTTGTAATAGTAAGATTCTTATCTCTTGTATCACTCGATAATTCACTCCATTGGTCATCATTCCTCATCATTATTTTAATTTCAGCGTAAGCTCCAGGTTGGCGAGGAACATCAAGAGTATTTTGGAATAGACATTGTTGGCGCTCGATGCTCGACAAGTCGCTCTCAACAAATTGATTTAGCAACATCTTAGGCATATGTTTGTACCCAGATAGAAATATTGTGCAAAACTGAAGTTTGATCTTGAATGTCATCTCTACTCCATGGAAAATAGCTATGTGCACAATGCATCATTCTATCCAAGCTTCCATTCCACTGTTTATGATATTTGTTTATATGATATTCTTCCAATTCATCCATTTGGATTCAAGGCAAGTTTTTAAATGTTACTATTAGAGAGGATATTTTGTTGTGTTCCAATATGTTGTGTTAGAATCCTCTTGTAATGATAAAAAACTTGGATTTTCTTTAACTCAACTTTGACTCCTTCATATTCAGTAAAAAAGAGCTGAGAGAGAATGAGGCTGCAGACACAGTTAGTTGATCTGTAAAATTCATTATTGAGGTGCTATATTTTCGAGATTATAGATTTTTTAGCCTTGTGGTCTAGTCTCACTTTCACTTGGAAATATATTGTCCTGTGAGATTAAAGACACGCTCAGAACCCTGCCCACTTCTCGGATTTTTCCTGGTGCCGACGTCTGAAAGACCTCTGATTCCGATGCTGAAACGCCGGATGGTCGAGAAAATCGTCAAGCATGAAGCTTGTGCATGGCGTAAAAATAACAACCCTAGTAGGAATCAAATCAGCATAAACCTACCTGAGACCAGGCCCCGACCAGTGTGGCCTGGTCGGGGCCCGGTCAGGGTGCTGACGCTTGTGATGATCATGGACTGGCCGATGGCATGAGCTAATTGTAGTTTTGCTGAGCTTGGGTATTTGTTGCTTTGCAAAACTTCGGCACATCCAATCGATTTCCTTGAGGTTTCCCCGTAGATTTTCCGATGGAATTCCAAACCGGTTTTGGTATTTATCCCTGTCGAGAGCAGTGAAGCGAGCTTGAATTTTACAGTGAGTGTCCAGGTCAGAATACATCGCCCCTTTTGAGCATTTATTGAGGTTAGAAAAACTTCATATACTCTGCTTAGCGGGGTCCATTTAATGAAGATAGAAGGATGGAAAATTCTCAAATCGTCTGCTAGGCAATGTTTGCTTAAATATGGGCATTCGAGAACTTTCGAGCAGCTCGGCGCCTAAGCCTCGGTCATTCATTTATTACCTCTTTGTTCTCCTCGAAATCGGATGATCTATTCACTCTGTGTCAATTGGTCGGTTTAAATGAACCGTTTGTATGAGGTGACCGAGGTCCTAGGCGACGAACTGCTCGAATCGCTCGGACTGCGCCAGTAAGCTTTCGCTAGCGGAGCTGCACGTTGTAAGCAGCTCCCGCATCTCCGCATAATATCTTGCGCCGGTGCGCGCCCCGTGACTTATTCAATCATTTTTCTCTTTTTCCATTTTTTCTCAAGTATAAGTGCCGTACGCGATCTCTGGGTCTCTTCACTGTGCCATATATGTGACACATTTTATTGCTGAATATACTGCTGGCCGATTTCAAGTGAAAAATAGTGACTTGCTATTTAAAACACCTTGCACGCTTCCACATCTTATAAAATCACGACAAAATCTCGTAGAATGGGCTCTGAGGTTCCCGCTTTGATCACCTCACCCCAACAGGCAATAATTGGTATCCTTAATTATTGCAGTGAGTATTAAGAGTATTGAGTACCATCGAAATATTTTTGTTTCTTTTTCACCCCTTAAATATTGCTATTTCATTACTGTTCAGAAAGAGATTTTGTGTGGAAACTGACAAAAAAGATTAATCTCAGAGTTTTGGAATGGAGGAAGACAAAAAAAAGAGGAAACGCTTCAAAACTACCCTTTGCCAACGTAGACAACAATCTTATGAAAAATCAGAACTACCTCCAAGTAGTGATGGGAGTGATGGTGATAGTGGAGACAATGGTGCTTCAGTTTCTAGGCCAATAGTTCCTGATCCTCTGGCTCAAATCTCAGTTTTACCTGTTGAGGACGTTTCTCTTGACAGTGAAAGTAGTGACATGAAAGTTTCATCAGAATCTGAAGATGAGCTTGTTTCTCAAAATGTGATTGATAAAGCTAGCCTTCGCTGTGATGAATATGTAGATCATGCAGGTCCTTCAAATCCTGCACGAGAAGATATAACACGGTTGGGCTGAACTGACTTCAACCCAGAGGTGCTTGCCCCTCAGAATTGATTCTTCTGACTCCAAGTAAACGACAAATGGAAGTTTTTCCTGCGAGCATGGAAATCTTTCGTCGAGCCGTTTCTTGAGAGAGTGAGATTCATGGTTTTTCCATAGGGATTCCTATACTAATCTATCCACGCGTGATTAAAATGCAGTTGTCGGCCGACTTCATTGGAATTCAATTTTGATTACATTGAAATACGTTAGAATCCATCAAAAGGATAGTTTTTAGAAACGATTTTATAGTACAGGCGAATATCCATGGTCTGACGATGCCGAGAGATAAGCAATGATGTCGCACGGTAGGCCTAAACTGACTTTAGCCCAAAGGTCCTTGCCCCTGGATTTCTCCTCTTGAGTTCAAATATGTGATAGATGGTAGTTATTTCTCGCAAGAATGAGAATATCCGATGGAGCTACAATCGAGAGGAGTCGAATTGAAATATTTTGGATCTTGATTTTCACATTATTTTCAGAGTAATCGCGGATGAGCTTTGAAATCGACCTTCGATACATATTTGCGTGAATGACTATTATCCAGAAAGTATAGATCAACAATAATGCTCGAAACTTCATGAGAAAGAACACACTCCAGAGTGAAACAATTTTATGATCAATAAATTACAATTTGAATGTGCATACTGCTGTACACACACAAAGCTCTAACAAGTTTCTCTATATATTGCAATACGCATACTTGCAATTTCTCCATGTTGAGTTCAAGTTAAAACGTGCCAATTCCATGGATTGCTCACTTTTCAATCCGGGGTCCATTCTCTTCATCTCACAAAACTGTTCAATGTGAAATAATACCACGTGAACTTTCGGGGAAACTGGAATCTCCAACTCTAAATAACTTTTTGAGGAGGTTCCTATACACGATCTATCAGATGTTACTCTGGCGAAGGAACAGATTCTGCATTTTGATCGTGCATGGATAGATTACTATAGAAATTCCAATGAAAAACCATAAATGACCCTCTTTCAAAAAACGGCTCGACGAAAGATTTTCATTCTTGCGGGCAAAACTTCCATTTGTCATGTAGTCGAAGTGAGAAAAATTAATCCTGAAGGGCAGGCATCCTTGGGTTGAAGTCAGTTCAGGCCAACCGTGATAAGTGATATCTCATCCGATCAATTAAGCAACTGTTTCTATGATACCTCGAGTGAAGATACTTCTGACTCTGATGTAGAAGAAACTAAATGTGGTGCTAAGGACAGTTCTGCTTCTTTTAGTGAGCAATTAATATTCTGGGCTTCGAAAAATGAAGTACGGCACACAATGCTGACAGAATCGCTGGGAATCTTGCTACCACGTTTTCCAGAGCTGCCTAAAACAGCCAAGACATTCTTACACAACAAATCCAGCCCTCAATACCAGATTGAACAATTCATGCCTGGTGATGAAAGTGATGAATCAGAGGCTTGTTTATTTTGGATTCGAGGAACATTTGAAGGAAATTGTGAATCCCTGTATGATAGTTATAAACCATTCAATATTGCCACGTTGGGGGAGAACGATGGATAGGTTACAAAAAACTGACATAAGAAAGTGAAAATGGACTCTTGTTCTACTTTTCAAGCCCATCAAAAGTCCATTTTCATCAAAATTGCATCAGCCCCTTCTTTCTAGGAATGCTCATTGGAACATTTCTCAGATGTACTCTATAAATTAGATGATTCCGCAACGTTGTCTCTCGAAATAGACGCTTCAAATATTCCACCAATGCGTAGATTTGACGGAGAGAGTTTTAGATACATCCGCAACATATAACACGGACTGATTCCAAATGCATTCTGGTGCTTCTCGAATCACGAAATGTTTCTCATTCTAATCGTCCGGATCATTCGCCAGCTCAAGTGAATCTGACCAAGGGAGCAATTAAGCTTCTCAAAGGGGTGGAAATTTCAAACCGTGTTCTTTCAGAATTTCCAATAGAACTAGAAGTGCCTGCTCATATATCCACAGTATATCTGGGTTCCAAGAGAATCTATCAATTGTCAGTCATCAGCTCGTACAACCTTCAATGCAGAATACGTGGTAACAGTTATTAATCAATTTATTAATGATCAGGATTGAGGAAAAGAATAATCGTTTCACAAACATTCGAGAACGGAAAAGTGAGGGTCAATAATGTCATGGAATGGAATGATAACAAATGATCTGAAGACAACAAATGATCTGAATGTATCACATGATCAAAATATACTGAATAATCTTATTACTCAGGCTGGAATTCATAGTCGTTAATCCGAGATTAGAATCAGTGGATTTAGGGTGCTGCGATCGCCATGACGAGTCATTTTACATCTGGGCACAGCGATCACAGCGCTTCTAATCCGCCGATCCTGATCCCGGATTAACGACTATGAATCCCAGCCTCAGAGGTGCCACGGAGGAAATTGTATCACTGCTCTCTCCAATTGTGTAGCGTTGATTGGGTCTTGATTTTTCTCTTCGATTTCGATATTCGATAAATTGATTCATAACTCTTACTATTATTTCTCGATTGAGTGTTATATAATCTAATGACTGATAATTCATAAATCGGTCCGGAACACAGATATACTGTAAATATATATGAGCAGTCACTTCTATCTCTGGAGAATTCTGAAAGAACACTGTTTGGGATTTTTATCTTTTCCAGGAGCTTCATTGCTTCCTTGGTCAGATTGACTAGAGCTGCAGAATTATTCCGATCAAAATAAGGAACATTTTGTGATCCAAGAAGCATCAGAATACATTTGGAATCAATCCTTGTAATATACTGCGGATGTATCTAACTTTTTCCATCAAATCTACGCATTGATGAAATCAGTAATTTGAAGCGTATTCTTCGAACGACAACGTTGTCAAATCATTTAATCCATAGAGCGTGCGAGAGAGAAGGTTCCAATGAGCTTTTCTCGAAAGAAGGAGCTGATGCAATTTCGATGGAAATGGACTTTTGATGTGCTCAAAAAGTGGAACAAACGTCCATTTCCACTTTCTTATGTCAGTTTTCTGTAACCTTGTGACGGTTTTTGGTGACTCGTCACTTGCAGGCAAAGTCTGCTTTCATTTGAGAAGCTCAGGGAGTGAGCAATTGCTGTCATTGTTCAAGAAATCAGGAGAGGGGAGCACTGAATGAGCACACGCTCGATTCAAATAAAGAACAAACGGGCATTTATTAAAGAAAACTATTTACAAGTCGGTCCGCTGACCGTTACGGTGAATCCAGCCCGAGCACGATCATCGAGGGCGCGTTTAGGGAAAAATACAATCTATGAGCCCAGAAAGAGGAGAGAGAGATTTGCGAGAGGCACTTACAAATATTAATGGCCTTGGCGCACGATGGTCACTCGACCTCAGATCGGGCACCGGCCCTCGCAGCTCACGGCGATCAGGCAGCTCGCAATTGTCCCAGACGATGGTGATTTTGGTCGTAGACCACGGCACAGAGTATATGAAATGCACGCACCGGAGCCCCTGCTGAATTATGCCTAGGACGGGCTCCGGGCGGCGTGGACAACGCGCACGATAATTAACTCAATATGCGCGTGCGAGCGCTCCGAAACGTCACGACGGAATGTACAGTAAAAGGTTGCTGGCCGGAGCAGCATTGGCTTGCGCCAGGGACGGCTCAAAATATGGGGCGCGCGGGCCCTACTACGGTGCCATCTCTTTGTCCCTCTCCCTCTTACCTGGCTAAACTATGCAGCAACTCTTCTCGTGCTTAAGCTGTAACACAAAATGTTGTCATTACAATATTCGGTCCAGGGAGAGAGGAAGACGGAATGACTCAACCGTCACACCCCTCCCCCAGACGCTGGGTAGCCGGCTGGGGTACCAGCTCGGAAACCTACCTCTCTCAATCTGGGCCGAAAACTAGAGGGATAGAGCCATTCGCTCAGTATATGTGAATGAAAAGTGAATTATTCTGATCAAAGAGATAAATCAATAATAAAGTCGAACATGACTCAGAAAATATGATTCTCAAAAGAAAGTAGATTGTATTCCCCGAAAAAAATTTGAAACGCGGTCACTCATACGGACATACAATTTAGTCAAAGTCAGTTCATATAGAAATCATAGTTCTTCTGAACTCAAAAATTCTTCACGGGAGCGTTCATTTCACTGTACTGTTTTTGCACTTGAGGCCCATCTCAAGTGATTCCACCTCATGGTTTTCACTAATTCACTTGGTCTCTTGAAGTGACCATTAGGCACTTATGGAGCACTTTATGCATACAAAATGCAAATCACACTCTTGGACATTAGTCCCATAGCCCATACTTTAACGTTAGACCATACTGCACTCCATACATACTAGGCCTAATACACACTTAAAATCATACAATAATATCATGGTCAATTGACCTCATTCATCATTCTCTAGGGGGTGAGTCCGCATAACTTTGATTGGCCAATGATCGATTGAAAATAAAAATATATCTACTTATGAGCTAGATTTACATGTAATTATCCGCGTTCATATACGTAAGAACGTCTAATTTTTTTAAACACACTTAGTTCGCGCAAAATAGTTCGGACACAACCTAACCACTGAGTGAGACTGGCGCGCGCACATCCCTCGCTGTCCATCGACGAATCTTCCTCCGGAACAATGACGATCCTCAGCTGCAGTCAGTAGCACGTGATTGTCTGCTACGGGCACTAGGCTGCTCCTGCGCCTATGAAGTCACTATGCCCCCTCCTGGGCCACTCTCTCGGTCTAAATTTGTCGTATTGACCTGACACGGTCGTATTGACCGCATTGGCCTCGAGTCAATTGAGAGAAATCGATCAGCTGATCGATGGTCATGGGCTGTATCAAATATGAGTGCCCTATCACGACTATAGAATGTCGGAAATAGTACGTAGAAATTGGGGTTGAATTGCTCAAGCCGCGTGGACAGTTGCGTCCTGTGCGGTGAGCTAATAAATTCCAAATGATAGGTCAGTTCTTTCAGACCAAAAAATTCAAGAGTCTTTGCTAGGCTATCGCACACTGAATTCTGCAAAGTATCGCATTCAGGCAAGAAAGGTGCCATATCAGATAAAAGTGCGTGCCGAGACTCCATTAATATCAAAATTGGGAATGGTACCTGAAAATGGTACTGTGGTACTCGCACAATGCTCGTGCATAGGTGAAAGGAATTGGAATAATCATTTTCTATTATTTCTTGATCATGAGCATAGGGCTCGGCCTCGATTTCAGTCAAAACGAGGTGAAATGCTTCATTGGTCGGTCGAGATTGCTCAAACACGACCCCATACTCAGACCAGTATTTGTGATCGATCCTGCGACCATCAAGTGTTTTATATGGGCCCCAACAAACTTTAAACATGAGATATTGCAAGTCGGTACAAGACGAATACAATTGCCTGGGAAATGTCACATTGTTCTGAAACTGAGGGGCGAAATTGAAAAGATTAGGGTTGATCATGCCCATTTCTAATCTTGATGCATTTCCAGATTCAAGAAACTTGACAATCTCATTAGGCAGACAAGTTTGCACTACAACACGCGCGTGCTTGTCATATTTTACATTTCCGACTGCACTCAAAAATGGAAACCGGATGGTCGTATAAATGATCGGTATGAATTGATGTTGAAAAGATTCAATGACTCACAAGGGCGATACAAATCAATGACTTCCAGAGGATTTGTGAAGGACTCAGAAGATGTACCTTCTCCTGGAGCGCTGCCACGTTTTTCTGCCCTAATGAGATGGGAAGATTTCATTTCTCGCTTCAATTGCAAAGATACCAAATCAAAATGATTATCTGAGCAGAGCCACTCTTGCTCGTGCGAAATTTCATGCCCGAATTGGCTAAATTGAACAGACGTCATGCCCGGCAATGAAGGATAGGCACAAGATTGAGCCATGTGGACATCCGTCAATACAGATGAGTAATAATCTTGCCTGTAAAAATCAATATTTGACAAAAGGTCATGATCTGGTGATATATTTTGGAATGGATCCAACGATAAGCTGGATTCTTCATCAGACTCAGGAATTTGGGGTGAGAAGACCTGCACCAACTTTGCGATCTGGAATGGTCTTGGTGACACAGATATCTCATCAGAGAAATTGCAAAGATCAGCGCTCTCAGGGAATTTATCCGAATCATCAGAATTATTCGATGGCAGGGGATGATTAGTCTGAATATTGCCGTCGATCGTGTGATCGGAAGATAAAATTGAATTTGAATTGACAAGCTGCGTGCTCGGGGAAACAGGCGATGATGACGCTGAATTTCCGTAATTGAGTATATTGCAAGTCTTTTCATTTTTGACAGTAGCACAACGTATATTGGACTGATTGCTCACTTTAAAATCTCGCTCGCAAGTCGCAAGTGCTAAAGTGTCATTTTTCCACCTTTCGATATCGGCAGATGTGGGTAAATTCTGACATCCATTGTCAGCTGGATATGTTCCACTGGAACTCTTCTGCTGCACGGGAACGGTGGTGTTGGGTGCGCGCGCGTATGTCTCACCTATTTCTTTAGGAAGTAACGCATTTTCGACATTAACAATAAAGTTCTTACGTATAGCGTCACGGTGTACTTTCAGCGCAATATCGCACATGGAACTCTCATTCTCTACAAAATCATCCATCACATACTGGCCAATCAAACGCCGCATCAATCGCTGATGATTGTTGAAAAAACTATCAAATTTCAGCTCAAGCTTTGTGAGCGCAACTCGAATTTCATCCTCAGAGAGGTTACAAATCCAATTGGACCACGTGAGAACTTGTTTTCTCGAAAGATTATTAGGAGACATCGTGGAAATATTTTTAAGATACTCCTTCAATCATCAAAAAGAGAAATGAGGTTTTGAAATTTTCAAAGTTACTTTTGTGAATGTTTCATCAGATGAACTGTTCGCTTTAGATTCTACCGTGCTCCCAGCATCAAACAAAAGACGAAGTCTATAGTCAATGACTAAGGAAAAAACTGTGCCCACAGATGAAGTCCAAATGAGCTGTATGATGACACGGTACAAATTTGGAGCTAGCAGTCAATTGATTCAACTAAGATGTTCATAATCGAGGAAGGAATGAACAAACTCGACTGAGTATTGGTTCATCTCATGGACAGAATCAGTCCGAAATTCAGATTTATTCTACGGAAGAGAATCGTGAGTTCATGATCAGAAAGCTCTTATAGGCAGAAGAATACAAAAAGTTAGGCCCGTAATGAGTATGAGCCTCCTAAAAGTCAGTTTGAACGAAAATTTGCTAAACTTTGCAAAATGTCCAATTATTTGTGATTTTGCATATATTTTCGTGAAAAATTCGACGTCGGGTGGATTCCTATAGAGCTACGCGATTCTTTAGAATTTTTCAAACAATCAGATGGGATATATTGCGTAAAAATACTTCGCGCAGCTTATTTTATTATCACCCACGCTAATTCAGGCATACACACACAATAGCGCAATGCTAGACTCCACAATAGTCATTAAACCTATATACATCCGGTATATTCCAAGAAAGACCATTTTAATCCACGAAAAATTATTACAGGTCAATTATACAATAAATTATAATTTTTAAGAATTTTCAGGTCAGAACGACCAATTTTCCATGATAAATCAAAAATGTGTTGACAAAATTGTCATGAACAATTCAATTTTGCGATGCACAAGTGTGCAAGAGTTATCGATATTTCACTGAATTCATGATAGAAATTTCAAGATTCTATACATTTCTCAGAAAAAAAAACGGTCAAGATACGACCCAGTGGCTCAAATTGCATAAAGTGTAGTCAAATAGACAAAATAAATTATTATAATTGTGCACAAACAAACGAGGACAATGTCCAGAAGTTTCTAGCCATCGGCCGATTTTTCCAGATTTTCAAAAAGCACAAGAATCGAAATCAGTATCTAAACACGCATCGCAACATCTTTGTATATCTTTATACATCACTGAGTTTCGCTCGCAAATTATTTGTGCCTATCCTTGCACGCTACTCACACACACCTACGTGTTGCACATATGACCACTGGTCATCGACGGCCGATCAAGCAAGGCGAGAGAGAAAATTTTCGGAATATTACGCCAGCGCGTCTGTCTCTCTCGCACTCACGCATTCAAAAATCGAAGCCAAAGATAAGCTTGGCCGATCGCGAGCGGCAGCAAACGCGCGATGTAAACAATGACTATATATGGCGCGCGAGCTGTTGTGTTGCGGCCCCCTAGCACGGGACGCCAAAATGTCGCGAGAAGCTAACTGAATATTTTCACGGTTTTACGAACCAGATTGAAAACTACACGAAATGATCAAATTAAATGTATCCAAGTCAAGTGCATCAAATGATGAGGAAAGATACGAATGGACAAGTGTCCAATATCAGGACGTGAAAAATTTTGTACAGCGAGTCAACCGACGCGCGAGCATTGCACGCCTAAGTCGGAGCGCGATGGAAAAGTATTGTCCTGCACGCATAATATGGAATGACTCGGCCGTCACAACCTATCCATCGTTTTCCTCCACCGTGTTGCTACTTGGTGTGGAGAAGGTAAGCCCAAGTCAGTGGATTTTTTCTTCTCCAAGTTTATCGCTGAGCTCAATCCTTCACTGAAAAAGGGTGAAGAGATTGAAGGGAAAAAATTTATTGTCAGATGTATATGTTTCATCTGTGACCGTCCAGCTAGATCTTTCATAAAACAAACCAAGGGACATGCTGGATTATATGCATGTGAGCGCTGCCATCTTTCAGCAATCAAACAAGGACACAGGACAATTCTTCCTGATCAGAAAGGGGAAATCAGGACAGATGCAAGTTTCAAAAAGAAAATGTATCTTCGTCATCACAACTTGATATCACCTCTGGAAGAAATAGACCCTTGGGTTGATATGGTCAGAATGTTTGTAATTGAATCCATGCATGCTGGACCACTCGGTAACATGAAGAGGCTGCTCACTAAAATGTAGATCGGTGGAGAGGAGAAAATGTCTGCAGTCAACGGTCTCAAGCTAACAGTGAGAATGGCCAATCTTTCCCATCAAATTCCTTGGGAGTTTCAAAGAAAAACCAGATCCATCTCATTAACCCCTTATTGGGCAGCTGATGAATATGATTTCTATTTGAAATATTGTGGACCCATGGTGCTCGAAAGCTTGATAGATACTCATCTATTTGAACACTTCCTTCTTTTACACGCCTCATTCAGGATTATGAGCTGTCCCAAACTCCACAAAACTCATTTGGCTTTTGCTGGGAGTTACTTGAATTCATTTGTGGAGTTGGCTAGATTGCCAAACTACTATTCAGATATGATGACAACGATTAAGATGCATGATCTCCTCCTTATGCCTGATGATGTAGAAGAGATGGGCTGTGACATCACTAAATACACTGCATTCCCATTTGAAAATGATTTGGGAGTGACATTAAAGAGAGGTCTGAGGAGTGGCAATAAACCCTGGGCTCAAATAACTCAACGCAGAGCAGAACAAGATCTTTTGATTGAGAGGCCAGAAGTACCAGCCACTCATTGTATTCTGGAGACAGCAAAGAGGAGAGAGCGAAGAGTGATTAGTAAACTCAATCGTCGAGGCTTTGAAATTGGCTCATCGTATCCCAATAGTATTGTGCTCCTGGATAATGGTGATTTTATGAGAATTACTGAGATGTATCAAGAAAAGGATGGTGATGTCAATAAGATCTATTCAAAAACACTATCATTGTTGAAAAAGCTCCAGCCTTTTCTTATCCACCAAAATGTTTTGAGGTGTTGAATATGTTCGTTGTCGAAGAAGATCCAGCAGCAGCAGAAGAGAAATTCTCAATGACAGCAATTAAATCCAAGTGTACCCTCTTCAAAATTTATGAGTTGAATGAAAAAGATGAGGAGATGTTTGTGGTGCCAATGCTACATACTTGATGATTTCATTCATACTGTTGTGCAAATCTGAGAATGTTGACTAAAGATATCTTTCCTGTATTTTGGAATAAGTTGAGTGCCTTGCTATTCAACTATCATTTTTACACAATTCGAATTTTGAGGAACAATCCAAGTTTCGTATTACAAGTAATAGGACAGTTACTGGCTCATTCGTTAGTTTTTGTTATTTCATAACTTAATTTTTAATAAGTTATGAAATAACAAAAATTCGAACATAATAATTTTTTGTTCGAATTTGTGAAGTCATTTGAGTTCAAGACCAGTCAAGAAACCGTTCGAGGCCGTCAAACTGTAGGTAGAAAGCATGCGTGGCGCGCCTGGCGAATGGACTCATGTCTCTCTCTTTGATGTGGAAATTTTCGACGACCATCCTCCCGGGATTCGTTCGCACAAAAGGTGAAATAAACTTTTGCAAAAGACTGTTTGAAAATGTTGAAGATGTCAATCGTTATTCATCTTAGATGTTGATCTAACTTGCCCATAACCCCAGGCATCACAAGGAACAAATTTCAATCCTAACCTTTCTTTGGAACACACTTTCTTCTGTGATTGTGAATTTCATCTGAAAAGTTATTGACATCTCATATTGAATCCTCTTGAAGCTTCGAGAAAGATGGTCTCCCATCAAAATCTGTGAGAACTCAATTAGAGATCTGATTCTCTGTTGAAAAAAAATTGAGCCGCTGAGAGTTCAAACAAGGATTTTTGTTTTCTTGAGAAGATGATGGAATTTTCTCTAATAAAGAGTATTTGAAATATTGGTATTGTATGATTCACAGATGTCAGCAAACGTTCCTGAAGATGTGACCCTATTCCAAGTTGCCCAGCTGGATGGCTACAGGGATGAATCTGGCAACAATCTTGTCATCGTTCCAGATACATGGATTAATGATGGTGAATGAAGGCGAGGAGAATGATGATTTTTGGACAGTCAGATACAGGGAACGTTCTGGAGATAACACTGATGATAGTGCTATTAGAGGATTTGTTGAAAATCTATTACCTGATGCACCTACAGGTTGGCCAGAGTACAAGTGTTACCCCCAAGCAACGGCTAGTGAGTATACTCATCTTCTCTCAATATCAGTTGATAATGGTATGAATTTTGAAATATGTACATGTTACAGTGATATCTTCCCCTTGCAGAGTCCTACAATGGAGCTATACTTATTTTAGAATCCTTGAAGAAAGCTGATGAAATAGTATCACACAAAAATCCAAGGGCGAAGCGTGGGAAGGAAAAAGTTGTCATACTAGCAGACCAACTTAATGCTCCAGACAAAGCTACCGATATGAGTACCTATGAAATCAGTCTAAAATCCTTCCCAAACATGGATGTTTACGTGCAGGATGAACGCGAACAGTTCACTCAAAATAATGACCACTCTCTTCAACAACAAGGCTCACATGGTAGTCAGAGTGAATTGCAAACCTCAAATGATGATCAAACTCTTCAACAACAGGATTCCTCCAGTTCTCAGAATGGTGAGTATGATGTCATATTTTTTTTCAACTAATTCGATTTTGGACTCCCTTTTGTCGAGTAGCCTTAGCAACAAACTAGCACCAAAGACCACAAGTATCATAAAATGAGACTCTCAACACTCGTGCAACAGAAACTTACCAGATTTTGTGCCCTTTCCACATCTGAATTTGTATAAATCCATCTAGCGTTGACATGGAAACTTCATACTGGGATTTGATATTTTTCATACTTAGCTTTGACGAGTGATGAGGATTGAACATTTCCTAATCATGAATATAGTTCCAGGAAGTGGAGAAGTAGTCTCTATTAATAACTCTACCAAAAAGCACTCAACAGGGTGCAGCAAGGAGAGTCGTCAGATGATCAGGAAGCTAATTCTAGGATGAATAGAAAAAGTGAAAGAAAGAGTGGAGGTATCTTGCTTTTACTGAAAAATCTTTTCTCAAGATGCATTTGGATATCAGGATTCAAACTCGAATAATCATCGTAGGAAGAGATGATGAAGATGATTCCAGCGATGAAGAGCCTTTGTCCAACAAAGGTGAGAATTGACTTGGAGAAAAATTGTTTTGGATAAATAGTTACGAAAGTGTCTCTAATACAGAATTCAAGAGATTCGTCGTCAAAAAACTAAAATCGTTGGAAAAAACTACAAAAACCTTGAAGTCTGACCTATCAGATGTAGCAGTATCAGTATACGATACAGAAACTTTGACTGTAGAACAGAGAAGTTCCTCTGATTTGGTAGATGTACCCATGTATGACGAGTTCTGTTCCCAAATTGACTTCGAGTTACCAATCAAGAATATGAAACTTTTTGATGAGTTCAATGCAGCCTTAGTTGATTTAGAGGAACCAGAATTGAAAGAATTGATGACAAGTCGAAAAAAGGATATTTGACATGTGTGAATTATCTATGAATAATTCCAACAACCATCTTGAGATATTCATCATCAATTTTTCAGATCAAGTATTTACAATCAAACATCAGAACTATCGGAGACCAGGGAGCAAACATTAGAGTCATTGCCAGGAAGTTGCTCTCAAAAAAAAGCTGCTTGGTCTGGAACGGCAAAGAAACAAATGCCTAACAAACAAGTCCTCATTGATGTTCCATTTGGCAAGATTTTGAGAGGCAAGTCACTTTGGGTTACTATTTTTTGTGACAGCAAAACTATCCCCATTGATATCCTCTTATAATGTTTTCTCCTTCAATTCTAGATTGTTTTATCAAATGTTACATGAATAAAACGGATAAACTCCACGAACGGAAATTTCTCTCAGCGATGGGACATGTCTTGAATAATGTCAAAGATTGGACAACTTAGCCAGTGCTCATTTAAAAAATAATGGCTATCATAACTTTTGTCAGGTGTAAAGATCATTAGTGTAAAACATGATGTGATTGTACTTAGAAAACAATGTGATATGACTCGTTTTAGCTCATTAGTTATCTCTTAGAAAGTTGTTTCTCGAGTCATAATTACGAAAAAATGAGATTTCGTGCTGGATCTACGAGTGTTCATAATTATGACTCTACATGGAAAGTTCATCACCTAGACCGTGAGTTAGCTATTATTTTTATACCAAAAGTGAGAATGAATCTTGTATTATACTAAACTTGAGAACTAACGATTAATCCATTCCTAGATGAGTTTTTTCGCTCCGCCGTTAGCTGTTCTAAAACGGCTTGAGTTTGAACATCTTTTTGAATCATTTCCACGAGCTTAGTCTCAAATTCTCCCATTCCGAGAATCTACTGTAACATCAACTTCTAATTCATGGAATCGACGGACCACTTCATGCACGTAGTTGTCAATGGAAAAAGTTCGGTTATATCGGGTGATCAGGCCGTTCAGTCAGTCCTCGTTCATCACAAGCGTCAGCACACTTGTCAGTTCCCGATCAGTCACACTTATCAGTGCCTGATCAGTGAAATCAATGTGCTGATCGGGACCTGGTATGACACTGGTTACGATTTATATTAGGGAAGCTCGTGAAGCTTGTGCACATGCCGGAATAATATTATTATTTCGCCATGCTTGTGCATAGCTTGTGATAGCTTGTGTGCGGTGGTAACAAGTGTCAAGACGTCAGGCTATTTATTTGCATGCCTCTTGTGACGATCAGGTTTTTATAAGGCGTGTAACCTCCAACCTGGAATCAGATCAGTTGATTCTCAGCGATGATACAGCTGATGCTACCACCTGGTGCATTGCCCAGTCGGTCCATGTGATTGTAATAAATATGTGCCGCACTGAGAACACTTTTTCTCGCTTGCTCACTTTGTGATATTGTTAACACGTTCACTGCGATGCGCTTCACCGGTGGAGCCCACGACTTACGATCTCCCGATCTTTGCTGACTCATATTTGAGTAGCTCCGCGCGAAACAGACCTACGAAAAAGGGTCATGTCTTAAATTTTCTTCTTGACTTCTTCATTCGTTTCTATGGTACAAAATATGAACTTTTCACTACCTATGGGGCCCCAACAAAATTCTCAGGTACCTCCAACGTACATTACTTTATCGTTTTGAATTATTCTCAACAAAAAAGTTTGGGTATTTTTTGCAATAAAATGAATTTTTATCAAATTCGTTCAAAGATACAGAGATGCGGTTTGCGTCATTCGAAAGGTTTTTGAAAAACCTATCGAAACGGTCTTGTGGAGTTGATTTTGATGTCTTGGGTGATTTTATCGTGCAAAAGAGTAAAATACATAGAAGATCAAATTCCTCGAAAACCCAATTTTTTAAAATTCTGAAAATTTCATATTTTATGTAAAATTTTGTGTTCTTTCAGAAAAAAATAGTCCCAAATTCCTGTTTTGCATTCTAACGCCTATTTTTGCCAATTATCACAAATCCATTCTCGAGGCTTCTGGAAATCGTCTGTTTTCTGCGCATGCGCAGAAATTTGGATCCTTGAAACCAATTCCATTGGAAAGCCAAGAAAATTTCCTTCAAAATGACTCCTCGCCGAAGTCAATTCCATGCATTTGAGCCAGAGTTGCAACGTTCAAAAGACCACTGAATCTTGATAGTTCCTCAGAGCTGGGTCGGAGGTACTGGAGACAGCAGTAAGGAAAATCCACGCCTGCCCCCGTTCGATCGTGTCCATCAACGTATCGCTTTCGAGCTGGAGGATCATCTTTTATACGTTGTAGATCCGGTTCAAACGCATGAAATTGACTTCGGCGAGTGGTCATTTTGAAGGAAATTTTCTCGGCTTTCCAATGAAATTGGTTTTGAGGGACCAAATTCCTGCGCATGCGCAGAAAAGAGACAATTTCCGAAAGCCTCGAAAATGGATTTGTGATAATTGGCAAAAATTGGTCTTGGAACGCAAAAAAGGGATTCTGGACTATTTTTTCTGGAAGAACACAAAATTGTACATAAAATATCAAATTTTCAAAATTTGCAAGAATTGGGTTTTTAAGAAATTTGATCTTCCATGTTTTTCACTCTTTTGCCCGACAAAATCACCCAAGACATCAAAATCGAAAGGCGCGATAGCGCCTTGCTGGCAGGTATTAGAAAAAAAAAGAATTCGAATGAAAATGACAGCGCGCGCACGCAAGGCCACCGTGCCTTATTTACGTTGAATTGCGCCGTTTTTACCTCACTCATTTTTTCTAGTCAACATATTTATACCTTTGAGGGCAGTGGTGGGCATTGACAGCTCCCAGACACCAAGCTTTGATGGTGTCAAATGATAAATTGCAAACCTTTCGCGGTGCTGTACTTTTGCATTGTTAGATCCGCACTCGCAAATTGGCAAGCCTCTCAGACGATCTGACGCTCTGCTTAAATTTTCATCATAAGACTTTTGTTACGTTACATATTTTTCGATGAGACATAGTCATGAGACATAGTCCATTTTTTTTTCTTTTTGTTCCTTTCTTATTCCGGCGCACCTTTATTTCCAAAGCGCACGAATTCAGCCGAGGTTAAGATCGAGCTAGAGACAAATATAACGATCTCAGTAGATTCCTCGATGAGATAGCGCGCTCAGTTCCTCGAGACTCTGTACACCCGGACAACGTTTCAAAAGCAATAAAAAGTAAACAGAGTCTCGACCAAAACTTTTATGATCATCACACGTGACAGTTTTGCGACGATTTCTCAATTTGCAAAAATTAGAGATGCACGTATCATACTGTCCCACGACTCACTTTATTTTCTGAGAATTTGAGACGTGAGAAGGAGAGACATGGTGGGGAATTTCTTTGTGCCACCAAATTTTAATTCGGGAAAACTACTCGTTGGTAGCTTTTAAAAAGAGGGGATCCTTGCCAGAGAGTCAGTTAGCATTTCGGGCTGCTGCCCAGAAGTTAGTCTCCGGCAAGGCGTCGAACAGTTGAATTTGGATAAGAAGGTCCCTCGGCTAGAAGCCGATCTTTTCAGTTTCCGGCAAAGAGCCGATGAGTACAGCATCATTAATCAGTATCGATTAATATCAATCAGAATCAGATAATTGAAACACCAACAGATCTCGGAAAGTCAGCCACTATTGGATCCCCAAAACCAAATCAATCGTCGCACTATTGTAAACAAATCAACAGGTTGCCAGGTACCGTGAAATTTCTACAATTTCAGTAGTTCTCTCTATCTCTCTCTCTCTCTCTCTCTCGCGACCGGATTCAGTACGTCCCCGTCGAGTAAATATCATTGTAGTTGTCAGTGAATTTTAATTTTTTTCAAAATAAAGCTTCGGTACTCAATCGAAAGCATCATTGTAATATTTGACTGAGTATCATCCTGGCCCAGGAAGGCTCCAATCCCGATCCGAGCCAAGTTTTTCCCAACCAATTTTTGTGTCTCATCGACGTCCTCCGCCCCGATCCGAGGATATCGGTGCGAAACTCCTGTATGGGAGTTTTCCTAATAAGATCCACGAATCCTTTTCTTCCCCAATAGTCTTCCACTGCGGGTCTCTGTTCCCTTTGGGATTGATTTTTCTTTTCCCAAAAATAACAGAGTGGTAGCACTCTGCTAATATAAACATAACAAAAAGTGACGCCGCGAGCGTGGTTTGTCAGGAACAAATTTTTCTGAGTGAAAAACGAAAATTACAAGTCCTTTGATTAATGATGTGTTTTTTTGTGAAAAAAGGAAGAAACATCTACAAAAGTGTGTGCAAAAGTGAAAAGTGCGCAGTGAAGATATTAATTCCAGGTTCATCGTGTCCGGACGAAATTACACTAAAGATTGAATCTCAAGGTTATTACTAAAAGTGCAAATAGGTGAGAAGTGTTGTGACGCGTGTTTTAAAGTAAAATATTCAGATCGATGATGCGATATTTTATTTATATAAGTTCATTCAAGCTTGCACTGTGCAAAATTGCCTGTTAATTTTAAGAGTTATTTTTCGTTGAGGATTTGCGTTGCGTGATTTCGTGATGTTTTTTCAACAAGTTCGAGTGTGGGATTTTTACTTTTATCTCGGTGATCAACGAGATTGTTTAGTTTTGACCAAATATTCAAAGTGCGCGGAGAAAAATTTCTTCCCTCATGAAGTGAAAATTGAACAAGTGTCTGGTATAAGGAATATAAATTCTCAAGTGAAAAATAATGAGAAACAAGTGCGCGTAGAAGAACCTTAATCAATGGTATATTTTGTCCAGTGGACACAGTATTTTTACGGACAAAAATAATTATTAGTGCGCGAGTGGTGCGTGGAAAAATATAAAATTCATGCCCATAAGAAGGTTCATTTAATTATATTTTTTGTGTTATGAGCATGTGTGAAAACTGGAAATTAACCTAGAAATTAGAGCAACATTCTTGAACACAATGCTAGTGAATTTTAACCCAATTTCAAGCGAAACATGGAAAAATGACAAGTGCGCGTAAAGCCCCAAATATTCTTAACTGAAGAGTGAAATATTTGGTGATATATTTTTTGAAAATTACGAGTGCGTGCAAATATAAATGTTTCCTTGGATACAGTGTTTTTCGACATATCTTTCATAAATACCATGAGATGAATATCCAAATGTGTGAAGTGTCGTGATTAGTGTCAGAGAATCTTTATGAGTAGCAACTCAATTTCTCATGTGTCTAAATAAAAAGTGAATTAAACGGTGGAATTCTCATTTGTGGTGGTGATACGAGCGAGCGGTACATATGGACGATGCTAGGGAATTACGGGTTCTTGATATTCCTCTTAAATGACGCGCAGATCAATTTCGCCTGTTAGGTCAAGAGTGAAACGGACTGAAGTTTCATAATTTTCCATCGATCAAAATACTGCCCAAAAGCATACATGGAAATAGGGCCGTGAATGATATCGTGGCGTGGCAAATTCTCAACAACTGATGCCTTCCTTCTCAAACTAACGGGACTAGTTTCTCATAATGATTATATTTCTTTCATTTACAATTTTGCACAGAACATTTTCTGTTAGGTTAAGAATATTAAATCTTCTCTATTCCAATTGGTTTTTGAAGAGAAGAGTAACTGAGACTGCGGTAGTGGCAGGAGAACGTTGTATATCCAATGTCTTCAAACGTTCTGCAAATTTTTATTGATGCATTACAATTTTTTTGTGCATCCGCCCAAGAGCAGAAAATTTTCCCCAAATACTATCATATATACCCTGGGCTCTCTGTATGAAAACGCTCTGGGTAGATTATGTCCTCAAATTTGCGTCAAAATTACGGATTTGACAATATGTGGTGCGTGAGAGTGACTATCGACTTGTAAGCACTTGCTTATGGGCAATTTTTGATTCTCTCATTTGAAACTATCAAGCAGCCGCGGTATAAACATTCATCGTTTCACTTCCGAGAAGTGGCGGCGTGCCTTCTTTGAAAAAATGACGGGGTGAATAAGAGTGTCATTTCCGTACGCATCTCGGAACAAGGTTAAAATATCGATAATCCAAGTTCTCGTCCGACTTTCTGCAAGTATTTGGTGTGCAAAAGACCGTGCTAAACGGAATAAGCGACTCGTTAACTCCCCGATCCGTATACATCGATCAGACACGAAATGTCATTTCCGTACCTATCATTTTCGTAGCGAAAATACGGTATCAAGCTGAGCTCTTATGCGATCCAACACGTGAATTTTTTTTCCTAACTTTCAATTCTCTTGACTTTTGACCCTCCATCCAGATGAGATTGGTAGTGAAAAAAACCTCCCTTGTGGGCCTAGAAGTTACTTTTGCCTTTCGTCCATTTTCGAGTCTGTTTCGGGCAAGCTTACGCAGAACTGCTCATATACTTTAGAGACGCATTCCAAAGAAAAATTGCGTTCAGGGTACGGCAGAAACTTGGCGTAATCATCTTCAAGTTGAATAAGACATGATTGAATTATTATTTCCAAATTTCCAAAGTCATACAGCTTTGGCTGAATTAGTAGCCTCATTTCACTTCGGGGCCATATTCCTTCAATATATTATTCACCAAGTGCAGCTCGAATCAACCCGAAAAATTGCGCGGCATCACCGCACTGTGGGTCTCGATTTATAGTTGCTTACAGATTGAATTTGTATTTTGTCGAACTGCAGATGAATTTGTGGTACACTACAAATGTATTTGTAGGAGTGGAACTCTGAAAATATCTGTGTAAGAAACTACACATGAAGTCGTGGCATGTTACGGGTTCAATTTGTAGTCGATGTCAGATGTTGATAATTCACGAGTGAGAAAGAATCCCGCCGGGTGTCTCACTACGTCTTTTGAGGAGCCGGTGACTCCGCGAACGACGTATATTTTATCCCTCACAACATTTCATTTCAATGGTGAATTATAGTAATATTACGCATCTGATCAGAATTTTATGAGTAATCCTAATTACTCCATATTTTAGCCATTTTGTGTCTTACAAGTGATATTCAGCTTCAGTACTGAACGGATTCTTGTTCTCGCGACCGACCAACTTCAGGCATGGTTAGTATATATACGAGTTCCGATCTTACGTGGACATATATAAATATAGTTGCGAGCAAGCGTTCGTATAGCGAGTGTACCATTATTACATCAACGACGGTAGTGATTGATATCCGAGAATAAAATACGCGATGAAACAGTCCAGCGTCACAAATATGTCGAGTTAAGCCGTCGGTGGTCATACATATGCGTTCGATTTATTATCTACAAAAATCAATCTTGCAACAAACCCTTGTTTGTATCTATTTTTTACTCTCTTCATGCTACGAGTCAATTTTACAAAATTGTCAGTAATATGGGATAAAACTCTTGAACCTTTCAGATTAATCAACAAACATCCGGTACAGAGTCGTACAATTTTTCAAAGGTTTTTCACCGGGTTATTTCGCTAAGCCTAATGTACAGAATTTGATTTTGCATTTAGGTTCAAAGTTGTTTCCTCGAGTTCCGAGGGATCGAATATTTTTGCTACAGCATTTTCAACTCGTGGGTAACTACAGGTCCAGGTTGTGAGTATCCGCAGATTGGATTTGTAAGAATGGATCTACAAATTGAGGTTGTGAATGGCTGCCGGTTCCCTGTATTTCCGAATTTGACAGATTGGATTCGTGGTTATGCGCAGATTCATTTGTGGAAAGCTGCAGATTGAAATTTGCAGCGCGGAATATCCGTAAAACTGCACGAGAAAACCAAGTATTTTTATAGGATCTTCCCTATTTTTATAGGAGACGTGGGTGGTGATATTTCTACCTCAAGGGGAACCAATAGATTCGATTTTTCTCTTATATCATCAGCCATAACTGTATTTCAGAAGGTGTAGAGGTTCCAAATAGATGCATCAAAATCATAGAGGGAGACACCTATTGGAATGGTAAACTTATGGCGTCGTGGGTAATGTAATCTATGGTCCACCTATGTTAGGGCGTTCCCGGCCTATACTTTGATCTAGGAAGAGTGGGAGTGGCTAGAGTCCAAACGTTGGGGGGTAGGACCCAAAAGTGCCCAAAAGTGGGGGCGCGTCTAAGGCGGAATAGTCAAGAGGCGTGGCCTGCTAGACGGGGGCCTTAGGGCGTGGCTAATTGAGCCATTGTTGGCTATTCAGGAGTTGACACATAGACCAATGAGAACGGCTTCTAACAGCTAGTCCCTCTATAGCGGGAGGGGCCGCATGTTCTACATAAACCCTGCAAAGAATCATAGTTGATTGGCCGTAGGTTGAGAAACTTCCCCATTAAAGAATATCCCTGCGGATTGCAATGCTTACGCAGGCAATCAGAGGAAACAATACCACTCACAGCTGTTACGCCCGATTGGAATAAGCGCTCATCCGACCCCACCATTGATTCGATAAATTTCGAGATTCAGATCCCCGCTTTGATGAAGTACATTTTTTTTTCCTTAAAACCTAATATACGGCCGAATGACAAATCTACCAATTATTTATTGACGATGGATCATAATTACTGAATTGAAGGGTCAGCTCTATTTATGGCACGAAACTATACTCCCATTTCACCTATCCGGCCTCAATAACTTCATTTTAGACATGAATATTCGGGTAAGACGAATGTCATCTAAATTTCACGACAGATTTATTTGCGTTGTGTATTGTGTTGCTCGGAGAACTTAGATTCGTATCTTTCAAATGGAAAAGCTCCACGTATTTCTGAATGGATGCTCACTCATCAGAATGAGTATGCATCTATTCAAGGTAGTGATATGAATTTATCCAGTACCCTGGTTGATCCATTGGGGAGAATCATATTTCATTGGAAGAGATACTTAATCAAGTATGGTATAGTATATGACCATTGATTAATCGAGTACTATAGCTAAACGTCGAACGAAAAACATTGAACTGAGGATCAATCAACCGAGACCTAAACCTCCTTATACTTAATTCTGCTGAGCCAGAGAAAATTGAAACATTTATTATACTTATCGACTCATCGCCTTTTTATTGTTCCATCCAAAGGAGTCATTACCCCAATTCTTGATTAGTCAAAATTACTATTTCTCTAGACTGAGTGAAGTTTTATAAGTATTACGAATGAGTTCATTCGAAAATAATCTGATGATCTCGATGTTTATCGAGGTGGCTGTAATGAATTAAAGGATCCTCCCTAAATATCTAGATTGGTCGAATTTTCGGTTGAGAAGGGTCATTGCAATTCCTCCATTGGGAATAAGTTCAAGTGGAAGATCGATGCAAGGCACATCTTTTGGGGAACCCTGTTATAGTTAATTTCCCACTCGTGCAATGCTTCAATATTAATAATTAATTGATGGAGTTCTTGGATGGGGTTCGCTAAGGCCCCATAGATTGTTTCCGCGTGGATCTTCCAAATAAGATTGTGTATATTACTTCATACGTTTGGTTGTTTCGATCAGTATCCAGGATAAGCACTACAAACATCAGAGGGGGGTCTAATTCAAGATATGATTCATGGAATGCCGTGGAAACTTTCTAATGCGCTAGAATGCGTATGGGTGGTTCCGCGGAGGCTTCGATATTTGGGGCCGAAAATGTGCTAGCACTAGGTTTCACCTCCGGAGATTTTAAGATGTATTTCCTTTTTTTGTTTCGTTGTTTTTGACTTTTTAGGGAAAAACATATCAGGAAGGGATCAACTCTTGCATGAATGCGAAATTTCCCACTTATCAGTACCATAAAGATAACATAGGGAATTGCGGGGGCAATAAAATTGACCCCACAGCCAGATGGTTTAGGCTACAGCTTGGGGTTTTGGAATTCTGATTTTACCATTGAATGCTTGGGAAAAGGGTAACAAGGGCCTCTGTAGCTCCGTGATTAAGGGTCGCACTAGTACCACACGCATCTGACAAAAGAATATGTATAAAAAAATTTTTTTTAGCAAAATTAGATTTCCGCGGAATTACCGATTTATAGTAATATGGACGACCAGAAGGAAAATTCGGATGGACTTGAGTTTCCTCTCCTTGCCAATGCTTTGAACAAGGACTTAAATTCATGGGGAGTCGGGAAATTCTATTCCACTCAAGATCAACTATTAATGAAAGATTTAAGAGTCAAACTTCTCGAATTTCCTTTCCGGAAGATGAAGAATCTTTCCCAGAATGACGTGCCCGGGTTTGCCATTTTCCCTCAGAATGTGAAGATGAGCGCGAGATAATTTCTGTATTATTGAGAATAGCTTGCTATGGTTTTTGATGAATTGCTGATAATAATCCCTGGTCAATTGTATAACCAGACTACCGAAGGTACGTTAATTAAGCTACTGATCATCGTGTCTTATGTATGTATACACGGATCGTCGGGGAACCCAATGCACAGAATAATACTGGCATACTAAAAGCGTACCATGTGTGAGCCCTAGTGGTACAGCAATCATGCCTTCGGACTTCCAACCAATGATCGACGGATCGTTCCCCATCTCACTTTAGATCGAATTATGGACACGATATCTCGAATATTTCAATGAATCCTGAGTGTGTCTAGTACTTGATGAGCTGCTCATATTGTGACTTTTAATCAAGAACCTAGGGTACAACGTTTGAGAATTAGATCAGCTGACCAATGATTTTGTACTATTATCAGGTCGGAGCCATACTAGAAGAGGGTGGTGTATTGTAACCCCTGAAAATCCATTAAATGTACTCCTTTCAAGCGGAATCTCTTTACTTGTCAGACGTATTCCTCGTACATGAGCATAGGAGTATTGAATAGCAACAGTTGATAACCTTTCGCGGATCTATCATTCGGTCCTTACAAATTATCTGGGAGATCCAACATACAATTTCGTCTGCAATAATTCCATATAAAGCATTGGAAGTACGAGTTTCATCTTGTATTCATACGTGTCAATACACTGAGTAGAAATAGCATTAAATTTGCCAATGTTGGGTTTTGCTTCTGAGGGTTCTTGAATGTAATTTTCGCCATAGGATATGGAACTTGATATTTACCGAGAGATGTCACGGGCAATGGGTCGAATTGAGGTCCCGGGACTTTGAGGGTTTGATTTGGTCATTGCGATAAAATCGTGGTCTCATGGAATATTCTATTGCCGTAAATTATCTTCACGGATGAATTTTATTATCGGCTTAAGCATGTGAGTGTTCGGCCATTGTCTTGTGTATCAGGTCAATCCAGCTCGTTGAACCCAGGAACAGATCCCATGTGGAATCAATGCGCTCGATCTTCAAATTCCGAGGGCATAAATTCAAGTTTTGTGAGCAAACTTAAAACTTCCGAGGACATCGTTGTCGTAAATCTGTAAAATGTACCGATATCTTCAAGAATGATCCGAAGCTCCAAGGATGATCAATTAGCTCTGAATTCTGATCAGTTGCTTCCACTTCTTTTGAAAAATCAATGAAATCTACGTGCAATCTAGGGAAGAAGGGCCCTGACAGTCAGTATTGGGACCATATTCCACGGAATATAAGAACTCATAGACTCCGTGGTCAGCTGAATGAATTCCGGGAAATGATCCCTTTGTCTACAAGCGTAATTTCGCAAGTTGCTACGATCAGAATTGATGAGCCAAGTTAGGAATTCGAACTGTGAGAAGTATTTATATGGTCACCCATCTGTTGAAATTTGAAATTTCCATCTCGGAGCAATACCTAATCTAGCTATGTTTGGTATTTCTCTGAGTAATAGGAGCAGGCTGCTTGAAATTCCAATGCAGCAGAAAATTTACCCCACGCTTGGTTACACAAATAACTTTATTCGTCTGCTATCTATCATGTGATGACTCATATATGTATACACCTTCAAACAGGTTCAATATACTGAAAGCCGATTGCTCCTCACGAATACCAAGGCGTTAATGTTAGCTACTCACGACAATATTATGAGAGCATCTTGATATTTTTCACGGTTGAAAATTCCCATTTGAAACGGCCAATAATTCATAGGTTATGCATATGAATACCTCCGTAGAAATCTTGGAGTAACGTGTGTGGAATTATTTACATACAAATCATTTATGTTTGCACTGAATTTCGCCCAAAGTCGAGTAGCTGAATACAGAAGCAGTGAACGATTGAGATAGTTGACTGCCCGGTTGCAGAGCTTACAGGTTAGGTTGACTGCTCCGAGAGGTGAAATTTCAATTACGCAGCCACATGCATTCCATGAAATCGTGATTGTCGGATTCAGAAAATCACGGCGAATTTATGAGAAGATTGAGGTCGATCATCTTTTGGGATTCAGGATTTTTGTTATACCGCGGAATTGATCCTATCCGCAAATGATACGAGATATTTTTAACGTTCCACGTGAGATCTTACTGCGCTTGGTGATAAAATAGTGGCATCATAATGTTAGCGTGTGTCATTCAAGATATACTCCAAGAATCAAATATTTCACTGCCGTAAATTGTCTTCACGGATAATTTTATTGTCAGCTCGAACACTTGGGTGGTCAGTCATTGTTTCGTGCCTCAAGCCCGTTCCACTGATTCAATGTGGGGACAACGCGCTTGAATATCAAATTCCGAGAGCACAGCAAGTTGTATATTTTATTCGTCTGGTTAAAAAGCGATATTCGGTAACATGAAATTGCATCTGTGAAAACGGCGGGCAAAAATTCAGACAGTCAAAGAATGAAGAGGGGAGTTGTAGTGAATGTATTCCACGAACATACGGAGGCCTCTATAGCTCAGCCGTGAGAGGCCTGGCGCAGTTCTTGGTAGTCGTTCGGACTGGGTGGACCGTGTCCAGGTGCTCATTCGCTCCAGACACCTCAGATTGCACAGCTGAGCTGTATATCCATTTTCCTTTTTTGCAAAAGTGAGATTACCTTGTGTTATAGTGAATACCAGCTCGGTGGAATACGGGATCCTATATACATTAGACGCCACAAACCATCATTAGATATACGATATATATGTAGTCTTTCCTGAGTTGTGTTTCGAGTTAGGTTGTTGGCTTAGTCGTCACGTAATAATTTTGATTACATTTTGTTTATATAGGTAAATTCATTATTAACATCAACTACATAGTAGAAATGATTGCTCCATACAAGTATTTAATACTTTTTGGTGCAACAGAAATACTTAGTTTCTGCAAAGCCAACAAATTCAGTCATCGCTTCAGCATATAACATCGGATATTGTTGAACCATTCCATCCAACACTTGCTTCCTTGAAGGGATAGGACACACAGGGAGGCACAATCAGCCACATTTGACTATCCGAGGCTTTTACAAAGGAATTTTCCACGACTACACGGTTAGTGATTTCTTAATATCAGAACTTATTGCATTCTCTTGTACCCATATTTTACTTTAGTTCAGATAGATCGATTCATTCTCATGTATTTGAAATTTTGCTACAAAATTTCATGGGGGAAGTGAATGTTAACATCTTTCAAATAATAGTGATCATTATTATTATTTCGAACTTCATAATCTTATTTTGTCCAGGACTCAAACTCCTAATTAATAGTATTCTCGACTTGTTCGAGTACGAATGAAAACATGCTGTTCTGGTATTTGATGGGAGCAATAATTATTTGTTTGCTCTTGATCAATTTCATTTATTTCACCATTTTGAATTGTGTTCTGCTGAAATTTGTCATCGATGTTTTGATACCCGATCAGCCATCAGCTGAGGTAGAATTCACTTCTTACGGAAGGGCATAAATATTCATACCTGCTTATTCCACCGTGTGCGTTAACTTGCACCGGGCTTCCAAATATTCATACCTGCTCATTCCACCGTGTGCGTTAACTTGCACCGGGTTTCCAAATATTCATACCTGCTCATTCCACCGTGTGCGTTAACTTGCACCGGGTTTCCAAATATTCATACCTGCCTATTCCACCGTGTGCGTTCACTTGCACCGGGTTTCGAAATATTCATACCTGCTCATTCCACCGTGTGCGTTAACTTGCACCGGGTTTCCAAATATTCATACCTGCTTATTCCACCGTGTGCGTTAACTTGCACCGGGTTTCCAAATATTCATACCTGCTTATTCCACCGTGTGCGTTAACTCGCACTGGGTTTCCAAATATCCATACCTGCCTATTCCACCGTGTGCGTTCACTTGCACCGGGTTTCCAAATATTCATACCTGCCTATTCCACCGTGTGCGTTAACTCGCACCGGGTTTCCAAACATTCATACCTGCTTATTCCACCGTGTGCGTTAACTTGCACCGGGTTTCCAAATATTCATACCTGCCTATTCCATCGTGTGCGTTAACTTGCACCAGGTTTCCAAATATTCATATCTGGTTATTCCACCGTGTGCGTTAACTTGCACCGGGTTTCCAAATATTCATACCTGCCTATTCCACCGTGTGCGTTAACTCGCACCGGTTTCCCTGAATATTTATCACCCACTATATGCCTAAAGTAAGGAGAGGCAACCGAGGGAAAGTTAAGCCCAAAGTTAGCACAAATAAAGCAAAACAAGTAATTACAACTGCTGCCGGAAAAATAACAGAGTCCGAAGACCTAGTTCAACACATTTTTCGCGAAACCTCAGTCAAAAACACTTTGCCCATTGAGGAATATTTTGAATATCTCGAGGAGCTTGAAAAATTGATGATAACAATTCAAAAACGAATAAATGGCCCGGGTGAAACCACATTCAGAAGAGATATTAACAAATCGTTTGAGTCTCTTAGAAAACGCGTTCATACAACAGGACGGAAGAGTGAGTAGATTGTTTTCAATCGCACAAGGCCAAAACAGTATCCTTTCTAATCAACACGAGTTGAATCAAAACCATAACATCATAGAAATTAGACTCCACCAATCTAATCACAGACTGGAAACTAAGGTCGATCGGTTGATAGCAATCATCAACGAATTGTGTGAGATCGTGAATAGTGAAAGCAAGCACTTGAGGGAGGAAATAAGGAATCTTAGTCGACACTTTGACAAAGGGGACCAATCAAATTCAAATTTTAGGCCGCGGAGAACCCCAACGACCCATTCGTGTATCGGTTGGGTAGCTAAGATACGTACACCGCGAAGGAAATGAGAGAGAGAGTAAGAGACAATAATGATCAAGTAGTTAGAACGCTATCCTCCCAAATTATTTGAATCTCAATCCATTGCCCCGATCCAATGCCAAATACCCCCGAAGGGGGTAGCCCACAACTCACTCCTAGCAGATCAGTATCACCAGAAGATAAAGACGAAGATCAGCCCATAGAAACCAAAATGGACGAAGAAACAGCGAAGACGATAGCGGATGCATTTACACATAACTTCTCACTACAATATGCAGTGCAACGTATACCACAATTCGATGGCAGAAATATGCCACTCAAGGAATATGCCCAAACAGTAACCACTGGAGAAGCGTAGATTAAGGCAGATCAGAAAGCAAACTATTTGAAATCAGTGAAAGGAGAGTTGAGAGGAGCAGCAAGAGATAGTATTGCCGGAAAAACATTAGATACCTTAGACAAACTATTGAAGCATCTAAAAGGGCGTTTTGCTGTAGGGCGCGACTACAGTTTTTATTGCAACAAAATAGGAAACCTACGTATGAAACAGGGACAATCGATAGGAGAATATTATGACTATTTGAATTCCCTAATTGCGAGTGCAGAAAAGGCGTTACAGGAAGAGTTAGGTGATCAGTATAACGCCGTCATGATGAAACCACAGAAATCTACGGCAGTGGATGCATTTATCAGAGGACTCCCCCCGGACCTTAGCAAATCAGTCGATTTACGCAGGCCTGAAGATCTTGAGCAGGCATATGAAGAGGCAGCTCGCCTAGAAGTAAGGATGACCGCAAAAATAATTCCGGATACACGGCCGAAATATCAGCAGGAAAGGCCTTATAATGGGCAAATACGGCTCCTACAACGGGAACCGGAAACCACTCAAGCACGAATGTATAACATGGAGTATAATTATACACCAAGAGACCGACCCTTAACCTATACCAGAGATAGAGACTCACCGATGGGCGGGAACACTAATCATTTCAGAGATATCCAGCAGAACAATAGAAACATGGACAGGCCAAACCTTAGGCCAGGTGGATATGAGCGAAGTTTAGATGGACCGAGACGGGAGAATTTAAACTCCTATGGGGCTCGTCGCCCAGAAGTGGCGGGCCATTACCAACAGAATAATGGACAGCAGGGACAATTATATCAGCCCCCGTTACGACCGAGCAATTTTTCCAACCCACCACCAGCTGGATACCAACTTCCGCAACAACGGAACAACTATATCAATCGAGTAACGAACGAGTATCAACGCCCCCCAAGAGACGCTTACCCATATCAAACCGAATACCAGCGGAATTATCAACTCCAAGGGAGTCATCCGCGTCAGAATTTCCAACCCTCGAACGGTCGGAATTATCAACAAGCAACTCAGTCTCACCAGCGGAATCAGTTCCGGCCCACACAGGAGCAACATCAGGACAACAGGGGTGCACCAACGCCTGCACCACGGGAAGTCATACCGAGGGACAATACAGTGCCAAACCAACAACCCGATTCTCGGACCCCGCAATCATCTCAACAATTGAATGCACAATCAAATCAGTCACGAGTCATGCTACTCCGCCAACTGACGGGATCCGCTCAAAAATTGAGCCGTGCTGGGGATCTGTAATCCCTGGAGCAATTCACAAAGAAGAAACAGTAATACGAACACGTGTTCCTGAGCTTACGAAGGCATGGGCTAGGTTCATGCTAGATAATGGATCGAATGTGAATTTAATCAAGAAGAAGGTTTTGAAACCAGATCTAGAAGTATTGAAGAATGATGCTGAATTCATAGGCATAGGCTCTTCAGATATAGTGAAATCCTTAGGATTTACCTACCTAACAGTGAGAGGTAAGCTGCAGCCGTTCTTTATTGTGTCAGATGACTTCCCAATTAAAACTGATGGACTCTTGGGACGCGAATACTTTTGGAACTCCGAAGCTGTCATAAATTATCATACAAAAGCTATGGTGGTGAACGCAGATGTTATGCACCCAACGCCTTTCAACTTAGAGGGAGAACCGAGACAGAAGAAAGAGAAGATTGCACGGAAATCCAAGCTAGAATTCTCGACAGACGAGGAAAATGATTTTGAGGATGGTGGAAATTTATCAACGGATGTTGATAGCGAAAAAGATCAACAGTCAACCCATGCTCCTGATGAAACAGATACGCAAGAAAGCACAACCAATGAAATAAAAACAACCCGTCATATCATACGAAGCAGAACAGCAGCAATAATCAGAATTAACTTGGTCCAGACAGATTTGAAAGATGGATATCTACCTCGAATAGAAGCAACGGAAGGAGTGTACTTAGCAGAAGGCCTTGTTACGAATGATAACGGCCAGTGTGATATTTTGGCGATCAATACGCGAGAAGAAGATGTTTGGATCGATGTCGACCCCAAGCAAATATTGGATTATGAATATTATGAACTGCCTTTTGGATCAGATTCTGATACGGACTATGGGATCTCACCAATAGTTGAATTAAGACAGCGAGCCGAGAGAATCGAGGAGCTCATACGCAAAAATCATCTAAATCCCGAAGAACGACAGGCGGTGGAACAACTGATTGAAGACTATGCAGATGTTTTCCTATTACCTGGAGACAAGTTGCCATGCACCCATGTTATAGAACATGAGATTCCACTTACGGATGACATCCCCTTGAATACCAAACAATATCGACATCCCCCTATTCATTGTCAGGTACTAGAAGAGCATTAATATGCTCTTACTCATATACTTATTCAGCTTCTTACTAATGTAAGAAGCTGAAAGACGGCATAATTGAACCATCATGTTCACCATACAATTCACCAGTTTGGATAGTTCCGAAACAACCAGACAGTCGAGGAGGGCCTAGATGGAGGGTTGTGATAAATTCTCGGAAATTGAACAAGAAAACCATAGGGGATGCTTATCCGTTACCGAATATAGCTGATATCTTGGACCGATTAGGAGGTGCTATGTACTTTTCGACCTTTGACCTCGCTTCAGGATTCCAACAAATTCCATTGAAAGAATCGGAGAAATTTAAGACCGCGTTCTCATTTAAAGGGCACCATCAATTTCGGCGTATGCCTGAAGGGCTCTGTAATGCTCCAGCTTCTTTCCAGCGCATGATGGATCGCGTACTGAGTGGATTAATTGAAGAGCGTATGCTGGTTTATCTCGATGACGTCATCATCTTTGCGAGGACCTTGGAAGAACATAATGCGAAGGTTCGGCTATTCTTTGACCGGCTGAGAGCCGCGAATCTGGTGTTGCAACCCGACAAAGTCGAGTTTCTGAGGAAAGAAGTCGCATTTTTAGGGCACATTGTAAGTGAAAGAGGAGTAGAACCAGACCCTAAGAAGATTTCAGCGGTCAAAGATTTTCCAACTCCAAAAAGCCAGAAAAATGTGAGACAGTTTTCTGGACTTGTAGGATACTATCGCAGATTCATCAAAGACTTCTCAAAAATTGCCAAACCGTTGTTCGATCTCACAAAGAAGTCACAACACTTTTATTGGAAAGAGGAAGAAGAAGAAGCTTTCCAAGTACTCAAGGAACACCTGTGCAAGGCTCCAATACTATTATTTCCTGATTATGATGAGCCTTTCACTTTGACTACAGATAGCTCGAACTATGCTGTAGGAGCCGTGCTCAGTCAGCAGAAGGATGGGTTTGATCATCCCGTAGCCTACTTATCAAGGGTACTGAATAAGCACGAGAAAAACTACCACACGACTGAGAAAGAGTGCCTTGCTGCTCTCTATGCCATGCATCATTTTCGCCCTTATCTGTTGGGTAGAAAGTTCACATTAGTTGCGGATCATGAACCGTTAAGTTGGATGCATAATCGCAAAGATCCAGGCCAAAGATTAATGCGCTGGATGTTTAAATTCACAGATTTTGAATATATTTTCAAATACAAACCAGGAAAACTCAGTAGCAATGCTGATGCATTGTCTCGTAATCCGGTTGAAGAGGAAGGAATTAATAGAAATTTATACTTATTACGAATACTCATGATAGCCAGGAAAGCAGCCAAAAAGAACGCAGATGAGAATCAAGGTAGAGGGACTCCACCACCACCAACGCAGCCAAGACTAACAAGATCTGCTTCCATGAGAGAAAAGGCGACAAGAGATAGATTAGCTCAGGAATCCCCACCGGTTACTATTGGAAGACCAAGAGCGAACACGTTAGGTGAAGACTCTAAGAGTGGAGCGAAACCCAAAGGACGACCCAAAGGTTCAAAAACGAAAAGAAGACCAATGGAATTAGATCAAAGCGTTATAGCTAGTAGAACAAGAGCCAGGAAGGCAGCGGAAATCAAACAGGAAACGGAGGAACAATCACCCGAAAATAAGAGTCCTGGAGGAACCATTTATCCTATTCCCGTTATATTGCCGGAACTTCAACCAAGCATAATAGAACCAGCAGCTACCGTCGATTATTCACACGTAGCAGTGGCTGGGACTGACGCATCCTTCTCGTCATCAACTGCCGTTGACACAGAAGAGAATGACGATTCTGGAGCATCTCTTTCAGACAATCGTTATAAGGGTTTACAGGATAAAGAGACCGAAGAACAACCAGAACATAATACTGCCACGGGATCAAGTGAACCAGAGAAGGAATTAATGGCTGAAAAAGATATAGAGGTCCAAATTGATGCCGCACCACCCAGTGATTCTCAAGATGTGTCTGATATGAGCCTGTCCGAAGTAAAATCGGATTATGATGAGGTATGTAAGAGAATTAGTGTTTCACGAGAAGAAGTGGAGGAAATGAGACGACAATTACAGGAAATACATCTGAGAAGGTCTCAAGGTAGGTCAACTGTGTTAAGTGACTCAGGAGACGGGAGCTCAGATGGAGGTGATACAGAGGAGATTGATGATGAACCAGACCACATTGCATCGGACAGTGAAATCACTGTCGAGAAAACTATATTGCATGATACATATTATTCCGATGGACGGGGTCCAGGAGATAGTACTAGAGAACTCTCGGAGCAACTGGATCCTTACGACGATGAAAACTTAACAGACGATATTATGCAGGAGAGAGTAGAAAGTATTGTGAGGAAAGCTCAAGCAGAATTAGAAGCAAGAGGAAATTCTATCGAAGGTGAATTAAATGATGTTATAACTGCCGGGCCGAGTCGAGCCATTTCTGTAACGCCCAACATCAAAATGGGTCAACCATGTGCCAAAAGTACGCCCTTGCCAGGAGAGAAGTGTGGCGGAATAAATGTAGCAGAGCGTCTAGAAGAAATACCCGAGGTGAATGAGAACTCCTCAGTTCATCTCAACTTCACAGAGCCACCAAAATCAGACATTACCATGCTGGTGCCTCTTATTCCGTTTGACAAACCCGTTAACCCGCGAATGAATCAATTATCAGAACGAGCTCCATCAGACAGCGAGGAGATGGATCCGGTGGATCATTTCAAAGCAGAACAAAAGGTCATTATGTCGAGACAGTGCTTGACATATAAAAGGGATAATCTAGTACATTTCATCACCAAGGACTGTTTTCCAGCTTTTTCGGTTATTAGGCTGCTCAGTGAAATACATGCTATCGAGCTCACAGGGTTAAAATTGAGTCATCCAAAATTAAGACAGATTATGACCACGCCGTATAAAGGCCATACAATACTTTCTGTGGTAATAGGGGAACGCTATAACGATCCTATCAATGTACTTCAATTGAAAAATGCACTGAAAAATTTGAGATCCTTACTTATTAGTAAACAATGTACGAGCTTCCGTATCTCGAGGAGAGGTGAGATCACCGATTCATTAGATGCAGGTGTGATAACTGAATTAAATCCTGAAACCTTCAGAGAACAAGCTATAAAGATAACCATATGTTATGGCAGAGCAGAATTCCCAAGGGAAGAAGACCGGAAAGGCATAATCAACTCTCTCCACGACACATTAGTTGGAGGTCATAAGGGTGTTAACCAGACATATCAAAAGATTCGGGAGAGATATTATTGGCCAGGGATGAGAAACGACATCTTAGATTATATCCGGCGATGTCCAAGCTGTCAAGAAAGGAAACTTGATCGCGCAAAGACCAGGGATCCTATGATAATAACAGATACTCCGATCGAAGCCTTTGATAAGGTATCTATTGATACTGTAGGAAAATTGTGTACGACGCCGCGAGGAAATCGTCATTTGTTAACAATGCAATGTAATCTGACTAAATATGTGATAATAGTGCCAATCAAAGACCTTAGAGCGACAACAATCGCTGATGCGTTGGCCAAACATCTTATTTGCCACTTCGGAGCACCAAGGGCAATATTATCAGATCGCGGAACAAGTCTTATGTCCGAATTGGTAGAAGCACTTCTGTACACTTTCAAAATCAATCATTTAGTTAGCTCAGGGTATAGACCCGAGACTAACGGAAGTTTGGAAAGAAGTCATGCACCCTTAGGTGATTTCATAAGAACTTATTCGGAACAATATGATGATTGGGACAACCTAGCGCCGTTCGCCGCGTTCACATTCAATACCAGTATTCATTCCGCCACAAATTTCACACCGTTCGAATTAGTATATGGAAAAATCGCACGATTCCCGCTCAGAATTCCAGAAGATGAGAGATTGCGTACATACAATGTATATCTCCAAGATCTTATCCAAAGATTGTCAGAAATGAAAATTCTAGCAGGAGAAAGACAGGTCAAAGAAAAAGTAAAATCAAAGGAAAGGTATGACAGGAAGTTGAAACCATTCACAGCTGAAGTTGGCCAATTCGCTTGGGTAATCAAGGAACCACGAGTACATAAGTTTGATAGATTTTATAATCAAACTTTGGAGATAATAGATATTGTCGGAAGAAAGAATGCCATATTGAAATTACCAAATGGAAAAATTATAAGGAAACATGTTGACAAACTGAAACCTGTCCCGAAAGAACAAGACAACTCATGAGTTAATATACATTAAAAATTACAGACATGATGTGGAAAGCCGGAATCTGCCTTGTGACAGCTCTATCCTTCTTCGGAAATTGCAGCAAACTGGGAATAACACCAAGCGAAAATTTAGTACCCCTCAAGCATAGTTCTGGACTATACTTTGAACATGTGGGACGCATGTTTCTCGAAAAAGCGACCTGGCGAGTGATTATTACTCTAGATATCGAGTACTTTATCGCAAGTCATACACCAATAGTAGGAGTAGACAACTGATTGAACGCATGTCTACGATCCGTGGATAAGGGTAAATTAGAATGCGATGATGATTGCGTGAGGTATACCAGAGGTTGTCATGCGGTGATTGATCCAGCATACCTGAAGAGAGTAGAAAAACGTCTTTTGGAGACCCATAATCGAATCCGTAAGATGGCCGAGGCTCTTATACAAAATGGCCCGGAAAATATACGAGTCCCGAGGAGCATTAGCGAAATAGTGCCATTGGGTATTGTAGGAAAATTAAGTAGAAGTTTATTTGGTCTGTTGACGCTCGACAATGCTGAAGAAATTAATCATAATATTGATACCTTATTTACCGACCAGAAGGAGCTGATCAAAATCCACAACAATAGCCAACACATTGTAACAGGTGCATTGAAGGAATTATACAACATCACAAAAAGTCAACAAGAAATGCTCTACGAAATTCATAAAAAATTAGATAAATTCAATGTATTAGACTCCACATATTTATTTGATATGCTTCGATTAGTAAGAGAAGCCCAAAGAACATTTGATCACATGATTGACGCTAGTGAGAAGTTCTTGGACATTTTGCAGTACCTGAGAGATGGCAGAATACATCCGGATATCCTAACTCCAAAAATTCTCACAAGTATTAATCAGGATTTGAACAGCCACATGGAGGATTACAAATTCCCTATTCCATTGGAACACATTAGGCTAGAAGAGTTAGTCAAAATTTCCAAGTTGGATGCAGTATATCACAAAGAAAAAGTACTCGTGTCAATATATATACCACTGATAAGCCGAGCTCAATATGAAATTTACCTGATGCATTCTATCCCAGTACCTCAAAAAGGCATAGATGAATCTCGTGCCGCACTCATCAGACCTATCGAAAAATACCTGGTCATGGATGAAGCAGAACAATATTTCTTCAAACTAACGCACAGCGAATTACAAACTTGTAAGGAGCTGCATTATGGGTTCATGTGTCGGGCGAAAAAACCATTGAGGGAGGTCTTAACGAATGACGATTGCGAATTATCCTTACTCCTGAATAGAGCGCAAGACTTGAGTTCCTGTAAAATCAAAATAGTAGAAAGCAACTACAGTTATTGGAGCCTCCTAGAATCAGATGGCACGTGGCTATTCTCCGTGTCACAATCAGTGCAAGGTAATATAATGTGTGAAGATAATTCAGACAAATTGGTCAATATCAATGGAACTGGGATACTACGGATACAAGAGGGGTGTAGATTAAGAGTGAAAGAGATGACTATCTAGTCAGAAGAGAAGAAATTGAACAACGTCCGATATATATATGAACCTCAATTCACGTTGGATGTGAATAATATATACCCAGAACTCGCACAAATACAAGACAAGAAATATAGGAAAGATACACAATTTATCAGAGATTGGGAACCGAAAGAAAAGGCTCTGACAGATCTGGTAACCGAAATGAATATATTGAATCAACATAAGCGATTCGAAACACAATCGCACTGGCTCATAGGGGGTAATTATATGATTCATATAATGTTCTTGGTAATCATTATACTTGTATTCTGTTATTTTCGTAAGAGAAAAGTGCGAAAGGAAATTACTCCGACGGGGCCCTCAACTGTGGTCCTGTGCCAGGTAAAATGTAATCCAGAAACGTTGGAGCTACCTGAAAACCATCCGCAAAGAAAGAAGGCCGTTATCATTAAGCCAAAGGATGTGACGATAGGACCTGTGGCAACGGCCCAGACGTCGGGAATAATCTTTGCTGAGTGCTAAGAAATCCTGTCTATGAAATTTTATTTCAATTACAGGGTCCAAAAATGTATACCAAGGTCCAAACCATTGAAAATTCAACCGAACACATGAAGAAATTGGATTATGCGTCTATTATCAAATTAACCATCCAAAAAATTGACAATCATTGGGTGATAGAAAGTGAAGAGAACAATATAGCAGCCAACCTCTCTATACCAGACAAGTTCCATCAGCCGAACCTAATCAAGTCCGTTGTACAGCGAGTAAGTAAACCAGAACCTAAAGATGAAAACAGAATTTTTGCCCAACTGCCATGGAAGGAATCATCACACCTACGAGAAGATAACTTCTTCAGACACTTCTCACAGTTTGGACGCATGGAATACCTGGAAACCGTGTGTAACAAGCAAGGAGAACTGTCTCATGGATTCATCCGTTACTTCAAACGAACGGACGCTCGTCAGGCACTGGAGAACGGTGACCTAAAATAGAGGGCCATAGTTGCCCCGATGAAAAGATTTCCGAGAGATTATAAATCCACATTGAAGGTACATCGAAATTGTGAAAGGAAAATTGAAGGATTTGTTTTTCAGCTACATGTAAGAACGTGTGTAAAGCAGTACCCTCCGGAACAAGAAGTAGGAGCGCATAAAAGATGGCAGGACACTGAAGACCCTACCACAATTTTTACCAAGAATAAACATGCTCGAATGGCATCCGATGACGAAGGAACAGACTGGGTCGAATTGGATGTCGATCAGAATGAATTGGACTAGTTAACATCTAACTTGGTCCCCAAGGTCCCCATCGAGGTCCTCAAGGTCTCCATTACGGTCCCTGCGATCCCCATCTCGATTCTCACTAGCAGTATTGGTCCCAAATTATCTTGCATGCGTTGGTCCCCTGCTTCATAGTCCCTATGACAATATTGCCTCAAACTAACCAAATCTACTTATTCCAGCAAAATGTTCAAAGGAATGAAGGAAGCTTTCCATAACAGGATGATAGAATGGGAGGTCCCAGCCAACAATTTTCGGAGCATTTTAATCAAGTTGAAAAGTCCGTTTCCTCACGGAAATCTACATCGAATAGCGATTTCTTTCGGAGATATAACGAGGATGACGTTTGAACCAAATTACAAGGATTCTACACTATCATCAACCATCACTTACGAGTGTCTTAATGAAAGACAAATGTTGGAGAGATTCCTCGCCAAGGTAACGTGTACCGAGAATAGGAAAAACCCGGAAGGCCCAGATTCCCACATCAAGAACCATAACGTAGATATCAACTCGGAATCAGAGGATGATCTTAAAATTGCAGACAACGAAGGGAGAATTGGCCAAGCGGAAAAAGGAACATCTGCAACGGGAAACAAAACGCCTGAACCAGGTAAATCACCTGATCTCCTGAATGATTCCAGTTGCACAAATTTAGCAACATCGAGGATGGAACATACGATCGAAGATGGTAATCAGATGGTGAAAAAGAACATCAAGGTAATTCGAAACGAAATTTTAGAGAAGAAAGCACGTATACGTTTACCCAGAATGGACAGTATGAGAACTAAAATCAAAACGGAAAACTCAGATACCTCTGATCTACCACTCATTGAAAAGGAAGCTACCGAACCAAAAGAGGAAATCGATTCAGGTTCGATTGAAGACATACAAAATGAGATCAACCGAGCGAATTCAACGCCATTAACATGTTTAAATCCGTATTATGCCACGAAAAGCAGAGTGCAAATAATCAAGGATTTGACTCTCACACAAGAGGCAAAAGTTGAATTAGTCAAAATAGACAAAACTACAATAAAGTCGGAGCCGTTGAAAATTGATTCCGACACAAGTACCATTATTTCACCAAGGAAAAGACGGAAACAGAAAAAGAAGTCTCACTTACACCAGATTCCCAATAGGAGAAGAAGGTCCCACATAATTCGTAATCAGTAGCTGAGGATTGGTCCACAAAAACATCTAGTACAAACATTGATGAGGACATCAACCAACCCAAGTGGGGGAGGGAGGTCCTCATATTTTACAACGAATTTTTCTTCAGAACAAGGTCCAGCAACAACTACTAGATATCCCATCATCGTCATCAGCATCATTATTAGCAGTACATAGCCAAGTCATAAGAGGAGTTAGATTAAGAATACAACAGATATGTGGTGAAGAGACAACGTAATATGAGTAATTTTCATTATGATTGACGATCCAACTCCCAATGAGTTCATTCTTCCAAAAGAAATATCTAGGGCATTATTAAACAAATTTTGCACGGTACAACGTTCCTTGCGGGTCATAGCAACATTATTGAACGTTACTTATTTTTAAAATCTCAAAAATCTGATTAGAATCGTTCCAAGCCAAAAGCAATGGAAGTTTCCGAATGAATATAGTATTTCCCTCAGCCAATTTTAACTGATAACGAATTATTCATAATAACCATCCGTCAAACTCGTGCGGCCAAATGGACAAAAGGCGTGTTCAATATTCAAATCAGCTCTTCTGCACAGTTGAACGACTATTACTCTTAATGATTTATTACGATAGGATAAGTCTCAAAAATTTCGATATACATAACTTGACAGCAACCTACAATAGTTTGTTTCAAGGAGGAATCTGAGCCATCGATGCATTCTTCATGATTGTATCCATTAGCGATATTCATATCAATCTAACATGGATTAGGTATTTAGACATTAAAGAATTTAATTCAATACTTCGTACAGATTAGTGAGTTTAATATTCTTCCTGATTGAGCTAATACTCTCAATTTGAACAACGCGACGAACGATGTTGTCAATTTTTTATAGCATTCTACCTCATATGTAAAAGTAGGAAACTCCAGATGCCCTTGAATTAAGCTTGAGTACGGGTGCGGGATCCGAATTTGACCATTCTCAATTAGCTATCTATCCTCGTTCCCTCGATTATTCTCTCCCTTGATATCCGACTAACCTCATAGGAGAGCAGGAATTTGGTCCCCCATCGTAAGGTCCTCAGTAATTACTAAAGAAAAAAAACACTAAGATACTGGAAGATAGTATCAGAATTGATCTTTGATCCCGACATAAGAAATGTACTTTGGCAAAACCTTCTGGTAGCTTTGTAGACTGCCGTCAGAGACCAGAGGACCAGATGGGTTGTAAGCCCAAGTTACATGACGTCCCGAGTGGAGGAGTTGATTTTCCATGGAACCCTGGATCGCTTTGTAGACTGCCGTCAGAGACCAAAGGTCCCAGGTGGACTCCTGGATACGTAGTATTCTGTGCATGTTCCAAGTATTCTTCAACAGCCATTCTCGACAAGAAGTTTTCCTGTCTAGGCCAACGTCCCACAATTTAGAGAGAGCCGTGTTACAGGCTAGAATCTTCTTGGAATTTTCCAGATTCCCATTAGCAGGAAATTGGTCCAAAATTTCCCCGTATAGATTTCCCATGAACTTTCTTCCTGAAACAACTCTGTCCTCTTCCTAAGCTCTCATAATCCTTTAATCCTTAACTCCTCTAATCGAGAATTAAACCACGTCTAAAAATGATCAAATTGGATTTACGCATTACGGTCCTGCGAGCTATTCTTTGTTGACGGAGGTCATTTCTAATTTTAATATCACCGATTATCAATCGAAGATATTAACTTTTGCTCTAATTTATCGAGAGTCCGATTTTATTTCTTGAGCGTTTCTGAGAATTTATCCACCTCCTAGAGGTCGGCATCGCTTGGAAGCAGTAAAATAATAGGTTAACTATTCCTTTGAGGTTTGTAAGCCCTGAGGAAGCAATGACTTCCAGGAGCTAATTGAGTTATCTAGTTCTGACTACTTTGAGCACGAAGAATTAGAATGGACCATCACTCAGATAAGTAGATGGTAGTTTTAAGACATTTTTTCGATATACTAAGCCCAGAGAGAGTAATGACTCCCAGAGGCAAGAAACCATTCAATTACTCGCCTGAAAACATTGAAACGAAGCCCTGAGAAAGCAATGACTTCCAGGAGCTAATTGAATTGTTTACGCCCGACAAAAGGCAATGAATCACTTTGGCCCATCGCTCGGAGAAGCAGATGGTAGATCTAAGAATCTTTTTTTTTTGTTTTTTTATAATCATTCCCGAGCGGATAAGCTATTTTAGTAATGACAATGATGAAATATTTAAAGCAGTGTGGAAGCACCGACTCCCAGGAGCGCATCCGAATTGAGCCCAGGAGAAGTATGACTCCCTGAGGCAATCAAATAAAAATATAATTCTTACTTTGACTGAGTGAACAAAACCAACTCTTAAGAGTTGATGTTGCTCTGAGAACATAAAAGGGATGTCGCATCTATATATACGCGATATTCCCTATATAATGATTAAGTCCATAATCAACCCTCTCATTATGAAATAACCCTGGAATAACCAGAGAATGAACTCATTGTGGTCAATCATAATCCCTCATGTAAGCAAATGTAGAATCCTCATATGTACCCCTACGTATAAGAATATGTATTCCTAGTTTTAAGGACATGTATTGTTAATGCGACGGGGACATCGCAAAAATAAGTGGGGGAGGATGTTACGTTACCTATTTTTCGATGAGAGATAGTCATGAGACATAGTCAATATTTTTCTTCTTTTTGTTCCCTTCTTATTCCGGCGCACCTTTATTTCCAAAGCGCACGAATTCAGCCGAGGTTAAGATCGATCTAGAGACACATTTAACGATCTCAGTAGATTCCTCGATGAGATAGCGCGCTCAGTTCCTCGAGACTCTGTACACCCGGACAACGTTTCAAAAGCAATAAGAAGTAAACAGAGTCTCGACCAAAACTTTTATGATCATCACACGTGACAGTTTTGCGACGATTTCTCAATTTGCAAAAATTAGAGATGCACGTATCATACTGTCCCACGACTCACTTTATTTTCTGAGAATTTGAGACGTGAGAAGGAGAGACATGGTGGGGAATTTCTTTGTGCCACCAAATTTTAATTCGGGAAAACTACTCGTTGGTAGCTTTTAAAAAGAGGGGATCCTTGCCAGAGAGTCAGTTAGCATTTCGGGCTGCTGCCCAGAAGTTAGTCTCCGGCAAGGCGTCGAACAGTTGAATTTGGATAAGAAGGTCCCTCGGCTAGAAGCCGATCTTTTCAGTTTCCGGCAAAGAGCCGATGAGTACAGCATCATTAATCAGTATCGATTAATATCTATCAGAATCAGATAATTGAAATACCAACAGATCTCGGAAAGTCAGCCACTATTGGATCCCCAAAACCAAATCAATCGTCGCACTATTGTAAACAAATCAACAGGTTGCCAGGTACCGTGGAATTTCTACAATTTTAGTAGTTCTCTCTATCTCTCTCTCGCGTCCTGATTCAGTACGTCCCCGTCGAGTGAATATCATTGTAGTTGTCAGTGAATTTTAATTTTTTTCAAAATAAAGCTTCGGTACTTAATCGAAAGCATCATTGTAATATTTGACCGAGTATCATCCTAGCCCAGGAAGGCTCCAATCCCGATCCGAGCCAAGTTTTTCCCAATCAATTTTTGTGTCTCATCGACGTCCTCCGTCCCCGATCCGAGGATATCGGTGCGAAACTCCTGTATGGGAGTTTTCCTAATAAGATCCACGAACCCTTTTCTTCCCCAATAGTCTTCCACTGCGGGTCTCTGTTCTCTTTGGGATTAATTTTTCTTTTCCCAAAAATAACAGAGTGGTAGCACTCTGCTAATATAAACATAACAACTTTTTTCGAGTTTGGACTCATCTCGAAGTCGACACTGCGTCGGTGTGACGCTAATCAGCCTTGTGTGCGTGAAAGAGCGAGGAAAAGATATGAGCTGACTATGCAGCAGACGACATATCTTGCCAAGTTGCCAATGTTTACTTTGAGCGAGCACTACAAAGATTGATGTGATGTCAATATTGATGCCGATTGTTGGTCCAGTAGAGATAGGATCACCTGCGTGTTCTCTCGTTTGGAATGATTTTTAGAAAAGTGGACCAAAGGCCAAATAGTGTGTCATTCTCTCTGTTGTGCAGTGTCGAGAGTAATCTCCAAATATATTTAGAGAATTTATCTTTTGATTTCAAGGAGGTATGGGTCCCAGCATCAATCTAAATAGCAGTGCATTTACTTTGAGTTATAATCTACTATAGTTGGAGCATTAGATTGGGAACAATGAAGTATCTTTCCTGCTGCTTTTTGGATCACACAAAAACTTGTTCATGCCCAATACAAGAGGGATCGCCTCTCACATTTAGAAAGTGTGAGACTGGTCAGTCCTTTTGATGACTACCCAAAAACAGTTGTGATATGTGCAGTGATCTCTAGTGCTGCTCTAACTGTTTTTGTATAAAATACTTCCATTGGGTATCACTCTTCTCCAATGGTTTTAGCTAGGCTCTCATGGTATATGGATCTTTGCTGTCTTGACACGCCACTCACATTCTTGCTTTCGACTTGATTGACGAGTAGCTGGCATAAGGTTAATTCCTCAATAAGTCTAGAAAATTTCACAGGGCTCCTATGTTTCATCAAGAGTGTTATTGAGAGAGAGCAGAACATTTACGCTTTTGGTGGAAAGTGGTAAGCCCAACTTGAAAAATTGCTTGGTTGTCCAGTCAAGTACTATAAATAGGAACTGAATGTGCTTTGAGAACCATTTGATCTGGAGTCAAAGTGCCTCTCAGATAGTGCTATTCTGAATCTTCATTCTCCTCAAAATAAGTTTGCACGTGTTACTTCAACTTCTCAACGTTTCTCAAGTTACCAATGTCCAAGTCGAAATGTGTTTAAGCTTTTTGTTTTCAAATCATATTGGGGTACAAATCACGCGTGTTGCTATAATTCTATGTTTCATTCATTAATCACCCGTTAGTTGAATACTTTGATAGTGAGCATCTTCTCTTGTTGTGAAGCGACTGAACCAACTTTTGTAGGGAATTTTCGTAATCCAGAAGTCTTTCATCACCTGAAAACCTTTTATTGCAAGCATCAAGTAAACTTGGGAGTCTTTGCATCAACTCAAGTCAAATTTCACCAAATAATTTCAAATCTTACTATCAAGAAGCAAAGTTGTACGGCTTCACGTTTATCTTTGCTCATGATCAAAAAATATTCATCTTGGAACTTGGTATACCGCTGCTCATTGGGATTTCATGGATGAGATAACATAGAAGTTTTCTTGGGTTCCCCACATGCTTTATTCACACCGTATATTTTCTAATTTGAGAATTTTCAACCATTTCCATAGCCAAATATTGAAATCTTTCCCCCTCCCACTTCACTTTTTCCAAAAGTCTAACTTGGCGAGTATGGCCATCCTTTTCCCTGTAAATTCATCTGGGATCAGAAATATGGATTTCAACTCTTGAGAGTCATGAGATCAGGGTAAACGTGTCGATCAAATATTTAGCAAAATTTAGCAAAATCTAAACATGAAACGAATGACAAGAGAATGAAAAATTTAAATTTCAACTCTTGAGAGGCGTGAGATCAAGAAAAGTATGTCAAGTAATTGTTCTGCAAAATCTGAACGTGAAACGTTTTAAAAAAATATTGATTACATTACGATTTGATTATCGCTGTGATTCTGAATCAACTTGAGTTACTCACCATCTCTTTTATTTACTAAATATATTGAAAATGGTAATCTATTTAGGACAATGAAAAGAAAATGAAGGCAAGAAAATTTGTTTCAGCTTCGATCACTCCAGTTCAAGAGTCAGTAGAGATGGTAAGTGACTGAAGTTGATTCGAAATCACAGCGATAATCAAATCGTAATGTCATCAATATTTTTCAATACATTTCACGTTCAGATTTTGCAGAACAATTACTCGACATACTTTTCTTGATCTCACGACTCTCAACAGTTGAAATTTATTCTTTTCATTCTCTCTCCATCCGTTTCATGTTTAGATTTCGCGAAATTTTGCTAAATATTTACTCTACACGTTTACCCTGATCTCACGACTCTCAAGAGTTGAAATCCATATTTCTGATCCCAGATGAATTTACAGGGAAAAGGATGGCCATACTCGCCAAGTTAGACATTTGGAAAAAGTGAAGTGGGAGGGGGAAATTAACTTTACAAACTGATTCCGATAGGTTTCTCAAAGGCTTTTCGAATACCGCAAACCGCATCTCCGTATCTCTGAACGAATTCGAGAAAAATTCATTTCATTGGGAAAAATACCCTAACTTTTTTGTTGAAAATAATTCGAAAAGATAAAGTGATGTACGTTGGAGGTACTTGGAAAATTTCTTTGGGGCCCCATAGGTAGTGAAAAGTTCATATTTTGTACCATAGAATCGATTGAAAAAGTCATAAAAAAAATTTAAGACATGACCCTTTTTCGTAGGTCTCTTTCGCGCTACTCATTTGCTCAAAAAGTATTCTCAATAGACATTTTCTCTGGCGTTTCAATCTATGAAGGGTGTGAATGATAAGTCTGAACAGAATTTTCCTCTATACACTTGCATTAATCGGAAAATGAGGGCCGTGATGATGACCAACCAAGAATTACAAAAAACTGCCTTTGCAGTGAACGTGTTAAAATCTTCAGTTATACTTGGCTGCCATTATACTCATCAGTTCAGTTTTACACCTACAAGTGCACTGGCAATGACTGGTGTTGCACAATGAGTGATTTAGAGGGTAATTGCAGTGTTTTGTCTATAGCTTCAGTGCTGAGTGATTATGGAATCAATGATGTAGGAATTGATTCTTTTACTGAGTGGTTGAAGGAAACAGCGCAAGGGCAAGAGTTAAAGAGTAGTGTAGCTGAGAATGACAATATTCCAGACAAAAGTTTATCAAGATTCCCCACCACAATCTCATCTGATCAGATCATTGTTACTGGCCATAAGTATAACATAGAGAAATCAGCAGTGAAGAATTCAGTCAATTGTGGTACTAATGTCATTTTTACAATTGACAATGAAGAAAACACCACACAGGATCTCAGCACAAGTAGTGTATCTGAAAAAATTGTTGCTCTTCTTCTTCGCGCATTTGGCCTGTGGACTACAGTCCTCTCGCCAGTTGCTCGTCACTTTGATAGAAGTTTGGAATACTCTTGCCACAAAAGACTTCCACCTGTAACTGAAACAGTGAGATGCAGTTTGGATAGAAAAACACTTGAGAAAAGCAAAACCAAATCTGATGTTGAAACTAGTGAAGACAAATTATTGAGTTCTCAAGGATCCGTGCAGAATTCAATCTGTTCAGTTGATAATCAAAGTGATGCAGAACGCTCAGGTGAAATGAGTCTACTATGTGGTTTCATTAATGAAACAGAGTACTCTTTGAAAGTCTCCAATTCAGATTGTGACCCGAATGACCCAGCAGTGCACAGTTGTCCAGACAGAGAGTTCAATTACAGGAAAGATGACAATGAGAAGGAAAGTTTATCTATGAAAGTATTCGATAGCAGTGCTGATGCAGAACAAGGGAACCTTCCATACAATTCCAACCTTTCTCACAGGTTATTCAGGGAATTGGCGTATGATTTTCTGAAAGACTGGCTCAAATATATAAATCTCAGTAGCAGTCAAAGAATTATTGGCATGGAAAAGACTGGTTCGGTTTCATCCGAGAGTAAGGAATATCACAGATAGCACTAATAGTGACAGCAATAGTAGGGACAAGCAAATGTGTAAGATGGATGAAGTTGGAGAGGGGCATGATTTACCAACTTTGGATTCTGCACGGGAGAGTTTAGACCAAGCAAGGAAGAATTTCCTGAACAATAATGAGCATTGTGATGCTGTAAAAGAGTTTTGTGGATCGGATTTGGATTCAAAGTTTGGACCGAATAGAGAAGTGATGAGTAAAAGTTATGATGAGTGGGAGAAAGACATTTGTCACGCAACCAGTCTCGAAGAAAGAAGAATGGGTAACCATGATAATTGTACAGAATATAAAAAAAGAGAAATCTCTCGAACCATTTAGCGCTGAAAAAGAAAAAAAAATTGGAAACTAGTCAGAACACAGCACAGTTGGAAGCTGGTTGTGTGGATCATTCATGTGACATCAGTGGTGATCAAAATTTGGAGTTTACCTGTCAAAGAGAGGAGTATGACTCGATAGATAGTGAAAATGGTTGTGGAGATAAGAATGATTCAGAGGCATCTAAACAAGTTGCGAGTAAAGAATCTAAAAGATCAGTACTGGACATTGAACAAGAAATTTCAAAGGAGAATCCTGAGTTGAGTGGCAGAGATATTTGAGCAAAGATGAGATCTTCTGAAACTGACTGCAGCAACCCTGATCAACAAGATGAAAAACAACTGAGAAATTGGATGGTAAGGCATGAAATAAATTTCGTTGCTGGTGATGGTCTTCTACGAATTTTAAGGGAAAGGAAGATGCCTAAACTACCAGCTTCTATTGAGACTTTTTTCTAGGGAAAACACTCATTATCAAGCAGAAAAAATGGTAGCATGTGACGGCTCTACAGGTGAGTTCATCTATCTTGGAATGGAGAAGAAGCTGAATCAACTGTGGATCCTACTATGCACCCAGACAAAATAATAGAGGTATCTATTGGTATTGATGGCTTCACTCCCTTTGAATCAAGCTCGTGTACTGTTTGGCCAATACTGAAAATTCACGGAAAAGGAAAAAATACGAAGTTTTCACTGTTGCAGTCTTCGCAAGGCAAGAGCAAACCCAAAAATGTCAATGAATGTTTGCAGAAATTTGTAGATGAATTGAATTGTCTACTCAAGAATGGAATTGTCATGAATGGCGTGAAATTCTTGATAAAAATCAAATTTTTCATCTGCCACACTCCAGCAAGAGCGTTTCTGAAATCCTGGGTCGGGCATACTTCTTTGAATCGATGTGAAAGGTGTATGGTAGTAGGAAAATCGATCAATGGTGTAGTGACATTCATAGATACTGACGTTGCAAAAAGGACTAATCACTCCTTCAGAACATTCGCCCATCCAGAATGCCACAATGGGGTTTCAATACTGATGGTATTGGAAGACCTAGATTTCATCCTTCGATTCATTCTGGATCCTATGCACTCAATTTATTCAGGTCCTGGGAAAAGGATTCTAGATTCTCTACTTGAGGCATCGAATAAAAAAGAGTCTCGAAAAGCTGTGAAGTTGAGCTCTGTTCCAAAAGCAGAATTGCAACGTAGAACAGAATTAATCAATGATGACATTCCAGATGAATTTCCAAAGAAATGAGGCCAACGAATTGTTACCCCACTCATAAAGCAGTGAGATGGAAGTTTATGCTAGTCTATGCGGGCATGATTGTATTTAAGAAAATTCTGAGTAGGAATTTGTATAAACACTCCTTGCTTCTCAGCATGGGCTGTAGATTATTATCTGTAAAACATGTGCAGCCTCGCATCACCAGTGTAAGGGCATTTTTCTTGGAATTTGTGGAGAAAGCTCCAACGTTGTACGGCAAAGAGTTCATGTCACTTCTAGTTCATAGTCTGATCCACATATGTGACGATGCAGAAAAGTACGGTCTCAATGTGGAAGATCTCAGTGCGTTTGAATTTGAGTCGTATTTAGGCTTCATAAGCCGGTTGATACGTTCTCCTACTCATTTAGTCGTACAGTATTGTAATCGAATGGAAGAAGCTGAACTGTACCTGATCGAAGATGAACAGAATGACTCAAAAATTCTGAAGGTTATTTTTGAAACGAAAGCAGAAGTGCTCAAAGTGAAGTATCATGACATGATCCTAGGTAAATCTCACCCAAGTAATACAGTGCTGCTGAGAAACGGAGTGGTGTGTGGAATCCAACACTTCAAATACGTTGGACGAGAATTATTCGTCGTTGAGAAGAAATTCAAAAAAGATCTTTTTTGGACGCCGAATGGGACAAATATCATATGAACATCTGGGAGATATCGCACCTGTAACATACAGATACTACAAATTCTATTGGAAATATTGTGCGGAAGTTTGTGGGGTTCCGAATAAATTTTTCCAAGGAGGAAGAAAAGAGAATGTTCGTGATACCTTTACTGCATTGAACAAAATAGCATCGCTCGTCAAGGTAAATATCATACAATACTTGAGTGACCGTTCCCCTCTTCAAAATTAGTCCCTTCTAAAATCATCTGTTGAAATATCTCGCTCACTCGTTTGACAACAATTCTCTACAATCATGTAGAATATCGCGTGAATTGAGCTGAAGTAAAATTAATGAGTTATGCCCTTGTTATTTCTAATGCTACAGCTATAGGTTTCCAAGCTAATTCTTCGTGGTTACTATTATATGCCCATCTAATCGCACTTCTGTTCTTGAGAAAACCCATTTGCTAATAATACGGAAAATCTACATGAATGAACACATTTGCACCCAGCATCGATCAAAAACCCGGACTAAATATCTACTTTCCAACTTCCAACGTAATCGGACCAAGAGCTTCTTTCGTCCATTTTATCGAGCTAGCTCGTGATAACTGGAAATTTATCAAATTTCGATGCAGGTCATTCAAAAGTATCAGAATGTTCATTAAATCACACAATCTGCCAGCTTCCTATCACTCATTGTGCATACTTGCGAAGTTCTAACCAACGTACTACTCCGTTGGATTGATATTCATTTCAGACGTTACTCTTCTTCTGGTGTAAGAAAACTCTACTTTTAGATTAAAAGAAAATAATCAATCAAAATCACTGGGCTTGAACCAGGTCTGTCGCCTGTCCCGTATTGTCGTGCTAGTCCTGACTAGTTCAGTATATTCAGATGTGCTCAGATGCACGTAGTGAGCCCTACGTAGATCACAGGGTACTCGAATACACACATAAACTCTATTTATTCTCGGTAGATAACGATAGAGCTTCGACAGTGATTATTAACGTTCAGTTCCGATTGCAAAACAGTAATAAACGACACCACGTGTTTTGTATAACGATTCTGTTCATCATGCATTACCTAACTTCAAAATTTTTGTTTTGTTTACAGTCAAGATAGCGGTAGGAAAATTTCACCGTCAAAACCCAGTGCGAAGAAAATGTGCAACAACGACAGTCCTGCAGGCGATGATTCAGAAGGAAAAATTGATATCGATAAGGATATAGACTTTGTCTTAATTCGGTTCAAACATCAGGGCCGCAGAAAAAAGATTGAGCTGGTTGATCTAGCGCGGATTGAATGGTTTTCACTCAAAGGAAAAGATGCTTCCCAATGTCAGTTTCTGGATCCAATGGAAGACGAGGGGGATGTAGAATTTTTGAATGATCTTCTCAAGATTGGACGGCCAGCTCCTGAAAGTTGGCAAAATTAACCTGTCAAGGCGATAGGAAGAGCTAGTAAATTCCACATCTAATACCAGTTCAACCCATACTACATCTTCACGGTGGAGGAGAACGAAGGATAGGTTACAAATAACTGACATAAGAAAGTGGAAATGAACGTTTGTTCCACTTTTTGAGCACATCAAAAGTCCATTTTCATCGAAATTACATCAGCTCCTTCTTTCGGGGAATGCTCATTGGAACCTTTTCTCCCGAACGCTCTATGGATTAAATGGTTCCACAACGTTGATGTTGAAAGAATACGCTTCAAATAACCGATTTCATCAATACGTGGATTTGATGGAAAAAGTTAGATACATCCGCAGTATATTACAAGGATTGATTCCAAATGTATTCTGATGCTTCTTGGATCACAGAATGTTCCTTATTCTGATCGGAATAATTTTGCAGCTCTAGTCGATCTGACCAAGGGAGCAATGAAGCTCCTGGGAGAGATAAAAATCCCAGCCAGTGTTTCTTCAAAATTCTCCATAAAGATAGAAGTGACTGCTCATATATATCTACAGTATATCTGTGTTCCGAACCAATTCATGAATTATCAGTCATTAGATTATACAACACTCAATGGAGAAATAGTAGTAAGAGTTATGAATCAATTTATTGAATATCGAAATCGAAGAGAAAAATCAGGACCCAGTGTACGCTACACAATTGGAGAGAGCAGTGATACGATTTCCTCCGCGGCACCTCTGAGGCTCGGATTCATAGTCGTTAATCCGAGATCAGGATCGGCGGAGTAGGAGCGCTGCGATCGCTGTGCCCAGATGTAAAATGACTCGTCATGGCGATCGCAGCGCCCTAAATCCGCTGATTCTAATCTCGGGCTAACGACTATGAATTCCAGCCTGAGTAATAAGATTATTCAGTATATTTTGATCATGTGATACATTCAGATCATTTGTTGTCCTCAGATCATTTGTCATCATTTCATTCCATGACATTGTTGACCCTCACTTTTCCGTTTTCGAATGTTTGTGAATCGATTATCCTTCTGCTCAATTCTGATCATGAATAAATTGATTAATAACTGTTACCACGTATTCTGCATTGAGTGTTGTACAATCTGATGACTGACGATTGATGGATTTTCTTGGAACCCAGATATACTGTGGATATATGAGCAGGCACTTCTAGTTCTATTGGAATTTCTGAAAGAACACGGTTCGAAATTTCTACCCCTTTGAGGAGCTTAGTTGCTCTCTTGGTCAGATTCACTTGAGCTGGCGAATGATCCGGACGATTAGACTGAGAAACATTTTGTGATTCAAGAAGCACCAGAATGCATTTGGAATCAATCCGTGCTATATATTGCGGATGTATCTAAAATTCTCTCCGTCAAATTTACGCATTTGTGGAATATTCGAAGTGTATATTTCGAACGACAACATTGCGGAATCATCTAATTTATACAGCACACCTGAGAAATGTTCCAATGAGCATCCCTAGAAAGGAGGAGCTGATACAATTTCGATGAAAATGGACTTTCGATGTGCTCGACAAGTAGAACATAAGTCCATTTCCACTCTCTTATTGTCAGTTTTTTGTAACTTATTCATCGTTCTCCTCCGCGGTGTCTTCCCTCATCCTGGAGCTTCCTTTTGAACAGACTCCCTATGTTACGTTTCAAATCATTTGGACAGGCTATCAAGTTTTGTTCTGTTCTGGCTCAATGATGACTTTCTACATCACAGGGACATCTGAAGCAGGGATTGCCAAATCATAGAATCTAACCCTCCTGTGCACAAAGCCGAGTATACTCGTCCTAGTAACACGGGATCCCTATATAAACTCTGTGCAAGGGGGCTAAGAACTCAGAAGTTTTTATCACTGATAATGAGGAGGCAGGTCAAAGTAGAACAAAACGTACGTCGATTCAACAAATTAGACGTAGATAGCTGCAAGCCGAGAGTGAGGATATGAAAGAAAAATTGAAACTGTCAACTCACACAGCACCACCCGAAGCGCCAACTCAATCAGAAAGTATTCAAACTATCTGGCAATATCTAATCTATCCCTGTTCTTGTCGCATTACACCCTTTATTTCAGATTCTGGATCAAGCACCTCTAAGAAGTTGAAATCAACTGCAAGGTCTCAAACGTCTTCAAGAACCTAGTGAAAATAGTACAAAAAAGTCTGAAACACTTCCAAGAAATCGAAGGTTTCTGTTTAAAGGATTAACAGTAGCAGCAGTGGCATAGAAACAGATACAAGCAAACTTCAACCTGGTTCAAATTGTGATGACAGTAGCCCAGATGAAAAGAGATTTCCAGTAATACGTATAGGTATGGACTGGGAATGTGCTTTGCTTAAGTAGACTCTCATTCATTCCAAAATATTGCAGAAAAAGGGTGGCTGCAGGTGCAACTCAGACTGTCTCTGATAACGAAGAAGATAGCCCAACTGCAACTAACGCTGCAAAGGAATCTACACGTATGGCTTCAGTTTGTGCTGAGAATTTTATTTCCACAACTGGCTTAAGAGAAATTTTTTCTTGCTTTTCAGAAAGCATCTCAAGCCTTGATGTTCCAGTTCTGAATATATCCTCACTCAATTGTGAAAATGGTCACGTCAGTATACAATATCAAAAGTGTACCCAGATCTAAAATGAACTGTTGAGGATCAGATCTGATCAGATATTTCTTCAGATTATGAGACGGCAAAAATTTTCTTGTTCAACAAGATCGACAGTAGATTGGATCCTATGGAGAAAGCTATTGAAGATCTGAAGAAGGATCAAAAAGACATCAAAAAATTGTTGGGTGAGCTGCTCAGATTGATGATTAAAAATGAACCTTTCGATTGGGAAGAAAAGTATAGCCTCAACTTGCCTATCAATGATGTGGATATTTTTTATAATGATTCATTGAAAAGAGATCTGGTATGTACCTCTCTTCATCTCCTTCATCCCTAATAGGATCACTTGAATCAACTCCCCATTTCCTCGGAATTCAAAACATGCTCGGATCATAATTATGTCATATCAAAAACTATGGGAACAATATTGAGAAAATTTTCATCCAAAGAGGTTATATCACACTACACTGCTGTTAAAGGTTCAGAACCAGCATCGAAATCGACAGTAAAAGATACCGAAAATGTAGGTTATGTCGAAAAAAATAAAAAAGTTTTGAGCTTTTACTATTCTGCAAATGTATGTATGGTAAGATGACCTTAAATATCATGTCAAAAAGATATGAGAATGGTTAATCTAGAATTCGAAGAAGTTCAATGAAGCTCCGCCGGATGGTGAACTCAGAACAGCCCTCAGTGAGGTATTTAGTAATGCAAGGGAACGGAAATAATTATAGCACTTCGCATGAGTAGCTATCTCCTGTTCCCTTCAAATGAGTACTGCTTGGTTGGTGGTGATTGATTTTGCGTGGAAGGCAGTGTAATTTTTTTCTATCATCATCCACCATTTATTGATGCAGAAGCCAATTCTGACTAGCTAAATATTCTCTTGTTTGTCAAAAACCAATTTTCTCATGATATTGAACTTGACACCAAAAGCTGTAGCTCATTATTGTCCATTATCCTTGAATCAGATTTTTGAACGTAAGGTTTGTCATGTAATCCATAAGTATTGAATGATGAACAGCAATGCTGTAACTCGAATGACTGGCTTCAGAGATGGCCTCTGTCACTGTTAATTTGGAGAGTTCGATCGAAATTATTATTATTTGGATGTATGCCTCTCGTGCCAAATATTCAATCAAATAATGAATACCAATATCGTAACAGAAATACCTCATCTCAAAGATAGCCTTAGAAACGTTTGATTTGACAAAATTCAATTGTAATAATTATCATTTGAATGATTGCCTCTTGTACCAACTATCTCATCGAATGATGAATAGTGATGTTGTAACATGAACGCCTTGAATCTTCTAGATTAAACATGAAGATAGCCTTCGTATCTTTCAATTTGAGATAAGTGATTAAATGAATGATTATTGTTCACATAATTGCCTTCGCACTAATTATTTATTTGCCAATAAACCCTTGACCTCATCCCAAATTCGAATTGAATATCTCACCAGTCCCCCAAAAACCTTTGAAAGTAGTCAGCAAATGAATTACAATCAAAGTCCATGCATCCAATATTCTAGATTATCCGGTATTTCATTTTCCTCATTACTCATGAGGAAAGTATCATCTCCATTATATCTTCTTAATATGAACTTGTATCACATGTATAGTACATTACATGCCAGGGGTGGGTTCTCGTCAAGAGATATCTGTCTTGATGACAGATCTCTTGAAACGATGAGAGAAAGATAAGATATTTTCTCTATATTGCTTACATTTTAAAAAAGGACAGCACATTGAGGAGTTTTGGTTTTGATAGTTATGAACAGAGGTTATGGCGTATTCGTTCGATCGGCTATATTATTCGTGAGAATGAGACAGTAGTTAAAGCATCGGTACGGCCGTATTCTCGGCGTACGCTACGATCGGAGACAGTAGTCTACGGCGGGATTACGGCCGTACTACGCTCAGTATTACGACAATAGTCCCCGGCCAAAGTACGGAGTAGGCAGTACTGCTACGTTCTTATTTCCACCAGGATATGTTTCACCAAGGCGTAACTCAGCACAACGTACAACTCCATGATACCGACATCCTTTTCATCTTCTCTTCTCCAGGGATCTGATCCGACTGCTGCAGCATGTTTCTAGAATTCCAGAATTTAGATTACTGTGGAAAGATATCCTCATGGATCCAAAGTCACTGCATCCAAATTTTATTGGAGTGAGGCAGTTACTAACAATGAGAACGTCGAGGAGATTTCTGCAGTCAAGGTTGACGCCTGACATGGAGAAGAAGCTCGTCTTCCTGACTAGCCAAGTACGATTCGGCAATCACAAGCGTTATCAAGAATGGTTCCAGAGGCAATATCTTGCAACACCAGAATCGCAGACTCTCAGATGCGATTTGATACGCTTCATTGTTGGTGTAATTCATCCCAGTAATGAATTGCTCTGTTCCGATATTATTCCCAGGTGGGCTGTCATAGGCTGGTTATTCACCACATGCACTGTCCCAGTGGCTGCTAGTAATGCAAAGTTAGCCTTGTTCTATGATTGGCTATTCTTCGAGTCAGAGAAAGATAATATCATGAATATTGAACCTGCTATATTGGTCATGCAAAACTCCATGAGGTCTCATCCCGCAGTTACCGCCACTCTTCTTGATTTTCTGTGCAGAGTGAGTACTCCTTCGAGCGGATCATTGCTGAACATTGACATCTAAATTATGATTCTCTTCATTTTAGATTATACCAAACTTCCATCCAGCTTCAGAGGACAGAGTGAGGCTAGGTATTTTTTCTTCTTTGAAGCAAATTCTGGAGAAAAGAGTTTTACCAAGCCTGTCACCGCTCTTCGATAATCCAAAAGTAGATCACGAATTACGCACGAAGATAAAAGCGACCTTCAAGGATTTTAGTTTCTCACTCACTGCCGATTCAGGTGAGTTACGACTCACAGTGATCTGATTGTGCCCTCAACCCATTATCCTGATACTTGGGATGATTCTCGATATGAGCTCTTCACCCCAAAAAAATCAGTCCATGTCGAGAATACAGGAAGTCGTTATTGTACAGAGTGTGAAGAATGGAGGTTTTAGAAGTACGGTGGATTGTGAGAAAAAATCTGCCGGGAACTCCACATATGTGTTCTCATAGTATTGACTATCGCAGATGATGACTTCCCTCAATTGTATCACTAGACCAGAACTGCTGCGATTCCCTCCATTTCGCTGATCGATCCATGATCTTATCATTGTTATCTTACGATTTGAGGATTCACTTATAGCCGTGTCGTTATCATTGCACTGCATATATTCTGAGTGAAGTCAGATACACGTAACGACATCGAAAGAGAAGCTATCTGAGTCCGAAAGATATTTCTCAATGCGCTTGATTTGGGTAGGGAATACGCGACGCATCTTACGTGTGCGAGGAACTGAGATCACGAGGTATTTATTCTTGTAGGATCTGACTTGAGTTGAACGAGATGAGCCTCAGTGGAATTTCTCGGATACACAGGGTCGAAAAACTGCAGATGAGCCAGAAGCAAAGAATAGGTAGAAAAATTTTCCTCTATATTATGTCCACTTCAAACTCTTATGAGTCTAATCACAGAACTTTCAACATTCGTGTTACTGCGCTATATCTTCGAACATACGAGCAATGATCAAGGTTTCGGGACTGATTCTGGCAACTGGCTATTCTTCTGAATGTGCACACTATTTGTCATCCTGCGAAAAAAATCTGGCCGTGGCACAGTCCGGAACCCTCATTCTCGAAGATCTCTCATGTAACTTGCATCACTCTCTGATCTTCTCAGCCTGCTGCAAAGATAATATCTTTCGAAAAATTCCACCAAAATTCGATGACCATCTAGACACCTCATATTTCGAAGAATCACTAGTATCAGTCGCATATCTTTGACATAGTATTCATACATGAACCTCGAGGTCGTGCTACCGAGTTTCCACCAAAAATTCGAATCCCTCCGTACTCAACTTACAGGAACAATGACATTCTCGATGATTCCATGATCAAAACAAATTTCGATAGTCCGGAACAATGTCAATGACATCCCCTTAAGTTTGGATGCGTGCAACCAAGTGCGTCGAGATTCTGGCCTCGGCAGGATGAGTAAGTTCAGGCGCCCTCTCGACTCAATAAGGTAAAATTTCCATGACACAGGAAGGAGAAGGGGTGGCTTACCACTAGAATATTTCGACCATTTCCCTCACTTCTTCATGGGAAGTATCTCACAGTTGTTATTCAAGTGAGGAGCATTATGGAGACTAGTTTGAATGAGGATGGTGGCAAAGCAACGACCAGAGCTAAGGTACAAGTAAGGGTATGCGTAGGAAACAAGAACGGATCCCACAAGTGATATATCATGAATTCCACGCCAAAGCGACCTACGGAAAGGGGTCATCTCTCAGATTCTTTTCTAACCTTTTTCATTAGATTCTATGGCTCAAAATAGAAACTTTGGACCGCCTATGGGGTCCAAAAAAAATTTCTCCTCTTCATTGCACGCACATCCGTAAACAGACCGAAAATTTATCGAGTGAAAATCGATGCTCTTTTATTCACGGAAATGAGAATATTTCGAGTTTTTGAATAGCTATCAATTCGCGGGTTGCGGCGTCTGGAAGGGCATTAAGGAACCTATCGAAAACGTTCTCGGAAATTCCTTCCCTGTAATTTGGGGGCATCCTGAACGCAAAAAAGTGTTCTTCACTAAAACGTTAATTCCTCGAGAAGCCATTTTTTCCATTTCTTGAAAATCAGAAATTTGACGTGAAATTTCGCGTTATTTCGAAAAATATGGGTTTCAGAGAAGTTTGGGGCGATCCAAGTGACATATGAGCAATTTTTTGAAAAATTGATTTATTTGGTTTCAAAAAAAGGCAATTTTCTGCGCATGCGCACAAACGTAGACTCTCGGCGCCATCTTAAATGGAAAGCTGACAAAATTCCCTATAAAATGACTATCTGCGGGAGTGGAATTCATGCACTGGGAGAGGATCTGGAACGATTGATTATATCGAATCAAAATCACATTAAATTTCAGCCCATGAGCGCCTGCTGAGATGATACATTTACGAGATCTTCTCGGGACTCAATTTTGAGTATGAAATTGCCCTTAAAAAATTCGGAACACATGATTCCAACGTAAAATTGTCTGAACTTCCAAAATATGCAATAGGAAATCTCGTTTGAGGCGAACTCGAGGATATACATTCAACTTTTTGCCAAAAAAACGATTTCTCACGTTCTCAATTGCAAAAAATTGAATGTAGCACCTCGGGTTCGCCTCAAATGGAATTTTCCATCGCATATTTTGAAAGTTCAGACAATTCCACGATGAAACCATGTGGTCCGAATTTTTTTAGGGCAATTTCGTACTGAAAAATGAGTCACGAAAAGATCTCGTAAATGTGTGATCTCAGCAGGCGCCACAAAGGCGTTAATGGGCTGAATTTTCATGTGATCTTGATTCGAAATGAGTATTCGTTGCAAATCCCGTTTCAGTGCATGAGCTCCAACTTTGCGGGTAGTCATTCTCTAGGGAATTTTGTCAGCTTCCCAATGAAGATGGCGTCGAAAGTCTACGTTTGTGCGCATGCGCAGAGAATCGCCTTCTTTTAAAACCGAAAAAATCAAATTTTCAAAAAATGGCTCAAAAGTCACTTGGATCGCCCGAAACTTCTTTAGAACCCATTTTTTTTCGAAAGAACGCAAAATTTCACGTCAAATATCTGATTTTCAGAATAATAAAAAAATGGCCTTGTGAGGAATCAACGTTTCAGTGAAAAACATCTTTTCGCAATTTTCCGATGTTTGGGTGCCTACAAAATTGCGAAAAATAACTTTCGCGCCTCGCACATGAGGTTCCCCGCTTCCGAGCGATCATTTCAACCCTCGCCTCCGGCTCGGGTCGAAAACCGATCGCTCAGAAGTGAGCTACAACCTCATGAACTCGGTGCGAAATATACTATTTCGAAATCATGTGCGTGAAGTTAGTGCGTGAGGAACATTTTTCCGTGCGTGAAGAAATTTTTGCGCACGGAATGCGTGAAGACCTGTGCGTAAAGTTAGCAACAGTGCGTAAGGCGTATCTTTACGCACTGACGTATTTTCTTTGTAGCCTGATATTCTGCGACATCTCTTGAAGTTCCTGCGTTGACTGGCAAAATAATCTCTGTCTTAGTTCTGTAGAATCGGAGTACTCTAATCGTTGATTCCAAGCTGTCCAAAGCAGGTGTAATGACTTCTTCCACTCGATAGAATGAATACTTATGAGCTCTCTAGATTGTTTCACTCAGTTTCCTCCTCTCGGTAAGTCGGTAAGTCCATACGATTGGATATCCTGGTTGGTCATCGAATTGAACATGGAAATCGCTCGCTTTGGTAGAATATGGATCTAATTCAATTCAGTACAACATGTATATGGGTCGTTCTGGACCAAGGTGAACATTTCGAAAATCGACGAAATTTAAAAATGCCCCAAACATTTTTTCCCGTTACTTTTACTAGGATATAGTTGAAAAAATTTTTTTTGGATTTTTTTGGGACCCTCGGCGGGCCCTGCGAATTTTCAAAGTCCCATTTTTGAGCAGGTTTTCGCCTATTCTTCGCTATCTTGGAAAATTTATAGCTCGGACCCAAATGCATCTTTTTCATCCTACCTGGGCGCATTTTCTCCGTTATGACGTACACTTTCAAGAAAGCAATTGATCGGTCCGAAAAATTGATATCTGGTAGGTCCCACGGTCGCATAAAAAAAGGCCCAAAAGTACGATTTCGCCCCACCTTTGGAGGCGTATAGGTCAAAATGGAAGCCTCGTAACGAAATTTTGCAGGAGAAAAATCTTGAAGGTATTGAAAAAACCTTCAATTTCCCTCTTCGAACGTGTCATTATCTTATTTTACGTACGATCTACAGCCGATTTGAGTTGGTCATTTTTGTAAAAACGTGAAACTTCAAGGCCAATTTGAAAAAATCGTTTTGTTCTTATCAGCCCCAAACCTATGAGAAAATGTTCTTTCAGATGTCTTTCTGAAAGCCCAACAATATTTTGGTTGTTCCTTTCAAATCCCGATTTTATACGAGCTGTTAAAAACAGTCGAAAATACCGAAAATCGTGTCGAATTCGGGCCTTATCATGGCACTTTGTGGATTGACTCTTCCCTTGCTTTCGATTCGTGGACTCTAATTATCCAGAATTTGGCATAGAATATTGTGAAAGATGAGACCCAGCGCTGGAGAATGGCCTTTCGTGCGATCTTTTATGATGGAACAGTCCAAAACTAGAGTAAATTGAGTAAATACAAGATAAATCGAGAAAATCGATCGCGACCCATCTCTCACTTAACTAGCCCGCGCTCACTAGCCCAGCCGGCCGCTTTGGCGCTCCGCGTATGCTCCGCACTGCATGCCATCCTCCGTTTATGCGGAAGTGATGAACAGCTGATGCAGTATTGTCAGGTATTATCCAGTATAGACAGAGATAAGAAGGTTCTCTGATCTCCGTTATAGACTGTAGACTGTGCGAGTTTTTGGTTGTTAGTGACCACCATGAAAAGAATTGTAAGTGTCAGTCAGCGTCCCGATCAGAAATTTTGGTACCTCCCCCGCGGGGTTTGCCCCGAAGATTGCGGGGTTCTCGTGGGGCAAATGTCTTGTGAAGCATATGAAGTGTAACGCCTACCCCGCGGGGCCCCCGCGAGGTATCATCGGGGCAATAATTGCGCAAAGTTAGTGCAGTTTCTGTTGAGACCTCCAAAATAATTCCGGATATGTTTGTAATGTTATCACTATTACGTGATTGTTTAAATGTTCGAGTGAAGTTGAAGTTTCATCGAAGGCCTGGGGAAGCCTCATAAGAGCTACTAATATCCAGTCTGTGTTTACTTCTACTGAGGGTAAATAGTCACTTGACTTTGCAGCGTGTGATGAAGAAAGTAATTTTGCTGGACTGAGATTTGTGTGAGAAGTGAGTGGTGCTCATCAATGATATCAAAATACAGTATGTCCACGTTCAATGCCTCTGTTGAAATTTCCATCATACACCCACAGAAGTGAAGTTAACTCAGAGACACTACGCAGGAATGTTATGAAAGTGATCAGATACTTTGTGGGGGCCCTGCGGGGTAGGCGTTACACTTCATATGCTTCACAATACTTTTGCCCTACGAGTCCTCGCGATGTTCAGGGAAAACCCCGCGGGGAAGGTACACTCGAAAACAAGATGAACTGCAATGGGATGACGGTCAGCGGCCATTCGAGATCTCCCATCTCACTAGCACCTAATAGGTTATCCCATGAGTGCGAGGGAGACGACGGATCTCGAACGGTCACTGACCGTCATCCCATTGCAGTACACCTCATGACGTGAAGATAACAAAAGTTATCTTAACGCCATGGTTCACCTCGTTCCCGAGTGTACCAGAATTTCTGATCGGGAAGCTGAATGACACATACAATTTTTCCGTGGTGGTCACTAAAAACCAAAACCTCGTATAGTCTACAGTCTATAATGAAGATTAGAGAATCTTCATATCTCTGTCTATACTGGATAATAACCGACAATACTGCATCAGCTGTTCATGACTCCCGCATAAACGGAGGATGGCATGCAGTGCGAAGCATACGCGCAGTGACAAAGCGGCCGGCTGGGCTAGTGAGCGCGGGCTAGTTAAGTGAGAGATGGGTCACAATCGATTTTCTCCATTTATCTTGTATTTACTCAATTTACTCTGGTTTTGGACTGTTCCATCATAAAAGATCGCACAAAAGGCCATTCTTCAGCTCTAGGTCTCGTCTTTCACAATATTTCATGCCGAATGCTGGATAATTAGAGTCCCCGGATCGAGAGCAAGGGGAGACCCAGTCCACAAAGCGTCATGATAAGGCCCGAATTCGACACGATTTTTGGTATTTTCGACTGTTTTTAACAGCTCGTATCAAATCGGGATTTGAAAGGAACGACCGAATGATTGTTGGGCCTTCAAAAAGACATCTGAAAGAACATTTTCTCATAGGTTTGGGGCCGATGAAAAAAAAACGATTAATTCAAATTGGCCTTGGAGTTCCACGTTTTTATAAAAATGACCAACTTAAATCGGCTGTAGATCGTACGTAAAATAAGATAATGACACGTTCAAAAAGGGAAATTGAAGGTTTTTTGAAGATCTTTGAGTTTTTTCTCCTGCAAAATTTCGTGACGAGGCTTCCATTTTGACCTATGCGCCTCCAAAGGTGGTGCAAAATCGTATTTTTGGGCCTTCTTGATGCAACCGTGGGATCTTTCAGATATCAATTTTTCGGACCGATGAATTGCTTTCTTGAAAGTGTACGTCATAACAAAAAAAAATGTGGGTAGGATGAAAAATATGCATTTGGGTCCGAGCTATGAATTCTCCAAGATAGCGAAAAATAGGCAAAAAACTGCTCAAAAAAGGGAATTTTGAAAATTCGCAGGGCCCGCCAAGGGTCCCCAAAAAATCCAAAAAAAATTTTTTTCAACTATTTTCAAGTAGTACCAACGGGAAAAAATGTTTGGGGCATTTTTTAATTTCGTCGATTCTCAAAATGTTCACCTTGGTCCACAATGACCTATATACGACTGAGACCGTTCTGTGTGCTTCCACCGTGGTTTGCGTGGTTCGAAATCTACCTTAGACTGTACGTTCAGAGGAAACGGTGAATTTACACTTCGGACACTCCGCCTCAATGAAGAGTGCCGGTGATGGATCCCCGTATTTGAAACGCTTTTTTCATAAGAAAGAGATTTCCCTCTGTCAGAGGCACTTTCCATCCCGTATAGTCAGAACATTATTATTATCATTATAATCTACAAGTTCCATCTATATTGAACCAAGGAAATACAACATTATTCCGCCAATCCGTTGATTCAGTTTTGCCCGTCCTTGGCGACATTCATATCACTCTGTAATAATTCTCCTCAAAATTCAAATTCATACTATCTTGTGAAATTACATATCTCTGATCTTGTACACTACTAGAACTTTTGAAAACTGAGATCGATATTTTCAATCTATGCGGTAACATATGATATATCGAGCAGAAGATCTTTTCTTGATACATTTTCGGAATTTTATTTCAGTAACCCCCCCGGTGGGGGCTTCGCCCCCTGCACCCCCCACCAAGGGCTACCGCTAGCCGCACAAGAGGCTGCCCCGGGTGAGCAGCCGACGGGACGCGGTTTCTACAGTTGGGTGGCCCGGAGGGCTCCCCCAGGGCCCCGAAGCCCTGTTTGGCCCTAACACCGGCCCTCCCACACCCCACGGACATGCTGCTCCTCGACACCATGCCCCGGGGCAAGTGTGTACATACCGGCGTGCGGACGACGGCGACGATGGCAACGGACGAGGCCCTCGCTCGCGGGTGAGCGAGGGTACGAATTTGATGTGTTTTGACACCGCGATGAGAATGTATGCACGGACGGGGCGACGACGGGTGGGCAGCCGCAGGACACAGTTGGACGTGGTGATGTTGTGAACGCCCTGCCCGGGCTGCTGGCCATACGGGCGTGTGCCCCATCTGCTGCAGCCCGGGTAGGCGCGCAAGCCGGCAGCGACGAGGTTAAGTGGCACATGCACCACTTGTTGCATGTGTACAACGTGCACTTGGTGTACCGCACACCCGCGCACCATCGATGCGGCCCTGGAGCGGTCACCCACGACACGGGTGACTATCACACGGACGCGCGTAGGCCCGGGTGACCCAGCGGAAGACGGCGATGACGGACAGGCCGGTACACGCGGCAAGAGCAGACAGCTGACTGGCGGTGGACGAGATGCGGCGGCGCTACGGGCATGTAAATCCGGGCCACACCCGGGCGGTCGTGGCCACGAAGATACAACGGACGGATACCTGGACAGCGGCCACTGGGCGAATTTGGGCTTGCGGACGACGTCTACATATTCTTAGGGTTATGTACACATGAAAATGTTGCACTCGGACTGTGCACAGCATATATATAGATATACTGCAGCCATGCGGGCTGGATATCATTTTGCCATGGGCAGCCTCGAGTATATATAGATATACTGCTGCAATACGGACTAGATATAGATATATACGGACGGGTATAAGAGCTATATGAGGTGAAAGCATGGAGTTGCGGTGAGCGCGAGTGCGCAATGCCTCCACGCATATTTTAGCGGTGCATGCGCGTGAGCAGGACAGAATATTCTCTGGGTGGAGGCATCAGGACCGTATATACTGCAATTGACGGACTTGAAGCGAATTTCGTAGAATCTGAGCTACGGCATGGAACGAGTATAGTGGACTGGACTTGAATATTTGGCGCGCTCAGCCACCAGTTGGCGCTGCCAGTGTTCCGGTAAAATTGAACGGACCAATTAGAGAGCTTCTCTTCGGTGAAGACGAAGGCGAGCTTTTGGTGAAGATGAAGCGGCCATTGTGCCACTTGTATATCTGACCCGGTGCAGTACACACGTACTAGTCGCGCTCGCGCTCTTAATTCGGAGCACGTGCCCAGCCCCGAGTCCTCCAGGAGTCCCGGTTGCCCAGGACGAGTAGTAGCTGCTGTGATTGGACTCGTGTAATTGTGGGACGTCACTTTTGGACGGAGCAAGGAAAAATAATCAAGCAACGGACAATGGCAGCAAACGGTGAGTGGTCTTGCTATTTTCCTTAGATTCTCTCGTCGGGTGTGCGAAGAGCCTCGCGCGTGGCGGAGGGCAATCGTCGTGCCCGCGGACAAACTGGACTCCCGCGGGACCTCGTGAGCTGGTGCATCGCGTGCTCGTGGACAAGACGTCTCCAAGTGACGTACGCGCGTTGTGTAATTGCATCAGCGGACCCGGAGCAGCAACCGCGTCCCGTGGAGAAATACGGAGTAGTAATTTAGTGGAGTTTTGGCGTGTGCTCGTGGACAAGACGTCTTGGAAAGACGTGCGCGCGATAGAAAATTCGTGTCGAGGACAGACCTCCTGGAGGAGGCGCGCGTGGACGAGGACATAGTAAACCTCGGATGAGTTATAGCTGGACTAGGAGCCAGGTGCGTGATCGTGCACCTGTTACTTGAGCGCGTGGGACAAACGAGCATCGGAGCACAAGCCATTTTGGGTGCTTGCCGTTGCGCGCGCGTTGCGAGGGCTGCTGAGCGTCCATTTTGGACGAGAAAATTTTGGAGCAGATTAATTGTGGGAACAATATCGGAGCAGGGACCGAACAAGCTGCACTCTACGGAGTGCAGGTAGATTTCGCGAGTGATCGGACAGTGTGATATGGCCTTTTTGTGAAGTGTTTTATATTTTTCAGGAATAGAGACATTTTGACAATTTATGCGATTGATGAATATTTTTCCTGGACAGATAGTCGAGTCATTCGGACAAATGTCGGTTATTAGAGATATGTAGATTTATGTATCACCGCGCAGAAGTAACGTAAAGAATATAGGCCAGATATTTTTGTAATAAATATTCGATTTATCATTCATGAGCGTGCGCCCCTCCTCCATTATTTTCAGGGTAGAATGACGGTAGGTGTTGCTGAGTAGCAGAGAAGCTGAATTTTTCCGGAGTCGTTTCGCCGTTCGCGCGCGTATTGCCTGCGATTTTAGGATAAGAGTCCCGTTGAATATAAATGAGTTGTGATGGTTAAAACACTACGTCACAGAGATGGACCCTTCCCGTAGGTCGCTTTCGCGTGGAATTCATCATATGCATATAGCTAACCACGTATACGAGGTAGCACTCGAGTGGCTGAGCGTGACTCGCTAGTTGTATGTTGCTGCATGCGAGTACGATGCTCTCACATACGAGAATAGTGCAGCAGCCGATTCCGTCCCCGCGACGCAACAAGGCTGAGAGAGACAGCTCGAGAAACGGCTCATCAAGTATCGCGAGTATTTGGAGCTATTACACTCGGTTAGTGAGCCAAGCAGCAAGAGAGGGTGGAGCACGCATAGCTGCGTGTATGTGTAGTGTGCAACAACTACAGCTGCCTCTGTCGAGCAGAGGACAGATGTGTGGGGGGAGAACAACGCAAGAGCGCGCAGTCTCGCAGCTCGCACAAGACTTAAATTTGTATTTTAGGTCAGCCACTTGCACAATTGACCATCAGACCAGCTGTGTGAGTAGAGTCATATATGTTGGTGTGGGTGAATACTAATACTAACGTATGCTTGTAATCCTGTATATTAACCACATGATAATTAGGTGCGTCGTCGTTTCTGAGGGAATCCCAGAAACTTTCGACTTTTGCTGTCACTCCACTATCATTTGGGCTGTGTGACGTGTAACGAGGCCTAATCAGTCAAATTTCCTTCGTTTGTATGTCCTGAAAGTGGACACCAAATTCGAAGTGGATTGGCGGATGTGGATAGATACTAGAACCGCTGAGGTGCGAGAAAATAGCCGAAAATCGACAAAATGACCTGTCACTCGGCCCAACTCTCAGAATTCGTTGAGCTCTCATGGTTCTAGCGTACCACAGCAGGTTCTGTAACTTCGCAGGTATGTTCCTTATGATCCGAAGTGATGACTTTTTTCTTCCAGGAAGATGAACATCAGTGTACTCATCCGTGACACGCATTGGACGGTCAGCCACTTCATTTCGATGAAAAATCATAACTCCTGTTCTTAAGCTCATACACTCTTTAGCGTATTGTAGAGGGACTCCTCGATAAACTCATTTTGTTACTCGCGCAAAAACGAAGGAATCGACTTATTGCAGGTCCATGTACATCAACGGGGATACCAAGGGATTGCGTTCAACCGGAATGAAATGAGTGTCACTCATGGTATATTCACGCTATTTTTCGCGGTGTACCCTTGCTGTAACCAATGGATGCACTCCAAAACACCGAGAAATAGAAGATAACAGTACCAGGAAACCACATCCACTTCGCTACGCTCAGACTATAGTGCCTTTGAGAGTACCATCTGATTGAATGGGGACAATTGAAAATTTTCTATGGACGAAGTCGTCATGAAACGTTCCATAAAATCTTCCAAATAGTTCAAAGACACTCCGGATTTGTATAAGAATGACTAAGATCGTATCTCATATTCGCATCTTGTATGCCAGTGGATGATGGGATCTGGTAGAACCGAGACACTTCAATATTTGGTGTGTTTTTGCCACACTCCGATAGGTCGCAAGCCTCCATCATTAAAATTGTGCGATCCAAATCATGAACTCTGAAAGTTGAGAATTTTTGACATCCGTCCAAGTATTCTATAAGAGATCCTCGGCCGGCCAACCTCCGACGCTCACCCAAACAATGGAAATTTTGGACCGAATGGAGAACACGCATGCAATGAAATAACTTTGTTGAAATAAAGTTGATGACGTGGGAAACAAAGTTACAATACAGTTTGAACGATAAGTATCTTTAAATAATCATTAAAAGTTGGACGCCCGTCCAAATCGATGTCACGTGATCGCTGTCTCCCGCCACCAGACTGTCCGCAATCGGCCGGGTTTGTTCGGCGTGGTAAAGTTGACGTCGTAGATTGGGATTGATTGCATCATTACCTACTCCCGTGAGTGCCCACAAGTGCCCATGGCCATATGAACTGCATCTGCATAACATTGTTCTTTAACGATTTCTCTCTTTGGAATTTCCGCAGCTGACCAATTCGGTGCCAGGATCACTTAACTTTATTTCCATGCAAGCGTGTACAGCTGTGCATAGCTATTGTAACGGCTGCGCCTTGTGTTATGTGTGGAACGAATGAATGTATGAATGTAATGCTTGTTTTGAATGTTTGATGTGAACGATGTGTGAATGTATTTGTGTAATGTGTAGAATTAATGGATGTATGAATGTAATGCTTGTTTTGAATGTTTGATGTGTACGAAGTGTGAATGTATTTGTGCAACGTGTGAAATGCATGGATGTATAAATGTAATGCTTGTTTTGAATGTTTAATGTGTACAACGCATGAATATACTTGTGTAATGTGTTTTTTGAACGAATGTATGAAATGTAATGCGTATTTTGACTGTTGGACTTGTGCAATGTATGTATACACTTGTGTAAAGAGTGTATTGAATGAATGTATGAGTGTAACGTGTATTCCAAATATTGGACATGTGTAATGTATGAATGCACTTGTGTAATGTGTGTACCGAATGAATGTAGGAATGTAACATGTAATTTGAGTAATTGATGTGTGTGAGGTATGATTATACGCGTAATATATGAGCTGAATATATGTGTTGATTATAATGCGAAAAAATATGGAAGTTATGCGTATTTTGAAATAGGAATGCGACGATGAATGTAATGCATAGTTTGGACGGTCGAAGTAAGTGCGAATGGAAAAGGTGAAAGTAAGTGTAAGGAAAGCGTGAGAAGGCGACGGGGAACCGAAGGGTAATAAAAAACGAGTGACGAACGAGACAAGGGACAGAGAAAAACATCGCGGGTCCACGGTCAAGGTTGACTTTCGCCGAGCCGAAATTCCACTCTATGAACTATTGCATACCCTCCACGCGGGTGGCTACATCAGTCTTGGCTCGGCCTATGTTCGGTATACGCGTATACTACAAGTACCGACTTTTTGACACTTTACCCAGAAATCACACCCGCCGCGTACCAACGATTGTAACCCTCTGGAATGTTGTGAGCGACCTTCCCAATAGAAGGAAATACCTTAGATTCCTAGAATCATTCAGATGATAACCCCTCCATCGGAGAATCCCAAACATTCCTTAATTTAGTATAAAAAGGGCTGCAAAAGGGCAGAGTCAGTTTTAGTTTTTCTCCAGTTTTCCTCCGTGTCGGTCCTCTCGGCAGAGAACCCTTCGGTCTAGAGTCAACTTCTCGCTGACCTTACGATCAAGTGTTGTACGTGTGTGTTATTGTGACAAACTGATCGAGTAAAAATCAAGTGAACGAATAATCGAGAATCTCGAGACCAGTATCTCGATCAGTCCAACGACCGATATTTTGTTATTGTAGCAAGTTGATCGAGTGAAAATACAGTTTGGTGATCAGAAATCTTCGAACATAGCAAAAATTTAATTATCAAGTTCCAAGTATCGCCGAGAATATCTCTGTACTGTTATTGTCATCAACAACGATAGAGAGAGAAATAAATTACTTCCAGAATAATCGCAGCTTCTCTTCGTTATTGACTACACTATCTTATCAACTTGAGAACGAGATTGTACAAGGTGAGTAACAACTTCCAATTGATCATTGAGGATGAATTATTAGTTACACTGTGACTTAAATATCGTATTCAGAATCGACGAATTGACAATCATAATCATGATTGTGATTATCGATTTAAATTAATGATCACATATTCATACAACACATTCACATCCTACCAAACTCCCTCCTCACGCCCATAACCCATAACCCATAACCAATAACCCATAACCCATAACCCATGTGAACTCGAAATTCGCCAAATTTGTGATTTAATAGGAATTCGTTCAGGAACTCGTTTCGATAATCTTCAATTAGTCGCAACTCGTGTCATACATTCCAACCATCATCAACAAAAACCGATCTCTCCACTCCCTTACTCCCGGAGGATATTAGCTCCGCTATTGCCTCAAAAACTAGGGAATATTGGAGAATAAGTTATAGAATCGTAGTGTATTTTTGAATGAAAGAAATTTGATTGTTGACTTAGTATTACTATCAGGGGAACGCTACTATATACCGTAATTCGGTTGAACAGATAGCCCTTGTTAATTATTAATTATTTATTAATTATCCACATTATCAGGGGAACGCTACTATATACCGTAATTTCGTTGAACAGATAGCCCTTGTTAACTATTAATTATTTATTGATTATTTACATTATCAGTGGAACGCTACTATATACCGTAATTCGGTTGAACCGATGGCCCTTGTTAACTATTAATTATTTATTAATTATTTACATTATCAGGGGAACGCTACTATATACCGTAATTCGGTTGAACAGATAGCCCTTGTTAATCATTAATTATTAATTAATTATTTATATCATCAGGGGAACGCTACTATATCCCGGAATTCGGTTGAACAGATAGCCTTTGTTAATCATAAGGGATATGAGTGAGTGAGTGTTTGTGAAAGAATAATCAACGATTCTGTAACAGTGGTGTTATTCATAACAAAAATTTGGTGCATCGTCCGGGAAACAAAGTGAAGAAATCGGAGATGTTCCAAAACATTAAATTCCATCAAATGTTCAAAAATGTCAAATTTTGACCAACCCGAAAACTCTGAAAATTTTCCGGTCGCTCAAATCAGCGGCTCCAAAAATCGTGAAACAACAAACGAGGTCGATTTAGGAGATACTTTGTTTAATAGATATTTGAACCAACAATTACAGTATAATACGGTCATTGAAAACGGTGGTTCCAATATAGATTTGCAAAGATTAGACAAAGAGTTGAAATCACTCGAAACTCAGATTGACAGAACTTTAGCTACACATAATATTGATTCAAATTTTTGTCAAGATAAAAAGAGCCAACAACGGAAAGCCTTACGATTCGAAGACAAGTTCTTAACGTATAGAAATAAGGGTGGTGTTACGGTAGATTCGAGTTCAATCGTCAACGATCACTCTGACATTGATACCCCTCAGGAAATCCCCAAACCAACCAAACCCCTTATCCGACCACCCCTATTTAATCCTACTTTGTACCAAGGAACCAAACCATTTCAGAGTGAATATCCACCCCAGACAATCACAAATCTTGACGCACAGATAGACGCACGAGTTTTAAGTACACCACCCCAATTACACGAGTATCAACGCACGAATAACCAAATCTTAACATTGAGCCCGATTACAAACTCTGAGAAGACTCTTAGACCAGAACAGCTCATCAGAACACTCACAATCCCCTTAGAAACGGAAGATGTTGAGAGTGAAAGGGTTACAGAATATCTGAATAATCCGGATAATATCGAAGAAATAGTAAAACAACATAACGAGGGTGACGATATTTACCAATTCTACTGTTTTGCGAAGAAAGAGATCATTGGTTCACGAATCATACCTACATATCCCGAGGAGAGTAAGCAAGATAAGATTATATTGGAGAATTTAAAGGAGTCTACACAAACTTCCGCGAAATATATAACCGCAGAAGCCACGAATAAACTTCTCGACAACAAAACTTTCGAGCCAAAACCAAAAGTTAACAGCTTCGATTTCAATTTTGAAATTCACCCAGATTCAGAAACTAAGAATCTCCTCGACCCCAAAACAGAACACAGTACTTCTACAATGTTTAGTGACTACAAAAACATGACTACCAACCGATCGGGCAAATTGCCGGAAGTAAGAGGAATCTCGATTAAGGATGCCCTCGATCTGATCCCTCGATTCAACGGTCAGAATATCAGTTTAACTCAATGTTTAGACGGATGTCACGACGCAAAAGAAATATTCCCTAATCATTTGGAAAATGAATCAACAAAACTGATTCGAATGGAACTTTATGGTGAAGCTTCAAAATGTTTAAGTGGCCAAAATTTATAGACCATCGACGAAATCGCCACTCTTTTTGAAAACGCTTTCGGCTCTCCTAAGACTTTCCATGAGTGGACCGGAGATTTAGCAAAAATCAAACAGAAATCCGATGAATACGTCATAGTTTATCTGAATCGATTGATGGAAATCGAGAAAGAGATCATCAAATCTCGAACTCGTGGAAAACGAAACAAAAATCTTGCTGAATTTGTAGATGAGTTATCTCGAGACTGCCTAAAATTCTCCTTACGCGGATTACGATGGGCAATGCGAGCAAGAGTCGGCACGCCTAGTAACTTTAAGGACGCACAAGAACTTGCTTTTGAAATCGAGAGAGAGTTTGCAAGTAGCGAACCCGATGAAATACAGAAGAAAGACAAAATCAAAACCAGAAATCTGAGGGAAACTAGGAAGATTCATCTAGTTGAAAATACCAACAATCCATCCGCAATCGTTTGTAAATTTTGTAACAAACCAGGCCACTTCTTGATGAATTGTTTTTCCCTCTTCATGAAAACAAATCCTAGTTTCGGTGAGAGAAATGGGTTAGACCGCAACGCATCCAGACCCGATTATGCAGACTATAGATCGAGACCACCTAACTCAAATTTCATACCCTCGAGACAACCAACGGAATATGGGAGAAACAATACCTATCCACCGCGTACAGATCAGAATACCAACAATTACAACAATGATTCTAACAATAGAATACAGAATGATTACGGGAATTACAGAAATTCCAATCCTACATTCGGGCAGTCAAATCAAAATGATACAGGACCTCGGAATTTTAACTCAAATCATTCTCGTCCCACAGGAAAAACACCGGTGCGATTCCTCGAAATAGCTCTCAGACTAATAACCTAGCCAGAAATACGGATACTCGAATAGAATGTTACTATTGCAAGAAAATCGGGCACTACAAACGAGACTGTTATAGATTTCAAAATGATGTACGCAACGGTAGGGTGAATCCGGGAAACGCTACTGGTCTCTCTCAAACGTGCGTGAGCCGGGAGACTCACCCGAGCACTTCGACTGTCCGAGAAACCACCGCATAATAACTAGAACCATACATTTGAATCAGATAAATGGTGCCCCTACGATCAACTTGGACATGTTTGAATTCGATGGTCCATTAAAATTCAGGTTAGATACGGGTGCCGGACCAAATCTGATTGAGATCAACTGTCTTCCTCAAGAGATGAGAGTAAATGACAAGAAAGTTCTAAATCTGAAGGGAATTACTCCCGAATATATTAGGACTTTATGGACAATCGAAATGAAGCTTGGCGATCATGTCATCGAATTTCGTGTAGTGAGCGAAAATTTCCCCATAAAAGAATCGGGAATTTTGGGTAGCGACTTTTTCAGAAAAACCAACGCGAAAATAAATTATCCGGAAAACCATATTGAGATTGATGGCCAAATCTTTTTCTCTGAGCCTGATTCACGCACGCGGGTGAATCCACTTTCGAACGGAAACACTGAGATCATGACATTTGACAAAGAGAGTATCGATACATGTCTCAGAACCAATTTAGAAGATATAAGGAATAATATTGAACAAGAAACATTTAATGTTCACCATCATGTCCAGGGATTGGAAATCGAATGCGGTAACGAAAATCAATCGAGAGATCCAAATCACGAAGATAACGAGATTGAAGAAGAATCATTTACTGAAAATACCGACACTAATGAGAGCAACGACGACATTTTGATAGAAGTAAAACAAAAGGTGCGTTCAGAACAAGATGAGACAAATGTTATTAGAGGAGAAGAGATACGTGAATCAACGAGAGAATATTCAGAAATTTTTCCAGAGGAGTCAACGAGTAAAAATAATTTGAAGGATAAAATAGATGACATACGAGAAAATTCATCTATGAAAACCAAAATTTGATATCCAGGAAAGTCATTAATGAAGAGTTAGAATTCAACAATTTTCCAAGCACTTGCGACCGCTGTTACAGTATATTCGAAGTGAGGAATGATGCGGATTTAATTTTGTTCGACAGCCAATGCGGTAGTTGTGAAAATAAAATTTGCAAAGAGTTATACGAAAGGGTTCAACATGAGGCAGTTTTAGGGAATACTGAAGCCGATCTCAAAGAAGATGAGGGTCTAACCACAAGAGAAATTTTGAATTTCCACGAAGGGAATTCTCCCGAAACATCTATGGAGTATAATAATGAAATGGATACCCCTCATATGCAGTTCTCAGAAGAAGGGTGTGCGGAATCGACTGCTGTTGGCCAGTCAATACAAGGAAATCCTTGGGATCTCAATTGTGGTTATGAAAAATTTAACGGTCATGAATTAGGCATTCGGAGGAATTTATTACAACAGAATACGACTTCTATCACCAATACGGATGGGATGTCTAGAGCTGAAAGAGCTATTGCCTCACTCAGGCTAGATCACCTCAATGCAGAAGAAAAACAAATAGCAATCAAATGGGTTTCTCGCTACGCAGACGTTTTCCACTTACCAGGTGAAAAACTTACCTCCACGAACGTTATTAAACACAGAATTCCCACTACCGATGACATACCTGTACATGCTCGACAGTATAGACTACCACCTGTATTCAGGGAAGAAATAAATAGACAAGTGAAAGAACTCCTAGAGAATGATATTATCGTTCCATCTGAATCAAACTACAGCAATCCAGTGTGGGTTGTACCGAAAAAGGAAGACAGTAAAGGCAACAAACGATATAGGATGGTTTTGGACTACAGTGAACTGAATAAAAAGACGATAGCTTTCTCGTACTCTATACCAAACATTCAGGAGATCTTAGATAACTTATCAGGCGCAAAATACTTCTCTGTATTCGATTTAGCTTCAGGATTCCATCAAATAGAAGTAGACGAAGCGGATCAAGCAAAAACAGCTTTCGCAATTCCAGGGGGAAAATTCGCCTTCAAGAAAATGCCTTTTGGCTTGATCTCAGCGCCCTTTACGTTCCAAAAAGCTGTAGATACGATCCTAATTGGCCTACAATCAAACGTACTGATGGCCTACATCGAAGACGTCATCTTATTTTCGAAAACTTTGGAGGAGCACGAAGAAAAATATTTTTTGTTCACGGAAAGGTGTCGAAAATATAATTTAAAACTACAAGCAGACAAGGTGGAGCTTCTGAAACGTAAAGTGACGTATTTGGGACATTCAATTAGCGAAGAAGGTATCAGACTAGATTCGAAAAAGGTCGAAGCAGTAAAAAAATTTCCGGTTCCACGAAACGTGAAAAATATCCGTCAATTTTTAGGTCTCGCAGGTTATTATCGACGATTCATTGGAGGATTCTCTAAAATAGCTAGACCCTTGAGTTACCTCTTGAAGAGGGACATTCCATTCATATGGGGTGAAGAAGAACAGAATGCTCTCGAAATTTTGAGAGATAAACTCTGCGAAGAACCGGTGTTAGCTTATGCTGATTTTTCTAAACATTTTTGGGTCGCGGTCGATGCCTGTCGAATTTCGATTGAAGGTATATTATCACAAGGCAAATTCGGGAAAGATCGACCGATTGCATACACTTCTCGAGTTCTAAATGACGCAGAAAGACGCTACTCTACTTATGAACAAGAAGGTTTAGCTATGGTGTACGCAGTGAGACGAATCCGACATCATTTGATCGGCAGGAAGTTTACCATAGTAACGGATCACAAACCCCTCGTATGTTTTTTGAATTTTAAAGACACTAACTCCAGAATAACGCGTTGGAGAATAAAGATGAGCGAGTTCCAGTATGAAATTCTTTATAAAAAGGGAGCAACAAATACCAATGCAGATGCCCTCTCTCGCGATCCAATCGATTGTGAGGAAAATTCTATTTTTCCCATCGAGACGAGAACTCAAACCGGTACCCTCACTCGTCCGAATTACAATGAAAAACGAGGAAAAAGGACGCGAATGAATGACGAAAGGCCTCACGAACAACAGACAGTAAACAAAGACCCTTTGGAGAATGAGTTACCAACAAATGACGTCATACTGGACTCAGAATCAACCACGCCCAACAATGAGGTACCCCTGGATACGGAAGTCATTGGAATCGAAAACCTTGAAGGAGATTCAGGACAGCCAAGTGCGACAACTGAACAAGGAAACCCCATGACTGAAATGCAAACAAGACACTCCCGGATCATAGGGAAAATTTTCGTAGAATGCAGAGAAAAATTGTTCATGAGAAAGGACAATTACTTATATTTTGTAGATACCTCAGGAGAACCATGCGATACAGGAGCCAGGGAGTTACAAGAATGAAATGAACTACCAAGGTTATTAGACCTTAGTATTGGAGGAATAAAAGCGTCTGTCACAATAATAAGTTACACTTGGTCCTACCAGTCAGAGGAGAAGAAAGACAGAGTATAAAAATTATAGACGATAACCTCACAATGGGAACCAGAGATCTTAAGAGACTCGTTGGACAAGAACAATTGAAAACGATCAGCGTAGCGAAATCAAACTTTATAGAAAATATACCTTGGGCAGAAATCATGATCAAGCTCCGAAATTTACTACGCGGTTTAGAAATTAAAATAATCATTTGTGTGGGCCTAGTAAAATATCCAAAAATTGAAGAGCAACACGAAATAATTGAAGTGGCCCATTCATCCGCGAATGGAGGGCATAAGGGAGTTAATACAACGTACAAACGATTGAGACATAATTATAATTAAGAAAACATGAAGATCGACGTCCAACAATTTATTCAACGTTGTTTGTCCTGCCAATTAAAGAAATTGGTTAGAGTAAAAACAAAACACCCTATGGTTATAACCGATACTCCTACTGTTGCTTTCCAAAAAATAGCAATGGAACTAAAAATGGCCACGACAATATCCTAACCATACAATGTTTCTTAACAAAATACTGCCTAGCTATAGCACTCCCAGACGCTACAGCTAAATCGGTAGCAGATGCTTTAATAAAAAGATTCATCTGTACCTTCGGAGCTCCATGGCTATACTTACCGATCAAGGAACCAATTTCCTCAGCAACCTGATGAAAAGAGTTGCGAAAAAATTCAAAATTCAGCAGTATCGTACCTCGAGTTATCACCCTCAGTCGAACGGATCACTCGAGCGATCGCATCACGTGCTCGGTGAATACCTGAAAATATTTATCAGCAAATAAGAAGAGTGGGATACTTGGTTGGATTTAGCAACTTGGAGCTATAATATTTCGTGGCACGAAGGGACAAAGTTTACACCTTTAGAACTCGTATTCGGACGATCACCCAGAGTTCCATCTAATGAGCCTTCAGAACCGGAAGATGAACTTCCGACTTATGAAAATCATCTCATCGACTTGACTACCAAAATCCACGAAATACAAGGTCTTGCTAGAGACCGATTAATTGAATCAAAGCTTCGTACCAAGTTTTATTTTGATAAAAAAATCTTTCCAAGGATATTCAAAATAGGCGACTACGTTTGGTTATTAAGGGGAGGTAAGATACACAAATTTGCCGATCAATACGAAGGACCTTACTTGATCATTAGTCTGCTCAAAAGGGATAATGCAAAGATCCAACTCGTTAGAGATAGGAACAAAACTAAAGTAGTACACGTGAATAGACTTAGAATATCTTACATTGCAGAACCTACCGATTGCAATTAATATTATCGTATTGTATTACAGTTCAAGGAGAACAGAAAAAGAGAGGGAGAAATACAAGGGATTCTCAATTGGAGAATCTAACATACACCAACGGAACAACAAACGGTGTATATACTTCTGGATACAATTTCTATTTCAATTCACATCACTCTTAAATCACAATCTCGATACACAATCTTAAATCAATTCACCTTGACGTATAACTGACGAGACTTTACCCACATGAAACACAATGCCCATAACTCCGAATAATATTCGAATAAGGCGTTAAGGGAAAAGTGTTGAAATATAACGTGCGGCTGCGTCCGCGCCATGACTCCCACTCTCCTCTCTTATGGTGTATGCACGCCATTGCAGCTGAGTGCAGCTGCACTGGCGCGCCAGTCTGTATGCATCGCCCGTAGTGTACAGAGTACGTGAATAAAGGTCGTGTCTATATCTATATATACAACGTGTATCGTTATTTGATCGCCCTGGCCCGGACCTCTAAAACTCCCTCATGGTAGCGAGTCCGTGGTTGCGATCCGCGAAGTGAATAAAAATACGTGCGTGAGTAAAAACTGTGTGCTGTGAGCCTGCATCCGGCCGTGCTCCAAACGGAAAAATTGCAGCGCGTCAGAGGGGACGCCACACGGAGCGACCGCACGAGAGGACGAGTTTGGTGAGCAAAGCGCGCCCGAGGCAAAGTCTAGGTTGTCTTTGGGACCACCACCAACTCTGTAGCCACAGCACCCAAAAATCAGCCAAGCAGCGTCGGCATGGCTTCAACCCGAAGCAGCGACAGCGAGCGACCAGGCAGCGAAGACGCTTGCCAAAATCGTGAGTTAAATCATTTGAATATTTGCGCGGGACACGAGGCACGTGATCATCCATGCGTTTACATATGTGGAGAGAGGGGCTTTGATGGCTCGATTAATCCGATCTCCCCTTTCGCGCATCAATTCGAGTGCAAGGGAACGACGCGCAAAGAGTCAGTTGCGCCGCCATTTTAGACGCTCGCGTCAGCTTGGCCTCGAAGGGGGGAAGAACAGCGGAGGAGAAGTCGAGACTCCACCAGCCGCCGCTAGGTGCGCTGAGAGCGGTGCGGGGGCACTGCTAGCGAGAGCCGGGGAATCCCCGAGCTGCTCGGAGAGAGCGTAAGTAGTAGTGACTAGGAGTGGGTCAGACAAGTTTGTGGGCCAGACAAGTAGTAACAGACAGGCATTGTCCGGACGAGGCCTCGTAACCATATAGTATTATGTAGTGGCGCCAAAATTTGAATCTTGAATTAGGAGAGTAAAGTAAAAATTGAGTCCTCGTTGTCCCCGCATGAACTAAAATTGTTTAATCATTCATTTTTACAGCTAATTCAGGTGCAGTTCTGGGAAATGCCGCCAAACACCTGGGAATTAATGTTTACATTATTTTCAGAGTACTTATAATAAGAAATTATGAATAATTATATATTGGAATATTAATCTATGCCCATATTCATCTATATATACACATCCGTATACATATCCACCATTACGTATCTATAAGATATATGCATATGAACGAATATTTCATAGAATTTTTTCTGATGAGAGGCGTGAAGAGAGCCTAAAACCAGAAATATTCTGTTCTGTTTAGGGTACCCTAACCCATTCCTGGAATTTGGTCACAAGGTGAGGAGTGACTTCCAGCTGGGTAGAAACCACCCAGGTCAGCAAGCTTGGGTGAAAATGGAAGGAGATGAGATCCATATCATATTGCAAGATGAGACTGACTACGTAGTAGGTGGGTAAACAAATTGATCACTTGTTTTACCGGTTCCCCTTTTATGCTTTGTTGAACGTTCACAATTGAATTCGAAGTTGAGAAGTTGAGACGAATGCTCCGATGGAGATTCGATAAGTTGAGCTCGAATTCTTCGAAGAATGAGTACTATATCCAAATCTCGATTAAATATCGATACTCTGGTCGGGTTGTGCTATAGTCGTGGGTGTGTTCCCTGCGATTGCAGTGACAACTAAGGGTGATTCCGTGAATATTCCTGTGTGCAGGTGTTCATGGTCTCACTCGCCTCAGCCTGATATCTTTGAGTACGAGGATTAAGGCTAGAGGCAAACCGCGAGCTTCTCCAATGAGCAAGGGGGATAATTTGTGAATTCTCTGTTGCAGATAGTAATGATGAGCATTTCACTCTGGCCGAGTGGAATGAAATCAAGAGCCTTATTCGGGCGATGTCCGAGGGCGAGTATGGATTGGAGTTGCCTCAAGGGCAGAACCGACCAGAAGCTCCGCTGCCTGCGGCCAGCCCTAAAGCACTGACAGATGATGAGACTGTCGATGGGGTCCTAGAGGTAAATATTGGACCTGAAGATGAAATAGTGGAAGAGCCTCACAATGGGAGGCGCAATGACTACCGATACCAGCAGCTCGAGCCACCGGACATGAGAGACGACGTGTCCATGGCATCGTACGAATCCATAACCTTAGGGGGCTTCGGAGGCCGCCTCGAAGACCTCGAAAAGATGTTTGAAGAAATGAAGCTGAGAGTAAAGTGTCTTATGAGATCACAAGCGACAATGAAAAAGGCATCTGAAGCCAACATGAAACTAACAAGTCAGCTCATAGACAACCAGAGAGAGTTGACAACGAAAATAGACCGGGTCCTGGAATGCAACGAGCAGAGCCGGCGTGACAATGAAGAGAGCCGGCGAGCTCTCGACAACGCAGTGAGGATCATCCAAGCGAGCTGTGGAACAAATATAGCCGAGCCCCCAAGACAAGCGCTTCAAGCGAACAGAATTCAAATCGAAGCCGATGTGCACGTGCAAACCCCACCTCCTGTTATCAACACGCCGCCCGTGGCTTCGTCGACTACATCGTCCCAAGCTGCGGGCCCGTCGTCGAGGATGTCGTCGATCCAGGAAGCCCCAATCCAACAGGCGTCAGCAGTGTCAAGGAATTTCCACGCTGACAGAAAATGCCAACTCACAAAGAAGGAACAGTGGCAATTCTTTTGGATCAAATTCTCCGCAGAGCTTCGGTCTCTCGGCCTCGACCTTGTCGCCGAAGACCTGACAACCAAACGAGGAATCAGTGAAGCTGACGATCAGCAGATGAAAGATCTTCTCGTCCATCGAGTGGATCATGACTATCTCAAGCACGCAATGAATTTGCCAACAGCCTTGGAGATGCTGAGACATCAAAGAGGAATTAAGCAAGCGGAGACAATTACAAGCTCTGATTTGGCAAGGGATGAACTGAAGGCCCTGAAGTACAACCCGCGAACAGAAACTGGACAACATTTCATAGACAAATTCCAGAACGTAGTGACCAAGTATGCTGGCTTGCTCGGGGACTCAGCACTGACAGATGTTGAGATTAGAGATGCCCTCTACTCGGCTACGAAAATTGAATGTCCCATGCTCCAGACAATGAAGCTTAGCCTGGATCGGCAAAATGGAGTGCAGAAACTGAAGGATCCCAAAGCTGTGCCGGAAGTTTTCACATTGATGGAAATGCAAACCGTCTTCAGGAATCAAGAAGCTCAGAGACCTCCTCCGAACCAGCAACGAACCGCCCTGCTCGCAGGGTTCCATTTCAACAAACGTCAACGATGCTTCCAGTGCCAAGACAATCACGCGGATCACATAGCCTTAGACTGCCCTCACCGAGAGACGGGAGCGAAACAATGTTATGCTTGCTTCAAGTTCGTCACTGATCACGATTCCAAGAATTGCCCACGCCCTGTAGCCCAGAGGAGGAAACGAGGCGCTCAGAATCAGCCATCGTACCAAGCCAAGAGATTTAACAAGGACTTTGAAAACGTCTACTACTCAAATAATCGCAGCAGTCGTGACATGAATAGTCAAAACTCCAGAATACAACAAGCACCAAGAACCAGAGGTGCAAATCGGTCTCATCCCTACATTAACAACAACAATGCTCGAGGACGCGGTCGCAGAGGTGGAGGTAGAGGTGGCCATCAGAATCGAGGTGGTCGCCAGCCTCAGCAACAACAAGGCAACAACCACCAAGCCTTCAATGCATCCGTGGAAAATGAAGGTGAGATTTTGAATATAACAGAGAATTGTGAAGTCGCGAACCTAACCTCAAAGAATCCAAATAGCTTGGCCCGCAATGACTGTGGTGGAGATAAAATTTTAGAGAGATTCATTGCCGATTCAGGTGCTACCGAGCACATGTCGAAATCCCGGCTTATATTCAAAACATTTGATGAAACTGACGTTTGCCAAATTAGCTGCGCTAACAAAAATTCAAATGCCAACATCGAAACGGAGGGAGCGGGAACAGTTGAGTTCATAGCGAATAACAAGAAATTCAAGTTTGACAAGGTGATATTTTCGCAGTCGCTATCCCAAAATCTGCTTTCCCTCAGAAAATTTGTTGAGATGGGTCTGGGCGTGTTCCTGGATGATAAGAAAATCGATATTTTTGATCCCGGCTCGGATGAGTCTTTTATTACGGGTATTTATCAGAAACCATATTGGCTGATTGACTTTGAAGTGCGAGGTCAAAGTCGTGATCCCAATTCAAAACCTGATGGATCACATCAAGTATTCGTAAATTTAGCCAGTGCTCTGAATGCAACTGATCCGCGATACCAAACGCGTAGCGTGACTGCCCGAATGCCGTGCTCAGAGTCGGAGGGAGTTGAGCAGAATCGAGCTGTCCCTCATGAACATTCGAACTTTGATACGACAATCTGTGATAGAAAATTACACAACCTTGACGAGCTTCCGATGATTGGAAATTCCTGAATCAGAGTCACCATTTTCGGACAAATACAAACAGTTTGCGAAAAATAATAACGCACTGCTCTGGCATGTTAGACTGGGCCACGCGTCAGTCGAGTACTTGAAAGCTCTACAAAGAAGGTTCCCCGAAAACGATGAATTGCAAAGAGCAGTTTTTGACGACTCCCTGAGAGATTGTGACATATGCATGAAAGCGAAGTTTAATAGATTGCCGTTTTCTAGTACACGAGTGAGGGCAACACAGCCGTTGCAAATTATACACAGTGACCTGATGGGTCCGATAAGTCCTGCTTCGCATCCAAAGAGATACAAGTACATAGTCACTTTCATAGATGACTTCTCCAGATTTGCTCTCGCGTATCCAATGAAAACTAAAGATGGAACGGGTCACCACCTGGAAGCTTACATTCGAACTTGCAGGAATCTTCTCGGAAAAGACGCAAAATTCTGTTATTTACACGCTGATCAAGCTAAAGAGTACACCGGAGGTTCACCATCAAAGTACTGGAAGATCACGGAGCTGAATTACAACTTTCTCCTCCTGATACCCCTCAACACAACGGTGTAGCGGAAAGATTCAATCAAACAATTCAAAAGAAAATTCGGGCTTACATGTACGACTCAAAACTCCCGGAAGGCCTATGGGATTTAGCTTTGAGTGCCTCCGTGTACGCTTATAATAAAACTCCACACAAATCAAATAATATGATAACACCGGTCGAGAAATTTGCACCTCACCACAGAGTAGATTTGAAACAGATCAAAAGATTTGGTTGTCTAGCTTATTCTAAAGTCCAGAGGAAAACTGGCGCCAAATTTGGACCTGAAGGCAAGCGTGCTGTGTTGGTAAGTTACGTTCCAACCGGTTATATACTTCTGAGGCACGAAGATGGGAAGTATTACGAAAGTCGTGATGTCAGGTTTAATGAGCGACTGACCTATGGAGACATGTATGGTAAAAACGCGATCAAAGATCAACCGGCCGTGACTGTTGAGATAAATCGAGAGAACTGGCTGACGGATTTCACTCCTGAGGCACATAATGAGCAGAGGCCGGAGGGAGAGCCGAAACGAAAAAGAGGCAGACCTCGCAAAAACCAGATAGTAAGTCTACCACCCTCTACTTTTCTCGCACAAATTTCCAAAGAACTGAATGAAATAGTTCAAGAAACAGACTACGAATCAGAAGAAAGTAACAGAAACCCTCTTACTGATGAAGTTTATCATGCCCTGCTGGCACAGATCAATGACGATCCAATTTCATTCGTTAAAGCCATGCAATCAAAAGATCGTAACAAATGGAAAGGTGCGATAGAAAGTGAGTTGAATGCAATGGAAAAGAACAATGTGTGGGTTTGGGTTGACAGACCATCTGTGACAGAAACCGGTCGGAGAGTCAATATTTTAGATTCACGATGGGTGCTGAAACGAAAACCACAACCGGATGGTAACAGCAAATTCAAAGCCAGATTGGTCATTCGGGGCTTCAAGGATAGGAACAAATATGACATCTCGGAGACGAATGCTCCAGTATCTCACCTAGCCCTTGTGAGAGCGGTATTCGCGATCATTAACAAATACAACCTGGAGGTATGCCAGCTGGATGTGAGAACTGCTTTTCTGAATGGAACGGTCGAACATGACATTTATATGGAGATCCCCGAAGGCGTAAAATGCTCAGACCAGGTCAGACGAACAAAAGTTTGTAAACTCTTAAAAGCCTTGTATGGACTCTCTATCAGTCCAAAGAGATGGAATGAAAAGTTCACAGAAGTTGCTTTGGAAATAGGTCTGAGTAATGATGACCAAGAGCCGTGTTTGTTCTACTGGCGAGAAGGTGATAAATTCCTTTTGTTACTACTGTATGTGGACGACATACTGATTGCGAGTAATTTCCACACCAAACTCGTTGAAATTAAAATGAAACTACGAAAGGCTTTTGAAATGTCAGATTTAGGTGAACCGAAAGAATTCCTTGGAATAACTATCAATCGTAACAAACAAACACAAACGATAGAGTTGCTTCAAGCAAAGTACATTGAGAAAATCCTGGAAAAATTTGGATATTCAGAATCGTATCCCATGAGAACACCTATGGTGACGAATAAAGCTAATAACCGGGAAAGACGGGAGCGCGAGTCTTCCCCAGAAACAAATGAACGCTCTGGCCCAATCAACGCACCCTTTCGAGAAGTTGTGGGTTGCCTTCTGTACCTGGCAAATTGTACTCGGCCCGACATCATGTATACCGTGAATGTCCTGTGTAGACATCAGTCAAATCCAACTGACAACGAATGGCTAATGGTCGAAAGAGTTCTGAGATATCTGAGAGGCACTACCAACCTAAGCCTGAGGTTCACGGGTCAGTCAGACCACCTAGAGGCCTACTCAGACGCGAGTTTTTCCGACTGCAAGAATTCAATAACCACCCACGGTTACGTAATAAGATTGTATGGCGACTCCGTGGCTTGGAGAACTCGCAAACAGTCCTACGTTTCGATATCAACTTGCCAGTCAGAGTATGTAGCTATGAGCGACACCTGTTGAGACCTGATAGCGCTGGACATATCTTTAAAATTGATCCTCAACAAGTCATTCAGGCCAATGTTGTTGTGGTGTGACAATAAAGGCGCAGAGGTTTGCGCTAAAACTAGAGGAAATAGACTAAAACATATCGTTGAAGTTAAAGAACACTACGCTAAAGAATGCGTTAAAAAGAAATTCATTGAGATCAATCATGTGCCGACAGAATTTCAAGTGGCCGATGTCTTCACAAAAGCTCTGAGTTATGAAAAACATGTTCTATTCACGAATGAATTGCTCAATCAAGATGAGAGATGTGGGCTGAATTCATATTTACATTTGATAGTAATTTCTCACAAATGTATTCTTCTTTATTTGTTACAGGCAACGAGAATGAAACTGATGACATGTATCCGATGTAATTTGCTACCTCTATCAATTTTGAATCTTATATGAATGTGAATCTCATGATTTCATGTAAATAAAGGTCGTCATGACCCGTACTTAGCCGGGAGGGAGTGTTGGAATATAACGTGCGGCTGCGTCCGCGCCATGACTCCCACTCTCCTCCCTTATGGTGTATGCACGCCATTGCAGCTGAGTGCAGCTGCACTGGCGCGCCAGTCTGTATGCATCGCCCGTAGTGTACAGAGTACGTGAATAAAGGTCGTGTCTATATCTATGGGTCATTCTGGACCAAGGTGAACATTCTGAAAATCGACGAAATTTAAAAATGCCCCAAATATTTTTTTTCCATTAGTACTACTAGAATATAGTTGAAAAAAATTTTTTTCAGATTCTTTTGGGACCCATGGCGGGCCCTACGAATTTTCCGAATCCCATTTTTGAGCAGTTTTTCGCCTATTTTTCGCTATCTTGGAAAATTCGTAGCTCGGACCCAAATGCATCTTTTTCATCCTAGCTGGGCGCATTTTTTTTGGTATGATGTACACTTTCAAGAAAAAAATTGCCCGGTCCAAAAAATTGATATCTGGTAGGTCCCACGGTTGCATCAAAAAAGGCCCAAAAATACGACTTTGCACCACCTTTGAAGGCGTATAGGTCAAAATGGAAGCCTCGTAGCAAAATTTTGCAAGAGAAAAAACTTGTAGGCCTTGAAAAAACCTTTAATTTCCTTTTTGGAACGTGTCATTATCTTATCTCACGTACGATCTACAGCCGATTTAAGTTGTGCATTTTTGTAAAAACGTGAAACTTCAAGGCCATATTAAAAAAATGGTTTATTTTTTATCGACCCCAAACCTACGAGAAAATGTTCTTCCAGGTGTCTATTTGAAGGTCCAACAATAATTTGGTTGTTCCTTTCAAATCCTGATTTTATACGAGCTGTTTAAAACAGTCGAAAATACCGAAAATCGTGTCGAATTCGGGCCTTATCATGAAGCTTCGTGGACTGGGTCTTCCCTTGGTCTCGATTCGTGGACTCTAATTATACAGCACTCGGCATAAAATATTGTGGAAGATGAGACCTAGAGCTGAAAAATGGCCTCTCGTGCGATGTTTTACGATGGAACCGTCCAAAACTAGAGTAAATTGAGTAAATACAAGATAAATCGAGGGAATCGATTGTGATGCAGCTCTCACTTAACTAGCCCGCGCTCACTAGCCCAACCGGCCGCTTTGGCACTCCGCGTATGCTCCGCACTGCATGCCATCCTCCGTTTATGCGGAAGTGATAAGTGATATAATAGTCCGGTCTCCAGCCACCCTTCCGCATGTCCGTGAAATCCAACTTCGGAACGATCTGTCTCAAAAACTATTCGGCGAAAAGTGTCCACCTTCGTCTTGGTTTCAGTCAACACATATATAGATTCGAATGAGACAAAGGTGGACACTCTATACCGTGTTTTGTATTAGATTGGTACTATTAGTCACGGACAACGAAAGGGTTGCTGGGGACCGGACTATTAACAGCTGATGCAGTATTGTCAAGTATTATCCAGTATAGACAGAGATGAGAAGGTTCTTTAATCTCCGTTATAGACTGTAGACTGTACGAGGTTTCGGTTGTTAGTGACCATCACGGAAAAATTGTATGTGTCAGTCAGCGTCCCGATCAGAAATTTTGGTACCTTCCCCGCGGGGTTTGCCCCGAAGATGTGCCAAATGTATTGTGAAGCATATAAAGTGTAACGCCTTCCCCGCGGGGCACCCGCGAGGTATCATCGGGGCAATATTTGCGCAAAATTAGTGCAGTATCTGTTGAGACCTTTAAAATAATTCCGGATATGTTTGTAATGTTATCACTATTATGTGACAGTTTAAGTAAAGTATGTTCAAGTAAAGTTGAAACTTCATTGAAGACCTGGGAAAGCCTCATAAGAGCTTCTCATATCCAGCCTGTGTTTACTTCTACTGAGGGCAAACAGTCACTTGACTTTGCAGCGTGTGACGAAGAAATTAATTTTGCTGGACTGAGATTTGTGTGAAAAGTTAGTGGTGCTCATCAATGATATTAAAATACAGTATGTTCACGTTCAATGCTTCTGTTAAAATTTCCATCATACACCCTTAGAAGTGAGGTTAACTCTGACACACTATGCAGGAATGTTGTGAAAGTGATCAGATACTTTGCGGGGGCCCTGCGGGGAAGGCGTTACACTTCATATGCTTCACAATACATTTGCCCTAATACCCGCGATGTTCGGGGCATGGCGTAAAAATAACATTATCATTCCGCCATGGTTCGGGGCAAGCCCCGCGGGGAAGGTAATGGCGGTCAGCGGCCATTCGAGATCTCCCATCTCACTCGCACCTAATAGGTCATGCCATGAGTGCGAGGGAGACGACAGATCTCGAACGGTCACTGACCGTCATCCCATTGCAGTTCACCTCATGGCGTAAAGATAACAAAAGTTATCTTCACGCCATGGTTCACCTTGTCCTCGAGTGTACCAAAATTTCTGATCGAGACGCTGACTGACACATACAATTTTTTCGTGGTGGTCACTAACAACCAAAACCTCGTACAGTCTACAGTCTATAACGGAGATTAGAGAACCTTCTTATCTCTGTCTAGACTGGATAATACCTGACAATACTGCATCAAATGTTAATATCACTCATCACTCCCGCATTAACGGAGGATGGCATGCAGTACGGAGCATACGCGGAGTGCCAAAGCGGCCGGTTCTCGATTTATCTTGTATTTACTCAATTTACTCTAGTTTTGGACGGTTCCATCGTAAAACATCGCACGAGAGGCCATTTTTCAGCTCTAGGCCTCATCCTCCACAATATTTTATGCCGAGTGCTGTATAATTAGAGTCCACGAATCGAGACCAAGGGAAGACCCAGTCCACGAAGCTTCATGATAAGGCCCGAATTCGACACGATTTTCGGTATTTTCGACTGTTTTTAACAGCTCGTATAAAATCAGGATTTGAAAGGAACAACCAAATTATTGTTGGACCTTCAAATAGACACCTGGAAGAACATTTTCTCGTAGGTTTGGGGTCGATAAAAAATAAACGATTTTTTTAAATTGGCCTTGAAGTTTCACGTTTTTACAAAAATGCACAACTTAAATCGGCTGTAGATCGTACGTGAGATAAGATAATGACACGTTCCAAAAAGGAAATTAAAGGTTTTTTCAAGGCCTACAAGTTTTTTCTCTTGCAAAATTTTGCTACGAGGCTTCCATTTTGACCTATACGCCTCCAAAGGTGGTGCAAAGTCGTATTTTTGGGCCTTTTTTGATGCAACCGTGGGACCTACCAGATATCGATTTTTTGGACCGGGCAATTTTTTTCTTGAAAGTGTACATCATACCAAAAAAAATGCGCCCAGCTAGGATGAAAAAGATGCATTTGGGTCCGAGCTACGAATTTTCCAAGATAGCGAAAAATAGGCGAAAAACTGCTCAAAAATGGGATTCGGAAAATTCGTAGGGCCCGCCATGGGTCCCAAAAAAATCTGAAAAAAATTTTTTTCAACTATATTCTAGTAGTACTAATGGAAAAAAAATGTTTGGGGCATTTTTAAATTTCGTCGATTTTCAAAATGTTCACTCTGTCCAGAATGACCCCTATATATACAACGTGTATCGTTATTTGATCGCCCTCGCCCGGACCTCTAAAACTCCCTCAAAAAGGGAAGAACTTAGAAACTCACGCGCAATCAATCGAACATAGGAACAAGTTTAGAGAAAAATCTTCGTTTTACAGGTAGAAGAGGAGAGAAATGAATGAATTCACAAAAATGGACATCCAGAGCATTTCAAATCGACTCAACAACGACGCAATAAACAGCTATAATAGATTTCACCAGAATTTGTCAAACGGAGTAAACGACCCTAGCCAGCTATATTCTATATTATTATTAGAACCTTATATGAGAGTAGCATTAATGGTTCTATGCGTACGCAACGGTACTACGAATTCATTGCGTTTTATTTTAGAACATTCAGCCGACATAGGAATAGATAGAGTTAGAGAAATCATTAGAGAATGCATCATCCACTTGAGATTAAATTATTTGCGCATGGTCATGAACTTTATTGATTGGAGGCGAAGTTATGCATGGGAAGATATAGAATTAGAATTCTGTTGTCAATCACGCGCAATTCCCGAACTTACACAATATCTAATGGACCCGGATACGCACGATATGTTCAAATATAGTATAGGTAGAGACCATATTATGTTATTTACACTACAACTTTTAAAAGGAGCCGACGTGAACCAAGATTTCGGAAGCGGTCTTACACCTCTGCGTTTACCCTTATGCCGGGGACGCCTGAAAATGGCGCAACTCCTACTAAAAAACGGGGCTCACGCCAATGAAAATTCCGAACGCGATCCACTCGTACATGAAGCACTCAACCTTTCAAACCCAAGGATGGTAGATCTCCCTATCGAATTCGGTAGTGATGCTACTTCGACGGATACAGGAGATAGGAACGTATTCCACCGCCTCGCTGAAATGTCTGATATAGGGGATGTCACTAAAACTGCCCTGTTCAAGGCATTACTGAAAGGCAAACCTGATCTCAATAAACGCAACAACAAAGGGATAGTTCCCCCAATCCATGCGATAGAATGCTCCAATTATCATTGTGTATTCTTGTATATACACCATGGAGCGGATCTTGCTCAATACGGATTTGAAGCACTACACTTAGCGGTCCAAAGAGATCATACAAGGACTTTCGACCTGCTCACCAAATTTTGGAGTTAACCCTGAAAATGCATCACTAAATGGTCTTTCAATAATCGAAAGGGCATATCGTTCAGGGAGTACAAAAATTTTCGAGTATTTGCTAGCGATGCGACCAGCCTTCTATGAAAATCCTGATTTCCATTTCGACAAACTCATAGACAACAACCCAAACAACAGATTGTTACTCGAGTATTATCTTGACTTGGCAAAACATGATTTTGATCATGTAATAGATTTAATGAAAGCAAGTCGAGTTGTTTTCAGAATGATTCGAACGATTAGAGCTCGACCCCAATATAGGATGGACAGTTTTAGGAAACTGGGCAAATATTTCAGGGCCGATCACAAATTCATATGTGCAAAAGATATTTCCGAATTCCAAGATCTACGCGACAGCATAAGTTCCGAATATTTGAGAGACAAGCTCGAAGAAGCATATAACCGCTCGCTAGGCTGGTTCGTGGCGGCTAAGATACTCCACGGTTATAGAACAAGATTGCCTTTAGAGATGAAGGATCATATACTGGGGTTCTTATACCCAGGAGATCTCCACCGAATCGGTAGAACAATCACGGAAATCTAAGGTTACAAGTAGCGATCATATATAAATCGTTCGAACGAAGAGGGAAACCGTTGCGAATTAAAATATACCCACGGGAATAATAAACCTAATTAGAATAGTTAAGAATAACCTCAATTATCACTCGACCGAACTGAAACTACGAATTAATGATTCAGATATCTCAGTGGAATGGATAGGAAGAAGAATAAATACGCTGCTAAAAGTGATTAGCAGAAAGCTTTCTCCGAGCGTCATATGATGATAATTAGAATCACCAGACCATCATGATCCTAAAATTGTATGAAAATTTGGATTTTTTTGAAAATTTGAGATCTGTAGAAGTTGAATGGAATTTCGGTATCAACCAATCGATAAATCTTGCAGAAAAATCCATAGTTTAGGTCATTAAGATTGAGATAAATGAGTCATAAAGGAAGGTGGGAGGAAAAATTGAATATGAAGAAGAATTTTCCTTTATTTTTTGAATTATTTTCTGGAGGAAGCTTTTTAGAAGGATTTGAGCCATCTAGTCTTAGGTTTTTTCGATGATATCTATTACTTGGTTGAGACAGAATTTGGATGCGGTGGGTTTAAAAAGGCTCAAAGAGGAATTTTTGGTAAAAATTTTGATTTTTTCAAAAAGTTGAGATCTGTAGAGGTTGAATTGAATTTCGGTATTAACCAATCGATAGATCTCGCATGGAAAATCATAGTTTTAGGTCATTGAGATTGAGATAAATAAGTCATAAAGATAGGTAGGAGGGAAAATTGAATATAAAGAAAAATTTTGATCTATTTTTTGAATTATTTTTTGGAGGAAGCTTCTTAGAAGGATTTGAGCTATCTAGTCTGAGGTTTTTCCGATGATATCTATTACTTGGTTGAGACAGAATTTGGATGCGGTGGGTTTAAAAAGGCTCAAAAAGAAATTTCTGGTAAAAATTTTGATTTTTTTGAAAATTTGAGATCTGTAGAGATTAAATGAAATTTCGGTATTAACCAATCGATAGATCTCGCAGGAAAAATCATAGTTTAGGTCATAAAGATTGAGATAAATGAGTCATGAAGGAAGGTAGGAGGAAAGATTGAATATTAAGGAAAATTTCCCTTTATTTTTTGAATTATTTTTTGGAGGGAGCTTCTTAGAAGGATTTGAGCCATCTAGTCTTAGGTTTTTTCGATGATATCTATTACTCGGTTGAGACAGAATTTGGATGCAGTGGATTCAAAAAGGCTCAAAAAGAAATTTTTGGTAAAAATTTTGATTTTTTTGAAAATTTGAGATCTGTAGAGATTGATTGAAATTTCGGTATTAACCAATCGATAGATCTCGCAGAAGAAATCATAGTTTAGGTGACTCAATTTGTTGAGAGAGTGTGTGAGAGAAAGGTATTTATGTATCAAAAGTTGAAATTCGAGCACTTTTGGTTGAAAAAGCCCATGGATCAAATTTGATTGGGAGCCGAAAGGTGCCAAATCACTGGGCTCTCAGAAATTGGATTCTCTACAACTTGTAGAAAGCCAAAAGTTGATGAGGCGAGTAGTAAAAGAGAAAGCGTGTCCGATATAAAACAACATACATACATACACACACACAAACACGGCAAATGGGGTGGAAAGATGAGTCTTTGGCAGATTTGGGAGGACATTAGGAGGGAAAGTGTTACCTACAATTGATAGCTTTTGGCGAGAGGAAGAGAATGGCAGTTGGCTTTTTTCGATAAAAGGAATTTCGTTGAAGAATATGTTGACTATAATGAAAAATTTGATCAAATTTCCGTTGGGGTGAAAACAAAGCTTTCTCTTTAGAGAAAGCAATTCTCTTTAGAGAAAGCAAAACTGGGTTCAGATCTTGAATAATCACTACGATTTTGACCAAGACACCGACATCAAGAGAGCAATACGTTACCACAAGTCCAAGACTGTACTACGTTTGATGAAGAAGAACCCCTCTTGCGTAAACAGAGAGAATTTCCAAACCTTATTCAGATTCGCCATACGCAACAAAGATTTTGAGACCATGAAGATCCTAATCACCCGTTTTCGTGATATAGAATCGCTGAACCTGGTCGATTTATGTTGGATGCTCATGATGAAAGGAATGACAGGTACCGCCGAATTAATGGTTAGATCAATATTGAACGTTGACAAACGTGAAAGTACGGGTGCAACCTTATTATACCCAGCATGCAGATATGCCTATCCGAACTTAGCTAGATTACTCTTGAGAAAAGGAGCGGATGTCAACGTACAAGACAAATGGAAAAGAACGCCGTTACATTTTACGGCTGAAATAGGTGATCCGTATTTAGTGAGATTATTACTAAACGTCGGCGCTGATCCTTATCTGACCGACTGTATGAAGAGAAACGCACTCCATTTCCTCTGCGATTACGGAGACGAAGAAAATATAGAATCCGCATTACTATTATTAGACGCCGGGATCGACGTAAACTCTCAAGAAAGGAAAAAGAAAACGCCACTGCACTTGGCTAACCTTCCTCGAAAGGCACTTACACCCGCCGTACTAGTGGAACACGGAGCCGATATAAACATCAAGAATCGATGGGGCGAGACCCCTCTCATGTGTGCAATACAGCACCAACCAACTTGTATGGTCAAGTACTTAGTCAAGAAGGGAGCAAGAATTAACGACGTCAATAGTGATCATAAATCATCCCTCCATATAGCATACAACTTTTGGCGACCTAAAATACTCAAGTTTCTTCTTACCATCGAAGCCAAATCATATCCCGAACCCGATCACGTCAAACCATCTTTTCATCTTAGTCCTATCTCAAATCAACTATGTTTATACATAATCGAAGAGATCGCCAGGTTGGAAGCCACGAATAACTTCGTGTCACCCATAGATAAAGAGATAATCGCCGCAGACATTATAGGCTCATTTCATTACAGAAGATGTATAGACGAAATCGACTTGGCTAAAACCCGCTATTAAACACCCAAACTCAATTTATTCAACCTTTTCAACTGGAATGATACACAAACTTCCTTATTATTCAAAAACAGAATGTCCATCGAAAACATTACAAAAATAGATTTTGGAACAGAATTCACAGTGTACTATGAACTGTTCGTTGATAAGGCCGCAAGGGCAATAAAGTTACGCGAACAGCATGATAAAAGGGAAACCGAGATCCTGGATGTTTTCGTAAACAAGCTACCGATACTGGTCATTGAGAAAATAACTCATCACTTACACGGAATCGAATCAACGGAACAGTAAAATTTTCCCTTTTCATTACAGGAAAATGGCAAGATATCCGAAATTTTCGACAGAAAATGCACTTGACCTACGAATCAACATCAATTTAGACCGCGCAGTACGGACATCACAGAGAGAAACAGTTGAGAGAATCATCGCAGAAAACCCAGCAGCATTCAGCCCCAAAACATTCCAAGTAATATTAGGCCGAGCAGTTTGTTATCGAAATAGAACAATGTGCAGGCTTTTGATAGGTTTGGCCCCCGAAATTCAGTCTTTGAACCTCGAATATTTATTCTGGTCCCTTTTACAAGCCAAAATGTTCACGTCAGCCGAACTCCTGATCCGAAAAGGAGCAGATGTAAACGCTCAAGGCATTACAGGTAGGACTAAGTTACTCTGGGCGGTCAGACACAACAACATTAAGTTAACGAGGTTATTATCAATACAAGGAGCACACGTGAATCACCCAGACGACCATGGTACTACTGCAATTCTGGGAGCAGCAGAAGTGGCTAACGAAAAACTTTTATTAATGTTGATGAACTATGGGGCAGACCTCTTCGCGCGAGACAACATGGGACGTAATGCCCTTCATTATTTAACATACCACGCACGTAAGGAAAACGAACTTGCGTTAATATGTTTATTGAACTTAGGTCTGGATATAAACTCAACGGACACGCTGCGTAACTCCCCATTCCATTTAGCAATAATGACAGGCAAGAGAATCCTGCCGAAACTGTTAGCAAAACGTGGCGCCGAAATTAATTCCAAGAACTATCTGGGAGAAACACCTCTGATGAGTGCTTTAATATACCAACACCACTCCATGACCCAGTTCCTTCTAGAGATGGGAGCTGACCCCAAACAACGAAAAGACGATGAGTGCTCATGCATCCACATCGCTTACAATGAAGGGAAGCCTAGACAACTGGCAACATTGTTGAAAAATGGGGGTACCTTGTATCCAAATGAAGACCGCGTAATACCCTTTTTTATCTTTGTCCGATAACGTCGCCCCAATGCAAAATAGTCATAAAAGTGCTAGTAAAGTCTGAACATGAGAAGGGAATCATTTCACCTATAGATAAAGATTATGTCCTCTTAGAGAACGAACTCAATGGAATCTATCAAACTTACGAAGGAGAATTGCTCAGCCTCCGTGGAAAGAAATGCCTCGAGACCTACTCTTTGTACGATATACTGCTTTGATCAGACCACCTGACGGCAACCATGTTAAAAGACAAGAATATCATGACAACTTTAGAAAATATGAACATAGACGCAACCCACCCTCTTTGGAGAGATGAGATATGAAACAACATTGAAAGTCATAGATGCTAAGACAGTATCAACCTTTCTCTTTCCAGAAAATATAAGGCCACTACTTACAAGAAAAAATGAACTGCTTACGAACAATACTATTACTAGGTGTTCTCTCACAATCCGCCAAATCATAACCCCCTTACAAGATAGAACGTCTCAATCACAATCCCGGAATCTACTACAAACGACTGCAAGATCTAAGAGTGTTCCAGGACACATGGAGGATCACTCTCATTGTCGACTTGGTAGTAATCCAACGAGCAATAGAAACATATATAGTTATGCTTGAGAGAATCAGCGAAAAATGCTACGGGAGCGCACGAACATGCACCTATAACCTAGGTAGAGCAAATTACCTAACAAGTGAAGCAAGATGACGATCGAATCCATTGAGCAAAAATTGTAAAAATTTTGGGAAAACCATGGACCATGTAGAATCAAACAGAAAAAACAGATATTTAACCACGATGAACACAATGGACAACACTAGCGGAGGCCCAATATATTTAAAACCCAACAGGACGGTTGTCTACATCAGTAAACTCGGAAACCTTAAGGATCAATAGGGAACTGACATAATTCCGGGAAATGTTATATTTTGAGAGTTCGCGGCGAAATAGATATAGGAAAAAAAGTTGGAAATTTTTACGTCGCCTCTATGGTTTTTAAATCATCATTGAAGTTTTGACAATTTGAATTGGCGCCATCCAATATGGCGGCGGCTGCACATGTGCCGCTAAATTCCCCGACTGTTGTGATGTCATTTTTCATCGGAAATTCTTATCTCAATCACAATCGAGAGCTTATTTTACTCAAATAATAGAGGTTCGCGGTGAGAAAACGCATGTTTGCCTCAGAATCATCATGGAAAACATTCTGAAGTCACGTGACTCATGTGCAGTCGCCGCCATATTGAATGGCGCCAATTCAAAACCTGAAAAACTTCAGACTCAATTTTAAGTCACTTTGACAACAGAAAATTCCCGAACTTCGCATATATCGTATATATCTCAACGTGAACTTCCACAATATGAGCATTTTCGAATAATCTTTGTAGTCATGTCCGTTCTCTATTTACCGACAACCTCCGACAGGTGGAACAGCTATTCTAAGAAATCCAGGAATTGTCAAATCATCTTGCTGAAGACGGGGGAATACATTACGCCCTGACAACCCGACAATTACTCGATGGAATTCACACTGGATTGACCCTTTTAGACAACATCGATTGCATAGTAGAAGAAATCGGGAAACAATTTGAAAGGAATTTAATACATGACTACCTATTATCGGAATCACAGCTAATAGGAATAATCAAACATCTAAACAACCTGGCTCAACCAAACGAATTTCCGCCCATATCACAAGTAACACAGTTAAACAACCTCAACCCACGAATCTCAACTGATTCCGGCATAATTGGATTACAACTAATCTTCGAAATTAACGTGCCCTTGCTCGCACCAACACGCTTCGAATTCTATCAAGCATATCCACTGCCATCACTTCAGTATATTGATCATCAACGAATCAATATTCACGTAAAACCGCGAAACCAATTCATCGGAATAGGTCCAAATAACACTTATCACAGTTTCAATGTTGAACAATATGAAACATGCACAAATTACGTGAATTTCACGGGATGTTCTCTAAGAACACCGTTACATTCTGATAGTAACAACGAAATGTGTGAACACCTTCTACTCAAACCAATTGATGAAATAGATTATCGACGCTGTAATATCCAAATAGACTCAAACACAAACCCATACTTCAAGCGAATAGGACCAAACTCGAATTGGATATATTCTTTGTTCTCCGCAGACAACTTCATTATAGAATGCAAAGATACCCCAGCCCCGCAGATCGTAACACTCAGTGGAACGGGAATATTGAATTTGATACAAAATTGTTATGCTGAATCGAGAGGATATGTACTATCAAAGGGTCCCACGTTACCAACAGACCGACTCGACGTCCTAATACCAGAAATTAATTTAAACATCGAAAACTTGATCTCAACAAATACACAAAATCTGTTGAGAGAGAATTTCGGACACGAACAAACCCCATCATTGATTTCACATTCACTATGGGATTTAGAAAATCAAGTGAAGAAGAATTCAAAATATCCTCTAAACAACCAATTAATCCAGAGTATAATTACGACGATTCACATAATTGTCACAACAATCGTATTCTTGATCCTCTGTGGAATAATTGTCATCCTTCGCTCGACACATGCGAAAAGAAAGAACGATAGTCAACATGAGCCAGAAAAATTACCATGTCAATCTGTAACTCTTTCACCTCAAAATATACTTTCCAACAAAGTGCAATGCGAGAACAAGGAAGGTTTCATTACACCGAATGCTCACTGTAAATGTTCGATCAAAAGTCACAGTTCGAATAAATATAAAAATAGAATGACAGAAATCGCCCCAAAACCAATCAAAGGATTCATAGAAACTGAAATATGGAATATTACCATCACTTTATCCAAAAGAAAGAAGAACAGAATACCCATGCTACATATGACTTTACAGAAAAAACGAGCAGATAAAATGGAGATTATCAAAACAGTATTCATCTTGGTCCTATCCGGCCTATGGAAACCATCAGGAGCGCATCTAGTTGGGTACGATTGCGGCGAGGAATTAACAAATCTAACAACAATATTCTTAGTTAGAGTTGACGATTGCGACACCTGAACCGAGCATCTCATCTGTCCATGTCAATGTACTGCAACTGAACGAATCCGGATCAACTATAGTCAAGACACGTAGTATAAAAATTTTCAGACAAGTCACACATTGCGGAGTAATGTCATGGGCATCTAGAGTCAATAACGGTGAGATAACATTTTATAAGGACATGAATCACAGCGAATGTCTACGATTACACAAGGATAGATCAGTCAAACTTGGAAAAACAGACATAGACAATATACCCATGGGAACATTCAAAAGTTATCCTATTACGCTCGCCGGAGGCTCGGACAGCGAAGGAAATTGTGAAGAAACTCAATACAGCGATGAGTACGGTAGTTGGGACGAAGCCGTGGTAGCCGGGTACGCAGAAATACTCTTACAAGAATACAAAGCCACGATCGATCTAGAAACTGACAAAATTCACATGCAGACAGGAGCAGTATGCAAGTTCTCTGAAGAATCCTGCTTCGACCAGATGCAAGGATGAGCGTTCTGGGACCCTCTACCGTTAGATTCCTGTGAATTGAACAAATACACTAGCCTGTATGACGGCTATGTTGATAAAACGAGAGACGTGGAAGGGAGAAATAAGATAGCATACATCCTAGAATCCGGAGAAGTTACATTCGCATTAACCGCCACTTCTGAAAAACGTATTTGTGGTTATACATTCATCAGGACCGAGCACCCAAGACTGTTCATTCTGGAAGAACAGAACAACCCACCCTTCCGAAAAACAAAAGATGTTGCAGTTGAGAACATAGACCTGTTCGCCTACATAAACTCAAAATTTGTATTCGTAGAGTAGCATATCCGCAAACAAATATCACGACTATACTACGACATCTTTCGTCATAAATGTGAAGTCGAAAGGAAGGTATTGAACAACGCCCTGGCAATTGCCACTCAGTCACCTGACGAATTCGCATACCGCCTCATGGGAGCACCAGGATACATGGCAGTACTAGCAGGAGAAGTAGTCCATCTGGTGAGATGTCTGAAAACTGCCGTAACCCTACGACCTACCAAGGATTGTTACCAACAATTACCAGTCTTTCGGGGCAAAGAAGAATATTTCCTTGCACCAAGAACCAGGGTTTTAGTAAGAACAGGAACTCAAATTTCATGCAGTCGGGTTATGCCATCAATGTATCATATAAATAATACTTGGGCACAGTTTTCACCAGATATATTCTATGGAAAAGACCCGGAGACCCTGAAACCACAAACAACACCTACCTTCAACTACATCAACCCATCACAACTAGCAACAAGTGGATTATATACGCCTGCTGATACAAACAGATTGAGAGATCGGATAATGTTCCCTTTAGAAAGAGGACCAGTATTGAACTCGGTTGCACTAGGGATAGCAGGTCGTGAAACACTCAAAGGAGGCCTCTCAATAATGGTTCTGATGGATGCCGATACATTGGAAAAATTAGCTGCATCAACTTGGGAAAAAATGTGGATGAGATTCGTAACCTTCGGATCCATTAATGCCGGATTTATGGGAGTATTCATCCTACTCAGAGTTATTAAACTGATAGTTGACACAATCATTCACGGTTACGCATCATACAGTATCTACGGATGGTCACTTCACATAATTGGAGCAGTCTGGAACTCCATCACGCAACTCCTGCTACATCTTGGTGAAGATTACCGTGAAGACGAAATAGACCGAAAGAAGAAGAAAGGAAAATTAAACAACCAATCTGACGACATTGAATACCAACTGATCGAAACAACGAAACAGTCGGAAGGAAAACACGACAACAAGGAACTAATTGACCAAACCAATCAGACACATGACCGCAACAGCCACCGAAACGAGGAATATCAACAAATTTACCCACATATTGGCCGTACCGAATCTCTGTACCATATTCCACGTTGAACAGAATTCAAACAGCGAGATTAACAATTTACGTTCAACCCAGGGCCCAATACTATGCAAGGAGGAGACGACATACCTTTTGATGGAATATTACCACAAGATCACCCAGAGACCTACGAAAGATTACTAGAATACGCGTGCATAGTTAAGAATCCAAATATAGTTTCCTACTATGCTAGCGGTTGGACCGGAATGATTGAATGCAATAGATGCTATCGGAGACACCACTTCGCCTACAACGAACCTGTCAGAGCATATCAAGCCTGGCATACCACAGCACCTAGAGGAGCCATGAACATAGATTGCCGCGTGTGTCAGAGGTCTGTACTCAACGAAAACCCAGTAATATGTTGTAATTTATGCACAGAAGACCTCTTCCAAACCGAAGATATGGCCAGACGGGCCAACTACCGCAATGGAATCAGAACCCGTAGACAGAGGAGGCGTCATGAAGAAGACTCAGACATAGAGATAATAGATTCAAGTGACACTGATAGCGAGAACGAATCAACTCTGAAGAAACCCAAAATCGAACCCGGAGAAACAACCAGAGCACGCTTTTACAGAGAGAGACAAACCATACTTGACCTATCACAACGACAACAACCCTATTAAGAAATATATATATAGATATTATAAGAATATATATATATATTCCAGTTGTCTCTCATTACAGAATAAGGAAAATGGAGCAACAAACAACCTACCCCCTCGTCTACGTAACAAGAACTTTTGGTTCCCTCTCTCGCAAAGGGAAGTATTGTGAATCATGCAATGATAAGAGAAACGATGCTAAAGAAGGAGAGATGAACTTCTACGTACGAAATATCGCTTCAGATGCCGCTAAATGGAAATGTACAGAATGCAAGAAACGCTTATGGGTGAAATGCCCATTAGATAAAAACGCTTTGGAACCCTTGTTAGACGCCTTTGTTAAAGACGACTTAGCTGTTATCAAATTGGTTGCTCATGAACATGAGCTAAAGCCCTCTCCAAAGTACCACGAAGAAACGACAGATACTGACTCCCGGGATACCATACCCGAATCACCTCCTACGATCTCAGCACCAGAATACGAGGAATTAGCACAATTCTACATAGATGAGTTCGACTTATCGAGCTAACCATTACTCAACTGGAATGTCGTCTTATTATAGAAATGGATCAATCCAGCTCAACCATGCACTGCCGGAACTTGTCAAACACAATCAACCGAATTACCGCCGACACTGCAGGCAAAGGGATGTCTACTTACGAAAATAGATTACGGACCTACAAGAATTGGCCGCGGAGCATGCACCAATCAAAGGATGATCTGGCTGCGGCGGGCTTCTTCTATACGAATCGAGGAGACATCGTGTCATGTTTTCATTGCGGCGTTACTCTAAAGAAATGGGAATCTACTGATAACGCATGGATCGAACATATCCGTTGGTTCCCCAACTGCAACTTCGTAATCACAACAAAAGGAGAGACATTCGTCAAGGCCACCATGAAAAGATTGGAATCGTCGAACACCTCAGAGAGAGAGAGGTAATCACAAAATCTTTTCCACCCGAACCAACCACAGCGAACACTCCGAACTCTTCAACGTGTAAAATCGGTTTCGATGATGAAATAGGGATGGCGTTATTACCATGTCGTCATTGCGTCGCGTGCAGGAGGTGTTCCATACAATTGAAAAATTGTAGCATATGCCGCAGTAAAATCACCCATTATTTAAAAATTTCAATTCCAATCTAATTGAACTCGAACTCGATGTCTGAGCCCATAGAGAAGTGATCCCCTCCGTTCATTCCAACATTTGCTAGTACAATATTATACCCCAATATTGCATCCTATTACAATAAGTTTATTTAGTTATTCCGAAATTTTAGAAACGTCCTTCGACAACAGAAAAATAATGAGGTATCCCAATATTCAACCAAATGAGTTATGCCTAGTATATATATTCTATCTCAAGTATCATACCCTACCTCAATATCATCATTGATAAGACTGTTAGTTTACTACAAAGATTTTGAATTGTCTATTGACAACAAAAATAATGAGTAATTCAATATTTATCATTATGCAATCGAAATAGCCCAATATCATCATTGATAAGACTGTTAGTTTACTACAAATGTCTATTGACAACAAAATAATGGGTAATTCGATATTTATCAATATGTAATCGAAATTTAACTCAATATCATCATTGATAAGACTGTTAGTTTATTACAAAGATCTCGAAAGTGTCTGTTGACAACAAAAAATGAATAAGGAAACTCAATATTTATCAATACGTAATCGAAATTTAGCTCAATTATATTTTACCTCAATATCATCATTAATAAGACTGTTAGTTTACAAGAATATCACATCTACAAGAGTTTTTGACATTCCACCTCAATATCATCGTTGATAAGACTGCTATTTTATTACAAAATGGAGAATTCCAATGTTAACCGAATATTTAACCTCATATTATGATCTACCTCTATTTATCACCATTGATGAAACCATCTAATTATTAAGAAAGAAATGAGAATAACATTTTATAACCCTATTTACATGAATTGATAAGGAAACAATAATGCGAAAGAAAGAATTTCGCTCAAATTACAACACATTCCAATATGTTTTTTTGGAATTTATCTTATGTAATCATAATATTTTGTTATCTCGGCGATACACTACATTCAATGACGACCGAAAATAGAGCATCTTGAAAACTATATCTGATCACCGATACTAGAAGAAATGACGATTCATTCAATTTTGAATTATACAGCCTCAATTTTGCGGAACATTGTAACGGACATTCGGGGCTATTGTAACCCCTAATGTCCGGTCTTAAGGGGGGAGGTGTAACGCCTGCGCCTTGTGTTATGTGTGGAACGAATGGATGTATGAATGTAATGCTTGTTTTGAATGTTTGATGTGTACGATGTGTGAATGTATTTGTGTAACGTGTATAATGAATGGATGTAAAAATGTAATGCTTGTTTTGAATGTTTAATGTGTACAACGCATGTTTACTCTTGTGTAATGTGTTGTTTGAACGAATGTATGAAATTTAATACGTATTTCGACTGTTGGACTTGTGCAATGTATGTATACACTTGTGTGAAGAGTGTATTGAATGAATGTATGAGTGTAACGTGTATTCCAAATATTGGACATATGTAATGTATGAATGCACTTGTGTAATGTGTGTACTGAATAAATGTAGGAATGTTACATGTATTTTAAGTAATTGATGTGTGTGAGGTATGATCATACGCGTAATATGTGAGCTGAATGGATGTGTTGATTATAATGCGAAAAAATATGGAAGTTATGCGTATTTTGAAATAGGAATGCGACGATGAATGTAATGCATAGTTTAAACGGTCCAAGTAAGTGCGAATGGAAAAGGTGAAAGTAAGTGTAAGGGAAGCGTGAGAAGGCGACGGGGAACCGAAGGGTAATAAGAAACGAGTGACGAACGAGACAAGGGATAGAGAAAAACATCGCGGGTCCACGGTCAAGGTTGACTTTCGCCGAGCCGAAATTCCACTCTATGAACCATTGCATACCCTCTACGCGGGTGGCTACATCAGTCTTGGCTCGGCCTATGTTCGGTATACGTGTATACTACAAGTACCGACTTTTTGACACTTCACCCAGAAATCACACCCGCCGCGTACCAACGATTGTAACCCTTTGGAATGTTGTGAGCGACCTTCCCATTAGAAGAAAATACCTTAGATTCCTAGAATCATTCAGATGGTAACCCCTCCATCGGAAAATCCCAAACATTCCTTAATTGAGTATAAAAAGGGCTGCAAAAGGGCAGGGTCAGTTTTAGTTTTTCTTCAGTTTTCCTCCGTGTCGGTCCTCTCGGCAGATAACCCTTCGGTCTAGAGTCAACTTCTCGCTGACCTTACGATCAAGTGTTGTACGTGTGTGTTATTGTGACAAACTGATCGAGTAAAAATCAAGTGAACGAATAATCGAGAATATCGAGACCGATATCTCGATCAGTCCAACGACCGATATTTCGTTCTTGTGACAAGTTGATCGAGTGAAAATCAAGTGAACTGAATAATCGAGAATATCGAGACCAATATCTCGATCAGTCCAACGACCGATATTTTGTTATTGTAACAAGTTGATCGAGTGAAAATACAGTTTGGTGATCAGAAATCTTCGAACATAGCGAAAATTCAATTATCAAGTTCCAAGTATCGCCGAGAATATCTCTGTACTGGTATTGTCATCAACAAGGATAGAGAGAGAAATAAAATACATCCAGAATAATCGCAGCTACTCTTCGTTATTGACTACACTATTTTATCAACTTGAGAACGAGATTGTACAAGGTGAGTAACAACTTCCAATTGATCATTGAGGATGAATTATTAGTTACACTGTGACTCAAATATCGTATTCAGAATCGACGAATCGACAATCATAATCATAATCGTGATTATCGATTTAAATTAATGATCACATATTTATACAACACATTCACATCCTACCAAACTTCCTCCTCACGCCCATAACCCATAACCCATAACCCATAACCCATGTGAACTCGAAATTCGCCAAATTTGTGATTTAATAGGAATTCGTTCAGGAACTCGTTTCGATAATCTTCAATTAGTCGCAACTCGTGTCATACATTCCAACCATCATCAACAAAAACCGATCTTTTCACTCCCTTACTCCCGGAGGATATTAGCTCCGCTATTGCCTCAAAAACTAGGGAATATTGGAGAATAAGTTATAGAATCGTTGTGTATTTTTGAATGAAAGAAATTTGATTGTTGACTTAGTATTACTATCAGGGGAACGCTACTATATACCGTAATTCGGTTGAACAGATAGCCCTTGTTAATTATTAATTATTTATCAATTATCCACATTATCAGGGGAACGCTACTATATACCGTAATTCGGTTGAACAGATAGCCCTTGTTAATTATTAATTATTTATTAATTATCCACATTATCAGGGGAACGCTACTATATACCGTAATTCGGTTGAACAGATAGCCCTTGTTAATTATTAATTATTTATCAATTATTTATATTATCAGGGGAACGCTACTATATACCGGAATTCGGTTGAACAGATAGCCTTTGTTAATCATAAGGGATATGAGTGAGTGAGTGTTTGTGAAAGAATAATCAACGATTCTGTAACACTATGCACCAACTTAGCAGTCAGTCGGCTGCGTTGTTGTTGTGTACCCTTATGTTATCTGATAATAACAACATGTGGCAAAAATGAAATCATTGCAATTTATGAGAACTGTGAAAGTGAGTCTCAGACACGTCCCTCAGCTGCTAGACCAGATACCCAAAGGCAACACCGAGTTCTCCATGTGTTTTTCCTTTCATCAGATGAGTATTCACGAAGCTCGAATAAGGATGATCTAAATGAAATAGAAGAACTCTGTTCTTAATGAAGAGATCCCACTTCATTCTCAGGTTTCTGGTGTATGGTTATACAATAAAAATGATGAAGGCATAGAAGTCCTGATACCACTGACCTTAATCGATACTGAAAAACATGTAATTGGCAGACTATAGTTTGATGATTCCACCATTCAATGTCCATATCTTTCCATTCAGTCCCAAAACCCAGTGAATCATTCGAATCCTCAAGTACAGCAAGGGGGAATGAGGAGTTTATGTGGACAAATTAGATAATAAGACAGGTACTCCTCATTTCATAGTCTATAATATCTCAACGTCATGGTGCATGTTGTACAAAAATCATAAGTTGTTTAGTTGAGAAAAAATCCTTATCCGCTTCTACGAGATTACCTTATGTTGACTCAAGATGGAACGTTCTTTATAAAGTCAACCGTAAAATTTGAGGTATTCCAGCTGTAGTCAGATTCATAACTGGAATATAAACACTCCATAAATTTAGCCACTACACTAGTCTGTGCTGAGTTTGGACATTGTTGTCGGTCCCTTGGTACGTTTGTTGCCATTATCACTTTGTAAACAGTGTTCATCATCACAGACCAAACAATCTGAAGCATAGCATAGGAATATGGTTGTTTTGGGAGACTCGAAAGTGAGTTTCTGACAATGTGAATAGAGATTGCGAAGGAACATAAGTAATTGAGAGGGACATTTTTTATCGCAGATTACATCAGCACTGAGCAAGCCTTTGAGTAATGGATGTAGTTCAATGAACACTCCTCTTTCTATTGGATGATATGGGAACTCTTTGGTCATATTTTACCTTCTGCAGTATTGGAGTCAGTGACAGTATCAGTGATACCGGAGTGGACTTGGTTCATTCTATCACAAGATTGGTGTGATCTATACTGAGATATAAGACCATTGTGTATTTTGAGAGAACCATCACTTCACATGATCTGTATAATGAATAAAGAGTCATCTCTATCGAGAGAAGATTTCTCTGTGCTGGTACAATCTGCAACAAGAACATGTCTCATTTCATCCTTCATGTTATTCACCAGTATTCAGTGTACCTAAACAAATCGTTTACCTAAACTAATCTGAAACTTGGCAGAAGAATAAATTATTCTTCTGCTAAGCTTCAGATTGGTTGATTAAAATAGTGCTGGACACAATGTACAAACGGCGAATGGCAACAACCGTGCTAAGCGACTTACACCAATTCGCAAAGTCAGTACAAATTGGTGTAGTGACAGAATATATAGAATCTTTCTATTCCAGTCATGAATCTGACTACACCTGAAATCCTGAAAATTTACGGTTGACTTTATAAAGAATGTTCCATCTTGTGTCAACGTAGGATAATCTCATAGGAGCAGATAAGGATTTTTTATGTCGAATTTCGATAGATTGCAATTCATGTACTATTAAATCTCTTTACAATTTCAATGATATATGTATGATTTTGAATGTACTCCATGGGAAAGTCAACAGTGTAGACCTCCGGGAACGAATGATTCACAGAGATAATGACTATGATCCACGTTCATTTAGAGTGTTAAGAGAAGATACGTTCTCTAAAAACTATTTATTTTCCGCTCCGCTTGCGCGTATGATAAGATCATAGAAGTAGTGGTGCTACACGAAAATCTACCACTTTTGAATTCAATCGGACACTTTGTCCATTTGAAATATATGGGGAAGCCGTCTAAGCGAAAAGCATTGCAGGTATATGAAAATCTTACGTTGAAAATGCTCTGCCCCCTCTCCCACGGCCCCCTTTCATAGCATGCTTGGCAGGCCACGGTATATGGGTAATTCCGCCACCTGAAAAAAGGCGTGGTATGCAAGGCTATACGCTCCGTCTGTACCAAAATGCTTGTCCTCAATGCTCAAACATGGTCCAAATAGTGCCAAGATTCAGCCTGAAATATTACTTAGCGTCTACCTATTCACGGAAGGTTTCAGAATCATGGAATGATAGGCTTTTCGTAAGAGTGAGTGCGTGGTATTCACTACCATCGGCAGCATTCTTCAGCGTGTAACTCAAAAGACCCTATCATAAAGAATTTTTATAAATCATCGAAGATCCCATTATACCACACTATCACGAAACCAGACGCAAATAGGTGTGCCTATCGATAAAGAAGTTTCAAGGAGGTGTTTCTAAGAGGAACCCGTGATTCGATTTTTTTTTAGTTTTCGCATTCACGCAGCGTTACCCGAAAGACCTATCCTCTTTCCACCATCGGAACCACGAATTATTCATCGTCTGAGTGTCACAAACAAAGTGCCTTGAGCCGAACGGGTGTGCCTATTGAAGAATAAACTAATCGCAACTCTGACGCGAGAGAAGTGTTGCGTGAATCAGTTCGAAAACACAATGAAATTGATCGCACTACGCAATATGGACAGATGGCTCTTTCATTCATCTTTCGAAAGTTGGTTTTCATAGGGATGGATGATATAGATGAATGTGTCTTTTGAATTTCGAGCTTGGGGGTCCTGGGAACCCACTTATATGGTGAGATTTCATACGACCACGACGTTTTTGAAGTACGTGAACATACTCTTGTCACCCGAGGATGGGATTTCGGTTGGATATGGTCCAAAGCATCTGTACTGACAAAATCGGACAATAATTATAATTGTAACCTCTGAAACTTTCCAATTTTATTCAAAAAAGTGCTCCTTTTCGAAATTTCTTAGTCTTCTATCCTCGATAACTCAAAAGGAATGCATTTTATCGCAAAAAGTGTAGAGCAACTTTTTGCAGATCTTTGAAGAATGATCAAGAAAGATATGCACAAATTCTCCCGTATGAGACGTTCCATTCCCGTAATGAGGGTATTTTCATATTTTTTTGTTATTATTCTTGGTTTTGGTTCCATAACCTCAAGGGATTGCACTTTACTGCAAAAAATGTTTGGGTATTCTTCGTAGATCTCGGGAAAACCAAGAAAGAAGGTATCTGCATATTTTCCCGTATACGAAGTTCCACTTGTGTAATGAGAGTATATCCGTACTTTTATGTCATTTTTCACGGTTTTGGCCCCCTACCTCGATGAGAACGCATTTGGACGAGAAGTGTGTAGATCAACTTTCCAAAGATCTTGAAGAGATACACTTCTTGTTCGACACACACTCTTCAATAGGAAGCATCATATCAACGTTACTGAAGTATCTCTCTTCAGGATTACCATTGTGTTGAAGTTGTGAGAAGTGACGAAAGGAATATGGGCTACTTTACACACAGAACGTTTTATATAGAAAAATGTATGCAGACTCCTTTTGGTGTCTCCTAAGAATCTGTCGAATAGAATTTTTCAGTATAGGACGACTAAAGCGCCCTTTTTAGTCCCGGCTACAGGAAAGAATCCTCGCGTACTCGCCTTAATGATAGGAAATAGCATACCTTCTTCGCACGGCACGCTGTTGTAAAGTACGATTATTTCCTCTCGTGACATTCAAGTAAGAAGTATCACCTCTAATCTATCAGCTAGCCATGGTTCTGTACCAAAAAGGAGGTTGGCACGCAGTTTTTCTCAAAATCGATTAGTCATGACTCGCTGATTACAAATATCTCAATTCCGGTGTGAAGATCCGGGTGAATTTTTTTCATTAACAAAATACTGCAAAATTCGTAGATTCTGCGCACAAGTAGAGAAATTCTGTTGAGGAAGAAAGAATTCCCGAACAAAAAATGTTGCATTTGACATTTGCTATATAATGCATGCGATGGATTGATGAATTTTACATATCGCGTTGCAAAAAGCGAGTTCGTTTATAACGTTCCAGCATAACTTTGGACTAGGAATCGAATTATAAAAAATAAATATGCAACTCGGGTTATTATCTTATTTGAAATGAAAGAGTATTCCAGACATTCCCCTCTTAATCCATCATTCCTTGAGCAATTGTCGATAGGAAGGAGGAACACACGCAGGGCATGAATCAAATTAAATGAAGCTGAGTGTGGAAGCGCATTCCAAGTCATATCGAGTCTGAGGAGTGAAGTTTGTAGGAAGTTTTCGAGACTCAATGCATTATTGGGAGATAGTTGATGGAATTGTAAGATTGATTCTCTAATTATTACGACATACCCATGTTACTCAAAGTATTCCTGATTATTATATAATTTATGTGAATTGTTATGAGGATTCATGTTCATCAGGGGGCAGTTTATTTTCGAATATTAAATGATTCTGTAGAGTGCAGTAGCTGGACCTGGTTGTGATATTTGAATGAGATTAATTGAACAACTCATAGTCTGGCTTATTTGTCATCGCACACACTTCTTGCCTTTGAAGTTGTTTCTAAGTCTGTTGATTTCAATTTCGATCCAACAAGGTTAGGGTTCTTGAAGCTTTGAGTTCATGGATGAGATCTTCCGAGATTCTGAAACAGCAATCGGATATTTTCATCGCAATGTGAGACGCTGAGAACCTATCTTTCGTATTGAAATTCATTCTTTTGCTGGAAAGTAGCTCAGACATCGTGAGGATCTCATTCCACGGCATTTTTAATCACATATTCTGAAAGTTCATACAATTTTTTGTCGATTTCATCCAGTTAAATATCTATCAAATCATCGTTTAATGCTGAGAAATGAGGTAGGAGGAGAGTAGAGGGAATATTTTCTCTGGCATTGTTTGATTCACGAGATGTAGATTTTCCAAAAGACCCCATCATAAAAATCGTCCACTCGAGGGTTCCATTACCCGTTTTGGCTCATGCAACACCATGCTCTGCAGGCCACGAAGCATCCGTCACATATATGCTCAGCATACCACGGTGTTGTATGTATCCAGTGCATACGGCTATAGTCATGTATGTCGAGCAGACCGAGGCTTGAATATCCGTGGCTATACAGCTGTTTGAGAATTGTACAATTCGTTGCCGTCGTTGTCCTCCACAACGAGTTTGCTGCCGCCCTCCTCCTCCTCATCGCAACGAGTCATCGTTTTCACGTGTAGCCGCCGCCACCGTTGCCCTCGTCCTCGCAAAAAGTTCTCGCTCCGACATATAGCCACCGTTGCCCGCATCAGCAAACCCTCTCTCTTTCTTTTTTTTTTCTAAAGTGGAATATAAGGAAAAATCTGATGACAGAACATCCCTATTGGATTTCCCACCGGCAGACCACGAGCGCTTTCATTTTGCCCACCCGGTGAACCGGATGAGCATGAATCCAGCGCCCGTGTGCCCTGGGGGCTAAAACCTTCTGCTGTCAGCCCTACAGTGTTGCCAAGCCATCACTGCAGAACTGGGGGCAGCTAACCACTATCTAACCAATCCACCCCGGAACCGCGTTGGCATTACTTCAGGGTGGGAGGCGTATCGCACACAGGATCGAGCGACTCTCTTCTCTCACGACTCGCAGGTGTTGTTGCTCCTTCTTCGATCTTTTCCTACTCTTCTTTCATCGATCTTCTCTCTTCTTTCTCCTCTCTTCTTCCTTTTTTCTTCTTTCTTCCCTCTTCCGTTCATTATATTCCTCCTGGAGTAATTTGGACCTCTTCTGTTCGAATCGGCAGACTCACTGTGATTCGCCTGCTTCGAGGCGCTTCACGTCCCTTTCTTTCTTCTCCTTATGGGTCATCACCAGCTAAATGTATCCGGTGACTCTATCCCATGTCTCCTGGTTGCGGAGCGAGTACGGGACGAGGTTCTCAGGTATTAGTTGAGCACCCAGCCATTCATCCAACTCGGCGCGCTCCCTTCGGGTGTCGTTGCACGTGAACATGGCGTGTTCAGCGTCATCCCAGTTGTCCCCGCATGACTGAGATGCTGGGGATGTCCTCTTCTTAAACCGGGTCAGGTAGGCACCGAAACAAGCGTGATCACTCAGTGCCTGCGTCGTCCAGTAGTCCATCTTTCCGTGGGTGCGTTCCGCCCACTTGGCTACGTCACGGATCAACCGGTGCGTCCATCTGCCATTCGCAAATGGCGAATCCCACTCAGTTTGCCACTGTTCGAGGGTGGTCTCCTTCTCGTTATCGTGGATGATTTCCTTCATTGTCGGAGTCAGCACTCGTTCGGCTCCGATCACTTTCTGGCGGTCCCAGATCCTCACTCGCTCCGCGACGAGCAAGTGGATGGGCGGAGTACTCACCAATACGTAAGCCGCATCTCCTGACACGGTGCGGTGGGCACGGATACTCCTCAGGGCCGCTCTCCGGTGGACAGGCTCCATTCTCTTCTCGATGATGGTCTTTTCTACTCTCTTTTCCCACACGGGTGCACCGTATAGCATGATGGAGGTGTTGAGAAGTGCGCGCCTCTTCTCCTTGGGTTCTCCGATATTCGGCATAAGCCGCTGGAGCGCCGCACCGACCCTGCTCGCCTTCTGGGCGGCTTCCTGGATGTGCTTCTCAAACGACCACTTGTCGTCGAGCCATACACCGAGGTATTTCAGCTCTGTCTTCCGTGGGATCTCTTGCCCGTTGATATAAAACCGGGGTAAGTCAAACTTCCTACGCCTTGTGACCACGATTGCGTCGCTCTTCTTGACAGCGAGCTCCAGAAGCCTGCTGATCATCCACTCGTAGACTCGGGCCAGCGCTTCGTTCGCGCGTCTACCCAAGAGTTCCTCGTTGTCGGCCCATACTATGAGTCCCGCGTCGTCCGCGAAAGCCACAATTATCACTCCTTCTGGCAATTCGATAGACATTGAGCTGTCGTACTGGGTGTTCCAGTTGAACGGCCCGGAAACCGATCTCTGTCCGATTCCGGCGGACAGCACCGGAAACTCTTGTCCCTCTTCGGTGTCGTACACGAGGGTCCTGTTCCGCAGGTAGTCACTCGTGATGGCTAGTAGATAGGGGGGCACTTTACCCGCTTGGGATTGATAGACTCGCTCCCAGCTCGCGCAGTTGAACGCGTTCTTTATGTCCAACGCAATGATGGCACAGAATCCTCCTCTTCCTCGGTATGGGTCCCCTACCGACGCTTGAACCCGTTCTTGGACCTCCTCGATCGCGTGCACAGTGCTCCGTCCCTTCCGGAACCCGAACTGCATTGGTGATAGCCCACCGCCTTCTTCGTAGGCTTTCTCCACCCTGTTGAGCACCATCCTTTCGTTTCCCGCGCTCAGACAGATGTTGAACAGGTCGAGGAGTAAATCTGGCTCGTATCTGAAGACCAGTTTCAGAGCCTCGTTTGGAATGCCGTCCAGGCCAGGGGCCCTCCCGTTGGGCAGCCTCTTTGCCGCTGTGAGTAGCTCTTGCATAGTGAAGAGCGGGATGGGATCTTCGCTCTCCGGAGGAAATGTCACTCTGGGTTCTCCTGCTGGGAAAAGGTCTCCCACGATGCTGCGCAAAGTTGCTGCATCGAACGGTGCTGGGTTGCCCCTCCGGGTTCGGACCTTTGACATGACCACGCGGTATGGCGTGCCCCAGGGGTCTCCGTTAACCATGTCGCACAATTCACCCCAGCATTTCTCCTTGCTTCTCCGGATGGCTAGAACAAGAGCCTTCTTCGCTTCTTTGTACGCTCTGTCATCTCCCGCTAGCGATGGTCGTTGCAGCTTCCTTGATCGCCACGCGGTCCTTCTTCTCTTGTTGCTCGTTCTTCGTAGAGCCTTTATCTCATCTGTGATCCAGTTCTCTGGTTTCCTCCAGAAGCATGGTCTTGTCTTGCGAGGCATGGATGCGTCAAAGGCTCTTGTGATGGTAGTCGTTACCATATCCACAGCCTCTTCCGCGGTGGAGTTTATCGGGAGATCCTCAGATGTTTCTATCAATTCCTTCTATCGATTCCTGGAATTTCCCCTCGTCTAGCTTGCGTACCTGCTACCCCGTCGGTCGCGGTCTGCGTGTCGCCTGTCTCTGTCCGTCAATCCTAAGCTCAAACCGAATATGTCGATGGTCACTTAATGTTTCCGTGTCCAGAACCTCCCGCGATGTCATACGTTCCATGAGCGACGGGCTCATGAACGTCAGGTCGAGGACCGAAGACGAACCTCCCCTGGACCGAGTGTCGTAACGGTAGTAGGTGATATCCCCCGTCTCGTTCGCGAGCACTAATCCCAATGCCTCCATGGCATCAGCGAGTATTACCCCCCGTCTATCACGCGGCCACCCGCTCCAAGTCGGTTCCTTGGAGTTGAAATCTCCCGCGATTATAACTGCCCCCCCTCCCATTGCCTCACATCCTTTTCTAGGTCGTGGAGCTCGTCTTCGAATTCGTGCGTCTTGAGCGACGGCGAATGGTAGCAGCTGTAGACTGCTGTGCCCCCTATGGTCTTTCGAACGAAACCGCGGCCACTTACAGCTGGTCCAGTCTCACAGATCGCAGGATTCATGATCTGGATCAGAGCGGTCCCCCAGTGATCGAATGTGGATTGGGAGAATTCGCGCTTTTGAGGCGGTTCGGAGATAATCAGAACATCGATCCCCTCTTCTTTGGCAACAACGCGTAGGAGATCGTTTGCGTCGCCACTCTTCCTGAGGTTGGCTTGGATAAAATCAGCCATTTCGACCTCTCCTCCGTTTATACGTGCTCTTCGCCTTCTGGTAGGCAGTGCAGTTGCTCGTCCTAGATCTGTGATCAGATTTGGACCCGATCGCCTCACAGCTCAAGCACTTCGGCTTCCCTTCGCAGGTTGCGGCGAGGTATCCTGGTTCGCCGCACTGGAAGCAGAGTTTTGGTCTCCGGTTCTCCGTCTTCTCCTTCTTGCAGCCCGAGGCCTTTTGAGACATCTGCTGTGTCTGCAACAACACATTACGTGCAGGCAGCAGAGTATGCAACATCTGCAAGAAATCAGCACGTGTCAAGTGCTCGAGAACATCCAGAGGAGCAGTGACATGCGAGAGATGTCTGCAGGTGAGCGAGATTCCAGCCGCAAAATTAACATCAAGTGCGACGAAGCAGACGACTTCGACTTCTTGCCTCAGTAAGCAAATAGCCAGAGAGAGAGAGAGAAGGAGAAAACAAGCTCACAAAGACGTGTGAGTAATCAGCCGATCTCACACATGCGGCTGAGCTCCCGTGTCGCGTCAGGGAAGTCTCCCCTCGCCCCGCAACATACCACCACGGGCAGCAGCGCTGAGCTCCCCACCACCAGTGCCTCTCAAGCGATCGAGAGCCGACAGCTCGCGCTAGCGGGGGGTATTCCGCCAGCTACCGCTTCGCCTCCGTTAAGTGGCGCCACCATCCACGAGTCCAGCAGAACAGAGCCCGCGAATATTCAAAAGCAGCAAGCTGATGCGCGGCTCACTACTGCCTCTCCGTCGCTGCTCAGTACACCACACGTGGATCACCCCGTCGGATGGGTGGAAAGCAATAGCCTCAACATCTCGGATCAACCTGCAGCAACAACTACGTCGACGTCGTCCAATTCTCTGGAACCAAAGTGGGTATGATGAATTCCACGCCAAAGCGACCTACGGAAAGGGGTCATCTCTCAGATTCTTTTTTAACCTTTTTCATTCGATTCTATGGCCCAAAATAGGAACTTCGGACCACCTATGGGGCCCAAAAAAAATTTCTCCTCTCCATTGCACGCATATCCGTCAACAGACCCAGAATTTATCGTGTAAAAATCAATGCTCTTTTATTTACGAAAATGGGAATATTTCGAGTTTTTGAATAGCTATCGATTTGCGGGTTGCAGCATCTGAAAGGGCATCAAAAAACCTATCGGAAACGTTGTCGAAAATTCCTTCTCCGTGATTTGGGGGCTTCCTGAAGGCAAAAGAGTGTTTTTCACTAAAATGTTGATTTCTCAAAAAGCCATTTTTTTTATTCTTTTAAAATCATATACTTGACGTAAAACTTTGCGTTCTTTCGAAAAAAATGGGTTTCAGAGAAGTTTGGGGCGATCCAAGTGACTTATGAGCCGTTTGTTGAAAATTCGATTTTTCCGGTTTCAGAAAAAGGCGATTTTCTGCGCATGCGCACAAACGTAGACTTTCGGCGCCACTTTCAATGGAAAGCTGACAAAATTCCCTATAAAATGACTACCCGCAAAGTTGAAATTCATGCACTGAAACGCGATCTGCAACGATTAATTATGTCAAATCAAAATCACATGAAAATTCAGCCCATTAACGCTTCCGGAGCGCCTGCTGAGATGACACATTTACGAGATCTTCTCGGGACTCAGTTTTGAGTACGAAATTGACCTGAAAAAAATTCGGACCACATGGTTTCAACGTAAAATTGTATGAACTTTCAAAATATGCGATGAGAAATCCCGTTTGAGGCGAACCCGAGGTGCTACATTCGATTTTTCGCAATTTTGAATGTGAAATATCGTATTTTCTGGCAAAAAATTGAATGTAGCACCTCGGGTTCGCCTCAAACGGGATTTTTCATCGCATATTTTGAAAGTTCATACAATTTTACGTTGAAACCATGTGGTCCGAATTTTTTTCAGGTCAATTTCGTACTCAAAATTGAGTCCCGAGAAGATCTCGTGAATGTGTCATCTCAGCAGGCGCTCCGAAGGCGTTAATGGGCTGAATTTTCATGTGATTTTGATTTGACATGATTAATCGTTGCAGATCGCGTTTCAGTGCATGAATTTCAACTTTGCGGGTAGTCATTTTATAGGAAATTTTGTCAGCTTTCCATTGAAAGTGGCGCCGAAAGTCTACGTTTGTGCGCATGCGCAGAAAATCGCCTTTTTCTGAAAGCGGGAAAATCGAATTTTCAAAAAATGGCTCATAAGTCACTTGGATCGCCCCAAACTTTTCTGAAACCCATTTTTTTCGAAAGAACGCAAAATTTTACGTCAAGTATATGATTTTAAAAAAATAAAAAAAATGGCTTTTTGAGAAATCAACATTTTAGTGAAAAACACCCTTTTGCCTCCAGGAAGCCCCCAAATCACAGAGAAGGAATTTTCTACAACGTTTCCGATAGGTTCTTTGATGCCCTTTCAGATGCCGCAACCCGCAAATCGATAGCTATTTAAAAACTCGAAATATTCCCATTTTCGTAAATAAAAGAGCATTGATTTTTACACGATAAATTCTGGGTCTGTTGACGGATATGCGTGCAATGGAGAGGAGAAATTTTTTTTGGGCCCCATAGGTGGTCCGAAGTTCCTATTTTGGGCCATAGAATCGAATGAAAAAGGTTAAAAAAGAATCTGAGAGATGACCCCTTTCCGTAGGTCGCTTTGGCGTGGAATTCATCGTATATATACGGGAGAGTACTGTGGACCTATTCTACAACCAAAATGCCTTACTCCAAAACCAGCTTGACAAAATAAAATCCCTCGTGATCCGACAAAACGTTGCCACTACTCCTCTATCTTGCACACTAGTAGTAAGTGAGGTGGATGATCGATTGTTGGGACGTGTATCTTCTCTCGAAGGACTTATAGAGAAGCAAAGCTACCAGCTAGAGGAGCTTCGCTTGGATCGACAGCTTCTTCTGGAGCAAAATTCTATCATGGCAGGCCAAATTTCTACCTTGACGGAGCTATTGTCAGGCTTCCAGAGTACTCTGCAAAATAGTAAATTTCGTAATGATGAGAATGGTAATGCTGAATCGACACATAAATCCTCGATTCCTAACACTGCCCCTAAGATGGACGAGTCCCCACCCATACGTTGGGAAGCAAGGGCAGGGACTAGGCAATGACGAACTTGAACGCTTTAAACTGATCATTAATGGTGTATTAAAAGAAGATTCTAAGGCCTCACCAGCACAGATATATGATATTTCTAATGCAGTGCTCAAGTCTATTCTCCCCTCACTGGAGAGGGCGGACATTGCTGATGTCCGTGTCCTGCAACCGGGGCGTGCGTCTGGGGAGAGGACTCCAACACGTAATCGTGACTCGGTTCTATCTTCCAGAGCCTCAGCTACTATCACGCGCAATTCACCATCATGTGTAGTCCAACTCTCCGGTAGTTGACTAGTCGGGAAAGTGATTCGGGCTAAACACTCAATCACCAATAATTATTCCCCGGCCAACAATATCCAGCCTGATTCACTTGACCCAAATACGAAAGCTCATGTGCCAGACCGTGAAATCTTCATAAATGAGATACTCCACCGTGAAAAATATAAAGAATTCCTACGTTTAAGATCGGTTGCACGCGGTTTGGATCTTCAATACGTCTGGAACAGTGATGGGCGTTTCTGGATTAGACGGAAAAATGGTGAGCGAGCGCATACGTTCGAATCCCTTGCTGATCTGCAGGTCATTCAAACGACCTGTCGAAGTGGTCCAGAACGCACCTGTGTGTCCTCTCATGATACCCAGAGCTACACTAGCGTTCCGGAGCAAAATAAAGTTCCGGCAGCAGAACCAGCAAGGACTCCCTGACTGGATACGGCTGCTGAAGAGCGACGAGGGAGGGGTAATTCTTTGAAAGCGGGATTTATCAACCTTAACTCCCTGACAGATAAGATTGAGCATCTACGCTTGCTCGTTGCTAACGATCCCTCCTATCATCTATTCGGGGTGGCCGAGTCGAAGCTAGATGAGTATGTGGATAACAGTCTCGTTCAGATTCCAGGTTTTTCGTTGTTGCGACAAGATCGCAACAGAGAGGGTGGAGGAGTTCCCTTGTATGTGCGCAGTGACTTCAAAGTTGAGAAGTTGGTTTCGTCGAATACTTCTATGCCGGGGAAACCTGGCGTGCCCGGATTTCTTTTTTGTAGCGTGCAGCAAGGCAACCCGACCCCCAATATTAGTCGCGGTAATCTATAGACCCCCTAAAATTGCCATGCAGAAGGATGATGGGCTGTTTGGCTCATTACGCCGGCTGTGTGGTGATTACAGTCACAAAATCATTATGGGTGATCTGAACGCTAACTTGTTGGATACTCCTGAACCGGACACCAAGACACTGACTGCACTGACAGAAGAACTAGCTTTGCAGATAGTGCAGCATGGCCCGACCCATCAACACAACCCCAATGCATCTCATACATAGATTGATCACATCTACGTAGATGACAACGACACCATTACTGACTTTCACAACAGACACCTGCCCAGTTTCGGTGGGCACTCGGTCATTGACGTCACCATCAACGTCTTCACCCCTACTCCGCCCAAAAATTCCTTCAAGTATAGGGATTTTCGTAACATCACTCCGGAGAAATTGAATGACCGTCTGCTCCGCTGTGATTGGACAGTTCTTCAAAATGTCGAAACCAGTTTGGAAGACGCAATTCACTGCTTGAATGAGAATTTAATGATCGTTCTAGATGAACTAGCACCGGAAGAAACTATAAACCCGGGTAAAAATGATGCTCCTCAGATTGGTCCTGAGTTGAGGGTGCTCATGAATAAGTGAGACGCGACGCGCAGGCGCTGGGAGCGCATGCAACGCAACCAGTGCAAGTGTCCTGAGCTTCATAATGAGTACTTCCGGCTTAGCGAAGAGGTCAATCTGCGCATTGAGCAAGAGCGTAATTCTTTCCTTCAAAACCATCTTTCAGACGCTCTTGATCAGAACAAGAATATTCGGAAGGAGATGCGCAATCTCGGCCTCTTGCCCAAGAGCAAAGAGGTAGAACTTCACGGTTTCACACCGGATGAGTTGAACGCTCACTTTGCGGGGGTTTCCGTTTCTCTCGTTACCGATCACTTTCAAAGTTATACAGACTTTGAAACTTGTCGGTCACGATGGAAACTCGTAATTTTTCTTTGGAAGAAGCAGCGCGCGCGCTGAGAGCCGCGCGAGTGCTGCGCGGGAGCACGGGGGCGCGCGCGCGCTCCATTTGTGGACGCACCCTAATGGATGCATCACTCGGGGCGATGAATGTTTCGTATCTGTAGGAACGACATCTTATTTTACATCCAAAAACCTACGAATCTAGCCCAAAAACAATAGTGTGCTCGATTCCGCACGACGATGCGGCTCAAAATGAGAAAAGTTATTTTTGCGTAAATGGGGTCAGAAAAATCGTTTTTCGTATAGCACACGGAAATTTCGATTCCGTTGGGATTGAAACCACGTGTCAACTGATATTTGTACCTCAAGAAATGACTATGAGAATCTCCCCTACTACAGCCTCATCTCGGTCGTGATGCGAGGGTTGTCAGGATTGACAAATGACGAAAATGATTATTTTGGCGGCTGAGGCACATCTTCATTTGGTACCACAGTTCTTCAGATGACACTGTGAAATATTGAACGTGTCTTTTCTTCTCTATTCCAACACCGAGAATGCTATATATTTACATACACACGTGCCAATTATAAAGACGGGAATACGAGGCTCCCATTCAAATACATGAGAAAATCTTCTTTTTCCTCACAAATCATGCGGCCTCCAAAGTGGTGGAGCTCCAAAGTGATTTACACAAGTATTTTATCATTGTTTGAGCATTACTTGGACCAAACAAAATTTCATGGGAGGTGTGCTGCCATTCTGGAAATTCTCTAAATTTCAAAGTCGGAATCGCATAGTTCCTGAAATTTGCCCATATAATCGAGTTGTGATTTAGGTATATTGATAATGCTTCCATAATGTTTCAAATATGATTCTTTTCCGAGATGATACATGTGTTGCACTATTCGCTTAGCACATATAATTTAAATTATCGTAGAATTCACATGGCGTATAGTTGAATTTCTCAGTAAAGTATCCATCCTGCTTAACGCGACAAGTTTGAATGATGTTTTTCATCCAATACCCTCGAACGTTTTCGGAAAAGATGAGGCAGTTGTCTGTTCAACCATCTTCGTTCTATATTACTCCTGAAATACTTTTGATTGAGAAGAGCTATTTCTTTTGGAAGGAAATCTCGGCCAATGAAATAGCCTTGTATATCAAGATGAAATTTATTAGCAGCCATAGGACTTGCCGCCTCCATCCGATGTTTGAAATCATCTACGTTTGCAACATTGGACCACCACATCTTTTCGACAGCTGCACTTGTCTCCTGCTCCTCCTTCAACAATTGCATTCTGCCTCTCTCGAAGCAATTGTTCCTATCAAATTCCCTCTCAAATTGCTCCCGATTCCCCGTGAAGGCTTGAACAGAAATCAAATCATCTTTTGAACAATATTTGTCAGTGGGTTGTACTTGACGAGTTTATCATGAATTATGAGACAGTAGGCTGTTGCATTTCTTGGAATATTTTCTTTGAACTCGAGTTCAGCTCGAACATTCACTACTAATGATTTCACCGAATCAGTAGACTCACTAACATCAAATACGAGAATCGGAAATGAATCCTCAATATTTTGTTTACTGATCGGAACATTGCCCTTATCAGTGTGATGATAATTCTTCCTAAAAGCCTTGAACATTTCAAATAAGGCAGAAGTATTCTGAGCCTTGGCAAAGTCAATGTGAAGATGTTCATAAGGATATGCTTCAGAATTGAGAAAGATTTTTGCATTAACAATCTTGCAGTGATCAAATTTCGACATGCCCTTCTTCTTGCTGTTATTCCTAGCGGTCTAGAAGGCAATAATGATTTATCGAGGTTTCTCCAGTTGAGTTGTGCTATCAATGAACCATATTAAATGAGAGGGATCGGGCATTGTTGGAAGTTCACAGAGATCCCAGCTTCGGTATGATAGAGACAAAGGAGTGTTTCTTTCGAGAATTTTACGTAGGCGAAGACGTATCAAATCGTTTGGATATATATGAGTCACGTGTAAAGTTACAGCAGTCAGATTGATTTGTGGAGCACACTCTTCACCCGTTGTTATCACACAATTGTTTCCGATTTTTGATCTGAGCAATACTATATCATATTTTGCAAATGCTATAACCCATCTAAAGTCTTCACAAAAACCAAATATTTTACTGAGTGGAATAGCAAAGTTGAATCCGTGACCAGAGCTCATACTGTAGTTTCCTATATGATGTCCTGCACTAGTCATAGACTTATCTTCATCCGCAGAAAGTGAAACAAGATCTTTCAGACTAACGGTGATACCAGTATTTTTTGTTTCATCAATAATCACATTGATAATTTCTTAGCGAATCATGTCAAAGAGGAGAAGTAGGAAATCACTTATCGACAGAATACTCTGCTGCTATTCGAATACAATATTGCCTTCATTATAGAGATAACTGTCACTTGGGAGCCGTAGACTGTCAGATGAGGGTACTGTAATCCGTATCTCATCATTCCGCTGTAAATTCTGGAAATTGTATGGTTGATACTTTCGTACCATTCGTCGTGAAATGCTATCGTCTATCACAGGCCTCTCGGCAATATCGAGAATATGATTACACCCAGCCATTTTTCCTCACTCTTGTGATTGAAGAAAAAGTATGCTCTTCCTTGAGAGCGGATCCTTCTTCTCACAATAGGTTTCGTCGTGCGTCTCGTTCGAGTCACCCCGCTCAACTGAGCGGGGTTTGTGTTTACTGGTAGATTATATAGATACATGACCCACTCTCTCACGCAAATGGAACCGCATACTGATAACTTCACCTCTATTATTAATCAAGTTACCGTCCTGATCCAAGAGTCTGATACATATATTATGTATATCGTTTGTGCGCGTTTGTAAATAAACAATATTTTTTGGTTCTACGGTGTATTGTTCACCAATCGGAACTCTCCCAGCACGATATTCAAATATGGTGTAACAAGGCTCCCCGTTGTAGAAGGTACCTTCAATCAGATTACACTTCACCCGCACGATATTAACTCGACTAATTTTCACAACGTGGTCAGACTTATGCCATCTGTAGGCTGGTAGAGATAGCCACCCACCAAAACCCAAAAGTTGGCCTATATTGTTTGAATTGAAGAAATTGATGTCGTGGTGTGAGTAGATCTCACAGTGTAAGGTGTTTTTATTTACACAAAAAAATTGGTTCCCCCCTCGATTCTAGGGGTGTAGATTTATCCTCCTCTTCCTCAGCGTGTGTACCAGATGGAACTCTCAGAGGTATGTGTTCCTGCAAATAGCTTTCCAAATCCTCTATTTCATAAGATCCTGTTGGTATTAGTAGTTCCTTATCATCACCCCAGTAGAAAGTATTATTATTCCTATCAACATTGGGGATCGCGTGGAAAGTTGTTAAATCGACTAGACCAAGCTCATAGATCTGATTGGAACACAACTGCTCTCTAAGCCGAATGTTCCGATCAATGTGCGATGAGGTACTTGACACTATAAACTGTTCAGACATCTTTCACAACCGATTTGCAATAAGCAACTGGCTCAAAGTCTATCACGCAACACCTTTCATAGGAGATGTTCCCGCAAAAATTTTACACTCAGCGGACCGCAATTACTCTGACGAAAGGTTTGACGCTGACTCCTATTCTAGACAATCTGATAATCCAGGGAGCTCTTCTTCCAACAATTCACCAACTGACGTGGTGGTCTCAAATTCCTAAAACTATTGGAATAATGAATGAAGCGATCTTTCTTCATGTATGCAACCCAGTGTGCATTACCCAGATTCACTATTGCCGCTTCGGTTTCCCACGCAGGTGGAGAGGGGAGTTCAGTTAGTGAAAATACACCTCTAAAGTGAGGTATATTGTGAGCTAACCTCAATAGTTGATTCCTCGTCGTACCTTTCACTTTTTTCTTCCCCCTCCCTTTCCTCTTTTTGAGATTTTTTTCTTCCTCAAACCACCACCATACTGGTCGCTGCAAGACGATGGTGTAACGTCAAAAGTTACTAAAAACGCGGAAAGAAGACAAAAATTGATATCAGGATGGCATGCCAACTTTCCGTACGCCTGCCCTATGTTTTGAGCCAATGACAAAGTCAATATGCTCTGGGGAATTAGGGCGAAGGAAATAAGAGGATGAATGGAATGAATCAACTTATTATGATGTGATCGTCGCAAAATGTTTCAATTCTCAACTTGTTCTGTTAATGTGTTATTCAAAGATGCTCAAACAAAATCTCAGTAAATGAATCTCCAAAAATCTTAGGTAGTGTCGGTGAATCAGTCTGATACATCGAACAAACTCTGTCAATGATGGTAATTTAATTGTTTAGCGTTGAAATACACAGTGGGACAATATCATGGATAGATAGTTGAGGATGGATATATACATATATATATATGTGTGTAAATAGTATATTCCCAGAATCTTACTGATTTCCAACTATTCCCGTTGAATAACTGTCCAAAAGATAGCTTAAAACACGCCAGCGACGTGGATTATGGATGTACCCTAATGTTACCAATATGCAACTCTTTCTTCTAAGGCAGGTTGGTTTGCCGGGTATGAGTATAGGGAAGAGAGGGTATCCCAAGATCTTCGAAAAGAATCACTCTGTATATTCATTGAATGGAGTATACGAAGTATACTAAATGGATATATGTACCGATCGTGACTATTGAACACCCATTTTCCATCCTACCGAGACTATTGAACACTTTTGCGCACTATTGAACACGTGTTCAATAAAACAAGTATATACAGCGTACTTTTCGAACACTCTCCATTGATTGACAACAGAGACGTTATCTAATCCATATTCCTCGTTGGGGTATCCTTGATCTCAATCGTTTTGATCAACTTAGTACATTAATCTTCAAACCCGTGCAACGAAGCACATGCAAAATCGTAACCGGTAATGTTCATTTTCTTCACGATACTTTTTGATCCACTCCCAGATACTGTGTGACAATGTTCAATTGAGTGTCGAAATTGGACTATGAAGACTGAATCGAGCTGTTTACGTCGGCAATGAAGGAACCTCTTTATCGCAATTGATTCTCTCGACTAATTCACAGAACGAATGTTTGAAATACTGTATGACGATGTGTCGAGCTGTGATTGAAATTTCTCGCCACTGAAGGAGACGGGAAACCTTAACATGAAGCGAAGAGCAGTGTTTGAGTCCATCGTCTCCAGTGATTCATGGTGGCAACGATCCGAGATGGATTACTTTGGTCACCTTGCGGTGATGGTGAATTGAAGGAACCACGCAAACCTGAGATGGAATCATGCATGTTCTTTGAACAACGAGTCTGACTCATTGTGTTTTTTGCATTCGCCGGGCACGGTGGAACTCTATATGAAAGTCGATTCAATAACAGGAACGGTACATCAAGAAGGCTGTGAATGAGGTTTGTTCTCAACATTCTTGGACGAAAACAAATCGAGGGTGTTTACTAAGCTGCATAGGAACGCTCCACGGAATATCTCCGGATATTCCAGACCCTCGAACGAGAATTTCAGTTCATCAAGGATGGCAGAAATCAGATCCTTTACAGAGTGTGACAAGTATAGGTTTATTCGATTACGCCGGCCACGCCGGCGTGGCCCATCGGACCTCTCTCTCTTTCTCGCTATGTTAGAAAGAGAGGTCCGATGGGCCACGCCGGCGTGGCCTGGCCTGGCCGCCGTAATCGAATAAACCTAATGTCTCCTTCTTAGGAACGGTCATTATCCTTCCGCGATATCATTTACATATGACGATCATCGCGGAGAGTAATACGATTTAGATCAAAGTATCCAGGAGCTGAGGATTGATACCCCACTCATCTCTGCCTATTTTATTCATTTGTCCCTGCATAGAGAGTATAATCTGTCATCAATCATGCGGAGAAATTTTTCAGTACACCACTCGCGCTCCTTCGTGATTCGCAAGTCAGAATCATTTTGAGTCGCGAATACAGTATTCCGAAGACAATATTGAGTTACGAAGATTGGCGTAAAGCCAGCTCATTCTCGAGGCTAAACTGTCTGAAGCAACTGATGGTTTGATTAACTGCGTAAACTCGAGGCGATCTATGACTGATTCGTTATGAGGTCTCATTCGCCAGTCAGGGCCTTTAAAGATACGGCGGAATACTTATGATGAGTAATGGAGTCATTCTGAGACGTCCAAATACTGTATTGAGCTGCGCGGACGGACATGGAGAAAGCTCATCCTGGAGGCTCCATTCTCTAGGGCCGCTTGAGGTAACAACTGTTACTTTCCAAGAAAGATTCCGACGAGGTTGTTTCGGACAGAACGAAACTATGAAGACATAAGTGCACCTCCTGTGCTCATCCATGAGCTTAAGTCGATATCGTTGCCTGGTTGGGGCCAAAGATACCGTCGAATACTGTTCAATGGAAGTTTGAATGATATTCGAGAAGAGCGAATTCATCATGGCGTTACGGGGATCTGCGTGAAGCAAGCTCACTCTCGAAGCTATATTGTGTAGAACGGCTGATGGTCGATCTACTGCGTGTTCTCGAGGCAATCTATTACTGATTCGCGACAAAGTCTCATTTGTTGATCGGGACCTCGTAAGATACGGCGGAATACTGTATGGAGTGAATTTGAGTCATATTTGAGAACTCCAAATACTGTATTGACCTACGTGGATGGATATGCGGAAAGCTCATCCTCGAGGCTCTATTTTCTGGAGCCGATTAAAGTAACCATTGCTATTTTCCAAGGAGAATTCTGACGAGGTTGTTTTGGACAGAACGAAACTATGAAGACTTTAGGTGAGGCTCCTGTGCTCATCCGGGAGCGTAAGTCGATTTCGTTGACTGGTTGAGGTTTGAGATACCCTGAAAAACTATATGATGGAAGTTTGGACGATATTTGAGAACTCAGAATACAGTAATGAATGATGAAGATCGACGTAGAGCCAGCTCACTCTTGATGATATATTGTCAGAAGCGGCTGATGGTCGATCCACTGCGTGTTCTCGAGGCGAACTACCATTGGATCGTTGTGAGGTCTCACTCGCCGGTCAGGGCCTCTAAAAACACGGCAGAATACTGTATGATGAGTGCATGAATCATTTTGAGATCTCAGATTGAACTACGGGGATGGACATGTACCAAGCTCATCCTCGAAGCTCTATCCTCATGAGCGGCTAATGATATGAACTGCTATCTTCCAAGGAGGATACCGACGAGGTTGTTTTGGAAAAAACAGAACTATGGAGACCCTGAGTGCACCTCTTGTGCTCATCCGTCTTTCGTGAGTCGATTTCATGGCCTGATTGGGGCCAAAGATACCGTCGAATACGGTATAATCGAAGTTCGAATGGTATTTGGAAAGACCGAATACATCATGGCGTTACGGGGATCGGCGTAGAGGAAGCTCAATCTCGAAGCTATATTATGTTGAACGGCTGATGGTCGATCTACTGCGTGTTCTCGAGGCAATCTATCACTGATTCGCGATGAAGTATCATTTGTTGATCGGAACCTCGTAAGATACGGCGGAATACTGTATGGAGTGAATTTGAGTCATATTTGAGAACTCCGAACACTGCATTGATCTACGTGGATGAACATGCAGGGAGCTTATACTCGAGGCTCTTTTCTTTGGAGCTACTGATGGTATGACCTGCTATCTCTCAAGCAGGATTCCGACGGAGTTGTTTCGAATGGAACTAAACTATGAAAACCTCGAGTTCACCTCCAGTGCTCATTCGTGACTCGTGAGTCTATTTCGATGTCTGTTTGAGGCTCAAGATACCGCCGAATACTGTATAACGCAAGTTTGGATGATATTTGAGAACTCTGAATACTGTATTGAGTTACGGAAGTTGACGTAGAGCCAGCTCACTCTCGACGCTCTATCGTTTGTAGCGGCTGATGGTCGATTGACTGCGTGTTCTCGAGGCAATCTATAACTGATTCGTTGTGGAGTCTGATTCGCCGGTCAGGGCTCTTAAGATACGGCTGAATACTGTATGATGAGCATTTGAGTCTTTCTGATACCTTCAAATACTGTATTGAACTACGGAGATGGACATGGAGCAAGCTCAGCCTCGAGACTCTATTGTCTGAAGCGGCTTGTGGTACATCAACTGCTATTTCCCATGAAAGATTCTGACGGGGTTGTTTTGAACGAAAAAGAGAACTATCATGCCCTCGAGTGCACCTCGTATGATTCGTGGAGCGATTTCGTTTCCTGATTGGAGCCTAAGATACCGTCAAATACTGTATAACGGAAGTTTGAAAGATCGTTGACAAATCCGGATACTGTATAGAATTACGGAAAATGACGTTAGCTGGCTTCACTCTCAGGGCTATATTGTGCGGAACGGCTGGTGGCCGATCACCGCGTATCCTCAAATCAATCTATCACTGAATCATGACGGAGTCTGACTTGCTTGTCGCGACGTCGTAGGAATCGGCGGTATACTGTATGGTGAGGTTTAGTCATATTCGAGAACACCGAATACTGTATTGAGCTACAGGGATGAACATGGAGCAAACTCATCCTCAACGCTCTACTCTCTGGAGCGGCCGATGGTATCAACTGCTTCTTTCCATAGAGGATTCTGACGAGGTTGGTTTAATGAGGACACAACTATGAAGACTTTGAGTGCACCTCCTGCGCTCATCTGTGAGCATGAGTCGACTTTGTTGCATGGTTGGGGTCCGAGATACCGTCGAATCCGGTATAATGAGAGTTTGATCGATGAATGAGAGCTCCGAATAGAGTGATGAGTTATGGGAATTGATTTGAAGCAAGCTCACCCTTGAGGCTATATTGTCTGACGCGGCGTGATGGTTGATCAACTGCTTGTTTCCATGATGATCTATCGCTGATTCGTTGTGAGGTCCCATTCGCATCAGAGCCCCTCAAGATACGTCTGAATACTGAATGTTGAGAATTCGGATATTCTTGAGAACTTCAAATACTGTATCGAACAACAGAGATGGTCATTAAGCAAGCTCATTCTCGAGGCTCTTTTGTCTGGAGCGGCTTGTGGTACATCAACTGCTATCTTCCATGGAGGATTCTGACGGGGTCGTTTTGAAAAGAACGAAACTGTGATGCCCTTGAGTGCACCTCGTAGGTTCATCCGTTATTGGGCAGTCTATTTCGTTCCGTGGTTCTGGGTTAAGATACCGTCGAATACTGTATAACGAATGTTTGAATGTTCGACGACAACTCCGAATACTGTATTGAATTATGGGAAATGACGTTAGCTGGCTCACTCTCCGGGCTATTTTGTGTGAAACGGCTGGTGGTCGATCTCTGCGTATTCTCGGATCAATCTATCACTGAATCACGATGAAGTCTGATTCGCTCGTCGGGACCTCGTAAGATACGGCGGGGAACTCTGAGGTGAGGTTTAGTCATATTTGAGAACCCCGAATACTGTATTCAGCTGCAGGGATGGACATGGAGCAAACTCATCCTTGACGCTCTAATCTCCGAAGCAGCTGATGGTATCGACTGCTATTTTCCAAGGAGGTTTCCGGCGAGGATGTCTCAATTAGAACGAAACTGTGGAGACCTTGAGTGCGACTCTCGTGCTCATCCGTGAGCGTGAGTCGACTTTGTTGCCTGGTTGGGGTCCGAGATACCGTCGAATACTGTATAATGAGAGATTCAACGATAAGTGAGAACTCCGAATACAGTGATGAGTTACGTGATTCGATATGAGACGAGCTCACTCTCGAGGCTCTATTGTCTGAAGCGACTTGTGGTACATCAACTGCCATTACCCTTGGAGGGATCTGACAAGGTTGTTTTGAACAGAAGAAAACCGTGATGCCCTCGAGTGCACCTCCTACGTCCATCTTTGATTCGTGGATTGATTTCGTTCCCTGATTGGGGCTTAAGATACCGTCGAATACTGTATAACGGAATATTGAATGATCGTCACAACTCCGGAAAATGTATAGATTTACGGAAAATGACGTTCGCTGGCTGACTCTCAGGGCTGAGTTGTGTAGAACGGGTGGTGGTCGATCACTGCGTATCCCCAGATCAATCTATCACTGAATCACGATGAAGTCTCACTTGCTTGTCGGGATGTTGTACGATACGGCGGGATCCTGGATGGTGAGGTTCAGTCATATTTGAGAAAATCGAATACTGTATTGAGCTACGGGGATGAACATGAAGCAAACTCCTCCTCGACGCTCTACTCTCTGAGACGGCCGGTGGTATCAACTGCTTTTTTTCATGGAGAGTTCTGCCGAGGTTGGTTTGATGAGGACAAAACTATGATGGCCTTGAGTGTACCTCTCGTGCTCATCTGTGAGCATGAGTCGACTTCGTTGCCTGGTTGGGGTCCGACATACCGTCAATTACAGTATAATAAGAGTTTGATCGATGGATGAGAGCTCCGAATACAGCAATGAGTTACGTGAATCGATGTGGAGCAAGCTCATTCTCGAGGCTATATTGTCTGACGCGGCGTAATGGTTGATCAACTGCGTAGTCTCATGACGATCTATCGCAGATTCGTTGTGAGGTCCCATTTGCCGGTCGAAGCCTCTTAAGATACGTCTGAATACTGTATGTTGAGCATTCGAATTTTTTGAGAACTCCAGATATTGTATTGAACTACGGAGATGGACATGGGGCAAGCTCAGCCTCGAGGCTCTATAGTCTGGAGTGGCTTGTGGTACGTCACCTGCTATTTCCCATGGAGGATTCTGACGAGGCTGGTTTGAACAGAACAAAACTATGATGCCCTCAAGTGCAACTCGTACGTCCATCTTCCATTCGTTGATCGATTTCGTTCCCAGGTTGGGGCCTAAGTTACCGTCGAATACTGTATAACGAGGGTTTGAATGATCGTTGAAACTCCGAATACTGTATAGAATTACGGAAAATGACGTGAACTTGCTCACTCTCAGGGCTATATCGTGTGAGACCGCTGGTGGTCGATCCCTGCGTATTCTCAGATCAATCGATCACTAAATCATGATGAAGTCTCACTTGCTTGTCGGGTTTTCGTAAGATTCGGCGGAATACTGTATGGTGAGGTTTAGTCATATTTGAGAACACCGAATACTGTATTGAGCTACGGGGATGAACATGGAGCGAACTCATCCTCGACGCTCCACTCTCTGAAGCGGCCGATGGTATCAACTGCTTCTTTCCATGGAGGATTCTGACGAGGTTGGTTTGATGAGAACACAACTATGAAGACCTTGAGTGCACCTGCTGCGCTCATCCGTGAGTCGTGAGTCTATTTCAATGTCTGTTTGGGGCTCAAGGTACCGCCGAATACTGTATAGCGCGAGTTTGGATGCTATTTGAGGAATCTGGATACTGTATTGAGTTACGGAAGTTGGCGTAGAGCCAGCTCACTCTCGACGCTCTATTGTCTGTTGCGGCTGATGGTCAATCTACTGCGTGTCCTCGAGGCAATCCATGACAGATTCGTTGTGAAGTCTGATTCGCCGGTCAGGGCTCTTAAGATACGGCTGAATACTGTATGATGAGCATTTGAGTCTTTCTGATACCTTCAAATACTGTATTAAACTACGGAGATGGACATGGGGCAAGCTCAGCCTCGATACCCTATTGTCTGAGGCGGCTTGTGGTTCATCAACTGCTATTACTCATGGAGGATCCTGACGAGGTTGTTTTGAATGAGAAAAAAACTATCATGCCCTCGAGTGCACCTCGTATGTACATCCATGATTCGTGGATCGATTTCGTTTCCTGATCGGGGCCTAAGATACCGTCGAATACTGTATAATGAGAATTTGAATGTTCGATGACAAGTCCGAATACTGTATAGCATTACGGAAAATGACGTTAGCTGGCTCACTCTCAGGGCCCTATTGTGTGAAACGGCTGGTGGTCGATCACTGCGTATCCTCGGATCAATCTATCACTGAATCACGATGAAGTCTGATTCGCTCTTCGGGACCTCGTAAGATACGGCGGGCAACTCTGAGGTGAGGTTTAGTCACATTTGAGAACCCCGAATACTGTATTCAGCTACAGAGATGGACATGGAGCAAACTCATCCTTGACGCTCTAATCTCCGAAGCAGCTGATGGTATCGACTGCTATTTCCCAAGGAGGTTTCCGGCGAGGATGTCTTAATAAGAACAAAACCATGAAGACCTTGAGTGCGACTCTCGTGCTCATTTGTGCGCGTGAGTCGACTTTGTTGCTTGGTTGGGGTCCAAGATACTGTCGAATACTGTATGATGAGCATTTGAGTCTTTCTGATACCTTCAAATACTGTATTGAACTACGGAGATGGACATGGGGCAAGCTCAGCCTCGAGACCCTATTGTCTGAGTCGGCTTGTGGTTCATCAACTGCTATTTCTCATGAAGGATCCTGACGAGGTTGTTTTCAACGAGAAAAAAACTATCATGCCCTCGAGTGCACCTCGTATGTACATCCATGATTCGTGGATCGATTTCGTTTCCTGATCGGGGCCTAAGATACCGTCGATTACTGTATAATGAGAGTTTGAATGTTCGATGACAAGTCCGAATACTGTATAGAATTACGGAAAATGACGTTAGCTGGCTCACTCTCAGGGCTATATCGTGTGAGACCGCTGGTGGTCGATCCCTGCGTATTCTCAGATCAATCGATCACTAAATCATGATGAAGTCTCACTTGCTTGTCGGGTTTTCGTAAGATACGGCGGAATACTGTATGGTGAGGTTTAGTCATATTTGAGAACACCGAATACTGTATTGAGCTACGGGGATGAACATGGAGCGAACTCATCCTCGACGCTCCACTCTCTGAAGCGGCCGATGGTATCAACTGCTTCTTTCCATGGAGGATTCTGACGAGGTTGGTTTGATGAGAACACAACTATGAAGACCTTGAGTGCACCTGCTGCGCTCATCCGTGAGTCGTGAGTCTATTTCAATGTCTGTTTGGGGCTCAAGGTACCGCCGAATACTGTATAGCGCGAGTTTGGATGCTATTTGAGGAATCTGGATACTGTATTGAGTTACGGAAGTTGGCGTAGAGCCAGCTCACTCTCGACGCTCTATTGTCTGTTGCGGCTGATGGTCAATCTACTGCGTGTCCTCGAGGCAATCTATGACAGATTCGTTGTGAAGTCTGATTCGCCGGTCAGGGCTCTTAAGATACGGCTGAATACTGTATGATGAGCATTTGAGTCTTTCTGATACCTTCAAATACTGTATCAAACTACGGAGATGGACATGGGGCAAGCTCAGCCTCGAGACCCTATTGTCTGAGGCGGCTTGTGGTTCATCAACTGCTATTACTCATGGAGGATCCTGAAGAGGTTGTTTTGAATGAGAAAAAAACTATCATGCCCTCGAGTGCACCTCGTATGTTTATCCATGATTCGTGGATCGATTTCGTTTCCTGATCGGGGCCTAAGATACCGTCGAATACTGTATAATGAGAATTTGAATGTTCGATGACAAGTCCGAATACTGTATAGCATTACGGAAAATGACGTTAGCTGGCTCACTCTCAGGGCCCTATTGTGTGAAACGGCTGGTGGTCGATCACTGCGTATCCTCGGATCAATCTATCACTGAATCACGATGAAGTCTGATTCGCTCTTCGGGACCTCGTAAGATACGGCGGGCAACTCTGAGGTGAGGTTTAGTCACATTCGAGAACCCCGAATACTGTATTCAGCTACAGAGATGGACATGGAGCAAACTCATCCTTGACGCTCTAATCTCCGAAGCAGCTGATGGTATCGACTGCTATTTCCCAAGGAGGTTTCCGGCGAGGATGTCTTAATAAGAACAAAACCATGAAGACCTTGAGTGCGACTCTCGTGCTCATTTGTGCGCGTGAGTCGACTTTGTTGCTTGGTTGGGGTCCAAGATACTGTCGAATACTGTATGATGAGCATTTGAGTCTTTCTGATACCTTCAAATACTGTATTGAACTACGGAGATGGACATGGGGCAAGCTCAGCCTCGAGACCCTATTGTCTGAGTCGGCTTGTGGTTCATCAACTGCTATTTCTCATGAAGGATCCTGACGAGGTTGTTTTCAACGAGAAAAAAACTATCATGCCCTCGAGTGCACCTCGTATGTACATCCATGATTCGTGGATCGATTTCGTTTCCTGATCGGGGCCTAAGATACCGTCGAATACTGTATAATGAGAGTTTGAATGTTCGATGACAAGTCCGAATACTGTATAGAATTACGGAAAATGACGTTAGCTGGCTCACTCTCAGGGCCCTATTGTGTGAAATGGCTGGTGGTCGATCACTGCATATCCTCAAATCAATCCATCACTGAATCACAATGGAGTCTGATTTGCTTGTTGGGACTTTGTAAGATACGGCGGAATACTGTATGGTGAGGTTAAGTCATATTTGAGAACACCGAATACTGTATTGAGCTACGGGGATGAACATGAAGCAAACTCATCCTCAACGCTCTACTCTCTGGACCGACCGATGGTATCAACTCCTTTTTTCTATAGAGGATTCTGACCAGGTTGGTTTGATGAGAACACAACTATGAAGATCTTGAGTGCGCCTCCTGCGCTCATCTGTGAGCATGAGTCGACTTTGTTGCATGGTTGGGGTCCGAGATACCATCGAATCCAGTATAATGAGATTTTGATCGATAAATGCGAGCTCTAAATACAGTAATGAGTTATGTGAATCGATTTGAAGCAAGCTCACCCTTGAGGCAATATTGTCTGACGCGGCGTGATGGTTGATCAACTGCTTGTTTCCATGACGATCTATCGCTGATTCGTTGTGAGGTCCCATTCGCCGGTCAGAGCCCCTCAAGATACTTCTGAATACTGTATGTTGAGAATTCGAATCTTCTTGAGAACTCCAAATACTGTATCGATCCACAGAGATGAACATTAAGCAAGCTCATTCCGAGGCTCTTTCGTCTGTAGCGGCTTGCGGTATATCAACTGGTATTCCCCATGGAGGATTCTGACGAGGTTGTTCTGAACAGAACGAAACTATATTGCCCTTGTGTGCACCTCGTGGGTTCATCGGTTATTGGTCAGCCTATTTCGTTCCGCGGTTCTGGGTTGAGATACCGTCGAATCCTGTATAACGAGAATTTGAATGATCGTTGACAACTCCGAATACTGTATAGGGTTACTAAAAGTGACGTTAGCTGGCTCACTTTCAGGGCTATATTGTGTGAAACGGCTGGTGGTCGATCACTGCGTATCCTCGGATCAATCTATCACTGAATCACGATGAAGTCTGATTCGCTCTTGGGGACCTCGTAAGATACGGCGGGCAACTCTGAGGTGAGGTTTAGTCACATTTGAGAACCCCGAATACTGTATTCAGCTACAGAGATGGACATGGAGCAAACTCATCCTTGACGCTCTAATCTCCGAAGCAGCTGATGGTATCGACTGCTATTTCCCAAGGAGGTTTCCGGCGAGGATGTCTTAATTAGAACAAAACCATGAAGACCTTGGGTGCGACTCTCGTGCTCATTTGTGCGCGTGAGTCGACTTTGTTGCTTGGTTGGGGTCCAAGATACCGTCGAATACTGTATGATGAGCATTTGAGTCTTTCTGATACCTTCAAATACTGTATTGAACTACGGAGATGGACATGGGGCAAGCTCAGCCTCGAGACCCTATTGTCTGAGGCGGCTTGTGGTTCATCAACTGCTATTTCTCATGAAGGATCCTGACGAGGTTGTTTTCAACGAGAAAAAAACTATCATGCCCTCGAGTGCACCTCGTATGTACATCCATGATTCGTGGATCGATTTCGTTTCCTGATCGGGGCCTAAGATACCGTCGAATACTGTATAATGAGAGTTTGAATGTTCGATGACAAGTCCGAATACTGTATAGAATTACGGAAAATGACGTTAGCTGGCTCACTCTCAGGGCCCTATTGTGTGAAACGGCTGGTGGTCGATCACTGCATATCCTCAAATCAATCCATCACTGAATCACAATGGAGTCTGATTTGCTTGTTGGGACTTTGTAAGATACGGCGGAATACTGTATGGTGAGGTTAAGTCATATTTGAGAACACCGAATACTGTATTGAGCTACGGGGATGAACATGAAGCAAACTCATCCTCAACGCTCTACTCTCTGGACCGACCGATGGTATCAACTCCTTTTTTCTATAGAGGATTCTGACCAGGTTGGTTTGATGAGAACACAACTATGAAGATCTTGAGTGCACCTCCTGCGCTCATCTGTGAGCATGAGTCGACTTTGTTGCATGGTTGGGGTCCGAGATACCATCGAATCCAGTATAATGAGATTTTGATCGATAAATGCGAGCTCTAAATACAGTAATGAGTTATGTGAATCGATTTGAAGCAAGCTCACCCTTGAGGCAATATTGTCTGACGCGGCGTGATGGTTGATCAACTGCTTGTTTCCATGACGATCTATCGCTGATTCGTTGTGAGGTCCCATTCGCCGGTCAGAGCCCCTCAAGATACTTCTGAATACTGTATGTTGAGAATTCGAATCTTCTTGAGAACTCCAAATACTGTATCGATCCACAGAGATGAACATTAAGCAAGCTCATTCCGAGGCTCTTTCGTCTGTAGCGGCTTGCGGTATATCAACTGGTATTCCCCATGGAGGATTCTGACGAGGATGTTCTGAACAGAACGAAACTATATTGCCCTTGTGTGCACCTCGTGGGTTCATCGGTTATTGGTCAGCCTATTTCGTTCCGCGGTTCTGGGTTGAGATACCGTCGAATCCTGTATAACGAGAATTTGAATGATCGTTGACAACTCCGAATACTGTATAGGGTTACTAAAAGTGACGTTAGCTGGCTCACTTTCAGGGCTATATTGTGTGAAACGGCTGGTGGTCGATCACTGCGTATCCTCGGATCAATCTATCACTGAATCACGATGAAGTCTGATTCGCTCTTGGGGACCTCGTAAGATACGGCGGGCAACTCTGAGGTGAGGTTTAGTCACATTCGAGAACCCCGAATACTGTATTCAGCTACAGAGATGGACATGGAGCAAACTCATCCTTGACGCTCTAATCTCCGAAGCAGCTGATGGTATCAACTGCTATTTCCCAAGGAGGTTTCCGGCGAGGATGTCTTAATTAGAACAAAACCATGAAGACCTTGGGTGCGACTCTCGTGCTCATTTGTGCGCGTGAGTCGACTTTGTTGCTTGGTTGGGGTCCAAGATACCGTCGAATACTGTATGATGAGCATTTGAGTCTTTCTGATACCTTCAAATACTGTATTGAACTACGGAGATGGACATGGGGCAAGCTCAGCCTCGAGACCCTATTGTCTGAGGCGGCTTGTGGTTCATCAACTGCTATTTCTCATGAAGGATCCTGACGAGGTTGTTTTCAACGAGAAAAAAACTATCATGCCCTCGAGTGCACCTCGTATGTACATCCATGATTCGTGGATCGATTTCGTTTCCTGATCGGGGCCTAAGATACCGTCGAATACTGTATAATGAGAGTTTGAATGTTCGATGACAAGTCCGAATACTGTATAGAATTACGGAAAATGACGTTAGCTGGCTCACTCTCAGGGCCCTATTGTGTGAAACGGCTGGTGGTCGATCACTGCATATCCTCAAATCAATCCATCACTGAATCACAATGGAGTCTGATTTGCTTGTTGGGACTTTGTAAGATACGGCGGAATACTGTATGGTGAGGTTAAGTCATATTTGAGAACACCGAATACTGTATTGAGCTACGGGGATGAACATGAAGCAAACTCATCCTCAACGCTCTACTCTCTGGACCGACCGATGGTATCAACTCCTTTTTTCTATAGAGGATTCTGACCAGGTTGGTTTGATGAGAACACAACTATGAAGATCTTGAGTGCACCTCCTGCGCTCATCTGTGAGCATGAGTCGACTTTGTTGCATGGTTGGGGTCCGAGATACCATCGAATCCAGTATAATGAGATTTTGATCGATAAATTCGACCTCTAAATACAGTAATGAGTTATGTGAATCGATTTGAAGCAAGCTCACCCTTGAGGCAATATTGTCTGACGCGGCGTGATGGTTGATCAACTGCTTGTTCCCATGACGATCTATCGCTGATTCGTTGTGAGGTCCCATTCGCCGGTCAGAGCCCCTCAAGATACTTCTGAATACTGTATGTTGACAATTCGAATCTTCTTGAGAACTCCAAATACTGTATCGATCCACAGAGATGAACATTAAGCAAGCTCATTCCGAGGCTCTTTCGTCTGTAGCGGCTTGCGGTATATCAACTGGTTTTCCCCATGGAGGATTCTGACGAGGTTGTTCTGAACAGAACGAAACTATATTGCCCTTGTGTGCACCTCGTGGGTTCATCGGTTATTGGTCAGTCTATTTCGTTCCGCGGTTCTGGGTTGAGATACCGTCGAATCCTGTATAACGAGAATTTGAATGATCGTTGACAACTCCGAATACTGTATAGAGTTACTGAAAATGACGTTAGCTGGCTCACTTTCAGGGCTATATTGTGTGAAACGGCTGGTGGTCGATCACTGCGTATCCTCGGATCAATCTATCACTGAATCACGATGAAGTCTGATTCGCTCTTCGGGACCTCGTAAGATACGGCGGGCAACTCTGAGGTGAGGTTTAGTCACATTTGAGAACCCCGAATACTGTATTCAGCTACAGGAATGGACATGGAGCAAACTCATCCTTTACGATCTAATCTCCGAAGCAGCTGATGGTATCGACTGCTATTTCCCAAGGAGGTTTCCGGCGAGCATGTCTCAAATAGAACAAAATTATGAAGACTTTGCGTGCATCTCTCGTGCTCATCCGTGCGCGCGAGTCGACTTTGTTGCCTGGTTGGGGTCCAAGATACCGTCGAATACTGTATGATGACAGTTTGAACGATAAGTGAGAACTCCGAATACAGTAATGAGTCACGAGAGTCGATGTGGAGCAAGCTCACCCTTGAGGCTATATTGTCTGACGCGGCGTGATGGTCGATCAACTGCGTGTTTTCATGCCGATCTATCGCTGATCCGTTGTGAGGTCCCATTCGCCGGTCAGAGCCTCTTAAGATACGTCTGAACACTGTATGTTGAGCATTCGATTCTTATTCAGAATTCCAAATACTCTATTGAACTACGGTGATGGACATGGGGCAAGCTCAGCCTCGAGGCTCCATTGTCTTGAGCGGCTTGTGGTATATTAACTGCTATCTTCCATTGAGGATTCTGACGAGGTTTTTTTGAACAGAACAAAACTATGATGCCCTTGAGTGCGACTCGTAAGTTCTTCCGTGATTGGTTAGTCCATTCCGTTCCCTGGTTCTGGGTTAGGATACCGTCGAATAATGTATAATGAGAATTTGAATGATCGCTGACAACTCCGAATACTGTATAGAGTTACTAAAAATGACGTTAGCTGGCTCACTTTCAGGGCTATATTGTGTGAAACGGCTGGTGGTCGATCACTGCGTATCCTCGGATTAATCTATCACTGAATCACGATGAAGTCTGATTCGCTCTTCGGGACCTCGTAAGATACGGCGGGCAACTCTGAGGTGAGGTTTAGTCACATTTGAGAACCCCGAATACTGTATTCAGCTACAGGGATGGACATGGAGCAAACTCATCCTTGACGATCTAATCTCCGAAGCAGCTGATGGTATCGACTGCTATTCCCCGAGGAGGTTTCCGGCGAGGATGTCTTAATTAGAACAAAACTATGAAGACCTTGAGTGCGACTCTCGTGCTCATCCGTGCGCGTGAGTCGACTTTGTTGCTTGGTTGGGGTCCAAGATACCGTCGAATACTGTATGATGAGCATTTGAGTCTTTCTGATACCTTCAAATACTGTATTGAACTACGGAGATGGACATGGGGCAAGCTCAGCCTCGAGACCCTATTGTCTGAGGCGGCTTGTGGTTCGTCAACTGCTATTTCTCATGAAGGATCCTGACGAGGTTGTTTCCAACGAGAAAAAAACTATCATGCCCTCGAGTGCACCTCGTATGTACATCCATGATTCGTGGATCGATTTCGTTTCCTGATCGGGGCCTAAGATACCGTCGAATACTGTATAATGAGAGTTTGAATGTTCGATGACAAGTCCGAATACTGTATAGAATTACGGAAAATGACGTTAGCTGGCTCACTCTCAGGGCCCTATTGTGTGAAACGGCTGGTGGTCGATCACTGCGTGTCCTCAAATCAATCCATCACTGAATCACAATGGAGTCTGATTTGCTTGTTGGGACTTTGTAAGATACGGCGGAATACTGTGTGGTGAGGTTAAGTCATATTTGAGAACACCGAATACTGTATTGAGCTACGGGGATGAACATGAAGCAAACTCATCCTCAACGCTCTACTCTCTGGACCGACCGATGGTATCAACTCCTTTTTTCTATAGAGGATTCTGACCAGGTTGGTTCGATGAGAACACAACTATGAAGACCTTGAGTGCACCTCCTGCGCTCATCTGTGAGCATGAGTCGACTTTGTTGCATGGTTGGGGTCCAAGATACCATCGAATCCAGTATAATGAGATTTTGATCGATGAATTCGAGCTCTAAATACAGTAATGAGTTATGTGAATCGATTTGAAGCAAGCTCACCCTTGAGGCAATATTGTCTGACGCGGCGTGATGGTTGATCAACTGCTTGTTCCCATGACGATCTATCGCTGATTCGTTGTGAGGTCCCATTCGCCGGTCAGAGCCCCTCAAGATACTTCTGAATACTGTATGTTGAGAATTCGAATCTTCTTGAGAACTCCAAATACTGTATCGATCCACAGAGATGAACATTAAGCAAGCTCATTCCGAGGCTCTTTCGTCTGTAGCGGCTTGCGGTACATCAACTGGTATTTCCCATGGAGGATTCTGACGAGGTTGTTCTGAACAGAACGAAACTATATTGCCCTTGTGTGCACCTCGTGAGTTCATCGGTTATTGGTCAGTCTATTTCGTTCCGCGGTTCTGGGTTAACAGACCGTCAAATCCTGTTTAACGAGATTCTGAATGATCGTTGACAACTCCGAGTACTGTATAGAGATACTGAGAATGACGTTAGCTGGCTCACTTTCAGGGCTATATTGTGTGAAACGGCTGGTGGTCGATCACTGCGTATCCTCGGATCAATCTATCACTGAATCACGATGAAGTCTGATTCGCTCTTCGGGACCTCGTAAGATACGGCGGGCAACTCTGAGGTGAGGTTTAGTCACATTTGAGAACCCCGAATACTGTATTCAGCTACAGGGATGGACATGGAGCAAACTCATCCTTGACGATCTAATCTCCGAAGCAGCTGATGGTATCGACTGCTATTTCCCAAGGAGGTTTCCGGCGAGGATGTCTTAATTAGAACAAAACTATGAAGACCTTGAGTGCGACTCTCGTGCTCATCCGTGTGCGTGAGTCGACTTTGTTGCTTGGTTGGGGTCCAAGATACCGTCGAATACTGTATGATGACAGTTTGAACGATAAGTGAGAACTCCAAATACAGTATTCTCGAATCAATCTATCACTGAATCACGATGGAGTCTGATTCGCTTTGCGGGACCTCGTAAGATACGGCGGAATACTCTGAAGTGAGGTTTTTTCACATTTGAGAACCCCGAATACTGTATTGAGCTACGTGGATGGACATGGAGCAAACTCATCCTTGACGCTCTCATCTCCGAAGCGGCTGATGCTATCGATTGCTATTTTCCATCGAGGTTTCCGGCGAGGATGTTTCGATTAGAACAAAACTATGAAGACCTCGAGTGCATCTCTCGTGCTCATCCGTGCGCGTGAGTCGACTTTGTTGCCCGGTTGGGGTCCAAGATACCGTTGAATACTGTATAATGAGAGTTTGAACGATAAGTGAGAACTCCGAATACAGTAATGAGTTACGTGAATCGATATGGAGCAAGCTCACCCTTGAGGCTATATTGACTGACACGGCGTGATGGTTGATCAACTGCGTGTTTTCATGACGATCTATCGCTGATTCGTTGTGAGGTCCCATTTGCCAGTCAGAGCCTCTTAAGATACGTCTGAATACTGTATGTTGAGCATTCGGATCTTATTTAGGATTCCAAATACTGTATTGAGCTACGTGGATGGACATGGAGCAAACTCAACCTTTGTCGCTCTCATCTCCGAAGCGGCTGATGGTATCGATTGCTATTTTCCAAGGAGGTTTCCGGCGAGGATGTTTCGATTAGAACAAAACTATGAAGACTTTGTGTGCATCTTTTGTGCTCATCCGTGCGCGTGAGTCGACTTTGTTGCCTGGTTGAGGTCCAAGATACCGTCGAATACTGTATAATGACAGTTTGAACGATAAGTGAGAACTCCGAATACAGTAATGAGTTACGTAAATCGATGTGGAGCAAGCTCACCCTTGAGGCTATATTGTCTGACGTGGCGTGATGGTTGAGCAACTGCGTGTTTTCATGACCATCTATCGCTGATTCGTTGTGAGGTCCCATCTGCCGGTCAGAGCCTTCCAAAATGCGTCTGAATACGGTATGTTAAGCATTCGTATCTTGTTGAGAACTCCAAATCCTGTATTGAACTACAGAGATGGACATGGAGCAAGCTCATCCTCGAGGCTCTATCGTCAGAAGCGGCTTGTGGTACATCAACTGCTATCTCCCATGGAGGATTCTGACGAGGTTGTTATGAACAGAACAAAACTATGATGCCCTTGAGTGCAGCTCTTGTGCTCATCCGTGGGCGTGAGTCAACTTCGTTGCCTGTTTAGGGTCCGAGATACCATCGAATACTGTATAATGGAAGTTTAACCGATTGCCTGTTTAGGGTCCGAGATACCATTGAATACTGTATAATGAGAGTTTGAACGATAAGTGAGAACTCCGAATACAGTAATGAGTTACGTGAATCGATATGGAGCAAGCTCACCCTTGAGGCTATATTGACTGACACGGCGTGATGGTTGATCAACTGCGTGTTTTCATGACGATCTATCGCTGATTCGTTGTGAGGTCCCATTTGCCAGTCAGAGCCTCTTAAGATACGTCTGAATACTGTATGTTGAGCATTCGGATCTTATTTAGGATTCCAAATACTGTATTGAGCTACGTGGATGGACATGGAGCAAACTCAACCTTTGTCGCTCTCATCTCCGAAGCGGCTGATGGTATCGATTGCTATTTTCCAAGGAAGTTTCCGGCGAGGATGTTTCGATTAGAACAAAACTATGAAGACTTTGTGTGCATCTTTTGTGCTCATCCGTGCGCGTGAGTCGACTTTGTTGCCTGGTTGGGGTCCAAGATACCGTCGAATACTGTATAATGACAGTTTGAACGATAAGTGAGAACTCCGAATACAGTGATGAGTTACGTAAATCGATGTGGAGCAAGCTCACCCTTGAGGCTATATTGTCTGACGTGGCGTGATGGTTGAGCAACTGCGTGTTTTCATGACCATCTATCGCTGATTCGTTGTGAGGTCCCATCTGCCGGTCAGAGCCTTCCAAAATGCGTCTGAATACTGTATGTTAAGCATTCGTATCTTGTTGAGAACTCCAAATCCTGTATTGAACTACAGAGATGGACATGGAGCAAGCTCATCCTCGAGGCTCTATCGTCAGAAGCGGCTTGTGGTACATCAACTGCTATCTCCCATGGAGGATTCTGACGAGGTTGTTATGAACAGAACAAAACTATGATGCCCTTGAGTGCAGCTCTTGTGCTCATCCGTGGGCGTGAGTCAACTTCGTTGCCTGTTTAGGGTCCGAGATACCATCGAATACTGTATAATGGAAGTTTAACCGATATGTGAGAACTCCGAATCCAGCAATGAGTTACGCGAATCGATGTGAAGCAAGCTCACTGTCGAGGCTATACTGTCTGACGCGGCGTGATGGTTGATCAACTGCGTGATCTTATGACAATCTATTGCGGATTCGTCGAGAGATCCCTTCCGCCGGTCAGAGTCTCTCAGGATACGTCTGAATACTGTATGTTGAGCATTTGAATCTTCTTGAGAACTCCAAATACTGTATTGAACTACGGAGTTGGATATCGAGCAAGCTCTTCCTCTATCTCCCTAAACCTGAATTCTGTGCCCACCCATGATCCGTGATTCGATTCTCTCCCCTCCAAGGCACCAGGAGATACGGCGGAATATTGTATGATGTGAGTTCTAGTCGAATTCGTGGACTCCGAATACTGTATTGAGCTACGAAGATGCGCATAGAGCAAGCTCGTCTTCGAGGCTCTTTCTTCCGGAATCGATCATGGTATTTAGACTGCTATTTCCGGAGAGGATCCCGAAGACGTCGGCCTCAACGGAACGAATCCACCGACTCTTCGAATTCATCTCCTCTGTTTATCTGTGTTTTGCGATTTGTTCCATAGTAGGGGCGTGGTATACCGCTGAATATTGTATAACGAAACTTTAAAACATGCACGAAAATCCGAATACTGTATCGAATATTGGACATTAACGGGGAACTAGCTCAGGCGCGTTACAGGCTCATTCGCTGCTGGGAAGCACTGGGAGGTACGGTGGAATACTGTGTAACAGGATTCTGGATGATGAATGATAACTCCGAAAATAGTATGGTGTTACGGGAAACGACGATGTTATTTGTCAGTGTTACCGCTCTCACCACAATCGAACTGTACCTGGAACATTTTCAAATCCAACCCAGTAGTGGCTTTTCAATGACTCAGAAACTCTTCATCTCATCTAAAAATATGTCAAATTTGTCTTGTAGAGTTCTTGCCCTGTCAACTTTGGTGGAGAAAAAAGATTGAAAAATAATGACAACACATGTAGGTATACTGTCATCAATATTTTGTAGTTGAAACATTATTTGAACTTATTCGTAACTGATACAATTTAGAGAGTTTTCTTGCTCCTGGGATGTTTCCTAGCCTAAAAACTAAAGGAGAAGATATTCAAACTCATAAATTTATCATTCTAGCTACTCATGAATCGAAGGACCCTCAGATTTTGTTAGTTGTACAAGTATTCGTCACGCAATTTCCATAATTGATTGGTAACTACAATTCTTATTCCCTTCATCGGAGTTGTGATTGGATTCTTGCTTGCGAATCTCTCGTATTACAAAATATATCTCGACAAATATGACTCTATTCAGAATTTATCATCACAGCAATTTAGTTTTTACTCGTAATTGCAATTCCAGTACATCAAGAGGAATTTTTGGTGTAGAAATTCCTGTTAGGAAGAGTGCTGTTCTCGTCATGTATATGTAAATAATTCTTTCACGCTCTTCTCCCAGCCTATGACATGTGTTGTAGCTCTATCACCACAACTTGTTATCCATCAAATGTGTAAAGATGACACCTCAGTTATTACTTATTTGAATGCTTTTATGAAGTTGAACAAATTCAGTGTATCAAGCGATTGCGCTCACAATCCTGATTAGCAAGATAATCAATGAATTGCGCTGCCAAATTGCGCTTTTGTTCATTATCTCTTCTTTCTTGCTCGCTCTCGCGTTAACTCTACACCGGAGGGACATACGCAGTATTTCTCTCGAGCGGGCGTGGTGCACATTTACACTTTTGTGCATCTGGATGGCTACCCGACCTCGTCGTGCATAACTGGCAGACTGTGGTGCAGAGCTGGCGGACTGTTGTGCAGATTTGCACCGCAGCGTGGAGCGCCGCTTCACCACGCACCATGATGCGGATTCATGTTCGATTTGTGATGTGCCAGTGCGAAACAAAATTTCCTCCTCCAAACCACTTTCGCTTGCGGGACAGACAGCAATATTGTCTGGGGAAGCTGACGAGGTCTCGGTAACAGGGATGAAGCGAGGCTCGCACAAGAGAGTCCAGAACAATCTCTGGGTCGTTGAGTGGAAATTTTGGATTGGGAGTTTGGCTACCGGGTCGGGACCAAATCATCATCAATCAATTTGGTGAGCTAACATAGCTACAATCAATCATCTCGCATGGTTGGCTACAACAATGCTCATTATTATCAACAGTTTTGCCGGGTGCTTGCAACTCAATTATGACGCTTCATGCGTGATTCAGCGTCCCCCCTTTCTCAACAGGGTCTCGTGGGTATGTAATTTCATGAGCGAAACTTGAAGTATGCATCGTGGAAAACAAAAGTTGCCATGCAACCCAAAAGCCAGATGATTGTGATCGACGGTTACAAAACTTGGCGTGAGATTTACTCATCATTGATTCGACCAAAATCGGCATGCTCAACCTTTTTCCAGCTTCCTGATGAACTTCATCGTTGGAAAGTCGGGTAACTTGAAACCTAGCACTCCCTTCAATAATCATTTCTATCAGAATGGAGGCCGTGGATATCAACAGTTCTAGAGTGTTCAATAGTCACGATCGAATTTTCCAAAAAAATTTTGAAATCGCATCTATATATGAAAAAACGCCATATACTGCAACAATATTTGATGTGATGGGTAAACAGACCCTCTTAAGCCAATATATGACTTTCCTGATCAATATGGATGATTTTCCGAAAGTGTTTAATAGTCACGTTACGTACATATATATATATATATATATATTGGTATATATAATATGAATACATAATATGATGACATATATGAATTATCATATTAATCACGTTTCATCCGCATTCTAATCAATTGTGAGTATTGATATTCACTCATCAATTATTTCGTGATTGGAATTGACCTTCCCAGAAGGGGCATCAGTCTTCATATTACTCGATATCCACATCTGATTCCCTCGACAGGATGCTCGTCTTTTCGGTTGTTCATGACGATTTTCTGATAGATTCGTCATTCAGCCGCGTGAAGTTGTCGATCGACAATCAGTATTTGGGTCACGTCAATTGTCACGTGACAAAACACGTAAAATATCACGTGACAGTTCACGTTCAATCCGAAGTGCAAAAGCACGTGAAATTTCGGGTGACGAAAACGTGCCATAACGTCATGCACATTTTCACGTAAATTTTCACTTGGCTTTCTTCGTCACTTTCCACGTCTATTCCCACGTGTGCTGCCACGTGAGATTGTATGTGACAGAGTACGTGATGATTCACGTGGAAATTCACGTGAAAAAGCACATCTTTGTGTTTTCCCGCATCTCACTGTCAAACGACAAATTTTCACAAATTTAATGTATTTATTATGTATAAGTGACATATGTTTCATAAGCTACTGTATTTTTGTATTTTTGCCTTTGGGCGAATAAAGGTTATCATTCATTCATTCATTCCTTTCTCCCCTCTTTTGCACTCCTCTGTCCTTCCATCCGCCCTCTCCCCACGCATTCTATCTCGCTCTCCTCTTTACTCACTCGGAGTAGTCTGGTGTATCACCAGACCACTCCGAGTTCGCCCAGTCGAGTCTTTGGTTCAACCGCATTAAGATTACTGTACGGTCGTGTACCTTGACGCCACGGACGAACAGCGGCAACGGATACAACGACTGAGCAATTCATGTGTGAGATACATTTTCGATCTTAGGAGAGACGAGCGCATCATCCCGTTTAAGGAGCGTCTGGGTTGGTTACGTACTGATTCGCGGAGAATGTACTTCGCAGCACTCTTAATGCATAAGATCATGCATCTCGGAGAACCTGGCTACCTAGCTGCGATATTTACCAGGTTTCAATCCGAACGCCCTGCACGTGGTGATCTAGAAAAGCGAGTACTCAAAGTCCCCAATATGAGACTTGAGTATGGAAGAAGATCATTCTTCGTTCAATGTGGTCATCTGTGGAACTTTCTCCCTCCAGGCTTTCGGTAGCTGAGGAAAGTATCGTTTCTTAAAGAGGCTTTGAAAGATTACTCAATGACACAGTCTCCTCAGAGGATTGATGTGGAAAAGGAGCACTATTTTAATCTGTGATGGGCTGGGCTCTACTTTGTATTAATATTTTCTCTTTTACAGTATAGTACTGATGACCTCCTGCTCATCATAGATAAAACTTGGGTTCGTGCGACTTTCCGCAAGCTCGTTCGGGGAGAGAAGACGATGGAAATATGTATAGCCAGGCGAATGAGGAATGCGAGAGTGACTCGAAGAGGTGCCAGACATTTGTAGAAGAGAGAGAATGAGAGAGAGGTAAAGAGTGTAAAAGAGAGGGAGAGAGGGAGATACAGAGAGTAAAGAAGGAAAGGAATGGAAAGGAGAAAGGGAGAGGGGAGAGAGGGTCGGAAGGAGAGAGAGAGAGAGAGTGTGTGTGTGTATCACACGGTGTAGGATCATATGAGTGGTTAAGTTCAAAATAGACCAACAAAGGGAGACCACGGTGTCCGGGTTGCCAATCTCCCCCAAGATTCTTTTACAGTTCAGTGGTATCTAGAATATGAAGAGTCCAGAGTAACTCCGTCAAATGAGCCTCCTGGTCAAAGCTACAGCCTATGACATTAGCATTGTTCATATAGGCCCATGTTAAAAAGTGATGTATATAGATATACTCTTCCCTGCAGGCTTTGGGTATAGACTCTAGTCTCATAAATTTTGGCACAATAGACGGTCTCAATGAGGTGTATTCCGATAAGATCTTGGGGATGTCATGACACACATTCCTTTTTTGAGCTTTCAGCTGCGTGGAAATTAGGGGAGTATAGTACTTTCCATTTTCTACGGGTAATTGGATCCCCGAAAACAAGAAGTTTCTACAGTACAGGTGTAATTGATGAATACGATCATGGTCTGGGATATTGTGGGACCCTAAACAGGGATCAGAGATTTGTTGTATTAGTGCGTTTTTCGTGCTGTAGTATCATCTATCGACACAAATTGACCTACAGCATCTCAGAAGCATCAATTTATCCTTCGAAAGAGCAATCCCGCATAAAAATACATATTCCTCGAAGCAGAGACATTGGAACGCCATTAATTCCTTTTTCATCTCAAAGTACATGGGAAGAGCCAACTTTCCATACAATTACTATATAGGCTTTCCATTTGAATTTTTCGAGTTTTTCGCGTGAGAGAGTTGGAAAGTGCCTTTTTCGGTACTTATTTGCCATTAACTCGAATCTGGTGCGTTTTTTCGAAAAGATTATGGGAATATACAATGTGTATTTTGATGAGATCTATGAGTTGTCCTTCTCATTTCATTCATTTCAACCTCGAGGTCGCCAGGACATTCGATTAACATGGTTTTTCATCAGTTCTGGGCGTTTTTCAGGATTTTCCAATTAACATATGCATAAAAACTAGTGCCAAATAAAAGCTTATGACAAAATCCACAACTTGGATTCTCTGCAACTTTTGATTAACCCAATCCCGTTCGAGGATTTCTCGATTTTAGCGCAAGAAATTCGCATTTCTCATTCTCGAAGTGTTTTTCAGGTATCAGCGCATCATTTCCCGTCCTTGAAAATACCCCTGAATGATGTATTTTTTGTTCAAGAACGAGTTTGCAGTGGTCCCGTAGCAGTTCCTGTGGCCAATTCTGAGAGGGACGCAAAAAATGACGTTTCACGTGTATTTTAAATGGGGAGGAATTTTGCTCGCCAGATCGCTCACGGTGAGGCGGGAGGACGAAAAAGGTCAAGTTGCGTGAACGTCAGGAATTCCTCTGAGATATGTCTCGGGATCACCTCAAAATCATTTTCCAACTGAAACGAAAATATTCCATCGAGCGTTTTTCAAATAAAGTCGATTTCTCCATTTTTTGCCGCATTTTTCGAAATTATGATTTCGCTCTACCGTTATGTATCTCATCTCCGGCCTCAGAAAATCAGGAGAGTACATGAATTCGACGTGGAAAGGTCTAATCTTTCGAATTACGGAGTCAGAATTAGGCCCGAAAGGTGCACAGACCGTTAAGGTCTCAGTAAAGGCGAAGAACCTCGATTTTTGTGGAAAATTCACTCTAAATGTATGGATACCGGTCCTGGTAATCGTAGGAACGGTCGAAATTTATCTGTTAGTCATACAAGCCCTGTGTTGAAGCGTACTATGTCATTGGTTAAGGGCTTACAGAATGCACTGCTTCCTATTTTTCAAATTCGCGCCCAGATACAGTCGATAATCATAATCCCTGACGAGCTGAAACTGACGCTGGAATCAAGGAGTTCTGTATATAAGCTGGAATTGAGACAAGGAAATATAGCAAACAGACATTGAAATTCTCAAAGAGATCGACAAACCTTCTTTTGTTGAGAAAAATACATTTTAGTATCAGTACGCCAGTTGCTCACAGGGGATGTTCCTCTCAGGGCTCCGAAAACCCTTTTCAGATAGGAAAATCAAGAATTTGGATAAGAATACATCAACGTTTATTTGACTCTCCCAAGAAAAAACGTAAAGGTCCGCACTAGTGATGACCAGAAATGATCTTTGTCGTTCCCAAGAGATTCATTCATTCAAATCAAGATTCTTCACCTTTACTGAGACTCCAACGGCCTGGGCACCTTTTGGGCCCAATTCTGACTCCGTAATCCGAAAAACTAGACCTTTCTGCGTCAAATTCATGTAATCTCCTGATTTCCAGGGGCCGGATTCACGATACAGAACTATGGAGCGAAATCATAATTTCGAAAAATGCGGCAAAAAATGGAGAAGTTGACTTCATTTGAAAAACCCCCGATGAAATGTTTTCGTTTCTGTTGGGAAATGATGTCGAGGTGATCCCGAAACATACTCCAAAGGAATTGTGACGTTCACGCAACTTGACCTTTTTCGCCCTTTCGGCTCACCGTGCGCTGCAAGCCAATTCCGTACGGAAAAAATTCACATGCATACTCTGACATCCAAAACGAGTATCTGACGTGATTTTCAGCCAAATCCGTTTGGGCCAGATTTCGCCTTATTCGCAACAGCTCCTTTTCATTCAACGGTTAACATCTCCTGCGTATGCGTTGTTCTCTACGTCTTTCAAGGTATTCCCAATCAATAGCTAGCTCAATTTTCTCCGAAAAAACCTCTTGCTGGAGTCAATTCCATGCGGGAGAATCAGAGATACAGCTGTTGAAACAACAAGAAATGTCTAAGGTATCAAATCCGTGAGCCTGAAGGGAGATTGTCGGTCTCGCCTGCCGGTTGAAGCGTGTGTTTCGGCTCCTCCTCTATCAAATCGACTTCACCAAGGGGACATTTCACGGAAAAACGAGTCATTCATCGATTCGAATTAGTTTTGGGGCTCCAAAAGCATCTGTATACGGTCAAACTTCACAACCATCTCATCAGAATAGAAAAGCATTGGTGTCAATGATTCGTTAAATTCAAAGTTTTCGTGCATACAAATGCTTTTGGTGCTCCAAAACCAATTCAAATCGGTTGCTGACTAGATTCCCTTCAGGATGATCTCTTGGTGGAGTCGATTTGATGGAGGAGAAGCGGGAATACATGCTACAACCGGCAGGCGAGATTGACACTCTTTCTCCAGGCTCACGGATTTGATACCCAAGAGGTTTCTCTTTATGTCATCAGCTGTAGCTCCGGTTCTACTGCATGAAATTGACTTCAGCAAGACGTTTTTTTGAGGAAAATTGAATAAGATATCGATTGAAGATACTTTCAGAGATGTAGAGAACAACGCAGGGAGATGCTAATGATTGAATGAAAATTTGCTTTCGAAATGAATTTCTACGAATCTGAGCATCTGTTACACTAGGAGAAATACTCAAAACAGTCGTTTCTGAAGTAAAACAATCTCGCAAACACAATGGAATAAGTCGCGAGGTCCTCCGAGGGAGTTGAACGAGGTAGAAACGCATTCTTGAGTTTTTGCTTTCGAAATGAATTTCTACGAAAATTTGCTTTCGAAATGAATTTCTACGAATCTGAGCATCTGTTACACTAGGAGAAATACTCAAAACAGTCGTTTCTGAAGTAAAACAATCTCGCAAACACAATGGAATAAGTCGCGAGGTCCTCCGAGGGAGTTGAACGAGGTAGAAACGCATTCTTGAGTTTTTGAGACTTTTTTCGCACTAGTAGAGCTCTAAAAAACTCCAGAAGTAAAAATAATGACTGAAAATCCCCATACACTCAGTTCACCACTGGAGGAACCGGAAGAAAATGTAATAAAAAAATTGAAATGTACGTCAAAAAACTTATAAGCCAATCCTTGATTTCTGGCTATTTTCAGGCACGGATACGGGGGGGGGCGGCGGCGGAGCGACCCCCCAATCCCTCCTCATGCTCAAATCGCCCCCACCCGGTTGCATCGAACCTGACAGAAAATTCATGTGTTCTGAGACATAAATTCAATTTTTTGTCGTTATAAATCCTAATAATTGTAAACAATCAACAATAATTATCGTTGATCAATCCATCCGCGAATGCATTCCGAAGGAACACTGCTTAAACTCAATTATTCAAATTCCTATTGAGTGTGGGTATATATATAATCCCCCCCCCCCGAACTCGAATCCTGTATCCGCGCCTGAGTATTTTACCTACCAGCTGTTCAAAAAACAATTCGGGGAGATTTTGCTACTAATCAATCGATAGGTTTTGAAGTCACCTTCCAAATGCTTTTCGGAATTTTCGAATTGTTCGCAGCAATCAAACGTTACGAGCAGAATACGGTAGGATAGTCTTAATTTCTTATTTTCCGGTAAAATCACTCTTGTAGGCCGATCTGCGACACAAAAAAAATTTTTGGACCTACAAACTATGGGGAATATCTCATTTTGGTACTCCACATGGGAGATAAATGGTATGGGAATTTCAAAAAAAATAGTTGCAGATCCGTTCGAATTGGACATGGACGTACTCAATTACCACATCTCCACGGGTGAATGGACTCATACCGTGTTTCGCGGATCCGGTGGAATTTAAGACCTATCTCGAATATAAGACACCCTCTAAGCCACCCATCAAGTATAAGCTATCCCTCAAAATGGAATGTCTTTGAATTGACTCGGTTACGCTCCTTTATCTTGTGAGGTACCAAAGGGCTCTGGATCTCGGGAGAGAGCCGGATGCTTGGTAATAAATTGAATATAGGGATACCCCAATAGAGGTGTACGACTTTTCGTGGATTGACCTTATTTTTTATGGATATTAGGGATTCGTAATGCGGATTATCCTAGCCCTTGCTCACCCATATCCGGGGACTGAGGCCCTTCAACGAGGTGGCAAGAGCTAAAGATTTCCTCAACTTTCAAAGGTGAACTACATAGGTACTTAGGTACAGATTCATTCGACCTCAGGAAGCTGATTTTTTGTATATTTTAAACTATTTTTTGCAAGTGAGCGCCGAGGGGACTGAGGCCCTCATGCACATCGACTTTCAAAAAATATATAATTCTCCCATAAGTGAACGCCGAGGGGACTGAGGCCCTCGTGCATATCGACTTACGAAAGATGTGAGAATTGGCTCACCCGGGTTTCTAAGAGTGTAGAGAGGACTGGGGCTCCTACACAATCATGGATTCCCGGGGTGCGTATTTTTGAATCAGACGAATACTGGAGAAGTGCGGGAACCTAGGCCCGAACTGCCATCACAGCATCGTCCTGGACCTGCATCGAGGCATATCAAAACTACCAGATATTACCAATGAAATATCCACATTTTATTTTCAATTCTATATACAAGCTTGAGTTAAGCCAGAGCACCAAAACCTCGATACAGCTCTAATATTCAAATGATCGCAAGCCTGCCACAATGGGCTGATGAGCTTGTATTTCTACTCGGTGCTCTGGCTGTACAGTATATCTATATTGTACGTTAGATGATGATTTAGATGATAGAATGATGGAAAAACGATGATTCTTCTTGGAAATTCATATTTTCCGATGATATTGGTAGATTCTTCTATTATTTTTGAATGAGTCGCATCAAAATATATTACAAATGATGAAAAACTCGAAATTGGCTGCTTCAATTATTTGGTAATGAATAAAAGATAATTTTCTGGAACATTCTAGAAACACGGGGTTTCCTATCCTTTTGTAATTACTCTCTAATCACAATATATACTTTAATTTTTTTCTTCATAATCGAGCTTCTAGGCGATTCATTGATCCTTCAAACAACTTATTCTACTCGCAAAGTTATTTTACAACTCATTATTCACATATTTACAACGAGACCGAATTCTCGGAAATAAAGTAATTTTTACAACAGATGAATGATGGGAAGTCCTTTCAAAATCGGTCTTATGTATCCAAAAAACAGAATTTATTTCTATCTGTCAATCTAAAGAATTTGACAAACGAATAAAGTTTGCAAAATTAAATATGATGCCAAAATGGACGTTTTATGAAACAAAAATATATACACCGAAAAGCACGGAAAATGAGCCTATTAATGAAGAAAAGAAGTTTTAAATTTTATGATGATTTATATCAAAGATTCCTCATGGAAAACTATGGAATTTTCGGTATTTCCATGTATTACTATGTATATATATTGACGTAAGACTGTGTGAGTTTACACCTTGAACAGCACGCCCTCGGCCGGAGAAGAGAGCAGTTTCCTGCCGTACCGGCTCGAGAGAGGCGCGACAGTTCAAATGTTCCTCACAGACCAAATCAGTATTACATCGGGTATTCTTCAAAATCAAAAATCCAAAATTTTGAGGTTATGGCACTCACAATCTTAACCCTCAGATGATAGAGTAAGAAATTCGAAAATCTGTCTTTGTATTGATTTGATAAACAGATTTCTACGTATCGAGATTCCAAATATGGATTGAACGGGTAATCGGATGACGAAACATAGTCATAATATTTACAGAACGTTTGAAACGGTGATGAATATATCAGCAAACCACATGTGAAGTGAGTGTCCGTGGTATTTTGAATCATTTCAAATCTCGGAAGTGTATAAATATCCATCCCAGGTCTTGTGATTCTTGCACTTTTCTCATGAAGCAGTTGTGATCGAAAATTGGATAGGTCACATCTTCCGGGGTTGGAAATATAAATCCTATCTCGAAAATAAGGCCTAGCTCGAATATAGGGCCTCTCAGTAAGGCCTGAAAAGCTATAGGCCAAGTCTTATGATAAACGAAACACGATAACAGTGTTGCGAGTGATGCGAGACGCTCATTCCATTCCAGACCTCCTTTCCTCCTTACCCATAATACAGAGAGAATTTCCTCCCAAAATATCTGATTGTCCTCGACTGTGAACGATTTGATCCATCTTGAAAATCGAATCCCAATTCCTACGGTGCTGTACAATCTCTCGGTTACAAAGATTCCCATCGGTATAGCTCAATCCTCCCCTAGTTCTTATTTGAATAATGTGTAGCATCGATGAGGGTGATCAACCTCGATCCCATCAATGCTGCAGGTCCACATCGGCGCGTATCAAACTTATTATCCTAGCTGATGTGGATGCGTTATTTATACTCTTTCTCATACATAGGGAACACGAGGGAACTCGCTATGAAGGATGTCGAATTAACTGATGAAGCTGAAGTCCTGTCTCCAGTGAGTGAAGTTAGATCCATTGAATTTGAGCCAGCCTTTAGTGATGACGATGATTTAGAGAACATTCCTATCAGGTATTTGCTCATGCTCGACATCTCTCAAAACCATCAACACAAGATATCATACATGTTGAATTCGCTCACCCATTTAGTTAATCCGATGAATTGCGGTGTCGTGTAACTCGGCTGGTCTTGAGTCATGTACGATTGGTCCTATGAGCTGAGGTGAACTGACGATGAGTTAGTATTTTCAGTACGTGGTGGAGAATGGCACCAGGAAGCTACTTGAGAGTATCTGCTCCGAATCTCAAAGTATTCTCAGGACAATGTTTTGAATGCTTCACCAAGAAACTACTGGTATGAAGTTCTTGTAACCACGATGAGGTGACCCTCACTCGGTGGAATATTGAAAAGAATCCGATTCCACAATAAGATGGCTTGTGGATGAGAAAGTACGAATTGAGTCTCCTTTCCGAATGAGAGGTCTATAATTCCTCGTTCGCGATGAGAATGGACGAACTCAAAGGAGCTGTTCAATTTTTAGAAGGAGTTGAGAAAGCGGAAGTTCGTCAATCGGTGTTCTCTTTAGTTTTGACTCAGCAGCTGTTGGAACAATCGCGAATTCAGTCCGAGGACTCACCTCAGGTCTCAACACCTGCTCGATGAGAATCCGTGGTCACATTTTGGAGGAACGTAATGGCGGCATCGGAATTGCGTATGAGTGAGTTGAGATTCAGATCTCCAAGATAGAGAAAAATACCTCAATGTTCATGACCCAATTCTCAGTTGAAACGTTCTGACCGGATTCTCTTTCGGAATGCACAATCTTTGAGTAGAAAGAGCAACCATTGGGGGATCTAGGACCCCTGTCTAACACTTATCTCTACGAGTGGGGTCCCACGGCAGGGCTGAACTAATTTTGAATGCGACTGGAAGGAACTCTCGAGATTTCAACGGGATCTCGAAAGAGATATGAGAATACGTTACCAAAAAAAAGATTGTCGTAAGTTATGAGGCCGACCTCGAGGAAAACGATTATTGAGTCTGGAGAATCCAATTTTATCAGTGAAATGTATAAACTTGTGCGGTTTTGAGTCATACGAAGAGATTCTGTTTCCATATTCTCAATTCTCTATCTTACCATAAGAAGAATGACGAGGAAAAATTTGTAATGTACTGGAATATGTTCAGACCAAGGCCTGAAAGTAGATGAGTGATCGAGCAGAGGAGTTTTCACAATGACGTGAGGATGAGCGCACAGTTATCAAATTCTATGCGTCGTTGATTCGTGGGATGGAATTGAATACATATCAAAATAGTCAATTCCAACGCTCATCATCCTGAGAAACACGATATCGATATTGGAGATCTCAAATATCGATCCCTCGTTTAGGAGCGAGCGTATCGAAAACAAAAACAAAAGAATTTGCGAGTTGATACTAGGCATAGCAAACAGGAGAGGGGGGGCTCGTTGGTCTCGCTGATTTTCGCGAGCTTTTTACAGATGATACTTGTTGATATTGATAACCCTCATCACGTGTTAGAGAGAATATTGCCCAAACAATTCTCACCATGAAAACTACTCACGATGAAAACTTATATCCTAAAAATTAACAGCTGATTTGCGAGTCAATTGTTGTTCATTTAAGACAACGTTTCGATAGACTTCGCTATCCTCATCAGGTCTTGATATTAATAAAAAGTCATGAACATCTCTCCTCGTAATTACTCATCAATCATTGATGAGAGTCAATTTTCTTGCCTCGTGTCAAATTTTGTTTGTTTCTATTCACCTCCATACACTGTTATCTAGCCAATATTCACAATCACAACTTTTTAATCTCACCATGATCAACTGGTTTTTTGTCTAGTTGATCATGGTGAGATTAAAAAGTTGTGATTGTGGATATTGGCTAGATAACAGTGTATGGAGGTAAATAGAAACAAACAAAATTTGACACGAGGCAAGTAAATTGACTCTCATCAATGATTGATGAGTAATAACGAGGAGAGATGTTCATGACTTTCTATTGATATCAAGACCTGATGAGGATAGCAAAGTCTATCGAAACGTTGTCTTAAATAAACAACAATTGACTCGCAAATCAGCTGTTAATTCTTAGAATTGTCATTACAAGCGAGTGAACAAACGTGAAAACTTATATCCTTCACAATTTTTCTCATCACTTCATAGGATTCATTGGCCAGTATTTCACTCCAACACGTGATTAGGGCTCTCAATATCAAGAAGCAATATCTGTAGTTGGCTCGCGAAAATCAGTAAGACCAAGGTGTCTCCTCCCCCCCCCCCCCCCAATCTCTCCTTTTTGCTATACTACGCCTAGTATCAACTCGCAAATTCGTTTGTTCGTGTCATCAATACGCTCGCTTCTACACGGGAGATCGATATTCGAGCTCTTCGATATCGATATCGTGTATCCCAGTATGATAAGCGTTGAAATGGACTATTCTGATATGTATTCAATTCGATTCTCCGAACTTGACAACTGTGCGCTTATCTCCAAGTCATACTGAAAACTCCTCTGCTCGATCATTCGTCTACTTTCAGGCCTTGGTCTGGACATATTCCAGTACATTACAACTTTTTCTTCGTCATTTCCCTCATGGTGAAATAGAGAATTAAGAATATGAAAACAGGATCCCTCCGTATGACTCAAAAATCGCACAAGTTAATACATTCCTCTAATAGAATTCGATTCTCCAGACTCAATAATCGTTTTTCTCGAAATCGGCCTCATAACTTACGACAATTTTTTTTGGTAACGTATTTCCATATCTATTTTAAGATGCCGTTGGAATCTCGGGAGTTTCTTCCAGTCGCATTTAAAATTGGTTCAGCCCTGCCGTGGTCCAACTAGATTGATGATTCCCCAATCTGGGTCAGGTACTCATACCCCTCCTGAAAATAATAGCTCATTACGTACGTTTCCTGAAGTTGAGTCAATGGATAGGCTAATGAGTTGGGTCCTTGATGAGGAGTATTTGAGTGTATCGAAACTAATCGAAGCTGTAGACCATCTAAACTATTCATCATGAGCTACCAAACAGTTTATAGGATGAACTCAAATGATTCTGGTAAATGATCTGATTGATCAGCTAATTCATCGATCCAATTCCTGGAAACATTGTAATGAGCCATCATTGTCAGTAGGGATTTGGTTTCGAAATCTGCTGAACGGGAATCCGTGGTCAGATTTTGGAAAGAGATGATGATGGCCTCAAAATGCCTGTGGGTGAGTGGAAAGTCACGAATTTACAATCGGGAAGAATATCACGGTTGCTAATATCGAGTCGGAAAGTTCTAATACAATCCCATCCTAAAATGCATTGTCTTGAATAAAAAATTCAGCAACTTGAGCATCCCGAAGTCCCTCTCAAACATTCATTCATCCAAGTAGAATCCAGCTCGATGAATGGTTTTCCGATGTGAATCAGGCACTTCTATTTGAATATGATATTTGATGAGAATGAGGGAATTTGTGTGAACTAGATTTGAAGTAGAATCATGACATGTCGTGATTTATTATTCAGTTTCAGAACAAATGATCCTCGAGTAATTTTTTGTCTTAAATGCACAGATGTAGTATAGGGGTGACTATGGCCCGGCAGAACAATCCCCCCCCCCGTGTACCCGCACGGGGATGATTGTATGAATCATCACTGTACGGGCACGCGTCATAGCCATGCAGATGGCTCATCGCGACCCCCACTCTTTTTCATAATCGTGCAAAATAGCTAAATCGGCATCTTCTATCTCTATGTTCCACTACTTTGTTGTTATACCGTGAAACCTTGGAATGGGTTATACGGAAAAGCCGACTCTTAGCCCAGGATATATGCACTGCGGGTACAGTTATCAAGCAATCGCCACGGAAATTTGAGAGGATCTAACGAATACTATTGTCTCGCTGATCGAATACTTGAGATTGTCAAGTATCGGTCATGAAATGATTTTTCAATGGTATCGAGAGAAACATTCAATTTTCGTATTCCTGAAGAGTGAAGAGAATATGATATAATGATTATAGGATTTCAGAAAATAGACCGATCTGTCTGAGCTTTCTCAGGCGAGTACTCACGTGTCTTGAGCACTTATCAAACTCAACACCAACCGGGAAACTTAACACCAACCGGACACTGAGTCCATCCATCCTCGCACACTCGCTGAAGAAACCAAAAGCACCAGAAGTGATACACGAAATCTGCTCCTCCACGATCGCTCTAGCGCTTCGTCTCCTGCGATGTCGAGCTCCAGGTCCGAACCGCACTAAGAGAGACCGCTGTTCACGACACCGTGTCTGACGAACGGCTGCAACGGTAACGCGTAAATTCCTGGATCCCGAGTATCGGGATGACTAATTACCTCATGAGTATGAATTGTTGGAGAGGGGGTAATGATGGATATACGACACATTGGCCGCTCTTGAGGATTGCTGAGCATTGCAGACTACTCATCGTTCCCTAGTCTACTGCGCAAGAGAGACGTATTTTCATGCGCATGTATTGACACGTGACTAGTGACGATTTTCTGCGCGATGCTGACTCGACACGGGTTGCCGGAAGGGAGGAAGTAACCGATGAAAATGACACCAAAAACTGTCAATGAGATCTTGTTCTATGAGTTGAACGGATCAAAATCCCGTGTTGCAGTGAATCCTAGCTCCTCGTGTGTTCGATTGGCGTGATATTGGATATTTCAATGAGAAATCCTATGTATTTCACAAATGAATTGTCTCACAGTCAATGTTCCCTTCGATCAACATGCTGTATCGACCCATTCCATTCTTTTTCTACGGATCTGGCCTTATCTTGTAGATGTTGACAAGAGCTCAAAGATGAACTGGATTACGTGCAGTTGTAGTCGGAGTGAGCTGAGATTTCTCATGCTCAAGAAGCAAGGAACTCATTCTATTGAAGCGGTAGGATTCTTCTCCTCTGTCACGTGCGTAGAGGTGAAGAGCAATATCTGCGCTCACCTCTCCCCGTCGTGCCTCGATGACGTTGCACCCGCGAAGTCTACGCGGCCGCGCAACGTATGTTCGCGGTTCGCCGGCCGTCGCGGATGCATCGTCAGCACGTCGACGGAGCGGGGCCTATCCCCATTGCGAGGTCTCTGCTGCAACGCGGACTATCTTCGACGAAGACGAGCCGCGCGGCAGCCAGACCGCTCGTACCAACCATTAGTATCATTTTTTGTCGAACATCATTCTGCTCTATTAAACTCGTATTCACATACACGGTTGATTTATTAGAGTCACCCCTTTCCCACGAGACACGCTTCCTGGTGCTAGTTGTGGGAGCAAAAAATCCTGTAGAGAAATATATTTCTCGCAAATCGTCCAACGGGGAGGTTTTTGTGACAAGTATGACCAGTAGCCCATTAGCTCATCAACAGCGGAGCAGAACGACCAACGGCCAGGTCCATCAGCACAACGTCTACTGCCGTGTGAGAGAGTTTGCTCGGAAGGGGAATAGAAAATCACCTTCTTCGCAGTCAACCCATCCGGAGGATGCAAATAACAACGATCATTGTCATCGTGTCATCCATCTTCCAAGCGTAAATACCATTTCTCATCAATCAAATGTCGCTATCAAGTCAGTCCACTGCTCGCTCATAGCACCCGTCGCTTAAAGTTTTTTGTTTTCTTTGATAAAGAAAATTCGTAATGGAACTTTTCCGTGAAAATAGAAGCGAAGAATCTATTCTCCCCCAAGAGGTGAAACCAAAGAGAAGAACAAAGTCTCACTCGCCTTCTGCGAGAGAAGCAGGTTTACCTCTTAGTGAACCAGTAGCCAAAGAAAGGAACCAGGAAGTTGGTAGTTCAATGGTTCATTTTGATGACGAGAGCCGTGATGAAGAATCCGAATATGACACGAATGTGAGGTATGTGCACGATCTAAACAGTGATCGAGTAAGCGTGAGACCGGCTACGCCGGAAGATGCGGATCAACGCTATGACGGTGGCATGGGTTGGCGAGAGCAGCAAAAATTTTTGGAGGACTCTCCGCTGAGGCCCTTGTATGATTGAGCAACAGCGACAAAAAGTCGAACAAATCTGCCCAATAGTTTTAAATCACGCGCCCAGGTACTCGGGGATGACAGTAGTACTTATGATTGTCGGATCGAAAATTGTCAATTGCGAAATTCACGAGTTGTGGATGACCGTATAGATAGTAGAGATTTTCCCGGTGACGAATGTTTTACTATTCTAAATGAGAATCAACCGCACCGTATACAAGCACAGGGAGAATTTCAATACATCCGACAGCAGAACCATACTGGCAATTTGCCGAGAACTATCGGACCGACGAATATTCATCAAATGTCACAAGCGCGCGGGCACGCGGGTGGACACCCGATTCAGCAAAGAACACCTTGACACGTATTGAGGACTCAAAATCCAAATGTGATTGATAATCAACCACAGAACATCGGGCGAATAGTATGGCGAATGGAACTGTAACCGCGAGAAATGAATCAAGTACAACCGCTCAGCAAACCGAATTTCAACAATTCATGCGAGAAAATCCGCAAGCGCACGCATTATACCAAACGTGGCGTAAGAGTCATGATAGCATACTCATCCAGCCATTGCAACAAGATAGCGGGATATTGTCGAACGAAAATCATCGCGAAGTACCAATAGCGCGAGCAGTGAGCGAGAGTCAGATATCTGCGAACCGCGCACACCCTGGATATTGTCGCATAGATCCCATGCGCTCAGGGACTCGACTCAATCTCGCCGAGGAAAGGCCTCGAGAACATGTATCGCGCAAGGAGATATTCGGACCCACTACTTGATCACGAACGCAACTGAATATACCGCATCCGAGACTGACTAATGGAATGGAACCCCATTGGATGATCGACGATGGACTAACAGCGAACAGTCAAGTGTATCGAAATTGAGGACCTCCTACTTCAAATGACAAAGCGCCACCACACACATCTTATCATCCTCAGCAGTATCACTCCGAGCAAATGCAACAAACTAACAAAACATTTGATAGACATTTTGATTCGTAGGACGCAGAACAACGCGAGTCGGGCCATCCATACTTTCAAGGCCATAGATCTCTCATGCCGTACTCGCATGGTGATATCAATTACTCAACCACACGTTACAATCTTTATCGGCAGAATTCTGAACATGCACATCTGAATAATCAGCGTCAATTTACATCGAATGTGAGGGCCCCGATACAAAGTTCAAGTTATAATACCGTTCAATCATATGGGGTAATGGAAGCCATGAAGAGTATACAGGAACTTGACTGGATCCCATATCGGCTAGCTCGTCGGAACATGTCAGCCCCTATCGTTCACTCCAGATGTATTAGATCAGCTGGTATCTGCTCGATATATAACGGTCATCGACCTCCTCAACGGCTATTATCAGGTGACAATGCACCCTGATTCGAGGAAATTCACGAGTTTTCCCGCCCTCAACGGCCGTTAAGAATTCCATCGAATGGCTCAAGGGATGCAGGGCACCGGAGACACCTTCCATGAGGCTATGTTTATGGCGTTTCTTGACCTTACACCAGATCAGATTGCGATTTATTGTGACGATATATATATCTGGGTGGGAAATCTGGAAGTTCACGGAGAAAAATTCAGACGATTCATGCAAAGAATCACGGAAGCCAATTCAGCCATTTCTCCTAAAAAGTGTCAATTCTTACGACGCGAAGCGAAGGTCTTAGGGCATATCGTTGGAAAAGGGCAAATCAAACCTGATCCCTAAAAATTTGAAGCAGTTCGCGAGTATCCGGATCCCAAGAACGCCTATGAGGAGAGAGAATTCCTGGAATTAACAGGATATTATAGGCGTTCCATAAAAAATTACGCGCGAATCGCGTACCCTCTCACAAGACTTACGAGAAAAGATGAACTTTTCAAGTGGAGTGTCGAAGAACGACGCGCTTCTGAAGAGCTACGTGATGTTATGTGCAGTGACTCCTTTCTGGCCGCAACAGATTTTTCAGAGAAAGTGAAGTAGATCGTGTCCTGTGACGCGAGCGATCATAGCGTGGTAGCTATCCTGAGTCTCGGTGAATTAAACTATGATAGACCGGTAGCTTATGCATCGAAAACCCTCAAGGGCTCTCAGCTGAAGTGGCCAACGTTCGACAAGGAATTATACGCAATTGTTTCTGCAGAAGAAAACTTCCGTCCGTACTTGTATGGTCGTGAATTCACAGTATTCACCGATCACGAACCGCTGCGTCATTTCCATGATTCGGCAAATATAGCTATGAGGTTTGGACGGTTGAAGCGCAGTTGCGTGGGTATAATTTCAGGATGATTTTCCGGAGAGGTAAAGAAAACGGTGCAGCTGATGCGTTATCCCGGAATCCTATTGTGACGTATGTCACTACGCGCCGAACCTCGAATAAGTGCAACGCGGGCATCTTCGGATTCTATCTCTGGAGGTGTAAGTCGATGAGTCGACGGAAGAACAGGCGGTCGTGGTCCAGTGGTTCGAATGCTTGCCATCCGGAACACATGGATATCGTGGAGTCGAAGGTCCTGGGTCCGAATCTCCGCGGTTTTCATGTAAAATCGATCGCTTACTTTTTCACGAGTTTGTCGACTTTCCACAAATTCCCACGTGATAACCGGTGCTAGGTGTGGGGTACCGGATCACTATCCGTGACTCGGTGCATTTGTGAATGAATGAAATAAATTGAGAATTAATAAATGAGAAAAATGAGTAGTTGTCGGGTGTTGCAATAGATGGCAGACCAGCTCCGTGAGAGACTGACTGACCATCCGAAGTGATGTATGGTAATGACGCGCCCCGTTTGTGGGACTTATCCGCGCATACTGACCACTCTTTCATAATGATAAGGAAGCCACCGACACGAGTGGGGACACTCGTAGATACCCACCCCCCTTCGGGTGTGACGTATGTCACTACGCGCCGAGCCTCGAATAAGTGCAACGCGGGCATCTTCGGATTCTATCTCTGGAGGTGTAAGTCGATGAGACGACGGAAGAACAGGCGGTCGTGGTCCAGTGGTTCGGACGCTTGGTTTCCGGGACACATGGATATCGTGGAGTCGAAGGTCCTGGGTTCGAATCTCCGTGGTTTCGATGTGAAATCGATCGCTTACTCTTTCACGAGTTCATCGACTTCCCACAAATCCCCTCGTGACACTATCATTAGAGAAGGCGAAGTAGACCCGGATCTTCCACGAAGAAAACTCTACGCGTTAGCTGATAAGCAAGAGGCCGAGGACCCAACCTGTTACAGAGATAACCCTCTGTAACGCGTTTTCAAAACGCGAGCGACGAGAGTAGCAGGAGCCGAAGAATGAAAAATGTCTGAGAAAAAACGACTCTGACACAGACAATATGCCAAATATAAAACGATCAGCGGAGCAAATAATCGAACCAACATCAGATGTAGAGGCTAGTCGAAAAACGGAAAAGACCTCGGAGAGTGTATACAAGAACGCGAGAATCCCGGCGCATCACGAATTTCCACCCTCTGCTCAGCCTCTCAGGGATTCTGCCACAGCAGGAGCCGCTCGTAACGCTTCAACCGGAGCAGCCAGAGACCGATCTGATGAGCGTACACACAGACAACGATATAGCCGATCAGGGTACGCGAGAAACACCGCAGGCTGAGTTCGGCAATAAAAGTTCAGGTCAGGAAAGAACCTATCGTGTCGTGGAAATCTTGCCGGATCCACCATTAGGGACGATAGAAATTTCAATCGTCAAATCACCGGCAGTACCCGTGAATCAAAATTCTGAAATGCAAAATCAAAAAATTACAGAATACTCTCATGATCTCAGCCAGGTTTCCGAATCCATGAAAGTGACACCAGAAATCACGAATATTGAAGTAATGAAGAGTCCAAAATTCAAGTTTCAAAAACCCGGAATTACAGTAATTAGTGAAAATTCAAAATTTACTGAGGATTCCGCAGAAAATTCGCGCGTGAAGAATCCAGACTATTTGCTTGATTTTTCGATGATTAATAGTGACGGCAATGGTGTGTCCGGTAGCGGCGGACCTATCAATTTTTCATATGATGTACCAAGTAGACAGCGCGAGAATAAGCAGCATGAATGCCAGGCTAGATACGACCAGAAGATCCAGCGTCAAGATGACGATATCGAACCCCAGATTCAAATGCGTAGCTATGAGTCGACCATCAGTGTGCGAGACAATGACACTATACGAGGCGAAATGACATCGTGCATCAGACACCGGAGTTCGCAGCCGGCTATAGTCAGCAAGCGAAGACATCGCGCGTTATCACGAGAGCAAGGAGCAAGCGATTATGATGAAGGAATAAATGAGAGCTTGAGCGTGAATAATGAGAATATGCATATCAATCATTCCTTATATCCACAGGCAAATGTATATGAATTGGATGAAAAATTCGAATGATTCAAATACCTTTCACGGTGTGTAGAGAACCATGTCAGTCTTCTCAAATTTATTGGAGTTCCAAATTTACCAGGAGGTAATTTTTTATTTTGGTCCCTGATAGAATGTTGTGATTTAACTTCGACAGCATGCGATTTATGCACAGGTTTGTTGGACAATGGTGATATAAATTCATGCATAGAGCCAGACGAAGCTCGAAAAATTCCCTTGTCTGACTAAGAATATGGGAATGATGACTGCATATTCCTCTCTTCACGCTTATATAGAATGAATGTCTGCATCAACTCGATTGATGAGAAAAATGTGAAGCAGTACTTCCACATTACTTTCGATGAAAACGTGTCTTACATCCATCTTCATCATGAAATGGGAGCGAAAAATCGTACTCCCCTGCTGCCGACTCAGGCCACGCCATGCGGAGAATCACATGATTCAGACGAGAAAGACTGCACACGCGACAAAAACGGACCCACTGAAAACCAAGATGAAAACATTCCGAGTAAAATAATGACACTTCGGAGAATTCTCAACCACAGCCGGGGTATCAACATTCCAAGCCAAAAGCGCATACGGCTGCTCTTGAGAAGTATATCGTGACGCAAGCGCGACCGCCGCGTGAGAAACCTCCATGGGCACTTGGAGATGATGAGCAAGCCTATCTATTTGAAAAATTGTATGCTGTAGATGAACATCCATTCCGTTATCGAGTGAATCTTGCATTTTTGCCACAAGTAATACAGACTTCAAAACAGAAACTATTCAATCATTAATTAAGGAAAAATCGCATTGACCCCAAAGGATTGCAGGAGGGAAATTCTCAATTGGTGATATACACGAATTTCACGTGAGCAATTTCAGCATTTTCTGCATATTGATCAGAAAATATGGAGGTGAAAAGCCTCTCCAGGCAGATATTGAAGAGGCATTCAAAAAAAGGGTGGGCCGATAAATGGAAATTTTCGAAAATCGTTACGCCTGAGGGCCAATTTTTGCTATTTTGCACGTAGATAATGGAAAAAATTTCTGCGGATATTCAAATAGAACTTTTAGGTCCTGGCAAAAGCCTTGAAGATCCTCAGAAAACAGAGTGAAAACGTCATTTTTACGCTATTTCTAAAAGCAAAGTTATAGTGTGCACAACCTACGCGGTGGCACCAAACGGTGATCTAACAATGTTTTCTTACGTATTTTGGCCGTAGAAACCAAAAGTCAGGTTCGTTTGAGCCTCAGAAGTTGAGGGCTTTTGTGAATTGCGAGATACCGATCAGAGTGGGGAAGCGACAATTCTGCGGGAAATCCCAGATTTCTGTGAAATGGAAAACAATCCTCCAAACTCGATTCAATCGACAATAAATCATTACACATTATATTTTCTCATGTATCTTGACCTGCTGAAGACGGTCCTGGTGGTTTCAGGAAGCTAGGACGCGTCAAAATTTAGCTATGAGCAAACGTATCAGGACGATTTTCGTAGGGCTCACGAATGGGCTCGTCGCGGCCAGGGCATAGGTCACGGACACGAGTCCTCTTTCACTAGATGCGTAATCCCCAATATTATTATTAGTCGGGGCCGAGTGAGCGCCATCTTGAGGAAAGTATTCCCTTGAGGTTTTGCTCCGAGATTCCCTTCAGAAGACTGTCCTGATTATGAAAACCCATGTTGCCAAGCCGAGAAATGGTCACAATTTGTTTAAACTGAAATCGTTTAGGAAATCGATGAAAATTAGTCCCCCGATTTGAATACTATTTTCAAGAGGTATTTTGGGTGATTCTAAATCGAAAGTTACTCTTGTCATTTTTGCTAAAATTCATTCTTTTTGACTTATACGCACTTTTAAATTGAAAAATCACGGTATTGCGATTTTTACTAGTGAAAATTATCAACAAAAAAATTAAAAGTGCTTTTTCTGGCGATGGGAATCTATTGTTCTAACCTTCATCGACAATATCCGATATCAGGAAGTAATGTTCCCGGTCCAAAACCTCATTTTTTAACTGAAGTTTATGACGCTCCCGCGTGTGTTGGAGTATACTTGAGTACTAATGCGTCGGAGGACACTAAAAGTCGATCAAGTATACTCCAACACATGATATTGGAGATTACGTATCGAGCGAAAGGAGACTCGTGTCCATGACCTATGCCCTGGCCGCGACGAGCCCATTCGTGAGCCCTACGAAACTCGTCCTGATACGTTTGCTCAAAACTAAATTTTGACGCGTCCTAGCTTCCTGAAACCACCAAGACCATGGTTAGCAGGTCGAAATACATGAGGAAATATAGGTTGTAATGATTTTTGGTCGATCCAATCGAGTTTGGAGGATCGTTTTCGATTTCACAGAAATCTGGCGTTTCCCGGAAAATACTGACCACTCCTTCATAATGATAAGGAAGACACCGACACGGGTGGGGACACTCGTAGATACCCACCCCCTTCGGGTGTGACGTATGTCACTACGCGCCGAGCCTCGAATAAGTGCAACGCGGGCATCTTCGGATTCTATCTCTGGAGGTGTAAGTCGATGAGACGACGGAGGAATAGGCGGTCGTGGTCCAGTGGTTCGGGCGCTTGGTTTCCGGGACACATGGATATCGTGAAGTCGAAGGTCCTGGGTTCGAATCTCCGCGGTTTCCATGTAAAATCGATCGCTTACTTTTTCACGAGTTTATCGACTTTTCCCAAATTCCCACGTGACAGTCGCTTTCCCACTCTGATCGGTATATCGCAATTCACAAAAGCCCTTATCGTCTGAGGCTCAAACGAACCTGATTATCGGTTTCTACGGCCAAAAATACGAATACGTTAAAAAACATTGCTCGATCACCGTTTGGTGCCACCGCGTAGGTTCTGCACGCTATAACTTTGCTTTCAGAAGTAGCGTAAAAATGACGTTTTCACTCTATTTTCTGAGAACCTTCAAGGCTTTTGCCAGAACCTGAAAGTTTTTTCTGAAAATCCGCAAAGAAATTTCCCATTATCTCCGTGCAAAATAGAAAAAAATTGGCCTTCAGGCGTAATGATTTTCGAAAATTTCCATTTTTCGGCCCACCCTACTCAAAAATCTAAGGAAACGGATTGTAGACAAGTGCTTGGAGACTATAGGTCTAATTCAAGACAATCAAGTTTTGTTGCCAACAATGTGGCCGAAAATTGTCGAGTTATTCCAGAAGATTTTTGAAGGGATGTTCATCAAGGCGGTACTTTTCAAGCATAGTTTGGAAATACCTCCATCAAGCGATAGGTTCAAAGTTTTTCGAGAGTTTCATTCGTCGGTGAGCGGAGGGCACCTTGGTATGAACAAGACAGCAGACGCACTTTTGAACGTATACTATTGGAGAAATATTCGAGACGATGTGCAAGCCGTCGTGAATAGATGTGACAAATGCGCCAGAAACAAACTAGTGCGTGCGGAAACACGCATGCTAATGAACATTACACAGATTCCAGCAAGATCATTCGACAGAATCGCGATCGATTCGAGTGATCGAGGTAGACATTTCGTTAATAATCTGTTTGATGAGTTCGCAAGAGCATTTGGGATACGGAAATATCACACATCACCGAACTCACCGATGAGCAATGGGATGATTGAGCGGATGCATGCCACGCTCACGGAGTTCCTAAGAGCCTTCGCAAAAGACCGAGCTGATTGGGACAAGTTGCTGCCACTGGAGCAGCACGCCATCAATACAATGGAGAATGCTAGCACGGATTACCCTCCACAAACCGTGGTATTCGGATGGAAGGCGAGGACACCATTACATCCAACTTAGAAAGACAACTTCGCAACCTTCGATGACCTCGTTAACCAGTTGGCTACCGAATTAGAACAAATTCAATCACTTGCAGCTTCAAATGTGGTCAAGACCAAGTATAATTCTAAACGCATATATGACCCAAGGGCAGTATTACAACAATTTTCTGTAGGAGAATATGTGTATTTGATGAACGAACCCATTAAGAATAAGATGACTCAGCAATATACAGGTCCATACGAAATTTTAGAGATAGATCATCGCACAAAAAATGTCAGGTTGATCAATAACGACAAAATTGAAAGTACACATATTGTTAAATTCAAAAGATGCGCCAATGTTAAAATCCAAGCTGCTGACAGCAATCAGTTCAGTCATGATAATCAGTAGTGTGTCATTGAACCGGTGGACTCATCCTCAGCTGAAATCCCCAGCTCACGGACGAGGCACTAAAATCACCGAGAAGCCCCCGTAATTCAGTAAATTTATCACAGCCGCATACTTTCAAAAACAACGGATCAGCAGAACATCAACGTCCTAGCGCACTCGTCGTTAGCTGAGAAACCCCAGCTCACGGACGGGACACTTGAACGACGGAACGATACGAACAATTCAGCAACATTGATAGAATAGAGAACTGAAAATGCAAAAACTTATTTCCTTACACGCTACAATATTTTACAGTGCGAGCAACGATGGTCGGCAGAACAGCTTCGTCACGCCCATGGATCACACGCCAGGCCTCATCGTTGAGCAGATCGCCCCACTTTCAACCACCAGCACATCTTGGGGAATCTTTCATTACATCGACTTGAGCCAGTTTGAATCAACCGCCAACAATTTGCGCGAAGCTTGGACAACACTCAGTGCCACGTGTACAGAAAGTGGTGTAGATCGTGGATGCCTTTCATGGGCGCAGGAATGGGAACGATATTTGGTACATTAGATGAAGAAACCGGAAAAGAGATTCAAAATATCATAGAAATTAGAGCTAACGATAAAGAAAATGTCGCTATATTGTTAGCAAATCGGACAGAATTGATTGAAGCTGAACTGAGGAAAAGCTCGCGGAAAATTTTTCAGTTGCAATCCGAACTCATAAAGTTAGAAAGAAATGCTAATGCCCTCGATTTGAAATTCTTGTGTAATGTTGGAATTGATTTACTCCGAGACAGTGTTAATCAATTCAGAGCAAACACAAACATTCACAGAGGCTATAACCCTTGGTTCGCGAGGGATGATCCATAGTAAATTGATGCCACCAAAAATGATCAGAAATTCCGAAAACCTAATAAAAATGCATTGACGGAGCCAAAATTCCCACGCACCCAAAACGACGAATCTTTGTTGGAAATCACAAAGATTTCTGAAATTTCAGTTTTCATGGGAAACAACACATTGATATATTCAATCGCCATTCCATTGTTGGATATAGCAAATTGTACATCCTTCAAGGCTTCGCCGTTACCAATTTTGCAAAACATCAGTAGTTCAAGTAAAATATTCGCTTATATGTGGCCAAAGCGTAAATTCTTCGCCATTGACTTCCAGGCGAATACATACATGTCAATGCACCATAGTAATATCGACGACTGTTGCAGTCTCCGTGACAGGATGGTTTGTGAAAACCCAGCACCTGTCAGGGAGCTCACACCAGTAGCGTTGTGCGAAATTGAAATCGCAGTAAACGTGAATATCAAATCATTGACAGAGTGTGATTCGCGCGTCGCGCGTATGGAAGAAACGCACTGGATGCGCCTATACGAGACCAATGCGTGGGTTTTCTGAACTATCAGCGAAAACCAAATATATATACAATGCCGTGGCAGCGAGCATATTTCAACACCGATTAAAGGTGCCGGCATCCTTCGGTTACTACCGGGATGTATGGCTATTACAGCAAACACGCGTTTAGTCGCATCTGAAAATATTGAAATCGCTCATACTTCTCCAATATTCCAGAGTAATAAACTGGACATCGCAAATATCTCCAATACCACAGCAGGTGTAATAGAATCCGCCCACTTACAAGAGGCAATGGAAAATGGAATTTTGGGAGACCACGTCACGCTGATACCATCACATCTGGATCCGCTGGAGTCCGGACCGAGCCTACACGAGATCTTCCAAAAGGCCCGTGGCATTGGAAAATACTCAGCCGTGAGAAGAGAACTGGGGAGCCTAAAGAGTAACATACCAACCTTTCTTGCGATCGGATCAGGAACAACAATCATATTAGTTTTCATAATTAAATACATTAGAAAATTCATTTATCCAATTACCATTGGGCTGAATTTGATACGCAAAATTGTTAACCCAGGACGCAATCGCAATATCAATAACGAGGAGGATGACGGGCAAAACATCTCCATGCAAGTCGTGCGCACAATGGGTGCCATGGTTGGCCAAATGTACGAGCAAGGATACGTCCGTCGCCCGCCACCATCAGAGCAGATGGGAAACGCGCACATTTGTCGCTCGGCATCAATGGATCCAGACAACACCAGATCTATCACCGTATATCGCTCGCCGTCGGCTGAGCGAGAGTTGTCTAACGTCAAATGGAGTATGCAATATTTCCCGTCGGACCGAGAAACACGATGAGCAAGTACGCGCAAACTCAGAGGATGAACAAAGAACTTTTCCTACTACACTGCGGGTCTACAATCTCTGCAGCATTACCGAAGATCCTGAATGAATAATCACTGCACCAACGTCAAAATCAACAGCAAATTTGGATAAGTCAATGATAAATAGATTTTTTTCTCTCTTCTATCTACAACTTTATTCACGAGAATAGGTCAAAGTTCCGTTTAGAGAGTCAAAGGAGTTGCCAAGCTGACTTTCTAAACTTAGCTGACGTTTTGAAAATGCTTCACCTTATCGAGATTTGAATCATGGACCCACCATGAGAGGATATGATGAATCGTCAAATTAATTCAAATCGCTTGGTACACAAATCAGGCAGATAAATTCAAGAAAATGTACAAATACTGATCGCAAAAATATCCGCAATTTTCGGTTCAGGTCTAGAGTTAAATCACTTACATAGTTGATCAAGACGGCCTCAACACTATTACAGTTACTACACAAAATACTCCAGACACAACCTAGTCCGACAAAAAAACGCAATACCCACACAAAACACAGAATCAATATGCAACTCACCATACAGCAAGCACCTCACAAAAGTAACCTGCAAACATCAGAAACCACATCCACCCCGACGCCAGTGCTATCCAGGCCCAATAACCTTGGTAAAACGCAGTTAGCGCCGAATTCACATCATACCACTTACGGTGGTCCTGAACCAAGTCTACCCTCCGCTGACGACAGCAAGTGGAATTCTTGTTGGATATGGTCCGGGACATCTGTGGGATCCCAACCTACTGAGAATCAAAATCGCCTTTTGGGCTGTCTTTTGAAAGAGTCGAAAAAACGTGTTTTTCCGATGTTTTCCTCTTTTTCAACCTCAAAAACTCAGAAGGGACGCATTTTATCCAAAAATATGTGGAGCAACTTTTCGTAGTAAATGGAACGATTAATAAAAAAGGTCATCACACATTTTCTCATATAATACCTCCTGTTCCTGTAATAAACGTATTTTCGTCTGAAACTCGTCTTCTATCTGTTATTTTTCACGGTTCTGACCCCGTAACTCGCGGAAAAAACATTTTATCGGAAAATTTGTACAGTTATTTTTCGAAGATGTTTGAAAAATGAATCAAAAAGGTCTGAACACATTTTTCGATACGAGGTCGTCGATTCCCGTAATAAACGTATTTTCATCCGAGACTCGTATTAGAAACCGGAGACCTTACATGAAAGAATATGTACTTATGTTTCTTGTTTATTTTCTGAAGATCTACAGATATTTAATGTACATATTTTTTGATGAAATGTGTTCCCTTCAAGTTATGGGGTCGAAACCGTGGAAAATGACATAAAATACGAGTCTCAGAGGAAATACGTTCATTACGGGAACGGAAGACCTTGTACCGAGAAATGTGTTGAGATATTTCCAGTTCATTTTTCAAAGATCTACAAAAAATTACTCCACACATTTTTCGATAAAATGCGTTCCCTTTGAGTTATGAGGTCAGAACCGTGGAAAATGACGGATGAAATACGAGTTTCCAACGAAAATACGTTTATTACAGGAACAGGAGGTCTTATATGGAAAAATGTGTGATGACTTTTTTTATTAATCGTTTTATTTTCTAAAAAAAGTTGCTCCACATATTCTTCGATTAAATGCGTGACTTTCGAAATTTTGAGGTTGGAAAGGAGGAAAACATCGAAAAAAAAACGTTTTTTCGATCTTTTTAGAAAACGGCCTAAGTGGCGATTTTGAAATTCAGTAGGTTGTAATCCCACAGATGTCTCGAACCATATCCAACAAGGGTCCCACTTGTTGTCGTCAGCGGAGGATAGACTTAGTTCAGGACCACCGTGCACTATCATCTCATAGTCGAAAGTGAGAGGCAAACTATTGAAAAATTGCCCCTCGTCAACACAAACAGCACTACACACTACACTTATTCCATATAGATACGCTGAAAGGGCGAGGTTGCGTTCCACGACCACGACCCAGCTGCAGTTACATACACGCGGCATGGGACACAGGCCTGAATCGCACAGCCAAGCTCCACTGATGCCCAGCAAGACAAAGCCTGCAGCAGTAACTTTTCAACAACACGCACAAAAAAAAGTCGGAGCCAACGTCCCGAACGACAGACATAGTTCTTGCCTATTGAACAACCTCGCGGGTACTGGCGAAGACATAATTCAACATCGAGAGCAAAGCCTCGACTTGAGGATCTTGCCCCGCACACATCATCCAGATCCCAATATAACAATTTTCACATATCGAAATGACGCAGGATGTAGAGCCGTTAACATCAGCAATAAGTCATACTGTAAAGGATAAGAGTTGGTGATCACCCTCGAATGGAAGCACTGGCTACGTCAAGTCATTCGAAGGGATCATCTTACAATTTGCACGATTGGCCGACTGGAGAATTTTCGGAATTCCCAAAATTTCCCGGAAGTTTAAATTGCGTCAGCTTTGGCATCTGCAGAAAAACATTCCCTCCAAGTTTTAGCTCAATCAAACGTTTTGATCCGGAGCTGTAACTTGCACCGCAAGGCAGTCAAATCACACACACGGAGACCATTTTTCACCGCCCAACACCTCACCCGCGCCAGGAATTGCCGAAACACAGCACAAGACACGTTACACCACTTCCACTATACACACAAGTACCCGTCAAGATCCATGCTAAGTCACGTTAAGGCCTGCACGTAACCCGAGGTCGAGAAAACGACCGAAATTCCAGTAAAATCATTCAAAAAAGTCAACACCAGAATTTCAGCAAAAAAGTTGCAAAAACGTAAAATTCCATCTCAATAGTGATCAGGTATCCCAGATCACACTAAGAAGTACCTATTTTCATCGCGTTTATTGATCGAAGAATTACAGATTAACAGAAATCTCAGTTTGAAATATTGAAAGTTTTCATAAAAAATCATGTCAAATATGCGTATTTTGGCCTTCCAAATTCACACTGCGAAATGAATTGTGAGTAAATGACTTTTGTAAACATCAGTTAACATGAAGAACATACCAATAGTCACAAACTCAATTAGAAGCTTGAAAAACGAAATCACAGAATTCCAAACAGAAAATGCAGGTTTCCGACACGTAAAACGGCCATATGCCGAAATTCAAATTTTTAACCTCATTTCCAAAATTTACTCATAAAATATCATAGATACCTAGAGTTGCATGATATCTTGGAGGAGAACTAACGCCAGAAACCTAAAACTGAATAGGAAATTTTTGAGATCGAAAAATTATATAGTCAAAATTCTTGCCATCAGCACCAAAAACGAGTGCGTACTTCATCATAGATCGGATAAATTTGACAGTATCACATTGAAAATTAGTATGAAGACTCCTTAGAGTGTATACTATACGACCCCAAATTGACCGACATCAGTTTGTCATTCTGTCATCGACAGAAATTTTTCTTTGTATCGCCATATCAGAGTAAAATTCAACGGAAAACGCAGTCTTTCATGTATAAACAAGAATACACGAAAGAGTACCACAACTTGGTCAATTCTTATCTGATTCAAACGCCCAGAAGCTGAAATTGAAGGTCTTTCCAAGAACTATCTGACCATATCATAGACAAACTCCAGAAAAATTGAAATTTTGAAAACTGTGATAGTCGAAAGAACATAATTTTACAATTCGAAAGAGCCATTTGGCATACAAAAATTTCGAAAATTCAGCCACTAATCTTTACAGAATAATTAACTTTCATTCGAATTATATTAGAAACTCAACTGAGATAGGAAGAGTATTTCTTGTGGCTAATGGGAAATGATCCCACAGCTGCAAGCGATAAATTTTTTCTTCTCGAAGCTATACCCAACTATAGATATATGTAGGAGTACGAGTGAGTGTGAGCGCGTATGCGTGTATGTAAGTATGTGCGTCTCTGCTACTCGGCAAGCATGCGATCATGCTGCGGGCTGGAGGGCGCAGACAGGGCATGCGGCCGTTATGCCGCAGCCGGGCAGGCAGTCTATGTGTAGCCACGTATTTGGTAACACATACGCGACGCGCGATCCTCACCGTTTCTTCAAGCAGCGTACGTTTTACGCATCTCATCCCCTAGTGAGACCTTGAACGTGAGTTGTCGTGTGTGTTGGTTTGGTAATAAACCGAGCTTCCATAAATGGTGACTTTTATTTCGCAAACTCCTCTTCTCGGACCCAATCCCACAGAAATTGGGGTCTCGTTTGGGATAGGAGCAATGACAAAGACCGAGCCGCGTGCGACGCGCAACAAGTGAAAGTGTTGTGCTTTTGCACAGTGACTTTGAGAGCTTTTTTCGAGCTTGCAATGTGCTTGTAATCTCAAGCTTGCACGAAAAGTGATCATTGGTGAACACGGGAAAAAGTGCTGACGCAATCCTATACGCGGCCGTTGCCGTGAGGATAAGCGTTCGGAGAGGTGCTACGTCGAGCTTGGCCAGCTCAACGTCGTGTCCCGGAGAACAGCCCAACGCGGGTGACGCCGCATTGGGTACCACAGCACTCAGCACCGAGAGCAGCGGTCAATTCATCTGCAGCCTTGTGCAGTCTCCAGGTTGGTGTAACCGACCAAGAGGCGATGCCACGATGATCGCTTGCAGCTGGGACATTGCCCAACGCGCCAAGCACGCGAGCCGAAATTTGTAAGTTTTAAGCTCGTAAAAATCTGGCGGGACCTTGCGCGCATCTGCTTGTGATAAGACATAGTCGAGTACAAGCAGAGAGAGCGCACGAGGGGTTTACGCACACGTGTGGGGCGGAAGAGAGATAGAGAGAGAACGAATGAATGAATGAATGAATGAATGAATGAATAATAACCTTTATTCGCCCAAGGGCAAAAATACAAAAATACAGTAGCATATGGAACATATGTCACTCATACATAATAAATACATTAAATTTGTAAAAATTTGTCGTTTTGGTTAAGGCTATTCGAATTATCACAGAAAGTGACTAGTCATCTCGAGGCATCGTAAGATGCTAAGAGTCATGGAAAGAAAAAGAAGAAAAAGTCACGTTTTCATATATATACACATATATCAGTCTTGACAGAAAAGGTTGAAGAAAAGAAAACATTTCCCCGTTTGGGAAGACATATAAAGAATACATGGGCTCACAGTCATATGACAGGAATCCAGCGGTAGCGAAAAAGCCACGCATAACTCATCTGAAGTAGAAGACATCAATCGAAACGGGCTCATGCCTATCACAGTTTACAAATTAAAATAGTGTTTTTTCTCCACATCAATCCTCTGGGAGGATAGTGTTAACAGGAAGTCTTTTGAGGACTCTTCAAATAATGATATCTCCCCAAGCTGCCGAAAGCCCGGAGGGAGAAAGTTCCACAAATGAGCACATTGGACCTGGAAAGATCTTCTCCCATATTCAAGTCTCATGTTGGGAACTTTGAGTACCCGCTCTTCTAGATCACCCCGTGCAGGGCGTTCGGATTGGTACCTGGTAAACATCGCAGCTAGGTAGCCAGGTTCTCCTAAGTGCATGGTCTTATGCATCAAGAGAGCTGCGAAGTACATTCTCCGCGAATCAGTACGTAACCAACCCAAGCGCTCCCTAAACGGGGTGATGTGCTCGTCTCTCCTAAGATCAAAAATATATCTCACAAATGAATTGCTTAGTCTCTGTACCCGTTGCCGCTGTTCGTCCGTGGCGTCGAGGTACAAGACCGCGAAATAATCCAGGTGCGGTTGAACCAATGATTCGACTAGGCGAATTCGGAGAGGTCTGGTGATATATGCTCTAAAAAACCGCAGACCGAATAGGGCTCTGTTGACTTCCTTAGTTACTTGGTCAAGGTGCGGTTTCCATGTCAATTCACTGTTAAGTGTAACACCAAAACTCACGACCGTATCACTGAACGGGATGAGTTTTCCTCCCTGTATCTCAACCCCTGGCAAGTCCATTCTCTTCAGATCTTTGATATTTCTCTCCGAACTGAAGTAGATTGCCTTGGTCTTGCCAGCGTTGAGAAACAGGCCGGAAGAGAGAGAGAGAGAGAGAGAGATTGATTGATTGATTGATTCCTTTTCATTCGTCCGTAGACAAAAAATATCCAATTGCATATGGTTACATATGACGCGCGTCGGAAATACATATATTATAAATTCTCATATATTTGGTCAAGGATTTATCATACGTATATCACAATTCGTGACTAGTCATATTGCACAGAGTGCGCGAGAAATACACAAAGGTGTAAATAAACTAGAATTCAAACAGTTTTCTGAAAGTCAGGAGCCCAATTACATATCACAGAGTACTTCAGTCTAGTGACAGAAGGTCACATATACTTAACAATTCAATCTAGAAAGAATAAAAATGAAATACCAAAGAAAAGAGCTCAGACGTATCAAAGATTGAAATATTGTCTCTTGTCCACGTCAATCCTCTGGGAGGGTTGCGATAGAATGAATTCTTTCAAAGCCTGCTTAAAGAATGAAATTTTCTGTATCTGCCGAATACCCAAAGGGAGAAAGTTCCAAAAATGAGCACACTGAACTTGGAAAGATCTTCTTCCATACTCCAGTCTCACTTTAGGCACTTTGAGTTCCGCACTGGACGCTCGGATTGGTGCCTGGTAAACATTGCAGATAGGTAACCAGGTTCCCTCATGTGCATGATCTTATACATAATAATGCCTGCAAAGTACATTCGCCGCGAATCAGTACGCAGCCAGTCCAAGCTCTCCCTGAACGGAGTGATGTGCTCATCCTTCCTAAGATCATATACGTATCTAACACATGAATTGCTCAGTCTTTGTATCCGTTGCCGCTGTTCGTCTGTGGCGTCAAGATATACGACCGTGCAGTAGTCCAGGCGGGGTTGGACTAACGCCTCGACTAGTCGAATTCGCAGAGTCCTGGTGATGCAAGCCCTAAAAAACCGCAAACCGTATAGGGCTCTGTTGACTTTCTTCGTCACTCGATTAATTTGCGGTTTCCACGATAATTCACTATCCAATACAACACCAAGACTCACGACTGTATCACTGAAAGGGACGAGAACTCCCTCCTGTATCTCAACACGTGGCAAATCCATCCTTTTCAGATCCTTGATGTTCCTCTCAGAGGAGAAAAAGATTGCCTTAGTTTCACCGGCGTTGAGACGCAGGCCGGAGCCCGCAGCCCAATCGGCAACCAGTCGCCCTGCTTCTCCCAGTCGAGCGATTCCCTCCCTGATCTTATTTTTCTCCACTTGGAGATAAATTTGAAGGTCATCAGCGTAGAAGAGATGATCTACCGACTGTCCGTCCAGTGACCCGGGCAAGTCATTGACGTACTCTCTCTCGTTCGGATCCGAACGAGAGAGAGAGAGAGATTAGATTAGATTAGATTAGTTTATTAATGGTACCTTGGGGTATTACCCTATGTGGTACAGGTAGAAATTTAATGTACATAATGATATAAATAATTTAAATGTGGTATGACATAAAGATAACATGATTAATATACCAAAGGAGAAGTATCGATTGTTGCGCAACTATTAATTCTATAACAATATTGAAATGTTGAAAAAGAAGAGATATTGAGGCATTTTAAAACTACAAAATAATTATGTTCATTCAACTCACAGACACGTTTTGGTGGAGAGATTCGCTCAAATCTAGATTTATATGGATGTACTAGGAGCACAGCTTGATTCAAATAATAATACGATGATCTGATAAGGTTGAGAGTTCGATTTATCCAAAACAAAGAAACATCAGTGAAGTAAAATTGAAAATGAAAATGAAATGGAAATGAAATGAATTGGAAAGTGAGGAAACTTGAACGTATCAGATAGTTATGTTCTCACGCGTCATTCGATCATGCCAGTCTTTCTCATCTCGTTTCAGGAGGATGTTGAATAAGTCAACCTTGAAAGAATCAATTGCATCAGGGTTATATGAAAACGAGGGAATCGAGTTGAGGAGAGCTGATGCATGGTGTATGAAGGAATTTTGGTAGCAAGATGTGCGGGGGATTGGCACCAGAAGGTGTCCTGGTACATTCCTAGCAGACCTTCTTACATTGGGGTTGTCAGCAAGTAGGGTGAAGTTCTTGGCTAAATTGAGAGGTGATCGATTAGCGATGATTTTGTAGGCCAATGCCCCAATGAAATACTCTCTTCTGCGTTTCACCGTGAGCCATCCTAGTGACAGTCTATATGGTGTAACATGACCGCGGGTTGGAATATTCTTGAAGACAAAGCGGACGCAGGCATTCAATGTCCTCTGAAACCTTGTGTCTCTTGTGGGGTCAATGTCGTGGTAGAGTACACAGGCATAATCTAGGGTTGGGAAGATGAGGGACTCCACAAGGGATTTGCGTACGCTGAATGACAGTGAGTGGCGATGGAATTTAAATGAGTTGAGTGATCTGTGGATTTTTGAAGTAAGCATGTCCAAGTGTCAGCCCCAGTTGAGAGTATTAGAGAGAATGAGTCCTAAGTTTTGCGCTTCATTGACATAGGGTATTGCGACTCCGTCAATCTGGATTCTTGGGCTAGTAGAGAAGTCTATGAGTGAAATGTATTTATTACTGCCTAGTATCATTGCCTTTGTTTTGTCTTCATTGAGTTTAAGTCCGTTAGAGATAGCATACTGACTGATAGAGTTAGCATCTATGCTAGCGAATGGAATGCCGTTTGAGAGTTCACTAGGGAAGCAGTGAAGGTATATCTGTGTATCATCCGCGTATATAATGTGTTTACTCAATTGAAGGCACCAATCCAGGTCATTGATAAATAGAATAAAAAGCAGGGGTCCTAATACACTGCCCTGAGGAACACCGGCGAGTGTGTCAAGCCAGAGGAACGTCAGCTTGTTTTCGTCCACTACAGCTTGTTTCCTATTTTTCAAATAAGAGCTAAGCAATTGCAGAGCATTATCATCTAGTCGAAAGAGTATTTTTAATTTTTCTAGCAGTAATTCATGTGGAACCATGTCAAAGGCCTTCAAAAAATCGAAGAGGATCAGTATTGTTAGTTTCCTATCATCTATTGGTTTTCTCACATCTTCAGTTAAGCTTAGGAGGGCTGTAGTAGTGTTGTTGGACCTACGAAAGCCCGATTGCATGGGATCTAGAACGTTGTGAGATTCCACATGAGAACTGAGTTGATTAAACAACAGGCGCTCGAATATTTTTGAAACTTCACATAATTTTGCTATGGGGCGAGTATCCGAGTGCGATTGTGGGTTAGTCTTTCCCAGTAAGGGCATGAGAAGTGTCTTTTTTCAGAGTTCGGGAAAATGTGATGACTCGATTGAGAAGTTGAAAAGTTGAGTGAGACTTTCGGCAATACTGAAAGCTGACATCTTCAACATATCTACAGAGATGCCATCATGGCCTATTGATTTCGATTTCATATTCTTAATGGTTCGGATTACTGATTCAACTGAAACTTTGGAAAAACTGAATAATGAAATTGAAGGATCAGGTAGTCGTATGTGTGATATCGATAGTGAGGAAATGGGTCTTGGATGAGAAAGATTAGCATAATGATTGTTGAGTAGTTCAACTGAGAAATATTGGAACGGGGACTTGGATCGAGCAGGAATTAGGCCAAGTTTGCGAAACTCTGTCCATTTCCCTCTAATATCTGTTGTGCTGTTTATTTTGTTTGCTATGTAGGCATTCTTTGCTGAGCAGATTTTGTTTGAGACCTCATTTCTCAACTTACGAAAGGATTCACAATCTGCTAGTGAATTGGACCGTTTCGCACGCTCATACATTTTGCCTCTCTTCAGCATCAACATTTTGATTTCATCAGTCATCCACGGTTTACGACGAGAGTTGAGCGTTATCTCAGTGATGGGTGCTGTTTGGTCGAAGATATCAAGGAGGAGTCGGGAAATGGCATTGGCCAGGAAGTCTGTGTTCTCAGAACGGGGCTCAAGTGAGTCTACAGTGACAGGGTCGATACCATTGAATACAAAAAGTTCAGAGATTTTGTCGTTCAAATCGATTAAATTGACTTTTTTTTAGGTTTCTGGATGTAATTGTTTTCTTAATTTTAGGAGGGTTGTGAAATTTAAATCGAAGTGATATGAGATCATGTCCAGCAATAAAGGGTGAAGTAGTTTTCTCGAAGTGAGTAACAGATGAGAGATCATTGACAATGAATGAGTCGATCCATGTATGTGATTGAGGTTCACGCCAGAGCTCGTGATGTGTAGGTTCCGAGGGTACAATTTGCAATGAATATTTTGAAATGAGCGATCTCAAATATGTGGCTTCTGCTCTCTCAGAAGTGAGATCAGCGTTGAAATCGCCTGTGATTATGATATTGTTGTACAAAGGCGAATAGTTAGAGATTGATTCGAAGAAGGATATTGGATAAGCTCCCTTAGGTCGGCGATACACTACAGCAAATAAAATTCTGTGGGATGAGCTTGAAATTTCAGCAATGATAAATTCAGGTGTGTTATCATATTTGGGATCAGAATGTGTCATAATTTTCACTTTTAGATTGTTCAGGGAGTAGAAACCAACACCACCACCTTCCATGCCTTCTCTATCAACTCTGTAAAAAGTGTAACCATCAATATTAACAATATCAGGAAGAATATGGCTCTTAAGGAAGGTTTCAGATACAGCTAAAATGTCTGGATTTTTATTGGAGATGTAAATTTCAAGTAGGGCGAAATGTTTTGGTGAAGCAAGTCTATTAACATTGATATGAGCGACTTTGATGCTGAGCAAGTTTTTATGATCGTGTCTGTGAGTATGCTCTCGTCAATCCGCGATGGAGCGGGGATTGAGGGTGTCAAGATCTTTATCAGAAAAGATTGGTATCAGAGGAGAAGTGCGGGTTTGTCTGACACAGACTACAAGATTCCTCACAACAGGTCTATCGTAATTTAGGCGGGCGCAAGCTGCCCACGCTTTTCTCAGCAATGCATGCACTTCTCTGGGTCACAGGGGGTGGCAGAATACTTTTAAATGGCTATCAAACCCAAAGATGTCACGAGCAGTTTTGTTCTTGAGTTTGGCTGAGTTGAATACAAGGGTATCTCAAACGGTAGTTCAGGAGAGCTTCAGAATAATTGCAGTGTGTTGAAAATTGACAGGATTGGACGCTTGGGGTGTGGGTTCAGTCGGTTGAGCGTTTGGATTTCCCAGTACTGGACCTTTCCACTCACGGAATTCCAAAACAAAATTCCAACAAAACAAGAGAGAGAGAGAGAGAGAGAGAGAGAGAGAGAGAGAGAGAGAGAGAGAGAGAGAGAGCTGAAATACCTTGGTGTTTGGCTCGACGACAAGTGGTCGTTCAAGAAGCACATCCTGGAAGCCGCCCAGGCGAGCAGGGTCGGTGCGGCGCTCCAGCGGCTTATGCCGAATATCGGAGGACCCAAGAAAAAGAGGCGCGCACTTCTCAACACCGTCACTACCTCCATCATGCTGTACGGTGCACCCGTGTGGGGGAAGAGAGTAGAGAAGACCATCATCGAGAAGAGAATGGGGCCTGTCCACCGAAGAGCGGCCCTGAGGAGTATCCGTGCCTACCGCACTGTGTCAGGAGATGCGGCTTACGTATTGGCGAGTACTCCGCCCATCCACTTGCTCGTCGCGGAGCGAGTGAGGATCTGGGACCGCCAGGAAGTGATCGGAGCCGAACGAGTACTCACTCCGACGATGAAGGAGATCATCCGCGACAACGAGAAGGAAACCACCCTTGAGCATTGGCAAACTGAGTGGGATTCGCCATTTGCGAACGGCAGATGGACGCACCGGCTGATCCGTGACGTAGCCAAGTGGGCGGAACGCACCCACGGAGAGATGGACTACTGGACGACGCAGGCACTGAGCGATCATGGTTGCTTCGGTTCCTATCTAACCAGGTTCAAAAAGAGGACGACCCCAGCATGTCAGTCATGCGGGGACGAATGGGATGACGCCGAACATGCCCTGTTCAAGTGCAGCGACACCCGGAGAGAGCGCGCCGAGCTGGATGAATGACTGGGTGCTCAACTAACACCTGAGAATCTCGCTCGTACTTGCTCCGCAACCAGGAGACATGGGATAGACTCGCCGGATACATCAAGCTGGTGATGACCCGCAAAGAGGAGAAAGAGGGGGAAGTAAGGCGCCTCGAAGCAGGCGAATTACAGTGACTCTGCCGATTGAAAGAGAAGAGGCCTAAATGATTCCAGGAGAAATCTGATGCACTGAAGAGCGAAGAAAGAAGAAAGAAGAAAGAAGAGAGATTAAAGAAGAAAGAGAGGGAACAATGAAGAATGAAGATAGAAGATGCCGACAAGTGGCCGAAGAGAGAAGATGGAGAAAAGGAACGCTCGCAATCGAGCGCGAGACATGCCGCTCATCCTGAAAAGATGCTCACGCGGTTCCGGGATGAGATGGTAGATGCAGGTGGATCTCCTTCTTGATTGCCCGATGCCCTAGGTATCGGACATCGAGGGGAGAGGGATATTACACGGCCGGGCCCACCTCTCGGTGGGCCCCACCCAAAGCCGTGTCCCGCCTGGTATGGCCTGCGTGGGCTATGCGTAGTCCGCGTAAGCTGAACCAGTCCGGTGTCTGGGGACGGATCCGAGGGATCCTGAGGCAGATTTCGCCCTCTAACCACCTTAGAAAAAAAAAAAAAAAGAGAGAGAGAGGAAGAGCGTCCAAGGAAGAAGAGGATTCTGTGCCATAATTGCGTTGGACATAAAGAACGCATTCAACTGCGTGAGCTGGGAGCGAGTCTATCAATCCCAAGCAGGTAAAGTGTCCCCCTATCTACTAGCCGTCACGAGTGACTACCTGCGGAACAGGACCCTCGTGTACGACACCGACGAGGGACAAGAGATTCGGGTACTGTCCGCCGGAATCGGACAGGGATCGATCCCCGGGCCGTTCAACTGGAACACCCAGTATGACAGCTTACTGTCTATCGAACTGCCAGAAGGAGTGATGATAGTGGCTTTCGCGGACGACGCGGGACTCATAGTATGGGCTGACAACGAGGAACTCTTGGGTAGACGCGCGAACGAAGCGCTGGCCCGAGTCTACGAGTGGATGATTAGCAGGCTCCTGAAGCTCGCTGTCAAGAAGTGCGAAGCAATCGTGGTCACAAGGCGTAGGAAGTTTGACTTACCCCGGTTTTATATCAACAGGCAAGAGATTCCACGGAAGACAGAGCTGAAATACCTCGGTGTATGGCTCGACGACAAGTGGTCATTCAAGAAGCACATCCAGGAAGCCGCCCAGAAGGCGAGCAGGGTCGGTGCGGCGCTCCAGCGGCTTATGCCGAATATCGGAGGACCCAAGGAAAAGAGGCGCGCACTTCTCAACACCGTCACTACCTCCATCAAGCTGTACGGTGCACCCGTGTGGGGGAAGAGAGTAGAGAAGACCATCATCGAGAAGAGAATGGGGCCTGTCCACCGAAGAGCGGCCCTGAGGAGTATCCGTGCCTACCGCACTGTGTCAGGAGATGCGGCTTACGTATTGGCGAGTACTCCGCCCATCCACTTGCTCGTCGCGGAGCGAGTGAGGATCTGGGACCGCCAGAAAGTGATCGGAGCCGAACGAGTACTCACTCCGACGATGAAGGAGATCATCCGCGACAACGAGAAGGAAACCACCCTTGAGCATTGGCAAACTGAGTGGGATTCGCCATTTGCGAACGGCAGATGAACGCACCGGCTGATTCGTGACGTAGCCAAGTGGGCGGAACGCACCCACGGAGAGATGGACTACTGGACGACGCAGGCACTGAGCGATCATGGTTGCTTCGGTTCCTATCTAGGTTCAAGAAGAAGACGACACCAGCATGTCAGTCATGCGGGGACGGATGGGATGACGCCGAACATGCCCTGTTCAAGTGCAGCGACACCCGGAGAGAGCGCGCCGAGCTGGATGGATGGCTGGGTGCTCAACTAACACCTGAGAACCTCGTCCCGTACTTGCTCCGCAAACAGGAGACATGGGATAGACTCACCGGATACATTAAGCTGGTGATGACCCGCGAAGAGGAGAAAGAGAGGGAAGTGAGGCGCCTCGAAACAGGCGAATTACAGTGACTCTGCCGATTGGAACAGAAGAGGCCCAAATGATTCCAGGAGGAATCTGATGCACTGAAGAGGGAAGAAAGGAGAAAGAAGGGAGAAGAAAGAAGGAAGAGAGGGAACAATGAAGAATGAAGATAGAAGATGCCGACAAGTGGCCGAAGAGAAAAGATGGAGAAGAGGAACGCTCGCAATCGAGCGCGAGACATGCCGCTTATCCTGAAGTAATGCTCACGCGGTTCCGGGATGAGATGGTAGATGCAGGTGGATCTCCTTCTTGATTGCCCGATGCCTTACGTATCGGACATCGAGGGGAGAGGGATATTACACGGCCGGGCCCACCTCTCGGTGGGCCCCACCCAATCCCGTGTCCCGCCTTGTATGGCCTGCGAGGGCTATGCGTAGTCCGCGTAAGCTGAACCAGTGCGGTGTCTGGGGACGGATCCGAGGGATCCTGAGGCAGATTTTGCCCTCTAACAACCTAAAAAGAAAAAAGAAAAAAGAGAGAGAGAGCGTGCAAGCAGGGTCGGAGCGGCTCTCCAGCGGATGATGCCAAACATCGGAGGACCCAAGGAAAAGAGGCGCCCACTTCTCAACACCGTCACGACCTCCATCATGCTGTACGGTGCACCCGTGTGGGGGAAGAGAGTAGAGAAGACCACCATCGAGAAGAGAATGGGGCCTGTTCACCGGAGAGCGGCCCTGAGGAGTATCCGTCCCTACCGCACCGTGTCAGGAGATGCGGCTTACGTATTGGCGACTACACCGCCCATACACTCGCTCGTCGCGGAACGAGTGAGGATCTGGGACCGCCAGAAAGTGATCGGAGCCGAACGAGTGCTGACTCCGACAATGAAGGAGATCATCGGCGACAACGAGAAAGAGACCACCCTCGAACAGTGGCAAACTGAGTGGGATTCACCATTTGCGAATGGCAGATGGACGCACCGGTTGATCCGTGATGTAGCCAAGTGGGCGGAACGTGCCCACGGAGAGATGGAGTACTGGACGACGCAGGCACTGAGTGACCACGGTTGCTTCGGTGCCTACCTGACCCGGTTCAAGAAGAGGACATCCCCAGCATGACAGTCATGCGGGGACAACTGGGATGACGCTGAACACGCCCTGTTCATGTGCAACGCCACCCGAAGAGAGCGCGCCGAGTTGGATGAACGGCTAGGTGCTCAACTAACACCTGAGAACCTCGTACCGTACTTGCTCCGCAACCAGGAGACATGGGATAGAGTCACCGGATACATGAAGCTGGTGATGACTCGAAAGGAGGAGAAAGAGAGGGAAGTGAGGCGCCTCGAAGCAGGCGAATCACAGTGTGTATGCCAACTCGAACAGAAAAGGTCCAAATTGTTCTAGAAGGAACATGATGCTCTGAAGAGGGAAGAAAGAAGAAAGAAGAGAGAAGATCGAAGAAAGAGTAATGAAGAGCAGGAACAAGACCATGGAAGGAGGAACAAGACCTGTGAGTCCTGAAGAGAGAGCCGCTCGATCTAGAGCGCGAGATGCCGCCGGCCCTGAAGTAATGCTCACGCGGTGCCAGGGCCGGATTGGTAAGTTGGTGGATCTCTTCCTTGTCCAATGGCCGGCGCCAATGGAGAAGGAAGAGAGGGTTCACCCGGTTCGGATGGCCGTATCGATGCGGATTCCAGCCCGCGACTGTTGGGGAGGTGCTGGCCAGCCTTGTTCGACTGACCGGTGCCTCTCTTTCGTACGTCGCAGCGTATTCGCCCTACAACCACCTTAGAAGAAAAAGAGAGAGCGCGTGAGAGAGAGGGAGACAGCAGTGACACTCCTTCAGCGGCTCTCCGTACAGGCAGCTGTGTACAGCTGTGCTCATCCAGCAGGGAGTCGTTTCGCCCTATCCGCCTCTCTCACTTCTCATCCGCCGATCTGCGGGATTCAGCCGCTATAGTATAAGTGGCCGCAGCGGCTGCGTCTAGCATACATACCGGCGACGTTTCGTCTGCCCGTAGACCGGCTTTGCTAGCAGCTCGAGATGAATACATGCACGAAAGGCAGAAGCCCGTGGCAGGCAAGTTCGGGCCTGAGAGACGAGTCGTCTTCTTCGCGACCACGCGCACCGAATCGCGCGCGAGCTCAACGCGATGCAGCGCCTGTAAGAGTACGTGCTCCTCTTGAAGCACGCCCGCAGAATATATTTACGGCGGAGCAACTGCAGCGCCGGCTCCTCGACCTGGAGGAAGCCCGCGCGCGAGATAACCAAGACCGTACCCGTGAATGAGCGGCTTTGAACGCGCGATTGGTAGCAGCACAGGTCAGTCGCGCTGAAGCGAGTCGTTCGCTAGGCGAACAGATGAACGCACTCCGCGCGGAAAACGAGGCCCTGCGCGCTTAGAACGAAATGTGGCGACGAGCACAGACCGTCCAAAATCGGAGCACGCTTGGGCAAGCTTCTAATACTCGCATTCAAGACAGCTCTGCTGGTTTACCTCAAAACGTAGGTTTGCCCGAGACGTCCGCACGGGCGGCAACGAGATCTTCGGAGTCCTCTCAGGATTCTGAGCGTCAGACCGTGGACTCGGGTCCAATCAACCCAGACGTGGCGGCCACCCTGTATGCAGTCTTGCAAGCAAGCACAGCTGCATTGAACGCGCTCACTGGTGGTTATGGGCGATTAAGTTTCCGGCCTCACGGAAGTCGAGTCACATACCGAGAGGAGGTGAAGGCTCTCGCTAAATACTCCGGATTGAGTGACGAGATGCCGGTCTCTTTGTGGGTTGCCGATTTCAACTAGTCAGCTCGCATTGGTAAATGGGATGAGCATTAGAAGCTCACCGTGGAGAAAACTGCCTTAGAACGCGCAGCAGCCGATCGGCTGCACTCGCAAGATCCTTATGAAACTTGGGATCAGCTAAGCCATGATTTGCTTAGTTGGTTCAAGCGCTCTGCTAATCCGATGGTGGCTCATAGGCAGCTGAAGGAGTTGACTAGGAAACCGAATGAGAAAGCCATCGAGTATCAGAACCGGGCAAGAAGGTTGTGGAAAGCGGCTAATGTTCAAGATGACCAAATCCGTTTCTATATTATGAACGGATGAGGTGGTGATCCTCTGATGGAACAGGCATTAGCCAGTGCAAACAATTGGAGCGAGTTTAAAGACGCACTGCTCACGTACGATGAACTCCTCAGTTCACGGCGCCCGAGTGCAAGCCGACCGTCGGCTGGATCCGGAGCGCCAGCACCCAACCCCAACAAGCGGCCCAATCAATCACAACCTCGTGGTTCCGGCCCGATTGATTCGAAGCAGCGCAGGCTAAATACTTGCTCCAAATGTGGAGGTCGGGGACATTTGGCCCAGGAATGTAGGAAAAACATTCCAGACAACGCTTGCTTTAAGTGCCTTAAACCCGGACATATCTACAGAGACTGCCCAGGAAAAAATAAGCCAAAGCCAGGTAACACAGGAGGATCACGTAGTGGTCTAGGAGTGTTTGGGATCGAAGGCGAAGATGCTGAGCCAGCTGACCCAAACAAAAAAGACCAGAATTGATATCTAGATAGGCGACATACTCGAGCTAACGTCGGTGGCATCGATGTTCAGGCTTATATCGATCCGGGAACCGATGTGAATGTCATCCGGGCAGATCTTCTGTCACGAGTAAAGGGATGGTGGCCTAACAAGTACAAGATGACCAAGCGGCCCCATAACCTCAACGGGTTTGGCGGGGGAACGGCGCGCGCAAAGGGGACGGTTGTGCTTCCAACCTTGATAGATGGGGCAGAATATCAGCTCGAGTATGCGGTGGTTGCCACTAGCGCCTCGCCGAAATGAGTTATCATTGGCGACCCCTTGCGCGACGCTGCTGTTGTAACTTTGAAACCAGACATCATCGAGATTGAGCCACTAGTGGGTGCGAGTTTTGAGTGCCTCGTAGATGATGATGAAAAGTATGGATGTCTGAAAAATGCTACGAGTGAATACTTTGATGACCTCCGAGAGATGCTAGATGGTTACCATCCGGAGGCTGTCGAGAAAGCTCCTGTAGAATTGCAAATTCTTGTGACCGATGAGACTTAAATTCATCGCCAATGCCGCCGACTGTCGCTTCAAGGAGAAAAAGCAATCGAGCAGCAAGTTCGAGAATGGTCGGCAAAGAAAGTGATCCGCCCGAGTACTTCGGAGTGGTCAAGTACAGTGGTCGTAGTCGCAAGAAGAAGAGGAGCACATAGGGTCTGTATCAACTACCGGCCTCTCAATAACAGAATGATGAAGGAGCGAACTCTGATGCCTCTCATGCAGGACATCTTGGACGACCTTGCAGGTGCTGTGTACTTTATCACGATTGACCTGAAGAATGGATTCCATCATGTCAAGGTTGCTAAGGACAGCATCAAGTACACCGCATTCGTGACACGGACTGAACAATTTGAGTTCCTCAAGGTTCCGTTCGGATTGTCCACGGCTCCAGCAGTTTTCACTCGTTTCTTGAGATACATATTCCGAGATTTGATCAAGGAGAAGAAGATAATCTTTTTCATGGATGATGGGATTATCACAGGCCGAACACCAGAGGAGGCCTTGGAGAATTTCAGGTTAGTCTTGAAAGTCGCGGCACGTTTTGGCTTAGAAATAAACTGGAAAAAATGCCAACTCTTTTGAACGAAGATCGAATTTCTGGGTCATGTGATTGAACATGGGAAAATTTCACCTTCCCCGAGCAAAACTGAGGACATGATCAAATTTCAGGAACCGAAGATTGTGAATCAGTTGCAACGTTTCTGGGGATCGGCTGGTTACTTCCGGAAGTTCATCCGGGACTTTGCCAAAATTGCTAAGCCTCTGAGCGATCTCACCAAGAAGAATGTTCGATTCACCTTTGGGCTTGAACAGACCCAAGCGTTTCTCAAATTGAAGAGAGCATTGATCAATGCGCCAGTTCTCCAGATCTACAGCCCTGAACGGGAAACTGAATTGCACACCGATGCATCAATGCATGGGTATGGAGCAATTCTGATGCAGAAGAATCCTGATGACCAGAAATTCCATCCGGTGTATTACATGAGCCAGAAGACCACCGATGCAGAGAAGAAATGGAGAAGTTACGAGCTCGAATTCTACGCCGTAGTTAAAGCTCTAGAGAAGTTCAGGAGCTATCTTTCGGGCTTGCGGTTCAAGATCGTGACCGATTGCAAAACTTTTCAACAAACCATGGATGATCAGAAAATATCTCCCCGAGTGGGTCGCTGGGTGATGTTTGTAGAACAATTTGATTACAGGATCGAACATTGATCAGGTACACGCATGGAGCATGTTGATGCTCTCAGCCGAGTGGATTCTGTAAATGTCATCCACGATCTAATAATCCCAAGAATAAGACGTGCTCAAGGAAACGATGGGCATTGCCGGTCAGTCAAGCTGTTGCTCGAGACTCGGCCTGAGCCTTATGAGGATTACGAATTGCGACAAGGAGCACTATACAAGGGTCCCGGAGGTGACCAAAAACTGGTCGTGCCCAAAGTTATGCAGCCAGAGATTATCAGGAAAGCTCATGAAGTTGAGCATTTTGGTGTCAAAAAGACCATAGACTTGCTGCAACGAGACTACTACATGAAACGAATGAAGCAACGAGTTGAGCATTTTATACAGAATTGCATAGATTGGATTCTAGGCTCACGCAAGCAAGGCCGTGCCGAGGAGCGGCTAAATCCTATACCGGAAGGAGATACGCCTTTGCACACTATGCATGTCGACCATGTAGTCCTTCTTAGGTCCACTCATAAAAGGCACCAATATGTCCTTGTGATGGTGGACGGATTGACAAAATATACGTGGATTTTCCCGACAAAATCTACGGGTACAGCAGAGGTCTTAGATTGGCTGCGCATCCTCCAACAGCACTTTGGGAATCCACAGCGAATAGTGACCGATCGACACGGCGTCTTTGCCACGGGAGAATTCGAACAATTCTGTAAAGATGAGAACATTGAACATAGTCTCATCACAGCAGGGATACCACGAGGCAACGGTCAGGTGGAGCGGGTGAACGCTATTGTCACCGGTGTTCTGACAAAACTCTCCAAAGCCGAAGCTGATAAGTGGTACAAACAAGCGGGCCGTGTACAAAGAGCCATAAATGGCACGTTCGAACGAGCAATTGGGACAAGCCCATTCGAACTGCTCTTCGGGACTCGCATGAGGACTTCCCTCTTGGGAAGTCTGCGAGTCTCGTGGCCATAAGAAGAGCTCAACAAGGCCCAGGTCTCAAGCTGGCGATCAAGTACATCGGACCGTACAAGGTCACACGGTGCGATCTTCACGACCGATACGCAGTCGAGAAGGTTGGTCAAGGTGAAGGTCCAGCAGGCACCACTTCTTCGGCTGACTCTATAAAGCCGTGGCGTGGATTTCGTGATGACCTCGAGGAAGATCTATGAGATTTTGCAGCTGATGCGGATCCTGAGCCTGGGCCTGATCAAGAGGGCTAGGGCCACGCAGTAATAGTGTTAGTGCGGGTTGTGCCAAGGCCCAGTCAGGTGGAGCTCTGTATGATGCGAGCAGTGTGAATTTGTAAGCTCGCCGTGTGGGTTATCGAGAGAGAAGGATGATCTTGATGTATGAGCCCAGGGATGTACTTGTGTGAAGGCATCCTCATATGTTAACCTAAATCTTCAAAATCTTAGGAACCGATAAGAATATGTAATGATGATGAGTATGAATGAAATTTCAAGAGTGGACCGAGGGCGTTCGAGCGCCAGGATGGCCGATTTGTAGGAGTACGAGTGAGTGTGAGCGCGTATGCGTGTATGTAGGAATGTGCGTCTCTGCTACTCGGCAAGCATGCGATCATACTGCGGGCTGGAGGGCGCAGGCAGGGCATGCGGCCGTTATGCCGCAGCCGGGTAGGCAGTCTATGTGTAGCCACGCATTTGGTAACACATACGCGACGCGCGATCCTCACCGTCTCTCCAAGCAGCGTACGTTTTACGCAGCTCATCCCCTAGTGAGACCTTGAACGTCAGTTGTCGTGTGTGTTGGTTTCGTAATAAACCGAGCTTCCTTAAAGGGTGACTTTTATTTCGCAAGCTCCTATTCCTGGACCCGATCCCATACATATATATATATATATATATATATATTTATACACACTAGGGGGCAAGCCACCCTGCCCGCTCTGCTCGCCAACTCCTACCTTGTTCAACGAAATGAAATATCTTGAAGTTTCCCATTCTTCTTCGCAAAAATCAGGGGACTATCTCTTTCGTCATTCAATTATACTTGAAAAATATACTTATCCATAATTTTTGTGTCCCCAAGTGATCTAGTGAAATTCCTATATTTTCTTTGATCAAAAGTATGATGAAAAAGTTCATAGACGAACGAGAGGCCGAGTGATGCGGTTGTCTCGGTCTCGACCGAGTAAAATCAAGTTTCAGCCTCTTGTTCAGATGAGTTATGATGTTTAGATGAGTAGGGTCAAATTGGAGAGAAATTCTCCAAAATCGTTATCACCTCGCGCAAATTGTTTGGAAGTAAGTCGATTGTGGCCATGGGCCTCACAAGCTGCAAGTCATCTCGCTGTCGAACAATTTGCGCAAGACGAAGAAAACTTTTGGGATTATTTCTCCAATTGCAGAATACTTATGTCGATTTTCTCGAATTTTCCGAACCTTCCCCTGAAGGGTTCAAGAAAATTGACGTCACAAGGCGCAATCCATCACAATTTCAAACAATTTCGAGAAAATCGACATAAGTATTGTGCAATTGGAGAAAAAACCCCAAGAATGTTCTTCGTCTTGCGCAAATTGTTTGACAGCAAGATGACTTCCACCTTGTGAGGCTCAGGGCCACAATCGTCCTACTTTCAAACAATTTGGGCAAGATAAAAACGATTTTTGAGAATTTTTCTCCGATTGCACCCTACTCATCTCAATTTGCTCGTATTTGCCAAACTTTTTTTTGGGGTGGTCAAAGAAATGCAAGATGCGTATTGGCTGATTCTTCCTCAAGCTACTTCGAGTTTGCTCAGCCCTTAAAATTTGATTATCAGTTTTCCACTGAACGATGCAGAACATGTTTCTTACCTCTGGGCGCTTTATAACGCGCATGCGTACAGCTAAGAAAGCTCTGATGACTCCGGTTCTTGGACTCAACTCACGGACGGAGAGTGAGTTCCCTACTCTCCCGGCCAGAATACAATATGCCCGGGACGGGCGAAACTCTCTAATTGATTGATCGGGTCTAGTTGACTGCAGGACATCCACACGGTATAGGAAGTATGAGTTTCACCGCCTCCAGTGGTGGAAAGAGGCAAGTCAGAGGGGTCAGCATTACAACGAGTTGAACCCGGGTTTTGGCCTTCATATCCATTCTTCTCAAACACTATAAGTCGGAAGTCGCAACATTATCAAAATATACCACCCAAAACTCGACATATCTCCGCGAATGAAGGACATGTTTCCTGGCTCTCGTGACCGATCATAATTTTTGTAAATGAATAAAGATCGAATGATGTTATCTGTATATCGATATGTCGTATGAGTTCTATCTTTCATCCATTAAACTTTATCTCAATATTTTGGAAATCAAAAATGATTTACAATCATTGACAATGTCAGACCACGATCAACTCAATTGAATTTTTCAAAGGATATGAAATTTATTTTGATATATTCTCAGAATAAATTTGATTTGCAGTTATCAACAATGTCAAACAACCATGATATCAAAAATCTAAGGATTAAATATGATATGAAAAATCACATGAAAAGAGTTCCTATGGTGAACAATCGTTTTATTTCAAGAATGACAGGAGTGAGTGTTGAAAAATGATGATATCATAATTTTGTATTCACTGCTAAAAATTTCCAGATGGAATTGAATGGATTCTTCAATAGTAGAACATTGAAACGATATAACCGGTGGAAAATGCGTTATCGAAACGATTTCTTCCGAATTTGTTACTATCCTATAACAGATATTGATCCTTGGGGTATACAAAATCTGTTTTGCCAATACAAATTGAAGATCATGTTAAATGAAGTTCAATTAAGAATCACTAGAGTTTCTTACTCGGTATATCAATATATTTACAGGAGATAATCTCATATGAGGCTTGACTGATCCGTCCTTGAGCATTCTTGATGTATAACGGATATTGTTGTGATTGAAAATTCTGGAAAACTAATTGTATGATAATCTTTCTGTGAAGGGCATGACGGAGTCGCGCGTGCGAAAACTCGGATCAACTTTACGCAATGATTTTTTCATCAATTGAGATGGTGGTGGTCGCAAATGACTCGGTATTGCTCCAGGAATGAATCTCTGGTACGATCTGTGAGGATAAACGTCCCTAGCTCTTGCGGAAGAATCATGAGGCGCGAGATATTTCGATTCTGATTCTGAGAGAGGGTGAGCTCGCACCTTAGATCGTGTCTTGTGGGAAATGAAGACGTCTGTCCTCTTAGATCGTGCCGAAGGTTCATTCTTGAAGCGACTTTGAGTAATTTGCGGCCACCCCCGTCTCGATCGATGACAAAACCATTGCGTAAAGTGGATCCGGGTTTTGCGCGAGACTCTGACACGGCCTTAAGGCCATTAAGATGGTCTCTTTATTTCGCATTACACTCACTATGAGGTGTGAAATGGTTGTCCCTTCGAATCGAAATTGAATCATCTATAGGATTACTGATTCTTACAGAATACTAAGAGACGTTCATTCTGACAGACTGGCACAGTGGCATATTCCTAGGAAAATTCGGAGTTATTTGCAACGTACACGTTTTAGATTCATGAACATATCTTTGCGTTACGTTAAACGGAATTTCGAGTAACACTCCTTGTATGAGTCTCACTTGTCAACATGGAATCTTAAACATTCTCATTATTCTAATTCTAAAGTACCTGATGCTTCAAAAACTAGGGTTATGAATCGATCTTCATCGAATGCTCTGAAAGTTTAGACATACTTATATTCTTTTCGGGTGCCGGTTGGACAATCTCACTAATTTTTGTGTGGTCAGTTTTTTAACATACTCACCTTTCAGTTGTCATTTCCGTAACCGAACCTCATTATTTCTTCTGCAAATTTTAACAGGACCACGTCCCTGGTACGATTTCTAATTATTTTAAAACTGAACAACAACTCTCTCGATTGATGGATATACCTTTCAATCAAGTTGGAGCGAGTTCTGAGTGGGAATTTGACAAGCTCTAGAGATGAAATTCTCAACTTTTCTGTGCTGCTGATTCCAAATTTGAACTATTGCCCAATTGACAAAGATGATAGATTCATATAACGATTTCCATTCAAATATTTGACATTGAGTAAAGAATCATAATGATAAAAATGGTACTCAAGTACTATTGTAGTTTCTTTAGAATCCATCCAAAAAATCGTTCATATTTTTGAGTAAGGATCAATTTGATATCAACCTACAGTCTCCCATCGCGATTATAAATGGGAGGTAAAAAAATAAAGACATGTACTCCACTTGAAATCAGACAGAGGATTCCATCGATGTTGGATCACATTCAGGGGTAACAGATTTTTATTAATATTACTCGTCTTGCTTAATCAAATCATTATATTATCCATAGTCTTCATTATATTATTCATATTATCCGTAGATTCCTTTCAATTTTTCAATGTTTCTGTGGAAGTTATACAAGTTTTCCATGGGGCTCCTGGCAATCTTTTCGCCTATATTGTTCTAAATTATTATATGAGAAAATTAATGGAATGACGTAGATGTTTTTTAATGATTCATTTCCGATATATTTCGAAATATGCATGGGATTTGGAAGATTTTTCTTGATAGTTTGATTTTCATTGAATATAAATATGACAATATTAAAAATGTAATTATTCTATTCCGAAAAAAAGGAACGGGCTTTGAGGCGTGATTGATTTCATCAATTGAATAACATGATTTATTGATGATAAGGTAGTCAGGAAATCCGTTCGTGATCTATAATGATAAGTATGGAGTATTGAATGGAATAAGTATGGTTAAATGATATTCAATTAGACAGGTTGCTCCAGAAGGGAAGAATTGGCACTTTTTTCACAGTAAATTATGTAAATTGCATATCATGTAGTGTAGGGGAGGGGGACATCTGATATAATGTGGAGTGGAAAGGTAGTTTAGCGAATAAAGTGTGTGGGGGGTAGTGGGCAAGAGTGTCGGGTGAGGTGTGGTGAATAAGATCGTGTGGGAGGAGTGGGGCGGGGTGTGGGGAGGATAGGCATATGCTATGTGGGGCGGTGTGGGGTGGATTGGGCTATATTCAAAAGTATTTGGCGAAGTGGGGGGGGGGATTTTCCGTTTTTTGATAGTGTGGGGCGGAATGAGGTGGCGTGTGGGGCGGAGTGGGGTGGCGTTCCGGCGGAATGGGGCGCTGTGGGACAGTGTGGTGCGGATTTTCCGTTTTTCGATAGAGTGGGGCGATGTGGGGCGCCGTGGGGCGGAAGATTGCAAAAGAACTATATAGTATAGGGATATATATATATATATATATATATATATATATATGATACCTATTGTATACAGAAGAACGAAGAAGAAACGGTGAAAGAGACCGATAAAAATGATTGGTCTCTCTCCAACTCAACTTGTGGTCATCTACAATTCCGACGAAGGAAGAAAGAATGCAGAACCCGACTCTGGACAATTTTATTTATCTCATAAGTTTATTGCATGAATTATAACCAACATCCAAGGGGATTATTCATACAAAAAAAACCCTTGTTGGGAGATTTTTCATTTTCTCTCTCTCTCTCAATTTGAGACATAGAAACTCATATAACAATACCGATAGAACTAAGGAACATAGTTACAACTAATTTATTGTTAATAATCTTCGAAAATTTCTTTGAACAATTTTTGATGAATTCGGAAACTTTTGTAGAACATTTTCATACTTCTGACTATAATATTGTGAGAGATTACATTTCGTGAAATTAGAAATTGAGGGAATGGAATTATTCAAGTTTAAACGATTGTAACGAGAGAGAATTCGCGATAAGGAACTGTATATGCGACACACTCAAACATTGACACGCTCGCTCTCACATGATTTCAGACATACAGTCATACGCAGACACCATAGTATAACATATGATCTCCACCATATGATTTGGAGGCCGTTCAAGAGGCCACAGCTGTTATACATTATGATATACCGCATCAGGAGACGCGGATGACCCAGCTACAAACGATTCGTGTCACGTGGGTAGAGGTGAAGAGCAATAGCTGCGCTCACCTCTCCCGTTCATGCCACGATGGCGTTGCACCCGCGAGGTCTACGCGGCCGCGCAACGCATGTTCGCGATACGCCGGCCGTCGCGGATGCACCGTCAGCACGTCGACGGAACGGGGCCTATCTCCACTGCAAGGTCTCTGCTGCAACGCGGACCATTGTCGACGACGACGAGCCGCGCGGCAGCCACACCGCTCGTACCAACCATTAGTATCACTCTCTCTCGAACATTATTCTGCTCTATTAAACTCGTATTCACATACACGGTTGATTCATTAGAGTCACCCCCTTCCCCCGTAACACCTCAAAAGGTCGTGACTTTTCGACCTTCTAATTCCGACAAATCTTGATATTTTTCGATGTACCTTGTCTCATTATCAAGTTCATCACAAGAACTATGGAATAGGTTGAAGGTGTATCATATCATCTTGGATAGGCTCTATTTACAAGGGGAAATTTTCTGTTTTTACAAGGGCCGGATCTCATTCTTCGAGAAAAAATCGAGATTTTCGAGCTCCTTATTCAGGTGTATCTTGATATTTCATGGCACGACTTGGCCTATACTGAAGTTCATAACCAGATTACTTCCCAATGATCTCAACTGGGTTGAGGAATATGAAATTGCATCTGAAGTAGAAGCTCGAGAAGCTTCGATTTGTTCTCAAAAAATGAAATCCGCTCCTCGTAAAAACAGAGAATGTCCCAATGTAGATAGAGCATATCAATGAAAATACAACACCTTTCAATCTGTTCCATAACTCTCGCGATGGACTAGATGAAGAGTTAGGGTACGTCGAAAATATTGAGATCTTTCGGAAGGAGGAGCTCGAGAAGTCACGATCTTTTGAGAAGAAGAATCCTGCTTTTTCGAAAGGATGAAATCTCTAATTCTCGAGCATGGCAAATCTCAGCTCACTTCGACCACAACTGCACGTAACCTCATTCATATTTGAGCTTTTGTTAACATCTACAAAATAGACCTAGATACGTAGAAGAAGAATGGAGTGGGTCGATACAGCATGTTGATCGAGGGAAACATTGACTGTGAGATAATTCATCTGTGAAATACATATGATTTCCCATTGAAGTATTCAATATCACGCTAATCGAACACACGAGCAGCTAGGATTTACTGCAACACGGGACTTTGATCCATTCAACTCATAGAACAAGACCTCATTAACAGTTTTTGGTGTCATTTTCATCGGTTACTTTCTCCCTTTCGGCAACCCGTGTCGAAGAAGTATGAGAAAAACACGTTGATAAATTGGCGTTTCCCTTTGCTATGACTAATATTCCCGTAAATTTCTTATGGACAATTAGAGGTTTTCAGCACTGTGCACCGTAAGCGGAGAAAAAAAGACGTATTTTCATGCGCATGCATTGACACGTGACTGGTAACGAACATGCGCAATGGTGACCCGAAATTATAAGGAGAAAATGTTTACGCGAATATAGAGTTCTGAGGATTCGCACATTCCTTCGTCATGAGAGTGGAATATTTCCATGAATTTTGTATGGATGATTCATATCGTGCAATAATAAACGTACGCCGAAACCGTCACTTTTGGAAAATTGCTGATCACCGCATATTGCTCATAGCTTTGCCCGCGATTGCACAAAATTAGAGACGTATTCATCATGTGCATGCGTTGATACGTGACTTACGACAATTTTGATGTGCAATGCTGACTCTACAAGTATGAGAAATATGTTCACACGAACATAGAGTTTCAAGATTTGCAGTAGATAGAACTGTCCTGATTCTGCAGCAAGCTGGTGATAAATCCTCCACTGGGACAGAACCCCACGACGAGGACCTCCTCATATCGAAGACGCCCCCCCCCCCAGGGTAGCTCCTGTACGAGGATTCACCCGGTCGTGCAGCCTCAGTACAGTTCTATATATACATCTTTTATGCAAATTAACCCTTGACCTGGTGCAGTTACCCGGGTGACTTGCTATGCCCGCGGTTGCCAAGCGAATGAGCCACACGCAATTGCAATTCAATGCAATCTCTCTCTCTCTCTCCCACACTTCCTTATTTGCATGTCTGGAGAACAAATGAGATGTATATAGCCAGTTTTGACGCGACTGCATCTCGGGTACGAGATGTTACAGAACACCATAGAGCTCCATATGCTAGCAAGCATCGGCCACTACAGGCAGGTACGCGCTCAGCTTCGCGAGTAATGATGTCTCATTAATTATGTTGCAGGCAAGCACAGCGTGGGCCGGGAAAAGAAGTCGATCTGATCATCATGCGATCGCGAGCATTCTCCTTCGGAGAAAGGGGCCACCTCGTGAAGTGTTGCGCATCATGCACTTCAACGAGCATACTTTCGAATGTGATCAAGATCGTGATAATAATATTCTGTGTATAAGCGCAAGACCCTATACACAGAAGTATCTTTTGAGCAAGAAAGCTTGATGCTCAATACCGGTCAAGGGCACAGTTTCCAGAGGAAAAATCTGCATATCCATCATGGCTTCGAAGAGAGAGACAATATAGTCTCTCTTTTTTCGAATATTTTACATACTCATGATGGCCGATTCAAATCCACACGAGAGAGAGAGAGAGAGAGAGAGAGAGAGAGAGAGAGAGAGAGAGAGAGAGAGAGAGAGAGAGAGAGAGAGATACGAGTGACTACCTGCGGAACAGGACCCTCGTGTACGACACCGACGAGGGACAAGAGATTCGGGTACTGTCCGCCGGAATCGGACAGGGATCGGTCTCCGGGCCGTTCAACTGGAACACCCAGTATGACAGCTTACTGTCTATCGAACTGCCAGAAGGAGTGATAATAGTGGCTTTCGCGGACGACGCGGGACTCATAGTATGGGCTGACAACGAGGAACTCTTGGGTAGACGCGCTAACGAAGCGCTAGCCCGAGTCTACGAGTGGATGATTAGCAGGCTTCTGGAGCTCGCTGTCAAGAAGTGCGAAGCAATCGTGGTCACAAGGCGTAGGAAGTTTGACTTACCCCGGTTTTATATCAACGGGCAAGAGATTCCACGGAAGACAGAGCTGAAATACCTCGGTGTATGGCTCGACGACAAGTGGTCGTTCAAGAAGCACATCCAGGAAGCCGCCCAGAAGGCGAGCAAGGTCGGTGCGGCGCTGCAGCGGCTTATGCCGAATTTCGGAGGACCCAAGGAAAAGAGGCGCGCACTTCTCAACACCGTCACTACCTCCATCATGCTGCACGGTGCACCCGTGTGGGGGAAGAGGGTAGAGAAGACCATCATCGAGAAGAGAATGAGGCCTGTCCACCGAAGAGCGGCCCTGAGGAGTATCCGTGCCTACCGCACTGTGTCAGGAGATGCGGCTTACGTATTGGCGAGTACTCCGCCCATCCACTTGCTCGTCGCGGAGCGAGTGAGGATCTGGGACCGCCAGAAAGTGATCGGAGCCGAACGAGTACTCACTCCGACGATGAAGGAGATCATCCGCGACAACGAGAAGGAAACCACCCTTGAGCATTGGCAAACTGAGTGGGATTCGCCATTTGCGAATGGCAGATGGACGCACCGGCTGATCCGTGACGTAGCCAAGTGGGCGGAACGCACCCACGGAGAGATGGACTACTGGACGACGCAGGCACTGAGCGATCATGGTTGCTTCGGTTCCTATCTAACCAGGTTCAAGAAGAGGACGACCCCAGCATGTCAGTCATGTGGGGCCGAATGGGATGACGCCGAACATGCCCTGTTCAAGTGCAGCGACACCCGGAGAGAGCGCGCCGAGCTGGATGAATGGCTGGGTGCTCAACTAACACCTGAGAATCTCGTCCCGTACTTACTCCGCAACCAGGAGACATGGGATAGACTCACCGGATACATCAAGCTGGTGATGACCCACAAAGAGGAGAAAGAGAGGGAAGTAAGGCGCCTCGAAGCAGGCGAATTACAGTGACTCTGCCGATTGAAACAGAAGAGGCCCAAATGATTCCAGGAGGAATCTGATGCACTGAAGAGGGAAGAAAGAAGAAAGAAGAGAGAAGAAAGAAGAAAGAGAGGGAACAATGAAGAGTGAAGATAGAAGATGCCGACAAGTGGCCGAAGAGAGAAGATGGAGAAGAGGAACGTTCGCAATCGAGCGCGAGACATGCCGCTCATCCTGAAGTAATGCTCACGCGGTTCCGGGATGAGATGGTAGATGCAGGTGGATCTCCTTCTTGATTGCCCGATGCCCTAGGTATCGGACATCGAGGGGAGAGGGATATTACACGGCCGGGCCCACCTCTCGGTGGGCCCCACCCAAACCCGTGTCCCGCCTGGTATGGCCTGCGTGGGCTATGCGTAGTCCGCGTAAGCTGAACCAGTCCGGTGTCTGGGGACGGATCCGAGGGATCCTGAGGCAGATTTTGCCCTCTAACCACCTTAAAAAAAAAAAAAAAAAAAAAAAAAAAAAAAAAAAAAGAGAGAGAGAGAGAGAGAGAGATAATGTATTCCTCCCCAAAATACTCTGCATATCCATCATGGCCACAGAGGAGCAACGTATTCTCTTCCGAATGCTATGTCTACAACATCCGACGGCAATTCACAACAAACTCACCGTTGATTATTTATTTTTGAAAAATATCGATTATGTATTTAATATGATTATTGGGTACATCAATAGGTTTTCGTACATCATCCGGTATCAGCATCGTTGCCACTATCGATGGACAATAATTGCATATTACTCTGTATATTGTGCATAAAACCAACATCATTTTTCACGATTAAAATTTCAAAAAAATTGTCTGCACATGCACATCTCAATCCGTAAGTGAGGGATGTGCCTGGTGACAATCGTTGCATTCCTTGTATTACAAAAATAGGAGGGCTCTGGATAAAGTCCTCTGTCTCCGGGTAAAAGCTCCTTCCCTCATGCTCAATGATGGAGTATGTCACGGTCTATGAAGATATTATCGTGTGAGATGACAACTCTACCGCATGGTGTAATTGAATTTTCCTACTCACGTGCCCGAGTGCACATTCCGTGTGGTAAATCACGAGCTCTTCGTCGTAAACGATTTCACTGACTCTGATTTGTCGGAGTACATTAACATGGTGATTCATTCTAAGCAGTAAGCCGGCACATATGTATTCTCTTGTGCCGAACTAGATGAATAAAATGGGTATATTATCTTCTTTTTCCATCAAAAAATATTTGAAAGTAAGACTCACGATGCCACAATGTTGACAAAAGACTGACGCATTCATATACCCTGATTCAGGCATAAGGAATGTACCACCATCCTGTTCACGACTCAATCCAACCGTCCTCATTAATGTCGGATCTCGAAATACTGTGATGTCGAAGCTTTTTTGGAAACATTTTGCAAAATTAGTTTTTTGACGCGATTGATGAGTTGACTAATGAGAATGGGAAGTTTACCTGAAGACACTGTATACAATCAAACCGTTCATCTAAAAACGATTTTCCCACAATGCCCCAGTCGTACTCTGAAACTACGACATATTCGTTTTCCATCCGCCAGTCCGGATTGCGTTGACCTTCTAGTCTATAATGGGCATGACCCATTTCCCTAATTCAAGGATTTCTTCCCTAGCTATTCCGCTTCGGGGTGGAAGTCCCATTCTCCCAACATCTGCAATAATAATATACACTTGATCACTTGTTTCACAAAATTTTGCACACACTAGCACATCTTCTCACATTCATGAAGCATTTTACGACGTCTTGCGAACGATGAGCGAGACATTTTCTCTGTTTTTTTTTCAAACCAATACCGCACGCTCACGCAAAAGAATCAGCGCGATGTCACCTCTGCGTACAGTGGTGAGGTACTGACCAGATCTATGCTTTTTTTTACTCAACAGACCCCCATGCATACTTTATACCCAGCTCCCGCATGTCAAGCAGATGGAAATCAATCTTCCAATCGCCCAAGATGAATCTTGTTCAGCGTCGAAATGGGCTTCCATGGTCCACGCGCCACTCGTGCCTGTCTGTATTGTACCATCAAACGATGCAATCGTAGTGCATTGGAGCTGGTTGCTCTCAGCATCTTCTCTCTTGAGCCTCTTTCGTATTCAAGCATACTTGATGCCACCCGACGGGAACCTTCGCTGCGCGATCACATCTATCTTCTCACCTGCGTAAAGTGCGGCTAGTCTCAACATGGTTCTGAACGACTGATATTTTTATTTCTCTCATCATTCGAACAGAATCATGTATAAGTTTGTCACCGATTAATTCGAGCAGAATACTCTTCTTTTTTCGATCACGTTGTGATTTAGGCATATCTCTTTCAATTATCACACAGTGCATTTAATATACCATGGGAAGAATTGAATGTTCAGAGTAATAATGGACAGAGACAGCATTCTTCATCTTCTTTTTCTTCTTTGTTCAATTCTCAAACTTTCAGTGAAATTAACCATCTTTCTTCCATACCTTCTAGATGATCCCTACAATTCTGACTCAATAGATAGATCTTTCAAAGATATGAAAGCCAGCACGGTTTCCAGAGTGTGATGTTTACGCCTGTTGCATGCCCGATATCTCATCTCGTTGATTTGCTATGTTCCCCTTCAATCCACTAAGCACTTTTTCGATTCTGGATAACACTAGAAAAGTGCGTGGTAGATCAGACCGGTCACAGCCGGTTTTATTTTCTCTCTCTTATATTACACAGTGATATTTTTAGAATATTAATTGTTTGAACAATTGATAGTAAACACTGATATTATGACTAGAATAACTCTGATATATATCTTGGATACACGTGTCATCCTACACTGATACATATATCATCCATAAAAGATACATCAAATTTATAACTTTGGAACGGATACAAATTATTCCTATCACCCGGATGAACTCATTCCACCTTCCATAAGCGATACATAAGATTTATAATTCTAATACTATCATCCGTCACCAATATAATCTTACTTTTCCCGTCTCAACTTAATTCCAATGTTGTATAGTATGTCGTCCAAGCAGTTTGCAATTATGCTGTGTTCCGCAGCACCATCTCTATTACTGTCTCTCAGAAATTGAATTACTTGCAATTCATCATTAAGCTGTATTTTTTTCTCTCTCGCACTCTTCTCAATGAATTTTCGCAGCGATTTGAAAGTCCTGGACAGATTCAAGTCCAAGTCCATGAACTCGATATACTTCATTTCTACAAAACTGTCAACGACTATCATACTCAAAAAATTGTCTAGGGTCGGATAGATCTCATTGTTTTCGTGTGTCGAGGTGATTCTGTTATAATACATCCTCTTTCCATAATACATAGTAATATTCGAACCAATATCGCAGCCTGACAATAAATTTTGTCTACAATCGTCGTCATTTTTCAAATCTTGAAGGTGCTCGACAAGCTTTCCCCACGAAACTTTATTCAAACCCAGTCTTTTTCGACCATTTCTCAAATATATTTGGAATAATGATTTACTGTCATTCATGTTCATTGTTACCTCAATCCTCAGTGTTTGACGACGAGCTCTGAGCAACTCTGTGGCGTCAGAACGTCTGAGAAAGATAATCTTGTCTTCCGTGATGGTGATGCACCGACGCCCGCTACGGGTAAGTAATGCGACAGCAACCCTAATGGCCCTGGATGCTGTGTTGTTGCTGAATTAAGAGACATAGATATAGGTATATTCCTATCCCTGCATACACTGTTCCACACGAATTGAGCCAGGGACATGGCCGGTGGGCATGGTGATATATTGGCCGGGGGTATCTCACTCGGTGCTGAAATCCAACTGCCTGATTTGCTAGACGACATATATATGAATTAATCTTGCTGTTTTGAGGTAGATGCGCATGTAGCCGGCTCAGCACCCTCTTGTCTATCCTCTTCCTCGCTCTTGCTAGAACCCGACTCTTCCCCGAGCGTGTCGTAAAACTTTATTCCGTTGTACTTGCCGATGGGGCAGAACCTGCAGTTCGTCGTGCCACCCTTTTTATTCAATCTCTGCAAGTAATGATCCCTTCCTTCAGATATCGAGTCCAGAGTACACTTTGGTGCGTAAATTAAGAATTTTTTATTCTTCTTCGTTTTTCCGTAACTTGGTTCGCATAGAGTTAGGACGAGACAGTCGCCCCATCCACTATCTACTATCTTTGCAGCCAAAACGCGATAATGTATTTTTTGGCGCAAATTTTCCCGCCCGATTCACTCTTTGCCACGTCATCGTGGATTATGTGGCAGTCATTCCCATGACTTCATATAACCCTCATGATACAGGAAAGTGGGGATGATTTGGGCAGACGCAACAATTGCTCCCACTGTAACTCTGCCGTGAGCGATCGGTGGGACAAATCAAGGTCTATCTAATGAATTTCATTTCCTGAGAAACATGCCAAAGAGGAGAAAAATCAACGTTTTGGGATGCTGCGCGATTCACTGCAGACGCCTCATGTTATAATATGCAAAATAACCACTCAGGCTTGTGCATAATTGTTGACGGAGATCATCAAAATTCGAAAAATTTTAATGCACTAACAAGAATTTCGATGGGAAGAATCCAACGATATTCTGAATCCAATATTTTTCCGTTTTACTCTAATGTCGAGGAGCTCTCGAATAAATCCGGGAGCCTCAAATGCCTCTCTATATGAGACAAAAAATCGAGCAGTTCAAAGCCAATATGAGCGCTCGCCAGGATTTTGTATACCCATGTGCGTTCATGGAGATGCTTCCTTGAGTCTGTATTATAATTTTTAGCTTTTTTCACATGAGTAGGATCGGATTGAATGTTAATAATTCCATCCGCCTCACAAGTTGTTGAATTACCAAAATTCATTCATTAGAAATCTGATTCACGAAATATTCAGACTAGATCCGTCTTGCGTATCCAACTATTTTGTTTCTTCGGTAAGCCTAGCCATTTGATGAGAACTTGATCACCTTTGCGTTTCAAGATCTCCTCAACGAGATAGACGCTCGGGTCTCTTACGGAAGCGAGCTCTTGCTCGTAATATGCCCCTGCTATTCGTGCGCCGTCGCTATCTTGTAGTAAATAATAAACTGGGTTCGTATTTTGCACTCGAATTACTTTGAATATCTCTGTGTCCCAATTGCCCGTGTAAGATTTATCGAATATTGATTTATTTTTAGATACTCTCACATCGTCACCCAGTTTGAATTTGTGTTTTTGAACAGCATCCCTTCTACAGTATACTGTGGATAGGAGCTTCGAGACAATATTTCTTTATTTTGAAGGTTTTTTCCAGACGTCGAAAGGTTTCATGCCAATGGTTCGATGGATCGTGTGTTCATTATACTCATCCAGCACGTCTGGTAATACATCAATCCATTTGTATGATCCGCGCAGCGAGAAAACTTTGAATAATTTTTCTTCCAAACTCCGGATCATTCTCTCTGCGAAATACGCTTCATTCAAACTATACGTGGAATAGAAGTTGATACCGTTCTTCTCGACTAGATTCAAAAAGTCCTTGTTATAAAATTCCTTACCCTTGTCAGCTTGCAAATTTTTAGGCACCCGGTTTGCTCTTTTAAGTATATTCTGAAAGGCTTTTGTAACATCTGGATCAGATTTGGATCTGAGAGACTCTGCCCAAGCGTGTTTGGAGAACGCATCTATAACAATTAAGATATATTTGTAATTTCTATTCACTTTTGCGTACTGAATCATAACAGCCAAATCCATGTGCGTTCGTCTACATCTCTCAGTTTAACCCGTTGGCGAAGAAAATTCCGTCTAGCTGGTGCGTGCAGCTCTCGCACAAGTTGAATCTTTTCTGGGCTGTACTCATTCATTTTCTTTCGCTAACTCTCTCTCCCGCCATTGTTGCAAATCGATTATTTTGATTTTATTATCTTTGAGATTTTCCATCGCTTTGTGAAGCCCATTTCGTATATTTGCTTAATTTTTTTCGTGATCAAGATCTCTTTCTCGAAATTTTGCATCAATCTCGCCCACGATTTCCTGAAGTTGCTCATGCAAAATTTCCACTTTCAGCGCAATTTCACAGAGCTTGAGTCTGTGATTTGTCAAAGATGTCTCGTTGGAAATACCAACGCCCACGCCTGTGGAACCCCCAAACTTATCTATATTCATTTTGCCACTGACATTAATCAGACGAGCTCTACCCTCTTATACTCTTCTCGTAAGAATAGAGAAGGACGATTGGGGAGTGAGGATCTGACATTATACACTACATATATCTAATTCGAGTAATTTATTGAACTGAGCTAGACATCATATTATACTTAAGATGAGCCATGAACTGTACACCTCTCAAAGTACACTTATATTGCGTATTGTCTGATACGGACATTCTGAATATTCATAGTCATCTGCATAGTAATTCATCAGGTCGATGTTGTGCTCGCCGAATATAATTCTTATGATAAAATTCGGATTATTCACGAAAAACGCTGGCAAGATGCCTGTCAGCCACCGCTTTTTCACTTCTGAAGAGACGTAGGCACATGTTGCTCTAGTCGTCGACCAAGCTTCTTCGGAAATTCTCCCAATCAGTTTAGTTTCCGAGAACCAAAGTTTATTTCCCTTGCTCCATTCTAAATTATGTTCATAGTTAGTTGCGTAGCGCACCCTTCGCGAATCTCTCCGTGATAAGTCTGCAAATTCGAATGGTGGGGCGAATAAATAATGGGCTAGCCCACCCCCATCACCATCGCAATACCGAACATAATCGAGTACAGCAGCTTCCTTCACCACAAAAGTTTTGCCACCGACGACGAATCCTTCCAAATCGATGAATATGATGTTTGGCTCGGTGCAGATCGATTCATTTGCATGCGTCAAGAATAGCTTGGATCTTGAGCTGCCACAATGATCGGAAGATACCTCGTCTCCTTCGTCCTCTTCCGATTCTTCTCCTTCTTCTTGCTGCTGCTAACCGATGAGAATTGTGATTCATTCAAATGATCTTGTGGACAATATCGGTTATTGGGCTATACTCGAGGATCTTATCATGCATATTCAAGCAGAAAGGGCACGTATCTTTCGAAATATTTCCTTTCGTTTCAAATTCCAGACGTATGCCCACGACTGCGTTCTTAAGGGACTCGACTTGGCGCGAGCAATCAATCACGACAAAAGGATAGTTATCCTCAAAATCACTACTTTTGAGTAAGCTCACATCATCTGCCGTATTGTAGTAAGATCTCCGAAATGATTCGTACATTTGATATAGTAGGGCGGTGTTCTTTTTCGATACCCATTCGAAATTCGGTGATTCGTATGGGTAGATTTCTGAATTGAGGAAGAGTTTCACGTTTGAAAATTGGCAATGATCAAAACGTGTTGTGTATGCTTTTTTATTATTCTTGCGTTGAGTTTGGAGGGCTAGTATCACATATCTCGGCTTTTCTAACTGATTCGTGGATTTGACTGCCCAAACATGCTTGTCTGCCTCTTGAAGCATGGGTAGCTCAATGAGCTCCCAGCACCTGAAATAAATTGGTACAAACGCGTCCCGTTCTACTATTTTGAGCATATTCAACTTCACTATATCGTTGAGAATGATGTGTGGAACACACCACTGCAATCTAGATAACGTCACGGTAGGATTGCAAGTATCTTTTGTGACGACAAAACAATTATCGTCCGACTTGGCTCTAATCGATATTAACTCGAGCTTTGCATGAATGATGATTTTCCTATAATCTTCGCAAAACCCTAAAAGTCTATGCAAGGGTTAACAGAAATTAAATTTGTGAGCCGGCGTTATTGTGAAATTACTCGTATCCCAGCCACGACTCGACGCAGAGCCTTCTTCTTGGGGTGAGAGCGACGAGTAATACTTGAGAGTTGACGTTATACCAACATTTTCGATCCCATCAATTTCAACACCATTTAGTTTGAGTCGAATTTCGTCGAATGAATATGAGACAGAATTATTGACGGCCACAATGTGGTCGTCATTCTCGAAATTTATCGTACCCTCGATGTAGAGGTAACTTTGGCTCGGCAATAAGCTCTCATCTATTTGGGGTCTTGCGAGAATATCAAGTGGGTTTCCAGCTAGTGCCATTGTTGCCATTTTTACGAACCATGAACCCAAGTGAACGCAAAAATGATACGTTGCGCTGACTGAGGATACTGCCCTTTCTTGTGCACGCACGATATTTCGCTCTAGACTGATCTCGTTTGCGAATGAGTGCCTGTGGCAGGTGAGCTGCGTTATATATGATCATTCCCTCCCCTTTTTCCTCAGATGGATGTTCAATGTAATTTCTTGCTCACGAAAATTCGCAACGTCCCCGCTCAAATCACAGATCGATACAACGATGTTCTGTATAGTACTAACTCGAACTGGAAGATATATTACGAGTAGAGGAACTATAGTTATTTTGTAGCCAACAGGTACTGACGGCGAAAATGAGTGAAGTGTGTGGATCTCTGGCCCATTCAAGTATGAGTCGGTAACAATATCACAGTCCACTCGTATGACATTAGTTTTAATGATATCCACCGGGTAAGTGGACTTATGCCACCGCATGGATTTCGAAACTGTACCCAGTTCTGATTTCCTACAAAATCCGAGCAATACTCCTGTGTTATTGGTCTTGGAAAAATCAATGTCGAAATGACTAAATATCTCTGTTTCCAACGTGTTTCTGTTCCCTCTGATAACAATTGGGTATTTTTCCTCTTTTCCGACGAGTTTGGGCTCATTTGCACCCACTACTACAACGCCGCTAGTTACAGTGATTTCCGAACGCAACCACTCTCCAATATCACATACGAGGGGAGCACTTGACTTCCGGATCACCAATCTTCCCCAAAATTTTCTTACAGTTGGGTATCACCTAGAGTATGAAGAATCCAGAGTAACTCCGTCAAATGGGCCTTGTGTTTAGAGCTACAAGCAAAAACATTAGCATTGCGAGTATATCTATATATATATATATATTTCTTTCACATGGGCCTATATGGGAAATGCTATTGTCATACGCTGTAGCTCTAAACAGAAGGCCCATTTGACGGAGTTACTCTGGATTCTTCATATCCTAGGTAATTCCAAACTGTAAAAAAATTTTAGGGAAGATTGGCGACCCGGAAGTTAAGTGCTCTCCGTGTTAGTTCATAAGAACCGATTGGGATCTCCAACACTTGACCATTCTCGTAATAAATTTTATTACTGCTCGCGTCGATGTTTAGAATGGAATTGTATGTGCTGAAATTAATTAAACCTAATTCGTAGTTCTGACCGTCCTTTATAGCGGGATAGACGGGGTGTTCAAGAATCGATGATTGATCCGATAACATGTAAAGGTTTGACATGACTGATTACTATGAGACGTTATTCCCGTATTTATTCATTTTGCTTCAGAAATTTCAGGCATAATTGACCACAGTTACTCTGTCGATAGGTTTGTTCTTGACCTCAATTGTACTCTATTTGACAATTTGGATCATTTTTTCTAGAATATTGAACCAGCTCGCGGAATGCGAGCTAGCAAGCAGAGCGATGCATATTCCATTCCGAATAATCTCATTCTACCGACAGAAGAATCAGAGGAGAGAAAACGTCATGGAAAACTCTTGCCGAACGCCATTCGCTGTTTGATCTGCGGTTCATCAGGATCCGGTAAAACGAATCTATTGTTGGATCTCATCATTAGCCCAAATGGACTCACGTTTGATAATGTGTATATCTATTCTGAATCACTCAACCAACCAAGATATCAATATTTGGAGAGAATCATGAGCAACTTGGCCGATGACGGGATAAATTACTACACTTTCACAAATAATACTGAAATAATTCAGCCTAGCAAGGCTCGGCCAGACTCCATATTCATTTTTGATGACGTTTCTTGTCAAAATCAGCGAATCGTAGCCTTATTTTCCTCTATGGGTAGGCATGCACGAGTCGATTCTTTCCTTTTAGCGCAGTCCTACGCATGCGTCCCAAAGCTTTTGGTTCGAGACAACGCAGATATGTTGATGTTATTCAGTCAAGATGAGGGTAATCTGAGACACATTTATCGAAACCATGTCAACTCTGACATGAATTTCGATCAGTTTAAAAAAACTTGTTCAGCGTGTTGGCATTTTAAAAACGGATTTCTCACGATTGTCAAGGACAATCCTTTAAATGAGGGTAGATATTGCCGGGGTATCAATGAATACAGCATTATTTGAAGTCGCCAGTCGCTCATGAGACGTCATTATGGCAAGAGTGGCAAACAAGCCCATCGAACGTGTGATTCGGAGACGGAGTGATGATAGTAGGAAGAGGAAGAAGAAAAAGATGGGGAATGAGAACAAGATGGACAAAGATCTTAGAAATGAGAGTATGAAACGTGAAATTGCGAAAATGAGCGACATGATTCGGGAAAAACACAGAGCCTTCAAGATTGGACAGATTGAGCATCGTAGCGAGAATGTTGAACATTTAGCTCCTCTTGTCGAACCGTTGGAAAAACTCGTCACCAATACTCGAGCACTGGGTCAGCTGAGTGATAATGCAAGAGTGAAAAAGGGAGATTCCCAAAAAAATATGTCAACAATATCGTCCAATGTGGATAATTCTCACGATGATGTGTATGATAGCAACGATGACTTAGAAACTGTGAAGAAATCTCCGTGAAATCTTGCGAAAGTTCAGGGTACGATCCCTTCGTCTGCAAGGGTGGGGCACTCTCTGTTGGCTCAAAGAGATTTCGATAGTTCATTCCATCGTGATTCGTCTTTAACGGCAGATTCAACTTCCCAAGAGTCTCGCGAAGCAAACTTGTTAGAAAGATCGATACAAGAAGTGGTCGAGAACCCGAGAGACTGGAACGAATTCCTTGATTATTCTCAAAAAAATTTGGGGCTTCTGTCGCACACTTATATGGCAGATTTCTTCAAAAAAAGTACTGAATCAGATACCGTTCTTGGACCATATTACAATATGAATAAATTAAAAATCGGAAATATGGCCTTAGATTTTGGGAGAGGGGACGATAGAATATCTATAGGAGACAAGCTCGCCATCCAAGGGACTCGGGGAATTTTTGAACTGATTTCCAAGTACAGCCAAAAAATTACACTTCCAACGATCTTATGCAGTACAGGAAGATTTTGGACGCAACGTCAGCACATAAAAGAGACAATCGTCCAGATGGGCGCATGAAAAGTAGCAAAGGCTGGAAATACAAAGAGATTATACAGCCGTTATTCAGAATGAGTGACGCAGTGAATCAATCTGGGGCAGGATTGAGAGATCTGTTGAATAAAGTTCAAAGGAGAGATTCGATGACGTTACATGATAATACCAGTTCTCCCGCCGATTATGTGTACCGGAACGATGTAGATGAGCTCGTGCAACGGTTAGAATTATTGCTGAGATCGAAGGCAGCGGGCAATACAAATTTGGAAAATGAGATATTGAATATAATCGAAGAACTGAAAGAAGGGGGGTACATAGTATAAATAGTTCGGATTTCCTATGGTCGCTGGTATTATCCATTTGAGATTACAAGAAGGAGGACCATCTATGAAATTGAGTGGAAAAATAGATCCAAGCGCGTTAACAAAACAAATAGCTCCATCATTGTCGAATGACGTTGATAAGATGGCGGATGATGGAAAGATACTTGATGCAATGATTGGTAAGCTATCGATTCAAGTGTACTACTGTTACTAGAGCGGAAGAGATGGTATATCTAATGAGACTTTACATTCCCAGCGAATTTCAAAGATAAGGAAGCATATTACACCAGAGCAATGGAAGAGCACGACAAATTCAAATCTGAATTCAACTCGTTTACCAATGACATCATATGAAAAATGCAAAATATTGAAAAACAAAACCAAGATCGTGAGGAGAGAATGGATGGATTTCACGTGAAGTTCAAGAAGAATGAAGGGATGTTGCAAGACGCCAAGGATAAATTGATGCGACAACGTTTGTAATCTTGAAAATCTATCTTGTTCCTCAGCACACTTCTGTTCATTCCTTTCCCGACGTTTTTCTCTCCTTCGTCATCCATGTGTATGCTATACGATTCCGATCAAATGAATACAGCCTCACGAATGATTCTCGGTCCGTACTCTACTTTCATCAAGCCCAGGACTTGTTTATTCTGTGGGATGATACCAAACTGATTGTCGATGGGGAAATCACTTGTGTCAAATTTTTCACTGTTGTTCTTAACGATATCGGCATAAAAATCTCGAGAATCAAGCTTCATTATCAGGGAATCTGAGTCAGAATATGCAAGCTTGCAACTATTTGGGCATTCTTTGAATTTTTCTCTCATGAATCCATAATTAGAATCATACATTAGACATTTCGATAGGTCCAATATGGCTTGGCCAGCGTAGAGTGGCTTATTTCAATTCATGCTGATTTGGGCTAACTCTACGGAGACCAATTTGCTGTCAAATATAGTCATTCTCTTGGAATGGGGGAGGAAGACGTACGATTCGACCCCATACCGCCCCTTCCACCGTCTCAGGATCTTCAAATCGACTCTAGAGCGAACGTTCTCCGTGCATTTTTGAAATACTGCATTATTCATCAGTTTGAATAGATTAGCGGAGAACGTGATTATTGCTTTGCTGTCTTGAACGAGTGTTCATGTGGATGTTACTAGCCAGCTAAACTGTCTGATCGAATTCCAGTACATGCTTGATTTCGGCGTGCAGACCGAACTTTATTGCTTGCTTCAGAGAGCGATAGAGTAGAATGTAATGTTGTTTATCGTAGAGAGTTGCCATTAGCTTCTCATTATCAGTCATGCTATTGGGGGGTACCATTTTTTCTGGACAAAATGGAAAATCTGCGTGTGATTCGTGCAGCTCCTTGGGGTATGTAAGATTCACCTCCAAGATATATCCTACATCGGACTCATCGTCGATTGACATCACATCAAATCCTGATGTATCTTCGACCCACTCAAAATTCTGGTATGGTAATTTGAAGGTCACACTTTTTCCATACATGTTGTTTATGTCAATGTACGCAATTGTTGAAGTTTCTTGGGCGGGATCATAATCTTTCATATAAATATTATTAGCCTTGGCCCAGTGCATTGAAACCTGGCTGAGCCCACCCCTTATGCCATCTTCAAAGAATAATATCATGTCCTAGTCGGTGAGAAATTCCAGCGTTACACCGGTTTTCAAAAGCATGACATCCATTGCATAGCTTGGCAGTGTGCAATAATGAGCGGGGTCCAGCGAGTAGTTTTCTCGGCAACTGTGGCGAAAATTCTCAAAGATATCGCTCAAAAGACAAACGTCATTTTCAGATATAAATCCGAATATCCGCCCAAGTTGCGCCAATCAAATGTGTCCCATACTCTACACGCATGTGTGTAATCAGCCTCGGTTATATTTGTATCAGTCAGAATATTGAGAAATTGGCTCCTCTCGGGAATTTTCTCCTCTCTCAATCGCGAGAGGCTATCGACATAATTGTAGGGGAAGAACGATTTCTTTTCCACGAGTTTGAATACGGCCTCAGCTTTCATAATCTTCCTTCGCGGAATCTCATCAATCTGCTCGCGGGAATTGTTGTACAGAATGTTCTCATCATGAGTCGGTCAATAGCTTCCCAATTTTTGGTTCAAAAATTCTATTGAATCTATGAAAGACAGCCTTATGCGAGTACCAGGTATCATTTTAAAGAAGCAGATGTAGTTTCCTGTATTGCGAGGTATGACCTTTATCTCACCCGGGATGCTGTTTGCAATACTCCTTATCACTAAATGATTATCATACCGGGCGCCATTATGGATCTTAACGGGAATATTGTAAACATTTCGGTAGTTTGAATTACAAAATGAATGAGCTGCTGAACAAAATTTACCTGGAAGTGAAATTCATGAATTTTTTATGAAACAATTCCGATTGAGACCCGACTATTTTGCATACCTGTAAAATGGTTGTGATCTCTAACAGGTCGATTCTCTCCATCTGTCTCCTTATCGAAGGGTTTCTGCAATGCGTGCAATTTTGAAATTTTCCCTCGTATTCATCAGATATCATCAGTGGGATAGGGTTTTTGAGCTCCTGTGAATCCCATTTGTAATGACCGGAGTAGATTCAACTACTGTAAATTGCAACGAATTCGTGTGATACTCACATGCTCAACTTGATGCGCAATTTCTTGTAGTTGTGAGAACAGGTCAATACATTCCTTCCCTCTCTTGAAGCTATACTTGCATTTATTCTGGTCTTATATCGAATGTAGATAATAACCCACACTGTAGGCTACATGTTTCTGGAATGCGTTCTGCACTACCTTCAATCGGTAAAGCTTCTTCAAATTCATATCGTCAGGGTCCATGAAATATTTCTCGTTGGCCTCTTGTAGAAGGGCTTCGAAATCCCCATAGACTACGTAAAGGACGGGTTGTCCCTTGTAGAAATTTGAAAATTTCAAGTACATTCCACCTTCTGAAGGAGTAGTGATTGCGCATTTGTTCTTTGATATACATCTTTCTCTATGAATACTCAATTTCGATTCTGAGTGGGAAGAATGTAAACATCTATTACACAGGTGAATTTTATGTCGACAGTTAGTGACTTGTTTGGAAATAAGGCGTGAAAGGCTCTTGGTGAAGCAATAATGATATTGATCATGAATTCCAAGTCCTGTAAAAAGCAAAAGAATTAGAATTCTCATTTTCATTTCAGTCTTTGCCACGAAATTGGCATAGACCATGGTCTGTAGAAAAGGGTGGATTAGATTATATTTTCCTAAAAAGGGAAATAATTCTCATTATTATCATCAATCATTTAACTCAAGTAATGTTAGTTCAAGAAAAAGTCTTACCTTGAATTCTGAAGGTGGTTGCCCCGCGATGGATTCTCTTGGTACATCCCTGGAGGTAGTCTCCACATCTGGACTTGCCCCACTGGTGTTCCTTGAGTATCCAGGTAGATCTAGAAAAAGTACAAATTCAATTAGAATCATTTTATTCAACTATTTTATTCATTTTGATCAAATCCGAGAGAGACCCTCTCTTAAAACCGAAACCCAGACCACTCCAAGTAGTGGTCTCGCATAGTGAATATGGGCAGTTTATGATAAAAGATAATAGAGAATGTGTAAAAGAGACCTCACATTCTTATTGTAGATAGCCAAAATCAGTAGCAATCATTAGCCCACCTCTATGAGCTACCAGACTAAGTTCGTGGTATAGCCCAGCCTCCGTTTCTTAGTTTCCGCAATACCTGCAACAAAGAAAATATTAGATATAATTAAGCTAGCTACATGTGGGTTAGTTCATCAAAAAGATTGGATTTTTTATGATCATTTATGTGCAAAAAGTTACACAATCAGTCCAAAATTAATGGAACTGATCAAAAAATCAATCTTTGTTTACATGCAGCCCATGCTAATGCATGGTAAAACAGTGCCCTATTGTAATGCAGAGTACATGGCCAATACGGCTTTCCCAGTTTTCCTGGGGTACTCATGTTGAAGAAAAAGGCCTAGCGCAGGTGCTACGATCGATAATTGTTAATTAAAATTATCAATGAAAAATTACTCACGATATGAACACCCCGGTTTTGCTGGCTCGAGCAGACGCTGGTTGTCTCGCTGACAGCTCACGCCCCGTTCCGTGTCACGCCTCGGCGACGGTGCTGCAGATTCCTAATGATCCACAGCACACAATAACACACCCGTAACACTCGAACACCACTCCACGATGTAGTGCGAGCACCAGGAAGCCGTGTAAACAACCTGTTGCAAGGAGCTGGTGGCGGCCTTTTTGGGTGCCGGTATAGCATGCTTGGCTGCTATATCAGCGTGCGCAGATGTGCGCCGCTTTGAAAATTACATGCTACAGTACTTGTATCATATTTTATTTTCATAATTGGTGTAATTAATTAAAATAACTTGTAAATATGTACATTTTTTATCCCGTATTCCGACTACGATATGAGGGGAAATCACTATTTTTAGTAATTTTACCCCACCACTCGACAGTTGGAAATTTGAAAATTCGAAGCTTTTCTTTGACCTCGACGCTGATTGGTCGAGCGTACCAGGAGTGGGGGGAGAGAAGCTTAATTCGCGGAAACCGAGCTTATGTGCTTGGGGAAGCTGCAGCGGAGCGGCATTCTTGTCGATACCCATCCAAGGATCAACACCTGGAAGCTCTGCAGGGTCCGACTCTCAAGTCGAAGAAGTTGGCTTCAACCACTTTGCCGGTTTTGGAGCTGCGCATCGCCGTCGGCTACTCACCCAGCATCTCGCAAGCTTCACGTCTTTCCTGAGCTGCAATCCTGGCGCCCTACGCAACAATTCTTGTCACCAGGAGCCGACGTAAGTACTGATTTCTTGAGCATTATGATAGAATAAAATGCCTTTCCTTCCCTAGGTGACCCTATCCCTGTCACTCTTAGTGATCAGAGGAGGCCGAAACGGAAGAAAGCACGTTTATGCCTGGAGCTAGGTGCGCCGGTCAATCGTAGCATTTGGGTGCCCAAAATACCTCATCCTCTTTCCCTGCATCGATCAAGCCATCACGTTTCTCCGAGATCTTTGATCGACGAGAAAGGCAATTATTCCCGAGTCATGGCCCCTGCGGTAATGTGATGAGAAACGCCTGTGATTGATCTTCTCATCCTCTTGTGTTAGCGGTGAAAATATCCCCGACTATATTTTCGGAGGAGACGCGTGGCTTGTGTGCTGGTGGCGATCTAATCGTAATATCACGTACGTAGAGCTTTGCGGCCGCATCACTTGAAGATTATCCCAAGTTGTATTAATGGCAGATCGAGTGCGAAAGCACCCCCGCGCGCGCAAGTAAATTTTTTCTGTGTGCGGCGCGCGGGCCTCTCTCTCTCCCTCATACATGCCCCGTGAGTAGTTTTCTTGGAAATGGATCGCTACGCCAGTGGGGGAGTTTCGTGATATATATGTATATACAAGTTTCTTGCAGGCGGATGAGTTCTCTACCGCGTCGCGTCAACCCTTTCGGTTTGAAGGTCGACCGTTCGACTTTTTCTCGCTATTTTGAAGCGGTGATCGCTAACAATTATTTGACGATTTCGAGCGTCTTATATTCTTTTGACGTGACATTCGTTCTTCAGATAAGAGTTAATTTCTTCGAGTTAATGGTCTTGATTTTTCGTAATGTAATAGTTTAAGTATTGTGAAATCAGTGTTTTTTCTTTCATATATCATCCAGTGAATTCATTCATGGTCAGAATAAAGGCTCGACCACATGTTTAAAAATACAATAATTTGAGTGATGAATTTCTTAATGAAAAGTGATTAAATGCAATTTGCATTTACGCTTGTTATTATTTATTGACGCACCCAAATGCCTATCCCCAATGAGAGTCGAAAACCACAAATAATATAATATCATTATATGATTATGAATTTTCTCTTAAAAAGCGAGAGTCCTTTGCTGACTTTATTTTTGAATTCACTAAATATTTTCATTTCATGATTTTCTCCCTTGCAAATTTGCTGTTAGCGTCTATTCGGCCCAGAATATTCTCACAATCAAAATTGTAATAAATTAATGAATCAAACAAAAATCTTTTGATTCTTTGAAATGAATATAAAATTCTTGACACAATATTCAGAGAATTTGGAAGAATTCTGAGATCATGGCAAGGTAAGTCACGTCAAGCTGACGTACAGTTGAATTTTGAGGAAAGTATAACAGTTTTAGAAAAATAAAAGAAGGCAAGGAATTTTGCATCCTTGCAACATTAACAGAAATTTCTGGATTTTGATTTTCAAACTTGGGTATTGACTTGATTATCACGGGAAATCCTATACCCTCCAAATTCAAATGATGCTTGTAGTGGGGATAACTTGACGTTGAATTTCGACGTGCAGCGCGAGCTTTGTGCGGGAACAACCCTACAAGGACTGTCCAAGCAAAGCAATCAGATTCGTTCGTTTGTATGTTTACCACAGCATGCTTATCTCTAATCCATTTGAGGAGCTCAATGTGACCAGATCCTCTCAACAAGTTCGTCTTCACAACATTGCTTTTCGAATGACAGAATCTCTTCGAGCGCCCATCCACTCCCAGGATCTTCACTTTGACCGATTTATAATTCTTGATTATCGGACGTAAATATTTCAAAACGAGTGTACTTCTAGACTAGATGATTCTATCATTAAGAAAAAGCATTCAATCTCGACAAGGAATATTGCCAACAATGCCAGTTTTGATCCGATTCTTGAAGGCTGACTCTCCTTCGAAAAAGATAAGATCTCCCAACTCCGCTCTTGACCGCGAATGGAATATATTCTGCAGTATTATCTCTTTCGATTTCAATTCGTTGTGCAGAGTTTCCAGTCGAGCTCTACATCCTGTTGGCCCTTTTGAAAGAATTGTTTTGTGTTCCAAAATATCTGGAATACGTTTGATCAAAACTTGAAACTTCTTCCGCAGCACTGAAACGGGTTTAGGATCCAGTCGACTGAGGTCTTCAAGGTTCACTTCGTCGAATTTAAATAAGAGTTTATGACTTTCCTCGGATAGCAATTGGACGGTAATCGACATTTTCGTAGCGGAACTCTGCACTTTGACAACTGCAAATTTGTGAGCAAAATCCATCGTATTATGCACATTCTACTTGCTCTCATCTTCGTCTCTTTCCACTCTCATCTTCTATCGTCTCGGCTAGACAATTGGTATGTAAAAATATTCAAGGTGGATAGAGCTACTTGAGATTCATTGTTAAACCGTCTTGGCTTTGTAAAGGCACATGTGTGGGACAATGATATGAACAACATTTATTGTCGTGGAGGCAGATTTATTTACTCGCTTCAACCCATTTAAGGCTGTTCAATTTTATCAACGGAAACATATCTATCATAGAATGAGTTTTTATAAAATACTCGGAACAATATTTTATCGGTCTGCTTATCGACAATTACAAATTTGCGCACATCTGAAAGATCGTTAAAACGTATGCAATAGTTCACATTGCGCAGCTCTCTGAGTTTTGGATCGAGAGCCATCAATGCGTCCTTCGATTCGAAAATTCTTTTAACTCCACAATACTCTTGATACGTAACTACTCGGGGATCGAAAGGCTGACCCATTCTTCTCGTTCCTTCCTCCAAACAGAATCGGATGACCCTCTTCTTTGTGACGACACAGCTCTGCCGAGTTTCTACACTCAACTGTACTGTATGGCGAGCTGGCGTAGTCAAAAATCGTGTATAGCGATCGGAAGAGAGATGGTGCGCGTAAGGAGAGGGGCAGAGAACGAATGGGCTGTTCTGAGCTCGAGGTTGTATACAGTCTTCATCAGATCGAGCTAGACTGCATAAACTCAATTCGACAGAATCAGCCGGTGCTCAATATGGGTTACGAGTTATATATTTGTGTACATTTCTCGATAGCAGTGGTAAGACGAAGAGGAAAGAGGAATTACAGTCATACAAAGCACAAAGAGTTTCTAAGGATTTCGAACTATACCGGGAGAGTCGAAAATCAGTGTCAATTCCTATCATGAAGAAGAAGTGTGTCAGAAATGTGTCGATGATGCCCGCTTTCAATTCAATATCCTAAATCTCGAACTGTGGATCGATGATTTGTATTTCTACAGTTTCAAGAATCGAAGATACTATAGCGTTTGCTCAAATTTGATGATTGAGGATGCTGAATCATTCCGTGCAAGGAAAATGGAGAGGGAGTGCGAATTTCTGCGTAAATTGTCGGATAAAGTCTCTGAGTTCAAGAGATGGAAGAGAGGTACGGCTGGAGTAGAGATTGTTGACTACATCAAATCATCAAATATTGATATTGTTGAAGACAATGATTGTGTGACAAGTAATGACGAAAATTTTGATCCTTGTACTGCAGAGTGGAATATCTTAATTTGCAAATAAAGAATATCAATTCGATGCATCCAGCATCCTTATTTGATTTGACCTCCAGACATGTAAATAGAGTAAGAGAGATATACACAAAATTTTCTTGCAATAGTCTGAGATTTCTACATTATAACTTTACTTAACCATCGTGCATCTATATGTGCGTGTGTGTCTGTTCGTTCCCCAGACATGCAAATAAGGAAGTGAGAGAGAGAGAGATTGCATTGATGTCCACCGGAGAGCGACCCTGAGGAGTATCCGTGCCTACCACACCGTGTCAGGAGATGCGGCTTACGTATTAGCGAGTACTCCGCCCATCCACTCGCTCGTCGCGGAGCGAGTGAGGATCTGGGACCGCCAGAAAGTGATCGGAGCCGAACGAGTGCTGACTCCGCCAATGAAGGAGATCATCCACGACAACGAGAAGGAGACCACCCTCGAACAGTGGCAAACTGAGTGGGATTCGCCATTTGCGAATGGCAGATGGACGCACCGGTTGATCCGTGACGTAGCCAAGTGGGCGGAACGCACCCACGGAGAGATGGACTACTGGACGACGCAGGCACTGAGTGATCACGGTTGCTTTGGTGTCTACCTGACCCGGTTCAAGAAGAGGACATCCCCAGCATGTCAGTCATGCGAGGATAACTGGGATGACGCTGAACATGCCATGTTAACGTGCAACGACACCCAAAGGGAGCGCGCCGAGTTGGATGAATGGCTGGGTGCTCAACTAACACCTGAAAACCTCGTCCCGTACTTGCTTCACAACCAGGAGACATGGGATAGAGTCACCGGATACATTGAGCTGGTGATGACCCGTAAGGAGGAGAAAGAAAGGGAAGTGAGGCGCCTCGAAGCAGGCGAATCACAGTGAGTCTGCCGATTCAAACAGAAGAGGTCCAAATTATTCCAGGAGGATTATGATGAACTGAAGAGGGAAGAAAGAAGGAAGAAGAAAGAAGAGAGAAGATCGAAGAAAGAAGAGTAGGAAAAGATCGAAGAAGGAGCAACAACACCTGCGAGTCGTGAGAAAAGAGAGTCGCTCGATCCTGAGCGCGATACGCCTCCCACCCTGAAGTAATGCTAACGCGGTTCCGGGGTGGGTTGGTTAGATAGTGGTTAGCTGCCCCCAGTTCTGCAGTGATGGCTTGCCAACACTGTAGGGCTGAGAGCAGACGGTTTTAGCCCCCAGGGCACACGGGCGCTGGATTTATGCTCATGCGGTTCACCGGGTGGGCAGAATGAAAGCGCCCATGGTCTGCCGGTGGGACATCCGATAGGGATGTCCTGTCATCAGATTTTTCCTTATATTACACTGAAGAAAAAAAAAAAAAGGGAGATTGCATTGAATTGCAATTGCGTGTGGCCCATTCGCTTGGCAACCCCGGGCACAGCAAGTCACCCGGGTAACTGCACCAGGTCAAGGGTTGATTTGCATGAAAGATGTATATATAGAACTGTACTGAGACTGCACGACCTGGTGAATCCTCGTACTGGAGCTACCCTGGGGGGGGGGGGGGGGGGCGTCCTCGATATGAGGAGGTCCTCGTCGTGGGGTTCTGTTCCAGTGGAGGATTTATCACCAGCTTGCTGCAGAATCAGTACAGTTCCTTCTACTATTAGCGCATTCCTCTTGCGATGCCGAGAGTGTCTGTGAATTCATCGCTTCCATAGAATAGATTGTACGTACGATTTATACCACCGGAATTTCCCGTTCCCTTACGCAGAAAAAGACCATGAAATGTAGGAGTTAGCTATTTACAGCGCTCGACGATTCACAAAAAATAGCAATGGGCCCATGGATAGCCATTACTTCTCCTCTATGCAATGATGTCTGTAACTCACGCTGTTATCCGTTATACAAACAATCGAAATTTGTGGACTTGTACGAAAGATTCAGTCAATCGCCCCACTCATTGTCGAAAGCATTGTACTCACAAGGGGAGGACCAGACCTTTGGATCACGAATCTTGTCCAAAACTTTTCACAGTTTTGTATTACCTAGAATATGAAGAATCAAAAGTAACTTCGTCAAATGGGCCTCCTGTTCAAAGTTACAGCCCATGACATTAACATTGCCCATATAGACTCATGTTACCCAGTGATATATATATATATATATATATATACACACTGGCTACGCTAACATTTTTGCTTGTAGCTCTGGACAGAAGGCCCATTTGACGGAGTTACTCTGGATTATCCATATTTCAGGGGACACAGAACTGTGGAAAAATTTTGGAAAGGATTGGTGATCCAAAGGTCTGGTCCTCCCCTTGTCAGTTGATGTAGTTTGTGAGAGTGACCCTTCAATATCCTAGGAGACGATGTCCAGGAGACGACTTTTTAGTGTGGTCAAACTTATATCCTCAATCGAGAGTGATTCTTCATCGAGTGAAACTGACGAAGATGGAGTTTTGATAAAGATGAGCATCCATCGATCCATAACTAGTCCAGATTTTTTCATCTTCTAAAACTGATGGGAATAAGATCTCTTGGTACGGAAGAAGTCAATAGAACAGTATTTTTGATACGAATCTCGAATTCCGATCTGTGAATCAGAGTGGAAGGGGACAAAATGAGATTTTTCGCATGATAAAGTCGTTTCTCGGCACAAGTTTTCGCATCCTGACCTGAGTATACATTTTTCATCAACTGTAAGTGACGAAGGTACGTTCTTTGTGGAGATGAGTAGTTGTCCATACAATAACCGTCTATGAGATCATGAATTTCTCTTCGTGGATCCAAGTGTGAAGGGACAAAATGAAATCTTTTCGAGTGCTCGACACACAATCTGACCGAAGATTTTCATCCTGACAAGTGTATAAATTCCTTTCATCAATTGGGAATGATGAAGATGTGATCTTTGTGTACATTGGGAGAACATATCTTCATCAGTCACAGTTGATAAAAAATGTATACTCAAGTTAGGCTAAAAGACATGGTCCAGGGAACGAGTCGATTATGCGGGAAAATTCTACTGCCCTCCTTCCACTTTGATTTACAGATCGAGATTGGAGATACATATCAGAATTGTCGTTCGAATAACTTCTCAAGTACGTGTTGATCACATCTCCAACAGTTTCAGTAGATGGGAACATTTATACTTGTGCCAGGGTGGAAATCTTCGGTCAAATTGCGATTCGAGCACACAAAAATATCTCTTTCCGTCTTCTTGCACTTTGATCAGCGGGCCGAAATCCGTTATCCGCCAAGAAATGATTGTATGGCTAGTCTCGTATTATCACGAAGAACATATATTTATTACTCTCAGGTGATGAGAGAGTGCCTACTCAAGTCAGGATGCATAACTTGGGCCGCGGAACGAGATGGTCTTGCGTAAAAATATCAGTTTATCCCCTCCCACTTTGATCCACAGATCGAGATGTGAGGTCCGATTCAAGAACATTGCTCAACTAACTCCTTTTGTACACAGAGATTACATCTCCATCCTTTCGAGTGTGTGGAAAATTCATTCAAACGTCAGGATGAAAATTTTCGGAGGGATCGCGAGTCTATCACAAAAGGAAATTTCATTCCATTCCCTCGCACTTGAAGCCACGAATCGGAATCTATTATTCGATGGGAAAATATTGTATGAACAGGTACTGATTCCCGTGGAGAACACATTCTCATCATTTACAGTTGATGTAGGATGTATTCTCAAGGCAGGATGGGGAACTTGGGCAAAGGAACGAGTTGATTATGCAAAATTCAGTTTGTCTCTTTCCACTTCGATCCACCGATTGAGATCCAAATCAAAATTATTGCATCAGCGACTCCTTACAAACCTGGAAATTCTATCTTTATTACTTCCTGTGGATAGAAAGATCCATACTAGTGTCAGAATAAAAATCTTCGAGCGTAACGCGGGTCGAGCTCGCGAAGAAAGTTCATCTCGTCTCGCTGCACTTGGATTCACAGATCGAGATTCGATATTCTAATGGAAGTTATTGTTTGAATGACTCCTCTCGTAGACAGAAATAACTTCTTCACCAGTTCCAGTGGATGAAAGAATCTGTACTACTATAAGGATGGGAATCTTCGGTCGGATTGCTAGTAGGGCACGCAAGAAATTTCATTTCGTCTCCTCGCACTTTGATCCACAAATTGAAACTCGTGATCCGATAGGGAATGATTGTTTGCATAGCTACTCATTCTCATGAAAAACATATCTCCATCACTTACGAATGATAAAAACATGTATACTCGAGTCAGGTCGGAAAATTTGGACCGAGAAACGAGTCGATCATGCGTAAAAATCCCATTTTGTGTCTTTCTTTCTCGACTCACAGATCGAGATTCGAGATTCGAATCAAATCCGTTCTTCAAATGATTCCTTCTGTATAGAGATCACATCTTTACCAGCTTCAGTAGATGAAAAATGTATACTAGTGACAGGATGGAAATCTTCGGTCGGATTGAGATTCGAGCACACGAAAATATTTCATCACATCTCCTTGCACTTTGATCAACGAATGGGATTTCATTATCCATTATGAAATCATTGTATTGATAGTCTCTCATCATCACAAAGAACACTTCATCACTTCCAGGTGATGGAAAAAAGTCCACTCAAGTCGGAATGGATCACTTAGGCCGCGAAACGTATTGGTCATGCGAAAAAATTGTGACGTCCGTCAATTTTCCAATTTTTTTTTATATATATAAGTAAGCAAGAAATATAACTCGCGCCGCAGGCCCCGATGACCCGCCTCACACCAGGAGTAACGTGGTTGCGCGGATGCAGGCAGACAGAGAAAGGCGTGAAAGACAAGGACAGAATAGGTGTGAGTGAATAGTGACCAGTGCTTGAACAGAGCTCGAAAGCAGTATATATTATTGTATTAGTTTACCGGTATACTAGTGAATGGTGGTCAAAAATCAAGCTGAGCTATTATTGCAAAATCCTGATCACCGTGCCTCCAATTTTTGCACAAACCTAGTTTTGCAGGCATCCAGTGAAGTGATCGGAGACCACGTGCAAACACGAAGTGCCCAGTGCTACAACCTTATGCTATAATACTCATCTTGAATGAGTTTTTCTTGTGAAATACGGCAAGATTAATCCTCAGCAACGAGTGCCCAAGCTCCGGATAATTTCTCCGAATGCGTGCTGTCCATATACTGCATTGAATAAACTTGATGTTCGTGCAAGAATAAACTTTTTGAGCATGTGCAATGGCAGTGCCAAGTGCCATATTTGCTGTGATTAGTGCCGGCACATCCACCTGGTGCAACGCGGTATTGAGTGATGCGTTATGAGGCACAAGCTAAATAGCTGAGTGAAATTTCCATTGTGCTCATCTGATTTTTGTGAAGGAAAGTACAGTGCTGGTAAACTAATTACAGTTTGCCTCGTGTCTACGCCATTGCATTAACCTAGTGCGGCATCACCACGGCGAGGTGCACAGACACGCACTCACACCATCATCAGTGGAATACAGCTGAGCGTACGCGCATCGATGTGAATACACGCATTCACACTTGGAGAGTAGAATAGACGGCAAAGTTTTCTCCTCATTTGCCTCTCCCCCTACTCGTGCCCACCCCTTCAGCTGGTGCGCCCCACTTTCGCTGCCACTCTCTCTCGCTCTGTCTGCGCGCGCACGCCGCTAGCAGCCAATCAACGATCGCTGCAAGTGCAGCGCCAAACTGTAGCGCCGCAACAACGAGGGGATAACTACAGCCGCAGCATCAGCGAAAAGACACTCTTGGTTCGGCCTCCATCGTGAGGACAACCAGCCCCAAAAGGCCTCTCTTACGAGGACTATTAAAAAGACCTCCTAGTGAGGACTAGCCTGACTGACGGCCTCCTCTGTGAGGACTGTATTTTCTTTGGAGTACTTGTAAAATCTTCGAGTGGAAATGAAAAGTAAGTTTTTTCAAATCTTCTTTAAAAATATCTATATATGTTTCTCGAGAGGTTTCGGATCTGGATCGAGTGGAAATCAGGTAAATATTGCTCAAGGCCGGTACATTCGGACCCCAAAATTTGAAGGCTCTTTAATAGAGACTATATGCTGAAGGCCGATATATTCGGACCCCAAAATTCGAAGGCTCTTTAATAGAGACTATATGCTGAAGGCCGATATATTCGGACCCCGAAATTTGAAGGCTCTTTAATAGAGACTATATGCTGGAGGCCGATATATTCGGACCCCGAAATTGGAAAGCTCTTTAATAGAGACTATATGCTGAAGGCCGATATATTCGGACCCCAAAATTTGAAGGCTCTTTGATAGAGACTATATGCTGAAGGCCGATATATTCGGACCCCGAAATTTGAAGGCTCTTTAATAGAGACTATATGCTGAAGGCCGATATATTCGGACCCCAAAATTCGAAGGCTCTTTCATAGAGACTGTATGCTGAAGTCCGATATATTCGGACCCCAAAATTTGAAGGCTCTTTAATAGAGACTATATGCTGAAGGCCGATATATTCGGACCCCAAAATTTGAAGGCTCTTTAATAGAGACTATATGCTGAAGGCCGATATATTCGGACCCCGAAATTTGAAGGCTCTTTAATAGAGACTATATGCTGGAGGCCGATATATTCGGACCCCGAAATTGGAAGGCTCTTTAATAGAGACTATATGCTGAAGTCCGATATATTCGGACCCCGAAATTTGAAGGCTCTTTAATAGAGACTATATGCTGAAGGCCGATATATTCGGACCCCAAAATTTGAAGGCTCTTTAATAGAGACTATATGCTGAAGGCCGATATATTCGGACCCCGAAATTTGAAGGCTCTTTAATAGAGACTATATGCTGAAGGCCGATATATTCGGACCCCCAAATTTGAAGGCTCTTTAATAGAGACTATATGCTGAAGGCCGATATATTCGGACCCCGAAATTTGAAGGCTCTTTAATAGAGACTATATGCTGGAGGCCGATATATTCGGACCCCGAAATTGGAAGGCTCTTTAATAGAGACTATATGCTGAAGGCCGATATATTCGGACCCCAAAATTTGAAGGCTCTTTAATAGAGACTATATGCTGGAGGCCGATATATTCGGACCCCGAAATTTGAAGGCTCTTTAATAGAGACTATATGCTGGAGGCCGATATATTCGGACCCCGAAATTGGAAGGCTCTTTAATAGAGACTATATGCTGAAGTCCGATATATTCGGACCCCGAAATTTGAAGGCTCTTTAATAGAGACTATATGCTGAAGACCGATATATTCGGACCCCGAAATTTGAAGGCTCTTTAATAGAGACTATATGCTGAAGTCCGATATATTCGGACCCCGAAATTTGAAGGCTCTTTAATAGAGACTATATGCTGAAGTCCGATATATTCGGACCCCGAAATTTGGAGGCTCTTTAATAGAGACTATATGCTGAAGGCCGATATATTCGGACCCCAAAATTTGAAGGCTCTTTAATAGAGACTATATGCTGAAGTCCGATATATTCGGACCCCAAAATTTGAAGGCTCTTTAATAGAGACTATATGCTGAAGGCCGATATATTCGGACCCCAGAATTTGAAGGCTCTTTAATAGAGACTATATGCTGAAGGCCGATATATTCGGACCCCAAAATTTGAAGGCTCTTTATTAGAGACTATATGCTGAAGGCCGATATATTCGGACCCCAAAATTCGAAGGCTCTCTCATAGAGACTAATTGTTGAAGGCCGATATATTCGGACCCCAAATTTTGAAGGCTCTTTAATAGAGACTTATTGCTGAAATCCGGTATATCCGGACTACAAATTTGAAGGCTCTTTCATAGAGACTAATTGTTGAAGACCGATATATTCGGACCCCTGAATTTCGAGGCTCTTTCATAGAGACTAATTGCTGAAGGCCGATACATTCGGACTCCAAAAATCAAAGGCTCTTTAAAAGAGACTTACTGTTCAAGTCCGATACATTCGGACTCCAAAAATCAAAGGCTCTTTAATAGAGACTTACTGTTCAAGTCCGATACATTCGGACTCCAAAAATCAAAGGCTCTTTGATAGAGATTTACTGTGCAGTCCGGTACATTCGGACTCCAAAAATCAAAGGCCCCTTAATAGAGACTCACTGCTCCAGTCCGGTACATTCGGACTCCAAAAATCAAAGGCTCTTTAATAGAGACTCACTGCTCTAGTCCAGTACATTCGGACTCCAAATTATCGAAGGCTCTTCAATAGAGACTCACTGCTCTAGTCCAGTACATTCGGACTCCAAATTATCGAAGGCTCTTTCACAGAGACTACTTGCTAAAGTCCGGTACATTCGGACTCCAAATATCAAAGGCTCTTTAATAGGGACTTACTGCTCTAGTCCAGTACATTCGGACTCCAAAAATCAAAGACTCTTTAATAGAGACTTACTGCTCTAGTCCAGTACATTCGGACTCCAAAATATCAAAGGCTCTTTTATAGAGACTCCTTGTTAAAATTCGGTACATCCGGACTCCAATATTTGCAGGTTCTTTTCATAGAGACTATTTGCAAAAGTTCGATACATTCGGACTCCACGTTTCAAAGGCTCTTTTACAGAGACTAACTGCGAGAATCCGGTACATCCGGATCCCAAAACTCAAGGCTCTCTCATAAAGATCAAAAGGCAACAATCTTGCCCAGTCAATTCGAAAATTCAAACATCATTCCCCTACAAACCAAAATTTTGGTCGTATAGTGGAAAATACCTGCTACAATTATCAGTTTGTTGATCCGAAACCTTACTCTTACTACTAGTGCTCTTCATTCAACTCGTCATATCTCATTTCATTTGGGTAAGGGTCATTTATTCACCAAGGTGGTAAACCGTCCATTTTTCAAGGGGTTAGTTCCTTCACCTTCGTATTCATTATATATATATATATATATATGTGTAAATATATATGTATATTTGCTTGGGTACGTTTTAACTTTGTTTAGGAATTTATCCGTATTTTTCCTTTGTTACAATTTTAGCCGATCCACTAATATAATATTTGTGATTTCTGTCAAGGTGAATAATTAATCATAGCGGTTGGGAACCTGAGAAATTTGATTAGGCCATTTGACATTGATATTTGAACCTGAGCTATAAGCGCGAGTTTGGCTCGAATCCCGCCATGAAAATTGATTTAGACGTCACAAAATATCAGTTCATCCCCTTGCTGAATCCATATAGGATCGTCCGGTGAAAATGGTCGACACCTCTAATTTCTTAGGCGAGGGAATATATAATTCTAGAGACGGAATGAAGAGACATGTATTTTTTGTTTCGCCCAAAACCGATTCTCTCGAGAGATGTGCGAGTTCGAATTCAGAGGTGAAATGACGAATTTCTGAGAATATGACTCTTAAAAATCAATAGAATTGCAACTAGTCGGCGGGCAGTCATGATGTTGACACGAAGTCCATATCATTGGGTTGAGCGCATGTTCTTACATCGATTTCTATTGCTGTATAGCAGGAATGCCCGTTCACAGCTCGAGGGTGATTTCATGGAAAATGATCAAAATTGAATATCTCGGAGAAGTACCAACTTTTTCAGCTGAAAATTTTCCTGAGATCAGATCTGGATATAAGGAATGAGGGAATATTCGTCCGGTCTGCAGGACATGATCGGATTGAGTAAGGCAAGAACGATTCGAGAAAGAGACAGTTTGCAATCCTTCAAGCAGCATTAGCGTGGAACTCCAATCATTCCTTTCAATCAGAATTATCATAAGAAATATGCTAACCATTTCAAGTGTATCTCGATCTACTTCCAAGATGCTTATGGTGACCTCATCTGCCTTAGAATATCCCAAGAAGCTTATCTGATTCAGGAAAATGGAGTGACTTTCCTATTATGTACTGGAATCAATATGTATGTGTTCAATATTATGTTGTCGATTTGAGATATATGGAATTGGGTCGGAGGAAATGATGGTCTATCAATTTCTTCCCCCAAATTCTATCGAAGTACTCTGTTTTCCAGAGAGAGAAAACCCCGAGGCGAATATGAGAGCTGCGTCCAATGCAAGACGAAGCGGTTTCGATGAAATTTTGGGGGGAAATTGATGGACCATCCCCTTCTGAAATCCATTTCCATACATCTCAAATTAAGACCATGATATTGAACATATACATATTGACTATTGCCAACTCATTTTTCTGAGTCAGTTGAGACTCTTGGGATATTGTAAAGCAGATCAGGGCACCATGAACATCATGAAAGTAGGTCTAGATACATTTGAGATGATTGACTCACCTCTTATAATGATTCTGATTGAAAACAGTGATAAGAGTCCAACGCTATTGCTGCTTGAAGGATTGCAAATAATTTCTTTCTCGAATTGTTCTTTTCCTACTCACAAGGGGAGGACCAGACCTTAGGATCACCAATTCTCTCCAAAAGTTTTTTACAGTTTTGTATTACCTAGAATATGAAGAATCCAGAGTAACTCCGTCAAATGCGCCTTCTGTCCAGAGCTACGAGCAAAAATGTTAGCGTTGCCAGTATATCTATATATATATATATATCACTTTTTAACATGGGCCTATATGGGCAATGTTAATGTCATGGGCTGTAACTTTGAACGGGAGGCCCATTTGACGGAGCTACTTTGGATTCTTCATATTCTAGGTAATTCGAAACTATAAAAAAATTTTGGACATGATTGGTGATCCAAAGGTCTGGTCCTCCCCTTGTCAATCTGATCATGTCCTGCAGACCGGACAAATTTTAGCTCATTCCTTATATCCATATCTAATCTCAACAAAATTTTCAGCCAAAAATATCAATACTTCTTCGAGATATTCAATTTTGACCATTCTTCGTGAAATAACAATCCCTTGAGCTGTAAACAGGTTTCCTGCTATAAAGCGATGGCAATTGGTGTCAGAATCTGCACTTAACACTATTATATCGTGACCGTATAGTAGTCAACATCCCGACTGCCTGCCGAGTAGTAGCAATTTTAGTGATTTTCAACAGTCATATTTTCAGGAATTCGTCATTTTACCTCTGAACTTGAAGCTCGCACGACTTTCGAGAGGATCGGTTTTCGGTAAAACGAAAAAATACGTGTCTTTTCATTCTGTCTCGAAAATCATATATTTACTCACCAAGGGAATCAGGAATGTCGACCATGAAGATTATTGCATGAGCGTCCTCCAATATACATCGAGATCACTCCTCCATCACCACCAGTGGATGGAAAAATTTACACTAGTGTCAGGTTGAGAATTTTCGGTCGCTTTGTGATTCGAACATTCGGGAAGATTTCATCTTTTCTGCTCGCACTTGGACCTCCGAATCGGAATTCATGATCGGATGGGAGATCATTGTATGAATAACTACTCATCTCCGTGAAGAATATATATTTTCATCTCTCAAAGTTGATGGTAAATGTATACTTGAGTCAGGATGCAAGAACTTGGGCCTGAAAACGGGTTGATCATGCGCAGAAATTCCATTTTGTCTCCTTCCACTTCAACTCACAGATCCAGATTCGAGATCCGAAGGAAAATCATCGCTCGAATGACTCCCAATGTACATAGGGATCCCATCTTCATCACTTCCAGTAGATGGAAAAGATTCATACTAGTGTCAGGATGAAAAACTTCGACCGGATTGTGAGTCGAGCACACGGAAATATTTCATCATGTCTCCTTGCCCTTTGATCCACGAATGGAAACTCATGATCCGAATGGAAATAATTGTCTAGATAGCTCCACATTTTCGTGGAGAACATATCTACATCACTCACAGTTGATAAAAAATGTATACTTGAGCCAGGAGGAAAAACATGGTCCAAGAAACGAGTCGATCAAGCGAAAAAATTCTATTGAACCTCCTTCCATTTTGATGTACAGAACGTGATTCGAGATCCATATCAAAATTGTCGTTTGAATGACTTCTCCTGGATATGGAGATCACATTTCCATCAGTCTCAGTAGATGGAGAAATTCATACTAGTGCCAGGATTGAAACCTTCGGCCAGATTGCGATTCGAGCACACAAAAATATTTCTTCTCGTTTCCTTGCACTTTGATCAGGGAATCCAAATTCAAAATTCGTTACCCGTCGGGAAATTATTGTGTGGATAGTCTTTCACCATCACGAAGAAAAAAAAATAAAAAATAAAAAAAATCATCACGAAGATGATATGTATCACTTTCAGGTGATGGAAAAATGCCTACTCAACTCAGGATTCATAACTTGAGCCGCGGAACGAGTTGGTCATCCGAATACATATCAGTTTGTCCCCTCTCAATTTGATCCACAGATTGAGATTCAAGATCCGAATCAAGATTATTGCATCAATGTCTTCTGATGTACATAGAAATTACATCTCCATCATTCCCAATTGATGAAAGGAATTTATACACCGGCCCGGATGAAAATCTCCGGTCAGTTTGTGAGTTGAGCACTCGAAAAGATTCCATTTTGTTTCCTCGCACTCGGATCCATTAATCGGAATTCAGGATCCGATAAGAGATTATTCTATGGATAACTACTTATCCTCGAGAAGAGCATCCTCCTACGAAAAAAAAACACTTCCCAATGTATAAGCCATATGCTCATACATTGGGGAGTGTTTTTCTTCGAAGAAGCGATATCTTCATCACTCATTGTTGATGAGAAATGTATATTCAAGCCAGGATGCAAAAACTTGTGCCGAGGAACAACTTGATCATGCGAAAGATCTCATTTTGTCTCCTTTTACTCTGACTCACAGATCAAAATCCAAGATTCGTATCAAAAGTATTGTTCGAATGACTTCCTTCGTACAGAGAGATCACATCTTCATCAGTGTTAGTACATGGGAGAATCTGTACTAGTGTTGAAATGGAAATCTCCAGTTCGATTGCAAGTCGAGCATCCCGCAAAATTCTATTTCGTCTCATTGTACTCCGATTCACCAACGGAAATTCGTGATTCGATCGGAAAGTGTTGCATGAATGGCTCCTTATCTCCATCGAAACTGCATATTCGTCAGTTTCACTCGAGGAACAATCACTCTCAATTCGGGATAAAAGTTTGAGGACCCTTGAAAGCCGTCTCCTGGAAACTCTCCCAGGATATTGAAGGCTCACTCTTAGGAACTACATCAACTGAGTACAATGCTTCCGACAATGAGTAAGACGATTGACCGAATCCTTTGCGTACAAGTCCAAAGATTTCGATTGTTGGTATAACTGATAGTAGCGTGAGTATAAGACATTATCGGTTAGACGAGATTCTCTGTCCTCTTTTGCGTGTAGGAACGAAAAATTGGAGCGGTATGAATCGTACGTACCATGCATCCTATGAAAGCAAGGAGTATACAGAAATAATCGGCATCGCAGGAGAAATGTGCTAATTCTCGAAACTCTATGTTCGTGTAAACATATTTCCTCTATACATGTCGAGTCAGCATTGCACATAGAGATCGTCGCGAGTCACGTGTCAACGCTTGCAAATGGAAAATACGTCTCTCCTTCTGCGCAGTATGGGAGATAGCGATGTAGCGATGAGCAATACGCAGTACTCAACAATCTTCCAAGAGCGACGAATTAGGTGTACATCCATCTTTGCACAACATGAATCATCCACATCAAATTCACATGAATATGTTATTTCCATGACAAAGGAATGTGCCAATTTTCGGGAACTCATAATTCACGCGAACATGTTTTTCTCATACACCTGATTCGTCGAGTTAGCATTGCTCATAGGAATTGTCGTCAGTCACGTGTCAGTGCATGCTTATGAGAAAAACGTCTCTCGTTGTGCGCAGTATAGGAGATAGCGATGAGCAATACGCAATGCTCAACAATTTTTCAAAAGTAACGAATTAAGCGTACATCCATTATTCATCATTGCACAACATGAATCATCCATACGAAATTCACAGAATTAATTCATTTTCACGACAATAGGATGTTCCAATTCTCTGAACTCTATACTCGCGTGAACATGTTATCCTCATAATTGTCGAGTCAACATTACGCATGAAATTGTCACCAGTCACGAGTCAATGCATGCGCATGAAAATGCGTCTCTCTAGTTTTCGCTCACGGTGCCTAATGCTGAAAAACACTGATCATCCATAAGGAATCCACGGGAATATCAGTCATAGCAAAGGAATGCCCCAATTCTTAGAACTCGGTTCAAGCGTGAACATGTTTTTCTTATACTTGTCGAGTCAGCATTGCGCACAATATTGTCACCAGTCATGTGTCAATACATGCGCATGGAAGAACGTCTATTTTGCGCAGTAGAGTAGGATACGATGAGTAATATGCAATGCTCATCAATTCCCAAGAGCGGCGAATGTGTCGTATATTCATCATTTACCCTCTCTCCAACAATGGATATTCACAAGGTAATTAGTCATCCCGATACTCGTGATCCAGGAACTTACGCGTTACTGTGGCAGTCGTTCGTTGGACACGGTGTTATGAACATGGGTCTCTCTTAGTGCGGTTTGGACCTGGGGCTCGACATCGCAGGAGACGATGTGCTATAGCGATCGTGGAAGAGTTGTCTTCGTGTATCACTCCTTGTGCTTTTGGTCTCACCATCGAGTGTGCGAGGATGGAGAAACTAAGTGACCCGTTGATGTTGAGTTTGCTAACTACCCAAGACATGTGAGTCCTCGCCTGAAAGAGATCAGACTGATCGATCTATTTTCTCAAATTCTGTAATCATTCAATCCTATTTCCCTCACTCCTCAGGCATACGAAAATTGAATATTTCTCTCGAGATCATCGAAAAATCATTATTATGACCAATACTCGAAAATTATAAGTATTCGATCGGCAAAACAATAGTATTCGTGAGATTCCCTCCAATTCCGTGGGGATTGCTTGATAACTGAATCCGCAGCGCAGGAATCCTGGGCGAATAATCGGCTTCCTCGTAGAACGCATTCCAAGGTTTTACGGTCCGAAATCAATGAATTCGATCGGGATCTGACGATAACAACAGAGTAGTGGAACATACAGATAGAAAATGCTGATTCGGCTATTTTGCACAATCATGAAAAAGAGTGGGGATCACTATGAACCGTCTGCGTGGCTTTTACGCGTGCCCGTACAGTGATGATTCATACAATCGTCGCCGCGCGGGTACACGGTGGGGGTAATGTTTTGACAGCCCAAAGTGACCCCTAGTGAGTAGTATCACAGATCGCGAGTGAGAGAATGAAAACCAATTCCAGAAATCCAAATCTCAGCCTGAAACGTAATGCATAAGAGGGATTTCGTTTTTTGATTCTACGAAATTCTCTCGCGTTGCATCATCGATCTGAATATGCCGTCATACATTTCGCATATCGACGTTAAGAATTGGAGGCGTTTTGAGCCATTGAATGAACAAATAGTGACGTAGTCTCCCCATAAAGATTGGAGTTGAAAATCAAAGAAGTTTCGAGCTATTGACTAAGCGAGGAGTCGCGTTATCTCCTACACATGTCCGTCTCAACGCAAATAGGTTTTGCGATCTAAGTGATGCAGCAACAAATGTCAATTGAGTAATCCATGAATATCTAGAGGGATAGCTTTCTCTGATGGATTCTGTACCTTGAAGGATCGTTCATGTGTCTCTGGATTAAAGAATTGAGACCTCGATATTCGATTTGCATCTCTAGTCGGGGGAAATTTTCTGAGTATTACTAGGCATGGACCTATGTCTTTCAAGATCATTGGATCGATCCTACAGTTTTCTATGGCACATTTCCGGACCCTCACCCAACCAGCGCATTAGTACAAGCAATATTCGAAGTCTGAGATTCATTCTGGACACGAACATCAAACTTCGATATCAAGCTCACGATTCTCCTAACGTTAATATGAAAGTCATAAATCATGGAAAAATTCCCTATGTGAGGTGGATGAAAGTTAGATGAACCACGGGACAACTGATCACTCAAATCTCTCATGAATGATCACAGTAGAATGTGCGACTCATCGCATCTTTATATTGGAATTCACTCCTGTTCGATGCTGTACTCTTCGTCAGTGCACTCCAGAGTCTCACTGCAAGAGAAATCTCATTTTTCATCATCACATTTCTGGTGGATTTGCTCCGCTCGCTAACACTTGATACCCTTGAGAGTTTATGGATAAGTTCAGACAGGGGATTCAGTGAATCTGGGAGACCTGTAAACGACCTGGTCACTCAAACCAAAAATCCCCAAATTTTGGGTTTTTTTCGCAATACCTGATAATTTTGTGAGAGGGATCCCAACATATCCACTCGTTCATTGGAAGGAATGAACAAATAATAGCCTTACCGCATCACACGAATCGATGCCCCTCACGCATCAGAAAAAAGTGGGCACCTAGTCGAATCATCAATATGCTCTTCCTGCGTTCAGTAGCTACGATGACCCATCTCCAATTTTTGACTATCGTGGAACTCACACTTGAATCTTACTCGTCCAGTGAGTGTTTCAGGGGGAAGTGTCCTTTGAAACACTGAGTGGATTTGGAGATATGTCAGTAGCTAGTGCCACGCACTCTCAAATTCTCAGATCAGGGAAACGTAGTCGCAACACCTGCCACTGTACTCTATACCAGGATGTAAGAAACTCAGAGGCGGTGTCTAATCCCTACGCTGAAAAATTTCCCCGTTTAACGCTCCGCATCTCTACAATGAGTTCTCCGAGGTCTTTCTAATCGCATTGAAACTTGTTGAGCGCTCCATTTTGACGTAAGATTCAAGGAAAATCAAGATGGGATCGTTAGTTTTGAGCTCCGGATCTATCGTGATGAGAGACGGGCCTCGCCGCGTCAGACCGCTCTGACCAACCTAACTATCCCTACACTCTTTCTTAACCCTCAATAACCTCCCTCACCTGAGAGTCATCCTTCAACCAAATCACTTGTAATCCCTCTGGAAACTCCTTTCCCACTTCACATCTCCTTTTGGTGCTGGGTGGGGTTGTCCCCCGCGAGTCAAATTTTCTTCGGAAGAGTTAGAAAATTCCTCTTGAAAATTTTCGTGATCCTGCAATTTTGCGAGAGTGTCGTGGAGAATCAAGAGTGACTGGAAGAAATTAGAGTTAAGTCAAGCAGCCAAGTGGCGGAAAGAGGCTGTATTACCTGCGTACCCTCCCGCCCGCCATTAAAAAATCATCAGCGTCACTTATTGCCAAGCCAGCTGAGGACAGAAGCGATATTTCATCCGACGGATTGTGTTGCCGAGTTATGCAGGTAGGCGTGATTATTCATCATCGCCTGCGACAGCTGTATAGCATAAGTACTGACCTATATATACATTACTCCCTCCTACCTCGTTCCAGAGAACGATTCCAGTCCCATCTGCATTCGTTCTCCTGAGCCAAGTTCGACGTTCCCTACAGAACCAAATTGTCAAGAACGCTTGACTCCTGTGAAAAGTCAAAAAGTAAAGAAACTCGTATTCCAACAGGTAATAACCCCACACCGGACCACATTAGGCTGGGAATGTCCGTAAATAATACCCACTCGAATGGTCGAGAGGTTTTGGAATATCAAGAGAATGTTCACGCAAATATGAATAAATCTAACTTGGACGATCAGGAACAACCTGAGACATTGGAATTGAATGCGAATGGGATGAGCAATGAGGAATGATCGAAGAATATATTGATGTGAGCCAGTGCATTAGCCCTCGCGGACGATTCACGGAGCCCGCGTATCAACAATGATGCGCAGGTGGACCCGTGATCGAAAACACTGACTTTTCTCATGTAGGCGACAGCAACCACACGAATCAAATGTTGAGATCACGGATGCTTCTTCCCTTAACCCGGAGGAGGTACAAACGTACAGCATTTCTATTCTCGAAAATGAAGAGATTGCTCAAAATTTAGAAGATAATGCTGATTTGATCACAGGCCAAAATTATGGTCCTACACCAACCACACCGGTGGCCACACGGCTAATTCCACCCCATCAAAATCAAACCCGGTGATACATTATGCTACAAGATTTGACAAACTCTCAAGTGACTATTCAAGCACATGTCTAAAATAGTTTTTCGCGAGAATTAACGAATCAAAATTCAACTGAATAAATTGTGGTTCGTGAAAGCGATGCGCTCTTGAGGAAATTGACCCCTGGACAGAATGAGTCTCCCGACGGAAACTGCCTCTGAAGGGTGAGCCTTACCGGAACGATTGAAATGTGGGAAATATTCGATTGAAGAGAAGCATATCTGACGCGTGCATCCACACCTATCTAATTCTCCCAGCGATCACATTATTTCTCGTGTAAACGAATCGATGCACATTTGCATGAAAAAATCATTCATTGATGAACATATTCACACCGTGATTCCACTTATGCCACACGTCAAAATCCGTGCACGCGAGAATGTGATACCACGACGCATGACAATTCGTCAGTATTGTAATGCCTCGTCCGTCACACATAACCGTCCGTTACACATTTGCACGAACACAAAATACGGCACATTTGATTGACAATGTGACCACGCATCTCAATACACGCGAGAGTAATCGAACCACTCATTACCAAAAATGACACGCTAAACCCAAATTTCAGTGCGGCCGCGCATCACAATACATGCATTCGTAATCGATTCTTTCATGACAGAAAAAGACACGCGTGGACTCGGTTTGTAATGCAACCGAGCATTACTCTACACACTTTAGTAATTGACGCACTCATTACAAATTAAGCAATACACTTTCAGCCTATATAAACCCCTGGTTTGCTAGGCCGAAGCATCAGTTCCTCTCCGACTCGCCGTCGCGACGTATACTCCACGACACTTGGCCCAGCCGTGGCCAGGCTGTTCCGGTACTCCGACGTACTCCTGGTGCTGTCAGGGACGTTGTGACCACAGCCTAGTCACACTCTCAGACTCATTGTTAGTGTTTCGTACTTTGGTTCCTGTGCCATATTTGTGTCAACATATTGTGTGTGAAATTACTCAATCCGAACTCCTTCAACCACATTCACATCCATAACCCCCTCGAGTCCAAGTTGGGCCGCCTCAAATCAGTGACAATCTGCCTTGTCAATTTAGCGTCCAACGTGGGCCACCGGAGTGAGTCTGCCCCTGCTTCCCATCGAAAGATGGACGGACCGACGACCCTGTGACAAGCCGGCATCACCCATGAACACCGCGACCCCGGACGGAGGGGAAGGAGTCATCAGACCCGTCAACGTACGACAAAGGTCGCCGACGATGGAGCAACTCACGCATCCCGTCCGGGGAATGTTGATTTCTCAATAGGCTCAGCACTCCTGGAAGTGCTTATCAACACTCAGTGGCACCCATCAGCTTGCGACAATATCACTCTACCATGAATGACTCCTCGAAAGCCGGCGGAGCATTAAAATCCAGTTTGCGACTGTCAATGGCAGAGAATGTCATCTCAATCATTATTGTGTCTCGGACAAGATTCACCATCACCCAGGAACCAATGATTTTCACCAAACATTGAGAAAGAATGGTCCCCAATCGGGCAAGTGGCCTGCCCACTCTTCAAACTCGAGATCGTCATATTGCGAGGTCGCCATCTTGAACACGTACTCCACGTTGCCTCACGACCCCCATTCGCATCAGCTCCCATAGGACAATGCCGCGGACTGGCTCAGACGAGCATCGACCGCAAGAGCACTGGACCGCAAGCCGATCGGGTGGCCACTGTCAGGGGTACAGTAAGCTTCATATATTAATATATATTTATTGTGATACATATATGCTTATATGATGGGAGAGAGCACATAGCAACTCATCTCTTTGTTCTGTGGAAACCCTACCCGCGAAGATGAGTGATTACGAAAAGTAGGCTGTCAACTATGGTATAAATACGGCGCAAAGCAAGCGCTGTCGTCTCCTCGCACTACGAGCTTTTCCACGAGCTCCACCCGCAGGGCTCTCCTGCAGACTGGTGACAGCGGTCTGGGCTCTGTTGTGGGAGAACGACGGACCAAAATAATTCCAAACATCAAAACACCAACAGGTGACCATAAGTTGGGCTCTGTTGTGGGAGGAAGCCATACCAATCCCTCTACTATCAATAAAACATCTGGAGGCAATAATTTGAACCGCGCTCGGGATATTCATCTCAGAAAGAAGGAAATCAAACGACATGAAACAATAGACTTTTGTTTTCTCTAAAGAGAAAGCTCTGTTTCCCGTCCAGCGAATTTATGATCAATATTTCCGTTCAATACAATATTTCCTTCAACAAAGCTCCTCTTATCACAAAAATGCTTTCACCATTTTGTTCCTTTCGCCAAAATCTAACGATCGAGTAAGATTTTTCCTTCTCATATCTTCCAAAACCTTTCAGGGACTCATCTCTCCGTCCCTTTGCCTGTGTACTTGTGTTTGTGTGTATGTATGCAGTCTTTTTCCCACCACGCTTTCTCTTCTACGATCCTTTTCATTGATTTCTGCTCTTCTATGAATAGAATCACTCAAAGATGAGACCAGTGATTTGGCTGCTCTATTCTCGCAATCGAAATTGATTTAGAGGTTTTTCAAGGTTAAAATCGCTAAAATTGTTCACTTCCATACTAAAATATCTTCTTTCAACTTGATCTTTCGGCAATTTAAGATACCTAGGCTATGGTTTTTTTGGCTTGATCTATTGATTGGTTGATACCGAAATTCTATTTAATCTCCAGATATCCCAATTCTTTCGAAAAAACGAAAATTTTCAACAGAAACTCCGATTTGACCTTATTGGAACCAATTTCATCGGAATTCTCTTCCAACCATGTTACAGGCTTTGCTAAAAAAATCTCACTTTAGATACAGTACCCACCATAAATAATGGAACACGTAGGGTCTCACTCAAACAGTGATATTTCCTATTCGATTGGTTGTACGGGGATTCTGAAAGAAGGGTTTTGAAGAGCACAAAAAAAACTATCAATTCATTGGTTTTTATAATTTTTTACGTGCTTTCCAAGTGCCCGTACACGTGGTTGAGAATCAAAAAAAATTTCCCTTCAATCAATTACCTACAATTTCAACGGGAGTGATCCGATCACAAAAATACTCACGGGATCTTGTAGATCGTTCAAAAATCTAAAAATTTGGTCCCCTGTAAAATTTTCGTGCGACCCTTCCTGTCTGACTTACGAGTTCCGAAGGAAAACTTTGTATTAACATAGGGTGCTTATGGGGATACCGAGCCTGCCACCTGTTCAATATTCTCTCGCTCTATTCTGGGGCGAAATTGGGTTCGAAAAATATCATGTCACATGATTTCGACGTGAAATGATCCAATCTTTCAGAATATTCCATCAGATTTTGTCTCAAATGTGACCTATAGGAGCAAAACACGAAATGTATCAATTTTCACATCAAATTTCGGAAGATCGTTGCTACCTTAGATATTAGACAAAATCTGATGAAATATTATGAAAGATGAGATCATTTCACGTCGAAATTATGTGCCATGATATTTTTTAAATCCAATTTTGCCTCGGAATAGAGCGAGAGAAAATGTAACAGGTGGCAGGCTCGGTATCTCCATGAGCACCCTATGTCAATACAAAGTTTCCTTTCGGAGCTCGTAAATCAGACGGGAAGGGTAGCGAATTTTCAGATTCTCGAACGATCTACAAGATCCCGTGAGTATTTCTATGATCGGATCACTCCCGTCAAAATTGTAGGTGATTGATTGGAGGAGAATTTTTTCTGATTTTCAACCACGTGTACGGGCACTTGAAAAGCTCGTAAAAAATTATGAAAACCCATGAACGATGAATTCTTTTGTGCTCTTCAAAACCCTTTTTTCAAAATTCTCGTACGACCAATCGAATTGGAAATATCACTGTTTGAGTGAGACCCTACGTGTCCCATTATTCATGGCGGGTACTGTAGCTGAAATCTCCCTAAATAGCTTCATCAAGAAAATAACGCGAAATATACAAAAATATTTCTTCCAATATTCATACTTTCCTCATATCTCTCGCGCAAACGAATCCATTCAGATTTTGACATACTGAGTTGGTACTTTTCCGTCATCCTAAATCGATTGCTTGATGACGAATTCTCCCAAGATCCGTTTGAATACAGTCAAAACTGAATTCATTTTCAAAAAATCCAAAAAATTTCAGAAGACTCCATTCCTATCAACTTTATACCAACTATATTGAAATTCCGCCTCAACCAGACGATATATCTTGCACAAAAAACCCTACTATCGGTTTGGAAATGATTGACACCTAGAGAATTTCTGCTATCCTGGCTCCAAAAAAAATCACTAATTTTTTTAACTGGGATAACGTCGAAGCACATCTAGTCGCGGCCATGATAAAAAATTTTTGAAGTCGATAGGATGACAACTGCGGCTGTAGCTGTTATCAGAATGTAGAAAAACGCGGGTATAAGGCCAATTTCAGAGGTAGCTCGACTTTGAGATGCTACAGCTCTGCCAAAAAAGATTCTGGGGCGCTACCGAAAAAGTAGGTGATAGATATTTGGTTCCCCAATAGCGTCCAACAACAATCAGCCAAAAAAATTGATAACTTTTGGAGATAATCCAGTTATTGTTATCTCAGGATCTATTGAGGTTGAAGACTTGATTCAAAAACAGAAAAATCATAATAAAATCCTGGATGTCAAATACCAAAATGCAATATGACATTTTAAATAAACAATCGCGTGGCAAGGTCGCAAAGTTGAAAAAAATTAAAGTTTGCGCCTCTTGTGAGGCTTTTATTGTCTTTTACAGCCGGGACCCGTAAAATCGGCGATGGGCAAGACTACCTGACCGCGGACCATAAAAGTCGTAAAGTTGCGGTCTCAGAGTCAATTAGGGTACCATCAGTCTGCTTCGGCTGCAATAATGAAGCTGAATTTTCAACAAAGAGAGCAATGAAACTATTTCGAACGCGATTTGGGCCTTGCGTTACAAATATCGCCGATCCTTCGATGAAGCATTGTCAATGATGAGTCGAACAGTATATCAATGACGCGTGAGTGCAGGTGTCTTTCTCTCTCTCAGAGTTTCGCGATATCTGCATGTAAGTATTCTTTGGCGGATCCTTTAAATGATTGATAATATACAATCAATACTTTATCCACATGATTCCGATGTGAAACAGTTGGATATCATCCGTATTGATAAGATGACAATCAACAGTTGAATGATTTTATCATCATCTTGTTCGACCGATCATTCATAGCATCATAGAAATGAATGTATGTCGTGTTATTGCGCGTTTCGCACAATCAATAATTATCAGTCAACGATCGAACAAGATAATAGTAAAATCATTCAACTGTTGATTATCATCTTATCAATACGGATGATATCCAACTCTTTCACCATCGGAATCATGTGGATGAAGTATTGATTGTATATTATCAATCATTTGAAGGATCCGCCAAAGAATACTTACATGCAGATATCGCGAAACTCTGAGAGAGAGAGAAAGACACCTGCACTCACGCGTCATTGATATACTGTTCGACTCATCATTGACAATCCTTCATCGATGAGTCGGCGATATTTGTGATAGTAACGCAAGGCCCAAATCGCGTTCGAAATAGTTTTATTGCTCTCTTTGTTGAAAATTCAGCTTCATTATTGCAGCCGAAGCAGACTGATGGTACCCTAATTGACTCCGAGACCGCAACTTTACGACTTTTATGGTCCGCGGTTAGGTAGTCTTGCCCATCGCCGATACGGGTCCCGGCTGTAAAAGACAATAAAAGCCTCACAATAGGCGCAAACTTTAATTTTTTTCAACTCTGCGACCTTGCCACGCGTTTGTTTATTCAAAATCTCATATTGCATTTTGGTATTTGACATCCAGAATTTTTTTATGATTTTTCTGTTTTTGAATCAAGTCTTCAACCTCAATAGATCCCGAGATAACAATAACTGGATTATCTCCAGAAGTTATTAATTTTTTCGGCTGATTGTTGTTGGACGCTATTGGGGAACCAAATATCTATCACCTACGTTTTTTGCAGCGCCCCAGAATTTTTTTTGGCAGAGCTGTAGCATCCCAAAGTCGAGCTACCTTCGAAATTGGCCTTATACCCGCGTTTTTTTACATTCTGATAACAGCTACAGCCGCAGCTGTCACCCGATCGACTTCAAAAAATTTTTATCATGGCCGCGGCTAGATGTGCTTCGACGTTATCTTAGTTAAAAAAATTGGCGATTTTTTTGGAGCCAGGATAGCAGAAATTCTCTAGGTGTCAATCATTTTTAAACCGATAGTGTAGGTCATCTGAATCCCTCTGGAAGGAAATATCGTCAGAATAACTTTAAAGATGATGAAAAAATTTCAACTGGAAATAATTTCCTCTTCATATCACCCTCTACAACTAATCGATCCAACTTTTTATAAACTACAGAGATGATTTCCAAGCATTCTACATCTATTGGTTGAAACCGGATTTGATTCGACTACTTCTGAACTCGATCAGAATCTAATTTTCCTCCCAAAAATCAAAATTTCCTTTCAGAACTCCATTCTCATCATCTATAAACCAACAGTATCAAAAGTCCACCTCAATCAAACGATTGTTTTTGTATGTTATATATGTGTATAGTATGAAGTGAGAATGAATTGGATTGAACCACAGCAAAAATGAAACTATTTTGTGGGAATTCTAATCATGATTCTGTAATTCAATCAACTTCCCAAATTTGTCATTAGTCTGAGTGATAATCTGAGACTAATTCGTTAAGAATCTCTTTTAGCAGCGTATTCTAATTATCATCATCGCTACATCTGGGTGAGTGATTCAAAAGTATCCCTTTCCCTGACCCTCGTGGGGAGAGAGTGCGAGGCACAGACCTGAATTTCTTCCACGAGTCAAATATGAGAATACCTGATTAATTTGGATTGAATTGAATATCCACACATAGTAACGGCGAGGGGAAAGAAAAATCCTTCATATAATCCGAATAGAATGCAATCAGAGAAAAATTCCCCTACCGATTCAAATTCGAATGAATACAAAGATGCACAAAACGCGGCTGTTTCACAGCCAATGAATGGAAATATCAGCACCGATGACTTGAAAACTCGTTATGAATCGGAGATGAAAAATGGAAACGCGAAAGTTTACGATACCTACTTTGCACTGATTTCCGCTGATAAAGGACTACAACAACCGGGAGGAGTTTATATGCAGATTGCAATACGGAAAATGAGCGATGTTTTTGCTACTAGTACGGGAGATTTCCCTGAAACAGATATGGTTCTCCTAGAAAGCCTACGGGATTACTCACAAACCATCCAAATCCCAACAGAAGCGCGTCCCAAAGTCGCTAGATATAATTTAGAGCCCGAACTCAATGAAAATGTTGAAACCCTGAGATTCAACGCGGAACCAACAAGATTGGAGAACATGTTCACACAATATCTACACACACGTACACAATAACGGAAATTTTTTCGGAAAGTCCTGATGGATATCATGATTATCGAATGATGGAAGACGATATGTGTCCTCTCGTTAATAAATCACATGTTCCTTTTGGGCAAGATTACGGACGAGATATTCAAAATCTCGGTGCCGGAAGTCTTGCTACGCATAGACTCAGGCGGGACTCGCATTGTCCTAGCGCTGAGGATCTCGATGGTCAAAGTGTGTGGCACAGGTCGGCGAACCTGGATGCCAATTCAATGCGTCCCATGTTCAGACAAGAGTTTCATACTCTTGGTACTGAAGTGGTTAGAAGTCGCAAGTCGAGGCGAGACCCCCAAGGCCTCGATCCTGAAATTCACGACAGTAAGGCAATCAAGCGAGAGCTTTATAGCCCCGGCGCCGAATCTAGGATTGAGGAGACGTCCGAGAGGGGCTTGGATTCCACAAGTACTTATAAGGATTGAGATATGAAGCTTTAGCAGAACGAACGCAGTGAAAGTGATGGGAAGCCACGATTTCCAAATGATTTTGATACTTTGAACAAAATTCGATCCAATACACAATCTCGCGGAAATATACGAACCAGGAATTATAAGAATGCAGGAGACGCATACGATGATGAGCACTACCAGACAAGTCAAAGAGCCAGACGTTCTCGTCGCAACAAATACACAAAACAAACACGACAGAATAGAAATACCCGGAAATACTCTGATTCCGAAACATCTCCCACCGAGTTTGATACCCAGGATGAACTGAATTACGAAAGCAACAGCAATCATAGCGACAAATCGGATCGTTTCGCGATGAGCTCGCTAGATGAGAATAGGAGATTCAACCATAGCAGAGAATCTAAAGTACCCGCATTCACCGCGCAAATCCGAGAAATGTATCTGCTTGATCAAATACGGATCGGAAACACGCTTCGAGATTTTGATTGACTCTGAGTCAAGCATTGAATAATATAATACCATACGATGGAAATCCCGGAATGCTAGCCCCTTTCTGTCAAAATATTCGATATATTCTTGATGAATACGGTCCAGAATCTGAATCATGGATTCTATCCGCACTAACAAGCAAACTAAAAGGTCGAACCGCAGAAGGATATGTAGCGCGGTTGACTTAATGTACATGGATCGAAAGGTTACTTGAGTCATGACAATACAATATAGTGGATTCGGCAGGGCAGACGAAGTACTGGCTGGATTAGAATTGGTTCAACAAAAATCAAGAGAAGGTGCGGGGGATTATGGTTTACGAGTTCAAACTCTCCACAATGGATTATTGAATGTATATGATTGTGATGAAAATCTGAAAGATTGGGAGCAAAAAATGTACAAAAATAATGGAGACAATGAAGCACTACAACAATTTATATTTGATCTTACAGGAGCACTAGAATATCAGGTCCGATCCGATTATCCCACAACTTTACGCGAAGCTATCGCAGAAGCAGTGAATTTCGAGAATAAAACAAGCGTTCGTACACTTTTTCCAGGGAAAATCCCAGACACCATTCCGATCGGGATGGCACCTCTGAAAAATGCTCTCATTGATGCCACATTGAATGGGAGACGTTCATGATAAGCCCAGTCAATAGAAAATGTTGCAATTAGACGAAGTATTGCTTCGGATGAATGTAGATACTGCCATGTTTCCGTTCATTTTGAAAGAGAATGCCCGCGTGAAGTCCAAAATTCAAAGCTTTGCAGGGTCTGTCGCAAACCAGGGTAAACGTTTGAAGATTGTCGTGATTTAGACGAGATGATTGATTCTAAGTTTATTGATTTCTCCGCAATTTTCCAAAATCAAGGGAACCGCACAATCCAAGATTATGTTACGAATCGATATGATAATCGCCCGAATACACCGCTCATGATGGACACACGAGGAGAGAGTAGGCGTGACAAAATGAGACTCGTGAATTCAAGATATGGCTCGCCTCGCTGCGATAACGAGCGTTACAATGGGGGATCGTTGAGGCAATATGATTCGGGGAGCCAAAATGATATTAGAAATGATAGGAATCGCTACCGCAACGCCTATGATAGGAATCGTGATAATATGTATCCAAATCGTCCGCATAATAACTACGGGTTTAGGAACGGGAACCATGAAAATTTCATAGGTAGAAACGATAGAGGAGAATATTATAATAATGACATGGATCGCAATAGAAATTATTCTGCAGATAATGATCGCAGTAATTATCGTAGTCAAGGGATGAATCCTCATGACAATTCTCACTAAAATTGAGGCAACAATGAGTGCCGCTATCAAAATAATTGAAAGAACGATAAAAACCGTGGTAGAAATTTCCAGAGGCAAAATAATAACAATAACGGTAATTTTTTGAACGGAATGAGAGATGGGATCAGAATACAAGCAATGTAGCTCCAAATGAGAATTCATCGAGGAATCAGGAAAATCCTTCAAATTCCTGAGATGCTCGGCATAAAGCCGGGGGTCCAAGCACGAACACTGAGATGAACCGGAGAAACCACAGTGGCATGTCTCGATTCGTTTCCTCGATGCAAGCCAACAAGAACATCCGGTGGTTGAGTTTCACAGTGACACAAATCTCGATACCACCTACAAAGAAGAACACTTCCCAATGTGTAGGGGGATTCTGGAGCAAGCTGAACAAAATCGTGACCAGGAGGGTCGGGGGAAAATTCAAAAAAAATTTTCTACTTGTACTATGTTGAAATGGTGTAGAAATATTCCTTTTTCGATTTTTTCGACCCCCCTGTGGGCCCAGGCACCCGTGAAAGGGCCATTCCAGGCCCTTCTTCCGACTATCTTGGAAAAATCACAGTTCCATCATCAAATAATCCAATATTTTTCGACGTACTTGGGCGCATTCGATCTCGTGAATGCGAGTACATTTGAGAGAGGAGTTGCCTAAGACCGTTAATCGACCCTAGCCACTTCTCGAGGAGAGGAATGAGCAAGCAGATTCCACACGCTGCGCCTAGCGGAGGTTAGAATTCATCCGTCTCTGTTTTGGAAAGAGGCACCTTGTAGAATTTTTCTGAGCTAACCTCCGATCTCCCATGCGAATTTGTCTCTTGTCCGACGGGAAGCAAAAAATTAGAGACGGGTGAGGGAACATCGCCGCTGGATCTAGATTTTACGGGGCTATCCCAATTGGCTGGCGTGCCAGGGTGGCTATTCACATTATGCTCTCATGTAACGCAGAAACTCTGAATTGTTGCTCTGGCATATGGATCATGGCATACATTTCCTCGAAAAATCGAAGAGCGAAAAGGTGCACAAATTTGGTGCCATAGTCTTCTTCTCATCACGTGAAATCCTGTAACGCAGCCTTTGAATGCGAGTCGAACATACGACATTTACCAACGAGTCGTTATTTATTTTGGTGAAGATTTGAATCAATTTTACTGTCTATTTAATTAATACCTTTGACTAACTGTATAAAATACAAGGCTCACATTCAAAAATATTAGGGGCGCTTCCGATTACAAGAATTATCAAAATCCGTATGTTATCTATAAGGTATGATACACCTCATGGACTCTCAGTACATATATAAAATCTCAACAAATCATTGTAAAGAGCGTGGTAGCTTCGAGGTCAAGTCTCGGCCTCACGCGTGAAAGGTCAAGGTTCGAGCCCCGATCATGGAAATTTCTCTCCCATTTGCTTTTCTTTGAAAATCCCTCCTCAAAAATGGCGAACTTGTACTCTCATACACTCTGGTCAGAATCGAGTGTGGAATTAAAAATTGCACAATCACATGAGCCGTGAGCTGGAGATATACAGTTAGGAAACTATAGATTTCGCACTACAATTCACGATTCTTATAAGAGGTATACTCAAATCGGACACGAGCCTGATAAGGTGTTGGTTGGTTTGAATGAAATGGTATCACTTTGAAAATATATCCATCAAATTGTAGCGAGATATGGGAATATACTCTGAAACTCAATTTATGGATGTACTCGCTATTTCCCGTAAGTATGTGAAGTTGACGAGAGACAGGCCGTAGATTCGGAGATTTACTCGGATTATCCCTCAAGATATTTTCCCATCGAAAGATGGATAATAATTATCTCCCTACAATACGAGACTATACAGTACGCTGCAAAAAAAATGGGAGACGAATACCTTCACTAAAACAGCCATCACTCCGACGCGTTTGGGCCAATTTTCCAGAAGGCACTCGAATGATGAGAAAAATCTATCGAATTATGTGTTTTTTGACATTTTTTTTGATCGAAATTCCATGCCCTTAATTGACGCTCAAAATTGGAAAAATTCCCATTTCAATCAATCACCCTCCATTCATATGCAAGTCATGCGAGCGCAAAATTCTTGCGGGATGTTGCAGCTCTTTTCAAGGCCTTCAAAATCGTTTCTCTTTTCATTACTCTACGATTTTCTATACCCGAGTTACGAGCGATCTCGTACGAAGAATTTTGTACGGGTTGAGGGTATCGAGAGTATGGATACTCTTAGTTGAGGTGAGCGGGAGTCCTTCCGACCGATCTTTGGGATGAACCTGGCAATTATTACACAAAATTCTGAAGATTTTGCAACGTCCAGAATTACACTAAATTCAAAATTTTCATTTTCTATCAAATTCTACTCTCTAGAGTATATGCGGATCCATTCTGTAATTGTGGAAGCAGCGTGTACACTTGGGAGTAGTCTGTACTGTCCACACTGCAGCCAACTCCATGGCCCCTCTCCTATGTTAATAGCATGGGAGAGTGATTTTTAAATTGGCTGCAGTGTGGACAGTTCAGACTGCTCCCAAGTGCTCATATATATATCATCCCTCACCGATGCATGTTTTGAAAGTATTCATCTATCACTTATACGTATAAAGATTTAACCCGCATGGATACGATGTTTTTGGTATTGGAAAGTAGATTTGATTTGGTGAAATAGCTAATATGTTATTACCTCCATCGTATCCCACACGTATGCACTTATACCAGAAGTTTTGCGGTACCTATACTTGTAAAATCGAATCATCAATGCGCGCGAGAACCATTGCGTATACGATGATTTCTGCATCGCGCTACACGCCTCTTCGAGCCGCCGAATTAGGCTCGTAAGTGGGGAGGGTCCGCGATTTGGGGTTTGCAAGTCCAGAGCTCCTGCTCTGGACGAGCACTTGTAATTCTACCACCTGGTGACAAGCTGTGCTGTATTGGAGATTCCTCCTTGGAGTCTCTCCCTTGGAGAGAGAGAAAATTCCACTCCATACACCAGGGCTCAGGTGTATTGCAGAGCATTTCGAAGCTGTCAATTTTCAATTGAGTTTTGTACGATATTGAGAGGTGAATGGTAAATATATATATATACATACTCTTATAGAATAATAAGCCCAAATGTGAGTTTTTCCTTTGGGCTATCCGCGTCGCGGGAGAGGACACCAATCACCTTCGAGCCAGCTGTCCTGTCTATGCCGCAGCTTTTTCCCCATAAATCGGGTAGGAAGCTCCATACCAAGACAAAGAGCATTGGATGAACACACCACAGGTTCATATACGTCTTGGGTATGCAGCATGGCAGTTCGTATTTCCCCAGTAGGGATGTTAGAGAATTGACCGGGCGTGCCCTCGCAAAAATCGCGGAATAAAATCACATTTCCATTCAGAAAGAACGAGACCAGCCGCGGTAAAATCATTGGGTATTCCTTCTTCTGATTTTCGCCAGAATAAATGGCTGGGTGGGTGAGAACCAATAATAACCTTATTCCATTTCCCTTCACAGATGATTGAGATGATGATATATGTGTACGTTATGAAAAAGGAATATAAGCTTCAGAGAGATGAATGAATAGTAATATTCTATCATTTGAATGAATTTGTATCCCATTATTTCATGAGAAACCCACCATTATGAGACATTCATCGAAATATCAAGTCTGGCGATTATTATGCTTAGAGTACATTCAGATAGCAATGATTAATCATTCTAATGGACATATCAGTCACTCAAAGCTATCTTTTAGCAATAAGGACCAAATGGCTCTATGATCGAATTTCGTTCGAACTCAGAAAAAATTAGAAAACCTGAGTGGTATCTGAGATAGTCAAAAATATGCATTTTTATGCATGTCCATGTGCATTAGTGAGCCTGAAGTAGTGAGGGGCAGATGAGGTAACCGCGCGCTCGTTGGCTGATGCGAAAGTTCCTTGAAAAAAGGGACAGAGCAAGTCGGCTGCGCGCGGGAGTTATGAACCGCTTCGTACGGTATACACAGCTAGCGAGTGGCTGAGTCTGGCTGAGTCAGTTTGCTTGCTGCAATGTTGTCCGATATGCGATGTGCGAGGTATAGACAATATTTCTTCGAAGTATACGTTATGGAGAAGAAAATGCGTCCCTGAAAATTCGAACAGGACATTCATAGTCAATTTTATGAGCATTCTAAGATTCATTCCAAAATCTGACGAATTCAGCTGCAAGCAATTCGATCATTTTTGGACTGGGGCGAACGGAAAATCTCACTTCCTCTCTTTTCCTCTCGTTTGGAAAACCAAATATGGTGATTTCATTCGAAATTAGTTTGGGTTTGGTTGCTTTCTATGTTCATAGGGGACAATAATCAATCGCTTGCAGCTTAAAAAAAATTTTCACTCTCTCTTCTTTCTTCGCGTCAAAAATCAAATTTCATAGTTTCATCTTAAATTACTCAATAGACTGCTCTCTATGTTCATTCAGAACAATGATTGATCCTTTGCAGGTCGCAAAAAAATTTTGTCCCTGATCAGTATGTAAAACTTTTGCTCAAAAGTGACTCGGGCAAACGAAAAAAATTCATTTTCTCTCTTTTTCCTCCGCGTCAAAAATCAAATTTTATAGTTTCATTACTTCATGAACTGTTTTCTATGTTCATTAGGAACAATAGTGAATCACTTGCAGGTTACAAGAAAATTTTTACTGTGATCAGTATGTAAAACTTATGTTGGAAAGTGATTTGGGCGAACGAAAAAATTTCACAATATTATCTTTACAATAACAATCAACAATGATCAGGATAAATCATCATTATCATTGTCAACCATGATCATTGATCATTGATGACTCACGATTTCATAGCAGAATGCGCTCGCGGAAATTACCATGCATACTAGGCATGCGAAACGCGCGGTATGGTCAACGCGCACATTCAAACGTGGCTCTGCTTTGGCGCGCTTATTCTAGAAAATTTTGGAAGTGTCATGGCCGCGCATCTGCTACTCACTAGTTTAGGCTGACTAATGTGCACTAGCAACCGTAATCAAATATTCCGGATTTCATTTATATATCGTTGGATACCTACTACAATAGCGAACATTTTGAGCTATTGTGAGCTCAATTTCGACTAATAGTTTTGAATTGGTAAGCAATTGATGCATGAAGTTTTAGGATCGTTAAATCGTAATGATCAGGCACTATACGTTCAAAGCTCCATAATATGCTCAGATGATCACATAGTTTTTTTGTTGATTTACAGCAATTGAAAGATGAATTTAGGGTTGAATTGAATGGTACAATATCCCCGGTTAATAATGAGAAAATTAGCTATACATATATAATATAACAGGAAATCTGAGAAACTTCTGACCTCTGTAAGTGAAATTATAGAAAGAAGCTCTGTACATGTCTGAAATTTCTCATACCCCTTCTTTGGAGGCTCCGAAAACATAATCTCCCATGTGGGTCATCTGAAAAGAATCGCTAGACGACTTACAGAACAAAGTCTTGAGCGAGTACTTTTGGAGAGTTCGTTTCTGAATTTCCATTGTTTGGGTAAGCGTTGGGGGGTCCCTTAGAATACTGGAATGGACATGAAAGAGTCTTAACTTTCAGAATGCGGGATGAGAATTGCACAATAGTAATGATGGAGGCTTGTGATTTATTCAAAGGTGGCAAAAATACACTAAGTATTGAAGTGTCTCGGGAAAAATTTTCCTTCGTGGAGAGTGACAAATACAGACATCAAATACGATTCTAGTCATTTTTATACCAATCCGAAATGTCCCTAAACCCTTTGAAAGATTTGATAGAACATTCCGAGACAATTTCGTCCATATAAAATTGTAAATTATCCCCATTCAAATAGATGGCACTCTCAAACGCGCCAGAGCCCGAGCGTAACAAAGTGGACATGCTTTTCTGATACTATTACCTACCTTTCCTCGGTATTTAGGAGTCCGTCCGTTGATTACTGCAAGTGTACACCGCCGAGAACGGCGTAAATATACCACGAGTAACACTAATTTCATTCCGGTTGAACGCAATTCCTTGATTTCCCCATTGATGTACATAGATATGCAATAGGTCGATTTCTCTGTTTTTTCGTGCGAAAGACAATGAGTTCATCGCAGAGTCATTCTAGAATGCACTAAAAAAGGTATGAGCTTAAGAAGAGAAATAATGATTTCTTATCGAAACGGAGTGACAGACCGTCCAATCCCTGCCACGGCTCAGCACATCGATGTACATCTCCCACTAAAAGAAAAATCACAATTTCGGATCATTAGAAACATCCCTGCAGAGTTACAGACCCCGCTGTGGTACGCTAGAACCGTGAGAGCTCAACGAATTTTGAGAGTTGGGCCGAGTGACACGTCATTTTGTCGATTTCCGGCTATTCTCTCGCACTTGAGCGGTTCTAGTATCTATCCACATCCACCAATCGATCCCAGATTTGGTGCCCACTTTCAAAACATCTGAACGAAGAAAATTTGGCTGGTTAGGCCTCATGAGACGTCGTACAGTCAAATGACCGAGGAGTGACAGCAAAACACAAGTTTCTGGGATTTCCTCATAAACGATCTTGAAGGTCTTGAAAAGAGCTACAACATCCCGCAAGAATTTTGCGCTAGCATGACTTGCATATGAATGAAGGGTGATTGATTGAAATGGGAATTTTTCCAATTTTGAGCGTCAATTAAGGGCATGGAATTTTGATCAAAAGAAATGTCAGAACACATAATTTGATAGATTTTTTTCTCATCTTCCAAGTTCTCTTTAGAAAATTGGCGTAGACCCAAACGCGTCGGAGTGATGGCTGTTTTAGTGAAGGTATCCGTGTTCCATTTTTTATACGTACTTTTTGTACGTCTCCCAGACACTCGTGACTTCGTCATTTTCTCGGATGTTTCTGGAAATCGACGACCGCAGCACAAAGCGTGATTACTCAATCTTACAAGACTCCGCATGATCACTCAATGAGGTCTTTGAGGACCGACTCAAACTTGAAGATATCCCGTGAAATAGTCAGTAGTTGTAGCACAATGTTTATTTTTTTGGAACAGCATATCTCCAGCTCACGACTTACTGATTGTGCGATCCTTGATCACACTCTTAGATTCTGACCAGAGTGTATGGGAGTACAAGTTCGCCATTTTTTGAGGAGGAATTTTCAGGAAGGAGGAGGAAAGTGAAAAATTCCATGATTGGGGCTCGAACCTCCACCTTTTACGTGTGAGTCCGTGAATTTACCCCGATGCTACCACGCTCCTCACAATGATTTGTTGAGATTCTGTATATAAAGAGCCCATAAGGTGTACGATACTTTGCAGATAACATACAGATTTCAATAATCCTTGTTATCAGAAGCGCTCTCATCATTTTTGGAAGTGAGCCTCACATTCTATGCAGTTAACCAAAGGTATCAATTAAATGGACAGTGAAATTGATTCGAATTTCCACCAAATCAAATAGCGACTTATAGGTAGTTGTCGTGTGATCCTCTCGCATTCAGAGGCTACATTACAAGATTTTACGCGATGAGAGAAAAAGTATGGCATCAAATTTGTGCACCGCTACGCTCTTGATTCCCCAATGAATGTTTGCCATGCTGTATATGCCGGAGCAACAATTTCGAATTGCTGCGTAATATACGAGCATAATTGAGAATTCGCTATGTCCAAGTTGCTGAAGGGCGCCTCTTACGGCTGAATCGCGCATTGAAGAACGGGGGCACGTGCGCACGACTACACTTACATGCTTTCACGCAAGAACACCGAGCCCACGAACTCAGCAAAAAATACAACTAATATCGCTCTACTCGCGACAGGCTTTGCTATTTTACACTCTCATCATAAACTTCGCTACTACTCACTCTCAAGTAAACTTTGACCATCGACACTGTGGTTGAGACTCACAATAATCTGTATGGACTCACGTCGATCTCGCACTGACCTATTTCAGAATGATTAGCCGATTGACGGAGTTGATGTGGAAAGTAGTCAGCAGCAGACGCCATCGACACCGTAGGTCTATACCTATTAGGGAGTGCGTTATTTTCTAACTTTCGAATCCCCACGATACCATCGTGAATTTTCGATCTTTGATGTAGAAGAATGGGAAAAACTTCTGTCGCGCCCTGTGCGACGTATCCCGCTTTGCCGCTCGAATATCATTTTGAGATTGAAAACCCTATACTCAAAATTTCGCCCTCCCCAACCTCTGTACCTCTGGGAGCACTGTGATTTCCCATGGCTCCTCTTGGATCATGAAAAATATCAAAATACACTATTTCGACGTGAAATTCCACGAGGAACACGATGAATTTGTCCGTTTTGAATTTCTATGTGACCCCGGACGATATTGGTAATTCTTTGAAAGAATCACTAATATCACGCTGGAGCCACTTCGAAACTCGGAACTGATACTTTCATTGTGTCCTCGTGAAATTTGACGTCGAAATGGTGTATTTCGATATTTTTCATGGTTCAAGAAGGGTCATGAAAGATCAAAGAAATCCCAGAGGCACGGAGGGCTGGGAGGGCGAAATTCTCAGAATAGGGTTTTCAATGTGAGAATGAAGCTCGAGCGGCAAAACAGAATACGTCGCACAGGGCGCGGCAGAAGTTTTTTCTCATTTTTTTATATCAAAAATGAAAAATTCACGATGGTATCGTGGAAAATAGAAAATTGGAAAATAACGCACACCTATATATACGCAGTTGACGCGCTGCTCTCCTGTCGCTGGCCCCCTTGTTTTCGTATTGTGTTCGGCCACCGCGAGCCCTACAGTCAGACTTTTTGCTGCCAGATAAAGGTGGACAGAGCGAATAGCCGAGCTTGCACGCCGATCAATTGGGAGCACTCCGTAAAAATCTAGGCGCGGTAGCAATTTCTTTCTCACCCGTTTCATATTTTTTGCTTCCCGTTGCACAAAAGAGAACCTCGCACGGAAAATCAGGGGTTAGTTCAGAAAAATTCAGCGTGGCGCCTCAGATAAGAACAGAGATGGGTAGTTTCTCATCTTTGCTGAGCGCGGCGCGTGAAATCTGCCTGCTAGTTTCCCTCCGTGCTGAGAGCTATCCACTGAGAGCAAGATTTGGCGATCCTTGCGTCATCTTGTGGACAACCTAGATCCAACTAGAAAAGTGATAACCGACTCTTGCCATGGGTCATTTTGAAAGTCTTGGGAAAATCTATGATTCGACCACTGGCAAAAGTCGATTCTTGTACTCCTCATAGGAGCTACAGCGAAGGGAAAATGAGCACTTTGTTGAAAAATCGAAACTTTGAGAGTGAAATACTAAGAACCTCGATAATATTTATCGACCAAATTTCTCCCGTATGTTTCTTGAAGCGTCTGCTTATACCAGAAGAATTTTTTGGGGGAACACCTTTTTTCTTTCCTTTTCTCAATGCATCCCAAAATGCCTTTATTTGTAATTCTCTCAAATACGTCATCATTGCCTATGGCCGCATATGAATCGAGCCATGCAAAAAGGGACCTAAGCGCCATTTTTTCCGAAATTGAAGTTAGGTGATATTTGCATTCTTTGAACATTCCTCCATCACCTGCATATGAAATCTTCCCGATATGACCAATCCCTGAGACCCGATCCATGCAAAAAGGGACCCAAGTACAGGATATGGAGCCCTTTTTACATGGATCGATAGAAGAACCTACAAAAACTAATACTTACGCACTGTATCAACACATCTATCACTCACACAATTGATCGCTGTGATTCTTGGCGCCAGTTGGTCGACGAGCTAAATGTTTACATCTTGCAACGCCTCGAATGATGTATAGGCATAGAGGTGTATACTCTCCGCTCTGAACTCAACTCGAATTTCGAAATGATCAAAAAGTGCTGTAGTATCTACTGTATCATCCGATAGCTCTGCAGACGTTGATTTTGTCTGTCTCATAGTGTGTAAAATCTAGAATATGGATTGTGACAGTAATAACGATGGCAAAAAACGGAAAAACTGTAGCGATCCTTCATCTTGGGCACGGGATGAGAGGAAGAGATCGAAAACGTGTGGCGAGCCTTTTTCAAATAGCCAAATATGAATGCATTCATAGATTTATAGATCTTATGAATGTTAATGTTACGAGCTGTGGGTTATATTTGCCGAGTCCAAAATGGACATCATTTTGGCCATCTGAGTGCAGGAGGCCGTGAGCATGGTTCTACTCATTCTAGCTCGCAAATGAAACATTGGGCTGGAATGGAGATTCGAACATACTTTTCCGACTCAAAATGACCATTCAAACACAATTTTGAGGTCAGTTTAGCTCCAGAATGTCGTCTAGTGCCTCAGTGGTGTCAGAACCCGTCGACAAAATGTAAGTACTTAAGGAGCAGAGGCGTTATTTTCAGTCATCTCCGAACATGTTTAAGATGGGAATCGCATGTTTTGTGGGTCATTGCACGATTTTTTCCACAATTCGAGGACATGCTCAACATAGGCTCCCGCATGCTCAGGGTTGGGGGGAAACTGTTGGAAATTATAGTTATACGTTGTCAATATACTTTCTGATTGTTTCCTTAGGTAGACAGGTCCTTACGATAGTCTCACATTCGTACAATGTGATGGAACCATCGGAAAAACCTTCGTTTGGGACGAAAAGTGGGTAAATTCTCACCCGCGCATACACCCAAGTGTCTAAAAATACTGCAAAAGGGTAGTCTCTTGATGTTCAAACATCATTTGATCAATTCTAGGTGTGGGCACAATCCTGTCAAGGTGCTATTTCCACTTCATGTCCTTGGATTATGGAAAAAATCGCGCAATGACCCACAAAACATGTGATTTCTATCTTGTGCATGCTCGAAGATTACTGAAAATACCGCAGAGGGGTCCATTAGATGTGCCCGGAGGCTGACAGATCGGTTTTCCGGTGGACAAGGCCCCAGATAGATTCTACGTGGGAAAATAATTTACCCCGGCCAACTTCTCACGGGTGAAAGAGCTCAACACAGGCTCCCGCATGCTCAGAGGTGGAGGGAAACTATTGGAAATTATGGTTATACGTTGTAAATATACTTTCTGATTGTTCCCTCGGGAAGTCAGGACCTTACGATAGTCTCACATTCGTACAATGTGATGGAACCATCGGGGAACCCTCCGTTTTGGACGAGAAGTGGGTAAATTTTCACTCGCGCATACACCCAAGTGTCTAAATATACTGCGATAAGGTAGTTCCTTGATGTTCAAACATCATTTGATCGATTCTAGGTGTGGACACAATCCTGTCAAGGTGCTATTCCCACTTCATATCCTCAAATTGTGGAAAAGATCGTGCGATGACCCACAAAACATGCGAGTCCCATCTTGTGCATGCTCGGAGATGACTGAAAATACCGCAGAGGGGTCTATTGGATGTGCCCGGAGGCTGAAAAATCAGTTCCCCCGGTGGACAAGGCCCCAGATAGATTCTACGCGGGGAAATAATTTACCCCGGCTATCTTATTCCTGTTAACTTCCACGATATCAATCCCTAGATGGACTGGATCCATCAGTGAATCATGTTCTTGTGAACTACTTGGCTTGTCCGATTCTTCGAACGTGGGACTTTGTGCTGTTGTGTACCTGAAAATAAGATATCGTAACAACGTTCAAGTGACACTCCTCCAGGCTCAAACTCGAGTTGCTCCGCTCGATAAGCCTAAAAATACGAGATGAGAGCTCTGCGCTGCGCTTGTGTTCGCTGAGCTCATGAACAAAGTCAAATCCTCTCTGGCAGTACCAAATGTCAGTTGCCATGTTTGGTCAGACAGTATGAATGTGCTATACTGGTTGGATGACCGCTCATCTCGATGTCCGACTTTCATTGCAAACCGTTGTGCCCAAATCACGACCCTGCTGACTGATGTGAAGTGGAGATATGTAGAATTGAAGCAGAATCCTGCTGACTTAGGCAGCCGTGGTTGTTTTCCTGATGAGTTAGCTAACCTATCTCTATGGTGGGATCGGCGAGATTGGCTAACCTTGCCTGTCTCTGAATGGCCTTATCCAGAATCACTCGCCAAGAAATCAAAAAATTCGCAGCCATTGCTCAATCTTGTACCCTCTGTGGATATCGTAAATAGCCTTCCTATATCTGGCGGTATTTTGACCCCGTTTAACCACTTGCTCAGTGACATTCCGTCTTACTCTAGACTGATATCCGTCACTGCCTATATTTTTCGCTAATTGTCCAAAATCAATCCCAACCTATTTGTCCCTGATAAGCAGCCTATTTTGATACGAAATCAGCCTTGCGCTCGAGTATCAGAATGTGGTACCAATTTCCTCACTTATGAAGAGAAAGAGCGTGCAAAGTTAGCATGGGTCTCTTTCATCCAACATTCTGTCTATCCAAGAGAAATCAACCTCATCTCAGCTGCTTCATTTCTATCGAAAGGCCATGAGTAGCTCAAACTCTCACCAATCGTTGTCCATGGATTCCTGCGAATGCGTGGGAGATTGGAAGATTCGGCTCTCTCCACAAGTCAGAAACATCCAATCATACTTTTATTCGACCATCGATTCATCGAAATAGTAGGCAGGCGATTCCATGCCATAACATTGCACGGTGGTACCCAGATAACAGTTGCCACACTATGCCGAGAGTTCTGGATTATCAAAGGTCGTCAAGCCGTCAAACGATCTATTACCAATGTGAATCTGCATTAAATACCAAGCGTCACCTGCCTACCAACTTATGGGACAGCTGCCACCTTGCCGTGTTCAGGTTTCACGACAATCTTTCAAAGTTGGAGTCGATTACGCGGGCCCGTTGTTACTCCGCATGGCTCCTGAACGAGGTCACAAATCTCACAAAGGCTATATTGCCGTCTTTGTCTGTCTATGTACACGTGCCCTGTACCTTGAAGCCGTCTCGGACTCCACGTCCTCCGGTTTCAGAGCTGCCTTTATCAGAATGACTTCACGTAGGGGCCATCGCTCAGATGTCTACTCGGATCAAGCCTCGAATTTCCATGGTGCTGCTCGTGAGTTGGAACAACTTTTCCCCGAGTCCTTCCAGACACTCAACGAGATAATCTCGTCCGTGGCTGAACTCTCGACTAATTGGTATTCTATCCTCCCAGCTGCAACGTCTGCAATTTTCAGATAATTTTAAAAGTTTCAAAAGTAAGAATTTTTAGTCAGCCACTTGTGCAGATGACCATCAGACCAGTCGTGTAAGTAGAATCATATGTGTTGGTGTCGGTAAAACTAATACTAACCCATATATGCTTGCAATTTTGTGTATTAACCACCGTGCATATATATATGCTAGGGTGGTCCTTATTTCCCAAGTTTCACAGATCCTTTCTCCCCCCCTCTGGATACCTTCTTTGAGCCGAAAAAACATGGGGAAAATTTTCCCCGAGCCCCTAGAGAGTGATTGATTAGTGCCTCAAAGAGCATCTTGCTTTGAAATTCAAGTAAAAAATAACGCTTTTTGTGATTTTTCTGTCCCTATGTTCAAGCTCTTGGAATTTAGTGTTTCTTCGCGAATGTAAAAGTGGGGATACATGTTTTCACGTAAAATTTGATGCTGAATCGAATTTCATCGTGACATTTGAACTAGGATGCCACCCAATACTCGTAAATTGCGTTGTTTGACGCGGAAAACATTTTTAGCGCGACTTTGTCATCTCATTCGAGTGTCTCAGGCGTCACTTACTCCCTCAAGATTAATCGTAACCACCTATTTTCATGTAGAAAAAGACGCTGAATTGGAATCCATCATTATTTCCTAGGTATAATGTCGCCTGAAATGAGAAAGATGCGTTTTTCCACGAGAAAGCACCTCAAGCGAGTCTTTCACGCCCGAATCGAGTGTCTCAGGCGTCACTCACTCTCTCGAGATCAATACGAACGACCCAATTTCATGTAAAAAAACACGCTGAATTGGAATCCATCGTTATTTCTCAGGTATAATGTCGCCCAACGTGAGAAAAATGTGTTTTTCCACCAAGGGAGCACCCTAAGCTCATCTTTCACCCGGGAATCGAGTGTCTCAGGCGTCACTTAAATCTAATCTATCTCGATCTAAACGACCTGATTTCATGTAAAAACCACGCTGAATCAAACTGCATTGTTATTTCTCAGGTACAACGACGGTTAACGTAAGGAAAATCCGTTTTTCTTACAGAAGGCACCCAAATCCACGAAAGATGACGAATTCTTGGGTAAAATTCATAAAAAGTCTGGAATCAACCGAGTCGATTTGAGAGACAGCTCAAAGTCCCTACAAACCATTGTGATTCTCAAAGAACTTAGTCATCATTCTCCACCAGAATATTTTGACACTCGACACAAATAGGGATATCATGAGTCAAAAGGATTTACAGCTCAGGCATCTATTGGAAAAAAAATTTACGATATCTGATTCGGATGGGATAGTCGATACTCTTTACCACGCTTTGACTAGAGAGATACATTTATAAACAAAGGTGGAGATATCGAGTGACTCAAGTTAACAACATAACACGAGTCCTCGACTCATAAAATCATGAAGATCTTTCCTCTTCGATCCTCATCTTTTTCAGAACGGTCATCTTACTTGCATCTGGATACTGTCTTTCATCCCTTGTTAAACTTAGCTGTATAGAATGTAACTGAGCTTCTGGTATATTTTGGCTCTGGAAATCATGGTCACAGCAGAAGACTTTTTTGTATAGTCAGATTCGACATGGATTCAGACTTGAAAGTATATCAGATAGTAATTTAGGGAAGCATTGCAATTCCAGTATCTCGATGGGTTCCCCAGAGACCTACTTATTCGCAACTCACTAAAATTTCACGACAGCTTGACGTTGCTCGTCGTAAACTGCCAAAACGACCGACGTGAATCGACGCTGACAAAAGGCTGGGAGCAGGGCCTGGACTACTGGAGCGGCCATAGGATCCCATTTTCCCATAAAATGCTAGGATTGCAAAGCGTGTAAGGTTTGGTTCGATGACCGGCCGCAACGCACGAGCAAGGGGCGCTACAATCTTCGCGTGAGATAGGGACCTTACCCGTGAGGGTTGGGTTGGAGTTAGCCCGATTGATCTCTTTCTGGATTAGGTTGCCAGAGTGCATAGACGTTCGTGTACGGGATACTTTCATCTCGCGCTGATTAGAGGTGATTCCAACAAGACGCCATTGATGAATTCGATTCAGCCTAGATCTTCATACGATAGTGAGCGCCTTTAGGAATGGTTGTGCAGAGAGTTTGTCACGGATCCCGGAAATCCCATATGAGGCCAAGTGAGACAGTTTTTCGATTTTGGCAGGAACTCTTTCTTAGGTCTCTTTACAGAGACCAATTTCACGACAGAAATGATGGTGAACTCTGATTTGGCATGGGTTTGGAACGTTCTGACCATTCCTACGTGAGTCAGTGACTGCCGAGACCCTCAAATCAAACGGAAGAGACACATTGGTCAATTCACATTGGTCTCGAGAGAGTGAGTGACGCCTGAGACACTCAATTCGGGGGTGGAAGATGCGCTTAGGATGCTTTCTGGGTGGAAAAACGCTTTTGTTTCACGTTAGCCATCGTTGTTACTGAGGAATGATGATGAATTTCGATTCAATGTGGTTTTTCACATGGAATCAGGTCGTTAAGATCAATCTCGAGAAAGTGAGGGAAGCCTGAGACACTCGATTCCCGCGTGAAAGATAAGCTTAGGTAGCTTCCTTGGTGGAAAAACGCATTTTTCTCACTTCAGGCGACATTATACCTGAGAAATAACGATGGATTCCAATTCAGCGTGTTTTTTCACATGAAATTAGGTCATTCGTATTGATCTCGAGAGGATGAGTGACGCCTGCGACGCTCGATTCGGGCGTGGAAGACTCGCTTAAAGTGCTTTCTCGGTGGAAAAATGCATTTTTCTCAAGTTGGGCGACATTATACCGAGGAAATAACGATGGATTTCAATTCAGCGTCTTTTTTTACATGGAAATAGGTGGTTTAAATTAATCTTGAGGGGGTAAGTGACGCCTGAGACACTCGAATGAGATGGAAAGTCGCGCTAGAAATGTTTTCCGGGTCGGAAAACGCAATTTACGAGTATTGGGTGGCATCCTAGTTCAAATGTCACGATGAAATTCGATTCAGCATCAAATTTTACGTGAAAACATGTATCCCCACTTTTACATTGGCGAAGAAACACTAAGTTTCAAGAGCTCGAACATAGGGACCGAAAAATCACAAAAAGCGTTATTTTTTACTTGAATTTCAAAGCAAGATGCTCTTTGAGGCACTATTAAATCACTCTCTAGGGGCTCGGGGAAAATTTTCCCCATGTTTTTTCGGCTCAAAGAAGGTATCCAAAGGGGGGGGGGGGAGAAAGGATCTGTGAAACTTGGGAAATAAGGACCACCCTAATATATGCACGCTCGATCAATTCCATCGCATCGCTCGTCATAACATATATTTAAAACCAATATAGATCCATACCCTTTCCAATCGATTCCTCATCGATTCATTTATACTATAATTCAACCAATCGATCCCGATATTCGGAATCGATATTTGCATGTAATGGTAATTACGCGTGTCTATGTCGACGCAGGGTCCAAGCCGCCGAAATGTGTCTCGGAGTGGGGCTCTGGCCGTCCGAGGGTATATGAATTGTTGCCGCGAGCAAAGCTCGCTCTCTTGTTCCTGAAAAGCCAAAGTGGCAATACTTCCGAAAATCTATATACCCACGAACGAGCAGGTCTCCCCGAGACACGAGTAAGTCATCGCCCGGATGCGATATTATATTAGAATGTAAAGAATTCCACCATAAGGCATCCTCGAGATGTATTTGGAATGTGATTAGGCAACAATCGCGGCCCCGGTATGAATAAACCTGCATAGACAGGGACGAAATACTTGGGCATTGTATTAGCTCGCGGTGGCTCATAAAACATAAAATCCAGGCACACTGCCAAGCGTGAGTCGGCCGTCTCTTTACCCAGGATGGGGAATTGACTCACGACCGGCCCGCATTACCCAGTGCTTATGGATCGTGTAGGTTTTCACAAGTAGGAAATTTTGCCGTGTCCGCGCCGGAAAACCATCTTTTTTATAATCCAAATCTGTGCGATGAGCCGAAAATCACGCGTATTCGAGTCTTTGCGGTGGTCCGAACACCGTCATATAATAATTTATTACACACAAAGTCAATAGGAAATTTGGTAGGAAACAGATCACACTTATTATATGGTACAGATAGACGAAGCAGTTAGTATTTAAATATTGCATATAAAATCTTATAGAATCCTGAAATCATCAATATATGGACAATTTCTATTATTTCCTATGTACACGGTTGAGACTGTGGTTTGAAATATAATCAGAATCAATAAATGATCAAGTTAATCGAACGACACTCTTTTCATGAGAAATCATCCTGATAATTTTCTTCCCCAATATTATTTTGAATATTTTCAGGTCCTCCCTCTTAAAATCAAAGTTTTTGCCTGAGTGCCACTTAGATATATACAATATCGATCAGAAAGCAGTATTAGATCGATAGATTCCAATTATATATTCAAGATATCACGATATCCTGCATGACTGTTTTAAAGATAGAATTTTCATAAAATTAACGTCTGATCAGGCACACGCATGGGTAAGCCGATTTTTCTGGGCTATATTATCGTTTGGGCATGTAATATAATCCAGTATCTTTCATTTGAGTCCACATGCATATAGCCATAGCAAAAATTGCCTGTGTACCAGCGTGCGTATCGATTGAAATGTAGAAATACGAAATTTCGATATGATTCACTTATGAGCTTATCTTGCTTATATAAAACGATATATTCATGCTTGAAATAATTTTCTTTGAATAACATGTAGCCATAGCATGCCCTTTTGGCTAGTATAATTCGAATGCAGATTTTCCCAGCAGCAGCATCCCCGATTCATCGATCGAAAATACGAGGTGTTCGATCGATCCGAGTAACACGTAAGTAGCTGTTCCAGCGCAAGCAGGGTAGCAGAGCGGTATTATATATATATATATATATATATATATAGTTGCAAATGGTAAGCTATGCAACTCATTTGCTCGGCAAATCATTAGTAATATAAGTATACTAATATCCCAACCTCGCACAGCCTCGCCTCATTTCGGAGGCATTCGGAAAGCTGCAGTCAAGTCAGTCAAACACCATCTCAACCGAGTTGTGAGGAAAACAAGCTCACATACGAAGAATTATCAACACTTCCATGCCAAGTAGAAGCAATTCTGAATTTTCGTCCTATCACTCCTCTTACGATGGACCTTTGGATGCAACGCCCCTCACACCTGCGCATTTTATGATCCAATCGGACTCATACATTGTTCCAGAACCAGATCTCACAAGCAAGTGGATACCACCACTTAAACGTTGGCTCTTAGTACAACAGTTGCAGCAAAACTTTTGGACGCGCTGGTCAACTGAGTACCTTCAAACTCTGCAGGAACGCGAAAAGTGGGCGTTACCATCATCGAACCTCAAAGTGGGCGACCTAGTTTTCATCAAGGACGAGTGCACTCCAGCTGCTCGTAGGCCGTTGGCTCGTGTGATACAAGTGCACCAAGGCCGAGACAAACGTACCAGAGTTGCGACATTATGCACTGCGACCACCGATTTACAACGACCAATCCAGTAACTCATTCGTTTGTATGCTGCCGAAGAAAAAGAAGAAGAAGAAAAGTGATGTGCCGTGATATCTGACAGACTCTAGAATTTATCATGTTATTGTTATTAAATTCCAGCCCTCAGGCTTTCAGTTTCGATGAATTTCAATTTTCAGTTTCAATCAATTCCAAACTGGATTCTTCCCATCTTTCGCCATTGATCAATTTGTTGAATATTCGTTAATTCGTTTTTTGGAATCAGTAACAAGTTCAGTATGTTTTTCTTCCCAAATGAAAGTTCACTCTGAATTCACTTTTGTATTCATCCTCGTCTTTGCCGAAAAAGTGGGCGAAAAGTTTGAATTCATAGTTTATTAGAATGAGAATACCAATCAAAAGGCGCGGTATAGCACCTTGCTGGCGAGTATAAAAAAGAACTCGCAGCGCTGCCGTGCCTTATATATGTCGTAGCCGGTTTATAAAATCCGCCCATCTATGGACTGGCTGGTCAGTTCATAGACAGCGCGCGGACAGTAGATTCCACGTGAAGACACGCATCTGTCTAACAACCGACTAGCCAGTTCATGAACTGGCTGAATGGTCTAGCAGGCCTTTAAACTGACCATTATGATAAATAATTTGAATTGTCCTCTACTTTTTGACACTTGGTATCGTTTTTGATTGGTCATAATGAGGACTAGGATGGTTTTGCGAAATATTCTTGATTTATTCTGCGACGTTTCGTCGACTAATACGTCAACCTCATCAGGCTTGGGAACTTTCTTAGAATTATATAATTACATTGTAATATCGGAGACGGGCTACTTTGCCTGTCGTTTTTAGTACAGGACCTATGGCTGGCTGATAGATTAGAGGGGATAGTCTTTACTCGAATGTCACGAGAGGGAATAATCGTACTTTACTAACTTTTTGTTTGCAGCCGGGACTGAAAAGGGCGCTTTAGTCGCCGTATACTAGGAAATTCTATTCAACAGTCTCTTAGAAGACAACAAAAGGAGCCTACATACATCTCTCTATATAAAACTTTCGTGTATACAGTAACCGATATTCCTTCCGTCACTTCTCGCAATCCCAACACTACGGTATTGCTGGAGATGGTTACTCTAGTAATGTTGACGTGATACTTCCTATTGAAGAGTGGGTGCCGAACAAAAAGTGTATCTCTTCAAGATCTTTGAGAAGCTGATCTACACATTTTTCTATCAAATGCGTTCCCATCGTGGTAGGGGGCCAAAAGCGTAAAAAATAACATGAAAGTACGGATATACAGTCCCCAGCATAAATAATGGAACACGTAGGGTCTCACTCAAACAGTGATATTTCCAATTTGATTGGTCGTATGGGAGTTCTGAAGAAAGGGTTTTGGAGAGCACAAAAAATCTATTAATTCATGGGTTTTGATAATTTTTTACGTGCTTCTTGAGTGCCCGTACACGTGATTAGAATCGGAAAAAATTCTCCTTCAATCAATCACCTACAATTTTGACGGGAGTTATCCGATCACAAAAATACTTACAGTATCTTGTAGATCATCCAAAAATCTAAAAATTTGGTCCTCTGTGAAATTTTTGTACGACTCTTTCCGTCTGACTCAAGAGCTCCGAAAGAAAACTTTACATCAACATAGCAATCCCCTGAAGTTATGGAACCAAAACCAAAAATGATAACAAAAAAAATATGAAAATACTATCTTTACGGGAATGGAACGTCTTATACGGGAAAATTTGTAGATATCTTTCTTGATCATTTTTCAAAGATCTGCAAGAAGTTGCTCTACAATTTTTGCTATAAAATGCATTCCTTTAAGTTATCAAGGGTAGAAGACTAGGAAATTTCGAAGAGGAGCCCTTTCTGAATAAAATTGGAAAGTTTGAGAGATTACAATCATAATTATTGTCAGATTTTGTCAGTACAGATACCTAGGACCATATCCAATCAAAATCCCATCCTCGGGTGACAAGAGTATGTTCGCGTACTTCAAAAACGTACGTGACCGTATGAAATCTCACCATATGAGTGGATTTCGACGATCCCCAGGATCGAAATTCAAAAGACACATTCATCTTTATCATCCATCACTATGAAAACCAACTTTGGAAAGATAAATGAAAGAGCCATCTGTCCATATTGCGTTGTGCCACCAATTTTATTGTGTTTTCCAACCGATTCACGCAACAGTTTTCTTGCGTCAAAGTTGCGATTACACGGAGTAATCGGTCTCCAAAAAAGTATGGCGGGAGAGCACAGATGGCGCGGCAGCGCACCGCTTGTGGGATTTTACCGTGCAGTGGTGCACAAGAATATATGAGTGATTCTGGAGCAAGCTGGACAAAACCGTCACCAGGGGGGTCTGGGAAAAATCCGCAAAAATTTTTTTCCATTAGTACTATGTTGAAATAGTACGAAAATTTTTTTTTCAGATTTTTTCGCCCCCCCCCCCTGTGGGCCCCAGGGCCCATGAAAGGGCCATTTTAGGCCCTTTTTTAGCCTATTCTAGGAAAATCATAGCTCCGACGCAATTCAATATTTTTCAACGTACTTGGGCGCATTTTTCTCGTCAAGACTAGTACTTTTGAGAAAAAGATTGTCCAAGGCCACTTAGTGAGCCTGACGACTTCTGCCACCTATTTATTGAGAGCAAATTTTAGCAATTTTTGGGCTTGCTTCAAAGTGATGTAGCTCCCACTAGACATGTGATAATCGACTTTTACAAGAGTAATTTTGAAGGTCTTGAAAATACCTACAATTTGCCCACTTGTAAAAGTCAATTATCGCACTTTTTGTTGGAGCTACAGTCGATACAAGTTGAGCTATTTACGAAAAAGTCGAAAATTCAAGACTCGATTCCAAAAATATATCTTAATTTTTTTTCACCAAACTTGTGCGAGAATGTTCTTTCAGACATCTACTTTTAGTAAAAAAAATTTGGCGGAGGTTATTTTTTTTTATTTTTTTTGCCGAGCGTTACAAAATGCCGCATTTCGTGGTTTTAGCAAAAACAGCATCTTTGACCACGGTCACATATGCTCCCATCTGGACTGATGTGCACCAATCTGTGTGAAAGTACTCCCCAAAGTACCCCCAAGTACGTGTAAGAAGTTGCGGGGACGAGCCTCCACCCAGGAGCGAGCTGTAGGTTCTATTCACCGTGTTCAAAATAGACATTATTTTGGCTATTCGAGCGTAAGCGACTGAGAGCATGATTTTACTTGTTCTGGCTCACAAATGAGATAATGGGGTAGAATGAGGATCAGAACATACTTTTCCGACTCAAAATGACCATCTGAACACAATTCCGAGGTCAGTTTAGCTCTAGGATGTCGTCTAGTGCCTCAACGGGTCAGAACCCGTCGACAGAATCTAAGTTCTTGAGGGGCAGAGGGACGACTATTTAGAGCAAAACTGACCTCGGAATTGTGTTTAGATGATCATTTTGAGTCGGAAGAGCATGTTTTGATCCTCATTCTACCCCATTATCTCATTTGTGAGTCAGAACGAGTAAAATCATGCTCTCAGTCGCTTACGCTCGAATAGCCAAAATAATGCCTATTTTTGACACGGTAAATAAAACCTACAGCTCGCTCCTGGGTGGAGGCTCGTCCCCGCAACTTCTTACACGTACTTGGGGGTACTTTGGGGAGTACTTTCACACAGATTGGTGCACATCAGTCCAGATGGGAGCATATGTGACCGTGGTCAAAGAGGCCGTTTTTGCTAAAAGCGAGAAAAGCGGCATTTTGTAACGCTCGGCAAAAAAAATCAAAAAAAATAACCTCCGCCAAATTTTTTTTGCTGAAAGTAGATGTCTGAAAGAACATTTTCGCCTAAGTTTGGTGAAAAAAAGTTAAGATATATTTTTGGAATCGAGTCCTGAATTTTCGACTTTTTCGTAAATAGCTCAACTTGTATCGACTGTAGCTCCAACAAAAAGTGCGATAATTGACTTTTACAAGTGGGCAAATTGTAGGTATCTTCAAGACCTTCAAAATTACTACTTGTAAAAGTCGATTATCACATGTCTAGTGGGAGCTAAATCACTTTGAAGCAAGCCCAAAAATCGCTAAAATTTGCTCTCAATAAATAGGTGGCAGAAGTCGTCAGGCTCACTAGGTGGCCTTGGACAATTTTTTTCTCCAAAGTACTAGTCTCGTCGAGAAAAATGCGCCCAAGTACGTTGAAAAATATTGAATTGCGTCGGAGCTATGATTTTCCTAGAATAGGCTAAAAAAGGGCCTAAAATGGCCCTTTCATGGGCCCTGGGGCCCACAGGAGGGGCCGAAAAAATCTGAAAAAAATTTTTTCGTACTATTTCAACATAGTACTAATGGAAAAAAATTTTTGCGGATTTTTCCCAGACCCCCCTGGTGACGGTTTTGTCCAGCTTGCTCCAGAATCACTCATATATAAGCCGAACCCCACACCCGGCGTACTGTGGTCAGGAACACACAAATTCAGAAGGCCCGAGTTAATAATAAAAAACTGTTTATTAAACTACGGGATACAAATATTTACAATGGCGCGTCTTTACTGCTCGAGAGCCGAGAGATTCCTGCTGCGCGCGGCGCGGTTCGCTCGCTTCTCCTCTCTCCCCGCTGCGGCGGGGAGAGGGAGATATATAGCTGTACTACACATGTATGAACCCCACATACTCCCCCCCCCCGTGACAGCGATATGAAAATAAGAATTATAATTTGTGACAATTTTGCGCAGAAAACAAATTACGCTCGTGATAATTGATGATCGCTAGTCACGGAAAGAAAAAAAGGAGATTGTATAAGATACATGATGGCAACATTCAAGTTACAGTAGACGCAAAAGTTACATTTTTCTTTCTCGAGTACGTCCGTAATGGAGGACCTGTCAGGTTGATCACCTGTGGCAAGTCTAGCTTCTAAGTCTTCTGGGATTATGTACGCAGGCTTCAATAAGTTCACTGAGACACTTTTCACATTTCCTCGAATTTCAACATCAAAGAGAATGTCACTGACACGATTCACAACTTTGAACGGTCCATCAAACGGACGATCGAGTCCAGTTTTGACAGGCACTTCCATCCATACATGAGAGCAAGTGTACAAATCTTTGAATACAAAGGGTTTGACTTTACGCTTATGAGTTACAGGGATCGGACGCAATTTTCGCATGTACTCACGAAACTCTTTGATGAAAATATCTGGCTCAGGATTGAAATCGTAGGGCAAAAAGAATTCTCCTGGGAGCCTCAAAGTAGTTCCAAACAAAAATTCAGCAGGGCTAGCATCCACATCCACACGCACATGGTTTCTTAAACCTACGAGAATAGTGGACGAATGTTTCACCCAATTATCATCATCCATACATTTGATCGCACACTTCATAACGCGGTGCCAGCGTTCTATCATTCCGTTTGCTTCCGGGTGATAAGCGGTTGTTCGAATGCGCTGACAACCAAGCAGTTTTAGTAGCGATTCGAACAATCTACCCTCAAATTGCCCCCCTTGATCTGAAGTCATGATTTCTGGTACGCCGTAGCGAGAAACCCAAGTGTCATAAAACGCTCTACATACAGTATCTGCAGAGATATCGCGCAATGGCACAGCCTCGACCCACCGAGAAAATCTGTCAATCATGGTCAAGATATAAGAGTATCCGTCACAATTTTTTAGTGGACCGACGATATCGATGTGAACGTGTTTAAAGCGACCATCAGGCGCAACAAATTGTTCAGGCGTGCGTTTGACGCGATGAGTGATTTTGGACTGTTGACAATTCAGGCAGTGCTATCTCTGTGCATATCGGGCCACACGTAACGTTGACGTATAGTACGGTCAGTAATCTTAGCACTAGGATGCGCAGGATTATGGAACATGTTGAACACTGTCTCGCGAAGACTCACAGGAATGTATGGTCTTATTGATTCGCTTGACATTTCACAGTAAATTGGTGTGTGAGTTGGCCCATAAGTAAATTTTCTAAAATTATTCTTAAACTTAGGATCATCACGCAAACTTTTCAATTGCTCGACAGCTTCCTGAAGCTCGGAGAGCTGAACAAGGTCGAAATCAGTGAGTACACGGATCGCATCTATCCTAGACAACGGATCAGCAACCACATTATCCTGTCCACGCAAGTACTCGATTGAAGTAGTAAACTGTGCAATGAACGAGAGATGATTCAACTGACGAGGTGATGCCTTGTCAGATTTTTGCATGAACGCGTAAATCAGCGGTTTGTTCAGTCACAATCGTAAATTCACGCCCCTCTACTAGACTAGGAAAGTGTTTGAGTGCAAGGTACATAGCCAGCAATTCACGATCGTAAGTACTATACTTAGTCTGGGTAGGTGAGAACTTTTTTGAAGAGAACGCAATAGGTTCCCAGCCATTTGGAGCACTATCTGAAGATTGTTCCATCGCCGCGCCAGCCGCCACGTCCAATGCGTCTGAGACGATGCGTATCTTAGCCCTGGGGCGAGGATGTTTCAACAGAGTGGAATTTACGAGATAATTTTTTACTTTTCCAAAAGCCTCGTCGGCTTCTGGAGTCCAATTGATCACGCGCTTATCATTTTTCCGCGAGTCTTTAAAGTAGACATTGAGAGGTGCTTGCGCGCTTGCAGCGTGAGGCATGTTTCTGTGATAGAAATTTACCATCCCGAGAAAACGACGCAAATCTTCAATAGTTTTTGGCTTAGGAAATTCGCGAATAGCCGCGACTTTGTCATCAGTGGGACGAATTCCCTCGGAATTGATTCAATAACCTAAAAATTCAAGCTCAGAGGTGCAAAAGACACACTTCGAGAGGTTAAGTCTGAGGTGAAACTGTTTTAATCTTTCAAAAACAATACGTAAGTGCTGATAATGTTCTTCTAGGGTATTTGACGCTATTAACAAGTCGTCAATATAAATGAAAACAAAATCAAGATCACCGAGAGCGCGGTGTAAGTACCGTTGGAATGTTTGACTAGCGTTACGCAGCCCGAAAGTCATGAATAAGAATTCAAACCGTCCGAACGGTGTGATTACCGCCGTTTTTTCGATATCTTCCTCGGCCATAGGTATCTGAAGGTACGCTTTGTACAGGTCGAGTTTTGTAAAAAACTTTTTGCCATGCAGATTCGCAGTACAATCGTGTAGATTTGGCGTGGGATATTTATCGGGCTTCGTTTTCGCGTTAAGACCGCGATAATCGCCACAACAACGCCACGTTCCATCTTTCTTGGGCGTCATGTGCAACGGACTGGCCCAAGGACTTTTTGATGGACGAGCGGTTCCAGCTTTGACATACGCAGCAAATTCGCGTTTCGCGTGTCTCAGTTTATCGGGTGGTAAACGTCGCGCGCGTTCAGCTACCGGAGGCCCAAAAGTGGTGATGTGATGACGCACATCGATGTTTTTTGGTGGAGTAACTAACGAAGTGTCAGTGATTTCTGGAAATTCCGGAAGCATTGAATTGACTTGAGCGTCAGCAACCGGATTAGGATCAACTGATCTAATTGAAACTTGAGGTGAAGGTTTGCACGTACCTAAGCCATAAGAGCCTGTCTCTTTGTCAACAAGACGTCTACCATCTAAATCGACCATCAACTTGTAGTGCTTCAAAAAATCTCCACCTATAATCATTGAATCTACATCGGCCACAAGAAATTTCCAAGGGAACTCGCGTTCGATACCGGGAAATCGAATCATGAGAAAACTCTCTCCATAAGCATTTACTTTGGAGTCATTGACCGCGTACAAGAAACCCGACGGCTTGGTATGCAATTTTGGATCTCTAGGAATTAAGGAGATATCCGCGCCCGTATCTTGGAGCGACAATCTACCAGAATTGAGATCACGCATGAAGAGACGATTCTGACTGCCACCTCCCACGCCCGCCTCCATGACGGAAGGAATCAATCGTTTTTTGAACTTTCTTTCTTAGCTTCAGCTTTGACAAAATCCGGATAGCTAAGACACCACGGCTTGCACTACCGAGCCCCTTCATTATACCTCTTATGAAATTGGCAAATTTTTTGCGGATCACGTGGTTGCTGCTCGTTGCTCGCTTGACTATTTCCTGCACGCTGCTGAGAACGCCCGCGGTTCTGAGAGAAAAGCCTATCGATTTTTGAGCTGAGAGCATTGATTTTATCATTCATTTTCTTAAACGCGTCATCAAAGTCTTTCGAAGAACTAACTGCTGCGCAAGATTGAACGTTACTGGCACTAGAGTTGGAAAATGAGCTACTATTTACATTGTACACTTGACTTTCCAAGCTAGGATTTTCAGCTAATTTGTCCGCGGCCGCCGCAAGACCATCGAGATCAGTCGCATTCGTAACCACAAGAATGTACCTATGATTTTCCGGAAGCGTATCTAAAAATATTGATCGCAAAATGTCGTCTGGGCAATTCGCTTGATTCTTATTCCTGAGTTGATTCAAAATGAAAGATGGTTTACCATCAAGGTTTACTTCGCCCCGTAAAAGTTGTCGCAAAGTTTGCTCGTCAGAAGTACCAAAAGTTGAAATCAACCTGTCCTTCACTTGTTGGTATGCATCAGCCGGCTGTGGATTGAGCATTAAAATATCTCTAACCGCAACGAGCGCAGCTTCAGAAAGCTGTTGAACAAGGTAGTCTAACATTGTTGCATCCGAAGTTATTCTCGCGGTTCTAATCGACGATTCTGCTCGGATGTACCATAAAACCGGATCTTTTGCCATAAAAGGCGCAATTTTTGGTGCATACGCATTTACGTGACCGATTGGATCTTGAGGAACAATAGGCTGCTGAGCAGAAACATTGTTGGCATTGATAGAACCATTATTTGCATTTTTAATATTATTACGCTGAGCGTTTCCGTTTCTCAAAGCATCCATTTCACGCCGCATCGTTTCAAGCTCACCCGTGAGCTCGGCTAATCTAGCTTCGGCCTGGTCAGCACGCTCTGCGTCACTCATTTCGAACAGAAAATCTAACAGCCTCTGCATACACTAAACAATAAAAGATTCTTGCTCGCAGGCAAGCCTAGCTCTTGTACGTAGACAAGTTACAAACACAATTGACAATTTTGCCCTACCCACACATACAAGCATACACGCTCAGCGTTTCAGTAAGAAATTTGTCAAAAGTTGAAAATTTTCGAAATGCCAAATGAGTAAAAATTGGAAACGTGAAAAACAGAAAATTTTTTGCTCAAGTTCCTCGTGATTTTCTCGAAGAGTGATTCGAAGATATTCACAACGGTGCGACGAATTGCCCAGAACTTACGCGAGCGCGGAATTCAATCGTCGATTCGTTGAAATACCTGCTGCGATGTTTGGAGACTGCGCGCTGACTACGCGCAGATACTGGAGCAAAATGGCCGCCGGCGCTGGTGAAAGCGCGGGCAAATTTGGAGCTGTCGCCCGCCGTTGGCTGCCACGCTGCTGCGAGGCTCGGAGAAATGCCCGCCAACTGCATGCTGATGCACCGTTGCCGACGACGATGCAGTGGTCGGCGACTGTGAGCAGATTGCTCAGGATGATAGTGCTCGCACGGTGTGAGTCCACACGCTGGCCGCGCGCGATGGACCCGGCGACTGCGAGCAGAAAGCCCGCCAACGATGATTTTGCCTCGTTGTGAGTCCACACGCTTGATGCGTGCGATGGACTCGGCGACTGCGAGCAGAAAGCTCGCCGAAGCTCGATGATGATGCTCCCCTGGTGTGAGTCCACACGCTGGCCGCGCGCGATGGACCCGGCGACTGCGAGCAGAAAGCTCGCCGAAGCTCGATGATGATGCTCCCCCGGTGTGAGTCCACACGCTGGCCGCGCGCGATGGACCCGGTGGCTGCGAGCAGAAAGCTCGCCGAAACTCGATGCCGGGGATTGCACCCAGGGTGCAGACTGCACCTCCTCGTTGCCTTCGGCGTGCTGCGTCGACGTGCGACGCTTGGGCCGCTGCAGAGGCTGCGATGATGACGTTGGCTGCTGCTGGCCCGCTGGAGTACCCGGAGTACAAATCTCGGGCCCTCGCGGAGCTGCTGCGATTTGGCGCGAAACGCCGGTGTGTTGACAATATGGCCGCCACGCCGGGTTGCTGTCCCAGGCGATGACGAAGCTGGGCACTTGTGCAACTGGTTGATGCAAGATTCGGGGAGGACAGATAGGCTGCCTCAACCCGATATTCAGTACGACACTTGAGTCGTGCTGCCCAGAAACCGCTCGGAATTTTTTCGGGAGCCGGCACACTCTCGAGGTGACGCGCACTTAATTTGTCGAGGTCACCAATGTGGGATTTTACCGTGCAGTGGTGCATAAAAATATATATAAGCCGGACCCCACACCCGGCGTACTGTGGTCAGGAACACACAAATTCAGAAGGCCCGAGTTAATAATAAAAAACTGTTTATTAAACTACGGGATACAAATATTTACAATGGCGCGTCTTCACTGCTCGAGAGCCGAAAGATTCCTGCTGCGCGCGGCGCGGTTCGCTCGCTTCTCCTCTCTCCTCGCTGCGGCGGGGAGAGGGAGATATATAGCTATACTACACATGTATGAACTACACACGTTCGCGCGAACGTCCATGCCGGGCCACCCCGACAATCGTACGGCGAGAACACGTTCTGTGTGTCAGCTCCGCATTTGCTGTGAAGCTCTCCGCACGATTGTCGGGGTGCCTCGGCGTGAATGTTCGCGTGAGATCACGAACGACGCGCTGCCGCGCCATCTGTGCTCTCTCGCCATACTTAACTCCAGGACAATTTCTCCGTGTAGTTTTCTTCTACAATAGGCACACTCGTACGGCTCAAGGCATTTTGTTTGTGACACTCAGATGATGGATTTTCCGTGGTTCCGATGGGGAAGAGAGGATAGGCCCTTCGGGTAATGCTCCGTGAATGCGAAAACTAAAAAAAGATCGAATCACGGGTTCACATTAGGAACACCTCCTTGAAACTTCTTTATCGATAGGCACACCTGTCTGCGTCTGGTTTTGTGATAGTTTGGTATAATGGGATGGTGTTCGATGATTTATAACAAATTTTTATGATAGGGTCTTTTGATCACACGCTGAAGAATGCTGCCGGAGGTAGTGAATACCACGCACTTACTCTCACGAGAAGCCTATCATTCCATGATTCTGAAACCTTTAGTGAATAGGTAGGCGCTAAGTCATAATAGAGACTGAATCTTGGCACTATTTGGACCATGTTTAAGCATTGAGGACAAGCATTTTGGTACAGGCGGAGCGTATAGCTTTGCATACCACGTCTTTTTTCAGTTGGCGGAATTACCCATATCCCTTGTCGCGTATGACCTTAGAATCGTGTTCATTCATTCTCTCAACCTAATTCTCGTGATTTGGAGTTTTTTTCAGTTGAATCAGCGCCTTGGCCCTAAAACCACCCTAAAAATGAGAAAACCCGGTATTTTGGGCTCTCGTTCAGGAGTATTGAAATAAATTACACTAGAAACTTTCTCCATGCCTTCAAAGCATGAGTTTTCCTAGGAGCCCTATTTCCATATCGAGACATTGCTAATTATGCTCTGGAATTACATCTGAAATCTTTGAATAGGGCTTTCCTTCCCAAAATAGGATAGGAATGTCTTTGAAACCTATCTCAACTTACCTTTATAGTGATCCTCGGTAAAAAAGATTCGTGATAGTGTTGGAAGATGATCAATATGGCAAAGGAAAGCTTCCAGGGCACTTCCCAGGGAAGTGACGTCAAACTTCCCAGTAAGGCGACGCCAAATATGAAACTTTGGAATCGAGTTGTTTTGAATACAGAGCGGAGGCACCTTAGTTAATGTTTCGTTGATAACTGATAATGAGAGTGTCATGAAATTCATGATCATATTAAGGTATAATTATATGATGTGCTGATACATTGTTATACGTTAATGAGGAACTTGCACGTTTTTCAGTTTTAATTTCAACAGATAGACGAGGTACGATTTATGAAGTAATTATTTTTTCCGAAATTTTTGTATGCACGGACTGCGAGTAATAAATCATTGTTAATCGCTCAATATTTGCAAAGATTCAAACGCTCCGGAAAAAACCGAGCGACATGACCGAGCGTGTCCGAGCGCCCGTGTGCATGTGTTGTATCTGTGTGTCATGTTTACAATGACGTTCGGAACGAATAACATCATCAACGCACCATATCTACTGATGAATAAGACTCTCCCAGTTGACAAAAATTACAGAGATCACAGAGTAATAGTTATTGCCAACTTGCGAGACTTGTCGTCATAATGCGGATCCCGAAATCAAGTCTAACCTCAAAGGTCGTGCGGTGAATGAAGCGGACGACGCGCCACGACGCGCAACCGAGCCTCCGCAGCAAGAGAAGCAAATGAATTAACATGGGATTAGAGCCTCAAAGATTCCTATTGGTTCAGCACCCTGACGTCACGATTGTCCGACCAATCAAAATTGTTTGAACGCGAATCTAATAATTACGATTTTTCAACGATTATAATCGCAAATTCTTAAATGTTGACGCCATATTTTCAGCCGAAACTTTTGTAGATAGTCTACACTTACCCTAATAATCAGATTGAGATCAAAAGCAAGCCGAATTTTTTTCATGCAAGTTCCTTATCGTTGAAAACTGTTTTCGGAGTTTCATGTTGAATTAAATTCATCAGGGGATAAAAGTATTACTGTGTGAGATTCATTGTCATATTTTTGGAGCACCCGAATGTCCCATCTTCTGCATTTAAGTGAGATGTAGATATAGAATTGAGTAGCAAGATCAATTGTTTCACATCCTGTTAATGGAGCAAATATCATTTTTTGTGGATTACAGTATGAATACGACGATGGAATCGCTAAAATGCATCAAATGGTGGCCATTCAATCCTCATATTTTTTTCGATGGACTTCGATTATGTAAATAGTCATTTTAACAAAAATCGCGTGGGCAACTAATTCAGAAGTATAATTACAAGTGCGTGCATAAGAATACTATTCAATTGTCTGGAATTTGCCCCGGAAGCTGTTTTCCACCTTTTTGATCACGTCCTAAAACTTTTCAATTTGGAAGTGACTAATTCTAACTTAGACTCACTAAAAAAGTACGTTAAGATAGGTTTCAAAGACATTACTTTATTATTTTGGAAAGGAATGCCCGTTTCGAAGATTTCAGATTCGTTTGCAGAGTATAAGTAGCAATGTCTTGATATGGAAATAAAATTCCTTGGAAAACTAAAGCTTTGAAAGCATGGAAAAAGTTCCTAGTGTAATTTATTTGAATACTCCTGAACGAGAGCCCAAAATACCGGGTTTTCTCATTTTTAGGGTGGATTTGTGGCTAAGGCCCTGATTCAACTCAAAAAATACTTCAAATCACGAGAATTAGGTTGAGAGAATGAATTAACACGATTCTAAGGTCATACGTAATAAGGGATATGTCAGATTACTCGAGCGTTCCCAGCGCACTCGTAAAAGAGATTCCTAAAAAGGGGCTCGACCGGCGATCTTGATTTTTGTTGGGAATTGATGTCCAAATGATGTATCAACGAATCCCAAAATAATCTCAGAGGGGTTCTTTCCTCAAAAAAAAATTGCAAACTGGCGCACCGTGCCAAGACTGCCAGATGAGAAGTATTCTGAGTAATACTATTGTTCGCAGGATGAGGAAGAGTGATCAACTAGGTGGGATGGATGAAACCAGGAGATACAGAAGGACTTCCCACCTCATTTATGATGGAAGAGGATTCATCAGAATTCTCATCCTGAGATCTTGACCGGAACAATAGTTTTGCGGAGAAACGCGAGATTTTGTGGTTCGAATAGAGGTCACCAAGGTTGCTTGAGTTGATGAGTTCCTCGATAGCTTACTTTCTCGTCTGAAAATCTCTCATCTCATCAAAATTACCACCCAATGATTCCAAATGAGAGATACTCTAAGACAAATTCATACTGCTCACTCTTTCCCAGATAGCGCCATGGTAATGTGAATAGCTGAATTGAAATGGATTCCAATTTTCTGTAAGCTGCAAACACTCTCCGGATCAAATGATTGAGTTGGCGCGCTTCGCAATACAACTTCCAATAATTTGAGATTTATCGCGTCGTAGAACTCGATAAATGTTTCGAATAATTCGGACAATGTATAACGTGCATCACTGCGTGCTTTCTATGATGCAGTGGTGACAAGCAAAGTTTGCATTTCTATAAAACATCGGATACATGTTGTGTGTTTCAACACGTGACAGAGCTCAAATCATTGGGAATTTCATTGCAAATTGTCTGCGATCATTCAAGAATCGAATGTCGTTGAATTCACGCCATGCGGATCGAATAGAACACTATGGACTCGGCTCAAATCCTCATGCTGAACTCGGAGTGAGGAAAACGGAGGGGGTTGGGTGGAGAAGAGAGGAATTGGGGGGAACTATTTTCCATCTATTCGAAGCATTGAGGCCTTGAAGACCTATACAGCTTTACTATATGGTGATACTGTTTGATAATCTGTGTACTGTGTTACGACTTAGCGCAAGTTGTGTTTTGTTCTTGATACTCGTGGTTGATACGGAGAACTTCCCGGCACAGCCTACCAGAGATGGACACTGTGCCCTCCTTGTTTATCCGGGCCCTGCTGACAACTACTCCCAGATCCCACCCGCGTGCATCAGACGACTTGTTCAGACACTCTGAGAGGCACCTCAACCCTTTATTCGAGGCATCAACGGGTGAAACTGCTCGCAGTGATGGACTCACTTACTCGCAGAGTGAGAGGTCTCATTTGTATAACTGGAGATAACAGTGTGTCAGTGTACTGTGTGTTCATATGAGCTCCTCGCATTCGCCCGGTTTTACCCGTGAGGCAAGGGGAAACTTCATGGTATAAAGAAAACCCACCTCAAAGAGCCCGAGAACTATCTTCAAGATGGTCACGTAACCGTAGTTTTTGTGAGACAGGCTGGTTGTTGGGCTAGCAGTACGGGGTGAGCTAGCAAACAGACAAACTTACTCGTTTGTCTTCTTCCCATGGAGTAAAATCTACAGTAGCCGATATTAGCCATTTTGTAAATGTCAAACGCAGTGAAACTCGCCTATTCGATGCACGCTCCAATATATTTCCAATGGAAGCTACTTGAGACTTCTGTCGGCTACTGCACTCTTAGGACGAGGACTGTATCACACGGAATTCACCGCATGCACATAGTCCATCGAGGTTCGGGTGCTGAGCTCAACGTGGGGGATATGGGGACTGTCTCGTCATGATTGTTTACAATCCATATAATTTTTTTCTAGATTTTGTCTTCGAGTGAGCTCAAATATTACACGTGAGTGCGTTGACCCCACAAGCCTCTTAATTGACCTTTCTCAACTAAGGAGAATATTTCCTTGAGCGGATGGCTGGACTTTTTTGAGATTCTACAAGCAAATTTAACTAGTTCAAGACTCGAATCGCGGGTCATCGAATTTGAAAAATCACGAAATTTCGCGCGTAACATGGATTTTTTCCCTCCGTGTTAAGGTCGGAATTTGGATGCAGTCTGGGTTATCGATATGATTCTTGCGGGCAAATTTCCCTCTAATCAGAGGCTACAACCGCCTTGGAGCCCAAGAATGTACTTTCAAGAGGTGTGAAACTATCTCCTGTTGATGTCGCGTGACTACTTTTTGAAAAAAAAAATCGACGATATCTCTCACTCCACGACCGCGCAGTCTGACCAATCATACTTCTGTGAATGACATTCGATTCTTCATCTACAGGAGTGTATCAAGGGTTGGGGTGCACTCTTGTCACTAAATAAACACTGCACAGATATTCACTGAAATCGACTGTTTATTGCACACTGCGTGCATTCGATGATAACTCAAATTATACAAGGATAGCCGAAGTACTCTCTTCGGCTGTGCGTATCCAAGTGGTGCGTGCTCGCTTCTGCTCGTGCGCAGCACCTATATATATATATATAAGAAGGAAGTGAGCGCTGAGGGCGCTGATATTGGAAAGTCGACAAAGCTACTTCATCGACATCATCAAGCGAAGAAAAAATTCAGATGGGTCGGGTCTATATGCATCGAGTTACGTTCGATTGGCGAGCATATTACGCTTCTCGAATTCATGTTTTACGAGGCGCAAACGAACAAGACGGGTCATACCAACCCGACTTTGATTGTGATCTCTCGCTATCATCGATCCAATATTCCAATAATCCAATATTCCGTTGTTCAACCGTGCAAGCTATTTTTCCCACTTTTCAAGGGTATTTTCGGGAATTTTATTGCTCGAAAACTTTCGAATGACGTGTATATTGTAACTCCGAAAATCTCCCAGAGTTTTCTGGTAATGAGTGCGATACTCTCCATCCCCGTCAGGGGTCAAGTGGGTTATGATAGAGTGTATTCGTGTACGTGGCGATAGCATTGCTCTTATGGCCATTTCCGAGTTTCTCTGTTCCACCCCACGCTGTCTCGTAAAAATCGGTCACGCGAGTGGATTTGAGTTCCAGATACCGATAACTGAGAGTATGTAAAACCCGAGTGATGTGCAATGGAAAAAATTTTCGGATTTTCTTTCCTCCCAAATCACCAAGTTTTGTGGATTTGCTCATATACTCTTGATAGCTGCCAGAAGTCTCAAGTAGCTTCCATCGGAAATACATTTAGGCGTGCATCAAAGATACGAGCTTCGACGCGTTTTGACATTCACAAAATGGCTAAGATCAGATACTGTGGGCTTTACTTGATGAACAGGAGACGAATTAGTAAGTTTGTGAGAGTAGTCGGAAGTAGCCGATACTGACTTAAATTGGATCCCAGCACAAGACAGCGCTACTTCCTCATTCTGTACGGACCTTTCGCGGCTACTTTGAGCGACTATTTGTCGGTCGTTGGTTGTCTCCGCTACACAAACTACATCATCCAAAAATGGCATCTAGCAGCGGTAAAGTAGTTTGCAAAAGATCATGGCCTCAAATATGCTGCTCCCCAAATCTCAGTGAGGCCACTCTCAGCTACTTTCCGATCAGAAATTCTTAGAGGTCCCACACTGGAGCCACGCGTGGTCGCCACGGTTGCGCCACCAGTGGGATGTAACGCCTTTCCCTCAGTGCCCCCGCGTGGCAAAGCCGTGTCAGCCCCTACAAGACATTTTGAGCATTGCGATAAGCACTTTTTCGAAGATATTTTGGATTGCACAAGATATCTATGCATGCATATCCAATAAATATCACTCGCTGAAGTGACTGCGATGTGTTAAAATCATGCACATAGGCGAAAATGAAAATAATGGTTCGAAATTCGTGGTAGAAAATCGGGTGTTACGTCTTTATCGACTCGGCCGTTTGTGCATCAATGTGATCAGATAGACTCGGACATCTATCTCAAAACGGTAGCTCTATTTGTTAGCTTCAATCTCGAATATAAATCAATGCGGTCCAATGAGTAGTTTTTGAGCAATATCGATGAGATGAGGGCGAGCCTATATGGTGGACACGATGAGCGGAGCGCGTTGAAGGCCGGGTCCAGCCGCGTGGCGCTGTCCAACCTGACCTAACCTCCGCGTCGCCCCGTGCTATTGATAATGCTCCGCTCGATGTATCGCGGGTGTTGTTCATCAATCTCGTTAATAATTCCTACCTTGAAGTGAGTGTTATCAATTTTTATGGGGTTTGAAGCCGTATCAGACAAAATGATCGCTAGATTCCTGTCATGTGTTCAGCGTACATAATATACTTGGCGGGTAACAATGCGAGGGGGGTCCCGAGGTGAATTTCCCCTGCTGGATATGTTCGAGTGACAGATTGCGTATAAATCAGCACACACAAATTCTACATCATTGAAGATTAGATATGAAAAATCGGATAACTATAGTGAACTAGTACATTAGTTTATCATAGAGGTTACACGTCTGATCAGCTGTGATCTCGCCGCGGAGTGTTTACGTGTAGATTTGTATGAGGGCTCACCAGGGCATCAACAGCGTACCCGCGGCCGTGCCCAGTTGTTACATGCCGTGCGTGCGCCAGGTGGGTCAGGCGTTACATTTCGTCTTTTACCACGCGGGGGCATCGCGGGGCGACCCTAGTTCCCCACGCGTAGGCCACGCGGGGAGCCTAGGGGCAGGCGCGGCGATTTCTGATCGGGTTCTGTCTATTTCCACCAATGGTAGGTCTCCTGCAGTAGCGCGCAGTTACCGGTACACTAGCCATGATAGCCGGCATTGGCTACGGCTACTCCCAAGTAAGCCACCCTCTGAATATTCGTGATATGGGTAATTCCACCAACTCAAGATTTAGAGGGGAACATTTCTCTCTTAAGGCACACTGACTGGCGATGGTTTTTCTCGTTTGATATGCCAAGAGGGTCGAAGAAGGACCCGAGTGCGTGATTTCCATGACAGGGTCTTTTGGAAAATCGACGTCTCGCCATTCTCCACAGCTCCAGTGACATCATGAGTGATCCAAGAGGAAAATACTTCCATATAGCCCATCGAAAAATGAGCGTCGAATCGTTTGTTTTTCTTCAACATCTAGGATAGGTCGAGGAATATAGTTTTCGATATCAGACGTTTCCTTCGAGTTATGGGACCAAAACCGTGAAATGAGACAAGGAAAAATACGAAAATAATCTTATTACGCAAATGGAACATCTTATTTGGGAAATGTATTCATACTTCTCTCGTTCATTATCCGAAATCTCGAAGAAAGAATTCAACATTTTTTGCCATATTATGCGGCTTCTTCGAGACATGGGGCCAAAACTGTGAGGAATAACAAAAAACTACTAGTATATGATGAGAGGAACGGTCGAATTGCGAGGCATTCTTTATCGAAGCAAGATTTCTTGACAGAGCTTCTGTCACTTTGATTGTCCGAGGAACATACATCCCCTATAGAGCAACATACCCATCGGGAAGATATCAAGAACCGAACTTCAATGTCATTATTAGTCTCAAATGCTGAGCTGATGATAGTTTCCATCCTTGTTTCTACACCGTACTGAATTATTTAGACTGTGGAGAAGATATGTGATATCACGTGTGTGTTTCGCCCTGATCTCTCTTTTGGGCTCGTCGGTGGGACGAAGAGAGACCTGTCTTAGACACTATTGTAAGTTGGGTGGATTGACGACAGGTTAAAGGAGGGTTAACATTGAGGTTTTTGTGAAACAACCAAAAATTAAGGTTGCCATCTAATGATGAAGACACAAAGCAGATGTTGAGCTTCAAGTGGTGAACAACTATATACGGCCTCATGTCGTTTGGTGGCATAATGAAACGTATACCCTCGCTATGTTCCGAAATTAAATGGGAGGAACGGCCGAATTGTGAGGCATTCCTTATTTCCATTATTCCACCAAACGACATGGGGCCGTATGGAGTTGTTCATCACACGAAGCTCAACATCTGCTTCGTGTCCCCATCACTAGATGGCAACCTTAATTCCTGGTTGTTGCACAAAAATTTGAATTTTAATCCTTCTCCAATCTGTCGTTAATCCATCCAATTTACGACGGTGTCTGAGACAGGTCTCTCTCCGCCTCACTGACGAGCTCAAGAGAGAGACCAGGCCGAAACACACACTTGATATCACATATCTTTTTCACAGTCTGAATAATTCAATACGGTAAAGAGACAAGGATGGGGACTATCAAAAGCTCTGCATTTGAGACTGATAATGATATTGAAGATGGGTTCTTGATATCTTCCCGATGGCTCTGTGGCTCTATGGAGGATGCATGTTCCCCAGACAATCAGAGTGACGGAAGCTCTGTCAAGAAATCTTGCTTCGATAAGGAACGCCTCGCGATTCGACCGTTCCTCCCATTAAATATTAGAACAAAGCGAGGGTATAATTCTCATTATTCCACCAAACGACATGAGGCCATATAATGTCGTTTACCACACGAAGCTTAACACCTGCTTCGTGTCTTCATCACTAGATGGCAACCGTAATACGGTTGTTTTACAAAGATTTCAGTGCTGATCATTCTTGAACCTGGTGTCAATCCATCCAATTCACAATAGTGTCTGAGACAGGTCTCTCTCCGGCTCACTGAAGAGCTCAAGAGAGAGACCAGGGCGAAACACACACTTGATATCATATATCATTTCCACAGTCTGAATGATTCAGTACGCTGTAGACACAAGGATAGAAACTATCATCAGCTTTGCATTTGAGAATAATAATAATATCGAAGTTGGGTTCTTGATATCTCCCCGATGGCTCTGTGGCTCTATAGGAGATGTTTGTTTCCCAGACAATCAGAGTGACGGAAGTTCTGTCAAGAAATCTTGCTTTGATAAGGAATGCCTCGCAATTTGGCCGTTCCTCCCATCACATATTCAAACATAGCGAGGGTGTGATTTCCAAAAAAACTACTAGAATGGTCTTGTAACGCAGACGAAACGTCTTATATGGAAAATATTTGTGAATGTCTTCCTTGTTCATCTTCTCAAGACGTACAGGAAATAACTCTACACTTTTCACGATACAATGCGTTCCCTTCCAGTTATGAAACCAAAACCGTGAAAAATGATGGGGAGAATACAGGAATATTCTCATCACGCAATTGTCGCGTCTTTCACGGAAAATGTGTACGTACCTTCTTAGCCCATCTTCTCGAGATCTACAGAAGTATCTCTACACTTTTTACGATGAAATGCGTTCCTTTCGAGTTATGAGACCAAAACCGTGAAGTATAACAGAAATAATTCCGGAATACCCTCATCACGTCGAGGGAACGTCTCATATGAAAAAACGTGGAGAAACCGTTTTCGTTCGAATTTTCAAGGGCTTCGGAAGACAGCTGTACATTCTGTGCGGTAAAATGCATTCTTTCCGAGTTGTCGAGGGCATAAGACTGAAAGATGTCGAAGAAGAGCACTTTTCCGTATGACATTGGGGAGTTTCAGAGGTTGCAATCATATCGATAGTTAGATTTCGTCAGTATAGATGCCTATATCCATAACCAACCAGAATCCCATCTTCGGGTGACAAGCGTATGTTCACGCACTTCAAAAAAGTCGTTATGGTATGGAATTCTACCATATAACTGGGTTCTCAGGATCCCTAGGGTGGAAATTTTAAAGACACATTCGTCTCTATCATCCATCACCACAAAAACCGATCTCACAACGCGAATCGAAGACTCATCTACCCATATTAAGGCGATGCGGTCACCATGCAAGCTGAATTCATTCCCATCTTTCTCCTATTCAGTTGCGATTCGGGCAAAACGACGAGCGCACAAATATTTGTTATCATCTAACTTAGATTTATCCGCTCTTCGTTAAGCCCAAATTGCGAGATAATCGGAGGAAGTTGGGAATGAAAATGTGCGTATATTATAGGTTAGGAGGTTCCCGCGGTCGAGTTATTTCCCTTTCCCTCCAATTCCCTTATGATTTGGGCTAAGCGACGAATTGAAGAATTTAAGTTGGACAATAACAGGTATTCGACAACTCGTCCCCCACTTTGGATCATCAAACGTGTTATGTGAGGTGTATTTTCAAGGTCCATGGTTGCGGTGCACGGTGACCGCATCGCCTTAAGGTGTCCCGTCAATTTTATTGTGTATTTCAACTTATTCACGCGATGCTTATCCCTCAGTGAAGTTGAGATGAGTTTTTTTCTACGATGGGCACACCCATTCGGCTCACGGCATCTTTTTCGTGACACTCAGACGGAGACTTTTGCACAATTGAGATGAGAAAAGAATCATTGGTCTTTTGGATAATGCTGCGGGGATGGAGACACTAAAAAAGGATCGAATCACGGGTTCCCATTGGAAACACCTCCCTGAATCTTCTTCATTGATAGGCACACCTATCTGCGTCTGGTTTTGTGATAGTGTGGTATGATGAGATGGTGTTCGATGCTTCACAATAATTGTTTATGATAGGGTCTTTTGAGTTAAGCGATGAAGAACGCTCCTGATAGTAGCGAATACCACCCACTCACTCTCGCAAAAAGCCTATCATTTGATGATTTTGAGACCTTTAATGAGAAGGTGAGCACTCAATAGTATTCGAAACTGGATCTTGACACTATTTGGATCACGTCTGTACATTTTTGACAAGGATTTCGGTCTATGCTGAGCCTAGGGCTCTGCATACCATGTCATTTTTCGGTTGGCGGAATCACTCATATCTCAAAAACTCATAGGAGAATTCCGAAAGTCGCCAACATCTGTGAGTATTGGGAATGGGACTCCGATATCCCCTCAAGATGATTTCCAAGAAAAATTCCATGCTCATATCTCCTGCTCATCAAGAGTTATGCTGATTCAGTCAATGTGACGGAGTCTATCAGCTCTTCGTCCATCCCCAGCTGACTAAATTAGCACTTGAGTCATTTCGGAGCATTTCGGCCAGAGGGGTCACCAGGGGGGTCTGGGAAAAACCCCAAACTATTTTTTTCCATTAATACCATGTTTAAAAAGTACAAAAAATTTTTTTGAGATTTTTCCGAAGCCCTCCACGGGCCCTAGGGCCCACGAAAGGTCTATTTTAGGCTCTTTTTGGCCTATTTCTGGAAAATCATAGCTCCGGCTAGACTCAATCTTTCTTCACGTACTCGGATGCATTTTCTTTGTTAAAACTAGCACTTTTGAAAACAGAAACAGTCCGGAATCAATCATGCAGCCTAGTAACTTCTAGGAGCTATCTACTGAGAGCAGATTTTAGCGATTTTTAGGCCTGCTTCAAAGTGATCTAGCTACTACTAGACATGTGATAATCGACTTCTGCAGGGAGTCATTTTGAAGGTCTTGAAGGAACCTAGAATTTGACCTCTACTAGAAGTCGATTATCGTACTTTTTATAGGAGCTATAGCCGGTACAAGTTGAGCAGTTTTGTAAAAACGCCAAACTTTGAGCTCAGTTTACAAAAATCGTTTTTTTTCGACCCCAAACCTGTGCGAATATTTCTTCAAGACAAGCACTGACAATATCGAGGAGAATCTCGGTGGAGAAATCATCTCCTGATTAGTGGCGTACGTTCAAAAATACAGTTTTTTGACTTTTTGCTTAAAATGCCGACATAAGCATGGCTCGTACATGCTTCCATCGAAGTTGTTGTGCACCAATCTGTGTGGAGTTACTCCCGAAAGTACCCCCAAATATGTGTAAGAACTTCCGGGGGCGAGCATCAAGAGCGAGGTCTCGATTCCTCGTGTTCTTGCCCACAAACATGACGAGTAGCTAGAGTAGAGATACGAACATGTTTTTCCGGCTCAAAATGACCATCTAAACACGATTCCGGGGTCAATCGAGTCTTAACACGTCGTGGAATTACTCCTCAGAGTACCTTCGAATACGTATGAGAACTCCCAGAGGCGAGCTTCAAGCCAGAAACGTGCTGAAGACTCAAGCCATCAGATCCGAGATGGGCATTATTTCGTCTATTTTAGGTCAGGCGAGCGAGGTCTCAATTCCTCGTGTTCTTGCCCGCAAACGAGACGAGTAGGTGAAGTTGGGATGCAAACATGTTTTTCCGACTCAAAATGACCATCTAAATACGATCCCGGGGTCAACTCGTGCTTAGGATATCATCCAATCCTCAAACGGCGTTAAACTCCGTAATAACAGGTTTTGCGCCTCTACTGAAAAATGACGATGATTCAGGGCTGAATTGACCCCGGGGTCAAGTTTAGATGGTCATTTTGAGTCGGAAAAACATGTTTGTATCCCTACTCTAGCCACTCGTCTCGTTTGTGGGCAAGAACACGAGGATCCGGGACCTCACTTTCCTGCCCCAGAATAGACGAAATAATGCCCATCTCCGACCTGATAGTTTGAGCCTCCAGCTCGCCTCCGGCTTGAGGCTCGCCCCCGGAAGTTCTTACACATATTCAGGGGTACTTTAGGGAGTAATTCCACCCAGATTGGTGCACAAAAACTCCGATGGAAGCATATGCGAGCCATGCCTATGTCGGCATTTTAAGCAAAAAGGCAAAAGACTGTAATTCTGAACGTACGCCAAAAATCAGGAGATGATTTCTCCACCGGGATGCTCATTCATATTGTTAGTGCTTGTCTTAAAGAACATATTCGCACAGTTTTGGGGTCGAAAAAAAACGATCTTTGTAAATTGAGTACAAAGTTTGGCGTTTTTACAAAACTGCTCAACTTGTATTGGCTCCTTGTAAAACTTGTTATAGCTCCTATAAAAAGTACGATAATCGACTTCCACAGAAAGTGAAATTGTAGGTTTTTTCAAGACCTTCAAAATGACCACCTGCAGGAGTCAATTATCACATGTCTAGTAGGAGCTACATCGCTTTGAAGCGTGCCCAAGAATCGCTAAAATCTGCTCTCAGCAAATAGCTCCTAGAAGTTACTAAGCTGCATGAGTGATTCCGAACTATTCTTTCCTTCAGAAGTGCTAGTCTTAACAAAGAGAATGCGCCCAAGTACGTAAAAAACGATTGAGTCTAGCCGGAGCTATGATTTTCCAGAACTAGGCCAAAAAAGGGCCTAAAAAAATTTTATGGCTGATGTGCTCCGAAATGACTCACTTACATCTTCATCATTCATAATCATCGTATCGTTCCCTCGTAGGACGAATGCATCAAGAAAAAAGAGCAATCCGTATCCGTTGCCGGAACAGTCAAGATTCACCGATTACCATGACAAACTGGAACTGGACGCCGATAATCATCAGAATTATCCCCTCGAGCTCGACGCAGCTGGGCGAAAATGGGCCATTGAAATGTTGCACTCATCTTCAGATGATGGAGTCAAATGTCAGGTGATGGAGAAAATAGTCCAAATGATCATCGGGGACTCATTTCAAAGGGATACATTGCCTACATTTACCCGAGACTTGTCGGAATATTTTATTGGACAGGATGGTTCTCGCATATTTCCCTCTTGTGATGTCACTGAAGAAACTCTCATGGATAGTATCAGTACACCTGTTTTCGTTGTTTTCCGGAACCAGTACCAACTGTATAAAAACCGAGATAGCAGGGCTGAACTCCTGATGGAATTTCTGATCGGAGCATTAGCGACGGCTCCACAGATCGGTTACTTATTCCTATATTTCCTCGAAATATGGGTCGGACGAGATGGAAACCAGGGGAATGGTATGAGGTAAGATCGTTAGTCGTCCATGGTATTCATTCACTTGCAATCTAACCGCAGATCCGAGAAGCTCCAACTAAACAGTATCAACGTCCAGCACATTGATCGTTATTTGGTCTGTACCAGTTTGCACTTGAGATGGACGGCAAGTACAGTGGTGCAAATGAATTCACTGATTGTGAATGACTCTTCCGATACGCGTCTGAGGACAATTTGGTTGTGAGTGAACATACCTACTCAAGTCACAAAGAGGATGTCCGAATTTAGCAGAGTTTGGAACAGAATTTTTATTTTGTTTTGTTATCTCCAGGGAGTGAATGGGACGAAACGAATCGATTGCGGGTACGTTGATCATGAATAGAACTGAACGAGACATCATCAAAATTCTAGTTCGATAAATGAAATTGTACGAAAATTTAACATTCTCAATATGTTCTCATTTTGTCTCTTGGAAACGGAACGTGAACCAGGGGGCCGCTCACTAGGGAGTAGCCGATGCCAATGTCGGCTAATACGGCTACTGCCGAGGCTAATGCGCGCTACTGCGATAGAGCCACCACCGGGCGCAAGTAGATAAGAGTAGTCAAAAGTAGCATCGATGAGATGCAAAAGAGTAGAATTCGTGGAGCCGCGTTGTACTGCACACTACTTGACAGCCCCTGTAGGCTGCTTCTAGCTACTGTTGTGCTTGTATTGCAGACCTGTGAAGCCACCAACTTTATTTGAATAGTAGCAGGAAGTAGCCAAGAGTGTCCCATACAGGACAAGAAAGCATCGGTGTCGTGCGCTGGCTATCCAGGGCCGGCTAAAATTGGCTACTTCCAAGCTTTTGTACATTTTCGGTCGTTTGTCTTCAATTTATGAAAAAAACCCAAAGTAGCCGATATGAGCAGTTCTTAATATGTTGAAACGCGGCGAAGTTCGCCCATTTGATGCCAGCTCCGATATATTTCAAATAGAGGCTACTTGATGTGGCATCCCAGACGACGCAACAGTTAAAATAATATTTCTCAACATGGAGAAATATTATTTTAACTTGATCGGCAGGAATGTGTAAGCAGGTCAGGATGCAATCAGCAAAATTGCCGTAGTCCAAATTACATGTGTCACAAGTGTAACACTCGAGTTACACATATCTTATGAATGGTGTAACACATGTGTTACAAGTGTAACACCCGAGTTACATACATCTTATGAATGGTGTAACACATGTGTTACAAGTGTTACAGTTTGGAAAGTGAGTCAATTTCAAAATCAATTTTAAAGAGGACAGTTTCGAAATTACTTCAAGTCATCAAAATTAGCTCGTGTCCACACGTATAAATTCGAACATCAAAATTAATTCTTCGATCAGTCACTGACTCGATTCAGTTAGTAAAGCTTTGTGAGTCTTTGAGACACGTACCGTTTTGCCCAAGTGTGCCTAGAAAACACACGACAGAGCAAAGTTCGAAAAAGTGCGGACCAATAAGTCAGATTAATTCCGTCGAAAAGTAGACCGACGATACCCGTCTCAGCTGTTCAAGGGCCAGCTCCGAATTCGCTCTTCGTCGAAAAGTAGGCCGACGATACCCGCCTCAGCTGCATAAGGGCCAGCTACGAATTCGCCCTGTTTATACGTTCCTGCCTTGAAGAATCATCATTCCTTCAAGTAGACTTGTAAGTGGGCCTAGGTTAAGCTATTCAAATTATATTTAGACGATAAGTTTTCATTTCTGACCAAGATTTTATAACTTGGTTTGAATAAAATAGAATCTATCACTTCTGTAATTCTATCTCATTCTTTCCTGAAAGCCATAAGATAACTGGATTTTTATATCTACTTGAAATCAGATAAATTATTTTATTCTTTCAAGTATCCAGTATTATAAGACATTCCAAATCCAAACGCACTTCAATCATTCTTTTAAAATTACAATTCATCTGATCCAACTTTGATGAACCAATACTTCTCAATCTGAAATATTCATAAATATACGCAACCAGAGACCAGCAATATGTATACATCCAGTCGGAAGCCTCAACGCAATAAAAGAGAATAGGTAGGTGCAACTGGGCAGTCCGCCTGTAAGCTGTTCACACGAACTCAAATAATTTATTTGTTACGCCGAGCCCTCCGCTCGGGTCATAACATTGACGCTACTGTCGGCTACTGCACCCTCACGGAACGGCTTGCATTAGACAGGATTTAGCGCATGGACATAGCTCATGAACATTCGGCCCCCACCAGTCGGCACCCACCTATACCTTAAACATAGGAACTTCTACCAGCTTGTTCAAACAATTTTGCGTGAATAAAGATGAGTTCTAATGCTTTAATCGGTATGGTCAAATTAAGAGTTTCAATTTGAGCCCGCAGAGATTTCCGTACTGCATATATTCGCGGAGTAATGAGCATTTCTTGTGTTTTGGTTGGGGTAACTGTTCAGCATTTTCAAAATTCATTGCTCAAATGTCCAAATTGTTCAAATCAAGAAAGTTATACCATTGGATTCAGGATTAAAGTGGCGGGCCAACTTGACGTCACTATTTGGGCAAGCACTGTGTCGACTGGCATGACAGGCTGCTAAATGTGCCCTCACTCATGCGAACATCTTGTCAATGCGTGAGCTTTCCCCGTTCAAGTTGATCTTGACAAACACAAGCACGCTTTCGGTTAGGGGGAAGGGAATATCCGATGCAACTGTGCGTGGATGTATGAACACTTCCCGGAAACCTGAACTGGACTATCCATGACAGCCAAAATTTATTCAATATTTTCTACCTCACTCGAACTTTACATAGATTATGGCAAGAGTACGAGTGCGACAAGATATCTCGGACGCTTGTCATCGAACACCATGGCTAGTGCAGTTCAGATTCCTGGAAAAGTGTACTCCATGCGCTTGTATGAGTAAGGGTACCGATTTCAGTCACGCCGTGTATATATCGGAGCTAGTAGGTATCTCACCCCATCCATTGCATTTCTCGCTCCTTGATGAACGCCATGAGAGTGTCGTGAACGTGACATTTCATAGATGCTCTAAATGTTACCCGCTATTGCGGTCTGGTCTTGATTAATCACAGCACAGGATGTTATTCCATTTTATTCTTACCCCCGTATACTAACCAGATGTCGACACAAGTAAGCATGAGGAGGATGATTATTGTATGCAAAAATTGTATCTTATTAATTTGAGAAGCGAAATTGATTTGAACCAAGAACCATGCCAATCCTGTGATGAATGTGATATTTCGATCGCGAGGAATCTGAGATCAGCATCATTTGCTTAATATAATGATGGATGTTCTATTCCTAAGATCATCAGGATGCTCCCGTGAAGGCTCTCGTGGAGCGGTACACGGCGACGTGATGCGGCTTCCCATATTTTCATATATTTCACTCCATGGCATCTCATCAAGGTTTTGAGCAACGCATTATCCAAGTTCTGGGAGTTCAGCACTACTGCATACTATAAATGTGTTTTGGTCTCTTATTCATGAAGTAATCTTACGTAATTCATCGTACGATCATCAAACTTGGAATATTATATACGATCATCTGAAAAGACTGATTATCATCATCAATGAGTAATTATTTTCGGAAAAAGATTATCCAACTGAGTCCATCATTTTTGATTTAGGACATGAGCAGTCTCGGAATCATTTACATTTCCGCCATCTCACTCGACTTCGGTAAAATTCGATATGAGTTCACCGATAGAACATCTAAAAAAAACTTCTGAGATGGTATTATGACATTTCTTAGGGAAGAAGCAAACTACGATGATCCTGAATCAACTCTATGAATACCCCCCCCCCCTCCCCGCCTAGTTCCAAGAGGATCTTTCAATGAATGTCAAAATAAGTGCCTAAAAAAAATTTCGTCATAAAACATCGGTCTGTTTTCGAGGGATATCATTTTTAATTGTTAAATATCAATTTTGACGAGGAAATGGCATGGAAGTGAGTCTCTCTCGTATTTCCCGAACTATTTAGTGATTCTACCCCTCCATCAATTTCTCCTATCTTCTCTCCCAATCGGCATGTACCACTAAGTTTTTAGAGAGTGCATTGTTAATATGACTGTATTCTATGCTGGTGTACGCGTCGGTTCAGAAAATTGCCGGCCTAAGTTGTTTATTCAAAAATGAGTTACGTTTCTGTCTGTCTCAAATAAATTCTATTAATTACTGAAAGCAGTGAACGTTAGGCCGACACTGAATAAAAAATTCTCAGCCGGGGAAGATGGATTACTGTAAAATAGATGGATCCTGTCATCCTAACCTCTAAGTTGAAGCTTTCATAATGCCGAATTCCTCTGACGGAAAATCAGATAGCTCTCACAGATCCCAAAGTGACCAAAAAATAGCTTTTCCCAAGAGAAACTGCGGATATTGTGGAAATGCGTGTATTTTGGGTTATCTGTGCTCCAAATGTGATACAGGCTATCATGAATCCTGCAGCATCCGAGCTACAATCGGCATCCCAGGTGTATACAAATGCTGCGCAGATTCAACAGCACAAGAAAATTCCATATACGAATCAGATAATGAAATTGAGTTTGAAAATAAGGATATGCAGGGGCTATCTCGAATGATGTCAAGCAAGTTTTCAGAGATAAACTCCAAACTGAGAGCCCTGGATGAAAAGATCAGTATACAACAGGACACTACAACAAACCAAGTTAATGAAATTGATGCACGCTTGAAGGTTCTTGAAGAGGCCCAGCCAGCTAACAACATTGAAGTGATCAATAGTGAAATAGTTCAGAGAATGCGTAGAACAGCAAATGTAGTGTTATTTGGAGTAACTGAGCAAGCTGAGAATCCCAACGATAACTCCAATGATGCATCTGTGGCTATCCGTTGACTCTCTCGCCTCAGTATAGTAAATGCCAACCAGGTTTCTGTTGAGTGATGAGGAAATGATACTGCCACCAAGCCTAGACCTCTTCTAGTTAGACTGGGTTCAAGCGATACTGCTTTTGAAATTCTAAGGAATAAACATATGCTACCTGATGGAATTACTGTGTCTCCTGACAGAAGCCAGGGGCAGAGAGAGTATATGAGAAATCTGCGCACCAAAATGCTTGATCATAACCAGGCAAACCCCCAGAATCAACTTACTATCAGGTTTGTGAATAACTGCCCTACCCTGGTATCTGCAACAAAGCCTGACAAGAGAACCCCGAGAAAGGTGCAACATCAGTCACAATCACAGCAAATTATACAGCCATTTCAAGGGTCCAAATCCACTCAGTAATTTGGTATTGTACTACCAGAATACCAGATCACTCAACAATGAATTGAGCTTACTCAGATCCAACATCCATCAATTGCACAAGGTACCAGATATACTAGTTTTCACTGAAACATGGCTCAAGCCAACCACCCTTAGTACTGAACTGGGGCTAGTGAATTTCAATATATTTAGAAGAGATCGACAAGAAATTGAGTCAGCCAGAGGTGGTGGTGTCTTGATAGCTATAAACAAAGCTATTTCAGCCTCTGAGCTAGACAGCCCTAAGGATTTAGAGTTGGTGACTGTAAAATTGGAAGTCTATGGAAAAAAGTGATTATGCTGGCTACTTATATACCTCCCTCAAGTTATCCAAGAAGACATCTATTTTAGTTGCTGTTGCAGTTTGTGGAGCAGTTAGTCTCTCGTCACCCAAATCATGAAATTGTTATTGCTGGGGACTTTAACCTGCCCTACTAAAAATGGTCGAACAACGCATTGACAGTGAATGATAGTGAGGCCTTAATAGACCACAGAGTGTGTGCTAATGCACTCCAACAAATGGCTGGACGTGCCGATCTGGACCAGTATTGCATTGAAATACCTAGCAAGGGCTATACGCTGGATTTATTGTTTGCTCGCGATTGTTCTTGGAGCTTCATCGACTGGGAAGAAGAATTGTTACCCACGGATATACATCATATCCCTTGTGTTCTTGAATATAAGAATGTTCCTGATGTAGAGACTTTAAGTGCTCCTAGCCTGAAAATTGATTACAGAAAGGCTGATTATGCATAATTAATGAAGTATTGAGCTTGGTGAACTGGGAAGAATCGTTGAGTAGTGAGAATCTTGAGACAAACTGGAGGGCTTTTCATGATAGAATCAAATTGATTATTTGTGATTTTGTCTCTACAATGAAAGTGGTTCTTGATAGCTTTCCAACTTGGTTCACGAAGGACCTCAAAAACCCCGTACACCAGAAATCCCTCTATTTGCGTAAATGGAAACGGTCTAATCTTGTACATGATAGGATTGAATATTGTAAAATCAGGGCTATGTGCAAGAAGGCTACCCGGGAGGCCTACAAAAAATACATTGCAAATATTGGAAGTAGTATTTCAGATGATAGCAAAAAATTTTGGCAGTACACTCGCTCCTTGAGTCAAGATAACAAAATTCCAACTCAAATGGAGTACAAGAATAAGATCTCTGAAAACCTTGATGATATAGTCGAAATGTATTCTGATAACTTTGGTTCAGTCTTCAATGATCAATCTCTTCCCAATTATAATGAAAGCATCGAGGAAAGCTCCCAAATTCTGGAAAGTATAAATATCACTAGCGAAATGATTGAAAAAGCTATTCTTGATCTAGATGATAGTTTTACCACCGGGTCTGATGGACTCCCAGCATATTTTTTATAAAGATGCTCCCCAACTATTGTACCTCCACTACTAATACTTTTCACCAGATCTATAGGAAAGGGTGTTGTCCCAAAAGAATGGAAGTCTTCTTTTGTTTTGCCAATATATAAAAGTGGTTCTCGTCAAAATATTGTAAATTATAGGCCAATTTCCATTATGGGTCTTATACCTAAACTCATAGATGGTATAATAGCAAGCCAGCTATCGAAATTCCTCGAGCCCAAATTATCTGTCCATCAACATGGGCTTATGCCCGGTAGATCAGCCTGTTCAAATCTCCTGCTATTGCAAGATCATATCTTTGAAGCCTTTGAAGAAAATTTATCAGTAGACGTTGTTTATATTGACTATGCTAAGGCATTCGACTCTGTAAACCACAGGCTTTTGCTGCAAAAACTTTGGGCGTATAAGGTTCGTCGTAGTGTATGGAGTTGGTGCAAGTCTTATCTGGCTGATAGGACCCAAGCTGTGAGAATAGAAGGGGTGACATCCAGAAATATTGAGGTCCTGTCTGGTATACCACAAGGATCTCACCTGGGGCCTATTTTCTTCCTAGTTTTTATTAATGATCTCCCGAAACATATATTCTTTAGCAAGGTTCTAATGTTCGCAGATGATGTAAAACTCTTTGAGACAATCAAAAGTCCAAGTGATAGCTGTCTACTTCAGAGGGATTTAGATGAATTATCTTCCTGGTCAACCGTCAATGGCTTAAAAGCAAATGAACTCAAGTGCCAGAGAATTACCTCTTCAAAGTCAAATGATGATGCCCAGTTTTCGTTTTTTATAAATGGTCAGGAAGTAACAGCTTGTGACACAATTAAAGATTTGGGGGTGTATCTCGATAGAGGCTTAACGTTTGGTCCTCACTTAGAAAAGTTAATTGCCAAAGCAAATAGGTTAGTAGGCTTTGTCAAAAGGAGTACGGCAGATTTCAAATCAGATACTTCCATAATGAATTTGTATAAATCCTTGATCCTCCCAACTTTCACGTACTGCTCTGTAGTATGGTCCCCAATTTATGCTGAAAGTTTCAAGTTTCTGGAGAGTATACAACACAACATTGTAAGATATGCCTTGAAGAAATCTAGATGCCCCATGAGTTATACTGACCATGATCTCACTCCTCATTCAGAGAAATATAACTTGCTTACGATAAGACAATTGCACAAGTACTATGATTACCTTGAGATATATAAGATATTGAATGGTTTTGTAAGAAATCATGAGTTGGTTGAGAAGTTTGAATTCAGATCTGTGCCATACAGCATCAAAAATGTAAGGCCCATTGAAGGTTAGCCAGCAAAATCTGTTTTTCTTGGTCATGCCCCCATGAATAGGCTCAAAAATATGTGGAACCACCTGGGCGATCATGAAGGAGGAGTGAGCAATATAGGAAAATTTAAGGAATTAGCCCGATCGTTAGTTATATCTACTCGTTGACGATGATTTTAAGTTCATTTTGAAACCAAATCTGGACTTATAATTACCGAATGCATTATAGTCCTAGTATAAATTGATGAATTTTTTTGGATTCATAAGTACATCAAGATCTTTAGCCCAAAATGAGATATTTGGCACCAAAAGAGGTAATAATATATATATTTTTTTTCTTTTTTGATTTGGGAATACTCCTGGAAATACTATATTTTTTGTTTACTATTGATTACCCAAATAAATGTTGATTTAGTGATAAGTTCCATAGTTGATCTCTACACTTATTATTGTAACTGGGCAGCTTGCCCGTATCATTTATTAATAAATGAATAAATAAATAAATAAATATGAAAACTCACCATTCAGTATTCCATTGTGCATTTTGAGGTGAAGCCTTTCCTCGTTTTTACTCGTGGAATATCTAGGTGAGAGAGTTGGAAATAATTGATTCAAATATGGCCCTATGTCTTACGATGGTGATTTTCTCGTTCACTTTTTTTGATCGGTACCATACTCTGGAATCTTGAATTGTCTCTTCATCACATCTGAAATTGGTTTAGGACCATCGTGCGGTGAATGCAAGGGTTACGGGGCATTCCAAAGAGTATTTTGGTGGATTCTAGCCCTGATTCCAACGAGAAAATTCATCAGATGAGTCCACGAAAATCCCAGACAATTTTTATAAATGTAAAAATTTCAAGGAGTAATTTATTTTTGAGTTTTTCGTCCCGACTAGGAATCGTATCTCCGGTGCGTGCGAATCTTTTCATACGTTCAACTCTCTCAATTTTTCCGAAAAAGACCTCGTTCGAAAAAAGTGACTTTTCCCTCGGAGTTTGGAGTGGAATCGCGGCAACTCGGATTCGAGTGACTTTCACTTAGAAATTTGGGGGAGATTCTTGACTTGGAAAATCCGAGTGAATTCGGATGCTATTTCGCAGAAACTCACCAAATTCGAATTTTATTTTGCTCAAGCTCACCACTTTTGGGATGTATTAGTGATTCCACAAACCAAAAGAGGCGCGAAATTTTCAATGTTCTTCCTGTGTATTCATATGTTCCGCCGAATACTTTGACGAAAAACCTTGTGATATCTCAAACAAGACGTACCACCTACCATTTGAGTCCGAAAGCAGGCATTTATCTAGAGCTTCGTCAGTTCATTGTACACAAAGCATCGTTTTGGGGCTAACTTGCACTACTATGAGGATGCTCCCGAATGTTCATGAGCTATGTGCATGCGCCGAATCCTGTCTAATGCAGTCCGTTCCGTGGAAGCGCAGTAGCCGGCAGTAGCGTGAAATAGCCTCTATTGAAAATAAATCGAAGCTGGCATCAAATGGGCGAACTTCGCCGCGTTTCAACATATTGAGAACGGCTGATATCGGCTACTTCGGGGTTTTCTTCATAAATTGAAGACAAACGACCGAAAATGGACAAATGGTCACAAGTAGCCAATATGAGCCGGCTCTGGATAGCCAGCGCACGACAGCGATGCTTTCTCGTCCTGTAGGGCCACTCTTGGCTACTTTCTGCTACTATTCGAATGAAGTTGGTGGTTTTACAGGTCTGCAATACAAGCTCTACAGTACCTAGAAGTAGCCTACAGCGGCTGTAAAGTAGTGTGCAGTACAACGCGGCTCCACGAATTCTACTCTTTCGCATCTCATCGAGGCTACTTCTGACTACACCCGGTAGTGGCTCTATCGCAGTAGCGCGCATTAGCCTCGGCAGTAGCCGTATTAGCCGACACTGGCATCGCCTACTCCCTAGTGAGCGGCCCCTTGACGTGAACGGAGTTACTCCGGATTATGATGAAAGTCAACTGAACTAAACGTGATCAGTAAGTATCAACGTAATATCACACGAAACTTGTGTGATCTCATTTTGATATAGATTTGTTTGATGTCGATTGATATCGATTTGTTCAATTTTGTCCATTGCTACCGTGAACCAAATTGCGAAATTTCGTTTCGTCTCTCTCTCTCTCATTTTTTTTTTTTTTTTTTTTTTTTTAGGTGGTTGTAGGGTGAATGCGCTGCGACGTAGCCACAGAGAGGTTCCGGACGGACAATTACGCCTGGCCGATACTTCTCAAGGCTCCCGGGCTGGATTCCGCATCGATGCGGCCATCCGTACCAGATAAACCCTCTCTCCCTTCCCCTTTGGCGCTGGCCATCGGACAAGGGAGAGATCCACCAACTTACCAATCCGGCCCCGGCACCGCGTGAGCATTACTTCAGGACCGGTGGCGTCTCGCGCTCACGATCGAGCGTCCCTCTTCTCACGACTCGCAGGTGTTGTTTCTCCTCCTTCGATCTTCTTCCATCTCTTCATTCTTCATCTTCTTTCTTCTCTCTTCTTTCTTCTTTCTTCCCTCTCTAGTACATCAGATTCCTCCTGGAATCATTTGGGCCTCTTCTGTTTCAATCGGCAGAGTCACTGTGATTCGCCTGCTTCGAGGCGCCTTACTTCCCTCTCTTTCCCCTCTTTGCGGGTCTCTCTCTCTCTCTCTCTCTCTCTCTCTCTTTTTTTTTTTCTTTTTAGGTGGTTGTAGGGTGAATACGCTGCGACGTAGCCACAGAGAGGTTCCGGACGGACAATTACCCCTGGCCGATACTTCTCAAGGCTTCCGGGCTGGATTCCGCATCGATGCGGCCATCCGTACCAGATAAACCCTCTCTCCCTTCCCCTTTGGCGCTGGCCATCGGACAAGGGAGAGATCCACCAACTTACCAATCCGGCCCCGGCACCGCGTGAGCATTACTTCAGGGCCGGCGGCGTCTCGCGCTCAGGATCAAGCGTCTCTCTTCTCACGACTCGCAGGTGATGTTTCCCTTTCTTCGATCTTCTTCCATCTCTTCATTCTTCATCTTCTTTCTTCTCTGTTCTTTCTTCTTTCTTCCCTCTCCAGTGCATCAGATTCCTCCTGGAATCATTTGGGCCTCTTCTGTTTCAATCGGCAGAGTCACTGTGATTCGCCTGCTTCGAGGCGCCTTACTTCCCTCTCTTTCTCCTCTTTGCGGGTCATCACCAGCTTGATATATCCGGTGAGTCTATCCCATGTCTCCTGGTTGCGGAGCAAGTACGGGACGAGATTCTCAGGTGTTAGTTGAGCACCCAGCCATTCATCCAGCTCGGCGCGCTCTCTCCGGGTGTTGCTGCACTTGAACAGGGCATGTTCGGCGTCATCCCATTCGTCCCCGCATGACTGACATCTGGGGTCGTCCTCTCCTTGAACCTGGTTAGATAGGAACCGAAGCAACCATGATCGCTCAGTGCCTGCGTCGTCCAGTAGTCCATCTCTCCGTGGGTGCGTCCCGCCCACTTGGCTACGTCACGGATCAGCCGGTGCGTCCATCTGCCGTTTGCAAATGGCGAATCCCACTCAGTTTGCCAATGCTCAAGGGTCGTTTCCTTCTCGTTGTCGCGGATGATCTCCTTCATCGTCGGAGTGAGTACTCGTTCGGCTCCGATCACTTTCGGGCGGTCCCAGATCCTTACTCGCTCCGCGACGAGCAAGTGGATGGGCGGAGTACTCGCCAATACGTAAGCCGCATCCCCTGACACAGTGCGGTAGGCACGAATACTCCTCAGGGCCGCTCTTCGGTGGACAGGCCCCATTCTCTCCTCGATGATGGTCTTCTCTACTCTCTTCCCCCACACGGGTGCACCGTGCAGCATGATGGAGGTAGTGACGGTGTTGAGAAGTGCGCGCCTCTTTTCCTTGGGTCCTCCGATATTCGGCATAAGCCGCTGGAGCGCCGCACCGACCCTGCTCGCCTTCTGGGCGGCTTCCTGGATGTGCTTCTTGAACGACCACTTGTCGTCGAGCCATACACCGAGGTATTTCAGCTCTGTCTTCCGTGGAATCTCTTGCCCGTTGATATGAAACCGGGGTAGGTCAAACTTCCTACGCCTTGTGGCCACGATTGCTTCGCACTTCTTGACAGCAAGCTCCAGAAGCCTGCCAATCATCCACTCGTAGACTCGGGCTAGCGCTTCGTTCGCGCGTCCACCCAAGAGTTCCTCGTTGTCAGCCCATACTATGAGTCCCGCGTCGTCCGCGAAAGCCACTATTATCACTCCTTCTGGCAGGTCGATGGACAGTAAGCTGTCATACTGGGTGTTCCAGTTGAACGGCCCGGAGACCGATCCCTGTCCGATTCCGGCGGACAGTACCCGAATCTCTTGTCCCTCGTCGGTGTCGTACACGAGGGTCCTGTTCCGCAGGTAGTCACTCGTGACGGCTAGTAGATAGGGGGGCACTTGACCTGCTTGGGATTGATAGACTCGCTCCCAGCTCGCGCAGTTGAATGCGTTCTTTATGTCCAACGCAATGATGGCACAGAATCCTCCTCTTCCTTGGTATGGGTTCCCTACCGACGCTTGAACCCGTTCTTGGACCGCCTCGATCGCGTGCACAGTGCTCCGTCCCTTCCGGAACCCGAACTGCATTGGTGATAGCCCACCGCCTTCTTCGTAGGCTTTTTCCACCCTGTTGAGCACCATCCTCTCGTACATTTTCCCGATATTGTCGAGCATGCTGAGAGGGCGTTGACCTCCTTGACCCTCAGGTATCAGGACCAGCTTCTGGCGTTTCCACTTGTCCGGGAAAGTTCCCGCGCTCAGACAGATGTTGAAGAGGTCGCGGAGTAGATCTGGCTTGTATTTGAAGACCAGTTTCAGAGCCTCGTTTGGGATGCCATCCAGGCCAGGGGCCTTGCCGTTCGGCATTCTCTTCGCCGCTATGAGTAGCTCTTGCATAGTGAAGAGCGGGATGGGGTCTTCGCTCTCCGTAGGGAATGTAACTCTGGGTTCTCCTGCTGGGAAGAGGTCTTCCACGATGGTGCGCAATGTTGCTGCATCGGTCGGTGCTGGGTTGCCCTTCCGGGGTCGGACCTTTGACATGACCATGTCGCACAGTTCACCCCAGCACTTCTCTTTGCTCCTCCGGATGGCTAGAACGAGAGCCTTCTTTGCTTCTTTGTACGCTCTGTCATCTTCCGCCAGCGATGGTCGTTGCAGCTTCCTTGATCGCCATGCGGTCCTCCTTTTCTTGTTGCTCGTTCTTCGTAGAGCCTTGATCTCATCGGTGATCCAGTACTCTGGTTTCCTCCAGAAACATGGTGTTGTCCTGCGAGGCATCGACGCGTCGCAAGCTCTCGTGATGGCGGATGCTACCATCGCCACAGCTTCGTCCGAGGCGGAGTTCATCGGGAGATCTTCGACTGTTTCTATCGATTCCCGGAATTTTCCCTCGTCCAGCTTCCGTACCTGCCACCCCGTTGGTCGCGGTCTGCGTGTCGTCTGTCTCTGTCCGTCAGTCCTAAGTCGAAACCGAATATGTCGATGGTCACTCAGTGTTTCCGTGTCCAGAACTTCCCACGATGTCATACGTCCCATGAGCGACGGGCTCATGAACGTCAGGTCGAGGACCGATGATGAACCTCCCTCCCGGGACCGAGTGTCGTGCCGGTAATAGGTGATAACCCCCGTCTCGTTCGCGAGCACTAATCCCAATGCCTCCATGGCATCAGCGAGTATTACCCCCCGTCTATCGCGCGGCCCCCCGCTCCAAGTCGGTTCCTTGGAGTTGAAATCTCCCGCGATTATAGCTGGGCCCCCCCATTGCCTCACATCCTCTTCTAGGTCATGGAGCTCGTCTTCAAATTCGTGCGTCTTGAGCGACGGCGAGTAGTAGCAGCTGTATACAGCTGTGCCCCCTATGGTCTTTCGAGCATAACCACGGCCACTAACAGCTGGTCCAGTCTCGCGGATCGCGGGATCCGTGATCTGAATTACAGCGGTCCCCCAGTGATCGAATGTGGAACGGGAAAGTTCGCGCTTCCGAGGCGGTTCGGAGATGATCAGAACATCGATACCCCCTTCTTTGGCGGCAGTGTGTAGGAGGTCACAAGCGTCCCCGCTTCTCCTGAGGTTGGCTTGGATGAAGTTAGCCATTTCTTCCCCCCCCCCCCCCCTGCGTCTATATGCCGCCCTCGCGTTTTGGTAGGCTGTGCAGTTGCTGGAGCCTGACCTGTGGTCAGATCTGGTCCCGATAGCCACGCAGCTGAGGCATTTTGGTTTCTCTTTACAGGTAGCGGCGAGGTGTCCTGGTTCACCGCACTGGAAGCAGAGTTTCGGTTGACGTTCCTCTGCCTTCTCTTTTTTGCAGCCTGAGGCCTTGTGGCCATACTCTAGGCAGTTATAGCAGCGTGGGATGCCTCCCTTCTCGCGGATTCTCACTCTGCTCCATCCCACCTTGGGTTCTTTCCAGTCCAGGAGGCGGTGAGCGAGCCTCGCTGGGATGGACACAACCGCTGTTTGGGTGCCTCGGGACCCGTTTCGCAGGCTCTTGACTATTATGGCTCCATCCTCGTTTTCTGGTATGGCCTTCGCGAAGTCCTTCTGCACTTTAGTTTTGTCGACATCGTAGTCGACTCCGAGAACCTCGAGGGTCATGCTATTTGCGAGGCAGTGGACGGCCCCTTCTTGCCCGACGACTGGTGTCAGAGCCGCTTTGATGGCTGCAGCGTCGGTGCCCTTCCTCAGTTCAATGAGGATTTGTCCTTCCTGTGTCTTGCGGATGCCCGTGACTTTAGAGCCCACTTCTTCATTAAGGTCATCCGTCTTTATCTTGCGCAGCTTATCTGCGTAGCTTAACCCACCTTGGTTTGCCGTGACGAGAACGGCGTCGGATTTCGCTCTTCTTGGCTTCATCTTTGCCTTCTTTCCAGCGGTGTCACTTGATCGACCGCTTTTCTTTGCCCTCTTTGTATTTCTCTTAGAGACCACTTCCTGCCAAGGCCCGTCCTGCTTGGGCCTATTAGGAGTCGATGTTGAGCGCGGTGTTTCGAGGGCTCCCGATGGATGTCCGCGTCGCGTCCTCTTCGTATCGTGCTGTTTCTCTTGTCGCGATTCCGGTTTATTCGCCCCCCTTCCCTGTGTGTCGCTTCCCGACGCGGCTGGCCCAGAGGGCTGCGCACTCCTCTTCATTTTTAGGGTCTTCTCCGCTTCGAGAAGTGTCGTCTCGAAAGCCGCTCTCTTCCCTTTGTCTGCCGCAAGTAGGCCTTCGAGAGCGTGGCCAATCTTCTTGAGCTCTTCCATGTCGCCCTGAGTTCCTTCTGGGATGTTGGAGGCAGACTCGGCTATCCCTATGACCAAGTTCAGGTGGTCGAGGAGAAGATGAGTCTTCTCCTCCATCTGTTCTCGGCACATTTTCAAGTCCCTCCATCCTTCCATTAGATCGGGGGCCTTGTCTCCACTTCTTTGTCGACTGGCCTTCTCAGGTGTGGGGAACCGATCGATGTCCATATCCTCCGGTGTTTTTTGACCTCTTTCGAGTCCGCGGTCACAGTCCTTGGATGTCAGGGTGTCTTCTGACTTCTGGGACTCCGTGGTGGTGTTAGAGTCCCCTGAATCCGAGCTGGAATCGGCGGTATCGTCTCCCTTGTTCTTGTCTTGCGTAAGCTGGATCTTGATCGCGGGGTTGATCTTCATCAGCTTGTCTGCCGCCGCTTGCGCTTCTGCAGCAACCTTCGCGTTCTTCTCTTTTTGGCTCAAGAATGTGAGCTTCGATTGCTTCAGCGTTCGCTTATCTACTTCCTCACCCGGACCCTTTCTCTTCCTGCTGTTCGGGGTGAGGTCTACTCCTTTCTGGTGTTGGTCCTTTCCTCCAACTATCTTCGCCAGAGGCGTATTTCCATCGCTTGTAGCTTTACGCGTGAGTCCACCAGCCAAGTGTGCCACTGGTAGCGCGCTTTGCATCGTTGGCCCCCCCCCCCCCCCAAGATCCGAATGGGGCCCCGCTTTACTTGGGGAATTCTTGCCGTCAATGCTGGACATCTTCTTCTTTCTTCTTTTTTCCAGGGCCTGGAATCGCATGCTGGCCGACCCCGGACCAGGCCAGCACGGGTGTGGTGTGTTGTGTGATGCGTGTTCTGTATAATGTTGGTATGTCTGTGTAATGCTTGAGCAAGCGTAAGTATGGTGCGTGTAGAGTGTAGTGTGTGTGTTAGTGTAAGTGTAGGACTCGGGTCCGGAGGGGCGTCACTCCCTCAAGCTCCAAGTGCAACCCTAAGGTCACACCCAAAGCTCCCTACGGGGTCTCTCTCTCTCTCTCTCTCTCTCTCTCTCTCTCTCTCTCTCTCTCTCTCTCTCTCTCTCTCTCGACGAAAACTAAACAAAACTTAATAATATCACATTGCTCCAGATGCGAGGTCCGACTACCTTGAAGCACGAGGATTGTTTTTCCGAGTGTGACGAGGGAAAAATATCCCGATTACCTTAGACCAGCCTGCCGAACGAGGGACGTATTTTTTCGCATTAGGGCGAAGGAGCGCCAATCTTATTGATAACGAAGTCATCCTTTCGCGCGTTGAATTGGGCTGTGGCTTGGCTAAACGATACACGCTCGCGCGTGCTTTGAACGCACCTATGGTGTGAGTCCTTATTTAATCGGCGCGCTGAACCGAGCTGCTGTTCGTGAATAAACACGGACATACATGATCTTCCTTTACACTTATGTTGCGCAGAATCAAAATAGCATGAAATATTCGACTACAGATGAAGCTCTCTAGAACGAGCTTCAAATTTCATATGTAGGGACATCCAATTATTGGAACTACGCGTGCTTAGGTGGTTATCCAAAATACAATTATAGCTGAAGGAAGAGAGTAGAATTCGCGAATCGTGATTCTTCGGTAGTTTGAACCCTCTGTCTGAGGTGCCATGTGGATCACGGGAAGTACTCATTTGATTCAAAATCCAAGTTTCTCAGATCAGTTTGATCGAGCTCTTAAATTGGTCTCACTGAAGCATTAGTATTCATTCATTCATCGAATCACTGTAATTTTAATGCAATTCGTCAGAAGTTCTACGATCGCCATTCCGGTAGTAGAGGTGATTTCGGTCATCGAGATACAATCTGATAGAAGTGACCCATACACTGCGATTTGACTCTTCGTGATTTCATTCAAGTCATAAACCGGATGTCTGTATCTTGGGGAACACGTCTGAAAGGGCGAATTTTTCTTTCATACTTGATCCGTGATCGTGGCGAGGTAAATCGCCATGAAGGTGATCACTGAGAATACTCTTCAAGCAATCATGAGTCAGAAAAAACTGTAATTCGGAAATTTGTAGGCTCTACTACCGAATACAATCCTCGGAATCCATCGCAGTATACGTCTTCATCATCAGAGGAACATTTTTGTCGCCTCTATTCCGCCATGACTCTGGACGACCTAATCATCTAACTCGAGAATCCACGGGGATAGTAGATTTTGCTTTGACGAGGAGGGCATCAGGACTGCGGAACACGGATGTTGATGAAAGTATGGGAATCATCTTATTTTGGTGGAAAGTGAAGGTATCTCCAAGGGTTAAGTCCAATGGATCTCATATCCCAAGATACATTTATGGGGATTAACATCGTCCATATAGATCCATGTTTGGAAGACACATACATAGATATTCTGACAATGCTGAGCTTCAACGCTGTATTCCGCGATAGGAGACTCATTAGATTTAACCCTTGGACATACCTCCATTCTTCACCAAAAAAAGATGGTTCCCAGAGTTCCATCAAGATCCGTGATCCACAGACCCCATGCTCTTCTCGTGAGTTTATGAAGTCGCAGCTTGCATGTGAGCAATTCATTTTCGACCCAAGCTGCAAGCAGGAGTCGAACTAATCGTTCGGAGGCTGGGAACCCGGCGAATCTCATGAAGGAGGCGCGAATACTTCATGCAATTTTGTGAGCGAGCTGTGAATTTTGCATAAAATTCATAACCGAGCGGAGAAAATTCGAAAAATTCAGTTGAATAATACTTCTGCTATGCGAGCTCCTATGACTTCGTCATTATGTCCGCAACCGGGATCGAGAGTGGCGCTTCAGTCGCGCTACGCTAGAAAAATTCTCTCTTCTTCTTTGAATCATTTCTCGAGTACACTCTAATTGCTTACGTATCATTATAGGGTCTCCAGCTTTCCAGTCGGGTGACGCGAACTATTCCATCATTTTCGTTATGAATTCAGAAGGGTTCCACGAAGTGAATTCTATGGTTTGAGAGCTTGGAACATCGAACATCACCCTTGCGGGTTAGATACGCTATTCTCGTATTTGACTTCGTAGGTGAATCTGCTTTCGCCATCGTTTGAATTGATCTCTCTCCGTCAGACCCTCATGAGACGTTGGTTATCATTACATATGCTCACTGTAATCTCGCTCAACTGAGCAGAGAATGGAGTTTTCGGTATCAGATTCTAGATCTGATTCCAGACCTTTCCTGACACACTGTGGATGAGAATGTTCTCTCTGCTTGGAAATCCCACATTTGTCCGAACTTAATTGAAAAAAAGTGTACGATCTGTGACTGCAAGAACCGAATATTGCCCATGTCACGATATCGACTCTCGCCTCAGACTCAGTATTCGGAATCCAATATTGGTGATGACAAGGAGAGGTCGTGGTCTGGGGGTCATGGATTTGTCTAAATTTCTGCATATCATCTTCTTATGACACCAAGAGATGATATCCAGCACCGCTCACTTGAATGCTGGAGCATTTTGGAGCTATTATCAGCGTTAATTCTACATCGTTCCACAATCCTTCCTATTAATTCGCAGGCTAATCGAGAAGTTGCCGTACCGTCATATTGGGTAACTTTGGTACACCCCTGAAAAATGACTTTCAGAGCTGCGTTTGACAAGGTAGATGATTCTACCGCTCTGAAAACTATTCTCCCCTCTCGACAAACACATAAACAACGTGTTGACCCACCGTAGATCTCGCGTGGATGATTGTACTTGTTTATTGAAGCTTTTCCCGGAAAGGCTAATTAAGCAGCGTTACGCGAGTGGTCCAGTTAGTGTATCTGGCAAGAACTCTTTCGGAACAAACTACGAGTGGAAAACAGTACACTTCGATCGCATTCGTCACCGTATTGGAGAAAACATCATTACATTTGGGTATTTACAGCATTGGGGATTTCGACGAATGGAAAATCGGGAAGAAACCATGAAAAAAAGTACCAGAGTTACCCCACTCTACGTGAAAGTCATTCTTTCTATCATCACCAGATTTTTGGTCGACGGTCAAGGATTTTTCTGTAACTTCAGGTACATGTTATACACGATAAAAGAAGATGAGAAGCATAGTTTGTAGGTCCCAAAATTCATCCGTGCGGGCTTGGCGCGCCATTTTCGTTCTCAAAATTTGCAAAAAATTGACCTTTTCATTTTTTAATTGATTTTCCATGGATGTGGGACCTATTGAGAAACTCCTTTCAAGCACATATTTCGACATGGGAAAAGCTGAATCGCACGAAAGAAATACTGCCGAATATGGACAAGGTCAACATAACCTGAAAAAAGTAGTTTTTTCTGCATAAAAATGTTTTTTCGATCCTTCAGTCAAATTTCATCTCGAATTCAATATTTTTATCCGATTCCTCGTCAAATTTTACTCCAAGGACCATTCTCAGAAAAATTGAGACTCGGATGGGATTGGCCGCTATAATTACAACCTCAGAAACAGGGTCATGAAAATAATCACGTGGTTTTTCAGGGAGACTTATTCCACTGGACAAAGAAACCGTGGGTTAGGGATAATGCATTGATCGGACAATGACTATTGTGTGGATTTTTCGACGTAGAAACCGAATCCGAAATCAGTTTTGCACCTAGCCATCAGGAATCTATTTTAATCGCGAAATACTGAGCTTCTACAGGACTGCGTTTTCAGCGTTTTTTGCAGATTCTGTAGATACATGATTCTGATTGTGCAACGTTGCAGCGGGCTTCGAGCGTACTTGAACAATTACCTTCACGTATTTTGACCTGCTGAACACGATTTAGTACTCGAAGAAAGCTAGGATGCGTTCGAGACAAGTGGTAAGATGATTCTTCGAGTTGCTATCAGCAAAATTTCCCTGATTTTGCAATAAATCTCCAAACGCTCACGAAATCCTTTAACAACTTACGAGGTCGTATTTTCTTCGTTTTCATACAATAAGGAAGAAGTATTCGCAATAGCACAAACATAGACTAGGCCATCGTACAGATTCCACAACGAAAAAGGTGTTTGAAGCATTTTACTTGGTGAGCTCAAGCGTCCTCATAATGAGTCAAATTTCGAGTTGCCTTGTCTAACGTATGTACCTCTCAGATGATTAGATCTTTGTTTCACCTATCTGCTACAGCTGGCGTTGGCGCTGCCAGCTAATAGATATATATATGTACCTGATACCTGCGTGTATATTCGAATTCGTCATTCGTTCAAAATACGCGCTTGCGATGAGTTGACTGACGAGAGGTGGACTATAGTCTCACCTACGATTAGAAATAAGTTTTACCATGTAATTTTCATTGTCATCAAAATAAGGTAAATTTCGCAAAAATATGTGATATTTGTGATCATGTTAAATTATGTTATATATGAGGTCTCTCATTGTGTGAAAATTGATTTTTCAGCCTGATGAGGTCGACTGAAAGTTGACGAAACGTCGCAATTAAACTTTTCCATCCAAAGAGTGTTTTTCACTCAACCCATGTCCTCCAAGATCAAGAAGAACTAACAATATTATATCAAGTTTAGGGACGAGAAGTTATCAATCTATAATTCTCAGATTATTCATTTCCAATAACACCCAAATGGTGTATCTAACTCCGAATGCTTAGATCCCGTTGCTTTCGGAATGGAACTATTGAAGTGCCCACATCAGCTTGAGATGGGGGACAATGTAAGAATGATTGACAGGATTTTAATGATATATCGATGTTCACTTGATCCTACCAAAGTATGGATCTCCGAAACTCCAGATATCGTGTCATGGTAACAAAACGGAACGACGCACAAAACAGTTTCCGAGGGCCGTAGGGAAAAATACTCAAAATTTGATTCATTACGAAGAGGTTTGATTTTTTTCCAGATAATGCTCAGAACGCGTCTTTGAGAATATTACATGCAAATTGATCCCATCTGTTCTTGGGCTATTGCAAAGAACTTTTCCCCATTGTATCCATGAAAACGGAGAAAATACGCCCTCGTAAGTTATGAAAGGATGTTCCTGGTCGATTTCGTGAGCATTCGGAGATTTATTGCAAAATCAGGCAAATGTTGCTGGTAGCAACTCGAAGAATCAGCTTGTCCATCGTTCCGAACGCATGCTAGCCCTCTAAAACCACTGCCATCGTGTTCAGCGGGTCAAAATACGTGAGAAATCATAGTTTGAGTACGCTCGAAGCCCGTTGCAACGTTGTGACATCAAAGTCATGTATCTACAAAATCCGCAAAAAATGCTGAAAACGCAGTCCTGTAGAAGCTCAGTATCTCGATTTTTTCAGGAAATTCCTGATGGCTAGGTGCAAAACTAGTTTCGGATTCGGTTTCTACGTTAAAAAATACACAAAAAAGTCATTGCCCGATCAATGCACTATCCCCAACCCACTGTTTCGTTGTCCAGTGGAACAATTCTCCCTCTAAAACCACGTGATTCAGCTTTATTTTCATGACCCTGTTTCTGAGGTTGTAATCATAACGGCCAATCCCATTCGAGTCCCAATTTTTCGGGAATGGTTTCCGTCGTAAATTTTGATGAGGAATTCGATAAAAAGATTGAATCTGAGATAAAATCTGACTGAAGGTCCGAAAAAACATTTTCATGCAAAAAAGTTTCTTTTTGAGGTTATGTTGGCCTTTTCCATATTCAAAAGTATTTTCCTGGTGAAATTCAGCTAACTTTACGTCGAAATATGTGCTTGAAAGTGATTATTCAATGGGTCTTACATCCGTGAAAAATCAATTAAAGAATGAAAAAGTCGATTCTGCAAATTTTAAAAACGAAAATAGCGTGCCAAGCCAGCACGGATGAATTTAGGAACCTCTAAACCATGCTTTTCATCTTCTTCCATCATGTATAACATGTACCTGAAGTGACAGAAAAATCTCTGACCATCGACCAAAATCCTGGTGATAATAAAAAGAATGACTCGTAAGAAGTGTGACGACATAGGTGATTGCTCTCATTAAGCAATCACCCTGCCGTCGGTTCTGCAAAACCGATCGCCGATGTACACCTGAAGGAATGCATCGCGCGATCACGTTTTGCCGAACTTTGCACTTTGTGTCTGTACACGACGCGCATCGAGCCGAGGATATATAATCCTCGACTCGCGCGCGCCGCGTCAGACCGCTCATCCACTCTTTACATCAATTACACAGCATATCTGTAGTTCACCTCATTTTAATATATATATCTATATATATATATCTGAGTCTTTCTTAGTCGCCGACACCCCACGTAACAGTGGTGCTAGGTGTGTACGACTTAGAAACAATTTTTTCTCGCGAAAACATCCGTGAGTAGACTCGGGCGAGTGAATTATACGATACAAGAGCTGCAATTCAACATCGCTACGTACGTCGTGGGATACAAGTAAAGAGTGGACCAACCAGCCACCTATCAACATCAGGTGAAGACTAGCAGCCGCACAACATCCAGGCAGCGCATCCCACCCGCCAACATCAGGGCGACGCACCGTAGCATCCAACGAGTATCTACGCAGTACGAAAATCCCAGGAGGGAATGTACGCAGTAATCATCGCTATCACCATCGCCCTCCGAGCTGCGTCGCAGTAAGTCTAATCTAATAGGTCTCACTATGAAATTTCTCTCTTCCAAGTCCACAAGTCTCTTGAAAAATGTTTGGAAAAGTAAAAGCATTCGTTAAAGCAAAATCTGCAACGGACTTACGCAGAAGAAATAGTAGAGATTCAACGAGAGACGTGAGGACGGAAGAGAACCCTGAAGACTTATTGCCTGTGAACAACGAACTGAGTGACATAGAGTCCGAAAACCTTCGAACAGAATTTGACGACACAGAGATACAAGAATTACTATCACACGAACAGGCACACCACACTAATACACCCAGGGAAGAACAAGCACGTCCGCGGTCAAATCAGTCGGGACACAGTTTTAGTGAGACGTTGAAAGCAGTGCTCCAATACGTTCGAGATACCAATGAAAATTTCCAGTCCCAGATAGATGGAATGTTCCAAATACTCCAAGACGGTAGCAGAATAAATAGCCCCATACCGCCAAGGAACATTATCCCGGAACGCGAGCAGACCTCAGAAAGACACACACAGAATCGAACGGAATCGCGTAGACTGAGCAATGGAAATAATGCGCGGAATAATACACTGGATTTATCACAATACAGACCGGGACAAATACCACCACACCATCCAACAGATTTGGGCCACAATCAAAGTCAAAATGATACTTCATTTAATAGCAACCGAAAGCCAATTTTTCACTCATCCCCAATGAGAACACAAAACACAAGCGACCGGGACCAGCACTACGATCAGATGAACACGCAGAACATAAACCACTCACACCAAAGACAATACAGACAGACAGACCCACCGGATACGACTTGGGTCGCACACCAACCGATAGCAAATTCAGAATATAGACGACTGACGAAAGATGAAAAGAAAGACTTGATTAGAATACCGGAATTTGATGGATCACCGTTAACGTTAACAAGTGATATGAGTAGAGTCAGACGGTTGGTACCCAAAAACCTGTGTGAGGATGACCAAAGATATATACTAGACCGAATTCAAGACAGACTGAAAGGAAACGCCAGGACGGACTTTTACAATAAATTTGAGGATTTTAGAACAGTGGAAGAATATTTGAACGCAATTTTTGAAAGGTATAGGGTCGTAGAATCTCCGGACAATATTATTTTCGAAATAAGAACCTTGAGCGTGAAAACCAACGAAGAGCCGGAAGATTTGCAAAGAAGAATACAAACGTTAGCCGATCGATATGAGATTATGATGAAACTCGCGTTAGACGATGATGAGAGCGTAAGAGAGGTTAGAAGGAAAGACGTGGAAAAAGCGGCTAAGGACAGATTTTTGTATCTACTGGACGATAGAATCAGAACGGAAGTACTAATACAGAAACCGAGAACATTGAGAGAAGCCGGAATATACGCGATTGAGGCGAGGAATAAATATAAACAAAACGAAATGTACGCGAGAACGTCAAATCAAGCAAGCATACTAAGGACGGAAACAGAACCACGGACAGAAACACACACGAATCAACGAACGAATACACGGACACATACACACACAGATGCACAGGGAAATCCACGACACAACAGTCATAATTATGATCGAAGGTTCAATCAGAATCGACAGAACGCGAACAGATTACTATGTCGAGTGTGCGATGAAAGTGGTCATTTTGCGAGATATTGCCCAAAGAGGGTAGAATGTGCATACTGCAAGAAGGGATTTCACCCAGTATGGCTATGCTCACGTTTGATGGAGGATTTTGCTACAGAGAAAATATCACGCGAAGAGTTCTTAAAGTTCAGAGGCAATAGGGCGAAGGGAGAAAATGAGAGATCGGATAGCAGCGACAGCAGAAATACCGGAGCGAGAGGTGATAGGTCGGAAAATTCCCGAGATGCGGGGCAACCGCAGGGAAACCAGGGTCAAAATGAACAGAGTCGTTTAAACCAATAGACTGCTCGCCGGCAACCTCAGGCGACGAGCAGCTCAAAGAAATCGAGAGTAGAGAGAAAAATGAGAAGAGAATCGTTTCAATAAGGTGTTTGAAAACGGGAAGATGCCCACCAGTAGTAACAATTTTTAGTGATGAAATAAGGTGTACACGCGCAAGATTTCATGTGGATTCAGGAGCCGATATATGTATAATCAAAGAGAGCAAAGTTCACCCTCGAATTCAAATAGACAGAGAAGAAACGGTTTCAATTACGGGCGTGACGAATGGAAAAGTCGAGTCTTTGGGGAAAATAATGATGAAGATGAATGGTTGGGACACAGAGGTCCATATTGTGCCGAATGAATTTCCTGTAAAAACTGATGGCCTTATAGGTTGGGACTTTCTTACGAAGCACGGAGCAATAGTAGACGCGAGAGAGAAATGTCTACGAATAAATAAATATGAAATTCCCTTTGATTCTGAAGAAAAAATCCATTTGCCAGCAGGAACCACGAGTATTATTCGAGTAAAAGTGAACAATAGTGAGAGAGTCGGATGGGTGCCATTGAAAAAATTAGCACCAGGAGTTCTTTTTGGAAATTTTGTAGCAGAAAATCACGATGGTTATACATATGCGGAAATTTTGAATTTAAGTAGCAATGCAATAGAAATTCCAGAGCCGTGTGTTGGAATACTACCTTGCGAAACGATTCTCCCTCATGAAAAATTTGCTGGTGAGGTCAGCAAGAAGCGAGAAAAGAACTGCGTAGTCCGCAAAATGGAAATGCGCAGGAAACTAAATGCTGAGTCGGAGCAGCAACCGAAAAGTGTGCATACGCGGCAGGAAACCGAAGAACGCGTTGAGAAATTGATGAAACTTGTAGACGTCGAAGGTTGCACAGATGAGGAAATCGTGCATGTACGACGTTTGCTGAGTATCAACCCCTGGAGATTTGCTCTTGATGGAGAACCTTTAACGACTACGAACATTCTCAAACATGAAATCAAATTAAAAACAGACAAGCCTATCAAATGCAAGAGGTACCGGGTACCGCCTAAATTACAGAAGATCATGCAGGAAGAGATAGACAAATTACTAGATTTAGGCATAATAGAGCACTCCAGGACTCCATACTCAGCAAACTGTTGGGTTGTGCCTAAACCTCCCGACAAGAACGGCAACAAACGGTGGCGATTCGTGACAGACTTTCGAAAATTGAATGAACAGACAGTAGGGACTTCACAACCTATCCCGTCGACGCCGGACATCCTAGAAAAACTCGCGAGCGCGAAATACATCACGGTATGCGATTTGAAATCGGGATTTTTCCAGGTAGCCATGGATGAGGAAAGCGCTGATTATACAGGGTTCGCTGGGCCTACCGAAAACTACCGTTACCTGAAAATGGGGATGGGTCTCGCCGGAAGTCCAGATACCTCCATGGAAATGATGTACCGGGCGTTCGCCGGATTAACGCCGGATCAGGTCCTTATTTACTTAGACGATATGATGATTTTTGCGAATTCACTCGAAGAGCATGAAAGTAAATTCCGGAGATTCATAGAGAGGATCGAAGAAGCAAATTTATTAATTGAACCGAAGAAATGTCAATTTTTGAAAAGAGAGGCGCGAGTACTCGGACATATAGTGGGCGGCGGAAGCCTAAAACCGAATCCGGATAAGATAGAAGCATGCCGGAAATACCCAGTACCAACTACAGTGCGAAAAGTCAAAGAATTTCTAGGATTCGTAGGATACTACCGCCGGTTCATTCATAAATTCGCGGAAATGGCTCACCCACTCACGCAACTCACGCGAAACGGTACCGAATGGAGATGGGGTCCGGAACAACAGACGGCATTCGAGAAACTCCGAGATGCATTGTGTAGCGAGCCAATCTTAGCAGCACCTGACGAATCTAGGCCGTATTGGGTACACACTGACGCATCGGACCATTCGGTGGGGGCAATTTTGGCCCAGGGTGAACCTGGGAAGGATAGGCCCATTTGCTATACTTCAAAGCCAATGAAGGGCGCGCAACTAAGGTACAGCACGTATGATAAAGAAATGCTCGCGATTTGCCATGCGATTGACAAGTTTCGACCGTACTTATGGGGAAAACGCTTCACAGTTGTAACAGACCACGAAAACCTTCGTTTTTTCCATACGGCCAAAAGGGATGACTCACGATTTAACAGGCTTAAAGCAGCCCTACAAGGGTATGACTTCCGGATCATATTTCGCAAAGGGAAGGACAACGTAGCAGACGCGCTCTCACGCAACCCGATACTACGCGAAGGCGAGGTAGATTTATCAGAGAAATCGCGCGACGAATTGTACCAAATCGCGGACCAACAAGAGAAAGAGGACCCAAGCTGTAGAGAAGACAACCCACCAGGCCGTATCTTTATGCTGCAATCGCTATTTGAAGAAGACGAAGTCGACGCGTCGGATTCAGACCAGGCGAGCGGATATGAAGAGAGCGAGAGTGAGGACGTCGGATCGGATGATGAATTGTTTAGGGTATTTCCGATGCGAGCAGTTCGGAAAGAACGAATCGATGGGAAAAGGAAATCGAAGGTAACGCGATCTAGTTCGGAAGAATCAGAAGGTCAACAAACAAGAAAGAAAAATTGCGCCGAGAGTTCAGAGGGCTCAGACGATGAGTGGACCGAGAGCAGGAAAGGACGTGTAAAAGTCAAACGATCGCGAAGAATAAGAGGTAAGGGACCAAAGCGCAGACACAGTGACCCGGAAATCGAAACATCAGGAATTCTAAGTCAAGCAAAATTCAGAGATAAGCTCGCGTACATGACGAAAGAAACTAATTGGCAAAGGAATATAGTCAGTTCTAGCACTCCAGAGAAAAATAAGCCATGTCGCATGCAAGCAGAAAAACTCCCGCTGCGTCAGCACACGCTTAATCCAGTGCAGCAGTCGTTCCAACCACCGACTCCAAGCGGCTCAAATGACGCATCTCTGGGGAAAGAGACACCGTCTGATCATCAAGAGTATCTGGCAGCAGCAACGGAGCAGAGGGATAAGGCAGCACGAGCAACTTCACAAGCTTCACAAATTGCACCTGTGGATAAGTCGTTTACAATTACTAATGAATCACAAAATTCACCTTCAAGAGTAAACATTGACATAAATTCAATCGTGGACCAAACTTAGTTCGGTAGAATGAGTCACGAGAGAGAAGAAGTACTGAATCAACCCGATATCAGGGAAATGTCCGGAAAAGTTCGAATCCCAGGTATATTTCAAAATGACAAGAATTTATATTGGAGGCAAACGACGCGCGACGGGAAAGACGCGACGCTACTAGACATTCACGACGCGAGTACAGAGTCATCCGATGAATCCGTTTCGAATAACATACTGAACGATCGGGTAGGTAGTCAGGAATACCTGTACGACGAGTCACCATCAGGGCAAACAAACCCTGTCGAAATTCAACCGACTGCCGAAACCGAACCCGAATTGGCAAACAGACCAGATCCGCGAACAACAACACAAAACGAACATAGTTACGCGAGAGAAACGGATGAGCAAATGGAAATTGAGCAAATCAACGATTTTCCGATGAATTACACGATACAATCGGGATGCGCGGAACCCGACGCCGTACTAGACCACTTCACGGGTATCCCCACCCTTCCGCAGGGAAACTGTCTGTTTTGGACGTTTATTCACCTGAAAAACTTAGACACCACGGCCCTAGTTCTCAGAGATATTCTAAGAGAGTCGGATATGATAGAATTTTGCGCAGTGCCGGAGGACGCGAAAAGAATCTTAGAGTCTCGGAATGAATACGGCGAGGATAATTGTATCCGGGTCTTTGCCGAACATTATAATGTAAAAGTATGCGTACACAACTTTAAGGCCGATGGTAGAGTAGAATTTTATCACTTCAGAGGAAACGAACCCGGGAGATTTATACATCTACACTTAGACGAAGCTAAACGACATTATACACCACTCGTCCAACGCAGAAGCAACGGGAACGCGTCGGAAAACTCGGAAAATCCTGATTTAGACAGTTTTGAACCGGAAGATACGGACGCGCACTAGAGCGAGAGAAATCATGATTCCCCGAACACGAGTGCATCAGCGCTGAGTAGACTGAACACAAACGTAAATAGGTCAACGGGCCTAGCTGAGTCATCAGAAGACGATGAGCAAGACGATCCACAGGTAAGGCCTCGCGCTCACACTCACGCGCTGGAAGAGTGCTTGGTCAGCAACGCACGGCCACCGCGAGAAAAGCCACCATGGGCCACAGCGGAAGGGGAGGAACCCGCGCCGTTCATACGAATAGAAAAGGTACGGTACCATCCGTTCAAGTACAGAGAGAACATCTTGTATATTACAAGTTTAGAGCCAGTCCTGGAAACAGAGGTAATTCAATCGTTAGTCGAGAGAAAATTTATCGATCCAAGGAAGTTCACGGAAATAAATTCAATTGGCCACATCACATCATCAAAACGTAAAGACGAACACATTCTCGGCCTATGCATGAGAGACCACGCGGATGGGGATATCAGGAAAACCGATATGGAAAAGGCTGTAAAAGAATTACGGAAATTTGTGTCGGAACACCGGATAAGATCATTGGGAATAATAAGGGATCTCATGATAATGTCGAGTCGCGAATGGGAGAAATTTATTGGAGTTTTTGAAAATTGCTTTGCGGGTTTTCCCATTACAGTAGTACTGTTTCAAGACAGTATCTCTGTTCCACCGGTGGAAGACAGATTCAGACTGATAAGGGAATACCACACGTCAGCACTAGGCGCGCACAACGGCATCAATAAAACTTGCAAGAAAATTCAGAGTCAATATTACTGGCAACACATGAGAACCGAAATTCATAAATTTGTAGAAGCCTGTCCGGATTGCGCAATCAACAAATTAGTCAGAGTAAAAACACGCCTACCATTAATGATAACGGACACGCCAACAATGCCATTTCAAAAAATTTCAATCGATTACTATGGTCCGTTAGAAGAAACGGAAGCAGGTTATAAATACGTACTGACTGTTCAAGACTGTCTTACACGATTCGTAATCCTGATTCCAGTGAAAAACGCGACGGCGGAAGAGACAGCTCGGGCATTAGTAGATAAAGTCATCTCAGTATACGGGACTTCGGGCGCGATTCTATCGGACAATGGTACACATTTTATTAACAGATTGATGCAAAATTTGGCTAAAATTTTCCGAATAGAGTCTTTCAGAACCACTCCTCATCATCCGCAGGGAAATGGCATGATAGAAAGAATGCACCACACAATAACAGAGTACATGAAAGCATTTATAAACGAACACGAAAATTGGGACACTCTGTTGCCATTATGCATGCACGCCTATAATATCACGCCACACGATAGCACGGGCTATCCACCACACCTGTTGGTACTCGGCCAAAAAGCGCGAACCCCGTCAAGTTTCCCGCCACGGGAAAAACTAGCAACTTACGACGACTATATTCAGGATTTAGTGAAAGACCTATCAGAGTTGCAAAGACTGGCAATGTTTAATTCGATTCAGAGTCGCTACCGCAGTAAATTTTATTACGATAAGGAACTAAAAAATATGCAATTCCGAGAAGGTGAGATGGTGGCACTGCTGAACGACACACGAAAGGGTAAATTCGACAAGCAATATACGGGACCGTATGAAATAATAGGCGTGGACCAAGTGAAGAAAGATGTTAAAATCCAGATGGGGGACAAGATAAAAATTGTTCACATCGACAAGATAAAAAGATGGTGCTCGACTATGGATCTGCCGCAACAGGAGGAAAATCTCGAATAAGATTTGCGCATATAATAATAAAGAAAATTTCATAAACTTACAGGCCGGTACCCAAAGATGAGCATCCCCGCTACATCACAAGGCTGGAGCATGCACCAGGGGTTGTGGTGGAAAAGATCGCACCACTTGCGGCAACCACAATCGACTGGAGAATAATTCAAAAGCTGGACCTCCAACAGTTCAGCAACACGGAGAAAACCCTCGAACAATCTTGGAGGAACATCATCAGAATATGCAGCGATCCCACACTCAAAGTGCAGCTCTCAAATCTGCACCTCCAGCTGGATGAAGCAAGGATGGACGTCAAACGGGTCCTGGACCTAATGAAAAGAACAAAAATTAGTAAAGGCCAGAGACGAAGGCGATCATTACTACCATTCATTGGTAAAGGTAGTAACTACTTATTTGGCACACTAGACGAAGATACTGAACAAGAACTCAAAAATATCATGGAAATTCAGGCAAATGATACTAGAAAAGTCGCAAAATTATTAGCGAACCAAACAGAAATAATAGAAAGCCAATTGGGTAAAAATACTAAAATGTTACAGAAATTACAGGGACAAATGGATCACCTGGCAGCAACAGAAAACGACCTAGTGAAAGAAGCGGTATTACGTAATGCAGTCAATCTATTGGGGGAAAATATCGTTAATTTGAAAATTGATGTAAACACTTTAGTTGAAATTCTCACCTTTGCAGTACAAGGAGGGGTCCATCCCAAGTTGCTAGCCCCAGAGATCGTCGAAAACTCCAAGTCACTAATAGAAAATGCTGTACAGGACGCGGCATTTCCACAGGCAGAAGATGGCGAACCAATCATAGACCTAGAGAAAATTATGGAAATTTCAGTTTCAATATTTAAGGAGAAATTGGTATTTATCATCACAATTCCATTACTAGAATTATCAAGATACACTCTATACAAGGCATCTCCTATACCGGTGCAACAAATTTTTCAAAATAATTCGGGAGAAGTATTTGGTTATATTTGGCCGAAATGGCCATACTTTGGAATAGAAGCGGAGACAAATAAGTACATCTCATTTCATCACGGGGAAATCGACAAGTGCAAACATCTGAAAGATCTGATTATTTGTAAAAATACCGCACCAGTCCGAGAAATTCCGAGAAATCCACCATGTGAGATCAAAATAGCACTAAATTCTACAATCGAAAATATTACAGACTGCGACGTCAGGCTGATCAAAATTCACGAAACATTCTGGCTAAAACTTCACGACCCGAACACTTGGATCTATCCTACAAAAGAAGAGGAGCAAATTTTCATTCAGTGCCGTCGGAGCGAGCACAATACATCACCGCTTGTAGGGATCGGAATCGTCAAGCTTCTACCAGGATGCACGGCCGTAACTCGGAACGCCAGGTTATCCGCGTCAAGAGAAATTACGATCAACGCACCATCAATAATATTTCAGAACTATGATCTCAACATACCAAAAATAATCTGGAGCGGCAACAGCAGCAGGGAGTCACACGAAGTACAGCAGATTCTGGAATCAGAAGTCCTGGAAGACAGCCAAGCAGCAAATTTGGCCCAAGCGGATGCCCTCAAGATGGGTAAGAGCTTGCGAGAAATAATTGATAAAGCTAGAAACATTGGAAAATACAAAGCAATAGCAGGAAAAATTGAAACAATTGAAAACAAATTGCCCATAGCAGGAGCCGCAATAATAGGAGGATTAGGACTAACATTTATTACATGGAAATTATTCTCGACTATTAGTATCATGCCAATAATTTATGGAATAATATTCTTCATACTATGCGCAAGTCAAAACGAAGAGAATCCAGAAGAAAAACAAGAAAACATAATACCAACACAGGCAATGCAAGCGCTGGATGCAATGGCAGCATCACACGCAATGACAACCAACCCCAGACGCCATAGACCAAACGAGGTCACAAGAGCCAAGCAGGAAATCGAGCTGAAGATGTTGGAAGAGCAAGGAATTGTCAAGAAACAGAAGACTAGCAAGTAAGAAGTAGCATAGAAATAGTAATTAAGTATTCAGGTAGAGAACATAGATTAAGAGGTAACATAGGAAGTAAAAGTCATGAAATTTTCCCGGCCCTCACACGTGAGTCACGTGAAAATTTTACGAAAATGATAACGATACCGATACGAGAAAAGTGAGTGAAAATTTTCCCGGTCCTCACACGCGAACCGCGAAAATTTTCAGATGACCAATATATTTGCAAAATATAAAGACCACGTGAGCCGCGAAAATTTCAGATGACCAATTTTACATCGAGATAGTAAATTACGATAGACGTTACGAGGTACGAGTGGCAAAGAATATATATGAGCAAAATCAACAACACATGAACATGGAAGCAAGAAAGAGCGTTAGATTCACGTAATCATTATGAAAGCTCAGAAAATCATTCGAATTAGCACAAGAGAGCTTATTTACAGCTCACACGACCAAAACATGAAAGAAAAGACGATTTTCACGTATCAAAAGTGTTCCATGTCACCCCACCCACCGTTCCATCTTGCCCCACATACCAGTTCCATTCCGCCCCTGGGCTCCCTATGGGTCGGAAAAATCGGAAAAAATTATATACTAACATGAGAACGTTAGAGCTATATAACAGGAAAAGATTTTTTCAAAAAAAGTCATTATTCACGAAGCTACCCCAACCCCCCACCACCCCCACCCATCCAAAACCACCCCCGACAACTTAGTACACATCCCCGGACTTGCCGTCACACGATTCCGATGAGCAGTAGTCAAGAAAAAAAAGTACCCCAAACCCCCCCAAAGTCCCCCCCCCCCTCCAGAAATCCGCCAACGAAGCCCATACACACCAAAAATCATCGGAAAAGTCCATAATACCATTCCTTACAGAACAAAATCCCAAACAACTCAAAACACCCCATACCACCCCACTCCCCCATCAACCACACCCCAACCACCCACTGAGCGCACGATACTTACATGAGGTAAAGATCATAGGGTGGAAACTGCGTCAGCCACCTCGTACATAGATAACAACAGAAGCATGTGTAGAAGTATAAGAAATGGATATGTACAAAAGAGGCCTGACACGGAGTAGCCTTTCCGTGTCTGGCCACTTTAGCATACGTATTTCGACCAATACAAAAGAGGCCTGACACGGAGTAGTCTTTCCGTGTCTGGCCACTTTAACATGCGCATTCCGAGCAATACAAAAGAGGCCTGACACGGAGTAGCCTTTCCGTGTCTGGCCACTTGAGCATACGGACTTGGCTCATATAGGTCCTGGGAGCCAAAAAAAAAAATTTTTTCCAGAAGTGATTTTGATCTTTCATGTGGTAAATCAAAAGCGCAATAGTATACTCTATCAGACTTCGAGAGTGAGATCAAAATGACAATCCACGACGAATTCATATAATGTGAAGGAGAAAATGGAACGAGCTCAATGATTGAAAATTCGCAATTTCAGGGAAGATGGAAAACCATACACTACAACACACAAAATTGGAAACGAAAAGATAATTCATTTACACAATGTACACTTAAGAAAGAAACAGTTACTCATATATGGCCCAATCAAAGTCGCCTAATTTTAGGTCCGCTCGTGGACCCAAGAGAGGAGGGACAAGCGAGTAAATCGATGGACCCGCCGAAAGACCTACAAAAATGAAGGAAATCAAGACCGAAATCAAAAGAAAATGAGGAGAGAGGAGCTGATGAACTACAAAGAAAGTAGGAGAAAAAGAAAGAAATGCTGAGTTGGCATAATACTAAATACCTTCGTCATCGTGGTCGGGCACTAAAACTCGAATCGGTGCACTTTCATGTCGATTCAGATCTATACCAGGGCGACGAATATTCACGAAGAAATACATGACACCACACACATCACATGACACTCACGAGTTTTCCATCTTCATCATGGAAGGCAAGGATTTCCAGTCATTGAAAATGCCATAGAAAAACGTCGTCTGATAAGGCTGCAAAAGTATCGAAAAGTACTGTCAAACTAATTCAGGAATTATTGAAAGATATCGTGAGAAAGTATGGAAGAAAAATATTGTAAGCATCGCGAGAAAAATTGTAGAGTTCAGTGAGAATACGGTATGAACAATAGTTGAAGTATTGTAAAAATGTTGGGGAATTATTGGTCGAAATATTGTAAAAGAATGATACGAGTATTGGTAAGAATACATAGAAATATCGATGGAAAATTGTACAGAAATATTGGACAGTATTGCTCAAAAATTTTGTCAAATATTGTTTAAAAGATATTGTAAAATATTGTTAAGAAATATTGTCAAAGAATTATACAAGTATTGATAAGAATACATAGAAATATCGATGGAAAATTGTTCAAAAATATTGGAAAATATTGCTCAAAAATATTGTCAAATATTGTTTAAAAAAAATATTGTAAAATATTGTTAAGAAATATTGTCAAAGAATTATACAAGTATTGGTAAGAATACATAGAAATATCGATGGAAAATTGTTCAAAAATATTGGAAAATATTGCTCAAAAATATTGTCAAATATTGTTAAAAAAAAAAAAAAAAAAAATATTGTGAAATATTGTTCAAAATATTGGAAAGTATTGTTCAAAAAAAAATAGTGTAGATTATCGTTAGAATATCGCAGAATATTGGTTCAGAATTATTGTTCAGAAAATACCATAAAATGTCGAGAAAATGTTGTTAAAATATAGCAAAATATCGTTAAAACATAGCACTAGATTGATTACAAATGTCAGAGGATCCACGAAGATACAGTCGGAAAATTAAGAAAATGATGTAAAATTTCATAGATCAAAGTTACTTTGTTTCAGGATTTTACAGGTTTTGAAGGAAATATTGGCCAAGGGTAAAATATCAATCAATCAAAAAAAAAGGGGTCAAGAAAAAGACTGAAATCAATTGAAGTTCTCGAAATGAGAAACAGTTATGCAATAAAAAAAGGACCAAAATCAACGATGAACCCGAGAAAAACTGTTCCAATATGTAATGACACGCGAAGACTATGTAAAAAAATATATATATATATATGTAAACATCATTCACACAAAACAGGTAGGGCTTGTCGAGGACGACAAGGTCCCGGCCTCACACGTGTGACGACATAGGTGATTGCTCTCATTAAGCAATCACCCTGCCGTCGGTTCTGCAAAACCGATCGCCGATGCACACCTGAAGGAATGCATCGCGCGATCACGTTTTGCCGAACTTTGCACTTTGTGTCTGTACACGACGCGCATCGAGCCGAGGATATATAATCCTCGACTCGCGCGCGCCGCGTCAGACCGCTCATCCACTCTTTACATCAATTACACAGCATATCTGTAGCTCACCTCATTTTAATATATATATATCTATATATATATATATATATCTGAGTCTTTCTTAGTCGCCGACACCCCACGTAACAGAAGCATTACGGCAGGATAACTTTGGTTCAATTCTGCATGACAGCTTTCTTTCAACTCATTTTGAGTCTAGTGGTGGCCTATGAGCTTTGAAAATGTTTTAAACAGCTTGAAATGACTTATGAACAACTAAAATCAATTTACTCGCGTGATGATGGGTAGAATTGAAATATTCTGTAAGTGTTCCAAAGTTGCCCCATCGGGGTCTAACTTTGATACACTTACAAAACTGCTAACAGCTCCTGCTTAGACACATCAATTTCAAGTCTATAGCCCACCAATCAAGAGCGGAGACTGTGAACTTTCGATTGATTGCTGATACGAGTGGGTTTTGTCAACGTATATAGAAATGCCTAGACAAACAAAATGAAAAGTACCGAAATCGTACCAGAATCACCCAACTTGAGGGTATCTCGAATTTTTCTGTATCATAACAATTTTCTGATTTTGAATTCTGATGTCCTTGTTGTGATGAGGAAAATTCTTGGTTTCATTACAAATAACCTCAAATTAGTCCACCATAATTGTGGCAATATATCAATTCTTACAGAATATCAACACAGATAGAAAACAGAGAGAAAATCCAGATCGAATCATATCATGATATCGAAATGTTTGATATGACGCGTTGGGGAGAAGAGTTCAGCATTTATCAAAAGAAGTATACATTTACGTTGGGATGGTCAGAAAAAATTCATGGCAAGCAATTAATCATTTTTGGAGTCTTCAGTACAAGTCTAACATGCAATCTTTGGCTTTCTGTATTTTTATTACAATAATTTTCGTCAATTTTGAATCCTTGAATCTCATATTCTCTGAAGTTCTCTTTGGAAAATTTCGATGAATATCTATCCACAACGATTTACGTCCGATGAAATTAAGTCAATACAGGGCCAGTAAAAAGAAAGAAAAAGGCGAAAAAAGAACAATTTTCTTGAGAATAGAGAATAATTTTTTTTCTGAAAGAAATTATCTTTGCCGTAATGTTAGTGTTGTGACAGGTGAACCGTCACAGCCGAGATTAGGAAAATCTCTCGTCGCCGTCTCGAGCCAGCAAACGAGAAGTATGAGTATTAACCCGGAATACTTCTCCTTTTTCTTGAGGGCTGGCTCGAGAGGACGACGACGACGAGCGACGAGGGAAATTGTGGATGCTGCGGGTACCGATATGCTTGCGCGCGGGCAGCCCTCCCGGCGCCCAGGTTAGCCACTGCAGCCCGGTCAAGGAGGCTGCAGGATCAGCAGCCGACGGGTCGCGATTTCTACAGCTAGGTGGCCCGGAGGGCTCCCCCAGGGCACTGAAGCCTTGTTTGGCCCTTACACCGGCCCTCCCACACCCCACGGACATGCTGCTCCTCAACACCATGCCCCGGGGCAGGTGTGTACACACTGGCGTGCGGACGACGGCGACAATGATGACGGACGAGGCCCTCGCTCCCGGGTGGGCGAGGGTATGCTTGGCACCACAAAATCGCGTTGTATAACGCACATGCAATTAATGCACGACGAGAGGCAGGTTATGGACCTGGTGCCACACACACACACGGCACGCACACTGCTGCAGGACACGAAGAGATGGTGCGGACGAAACGCGGGGCCCGGGTGACGATGACAGCATGCAGCAGACGCGTGGCTCTCCTGGTGCTGGCTCCCCGGGCTGCCAGCCATCTAGGCATTCGCCCCATCCGCTGCAGCCCGGGGCAGCGAGCATGCCTGCAGCGATGGGGTTATGTACCCACGTACCACCCGATACACAGGTACGTCGTGTACCTGGCGTATCGCACACCCGCGCACCATGGATATGACACTAGGGTGGCCACACACCGCACGGGAGATCATCACACGGACTCGGGTAGACCCCGGGTGACCCAGCAGAGTACGGCGATGATGGACAGGCCGTTGCACGCGGCAAGAGCAGACAGCTGACTGGCGAGGGACGAGATGTGGTGGCGCTGCGGGCATGTAAATCCGGGCCACACCCGGGCGCTCGTGGCCACAAAAATCCGACGGACGACTACCTGGACAACGGCCACTGGGCAAATTTGGACTTGCGGACGATATTTACATGTACTTAGGGTTATGCACACATGGGTATGTTGCAATGGGACTGTGCGCAGCATATATATAGATATACTGCGGCCATTTGGACTGGATATTATTATGCCACGGGCGGCCGCGAGTATATATAGATATAATGCGGCAATGCGGACTAGATATAGATATACACGGACATGCATGAGGCTATACGAGGGGAAGGCGTGGAGTTGCGGCAAGCGCGAGTGCGCGATGCCTCCGCGTGTATTTTAGCGGTGCATGCGCGTGCGCGGGACAGGATATTCTTTGGGTGGAGGCATCAGGACCGTAGATACTGCAATTGATGCGCTTGCAGCGAATCTCGTAGAATCTGAGCTACTGTATAGGACAAGTATAGTGGACTGGACTTGAATATTTGGCGCGCTCAGCCACCAGTTGGCGCTGCTAGTGTTCCGGTAAGATTGAACGGACAATCAGAGGGCTTGAGTTCAGAGAAGACGAAGGCGCGGACTTGGTGAAGGAGAAGCAGCCATTGTGTCACTTGTGGATTTGGCCTCGTGCAGTACACACGTACTTGTCGCGCTCGCGCTTTTAATTCAGAGCATTTGCCCAACCGCGAGTCCCCCAGGAGTCCCGGCTGCCCAGGACGAGTAGTAGCTGCTGTGATTGGACTCGCTCAGTTTTGGGGCGACATATTCGGACGGAGCAAGGGAAAATAATCAAGCAACGGACAATGGCACCAAACGGTGAGTGGTCTTGCTATTTTTCTTAGATTCTCTCGTCGGGTGTGCGGAGAGCCTCGCGCGTCGCGGAGGGCAATCGTCGTGCCCGCGGACAGAACGGACTCCCAGGGGACCTCGTGAGCTGGTGCACCGCGGTCTCGTGGACAAGACGTCTCCAAGTGACGTACGCGCGTTGTGAAATTGCATCAGCGGACCCGGAGCAGCGACCGCGTCGCGTAGAGAAATTCGGAGCAGCGATTCAGTGGAGTTTTGGCGTGTGCTCGTGGACAAGACGTTTCGGAATTACGTGCGCGCGATAGGAAATTCGTGTCGGGAACAGACCTCCTGGAGGAGGCGCGCGTGGACGAGGACGTAGTGAACCTTGGACGAGTCATAGCTGGACTAGGAGCCAGGTGCGTGATCGTGCATCTGTTACTCGAGCGCGTGGGACAAGCGAGCATCGGAGCTCAAGCTATTTTGGGTGCTTGCCGTGCGCGCGCGTGGCGAGGGCTGCTGAGCGGCCATTTTGGACAATAAAATTTTGAAGCAGATAAATTTGTGAGAAAATCATCGGAGCAGGGACCGGACAAACTGCACTCTACGGAGTGCAGGTAGATTTTCGCGGGTGATTGGAAGGAGTGTGGCCTCTTTGTGTCTGGTGAATCTTTATTGTATCTCACAGGTGAATTGGAGAGACATTTTGAGATTTGATGTGATTGATTGATATTTTTCGGACAGGTATCAGAGTCACCCGGACGAATGTCGGTTGTGAATAATATGTGAAAATTTATGTATCGTTCGCGTAGAAGCAACGTAAAGAATAGAGGCCAAGTTATTCATTTATAAATCGGGCAGATTATTTATGAGCGTGCGCCCTCCCTCCCCCTCTTCATTTTCAGGGTAGTATCACGGTAGGTGTTGCTGAGTAACGGAGAAGCTGAATTTTTCCGGAGTCGTTACGCCGTTCGCGCGCGTATTGCCTGCGATTTTAGGATAAGAGTCCCGTTGAATATGAATGAGTTGTGATGGTTAAAATACCACGTCAGAAATGGCGACCGTGACAGGACTCTGCGGCTTCTGAAAAATTCAGATAAAATCCTTACGGACTAGACGCGAAGCGCTACGGATAATTCGGACAGATCAGAAATTTTTCTGACACATTGCACTGAGAAAATTCGCGATCTTAGACAGGTTTGCGTGCGTGCGAGGCTCTTCGCGTAGTAATAGTAGTGTAGTGCCCTCTCTCACACCCTGATCATAGTGAATGTGAATATTTCTCCCTGTATGTGGATATTATGAGCCCCCCTGCAGCCCTGCTCCCTAGGACAAGTAGAGTAGTTGTTTATGTAGCATCGATCGAACAATGTCCGCGACAGCTCACATACATTCACGCTCACATTAGCTAAGCCGTCAAGTGGTATTAGATGCTCAACCGGCAGTAGAACCGACTGCAGTATATATATATATATATATATATATATATATATATTCAGCCGCTCGGCTATAAGCCTCCCGCTCTGCTCCGGTCCAATCAGTCTTCTTGTGGATCGCGAACAGTACGCACACTCTCCACCACCTCCAGCATGTATCATATTGCTCAATATAGTTTTGCCAACAGTTCAATTAAACCTCTCCTCTAGTCCATTCTGCATTCACCTGAATCCAACCCCGCATATAAACATTTGGTCCTTCGAGCCTTCGGATAAAAAATGCAGTGAATGGAGGAAGTCATCACAGTGATGTGTGAGAACGTGGTGCGAATATTGGTGCGGAGTTTATTCGCCAAGTGCAGTTATATTGTGCACTCATTGTAGTGCGATGACTCTCAAATGCCGTGCGTAAAACTTGCGATCCACACAATTGTGGGAATTGCATGGCATCGTCATCGTTGTGTCAGCACCCACGCCAATGAACAGCCATTTTGTCCTTAGTGCTCCAAACGGCAAGTGACGCAAAGCGGACCATATAAAGAGAACGTGGCAGCCATCTTTATGAGCGAGCATGCTCCTTCTTCAACGTCGCAGTTAGCAGCAGATAAGCAGCGAGTCGGGGATGTTTCGCTGCCTGCCCTTGCCCCCTCCTCTCTCGTTAGTCGGAACCGTACCATGCTACATTTTGCGATGAATATTTTGAGCTTCTCTTCGTGTTCGGGAGGGACAGTATATAACTGATCAATATATTCTAACGATCGTTACATTTTCATGATTTTTAATTCATTGCGAGATCACCGGACAACGGCCGATCATTATATTTAACGAATAATGCATCGTACATTCGTGTCAGTCGCGACACATAGTTAGTCGAATTATTTCCGTTCTTCATGTCAACACTCAGTTTGAGCATTTGAGGAGATCCTCCATTTTGGGCACTCGAGTTAACGCGCTGATAACACTCATTTTGAGCATTCGAGGAGATATTCCATTTTTGGGCACTCGAGTTCACATGACCACAACCATTTTTGGCCATTCACAGATCCGGTAGAGTGCGATTCTCGTAGATCCTGTCGAGTGGAATTTTCGCCGATCTTGTTAAGTGCTATTCACAGATCCTGTAGAGTGCGATTCGCGTAGATCATGTCGAGTGCAATTTTCGCCGATCCTGTTGAGTGCAATTTTCGCCGATCCTGTTGAGTGCTATTCACAGATCCTGTAGAGTGCGATTCTCGTAGATCCTGTCCATTGCAATTTTCGCCGATCCTGTTGAGTGCTATTCACAGATCCTGTAGAGTGCGATTCTCGTAGATCCTGTTTAGTGCAATTTTCGCCGATCCTGTTGAGTGCTATTCACAGATCCAGTAGAGTGCGATTCTCGTAGATCCTGTCGAGTGAAATTTTCGCCGATCCTGTTGGGTGCTATTCGCACATCCTGTAGAGTGCAATATAGTCACTCGGACATCGTCTGAAATTTTACTTCGTCTGAATTATTCGTTCAGACGAGTAAATCGGTGAACGAGTTATTCAACGACTATATCCATTCAATTATACACAATGGCTTCGATTGAGAGGCAATTCAAACTGCAATTGCGCATCGCGAACGCGTATATAAACTTCCAAAAAACAGGCTAAGCTAAGATGACAAAAGGCGCGTGCCTTACCCGAATGAAGCGGTTGGAAGATTACTGGAAAAAAATTCAAGATATTCATGAGGAGCTATTAGACGATGATGATATTGACTTCAGATAACTACTTCAAGAATAATGTGTATGATAGTGTAGAAGAATCATATTCTGCTTCCCTAGAGCTATTTCAAGACTTCCCCTTAATTCTCGATGCGGCAGTACCTACCGGTTCGCGAATTGCTGAACCATCTGAACAATCTGCTACATTCCAAGCCAAATTACCGCCAATTGAACTTCCCACCTTCTTCGGTGACATTCAGAGCTGGACGAATTTTCACGATTCTTTTGATGAAATGGTGGTGAAGAAACATGGCCTTGCGAATGTTTATAAAATGAGTTGTTTGCGATCCTCTTTCAAAGGGGAAGCCGCAGAACTCCTTGAAGGAAGCTTTTCCTCTGGCGAAAACTTTGATTCGGCCTGGAAAAGCGTCAAAGAGTACTACAGCAATAATCGCTTATTAGTCTCTGAATTACTTTCAAAATTGATGTCCATGAATGAAATGGGAGCTGAAACCGCTTTAGAGATCTGTCGTCTTCGCAACGGAGTGAACAGTGTTTTGAAAGCTCTGAAATCATTGAACTGTCAAATCGATACTTGGGACCCCATGGTCGTTTTTCTAGTAGTGATGCGTCTTACTCCTGCACTTGGAAAAGATTGGGAATCTCATGTCGCACAATCAGAAAATCTATGCATTTATGAATTTTTCGTTTTTTTTTCTTGAAATCAGTGAAGAGTTTGGATTATTTTCTTCAGATGAAATTGAATAATGACTACATATTTTTCACTACAAGTGAATTCTTAATTTTCCTCACTTCTCTGAAATCCTTTGTTCATTTCAATGGAATCTATTCTTTTTTTCCTCGAGGTGGGAGGATGTTTATGTAGCACCGATCAAACAATGTCCGCGACAGCACACATACATTCACGCACACATTAGCTAAGCCGTCAAGTGGCATTAGATGCTCAACCGGCAGTAGAACCGACTGCAGTATATATATATATATATATATATATAGACATTCAGCCGCTCGGCTATAGGCCTCCCGCTCTGCTCCGGTTCAGTCAATCTTCTTGTGGATCGCGAACAGTACGCACACTCTCCACCACCTCGAGCATGTATCATATTGCTCAATATAGTTTCTTGAACAGTGCAATTAAACCTCTCCTCTACACGGTGAGCCGGAAGGGCGAAAAAGGTCAAGTTCCGTGAACGTCAGGAACTCCTCTGGAGTATGTTTCGGGATCACCTCGACATCATTTCCCAACAGAAACGAAAATATTTCATCGGGGGTTTTTCAAATGAAGTCAATGCTCCATTTTTTGCCGCATTTTTCGAAATTATGATTTCGCTCCACAGTTCTGTATCGTGAATCCGGCCCCTGGAAATCAGGAGATCACATGAATTTGACGCAAAAAGGTCTATTTTTTCGAATTACGGAGTCAGAATTAGGCCCAAAAGGTGCCCAGGCCGTTGGAGTCTCAGTAAAGGTCAAGAATCTCGATTTGAATGAATGAATCTCTTGGGAACGACAAAGATTATTTCTGGTCATCACTAGTGCGGACCTTTACGTTTTTTCTTGGGAGAATCAAATGAACGTCTATGTATTCTTAACCAACTTCTTGATTTTCCTATCTGAAAAGGGTTTTCGGAGCCTTGAGAGGAACATCCCCTGTGAGCAACTGGTGTACTGATACTAAAATGTCTTTTTCTCAACAAAAGAAGGTTTGTCAATCTCTTTGAGAATCTTAATGTCTGTTTGCTATATTCCCTTGTCTCAATTCCAGCTTATACACAGAACTCCTTGATTCCAGCGTCAGTTTCAGCTCGTCAGGGATTATGATTATCGACTGTATCTGGGCGCGAATTTGAAAAATAGAAAGCAGTGTATTTTGTAAGCCCTTAACCAATGACATAGTACGCTTCAACACAGGGCTAGTATGACTAACAGATAAATTTCGACCGTTCCTACGATTACCAGGACCGGTATCCATACATTTCGAGTGAACTTTCCACAAAAATCGAGTTTCTTCACCTTTACTGAGACTTTAACGGCCTGTGCACGTTTTGGGCCTAATTCTGACTCCGTAATTCGAAAGATTAGACCTTTCCACGTCGAATTCATGTACTCTCCTGATTTTGAGAGGCCGGAGATGAGATACATAACGGTAGAGCGAAATCATAATTTCGAAAAATGCGGCAAAAAATGGAGAAATCGACTTTATTTGAAAAACCCACGATGGAATATTTGCGTTTTAGTTGGAAAATGATTTTGAGGTGATCCCGAGACATACCTCAGAGGAATTCCTGACGTCCACGCAACTTGACCTTTTTCGTCCTTCCGCCTCACCGTGTCTATTTGGTTTGGTGTTCTCCGTGTATTCGATCGAGCAGTTTGAGCGGGTTGTTGGATTTCAATTTGCAGTTGTTTTATTCACCTTGTTTCTCAAATCTCGCAATTCTAATCATCTATCAGCAAAATGCCAAAATCCAAGGAAATGATATCCGACAGCGACAGCGCCAGTGGTTCAGAGGAAGAGATCATCAAGTTGAAGTCCAAGCCTCAGAAAGAAAATAAAGAGAAAGAGAAGCAGAAAGATAGTTCTGACAGTGGGGATTCTGGGTCAGAGGATAATTCAAAATCTAAGAAACGGGCTAAAAAGAGCACTGAGAAAGCATCTAGTAAGAAAGCTAAGATAGACTCGGATGAAACTTCCTGGGATCTTGGTGGAAACAAACATGTAACAGTACGGCCTTTCAAGGGCAAGTGGTATGTTGATATCAGAGAGATGTATACTGACAAGAATGGAGAACAAAAACCAACCAAAAAAGGAGTCTTCATGAACCTCGATACTTGGAAACAATTAACAAAAGTCACCGATGAAGTCAATGAAGTCAATGAATGTCTAGTTCATTCTGCATTCATCTGAATCCCATCCCGCATATGAACAGTAGTTGCTTGAAATCATTTTTTGCGAGGATTTCCACTCGCGTAGAATTATTCTTTCATAGCATCTTACCAAGGTATAAGGACAGTTAGGTGACCTTTCCGGACTTGGAAGAATTCTAGTGGCCCCTATGTTTGCAGGTTGATCCTCCCAATGCATGGTGTGATGATTGAATAATTCTCTGATGTATAATTTAGACATGATGATGATTCTGGCCCGTTCCATTCCCACGTAAGCACTCCTGCACCCCGGACAAGGAAATTCTTTCGAGTTTCTCCCTACCCAAATCCTACTATCGGACTCTGTCAGGGTGTTAGGTATTTTTGTGGTGAATTGGACCTTAGGTAGTTGGGAAGTTTCACGGACAAGACTCAGCTGCTGAGTATTTGGAAATTTTTTGGGACTTCTGAATCAATTTAGGGGTGCTAGAATATCGGACCCGACTCAATTGCTGAGTATTAGGTTCTCTGATAATTTTTCTTCCAGGACTTTTGAATAAATTTAGGGGTACTAGGAAATCGGACGAGACTCAATTGTTGAGTATTAGGTTCTCTGATGATTTTTTCTAGGACTTGAAAATAAATAGGAGGTTACAAGATGGTCAGACGAGACTGAATTGCTGAGAGTTAGGATCCGTGAAGATTTTTCTGGGCATTTTGGAATAAGTTTAGAGGATGAAGTGAACTTATTTGCGGACAATAGAGGGCTGAATAGTTGCAGGTGAGGATATTAGAGGACAGAGACGTGGTTTTATCCGTTCAGGTTGGACTAAAGATTGAATTGTCGGATTTTCGGACTGGTTGAAAATGAAAAGAGGTAGACCTCCGGGCAAAGAGGATAAAGTCGTCGAGCAACCAAAACTACCGTTGCCTGGACTTCTCAAGTGTGGAGATCAGGACCTCATTCGACTGTTAGAGAGGGACGGACGGTATTTACATTCGGCCAAATTCATTTGGTCACTGGGCGGTGACCAGATCACCACGCAATTGGAAGCCAAAGGACTGAACGAACGAGGGACTAGAGAACGGACTCGATCTCGGCTAATTAGATCGGAAATTCGTGACTGTTTTCCGGACGAGGACACCTGCCGTGGGACCCTCAGATAGACGAGGCTGGTGGAGAGGACCCATTCGCTCATCCAGAAGATTTGCGTCGGCCACCAGTGACCTTGCATAGCTCAGCTCGCCTGACATCTACCGAAACTAGGCGTTCAGTGACCATGAACTCAACTCGAGGAATGGAGCTAACGGGGGTCGCGGGTACCTCAGCCCACGGTATCCCAAATTCGGACGGACAAGCGCGGGAGCCTTTCGCTCTCACGATTCCGGTGACCTCTTTGACAAATGTGAGGAGCCTGTTGACGACGACAGTAACGACAGTGAGCACAACGAGCACGACCACTAGCTCGGCGTTTCGAGTGACGAGTAGTATTCCACGCCCAATCTCGTTGCCAGCTGCAGACCGCTTACCGTTCATAGTGCCAGCTACAACGGCTTGTCAAATCTCCGCATCAGGGTATCAGTTGATGAGCCGAATGGCTGCGATGTCTCCGGCCATATTAGCGGGAGCAGCTATACCGAACGCGCCCGCTACAACTGCTGTTCAGCAGCCTCGGACTTGGGCAAAGACGGACGACATGATACTGACTCCAGGACTAGGGGGCCCCATGCCACCCCGGACGAGGACCGCGGAGCCCATGTCGACACTAGGACACATGAGAACATCGGTTGCTAATGCCTCTGGGGTCAGAGTAGCGGACCAGCGTCGGTTGTTTGACCCAGGGAGCGATGATGGAATGTCAAACCCGCGGAGTCGGACGAGTGAGAGTGATTCGCGGGCTCTTCCCGAGAATTACGTACCAAAGCGACCAACTGGGGCTCGGTATTCGCGGCTTCTAACGACGGACTACCGGGCCATGGAAAAAGCTATGGGAAATACCCCGGACGCAGTTCGCAGACAGTCTCAGTGGTGGAACGCGACAATGGAATGGGCCGATGGTGATCTGAAAGGCGCGAAGCCTCGCGCGAGTCGCGGGCACTGTCGAGACTCAGTTTATGGACGTGATCGTCGTGATTGCTCTCGAGACGACGACCCACCTCCGGTGCACCCACGCATCAGAGATCGACGGGTGGAGTATCGCGATGATTCCAGCGATAGCGGACGTAGCTATAGGGACCGGGTGAAAGCTTATGATGGCATTGGACGTTCTTACGCGCAACCTAACCAGAGCTCTTACCTTGGTGCGCGCCCCCGACAAGGAGAGCATGCGCCTGCAGGCCACACTGCGGTTAGTGGACCAGCATACTTGCCTGAACACAGAGAGCCTGCCGGTCAACACCCACCCCAGGTTAGGGACTTGAGCGCGGACCAGAGGCCCCTCGAACCCCAGGTGGGCAGCCACGGGCCTCATAGCGGACCAGAACCGGCTCGGTTGGAACGAGCACGCCCTCAGGAGTGCTCAATCCAACGGACGGAACCAGAACAAATCCATCAAGAGCGCGATCGCTCTGGTGAGAGTAGGCGCAGCCAGAATCATCCGTCTCACTCACAGAGAGGACGACACGATTCTCGAGAGAGTAGGGGACGCAGAGATTCCTCTCATGGACAAGGGAACGGACGTGAGCGAGAATCGGGGAATCGCGCCGATCAGCGGCGCTCAAGGGATGGTCGTGACAGACGGGAAAGACCGAGAGACGCGGACCGTTGGCGCGATAATCGTCGCAGCAATTATAGGGACAGCTCTTCGGACAACTCAGCTGAGCGAAACTCACGACGTGATCGCAGATCTGGGTCTGACTCAGACAGATCAAGGCGCCGAGGCGGGCGTCGGGGTTCAAGAGACTCGCGTAGAAACAGACGCGATGGAAATAGGGACCGCGGGCGTGATAGTAGCAGCGACTCGGACTATGACTCGTCGGACGGAGAATCAACTCGTAGTCGTGGTGGACAGGTAACGGAACCGACGTTCCAAGTGATCAAGATGCTACAGAGCATGAAAATCAATTTTGGCGGTAGTGAGAAAGATGGACCAGAGGACTTTTTGGCCAATCTCAAGGACTGTAGGCGTATGTTACCGGTATCTGACAGGGAAATGCTCTCAGCAGTGCCAGCAGCCCTCAGCAAGGACGCTCGACACTGGTATAGGACTCACCAGGACGAGTTTAGGGACTGGACTGATTTTAAGCGCGCTTTTAGGACTCAATACGTGGGTCACTTGGACCGCCAGGACTTAATGGACGAGCTGTTGCATCGGACTCAAGCGAACGGCGAGAAAGTGGCAAAGTATCTGACGTGCGTGAAGATCATTCTGGGACATTTTAAGAGGCCACCTCGGGACAGGGACGTCTTTGAAATCGTGCGCAGGAATCTACTGCCAGAATTGCGGAAATATTTGGACACGAGAGATGTGCGGAACTTGGACGATATTCAGTACTACGGAAAGAGGTTCGAGAAGGATAGGGACTTGGACGCTCGATACGCAGCGCCCCCACCAAGGGACAAGGCACGCATACCTGGAGCAGCAAACCAAGGACCCGCACAAGCCCCTCAGAGAGGTAGATCTGGGAAGACGGAGACTGCTGCACTAGAACAAACGGAGTTAGCACAGGTCGAGGCATCGAAACCTGCTCCAAGCGCGCAGAACACGAATCAGAGTCGTAATAAGGGACAGACTGGCCAAAACGGAGCGAGGAACGGACAAAACCAGGCCACGCCAACTGGCGCAGTGACGCCTAGTGCCCCACCTGCTACGCCACCGAGTGCTCTGACTCCAGTCACTCAACCCTCGCCTGCCCCTCCAACACACTGGAACCCGGACGCTGGACAATGGCCCATGATGTACCCTCGTTACCCATACTTCCCTTATCCGGGATACGGACCACGGAGGCCACCAGGCAGCGGACGAGTGCGCCCACAAGTAGACCGTGCAGTGAGAGAGGGACAGTTGGCCAAGGGACTCTGCTTTAACTGTAACAAACCGGACCACTTTGCAAATGTATGCCCCACTCGACAATGCTATAAGTGCTCTGCACTTGGACATACAGACAGCCCCCGCTATTCGCGTTTAATGCGTATAAAGAAAATGCCGCGAATACCGAAACCACGAATACCGGGACCTTGGGCTTATGGGAAAAGGGGGTTACGTATACATATGTGGATCCGTGAGTAACTAAAAAACTCGACACATCATCTTTAGATGACAAATTCATGTAATAAGCCTAGCAAAATGAATTAATATATGAAAGATACGAAGTAACAGTCTGATACGAGTGAAAAACTACTATGATTCACTCCAAAATCTGTTGGAACAATCAGTCATGAGCTTGCGAGTGGAGAACTCTATCACTTTTGACTAGCGAAATTGACGAACATAGTCAGCAACAATGTCTGGTAAGTGGCCATAGGAAGTTCTAAAAGCTCCGGCCATTTTTCCTTTAGTGGCAGGCAAATTCAACATTTTTAATTTCTCCGAAAGGCTCACAGTTTATGATCACGTTTTCTGATTGACGGAATGCATTCTTTTTTACGTACTGTGTCATGACAAGAATCTAGATAGTGTAACAACAACTTTGTTATATAACCAATTAATCAGTCTCAGGAAACAATTACAATACCAACACCCTGAAAATGATGAACACTCAATCACCAAGTTGTTTTGGGATGAAACACTTGAATGAAATCCATCGAAAATTCACATTTCATGAGGTTAATTATCTCTAATATCCAGATCCAAACCGCGAATAAGCGAGTCAGGGCACCGCGAATACCGGGGAATGCCGCAAATCAGAAACCGCGGATAAGCGAATTCCGCGAATACCGGGACCGCGAATAGCGGGGGTTGCCTGTATTGCGAATGAATGCCCAGATGCTGCAACTGCTACATCAGGAGCTGGAGTTCCGATGAAGGACAGGTGCCAGCTATGCAATAAAGAGGGTGTGACTGCGCAAACCTGCCCGGACTGCAAGTATCGACTTGAGTATGTGGGAAACGGACCAGCGGGGGCCCAGAAGGACCTGAGTGCTATGCCCCCCGCCCAAATAAGTGAGATCTTGGTAACGGTCGAGAAGCCCGTGAGCTTTGTGGAAGGCTTACGGAGTGATGAGTGTCCGGAGACCCAAGTGGACGAGAAGCCCGTGAGCTTTGAGGAAGGCTTACCGAGTGATAAGTGTCCAGGAAGTGAAATAGAAGTGAAACTCGCGAGTCTTGAGGAAGACTTGGCTGGAGATAAGAGAGCATTGACAAGTGAAACGAAGAGCCTGATAGAGGGTGACGTAGACGGGACACGGTTAGCTACGCCACGGGTCGAGGAACCAGTACGTCAAGTTGGTCATGGAGCGCTTAATTGGAGCCGGACTAAAAGTCAACAAAGACAAGTGTGATATCTATTGCCAGCAGGTCAGATATTTGGGTTTTTTTTTGGACGCAGAAGGACTAAGGCCAGACCCGGAAAAGGTTGCTCCAGTAAGGGACTATCCAGCTCCGAAAAACCTAAAACAGTTGCGATCATTCTTGGGGATGGTGGGCTGATACCCCAGGTTCATTCAACACGAATCTGAGATCAAAGTACCCCTTCTTGAGCTTCTGAAGAAGGACGTGGAGTGAACGTGGGACGCGGAGCAGCATGAAGCGTTTGAAAAGCTCAAAGAAGCTCTAACAACGGCCCCAGTGTTGGCCAGGCCAGATTTCTCGAAAGTCTTCACAATCCAGTGTGACTCGAGCGCGTATAGCCTTGTAGCCGTGCTGACACAAGAAGGGGAGGACGGAGAGCACCCAATTGTGTATTGTAGTCGAAGCCTCACGCCTGCCAAGAGGAATTGGACCGCCACAGAACGAGAGAATTTGGCTGTTTTGTGGGCCATCGAAAAGTTCCGACCTTACGTGGAGGGGACTCATTCCGAAGTAATCACGGACCACAGCGCGCTAGAATGGTTGAGAGAACTCAAAGATCCGACGGGGCGTTTGGCTCGATGGCTCTGAAGCTCCAGCAATGGGACTTCGAATTGTCCCAGCGCTCCGGACGGCTCCATAGGGTGCCAGATGCTCTCTCTAGGTTGCATGACCCGGCAGACGCGGAGGACGAGGACGGGACAGAAATAGCTGGACTCGAGATTAAATTGGACCCGTGGTACACCAAAGGAATTGAGGAAGTGCAATCCAGGCCGGAAAAGAGGAGAAATTGGAGAGTTGAGGACGGACAGTTGTATAGATTTCGGACAGATGCGATGCTGGACCCGATCACATCACCGCACGAAAAGTGGCGCTTGGTAGTACCAGTGGCTCTCCGTGGAAGAGTGTTGGAGGACGCCCGCTGCATCGCTTCTACAGGACATTTAGGGGTAGAAAAGGCATATGACCGGGTGGCCAGAGAGTACTCGTGGCCCGGACTGTATCACGACGTGATGGTATTTGTTGGTCAATGCCAGCTATGCCAGAAGTATAAGGCTTCTCAACTCGGACCTCACGGACTACTCGGGTCGCGAATCGTAGAATCGCCATAGGTGGCCATTTCAGCGGACTTGATGGAATTTCCTCCGAGCAAGAGGGGTTTCAAATACCTTCTGGTGCTCCAAGACTCTTTCACGAAGATGATAGAGACCAAACCTTTGCGTAAAGCGAACGACAAATCGGTCCTGGCTGGGTTAGAGGACTTGGTTTTGTTTCGATGGGAAACCCCGGACTATATCTTGGTGGACAACGGTAAGGAGTTCGACAATGAGCTCTTGGCGGACCGACTAGCTGAATATGGAGTCAAGCAAGTGTTTACCCCCCCCCCCCTTACCATCCCCAGGCCAACGCTACGGAGCGCCAGAACAGGACTTTGAAGACAATGATAGCTCGGTACGTTAACGACGATTACAGGGACTGGGACCTACACATACATGAGTTCAGACACGCTGTGAACACGGCAGTTCAATCGACACTGAAAGTTTCACCAGCGTTTTTGAATTACGGACGGAATCCGAGACCGGTAAAGAACTTGAGACGTGAGCTGTTGGATGGAAAACCGGTGGAGCCGATAGACGTGGACACATGGACAGAGAGAATGAAGCGTTTGGACGCGCTGAGGGACTTCGTGTTGAAAAATATCGATAGAGCTCGAGAAGAGCAGGCTGCGCATTATAATCGCGGTCGGAAAGACGTACAGTTCCAGGTGGGAGATATGGTCGGACGACGGACGCATATTCTATTGAACGCCGCGAATAAGTTTTCTAAGAAGCTCGCGCCAAAATATGAGGGACCATTCAAAATCATGGAAGTCAAATCACTGCTAGTCTATGTACTTCCAAGGGACTTAGGTAGAACCCTGCCAGAAGCCCATGTATCCCAGTTGAAATGTTGGATCCCTCCTCGTAATTCGGACAAGTAGTTGGTGCATGCGTAGGGGGACATGCCGTATCGGCAAAGGACGGACTGTGAAATTGAGCCTGTTTCAGGTTCCAGCGATGCGGACAGGATGGCAGAAATTCGTGAGCTGTACGCTCAAGCAGAGAGAGCGGCGGTGGACGGAGCCATATTGGAGCTCCGAATCTCGGACGAAGAGCTCGACATGGACGAGGAGCTATTCGCACCCGGAACGGACGAGGGGTTGCCCGCACCCGAAGCGAAGCGAGAAGAGCAGGCAATAGGAGGTGTTGAGAGCTCGAAGCCTGATTTGTTCGAGCTCTTCCCGAATCCTGCCGACTGAAAGGAGGCCGAGAGCCTGTGGCGATTGGCGAAGCAGCGTGTTGGAGAGGCCCCACTCCCCGAGCCACCACAATTCCATCGGATAGACTCCACTGAGGCACGTCTGGCGGCACTGAAAGACTGGGCGAGTCGTGTCGACCTGGCCACCACTCGCTTCGAATTTTTCAAGCGTGGTGGACTTCTTCCGGCCTGCCGAGCTCAGGACATTGATGTCTCTCCTCAGGATGAAATCACTTCAGTCACCAAGGCACCCGCCTCACCCACCAACAGCGACGGAGCAACTAAAGCCATGGCAAATGACGTTGCCACCATGGAGATCGGTAGCCCCCGCAGGTGTAGCAGTCTGCCTGAACTAACGGACGAGACGGAGTCACGGGAAGCCCACCTATCTCCGACCCGTAACAGAGAGGGTGCCGCTGCTGCATTGGTGGACGAGATGGTCCCAACAGAGGCCAATGTACCACCGACCCAGACTGTGCCAAAGGAAGCGAAGCGAGTGCGCTTCGACAAACCAGCGGAGCCAGAATTGCGCGTGGTGGTGTGTCGCCTTTCGGAGGAGGAGCTGGCGCTACACCGGTTTCGGGGAGCCATTCCTAGGACACTGAGAAGGCCGCAACAGACCGAGTCACTCCCGATTCCGGAAGAGGCCAACGAGTGCGTTGTCTCCCTACCAAAGGTGGTGGAGCAGCCGCCGGACCCAGAAGAAGCCACCGCGAACGTGGCTGAGCACCAAGCAGAGGACGAGCTGGTGAGCACGGACGACTGGGTCATGGAACTAGGACAAACTGACGGCATCCCCGAAGAGGAAAGGGTTACCTCGGCAGATCTGGTCAAAATGACATCCCCACCACCAGCCCATAGGGACACAGTTTACTCACGACCTTCTTTTCGGTCCTCAGCGCACCCGGCCCCGGAGGTGATAGTGTTGGACTCTCCACGCCGTGACGGATCGCCAAGGCAGCTTCCGGACCAGCCCTCTGCATCCCGACAAGAATTCCGCCCCATCTCTCCACCGATGTGGCGCGGGAAGCCACAACCCCAAGCGTCGACATCCAGGGCCACGCTGGACTCACTTCCACGGACCAGACACGACACGGGCAGCAAGAGGCGTCCGTACAATCCCAACAGGCAGCTCACGCTGGTCGATTATGAGGGTGGCCCTCCCCCATATTGCAGAGGACCAGACGTGGAAGAGTTAAGGCCGAGCCAACTGGTGCGACTATTGCCACTGGAACGGACAACGGACGTGCGGACTCAGGATCGTGACTCATCCCGACCCAGGACAAACAATTCCGGGCCCCGGTCAGGAGAGGCGTGGAGGCAAGCGGGCGGACATCGGACGAGAGACACCTCCAGGACACGAGCAACCCCAGGACACCAGGGCTGGAGCCCGATGAGACCGATAGCGTCAGCCAGGAGTCGGAGTCCAGCTAGGTCAAGCTCACCGCAACGCCCTAACCGCCAGCCTAGGGAACCACCTCAGCAAAGACACCAGACGCCAAGGACTCTGCCACCTAAACGGACCGCAACGTTCCTTCGGAACCTGCCTGAGATTCCCACGGATGAATATTTGGACCCTCCTCCCTTCGCGTGCCTCAACTGTTGGGAAATAAGGACTCACAGATCCTCCAGCTGCCCCCAGCCTCAGCGTCGCTATTGCGAGAACTGTGGGTGCCGAGGAGTACACGTGTCCTCGCTGTGCCGGTCGCTGGAGAGAACGTGAGGACTATTAGGACCGCGGCGAAGCAGCCGAGGCAACGCGACGCTTGGAAAAGACCCGTGATGAGGAACCCCGACGTGCGGACGAAGGACGAGACCGTGACGAGCAGTGGCGGACTGTTGAAGCCGTAGACCGACGTCGACGAGAACGCCTCCGTCGTGAAGAGGAGGAAGTGCGCGCTGCAGAGGAGCGAGCTAGGCTTGCAGCTGAGGAGGCCCAGCGTGCACAGACTGAGCACGAGAGGCTCCGAGAGGAGGAGGCCAGGGCCCGCCTGGAGGCAGAACAAGACCAAGCACGAATCGCTGCGGAGGGAGCTCGGGCGAGGGAACAGGAAGTACGACCTCTCGGACCTCCCTATATACAGCGGCTGCGTGAAACCAACGAGGGAATTCGAGACCTACCAGAGGCCGAGAGGGATTGAATTTGGCGGGCATTCTTTGCGATGTACCGCGAAATAGACCCCTCAGACCGCCACACAGTGGGACCAAGGTGATCTTGAATAATTCGCCTTTACGTGAATTTGCAACCAATCGACATATGCGCAGATGCAGGAGGTTGTTCTCATTCATCCAAAAGTCTTCTGTTTGCGCATATGCCGATTGGTTGCGAATCCACGTAATGGCAAATTATCCAAGAACTTCTTGGCCCCACTGTGCGCCGGTAAGCCTCCTCGGCGCGGACTTCGCCAATTCGGACCTTCTGCTAGTAGGAGTGGGCGGAGTCAGAATGGGACGCGTTCCCTGAAACCCATGGCCGGTATGCTAGACACCGAGTCAGGTCAGTAGGCTGAAGGACGGACGGACACGGACAAGCCGCCAGGACAAGACGCCGTAAGACGTAAGCGGGGCGATGGATCGGACCAAAGTGAGATGCTATGATTTCTTCTTTTATTCTCTCTCCCTTTCCAGGTTGAATGAATGAGTAAATCCATGACCGTGGGGCCCAGGGTGGCTTCATTCCCTCCCCGTGGGACTTTCTCCAATTCTCCTAGAGTTGTAGGACAGCCACTAGAGTGACTTCCCTTCGGTATGACTGTGTAAGAGAGTGAGTGGGTGATGATCCCCATATTTATGAATATATAATATGATTTTGATTTTGAATCTGCTGAACGAGGCAGCGACGAGAGAATTTTAAAGGCGAGAATGCGCCACCAGAACTATCGGCAAGACCACTCCCTCCCGGAGGACCCCTCCCCCCCTTAGTGGGGGGTAATATGACGGGTAAACCGTCATAGCCGAGATTAGGCAATTCTCTCGTCGCCGTCTCGAGCCAGCAAACGAGAAGTATGAGTATCAACCCGGAATACTTCTCGTTTTGTTGAGGGCTGGCTCGAGAGGACGACGACGACGAGCGACGAGGGAAATCGTGGATGCTGCGGGTACCGATATGCCTGCGCGCGGGCAACCCTCCCGGCGCCCAGGTTAGCCGCTGAAGCCCGGTCAAGAGGGCTGCAGGATCAGCAGCCGACGGGTCGCGATTTCTACAGCTGGGTAGCCCGGAGGGCTCCCCCAGGGCACTGGAGCCTTGTTTGGCCCTTACACCGGCCCTCCCACATCACACGGACATGCTGCTCCTCAACACCATGCCCCGGGGCAGGTGTGTACACACCGGCGAGCGGACCACGGTGACGATGATGACGGACGAGGCCCTCGCCCCCGGGTGGGCGAGGGTATGCTTGGCACCACAAAATCGCGTTGTATAACGCACATGCAATTAATGCACGACGCGGGGCAGGTTATGGACCTGGTGCCACACACATACACGGCAAGCACACTGCTGCAGGACACGAAGAGATGGTGCGGACGGCACGCGGGGCCCGGGTGACGATGACAGCATGCAGCAGACGGGTGGCCCTCCTGGTGCTGCGCTCCCCGGGCTGCCAGCCATCTAGACATTCGCCCCATCCGCTGCAGCCCGGGGCAGCGAGCATGCCTGCAGCGATGGGGTTATGTACCCACGTACCACCCGATACACAGGTATATCGATATAGCGATACCTGGTGTATCGCACACCCGCGCACCACGGATATAACACTAGGGTGGCCACACACCGCACGGGGGACCATCACACGGACTCGGGTGGACCCCGGGTGACCCAGCAGAGGACGGCGATGACGGACAGGCCGTTGCACGTGGCGAGAGCAGACAGCTTACTGGCGGTGGACGAGATATGGCAGCGCTGCGGGCATGTAAATCCGGGCCACACCCGGGCACTCGTGGCCACAAAAATCCGACGGACGACTACCTGGACAACGGCCACTGGGCAAATTTGGACTTGCGGGAATATTTACATGTACTTAGGGTTATGCACACATGGGTATGTTGCAATGGGACTGTGCGCAGCATATATATAGATATACTGCGGCAATACGGACTAGATATAGATATACACGGACATGCATATGGCTATACGAGGTGAAAGCGTGAAGTTGCGGCAAGCGCGAGTGCGCGATGCCTACGCGTGAATTTTAGCGGTGCATGCGCGTGAGCGGGACAGAATATTCTCTGGGTGGAGACATCAGGACCGTAGATACTGCAATGGATGCGCTTGCGGCGAATTTCGTAGAATCTGAGCTACTGTATAGGACAGGTATAGTTGACTGGACTTGAATATTTGGCGCGCTTAGCCGCCAGTTGGCGCTGCTAGTGTTCCGGTAAGATTGAACGGACAAATCAGAGGGTTTGACTTCAGTGAAGACGAAGGCGCGGACTTGGTGAAGAAGAAGCAGCCATTGTGTCACTTGTGGATTTGACTTCGTTCAGTACACACGTACTTGTTGCGCTCGCGCTTTTAATTCGGAGCAGGTGCCCAGCCGCGAGTCCCCCAGGAGTCCTGGCTTCCAGGACGAGTAGTATCCGCTGTGATTGGACTCGCTCAGTTGTGGGGCGATATATTTGGACGGAGCAAGGAAAAATAATCAAGCAACGGACAATGGCATCAAACGGTGAGTGGTCTTGCTATTTCTCTTAGGTTCTCTCGTCGGGTGTGCGGAGAGCCTCGCGCGTCGTGGAGGGCAATCGTCGTGCCCGCGGATAGAACGGACTCCCGGGGGACCTCGTGAGCTGGTGCACCGCGTTCTCGTGGACAAGACGTCTCCAAGTGACGCACGCGCGTTGTGGAATTGCATCAGCGGACCCGGAGCAGCAACCGCGTCGCGTGGAGAAATTCGGAGCAGCGATTTAGTGGAGTTTTGGCGTGTGCTCGTGGACAAGACGTTTTGGAAAGACGTGCGCGCGATAGGAAATTCGTGTCAGGGACAGACCTCCTGGAGGAGGCGCGCATGGACGAGAACGTAGTGAACCTTGGACGAGTTATAGCTGGACTAGGAGGCAGGTGCGTGATCGTGCACCTGTTGCTCGAGCGCGTGGGACAAGCGAATATCGGAGCTCAAGCCATTTTGGGTGCTTGCCGTGCGCGCGCGTGGCGAGGGCTGCTGAGCGGCCATTTTGGGCAATAAAATTTTGGAGCAGATAAATTTGTGAGAAAATTATCGGAGCAGGGAACGGACAAGCTGCACTCTACGGAGTGCAGGTAGATTTTCGCAGGTGATTGGGAGGAGTGTGGCCTCTCTTTGTTTGGTGAATCTTTATTGTATTTCACAGGTGAATTGGAGAGACATTTTGAGATTTGATGTGATTGATTGATATTTTCCGGACAGGTATAAAAGTCACCCGGACAAATGTCGGTTGTGAATAGTATGTGAAAATTCATGTCTCGTCCGCTCAGAAGCAACGTAAAGGATAGAGGCCAAGTTATTTATTCATAAATTGGACTGATTATTCATGAGCGTGCGCCCTCCCTCCCCCTCTTTATTTTCAGGGTAGTATCACGGTAGGTGTTGCTGAGTAGCGGAGAAGCTGAATTTTTCCGGAGTCGTTTCGCCGTTCGCGCGCGTATTGCCTGCAATTTTAGGATAAGAGTCCCGTTGAATATAAATGAGGTGTGATGGTTAAAATACCACGTCACAGTGTCCTTGCTCTACTCTATACAAGTTGAGAAAACCAATATATTGTTCATCTCAGCTGCCACTCACAGTCAACATCACATGAAATACATCCAAACATTTGTAGCGAATGAGGTTGATAGAATGGATTCTGTCTAATGATGCAATCACATCCATGGGTTGATATGGTATTGAGTAAATTCCGAAAATCCAAAAGTTGGCTCCGATTATCGACATTTTTGAATACTGAAGAAGCCATCCTCCCCATTGGAAGGAATGAATCATACTATTGAATCATCACTGCTACAGACATGCAAATTCGATTGGATCCGTGTCATTGAAACTCGAGTGAGGAATTGGAAGATGGATTGGTATGGGGTATAGACCAACGAACGTTCCCTCCCGTAGTCTGACCTACGACTGCCAATTGCCCACCGTATGAACGTACGGAGCTCCTGCACCGATCTTCCTCAATTTCGTTACAAGACACAGCACCGCAGCTGCTCAAAAAGAGGATTGTTCCTTTTAATCCAAGAAATCAAGGAGAAGAAATGAAGGTCCGAACCCTCACTAAAGATGATACACGTATGTGACAGATTCGTAAATTTTCGCGATCTTTCCGATTTCATCAGGTCGGGGTGTTGCGACCATTCTCTCTTCGTACAAATATAAAAAAAGATCTAAGAGCGACATTTAGAGCAGTAGTTTGAGTCCTGGTAAAGAAAGACATAACAAATGACGTCATTGCTTATCTCTTATCGTATCAGTTATGTCACGGTGGTATGAGGCAATCGAGTCTCGCCGAGTGGCTTATCTCATCTTTTATCTTATAAGCACGGTGATGTGGGGGCAGTCGAGCGTCGCAAAGTGGCTCATCTTATCGCTGACGTCACCAAGGTCAGCGTGTGGCGTAGTATCTTCTTATCTCTATCAGTTAATGGGTCACGGCGATAAGGAGGGGTTGATAACATCGGAGAGCGGCTGGCGTGAGCCCGTTATCTCATCAGCTAATGGTCCTTACGCATTGTTTACAATAAATCGGTGGTGCGCACGAGGTCATGAGATGGGGCACAATGAACAAGAGGTGGGCCGAGCAGCTGATGGTCCGAAGTTCTGCTGGTGCAGCCGTGTGAATAGATATGAGTCATTCTGGAGCAAGCTGGACAAAACCGTCACCAGGGGGGTCTGGGAGGAATCCGCACAATTTTTTTCTGTTGGTACTATGTTCAAATAGTGCGGAAATTCTTTTTCCAGATTTTTTCGGCCCTCCCTGTGGGCCCTAGGGCCCATGGAAGGGCCGTTTCAGGCCCTTTTCCAGTCTATTCAAGGAAAATCATAGCTCCAACAGAATCCAACATTTTCCAACGTACTTGAGCGCATTTTTCTCGTGAAGACTGATACTTTTCAGGGAAAAATTGTCCTAGGAGAAAGAGTCAGCCTGATGACTTCTGCAAGCTACTCATTGAGAGAAAATTTTAGCAATTTCTGCGTCATCTTGCGGGCGACCTAGATCCAACTAGAGAGGACATAATTGACTCTTACCAGTGGTCATTTTGAAGGTCTTGGAGAAACCTACAATATGCTTACTTGTAAAATTCAATTATCACACTCTTAGTTGGAGCTATTTTCGAAAAAGTCGAAAATTTAGGACTCAATTCCGAAAATATATCTCAATTTTCTTCCACCAAACTTGTGCGAAGATGCTATTTGAGATATCTACTTCCAGTAGGGGAAATTTGGCGGAGGTTATTCTTTTCAATTTTCTCTGCCGAGCGTTACAAAATGCCGCATTCCGTCGTTTTAGCAAAAACGGCATCTTTGACCGCGGTCACATATGCTCCCACCTAGACTGATGTGCACCAATCCGTGTGAGAGTACTACTCCCCAAAGTACCCCCAAGTACGTGTATGAAGTTGCGTGGACGAGCGCCCGGAGCGAGATGTAGGTTCTATTTACTATGTCAAAAATCGGCATCATCTCTGCTATTTGGGCGTACGCGACCGAGAGCATGATTTTACTTGTTCTGGCTCCCAAATGAGATAATAGGCTATAATGAGGATCCAAACATACTTTTCCGACTCAAAATAGCCATCTGAACACAAATCTGAGGTCAGTCCAGCTCTACACTGAGAAAAAAACAGTTGACCGTACCGTCGCACAGTATCTATCACCGGCGCACAGTAACTATTACCGTGCAAAATCACGATTTGGGCCGACTGTACGCGAAGCTAATAGTTACTGTGCGCAAGTAATAGCTACGGTGCGCCGGTGATAGATACTGTGCAACGGTACAATCAACCGTTTCGTTTTTTGGTGGGCTTAGGAATGATGTTATATATATATATATATATATATATATATATGTAAGTATATATACACATATATATATATATATATGAGTCATTTTCGAGCACTTCGGCTAAAGGCGTCACCAGGGGGGTCTGGGAAAAATCCCAAAAAAATTATTTTCCATCAATACTATGTTTGAAAACTACAAAAAAAATTTTTGGGATTATTCCGAAGCCCCCCACGGGCCCTATGGCCTACAGAAGGTCTGTTTCAGGCCCTTTTTGGGCCTATCTATGGAAAATCATAGCTCCGACTTGACTCAATCTTTTTCACGTACTTGGGCGCATTTTCTTTGTTAACCCCCTTGCGCAGAGTTTATATTGGGATCCCATGATGTTAGGACGAGTATACTCGGCTTTGTGCGCGGGAGGGGTTAAAACTAGCACTTTTGAAGGAAAAAAATAGTACGGAATCAATTATGCAGCGTAGTAACTTCTAAGAGCTATTCGCTGAGATCAGATTTTAGCGTTTTCTGGGCCTGCTTCAAAGCAATCTAGCTCCCACTAGTCATGTGATAATCGACTTCCGCAGGTGGTCATTTTGAAGGTCTTGAAAAAACCTACAATTTGACTGCCTGTAGAAGTCGATCATCGTACTTTTCATAGGAGCTATTGATGATACAAGTTGAGCAGTTTTGTAAAAGTGCCAAACATTGAGCTCAATTTGAAAAAAACCTTTTTTTTCTTCTCACTCCAAACCTGTGCAAATATCTTCTTCGATACAAATACTATCAATCAGAACAATAATCTGGGTGGGACATTCAATTCTCGATTTTATTCAGCCAATTTAAAACACCCTTTTTTGACTTTTTGCTTGAAATGCCGACATAGGCATGGCTCGCATATGCTTTCATCTGAGTTGTTGTGCACCAAGCTGGGTGTAATTACTCCTCAGAGTACCTTCGAATACGTATGAGAACTCCCAGAGGCGAACCTCAAGCCAGGAACGTGCTGAAGACTCAAGCCATCAGATCCGAGATGGGCATTATTTCGTCTATTTTAGGTCAGGCGAGTGAGGTCTCAATTCCTCGTGTTCTTGCCCGCAAACGAGACGAGTAGATGAAGTTGGGATGCAAACATGTTTTTCCGACTCAAAATGACCATCTAAATACGATCCCGGGGTCAACTCGTGCCTAGGATATCATCCAATCCTCGAACGGCGTTAAACTCCGTAATAACAGGTTTTGCGCCTCTACTGCAAAATGACGATGTGTTAAGGCTCAATTGACCCCGGGATCGTGTTTAGATGATCATTTTGAGTCGGAGGAACGTGTTCGTATCCCTACTCTAGCCACTCGTCTCATTTCTGGGCAAGAACACGAGGAATCGAGACCTCGCTCGCCTGCCCCGAAATAGACGAAATCATGCTCATCTCGGACCTGATGGTTAGAGCCTCCAGCTCGCTTCTGGCTTGAGGCTTGCTTCCGGATGTTCTTATACATATTTGGGGGTACTCTGAGGAGTAATTCCACTCAGATTGGTGCACAACAACTCAGATGGAAGCATATTCGAGCCATGCTCATGTCGGCATTTTAAGCAAAAAGTCAAAAAAGGGTGTTTTAAATTGGCTGAATAGAATCGAGAATCGAATGGCCCATCCAGATCATTGTTCTGATTGATAGTATGTGTATCGAAAAAGATATTCGCACAGGTTTGTGTTCGAAAGAAAGAAAACGAGTTTTTCAAATTGAGCTCAAAGTTTGGCATTTTTACAAAACTGCTCAACTTGCATCAGCTAGAGCTCCTATAAAAAGTACGATAATCGACTTCTACAGGATACAAGTTGAACATTTGGTCTCGTCGATCTTGAAGGACGGTGGGGAACTAAATAAATTCCCAAAATTTCATGATGGAAATTTTATTGCAACGTTTCGTCCACTAGGTTTTGTGGACCTCATCAGGCTTCAGGTTTGTTATTCTTTAGATCGTCATGATATTTTGGACGATCCTGTAATAGAGCACAGCCATAACGTCTGGCTCCTGTCAATACAAGTAAACAGAGTGACTCTGTTTACTTGTATTGACAGGAGCCAGACGTTATGGCTGTGCTCTATTACAAGATCGTCCAAAATATCATGACGATCGAAAGAATAACAAACCTGAAGCCTGATGAGGTCCACAAAACCTAGTGGACGAAACGTTGCAATAAAATTTCCATCATGAAATTTTGGGAATTTATTTAGTTCCCCACCGTCCTTCAAGATCGACGAGACCAAATGTTCAACTTGTATATTAACCATCAAGGACGAAAAAATCTACCAAAATCACTTACGACTTCTACAGGAGGTCAAATTGTAGATTTTACAAGACCTTCAAAATGACCACCTGCAGAAGTCGATTATCACATGTCTAGTAGGAGTTGGATCGCTTTGAAACAGGCCCAAAAATCGCTAAAATCTGCTCTCAGCAAATAGCTCCTAGAAGTTACTAGGCTGCATGATTGATTCCGGACAATTTTTCCTTTCAGAACTGCTAGTCTTAACAAAGAAAATGCGACCAAGCAAGTGGAAAAAGATACAGTCTAGTCGGAGCTATGATTACCCAGAAATAGGCGTAGAAGGGGCCTAAAATAGACCTTCTATGGGCCATACGGCCCGTGGAGGGCTTCGGAAAAACCCCAAAAAATTTTTTTGTACTTTTCAAACATAGTATTGATGGAAGAAAATTTTATGGGATTTTCCCCAGACCTCCCTGGTGACGCCTCTGGCCGAAATGCTCCGAAATGACTCATATGTATAGATTGAGATCGAAAAAATGAATTAGACTCAAACTCAATATTTGATTGTAAACTTTAAGAGTTTATCATTACAGAATAATCTATGTATATCCAGGTACATGGAATATACAATATCGCGCAATTAACTACGCGATAATAAAATCTACCTTCAAAACGTAAGAGAGGGATCGCACGGGAAAGAGACTCACCGTTCGGCATACACTCTACATTCCACGTGGGCCGGAACCTCGACACCGGGCCGACATATCCCGAAGATGAGCAACTCGCATATCCGCTTCCTGGGCTCGGCCCGGGCGGTTTCTCGGTGACGATCTCGAGGTTAACGCACAATGCTGCACACACGCGTTGGTCCATTGACCGCGGACGGGATCGGGTCATCCATATCTGCACACTACGCGCGTGTCGAAGCCGGTCCTCAATCCGTCAGCGCATCCATCATCGATGACGACGACGACAGCTATCCCTTTTTTCTCCTCCTTCTCTTTCCCTACTCTCTCGCTACTAATCACCTGTTCTAATATTTGACTATTGTACTCCGACTTGCATGTGGCGATCTACCTCGTCACATATTTATGGAAAATCTCACAACTACACCACACTTTTCACATCTCTGTGAGCAACAAAATTTACGAGCTGCAACAATACCGTATAATGTCATGGCTCGTATAGAGATTGAAACTTCCATCTCTGAGATTGACCAAGTGCGAGTTATTGCTGCCGAGCTACTGTAAAAATAAGGTGACAGACACATTGGAGACGTTGAAGAAATAACAAACCTACTAACGCCGCTCTTCGAAATGGAGTTGTTGGATTTCCTCTGTTCTGAACATCGATTTCTCGGCCCGATATCGGAAAACCAAATAGCGTGTCAGTTTCATCTGAACGTGGCTCCTCCAATTCTTGTGATGGAAAGTCACAGTTCCACTCAAAACAAATATACTCCAAATTCAGATGTCGATATCACTCAAATCTATCTTCATATATCGATTCAAATCCATACTTGAAACTAAAATGATGATTCTCGATCTGTTGAGTCTTGATCTGCTACTGCTCATCACTTTCCATCTCGTTCACGAAGCAATCATTATCCTCCTGCCCATGCCTACATGTCTATCGAATATGTTTCCTCTTTTGCCCTGCAAAAATTCATTCAGCTCTTGTGCCTGCCGTGTACTTTGTGCTTATGTCGCATATCCACATGCTGGTTCTTACAGTACTGTCCGATATCTCTTTGATTCTTCACGCGTTTCCCTTATTTTGCTGTGACGGCTTATTAGCTGATTATTGTCTGTATTGTTCTTGTTATTGAATTTCCCGGCTGTGGTTATACATTTACTCTGCTCGCTGCTTCCTACTCTCGGATGTTTGTCTGCTAAACAGGCTTGATTCATGCGCGTAGAATTGATTCCGATGTTCACTCATTCGCTGTGTCCACCTATATTTAGCGGGCAAAATTCTGACTGGAGTGCTCGCGGTGGCCAAATACGACACGAAAAGACGGGGGCCAGCGAGGGGCGGGAGGGATCGCGCGGGATCGCGAGCCGCTGAGCCGCGACAACTGACAACAGCCGATGTGTTCTTGCCTGTCGATGGCTGTTCGTTTGAATCCATGTATTCCACGCCGCTTTTCATCCAGTCACATGAGCAACTTGTGTTTTGAAACAACGTGGACGTAGTTTTTTTAGTTAGATTGAACTACTGCTTGAGGAGCAGAGATTCATAACCTATGGCCATTCAATGATACTGACGACTTCTGTTATATGTGAGCTTGACCAGGAGCTTTCGAACTTATTGCAGAGTCTTCAACGGGTTCACATCACTTCAATTTTGCGCAAATTGAGGGCTGCAGAAAAGAAGAGCCTGTTGACCATCGGTCGACAGGGTGACGTGACACTTGCGTGTAAGTGAGTGTGTGTGTGTGTGTGTGTGTGTGTGAGATCTCTCGGTCGTCTTCTTGTGCCCCCGTTTTCTAATGCGTGGCAGAGCCACTAGACGGCACTCGAAAGCAACTTGGACACAGCGAATAGGATAAAGTCTTTGACTGTTCGGCACTGGAGGAGATGCTACACGCCCCTCTCGCAGCCGTTGTCTTGAGGCATAGCATTCCGCTATCTACTGATTAGCTGATATCTGTAGCTGTCCCTCTCGTATGCTGACTACCAGGGGTGTCAAGCGTAGTATAGTCCCTCTCCTCAAACCCCTGCAGACATGCGCGGTGGGGGCCGCGGCGACGGAGAAGTTTCTCCAACGATCTTCTGCTGGTCGGTGTACGAGCAGCATTAATATAAGTTGAGTTGAGATGAAGTTGAGAAGCACGGAGAGTTTATACTTTCTGCTGCGATACTCTTGTAAATAATATCAATGCTGCAGATGGTTTTTGTGCGATGATTTATGCATTCATGCATTTGGGAATCTCCAAAATGCATTTCAAATCTCGCAAAAATTTATCACATTTGAAATCTCTATCAAGATTCAAGAATCTGGTTCTGCAAGATTCATGATTCAGAATTGTGATCTCTGTGTTTGATGATTATAGGATCCAAGAATAATAATTGAACCGGACTCTGTGACATTTTCACCGTGTGACTTGGATTTGTTGTACCAATTCTTCTGAACTTGACATCCAATCCAAAAGTATCAAGCTTACTATAATTTTGACAAATTTGCAAGGGTAGATTCTCTGTGGTTGCATAAAAGTTTGGATTGAATAGTCAAATTGAGAATAATCGTGGCCACATGTCCAAGTTAGCTAGTGAAGAGTTGAATTGAGCCTTATCCAAGAACCGTGTCTTGTGAATGACCAGCTGTGATGCGTTTACTGATATCTATGATAGAGATTAATCTTCATCTCTAGACACTTTGTGGATGGAATATATTCCAGGTTATATGGTAAGGCTAACATTAAGAGAACTTGCTCCAGCATCTCATTTGACTTGAGTGATGCTGAACGGATCCCACCAGAAATTTTGGAACAATGTCACGGTAGGATAGGTCATAACAGTGGTCTTTAAAGGATTTGAGAAGGATGTAGAGAGTAGCTTAGAGCTTAGAGAATACACACATTGATTTATTGCTAGCAATGGAAAGCTTAATTTTTTCTACATATCATCATCACAATTTACGTACAAATATTCATACAAGGTTTGATTGACAGTGTAATTCATACGGCAAGATGATTCTACATCATATCAGCAATTCCTAGAGAAGTATTACAATGAATACCCTGAACACATAGTCCTTAGAATGAAGTACAATCCATTGAGCAGGTCTTAGAGAAAGTTGATGATCCATCCAAGACCTGTAATTGACTTGATCAATATTGATTGATTGTTTTCCATTTGTGCATTGAAAAGATGGAAATTTTTCTCTTGCTGCATGACTTGTATGATGCCTGGCATCAACTTGCCCACTGCTGACTGAATGAGTGCCAAGTAAATACAACTGGCCTCAGTACGGATGATTACTGACCACAAACACTGAAAAGGATAAAGCAAAGTGGAAAGAGTTTCACTCATCAAGATGAGGCATATTTTCCATGCCCAGAATCTCAAGGCAGCGAGCTTCTACGGTGGAAATTTTTTAACGAAACTAAGTTTTCATTTTGAGAATGGAAATCTTTGAAAATTTCTAAAAAAATTCTTCATAACCAAGAAAATGGAAATTTCCAAAGGAGAGTGAGTAAGCTATCAAACTATGAGATGAGATACCTCATCTCAAGAAACCTCAAGAATATCCAATGGTTCCTGAAGAGACCTAGGTTACCAACTCACCTAATCGCTGGAACAAAACCAAAACTTTTGCTGTTGAGAGACTGATACAGTTTCCTTGAGGATGGCAAGACTTTTCTAGACCTTTGATGCATGACTGATGTGATGACTGACATCAACTTATTCACTGCTTACTGGATGAGTACCTATTATATACAATTTGAGTCGATCCACATGTTTACGAAAACCAAACACTGAAAAGGGAAAAGCGAAGTAGAATCAGTTTCACCGATCAAGATGGGGCATATTCTTCAGGCTCAGAATATGAAAAAAGCAAGCTTTTACATTGGAAAATCATCAAAAAAATGCAGTTTCCATTTTGAGAAATGAAAATCTTGAAAATCTCTCAAACAATTTTTGTTAACCATAACAATGGGAATTTCTGAGAGCAAGTTCATAAGTCATGAAAACATGACATGGAATACCTCATTTGAGAAAACATGAAGAGAACTTGATGGTTGCAGGGGAGACCTAGGTTACCGACTCACCTATTTGTTAGCACTAGAACTCTCACTGCTGAAAGACTGACAGTTATTTCTTGGAAATGGCAAGGATTTTCTTGACCTTTGCTGCATGACGGATATGATGACTGACATCAACTTACTCACTGCTGACTGGATGAGAACCAAATATCTGTAGTTTTAGTCGATCCGGATGCTGTCTGAAACCGAACACTGGAAAGGAAAATGCAAAGGGAAATGAGTATTACTCTCAAAGATGAGGGGTTTTTTTCAGGTCCAGAACATGAAAACAGCAAGCATTTACAGTGGAAACTTCTGCAAGAAATGCAGTTTTCATTTTAAGAAATTCAAATTTTGAAATTTTTTGGAACATCACTTTCAATACCAAAAAAAGCATTTCTAGAGGAAAGTGAGTCAGTTATCAAACCATGAGATGGGATCCCTCATCTCAAGGAACCGCAAAAATGTACAATGGTCCCAGGAGAGAACTAGGTTACCAACTCACCTAATCGCTGGAACGAAACCAAAACTTTCGCTGGTGAAAGGCTGAACCAGTTCCCCTGAAGAAGTAAAGACTCTTCTGGATCTTTGATGCATGACTGATGTGATGACTGACATCAACTTATTCACTGCTTACTGGATGAGTACCTATTATATACAATTTGAGTCGATCCACATGTTTACGAAAACCAAACACTGAAAAGGGAAAAGCGAAGTAGAATCAGTTTCACCGATCAAGATGGGGCATATTCTTCAGGCTCAGAATATGAAAAAAGCAAGCTTTTACATTGGAAAATCATCAAAAAAATGCAGTTTCCATTTTGAGAAATGAAAATCTTGAAAATCTCTCAAACAATTTTTGTTAACCATAACAATGGGAATTTCTGAGAGCAAGTTCATAAGTCATGAAAACATGACATGGAATACCTCATTTGAGAAAACATGAAGAGAACTTGATGGTTGCAGGGGAGACCTAGGTTACCGACTCACCTATTTGTTAGCACTAGAACTCTCACTGCTGAAAGACTGACAGTTATTTCTTGGAAATGGCAAGGATTTTCTTGACCTTTGCTGCATGACGGATATGATGACTGACATCAACTTACTTACTGCTGACTGGATGAGAACCAAATATCTGTAGTTTTAGTCGATCCGGATGCTGTCTGAAACCGAACACTGGAAAGGAAAATGCAAAGGGAAATGAGTATTGCTCTCAAAGATGAGGGGTTTTTTTCAGGTCCAGAACATGAAAACAGCAAGCATTTACAGTGGAAACTTCTGCAAGAAATGCAGTTTTCATTTTAAGAAATTCAAATTTTGAAATTTTTTGGAACATCTCTTTCAATACCAAAAAAAGCATTTCTAGAGGAAAGTGAGTCAGTTATCAAACCATGAGATGGGATCCCTCATCTCAAGGAACCTTAAAAATGTACAATGGTCCCAGGAGAGAACTAGGTTACCAACTCACCTAATCGCTGGAACGAAACCAAAACTTTCGCTGGTGAAAGGCTGAACCAGTTCCCCTGAAGAAGTAAAGACTCTTCTGGATCTTTGATGCATGACTGATGTGATGACTGACATCAACTTATTTACTGCTTACTGGATGTGTACCTATTATATACAGTTTGAGTCGATCCACATGTTTACGAAAACCAAACACTGAAAAGGAAACAGCAAAGTAGAATGAGTTTCACCGATCAAGATGGGGCACATATTTTAGGCTCAGAATATGAAATCAGAAAGCTTTCGCATTGGAAAATCATCAAAAAAATGCAGTTTCCATTTTGAGAAATGAAAATCTTGAAAATCTCTCGAACAATTTTTGTTAACCATAACAATGGGAATTTCTGAAAGCAAGTTCATAAGTCATGAAAGCATGACATGGAATACCTCATTTGAGAAAACATGAAGAGAACTTGATGGTTGCAGGGGAGACCTAGGTTACCGACTCACCTATTTGTTAGCACTAGAACTCTCACTGCTGAAAGACTGACAGTTATTTCTTGGAAATGGCAAGGATTTTCTTGACCTTTGCTGCATGACGGATATGATGACTGACATCAACTTACTCACTGCTGACTGGATGAGAACCAAATATCTGTAGTTTTAGTCGATCCGGATGCTGTCTGAAACCAAACACTGGAAAGGAAAATGCAAAGGGAAATGAGTATTACTCTCAAAGATGAGGGGTTTTTTTCAGGTCCAGAACATGAAAACAGCAAGCATTCACAGTGGAAACTTCTGCAAGAAATGCAGTTTTCATTTTAAGAAATTCAAATTTTGAAATTTTTTGGAACATCTCTTTCAATACCAAAAAAAGCATTTCTAGAGGAAAGGGAGTCAGTTATCAAACCATGAGATGGGATCCCTCATCTCAAGGAACCTCAAAAATGTACAATGGTCCCAGGAGAGAACTAGGTTACCAACTCACCTAATCGCTGGAACGAAACCAAAACTTTCGCTGGTGAAAGGCTGAACCAGTTCCCCTGAAGAAGTGAAGACTCTTCTGGATCTTTGATGCATGACTGATGTGATGACTGACATCAACTTATTTACTGCTTACTGGATGTGTACCTATTATATACAATTTGAGTCGATCCACATGTTTACGAAAACCAAACACTGAAAAGGAAACAGCAAAGTAGAATGAGTTTCACCGATCAAGATGGGGCACATATTTTAGGCTCAGAATATGAAAGCAGGAAGCTTTCACATTGGAAAATCATCAAAAAAATGCAGTTTCCATTTTGAGAAATGAAAATCTTGAAAATCTCTCGAACAATTTTTGTTAACCATAACAATGGGAATTTCTGAAAGCAAGTTCATAAGTCATGAAAGCATGACATGGAATACCTCATTTGAGAAAACATGAAGAGAATTTGATGGTTGCAGGGGAGACCTAGGTTACGGACTCACCTATTCGTTAGCACTAGAACTCTCACTGCTGAAAGACTGACAGTTATTTCTTGGAAATGGCAAGGATTTTCTTGACCTTTGCTGCATGACGGATATGATGACTGACATCAACTTACTTACTGCTGACTGGATGAGAACCAAATATCTGTAGTTTTAGTCGATCCGGATGCTGTCTGAAACCAAACACTGGAAAGGAAAATGCAAAGGGAAATGAGTATTACTCTCAAAGATGAGGGGTTTTTTTCAGGTCCAGAACATGAAAACAGCAAGCATTTACAGTGGAAAGTTCTGCAAGAAATGCAGTTTTCATTTTAAGAAATTCAAATTTTGAAATTTTTTGGAACATCTCTTTCAATACCAAAAAAAGCATTTCTAGAGGAAAGTGAGTCAGTTATCAAACCATGAGATGGGATCCCTCATCTCAAGGAACCTCAAAAATGTACAATGGTCCCAGGAGAGAACTAGGTTACCAACTCACCTAATCGCTGGAACGAAACCAAAACTTTCGCTGGTGAAAGGCTGAACCAGTTCCCCTGAAGAAGTAAAGACTCTTCTGGATCTTTGATGCATGACTGATGTGATGACTGACATCAACTTATTTACTGCTTACTGGATGTGTACCTATTATATACAATTTGAGTCGATCCACATGTTTACGAAAACCAAACACTGAAAAGGAAACAGCAAAGTAGAATGAGTTTCACCGATCAAGATGGGGCACATATTTTAGGCTCAGAATATGAAATCAGGAAGCTTTCACATTGGAAAATCATCAAAAAAATGCAGTTTCCATTTTGAGAAATGAAAATCTTGAAAATCTCTCGAACAATTTTTGTTAACCATAACAATGGGAATTTCTGAAAGCAAGTTCATAAGTCATGAAAGCATGACATGGAATACCTCATTTGAGAAAACATGAAGAGAACTTGATGGTTGCAGGGGAGACCTAGGTTACGGACTCACCTATTCGTTAGCACTAGAACTCTCACTGCTGAAAGACTGACAGTTATTTCTTGGAAATGGCAAGGATTTTCTTGACCTTTGCTGCATGACGGATATGATGACTGACATCAACTTACTTACTGCTGACTGGATGAGAACCAAATATCTGTAGTTTTAGTCGATCCGGATGCTGTCTGAAACCAATTACTGAAAAGGAAAATGCAAAGGGAAATGAGTATTACTCTCAAAGATGAGGGGTTTTTTTCAGGTCCAGAACATGAAAACAGCAAGCATTTACAGTGGAAACTTCTGCAAGAAATGCAGTTTTCATTTTAAGAAATTCAAATTTTGAAATTTTTTGGAACATCTCTTTCAATACCAAAAAAAGCATTTCTAGAGGAAAGTGAGTCAGTTATCAAACCATGAGATGAGATCCCTCATCTCAAGGAACCTCAAAAATGTACAATGGTCCCAGGAGAGAACTAGGTTACCATCTCACCTAATCGCTGGAACGAAACCAAAACTTTCGCTGGTGAAAGGCTGAACCAGTTCCCCTGAAGAAGGAAAGACTCTTCTGGATCTTTGATGCATGACTGATGTGATGACTGACATCAACTTATTTACTGCTTACTGGATGTGTACCTATTATATACAGTTTGAGTCGATCCACATGTTTACGAAAACCAAACACTGAAAAGGAAACAGCAAAGTAGAATGAGTTTCACCGATCAAGATGGGGCACATATTTTAGGCTCAGAATATGAAATCAGAAAGCTTTCGCATTGGAAAATCATCAAAAAAATGCAGTTTCCATTTTGAGAAATGAAAATCTTGAAAATCTCTCGAACAATTTTTGTTAACCATAACAATGGGAATTTCTGAAAGCAAGTTCATAAGTCATGAAAGCATGACATGGAATACCTCATTTGAGAAAACATGAAGAGAACTTGATGGTTGCAGGGGAGACCTAGGTTACCGACTCACCTATTTGTTAGCACTAGAACTCTCACTGCTGAAAGACTGACAGTTATTTCTTGGAAATGGCAAGGATTTTCTTGACCTTTGCTGCATGACGGATATGATGACTGACATCAACTTACTTACTGCTGACTGGATGAGAACCAAATATCTGTAGTTTTAGTCGATCCGGATGCTGTCTGAAACCAATTACTGAAAAGGAAAATGCAAAGGGAAATGAGTATTACTCTCAAAGATGAGGGGTTTTTTTCAGGTCCAGAACATGAAAACAGCAAGCATTTACAGTGGAAACTTCTGCAAGAAATGCAGTTTTCATTTTAAGAAATTCAAATTTTGAAATTTTTTGGAACATCTCTTTCAATACCAAAAAAAGCATTTCTAGAGGAAAGTGAGTCAGTTATCAAACCATGAGATGAGATCCCTCATCTCAAGGAACCTCAAAAATGTACAATGGTCCCAGGAGAGAACTAGGTTACCATCTCACCTAATCGCTGGAACGAAACCAAAACTTTCGCTGGTGAAAGGCTGAACCAGTTCCCCTGAAGAAGGAAAGACTCTTCTGGATCTTTGATGCATGACTGATGTGATGACTGACATCAACTTATTTACTGCTTACTGGATGTGTACCTATTATATACAATTTGAGTCGATCCACATGTTTACGAAAACCAAACACTGAAAAGGAAACAGCAAAGTAGAATGAGTTTCACCGATCAAGATGGGGCACATATTTTAGGCTCAGAATATGAAACCAGAAAGCTTTTACATTGGAAAATCATCAAAAAAATGCAGTTTCCATTTTGAGAAATGAAAATCTTGAAAATCTCTCAATTAATTTTCGTTAACCATAACAATGGGAATTTCTGAAAGCAAGTTCATAAGTCATGAAAGCATGACATGGAATACCTCATTTGAGAAAACATGAAGAGAACTTGATGGTTGCAGGGGAGACCTAGGTTACCGACTCACCTATTTGTTAGCACTAGAACTCTCACTGCTGAAAGACTGACAGTTATTTCTTGGAAATGGCAAGAGTTTTCTTGACCTTTGCTGCATGACGGATATGATGACTGACATCAACTTACTTACTGCTGACTGGATGAGAACCAAATATCTGTAGTTTTAGTCGATCCGGATGCTGTCTGAAACCAAACACTGGAAAGGAAAATGCAAAGGGAAATGAGTATTACTCTCAAAGATGAGGGGTTTTTTTCAGGTCCAGAACATGAAAACAGCGAGCATTTACAGTGGAAACTTCTGCAAGAAATGCAGTTTTCATTTTAAGAAATTCCAATTTTGAAATTTTTTGGAACATCTCTTTCAATACCAAAAAAAGCATTTCTAGAGGAAAGTGAGTCAGTTATCAAACCATGAGATGGGATCCCTCATCTCAAGGAACCTCAAAAATGTACAATGGTCCCAGGAGAGAACTAGGTTACCAACTCACCTAATCGCTGGAACGAAACCAAAACTTTTGCTGTTGAGAGACTGATACAGTTTTCTTGAGGATGGCAAGACTTTTCTGGACCTTTGCTGCATGAATAATGTCATGCCTGGCATAGTGTTGCTCACTCCTGACTGGTTGAGTGAGAAATACCTGCAATTTGGGTCGATCCAGATGTTGACGAGAACCAAACACTGAAAAGGAAAAAGCAAAGTAAAATAAGTTCCACCGATCACGATGGGGCATATTTTTCAGGCCCAGAACATGAAAACTGAAAGCTTTTACATTGGAAAATCATCAAAAAAAAGCAGTTTCCATTTTGAGAAATGAAAATCTTGAAAATCTTTGAAACATTTTTTCTTCACCATGATAATGGTAAGTTCTGAAAGCAAGTTCATAAGTCATGAAACCATGACATGGAAAAACTCATCTGAAAAAACATGAAGAAAACTTGATGGTTGCAGAGGAGACCTTGCTTACCGACTCACCCATTTGTTAGGACTGAAACTTTCACTGCTGAAAGACTGACAAGATTTCTTGTTGAGGTCAATACTCTTTCGGTACTTTGCTAGTTTGCTGAGTGACTGGTGAGATGCCTGGCATCAACTTGCTCACTGCTGGCTGAATGAGTGACCAATATCAATAATTTGACTCGTTCCACATGTTGACTCAATACAGACACTGAAGAAGAGAAAACAAAGTTAAATGAGTTTTAGTCAGCAAGATGAGGCATATTTTGTAGGCACAGAATCTGAAGCTTGCAAACTTTTACAGTTTGATGTTTTGAAAAAAGCTCAGTTCTCAGTTCAGAAAATGAAAATCTTGAAAACCTTGGGAAAACTTACTCAATACCGTGAGAATGGAAATTACTTTAGGTAAGTGAATGAGTTATCAAACTATGAGATGAAAAAGTTCAACTCATGAAGCAAGAAGAATATCCAGATATCTCAGAAGAGAACTAGGTCAATCACGACAACTCACCTCATCGCTGTAACAAAATTATTCATGCTGAAGAGATCGGTGATGATGCGTTTGTGCACGTTCACACTCTGTTGAATCACTTGTAGCTTACTCGCGTCAAAGTCCAGACCCACAAAATAGCTTCCTTTCCAAATTATAAAAGATTTGAGCACTCCGTACTGCCACTATACTGCAGCCATGACAACAGCAACCATATAGTTCAGCCGGCGCAACTCGGCCAACTGATTCGTGCTCGGGCAGCAGCACATCAGAACACCTATCCTCCGTTATATGTATATTTCTGGTATATGTTGCATCCCATCTATCATGCATCGATGCGATTGATGCAAGTCTTGTCAATCGAATATGATGACATTGCAAATGAGTTGAGATAGAGCAGAAAAGCAGGAAATATTGCAAGGGGCGCGATATTTTTCATGTTTTAGGACACGGATTGCAGTTTTTCCTGTAATATATCCCGGCGAGCGAGAATTTTTCCGGGCCCATCAATCAACCCCTCGATCAACCCTGATCACTTTCCGACATTTATTTGTTGTCGTGGTCGCGAGTTCATGTATACGGAGTATTATTAAAGCAAATTAGTTCATAGTAAGAGCCAACGATAACGACTCTGAGCATCTTTATCGCAATATACGTGATCGCGGAGGACAACGCAGGCCATTGCAAGATTCAATGTCGTAAAATTTTTTGGAACTGGCGGCGTTTCTATTATGGATCCTCGCCTTTCGACCTCAGGTCGAAACAAAAGAAGCACGTTATCGACACCTCTCGGCCATTGCACTCCGAGAGTCTCCGAGAGTGCAGCCGAATTTTCACCTCTAGCAGGTCAGATTGACGTAGAAACCCAGTGCAATAATTGCAATAATTATTAGTGTTGCAGTGATTAATTGTGACTCTTAATAGATTTATTACCAGCATAGTCGAGGAGAGCCTTGTGAAACAGGTGAGTGGTGCTTTTATCTATTTATTGTAGTCGAATACGCCTGTGTAGTCATTCAACCCTCGTACACATCATTGCCTTGTCATGATGGACCATGCCCTCGTTTTGTTATTATTTTTCATCCCAACGTCAGCTCCATCCCTATCGTCCGCAAACGAGATGATTTCGGTAAGCTTTTCTGTCAGAAATATCCTCAATCGTGCTTATATTCGTATGCCTATACGTGTGCCTCATATCTCAATTTTCTCGAGCCGCGAGATATTAATACGTTCTCGTGGACATTGTGAATATTGTTTGTATTTTTGAACAAGTGAAATGAATATGCTGATTTGGACCCAAAGAATCACCAATCAAAGATCACCACGGTCGTCATTCTTCATATCCTATTTCCAAATTTCAAAAGATGTCTCGTGAGCCACCGATTGGCAACGATAATGGCGATATAATTTTGGGTTGGGTGCCGTGAATTAATATAAACTTATTGAGCCTTCTTGTAAGAGAACTTGATGCTTTATTTTGAGCGTTCGATTACGAAGTATCACGACAATGGTAGTCGATTCAATTACTCCCGAGAAGACGCACCTGAGAGAAAGTGGCTAAACTCGGTATAAACAGGACGATTTTGGGCTCGAACGATAGGTGGCACATTTAATTATCGAAATTAACAAAAATTATTATTTGAGTATTGGGGTGTGGAAGAAATAAACAATAAAAACATACATTTTTTCACGTCATTTTCGGTTTCTCTCTCTTAAATCGGAATTTATCAATTTTTTGGGAAAGCTTGTGGAGAGATAATTTGAGGATTTTTACAAGATCTACAAATACATAAATTAGCTAAAATTGCTTATAACGAGATCAACCTGATTTTCTGAGATACTTGAGTTAATTTTCAACAAAAAATGTCTCTCGGGATTTTTCCCTGAGTCTGACCATTTTCAATTAATAAAAATAGCGAATGTTGTGAACTGTAGCTCTGAATGAGAGCAACCACACAGTGGAAGATCGCAAAATTCGCTCTTTCCACTACCCTAAAACGGTCAGACTTGGAAAAAAAAGTACCAAGAGGCCTTTTTCGGTCCAAATTGACTCAAGTATCTCAAAGTATCTCAGATAATTAGTTTAAACTCGTTATAAGCACTTTTTATACGCTTTTATTCTACTTCACTTCAGCCATCTTGATGGTCCTTAATGTGTTCCGGTACATAGCTAGTCAAATGCTCGGCGGGCACTACTCTCGCTGTGAGAGCAAGAGAGAGAACCTTCGTGTCTTCCGGTACCGAGTTAGTCAATGAGTGCGCCTCGCTTTCGATATTTCGCGCGCTGCTTGTGCGGCCACATGGAGAGCGAGAACAGCGAGAACCAGCGGCAAGTTTGAACACGCCCTTACCGGCGATGAGAGCAACAAAGACGACGATCTAGTTGTGTTTCTCTCTTACACATGGACAGGATTCGCGCGCTCTCACACTATCTGTCAGCATTGCTATGCCTAACCTATAACAGTGTTTATCCGCGCACGTCATTCTCGCGATGAAAAATTGAACACCCATCAGGGTTGACTGAACAACTAAACCAAACCAAACTCTACCAAACGTTTGGTGAAACAGGGCGGTATGGCTCGAATGGTCGATGCATTTTGGCCGGCAGCTGGCGGCGCGCGCACATGCAGGCTGTCTGAATAAGAGATGACCACGGTTTTCACGATTTTATATTTTTTAGTGAGATGGATATGCTGTACGCTAACCCATCTCACTAAAAAGTATAAAATAAAAAAAGGTTAGTAAAATATTAAGTTTTTACGATACGCTTTTATTTACGAATCTAATGTTCTTCTCAACAACTAAAAAGCATAAAATAATCTGAAATTTCATCGGCTAGCCCAGTTCATTTTGAGTAAAATCGTATGATATACAGTTGTTCATGTCTCTTATCGTGAAAAATAGTTTCTGATCCTAGTCTTTATCTATCTTTTGGGGAAGTCTCTCAATCAATTATGATGAAGGTTAGAAAACATCTATTATACCATAATTATAGACGATGAAAGCGTGGTGTGCTGAGCTTCCGAGCAAGAATTGTGGAGAATTGCGTGGTCCATGGATATTTTCTCATTGGTAATCGTAAATTTCAAGTCCGGGACAATGGCACACCACGCTTTCATCGTCTATAATTATGGTATAATAGATGTTTTCTAACCTTCATCATAATTAATTGAGAGACTTCCCCAAAAGATAGATAAAGACTAGGATCAGAAACTATTTTTCACGATAAGAGACATGAACAACTGTATATCATACGATTTTACTCAAAATGAACTGGGCTAGCCGATGAAATTTCAGATTATTTTATGCTTTTTAGTTGTTGAGAAGAACATTAGATTCGTAAATAAAAGCGTATCGTAAAAACTTAATTTTTTACTAACCTTTTTTTGTCAATTTATTCAAACAAATTCCATTATAGCTTTGAAGGAGAATAACTCGAAAGAGATGCATTCTGCAATGAAGAGTGTGGAGATTAGTTTTGTAGATCTGTTCACGGAGAAAAATTGTTTGTTGGACCAACCAGTACATTCTGGCAAAACAAACGCATGTTTGTAAAATTTGTATTTGTTGCATTCACAAATAAAGTTTGTAAAGTTTGTAACCAAAACAAACCTCTGTTTGTAGAAATTGGGTTTTACGTACTCAAAACATTCTTACATGACTATCAAACAAAACTATACCGTTGCAAAATAGGCCCACGAAATTTTTTGCGGGGTCCGCTCCGTAATGCCTTCCCGTTTCTAGGAATGTACGGCCCAAAGCCGACTCGCACTGAACTACGAAATTGTTTGTGCTGATATTTTTTAGACAAATTGTACGAGCAATTTATTTCGGCCCCGCACATACCATGTTATAGTGGATTGAGGCATTGCGAAGAAATAGTATATTATGATACAAGGGCGCAAACGATGGTTTTCGCACTTCGAGTGACTTTTTTAGGCCCGAGCCACAGGCGAGGGTCTAAATAGTCACGAGAAAGCGAAAACCGTTGCGCCCGCGTATCATACTATGGTTTTTGATCTTCTGGGAGCAAATGAAGAGTGACAAACAGTGTGCAAATGACTCATTTGCGCACAGACGATCAAAAAAGTTATTCTTGGCATTCTTTCCTATGAGTGACCATTTCTGAGTTATGAGCATTTTTTAATGGGGAAAACGCGGATTTTACGATTCAAAATGCGAAAATCAATGTTGCCGCTAACGGAATCTGTTCACTAAGGTATCGTCCAATTCGAATTCCAGTATCCAATAAAGTCCAAGGATCCAACAGCAGTTTGTGATGGTCTAGGATCGGGAACCTGACGATTTCCGAGTTTTTCAAAAGCACTCTTTATAGCGAAGTTAGTGTGCGGGTGAATATATAGGGCCGACCGAAGTATATGTATTTGTGAATATCACCTCGATGAGGTACTGCAATGAAAACTTTTGAAAACTTTCAGGCTCTTGGCCGATAGGACCATCGATAGCTGCCACAGGCACCAACACAAATCTGGTGTTGGGTGGCGGAAAACTTGCGCCAATGATCCATTCGTCGTGTTTGTAAATCTAACAAACTAGTTTGTTAATCCAAAAAACACAGATTTCACAAACAGACGTTTGTGGATACAACAAACAATTTTTTTCCGTGTTGAAGGTCCACAAATTAATTCTCGATAAATTTTCCAGAAAAATCGATGATTTCCGATTTATCAGGGAAAACCCGAAAGTGGCGTAAAAAACGGACGGTTTTTATTGTTTATTTATGCCACGCCCCAATTTTCAAGCAATAGTTCTTGTTAATATTGGTTATTGAAGGTGCCACCTATCGTTTGACCCCAAAATCGTCCTGTTGTACCGAGTTTAGCCACTTGGTTATCGAATTTCGAGAGTAATTTAACCTACTATAGAGCTATGGCCGTGAATCGCGATAACTTTGGAACTTCTGATTGAATCTTCGCTGCGATCTTACGATCCAATGTACGTATTAGGTTGTGCCGAAAAATAGCTTTTTATCAATCGATACGCTCTTATTTCTGATGGACCTTGACATGTCATAATGTACTTTAGCTCATATCAAAGCTTAGTTCTAAATCTTCAAAATAGGCTGAGGTACGTCTAATTCCGGCCAAGGAGAGCCAAGCTATCTCTATTCTCCTAGAGAGAGATTTGTTTCGTATTGAATAATGAAAAAAATGCTAATTCAACATTGCTGAGCGACTGAAGTTCGCCAAACCGAAGATGAAGCACCTGAACAATGGTTTTTGAAAGTTCTGCTCGTATTCACGTTCATCAACGCCAGTCAAGACCACAGCTAAGTACTGAACTCGGCACAAGAGGTTGCGCTAATATCTCCGAAAAGAGAAGGCCTGAAAATCATAGCGCAGCATTCAATACTCGTTCTCTCCGGGGTTTTTGGCGTGGGATTCTTGTGTCAAGTATTCAGTGTGTCAAGTAACAGTTCATTGTGTCAAGTAACAGGAGAAAAGAAGACCATTGGTTGGATTTAGGAGGGCGACCATATCCTCGATTCCAACCCAAAGAGAAGTTATTCAAATACTTGAAATTGATTGGACCTATGTTGATTTATCGACGTCCATTGAATCGTTGGAATTATAAAGATCCTTCGCAAAGCTGAGCTTGCCATCGCTCCCACTGTACACAAAATATTGAAATCGTTGATTGAATTTTTCAGGATAATGAGACATTCCTGTAACCTTAACATAGGTCATTGCGGAACCTGGAATTAATTGGATTAATTTTTATCAATCGTAAAGTAAACGCAAGTAACACACTTTGAAATGAGATTTTCAGAGGTGGCCAATGCATCAGAAGTGAATAGTATATGAGTCATTTCGGAGCAGTTCGACAAATCCCGTCACCAGGGGGGTCTGGACAAAACCCCAAGGAATTTTTTTCTGTTGGTACTATCTTGAAATAGTACAAAAGGATTTTTTTTGAAATTTTTTTAGATCTTTCCTTGGCCCCAGAACCCGTAAAGAGGCCGTTTTGGGTCCGTTTTTAGCCTATTTTCAAAAGATCATAACTTTGACTAAACTCAATTTTTTTGACGTACTCGCGCGCATTTTCTTTGTCATGACCAGTACTTTCAAGGAAAGAATTGTTCGAAATCAGTTAATGAGCCTAGCCATTTTAAGAGCTACTTCTCGAAAGCAGATTTTAGCGATTTTTGAGCCTCCCTAAAAGTGATGTAGCTCCTGCTAGAAAAGTGAGAATCGACTATTACCAGGGGCCATTTTAAAGGTCTTGAAAAGGCCTACAATTTCACAAATTGTACAAGCCAGTTATCGTATGTTTTAGAGGTGCCACAGTCGATAGAAGTTGAGCAAATTTTAGGAAATGCCAAACTTTTAGATCAATTCACAAGTAGTATATCCGTACTGAGCGCGGTAGCCCATTTCGGGCACTAGGACAGTGTGTCTGTTGAGCGAAGCGAAACAGACATGTCCTCCAGTGCTCGAAATGAGCTTGCAAGCGAAGTGCGGATGTTTCATTTTCATTACGAGAACCCTAAAATCGCGTTCAAACGCAGCATTTTTAGGTTAGAGCAATGAAAAATCATTTTTTGTATTTTCGACCGTTAAACTGTGCGAATATGTTCTTCAACACAAGTACTATCAACTACATGGATAATCTCAGTATCTATTTTCGTTTCTGATTTGTGGTGGACACTTTAGAGTACCCTTTTTTTTGACTCTTTGCTAAAGAGCACCTCATGACCATGGCTCGCGATGCCTCCATATGGACTGACGTGCACTAAATTGTATGGATTTGCTGTCCTAAGTACCCCAAAATGTATGAAAACCTCCGCAGGCGAGCAAAGAGCCTGATGCGAGCTGAAGATTTTGTTGCGATTGAGAAATGGGCAGTATTTCGGCTATTTCAGCGCAGACGAGCGTGAGCGCGGATATACGCGTTTCTGCTAGTGAACGAGACAAGTAGCTAAAACAGGGGTTGGAGTATGATTTTTTGAGTCAAAATGACCTTCTTAGCACGATCCCGGGGTCAGTTTGGTCTTAGTGAGTCATCCAATGTTTCTACGGGAATAAAAACGCTGTTATCAGCGTTTTTTCTACCAGAGCTAGATGGCGATAATATAGGGGCAAGCTGACTCCGGGATCGTGTTCAGAAGGTCATTTTGAGTCGAAAAATCACGCTTCAACCCCTGTTTTACCTACTTGTCTCGTTCACTAGCAGAAACGCGTAAATCCGCCCCCACGCTCACCTGCGCTGAAATACCCGAAATAGTGTCCATTTTCGACTCGTAGAAAAAATCTTCAGCTCGCATCTTGCTCTCAAGGCTCGCCTGCGGAAGTTTTCACACATATTTTGGGGTACTTTTGGCAGCAAATCCACCCAATTAAGTGCACGTCAGTCCATATGGAGGCATACGTGAGCCATGGTCACGAGGTACTTTTTAGCGAAAAGTCAAAAAAAGGTACTTTAGAGTGTCCACCACAAATCAGGAACCAAAATGGGCACTGAGATTATACTTCTAGTTGATAGGATTTGTGTTGAAGAACATATTCGCACAGTTTTAGGGGCGAAAATAAAGTAATGATTTTTGTAAATAGAGCTCAAAGTTTGGCATTATCCGAAAATTTCTCAACTTCTGTCGACGGTGGCACCTTTAAAAAATATTATAATCGACTTTTACCAGTGGTGAGATTGTCGGTTTTTTCAAGACCTTCGGAATGACTACTAGTAAAAGTCGATCATCACTCTTCTAGTGGGAACTACATTACTTTTAGGAAGGCCCAAAAACCGCTATAATCTGCTCTCAGGAAATAGCTCCTACAAATCGCTAGGCTCATTTATTGATCTTGGACCATATTTTATCTTGAAAGTACTGGTCTTTGCGAAGAAAATCCGCCCAAGTACGTCATAAATAATTGAGTTTAGTCAAAGTTAGGATTTTTTGAAAATATCCTAAAAACGGGCCCGAAACGGTCCTCTCATGGGCCCTGGGGCCCAACGGAGTTCTAAAAAAAAACGAAAAAAAATTTTTTTTGTACTAATTCAACATACTACCAACTGAAGGAGATTTTTTACGATTCATTCTACACCCTACCCCCCCCCCCCCCCTGGTGATGGGATTTATCGAAATGCTCCGAAATGACTCAAATTATGTCTTTCGTGGATGTCCTCTCAAAGTACATACATACCAGTTACACCGAACAATAACAAACTCCGGTTGATCCACGTGACTTCCTTGAGCATTCACTGCTTACAGCTCTTAGCTATCTCATTAATACTAGCAGAGATGAAAAGTTTCCGTACCCATGATATTTTTGACATCGCACCCACAAGAGTGTATACTTTTAGCTCAAACTCGATTTTTCAGGTTAGCCGTTTTGACATCTGAAAGTGTGAGAATATCCCTATTATCATAGTGTCAAACATTTTTGACGTACGTTCTGCATCGAAGGCTCTAGCTAAAGCTGAGCTTACAATTATTATTGGTTACAGAGCATGAACGTACGAAAACGAATAAATAATGAATAATTCAAGTTTTTCTAGAAATCCAGGATAATCAAAGAGATTGCTGTTCATTGTAAGAATCATATTCCGTTCCCCCCATACCTCTGTGAAGCCACGCTAGCCGGCACGCCATCGGTCATGCTACAAGAAATGAAGATATTAACACAAACCTTGGACGCCCATGAATTTTAGAGTGTGAACTACAGTATTCCATCGTTGTTACAGCCTTAACTAGTATTTTTGTATGTGGAATTCGCAATTCCAAACATAAGTCCCAATTGGCCTTATCTCTTTTAAATTACGCGTAACCGATTCATTTCATCAGACCGTTTCCTCAGTTCTTTTTCAAACATTCTCGTGGGATTATTTTCGAAATATTATACACTCCCGCACAAATATCATTGTGATGAGCGTTTCGAAGACAATATGTGTATCAAGAATGAAAACTGTGCAAAATAATGAAAAACATTGAAAAAATCGTGGTTTATCTGCATGGTGCTGGAAAAAGTGTAAAACATTATTCTTCACCTCGTTCAACGGTCGCGTACTAATTTCCTACCGAAATGAATCAGCAACAAGACAATAATCCGTAGGTCACAGTCAAAAACCTCTGGCAAATTTTAACCCCAAAGGGGAGAACTCTGACCCCACACAATTTCTCGTAGCTCCTGGGCCTTCTGGCAGTACACTGGCGCGTTGTCGAGCTTATATTACACTGCACATGTATAGTGGCACATCCGAACTGACGTTTGATGGCACTACGACATCCTTCTTTTGACCGCCGTATTCGCGGTCTGAAACAGACTTGGGGTCAGAATGACCTCAGGTGAAAGGAACGGGGTGAAAGCAAAATTCACAATAATGAATTTGGAATACGAGTGAGCAACCCTTCGTGCTCATTTCGTACTCCTCGGTACCGTGACATTACCCTTGACATCGGCAACAGGTGTAATATCTTTGCATATATACACGTACCACTGCAAAGCTCCACCTCTCTCCTGTTATTACGAAGATGAGTTATGAAGATTTAGCTTTACTCTTCAGGGCGAAGCTGGGCCTCGCCTTCATCTCCATCTCCTTGAGCATCAACCTCGTCTTCTTGCGCGTTACCTCCACCTCCTTCGGGATCGCCTTCCTAAAAGTAATGTAGTTCCCACTAGAAGAGTGATGATCGACTTTCACTAGTAGTCATTTCGAAGGTCTTGAAAAAACCGACAATCTCACCACTGGTAAAAGTCAATTATAATATTTTTTAAAGGTGCCACCGTCGACAGAAGTTGAGAAATTTTCGGATAATGCCAAACTTTGAGCTCTTTTTACAAAAATCATTTTTTTATTTTCACCCCTTAAACTGTGCGAATATGTTCTTCAACACAAATCCTATCAACTAGAAGTATAATCTCAGTGGCCATTCTGGTTCCTGATTTGTGGTGGACACTTTAAAGTACCTTTTTTTGACTTTTTGCTAAAAAGTACCTCGTGACCATGGCTCACGTATGCCTCCATATGGACTGACGTGCACTAAATTGGGTGGATTTGCTGCCAAAAGTACCTCAAAATATGTGTGAATACTTCCGCAGGCGAGCCTTGAGAGCAAAATGCGAGCTGGAGATTTTTTCTACGAGTCGGAAATGGACACTATTTCGGGTATTTCAGCGCAGGTGAGCGTGAGGGCGGATTTACGCGTTTCTGCTAGTGAACGAGACAAGTAGGTAAAACAGGGGTTGAAGCGTGATTTTTTGACTTAAAATGACCTTCTGAACACGATCCCGGAGTCAGCTTGCCCCTATATTATCGCCATCTAGCTCTGGTAGAAAAAACGCTGATAATAGCGTTTTTATTCCCGTCGAAACATTGGCCCGAGCGAGGATGAATTTGAACAAGAAGTGGCGACAATCAGAGCATTAGTGGGAATTTTTTTCAGTGAGCATGCTGTCCCATATCGTATAATCGAAGACTTCTACGATCTTGTGATCAGGATTTCAGTGCACCGTTCAGCGCTAGTACGGGCAAAGGTCACCAGAATCACATTCTCTAAAATTCTGAAACTTGGCCTGGCAGCCGCTTGGAGGGAGGAGCTTTATCTTCTCATCCAAACACAAAAGTTTGCCCTCATGTTTGATGAGTCCACCTCTATAACAGTAATGAAGCATGGTGTAATAATACTGAGGCTCTGGTATCCAGATTTGCGTCGCATCGTATCGGTGCTTTCGGCATTAGTGCCCATTCACAACCTCGCAGAAGACGAAGTTGATGCCACAGCACAGACTGTTTTCAACCGTATCAGGGAATTCTTTGGGCAAATACGCCAAGAGAACTTCCAGGCCTTCATTGCTGATGGGGCAGCTTCGATGGTCGGCGTGAATAACTCTGTAGCGACTCGATTCCGAGATTGGATTGCATTGATTACTATCATCATCTGCTCCAACCACGCCGCTGCTCTGTGCGCAAGACATGCTGCAAGTGATAATCCAAATGCTATTCCACAAGAAGAAATCTTCCTCACCCGAGATATCTACACTTTCGTGAATTTTCCTGCGCGGAGACTCATGTTGAAACGGGAGAAGGTGAGTTTATGAATGCCATCATTGCAAGGCTCGATATTTCTCTGGACTTACAATTTGGATCGGCGCATGCTCGGGCGTTCCTACTTGAACAAAAGCAAAGTAGATTTATTTCAGGATTACCCAGAACACTAGTAATTCACCCCGGGAACAGTATTTTTGCTCCATTACACTATAAAAAACTTTCATGCAAATTCACCAACTAGTTCGGTAAAAACACAACTCTGGGCGTGGTAAATTTCATGTACATCTTGTAACTTTCCGCGCACTTGTAAATTTATCGGCTCCAGAATCGGTAATTCTTGGATCCCGTTTCAAGCCCAGTAGAATGTACTTGTAAATTTACAGGCAGGCTTATAAATTTCATTTTTTGGTTGGAATTCACAACCTTTCTTCACGAAAATAATTCATGGCAAGTTTAGTATGTATTGTTACTTGTTCCTGAAAAAGCTTCGTGACTCGATCATTAGTTCATCTTAGAATAAAGACCATCTCACTTGAGTGTACGTGTCATTGTTCTTCTACAGGAAGCTATACGCCCCAGTTTTTGGAGTTAGTAAGCTATTTTTGTTTAATAATGTATCGCATTTTCACTCAATCATCGATGACTTTCTCTGCTTTCTATTATCTGCGTGGTCATACGTAAAAAACATTTTTTTGGCTGTAATTCACAACCATACTGGATAATTCCCAGGCGATTGTGAGTTTCAGCTGATCCAAGCGCACTGGCGTTGTCCCCGCGTGAAAATCAATGAGTCGTATATTTGAGTCGTTGAAGAAGTCATCAAACGAGTCAAATATTTGTTTCATTATGTGGAGTCGTTGAACGAACTAGTTAAAATGTCTCATTCCGTACATTTTAAAATTCAATTCTTTTTTCACTGACACTGCAATCTTCTCAGAAAAATAGGTAGTACCATTGAAAAACTTAGACTGTAGAATTTTCAAAATGAGTCGTACGGGATTTGATTAGAAAATACATTGATTTATTTCAGGAGGAGTATGGCATCAGACCGCATTTTCTGCGAAAGCCCTTTTGGCTGAGGTGGTTAACCATGGGACCGGCTGTCGATACTTTCCTCACGAATTGGGACCCTGTTCTTGCTGTGCTGCAGACCATCGCAAACGATGTTAATGGCGTCGCTGCTCGGAATGCAGCTGCGCTTCTTGCCAGAATGGAAGATCCGAGATCAAAGGTTTTGCACCTTTTCCTGAATCACATCCTGCCAACCATAGAAAATCTGAACGGCTGGATGCAGACGAACAGAGTGGTACTACCACAGGTGTATGGAAAGATCAAGACCGCGTACTTGGATATCCTCGATTGTTTTATGATGAGATATCGTCTCGCTTTCACTCGAGTGGAGAACATTCATCCCCGCGACGTAGCTTATCACAGGCCTGTGGACGAAATCACAGTTGGCCCTCAGTGCTTAAGGGAGCTGATGGTGCTTCGTGAACGTCACATCGACATCCAGCCGCTATTGCAGCGCATGCAACTGTACCTGGTTGGTCTGGCGACACAGATATCAACCCGTTTGGAACAACCTTGGCGACCTTATAGCATTCTTGAGTGTTTGTTGCCCACCAATGCCATCAGCGCCCAGTACCATCAAGAAAATCCTGGCATAATACTAAGGCTCATGAACGTGTTCCCACGAGCTATGCTCGATATAAATTTTCAGAGGTTGGAACAGGAATGGGATGAGTTGGTTCATCATCATCCACGCCTCGATCCCGGGATGGAGATCGATACTTTCTGGATAGACTGCACAGAGTATGAAGCTCCAGATCGGGATCGCTACCGAGTCGTGCGGAATTTGGCACTATTTGTTATGAATATCATCATCTTGCCCCACTCAAACGCTGGATGTGAACGAGAGTTTAGTGCAGAGGGTATCCTGCATGATAAGTTGCGAGCTAGTTGTCTCACGGCAACAACCGAGGCTGAGATGATGATCCGGAACTGGCTACGGCTGAATGGATTGAAGGATCATGCTGCGAAAGCCCAACCAACCCAGCTCATGATACATTACATCAGGAACCGCAGGTATAACCATCCGAATCGTAATCACGATAACGAAACTGTAGTTTCCCTGTTTTACCTACTTGTCTCGTTCACTAGCAGAAACGCGTAAATCCGCCCTCACGCTCACCTGCGCTGAAATACCCGAAATAGTGTCCATTTCCGACTCGTAGAAAAAATCTCCAGCTCGCATCTTGCTCTCAAGGCTCGCCTGCGGAAGTATTCACACATATTTTGGGGTACTTTTGGCAGCAAATCCACCCAATTTAGTGCACGTCAGTCCATATGGAGGCATACGTGAGCCATGGTCACGAGGTACTTTTTAGCAAAAAGTCAAAAAAAGGTACTTTAAAGTGTCCACCACAAATCAGGAACCAGAATGGCCACTGAGATTATACTTCTAGTTGATAGGATTTGTGTTGAAGAACATATTCGCACAGTTTAAGGGGCGAAAATAAAAAAATGATTTTTGTAAAAAGAGCTCAAAGTTTGGCATTATCCGAAAATTTCTCAACTTCTGTCGACGGTGGCACCTTTAAAAAATATTATAATTGACTTTTACCAGTGGTGAGATTGTCGGTTTTTTCAAGACCTTCGAAATGACTACTAGTGAAAGTCGATCATCACTCTTCTAGTGGGAACTACATCACTTTTAGGAAGGCGATCCCGAAGGAGGTGGAGGTAACGCGCAAGAAGACGAGGTTGATGCTCAAGGAGATGGAGATGAAGGCGAGGCCCAGCTTCGCCCTGAAGAGTAAAGCTAAATCTTCATAATTCATCTTCGTAATAACAGGAGAGAGGTGGAGCTTTGCAGTGGTACGTGTATATATGCAAAGATGAAGGGATATACTCGTATTCATTGTCAATCTGAAAGAATCTCATGGTATTACACCTGTTGCCGATGTCAAGGGTAATGTCACGGTACCGAGGAGTACGAAATGAGCACGAAGGGTTGCTCACTCGTATTCCAAATTCATTATTGTGAATTTTGCTTTCACCCCGTTCCTTTCACCTGAGGTCATTCTGACCCCAAGTCTGTTTCAGACCGCGAATACGGCGGTCAAAAGAAGGGTGTCGTAGTGCCATCAAACGTCAGTTCGGATGTGCCACTATACATGTGCAGTGTAATATAAGCTCGACAACGCGCCAGTGTACTGCCAGAAGGCCCAGGAGCTACGAGAAATTGTGTGGGGTCAGAGTTCTCCCCTTTGGGGTTAAAATTTGCCAGAGGTTTTTGACTGTGACCTACGGATTATTGTCTTGTTGCTGATTCATTTCGGTAGGAAATTAGTACGCGACCGTTGAACGAGGTGAAGAATAATGTTTTACACTTTTTCCAGCACCATGCAGATAAACCACGATTTTTTCAATGTTTTTCATTATTTTGCACAGTTTTCATTCTTGATACACATATTGTCTTCGAAACGCTCATCACAATGATATTTGTGCGGGAGTGTATAATATTTCGAAAATAATCCCACGAGAATGTTTGAAAAAGAACTGAGGAAACGGTCTGATGAAATGAATCGGTTACGCGTAATTTAAAAGAGATAAGGCCAATTGGGACTTATGTTTGGAATTGCGAATTCCACATACAAAAATACTAGTTAAGGCTGTAACAACGATGGAATACTGTAGTTCACACTCTAAAATTCATGGGCGTCCAAGGATTGTGTTAATATCTTCATTTCTTGTAGCATGACCGATGGCGTGCCGGCTAGCGTGGCTTCACAGAGGTATGGGGGGAACGGAATATGATTCTTACAATGAACAGCAATCTCTTTGATTATCCTGGATTTCTAGAGAAACTTGAATTATTCATTATTTATTCGTTTTCGTACGTTCATGCTCTGTAACCAATAATAATTGTAAGCTCAGCTTTAGCTAGAGCCTTCGATGCAGAACGTACGTCAAAAATGTTTGACACTATGATAATAGGGATATTCTCACACTTTCAGATGTCAAAACGGCTAACCTGAAAAATCGAGTTTGAGCTAAAAGTATACACTCTTGTGGGTGCGATGTCAAAAATATCATGGGTACGGAAACTTCTTATCTCTGCTAGTATTAATGAGATAGCTAAGAGCTGTAAGCAGTGAATGCTCAAGGAAGTCACGTGGATCAACCGGAGTTTGTTATTGTTCGGTGTAACTGGTATGTATGTACTTTGAGAGGACATCCACGAAAGACATAATTTGAGTCATTTCGGAGCATTTCGATAAATCCCATCACCAGGGGGGGGGGGTAGGGTGTAGAATGAATCGTAAAAAATCTTCTTCTGTTGGTACTATGATGAATTAGTACAAAAAAAATTTTTTTTCGTTTTTTTTTAGAACTCCGTTGGGCCCCAGGGCCCATGAAAGGACCGTTTCAGGCCCGTTTTTAGGATATTTTCAAAAAATCCTAACTTTGACTAAACTCAATTATTTATGACGTACTTGGGCGGATTTTCTTCGCGAAGACCAGTACTTTCAAGATAAAATATGGTCCAAGATCAATAAATGAGCCTAGCGATTTGTAGGAGCTGTTTCCTGAGAGCAGATTATAGCGGTTTTTGGGCCTTCCTAAAAGTAGTGTAGTTCCCACTAGAAGAGTGATGATCGACTTTTACTTGTAGTCATTCCAAAGGTCTTGAAAAAACCGACAATCTCACCACTGGTAAAAGTCGATTATAATATTTTTTAAAGGTGCCACCGTCGACAGAAGTTGAGAAATTTTCGGATAATGCCAAACTTTGAGCTTTATTTACAAAAATCATTTTTTTATTTTCGCCCCTTAAACTGTGCGAATACGTTCTTCAACACAAATCCTATCAACTAGAAGTATAATCTCAGTGGCCATTTTGGTTCCTGATTTGTGGTGGACACTTTAAAGTACCTTTTTTGACTTTTTGCTAAGAAGTACCTCGTGACCATGGCTCACGTATGCCTCCATATGGACTGACGTGCACTAAATTGGGTGGATTTGCTGCCAAAAGTACCCCAAAATATGTGTGAAAACTTCCGCAGGCGAGCCTTGAGAGCAAGATGCGAGCTGGAGATTTTTCCTACGAGTCGAAAATGGACACTATTTCGGGTATTTCAGCGCAGGTGAGCGTGGGGCGGATTTACGCGTTTCTGCTAGTGAACGAGACAAGTAGGTAAAACAGGGGTTGAAGCGTGATTTTTCGACTCAAAATGACCTTCTGAACACGATCCCGGAGTCAGCTTGCCCCTATATTATCGCCATCTAGCTCTGGTAAAAAAAAACGCTGATAACAGCGTTTTTATTCCCGTAGAAACATTGGATGACTCACTAAGACCAAACTGACCCCGGGATCGTGCTAAGAAGGTCATCTCGAGTCGAAAAATCATACTCCAACCCCTGTTTTAGCTACTTGTCTCGTTTACTAGCAGAAACGCGTATATCCGCGCTCACGCTCGTCTGCGCTGAAATAGCCGAAATACTGCCCATTTTTCAATCGCAACAAAATCTCCAGCTCGCATCAGGCTCTTTGCTCGCCTGCGGAGGTTTTCACATATATTTTGTGGTACTTTGGATAGCAAATCCATACAATTTAGTGCACGTCAGTACATATGGAGGCATCGCGAGCCATGGTCATGAGGTGCTTTTTAGCAAAGAGTCAAAAAAAAGGGTACTCTAAAGTGTCCACCACAAATCAGAAACGAAAATAGACACTGAGATTATCCATGTAGTTGATAGTACTTGTGTTGAAGAACATATTCGCACAGTTTAACGGTCGAAAATACAAAAAATGATTTTTCATTGCTCTAACCTAAAAATGCTGCGTTTGAACGCGATTTTAGGGTTCTCGTAATGAAAATAAAACATCCGCACTTCGCTTGCAAGCTCATTTCGAGCCCTGGAGGACATGTCTGTTTCGCTTCGCTCAACAGACACACTGTCCTAGTGCCCGAAATGGGCTACCGCGCTCAGTACGGATATACTACTTGTGAATTGATCTAAAAGTTTGGCATTTCCTAAAATTTGCTCAACTTCTATCGACTGTGGCACCTCTAAAACATACGATAACTGTCTTGTACAATTTGTGAAATTGTAGGCCTTTTCAAGACCTTTAAAATGGCCCCTGGTAATAGTCGATTCTCACTTTTCTAGCAGGAGCTACATCACTTTTAGGGAGGCTCAAAAATCGCTAAAATCTGCTTTCGAGAAGTAGCTCTTAAAAATGGCTAGGCTCATTAACTGATTTTGAACAATTCTTTCCTTGAAAGTACTGGTCATGACAAAGAAAATGCGCGCGAGTACGTCAAAAAAATTGAGTTTTTTTAAAGTTATGATCTTTTGAAAATAGGCTAAAAACGGACCCAAAACGGCCTCTTTATGGGTTCTGGGGCCAAGGAAAGATCTAAAAAAATTTCAAAAAAAATCCTTTTGTACTATTTCAAGATAGTACCAACAGAAAAAAATTCCTTGGGGTTTTGTCCAGACCCCCCTGGTGACGGGATTTGTCGAACTGCTCCGAAATGACTCATATACTATTCACTTCTGATGCATTGGCCACCTCTGAAAATCTCATTTCAAAGTGTGTTACTTGCGTTTACTTTACGATTGATAAAAATTAATCCAATTAATTCCAGGTTCCGCAATAACCTATGTTAAGGTTACAGGAATGTCTCATTATCCTGAAAAATTCAATCAACGATTTCAATATTTTGTGTACAGTGGGAGCGATGGCAAGCTCAGCTTTGCGAAGCATCTTCATAATTCCAACGATTCAATGTACGTCGATAAATCAACATAGGTCCAATCAATTTCAGGTATTTGAATAACTTCTCTTTGGGTTGGAATCGAGGATATGGTCACGCTCCTAAATCCAACCAATGGTCTTCTTTTCTCCTGTTACTTCATAGCAAAGGTTAACTTATTTTCGATATAATTTATGCATGGAATGTACGTGAACCCATCTATATCAATCCAATTAATTCCAGGTTTTAAAAACTTTTGATGAGAGGTTCGGAAATTGTATGTAATTGCTTTGGTCATTCCAATCAATTGTCTCGTTCCTTTCTGTGGAGTGAAAGCGATGGTGAGCATATGATTCAAAACAATTTTCATTGTGTCGACGCGTCAAGATGGAGTAGGAATTTATCAATACCAATCAAATGAATTTTAGGTTTTTGAATCACCCTATCGAGGTTGATTGAAAGGTTGGGGAAGTGTATAAAATTCATTCCGTTGTTTCAATGAATAGTATCGTATCTCTTGTTGAATTAAAGCAAAGGTGAGCATATTGTTCAATATAATTTTTATTTTGCCAACACATGTACTTGAATAAGATCCATCAATATGAATCCAATGATTTTCAGGTTTCTGAATAAATTTCATCAAGCTTTAAAAAAGATATATTATATTACCTTTACCACTCTCATAAAAGGCCTCGATTTAACCTCTAGCATGGAAGCGATGGTAAGCAAATTATCGGAACGTCTGTATATGTATAACATTTACATGAGTCGAACAATATCAATCCCATTGATTCCAGATGTATAGGAATGAGCTCCGCCAAAAATTGGACAAGGTATATCCTAACCCAAATCATCATTATCAACGGTATCGATTTTCCCTGTGTATTGTGATCATTGGTAAGCCGATTTTCTAAGAAAATTATTATCGTTGCAACGAACAACTTCACTTGAATCATTCGACACGAATTCAGTTATGTACAAAATATCCCGCCTCGAGCTTCGGTATAGGTGAATATCAACCCTCGTTATTTTGATGAACGGTCTCAGTTATTCTTGTAACGTGTGAGCGATGGTGAGCACGTATTTCAAAATGATTTTTTTTTCATTCAGAATCATGGATGTTATTAGTGGATTGGACGAGCACTGAATTTTTGACCTAATTGAATTCGATCATTTCAATGCATCTGAGATCCATCATAATTATATGAAAATTGTCAGAGATTTTTTTGGAAAGAAAAATACTAACAAAATTCAATCAATATCAATCAGCGGCCGTGGATAGATACAACTATGTATCCCCTCATATATATATGAGGGAATAAATGCACAGATGATGAGGAATTCCTACCTAGAATGAGTAGAGCTCCGCAATCGTCCCGGTAGCGTAGTTGGACCACCCTTCAAGCGGGAGATCGTGAGTCCGAGCCTCACCTGAGGCTTATTTTTCCATCTGTGTTGTCCTTTCCAAAAAATGCTCTGCGAATTTCCGTGTAATTATCATTGAACTCGGATGCATTAAAATGATCGAATTCAATTTGATCAAAAATTCATTTCTCGTCCAATCCACGAATAACATTCATGATTCTAAATTGGAAGCATCAGGAGCACAAAGAAAATCCAATCAATGATATCTTTTTGTAAACAAAAAATTGAATCAAAGGACATAAATTCCTATTAATCCAATAAATTCTAGTATTGTAAATAATCTTCATGAAGGTTTGCAGGATGGATATTGTCACCCTCATTATTGTTATCAATGGTCTTCGTTTTGCTTGTGAAAGAAGAGTGACAGGAAGCTTGTTTTTCGAAAGAATCTTGATTTTTTCAACAGTCGAAATGTAAGTAGTTACACCAATATCAATACAATCCAATCCAGGGGCTGGAAGAACATGTTTTTCCAGATCAAAAGGATGAAAGTATATCATTACCTTCATTGTTTCAATGAATGATATTGATTTTACGTGTGATGGATTTTTCAATTGCACTGTTCGATGTGAACCTTGAAGCTTAACATTATTTAGATACTTCCGGACAACTTTCTCTCTTTGAGTTTTGGTATGGTTGAAAACTGAGAAACTTCCTCGCATGTCGAAAATTGAAGATCGGGGATCGAGCGCAATTAAACCATAGAATGCGAGAGACCCACGAAAACGACGAAAATGTTATGATTTCTATAAATTCTCTGTAACTGTTTTTTGTAACGAGTTTTCCACAGTATTAAAGCAGAGCTAATCAAGTATGTGCATAACAGTTTTCAGATCATTTTATCGAGTCGTTCTACAATAATCGTACTTATGGATTAGACAGGGCCGCGAGCTCGTCGGCAGGAGCTAGTGATTCACTGAGAGAAATAAAAAGCAGAAAGAGCTCGACACTCAAGCAGAATCTGCTTGACTCGTCAGATATTCAGTAGCTCCGCCCGCCCGCGTGGACGCCCTGTACATATCATACGATTGCTGCAAAACGATTTGATGTTATGATCTGAAAATTCGTATGTGCATACTTGAATAGCACTGCTTCCATACTGTGGAAAATCTGTTTCAAAAAACAGCACAAAAAAAATCTAGAAAAATCGAAAGATTTGCCTCGGTTATTGTGGATTCACAATAAAAGGCATGATTTTCGACATGCGAGGAATTTTTTCAGCTTTTAACCATTCGAGAACTCAAAGGGAGAAAGTTGTTCAGGATTCTCAGAATAATGTTAATCTCCAAGATTTGAATCGAATGATGCAATTGAAAAAAAGTTACAGTAGTTTTTGTATTCGGCTCCTTAGCATCCGTCGAGTACAGGTCTGAGTTTACAACGCGTCGACAAACAGTCTCGAAGAAATTCTCATACATTTTTTTCTATCGCATCAATCGATCTGAACTCTCAACATTAACATGGTTCTGACAATTCTGAACAACTTTCTCGCTTTGAGTATTCGAATAGATGAAAGCTGAAAAAATTCCTCGCATGTCGAAAATTATGCCTTTTATTGTGAATCCACGATAACGAAGGCAAATCTTCTGATTTTTCTAATTTTTTTGGAGCTGTTTTTTGATACAGATTTTCCACAGTATGGAAGCAATGCTAATTAAGTATGCACATGCAAATTTTCATATCATTTCATCAAGTGGTTTTGCAGTAATCGTATGATATTCACAAGATACGCGCTCGGGCGGGCGGAGCTACCGAATACCTGACGAGTCAAGCAGATTCTGCTTGAGTGTCGAGCTCTTTCTGCATTTTATTTCTCTCAGTGTTCACTCGATCGACTTGTCAAGCAAATTCTGATGCTTGCAGGGGCTCTCAAGATCGTTCTGTTTATGTTTCACTTGTCTCAGTGACTGACATAAACTTGATAAAGCACCGGAGCCTAATCTCTGCCGGAGCCAGAGTGTCGCCGTGTCGGCTGCCATCAGTGTATACACCAAATCGCACGCAAAGCTCTCAAATATTTCCGAAACTATTAAAAACATGAACGCACGTCTTGTAGCAGCAGAGTAGATATTGGCCTGTGCAGATACCATGTGATTCATCAAGATATGGATGTGCATCAATTATTGTGACGATATTTTTTCGGGAATCTTGGAGATCTGGCTCACATAACCTGGACGCAAGAGTCGGTCCCGCATTTTTCATTGGAACATTGTCACGGAGATTTTGGCAGATCTTCATCAAATCCCAGCCTATTCACCGTCTTCTAGATGAATTTTCCAGATTCAGGCTGCCAAAAAGGGCAGATTTGGTTTCGCAGTAAAAATTTTTTCTTTCGTCCCAGCGATCAATCGCTGGTGAGTTGGAAACATATCTCTCCTGAGATATCTGGATATTCTTCTTGCTTCATGAGTTGAACTTTTTCATCTCATAGTTTGATAACTCATTCACTTACCTAAAGTAATTTCCATTCTCACGGTATTGAGTAAGTTTTCCCAAGATTTTCAAGATTTTCATTTTCTGAAATGAAAACTGAGCTTTTTGCAAAACATCAAACTGTAAAAGTTTGCAAGCTTCAGATTCTGTGCCTACAAAATATGCCTCATCTTGCTGACTAAAACTCATTTAACTTTGTTTTCTCTTCTTCAGTGTCTGTATTGAGTCAACATGTGGAACGAGTCAAATTATTGATATTGGTCACTCATTCAGCCAGCAGTGAGCAAGTTGATGCCAGGCATCTCACCAGTCACTCAGCAAACTAGCAAAGTACCGAAAGAGTATTGACCTCAACAAGAAATCTTGTCAGTCTTTCAGCAGTGAAAGTTTTAGTCCTAACAAATGGGTGAGTCGGTAAGCAAGGTCTCCTCTGCAACCATCAAGTTTTCTTCATGTTTTTTCAGATGAGTTTTTCCATGTCATGGTTTCATGACTTATGAACTTGCTTTCAGAACTTACCATTATCATGGTGAAGAAAAAATGTTTCAAAGATTTTCAAGATTTTCATTTCTCGAAATGGAAACTGCACTTTTTTGATGATTTTCCAATGTAAAAGCTTGCTTTTCTCATATTCTGAGCCTGAAAAATATGCCCCATCTTGATCGGTGAAACTGATTCTACTTCGCTTTTCCCTTTTCAGTGTTTGGTTTTCGTAAACATGTGGATCGACTCAAATTGTATATAATAGGTACTCATCCAGTAAGCAGTGAATAAGTTGATGTCAGTCATCACATCAGTCATGCATCAAAGATCCAGAAGAGTCTTTCCTTCTTCAGGGGAACTGGTTCAGCCTTTCACCAGCGAAAGTTTTGGTTTCGTTCCAGCGATTAGGTGAGTTGGTAACCTAGTTCTCTCCTGGGACCATTGGACTTTTTTGAGGTTCCTTGAGATGAGGGATCTCATCACATGGTTTGATAACTGACTCACTTTCCTCTAGAAATGCTTTTTTTGGTATTAAAGAATTAGTTCCAAAAAATTCCAAAATTCGAATTTCTTAAAATGGAAACTGCATTTTTTGCAGAAGTTTCCACTGTAAATGCTTGCTGTTTTCATGTTCTGGACCTGAAAAAAACCCGTCATCTTTGAGAGTAAGACTCATTTCCCTTTGCATTTTCCTTTTCGGTGTTTGGTTTCAGACATAATCCGGATCGACTAAAACTACAGATATTTGGTACTCATCCAGTCAGCATTAAGTAAGTTGATGTCAGTCATCACATCAGTCATGCATCAAAGGTCCAGAAGAGTCTTTACTTCTTCAGGAGAACTGGTTCAGCCTTTCACCAGCGAAAGTTTTGGTTTCGTTCCAGCGATTAGGTGACTTGGTAACCTAGTTCTCTCCTGGGACCATTGGACATTTTTGAGGTTCCTTGAGATGAGGGATCTCATCACATGGTTTGATAACTGACTCACTTTCCTCTAGAAATGCTTTTTTTGGTATTAAAGAATTAGTTCCAAAAAATTCCAAAATTTGAATTTCTTAAAATGGAAACTGCATTTTTTGCAGAAGTTTCCACTGTAAATGCTTGCTGTTTCCATGTTCTGGACCTGAAAAAACCCGTCATCTTTGAGAGTAATACTCATTTCCCTTTGCATTTTCCTTTTCAGTGTTTGGTTTCAGACAGCATCCGGATCGACTAAAATTACAGATATTTGGTACTCATCCAGTAAGCAGTGAATAAGTTGATGTCAGTCATCACATCAGTCATGCCTCAAAGATCCAGAAGAGTCTTTACTTCTTCAGGGGAACTGGTTCAGCCTTTCACCAGCGAAAGTTTTGGTTTCGTTCCAGCGATTAGGTGAGTTGGTAACCTAGTTCTCTCCTGGGACCATTGTACATTTTTGAGGTTCCTTGAGATGAGGGATCCCATCTCATGGTTTGATAACTGACTCACTTTCCTCTAGAAATGCTTTTTTTGGTATTGAAAGAGATGTTCCAAAAAATTTCAAAATTTGAATTTCTTAAAATGAAAACTGCATTTCTTGCAGAAGTTTCCACTGTAAATGCTTGCTGTTTTCATGTTCTGGACCTGAAAAAAACCCCTCATCTTTGAGAGTAATACTCATTTCCCTTTGCATTTTCCTTTTCAGTGTTTGGTTTTAGACAGCATCCGGATCGACTAAAACTACAGATATTTGGTTCTCATCCAGTCAGCAGTAAGTAAGTTGATGTCAGTCATCATATCCGTCATGCAGCAAAGGTCAAGAAAATCCTTGCCATTTCCAAGAAATAACTGTCAGTCTTTCAGCAGTGAGAGTTCTAGTGCTAACAAATAGGTGAGTCGGTAACCTAGGTCTCCCCTGCAACCATCAAGTTCTCTTCATGTTTTCTCAAATGAGGTATTCCATGTCATGTTTTCATGACTTATGAACTTGCTCTCAGAAATTCCCATTGTTATGGTTAACAAAAATTGTTTGAGAGATTTTCAAGATTTTCATTTCTCAAAATGGAAACTGCATTTTTTTGATGATTTTCCAATGTAAAAGCTTGCTTTTTTCATATTCTGAGCCTGAAGAATATGCCCCATCTTGATCGGTGAAACTGATTCTACTTCGCTTTTCCCTTTTCAGTGTTTGGTTTTCGTAAACATGTGGATCGACTCAAATTGTATATAATAGGTACTCATCCAGTAAGCAGTGAATAGGTTGATGTCAGTCATCACATCAGTCATGCATCAAAGGTCTAGAAAAGTCTTGCCATCCTCAAGGAAACTGTATCAGTCTCTCAACAGCAAAAGTTTTGGTTTTGTTCCAGCGATTAGGTGAGTTGGTAACCTAGGTCTCTTCAGGAACCATTGGATATTCTTGAGGTTTCTTGAGATGAGGTATCTCATCTCATAGTTTGATAGCTTACTCACTCTCCTTTGGAAATTTCCATTTTCTTGGTTATAAAGAATTCTTTTAGAAATTTTCAAAGATTTCCATTTTCAAAATGAAAACTTAGTTTTGTTAAAAAATTTCCACCGTAGAAGCTCGCTGCCTTGAGATTCTGGGCATGGAAAATATGCCTCATCTTGATGAGTGAAACTCTTTCCACTTTGCTTTATCCTTTTCAGTGTTTGTGGTCAGTAATCATGTGGCCACGATTATTCTCAATTTGACTATTCAATCCAAACTTTTATGCAACCACAGAGAATCTACCCTTGCAAATTTGTCAAAATTATAGTAAGCTTGATACTTTTGGATTGGATGTCAAGTTCAGAAGAATTGGTACAACAAATCCAAGTCACACGGTGAAAATGTCACAGAGTCCGGTTCAATTATTATTCTTGGATCCTATAATCATCAAACACAGAGATCACAATTCTGAATCATGAATCTTGCAGAACCAGATTCTTGAATCTTGATAGAGATTTCAAATGTGATAAATTTTTGCGAGATTTGAAATGCATTTTGGAGATTCCCAAATGCATGAATGCATAAATCATCGCACAAAAACCATCTGCAGCATTGATATTATTTACAAGAGTATCGCAGCAGAAAGTATATAAACTCTCCGTGCTTCTCAACTTCATCTCAACTCAACTTATATTAATGCTGCTCGTACACCGACCAGCAGAAGATCGTCGGAGAAACTTCTCCGTCGCCGCGGCCCCCACCGCGCATGTCTGCAGGGGTTTGAGGAGAGGGACTATACTACGCTTGACACCCCTGCTGACTACTGCCTTTTTCTGTGTACATGTTCTCACACCTCTACAGTGAGTCACTGCGATATTGGAGTATACAATGTGCCAACGCTCAGATTCGTGTACGGCGCATGGCAGGTCAATTGTATTTCTCAACTTATTTTGCTTGATCCATCCATCTTTGATACTATTGCTCTTGTATTTCGGAAAGATGAGCACGTTCTGGTTGTTGAAGAGTCCGGTTGCAGTTCACCTTCAAAATCAATCGCTCATCATACACATTACTGTTCATTCCTGCTGCAAGTTTCACTTTTTGTGAGAGAGCGCGTGCATGACGCACTTGTCACCGGTCTTCCAAGAACTCTGGTAATGGTGTTGTTCATATTGTTGTCGCCGTGCATTCTTCCCCTTGTAGACTTCGATCTTTCTTCCGAACTTGAACAGTGGATCTCAATTCGCGCAGGGCTCTGATTTTCCATGCACACTTCTTTGCGCAGAAAATGATAATGTTTCCTTGTTCTAAACTTCTGCGGACTCCTCGGGCGCGGGTGGAGTTCTCGTACCTTCTACGGGGTTATCAAGTATCGGCAATCCCGCGTCACTCGAATCGACGTCATCCGGTGTATTCATAGACACGATCACTCTCGCACTTATGTCACTGTTTTTGTAATGCTGCGCGCAAGCACTTGTACACGTACTCATTTTCCGCGCTTATTTCTGAACTTCACATTGTCCTCGCTGTCTTTGCGGTTCGTTTATCCATACAAACTTACGTTCTGTCATATTTTTGGCGTGGGTTATAGCTTGCATTCCAAATATAGTGATATTCTCATAAGGGTTGGTGAATTTCGTTGCTGACCTCGCTGTTGAGCTGTTTTCTTCCGCCGATGACAGGATTCTTCTCCATCATATCCATATTCATTGAAAATACAACATTGAACTCACAAGGAGCGACCACAGTGATTGGGTCGTCAATCGCCTCCAAGATCCTTTTATAGTTTGGTACTACCCAGAATATGGAGAATTCAGAGAAACTCCGTCCAATGGGCCTCCTGTCCAGAGATACAGCCGCTGAGATTAACATTGCTCATATAGGCTCATGTTGAAAAAATGATATCTATAAACATACTGATAATGCTAACGTTTTTGACCGTAGCTCTGAAAAGGAGGCCCATTGGACGGAGTTACTCTGGATTCTTCATAATCTAGGTAGTACCAAACTGTGAACAAACCTTGGATGTGATTGACAACCCAAACACTGTGGTCCCCCTTGTTGGTCTAATTATGATATAACCTTCGCTTTGTACTCGACCTTCTTATTCCGTAATTATTGAGTCGTGTACCTCGGGTAACCTATTTGATCATGCGATTCGACGAACTCCTTATTGCTCATGAGAAACAACGTCATTTGAATTGATTTCATTGCGCTAAATATTAAACTTCCGGACACTTGACCCACGAGCTGTACCTTTATTTAACTCAAATTTCTCCCCGAAATTCTACCTTTTAATTTCATTTTGCCTTGATTTGTAATCTCATCTCTGTTTTGAATTCTTATTAGATTTCTCATCCGATTTCTTATTCGATTTCTAATTTAATCCCTGCCTCGTCTGATTCATTGAATGATTCCACTTTCCTTCCTCATAGACTTTTTATGAACTTTTCGAAGCGTTTCCGTATACATCACGCGTCTTCTACATATTTCATGTGCATTCATACGCGTCCCAAAAATTATGAATAATGGTGAGTCTTCGGTCATACTTAATGAATTTGACTTGTGCCCAAATCGGAATTCTCCAATGTACCTACTTGGCTCTCAATATTTCTCGGCAAAATAGTTCTTGTATATTTGATATCGTGAGTCACCTCTCTGATTGGGCTCGCTTACCATGAAAAGAAATCATTGCGCGAACTCTTACGCTATTGAGATAAGCGCCATTTCGATGATTATTTATTTATATATGAATCTTACTATGGTAACGAGATTTCAATCCCTGATCTATGCCATTTTCTTTAGAAAAAAATTTCATTCATCAACTCTTCTCAAAATGTGAATAGTTCGCACACGCGAACGTTGAGACGACTCGCGTGGGCGGGCAATTCATATCTCATGGAAATTTGCACCTCGCGTACGCCAAATTTGGATAGCGTCTTGTGCGCGATCGGCATTTCCTCTCCTTTAGCCTCGCCCACGCGAACATTCACCTCACATGCGCGAGAATACTCATGTGGTGCGATAGACATCTCACTTGATTTGCGCCCGTAATCGTCAAGATGCATCGCGTGCGCAAACACTCCGAGACTCGCGCACGCGAACTTTAGGATGACTCACGTGCACGGGAAATTCATATTCTCAAGGAATTTGGAGCTCGCGTACGCTGATTTTTGATAGCGCTTGTGCGCGATCAGCATCTCCTCTTCCTTAGCCTCGCGAACCAGAATAGGTATTTCAATCTCGCGTGGAAAACCATTTGATGCAGTGGACTCCTCGTCTGATTCGCGTACGCGAATGAAGAATTGACTCGCGTGCGCGGGGGGCTCATATTCTTAAGGAATTCGGAGTTCGCGTACGCTGAGTTTGGATAACATCTTGTGTGCGGTCGGCGTCTTCTCCTCCTCAGCCTCGCGTACGCGAATATGGACCTCACACGCGCAAAAATACCCATGTTGTGCGATAGACATTTCAGTTGACTCGCGTACGTAATCGTGAAGATGCCTCGCGTGCGCGAGCAAACCGAGACTCGCGTACGCAAATCCGAAGCTGACTCGCGAGCGCGAGTGACTCGGATCCCGCGTACGCTGAGTTTAGATAACATCCTGTGCGCGATCGGCATCTTCTCCTCCTCAGCCTCGTGTACGCGAATATGTACCTCACACGCGCGAGAATACCCATGTGGTGCGATAGACATCTCAGTTGACTCGTGTGAGTAATCGTGAAGATGCCTCGCGTGCGCGAGCAACCCAAGACTCGCGTACGCGAAGGAAAGTTGACTCGCGTGCGCGAACGACTCGGATTTCACGTACGATGAGTTAGGAAAACATCTCGTGCGTGATCGGCATTTCCTCCTCTTCAGTCTCGCATACGCGAATATGTATCTCACATTCACGAGAATACTCATGTGATGCGATGGACATCTCAGTTGATTCGCGTACGTAAACGTGAAGGTGCCTCGCTTGCGCGAGCAAATCGAAACTCGCGTACGCAAATCTAAAGCTGACTCGCGTGCGCGAGCGACTCGGATCTCGGGTACGCGGGCGACTCGGATCTCGCGTACGCTGAGCTTGGATAACATCTCGTGCGCGATCGGTATCTTCTCCTGCTCAGCCTAGCGTACACGAATATGTATCTCACTCGCGGGAGAATACACATGTGGTGCGATAGACATCTCAGTTGATTCGCGTACGTAAACGTAAAAATGCCTCGCGTGCGCGAGCAGGCCGAGACTCGCGCACGCGAGCGACTCATAATCCCAACCGATTTGGAGCTCGCGTACGCTGGGTTTGGATAACATCTTGTGCGCGATCGGCATTTCCTCCTCTTCAGCCTCACGGACGCGAATATGTATCCCTTTCGCACGAGAATACCCGTATGATGCCATCGATCGCCATTAACTTTCCGACATCCACGTCGAGAAGAATGATGTGAATGAAAGGGAAAAGCGGTCAATTAATTCGTTGTTTGAATAGAATCCGCAAATTCTTACATCTGCTCTGAATCTTAGGGAGCGTCGACTACCGCTTGAGCATCGAATCGTCTTCTCACGAATTTTTATGCTGAAATATCAATTGCCATTGACTTTCCAACATCCACGTCGGAAAAAATGATGTGAATGAAGGCGGAAAGCGGTGAAATAATCCGTAGTTTGATTGAAATCCGCAAATTTTTACATCTGCAGCTTTGCATTTTAGGGAGCTTCGACTACCGCTCGAGCGTCGGGTCTTTTTCTCGCGGATTTGAATCCTGAAATATCGATCGCCATTGACTTCTCAACATCCACGTCGTAACTAATGATGTGAATGGAGGGGGGAAGCGGTCAATTGATTCGTAGTTTGATTAGAACCCGCAAATTCCCACATCTATCCCGAATCTGAGGGAGCGTCGACTACCGCTCGAGCATCGGGTTATCTCCTCGCAAACCCATATTTTTGAGAATTGATCGTCATCGACCCCTCTACTTCCCGATAACGGGAAACGTGGCGAATGGAAGACAAAGTATATCAAATGCTGAGGCGTTTCATCGGAATCTACTGACTCGATAACGCATCGAACTGCGGAGGGCGTTGACAACCGTTCGCGCGTCGGGTCATCTTGTCGCGAATCTTTATTCTGAGATATCGATCGCCATCAACTTTTCAAAATCCGCGTCGAAGAGAATAATGTGAATGAAAGGGGAGAGCGGTCAATTTATTCGCAGTTTGATTAGAATCCGCAAATTATGACATCTGCTTGAATGTTAGGGGGCGTCGACTACCGCTCGAGCGTCGTGTCATCTTCTTGCGAAATCTTGTTCTGTAATATCAGTCGCCATGGACTTTTCAACAGAAAAGAATGATGTAAATGAAGGGGGAAAGCGGTCAATTAATTCGCAGTTTGATTAGAATCCGCAAATTCTTACATCTGCTCCGAATCTTAGGGAGCGTCGACTACCGCTCGGGCACGGGGTTATCTTCTCGCGAACCCATATCTTTGAAAATTGATCGTCATCGGCTCCTCTACTTCCTGATAACGGGGAACGTAGCGAATGAAAGACAAAGTATATCGAATGACGAGGCGTTCGTTCGGAGTCTACTGACTCGATGAAGCATCGATCTGCGGAGGGCGTCGACAACCTTTCGCGCGTCGGGTCATCTTGTCGCGAATCTTTATTCTGAGATATCGATCGCCATCAACTTTTCAACATCCACGTCGAAGAGAATGATGTGAATGAAGGGGGAAGCGGTCAATTTATTCGCAGTTTCATTTGAATCCGCAAATTCTAACATCTGCTCGAATGTTAGGGGGCGTCGACTACCGCTCAAGCGTCGGGTCATCTTCTTGCGAAATCTTGTTCTGTAATATCAGTCGCCATGAACTTTTCAACATCCACGTTGAGAAGAATGATGTGAATGAAGGGGGGAAGCGGTCAATTAATCCGCAGTTTGATTAGAATCCGCAAATTCTTACATCTGCTCCGAATCTTAGGGAGCGTCGACTACCGCTCGAGCATCGGATTATCTTCTGGCGAACCCATATTTTTTTAAAAATTGATCGTCATCGGCTCCTCTACTTCCCGATAACGGGAAACGTAGCGAATGAAAGACAAAGTATATCGAATGCCGAGGCGTTCGGTCGGAGGCTACTGACTCGATAACGCATCGATCTGCGGAGGGCGTCGACAACCGTTCGCGCGTCGGGTCATCTTGTCGCGAATCTTTATTCTGAGATATCGATCGCCATAAACTTTTCAACATCCACGTCGAAGAAAATGATGTGAATGAAGGGGGGAATCGGTCAATTTATTCGCAGTTTGATCAGAATCCGCAATTTCTGACATCTGCTTGAATGTTAGGGGGCGTCGACTACCGCTCAAGCGTCGGGTCATCTTCTTGCGAAATCTTGTTCTGTAATATCAGTCGCCATGAACTTTTCAACATCCACGTTGAGAAGAATGATGTGAATGAAGGGGGGAAGCGGTCAATTAATTCGCAGTTTGATTAGAATCCGCAAATTCTTACATCTGCTCCGAATCTTAGGGAGCGTCGACTACCGCTCGAGCATCGGATTATCTTCTGGCGAACCCATATTTTTAAAAATTGATCGTCATCGGCTCCTCTACTTCCCGATAACGGGAAACGTAGCGAATGAAAGACAAAGTACACTACCGGTCAAAAGTCTGAGGACACCTGGGAATCAGACTGATGATTTTCGGAGTTGGATATCTCAGAACCTGTTGGTCGTAGAGAGCTCTGCGTGGTTGCATTTCGTAGCTCATATCGAGCACTTTCAAATCTATTTTCAGTATTTTTCGTCCCGCGTATTATACCGGAGACACACGAGTCAGAAGAATGCCTTTTTTCGCAATTTTTCAGGCTAGGTACGAACGCCCGCCGATTTTGGAGAGATTGTTGGATCGCTACGAAACCTATGACATCTTCAAGCCCATGAAAAAACCTTTAAAATCCGTTTTTGAACGTCTCCCAAAGTGGTTCTGGTTCCGAGATATGACTGATTTTGCTAAGGGTGTTTGTATCTCAAAAAATCACACGGTAATCCAAAAATGACGAGAAACAGCCCGTTTTGAGGCATCTGACCCTCATTTCTGCAAGAGTTTGACTCAACATCGAAATTGCCAAAGGAAATCAAAACTACCGACCTTGAACTGGGCTGTTTCTCATCATTTTTGGATTATCGTGTGATTTTTTGAGAGACAAACACCCTCAGCGAAATCAGTCAGATCTCGAGTCCAAAACCACTTTGGGAGAAGTTCAAAAACGGATTTTGAAGGTTTTTTCATGGGCTTGAAGATGTCATAGGTTTCATAGCGATCCAACAATCTCTCCAAAATTGGCGGGCGTTCGTACCTTGCCTGAAAAATTGCAAAAAAATCCATCTTTCTAACTCGTGTGTCTCTGGTATAATACGCGGGACGGAAAATACAGAAAATAGATTTGAAAGTACTTGATACGAGCTACAAAATGCGACCACGCAGACCTCTCTACGACCAATAGGTTCTGAGATATCCAACTCTGAAAATCATCAGTTTGATTCCCAGGTGTCCTCAGACTTTTGACCGGTAGTGTATATCGAATGCCGAGGCGTTCGGTCGGAGGCTACTGACTCGATAACGCATCGATCTGCGGAGGGCGTCGACAACCGTTCGCGCGTCGGGTCATCTTGTCGCGAATCTTTATTCTGAGATATCGATCGCCATAAACTTTTCAACATCCACGTCGAAGAGAATGATGTGAATGAAGGGGGGAATCGGTCAATTTATTCGCAGTTTGATTAGAATCCGCAATTTCTGACATCTGCTTGAATGTTAGGGGGCGTCGACTACCGCTCGATTCTCGGGTTATCTTCTCGCGAAATCTTGTTCTGTAATATCGGTCGCCATCGACTTTCCAACATCCACATCAAAGAGAATAATGTAGATGAAGGGGGGAAGCGGTCAATTAATTCGCAGTTTGATAAGAATTCGCAAATTCTTACATCTGCTTTGAATCTCAGGGAGCGTCGACTACCACTTGAGCGTCGGGTTATCTCCTCGTGAACCCATATTTTTGGAAATTTGTCGTCATCGGCTCCTCCACTTCTCGAAAACAGGGAACGTTGCGAAAGGAAGACGAAGTATATCGATTGCTGAGGCGTTTGATCGGAATTTACTGACTCGATTACGTTTCGAACTGCGGAGTGCGTCGACTACCGCTCGATCGTCGGGTCACCTTCTCGCGAATTTTTATTCTGGACTATCGATCGCCATTGACTTCCCAACATCCACGTCGAGAAGAATGATGTGAATGGAGGGGCAGAGCGGTCAATTGATCCGTAGTTTGATTAGAATCCGCGAATTCATACATCTGCTTTGAATCTTAGGGAGCGTCGGGTCATCTTCTAGCGAATTTTTATTCTGAGATATCAATCGCCATTGACTTTCCAACATCCACGTCGATAAGGCTGATGTGAATGGAAGGGCAATGCGGTCAATAGATTCGTAATTTGATCAGAATCCGAAAATTCTTACATCTGCTCAGAATCTTGGGGAGCGTCGACTACCGCTCGAGCATCGGGTTATCTTCTGGCGAACCCATATTTCTAAAAATTGATCGTCATCGGCTCCTCTACTTCCCGATAACGGGAAACGTAGCGAATGAAAGACAAAGTATATCGAATGCCGAGGCGTTCGGTCGGAGGCTACTGACTCGATAACGCATCGATCTGCGGAGGGCGTCGACAACCGTTCGCGCGTCGGGTCATCTTGTCGCGAATCTTTATTCTGAGATATCGATCGCCATAAACTTTTCAACATGCACGTCGAAGAGAATGATGTGAATGAAGGGGGAAAGCGGTCATTCATTTCGCAGTTTGATTAGAATCCGCGAATCCTTACATCTGCTTGAATGTTAGAGAGCGTCGGGTCATCTTCTAGCAAATTTTTATTCTGGAATATCAATCGCCATTGACTTTCCAACATCCACGTCGAAAAGGCTGATGTGAATGGAAGGGCAATGCGGTCAATAGATTCGTAATTTGATTAGAATCCGAAAATTTTTACATCTGCTCAGAATCTTGGGGAGCGTCGACTACCGCTCGAGCATCGGGTTATCTTTTCGCGAACCCATATTCTTGAAAATTGATCGTCATCGGCTCCTCTACTTCCCGATAACGGGGAACGTAGCGAATGAAAGACAAAGTATATCGAATGCTGAGGCGTTCGGTCGGAACCTACTGACTCGATAACGCATCGAACTGCGGAGGGCGTCGACAACCGTTTGAGCGTCGGGTTATTTCGTCGCGAATCTTTATTCTGAAATATCGATCGCCATCAAGTTTTCAACATGCACGTCGAAGAGAATGATGTGAATGAAGGGGGAAAGCGGTCATTTATTCCGCAGTTTGATTAGAATCCGCGAATCCTTACATCTGCTTGAATGTTAGGGAGCGTCGACTACCGCTCGAGCGTCGGGTCATCCTCTCGCAAAATCTTATTCTGTAGTATCGGTCGCCATCGACTTTTTAACATCCTTGTCGGAGAGAATGATGTGAATGGAAGGAGAATGCGGTCAATAGATTCATAATTCGATTAGAATCCGCAAATTCTCACATCTGCTTTGAATCTTAGGGAGCGTCGACTACCGCTCGAGCGTGGGGTAATCTTCGAGATTGGATTTGAAAGATCAAGGGTAGTTGGGTTCGCAGAAGATGAGGATTTCCCTGTAGTATGGTCGTTTAGACCTAGCGTACGCGAGGCTCGAACTGAGTAGAAATTCATTCGTTCTGCGCACCCGAACAATCTTGAATGACTCGTACGCAAATGAGCCAACAAACGCATGACACAGTTATTGGGAATATTCTGCGCGCGCATTTATATCCATAATAGCGTACCCGAGATCGAGTTACAAGAATGACCAGGTCAGCAAAAACTACTGACTGGCGCGAAAAATTCACGTCATCGCATAGGTTTCACTCGAAAGCAAACGGCGAGGCGCTAAAATATTGGAACGCGAAGCGCCGAGGACCTTCCATCTCACTTATCTAATCACCCAACGAGTCATGTGTACTGCACAAACGAAAATTTCTCATGTGAACGTTGTCAGAATCAGCGTACGCGAAAGTGGACTACGAGAGAATCCTGACGATATGATTGCTCGCACACGTAAGAAATTCTGACCTCAGCGTGCGCGAAGCTCTCGTTCGAGGTAGTAACGAAAAGTAGACAATTTCTTGTTGACGCAGGCATTTTCAATTAAACTCGCACGAGAAACTGTTAGTCTTGTCATGGAACTCATTGCTCACGCAAGTATCGACTGCATTCACTCACCTCGACAACGCTGATCTCTCGCACTCACGCGAGAGAGATCACAACATCAGCTTTAACGGAAAGCTATTAAAAAGTGGAGCTCGCCACGGCTAGACTCTGCTTAAATTGAATACAGTGGCCAAATTCCATAACGACTCGAGAGTGACACTGCTCGCAATCAGCATAAGTTACCGTTAGATTTCGCATGGAACTTACTTTTATGGAAAGTGCTACCGCAATTAGCCGTAACTTATTATTCATCCTTAGATTGACTATAAGTAGTCAGGCGCAAATGAGATCTAGCTAACATGGCTAATCTCAAATTCTACTTGATTTCATATACTCAAGGTATAATTCTGTTTCCATAATAGTCGTCACAGCGCAATTATGGATAATCATACTCTCCAATTTGAATCAGTTTGGCAATACTCATGAGAGCTTCAATGAATTCCTACCTCGACATCTCGCCAAAATTGTATAACGGCATAATGAGTGAACTCATGGAGACAACCTGAAAATGAATGCTGAAATCTTGGGATAATGGGAGAAATGATTGGGAGCATGCTCAAGGATGTAAATGAGTAAGCAATTGAGAGACACAAGATCACCACAACTACTCATAGAGTGGAGACAGTCTAGTCCGTCATCGTTCGAAAATCACATAAGTAATGAATCCAGAGCCAAACTGAGGTAAAATCACTGTTCATTAGAGTGTCGCGCGAGGATGAAGGAAAGATCAACTGCATTGTAGACTGGAAAAGGTTGGTCATCACAATCATCAGGGAACAACTGCACTGGAAAACTGCAGCATCTGCCCCACATAAGAAGCTCCGAGTGGAAAAATTGGAAGAATAGATCCACATCGCGAGCTGCCGGCAGCTCCCTAGCAGACTGAAAGATGATCATCTCGTCTCATGTGCTTGTCATTAATTCACGCACGCTCTGTGCCAAGAAAGTACTTTCGCCACTTTTTCAAATTCACTCCGCGTTCTTGTCATCCCTGCCGCGGACAACCACGCACAAAAACGCCTGCTGCGCCTCAACTTGGAGCACTAGATGAGGACTTTATAGCCGTAGCGGGAACAGGTGCTGGATGCACCGTCGACATAGATTGTCGTTGCCGTCGCTTATCTGGCACCCGAAGCAGCACAAAGAAGAGGGGGGGGGTCCCGGGTTGTAACTTATGAGAATTTAAAATGGACTAAAGACAGCTATAGAGCCGCCTGCAACACGTGGACCCGATAGCAGACATCTGATATGCGCTGCGTGGCCTCGCCCGCAATTTAAGCACGCTAACCAATGCCCACACGCTCACGAAAATCAGCACTCGCGTGAATCGCTCTCGTCACCACCATCGTCACAAATGAGCAATAAATTGATTACATTCACCGAAAAAACGATGAACACCCTGACTCAACCTCGATGGCATTACACTAACCATAACACAACAAACGCTTGTTTGATGTGTAATGTTCAGTGGCAAATCATTACGTGCCCGATGTTGGCACCCGCTCTGAAGCATTACAGATGGAATGATTGAAACCACATTTTCGATTAAAAGTTACAAAGAATAGAAATTATTACAACAAATTCTGAAAATACCAAAATAAATTACGAAAAGCGATCTATACCCCGGTTATGGGATGTACACCTATTTCGACACATATATATACACATGATTCCTCCAGACTTGAATAATCGAGAAGCCAGTTCTCAGTGCTCCGGTCGCGCGCTGGCTCAGGCACTTAGCGCTGGATTGCCGAGCTGGCCACAGCTTATCCAGCTCGCGCAGTCTCCAAGTTTTGCGCTGCACGATGGTGCTGAAATCTCTGTCGCACCACTCAGTTTCCGCAATAATTCCGCATTTATTGCATTTATTTTATTTATTAGTTCCTCCTCCTGGTACCGCGGCCTCGCGACTCCGCTCCATCACATGCACGCACACATTTCAATTGATTGAAAGTGCAGTGTTCTATTTGATATACCTCATTGGTGATTGCTACCTCCAACCATAAAAAGTCGCTTTCTCTTCACGAATTTTCACTCGCTCATCACTATCAAGATCTCCCATCATGATTTCATGGCTGTAATCGCCACAGAGTTGGCGTAATGACCCAAATAGCTCATCATCCTTCCGCATGGCGAAATTTGGTTGTGTATAGATTACCACAACTAATACCCGGGGGGAGGTTGTTGCCTTGCTGCAGGTTTTCCTGGTCTCAATGTACCTGATAGACTGAATTCCTCAATCTTAAAGTCATTGAGCATCTACAAGGCAGCCACATCACCATCTGTGTTGCAATTACGTCTCAACAGTGGGGAACTGCAAAACTGAATGAGACTGTTATCCACATACTCATCTAGTTCCGCTCCAGCCACCTCAAACGAATGGTGGGAGGGTTCGTTAGCGACGAACAAGCATAGATACTCAATCTTATCTGTCAGCGAGTTGAGGTTGTTATATCCATCTCTCAAGGAACCTCCACTCTCTCGTCGCTCCTCAACACCCGTATCTTGTCAGCAAGCCCTCGCCGCTTCTGCTGCTGGAACTCCAGTTCGCTCCAGACCGGTGGTGCAACTCTGGGCGAGTGTGAGATTCCAAGAATTACCATCTTCCTCTTCCGATTCTTCGAATGAATTTACGGTCGGTGTCGCACAACAATATCAGGCGAACGCTGTCACTGTTTGCGCGTGTATCACCTTCGATCTCAGGTTCGATTCCGTCTCGAATACATCGGTTGTCCTGCCTGAAATTCGGAGGGATACGAATACCGAACGGATATTGACCATTCCCTGATTGTGTTCTGATAGTCTGATGAGTATAAACTGATGAGTGCTTTGAACAAGCAATGACTGAGTCATCTATTGAGAACGACTCCCCTCATATCTCCCATCTCCATGGACGTGAAATCTCTTTCTGGGTCAGATTGATTACGTGAATGACTCATGTATGTCTTTCTTCCAGTCCTCTTGAAGTTGGCGGGGGTACATCGGTGTACAGTGAATTTTGCTCTCACAGGAACCAGACATTCGATGTTTGTCTCTCTAGTGACCTACAGGTATATATAAATCACATATTCAGATGCTTTCTCTCCGGGATGTTACTGCATTTTTTTTGTTCCCTCAGCGATGTCACGAAGATAGTGTCCCCATGTTTTTCTATCTACTGCCAGCCATGTATCAAAATTTTGGTGAAAGAATCTTTGGGAGCGCACAGATCTTTTATCTCGTCGTTTCTGCTATTGACCCTCTCCAACTTCAAGATCTCATCTGGAAGATCGTGCAAGGCAATCTCAAGATGTTCGATCAAAGTTCACTCAAGCAAGTCCTGGATAGCAGTCTAGGATGGGGATCATTTGAACAACATTGTTTCTGGCAGATACTCCTCGCACACAGTATTTCCGTTGAATACGTTCTTCCTTTAGTCAGTCATCTGCATCCTCCGGATCATGCTCAGCCATTGACTTCGCTCTTGCTGATGCTCATACGAGAGAAGTAAGTGACAATTTGTCCCAGAATCCCTCATGCAGTATTCGTGTATGTAAATTCTCCTCAACAACAATCGTGGCTCAATCTCCCGGGTATGTGTACATCAGAGGACTCATTCGGACCCCCTCCTAGATAAAATTCGTCACCTCGGACATCAAGGTATTCGCGAGATTCATTGCTCTCCCGGGTCTTGGAGTTCGCCCTTCCTCACGCCAAATTTCACAGTCACAAGTATCTAGGTATTCATGCACTATAAAAATTTCAAAATCCAGAAAGCTGGTTGGGTTACTCCCAGATGAACAGATTTGAATGAGCTGGTTGAGTGCTGGACTACTGTACGAATATGCCGATCAGAATCCGCACCTCAAGTCTAATATATCTTGTCTCCCTAGATCTCAAAACAGTTGAATATGTTGTGAGACCCATCAAAACCTAACCACTTTACGAAGACTTGGCTGCCCCTCCTCCTGGGGATTTCTCCCTTTAGATACACATCCGGATACGTGGATAAAGCGAGTTCCTGTTCAACGTATCCTCCAGGAACATCGTTGCCCTGATAGTCTCTCAAGAGTTTAGTCACTGGATTCGCGAAGGCCACTCTGCAGATGGTGAATATCTCTGTTCTCCACTTCGATATGTAGCCTGTCACGAATGAATTTTCCAGTTTGCTCACTTGCACGTAATCTCCGATCTTGTACGTCGACTCCGTCCGTAGATCCTCGTTTCCATGGTAGAACCCCAGGATATCCTGCTCATTTTGAAGTGTAACGTTCATTAGTTCGATGCCGATAGTGCGATGTTTCTCCCCCATTGTACTCCGTCAGTACACTGGATACTATATCGAGCCACTCATGAGTTCCACGTAACCTGAAGCGTTTCCACGTCATATTTTTGATCGTGCGGTTGAAACGCTCGCATGAAGACGCCTTCATCTTGCTGGGAGTGGAGTATAGATTGATCTCGAACTCTCCCATTAGTCCTTGGGACTCTGCATTGTGGAATTCTTTTCCATTGTCTGTCTGGAGATTTTTCGGCGTGTGACTTTGACAGGACACAGGCGAAATCGCAGCCATGATCTCATGGCTGCGATTACGCCTGCGCAAGTTTGTCCATAGGCACACTCCAGGCGTATTTGAAGAAAGTATCAATGACTGTGAGCAGGGAAACGTATCCTTCATTGATCTTGACATAAGGAAGCATTCCCACTAGATCGGTCCGCCACGCCTCATGCAAACTCCTGATCTCAAATTGTCACGCGGGTAGTTTCGCCGAGCAGGCTTGTGGAGCTCTTACACGACTGTTCCGTGTTCAGCCTCTAATGTGAAAATTAGTCATCTGTCCCCGCTGGAGTCGTATTCATTCTCATAATAAACGTGTGTATTCATACTTGTGGGTCAATGCAAATACCACTTCCTCTGATTTTGATGGAAAGGGTCATATACGATGATATATGATGATACGAGCTTCCACCAATGAAGTTTATCCTTCATGAAATGTCAACGTTTCGAGGACCTTGGTATCCTCCTCCTCAGGAATATGAATGCATATTACATCGATGAATTCTCTTTGATAGATTTATTGCGATTTTTGGAAATAATCCAAACGTACCTAAAATCCTATACCCAAATCACATGGCAATGTAGAATGAAAACTTTAGTGGCGTCTCCAACCACGGCATCAATCTAGAATGAAAATTACACTCTCTTACAATTACAAATTCACTGTCGCTATATTTGTGATTCAGTGCACTGAATATCCACCTATATGTCTATCAGAGGAGTTTCCATAATGGCAGTACAAGCCCTCGCATAGTTTTCTCTCTGCTCTCTTGACGAGAGTTAGAGAAACGATGTTGATGATACCTACACTAAGGTTTTGATCGGACAGAGACCAAATCATTATTCGTGGATCGACACGTGCTCACGGTTTTTGTGTGTGTGTGTGTGTGTGTGTGTGTGTGTGTGTGATATATGACGATCATCGTGATTGATTCTCTAATGAGGTAGAAAGGAGGTTATTACATCTTGACAATGAATCGATAGAGTTACGGTAAACTGATTTGAGATTCGCTAAATCAGTTTTTATATTGACATTATTTGAGTGCAGATGGATATTCAGCAATTCAGAAAATTTTTTCTTCAAATTATTTGGCTCTATATCAAGAATTTCACCTGGCTGGAATCAAATTCATGTTTCTCTAGACTACAATGATGAGCCAACACTGATTTCTCATTATTATTCTTGATGCGATTTTGGTGTTTGATCATACGGGTCCTGAGTGGACGGTATGTTTGTCCAATGTGCACTTCTGACAAGAGCACGCCTCGTCTCACCCCTCGGAAACCCTCTTCGTCACCTCGGGCTGGGGGAACCCAAAATTAACCCCTAAAATTCTTACTTTCGAGGTGACGAGGAACGGTGCCGAGGAATTTGAACGGGCCGATTGCTCCCGCCAACAAAGTGGTGGCAGCACCTACCGGCTCATCATGTCGGGCGGCGTGGCGCTTGCGCGGGCTTGGGGGAAGCCGCGCCGCGCATCGCCGGCCGGCAATCTTGGGATGGCTGCCAGCCGAGAGAGACCTCCCTGTACACCGTGTACGTAAAATTCGCCGCGTGCTCCAGGAGTTAGACCCAGTACGGGTCCAGTGTTCGCGCCGCGGGTGTTGTACAGTTTGGGGTGTTAGTGAACACAGTGAGTGTCCAGACATTGTGCCAGCATTTGCTGAAACGCGGCCCCTCACACGACCACATCTCGCCCAGGGCACCCAGCCCTCGGAGGGTGACCCGGACTGGGCTAGAGGAAGAGAAAGAGAGGAAGAGAGAGAGAGAGAGAGAGAGAGAGAGAGCTGCAGCAGCAGCGAAATCAAGCAGCCCCAGCAGCAGAGCAGCAACAGCGCAGCAGTAGCGCTATTACAGTATGCACCCGGACGACGTCGACGGACGCAGTGAGTGGCATTACGTCTTCCCCAGAGTGTATCCACCCTTACCGTGACCCCTCGGGCGGAGAGTCGTGTCCAAGACTACCGGGTGGCTCACTCTCCAGCTCGCGACCCGGTGTGTCCTTCTTGTCCGCCGACTCATCGCGTCGTAACCGTGTCCCTCCAACTCCCCGTTCTCATACTTGTATGCACGTTTTGGCCATGCTAGGCCACGCGGGTCGTTGTAGCGGCAATTTTGTGTAATAATTCTGACTTCCGGAGACGAAGGCACGGAGAGTTGGAGAGGGACGGGCCCGCAGGCTGGGGAATAGCTCCTAACCCTCGCGAGTTAGCTCCACCCTCAATGTATATGGGTGATTCCGCCGCAATGGTGCAGTGAACGATTTCGAGTCAATGTACATGGGTGTTTCCGCTGTAAAGTGAATTTTTGGTATTGTGATTTTCTTCGAATTTATGGACAAACGGACAGTTTGATGACAGTTTTCGCCACAGATGGCGCTGTAAATTAGTTTCATCGACCTGCGAGTCGGAAAATGAGGTTTCTAATAGCAATAAATCCGTTTGTATTTTTCTGAACGTTGATAGTGATCATTTATTGTCGATCGAACTATACCAGTGTCCGCAGAATACATTCGCGTTTTTCAGGTGCTCCCAATTTTCCCCACTGTCCCGCCCCTCGTGGCGCGGGGTACCTGGCCCTGACCCGATCCGGCCTAAAATGAATGAGGTAACTGCGGGGTGGGTTTAGTATTTCAGGTGGATGTTCCAGATGATCCCTGACCCATCTTCCCCCCACGTTACATGGCGATCCTGCCAGGATCACGGTTGACTCCCGGGAGCGTCCGGAACGAATCTGCGGACACTGCGCGTGCGCGTGAGAGCATCGACGCGGTACTGCATGGATTTAGACTCAATGTCGGGCCCTCGGTGTATGCCGATGATTTAATATTATTCGCGTGCGAACCTGCGCGCTTACTCCCGAACACTCTGTGTCAACGGATGACATCAACCCCCGCCCTCATAGTGACGCGCATTCGCCCCCGCTCGCGCTCAGTGACCCGTTTGTAACATAACCCGCCATGTGGGTATTCGATTGGAAGCTCCTGATAAGTACTCTCCGTGACACCAGAGGGGGCTCCGCCATCGTCGCGCACACCAGCGCCACCTGGCGCGCGAGTTTCTTATTGAGACAACACCCGTCGTGTGGGTACTGGTTGGATAGCTCTTGAAGAGTACTTCGCGGTCCGCCATAGGGGGCAGCACTGCCGCTTCACCCTTCGGCGCCATTGATCCCCGGGGGATCCGACTAATATTTACCCCACCATGTGAGTACTCAAACTGAAACTCGTGAAGCACCTGTATCGGTAGTCGTTTCCATTTTGACGTCGAGTGAAGTTACGATAATTCATCGCCGATTACGTGATTGAACCACGCGATTCGATTCCTGCTAATTTGCTCGTTGCCATAAGCGTTGCGGAAAATTTGTTCCATCGATTAAGCCGGTGGTCCCATACCAAATGCGGACATCTGCGAAGGATACACGACTCTCCGTCCTCATCTGATTACATTGCATGCCATTTTAGTGATAGTAGAGTAAGTAGAGGTGGAGGGGGACTCCCATATCCTTATCCTTGCCAATTCCCCAAATTTTCCGTCGAGGATTCAAAACCTCAACAAGGAGTCCGCCGAGACAATCGTCTCAGCAGGGTCCGCCAGGGGGTTTTGGGGATCCGCCTATCTCATCGAGGGAGTCAATACCTGAATTATTCCGCGAAAAGTTGAACGTCATCGCGGGGCAGCAAAATGGTCGGAAAGAAACCACCGACGTCGATCCCATAGAAGGGTCAACAGAGGAAGATGACGATCACACCGGAGATCGCCGAAATACTCGGAGAAGACCAGCGATATGTAGGCGCGGCTAAGCTAGTTGCGGACCTCAGTTATGAAGAGGTTATGGTCCGCCTGAGCGAAGAGAAGCTCAATCTAGGGGGCACTCTTAACGCGATGAGTATCCGTTTGCTACGATACGACCTCTTGACAATCAACCCTAGCCGAAAAGTCCCGTGGGACGCCGCGATCGACGAGCTCCCGAAAGAACCCAGTCCACTCTCGCTAGCGGCTAGGCGAGCGATACAAGAGATAGATGGAGCTGAACTGAGTGATGACAGCGAACCGGAAGCAGAATTCGAGTACGAACTGGAAGATCCCGTGGTCGTTACGTCGACAACTGGGGTCACACAGAGTGCGAATGTGACAACCATGGCCAGCACCTCCGCGACCGCGACTGTAACTAGTTCGCACGGGTCAATCGCGACACCGGGTCACGTGATGCCAGCCATGTACCAGCATTGGGTCGCCGCTGCCGAATCTTTCCGCCAAATGTGTCAGAACGCGCCCTTCGCCGGCTGGGCTGATGCGACGCTGCCAAATCCAACCGCGATGGAAGGCTAGAACATTCCGCCGTTCGTGCCTCCGTTCATGCAACCACACGTGACTTTTACAGCGTCAATACGAGAAGTAAAAGACTCGGAGACAGAACGAGACCAGAGAACGTCAGCGGGAAGAAGTAACGACAGCTCGGGTGACGACACGGAATACATCCGCCAACAATGTGACCGGTTGCATGGCCTGCGTGGTAGCCAGACCACCAACCAGGTGCCGTCGAACACGCAAGTTCCACCTATCGTCCAGACGCCGGTAGGCGCCAGGGGTCAGGAGCCGTCCCCACTGACAATGGGTGGCCGCCCGAGCGGGCGCCGGGTCGGGCGCCCGGACGGTAGCACGAAATTGACGATAAAGTCGCCCGCCCGGGCGGCCGCCGCGAAAATTTTTTTTTACCCAAAAATTCAATTTTTATATTTTTGTTTTCCCAAAAGCCCCAAAATAATTTCTGGGGAAAATTTTATACACATCCCACTTACTTCCTTCTTCTTCCAATTGATGGAAATTTTTTCGAAAGAACTAGAGATTATCAAGGATCATTGCGAGTGGTGTGAACAAAAATACTTAGAAGAAGTTTCCAATGTCGAATCTCCACTTCGTGCGAGTCTGAAACACCAATTCTCCAAATCGAAGTTTCATGAGTCAGTTTTCCATCAATATGTTCTCTATATTTAAAGGAAAAAAAATGATCTGGCGTACTGTCTCTAGTATCTCTATCACCATTTCCCATCCGGAGCGTACAGGACATGGTTATTAATCCTACATTTGTTTATTCAAATTAGATGTATTTCCTGATCCGAAGATAGCTAAAATATAATGATGAGACGCTCATCAACGGTGAGTAATATAATGAGATCATTTTTGCGAGTACTTGATTCATCAACGCGGGAGAATTGAGGGTTAGAATGAACGAGAAACACGAGATCAATGAATATGAACAATTTATGACGAAAAAAAATACAAACAACAAATCATCAAACGAACATACTCGATATCACAACAAACACACTCATGAACATGGTATTGAGAAATCTACATATTCCTTGAGCACATAACTCAAGAAACCATATGCACATATCCGCACTATCATAATAGTTAGAATATTCAACAGTAAACTAAAAATCAATATACACAACGAATCAGTAAAATTTTATTCAGAATAATATATGATAAAAAGTGACATTAAGATCATCACCCACTCACATGAACACATATACATCCTCAAATACACATATATACTCAGAAAATCAAAATTCCCACTCATCGACGCATTCGTAAAAACATCTCATTACCCATCAAATCATGGATCAAATTGTTATTTGATATATATTAAATGGTTATTTGATAACACTATACATGAATCCCGAATCTCACCATTCATACATATGAGTCATTCTGGAGCAAGCTGGACAAAACCGTCACCAGGGGGGTTTGGGAAAAATCCGCAAAAATTTTTTTCTATTAGTACTATGTTAAAATAGTACGAAAAATTTTTTTTTCAGATTTTTTCGGCCCCCCCGTGGGCCCCAGGGCCCATGAAAAGTCCATTTTAGACCCTTTTTTAGCCTATTCTAGAAAAACCATAGTTTCAACGCAATTCAATATTCTCCAACGTACTTGGGCGCATTTTTCTCGTTAAAACTAGTACTTTTGAAACCAAAATCGTCGAAGGCCACTTAGTGAGCCTGACGACTTCTGCAAGCTAATTGTTGAGAGCAAATTTGAGCGATTTTTGGGCCTGCTTCAAAGCAATCTAGCTCCTACTAGACACGTGATAATCGACTTCTGCAGGTGATCATTTTGAAGGTCTTAAAAAAACCTACAATTTGTCTACCTGCAAAAGTCGATTATCGTACTTTTCATAGGAGCTATAGCCGATACAAGTTGAGCTGTTTACGAAAAATTCGAAAATTCAGGACTCGATTCCAAAAATATATCTTAATTTTTTTCCACCAAACTTGTGTGAAAATGTTCTTTCAGACATCTTCTTTCAGTAAAAAAAATTTGGCGGAGGTTATTTTTTTTTTATTTTTTTTTTGCCGAGCGTTACAAAATGCCGCATTTTGTGGTTTTAGCAAAAACGGCATCTTCGACCACGGTCACATATGCTCCCATCTGGACTAATGGGCACCAATCTGTGTGAAAGTACTCCCCAAAGTACCTCCAAGTACGTGTAAGAAGTTGCGGGGACCAGCCTCCAGCCAGAAGCGAGCTGTGGGTTCTATTTACCGTGTCAAAAATAGGCATTATTTTGGCTATTCGAGCGTAAGCGACTGAGAGCATGATTTTACTCGTTCTGGCTTACACATGAGATAATGGGCTAGAATGAGGATCCAAACATATTTTTCCGACTCAAAATGACCATCTGAACACAATTCCGAGGTCAGTTCAGCTCTAGAATGTCGTCTGGTGCCTCAACGGTGTCAGAACCCGTCGACAGAACAGGTGGCGGTGGCGGCTTTGTCCAGCTTGCTCCAGAATGACTCATATATATATGACAATGAACAGTGAAAGAAAACACACGAAACATATAATTACATCAAAAAACCGAAAAACATCGCACAAACACATAAAAATCACCACATAACACATACACCCAAAATCGCAACAATTATACTCATCGACACAATACATGAAACCGTCATTCAATAATACAAATGGACACATACTCACCATCACAATACAGATATATACTTACACAACTCACAAATCACCTATGACGTTTTCATTAAGAGCCGGTGACTGCACGTAGTTAGATCGCAATGACAATGTCATTCGAGCGCTGTAAAAGTGTCCTGGGCTGCTTCTAATAATGAAAATCGAGGTGACAAACACAAACACGAAAAACATACGCACTCACACACACGCGCACGACGCTCTCACAGATTATCGAAAGGTATAGGGGTGGGAGAAAATCTAGTGACTCCGGACGTTTCTTCGAGTTTCTAATATATAATGAACTCATAGATACGTTTAATACTAGTCGAGAAATTTTGCATGCAAAAGTTACGTCCAAATTTGCCCACAATCAGTGAGATGAGACTATCAATAAGGATGATTCATATAGCTCATTCCTACCATATGAGGCATCTAATCATTCGCGTCATTAACATTGCACCGTTTCGTTCATCAAACTTTTATCACATCGTCACAATTCACATCATTTACACACCTATTATACTGATACATCACTCCATTGCATCCATTCATCAAATTCATCCACCACACTACAACACTTCGCTACTTTGACATTTCATCAACATCATTAGTATAATCATAATCATTAACACGCCAATTCATAGTCCCTCATCATTCTAACCATTCCATACTCCATATCACCTACCACACATTCCATTCATCATTCTGCCACTCACTCTATCATCAACTCCGTGCATCCTCCGCATGCACTAATATTACCAATGATACCACGACAACCAAGGAGAGGAAAAAAAGTGGTCTTCGGGAAAATGAAGAAAGCCGCGAAGAGTCAACACAGCTAGTCTTAGGCAAGCGCTTACCAATTCGGAGCTTGCTCCAAACTTAGGGTAGCGTCGCTGATATAGTAGAATTGAAGAGGATATCAAGACAACATTCCTTAATAAGAATAATATATTCAAGTCACACACGGAGTGAATCTCACATAGACAATCATTGCAAACAACTGGGAATTAAGACAGAAAGAAGAGAAGCAAATATGTAAGTATTTCACTGTAACTTGATATTTATTATCATTATTAAATACTTCCATCATCAGATATTCATATCCACCATTCATCATCTTAGCATCATCTTCAATCATTTCAAACTCAATGAACAAGAAGAAAAATATACAATAATCTCAATATAAACTTAAGATGATGATTTTCAATATCTCATGATAATATACATCCAATCATTCATAATAATCATGTTATTAACATTCATTCAATATTATCCCTTCCATTCCGAATTGATATAATTCCCTTCAATCTCATTATCTCCATCCCACATATACATATTCAAATTATATTACTATGTACAAGAGCAACATTATTGTCTAAGCTCATAGTCATGAGTACTATTATTACTATATTTTTATATTATAGTTATCATTATTATTATACTACTCCTTCCTTGTAATATTTCAGAAACACCAGACGGGGTCCTACCCCAAGGTGAGATGAAGTACTATACATACATTATATATAGAATTCGGAGCAAATCATGTATAGAATTTGGAGCAAAAACTTTGCTACTACGGAAACATTTTCTCAGTGATGATCATCTCCTGGAGTGGCTTCCTCAGAGTTCTCTTCGGTGATTTTTCATGGACTGGAGGGAACAAAATTGGATAGAATAATTTCGGGTTTTCGGGAAAACAAAAATATAATAATTGAATTTTTGGGCAAAAAAAAATTTTCGCGGCGGCTTCATCGCCGATTTCGTACTACCGTCCGAGCGCCCGCCCCGGCGCCCACTCGGGCGGCCATCCATTTCCAGTGGGGGTCGCAAGGAGCCTATGCGGACGCGACTCGCCAGCGCCCACGTGAGGATCGCCGAGAACAGGTGAGAACTACACTGCCAATGCATGGCGAATCAGCGCAACCAGGTCCTATGCAACAAGCCTCGATGCAGGAGCAAGCTCCGCCCGGAATCCGCTACTCCCAAGCCAAAGACCAAAGCACTCGCCGTGACTGGTTTTCGGGGTCGTCCAGCAGCGACGAATGGGAGATGGAGACACCGGTGTCGAGGAGGTCCCGCTCCAAGGGCAGAAGAGTAGTTTTGAAGGAGCAGAAGAAGTCGGAGCGCATCGTACAAGTGATAAAGACGTTTGCCAGCTGGAAGATCTCGTTCGATGGGGAACCAAAAGGCCGTAGAAATAGGGCTGAAGAGTTTCTAGCCTCCGTGAAAGAATGCATGGAAGCGATCGACCTATCCGACGCAGAGGTCTTAGCAGCCATGCCGAGCATATTGACCGATCGAGCGCGCACGTGGTATCGCACACACCGTAGGGGAATCGCGACCTGGAGAGATTTCAAGCAAACGTTCCGCGATCAGTATGTCGGGCACGTAGACCATCAGGATTTAATGTTAAGAGTTACATCGCCGTACGCAGGGGAAAAACAAACAAATCGTGCCGTATCTCACTTGTATCCGCCTCATCGTAGGGCACTTCAAGCATCCGCCGAGCGAGGAAGTAGTTTTCAATATCGTGATACGCAATTTGAGACCGGAAGTCAGCCGATATTTAGAAACGAAGGACGTGAGAACGTTGACGGAGAACCAATACTTTGGGAAAAAGTTCGAGAAACAGTTGGGATGGGACGCGCGATATATATCTCCGCCATCGCAGGACAAATCCCGCATCCCGGGGGCGGCCTACCAAGGCTCGAGTAGCGCTCCAAGGAAAGTGGCCGCCACCGAGTTGGAAGAAGCCACCGGGCAGGTCGCTGGATTGACGATTGGGAATAAACCCGAGGCGAAGGCACCGGAGTCTAAGCCGCCTCCGGCCACCACCCCAGCGAACCCTGCCAACGCCAATGGCGGCCAAAAAGACAAGGGAAGGGGAAGAAGGGGGGGTAAGAAGAATGAGAATGGGACGAGTGCAGGTGAAGCAGCGCAGACCGCTGCAGTGGCGACCAACGCCACCAAACCCGCCGGCATTCCAGCGCCCACACCTTCCGCACCTCCGCCACCGACCCCACCAGCACCACAAGCGGGACCATGGGGCTATCCGTGGGGATATCCGCCCTATCCGTATCGGCAAATGCCAGGGGCGTCTGGAATGCAGAGAAATGCGAGGCCTGCGAGCGCCGAGAGTATGCAGAAACGTCAGGAACAGTTGACACGGGGTGCGTACTTCAACTGCAGCGGAATTGGACACCTCTCACGTGAGTGTCCAACCTGGCAATGTTATACTTGTCACGCTACGGGCCACGCTTCGCACGAATGTCCAAAAAGAAACGAGAAATGCCAAGGTTGCGGCATGGTTGGGTATTCAGTTAAGACATTCCCAGATCGTCAATGGGCGTTGAAGTACTCGGGAAACGGGCCCGCGGAGGCGCAGGGGGAACCCCTCCTGCTCCCCAAAATTCGAAGTGAAGAGCGAATGCGATGAAGCACCAGTGATGCAGACCCCCTCGCGGCCGAGGGGGAGGTCCACAGCGAGAGTGGTAACTTATATCCATCTCGACTGGTAGCAAGCAACTGGACGACTAGAGACGACGATGAGGAAACGCCTGACCTATATGCCGACGGAAATCATGTGAATTCCGCCGAATCTGACTTGAATCCGCCTCCGCGAAGGGAATGGTACGAAGTAGAAATGACTCCAGTGATGGGTGCCATACGCAAACACCCACTGACAACGAGAAGAAGCGACGCTGATGAGGTGGATAGGGGAGTGGACGGGGAGGATAGGGGACAACGTGGTACTGATCACCTCACCGACGTACCTACAATCAACCTGAAAACGCCATGCCACGAAGAGGCAGCGGTCGCCGACGCACCAAGCCTAGAGGGAACTCGAACGGGGGTTGCCCCAGCCGACGCCATCAGGGCGAAAGTGGAAACTTGGAGTCAGGAAGAAATTGCAGATGGACCCGCCACACAAGCTGCACCTCGTAACTCTGTCGAGGTAATCTTGGAAGGAAAGTCATTCATGGCGTTGTATGACCCTGGAGCGCAGGTATTCTTCGTCGGGCCAAAAATCGCAAAATTTTATGAGACGCGTCTTTTTCACAAACGAAGCGTGTTGAGAGGAGCCGTGGGCAATCATGTCACCCGAGCAATGGGACTGTTGATGATGACTATGGAAATTGATGGACATTCCCGAACCATTGTGATGGAAGCGGTGCACGACACGTCGTACGACATGGTCCTGGGAATGGACTTTATGAACGCGTGGAAATCCGACTCTCGAAATGCCGATGGGCAATGGAGAGTACTTCAGAGAGGATACCGAAATTTTGTAGGACGTCGAAGAGAAGAACCAGAAAACCGATTATACGCCGAGTGTGCGGGACTGTTAGTAGTAGAGGAGGGGGGTAAAGCCCACCTAGAAGAAGTGGAGCGTGAGACGACCGCCAAGGCAGCGGGCAAAGTCGGAATAACAAATCGTGGGGTTCACAAAATTGAACTGATAGATTTTACTCCAGTCCGCCACCGTCCGCGACGCCTCTCTCCCAAGATGCTCGAGATTGCTAGGGAGGAGGTCAAAGCCATGTACGGTCTCAAGCGCATCCGCCCATGTCAGAGTGCGTGGAGCAGTGCTCCAGCGTTGATCAGAAAATCAGACGGTACCGTCTTATAAGACTTACCGTTTCTGCATCGATGACTTAAAAAGCGCGTACCATCATATTCCGAAAATAAGACTTACCGTTCCTGCATCGATGACTTAAAAAGCGCGTACCATCATATTCCGGTAGCGGAGGAGTGCCAGGAGTATACCTGCTTCAGCCTTCCGGGCGTCGGCTCCTGGTGCTGGTGCGTAATGCCCTTCGGGCTCTGTAACGCCCCGGCGACCTGGCAGCGCATGATCGACGAAATATTGGGCCCTGAGCTAGAGCCATTTGTTTTTGTGTATTTAGACGATATTATTATTGCAACAGACACGTATGAAGCCCATTAGGAGTGCCTAAAGATAGTGTTGGAGCGACTTGTAGATGCCGGACTCCAGATGAGTCCGGAAAAATGTCAAATTTGCTGTGGCGAGGTGAATTATCTCGGCTTTATCCTGGACTCCGAAGGCCTCCGCCCGGATCCCGCAAAGGTAACGTCCGTACGGGAATTCCCTCCGCCAAGAAACCTGCGACAATTGCGATCGTTCCTGGGGATGCTAACGTGGTACTCAAGATTTATTGACCATGACGCCGAAATAAAAGTACCGTTACTGAAGCTTCTCCGGAAAGATACGCCATGGTCACGGAGTGAAGAACAACAGGAAGCGTTCGACAAACTGAAACAGGCCTTGACGAGCGCGCCGAGGCTCGCTAGACCTGATTTCTCAAAAATGTTCGCCATACAGACCGATGCATCCGCCTATAGCTTGGGAACCGTGCCGTGAAGGGGAAGACGGTGAGCACCCTATCGTCTATCTGAGCCGCAGTCTTTCGCCGGCAGAGCGAAATTATACGGTCAGCGAGAGGGAGCTACTAGCGGTGGTCTGGGCCATCAAAAAGTTACGACCCTACATTGAAGGGTACCAGTTTCAAGTGATAACAGATCACAGTGCCTTGAAATGGCTCCACAATCTGAAAGATCCGACTGGCCGTCTCGCTCGCTGGGCACTCGGACTCCAGAATTGAGACTTCGAGGTGATACACCGGAGTGGGAAGCTCCATAATGTGCCAGGTTGCCTTTCTTGAATGAAAGAGCCAGAAGACGCCAAAATCGGAGCAGTAGAAGCAGCCGACGAAATGACAGACACCGTGGATCCAACGATAACCGAAATCCAATGTTCCGCCGAGGACGCAAAGAAGGATTCCGAATACTCAAAACTGGCCGAAAAGATTCGTGCGAATCCGGACCAGTTCAAGGATTGGAGGGAGGTGAATGGCTTGATATATCATCATAGCCATAGCACGCTTCTGGATCCAATCACATTTCCGGAAGAAAAACGGAGACTTGTCGTGCCAGTCCATAGGAGACGTGACGCTCTAGAGCGAGCTTATTGCCTCACCTCGTCTGGTCACATGGGCATAGAGAAAACGTATGATCGACTAGCTCGAGATTACTACTGGCAAGGCATGAATACAGACGCGAGAACTTTCGTGAAAGAGTGTCAATTGTGCCAACAATACAAGATGCCACAAACAGGCCCGCTTGGCCACATGGGGAATAGAGTAGTCGAACGAACATGGTCCGCCATCTCCGCCGATCTGATGGAATTTCCGCCGAGCAAAAAGGGCTTCAAGTACTCACTGGTCATCCAGGACTTGTTCACGCGCTGGGTGGAAGTAAAACCATTAAGACGCGCCGAGGGGAAGGCAGTAGCCACCGCGATTGAGGAATTGATCCTTTTCCGATGGGAGACGCCAATGTACTTCCTATCCGACAATGGTAAGGAGTTCGACAACAAAATTGTAGACGCCATGTTAGAAAAACACGGAGTCCGTCAAGTCAAGAAGCCATCATATTGGCCGTCAGCCAACCCAACGGAACGTTTCAATGAAACGCTCAAACCAATGATCTCTCAATTCGTGGAGAATGATCACCGCAATTGGGATGATCACATCCATGAATTCCGCCATGCGATGAACACGGCCGTGCAATCCAGCACCAAAGTCTCGCCGGCGTTTCTCAATCCCGGACGTCATCCCACCCCAGTAAAAAGCGTACGTCGCGAACTGGAGGGTGAGAAATTGATCGAGAAATGGGAACTCAAGATTGGACGGATAGAATGAAACGCCTAGACACGTTGCGGGAACTGGTAGTCCGCCATAACGCTGAAACTCGGGAAGAACAAGCTGGAGCGTATAACAAGAATAGGAAAAATTTCACGTTCAGTGTAGAAGATGTAGTGGGAAGGGAAACGCATTTCCTGTCTAACGCCGCGAATCGGTTCAACGCCAAGTTAGCTCCGAAATACGAGGGTCCGCTGACCATAGTAGAAGTAAAATCTCCGGTCGTTTACGTGATGGAAGGACCCACTGGCCAACGGGCTGCTCCAACCCACATCTCCTATCTCAAACGTTGGATCCCACCCCGAAAAACTGGCTAGATGCATGAGTAAGGATTCCGCCATCCACCTCAACGAAGACTAGTGAAAAGTATTTTTTTGTTCTGCTTCCTTGCAGGTATGACAGAAGATCCGCCGAGAGACCGCAGCTGCTCACCTTGCCCGGAGGATATCCGGAGCATCGCGTGTTGCTGGGCGCGTGTTGTTCGCAATCACCAATGGGGCAGGAAGTAATTTAAGCATCTATTTCCGTTGTCCCGAAAGGAAAATCGAAGCGATAATCGTGCAACAACAATCTGGGACGCCGCCATGAATTTTTTCTATTTTCAACCCCCGCACAGGGTTTGTTCGCATTCACCATTGGGACTGTGGAAGATTCAGGCATCTATTTCCGTCGTCCCGATGTTAAATACGGAACGATCATCGTACACCGACGATCTGGAGCGCCGGCGTGTTTTTCTCGATATTCAACCCCCGCACAGGGGTTGTTCGCATTCACCAATGGAGCTGTAGTAGATTCGGGCATCAATTTTGGTCGTCCCAAAGTGAGGATCGGAGCGATAATCGTGCACCGGCGATCCGGATAACCGCCGTGAATTTTATCGATTGTCAACGCCCGCATAGGCGTTGGTCGCATATACCAATGGGGCTGGGAAAAATTTAGGCATCTATTTCCGTCGACCCGGAGTGTAGATGAGAGCGATAATCGTTCACTGGGGATCCGGGGTGCCGCCGTGAATCATTTCGATTTTCAACCCCCGCATAGGGGTTGTTCGCATCTCCCAATGGGGCTGGAAACAATCCAGGGATCTATTCTCGTCGTCCCAGAGTGAGAATGGGAGCGATAATCGTGCACCGGCGATCCGAAGTACCGCCATGAATTTTACAATTTCCAACCCCCGCATATGGGTTGGTCTCATTCACCTATGGGGCTGGGAAAAATTCAGGCATCTATTTTTGTCTTCCAGGAGTGGCAATCGAAGCGAGAATCGTGCACCGACGATCTGGTGCGCCGCTCCGAATTTTGTCGATTTTCAACACCCGCGCAGGGGTTGTTTGCTTTCACGAATGGAGCTGGGAGTAATTAAAGTATCTATTCCCGTTGTCCCGAGAGGAAAATCGTGGCGATAGTCGTGCACCGACAATCTGGAACGCCGCCGCAAATGTCTTCGATTTTTCACTTCCGCATAGAGGTTGTTTGCATTCACCAATGGGGCTGGAGAAAATTCAATCATCAATTTTCGTCGTCCCGGAGTGAAAATCGAAGCGATAATCGTGCGGCGGCGATCCGGAGCACCGCCGTGGATTTTTTCGATTTTCAACCTCCGCATAGGGGTTGGACTCATTCACGTATGGAGTTGGAGAAATTCAGGCATCTAATCCCGTCGTGCCGGAATGAAAATCGAAGGGATAATCGTGCAACGGCGATCCAGAGCGCCACCGTGGAATTTTTCGATTTTGGACCCCTAAATAGGGGGCGTCCGTATCCACCAATGAGGCTGCAAGAGATTTAAGCATCTATTTCCGTTGTCCCGAAGCGGAAATCGAAGCGATGATCGTGCACCGACAATCCGGAGCACCGCCGTGAATTCTTCCGAATTTCAACCCCCGCATAGGCGTTGGTCGCATATACCCATGGGGCTGGCGAAAATTCAGGCAACTATTCCCGTCACCCCGGATTGTAGATCGGAGCGATGATCGTTCACCGGCGATCCAGAGCACCGCCATGAATTTCTTCGATTTTCAACTCCCGCGTATGGGTTCTTCGCATTCCCCAATGGGGCTGTAGTAGATTCAGGCATCTATCTTCGTCGTCCCAAAGAGAGACGCAGAGCGATAATCGTGCACCGGCGATCCGGAGCACCGCCATGGGGTTCTTTGATTTTCAACCCCCGCATAGGGGTTATTCGCATTCCCCAATGGGGCTGTAAAAGATTCAGCCATCTATTTTCGTCGTCCTGGAGTAAGAATCGGAGCGAACTCGTGCACCGGCGGACCGGAGCCCCACCGTGAATTCTTTCGATTTTGAACCCCTGAATAGGAGTTAATTGCATTCACAAATGGGGCTGGAAGTGATTTAAGTATCTATTCCCGTTGTCCCGAAAGGAAAATCGGAGTGATCATCGTTCACCGACAATCTGGATCGCCGTCGTGGATTCTTCCGATTTTGAACCCCCGCGTAGGGGTTGTTTGCATTCAGCACTGGGGCTGTAGTAGATTGAGGCATCTATTTTCGTCGTCCAAAAGTGAGAATCGGAGCGATAATCGTGCTTTGGCGATTCGGAGCACCTCCGTGAATTTCTTCGTTTTCCATTCCCCGCATAGGAGTCGGTCGCATTCACCAATGGGGCTCGAAGTAGTTTAAGCATCTATTTCTGTTGTCCCTGAAGGAAAATCGGAGCGATAATCGTGCATCGACGATCTGGAGCACCGCCGTGGATTTTTTCGATTTTCTACCCCTGCATGAGGGTAGTTCCCATCCACAGATGGGTCTGGAAGTGATTCAAACATCTATTTCTGTTGTCCCGAAGTTAAAACAGAAGCGATGATCGTACACCGACGATATGGAGCGCCGCCGGGAATATTTTCGATTTTCAACCCCCGCTCAGGGGTTGTTCTTATTCCCAATGGAGCTGGGGAAAATCCAGGCATCTATTTTCGTCGTCCCAAAGTGAGAATCGAAGCGATAATCGTGCACCGGGGATCCAGAGCGCCATCGTGAATTTTCTCGATTTTGCACCCCCGAATAGGGGGCGTTCGTATCCACCAATGGGGCAAGTGATTTAAGCATCTATTCCCATTGTCCCGAAAGAAAGATCGTAGCGATGATCGTTCACCGGAGATCCGGAGCGCCGCCGTGGATTTTTTCGATTTCCAACCCCCGCATAGGCGTTGGTCGCATATACCAACGGGGCTGGCAAAAATTCAGGCATCTATTTCCGTCACCCCGGAGTGTAGATCGGAGCGATGATCGTTCACCGGCGATCCGGAGCGCCGCCGTGGATTTTTTCGATTTTCAACCCCCGCATAAGGGGCAATCCCATCCACCAATGGGGCTGGAAGTGATTTAAGCATCTATTTCCGTTGTCCCGAAGTTAAAACAGAAGCGAAGATTGGACACCGACGATATGGAGCGCCGCCGTGAATATTTTCGATTTTCAACCCCCGTGCAGGGTTTGATCCCAATCACCAATGGAGCTGGGGAAAATCGAAAAAATCTACGGCGAAGCTCCAGATCGTCGGTGCACGGATATATTTTCGATTTTCATCCCGAGACGACGAAAATCGATGATTGAATCTTTTCCAGGCCCATTGGTGAATGCAAACAACCCCCATGCGGAAGTTGAAAATTGAAGAAGTCGCGGCGGCGCTCCGGATCGCCGGTGCGAGATTGTCGCTCCGGTTTCAACTTCGGGACGACAGAAAGAGATGCTTGAATCTCCTCCAGCCTCATTGATGAATGCGAACAACCCCCGCGCGGGGGTTGAAAATCGGAACAATTCACGGCGGCGTTCCAGATTGTCGGTGCACAATTATCGCTTCGATTACCTTTCGGGACGATGAGAATAGATGCTTGATTACTCCCAGCCCCATCGGTGGATGCAAACAACCCCCATTCAGGGGTTCAAAATCGAAAAAATTCACGTTGGGGCTCTGGTCCGCCGGTGCACAATTATCGCTCTGATTCTCTCTTTGGGACGACGAAAATAGATGCCTGAATCTACTAGAGCCCCATTGGTGAATGCAAACAACCCCTATGCGGGGGTTGGAAATCGGAACAATTCACGGCGGCGTTCCAGATTGTCGGTGTACGATTATCGCTTCGATCACCTTTCGGAAATAGATGCTTGATTACTCCCAGCCCCCTCGGTGGATGCAAAGAACCCCCATCCAGGGGTTCAAAATCGAAGATATTCACGTTGGGTTTCTGGTCCGCCGGTGCACGATTATCGCTCCGATTTTAACTCCAGGACGACGGAAATAAATGGCTGAATCTTTTACATTCCCATTGGGGGATGCGAACAACCCCTATGCGGGGGTAGAAAATCGAAGAAATTCACGGCGGTGCCCCGGATCGCCGGTTCACGATTATCGCTCCCATTTTCACTCCAGGACGACGAAAAAAGATGGCTGAATCTACTACAGCCCCATTGGTGAATTCGAACAACCCCTATGCGGGGGTTGAAAATCGGAAAAATTCACGGCCGTGCTCCGGATCGCCAGTGCACAATTATCGCTCCGATTCTCTCTTTGGGACGACGAAAATGAATGCCTGAATCTACTACAGCCCCATTGGTGAATGCGAAAAACCCCTATGCAGGGGTTGAAAATCGAAGAAATTCACGGCGGTGCTCCGGATCGCCGGTTCACGATTAGCGCTCCCATTTTCACTCCAGGACGACGAAAAAATATGGCTGAATCTACTACAGTCCCATTGGTGAATTCGAACAACCCCTATGCGGGGGTTGAAAATCGGAAAAATCCACGGCGGTGCTCCGGATCGCCAGTGCACAATTATCGCTCCGATTCTCTCTTTGGGACGATGAAAATGGATGCCTGAATCTACTACAGCCCCATTGGTGAATGCGAACAACCCCTATGCGGGGGTTGAAAATCGGAAAAATTCACGGCGGTGCTCTGGATCGCCAGTGCACAATTATCGCTCCGATTCTCTCTTTGGGACGACGAAAATGGATGCCTGAATCTACTACAGCCCCATTGGTGAATGCGAACAACCCCTATGCGGGGGTTGAAAATCGGAAAAATTCACGGCGGTGCTCCAGATCGTCCGTGCACGGATATCGCTTCGATTTCCCTTCAGGGACAACAGAAATAGATGCTTGAACTACTTCAAGCCCCATTGGTGAATGCGACCGACTCCTATGCGGGGAATGAAAAACGAAGAAATTCACGGCGGTGCTCCGGATCGCCGAAGCACAATTATCGCTCCGATTCTCACTTTGGGACGACGAAAATAGATGCCTTGATCTACTACAGCCCCATTGCTGGATGCGGACAACCCCTATGCGGGGGTTCAGAATCGGAAGAATTCACGGCGGTGCCACGGATCGCCGGTTCACGATTATCGCTCCCATTTTCACTCCAGGACGACGAAAAAAGATGGCTGAATCTACCACAGCCCCATTGGTATATGCAACCAATCCCTATGCGGGGAATGAAAAACGAAGAAATTCACGGCGCTGCTCCGAATCGCCAAAGCACAATTATCGCTCCGATTCTCTCTTTGGGACGATGGAAATAGATGCCTGAATCTACTTCAGCCTCATTGGTGAAAGCGAACAACCCCTTTGCGGAGGTTGAGAATCGAAAAAATCCACGGTGGTGCTCCGGATCGCCGGTGCACGATTATCTTTCTTATTCTCACTTCAGGACGACAAAAATAGATGGCTGAATCTTTCACAGCCCCATTGGGGAATGCGAACAACCCCTATGCGGGGGTTAAAAATCGATGAAATTCATGGCGTCGCTCCGGATCGCCGGTGCACGATTATCGCTCTGATTCTCTCTTTGGGACGACGGAAATAGATGCATGAATCTACTACAGCCCCTTCGGTGAATGCGAACAACCCCTATGCGGGGGTGGAAAATCGGCAAAATTCACGGCGGTGCTCCAGATCGTCGGTGCACGAATATCGCTTCTACTTCCCCTCTCGGGACAACGGAAATAGATGCTTCAATCATTTGCCCCATTGGTGGATACGAACGCCCCCTATTCAGAGGTTCAAAATCGGAGAAATTAACGGTGGCGCTCTGGATCGCCGGTGCACGATCATCACTTCGATTCTCAGTTTGGGACGACGAAAATGAATGCTTGGATTTTCCCCAGCTCCATTGGTGAATGGGATCAACCCCTGCACGGGCGTTGGCAATCGAAAATATTCACGGCGGCGCTCCAGATCGTCGGTGTACGATAATCGCTTCTGTTTTAACTTCGGGACGACGAAAATAGATGCTCAAATCACTTCCAGCCCATTGGAGAATGCGAACTACCCCTATGCAGGGGTTCAAAATCGAGAAAAGCCACGGTGGCGCTCCGAATCGCCTGTGCACGATTATCGCTCCGATTTGCACTTCAAGACGACGGGAAAAAGATGCTCGAATTTCTCGCAGACCCGTTGGTGAATGCGACGAACCCCTATGCGGGGGTTGAAAATCGAACAAATTCACGGCGGCGCTCCGGATCGCCGGTTCACAATTATCGCTCCGATTCTCACTTCAGGACTACGAAAATAGATCCCTGGATTATTTCCAGCCACATGAGTATATGCGACACGCGTATGCGGGGGTTGAAATTTGAAAAATTCACGGCGCACTACAGGTAATGCGGGTATTTTTTTTTATTTTTAGCTATTTTCTCAGAGATGCGTTGACCGATTGCAATGAAACAAAATGCATTATATTGCTCGAAGCCTCTGGAATTGCGACCAAATACTCAAAGCGTGGTATCTAGATATTAACAATCAACAAATTGAATTGTTAATAACTTACCGTATCCGCGCCAATTGCACAGCACCGATGAAAATCTTGTCATACTGTTCTGTGCAGTGAAAATTTTCTTCCGAGCTCTCTGAGGTATTCAGAACTGGATTATAGTGGTGAATTTGCAGAATTGAGGATTGTTTAAACAATAATTACGGACAAATTTTCAACTGATAATTAAATACAGAGCTAAGTTTGAAATTTCTCCATACATCAGAGCAATTTCAATTTGTTGATTGTTAATATCTAGATACCACGCTTTGAGTATTTGGTCGCAATTCCAGAGGCTTCAAGCAATATAATGCATTTTGTTTCATTGCAATCGGTCAACGCATCTCTGAGAAAATAGCTAAAAATAAGAAAAAATACCCGCATTACCTGTAGTGCGGCGGTGCTCCGAATCGCCGGTGCATGATTATCGCTCCGATTCTTACTTCGGGATGACAAAAATAGATGCTTCGATTTTTCCCAGCTCCATTGGTGAATGGGATCAATCCCTATGCGGCAGTTGAAAATCGAAGAAAGTCACGTGCGTCGCTCCAGATTGTCGGTGCACGATTATCGCTCCGATTTTTCTTCAGGGACAACAGAAATAGATGCTTAAACTACTTCGAGCCCCATTGGTGAATGCGACGAAACCCTATGCGGGGAATGAAAATCGATGAAATCCACGGCGGTGCTCCGAATCGCCAAAGCACGATTATCGCTCCGATTCTTACTTTGGGACGACGAACATAGCTGCCTTAATCTTTACAGCCCCATTGCTGAAAGCGAACAAACCCTATGCGGAGGGTTCAAAATTGGAAGAATTGACGGCGGCGCTCCGGATCGCCGGTGAACGATCATCGCTCCGATCTTCACTCCGGGGTGACGGGAATACATGCCCGAATTTTCGCCAGCCCCACTGATATATGCGACCAACACCTATGCGGGGGTTGAAAATCGAAAAAATCTACGGTGGCGCTCCGGATCACCGGTGAACGATCATCGCTCCGATCTACACTCCGGGGTGACGGAAATACATGCCTGAATCTCCGCCAGGCCGAGTCTACATAGACGCGCTCACCCCGGGCGCGCGCGCTCTCTCCGCTTGCACTCTCCATCCAGACACCGGAGTAGGTACCGAAAGTGGGATTTGAAAATCTTTTGACGAGTGTTCCCTCTCAATTGGAGTATCAGCTCGGGTTTGTGAGATGAAAAACGGCCAGTCTATTGCGTAAATCGACCAAAAAATTTATTTGCATCGTATAGAGATCGAAAAATGAGAGGCGTGGTTGTGTCTCATATGAGCATCCCCCAACTCTTCATCAGGTCTCCAACTTGCAAACCATTCAGCGATATTCAGCATCATCTTGGTTATACATTGGTACTTATTTCAGAAGCTGAATAATGAGCTAAAGTGTATGAAATCTTGATTAATAACACCCGAGATGTCCCAAATTTACGGAGGAGTGACTCTTGTAACACAATTTTGATCTTTGGTGTACATGGAATAGCTCGATTCTTCTTCACCAGAATTCCGCACAGCTTTGCTTATTTAACGGTTTCTGGTGAAGGTCTCAATGCAAACCTAAAATAATGTTGAATATTGTCGGATAAGTCGCGAGTTGGGGACCTGAGAAGTTGGGGAACGTGATATTAGGCACATCGATCGACATCAAAGTCTCTCACTTTTCGATCTCCATTCGATACAAATAAATTTTTTGGTCATTCTTAAAAATAGACTGACGGGTTTTCATCTCACGAACTCATGCTGATACTCTGATTGAGAGGAAATACTCGTCAAAAGATTTTCAGATCCCATTTTCGGTACCCACTCCGGTGTTTGGGTGGAGAGTGCAAGCGGAGAGAGCGCGCGCGCGCCCAGAGTGAGCGCGTCTATGTAGACTCGGCCCCAGCACCATTGGTATATGCGACCAACGCCTATGCGGGTTTTGAAAATCGAAATCGCTCCGATTTTCCTTTCGGGACAACGGAAACAGATGCTCCTGATATAATTCGGGCTCTGATATCGAAGATATGATTCGGGCATCTATTCTCGTCACCCCCGAGTGTAGATCGGAGCGATGATCGTTCAACGGCGATCCGGAGCGCCGCCGTGAATTCTTCCGATTTTCGACCCCCGCATAGGGGTTGTTCGCATTCAGCAATGGGGCTTTAGTAGATTAAGGCATATATTTTCGTCGTCCCAAAGTGAGAATCGGAGCGATAATCGTGCACCGACGATCTGGAGCACCGCCGTGGATTTTTTCGATTTTCAACCCCCGCATAAGGGGAGTTCCCATCCACCAATGGGGCTGGAAGTGATTTAAGCATCTATTTCTGTTGTCGCGAATTCAAAAGAGAAGCGATAATCGTAAACCGACGATACGGAGCGCCGCCGTGAATATCTTCGATTTTCAACTCCCGTGCAGGGGTTGATCTCATCCGCCAATGGAGCTGGGGAAAATCCAGGCATCTTTTTTCGTAGTCCCAGGATGAGAATCGGGGCGATAATCGTGCACCGGGGATTCAAAGCGCAACCGAGAATTTTTTCGATTTTCAACCCCCGCATAGGCGTTGGTCGCATATACCAATGGGGCTGGCGAAAATTCAGGCATCTTTTCCCATCACCCCGGAGTGTAGATCGGAGCGATGATCGTTCACCGGCGATCCGGAGCGCCGCAGTGAATTCTCCCGAATCTCAAACCCCGCTCAGGGGGTGTTCGCATTCACGAATGGGGCTGTAGTAGATTAAGGCATCTGTTTTCGTCGTCCCAAAGTGAGTATCGGAGCGATAATCGTGCTCCGGCGATTAGGAGCACCGCCGTCAATTTCTTCGATTTTCAACCCCCGCACAGGGGTTGTTCTTATCCCCCAATGGGGCTGTAAAAGATTCAGCCATCTGTTTTCGTCGTCCTGAAGTGAGAATCGGAGCGATAATCGTGCACCGTCGATCCGGAGCAACGCCGTGAATTTCTTCGATTTTGCACCCCCGCATAGGGGTCGTTCGCATTCCCCAATGGGAATGTAGAAGATTCAGCCATCCATTTTCGTCGTCCTGAAGTGAAAATCGAAGCGATAATCGTGCATCGGCGGACTGGAGCCCCACCGTGGATTTTGTCGATTTCGAACCCCTGGATAGGGGTTGATTGCATTCACCAATGGGGCTGGGAGTTATTCGAGTATCTATTCCCGTTGTCCCGAGAGGAAAATCGTGGTGATAATCGTGCACCGACAATCTGGAACGCCGCCGCAAGTTTCTTCGATTTTCAACTTCCGCATAGTGGTTGTTTGCATTCACCAATGGGGCTAGAAAAAATTCAATCATCGATTTCCGTCGTCCCGGAATGAAAATCGAAGGGATAATCGTGCACCGGCGATCCAGAGCGCCACCGAGAATTCTTTCGATTGTGGACCCCTGAATAGGGGGCGTTCGTATCCACCAATGAGGCTGCAAGTGATTCAAGCATCTATTTCCGTTAACCCGAAGGGGAAATCGAAGCGATAATCAAACACCGACGATATGGAGCGCCGCCGTGGATTTTTCCAATTTTCACCCCCCGCATGAGGATTGTTCGCATTCACCAATGGGGCTGTAGTGGATTCAGGCATCTATTCTCGTCGTCCCAAAGAGAGAATCGGAGCGATAGTCGTGCACCGGCGATCCGGAGCCCCGCCATCAATTTCTTCGACTTTCAACCCCCGCATAGGGGTTGTTCGCATCCCCCAATGGGGCTGTAGAAGATTTAGCCATCCATTTTCATCGTCCCGAAGAGAGAATCGGAGTGATAATCGTGCACCGGCGATCTGACGTATCGCCGTGGATTTCTTCGATTTTTAACCCCCGCATAGGAGTTGTTCGCATTCCCCAATGGGGCTGTAGTAGATTAAGGCATCTATTTTTGTCGTCCCAAAGGAAGAATTGTAGCGATAATCGTGCACCGGCGATCCGGAGCACCGCCATGAATTTCTTCGATTTTCAACCCCCGAATAGGGGTTGTTCGCATTTCCCAATGGGAAGGTAAAAGATTTAGCCATCTATTTTCGTCGTCCTGAAGTGAAAATCGAAGCGATAATCGTTCACCGGCGGACCGGAGCCCCACCGTGAACTTTTTCGACTTTCGACCCCTGAATGGGGGTTGTTTGCATCCACCGATGGGGCTGGGAGTAATCGAGCATCTATTCCCGTTGTCCCGAAAGGTAATCGAATCGATAATCGTGCACCGACAATCTGGAACGACGCCGTGAATTGTTCCGTTTCTCAACCCCCCGCAGGGGTTTTTCGCATTCACCAATGGGGCTGTCGGAGACTCAAGCATCTCTTTCTGTCTTCCCGAAGTTGAAACCGAAGCGACAATCTCGCAGCGGCGATCCGTGGCGCCTTCGCGAATTTTTCCGATTTTCGACTTCCGCATAGGGTTTGTTTGCATTCACCAATGGAGCTGGGAAAAATCCAGGCATCCATTTCCGTCGTCCCAAAGTAAGCATTGGAGCGATAATCATGCACCGGCGATCCGGAGCGCCGCCGTGAATTTCCTCGATTTTCAACCGCCGCACAGGAGTTGTTCTCATCCCCCAATGGGGCTGTAACAGATTTAGCCATCTATTTTCGTCGTCCTGAAGTGAAATTTGGAGCGATCATCGTGTACAGGCGATGCGGAGCGGCTTCGTTGATTTTTTCGATTTTCATCCCCCGCATAGGAGTTGGTCGCATTCACCAATGGGGCTCGGAGTAGTTTAAGCGTCCATTTCTGTTGACCCTGAAGAAAAATCGGAGCAATAATCGTGCAACGACGATCTGGAGCACCGCGCGTGAATTTTTTCGATTTTCAACCCCCGCTTAGGGGTTGATCCCACTCACCAATGGTTCGTCGTCCAGAACCGAGAATCGGAGCGATAATCATGCACCGGCGATCCGGAGCGCCGAAGTGGATTTTTTCGATTTCCAACCCCCGCATAGGCGTTGGTTGCATATACCAATGGGGCTGGCGAAGATTCAGGCATCTATTCCCGTCAACCTGGAGTGTAGATCGGAGCGATGATCGTTCACCGGCGATCCGGAGCGCCGCCGTGAATTCTCCCTATTTTCAACACCCGCATAGGGGTTGTTTGCATTCTCCAATGGGGCTGTAGTAGAACGAGGCATCTATTTTCGTCGTCCCAAAGTGAGAATCGGAGCTATAATCGTGCTTTGGCGATTCGGAGCACCATCGTGAATTTCTTCATTTTTCAACCCGCGCACAGGGGTTGTTCTTATTCCCAATGGCGCTGTGAAAGATCCAGCCATCTGTTTTCGTCGTCCTGAAGTGAGAATCAGAGCGATAATCATGCACCGGCGATCCGGAGCACCGCCGTGAATTTCTTTAATTTTGCACCCCCGCATAGGGGTTGTTTGCATTCCCCAATGGGAATGTAGAAGATTCAGCCATCTATTTTCCTCGTCCTGGAGTGAAAATCGAAGCGATAATCGTGCACCAGCGGACCGGAGCCCCGCCGTGAATTTCACGATTTTGAACTCCTGGATAGGGGTTAATTGCATTCATCAATGGGGCTGGGAGTAATTTGAGTATCTATTCCCATTGTCCCGAAAGGAAAATCGGGGTGATAATCGTGCACCGACAATCTGAAACGCCTCCGCTAATTTCTTCGATTTTCAACTTCCGCATAGGGGTTGTTTGCATCCACCAATGGGGCTGGAGGAAATTCATTCATCGATTTTCGTCGTCCCGGAATGTAAATCGAAGGGATGATCGTGCACCGGCGATCCAGAGCGCCACCGTGAATTTTTTTGATTGTTTACCCCTGAATAGGGGGCGTTCGAATACACCAATGAGGCTGCAAGTGATTCAAGTATCTATTATCGTTGTCCCGAAGGGAGAATCAAAGCGATAATCAAGCACCGTCGATCTGGAGCAACGCCGTGAATTGTTTCGATTTTCAACCCCCGCATAGGCGTTGGTCGCATATACCAATGGGGCTGGCGAATATTCGAGCATCTATTCCCGTCAACCCGGAGTGTAGATCGGAGTGATGATCGTTCACCGGCGATTCGGAGCGCCGCCGTGAATTTCCTCGATTTCCAACCCACGCACAGGAGTTGTTCTCATTCCCCGATGGGGCTGTAACAGATTCAGCCATCTATTTTCGTCGTCCTGAAGTGAAAATTGGAGCGATAATCGTGTACAGGCGATGCGAAGCGCCACCGTGGGTTTTTTCGATTTTCATCCCCCGCATAGGAGTTGGTCGCATTCACCAATGGGGCTCGGAGTAGTTTAGGCATCTATTCCTGTTGTCCCTGAAGAAAAATCGGAGCAATCATCGTGCAACGACGATCTGGAGCACCGCGCGTGACTTTTTTCGATTTTCAACCCCCGCTCAGGGGTTGTTCTTATTCCCAATGGGGCTGTAAAAGATCCAGCCATCTGTTTTCGTCGTTCCGAAGTGAGAATCAGAGCGATAATCGTGCACCGGCGATCCGGAGCGCTGCCGTGAATTCTCCCTATTTTCAACACCCGCGAAGGGGTTGTTCGCATTCACCAATGGGGCTGTAGTAGACTAAGGCATCTATTTTCGTCGTCCCAAAGTGGGAATCAGAGCGATAATCGTGCACCGGCGATCCGGAGCCCCGCCATCAATTTCTTCGATTTTCAACCTCCGCGTAGGGGTTGTTCTTATTCCCAATGGGGCTGTAAAAGATCCAGCCATCTGTTTTCGTCGTCCCGAAGTGAGAATCAGAGCGATAATCGTGCACCGGCGATCCGGAGCACCGCCGTGAATTTCTTCAATTTTGCACCTCGCATAGGGGTGGTTCGCATCCCCCAATGGGAATGTAGAAGATTCAGCATCTATTTTCATCGTCCTGAAGTGAAAATCGAAGCGATATTCGTGCACCGGCGGACCGGAGCCCCACCGTGAATTTTGGCGATCTTGAACCCCTGGATATGGGTTAATTGCATTCACCAATGGGGCTGGAAGTAATTTGAGTATCTATTCCCGTTGTCCCGAAAGGAAAATCGGGGTGATAATCGTGCACCGACAATCTGGAACGCTGCCGCGCCGCAAATTTCTTAGATTTTCAACTTCCGCATAGGGGTTGTTTGCATCCACCAATGGGGCTGGGAAAAATTCAATCATTGATTCTCGTCGTCCCGGAATGAAAATCGAAGGGATAATCGTGCACCGGCGATCAAGAGCGCCACCGTGAATTTTTTCGATTGTCGACCCCTGAATAGGGGGCGTTCGTATCCACCAATGAGGCTGCAAGTGATTTAAGCATCTATTTCCGTTGCTCCGGAAGGAAAATCAGAGCGATAATCAAGCACCGACGATCTGGAGCACCGCCGTGAATTTTTTTGATTTTCAACCCCCGCATAGGCGTTGGTCGCATATACCAATGGGGCTGGCGACAATTCAGGCATCTCTTCCCGTCAACCCGGAGTGTAGATCGGAGCGATTATCGTTCACCGGCGATCCGGAGTGCCGCCGTGGAATTTTCCGATTTTCAACCCCCGCATAGGGGTTGTTCGCATTTACCAATGGGGCTTCAGTAGATTCAGGCATCTATTCTCGTCGTCCCAAAGGGAGAATCGGAGCGATAATCGTGCACCGGCGATCCGGAGCCCCGCCATCAATGTCTTCGATTTTCAACCCCCGCATAGGGGGTGTTCGCATCCCCCAATGGGGCTGTTAAAGATTCAGCCATCCATTTTCGTCGTTCCGAAGTGAGAATCGGAGTGATAATCGTGCACCGGCGATCCGGAGCACCGCCATGAATTTCTTCGATTTTCAACCCCCGAATAGGAGTTGTTCGCATTTCCCAATCGGAATGTAAAAGATTCAGTCATCTATTTTTGTCCCCCTGGAGTGAAAATCGGATAGATAATCGTGTACAGGCGATGCGGAGCGCCACCGTGAATTTTTTCGATTCTCATTCCCCGCATAGGAGTTGGTCGCATTCACCAATGGGGCTCGAAGTAGTTTAAGCATCTATTTCTGTTGTCCCTGAAGGAAAATCGGAGCAATAAGCGTTCACCGACGATCTGGATCACCGCCGTGAATTTTCTCGATTCTCAACCCCCGCATAGGGGTTGTTCGCATTCCCCAATGAGGCTGGGAATAATCCAGGGATCTATCTCCGTCGTCCTAAAGTGAGAATCGGAGTGATAATCGTGCACCGGCGATCCGGAGCACCGCCATGAATTTCTTCGATTTTCAACCCCCGAATAGGAGTTGTTCGCATTTCCCAATCGGAATGTAAAAGATTCAGTCATCTATTTTTGTCCCCCTGGAGTGAAAATCGGATAGATAATCGTGTACAGGCGATGCGGAGCGCCACCGTGAATTTTTTCGATTCTCATTCCCCGCATAGGAGTTGGTCGCATTCACCAATGGGGCTCGAAGTAGTTTAAGCATCTATTTCTGTTGTCCCTGAAGGAAAATCGGAGCAATAAGCGTTCACCGACGATCTGGATCACCGCCGTGAATTTTCTCGATTCTCAACCCCCGCATAGGGGTTGTTCGCATTCCCCAATGAGGCTGGGAATAATCCAGGGATCTATCTCCGTCGTCCTAAAGTGAGAATCGGAGCGATAATCGTGCATCGGCGATCCGGAGTACTGCCGTGAATTTTCCGATTTTCAACCCCCGCATAGGGGGTGGTCTCATTTACCTATGGGCTGGATAAAATTCAGCTATCAATTTCCGTCATCTCGAAGTGAAACTCGAAGCGATAATCGTGCACCGGCGATCCGGAGCGCCGCCGTGACTTTTCTCGATTTTGAACCCCTGAATAGGGGTTGTTCGCATTTCCCAATGGGGCTGTAGTAGATTGAGGCGTCTATTTTCGTCGTCCCAAAGGAAGAATCGGAGCGATAATCGTGCACCGGCGATCCGGAGCACCGCCATGAATTTCTTCGATTTTCAACCCCCGAATAGGGGTTGTTCGCATTTCCCAATCGGAATGTAAAAGATTCAGTCATCTATTTTTGTCCCCCTGGAGTGAAAATCGGATAGATAATCGTGTACAGGCGATGCGGAGCGCCACCGTGAATTTTTTCGATTCTCATTCCCCGCATAGGAGTTGGTCGCATTCACCAATGGGGCTCGAAGTAGTTTAAGCATCTATTTCTGTTGTCCCTGAAGGAAAATCGGAGCAATAAGCGTTCACCGACGATCTGGATCACCGCCGTGAATTTTCTCGATTCTCAACCCCCGCATAGGGGTTGTTCGCATTCCCCAATGAGGCTGGGAATAATCCAGGGATCTATCTCCGTCGTCCTAAAGTGAGAATCGGAGCAATAATCGTGCATCGGCGATCCGGAGTACTGCCGTGAATTTTCCGATTTTCAACCCCCGCATAGGGGGTGGTCTCATTTACCTATGGGCTGGATAAAATTCAGCTATCAATTTCCGTCATCTCGAAGTGAAACTCGAAGCGATAATCGTGCACCGGCGATCCGGAGCGCCGCCGTGACTTTTCTCGATTTTGAACCCCTGAATAGGGGTTGTTCGCATTCTCCAATGGGGCTGGAAGTGATTTAAGCATCTATTTACTTCGTCACGAAGTGAAAATCGAAGCGATAATATTGCTCCGACGAGTTGGAGCGCCGCCGTGGGATCTGTTTGGGTGAATCAATCTGCCTTCTAAGGAAGTTCTAGATACATTTCTGATTTTGAACATGAATTCTGGAATTTACAGATGGTGAATCTCAAGGAGGATCTGTTTGGTAGAATCAACCTGCTTCCCAAAGAAGATCCGGATTCACTTTTGTTCCTGCACATGAATTTTCGAACTCACGGATGGCAAATTCCACGGAGATGGATCTTTTGCTTCCAATCAGGAATCCTGAATCACTGATTTGGAATCTCATTTCTGTTGAAAAATGAGTATACCCTTTTCGTCAACATACATTTTTGAAATCATTTCGTTTTTGAGAAAATGCTCTCTTATTTCCGAACCATCTACGTTTAGGAGCGTGAATATATTTAATGCAGGGATATAAACGGTAGATCCATTGTGATTTGAAAAAACTGAATCTTCTTGAAGAGTATTTCCAGATCATTCATTTTTGTCAACGTGGGGAGATTGAACGCTGAGATTTGCTCTTTTTGAAGAGTAACTCAAATTTTTCACACTTGAGACTGATCTTGTCTCAGCTTTTGAGTGCAGATTCTCACTCGAGCTAGTCCACAAGTCATCCATTCGCGCGCCAAGAAGTCAGCATTACCAACAACGAAAAGTTACATATGAGAAGCCCATCCTAAGTGACACCATCTACATTTAGGATGTGCTACTAGTATGAGCCCACCTGATAACCCAAGAGAGTACCACTATCCTCTCAGCTCTTGTGTAGTATCATTCATCTCTGAGTTGCGATTCAACCTCGTCTATATAATCTGACTTTGCTGTAATTACGGTGGTATTGCCCTTGTCTGCTCGTGTGATAAACAAGTCTGGATTGTTTTTCCAGGAACTGTCCTGTGAGGCTAACTTTTTCGGCTAATCCTTCGTGTATGAATGGTATAGATGCTAGTGTTTCTAGTGATCCATTGATGCGATTCAATTTTCAGATTTACTCATCCCGTTGACAACTAAAGACCATTCTACGGACTTATAAAATTCAAGAGTGATATGTTGATCTGTTTTTGAGAGATTGAATCTTCCTCCCAAAGATAACACTTCTTGCACTTCCTTGGGTACAGCAGTCTTTGTGAGGTTCACAAGCCACTTGTTGTTCCCATTTGAGTTGCTGTGATTCAGTATAGACGTTTTGCGATTGATGTTATTATCTAAATTAAGATACATGCAGCCCCCCCCAAAATCCCTATTCCAGGCTTGCCAACATAAAATCGAAATCAGGGTTGCCAACCTCACGTTACGAATATCCCTAGGCGAGATCAAATGTCCCTAGATTTTTCCGCGATGTATAGAACACGTGTTCATGTGTCGTTTATGTATTCTTGACGTGTTTTTGAATTTTTTTTATATGGATTCTCGCTTTTATTATATGTATCCATAAGTTGATATTATACATTCGATTTGCTGTCAATTCTTGCCGTGAAAACGATTGCTGATCGGTCTCACGGAGCCCTTCCGAACACTGCCCAAGCTTCCGAATCCGTTGGCGGAGGTTAGGAGCAATCGATTTCTATGGAATTTATTCAGATATTCGTATTACGTGCATGTAGAGGACAATTTTATGGCTTTTTTAGATGACTTTATTGAGAATTCGAAACACCGTCATTGTCAGCATCGAAGGTAGCCGAGTAACTTTTTACGGTTTACGGGGCTGCCTCACTTCCAGATGTGACATTATTCTGGTGTTCGAAATCGATTTATTTAAATTGTTTTCTTATATCTTTTGTTTTTTTTCTTTCTTGGTATTCGAGATAGGACAATTCTCATTATGTGAAGATGGAACTGATTGTTGTAGAAAATGGATATGATAATATTCGACTCTTTTAAGTAACAGATTATATGATAAAGATTGGAAAATCATTGAATCGTCCACAGTGAGATGGACATTTTTTTTAACCCTGCGATTATTTGAAAAAATTTCCAAACTAAGGATTTGACATTGAAAAGAATGATTGGTCCAATATAATGAAAGGTCATTGAATTGAAAAAAATTGCAATATTTACTGTATATTCATCTAAGATGTTCTGAAGTTGGAATTGAACAAATACTTGGGATCATATTATCACATGACTCGGCTAATGTGAGCTAATTTTAACCAACGGATTTGTTGATTAAGTGACATAGATCGATATTGGATTTCTCCAATTCGATCTATGTACCTTCAAGGCACCTCGCAATTCGAGTGTCGCAACTTGAAGATTTTTGATGGAATTTCAAATACATGAAAAATGAGATGAGAAACGAAAAGTTTTTGACTCTACGCTAGATGTTGGTGCGTTTTGTCTTTCCTCTCCGGATCAGATTCTTCAGGGGGGCTGAAGAGATCCGAGTGGAGGTTGGCCCCGACGTCACCTAGCCAAAGTGGCTTGATGGTCATGATTTTGATCGGGCTTATATGTTACACGAGGGCTTCTGCAGCCACTCGCGAGAAAGGTTTTCATCTCGGTTGTGTATTCGCCGACAACCGGTGACAATTAGAATGAATTTTTATCTCGATCGATATGAACGATCGCATCAAAAATTTCGTTTCTCATCTCAATTTTCATGTATTTGAAATTCCATCAAAATCCTTTAAGTTGTGACACTCGAATTGCGAGGTGCCTTGAAGGTCCTCCAATTCGATCTATGTCACTTAATCAACAAATCCGTTGGTTAAAATTACCTCGCATTAGCCGAGTCATGTAATAATATGATTTGAAATTCCCGCGAGCGATGAAGTCTCGATCGTTCATATCGATCGAGACAAGAATTCATTGTAATTGTCACCGGTTGTCGGCGAATACACAACCGAGATGAAAACCTTTCTCGCGAGTGGCTGCAAAGGTCCTCGTGTAACATATAAGCCCGATCAAAATCATGACCATCAAGCCACTTTGGCTAGGTGACGTCGGGGGCCAACCTCTACTCGGATCTCTTCAGCTCCCCTGAAGAATCTGATCCGGAGAGGAAAGACGAAACGCACCAATATCTAGCGTAGAGTCAAAAATTTTTCGTTTCTCATCTCATTTTCCATGCATTTGAAATTCCATCAAAATCCTTCAAGTTGCGACACTCGAATTGCGAGGTGCCTTGAAGGTACATAGATCGAATTGGAGAAATCCAATATCGATCTGTGTCACTTAATCAACAAATCCGTTGGTCAAAATTAACTCGCATTAGCCGAGTCATGTAATAATATGATTTGAAATTCCCGCGAGCGATAAAGTCTCGATCGTTCATATCGATCGAGACAAAAATTCATTCTAATTACTTGGAATGTGAAAGATGTCAAGTTACTTGGTGAAATGCGATGTCGGTCCTTCTCGAATGGTTATCTTAGAAAGATCGGATTAACACGGGGGAGGGGGGGGTGGTTGGAAGAATATCAACAACGACATCGTTATCTTCTTCTATTAGTGAAAGATGAATTCTAGAATTCACTATTTACTATTTATCGTCGTTTGAGGCGAAAAACTAGTTTGTTACTAAATTTTTGAAAATGAAAAGTGACTGTTAAGACTAAGCCTAATATATCCTAATTAATGAAGTCGTAAAGTGAGAATTAAATCGATCTATCGTGATTGTTCATGATTCGCATTGACATAAGAGAATCATTAATGTTTTTTTCAGATCATTGAAGTTTTCCATATGGAATAATAAATCGAAGAAATTGAATTGTAGAAGAGTCCTTGATTGAAGAGGTGATTTGAGTTTTACTAAATTTAAGAAACTTCATAGTTCATCATCCCCGTTGTGAGTATATAGGGTGAAATTGAGGTGTGATTGTGAAGTATCCTTTGTTGTGAGTAGCAATGTGACTCTTCAGCACAGAAGTTAAAGGAGACATGTTGAGATGAAACTGACACGCTATTCGGTTTTCCAATATCGGGCCAAAAAATCGATGTTCAGAACAGAGGAAATCCAGTAACCCGATTTTGAAGAGCGGTGTTAGTGTACTGTGTTATTTTCACCATCTCTAGTGATTCTGACTCTCTTATATTTACATTAGCTAGGCAACAGTAATTTGTACTCTGTCGATCTCAGAGATGAAAGTCTCAATCTCTATGTGAGCCATGGCATCATACAGTACTGTTGCAACTTGGCAATATAATCGATGCTTACAGAGATGTGAGGAGTGTGATGTTGTTGTGAAGATTTTTAGAAGAACGTGTGACGGGGATAATTTAATCTTTTTGAGCGACAATATTGGCTCGAGTTGAATGATGTGAGCAGGCTACACTTCGAAATATTCTAATTGTATAATATAATTTTAGCAATGACTCGAATTCCTGAGGAAAATATGGAAAGTCAAATAACATTAAGAATCTTCATCGAAATAATGTAAATTACAACTGTACGACGATTTAAAGTGATTTAAACAGTCGAAATGAAAATTTGAAAAGTATTCATGCATGTCTGTACAACTAATCGAAAGTTATGTTCAATTGTCTTGTAACAGGGGTGGATGATTTTGACTCACATTTTAGAGTACCGCATCTCGATTGGATTGTATCTTGGTTTGAAGTTGGATTGGTGTTCTCGATGAGCGGCGGTATTCTCATTTCCTGGTCCATGTGATTGTGTTGTACTTCCACGTTTGACAACCTGCGTTGGAACGGCTGTGGATGATTAGGAACCGATCGTTTTCTCATATCGTAGTCGTGAGATCTTGGTATGACTCCAACTGAGCCTGTGAAAAAAAGAGAAAGGAAGAGAATACATCCAATATTAAACAGTAATTCTTGTAGCATGAATTTAAGATGATATATTATAGATTTGTTATTGTTCCAATATTCCCCGATGAAAAAATGTTTAGGCGATAAACATGCTGTAAATAAAGGAAGTAGAAACGGGGAATATTGGTTTAAAATTTCTGATTCAATGTGAAATAACTTACTTACCTCCTGTGACTGTTGAACTGCACTTGTTGATGATGTCTCTTTCGTAGAGGCGCACGGCTGAATGGGCACGTCTGAAGCGGCGTCAGCATGTCGGGCATCGCGCCAGTCCTGTCTGATGTATGGGGAAGACTGAAACTGTGCCTGTAAGACAGAATAGAAAGGAATGAAATACGTTCAATATTGAACAGTAGTTCTTGTGATGAGAATCAAGACAATATATCATAGATTTCTTATTATCCCACTGTCTCGCAATTCATGTGTGAGATATATTTTTGATCCTAGGAGAGACGAGCACATCACCCCGTTTAGGGAGCGTTTGGGTTGGTTACGTACTGATTTGCGGAGAATGTACTTCGCAGCTCTCTTGATGCATAAGATCATGCACTTAGGAGAACCTGGCTACCTAGTTGCGACGTTTACCAGGTACCAATCCGAACGCCCCGCACGGGGTGATTTAGAAGACCGGGTACTGAAAGTTCCCAATATGAGACTTGAATATGGAAAAAGATCTTTCCAGGTCCAATGTGCTCATTTGTGGAACTTACTCCTTCCGGGCTTTCGGCAGCTTGGAAAGATATCATTATTTGAAGAGTCCTTAAAAGACTTCCTGTTAACACAGTCTTCCCAGAGGATTGATGTGGAGTAAAAACACTATTTCAATCTGTAAGCTGTGATAGGCATGAGCCGTTTCAATTGATGTTTTCTACTTTAGCAGAGTTATGCGTGGCTTTCTCGCTACCGAACTGAAATTCCTGTAATATTACTATGGGCCCATGTCTTTTTCATATGTCTTCCCAAACGTGAGAATGTTTCTTTTTCCTCAATCTTTCTTGTCAAGACTGATATATGTATCTCTTGATGAAAGAATGTTTAGGCGATGGACATGCAGTGAACGAAGAAAGGAGAAACGATGAATATCGGTCGATGATTCCTGATTTAGTGTGAAATAATTCACTTACCTTCTGTGAACTGCACTTGGTGATAATGTCTTCTTCGTAGAGGCGCGCGGCTGAATGAGAGCGTCCAAAGCGGCATCTGCATGTCTGACATCGCTCCGCTCCCATCTGATGAACGGGAAAGACTGACAGCGAGCAGCGGGTGTGCGTCTATCTCTTCGCTATAGAATCTCGTGGCTAAGTGTGCGCAGACAAGTTGGCGTCTGCAGGTCTGCCTCGCTCCGGTTCCGTCCGATGCCCGAGGGAGACGATGGCGAGCGGCGAGCACGCGTAGATGTCTTCTTCGTAGAGGCGCATGGCTCAATGTGCGTGACCATTTGCCGTTAGCACGTCTGCTATTGCTCCGCTCTCGTCTAATGCATCGGTAAGACTGATGGCGAGCACCAAACACTCGTTTATATCTTCGAAGTAGGAGCCCGTGGTGGAGTGGACGCGTCCTGGTGGCCTCCTGTTCTTCGGCTTCATTCCACTCCCGTTTGATGCCCGAGGAAAACAGACGGCACTCAGCGAACTTCGTGTATGTCTTCTTCGTAGAGGTGCGCGGCTGACTGAGTGCGTGCAAAGTGCCGTCTGCATGTCTGGCATCGCTCTGCTTTCGTCTGATATATGGGGCAGACTGGTGGTGAGCAGCGGGTACGCGTGTATCTCTTCGCCATAGAAGCTTGTGGCTGAGTGTGCGCAGACAAGTTACCGTCTACAAGTGAGCCTCGTTCCGCTTCCGTCTGATGTACGGGGAAATCTGATGGCGAGCAGCAGACACGCGTTTATTACTTCACTATAGAAGCACGCAGATGAGTGAGCGCAGTCAGGTTGGCGTCTGCATGTCTGCCTCGTCCCGCTCCCATCCGATGCACGGGCAAAATTAATGGTGCCTATCAAACCCTCGTGTATGTCTTATTTGTAGAGGAGCGCTGATGGATGAGCGCAACCAAAGCGGCGTCTGCATGTCTGGCATCGGCTGCGTCTCTATTATCGTGTGTACCGCGTCTGCGTGGCGCAGCGGATGCGCAGCGTACGAGCTTTCTGCTTTCGTCTCCATGTTTATTTTCTTGGAGATCTAGATTTTCCAGTGCGAGTTGATTTATTTCAAGACTACCGTAATGCCTCGCGTTGCTGGGCTTGTAAATGCTCCTGAAAAGCGTATTGGATTCTGGAAATGTTTCCGTGAATCGAAATAAGACTGAATTTTCATCAGAATTCAGTTGTTGATCATCGATGTCCTAAAAACTTTCCCTATTTGCACAATGTGATCTTTCGAATCTATTAATTAGTCTGTCAAATTCTGTTGACATGTAATGTCCAACTTCCTTGAGATCCTAGTTCGATTATTTGTGTAAAATTATTCGAAGATTGTTCGTAGAGAAAGGCGTTCTGACCCTAAAATATTGTTTGACGGTGTAATTGATTGTACGTCATCTCAATTCACGATCATATCTGTGTTCTGAATTTTTCCATAAGTTTCAACTCATCTAATTCGTCGAAATATTGTGTGATCCAAATTAAATGAATGGGTCATTCCTTATCCGAATGAATCTCAAACAATACGCAGATACTCGAAAGTAAGGTTTAATTGACCATCTTCAAAATAACATTCAAGAATTTCTCGTCAGCAACAAATCTGAGACCATTACAAAGATGAGCAACAGTCCCAAATAATGACTGAACTCAAATCTTATCGAAGTTCGACATTTTTCTCAAACAAAACTGGAAAGACTGGTTGTTAGATTTGAAAGATCACATTTGTGCTAACCAGGAAGAGTTTCAAAACATACATTATCCAACCATTGAATTCGAATGGAAATCAAGTCTCGTTTTCGATCTACAAGAACATTTTTAGAGTCCAATGCGCCTCTCTGGAGCATTTACAAGCCGAGCAACGCGAGGCATTACGCTAGTATTTATTGTAATACAATGCATCACATTTCTTTGGTAAGATATTTTGGTTTTCTCGTGAAATATGATTGGAATTCGTTGGTAGCATTTTTTGGAATGCATCAACAGTTCATTGGATGTGTTTTTGTTCAAATCCCCAGATAAAAGTATAAGTCTCTGTCTTCAAACCTTTCGTTGGTGGTGAGCATCTCTGATCTCTAAATTAAGTACCGTCAACCGAGGTAACTTTGAAACACGGGGGGTAACTTTGGAACAACCCATGAAAGAGTGGTTATCACGCACAGTCGGCTAGGCAGATGATCCTGAGACTTTAAGACCGATTTCTCCTACTTGGGGCACGCATAAACAATTTTTGCACCGGCGTGGAGGCTTCCAATAGCTTTCAGTCCGTTCATGAGCTGACTCCTTCAAAAGTACGTTTTCAATCCAACAAACAGTCTCTCGGAGAAAGTGGTGTGGTTCTGACTTCAGCAGGTCGAATTCGAGGTAGTTGAACTAGATTTCATTTGTCTGTACACATATCTGGACGAATTCATCGTTATATTGGAGTATCCTTATCCAGTTTCAATTTTGTATAGTGGAATCTGACAAGTACGTATTTTTTTTTTAGAACCCGGGGTAACTTTGGAACACTTGTTCATGTTCTCTCAATCAAATCCCAAGATATGTATCATCTTCAAATTCTACATGGGTCATTCTGGACCAAGGTGAACATTTTGAAAATCGACGGAATTTAAAAATGCCCCAACCATTTTTCTCCGTTAGTACTACTAGAATATAGTTGGAAAAAATTTTTTTCAGATTTTTTTGGGACTTATGGCGGGCCCTACGAATTTTCCAAGTCCCATTTTTGAGCAGTTTTTCGCCTATTTTTCGCTATCTTGGAAAATTCGTAGCTCGGACCCAAATGCATCTTTTTCATCCTAGTTGGGCGCATTTTTTGGTATGACGTACACTTTCAAGAAAGAAATTGACCGGTCCAAAAAATTGGTATCTGGTAGGTCTCACGGTTGCATCAAAAAAGGTCCAAAAATACGATTTTGCACCACCTTTGGAGGCGTATAGGTCAAAATGGAAGCCTTATAGCAAAATTTTGCTGGAGAAAAAACTTGTAGGCCTTGGAAACACCTTCAATTTCCTTTTTAGAACGTGTCATTATCTTATCTCACGTACGATCTACAGCCGATTCAAGTAGGGCATTTTTGTAAAAACGTAAAACTTCAAGATCAATTTAAAAAAATCGTTTATTTCTTATCGACCCCAAACCTATGAGAAAATGTCCTTTCAGGTGTCTATTCGAAGGCCCAACAATAATTTGGTTGTTCCTTTAAAATCCCGATTTTATACGAGCTGTTAAAAACAGTCGAAAACACCGAAAATCGTGTCGAATTCGGGCCTTATCATGAAGCTTCGTGGACTGGGTCTTCCCTTGCTCTCGATTCGTGGACTCTGATTATACAGTACTCGGCATAAAATATTGTGGAAGATGAGACCGAGAGCCGAAAAATGGCCTCTCGTGCGATGTTTTACGATGGAATCGTCCACAACTAGAGTAAATTGAGTAAATACAAGATGAATCGAGGAAATCGATTGTGATGCATCTCTCACTTAACAAGCCCGTGCTGACTAGCCCAACCGGCCGCTTTGGCACTCCGCGTATGATCCGCACTGCATGCCATCCTCCGTTCATGCGGAAGTGATAAGTGATATTAACAGCTGATGCAGTATTGTCAGGTATTATCCAGTATAGACAGAGTTAAGAAGGTTCTCTAATCTCCGTTATAGACTGTAGACTGTACGAGGTTTCGGTTGTTAGTGACCACCACGAAAAAATTGTATGTGTCAGTCAGCGTCCCGATCAGAAATTTTGGTACCTTCCCCGCGGGGTTTGCCCCAAAGATGGGCCAAATGTATTGTGAAGCATATGAAATGTAACGCCTTCCCCGCGGGGCACCCGCGAGGTATCATCGGGGCAAATTTGCGCGAAATTAGTGCAGTTTCTGTTGAGACCTTTAGAATAATTTCGGATATGTTCGTAATGTTATCACTATTATGTGATTGTTTAAGTAAAGTATGTTTAACTGAAGTTGAAAATTCATTGAAAACCTGAGAAAGTCTCATAAGAGCTACTAATATCCAGCCTGTGTTTACTTCTACTGAGGGCAAATAGTCACTTGACTTTGCAGCGTGTGACGAAGAAATTAATTTTGCTGGACTGAGATTTGTGTGAAAAGTGAGTGGTGCTCATCAATGATATTAAAATACAGTATGTTCACGTTCAATGCCTCTGTTGAAATTTCCATCATACACCCACAGAAGTGAGGTTAACTCTGAGACACTATGCAGGAATGTTCTGAAAGTGATCAGATACTTTGCGGGGGCCCTGCGGGGAAGGCGTTACACTTCATATGCTTCACAATCCATTTGCTCTAATACCCGCGATGTTCGGGGATGGTTCGGGGCAATTCCGTCATGGTTCGGGGCAAACCCCGCGGGGAAGGTAATGACGGTCAGCGGCTATTCGAGATCTCCCATCTCACTCGCACCTAATAGGTTATCCCATGAGTGCGAGGGAGACGACAGATCTCGAACGGTCACTGACCGTCATCCCATTGCAGTTCACCTCATGGCGTAAAGATAACAAAAGTTATCTTCACGCCATGGTTTACCTTGTTCTCGAGTGTACCAAAATTTCTGATCGAGACGCTGACTGACACATACAATTTTTTCGTGGTGGTCACTAACAACCAAAACCTCGTACAGTTTACAGTCTATAACGGAGATTAGAGAACCTTCTTATCTCTGTCTATACTGGATAATACCTGACGATACTGCATCAGCTGTTAATATCACTTATCACTTCCGCATTAACGGAGGATAGCATGCAGTGCGGAGCATACGCGGAGTGCCAAAGCGGCCGGTTCTCGATTTATCTTGTATTTACTCAATTTACTCAAGTTTTGAACGGTTTCATCGTAAAACATCGCACGAGAGGCCATTTTTCAGCTCTAGGTCTCATCTTCCACAATATTTTATGCCGAGTGCTGTATAAATAGGGCCTCGACAGAAAGTGCGCATTGGCTCTTTTTCCCCTGTGGAAGTAGCGCCATTGCGCGCCCGTGGCGGCGACTGCAACTACAGGGCCTATGCTTATACACGGGGGGGAAAAGTGGAGAGAAGAGCATTGCGCACTTTCTGTCGAGGCCCTTAGAGTCCCCGAATCGAGAGCAAGGGAAGACCCAGTCCACGAAGCTTCATGATGAGGCCCGAATTCGACACGATTTTCGGTATTTTCGACTGTTTCCAACAGCTCGTATAAAATCGGAATTTCAAAGGAACAACCAAATTATTATTGGACCTTCAGATAGACACCTGAAAGAACATTTTCTCATAGGTTTGGGGTCGATAAAAAATGAACGATTTTCTTAAATTGGCCTTGAAGTTTTACGTTTCTACGAAAATGCCCAACTTAAATCGGCTGTAGATCGTACGTGAGATAAGATAATGACACGTTCCAAAAAGGAAATGGAAGGTTTCTTCAAGGCCTACAAGTTTCTTCTCCTGCAAAATTTTGCTACGAGGCTTCCATTTTGACCTATACGCCTCCAAAGGTGGTGCAAAGTCGTATTTTTGGGCCTTTCTTGATGCAACCGTGGGGCCTACCAGATATCAATTTTTTGGACCGGTCAATTTTTCTCTCAAATGTGTACGTCATACCGAAAAAAATGCGCCCAGCTAGGATGAAAAAGATGCATTTGGGTCCGAGCTACGAATTTCCCAAGATAGCGAAAAATAGGCGAAAAACTGCTCAAAAATGGGACTTGAAAAATTCGTAGGGACCGTCCCAAAAAAATCTGAAAAAAGTTTTTTTCAACTATATTCTAGTAGTACTAACGGAAAAAAATGTTTGGGGCATTTTTAAATTTTGTCGATTTTCAAAATGTTCACCTTGGTCCAGAATGACCCACATATATGAGTAGTCTTTGATGAGAGCTTCAAAATGAGCTAAGGAACGTCTCATTTCGACCCACGGAAGCCGAGTTATGGCAATTTTTGTCAGGAACCGACTCTGAAGATATTTTCCTTCTCGAGAGTTAGCCGTGGTGCAGACAGTGAGGTATGCTGAAGGTGTCTATGCTCAATGGTAGAAGTTAAATTCAACCAAATGGACTTCTGTCATAGGTCAATGAAAAGGTAAGACACTCAGCTTTTGATTACCGATAGTGAAAATAGATTGCGTGACCTAGTTCATGAATTAATTGACGAATAGATAATGATAACAATTTCTGTTCCAAAGTTGCCCCAGTCCGTGTCTCATTTTGGAACACGACTTTCATTGCCCATTGCTCTAACCAGAGATGTCCACATGGACCTTATGAACACCACAGCCGAAGGCTGGAACTGTAAGCTTTCGATCGACCACAGATACAATGCACTTCTGATGTGAGACGTACAAGTTTCGCGGAGTTTAAGAAAAAAATGCCATTTTCGTTCCAAAGTTACCCCGGTTGACGGTAGATTGTTTTTGTATTTTTGATTTATGTTTCGAAACTCTCTCCGGGTGATTGGACTCATAGAAAAAGATTTATTCAGAGGATTTGTTAGAGTATGTATGTCTTTGTGGAGCAAATAACAAAACCTACAGTCAAGATGAAAATAAGGGGAGAGTTTCCAAACAACAAGTTTCTCCAAGGTTTTCGTCAGATTTCTGAATGCTCGAGCTACACTGTGATTATGAAGTAGAGCAGTCTGGTGAAAGAAGGAGGATAACTTGGAATCTCCGTGATTCATGGGGGCTATAAGATTGAAAGTAGGAATTGGATGATTCTTTCCTAGAAAGTGGAGATTTGGAGATGTTCTGGTCTGCTCTCGATGATGTTATTGTTGAGATTTGTGCAGTCTTCTGCGTTTCTCATCAATGAGTTGTTTTGGTGTGGACATATCTGTTTCAATCGATGTCTTCGATATATATATTTGATGTTCATAGCTGTTGATTCCCAGCTGATCAAATACGCTCATAGGTACAAATATCTCTGATTTTGATGAAAAGGGTCATATACAATGATACGAGCATTTACCAATGGAGTTCATTCTTCATGGAATGTCATCGTTTCGAGGACCTTGGTATACTCCTTCTCAGGACCACAAATCGATGGCTCCTACGAAGAAAAACACCTTCTTAGCCGCCGGCGAAGAGTAACACGTACGCTTGTCATTCGCGAAGAGTAACACAAACGCGTACCACCGGCGAAAAGTATTACTTAGCGTTTGACGCCGACGAAGAGTATCACATAGAGCTTGTCAGCGACGAAAAGTATCACATAGCTCTCTGAAAACTCATCTGGCCGACGTGGCTTGGTAAGCTCTATGTGTTACTTTTCGTCGGCGACAAGCGCCAAGTAATACTTTTCGCCGGAGGATATCGCGCAAGTGTTACTCTTCGCCGACATTTAGCGTATGTGTTACTCTTCGTAGGAGCTCTCGAAATACATTGATGGATTTCTTTTGGTAGACTACTTACGAGTTTCGAGAATAATCTAAACGTACCTGAAATCCTACACCCAAATCACATAGCAATGTGAAGTAGAAACACTAGTGGAATTTCCAACCACGGCATCAATCTAGAACAAGAATTACACTTTCTCACGATCACAAGTTCACTGTCGCTATATTCGTATTTCGGTGCACTGAATACTTATCCATATGACTATTATAGGAGCTTTTGTACTGGCAGTACAAGTCCTCGCATCCTTCTCTCTCTGCTCTCTTGACGAGAGTTAGAGAAGCGATGTCGATGATACCTACACTAAGGTGTTGATCGGACCGAGACCAAATTATTACTTGCGGATCGACACGTGCTCACGCTTGTGTGTTGTGTGAGTGTGTGTGTGTGTGTAACGTAATTGAGTCTCTAGAGAGGTAGAAAGATGGTTATTACATTTCGACAATGGATCAATAGAAATACTGTAAACTGATTTGAGATCTGCTAGGTCAGTTTTCATATTGACATTATTTGGGTGCAGATGAATATTCAGCAATTCAGAAAATCTTCTCTTGGTAATATTTGGCTCTATATCAAGGAATTCTACCTGGTTGGGATCAAACTCATATTTTTGGTGACTACAATGACGAGCCAGCACTGATTTCCCATCATTATTTTCGATGCAATTTTGGTGTTTGAGCATACGGGTCCTGAGTGGACGGTATGTTTTTCCAATGTACACTCCTGACGCTCTGTGCATGGAATTTCGTACACTACACCTTCCTTTCTGTCAAATCCAATGGGATCCTTTCCTAGTTCTATAAGGTGGCTTAGCTCGTTATGAGTTTTGGACACAGAGAGAAAATCAAATTTTCCCAATTTTTCCGTTGAAGTAGCTTCCATAATTTTTATGTAAGGGACAATCATCGGCCTCGGTTAATCTTTAGATACTGTGGTGCTCTTTGTTCATTTCAGATATTTCTGATGCGCAAAGTGTCTAATCTTTTTGAGATATTCTCTGTGTTGAAATGTCTCTCTCTAGACGTTATTCCGCTCTATTTGAACTTACAAGGGGAGGACCATACCTTTGGAACACCAATCTTCTCCACAATTTCTTTACAATATTGCATTACCTAGAATATGAAGAATCCAGAGTAACTCCGTCAAATGGGCCTGCTGTTCAAAGTTACAGCCCATGACATTAACATTGCCCATATAGGCCCATATTAAGAAGTTATATATATGGATATATTGGCAACGCTAACATTTTTGCTTCTAGCTCTGGACAGAGGGTCCATTTGACGGAGTTACTCTGGATTCTTCCTGTTCTAGGTGACACAAAACTTTGAGAAAATTTTGAAAAGGATTGGTGATCCAAAGGTCTGGTCCTCCCTTTGTTAGTTCGTTTCCTTATTTACCTAGCAGAAAAATGAGTGGAAGATTATCAAGAACAAAGTCAATCTATCTCAACGTGGATTCTTAGATGGTATCAGCTCCTTTCTCAACTCCACTAATTTCAAGATCAACAATAGAATCTAAAAACAATGTGTCGGATCTCCAATGGGAGGCCTCCCAGCCCCAAATTAGCTCACATGGTTTTGAATGACCCTGAATGTCTTTGCCTTAACAAATCACAGGACAGAATTCTCTTGTATCAAAGATATGTCGATGATATTTTGATAATAGGCAAAAAGGGTTCTGAGACCAAGATTTCACAGACTTCCAATTCCTACAGCGAGTATTTACAATTCACCTCAGAATTCGAATTCAATCAAAAATAAATTTCTTGGACATTACCATCACCAGGAACGACGACAGAGTTCCTACCATAAACTGGTATAGAAAACCAACCTTTTCAGGCAGATACATACATTTTCATCCACACCATCCATCAAATGTAGAGGAAGCACTTACTTATAATTCAGTAGACAAAGCCACGTTGCTGTCGGATGAATAATTTCACAATGAAGATTTGAAATTAGTGGGAGGGTTTCTCCAAATGAATAAGCATCCAAAAAATTTTATTACAAGATATATCCCAAAAAGATTAGACCCTCATCCAGAATATCCAAAATGTACAAATAGCACCAGAAAATCCAGGAATTCACCGAGGCAGGATGATTGTTCCTCACATAGAAACTATGGAAGCTACTTTCACGGAAAAATTGAGGAAACTTGATTCTCTTCCTGTGTCCAAAACTCATAACATGCTGAGCGACCTTATAAAACTAGGGAAAGATTCCATTAAATTACACAAAGAGGAAGGTGTAGTGCACAAAATCCCATGCACAGATTGTCAGAAAATGCACACCGGACAAACATACCGTCCACCCAGAACCCCTATGCTCGAACACTAAAATTGCATCAAGAATAATGATGAAAAATCAGTGCTGGCTCGTCATTGTAGTCCAGAAAAATATGAGTTTGATTCCAACCAGGTAGGAATCTTGGGTATAGAGTCAAATAACTTCAAGAGAGATTTTTCCGAATTGCTGAATAGTCATCTGTACCCAAATAATGTCAATTTGAAAACTGATTTAGCAAATCTCGAATCAGTTTACCGTAACTCTATCGATTTATTGTCAAAATGTAATAACCTTCTTTCTACCTCTCTAGAGAATCAATTACAATAATAGTCATCTCTCTCTCTCTCACATACACACACACACACACACACACACACACACACACCCTCACACACACAACCGCGAGTATAATCCATCCAGAAAAATTTTGCCAATTTCGAAATCGTGATTCACAGTAGATATCAATGTTTCAAGGCATGTAAGATAGAGATTGTGATGTTCATTACACTCAATCATATCTTCGATTGGTATTATTTTCTCACTACATTCATACACCAGTCTTTTTCTGATTGTATTTCTGACCTGAGACATAACTTCATGGACTCTTTCGCATACAGGAAGATTGGAGTTCGTCATAATTCTTGGAAGGTAGCTTTGACACAAAAAGTTTGCTCTATCTTACACGTATTAGAGCTTGGATTCTCCAATAAGTATGTTTGTAGGGGTACTGCATCGATATTCGAGGCAGTATGGTGTTGCTGCGTACTGTATCTTTTCAATTTTTTCGATCTCTTTCTTCTTAGTCGAAAATGAACAAATAGGCAATAATCAAGCAGTGATCGGATGTACGAAATATATAACTGCACTAGTGTACTGGGGTCTCCGCCCCACCGAGTACCTCTAAGAAACTTGATGATGTTCATTGCTTTCAAACATCTAGTTCTTGTGAAATCCAATTGTTTTGAGATATTCAATCGATAGTCTGATACTATACCCAAAAAGCGAACTGATCACTGGATTTCATCTGTGAGTTTCCGACTCTGATGCTCACCAAGTTGGGAGGGTAACCTGAATGATTGAAATGGACTAACAAGGGGGACCCACGGAGTGCGGGTCACAAAATCTCACCAAACTTTTTTACAGTCTCGTACCACCTAAAATATGGAGAATCCAGAGTAACTCCGTCGAATGGGCCTTCTGTTCGCACCTACAAGCAAAAATGTTAACATTGTCAGTATATCTATATACATATCACTTGTCAACATGGGCCTATATAGTCAATGCTAATGTCATAGACTACAACTTCGAATCGAGGGCTCATTTGACGGAGTTACTTTGGATTCTCCATTTTCTAGGTGGTACAAGACTGTGAAAGAAATTTCGTGAGCTTTGGTGACCCGCACTTAGTACGTCCCCTTTGTAAGACCGTTTTGGACGGGGCAAGATCTAAGCCAATATCGGCGAGATTGTTTTGCACAGTCTGAACACATCTTTCCATGATATTCTTGCAAGAATCTACATTCTTCCTCCTTACTAGTGAACAAATATCATCAGCAAACATGGAAGTCACAGAATTCTTCGGGACATTGATATAGATCCTAGCGATGTACGAATGGGAAGGAGAGGACTTAGCACCCCTCCTTGTGGGACGCCTTTGTTGGTTTTTCGATATAAGTCACTCAAAGAATCAGTATGAATGTTTCTTTCATACATCAAGAACTCAACAAAACGTATCAGTTGGATAGGGCGTCCCTTTTGTGCGAGAATCTCTAGAAGTATATCTATTAAATCTTCGTTCGAATTTAGTAATTGCTCATGTTTCCTGTTATTATCTTTTCGATTCGCATACTGTGATTTTCTAAATAGAATAAGTAGTCTTTCTAATTCCGTCAAAAATGAATTTCTGGTGAAGTTGGGTGCTAATTACGTATTCTATCATGATGTGTAATCGGACCTTTTGAATACGTCTTGTGTTTTTTTCATCTTTTGGGGAGAGATTCCACCCCAATTCTGATGTCTGGCCTGAAAAATCATGGAAGGCTAAAAATCTACATAGATATATACTAGCAGAATTGCTCCCATCTAAACACGATAGCGTAATCAATTTTCCCTGAAAGAAGAATTTGCGACCATTTTTGTCTACTATTTTGCGTCCCCTTCGCCCAATTGCCAAACTTATCTGGCATTTTGTGTAAAACCATGAAAAGACCCCCAAGAAAATTTACAGAAAGATCCATCAAATTCTGCGCGTTTAAATACATTTTTTCGAGTTAAAAATCTAAATTTTCTTGCTAAAATGCTTCAAAACTTGAAAACATCAATACTCGAAAAAAATCACGAGAATACTTCTTTGTTCAGATTGAAAAATTACATCGGATTAGTGAACCAAAGAATCTAAAGTCGAAAATTTTTATTTGAATAGTTGGACTAAATATAATTATATAAATTTCTAGTGATGCTTTTTCTTGATTCTTGAGATATTTTGTTCACTCATCCGATGTGATTTTTTAATCCAAACAAGAAAGTATTCCTGTGATTGTTTGAAATGATCAATATTTTTCGAGTTCTGAGACATTTAAGTAAGGAGATTCAGATTTTTGACCCGAAAAACCGTATCTAGTCGCACAGCATTTGATGGATCGTCCTGTACATTTTTCGAGAGTATTTTTTATGGTTTTACACAAAATTTCGGATAAGTTCGGCAATTGGGCGAAGGGGACGCAAATAAGTAGACGAAAATGGTCGAAAATGTCTTTTTTTGCGAAAACTGACTACGCTATCGTGTTTGGATCGAAAAAATATATAAAACAGGATCTGTAGCCCTTTATGATTTGTCAGGCCAAACATCAAAATTATGGAGCGACTTCTCCTTGATAATCTTTACAGTCAAAAATATAGGTGCCTATAAACTTGAGACTAACTCCTGAGAACATCTTTCCTCAGTAATATATAAAAAGTATCACGACGTTTCGACCTCAGGATAAGTTTGAGTCAATGTATCATAACTTCCTGACAGATAAAAATGTCAGAAGCAATACAACTATAATTGATGTGATCATTGAATTCTTCAATCTGATGATCACATATCATCATGGAATCGTATATCTTGCGTGGGTAACTCCGCCAGTTCTTTGGATCCCATGTTACCTCATTAGAAATTAATAAATAGTTCGTTTCAGTATCATATACTACGACAATATTTGAGGTCGACTAGATAACTTTTGGTTATCTTCATAAACTCTGCAGGAGATTTAGGAGTGATTTATCAGTTCTGTTCATATCATTTTTGAATACTTGAAACCTGTCTTCTAGGATTATTATTTCACCCTTCAAGAATTCTGAAATTTTTTGAGTTCGTCTTGTATAGAATTAATATAGTAACGTATGAATCAAAAATGGAACGCAAGACAATATTTTAGAAAGGGCTTTTGAATTGGACCAATACGTCGATTCTTACACTGTGACTTTCTGTACTGGGAAGAGGAGATTAGTGAACGTTGATCAAGGACGACATTTTTTTGTACAGACATACTCTTACAATTTTTCTCTGAGATGAAAAAAAATATCAGCAGCACTTGCGCAAGTTCTTTCGGGTCATAATTGGGAAGACTATTGCAAATGAAGTGGGATCACCCGACGCTCATCAATCAGACTTCAGTCGTTTTTGATTCCGAAACGCGTAACTACGAGAGGGGGAAAATGCACATAACAACATGCCAGTGAAAGGAGGGTCGGGGGAAGCCATGGAGTACGCGCTCGCTGAATAACCGGCAGTCTCTCACCAGCTCTCTTCGCAAGCGCAGGGGCGCGCTAAGAGCGTAAACAAACTCATAGTGCAAACAAAGTGTCGAGACGCCAACTTACACGCGCGCAGTCATAATCAGAAGCAAAGAATCTGCAGAGGAAGCGAGTAAGTCATAGCTCTTCTACTTATTATTTCTTGGTATAAATCGATAGCTATACCGGTACTTATATGACACGCACGATCCAGACAATATAAAAACCTTCAAAATCCCTCAATTTATCGAAGAATCTGGTTCGTGCATTTTTATTAGAAGTATGGAGATTTTCGCACGATTTCAGAGAGAAGAATATAAAGAAAATTGGGAAATTTGAATTTTATCCACGAATTTGATAGGTGAGGAGGGAAATGGGGGATTCGATTTTTCTCAGGATTCCGGGGGAACGACGAGTTGAGAGATGGAAGAAATTTTTTTTCGCGATTTTGTAAAAACCGGAATAAAAAAAATCAGTCTAACCTCGAATATTTTTCCCGCAAGATTGCAGGAATATCCCGTTGTGGGGCATTGGAAAATCTCATCTCAGTTGAGAACAACTTTTGTGTAGCTTTGAGAATACATAAAATCATACAACACATGATACTCGGCAACTAATTTGTTATTCCCCCTCTCTAATGCCAGCAGAACAGAGAAGCGTACAGACGAGGTAAGAGTCAAGATACCTACCCCGTGCTCATCAATCGTCGCTCAGTCGGCTTCAACTCTTCTCAGACGCACAACTACGCGACGAATAGAGTACATACGTAACAGCGTGCCAGTAGGAGCCGGGTGGGGAGACGCCATCTAGTACGCGCTCGCATGATCATCTGCAGTCTCTCATCAGCGCTCTCCGCGGGTGCACGGGCGCGCTGGGAGCCGAAACAACCTCATAGTGGTGACGAAGTGTCGAGGCGTCCGGTTGTACGCGCGCAGTCACAACCAAGAGCAAAGAATCTGCAGCGGAAACGGGTGAGTCATAGCTCTTCTACTCATGATGCCTCAATCTAAGTTAATAAATATAGTGGTAGTGAGATGAGTCTCGGAATCGGTGTACACACGATTCTGATGATATCAAAACCTTCTATATTCCTCAAATTATCGAAGAACTTCTTCAGTATAATCACTCGCGGCACAAAGAATCTCTGATTTTACTGACTCTGACAAGATTAATACATCGATATTGAGGATGTCAAGAGTTTCTGCGCAATTCCAGGAAAGAGAATGGAAAACAATTGGAAATTCAAATTTTCCTTACGAATTCGGTAGGAAATGGGGGATTTGGATTTTTTCCGCGATTCCGGGAGAACGACAAGATAGAAGATGGAAAAAAAAATTTTCCGCGATTTTGTGAAAACCAAAATAAGAAAAATCAAGAGACGCGATAGCGCCTCGCTGGCGAGTATGAGCAGACAAAAAATCGAGCGAGGCGCTGTGCCTTATATACTTTGAATTGGGGGTTTTCTAACCTCACACATTTTTCCCACCTTACTTATTTCAACCACCCGGGTGCACAAACATCTCCTGCCTCTCTATTCAGGGCTGTTTTCATACGGACTCGCTGTTGGTGTCATCAATTTCCCGATTCTGACCGCTGGGACTTTTATTTCGCTTCGCCAATTTTCACCACTTCAAAAAAATTATCCATTCGATTTGTTTAGACCCTCGAATGCAGCTTGGATTTGTTTAGACCTCGAACGCACAGCTTCGATTCGAGAGTTGTCGACGAGCGAGTGAGAGAGAGGGAAGAGAGAAAATCCGTCTGCTTTGTTTACATCGCCATGCATCGCGGTGCCGCAATCTCAATTAGTGCATGCATTATCTTGTTTGGATAGAATAGATGCAACATGTGTATGTTTTCATGGAAAAAGGAGCTATTGAGAGGAAGGTGTTCTTAAACGCGGTATATTGTATAAACCTGTACGAGATGTATGCTGGGATTCTTTGCCCCACCAGATTAGAAGTTTATATATAGATTGAAGTCTTGTATGTGATGCAGTACTAAATGTCTTCAGTCTTCAGAAGAATCAGGGAGCGTTTGCCAAATACATGAGAATATGGCTTTGTGGTCGAATAAGTCACTTCATCTACATTAATACTTGTGATATTGCTTTCCATGTTTTTTTCCTAAAAATTCAGTCAAAAGTTGGATGGGAAGTTTCAGTGATTGATTATATGTTATTACATGCATACTCTGAATAATCTAAATGAATAGAGATTGAGCGGGTATAATTTTACTCTTGGTTTACTGATATCAAGAGTCGATATCGCTGTGAAGACCAGAAAATACATTTTATTATTTTGACTGCTTCTGAGCTGAATTTTGAGTTCTATTCATTGGTGTCATCAAGTGAGAAGCTTGAGAGATTGTCTGTGCCGAGAAATATTGGTAAGTGGTCAAGCGCATTTGATAGAACTACCACACACTTCCACAATATTTCAGATCCAGATTAATAACTCTTCCATCGTCACAATCATACATGCAACTCATGGGTCCATGTAGTACTACTAAAAAGTTCTAGCAGAGTTATTGCTGCTCCAAGAAAGTTTGAAATCATGGGTTGTAACTCATGAGTTGAGATGTGATGTAAAGAAGATATTTAAGCGCTCTATAAAATGGGAATTTGAATTTTTGGACACTATAGCAGTTGAAGCTTGAAATTCTGCTAACAACTTTTGACTATCGGTGAATCAAATATTTATGTAGGGTAGCGAAACCTATGTCACTCAAATTATCTTGTGACTAAAATTGACTTGGATCGGCTTTTGCTCCTCTTGTATTATTCCTCAATACTATTTCACTCCAAATATTGATATCAAGTTTGAAACCAGGGATATGCTAATTTTCTGGTTCTAAAACATATCCTGAACAATGCGGAATCAGGAGATTCCTAATCACAATCATAACATCCCAACTTTCTCTCCGAATAAGGAATGTCTAATATTGTTCAAGCATTGATGTTATGATTGTGATAAGGAAATTGTCTAAATTCTTTTAAATGAGGTAAGTTCTAGAATAAGATAAAGGGTAATGTCTCGTTCAAAAATATAGAATCAATTCTTGGGTGGAATGATATTGAAGAATTTCTCAAGTAAATCAAAAGCCGCTCCAAGTCAACTTGATCAAAAAGATGATCTGAGTGAAATAATTGTTTATATTCTAGAGGGATATGTGATTAACAGATTCTCAAAAGCTGTGATTAGATAAGGAAGTTGATTCCTTCATTTCGATTCTCATGAGGAAGAAATTAGATCCTTCCCCCCTCCATTCACTTTTTTCAAAAGTATAATTTGGCGAGTATGAGTTTGTTCCTCAAAACTCATTGATTTTTATCAGGTTTTCACAGTAAAAATGATGATTGATTGAAATCAGCTGTATTACATAGTTTCAACTCTTGAAAGAAATGAAATCAAAGGAACTATGTCGAGTATTTCTGTAAGTTTGAGAGACCAACCATTTTCCGGGCAAAATACTTATGGCATAGTTTCAACTCGTGAAAGGAATGAAATAAATAAGAAACCATGTCAAGAGTTTTTCAAACAAGTTTGATTGTATAAGGTGACGGATCTCGGAAATTTTGCACGGTCTTTCTTATTCGCTGTTTGTTAAATCCAAACCTTGAATTGGAAGAATTGAAGAAATCAGGTATAGTTGATTAAAGAATCACGCGAATTATTCTCGAAACTGTAGAATTCTCTTTGAAAATGTGGAGCGAATCACTCGTCGCTCTTTTCGATAATTCTTATTATACATGAGAGAGCAACGAGTGATTCGCTCCACATTTTCAAAGAGAATTCTACAGTTTCGAGAATAATTCGCGTGATTCTTTAATCAATTATACCTGATTTCTTCAATTCTTCCAATTCAAGGTTTGGATTTAACAAACAGCGAATAAGAAAGACCGTGCAAAATTTCCGAGATCCATCACCTTATACAATCAAACTTGTTTGAATAACTCTTGACATGGTTTCTTATTTATTTCATTCCTTTCACGAGTTGAAACTATGCCATAAGTATTTTGCCCGGAAAATGGTTGGTCTCTCAAACTTACAGAAATACTCGACATAGTTCCTTTGATTTCATTTCTTTCAAGAGTTGAAACTATGTAATACAGCTGATTTCAATCAATCATCATTTTTACTGTGAAAACCTGATAAAAATCAATGAGTTTTGGGGAACAAACTCATACTCGCCAAATTATACTTTTGAAAAAAGTGAATGGAGGGGGGAAGGATCAATCTTACTCCGAACATTTTCCCCCAAAAGTCATCAAAATATCTCATTGTGGGGCATTGAAAAGTCTCATCTCAGATTCATTTTTGAGTGGTTTCAAGGATACGTAAAATCATATAACACTCGATACTACAGCAACTAATTTTTTGTTCCTTCACTCTAATGCCAGCAGAACGAAGGAACGGACGAACGAGGTGGGAGTCAAGATCCCCACCTCGCGCTCATCTATCGTCTCTCAGTCGGCCTCAACTCCTCTCAGACGCTCAACTACGCGATGAGAAGAGTATATACGCAACAGCGTGCCAGTAGGAGCAGGGTGGGGAAACCCCATATAGTACGTGCTCGCATGATCATCTGCAGTCTCTCATCAGTGTTCTTCGCAGGCGCACGAGCGCGCTGGAAGCCGAAACAACCTCATAGTGGCAACGAAGTGTCGAGGTGCCCGGCTGTACGCGCGCAGTCACAACCAAGAACAAAGAATCTGCAGCGGAAGCGGGTAAGTCATAGCTCTTCCACTTAGATTTCTTGTATGAATCTATAAATAAACCGGTAGTTACATGACACGCACAATTTGGATAATATGAAAACATTCAAAATCCTTCAAATCATCGGAAAATTCTGTTCGTGCATTCTTAGTAGAAATATAAAGTTTTTTGCGCGATTCCAGGAGAGAGGATAGAAAAAAAATTGAATATTCGAATTTTCTTCACGAATTCGGTAGAAAATGGAGGAAATGGGGATTGGATTTTTTCCGCGATTCCGGGAGAACGACAAGGTAGATGATGGAAAAAAATTTTTTTTCGCGATTTTGTGAAAACCAGAATAAGAGAAATCAATCTTACTCCGAACATTTTTCCTCAAAAGTCATAAAAATATCCCATTGTGGGGCATTGAAAAGTTTCATCTCAGATTAATATTTAAGTAGTTTCAAGGATACGTAAAATCATATAACACTCGATACAACAGCAACTAATTCTTTGTTCCTTCTCTCTAATGCCAGCAGAACGAAGGAACGGACGAACGAGGTGGGAGTCAAGATCCCCACCTCGCGCTCATCTATCGTCTCTCAGTCGGCCTCAACTCCTCTCAGACGCTCAACTACGCGATGAGAACAGTATATACGCAACAGCGTGCCAGTAGGAGCAGGGTGGGGAAACCCCATATAGTACGTGCTCGCATGATCATCTGCAGTCTCTCATCAGTGTTCTTCGCAGGCGCACGAGCGCGCTGGAAGCCGAAACAACCTCATAGTGGCAACGAAGTGTCGAGATGCCCGGCTGTACGCGCGCAGTCACAACCAAGAACAAAGAATCTGCAGCGGGAGCGGGTAAGTCATAGCTCTTCCACTTAGATTTCTCGTTTGAATCTATGAATAAACCGGTAGTTACATGACACGCACAATTTGGATAATATAAAAACATTCAAAATCCCTCAAATCATCGGAAAATTCTGTTCGTGCATTCTTAGTAGAAATATAAAGTATTTTGCGCGATTCCAGCAGAGAGGATAGAAAAAAAATTGAATATTCGAATTTTCTTCACGAATTCGGTAGAAAATGGAGGGAATGGGGATTGGATTTTTCCCGCGATTCCGGGAGAACGACAAGATAGGAGATGGAAAAAAATTTTTTTTCGTGATTTTGTGAAAACCAAAATAAGAAAAATCAATCTTACTCCGAACATTTTTCCTGAAAAGTCATAAAAATATCCCATTGTGGGGCATTGACAAGTCTCATCTCAGATTAATTTTTAAGTAGTTTCAAGGATACGTAAAATCATATAACACTCGATACAACAGCAACTAATTTTTTGTTCCTTCTCTCTAATGCCAGCAGAACGAAGGAACGGACGAACGAGGTGAGAGTCAAGATCCCCACCCCGCGCTCATCAATTGTTCCTCAGTAGGCTTCAACTCCTGTCAGACGCACAACTACACGACGAGAAGAGTACATACGCAACCTCGTGCCAGTAGGAGCAGGGTAAAGAGACGCCATATAGTACGAGCTCGCATGATCATCTCGTCGCCCCCGACGATGAAAAACACGTCCTCATTTAAGAATGCATTGGGAGAACAATGGGAGGTGTTTTCCTTCTTCGGGGACGACGATCTGCAGTCTCTCGTCAGCGTTCTTCGCGGACGCACGGGTGCGCTGGAAGCCGAAACAACCTCATAGTGGTAACGAATTGTCGGGTTGCTTGGTTTTACACACGCAGTCACAACCAAGAGCAAGGAATCTGCAGCGGAAGCGGGTAAGTCATAGCTCTTCCTCTTATTCGTCGATATAAATTCATATATATAAATACGTGTATACAGCCGTTAAAGGATTTTTGAAGATTCACCATATATAGAGTTTTAATAACCTATTCATGACTTCTCCCTCATATAAACATTCACCGAGTCACAAAATGGGTATATATGGCGTTTCCGTATCAAAATGTTGAAGTAATAACAGACGTATGCTTAAACTTCGTTTTGCGTTCAAACACTAAACCATCCCTCGTGGGAGATAAACGCCGAGGATATGACAATACTTCGCTAAAAACAATATTTCATACATAAGTGATTTTGGTAGATTTTTTCGTCCTTGATGGTTAATATACAAGTTGAATATTTGGTCTCGTCGATCTTGAAGGACGGTGGGAAACTAAATAAATTCCCAAAATTTCATGATGGAAATTTTATTGCAACGTTTCGCCCACTAGGTTTTGTGGACCTCATCAGGCTTCAGGTTTGTTATTCTTTAGATCGTCATGATATTTTTTGAACGATCTTGTAATAGAGCACAGACATAACGTCTAGCTCCTGTCAATACAAGTAAATAGAGTGAGTTTGACTCCAAGTCAAACTCGCGGGAGCGAAGAAAGCATAGAAGAGCTTTTCAAGAGACACGATCGTCGAAACGTTTGAGAGACCGGTAACCAGCTCTTAATATCCGGAACCAGAAAAACATGCAAATCCTGATTACTCCTGATCTGATTTTTGATGTCGCCTCAAAAATATTGGTAGGTCAGAACGCAGAAACTGTAAGATCACTTCCAAGAATTAAGAACATGGAATCCTTCCAGGACGCAATTCCGACATCTCAAAACCAGAATCTAGAGAATGGAAATCAGACACAATCTTAAAACCAGGCGAGAACGCAGCAATCCCAATCCAACGCGTCAGCGGGTACTATGGCAATTTCCGAGTACGCGACAACAGCGGCAGCTTAGTTGCGCAGGGCGACGGAGGTCCATTATTTATAGATGAAACTACAGGAACGACACAGAGAATACATAGCTACAAGATGCAGAATAGCGAGACGCAAGCAGAATGTAATCCGTCAAGCGACGGGCGAAATTCCGACGAGAGAGAAAGAGAGAGAGAGAGAGAGAGAGAGAGAGAGAGAGAGAGATTAGATTAGATTAGTTTTTATTTGGTACCTTGGGGTATTACCCTATGTGGTACAGGTAGCAATATTCAGGGTACATAATAATATAATATCATATAGATATGTATGGATAATTCAAAACAATAAGAATTCTTATGAATTGTATCGATATTCATATATAACAACGATATCGCAAATGTAATAATCAACTGGAGTCAATTCGAGGAGTCAATCAGAATGAATTGGATTACAGAGATCGGAATGAATGAGTGAAATCACAGCGTAATTCACATACGAGGGCTATATTCGTGCGATAATTGACGTTCCTGGGATGTGAACTCTGGACGGTCTGACCGAGAAAAAATTGGGGATTGCAGAGCAAGCTGTTCAGTTGAATGACAAAATCTAAATCAGAGAAATGACTGTAGTACAGAACGTATAATATAGAGGCTGAATTATTCAGCAGTACATTCTATGCTGAGATTCAAAGTTCTCGAGATCAAGCTCTGAAAAAATTGGTACCAGTGGGTCAGTTTTAGAGGGTTTCATACATACAGTGAGATTTTTCACCACTGGTTTCTGAAATTTCAAACGAGCACTCGCTGAGTAGGCTTTCTTGAGCAAATTGTGAACTTCTTTAGGCCACAATGGGCTACAAAACACTTTTGAATCATTGTCACAATCAAAAATATCTTTCGAAGTCTTCTTTTTCAATTTAGTTGAGCTCGATATAAGTTTATCGCGAACTATAGTTGACGATAATTTTACGACAATTGCTCGAGAATTAGAGTCATTGATCTTAGGAGAATAAGGAGTTGAGGTCGGAGCAGATGGATGTGCATTTCGGAATCGAGGACCTTCCCATTCTCTCACATCCACTACAAAGTTTTGAAGTTCGGGCTCATCCATAGCATCAAAAACCTTAGCTACTATCTCGGTTCTTAAGAGATTTAAATCGCGAGGGATGTCGGATAGAATAATTTCAGCTGGATCTACTAGAGTTGTTTGATGTGAAATTTTAGACAGATCCTTACGAATTTGAGTAATATCATCCTCAATCGCGTTAATTCGATTCTCAATTCTAGATTCAAGCTCATCCAACTTCGAAAAAATCCTTTCTTGACTAGCGTTGAAGTGAGAAATGAAGAGTTTAAAGTAATGTGGCATATCACTTGAATGATTGTCATTTTCTGACTTATTCTTGGAATCACGCGATTCGAAAGAGGTCATCTGATGTTGTTGTGTGGAACTCACTGCGGAAGAATTTGGTGACATTGTAGAGCAATAGAATCGTAGATGCAATCTGTAGGTTCGAGTTTCGAGTCAGCTGTCAGGGGGCACGTACAATCGGCGGTCAGGCAGGTTACTTGACACTCGATAGGCAAAACGCTCTAAGTGGATCAACGTGTGAATCAGGCTTCAGGATCGGTATAGCAGGGATCTAGTCCAAATTGCTGCCATCTAGCTGCTGACGGCAGAAGTTTGAAGATCCAGCGGATCGAATGGCTCTCAGCAACTTAACCTCGAAATCCACAACGTGCAGATCGGAAAACAGATGAAACTCTTGCAAAACGCACAGATCCACAGAGATTGATGAATCTAGTGAATATTTGCAAGTTTGGCGTGCAATAATCTGCAAAAGAAAGGCCCGGAGGCACTTTGAGGCAGAGAAAACTGACGAAATACAGAGGAGCACTGGATAAAACGTGTGATGAGACTCACCGAGAGAGAGAGAGAGAGAGAGAGAGAGAGAGAGAGAGAGAGAGAGAGAGAGAGAGAGAGAGATTGATTGATGCCCGTTTATTCGTCCGAAGACAAAAAAAGAAAAATAATCAGTTACATATGGTAATATATATCACAGATCAATAGCGCGCATTAATAAAAATAATGATGTCATTTGGTCAAGGACAAATCTTAAGTATATCACAATTTGTGACTAGTCGGGTAGCACTCAGAAGATTCACAAACTCCATAGAATAATATAAGAATACAAATAAAATGGCAGGGCTCACAGTCATATTACAGAAAAGTTCAGTCGATTGACGAAAGGTCACACGTATACTTATAATTATATTCTAGATGAACGAATCAAGCAAAAAGTCAGCCCAAGCCTTTCAAAGTTTAGAGATTGAAGTAATGCTTCTTCTCCACATCAATCCTCTGGGGAGACTGTGTGAGCAAAAAATCTTTCATAGCCTCTTCAAATAATGACATTTTCCCCAGCTGCCGAAAGCCCGGAGGGAGAAAGTTCCACAAATGAGCACATTGAACCTGGAAAGATCTTCTTCCATATTCAAGTCTCATATTGGGAACTTTGAGTACCCGCTCTTCTGCATCACCGCGTGCGGGGCGTTCAGATTGGTACCTGATGAACATCGCAGCGAGGTAGCCAGGCTCTCCTGAATGCATGATCTTGTGCATTAACAGAGCTGCGAAGTACATTCCCCGCGAATCAGTACGTAACCAACCCAAACGCTCCCTAAACGAGGTGATGTGCTCGTCTCTCCTAAGATCAAAAATATACCTCACACATGAATTGCTTAGTCGTTGTATCCGTTGCCGCTGTTCGTCCGTGACGTCGAGGTACACGACCGTGCAATAGTCTAGATGCGGTTGAACCAGGGACTCAACTAGGCGAACTCGGAGAGGTCCGGTGATACATGCCCTAAAAAACCGCAATCCATATAGGGCTCTGTTGACTTTCTAAGTTACTTGGTCGATGTGCGGTTCCCACGTCAGTTCACTGTCAAGTGTAACACCTAGGCTCACGACCGTATCACTGAACGGGATGAACTTTCCTTCCTGTATCTCAATCCCTGACAAGTCCATTCTCTTCAGATCTTTGATATTCCTCTCAGAACTGAAGTAGATTGCCTTGGTCTTGTCAGCGTTGATACACAGACCGGAACTACTGGCCCACTCAGCAACAAGTCGTCCTATTTCTCCCAGCTGAGCAATGCCCTCTCTGATCTTAGATTTTTCGACTTGGAGATAAATTTGTAGGTCATCCGCATAAAAAAGATGATGTACTGACTTCCCGTCAAGCAAACCAGGTAAATCATTGACATATAAACTGAAGAGTAAAGGCCCAAGAACGGAACCCTGTGGAACACCCAGATTGGTTTTGAGCCAATCAGAACTACCAGATTTTGAAGTATCTTTTTGGGTGCGGCCTTGTAAGTATGATTTCATCCACAGGAGTGCCGATCTCGAGAAGCCCAGATTTCGAAGTTTGCTCAACAGCTTTGATGGTGATATTGTGTCAAAGGCTTTACTGAAGTCAAAAAGTAGGAGCAAGTAGATCTTTTTCTTGTCAATACCTACTCGGATGTCATCGGTCAACTTTAGTAAAGCTGTCTGGGTGCTATGATGTTGTCTGAAACCAGTCTGGAAGCGATCTAATAATTTCTCAGACTTCAAAAACTCCGTGATTTGGTCGTGTGCGATTTTTTCCAAAACTTTGGCAAGGAAGCAAAGCAGCGCTATAGGACGGAAGTCCGAGACCGTTGATGGAGCGGTGGTCTTTTTTAATGCAATTAGCTGTGCCTGCTTCCGAGCCTCAGGAAAGGCTTGAACTTAAAACCCTCCTCTGAGGCCGAAATCATATCGTCCATTGCTTCGTCTAAATTTTTGTGGGGCGAAACGGAAACTCCCGCAAAGTGAGCGTTCAACTCATCCGGTGTGAAACGATGAAGTTCCTCCTCTTTGCTTTTAGGCAGGAGGCCGGGCATGCGCATTTCCTTCCAAATGTTCTTATGTTGATCAAGAGCATCTGAGAGTTGGTTTTGAAGGAAGGAGTTACGCTCTTGTTCCATGCGCAGGTCGACCTCTTCGCTTAGCCGGAAGTACTCACTTTGAAGCTCAGGACACTTTTGCTGGTTGCGTTGATTCCGCTCCCAGCGCCTGCGCGTCGCATCTCGCTTATTCATGAGTACCTTCAACTCAGGACCAATCCAAGGAGCATCATTTTTTCGCGGGTTGATAGTTTCTTCCGGCGCTAATTCATCTATAACAGTCTTCAAGTTCTCATTTAAGCAGTGAATTGCGTCTTCCAAACTGATCTCAGCATTTTCAAGAGCTGTCCAGGCGCAGCGAAGCAGACGGTCATTCAGCATCTCCGGAGTGATGTTACGAAAATCCCTATAAGTGAAGGTATTTTTTGGCGGAGTGGGAGTGAAGACGTTGATGGTGACGTCTATGACCGAGTGCCTGCCGAAACTGGGCAGGAGTCTATTTTGTAAGTCAGTAATGATGTCATTGTCATCTACGTAAATATGATCAATCCATGTGTGCGAGAGAGAGAGAGAGAGAGAGAGAGAGAGAGAAACAGAAGAGGCCCAAATGATTCCAGGAGGAATCTGATGCACTGAAGAGGGAAGAAAGAAGAAAGAAGAGAGAAGAAAGAAGAAAGAGAGGGAACAATGAAGAATGAAGATAGAAGATGCCGACAAGTGGCCGAAGAGAGAAGATGGAGGAGAGGAACGCTCGCAATCGAGCGCGAGACATGCCGCTCATCCTGAAGTAATGCTCACGCGGTTCCGGGATGAGATGGTAGATGCAGGTGGATCTCCTTCTTGATTGCCCGATGCTCTAGGTATCGGACATCGAGGGGAGAGGGATATTACACGGCCGGGCCCACCCAAACCCGTGTCCCGCCTGGTATGGCCTGCGTGGGCTATGCGTAGTCCGCGTAAGCTGAACCAGTCCGGTGTCTGGGGACGGATCCGAGGGATCCTGAGGCAGATTTTGCCCTCTAACCACCTTAAAAAAAAAAAAAAAAAAAAAAGAGAGAGAGAGAGAGCGAGCCTACTCGCTCTCTTTTTTTTCTTTTTCTAAGGTGGTTAGAGGGCAAAATCTGCCTCAGGATCCCTCGGATCCGTCCCCAGACACCGGACTGGTTCAGCTTACGCGGACTACGCATAGCCCACGCAGGCCATACCAGGCGGGACACGGGTTTTCCCCTCGATGTCCGATACCTAGGGAATCGGGCAATCATGAAGGAGATTCACCTGCATCTACCATCTCATCCCGGAACCGCGTGAGCATTACTTCAGGATGAGCGGCATGTCTCGCGCTCGATTGCGAGCGTTCCTCTTCTCCATCTTCTCTCTTCGGCCACTTGTCGGCATCTTCTATCTCCATTCTTCATTGTTCCCTCTCTTTCTTCTTTCTTCTCTCTTCTTTCTTCTTTCTTCCCTCTTCAGTGCATCAGATTCCTCCTGGAATCATTTGAGCCTCATCTGTTTCAATCGGCAGAGTCACTGTAATTCGCCTGTTTCGAGGCGCCTTACTCCTCTTTCTTTCTCCTCTTTGCGGGTCATCACCAGCTTGATGTATCCGGTGAGTCTATCCCATGTCTCCTGGTTGCGGAGCAAGTACGGGACGAGATCCTCAGGTGTTAGTTGAGCACCCAGTCATTCATCCAGCTCGGTGCGCTCTCTCCGGGTGTCGCTGCACTTGAACAGGGCATGTTCGGCGTCATCCCATTCGTCCCCGCATGACTGACATGCTGGGGTCGTCCTCTTCTTGAAGAGCCTACTCGCTCGCTCTCTCTCTCTCTCTCTCTCTCTCTCTCTCTCTCTCTCTCTCTCTCTCTCTCTCTCTCTCTCTCTCTCCCTCTGACTCTCTCTCTCTCTCTCTCTCTCTCTCCACCAGTAGTAATTCTGGTTAGGGAGTACAACTCTCCAGTAGTATTCTGGTTAGGGAGGTGATTCAGGCTAAACGTTCACCAATTACTATTTCACGGCTAATAACATCCAGCCTGATTTACTTGACCCGGATACGAAAGCTCTCGTGCCAGATCGTAAGATCTATATGGATGAAATGCTCCCCCGTGAGAAATATAAAGAATATATACGCTTGAGGCCAGTTGCACACGGTTTAGGATTAAAATACGTCTGGCACAGTGGCGGACGTTTCTGGGTTAGACGGAAAAATGGTGAGCGAGCGCATACGTTTGAATCTCTTGCTGATCTGCAGGTCATTCAAACGGCCTGTCGAAGTGTTCCGAAACGTTCTCGTGCACCCTCTAACAACACCCAGAGCTGTGCCTCCGTTCCGGAGCAGAGTTGTGCTTCGGCAGCAGAAAAGGCGAGAACTCCCTGACTAAGTACGACTGCTGAGGAGAAACGAAGGAGTGGTAGTTCTTTGAAAGCGGGATTTATCAACCTTAACTCGCTGACAGATAAGATTGAGCATATGCGCTTGCTCATTGCTAACGATCCCTCCTATCATCTATTTGGGGTCGCTGAGTCGAAGCTAGATGAGTATGTGGATGACAGTCTCGTTCAGATTCCTGGGTTTTCACTGTTGCGACAGGATCGCAACAGGGAGGGTGGTGGGGTTGCTTTGTATGTGCGCAATGATTTTAAAGTAGAGAAACTAGTTTCTTCTAATACTTTCGGCCCAGGAAAACCTGGCGTGCCTGAATTTCTTTCCTGTAGCGTACAGCAAGGCAACTCTCCTCCAATATTAGCCGTGGTAGTCTATAGACCTCCAAAAATCGCCATGCAGAAGGGTGATGGGCTGTTTGGCTCATTACGCCGACTGTGTGGAGATTATAGTCACAAAATTATAATGGGAGATCTGAACGCTGACTTGTTGGATACTACTCATCCTGACACCAAGACACTGACTGCACTGACAGGAGAACTAGCCCTACAGATAGTGCAGCATGGCCCGACTCACCAACACAACCCCAATGTTTCAAATACATTGATTGATCATATTTACGTAGATGACAATGACACCATTACTGATTTTCAAAACAGACTCCTGCCCAGTTTCGGCAGGCACTCGGTCATAGACGTCACCATCAACGTCTTCACTCCCACTCCGCCAAAAAATTCCTTCACTTATAGGAATTTTCGTAACATCACTCCGGAGATGCTGAATGACCGTCTGCTTCGCTGCGACTGGACAGCTCTTGAAAATGCTGAAACCAGCTTGGAAGACGCAATTCACTGCTTGAATGAGAACTTGGAGACTGTTATAGATGAATTAGCGCCGGAAAAAACTATCAACCCACGAAAAAATGATGCTCCTTGGATTGGTCCTGAGTTGGAGGTACTCATGAATAAGCGAGATGCGACGCGCAGGCGCTGCGAGCGGAATCAACGCAACCAGCGAAAGTGTCCTGAGCTTCAAAGTGAGTACTTTCGGCTTAGCGAAGAGGTCGACTTGCGCATGGAACAAGAGCGTAACTCCTTCCTTCAAAACCATCTTTCAGACGCTCTTGATCACCATAAGAACATCTGGAAGGGAATGCGCAACCTCGGCCTCCTGCCTAAAAGCAAAGAGGAGGAACTTCATGGTTTTACACCGGATGAGTTGAACGCTCACTTTGCGGGAGTTTCAGTCTCGCCTCACGAAAATATAGATGAAGCAATGGACGACATAAATTCGGCTTCAGAGGAGGGTTTTGAATTCAAGCCCACAAATTTCAACGACGTAGTCCTTGCTATCAAACATTTTTCCTCGCAAGCCCGTGGGTCAGACGGGATGCCCCAAAGCGTGATCGCGAAGGCTCTCCCGGCTATTGATGATCTTATTGTACATATTTTCAACTCCTCTTTCGCTCATAGCACTTTTCCCGCGGCTTGGAAGCAAGCACAGCTGATTGCATTAAAAAAGACTACAGCTCCATCAACAGTCTCAGATTTTCGTCCTATAGCGCTGCTCTGCTTCCTTGCCAAGGTCCTGGAAAAAATCGCACACGACCAAATCACGGAGTACTTACAACAAGAGAAATTACAAGATCGCTTCCAGACTGGTTTTAGGCAATACCATAGCACCCAGACAGCACTACTAAAGTTGACCGATGACATCAGAGTAGGTATTGACAAGAAGAAGATCACTTTGCGCCTGCTTTTTGACTTTAGTAAAGCCTTTGACACGATATCACCATCAAAGCTGTTGAGCAAACTTCGAAATCTTGGCTTTTCGAGATCGGCACCTCTGTGGATAAAATCATACTTACAAGGTCGCACCCAAAAAGTCACTCCAAAATCTGGTAATTCTGATTGGTTCGAAACCAATCTGGGTGTTCCACAGGGTTCCGTTCTCAGGCCTTTACTCTTCAGCTTATATGTCAATGACTTACCTGGTTTGCTAGACGGAAAGTCGGTACATCATCTATTTTATGCGGATGACCTGCAAATTTATCTCCAAGTCGAGAAAACTAAGATCAGAGAGGGCATCGCTCGGCTGGGTGAAATAGGACGACTAGTAGCTGAATGGGCCAAGAGTTCCGGCCTGTGTCTCAACGCTGGCAAGACCAAGGCAATCTACCTCAGCTCTCAGAGGAATATCAAAGACCTGAAGGGAATGGACTTGCCAGGAGTTGAAATACAGGATGGGAAGTTCATCCCGTTCAGTGACACGGTCGTGAGTCTTGGTGTTACACTTGACAGGGAACTGACGTGGAGACCGCACATTGACCAACTACCTAAGAAAGTCAACAGAGCCCTATACGGACTGCGGTTTTTTAGGGCGTGTATCACCAGACCTCTCCGAATTCGCCTAGTCGAGTCCTTGGTTCAACCGCACTTTGATTATTGCACGGTCGTGTACCTCGACGCCACGGACGAACAACGGCAACGGATACAGCGACTAAGCAATTCATGTGTGAGGTACATTTTTGATCTTAGGAGAGACGAGCACATCACCCCGTTAAGGGAACGTTTGGGTTGGTTACGTACTGATTCGCGGAGAATGTACTTCGCAGCTCTGTTAATGCACAAGATCATGCATTTAGGAGAGCCTGGCTACCTAGCTGCGATGTTGACCAGGTACCAATCCGAACGCCCCGCACGCGGTGATACAGAAGAGCGGGTACTCAAAATTCCCAATATGAGACTTGAGTACGGAAGAAGATCATTCCAGGTTCAGTGTGCTCATTTGTGGAACTTTCTCCCTCCGGGCTTTCGGCAGCTGCGGAAAACATCACAATTCAAGGAATCCCTGAAAGATTTTTTACTAACCCAGTCTCCGCAGAAGATTGATGTGGAGAAGAGGCATTACTTCAATCTGTGATGGGGAGGACTCTTCCTTAATTTAGTATTTTTTACATGTGACCTCAGTCACCCAATTGGTGATCTATAGCTGTGATATTAGTGCGAGCCCTTACCCCTCTTTTTATACTTCTAAGTATGCACCCTGACTAGTCACGAATTGTGATAATTATTGTCCTTGACCAAACCAGTAATTGACTGAAACTATCATCATTATTTTTGTTGTACATATATTATATTCATTCTTATACGTGTTATTACATTTTAACGGGCATATGTAGGTGTATGCAATCGTATTTTTTGTCTTCGGACGAATAAAGGACATCTATCTATCTTTTTTTTTTTTTTTTTTTTTTAAGGTGGTTAGAGGGCAAAATCTGCCTCAGGATCCCTCGGATCCATCCGTCCCCAGACACCGGACTGGTTCAGCTTACGCGGACTACGCATAGCCCACGCAGGCCATACCAGGCGGGACACGGGTTTGGGTGGGGCCCACCGAGAGGTGTCAGGTAATGTCCCTCTCCCCTCGATGTCCGATACCTAGGGCATCGGGCAATCAAGAAGGAGATCCACCTGCATCTACCATCTCATCCCGGAACCGCGTGAGCATTACTTCAGGATGAGCGGCATGTCTCGCGCTCGATTGCGAGCGTTCCTCTTCTCCATCTTCTCTCTTCGGACACTTGTCGGCATCTTCTATCTTCACTCTTCATTGTTCCCTCTCTTTCTTCTTTCTTCTCTCTTCTTCCTTCTTTCTTCCCTCTTCAGTGCATCAGATTCCTCCTGGAATCATTTGGGCCTCTTCTGTTTCAATCGGCAGAGTCACTGTAATTCGCCTGCTTCGAGGCGCCTTACTTCTATCTATCTATCTATCTCTCTCTCTCTCTTTCTCTCTCGTCGGAATTTGGCCCATCGCTTGACGGATTGCATTCTGCTTGCGTCTCGCTATTCAGCATCTTGTAGCTATGTATTCTTTGTGTCGTTTCTGTAGTTTCATCTATAAATAATGGTCCTCCGTCGCCCTGCGCAACTAAGCTGCTGCTAGCGTCGCGTACTCGGAAATTGCCATAGTACCCGCCACTGGACTCACAACCAACAACTCAACCAGCTCGGGATGAACTCCCAACCCTCCCGACTCTCATAACATCTCGTAGAGAGAAGGCGAGTCATGAATTTTATCGCACCTCGTGAGATCGTCGATGAGAATGAATCAGCGACAGAAGTTGAAATGCTCACACGATATCTCTCGTCGCAACAGACCGCTCAGACCCACCATACTGTATAGTTGCTCTCTCCTTTTTTCTCCTTTTTTTCCTTTGAGGTGGTTATAGAGCGAATACGCTGAGACGTACATTAGAGAAGCACCGAACAGACAAGCACGGCTGGCTAGTACCTCCCCCCCCCCGTTCCGGGCTGATCCGAATCGATACGGCCATCCGAACCGAATAAACGCTCTCTCCCTCTCCTTTCGAGGGGAAGCTCCACCGACTCACCAATCCGGTCCCGGAACCGCGTGAGCATTACTCCAGGATCGGTGGCGTCTCGCGCTCGATTGCGAGCGTTCCTCTTCTCTCTCTTCTCATTTCGGCTTTTCATCGGCATCTTCTATTTTCATTCTTCTTTCTCCTCTCTCTTTTTGCTTTCTTCTCTTTTATTCCGTCCTCCCCTCTTCAGGCCATCATGCTCCTCCGGGAGGAGTCATTGGCCTTTTCTGTCGGAACTGAATGGTTCACTGTGATGCGCCTGTTTCAAGGCGCCTGACTTCCCGCTCCTCCTCCTCCTTCCGGGTCATCACCAGCTCGATGTATCCGGTGACTCTATCCCATGTCTCCTGATTGCGGAGCGAGTACGGGACGAGGTTCATAGGTGTTAGTTGATGACCTAGACATTCATCCAACTCGGCGCGCTCTCTTCGGGTGTCGTTGCATGTTAACAGGGCGTGTTCACTGTCATCCCAGTTGTCTCCGCATGACTGACATGCTGGGGATGTCCTCTTCTTGAACCGGGTCAGATAGGCACCAAAGCAAGTTGTCTTTTTTTTCCTTTCAAGGTGGTTAGAGGGCGAAATCTGCCTCAAGATCCTCCGGATCCGTCCCCAGACACCGGACTAGTTCAGTTTACGCGGACTACGCATAGCCCACGCAGGCCATACCAGGCGCGACACGGGTTTGGGTGGGGCCCACCGAGAGGTGGGCCCGGCCGTGTAATATCCCTCTCCCCTCGATGTCCGATACCTAGGGCATCGGGCAATCAAGAAGGAGATCCCCCTGCATCTACCATCTCAGCCCGGAACGGCGTGAGCATTACTCCAGAATGAGCGGCATATCTCGCGCTCGATTGCGAGCGTTCCTCTTCTCCATCTGATAAACGAAAAAATATCCCTGTAAAATATCGATTAAGCACACAGTTTTTGAGTTTTTGGCAAAAAATCGTCATTTTACCCCCTTTTCAACAAAAATCGAATTTTTACCCCCGAATTTTCCTATTTTGAACAGACCTAGAATGCCCACCTCAACGTTTTTTCAATCTACGCTGAAGGAGCTTCCAAATGAACATATGGTGGGGACTGGAGCACGACGGACATATACGACCTCAAAATTAATTATTTAAAAAATTTATAGCTCCGGTTTGAACAAATGCACAATGCCCACCTAGGGTGGAAAATTTTTAGGAAAATGCCCTCTACACATTGGTGTAGTCACCTCGCTGGAGCCCTACGGACCAACAAAAGGTCCACCGGAGACCGGACTATATGAGGTTGCAATCGCTCATATCGTCTTGGAAACAGATCTGCAATGCTGAGGGGGACAATGTTCGTCTCAAAATTTTGCAACATCTTACAGCTTGAGAAGAAGAAAAAGGTGCATATCTCAGCAGAAGATCGACTGTTTGCGAAAAAATTGAGTGCCACAAAATCTTTTCTCAAGTCCAATAACGATATCTTTTTCACTCGAGCTGATAAAGGTACTTTCACAGTATGTATGAGAAAATCTGAGTACAATACGAAAATGAATGAGCTTTTATCAGACAGAAAAGTATATAGACCGGTGAAAACAAATCCTCTCAAAAAAATTCAAGAGACAGTCTCACCACTCTTGAAAAATTGGAATACTCGAGGCTACCTGGGAAAAAAATTTCATCCTTACTCTCTCACTTTATCGAATACCACTCTAGCAAAAGAATACGGTTTACCAAAAATTCATAAACAAAATGTGCCACTCCGACCAATAGTTTCCACGATTAACAGTCCCACTCATTACCTATCTTCTATCCTTCACAAAGAATTAAAGCACTGTTTGGAGGTTTCTGAATCATACGTCAAGAACAGTCAAGAACTTAAGAAAAAATTAGAAGGTCTTAATATACCGCAAGAATATGTTCTTATCTCTCTAGATGTCAGCTCACTGTCCACCAATATCCCTTGTCGCTTAGTTCTTGAAAGTCTGGACAGAAGGTTCAACCAAATCCATAGTCAATGTGAAATTCCGTTTGATGAAGTGAGAGAAGCCGTGAAAGTCATCTGTGATAATACTCATTTCCAGTTCAGTTCTAAATACTATAAGCAACTCGAGGGTAATCCTATGGGCTCACCCATCTCACCTCTGTTTGCTGGCTTGGTTATGGCCGACCTTGAAAATGAGTGTTTGAAACGACTAAAAAATGTTCATAATATATGCCCATTATTTTATTATCGATATGTAGACGATACACTCTTGTGTATCAGAAGACAACATGTTGACTTAGTCATCGATATTTTCAACTCATATCACCCAAAACTTCAGTTTACACATGAACTTGAGCGAAATAACAGGATAAATTTCCTCGATTTTACACATATGAAAAACGACAATAAAATTATTACTGACTAGTACCAAAAACCCACATCTTCCGGAGAAATTTCGAATTTCAATTCTAACCACTCCTCACAACAGAAAAAGAATATAATTCATAACCTTACAGATCGAGCAATCACCCTATCTCACAAAAAATTTCATAAAAAGAATCTGGACATTATAGAAAATCTACTTAGAAATAATAATTATCCTGATATTTTGGTCAGCAAGTGCATCAACAATAGACTCCATTCTTTAAAAGAACAGAGACCTCACTCAGATGACCAAACTAAACGATTTTATGCACTGTCACAAAAAGTATGCATTCCATATTCCAAAGGTTTCTACCAAAAATGTTCCAACGTACTAAAAAAGTACAATATTCACACTCTACCTAAGCTCAGTCAAAATCTCCAAAACATCATAAAACTCGGAAAAGATCCGTTCAACAAATTCGAGGCAACTGAATTAATTTATAAGTTCTCGTGTAAAAACTGTCCAGCTTCATATGTGGGAGAGACAAAAAGATCTTTGTCGACTAGACTCAATGAGCACATCAAAATGAAAAACCCAAATACAGTCGTTTCACTACACATGAAAGAACTTGGTCATGAATTTGATTGGCCGAATGTGAAAGTATTGGACCGAGAACCTCATTTTCACAAGAGATTACTCAGTGAAATGATTTTCATCAATTCAGATGATAACAACATCAATCTTAAGACTGATACGCGTAATCTCAACAGACTGTACAGTTCCATTCTAAAATAGCATGGAAGCAGTACAATGTACCTTTCCTAGTCTCTCGTTCTTTCTGTCTCTCTCTACACAGTCATTCTCCCACCTCTGTATTATATATAAAGGTACACGGAAGCTTGATCATCGATCTAGCTCGTTGTCTCACTCACTGTTCAAACACCTGACGTGATGGTGGAACGATTTTCTACCTATTGATCATTAAACATGTGATCTTTTAAAAGAACTTGTCTTTTATGGTATGTATTCTAATTTTATATCGTAGGACCTTCTATGAAATATTTGTCATTATTATCGTGAATTTTTTATATTATATGTTCCCAGCCTGAAGAGGTCAGTGAATTTCACTGCACGAAACGTCGCAAATATAAGAAAAAATTTGCAAAATATTGTGTATTTCCATCCACACAAACCTAGTCCTCCAAGATCGATTGAAGATAATTACAATTTTATGTTGGAAACAGATAAATCACACCAGAAAATCCATTTTACCTCCAAATGCCATCGTAGACTTGATTCAAAAAAGATTCAATTGAAGAATTACGGACGAGGCGCCAGACCTCGAGCAGCAGGAATTCGAGAGCTCGCGCTTGTCGTACAGGCTCATCAAACATAGACACAGGCATTACGCTGTAGATGTGTATGTTTGTGCTAATTGGTAAACATTGGATAGAATTTTGGAGGTCTGTGTACGGAAGGGACGAGGGGGGGGGGGGGCTTGTAGATATTTGCGCAACTACTATCGGTTTAAAAAAGATTGACACCTAGAGAATTTTGACTATTCTGGCTCCAAAAAACTTTGGTAATTTTATTGACTAGGATAATATTGAAGCGCATTTAGTTGCGGACATGATACAATGTTTTCGAAGTTGATCGGATCATAACTGCGGCTATAGCTGTTATCAGCATGTGAAAAAACGCAGGTATAAGGCCTATTTCAGAGGTAACTCGACTTTCGGATGCTGTAGTTCTGCCAAAAGAATTTTCAGCGCACTGCAAATAATTTAGGTGCTAGATATTTCATTTATCAATAACCTCCAACGGAGATCAGCCGGAAAAGTTTATGACTTTTGGAGATAATCCACATTTTGTTATCTCGCGATCCACTGGAGGTAGAGAGTTGATTCAAAAACAGAAAAATCATGAAAAAATTCTGGATATCAGAAATGATAACGCAATATCAGATTTTGGAAAAAACAAACGAGTGGCAAGGTCGCAAAGTTCCAAAAAGATCAAGTTTGCGCTTATTGTGAGGCCTTTATTGTCCTTTATGGCCAGGGCCCTTCAACTTGTCGATGGGCGGGACTACCTGACCGCAGATCATAAAAGTCATATACTTGCGGTCCCGGAGTCAATTGAGGTACCACCAGTCTGCTGCAATGAGTCTGAATTTTCGACAAAGGGGACGATAAAAATATTTCGGGCGCAAATTCGACCTGGCGTTGCTAGGAAATGTCTTCGGTTCATTAGTACAAGGGTTATCAGCAATAGATAAGATTGATGATAAGATAATCCAGTTATCTTTTGCATAACCAGAGTTTCACGATCACTACTTATTATTATGAGTATTTTCTTCTAGGTTCCCCATAAATAATTGATAACATACGACCAATTCCTTATCCTTGTCATTTCATCGTGCTACAATTGGATGTCATTCAGATTGATGAAATAACAATCAACGGTTATATGATTGATCTATTATCTTCTTCGATCAATTCGTCGATAAAGCGCTATCATACGGAGATACATTCATGTTCATGATGTTATCAACGATCGCTTGAGCAAGATGATAGATTCACCGTATACACAAATTGATTGTTATCTTATCAATCTGATTGATATCCAACTGAAGCACATTGGAATGATAAGATGAGGAATTGGTCGTATGTTATCAACTATCTACGGGGAACCTCGAAGAAAATACCCATAAGTAGTGATCGTGGAACTCTGATGTTGCGAAAGACAACTGTGGATTATCTTATCATCAATCTTATCTATAGCAGATAACCCTTGTACTAATGAACCAAAGACATTTGCTAGCAACGCCAGGTCGAATTCGCGCCCAAAATACTTTTATTGTCCCCTTTGTCGAAAATTCAGACTCATTGCAGCAGACTGATGGTACCTTAATTGACTCCGGGACCGCAAGTATATGACTTTTATGATCTGCGGTCAGGTAGTCCCGCCCATCGACAATTTGAAGGGCCCCGGCCATAAAGAACAATAAAGGCCTCACAATAAGCGAATACTTTATCTTTTTGAGACTTTGCGACCTTGCCACTCGTTTGTTTTTTCCAAAATCTGATATTGCGTTATCATTTCTGATATCCAGAATTTTTCATGATTTTTCTGTTTTTGAATTAAGTCTCTACCTCCAGTGGATCGCGAGATAACAAACTGTGGTTTATCTCCAAAAGTTATCAACTTTTTCGGCTGATCTTTATTGGAGGTTATTGATAAATGAGATATCTATCACCTAAATTTTTTGCAGTGCGCTGAAAATTTTTTTGGCAGAACTACAGCATCCGAAAGTCGAGTTACCTCTGAAATAGGTCTCATACCTGCGTTTTTTCACATGCTGATAACAGCTATAGCCGCAGTTGTGATCCGATCAACTTCGAAAAAATTTTATCATGTCCGCAACTGAATGCGCTTCAATATTATCCTAGTCAGGAAAATTACCGAATTTTTTTGGAGCTAGAATAGTCAAAAATCTCTAGGTGTCAATCTTTTTTCAACCGATAGTAGTAGTTGCCCGATTCTAAGCTCTGCTATCAATATCGGTTTCGGGCATTAACGACAGTCCTGTGCAAATCGAGCATTAAACCAATTTTGAAAGGATTCTAGGTTAGATACATGAAATAGCTTGCGTGGTGCTGGATCGTCGATTGTGATAGGATATTCAATATTATTAATCCATGGACAATAGTGAAAACAATGCTCGAGTTGATAGGGGGAAATCGAGACTTAAACGAGAGAAGCAATTGGAGAAGAAAAAAGTCGAAGAAGGAAGGCTGAGAGATTTCAATCAATCTAAGAGGAGTTTGGCTGGAAGGTAGGTGTATGACGCTTTGAATTTGAAGCTTCGGAGGGGAAAAAATTGTAGAACATACCTTTCATATTGAAAAAGGAAATATTTTCGTCTATCCTTCTCTTTCATCTGACGAGACAAAATATGGAGCTCTACCTTGTGGTTATCACTACTCTCGCCATCAGCACCACCCTTATATGGGGCAAAACACGTCAACTGTCCTGTGTTGTTTTTTGGAGGGTAAAACATGTAGTTTTGTGCCATCTGTAGAGACCGTAAATCCCACGTACGAAAAAATCAATGACATCATTTCCGTTTTACTTTTGCCTCAGCTTTCCAATGGCCGGGTTTGTTTTTCGGTTTTATGCCAGTATAACCTCATAAATTAGCAATCAAGTTTTGAAATAGCAGTAACTCGAAATTACCCCTTTTTCAGCTTTTTGACATTTCCAATCGGATTATTAGCAAATTCTACTTCGAAATCGGTCTTGATAAACGAGGGTTTTTCGATTTTCACTAGGAATGAAGCAACGATGAAAGACGAGTGGTCATTCACGTGCTGTTTACCTTTCGCGGGCATTCTGGGCCCTTCAATTTGACGCAGGGAAATAATCAATCGAGGCATCTTCGACGTATTCTTATCTCATCTTTCCGATGGAGAGCTCCGTTTATATATTTTGATTCAACATAACCTCAAAAACGGGAATCATGTATGTAAAGGATCTTAACTCAATTCAACCTACTTATTCGTCTTTTTGATGACAATATTTGGGGAATTAATTCATGTTTATGATGGAATAGTGTCTTATAATCGGTTTTCTGACTATTCCCATGGGAAATGATATTATGAAGAAGAGAATCATTCCTAATGTCACGCGTACGCCGAGAATTAAGTTATCCACTACTTCGTTCCTCGTAGGAGCAGGAATCTAGTCATCCGGTCTCTATTTCATCACTAAAGATTGTGAATTACACAAAGGATCGTCAATTACATCGAGAATTGTCCATTCTCCCGAATCAGGCTATCGAAGACGAGAAAATAGGTTAGTTTGAGTTCGAACATTTTAGACTTACAATTTCCTTTTTTTTTTTGAGGTTATGTTGAACTAAATTAGAAAAAACGGAGCTTTCCATCGGGAAGATGAGTCGAAAATACGTCGAAGATGCCTCAATTGATTATTCCCCTGCGTCAAGTTGAACGGACTAGAACACCCGCGAAACGTGAACAGCACGTGAATGGCCACTCGTAATTTCATCGTTGCTTCACTCCTAGTGAAAACCGAAGAACCCCCATTCCTTCGAGAGCTAGTTCGGTGTAAAATTCCCTGATCTTTCTATTGAAGATGTCAAAATAGCCGAAAAAGAGATAATTTTGAGTTATTGCCATTTCAAAACTCGATTACTAATTCTTGAGGTTAAGGTGGCACAAAACCGAAGAACAAACCCCGCCACCGGGAAGCTGAGGCAAAAATACGTCGGAAATGATGTCATTGATTTTTTTCCACGTGGGGTCTACGGCTTCCACAGATGGCTCAAAACTACACGTTTCACCCTCCAAAAAGCAACCCAGGACAGTTGACGTGTTTTGCCCCAAATCGTCGATCGAAAAACACTCTGGGACCTTAGTATTCGAGTATATATTATCACGACCCGATTCATAGAAAGACGCTGTGATGTCGGAGCCATCTCTCTAACTTGAATTTTTTTCATTTCCTTTCCTGATACATTCACGTTCTTTTCGTATGCACACGACACTCTTTCTTGACTCTCGAGTCACTCAAATTGAATTTTTTTATTTGTCAGGTTACATAGAACTATACAAATATGTGTATACCGTAGAGATGCTTTATATTGCACCTGTGCACGGCTGACTTATATTATAGTAACTAACTAATACTAAAAAAGAAGAAAAAATTTTAAAAAACTAGTACTAACTTAGAGAGAATATCTAAAGTCCTTTGACAATCAAAATCATTAATTTGGGATATAAATGAAGAAAATATAAGATAATAAGTGATCTCAGAGTGATGGAAATTTGTGAGAGTGAGAGTGAGAGTGAATTACGACATAGGATTTAAATACGACAACTTGTGGAAGCTTCCTCTCCCTCCCCGCAGCTATAGAGATGCGTTTCCCAACCTTCTCCATGAGTATACGATGACGCGATTGTATTACAGATAAACGAGTGCGCCTCTAGTACGCAAGCGTGGAATGTATTGGAGTGTTTAAGTCCGTAAGTTTAGATAATCTAGCGGGCATAGACCCGAATGAGCAGCCAATCAGAAGGCGCCACATACTTTTTGTATCTGGGACGCAGAGTATTCTTTCTTCGTCACCCAAAATCAGTATAGCCATGGAAACTCTGTACGTTTTTCCAGGCAGTAGTATTTGACACGGCATCAAGCCGTTCAGTTGTGCTCGCCCTTGTGGGCGAGTCTCATAATTTTTTTCTTCATCTCAATTTCGACTTTAGTGTTACTTCTAAAACTGTCACTTTTTTGTAGAGTTAAACTACACGAATAAATCTATTTAATTTCTAGTGATCTTTGGAGTACCTTCTCCTAAATTTTATAATAATCTACAAGCGATCAAAGTACGAGTATTTCTTTTCCATATTAATTAAAATTCATTAAAACAAGCGACAGCTCACCACTTGGTAGTCTCTCTGTCACGGATAAATGTGAGACGAGGTACCCACAAGTATGAGTAGTTATAAATGCTTGTGAAGAGGGTGTAATTCGCATTTCACTTGGGCGAATGCATGCCCTTTTTCACTGAGCAATCTGTGAAGTTTCGTGGAGTGATTACCAAATTTTCAAACAAAAATCACTCTCCTGCTAGACTGGACCCCGAGCTTTTCGTGGAAACACGAGGCTCAAAAATCAGTCAATATCACCGGATTTGTAATATCCGACGTGACAACGCGTTAAAATGATTTTAGTTTCATGAGAGATATTTTCCATGAATACTCCTCGTGGTGTAAGGAAGAGCTGGTGAGAGGTAAAACATCGTTGATTTTCAGTCAAAATTACTCAAAAATCTGACCGATAACCACATATAGCAGTGCGTGAATGATCCGATGGGTTTACATTCGACTGGGAGTATCTAAAAATCCTTTGGACATCTGAGATCGTTCTTGGTTGGTACAAAAAAAACAACCTTCCAAATCAGTGGGCACGCACTTTCCCACTCATTTTTGAGGTTACAGTTACCACTAAAATTGATTCCAGATGCGTGCCATGAAAAAAAAATTTCATTTTGCAGTAGCCGAAATGTCAAAAATTCTGTAGAACCTCTCATATATGTATCTTCAACTTTTGTTCACGGACAAATGAAGGACCATCAATCAATCAATCAATCAATCAATCAATCAATCAATCTCTCTCTTCCTCTCTCTCTTTCTCTCTCTGATACTGTGATAGGTTTGGGCTCTTTTCAAACGGCGTTTCCTTTTTTAAAAGAGTTATACGTGGCTACTTCGCCACTGAATTGTAATTCCTGTGATATTTCTGCTGGCCCTAGCCTTTATATGCCTTTCTACATGAAAATGTCCTCTCTCCTCGATCGTTCTTGTGAACACTGATATATATATATATATATATATATATGGAAATGTATTTTATCATTCTCTTCCTGACTTTTATGCATCTCTCGATGCCTTAAAATGACTAGTCACTTTCTGTGATGATTCTAATATTCCTTGACCAAAAAGACAATTATTTATACTTTTTATATATTTATTATGTAGGTGTAGCATTTTTCTGATTATTCTGGTTCTGTTTATAAAGACTCCAATTTGAGCTGTGATTTGAAAGATCCCACTGAGATTGATGTGGATTTACATATTCCTGAAAATGATGTTATTAGAGCCATTAGTCATATGAAAGACTCTTTATCTGTTGGTTATGATGGTATTCCAATGCAATTTCTGAAAAAATGTAGAGCCAACTTAGTGGACCCTTTACAGTATATCTCTTCAACAAATCTGTCATGGATGGAGTTTTCCCTTCATCGTGGAAATACTCGTATGTCACACCAATACATAAAGGTGGAGCTATGACTCCAGCTCCTAATTATCGTCCTATTTCCATAACTGGAGCTATTGCTAAGCTTTTTGACTATATCATGGCTGATAAACTTTATTCTGCTATTTGTGATCGATTGATTTCGAATCAGCATGGCTTTATTAAGGGTAAATCTACGATCACTAACTTATTGAATTTCTACGATTACACGATTAATAACCTAGAGTGCCATTTTCAAACTGATGTGCTGTATCTAGATTTCTCAAAAGCATTTGACAGGGTCGATCACAAGTTATTACTATGTAAATTGTATAATTTAGGCGTGCCGAAGTTGCTTGTTAAATGGATTGAATCGTACCTGACGGATAGGTACCAAATTGTGAAACTCTGTGGAGCTTTTTCTGATCCAGTACATGTCAAATCTGGAGTTCCTCAGGGGTCCCATCTTGGCCCTCTCTTGTTCAACGTTTTTGTAAATGACATTATCGAAGTTGTCAGAAACTCTAAGTGCCTACTTTATGCTGATGACATCAAACTCTTCATGAGAATTAGTTCTCCACTTGACTGTAAACTCCTTCAAGATGATTTGTCTAGTATTGTTGAGTGGTCGATACACAATGGGTTAAACTTGAACATTGAGAAATGTAAAGCTATGTCAATAAGCCGTAACCTTTTCCCAAATCACTATGTCTACTCAATCTTATCGCAAAAGCTGGAGAGAGTCATCAACTTTGAAGATCTCGGGGTTATTTTTGACAGTGAGCTTGATTTCGGTAGCCATATTAGTGAATCGGTCTCTAAAGCTTTCAGAAACCTTGGCTTCATCAATCGGAATACGCAAGATTTTAGCAATCCAAAATCATATCTTAACTTATACAAAAGTATCGTTGTTCCATCTCTTACTTGTGCGTCCATCATATGGAGTCCTCACTTGGAATCTAGAACTTCAGAATTAGAGTCCGTACAAAGGAGATTCCTTCGGAGTCTGTCTTATCGCCTAGGCTCACCTTTGAATAGATTGAACCACGATTTTACTGATATTTCTAGGAATCATAAAATATGCACTGCTAAATCCCTACATCATTTCAAAGACACAGCATTTGTTTGGAATATTCTTAAAGGAAAGATAAATTGCTCATTCGTTGTCTCACTCTTTCAATCTAGGAGTAATCCGTACCCAACTATAGATCCAAGATCATTATCGGTTGATCCTTTCAGCAGCAATTTGAGCTTTAATTCGGTAGTTGCTAGATTTAGGCGAAGATGGAATGATCTACCAAGTTATATTAGAAATCATGATTCGTATTTGCCTTTCAAACATGATGCTATGCAAAATGTGTGCAAGTACTACTAAGTCTCTCAATTATTTATATTTGCTTAACTGCATATTATTTATTTTATGATACATTATCTTGATTTCTCATATTGTTGTTTTCTGATGATATTTATGTCGCTCTTGGATATTTTTATACTTATGTAAAGAGCATATTGCCCGTATATTGTTTAAAATAAAATAAAATAAATGAAATATGTGACATATGCCACTGTATTTTTCAATTTCGCCCCCGGGCGAATAAAGGTTATCTATCTCTCTCTCTCTCTCTCTCTCTCTCTCTCTCTCTCTCTCTCTCTCTCTCTCTTTTTTTTTTTTTTTTTTCTTTTAAGGTGGTTAGAGGGCAAAATCTGCCTCAGGATCCCTCGGATCCGTCCCCAGACACCGGACTGGTTCAGCTTACGCGGACTACGCATAGCCCACGCAGGCCATACCAGGCGGGACACGGGTTTGGGTGGGGCCCACCGAGAGGTGGGCCCGGCCGTGTAATATCCCTCTCCCCTCGATGTCCGATACCTAGGGCATCGGGCAATCAAGAAGGAGATCCACCTGCACCTACCATCTCATCCCGGAACCGCGTGAGCATCACTTCAGGATGAGCGGCATGTCTCGCGCTCGATTGCGAGAGTTCCTCTTCTCCATCTTCTCTCTTCGGCCACTTGTCGGCATCTTCTGTCTTCATTCTCCATTGTTCCCTCTCTTTCTTCTTTCTTCTCTCTTCTTTCTTCTTTCTTCCCTCTTCAGTGCATCAGATTCCTCCTGGAATCATTTGGGCCTCTTCTGTTTCAATCGGCAGAGTCACTGTGATTCGCCTACTTCGAGGCGCCTTACTTCCCTCTCTTTCTCCTCTTTGCGGGTCATCACCATCTTGATGTATCCGGTGAGTCTATCCCATGTCTCCTGGTTGCGGAGCAAGTACGGGACGAGATTCTCGGGTGTTAGTTGAGCACCCAGCCATTCATCCAGCTCAAATCTCTCTCTCTCTCTCTCTCTCTCTCTCTCTCTCTCTCCTCTCTCTCTCTCTGCCGGTGAGTACAACCACACGCTCTCTACATTGCTCCGTCTTGAATGTCTTTTCTCACCGACAAAACATCGTCCCGAGGGGCATATTTTTGCAGATTGGACTTCCTCTCGCAGGCTCATACCTTTGGAGCAACACTGCATGGCTCCAATCAGAGCCTGAGAGGAATTATTCCAAATTCTGCAATTCGACAATAACATTCAGTCAGCAGTTCTTGGCGCCGAAACCAACCATCCTGCGCATGCCCGGCGATCGTCGTCTGCTCCACGCTAACTATACACCTGTACTGCTGCTGTCTGCTGTCACGCGATGGGCGACACCACCTGCCACATATGCAACACCAACCTGCGTCATGGCAGCAAGCAATGCAGCACCTGCAAACGGTTCGTCCACACAAAATGTTCAAAAACATCGAACAACAAGTGGTTTTGCATAGCGTGTCAAGAGGTGAGCAGAAAATCTTACAAAATAGCGTCGCCGGGCGCCATTAAGCAGACGGCTTCGTCTGCTCGGCGCAGCACTACGAAGCACGTCAGAGAGAGAGAGATGGAGAATACCGGCTTGCGCACTAGTGTGAGTGGCTTGTCTACCACTACACAGACTCGGCTCAGCTCTCGCAGCAAGGTGGGGACATCTCCCCTTGCCCCGCACACCATTACCACCGGCCGCGGCGAGAAGCCCCCTACCACCAGTGGCTCTACTCCCGTCGGGAGGACCGATGAACAGCGAATGTCGTCTGCTGCACCACCAACTCGCAGCGGTGGCAGCACCTCAGCGCTTACCGCTCGTGGCGCGCAAATTCAAACAGAGGCCATCGGCGCATCCCAGCCATTACTCTTATCAACATCTTCTGAGGATGGTCGTGGGATATCCCAAGACGGGAACGACAGAACACCAGTCCAGCCAACCACTCCAGCAACAACGCCAGCACCGGGAATTCCTAGAGATAAGTGGGTTTTGATTTCGCAGAGTACTCTGGATCTCTTTCTTCAACAAAATGACTTAACTCAGAACCGGCTCGACGAAATAATGTCCCTCTTAAACCGACGTGAGGCTGCCATCTCCTCTCCGCCACCCACACCAGCAGTGAGTGCGGAGAGTGCTCAACTGTTAGCGCGCATGTCGTCTCTGGAGGAACTCATAGAGAAGCAAAACTCCAAGCTGGAGGAGTTTCGCCTAGATCGTGAGCTGCTTCTTGAGGAAAATACTTTGATGAAAAGCCAGATCTCACATCTGACTGATCTTTTGAAAGACGACCAGGGCACTCTGCGAAAATCTAATGTTAGTAATGAAATCAAGTCTTCCATTTCTGAGCTTCCACATCAATCCTCCGGGCCAGATCCTCAAGTTCGAACGGATTTTTCTAACAATTCACGTGCTGGGCGGCGGAGCACTGAACTCAGGGGTGAAGGTCTTGAGTGCAGCCAACTAATTATCACTGGTGCTTTGAAAAAAGACTCTACTGCCTCGGAGGATGAGGTACGTAATATTTCCTTCGCAGTACTCAAGTCCATTCTTCCCTCGCTGGAGAGGGAGAACATTTCTGATGTTCGTGTTCTGCAGCCCGGGCACGTGTCTGGAAGGACGAATCCGAAACGTAACTACAAATCACCCGATTCATCGCCCCGAGCCTCGGTCATCCGCTCACGTTCTGTTCCATCCTGCGTAGTCCAACTCTCGTGCAGTCGTCTAGTCAGGGAGGTGATTAGAGCCAAGCGCTCGATTGCCAACAATTATTTCACAACTCATAACATCGAGCCCACATTGCTTGACCCTGAAGCGAAAGCCCATGTGCCGGACCGAAAGATTTACATCAATGAAATGCTACCTCGTGACAAATACAAGGAATATATTCAGCTGAGGCCACTTGCACGAGGTCTAGGCTTCAAATATGTTTGGCACAGCGGTGGACGCTTTTGGGTCAGGCGTAGAAATGGCGAGAGAGCGCATGCGTTCGAGTCCCTCACTGAACTGCATGTCATTCAAACGGCGTGTCGAACAGCCCCAAGACCAAATCATGAGTCATCGGACAGTAGCCCGAACAGTCCAACCGTTCCAGACCAGGCTACAGATTCTACAGCAGCATCAGCGGGGACTCCCTGACTAAATACGGCTGCCGGAGAGTCAAAAGGGAGTGGTAGTTCCTTAAAGGCGGGGTTTATCAATCTTAACTCCTTAACAGATAAGATTGAGCACCTGCGCCTGCTCGTCGCTGCCGACCCCTCCTACCATCTTTTCGGGGTAGCTGAGTCGTGGCTCGATGAGTTTGTAGATGACAGTCTTGTTCAGGTCCCAGGTTATTCGCTGTTACGGCAAGATCGTAACAGAAACGGTGGCGGGGTTGCTCTGTATGTGCGTAATGATTTCAAAGTGGAGAGGCTTGCCTCGTCTAATACTTCTGGTCCGGGGTGTCCTGGCATCCCCGAGTATTTGTTTTGCAGCGTACAGCAGGGTAACTCGCCATCGATTCTAGTAGGTGTGATTTATAGACCTCCAAAGGTTGCCATGCAGAAGGATGATGGGCTTTTCGGCTCATTACGCCGACTGTGTGGAGATTTTAGCCACAAAGTTATTATGGGGGATCTGAACGCAGACTTGTTGGACACGGCTCATTCTGACACAAAGACATTGACCGCACTGACCGAAGAACTGTCCCTTCAGATTGTGCAACACGGTGCGACTCATCAACACAACCCCAATGTGTCTCATAAATGGATCGACCATATGTACGTAGATGAAAATGATACCGTCACCGACTTACAAAACAGACTACTGCCCAGTTTCGGCAAGCACGCGGTCATCGACGTCACCATCAACGTCTTCACTCCTGCTCCGCCTAAAAATTCCTTCACATACAGGGATTTCCGTAACATCACTCCGGAGCAGTTGAATGATCGCCTGCTTCGCTGTGACTGGACAGCGCTCAACAATGCTGAAACTAGTTTGGAAGATGCGATTAATTGCCTCAATGAAAACTTGAAAGTTGTATTAGATGAACTAGCGCCTGAAAAAACGATTTGCCCTCGTAAAGGCGACGCTCCTTGGATTGGTCCCGAGCTGAAAGGACTCATTAAGAAGCGTGATGCAACACGTAGGCGCTGGGAGCGAAACCAATGCAACCAGCGCAAGTGTTCTGGTCTTCAGAATGAGTTCTTCCGGCTCAGTGAAGAGGTTGACGTGCGTATTGAGAAAGAGCGAATTTCCTTCATTCAAAGTCACCTTTCCGACGCTCTTGATCAACATAAAAACATTTGGAAGGAAATGCGTAACCTCGGCCTCTTGCCTAAGAGCAAAGAGGAGGAGCTTCACGGCTTCACCCCGGACGAGTTGAACGCTCACTTTGCAGGAGTCTCTGTCTCACCTCGCGAGAATATAGAAGAAGCAATGGACGATGTAATGGTGGCTCCAGAGGAGGGTTTCGAATTCAAGCCAACCAATTTGAATGAAGTAGTCCTTGCCATAAAACATTTCTCCTCACAGGCTCGCGGGGTAGATGGAATCCCTCAAAGCGTGATCGCGAAAGCTCTCCCGGCGATTGGTGATCTTATTGTACATATTTTCAACTCCTCTTTCGCTCACAGCATCTTTCCTGAGACTTGGAAGCAAGCACAGCTGATTGCGCTAAAAAAGACTGTAGCTCCATCATCAGTCTCGGACTTCCGTCCTATTGCGATCTTGTGCTTCCTCTCCAAGGTTCTCGAAAAGATTGCACACGACCAAATCACGGAGTACTTGAAGAAAGAAAAATTATTAGATGGCTTCCAGGCTGGTTTCAGACAACACCACAGTACCCAGACAGCTTTGCTGAAATTGACTGATGACATAAGACTAGGTATAGATAGGAAGAAGATCACCCTTTTACTACTCTTCGACTTCAGCAAAGCCTTTGACACGATATCACCAACAAAACTTCTGAGTAAACTGCGACAACTTGGTTTCTCGCGTTCGGCACTCCTGTGGATCAAATCATATTTACAAGGTCGCACCCAGCTAGTCACCTCCAAGAATGGTAAATCTGATTGGCTCGCAACCAATCTGGGTGTTCCGCAGGGTTCTGTTCTCGGGCCCTTACTCTTTAGTTTGTACGTCAATGACTTGCCTGGGCTATTGAATGGAAAGTCGGTAGATCATCTCTTTTACGCTGATGACCTCCAAATTTATCTCCAAATCGAGAAAAATAAGATCAGGGAGGGCATCGCTCGACTGGGAGAAATCGGACGACTGGTTGCTGATTGGGCTATGGGCTCCGGCCTGCGTCTCAACGCTGGTAAAACCAAAGCAATCTTTTTCTCTTCCGAGAGGAATATCAAGGATCTGAAAAGGATGGATCTGCCAGGTGTTGAGATACAGGATGGAGTTTTCGTTCCTTTCAGTGACACAGTCGTGAGTCTTGGTGTTGTATTAGACAGCGAATTATCGTGGAAACCGCAAATAAATCAAGTGACGAAGAAAGTCAACAGGGCCCTGTACGGTTTGCGGTTTTTCAGGGCATGCATCACCGGGACTCTCCGAGTTCGACTGGTCGAGGCGTTAGTACAACCCCATCTAGACTATTGTACGGTCGTGTATCTTGACGCCACGGACGAACAGCGGCAACGGCTACAAAGACTAAACAACTCATTTGTGAGATACATTTTTGATCTTAGGAGAGACGAGCACATCACTCCGTTCAGGGAAAACTTGGATTGGCTGCGTACTGATTCGCGGCGAATGTACTTTGCAGGCATTATCATGTATAAGATCATGCACATGAGGGAACCTGGTTACCTGTCTGCAATGTTTACCAGGCACCGATCCGAGCGCCCCGTGCGGGGAGATGCACAAGAGCAGGAACTCAAAGTCCCCAAGGTGAGACTTGAATATGGAAGAAGATCTTTCCAAGTTCAATGCGCTCACTTCTGGAACTTTCTCCCTTCAGGCATCCGGCAAATTCAGAAGATCTCATTTTTCAAAGAAGCTTTGAAAGAGTTTCTCTTATCACAACCATCCCAGAGGATTGATGTGGATAACAAACAATACTTTAACCTCTGATAGGCTTGGGCTCTTTCCGATTAGGCTTTTAATTATAACTTAGTTATGCGTGGCCTTCCCGCCATTGACTGAAACATCTGTGATAATTTTCCGAGCCCACTATCCTTTATATGTACAAAAATGTTTTATATTTTCTTGCTCCTTTTTCCTATCTTTATCTGTATAATAAATAGTGTAATTTGACTTTCTACGCACCTTGCAGTGCTTCAAAATGACTAGTCACTTGATGTGATAATACAATGTCCTTGACCAAAACGACAAATTTCATGAATGTGATATATATTTATTATGAGTGACATATGTATCATATGTAACAGAATTTTTAACTTTTGCCTCTGAGCAAATAAAGGATATCAATCAATCAATCAATCAATCTCTCTCTCTCTCTCTCTCTCTCTCTCTCTCTCTCTCTCTCTCTCTCTCTCTCTCTCTGGCGGTAAGTGTTTCCACACGCATCTAACATCGCTCCGTGCTTGAACATCTCTTTAACCATCAAAACGTCGTCCCGAGTGGCACTTTTTTGCAGATTGGACTTCCTCCTGCAGGCTCATACCACTAGAGCATCACTGCATGGCTCCTGCTCGAGCCTAGGAGGAATAATTCCAATTCTGCAATTCCAACAACAACATCGAGTTGGCAGTGCCTGGCGCCAAAAGTGAGCTTTGTGCGCATGCTCGGAGGTCGTCTGCTACGCTGGCCTGCTTCGCTGTCTTGCTGTCTGCTGCACGATGAGCGACAACACCTGCTGCGTCTGCAACAACACCTTACGCGCGGGCAGCAGAGAATGCGGCACTTGCAAAAGATCAGCACATGTCAAGTGCTCGAAATCATCTCAAGAACAGTGACATGCGAAAAATGTCTGCAGGTGAGCAAAATTCCAGCCGCGCAATTATCATCAAGTGCATCGAAGCAGACGACTTCGACTTCTCGCCTCAGCACGCAAACAGCCAGAGAGAGAAAGAAGGAGAATACTACCTCTCATAGACGTGTGAGTAATCAGCCCATCTCACACACACGGCTCAGCTCGCATGCTGCATCAGCACTTTCTTCCCTCGCTCCGCATACCACCGCCGCGGGCCGCAGCGCAAAGCCCCCTACCACCAATGCCTCTCTATCCAACTCCGGGAGTCTACAGCTTGCGCTAGCGGGGGGTACTCTATCGCCTGCTGCTTCGTCTCCGTCATGTGGTGCCACCTCCCGCCAGTCCACCGGTTTAGAGCCCGCGAACATTCAAAAGCAGCAAACAGATGCGCGGCCCACCACTATCACCCAGTCGCTGCTCACTACACCTCCTCTTGGCCACGCTGTCGGGCGGATGGAGAGCAACAGCCCCATCTCGAAAACTACACCACCTCTTGGCCACGTTGTAGGGTCGACGGAGAGCAACAGCCTCAACGTCTCGGAACGACCTGCAACATCACCAACTTCGACGGCGACGGATTCGCCTGACACCAAATGGGTACTCATAGCGCAGACTACTCTCGACCTCTTTTACGATCAATATGCGCTACTCCAGAACGAGCTTGACGAAATAAAATCTCTCGTGAGGCGACAAAACGTTGCCGTTCCCTCTCCACCTCTCACGCCAGCAGTGAATGAGGTGGATGATCACCTATTGGCACGTGTATCCTCTCTCGAGAGACTCATAGAGAAGCAAAGCTCCCAGCTGGAGGAGCTCCGCGTGGATCGCCAGCTTCTTCTGGGGCAGAACTCTACCATGAAAAGCCGGTTTTCCACTCTGACTGAGCTATTAATAGGTCGTGAGAGTAGTCAGCGAGATAGCGAATGTAGTAGAGTAGAGAATAGTAATGTCGAATCGACACATCAATCTTCGATTCCTATTATTACACCTAGGATGGACAAGTTCCCTCATTCACACGCTGGGGAGCAAGGACGGGGACACGGCAGTGACGGTCTTGAGTGCTGTAAATTAATTATTAATGGTATTTTAAAAGAAAATTCTAAGGCCTCGCCGGTACAGGTATCTGATATTGCCTACGCAGTGCTCAAGTCCGTACTCCCCTCACTGAAGAGGGTAGACATTGCTGATGTCCGGGTCCTGCAAACTGGGCGTGCGTCTGGGGAGAAGCCTCCAACAGGTATTTGCGACTCGGTCCCATCTCCTCGAGCCCCAGCTGCCACCCCGCGCACTCTACCATCGTGCATAGTCCATTTCTCCAGTAGTCGACTAGTCGGGAAAGTGATTCGGGCTAAACGTTCAATCACCAATAATTATTTCACGGCTAACAATATCCAGCCTGACTTACTCGACCCAGATACGAAAGCTCATGTGCCAGACCGTAAAATCTTTATAAATGAGATGCTCCCCCGTGAGAAATGCAAAGAATACATACGCTTGAGGTCAATTGCACGCGGTTTGGGTTTAAAATACGTCTGGCACAGTGGCGGTCGTTTCTGGGTTAGACGGAAAAATGGTGAGCGAGCGCATACGTTCGAATCTCTCGCTGATCTGCAGGTCATTCAAACGGCCTGTCGAAGTGCTCCAGAACGTGCTTGTGCGTCCTTTAATAACACCCAGAGCTGTACTACCGTTCCGGAGCAGAGTAGAGTTTCGGCAGCAGAATCAGCGGAGACTCCTTGACTAGATACGGCTGCTGAAGAGCGACGAGGGATAGGCAGTTCCTTGGATGCGGGATTTATCAACCTTAACTCTCTGACAGATAAGATTGAGCATCTACGCTTGCTCGTTGCTAACGATCCCTCCTACCATCTATTTGGGGTCGCTGAGTCGAAGCTAGATGAGTATGTGGATGACAGTCTCGTTCAGATTCCTGGGTTTTCACTGTTGCGACAGGATCGCAACAGGGAGGGTGGTGGGGTTGCCTTGTATGTGCGCAATGACTTCAAAGTTAAGAAGTTGATTTCGTCAAATACTTTTGGGCCAGGGAAACCTGGCGTGCCTGAATTCCTCTTTTGTAGCATACAACAGGGTAACTCCCCGCCAATATTGGTGGTAGTAATCTACAGACCCCCTAAAATCGCCATGCAGAAGGATGACGGGCTGTTTGGCTCATTACGCCGGCTGTGTGGTGACTACAGTCATAAAATTATAATGGGTGATCTGAACGCGGATTTGTTAGACACTGCTCATCCCGACACCAAGACACTGACTGCACTGACAGAAGAACTTGCCTTGCAGATAGTGCAGCATGGCCCGACTCACCAACACACCCCCAATACATCTCATACATGGATTGATCACATTTATGTAGATGACAATGACATCATTACTGACTTTCAAAACAGACTCCTGCCCAGTTTCGGCAGGCAGTCGGTCATTGACGTCACCATCAACGTCTTCACTCCTACTCCGCCAAGAAATTCCTTTACCTACAGGGATTTTCGAAACATCACTCCGGAGATATTAAATGACCGATTGCTTCGCTGTGACTGGACAGCTCTCGAGAATGCTGAAACGAGTTTGGAAGATGCAATTCACTGCTTGAATGAAAATTTACAGTCCGTTATTGATGAATTAGCACCCGAAAAAACTATTAATCCGCGTAAAAATGACGCTCCTTGGATTGGTCCTGAGCTGAGGGTACTCATTAATAAGCGAGACGCGACGCGCAGGCGCTGGGAACGGATTCAACGTAACCAGCGCAAGTGTCCTGAGCTTCAAAATGAATACTTTCGGCTTAGCGAAGAGGTCGACTTGTGTATTGAACAAGAGCATAACTCCTTCATTCAAACCCATTTGTCAGATGCTCTTGATCAGAAGAAGAACATTTGGAAGGAGATGCGCAATCTCGGCCTCTTGCCTAAGAGCAAAGAGGAGGAACTTCATGGCTTCACACCGGGTGAGTTGAACGCACACTTTGCGGGATTTTCCGTTTCGCCCCACGAAAATATTAATGAAGCAATGGACGATATTGACTAGGCACCGGAGGAGAGGTTTAAATTTAAGCCCACAAATTTTAGTGATGTAGTCCTTGCTATTAAACATTTCCCCTCACAGGCCCGTGGAGCGGATGGAATACCCCAAAGCGTGATCGCAGAAGCTCTTCCGGCCATTGGTGATCTTATTGTACATATTTTCAACTCCTCTTTCGCTCGTGGCATTTTTCCTGAGGCTTGGAAGCAAGCGCAGCTGATCGCACTAAAGAAGACTGCTGCTCCATCAACGGTCTCGGACTTCCGTCCTACAGCACTGCTGTGCTTTCTCTCCAAGGTTCTGGAAAAAATCGCACATGACCAAATCACGGAGTATTCAAAAACCGAGAAGATACTTGATCGCTTCCAGACTGGTTTTAGGCAACACCATAGCACCCAGACAGCTTTGTTGAAATTGACTGATGACATCAGAGTAGGTATAGACAGAAAGAAGATCACTCTGCTCCTACTATTCGATTTTAGCAAGGCTTTTGACACCATCTCACCATCCAAGCTGTTGAGGAAGCTACGACATCTTTGCTTCTCAAGATCGGCGCTCCTGTGGATAAAATCATATTTACAGGGTCGCACCCAACAAATCACTTCTAAAGTAGGCAAATCTGATTGGCTCGAAACCAATCTGGGTGTTCCACAGGGGTCCGTCCTTGGGCCTCTCCTCTTCAGCTTGTATGTGAATGACCTGGCTGGCTTGCTAGACGGAAAGTCGGTACATCATCTATTTTATGGGGATGATCTCCAAATTTATCTCCAAATCGAGAAAAATAAGATTAGGGAAGGTATTGCTCGGTTGGGCGAAATAGGACGACTAGTTGCCGAGTGGGCCAGAAGTTCCGGCCTGTGTCTCAACGCTGGCAAGACCAAGGCAATCTACTTCAGCTCGGAGAGAAATATCAAAGATCTGAAGAGAATGGACTTGCCAGGGGTTGAGATACAGGAAGGAAAGTTCATCCCGTTCAGTGATACGGTCGTGAGTCTCGGTGTTACACTTGACAATGAATTGACATGGAAACCGCACATCGACCAAGTAACTAAGAAAGTCAACAGAGCCCTATACGGTCTGCGGTTTTTTAGGGCATGTATCACCAGACCTCTCCGAATTCGCCTAGTCGAGTCATTGGTTCAACCGCACCTAGATTATTGCGCGGTCGTGTATCTCGACGCCACGGACGAACAGCGGCAACGGGTACAGGGACTAAGCAATTCATGTGTGAGATATATTTTTGATCTTAGGAGAGATGAGCACATCGCCCCGTTTAGGGAGCGCTTGGGTTGGTTACGTACTGATTCGCGGAGAATGTACTTCGCAGCTCTCTTGATGCATAAGACCATGCACTTAGGAGAACCTGGCTACCTAGCTGCGATGTTTACCAGGTACCAATCCGAACGCCCCGCACGGGGTGATCTAGAAGAGCGGGTACTCAAAGTTCCCAACATGAGACTTGAATATGGAAGAAGATCTTTCCAGGTTCAGTGTGCTCATTTGTGGAACTTTCTCCCTCCGGGCTTTCGGCAGCTTGGGAAGATATCATTATTTAAAGAGTCCTTGAAAGACTTCCTGTTAACACTATCCTCCCAGAGGATTGATGTGGAGAAGAGGCATTATTTCAATCTGTAATGGGAAGGGCTCTTCTTTAATTTAGTATTCATACATGTGACCTCAGTCACCCAATTGGTGATCTATAGCTGTGATATTAGTGCGAGCCCTTACCCCTCTTTTTATACTTCTAAGTATGCACCCTGACTAGTCACGAATTGTGATACTTATTGTCCTTGACCAAACCAGTAATTGACTGAAATTATCATCATTATCTTGTTGTACATATATTATATTCATTCTTATACGTGTTATTACATCTTAACGGGCATACGTAGGTGTATGCAAATGTATTTTTTGTCTTCGGACGAATAAAGGACATCTATCTATCTATCTATATATCTACCTATCTCTCTCTCTCTCTCTCTCTCTCTCTCTCTCTCTCTCTCTCTCTCTCTCTCTCTTGAAGCTTTTCTCTGTGATAATTCTTTTGATGTCTTTGCTATAACTTTTTTTTTTTTTTTTTTTTTTTTTTTAAGGTGGTTAGAGGGCAAAATCTGCCTCAGGATCCCTCGGATCCGTCCCCAGACACCGGACTGGTTCAGCTTACGCGGACTACGCATAGCCCACGCAGGCCATACCAGGCGGGACACGGGTTTGGGTGGGGCCCACCGAGAGGTGGGCCCGGCCGTGTAATATCCCTCTCCCCTCGATGTCCGATACCTAGGGCATCGGGCAATCAAGAAGGAGATCCACCTGCATCTACCATCTCATCCCGGAACCGCGTGAGCATTACTTCAGGATGAGCGGCATGTCTCGCGCTCGATTGCGAGAGTTCCTCTTCTCCATCTTCTCTCTTCGGCCACTTGTCGGCATCTTCTATCTTCACTCTTCATTGTTCCCTCTCTTTCTTCTTTCTTCTCTCTTCTTTCTTCTTTCTTCCCTCTTCAGTGCATCAGATTCCTCCTGGAATCATTTGGGCCTCTTCTGTTTCAATCGGCAGAGTCACTGTAATTCGCCTGCTTCGAGGCGCCTTACTTCCCTCTCTTTCTCCTCTTTGTGGGTCATCACCAGCTTGATGTATCCGGTGAGTCTATCCCATGTCTCCTGGTTGCGGAGTAAGTACGGGACGAGATTCTCATGTGTTAGTTGAGCACCCAGCCATTCATCCAGCTCGGCGCTCTCTCTCCGGGTGTCGCTGCACTTGAACAGGGCATGTTCGGCGTCATCCCATTCGTCCCCGCATGACTGACATGCTGGGGTCGTCCTCTTCTTGAACCTGGTTAGATAGGAACCGAAGCAACCATGATCGCTCAGTGCCTGCGTCGTCCAGTAGTCCATCTCTCCGTGGGTGCGTTCCGCCCACTTGGCTACGTCACGGATCAGCCGGTGCGTCCATCTGCCGTTCGCAAATGGCGAATCCCACTCAGTTTGCCAATGCTCAAGGGTGGTTTCCTTCTCGTTGTCGCGGATGATCTCCTTCATCGTCGGAGTGAGTACTCGTTCGGCTCCGATCACTTTCTGGCGGTCCCAGATCCTCACTCGCTCCGCGACGAGCAAGTGGATGGGCGGAGTACTCGCCAATACGTAAGCCGCATCTCCTGACACAGTGCGGTAGGCACGGATACTCCTCAGGGCCGCTCTTCGGTGGACAGGCCCCATTCTCTTCTCGATGATGGTCTTCTCTACCCTCTTCCCCCACACGGGTGCACCGTACAGCATGATGGAGGTAGTGACGGTGTTGAGAAGTGCGCGCCTCTTTTCCTTGGGTCCTCCGATATTCGGCATAAGCCGCTGGAGCGCCGCACCGACCTTGCTCGCCTTCTGGGCGGCTTCCTGGATGTGCTTCTTGAACGACCACTTGTCGTCGAGCCATACACCGAGGTATTTCAGCTCTGTCTTCCGTGGAATCTCTTGCCCGTTGATATAAAACCGGGGTAAGTCAAACTTCCTACGCCTTGTGACCACGATTGCTTCGCACTTCTTGACAGCGAGCTCCAGAAGCCTGCTAATCATCCACTCGTAGACTCGGGCTAGCGCTTCGTTCGCGCGTCTACCCAAGAGTTCCTCGTTGTCAGCCCATACTATGAGTCCCGCGTCGTCCGCGAAAGCCACTATTATCACTCCTTCTGGCAGTTCGATAGACAGTAAGCTGTCATACTGGGTGTTCCAGTTGAACGGCCCGGAGACCGATCCCTGTCCGATTCCGGCGGACAGTACCCGAATCTCTTGTCCCTCGTCGGTGTCGTACACGAGGGTCCTGTTCCGCAGGTAGTCACTCGTGACGGCTAGTAGATAGGGGGGCACTTTACCTGCTTGGGATTGATAGACTCGCTCCCAGCTCGCGCAGTTGAATGCGTTCTTTATGTCCAACGCAATGATGGCACAGAATCCACCTCTTCCTTGGTATGGGTTCCCTACCGACGCTTGAACCCGTTCTTGGACCGCCTCGATCGCGTGCACAGTGCTCCGTCCCTCCCGGAACCCGAACTGCATTGGTGATAGCCCACCGCCTTCTTCGTAGGCTTTTTCCACCCTGTTGAGCACCATCCTCTCGTACATTTTCCCGATATTGTCGAGCATGCTGAGAGGGCGTTGACCTCCTTGACCCTTAGGTATCAGGACCAGCTTCTGGCGTTTCCACTTGTCCGGGAAAGTTCCCGCGCTCAGACAGATGTTGAAGAGGTCGAGGAGTAGATCTGGCTTGTATTTGAAGACCAGTTTCAGAGCCTCGTTTGGGATGCCATCCAGGCCAGGGGCCTTGCCGTTCGGCATTCTCTTCGCCGCTATGAGTAGCTCTTGCATAGTGAAGTAGCTCTTGCATAGTGAGTCTTTGCTATAACTGAGAGTCACCTTAACGAACTCGATACTGATACAAGTGTTGGAGTAGACAATTTTACAATCGTCCGGAACGACAGAGTGGGCCGCTCGGGTGGTAGAATAGAGCTATCTATTTTGCTGAAACAATCAATTTTAAAGTTCTTGTAAAATCGGACTCCTCGCGCAAGAATTTCCCTGAATTTATGATCTGTGAGATCCAAGACCGCAACGATACCTTACTTTTTTCCGTTATTTACAGGCCCCCTGATGCGCGTCTCCCTAATGAATTTTTCGAGGTCTTGTCTACTTTACTTCCTAAATATCCTAAAGTTGTCATTACAGGTGATCTAAACTGTAACATGGCCATAAACGATTTCAAACCTGAATACGTCCATAAAGCCTTACGTGATTACTCACTTCACTTGGTTCCATCTGATCCCACGCATCACACTTTGAATGCTGAGACACAGTCCTCTCACACATGGATCGACTTATTCATTGTTAGCTCGCTTGATGTTGTTGTTGACTATTCTAAGTCAGATGCACCTTTTTCAATCGGACATGACCGGATTGATCTCAAATTCCAATTCACGAAGACCACGAGAGAGCCAAAACTTGTAACTAGGAGGAACTTTGAAACTTTCAGTCTGGAACGTTATCTCGATGATTTGTCACTCAACTTTGCTTCTTTCCCATCAAATGCAAGTCTTTACGACAAAGTAGCCATTTTCAACCAGTCAATCACTTCTGCCCTCGACCAATCAGCTCCTTTTAAAACATATACCATTACCGCTCGAAATAAACCTTGGGTTAACAACGATATTCGTACTTTAATGAAAGAACGTGACTCCCTTTATAAGAAGGCGCGTAATACTGAGTGTCCTGTACTGAAACAACGATACCGAGCACTCAGATCCCAAGTCCAGAAACTACTACGAAAGGCCAAGAACCAATATTACTCGTCCCAAATTGCCATTTCTCAGAGCTCCAACAGGCTATGGAGTACCCTCAACGGACTAGGCATAGTCAACTCCCGTTCCCTCTCTCCTTTCCGAACCTTCTCTCCTGAAGCAATTAATGCCCATTTCGCCTCTATTTCCAACCCTTCTCCCACGCCCCTAAATCACTATCATTACCATCAACTCAGTCACCAACCTCATATCAACATTCCCTTATTTTCACTGTCACCAACCAACCAAAACGAGGTCCTGAGTATCATTCGCTCGCTAAAATCAAAAAGTTCTGGCATTGATCATTTCACGGTCCGAAATCTGCTCACGTCCTGTCCAATCATTCTTGAACCCCTCACTGATATTTTCAATTCAAGTATTGAGGATGCATCTTTTCCTGAACTCTGGAAGCGCACACTTATTACTCCTATTCCTAAAACGAATTATCTCATAGACTTATCGGACCTGAGACCCATATCAAAGCTTTCTGAGTGCTCAAAAATTCTTGAAAAGGTAGTCTCAGACCAGCTGAAACAATTTATCGAAGATTATGAACTTCTTGACCCTTGTCAAGCTGGTTTCCGAGGGGGTCACAGCACTCAGACTGCTTTGCTAGGAGTCCTAGATGATGTGCGCAAGGGAATAGACCAGCCAATGTACACGATTCTCGTGCTTTTCGACTTTTCCAAAGCTTTCGACAAAATTCCGCATCAAATTTTAATCCAAAAACTCCGTTTCTTCAATGTGAGTGATCATACTACACGGTGGTTCCTGTCGTACCTTGCAGACCGCTGCCAAGCAGTCATTGATGATGGTGGGACGGTATCAGACTGGCTGAATACAACTGCAGGAGTCCCCCAAGGCTCAGTCCTGGGTCCCCTCTTGTTCTCCATCTTCATCAATGACCTGCCAAAAGTTCTGTGCTATACGCGGTACATGATTCACGCCGATGATACCCAGATTTACAGAAGTTGCCACCGGTACGAGCTCAAGGAAGCTCTCAAATTGGTTGAGAAAGATTCTAACGCGATCCAGGCATGGGCCATCATGAATGGACTTAGCTTGAATCTCAAGGAGACAAAAGTTATGATCCTCGGTAGCAATGAAAACCTCCGTCTCTTGAATATAGATGACCTATCACCCATTACAATTGGTGGCACTTCAATTGACTTTGTGACCGAAACTAAGAACCTTGGAACTTGGCTTACTTCCGATCTTAACTGGCAGAAACAAGTATCATCTATTTGTCAGCGCGTCTTTGGCACTCTCCGTCAACTGCGTCCCCATCAACATGCCCTCTCATTTTCTCTCCGCATATCGCTCGTTCAATGACTCATCCTCCCTTACTTTGACTATGCCTGCCTTGTTTATCATGATCTAACCGAGGGACAAAACCTCAGGCTCCAGCGGGCCCAAAACGCGTGTACTCGCTTCGTGTTTGGAAATATCCCTTGTAGAGATCATGTTACCCCCTATCGCAAGCGCCTAGGGTGGCTCACGGTAAAAGCTCGACGAGAGTACTTTCTAGCTAGCTCTCTGTATCAGATCCTTCAAACCCATAAACCTTTGTATCTGGCTAAAAACATCGTTGAAGTATGCAATACAAGTCTTCAGAGATCCGTTCGCCTCCAGACTGGAGACCTCATAGTTCCCAAATATCACACATCGTCTTTGCAAAACGCTTTTTACGTGAACGCCTCGCATTATTGGAATAAATTACCGCGTGCTATTTCCACCATGCCTCGCTCAACGTCCCTGAAGAATTTTAAAAAATGCCTACTCCTATACCTTCTCGATCTTGATACGAATAGTGACGTATAACATCTTGTATCGTCTGCATGCTTAAACCAAATGTTGAATATTTTTAACCTGTTTTCGGAGTAAGGATCAAAACTATCACATGCCCATATCATGTTACGTCACGACGTGATCCTCACATATGTATTATATTTTTATCTGTTTTTATATTTTAAATCTTATATTTTTGAATTTTATATCTATATGAATCCTATATATCTTATATACTTTATGTACCATTCATGTGCCCCATGGGACCCATTGTCCCCGGGTGAATAAACCAAATCAATCAATCAATCAATCTCTCTCTCTCTCTCTTTTTTTTTTTTTTTTAAGGTGGTTGTAGGGCAAATACGCTGCGACGTACGAAGGAGAGGCACCGGTCAGCCAAACACGGCTGGCCAGCACCTCCCCAACAGTCCCGGGCTGGAATCCGCATCGATACGGCCATCCGAACCGGGTAAACCCTCTCTTCCTTCTCCGTTGGCGCCGGCCATTGGACAAGGGAGAGATCCACCAACTTACCAATCCGGCCCCGGCACCGCGCGAGCATTACTTCAGGGCCGGCGGCGTCTCGCGCTCAGGATCGAGCGTCTCTCTTCTCACGACTCGCAGGTGTTGTTTCCCTTTCTTCGATCTTCTTCCATCTCTTCATTCTTCATCTTCTTTCTTCTCTCTTCCCTCTTCAGTGTATCAGATTCCTCGTGGAACCATTTGGACCTCTTCTGTTTTCTCTCTCTCTCTCTCTCTCTCTCTCTCTCTCTCTCTCTCTCTCTCTAGCCAGAGGAGAGAGGCAGTTCATTGAAAGCGGGATTTATCAATCTTAACTCCCTGACAGATAAGATCGAGCATCTTCGCCTGCTCCTTGCTAACGATCCCTCCTAGCATCTCTTTGGGGTGGCTGAGTCGTGGCTGGATGAATTCGTGGACGATAAACTCGTACAGATCCCAGGATTTTCACTGCTCCGGCAGGATCGAAATAGGAATGGTGGTGGTGTTGCTCTGTACGTGCGCAATATTTTCAAGGTGGAAAGATTGGTTTCATCCAATACTTCTGGCCCGGGATGTCCTGGCATTCCGGAGTATCTTTTTTGTAGTGTACAGCAGGGCAACTCACCCCCAATACTTGTGGGAGTAATCTATAGACCTCCCAAGATAGCCATGCAGAAGGACGATGGGCTGTTTGGCTCACTGCGCCGACTGTATGGAGATTTTAGTCACAAGATTATTATGGGGGATCTAAACGCAGACCTTTTGGGCACAGCTCATCCTGACTCGAAGACTCTGACTGCACTGACGGAAGAACTGTCCCTACGGATTGAGCAGCACGGCGCGACTCACCAGCATAACCCCGATGTATCTCACAAATGGATTGATCACATGTACGTGGATGAAAACGACAATATAACCGACTCACGGAACAGGCTGATGACCAGTTTTGGCAAGCATGCGGTCATTGACGTCACCATCGATGTCTTTACCCCCGCTCCGCCGAAAAATTCCTTTACTTACAGGGATTTCCGTAACATCACTCCGGAGCAATTAAATGACCGTCTGCTACGCTGCGACTGGACATCGCTTGAAAATGCAGGAACCAATCTGGAAGACGCAATTAAATGTCTCAATGACAATTTAAAAGTGGTATTAGATGAGCTAGCGCCTGAAAAAACGATATGCCCTCGTAAAGGCGATGCTCCTTGGATTGGTCCTGAGCTGAAGGCGCTCATGAAGAAGCGAGATGCGACACGTAGGCGCTGGGAGCGGAATCAATGCAACCAACGCAAGCGTACAGAGCTTCAGAATGAGTACTTTCGACTCAGTGAAGAGGTCGACGAGCGCATAGAGCAAGAGCGAAATTCTTTCCTTCAGAGTCATCTCTCAGACGCTCTTGATCGAAACAAGAACATTCAGAAGGGAATGCGCAACCTCGGCCTCTTGCCCAAGAGCAAAGAGGAGGAACTTCATGGTTCCACCCCGGATGAGCCGAACGCTCACTTTGCGGGGGTCTCCGTCTCGGCCCATGAGAATATGGAAGAAGCAGAGGGTGACATCATGTCGGCTTCAGAAGACGGTTTTGAATTCAAACCCACGAATCTTAACGAAGTAGTTCTTGCCATCAAACATTCCTCATCACAGGCCCGTGGGACAGACGGAGTCCCTCGAAGCGTGATCGCAAAAGCTCTCCCGACGTTAGGTGATCTTATTGTACATATTTTCAACTCCTCTTTTGCTCACAGCATCTTTCCCGAGGCCTGGAAGAAAGCACAGCTGATTGCATTGAAAAAGACGGCAGCAAGATTCACTTTTCTTGCGTCCACAGAGTTGACGGAGGCGTATGCAATTTTTGCTTTCTCAAAGCTTTCCCACTTGAATTATGATAAGCTTGAAGTGTGAAAATGATGTGAGAATTACATAAAAAGTCGACAGCTATAATTCAGACCTCCCACACAGCATGAGAATCTTTCAGAAATCTTCCTGCAAGCTTTCAGGAAAACCCGGGAATCTTTCAAAAAGATTTCACTGAAAGCTTCCCTCAATAAAGATATGTCCCACTTCAGACACCTTTCTGCAAGATCTCATGAAATATTGCCGGGAATATTTCGGGAAGCTTTCAGAAACATTTCATTGAAATATTTCAGTGAAATGTTCCTGCAAGATTTCATGAAATCTCCCAAAAATATATGCGTTAATGTTCTGTCTGTGGAATCCATATTTTGCTTGATAAGTTTCTTGGTCATTCTAATGCATGACTTTATCATTCTTACTCGTACTTCAACTCCATTGTGACGTTGAATCCAAAGCTTCACGTTAGATTCATCCAGGTTTTATGAACTCTTCGATGTATGCGACACCTAACCGATAAGCCGTCCTCCTGTCTTATATACTAACCAGTGTCTATTGTGAACGCTTGCGAGAAAGCCTTGACGCATCTTCAAATAATCTTCTTGTGTCATTTATAGACCATTATGCATAGCTGGTCCTGGGTATATTATCACACATGACAGATCATCTGATACTACCACCAAATTTCCTGATAGATAGTTTCCCAAAAACCATATAATTCCTGAGAACGAAATTTGAGAACTAAAGTGTGTTACGCGACATCTATCGGGAATAGAATCTTCCAATGAAATATTCCTACAATCTTTCACTGCAATGTTTCTGGAAGATTCCTACAATCTTTCACTGCAATGTTACTGAAAGATTCCCAGAATGTTCCACCGCAATATTTATGTGTCATATCCCACAGATTCAAGTCGTTAAGAATTACTCCTCGCAATACTTTAACAGTATAATATGTTCTTACCTCGGTTGTAACGGTTTTCGGTATTAATATGCAGTACCCCGTCACATAGTTTTACCCTGAAAGATTTTAGGAAGCTTGCGAGAACCTATCAACAATATCTCAGTGCAAGATTCCTGGGAGAGTACCTGTGGAATGTTCCCAAGAAATATGTACGGAATCAGTCAGAGAGCTTCCACAAACCTATTATTATGATGGCTTTATTTATATGCGACGACTCGTGATTAGCCTAGATTCAAAAGAGATTCGAACAAGTTGGGGAATCAATGAGCCTATATCACAGCGAAGGCTTGTAAATCTTCCAGAAATATTTCAGTGAATTGTTCCAAGAAATCTTCCAGAGAGCTTTCGTGAATCTTTTAGAAAAATTTCAGTGCAAGGTTTCCGAAAGATTGCGTGTAAGATTCTTTGAAATATTTACGGGAGCTTCCGGAAAGCTTCCTCTGAAAAAATGCCACGGAACATTTTGAAATATCACCTGCAATATCCCTGCAGGATTCCTGGGAGATTGCAAAGAAATATTTCATTGATCTCAATATCGTACAAAAATTTCGCGGAAACTCTTCCTAAGAATATTGTATTGAAATCTTCCAGAAAGCTTTCGTAAAGATTTCAACAATATTTCAGTGCAACGTTTCTGAAAGATTACCGGTGAAATAATTGCTAGAAATATTTTCGGAACCTTTTAGAAGGTATTCAGAAATTTTTCGATTTCATTAGGTGCAATTGAGTGGCAGAGAGGTTACTTATAGAGGAATTCCTTGAAATGTTCCCGAAATCTATTGATTTAATGGAAACCAGAATCAAATTGATTTTCCCAGCTCAATCCAAAGTGGTACGTTGCATATCGTGAGTTAGAAGGATAACTCACAGCCACAAAGTGCTCCATCTAGAGTATCAGAACGCGGTGAGTTTTGAAAATCCATCATAGAATTTTTGAAGATTTCCCAGCCTAAAAGAACTGCAAGCACGATGTTATTTGAAACTGGTCTGAAAATGTAGCCCTCCGTAGAAGCTGGCAAACCCTCCAGAAAATTTTGGGGCCTCGTCATGATATAATATTATACTCAATATCGGTGAAACATTTCCAGGAGATTCTCCCCATAGCAGTGAAACTTCACAAGAGGCTTTCGTAACTCTTCCAAAACTTCTCCCCAAAATATTGCACTTACATCTTTCAGAAAGCTTTCGACAATCTTTCAGAAATATTTCAGTGAATTGTTTCAAGGAATCTTTCAAAAAGCTCTCGTGAATCTTTCAGAAATATTTCAGTGCAAGGTTACTGAAAGATTGAGTGTAAGATTCTTTGAAATATTCACGGGAGCTTCCGGGAAGCTTTCTCTGAAATATTGCCACGGAACATTTTGAAATATCTCCTGCAATATCCCCGCAAGCTTCCCGGGAGATTGCAATGAAATATTTCCCTGAATCGTTCTTTGAAATATTTCCATGCTGTGTGGACTGTTACGTGAATCATTACCCACCAAAAAAATCAGCTTTCAGGGGCTGAACAAGTTTCCCGAGCTCCTCCCTCGAATAACAACCGTTATAGCCACCTCACCTGCAGTGCATAGTAATTCATCATACGTCAAAGTATGGGCAATAGGATTTGGGAGCGACATCTGCTCATTGTTTGAGTAACAGAGATTTATGTCCTTTTTTGAAGTGATGGGCGCGACCAATTTCGCAAGTTCAACGTCACAGATCTTCGACCAGAATAATGTGTCGCTGCCAAATGAAGAAGCATTTTGATCGTCTATTCTTACTCTTCAATTTCCCATCACCCGATTCATCCTAGCTCGGATGTTATTTTTTTTGATTTACGAAACAGTGGAGGAAGTGAGTATTTTCCAAAAAGTGAGTTACACTTTTCATGGAAGCCCTGTGTCGACCACGGACCTGAGTCGCTATTAGGACAAATGCCTTATGATTATATCAGGTTTGAAGAGTCAGCTCGAATTTTTTCAAATTTTTTGGGACAGTGTTATTCCCTCCAGAGGCCGAACAGTTCCGAAAGACGCGCCAGTTACACTGAAAAAGTACGTTTATCGACGATTCTTGAATTTATATCAAGAGCACTACGCACGGGTCATGAAAAATCGATAGAGTACCATCCTGCCCTGTACCACGTATCCTGTTTTGCTGCTCGGATATCCTTCTTGACATTGAAAAGCCTATGCTGAGAACTTTGCCCTCCTAACCCACTCGTCTCTGAGATCGCTGTGATTCTTCGTGGCTCCTTTCAGAGCTGAAAAATCATCATGATACATCATTTTCACGTGAAATTCTACGAGAAACACGATGGAACTGTCAGTTAGGAGTTTCAGAGTGACCCCGGCTTGATATTAGCGGTTCTTCCAAAAAATCACTGATGTCTCACCGGGGTCACTTTGGAAGTCAAAACTGACAATTTCATCGTGTTTTTCGTGGAATTTCACGTGGAAATCGTGTATTTGAATAATTTTTCGGCTTCAAAAGAAGCTATAAAAAATCACAGCGATCTCAGAGACACGAAAGGTTGGGAGGGCAAACTTCTCAGAATAGGCTTCTCAATGTTGATTGAAATAATGTTCGAGTGGCAAAACAGGATACGTCGTATACAGGGAGCGGCAAAAGTTTTTGCCTTTTTTTTATATCAAAGATAGTAAATCCACGATGGTATCGTGGAAAATCGAGAGTTGGGATGTAACGCACACCCTACTCTTCATTATCTTTTAGGGGGGCTGTAAGTGTACCCAACTTGCCCCCATATGTCGATCTCAAGAATGGGCACAAGTTAACCTTAGTTCAAATTCTTCTCACATTCGTTATGTTGAAATATGACGAAATAAGTAGTCTAGATCGACCCCGAATCATTTCTGTGTTTCCCAGAAAAGTTAAAGTGATTTTTCCATTTTTCGTATTTCTAAAAGAAATTGCGTTCAGTGCCATCATTCTCAACGTACCTCAGCGCATTAGATTTCTCTTTCGGGAACCTTCAATAATTCTCCTCTCGAAAATGCAAAACTCGGATTTGGGGAGGATTCATGAGGAAAATACCGAAATGATTTGTAGAACAAGAAAGCCGAAATCGGAGGTATCCAACATGCCCTCGTATGGTGATCACAAGAGGGCACGCTGTAAGACTCTTTTTATCACGCAGAACGTATTTGTCACGTCAAAATAGGAAGAAAATATATTTTTGGTCAAGCACAAGTAAAGCCCCAAATGTAGTCGCACGCCGATGAGAACAATTTCATGCACTTTATCGACGACTTACATCGTTTTTGGGGACAAAATTAAGACAGCTCGTCTCTAATTGATTGAAACTAGACGTACTGTAGCTCAATTTTAAGGTCTTAAAATAAGCTTCATAATGAACCAAAGTACATTAAAAAATGTTGAGGTAGACCAGAGCTGTTGAGGAAATTGCTAATGGGGGCACGTTGGGTACACCCTTTTGCAAACTCGCAAAAAAACATTTCTTGGCAAAATTGTGATGGCTCAGCTCGAGTCGGTCGAGATTGAACCTACCTTAGCTCGTTTTGAAGGCCTTGGAACAAGCTTCAAAGTAAGCTAAGGGACGTTGGAAAATATTCGAGTGGACAAAAACTATGGGCAAAACGGCTTAGAGGGGATATTAGGTACACTGACCTTATATATACGTGGCCGTAAAAGCAACAAGAGAGAAAAGAGAAGGCTCAATCGGCCGAAAGTTGGTTTTCTCCTCCCAACAGAAGAAAACCGAAAGCTATATGGATGATTTCCCCCTTCCACCTGTTCCATTAATTTTGGAGTAATTTTTCCTCTGGATCATTCATAGAATTAAATATAAAGTACGAAAATAGCAGTACTTCAAGTCAAGCGAGTTAGCAAATATTATAACAGTTATTTTATTACACTCTGAACCTCATCCAGGACAGACCGAAATCCTGATATACCTGTTCTGTATCCCCCACTGACACATCCTCGATGGCGCAGTCGGCTAAGTGTCGTGGCTAGTGAGTTGCTGTAAGGTGAAGGGCCCAGGTTCAAATCCCCGTAAGTGCAAATTTTTGATGATTTAATTACGTTTTTTCTTAATCTAGTTGCGACACTTAACCACCTAGAACATGAAAAATTAGCCTAGAAAGCTTGGAGAAGAATTTATTTTTAATAAATAAATTTTAAAATATCAGCTGAGATCACAGCTGAGAATTCAGCTGTGAATTTGGCATGAGAAATCAGCTGTGATCTCAGCTGAGATCTCAGCTGTGAATTCACCTGTGATCTCAGCTGATTTCTCAGCTGAGAAATCAGCTGGTTTTTTTCGGCAGGGTCTTCACCCCTACTCCGCCAAAAAATTCCTTCAAGTATAGGGATTTTCGTAACATCACTCCGGAGATACTGAATGACCGTCTGCTTCGCTGTGACTGGACAGCTCTCGAAAATCCCGACACCTGTTTGGAAGACGCAATTTACTGCTTGAATGAAAATTTGAAGATAACTTTAGATGAATTAGCACCGGAAAAAACTATAAACCCGCGTAAGGATGATGCTCCTTGGATTGGTCCTGAGTTGAGGGTGCTCATGAATAAGCTCGACGCGACGCGCAGGCGCTGGGAGCGCATGCAACGCAACCAGCACGAGTGTCCTGAGCTTCAAAATGAGTACTTCCGGCTTAGCGAAGAGGTCGATCTGTGCATTGAGCAAGATCGTAATTCCTTCCTTCAAAACCATCTTTCAGACGCTCTTGATCAGAACCGGAACATCTGGAAGGAGATACGCAACCTCGGCTTCTTGCCCAAGAGCAAAGAGGAGGAACTTCACGGTTTCACACCGGATGAGTTGAACGCTCACTTCGCGGGGGTCTCCGTTCCGCCTCACGAAAATATCAATGAAGCAATGGACGATATTAACTCTGCACCGGAGGAGGGGTTTAAATTTAAGTCCACAGATTTCAATGATGTAGTCCTTGCTATTAAACATTTCTCCTCGCAGGCCCGTGGGGTGGATGGGATCCCCCAGAGCGTGATCGCGAAAGCTCTTCCGGCAATTGGTGATCTTATAGTACATATTTTCAATCCCTCTTTCGCTCATAGCGTTTTTCCTGAGGCTTGGAAGCAAGCGCAGCTGATTGCATTGAAGAAAACTGCAGCTCCATCAACGGTTTCGGACTTCCGTCCCATAGCGCTGCCGTGCTTCCTTTCCAAGGTTCTGGAAAAAATTGCACATGACCAAATTACGGAGTATTTAAGAATAGAGAAACTTCTTGATCGCTTCCAGACTGGTTTCAGGCAATACCATAGCACCCAGACAGCCTTACTAAAGTTGACGGATGACATCAGAGTAGTCATTGATAGGAAGAAGATCACCTTACTCTTACTATTCGACTTTATCAAAGCTTTCGACACAATAACACCTTCAAAGCTGTTGAGGAAGCTCCGAAACCTTGGTTTTTCAAGATCGGCACTCCTGTGGATAAAATCATACTTACAAGGCCGCACCCAAATAGTCACTTCAAAATCCGGTAGTTCTGATTGGCTCGAAACCAATCTGGGTGTTCCACAGGGATCTATTCTCGGGCCTTTACTCTTCAGCTTATATGTTAATGACTTACCTGGTTTTCTAGACGAAGAGTCGGTATATCATCTATTCTATGCGGATGATCTTCAAATTTATCTCCAAGTCGAGAAAACTAAGATCAAGGAAGGCATCACTCGCCTGGGAGAAGTAGGACGACTCATTGCTGAATGGGCCAGAAGTTCCGGCCTGCGTCTCAACGCTGGCAAGACCAAGGCAATCTTTTCCAGCTCCGAGAGGAATACCAAAGATCTGAAGAGAATGGACTTGCCAGGAGTTGAGATACAAGAAGGAACGTTCATTCCGTTCAGCGATACGGTCGTGAGTCTTGGTGTTACACTTGATAGTGAACTGACGTGGAAACCGCACATTGACCAAGTAACTAAGAAAGTGAACAGAGCCCTATACGGATTGCGGTTTTTTAGGGCGTGTATCACCAGACCTCTCCGAATTCGCCTAGTCGAGGAGTCCAACCTCAAGTTGACTTTGGCAAGATAGATGCAGGTCAGCGCGGGTTGACGGTAACGATGCAGCTTTGCAACCTCTTCATGACCGCCTTCAGTGGTTAACCTTGAGTCGTCATCGTGAGTACTTCTTAAGCGTGCAGACTTACGTTGTTCTCACGACTGCAACCCCACGTTATCGGAATGATTCGTTCAAACCTTTAGACGACGGATTCCGTCAGTCCGAGAGGAATCAATCCACTCGGATCCAAGTCCCTCCGACACGTACGGCGGCTTACGCGAACGCATTCTCAATTCAAGCCACTCAATCATGGGAAACCTTCCCCGTTGATATCCGATTGAAAGTTCCTTTCGAGACATTTAAAAGTGAAGTCCCTAAATATTTCCACGAGAAGGGAGCCTAGTCGATTGTATGCTGTGTGTGAAAGTGATTTATACCAGAGTTTGTGTTGCTTGTTTGTCCAGAATGTCCAATGTGGTGTGCCTAGTTTACGAGAACTATGCAAGTTTCCTGCGTGTGTGAGCGACATCAACCTCATTGTTTGTGATTGAGATTTGTATACATTAGTCTTGTGAGCCTTGAATTTTATATCTTATTAGTCTTCTATTCCATACCTTTATTTTTATCTTCTGTGAAAGACCTGTGAGAGCAGAGATTTATTTCATAGGAATTATTGTATTTACCTTCTTGCTATACGATCCGCAGTGACCACGGCATAATAAAACCGTTAGTCAATCAATCTCTCTCTTAGGGAGCGTTTGGGTTAGTTGGGTACTGATCCGCGGAGAATGTACTCCGCAGCTCGCTTGATCATGCACTGAGGAGAACCTAGCTACCTAGCTGCGATGTTTACCAGGTATCAATCCGAACACCCCGCGACTTGAATATGGAAGAAGATCTTCCCAGGTCCAATGTGCTCATTTGTGAAACTTCCTCCCTGGAAGCTTTCGGAAGCTTGGGAAAATATCATTATTTGAAGAGCCCTTAAGAGACTCCCTGTTAACACAGTCTTCCCAGAGGATGAATGTGAAGGAAAAGCATTATTTCAATTTTTAAACTGTGATAGGCATGAGCCAGTCCCAATTGATGGTTTCTACTCCGGAAGAGTTATGCGTGGCTCTCTCGCTACCGAACTGAGACTCCTGTGATATTACTGTGGGCCCATGTCTTCCTCATATGTCTTCCCAAACGTGAGGATGTTTCTTTTTCCTTAATCTCTCTTGTGAAGACTGATATATGTATATGAAAATGTGACTTCTTCTTTCTCCTCTTTTTCAAGTCTTTTATGCATCTTACGATGCCTCAAAATGACTAGTCACTTTCTGTGATAATCCCAATAGCCTCGACCAAAATGACAAATTCTTATACATTTTATGTATTTATTATGTAAGAGTGACATACGTTTCATATGCTACTGTATTTTTGTATTTCACCCTTGGGCGAATGAAGGTTATCATTCATTCATTCATTCATTCATTCTCTCTCTCTCTCTCTCTCGCAGGCATTATCATGTATGAGATCATGCACATGAGGGAACCTGGTTACCTGTCTGCAATGTTCACCAGGCACCAATCCGAGCGCCCTGGGCGTGGGAATGCACAAGAGCAGGAACTCAAAGTACCCAGAATGAGACTCGAGTACGGGAGACGATCTTTCCAAGTCCAGTGTGCTCATTTCTGGAACTTTCTCCCTTCGGGTTTTCGGCAGATCGCAAAAATTTCGATTTTTAAGGATGCTTTGAAAGAATTCCTTCGTTCACAGCCTCCCCAGATAATCGATGTGGACAAGAAGCATTACTTCAATCTTTGAAGGTCATTGGGCTCTTCTCTTTTTATATGGACTGTGATTATACTCACAACCTGTTACATGACTGATTAGAAGATAACTGCGATATTTTGTTGAGCCTTCGTCCTATTCATTAAATGTTTTTTAAGCAGCCTTTGTTGCTGCAATCTTGGCTAGTCACAACTTGTGATAACCTACCTGTCCTTGACCAAAAGATTTATTTATATTAATTGATAATTTCTATTTATACGACATATGTATCCCACATGTGATATTTGATTTTTGCCTCCGGGCGAATAAAGGGCGTCTATCTATCTATCTCTCTCTCTCTCTCTCTCTCTCTCTCTCTCTCTCTCTCTCTCTCTCTCTCTCTCTCTCTCTCTCTCTCTCTCTCTCTCTCCGGCCGCGGCGAGAAGCCCCCTACCACCAGTGGCTCTACTCCCGTCGGGAGGACCGATGAACAGCGAATGTCGTCTGCTGCACCACCAACTCGCAGCGGTGGCAGCACCTCAGCGCTTACCGCTCGTGGCGCGCAAATTCAAACAGAGGCCATCGGCGCATCCCAGCCATTACTCTTATCAACATCTTCTGAGGATGGTCGTGGGATATCCCAAGACGGGAACGACAGAACACCAGTCCAGCCAACCACTCCAGCAACAACGCCAGCACCGGGAATTCCTAGAGATAAGTGGGTTTTGATTTCGCAGAGTACTCTGGATCTCTTTTTTCAACAAAATGACTTAACTCAGAACCGGCTCGACGAAATAATGTCCCTCTTAAACCGACGTGAGGCTGCCATCTCCTCTCTGCCACCCACACCAGCAGTGAGTGCGGAGAGTGCTCAACTGTTAGCGCGCATGTCGTCTCTGGAGGAACTCATAGAGAAGCAAAACTCCAAGCTGGAGGAGTTTCGCCTAGATCGTGAGCTGCTTCTTGAGGAAAATACTTCGATGAAAAGCCAGATCTCACATCTGACTGATCTTTTGAAAGACGACCAGGGCACTCTGCGAAAATCTAATGTTAGTAATGAAATCAAGTCTTCCATTTCTGAGCTTCCACATCAATCCTCCGGGCCAGATCCTCAAGTTCGAACGGATTTTTCTAACAATTCACGTGCTGGGCGGCGGAGCACTGAACTCAGGAGTGAAGGTCTTGAGTGCAGCCAACTCATTATCACTGGTGCTTTGAAAAAAGACTCTACTGCCTCGGAGGATGAGGTACGTAATATTTCCTTCGCAGTACTCAAGTCCATTCTTCCCTCGCTGGAGAGGGAGAACATTTCTGATGTTCGTGTTCTGCAGCCCGGGCACGTGTCTGGAAGGACGAATCCGAAACGTAACTACAAATCACCCGATTCATCGCCCCGAGCCTCGGTCATCCGCCCACGTTCTGTTCCATCCTGCGTAGTCCAACTCTCGTGCAGTCGTCTAGTCAGGGAGGTGATTAGAGCCAAGCGCTCGATTGCCAACAATTATTTCACAACTCATAACATCGAGCCCACATTGCTTGACCCTGAAGCGAAAGCCCATGTGCCGGACCGAAAGATTTACATCAATGAAATGCTACCTCGTGACAAATACAAGGAATATATTCAGCTGAGGCCACTTGCACGAGGTCTAGGCTTCAAATATGTTTGGCACAGCGGTGGACGCTTTTGGGTCAGGCGTAGAAATGGCGAGAGAGCGCATGCGTTCGAGTCCCTCACTGAACTGCATGTCATTCAAACGGCGTGTCGAACAGCCCCAAGACCAAATCATGAGTCATCGGACAGTAGCCCGAACAGTCCAACCGTTCCAGACCAGGCTACAGATTCTACAGCAGCATCAGCGGGGACTCCCTGACTAAATACGGCTGCCGGAGAGTCAAAAGGGAGTGGTAGTTCCTTAAAGGCGGGGTTTATCAATCTTAACTCCTTAACAGATAAGATTGAGCACCTGCGCCTGCTCGTCGCTGCCGACCCCTCCTACCATCTTTTCGGGGTAGCTGAGTCGTGGCTCGATGAGTTTGTAGATGACAGTCTTGTTCAGGTCCCAGGTTATTCGCTGTTACGGCAAGATCGTAACAGAAACGGTGGCGGGGTTGCTCTGTATGTGCGTAATGATTTCAAAGTGGAGAGGCTTGCCCCGTCTAATACTTCTGGTCCGGGGTGTCCTGGCATCCCCGAGTATTTGTTCTGCAGCGTACAGCAGGGTAACTCGCCATCGATTCTAGTAGGTGTGATTTATAGACCTCCAAAGGTTGCCATGCAGAAGGATGATGGGCTTTTCGGCTCATTACGCCGACTGTGTGGAGATTTTAGCCACAAAGTTATTATGGGGGATCTGAACGCAGACTTGTTGGACACGGCTCATTCTGACACAAAGACATTGACCGCACTGACCGAAGAACTGTCCCTTCAGATTGTGCAACACGGTGCGACTCATCAACACAACCCCAATGTGTCTCATAAATGGATCGACCATATGTACGTAGATGAAAATGATACCGTCACCGACTTACAAAACAGACTACTGCCCAGTTTCGGCAAGCACGCGGTCATCGACGTCACCATCAACGTCTTCACTCCTGCTCCGCCTAAAAATTCCTTCACATACAGGGATTTCCGTAACATCACTCCGGAGCAGTTGAATGATCGCCTGCTTCGCTGTGACTGGACAGCGCTCAACAATGCTGAAACTAGTTTGGAAGATGCGATTAATTGCCTCAATGAAAACTTGAAAGTTGTATTAGATGAACTAGCGCCTGAAAAAACGATTTGCCCTCGTAAAGGCGACGCTCCTTGGATTGGTCCCGAGCTGAAAGGACTCATTAAGAAGCGTGATGCAACACGTAGGCGCTGGGAGCGAAACCAATGCAACCAGCGCAAGTGTTCTGGTCTTCAGAATGAGTTCTTCCGGCTCAGTGAAGAGGTCGACGTGCGTATTGAGAAAGAGCGAAATTCCTTCATTCAAAGTCACCTTTCCGACGCTCTTGATCAACATAAAAACATTTGGAAGGAAATGCGTAACCTCGGCCTCTTGCCTAAGAGCAAAGAGGAGGAGCTTCACGGCTTCACCCCGGACGAGTTGAACGCTCACTTTGCAGGAGTCTCTGTCTCACCTCGCGAGAATATAGAAGAAGCAATGGACGATGTAATGGTGGCTCCAGAGGAGGGTTCCGAATTCAAGCCAACCAATTTGAATGAAGTAGTCCTTGCCATAAAACATTTCTCCTCACAGGCTCGCGGGGTAGATGGAATCCCTCAAAGCGTGATCGCGAAAGCTCTCCCGGTGATTGGTGATCTTATTGTACATATTTTCAACTCCTCTTTCGCTCACAGCATCTTTCCTGAGACTTGGAAGCAAGCACAGCTGATTGCGCTAAAAAAGACTGGAGCTCCATCATCAGTCTCGGACTTCCGTCCTATTGCGATCTTGTGCTTCCTCTCCAAGGTTCTCGAAAAGATTGCACACGACCAAATCACGGAGTACTTGAAGAAAGAAAAATTATTAGATGGCTTCCAGGCTGGTTTCAGACAACACCACAGTACCCAGACAGCTTTGCTGAAATTGACTGATGACATAAGACTAGGTATAGATAGGAAGAAGATCACCCTTTTACTACTCTTCGACTTCAGCAAAGCCTTTGACACGATATCACCAACAAAACTTCTGAGTAAACTGCGACAACTTGGTTTCTCGCGTTCGGCACTCCTGTGGATCAAATCATATTTACAAGGTCGCACCCAGCTAGTCACCTCCAAGAATGGTAAATCTGATTGGCTCGCAACCAACCTGGGTGTTCCGCAGGGTTCTGTTCTCGGGCCCTTACTCTTTAGTTTGTACGTCAATGACTTGCCTGAGCTATTGAATGGAAAGTCGGTAGATCATCTCTTTTACGCTGATGACCTCCAAATTTATCTCCAAATCGAGAAAAATAAGATCAGGGAGGGCATCGCTCGACTGGGAGAAATCGGACGACTGGTTGCTGATTGGGCTATGGGCTCCGGCCTGCGTCTCAACGCTGGTAAAACCAAAGCAATCTTTTTCTCTTCCGAGAGGAATATCAAGGATCTGAAAAGGATGGATCTGCCAGGTGTTGAGATACAGGATGGAGTTTTCGTTCCTTTCAGTGACACAGTCGTGAGTCTTGGTGTTGTATTAGACAGCGAATTATCGTGGAAACCGCAAATGAATCAAGTGACGAAGAAAGTCAACAGGGCCCTGTACGGTTTGCGGTTTTTCAGGGCATGCATCACCGGGACTCTCCGAGTTCGACTGGTCGAGGCGTTAGTACAACCCCATCTAGACTATTGTACGGTCGTGTATCTTGACGCCACGGACGAACAGCGGCAACGGCTACAAAGACTAAACAACTCATTTGTGAGATACATTTTTGATCTTAGGAGAGACGAGCACATCACTCCGTTCAGGGAAAACTTGGATTGGCTGCGTACTGATTCGCGGCGAATGTACTTTGCAGGCATTATCATGTATAAGATCATGCACATGAGGCAACCTGGTTACCTGTCTGCAATGTTTACCAGGCACCGATCCGAGCGCCCCGTGCGGGGAGATGCACAAGAGCAGGAACTCAAAGTCCCCAAGGTGAGACTTGAATATGGAAGAAGATCTTTCCAAGTTCAATGCGCTCACTTCTGGAACTTTCTCCCTTCAGGCATCCGGCAAATTCAGAAGATCTCATTTTTCAAAGAAGCTTTGAAAGAGTTTCTCTTATCACAACCATCCCAGAGGATTGATGTGGATAACAAACAATACTTTAACCTCTGATAGGCTTGGGCTCTTTCCGATTAGGCTTTTAATTATAACTCAGTTATGCGTGGCCTTCCCGCCATTGACTGAAACATCTGTGATAATTTTCCGAGCCCACTATCCTTTATATGTACAAAAATGTTTTATATTTTCTTGCTCCTTTTTCCTATCTTTATCTGTATAATAAATAGTGTAATTTGACTTTCTACGCACCTTGCAGTGCTTCAAAATGACTAGTCACTTGATGTGATAATACAATGTCCTTGACCAAAACGAAAAATTTCATGAATGTGATATATATTTATTATGAGTGACATATGTATCATATGTAACAGAATTTTTAACTTTTGCCTCTGAGCAAATAAAGGATATTAATCAATCAATCTCTCAGCATGGCCCGACTCACCAACACAACTCCAATGTTTCTCGTACATGGATTGATCATATTTACATAGATGATAATGACACCACTACTGACTTTCAAAATAGACTCCTGCCAAGTTTCGGCAGGCACTTGGTCATAGACGTCACCATCAACGTCTTCACTCCCGCTTCGTCTGAGAATTCCTTTACTCATAGGAATTTTCGTAACATCACTCCGGAGATGCTGAATGACCTGCTGCTTTGCTACCACTGAACAGCTTGTGAAAATGTCGAAACCAGCTTGGAAGACGCAATTCATCGCTTGAATGAGAATTTGAAGACTTTTATAGATGAATTAGCGCCTGGAAAGACTATCACCCCGCGGAAAAATGATGCTCCTTGGATTGGTCCTGAGTTGAGGGTACTCATAAATAAGCGAGATGCGACGCGCAGGCGTTGGGAACGGAATCAACGTAACCAGTGCAAGTGTCCTGAGCTTCAAAATGAGTACTCTCGGCTTAGCGAAGAGGTTGATTCGCGCTTGGAACAAGAGCGGAACTGTCTTCTCCAAAACCATCTTCCAAACGCCCTTGATCAACATAAGAATATCTGGGAGGAAACGCGCAACCTCGGCCTCCTGAGTTGAACGCTCACTTTGCGGGAGTTTCCGTTTCGGCTCACGGAAATAGAGATGAAGCAATGGACGATATAAATTCGGCTTCAGAGGAGGGTTTTGGATTCAAGTCCACAAATTTCAATGACGTAGTCCTCGCTGTCAAACATTTTTCCTCACAAGGCCGTGGGTCACACGGGATGCCCCAAAGCGTGATCGCAAAGACTCTTCCGGGTATTGGTGATCTTATTGTGCATATTTTCAACTCCTCTTTCACTCATAGTACTTTTCCCGGATCTTGGAAGCGAGCACAGCTGATTGCATTAAAAAAGACTACAGTTCCATCAACAGTCTCAGAGTTTCGTCCTATAGCGCTACTCTGCTTCCTTGCCAAGGTCCTGGAAAATATCGCACACGACCAAATCACAGAGTATCTAAAATAAGGAAAATTATAAGATCGCTTCCAGACTCGTTTCAGGCAATACCATAGCACCCAGACAGCTCCACTGAAGTTGACAGATGACATCAGAGTAGGTATTGGCAAGAAGAAGATCACCTTACTCCTGCTCTTCGACTTTAGTGGAGCATTCGACACAATATCACCATCGAAGCTGTTGAGCAAACTTCGAAATCTCGGCTTTTTGAGGTCGGCACTTCTGTTTATGAAATCATACTTACTAGGTCGCACCCAAAAAGTCACTCAAAGATCTGGTAATTCGATTGCCTCGGAAGCAATGTCGGTGATCCACACGGTTCCGTTCCCGGGCCCTCACTCTTCAGCTTGAATGTCAATGACTTACCTGATTTGCTAGACGGGAAGTCGGTGCATTATCTACTTCATGCGGATGATCTCCAAATTGACCTCCAGGTCGAGAAGACTAAGATCAGGGAGGGCATCGCTCGACTAGGTGAAATAGGACGACTAGTCGCTGAATGGGCCGAGAATTCCGGCCTGTGCCTCAACGCTGGCAAGACCAAGGCAATCTCCTTCAACTCTGAGAGGAATATCAGAGATCTGAAGAGGATTAACTTCCCAGGGGTTGAAATACAGGATGGAAATTCCATCCCGTTCAGTGACGCGGTCGTGAGTCTCGGTGTTACACTTGACAGTGAACTGACGTGGAAACCGCACATTAATCAAGTAACAAAGTAAGTAAACAGAGCCCTGTACGGATTGCGGTTTTTAGGGAGTGTATCGCCAGACCCCTCCGAATTCGCCTAGTCGAGTCCTTAGTTCAACCGCATTTAGATTACTGCATGGTCGTGTACCTCGACGCCACGGATGAACAGCGGCAACGGATACATCGACTAAGAAATTCATGTGTGAGGTACATTTTTGATCTTAGGAAAGACGAGCACATCACTCCGTTTAGGGAAAGTTTGGATTGGTCACGGACTGATTTGCGGAGAATGTACTTCGTGTTAATGCACAAGATCATGCATTCAGGAGAGCCTGGCTACCTAGCTGCAATGTTCACCAGGTCCCAATCCAAACGCCCCGCACGCGGTGATGCAGAAGAGCGGGTACTCAAGGTTCCCAACATGAGACTTGAATATGGAAGAAGATCTTTCCAGGTTCAATGTGCTCATTTGTGGAACTGTCTCCCTCCGAGCTCTTGGCAGCTGGGGAAAACATAACTATTCAAAGAATCTCTGAAAGATTTTTCACTACTCCAGTCTCCGCAAAAGATTGATTTGAAGACGCGGCATTATTTCAATCTGTAATGGGAAGGGTTCTTCTCTAGCTTAGTACTTTTTACATGTGACCTCAGTCACCCAGTTGGTGATCTATATCTGTGATATTAGTGCGACCCCTCCCTCCTTTTCTTCATCAATTCATATCTAGTTTCATGAGTGTTTGAATAGATTTTGAGTATACCCCCTGACTAGTCACGAATTGTGATGCTTGAATTTATCATTATTTTGTGTATATATATCTCATTCATTCCTCATACGTGTTATTACATCGTAATGGACATATGTAAGCGTATGTAATGATATTCTTGTCTTCGGACGAATAAAGGACATTTCTCTATCTATCTCAGCTGAAATGATTGTAACGGACATTCCTCGTGATTTGAATCTCTTGAGAACTGAGATAGTGAGTGAAGTTCTTCATGCTATGGATGTACCAGAATTGCAAAATTGTGTAGTAAACACTAGAGAATGGGAAGGTCCTCGTTTTTGCAACGTGGATTCATCAGTTTCAACTCTTACCTCGAGTTCCCAAAAAATTAGCGATTCAAATTTTCAATCAATTGTGATACAGCTGTCATCCAGTATCATCCGATATAAAGTCATTTTACACCCATCCGAATGAGTGTAATTGACTTTATCTCCACTGTGGTCGAAAGAAGTACACAATTTACTCAAACGAGCTGATTTAGTGAGCGTCAGATTGGAAATTCAGAAGCCAGTGGTTAAGAATCTTATTGTATGTATGAGACCTTCAGGGAATGGGCCTCTCATCCTAATTCTCTCAGAATCTGATCTTACGCAGTTCCAAACCTGACGAATTCTCATAATGATGAGTTCGTTACTGTAATCTCATGTTTATTCCTGTCCGCGGAGTAATATCCACTGCATACTCAATTTTTCTCTCATACCACTCCATTATAACTGTATAGTGTCGATATTTCCCCTCTAGTTTCACTCGAATTATTAGTTAGGATTCTCAAATGCGTAATTTTATCATTTCTAACGTGTAAGTCAACACTTCTATGTTTTCTGAATATTCATACACATTTTCTCTTGATCAAATAAGCAAATTAGCACTCTGAATCACTCAGTATTTATCATCGATCATATTCATTCATACTCTCTATAATATTTTATGTATCATGTAATTTGACTTTGCCACCTGTACCAGATAGGGTAATCCCTCAAGGTACCAATAAATGAACCAATCTACAATCTCTTCAGTCCACTTCACATCAAAGTCATTCACGATATATATATATATATATATATATATATATATATACACTTGTGTCCCTCCTGGAAGCGCCTACCCACGTCACACCTTCCTCCTACGATATTTCAAGCCAGACTCTAGAATGAGGGTTGAAGCACTCCTCGATTGTCAATTGGAAGCGAGGATGAGGTGGGAAAATCAAATTGACGACGGGGGAGGAATTGAGCTCTCATATCCCGGGTGCCTGGTTCTCGCCTCCATCCTGGCTTGTTGACAACGGGGAAGTAGTGGGTTGGTTTCCAGTCAGAACAATTCACAGGCTCGATCTACGTTTGGTATTTGTCGTTTATCTTGCTTCCACTAGAATCGGCGCGGGCGGGTGGATGACTCACAAGGGGAGCACCAATCTTGCGGGTCCTGGATCTTGACGAACCTTCGGGAATCATCTCCTTTTGGTGAGGAATGAAGAGTAGATAGAGCTATGCCGATTCTACGCCAGACACCTGGACATCCCCATCTGAATGAGCGACCCCACGAAGACGGGGACCTCCCCCAGGGAGTTGCTGTATCAGATAGGAATGCCCAGGGTGGGTAGCCTCGGCATAGCTCTTTGTTTGACCTTGATTTGACCCCTTTTCTCATCGAATAGAGCTCCAGGTGACTTGCCCTGGCCGAGGATGAGAGCGCAATGATGCAATTCTAGGCTGGCATCCGTCTGCTGCAAAAACTCTTTCTCTATCTCTCTCTCTCTCGCGCGCGCGCACTCTGTGTATATGGTCATATACACACACCCAATACACATGTCACACATTAAATCTCTACCAGTTTTGAACATATATATATATATATATACGTCACCATTGTCGAAATACAGATGAAAATTGGTAATGTGACTCGATTACACGTGCGGAATACATAATTCTTGAGCTCATCTTGCTGCAGCCCACACCTCATCCCGCGAGTATAATATATTCATACCCATGCGCGCCGATCGGAGAAGCTCCACAGGTAGGTACGCTTGACCGCAGCACTAATGATGGCTCATTTATTATTATGCGGGCCGACCAAAGAAGTTTACCTTTGGATAGAGATGGTGCAGATTTGTTCACAGTCAGCTGCGATCGGCCTCGGTTTCAGTGATGGCTTATCCATTACAATGCGGGCGAGTGCAGGAGAGGCCGATCAAAGAAGTTTGCCTCATTATGATGTTTATCTTGGAGGAAAATGGTGCCGATTTGATGACTATTTTTCGAGTGAGTGCAGTTTTAGTTGCGCTCTCGTGGTTATGTCGAAAAGTTCTCGATTTGGTACAGTAGTATTGAGAGGATAAATTTACATACCCATCATGGCTTCGAAAAACAATGTATTCTGAATCATCTGCATATCCATGATGGCCGCTGACGAATAATGTATTCTACTCCCAATACTGAATTCAAGATTTTGATCTACCATTCACCGGTAATCCAAAATTTTTCCAAACTTTTTTTTTATTCTGACAAATTGGTTATATTATCATGATACTTGATGAATAATATGAATATATTACTTCATACACCGAATCGAAAATGTGTTTTTCTTAGGGAGATGATGATGATGATGATGATGATGATGCCCCATCATAACCATCATCGTCTTCTAACTCGAATATATCCCTCTCACGCATGTCATACTGCGCCTCATCATTATCATCGTTGTCATCGTCAAGATTTGGATGTACATTGACCCGGCGCATCTCATCTTGCGCTTCAAGAATTGAAAATACTCGGTTCTTAATTATCAGTATTTCAAAAAATCCGGCATGACACGGACACTTTAATGCATAGGTTAATGAGGTGCCCCATGGCAAAAGTGATGGGATTTCCATCGTGAAAATGGATCTGCATCCAATAAAAGCATCAGTTTGCGGATAAAATGATCTATCTTCGTGTTCAAGGATAGTATACGAGACAGCCTGTGAAAATATTCGTAGAATGAGATACCACTTTAGTCGAAAATGATGACCGATTTTTTTTGTACTCACATGCCCCGTTCTGCATCGAGTTTGATCGACAATCCATTCTCCCTCATATAAATATTCAGTAACGGGGATGCTGTCGCGGACTCTTTGGTGGTGATCAAAGCCCATTATTAAGCCTGGGCATACATATTTGCGACTGCCGATCTAACATGCAAAATTTTAGAATTAGCATCTCCTTCTTTCGTACTTTGAGGAATTATTTTGAAAAAAATTAAACGTGCGAATCCACATCTAAAGCAGAATACCGGTGCGACCGTGTATCCTGAGAGCGGCATCAAAAAGATGCCACCACCACTTTCCCGGTTCAGCCCTACTTGCTCAATCAGGGATGGGTCCCTGTACATCGTTATGGTGAACTCCTATATTTCGACCAAGTGGTTTAATTACTGAAAGTGCATCACCTAATGTGGAGCAATCAACTCACCTCTAAGCATTCTACGCATGATATTCGCTCTTCCAAACTTGTGTCTTCGACTATACCCCAGCTATACTCTGAAGTGATATGGTATTGCAATTGCTCTCTCCAAGACTCATCCCTGTTACGCCCAGTAGTACGAGCATATAAGATCCAGATCCAGCGACCTAGTGAACGTAAGTCACCTTCTGTCAAACCGTGATGACGTGGTAGCCCCATTCTACCAATATCTGGAATGGAAGCACACTTAATCACTCTTTTTCACTTTTTTTGCAATTGAAACAATTTCATGAACACTCACATTCATAAACGTATGCAATACGTTGTCGCAATGGTAAAACCATTCTTAAACGATGTTCGCTCACCGTGTGGATATAGGATACTGACGAGATCTAGTACAGCCGCCGTCGGATGGACCAACGTGCATACCTTAAAACTAGACCTTGGCATTTCAAGCAGATGGAAATTACCCCAGATGCTCGAATCGTATCGCGATGGAATGGGCTCCCATAGTCCACACACCACCAATGACTGATTGAATTGTATTAACAAACGAGACAAAAGTGGTGTATTGGAGCTGGTCGCTTTGAATATCTTTTCTTGGTCTTTTCAGCAGTCGAATATACCTGAAAGCGATCGAGCTCACCATGCGACGGAAGCTTTTTCTCGCTGGGCAGCAAAATTTCTCTCTCTTCTTTCTGCTCACCTCGGAAACTCTCATTCCTCGATGCAAACTGTGGCCTATCTCATCATGGTTTGGGACGAACAATAAATAAGTGTTTTCACATTGGTCGAGCCAGATCATGTAAGAGATTTGCTGCAGACGAATTTTAGGATTTGACAGGTGACTTTTCCTCCTCTTGCTGTGATTCGGGACTACCTCTTTCTATGCTCACTAAGTGCATTTAATAAGCCATGAAAATTACATGCCCAAAGTGAACAAGGTAAGAGGTAGCCTTCTCCTTGTTTCTCAGTTTTCGAATAAGCTCTCCTCTTTCTCTCATATCTTCTGGCTGATCTCTCTAGATCCCTGACTCAATAGATAGACTGGTCGAAGAAATGTGAGCGAGAGTAGTTTTTTTGTTGGAAGTGCAATGTTCACAGCCAGTGTACTCGCATCTTTTCTCGTTGATTTGTTGCGTCCCTTTGATCCATCATTCAGCCTTTTCATTTTTCTATAACACTGAAAAAGCTGATTGATGGACTAGACGGATCACAACCGGCTTTATTGAATTACTGTCACATACATGAGATTTTTCATCAATTATGACTAGAATAACACTCGGATATACATGATATGATGAATCATTGATACATATTTTACCCACTACCACCAACACCATCAATATGTAGAATTTGTAAATATCCAACACTCATTATGGACATGTTTATCGTTCTCTTCTCATTTTTATTTTGATGTTATATAAAATGTCGTCTTAGCAATTGGCTATGACGCTACATTCTGACATATTGTTTCTATGACTATCATTCAAGAACTTTATGACTTGCATTTTATCGTCGAGATTGATTTTTTTATCTCTCGCACTCTTTTCCAAGAATTTTCTGAGAGATTTGAACGTTCTGGACAGATTCAAATCTAATTCTATGTATTCACTAACTTTTGACTCGATGAAACTGTCCATCGCAGTTAAATTCAGGAAATTTCCCAAAGTAGAGTAAATCTCACAGTTTTCATGAGCTAAGGTTATTCTTTCATAGTACATTCTTTTCTCAAAATACATAGTAATGTTCGACCCAATATTATGACCAGACAATAATTTTTGCCTACAGTCTTTATCATTCTTGAGGCTCAGCAAATTTAATGAAAGCTTGTCCCATGTCATTCTGGCTTAATGTTAACCCTTTCGACCACTTCTCAAGTTTATCTCCAATGAGGAATCTTTTTCATTTATCAGCATTCGAACTTCGACTCGAATAGTTTGCCGACAAGCTCTCATCAGCTCACTAACATGCTTCATCTCCTTTTTGCTATGAAATTGGACAGAATAAAGAAGCAATATTAGACTCGAGTTTATGTCAATGAGCATACTTGCTCTTTCTATCAAGTTTATGAGCAAAAATATGATTCACCTCGTTTTGATCGTGATACTCGATGATTTTTCAATGTTATACGTCTCTCGTTCCTCATCCTCATACTCGGAAGTATAGTCATCCTCCTCCTCTCCGTTGAAACCAATGCTGTCGGTCATAGATCCCCTCGGTGATTGCGTTGGTGGTGTAGGAATATCCGAGAACGACAATCTCCTCTTTCTGGATGCTGTGTTGGTGTTGGATGCGCTCACGTTTGTTATGGGCAGAACATGGGCCAGTGATGGTGGTAATGATCCTTGATTTTGATCCAACAACCCGAATCCATAACTTTATTCTTGCTTTGGAGATGTTCCTGGATCGATAGTCACTCGCTCTTCTCCTTCTTCTCCCCCCTCCTCCTCCTCCTCCTCACTATCACTCGATTCAGATTCCTCGTCTACAGTGTCGTAGAACTTGATTCTATTATATTTCCCAATCGGACTGAATCTACAATGCGTTGTGCCACCTTTCTTATTGAGTTTACGCAAGTAATGTTCTTTATCTTCGGATATCGATTCTAAAGTGCACTTGGGCGCGTACACTGTAAATTTCTTCTTTTTTTTACTAGTCGGATCGCACAGGGTTAGGGCGAGACTATCGCCCCAGCCACTATCAATGATCTTCCCCTGCAGAACGCGATATCGAATTTTTGTGCTTAGGGTATTGAGTTTTACCGTGGGCGCGAATTTACCCGCCCGATTCACTCTTTGCCACGACATCGCGATTTATGTGAAAGGTATTCTCGCGATCTTATATATGAACAAGGTGACACTGGTCAGTGGGGAGAATCTGATCAGATCATAAGGTGGGGGATGATCGACGTCCTGGGATGCTTTGTGACGTGCTAACGCTTTATATTTTGCAATGTAAAATAATCACTCAGACTTGCACATAATTTCCAAGCTCGGATATTCAAATTCGACAGAAGGATGCATCCGTGCACATCTTTTCTGTTGGGAATAATCACATGCCCCATGAGACGCATTGGCCCCAATGTATTATTTTGCTTGCTGAATGGGAGCGTTGCAGATTTTTTATCCTCCTGGGTAGGATAATGCATTTCATTCGTGTCGAGCAAGGAAAAATTATATGAAAATGGATTGACAAATCATTGGATACGAAAATTTATGCAGTCAGAATTTGATGCATGTGATATTTAGATTAGATTCGTTTTACTAACCCACGAATTTTGAGTTTCCGGTAATCCGAGCCATTTGACGAGATATTCATCCCCCTTCTGTTTAAAGATCTTCTCGACAAGATACACGCTCGGATCTTTTACGTGAGCCAATTCTTGCTGATAGAATGCTGCTGCTATTCGCTCACCATCGCTATCTTGAAGTAAATAAGTCACAGGATCTGTATCTTGAACTCTAACTATCTTGAATATTTCTGTGCCCCAACGGCCTGTGTAAGATTTATCGAATACTGATTTGTTTTTTGATACTCTCACATCATCACCTACTTTGAATTCGTGCTTCCCAGCGGTATTTCTTCGACAATACACTGTTGACAGGAGCTTTGAGATGATATTTTTCTGTTTCCGAGATTTCTTCCAGACCTTGACGGGTTCCATACCAATAGTTCGATGAATTGTATAGTAATTATATCTGTCCAGCAAGCCTGGTAGTACATCGATCCATTCGTAAAAACCACGTAGGGCAGAAACTTTGAACAATTTTTCCTTCAAAGTCCTAATCATTCTCTCCGCGATACACGCCTTAGTCACACTGTACGTGTAATAAAAGTTGATAGTGTGTTTCTCGACAAGAGCCAGGAAAGTCTGGTTGTGGAATTCTCGGCCTTTGTCGGCTTGCAAATTCTTGGGCACGTGATTTGCTCTTTTGAGAATATTTTCGAAGGCTCTCGTAACATCTGGACCAGACTTGCTTTTTACAGCTTCCCCCCAAGAGAATTTGGAGAATGCATCTTCAACAACCAGTATATATTTGTAATTCTCATTGAGTTTTGCATACTGTATCATGACCGCCAGATCCATGTGCCACAAGTCATTAACATTCCTTACTTCGACTCGTCGACGAGAATAATTGAGTAGAGCTGGCGCATATAATTCTCGAACAAGTTGGATCTTCTCCCGACTAAATTATTCATTTTTTTCAGCTCTCGATTCTGCCACTGTTGTAAATCGAATATAATCGCTTGATTTTCTTTGAGCTGTTGCATCGCTATTTGAATACCATTTCTCAGATTCGTATACCTTTTTTCATTATCCGAATCTCTCTCTCGAAAGTTTGCATCAGTCTCGTTCACAAAATTTTGGAATCTATCTCGCAAACTATTCACCTCCACTTCGATTTCTCCGAGTTCCAATCTCTGATTCGTCAAAGCTGTCTCGTTGAAAATCCCAACCCCCGCCCCTGTGGAACTTCCAAACTTATCTATATTCATCGTGTTACTGACATTAATCGGATGAGTTTCGTCTTTTATACCCACCTCGTGAGATTGGTAGAATGTGATAAAAAAAGTGGGGGTTTCAATCCATAAAGTACACATATCTCTCTTTTGAGTGATTTACTGAACTGTCTTTGCCACCATATTATACTTAAGATATGCCATAAACTGTACACCTCTCAAAGCACACTTGTATTGAGTGTTATCATGATAAGGGCAATCTGAATATCCGTAATCGTCGCTATAATAATCCATCAAGGTAAAATCACGCTCGGTGTATATATTCCTCATAATAAACTTTGGGTTATTCACAAAGAATATTGGCAGAATATTCTGTAGCCAGCGCTTTTTTTCTTCTGAAGAGACGTAAACGCATGTTGCTCTATTTGTCAACCAAGCCTCTTCACAGATTCTTCCAATCAGTTTATTTTTCGAGATCCAAGGTTTATTTCCTTTGCTCCATTCCAAATTATGCTCATAATTGGTTGCGTATCGCGCCCTCCGAGAATCCCTCCATGACAAGTCTGCGAATTCGAAAGGTGGATCGAATAAATAGTGAGTCAATCCAGTTTCATCTCCATCACAATAGCGAGCATAATTGAGTATAGCAGCTTCCTTCACTATGAAAGTTTTGCCACCGGCGACAAATCCCTCGAAATCGATGAAAATGATGTTTGGTTCGATGTCAATCTGTTGATCTGTGTGTGCTATAAATAGCGGGGATTCTGGGTTGCCAAACCGATCGAAAGATATCTCGTTCCCTTCTTCTTCTTCTTCTTCTTCTTCTTCTTCTTCTTCTGATCCCTCTCCTCCTTCATGCTCCTAATTGATACAAATTCAGACCGATTCAAATTACTTTGTGCACAATATTGGTCATCGGACTATACTCTATGATTTTATCGTGTAGAATCAAGCAGTAAGCGCATGTATCCTTGGGTATATTCCCAGTGCAATTAAATTCCAATCGAATATCTACTACAGCATTCTTGAGGGACTCGACCTGGCGCGAGCAATCGATCACGACGAAGGGATAGTTTCTCTCGAAATCGTTCCTTTTGAAAAAGATCACATCATCCGCGGTATTATAGAAAGATCTCCGGAATGATTTGTACATCTGGTATAGAAGAGAAGTATTTTTTCCCGATGTCCAATCGATATTCATCGATTCGTATGGATAGATTTCCGAGTTCAGAAAGAGTTTCATGTTTGAAATTTTGTAATGGTCAAAGCGCGTTGCGTACGATTTTTTATTATTCTTGCGCAGAGTCTGTAGAGCCAGTATCACGTATCTCGGTTTCTCCAACTGATTCGTGGATTTTACTGCCCACACTTGCTTGTCAGTCTCTTGCAACATTAGACACTCGATCAAGTCCCAAGATCTAAAGTGAATCCGTACAAATGCATTCCTTTCCACAATTTTAAGCATATTTAATTTGACTTTATCATTAAGAATGACATGTGGAACACACCACTGTACTCGAGTCAACTTCACGACAGGATTGCAATTGTCTTTTGTGACAACAAAACAATTATTGTCCGATTTGGCTCTAATCATGATCAATTCATGCTTCGAGGGGATGATTATTTTCCTGTAATCATCGCAAAACCCCAAGAGTCTGTGCAAAGGTAGGCAAAAATTGAACTTGTGACCCGGATCTATGGTAAAATTATTCGAATCCCACACTTCACTCGACGCAGAAGCTTCTTCTTGAGGTGATAGTGACAAGTAATACTTGAGAGTTGACGTTATACCAACATTTTTTATTCCATCAATTTCTACGCCATCGAGTTCATAGTTGATTTCGTTGAATAAATACGAGACAGAATTATTGACAGCCACAATGTGGTCTTCATTTTCGAAATCTATTGTGCCTTCGATGTAAAGATAGCTTTGACTTGGCAATAAGTATAAATCGTTTGAATTTATAACGATCCTGATTTCGTCATTCAAATTCAGATTCATTGAATTGTGAGGTGAATAGAATCTCACGTCTCTCTTTGTGATGCTCTCATCCATTTGAGGTCGAGTGAGAATATCAAGTGGATTTCCCACGATTGCCATTGCTGCCATATTTGCGAACTCTGAAACCAAGCGATCGCAGAAAAGATACGTTGCGTTGACTAAGAACGTCACATTTTCTTAGGCACGAGATGGGTTTGGCTCTTGATAGAACTCGTTTGCGAATGAGAGTTTGAGGTGAGTAAGCTGTATTATATATGATCATTCCCTCCTCTTTTTCCTCAAATGAACGTTCAGTGTAATTTCTTCCCCGCGAAAATTCGCAATGTCCCCTTTCAGATCACAGATTGATATAACGATATTCTGTATTGTGCTAGCTCGAATCGGAAGGTATATCACGGAAGAAGGGACTATAGTTATTTTATAGCCCACGGGTACCGACGGTGGAAACGTGAAAAGTGTGTGGCTCTCCTTCTCGTTCAAGTATGAACCTGTGACTATATTACGATCAACTCGAATAACATTAGTTTTGATGATAGTTACTGGATAAGTGGACTCATGCCACTGCATCGATTTTAAAATCACACCAGATTCAGATTTCTTACAAAATCCGAGTAAGGCTCCTATGTTATTTGGCTTGGAGAAATCAATGTCAAAATGACTGAACAATTCGGTTTTCAATGTATTTCTATCCCCCCTGATCGCTATCGGGTATTTTTCTTCTCTGTTTGCGAGTTTCCCGTTCGCGCTAACTACCACAGCACCGGCCCGTAAAGAGATAGCTGAACGCAAGTTCTCTTCAAGATCGGTCAGTTCATACGAACCGACTGGAATCTCCAACACTTGTCCATTTCCGTAATAAAATTTGTTGTTAGTCGCGTCAATGTTTGGAATAGTGTTGAATGTGCTGAAATTGATTAGACCCAATTCGTAGCTTTGTCCGTTTTCTATAGCTGGATAGAGAGTGTGCTCGAGAATCGACGAATGAGCCGATAACACGAAAGTGTAAGACATGACTGATTCCTGTGGAGCACTGCTGTTATACTTATACATTCTCGCGGATTTTGACTCGGATGTTCAGAGGCAGTTCAATTATACATTCGAGCCCCTCTATGAACATGGTCATGATTAACATTGGACACTCAAATATATTTATACATTCCCTTTGAGAAATTTTAGACATAATTACCCACAGTTACTCTGTCGATAGGTTTGTTCTTGACTTCGATTGTAAACTATCCGGGAATTGGGATCGCTCTTCTTGAAATATTGAATCAATTCGCGACACGGTTTCAAATTTCCAAACGAGTCATAGTAGGAAATGTGGTTGCCTCGTTTTTCACTGCCACCCAATGAGTACCCCTACCATTCCCGCATAGATTAACGATAAAATTCTCGTTGAATCTCGCAGGTGGTTGGGGCAAACTTGTGCGCGTAAAAACTCCTCTGGAATGTGGAATATTTCCGGCTGCCGCCATAATTTCACGGCCACTCATTCCCATCACTTTCGCCATCTGTTTTTCCCCCGCTGATCGATGTAATCCACCCTCCCCCCCCCCCCCCTCCTGTGCGGATTCAAATATAGCCCTTTGCCTTCGAGAGCTTTGTTATCCCTAATCATTTCGGCTAGTTGTTTGCGATTTGTGCGAACAGTGCTTACTGATTCTGCAACATTGGCAGCCCCACCAGCTAATGAACCCGATGCTCCAATCGCAGCGAGTGCAGGTACAAGAAAGCCTCCACGTTTAGCAAGCAACAGGTCGCGCAGGGGTTGCTTGTACGGGGTCTTACTCTTTCTTCCTCTCTTAACCTTTTTTCTCTTACCAATCCCCATGCCAAATCTTCTCTTAGCTCTCATCGCACTAGCTACACCAGAAGCTGCAAATTTTTCGAGAAAAGGGGTGCTTCTGTTTGCGGCACGTTTTTCGGCAGCGATTTGATGTTCTAAATCAGCTTGGTGACGTTTTGCAAGATCTTTTTCACGATGATAGGCTATGTCGTGGATCTTGGAAGCGTCGTCTAGGGGATTTATACCCTTGTCACCACGATCTAACCTAGTCTGGAGCTTGGTCCCAGGTCCGCAGTAATTATAAGACGGCAAATCAAGCTCGAACGGTAGATTATTAATGATTCGATTGATGAACCCTCTGCTTCGAATTGATGACATTGACACTATACATGTCACCGGTTGGGAACACAACGAAAGACTGGAGAGCAAGCGCGTTAGAATAAGGTATTTATAGACCCTGACGAGTTCAAACATGCATAGTCGGGGTCGAAATCTCTTGCGACCATGAAATTTGTGAAGCAGAGTGACGCTCACTCCGTTCCAAATGATTTAATTTTGGCAGAGGGAGAATCTGAGAAGAGCAAACGTCATGGAGAGCTTTTACCTAGTGCGATTCGTTGTTTAATTATCGGTTCATCTGGGAGTGGTCAAGACTAATCTACTTCTGAATCTCATCATCAACCCAAATGGACTCACATTTGATAACGTTTACATATATTTCAAGTCACTCCATCAGCCAAAATATCAATACTTGGAAAAAGTGACGAACAATTTAGTTGATGATGGGATAAATTACTTTACGTTCACAAATAATACGGAGATAATCCAGCCTAACGAGGCCCAACCAGATTCCATTTTCATTTTTGATGACGTCTCGTGTCAGAACAAACGCATTGTGGCATCGTTTTTCTCTATGGGTAGACATGCAAAAGTGGATTCTTTCTACTTGCATCAGTCTTATGCATGCATACCAAAACTTCTGATACGAGACAACGCCAACTCGCTGATGATTTTCAATCAATATATGATGGGAGGAACGGCCGAATTGCGAGGCATTCCTTATCGAAGCGAGATTTCTTGACAGAGCTTCCGTCACTCTGATTGTCTGGGGAACATACATCCCCTATAGAGCCACAGAGCCATCGGGAAGATATCAAGAACCCAACTTCAATATCATCAATAGTCTCAAATGCAGAGCTGATGGTAGTTTCTATCCTTGTCTCTACACCGTACTAAATTATTCAAACTGTGAAAAAGATGTGTGATATTAAGTGTGTGTTTCGCCCTGGTCTCTCTCTTGGGCTCGTCAGTGAGACGAAGAGAGACCTGTCTCAGACACTATTGTAAATCGGGTGGATTGACATCAGGTTAAAGAATGGTTAACATCGGAATTTTTGTAAAACAACCATAAATTAAGGTTGCCATATAGTGATAAAGACACGAAGCAGATGTTAAGCTTCGAGTGGTAAACGACTTTATACGGCCTCATGTCGTTTGGTGGAATAACGAAAATTATACCCTCGCTATGTTTCAATATATGATGGGAGGAACGGCCGAATTGCGAGGCATTCCTTATCGAAGCGAGATTTCTTGACAGAGCTTCCGTCACTCTGATTGTCTGGGGAACATACATCCCCTATAGAGCCACAGAGCCATCAGGAAGATATCAAGAACCCAACTTCAATATCATCAATAGTCTCAAATGCAGAGCTGATGGTAGTTTCCATGATTCCTTGATTTTCAATCAAGATGAGGGGTTTCTAAAACATATATATCGAAACCATGTGAACTCAGATATGAATTTTAATGAGTTCAGAAAAATATGCTCAGCATGTTGGAATGACAATAATGGATTCCTCACAATTGTCAAAGATGATCCACTGAATGAAGGGCGATATCGTCGAGGTATTAATGAGTTCATCATCATTTGAGATAGTCAGTTGCGCATGGAACGTCATTATGGTCAGAGTGAAAAGCATCCCCGTCAAGCGCGTGATACGGAGGCAAGACAAAAGAAAGAAGAAGAAGAAGAAGAATGTGTGCAGAAAAGGACTTTGCTCGCAGAATGATATTGTGAAACGAGGAATTGCTAAAACGAGCGAAATTATTCGGAAAAAACATCGAGCTTTCAAGACTGGAAAGATCGAACATCGTAGTGAGAATGTCGAAAATTTGGCACCTCTTGTTGAACCGTTGGAGAGACTTGTCGTCAATACTCGATCGCTGAGTCAGCTTGGCGACGACGTAAAATTGAAGAAAGAGGAATCTCAAAAAAAAGGGTTCTTCAATGCTGACAGTTCTCATGATGATATCTACGATAACAATGATAATGACTACGAAAAAGTGACGGAGTCTTCGCGAAACCAAATTAAAGTTCGCGAATCACTCCCTCTAAGTGCGCGCGTCGGACATCCCTTATTAGCTCAAAGAGATTTGAATAAGTCATCAAGATTTGGCGAGGCACGCAATCATGACAACAACAGAAATTCTCGCGAATCGATTCAACATTCTTCGCCATTGGGTCAAAGTTCTTCGTTAAACATACCTTCAACTCCTCAAGACTTGCAAGACTCTAGCGTTCTGGAAAAATCGATGCAAGAAGTTATTGACAACCCGCACGAGTGGAACCAATATCTCAATTACTCTCATCAAAACTTGGGAGCTTTGTCACATAATTATATGACCCAATTCTTCACAAAAAGTACGTAGATAGATGGGGTGTACGGTCTTTTCTATGATAGGGATACCTTACAGCTTGGTTGCATGAAGCTCGATTTTGGGAAGGGTAATGATAAGATCTTGCTCAATGATAACATTGCTATCCAAGGGACTCGCGGGCTATTAGAATTAATATTCAAATCACAGCCCAGAAACTACACCTCGCACGATCTCATGCAATATAAGAGGATTTTGGAGGCAGCGTCAGCGCATCGAATCAGGAATGATCGAGGCAGTAGGGTTAAGAGTAACAAAGGTTCAAAGTACAAAGATATTATCCAACCGTTGCTGAAAACATCTGATGCAGCAAACCAATCGGGGGAAGGATTGAGAGTTTTGGTGGGAAAAGTTCGGGGGAACGATTCAATGACACTGCACGATGATACCACTTCTCCGGCTGATTATGTGTACTGGAATAACGTAATGAGCTTGTCCAGAGATTAGAATTGCTGATTAGATCTACAGCAGCAGGCAATACAAGTTTAGAGAACGAAATATTGAATATAATCGAGGAGTTGAAAGAGGGGGGGTACAAAGTATAAATATGTTGAATTTCTTCGAACCTTGGTATTATTCATTTGAGATTGTGAGAAGGTGGACCTATCCATAAAACCAAGTGAAGATGATTGCGAGTGCGATAAAAAAACAATTTGTTCAATCTGGATCATCATCGAAACATGGTGACAAGATGGAGGATGAGGGGAAAATACTTGATGCAATGATTGGTAAGTCATCGATCTAGACGTGCTACAGTATCGGATGGTGAATATATGTCTAACCAAATTATTTTTCCTCTTTTTTCTCAGCGGATTTCAAAGATAAGAAAGCGTATTACGCCAGAGCAATGGATGAGCACGAAAAATTAAAAACTGAATTTGAATCGTTCACCAATGGCATTGTATCAAAAATGCAAAACATCGAGAAGCAGAACCAGGATCGCGAGAAGAGAATGGATAGCTGTTATTTGAAATTCAAGAAAAATGGAGGCTTGTTACAAGATGCAAAGGATAAACTGATGCAAGCTGAAGTCGATAATTTATTCTACAAGAATCAAGTGAACGATTCTGTGAAACTGTTCACTGATCATGCTAAAATTTCTGGGGAGAAATTTTCAAAGATTGATGACAGAATTGAAGGATTGGAGGAGGAGATGGTGTACTTCATGGAACAGTATGAGAAAATTTCCAGGATTTGTGCAACAACTGTTTCAGATTTCAAAAATCTCAAGGATTACATACAGGATGAGTTGGATGGAATTCATCGTATCGTTGCAGGTCACCTCACTGCAGAAATAATTGGGCTGAAACAAAAGACCAATGGTTTGGTCGAGAGATTGGATCGTGATATTGCCCATATGGATTTCGAATACAACGACACTCGAGCTTACATGGACGAATTGATTGATAGACAGGCCAAGATAATTAGCAACATCGCCGAGACCAAAAACGAGTTAGAAGAGGAGGACAGTACGATGAATGGTATCCTGGATACGTTCAAGGATCAATTGAAATCATTCGGAAAGACCATTGAATCGCTTCAAGATGAAATCAAGAAGGAGCCTCAAAATAATCAGAGCCTCGAAAGGAAAATTGATGATAACATGAGAATAATTCGCGATGCTCTTGAGAAATTTTTAAAATTGGATATATTATCCAAAAACATTTGAAAAACTGAAATAATATCTTTTTGTGTAACTATAATCATATGATCAATAAAACTTGGTACTACTACTAAGAAAGAAAAAAAATGTTTCAAGTCATTATTTCCCTCGGAAGAGAGAATGGCGCTCGACGCTTTTAATTGGTGGGTGGGTTTCTCATCAATGAATCAATGCATAACTATTCAACTCTCATTCATGTTCATGACAATTTTAAACGAAAGTCTCCATGAGCAAAAGTATTGATGTGATTTTTGGATGTCACGCGTTTATCGTCAAATGGGTTTATAGCCAATTTTTTCTCACTAGTAGCGAACAAATGATGATTTTTCGACACTATATTTTTTTGGTCGCAGTACAAGTACTCTCTCTCAAATAAGCAACGTTTGTAGTCTTGAAAGCTGATTTTGTTCCTCAGCACGTTTCTGTTTATTCCTTTTCCCACATTTTTTTTCTTCTTCATTGTCCATCAGAATACTGTACGATTTCGATCGGATGAAAACAGCTTCTCGAATAATTCTGGGTCCATACTCAACTTTCATCAATCCTAGAACTCGTTTATTCTGCGGAATGATCCCAAACTCGTTGTCGATTAGGAAATTACTTGTATCAAACCTTTCGCTATTATTTCTCACAATTTCAGCGTAAAAATCGCAAGAATCTAGCTTCAGGATCAGAGAGTCGGTGTCAGTATAGCAGAGCTTGCAACTTTCGGGATAATCTTTGAATTTTTCTTTCATGAATCCATAATAAAACTCATACATCAAATATTTTGAAAAATCGAGAATGGTTTGGCCAGCATATAATGGCTTACTCATGTGTATGCTAGTTTGAGATAGATCTATAGAAACCAATTTTTTATCAAAGATCTTATTCTCTTGAATTGTGGAAGCGAGACATAAGACTCAACCCCATATCTACCTTTCCAACGTCTAACTAATTCCAAAATCATTCTATTGCGAATATTCCCCATGCACTTACCGAATACTGCATTATTCATTAGTTTAAACATATTAGCAGAGAAGGGGTCGGTGCTCTGCTGCCTCAGATGAGTGTTTAAATGGATGTAACTAGCCAACCAATCTTCCTGATCAAATTTCAGTATACACTTGATTTTCGGGCGCAATCCTGCCTTGATTGCTTGCTTCAGAACGCGATAATGTAAGATGTAGTTTTGTTTATCGTAAAGAGTAGCCATGAGCTTCTCATTGTCGTTTACACTATTCGCAGGCACAAGTTTCTCGCAACAGTAAGGAAAACTGGCGTGTAATTCGTGGAGCTCCTTAGCATAGACGAGATCCACCTCCAAAATATATCCTACATCCGATTCATCATCGATGGATAACACATCAAATTCCGACACATCCTCGACTCACTCAAAACTCTGATATGGTAATTTGCAGCACATACTCCTTCCGTAGAAGTTATTGACGTCAAGGTACGCGATTGTTGAGGTTGGCTGAGACGGATCGTGATCTTTCATATATTTATTATTAGCCTTAGCGTAATGCAAAGAAGCTTGACTCAGCCCCCCTCTAATATCTGCCTCGAAGAAAAGTATCATATCTATATCGGTTAATAGTTCTAATGTTACACCCGTTTTCGAAAGCATGACATCCATTGCGTAGCTTGGAAGTGTGCAATAAAGAGCGGGGTCCGAAGAATAGTTTTCTCGGCAGTTTTGTCGAAAGTTTTCGAAAATATCGCTCAAGAGGCACACATCTATCTTCAAATACAAATCAGAATACTCCCCCAAATTTTGACAGTCAAATGTATTCCACACTTGACAAGCATGCGCGTAATCGGTCTCGGATATATCTGTATCCGTCAAAATATTGAAGAATTTGTCTCGTTCGGGCATATTTCTCTCCTTCAATCGCGAGAGGCTATTGACATGATCGTAGGGGAAAAACGATTTCTTCTCAACAAGTTTGAACACTTCCTGATCCGTCATATTTTTTTTCATGGAAATTGCATCAATCTGATCGCGAAAATTACTGTACAGAATTTTTTGCGATGAGTCGGGAAGTAGCTCCCCAATGTCTCAAGCTTTTCGTTCAGGAATTTTATCGAATCTATGAAAGACAGACGTATCCGAGTTCCAGGTATCATTTTGAAAAAGCAGATGTAATTTTCTGTATTGCGAGGTATGACTTTGACCTCACCTGGGATGCTATTAGCAATACTTCTGATCAGTAGGTGCAGATCGTAATGGGCGCCATTTTGTATGATTATTGGAATGTTATACACATTTCTGTAATTTAAATTGCAAAGCGAGTGGGCCGCTGACCGGAATTTACCTGGAATAATAATCATTTGTCTATTTAATGATGTCACTCGAATATTGGTCCGAAAAATTCTCCCTTACCTGAAAAATGATCATGAGCTCGAACGGGTCGATTATCACCATCTTTTTCTCTATCGAAAGGCTGACGACAGATGTGACAGTAAGTACTGTTTTGAAATGCTTCCTCATCTTCCTCGGACATGACCAGTGGAATGTAGTTTTTGAGTTCCTGAGCATCGGTTGCGATTAGTAGAGGTAGAATAAGAAGAATGTGTGGAGGGAGCGAAAGAATAATCTGATACATACTTGCTCGACTTGATGGGCGATTGTCTGTAGTTGCTGAGCGAACCATTCGACACATCTTTTTCCTCTTTTAAAATCGTATTTACATCTGTTTTCATCGTACGCGTGATGCAGATGATAGCCCACACTGTAGGCTACATGTTCCTGGAACGCATTCTGTGCTACCTTCAATCGATACAGCTTTTTCAGATTGATATCGTCAGATTTCATGAAATATTCTTCGTTTGTTTCTTGCAGCAAACTTTCTGTCTGCATAAATCACGTAGGGGACAGTCTGTTCCTTGTAGAAATTTGAGAACTTCAAGTATTTTTCATCGTCTGAAGGTGTCGTGATTGCACATTTGTTCTTCGCTAAACATCTTTCACGATGAATCTTTAATTTTGAATCTGAATATAAACAGTGTAAACATCTATTGCAAACGTGAATTCCATGGCCATGACGGCTCACTTGTTTGGAAATAAATCGCGACAGGCTTTTGATCAAACAATAATAATATTGATCACCATTTTGAATCAAGAGAAGATTGACATGGATCAATCGCTCTTCACTGGTCGGATATAGCGGATAAAACTTGTACTTCTTCATCTCAACACCGTACTCATTTACGGAAATTTTAGGGTCCCGATTTCCAAACTTGGGTATTGCCTTGATTGTCACAGGAAACTCTATACCCTTCAACTTTGAATAATTTTTATAGTGGGGGTAACTGGACGTTGAATTTGGGCGCGAAGAGCAAGTTTTCCGAGAAAATATGGCCGCCATTATTGACCAAGCAAAACATGAATAATCATCAGTTTTCATTCACCACAGCATGCTTATCACTGATCCATTTGGGCAGCTCAGTGTTACCAGATCCACTCAACAAGTTCGTCTTGACGACGCTGATTTTCAGAGACAATATCTCTTCCAGTGCCCATCCGCTTCCAGAGTCTTCAAAATCTGATAATTCACGATCCAAAAATTGTAGAGATTCGTCGTACCACTTATTCAGTTTTGCTGGGTACAATAAATTCTCATAAAAAGTTTGAAAATGTTTTATAGCTGAGTTTTCGTCTTTGATCTTGAAATATGCATTGAATGTCAAATTAACTTTGATTGATTTGAAATTCTTGAGGATTGGGCGCAGATATTTCAGTACCAATGGTCTAGAATCATTGAGGAAGAGCATGCAGTCTCGATATGAAATATTTCCAATGATCCCGGTTCTGATCCGATTCTTGAAGGCTGACTCCCCCTCGAAGAAGATGAGATCTCCCAACTCTGATCTTGTGCGCGAGTGGAGTATATTCTCCAACTTTATTTCTTTGGATTTCAAATCGTTGTGCAGAGTTTCCAGCCGAGCTTTATGTCCCGCCGCCCATTCTAAAGTGATTTTTGGGTATTTCAAAATATCCGAGATACGTTTGATCAGACAAGAAAACTTTTTTCTCAACTTTGTAATACGTTCAGGATCATTCTGACCAAGATCTTCCTTGCTTACTTCACTATACTCTGAGATGAGTTTATCACACTGCTCGGAAACTAATGTGAGAATAATCGGTATCTTTGGAGTCGATCTCGCCATTTTCACACCTGCGAATTCGAGAGCGAAGACTGTCCTTTTATACACACTCGACCCCTCAAATCTTTCACATCTCTCTCTCTCTCTCTCTCTCTCTCTCTCTCCCTCTCCAGTTTTACCTTCTTCTTCTTCTTCTTTCGTCTCGAGGCCAATGATATGTAAAATGATTCAAGGTCGATAAAGAGACGAGTCACTTGGATTCACATCATTTCTTTCTCATCTCATTTTGTTTCCCGACAACCGTTGCAATATCACCAAAAAATTAGCCATCCGTAGAGATGAATGCGTAACAACATGAATCAATCAAAACATAATGTCGATGAATTATTTTTTATTATCTTTCTTCGCAATCATTCTCAACTTTTTCAACACTTACATAGTTATCGTAGAATGAACACTCGTAAAATATTCTAAACAATACTTTGTCCGTTCCTTTCTCGACAATCCAAAATTTGCGAACGTCTGGAGGATCGTTGAAGCGTATGTAATAGTCAACATTTTCGAGCTCTTTGAGCTGCGGGTCTAGTGCAATCAAATCGTTCTTAGATTCAAATACTCTCTTAACTCCGCAGTATTCCTGGTACGTGACCGCCTGGGCATCGAAAGGATGATCCATCCTCGCTCCTTCTTCTCCACACTCGATCGAATAATCTTCTCCTATCCACTCGGTACACATTCGAAAAGATTTGATACACTACTGTTCTATCTCACAAGCGCGCGCGGAACTAAACTCGCGAGATAGAATAAAAAGTGGTTTATTACTAGCAGAGAGGGGATATCTGACTAGCATACCGACTCAGTTGCAACTCGCAAACAGTCTTTGCTAGCAAGTGCTCGTTTGCACACGCTTTTGAGAACTGTCCAGCGCTCGTGATGGGGAATGAATCCCATATTTGCATACATTTTCTCGATAGTAGTGGCAAGAAAAAGAGGACTGAACAATTACAGTCGTACGAATGGCGGAGGGTATCTAAAGATTCCCAAGTGCTACCAGGAGAGTCAAAAATCACTATAAACTTGCACAATGAGATGAAGTGTGTGAAAAATGTGTAGACAGTGCTCGCTTTGAATTCAACATGGTGCATCTTGATTTATGGATCAATGATCTATATTTTTATAGTTTCAAGACTGGCAACTATTACGATTTCTACTCAGGCTCAATAACTCAGAATGTTGGGGCACTTTGTGCAAGGAAGATTGAGCCTGAATATCCTTTCCTGCGTAAATTATTCGGTAAAGTGAACGAGATTGTGTGTGGGGGAGAGATGAACAAATTAGAGCTCATTCGCTGCATCGAATCATCTAATATTGATATTGTTGGAGAGGATGATTGGCCGACGAGCAATAGCGAGAATTTTCTACTGTGTAATGAAGGAGATGAATAAAGGCTATCGATGCAACCATTATTCTTATTTCATCCCACCTTCAGACATGGAATGAGAAAAACAGAGAGACAGAGAGAGAAAGAGTTTTTGCAGCAGACGGCTGCCAGCCTCGAATCGCATCATTGACCTCGCATCCTCGGCCAGGGCAAGTCACCTGGAGCTCTATTCGATGATATATATAAGATCAAAAGTGGTAGAGATTTAATGTGTGACATGTGTATTAGGTGTGTGTGTATGACCATATACACAGAGTGCGCGCGCGAGAGATAGATAGATAGATATCCTCTATTCGTCATACGACAAAATACACCTACATATTTTCATATGTGTCACACATATATAATTAATAAATATTCCGATAAAATCATATTAAGAAATAATTTGGTCAAGGATAGATATATCACAATTGTGACTAGTCATACACTTTACGATTTCACTTGAAAGAAAATGAGATAAAGGGCATGGGTTCACAGAAATATCACAGTTTTTCTTCAGTCTGGTGACAGAAGGTCACTTACAATTAAAAAGAGATAGAAAGAAAAGGAACAAAGCCCTAGCCCATCAAAGATTAAAGTAATGCTGCTTCTCCGGATCAATCCTCTGAGGAGACTTTGTTAGAAGGAGAGAGAGATAGAGAAAGAGTTTTTGCAGCAGACGGCTGCCAGCCTTGAATTGCATCATTGCGCTCGCATTCTCAGCCAGGGCAAGTCACCTGGAGCTCTATTCGATGAGAAAAAGGGTCAAATCAAGGTCAAACAAAGAGCTATGCCGAGGCTACCCACCCTGGGCATTCCTATCTGATACAGCAACTCCCTGGGGGAGGTCCCCGTCTTCGTGGGGTCGCTCATTCAGATGGGGATGTCCAGGTGTCTGGCGTAGAATCGGCATAGCTCTATCTACTATGAAGATATCCGAAAGAGTTTCATCCAATGGGCCTTTCATCCCCAGATACAGTAATGGAGATTTGCATTGTCAGTATATCTATATGCACGAATTTTCAACAAGGTTCTATATGGGCAATGCTAATCTTCATAGCTGTATCTCTGGACAGGAGGCCCATTGGACTTAACCCTTGGAGATACCTCCATTTCCCACCAAACCAATTAGATTCCCAAAGTTTCATCAAGATTCGGGACCCGCAAGGTTAGTGTACCCCTGGTTAGTATTAGAGCGCACATATTCTCCACACGGGGTCACCGAGTCTTAGTCCAAGATTGTGTCTTGCTCTCTTCGGAAAGCTGATTCCTCTGATTTCAAACTAGATTTGTGCCCACTCGTGCGACGATCAAAGTTTGGATCCTTTAGAGGGGTGGGAGATCACAAACCACTTTCAGTTTAGTTTGAGATTCCATTTCCCTCTTTGACGTAAATGAGCACTCACTAAAAAGTACTCAAATGCCTGTGGATATCTCGAGTAACCGCCCCCTTCCTCATTTTTCTTTTCTTCGGTTTCAGGCCAAAGTTGGAGGTTCTGGCCCATCTCTTATCGAGAGAGGATGATGAGGATGACCTCTTTGTGATCATGGTTCTGAAGAGTTGGAATCAGAATCATGGAGAATCGCTTGAAGAACTCCTCGCAAGTTTATTAAAACATCGTTTCTCAACACCGAGTCCTGGGAAGCGTAAGCGCACCGGAATCAGGTGTATACAATCTCCTGTTGCGCCCACGCGGGAACAAATTTTGGGTCATCTTGATAAATTCCGTCAGCACTGTATACTCTCATCAGATATGAGATTATTCCACTCGGAGAAGATGCAAAGAGCTCTGAATCATGTGCACAGTACATTATCGGATCGTTTGATGAAGTCTCATGGAAGCTTATTCGATGTATTTGAGCGAAGTCATGAGAATCAATCCACGGACCAAACACCTCATATCCCAACCAGGAAGCAAGCCGAATGTTTTTTAGCTCCTAGCGTGAAAATTGGAATGAAAAGGTGTTCTTTAACGCTGAGAGACAAGTCGATTGCCAAAAAAGGATCGACGAAAGAAAGGATAGCTGATCACAGTGATCAATCCAGCGAGGTGAGTTGATCATTCCTTCCGAAATCGAACCCTCTCGTGGCTCCGGTAATGATACATAATTTTTCTTAGGAGGATTCAACCACTCATCCGATCAAACAAATCAAGAAGAGGAAGAAGATGACACTCGTCGGATCAGATAGTGATTGATTCGTCCAACGATAGTGACTGTATATGCGCTCTCTGGTGTTTTCCTAGGTGGGATATTCATCGGAGTAGTCAACTTCCACTTAGAATTTAGGTCTCCAATGGAATCATCGCGCAACTCCTTCTTTTCGTTCGGCATGGTCGGCTCGAAACGACTTCAACCCAAAGGTACTCGCGCATTGAAGATTCTTCTGCTCACTTTTACATGATTGATGAAGGATTTTACCGTAAGAATGAAAAAATTTGGTGGAGGGCTTTCTGAGAAAAGTGAGAGTGGCGATTTTCCCATTCATTTCCATGTAATTATTCCCGTTGAGCCACATCTGAGCTTCTCACGGTCCTAACTCTGAGCCACTACGTATTTTCTCAACATAACTTGGCTCAACTTCAAGAGTATCAGAAGAACTCTATAATCAGCTGGAGGGAGTTGGATTTAGATAATGTAGAGCTGATATATTCTATTAATATCTCATTTTTGGAGGATCAAAGCTCTTAGAGCGTTCAACTCGTGCATATCTCGATATTATCCTCCATCGTTTGGACGATTTGGAAGCTCCCGAATGAGATGCGGCTAATTGATTCTGACTGACAAGGGGAGTCTGGAGTCTCCGGGTCCTGAAATCTCACCAAAATTTTTTCACAGTTTCGTACCACTTAGAATATGAAGAACCCAAAGCAACTCTGTCAAATGGGCCTTCTGTTCTGAGCTACAGCCAGAAACGTCAACATTGCTAGTATATCTATATATATCACTTTTCAACATGGGCTTATATAGGCAATGTTAATGTCATGGGCTGTAACTTTGAACAGGAGGCCCATTCGACGGAGTTACTCGAGATTCTTCATATTCTAGGTGGTACGAGACTGTGAAAGAAGTTTGGTGAGATTTCAGGACCCGGAGACTCCGGACTCCCCTTGTGAGTAACGCTGCAGAATAGAATATTTATGTGGTGTGAATCTCGTTCTTCTTCGACCAATCGACGTTGCTTAAGGTCCCTAATCCGATCCTACTCCACCCTCCTATAGTCGCGTCCAATACCTCAATAGAACACTATGAAATGAAGTGAGACGATTGAGGAAATATAGTGAAGCGTTTGAGTTGGAACCTTCAAGAATGTTGATTCCTTGGAAAAAAAAGAATTTCATTCCTCACGAAAGTGGGATTCATCAGCGCTACTCCATCGGAATCAAGTTTACTGCATCTCATGGTAAAGTACTTGGAATGAGCTTTGAAATTGCCCACAAATGTTGGGGGATAATATCGAGATACGCACCAGTTAGATGCTCTAAAAACTTCGATTTGTTGAAGTTGCCGTCTACAGAAATGAGATATTGATGGGATATGTCAGCTCTACATTATTGAAATTCAACCTCCTCCAGCTGATCTTGAAGTTCTACGGATACTCTTGAAGATGAGCCGAGTGACGTTGAGAAAAAACGTAGTGATTCAGAGTTAGGACCGCGAGGAGCTTAGATGTGGCTCAATGGGAAGAATTACATAGAATTGGATAGGAAAATCGTCGATCTCACTCTTCTCAATAACCCATCTACCGATGTTTACATTCTTACTGGAGAATCTTCCATTTATTATGTAGTTTGAGGGAGCAAAAGAATTTCTGATCCGCAAGCACCTTCGGGTTAAAGTCGTTTCGAGCGGGCCGTGTCGGGAGTGTGTTAGATAACAGATCGAATACGACACATGAGGATTCCTACAATATTCCGATGTTTTGACACAGAATTATTTGAGGGCTTTCCCATGCTTATGGTGTACAAGATAATCACTTCATGTGTCCTGTGGTACTTGGACTACTCTTGAATGATATTCTCGGGAAAATAAACGATCCCCACCTTAGGAGAGTAACAGAATTGAGATGTCTGTCATGATTTACCATGGGATACCATCATTTTAAATCTGAAAATTATCAAGTTCTACAAATTAATCGTATCTATCTCCTGGGTGACTCTTGGAGAGCATTTCAATCCATTCGATTGAATTCCCATTATCAGCTGCTCTGAAACCACACGAAGCTCGAGCTCTGATCCTACACGGTGGTCTTCCATCTGGTGTATATTCCGTCATCATCGGACTCTGTCCCCCTCCCCTCACTTTTCCGCAGAAGTCCTACTTCGGCGAGTATAGCAATCATTTCACCCTTCATCTCCATCTGGATTTAGAATATCAATTTCGATTCTTTGGGAGTTATGAGATCAGGGAGAGTATGTCGAGCAATTTAGTAGCCAAATCTGAACGTGAAATGAATAGAAGAATGGATCACGGTAAGTTTTGATCATCTTTCCAAATCTCGAGCCAACAAGAGTTACCAACCATCTCTCTCATTTACTCAATTTGGTCAAAATGTTGATCAATCTGAACAGATGAGGACAAAACAGGAACGAAGGAACTTCCCAGTTGGAATTCCCTACAGGTGAGTAGCCTGTAGGAGAACGCACGAGTTCAGCGTGATACACCAACAGTGTTACGAGCACATCTCTATCACTTACGACGCACGATGATACGAGCACTTCCATTACCCATGAGCCATATCCTTGAATCTCTCGAAATATCCAGATCTACGAAAAATTATCACCCAACCCATGACCAAGAATTCCTCTTCATCCAACATCTCAGAGACGTAACAAGCCTTCTGTGTGCATCCACGAAGTCTTGCGTCTATCGCGAAATTTGAGTGTTCTCGTACGAGGAGGTAGAGTCCATACGTTCAAAGTTTTATTGATGGCCCTGAAAGGGGTTGATTATGCTTGTTCTTCGCTCAGCTCTGGAGTGAGCCAGAGTCCGGCATATCCATCTTCTTGGCCGATGTCGATGTTGGTACTGGTTCAGGTCTAGTCGGGATCCATACCCATGATTCGTGAGAATATGCTCAGGATAGAGTCTACAGACTGAGAGTCACGATACACGAAGAATTTTTGAAACTGTGAATTGAAAGTCGCTCGACTTCAAAAAACATTTTGAGCAACACTGGGAAAAAACAATACATAGTGAATCTATGTATTTTCTTCTCCCAGTGTTGCTCAAAATGTTTTCACTCGACCATGGAACCCGATAGTCTGTACGTGAATTGCGAAGAGAATGACGAGGAAAGATTCACATCAGAAGTCATGGACATGGTGCACTTACCATCGCACTATCGTTTTGGGTTTCCAGATTTGGCAAGAAATCGCTCCAATCGTGTTCACAAGCTACCGGGGTGGATCAAACGGGATCCCCTTCGTGATTAACTGGGCTACAAAATCTACTTACCATGAATTTGGGTTATTTTGGTACGATGTCGTTACTATTCATTTTGTTTAGCTTGGCATCTCAACTTACGTTGCCAAAACCGACTTCTATTGGTAGTCAATCTAAAGCTTACAGTCTGAGCTTTTGATTGACGGGCTACAAAGTTGAATTTGACGTGTGGAAGCACGAGCTGTTATCAGTTTTTTTAATGTACCAAAGTTGGACCTCGATGGGGCAACTTTGGTGCGATCACAAAATATCCCAGTATAAGCCTCCGCGATGCGAGTAAATCAATTACAATCGTTCAGGATGTAATGGATGCGCACCAGTAGGTGCTGCCATCATGTTTGAATGTATGGAATTAACCGGTGAGCGATAGACCTTCGCGAACCACAGCGGTGAGCGCGGGCTCCCAAGTAACTATGTAAACAAGTAACTGTTTCTCGTATTATAATAAATTTTTTCAGTAGTAATGAGTGACTCGAATTATACATATATCGCCCAAACATTACATGGCGCAGTCGACTAGTGAAAATTAGAATGTTTCAAGGCGATATACAATATACAGTGAGAATGAGAAAAGGTGCGGCTGTAGGTGACGTGTGAGAGGTTATGAGAGCACGTGCCAGGTAGGGCACATCCAGCAGCACGGATGAGAACGAGAGTGCTGACTCATCGACCGACAGGGAAGACGAGGTATTTTACGAAACGATAGAGCATCAGAAAGCTGAAATGGCATCGCAAATATCGAATTCAAAACCGCCAGAACGTTTATCATTCAGTGGCAACGTGTCAGAGAATTGGAGCAGATGGAAGAATGGCTTCGATATATTCATGATCGCTTCAAAGAGCATCAAAGGAGCCGATGATGTAAGAATAGCAACCTTGTTAAATCTGCTGGGAGAAGAGGCCCAAGAAAGATACAGAACGTTTGAATTATTAGACGAAAATGAGGAGAACTTTGATGCAGTAGTGCAAGCATTCGCGGAGTACTGTGCGCCAAGAAAAAATGAAACCATGTGCAGACATGAATTTTTCATGAGATCACAAGGTGTAGATGAACCTTCCAATGAATTTCTAACAGATTTAGAAAAGCTGAGTCTGAGTTGTGAGTTTGGTGAAGTGAAGGATGGATTGGTAAGAGATAGAATCATTATTGGAATAACAGATGACGAGTTGAGACCGAAACTCCTCGTAATTTAGAAGCTTGATCTCAAGCGATGTATCAACGAGTGTTGTATAGCAGAAATGGTGTGGCAGGAAGAAGAATCTCTCAAAAAGAACACGATACAACAAGTCGATATCATCAGAGGAGATGGAGGTTATGGCGCGCAAGCCATCAGAAGCATCAATAGAGAGGTAAACGCGCACGCGCCACACCAGAAGCAGCAGCAACAACAGCGGCGGGGTGGCGACGATGCAGCGCAGCCGTCGCGCGCACAACGGGCAAAAGAGCAGACAGCTCCGTCGCAGCACCAGCAGCGCAGACCATGTAGACGATGCGGATGGCACCACCAGTACGTACAGTGTCCAGCTTACAAGGCAGAGTGTAATTTGTGTCATAAAATTGGCCATTTTCAAAGAGTGTGTGGTTCAAAGCAAGTGAATGTGGTAGTGAATCAGAGTGAAGAATGAAGCGAATCCACGTGGCTTGGCCATGTAGGAGTAATTAGAGACGATAAGAAATCACAGAACTTAGGTATTACTGATAGTTGGTATGAAATGATCAAGACAGTGAAGACAGGCAAAGAGCTGAACGTTAAATTGGATAGTGGAGCAGATATAAATGTTATATGCGAGAGAGATTTTCCTAAACTTGTACCCACCATGAAACTCGAGGCGGTAAATACGTTCCCGACGTCATACACGAACGACCCAATACCAATTGTAGGAAAAATACATTCAGACTGTATTGTTAAAAGCAGGCAGTGGAATATTGAATTTTATGTAGCGGAACATCCGGGAGTACCTGTTTTTGGGAGACCCACCTTAGAAAGGTTAAATTTGGTGAAAAGAGTTCACGAAGTAAATGAGAACAGCGATGAAACAACCTTTTTGACAAGAAGATATAATGTTTTCGACGGAATAGGTAAAATTGACTATGAATATGAATTTCGGTTGAAGCCAAATTATAAAGGTAGAATATGTAGTGGAAGCAGAATACTATTCAAATTACACCGGCACACAGAAAAAAGTATGTGTACTTTCGACCAGCTCTACTTTTCTTTATGTATTTTGGCACGCTAAATCCGAATCCGAGGTCGGTTTTGCCCGGCTACCTCTTTTCTTCGAAGAAATCCTGAAAAATATAGAAATAGCGCAGAATAGCACGATTTTCTCGAAAACAAGAGGTAGTCGGGCCAAACGACCTCGGATTCGGATCCAGCGCGCCAAAATACATGAAGTAAAGTAGGTCTGGTCCAAAGTACAGATACTTTTTCTTTGTGTGTGTGTGCCGGTGTTATATTACACCGGCATACAAAAAGAAAGTATCTGTACTTTTGACCAGACCCACATTTCTTCATGTATTTCGGCACGCTGAATCCGAATCCGAGGTCGGTTTGGCCCGGCTACGTCTTGTTTTTGAGAAAATCGTGGAAAATTCGGTGGAAATCGTGGAAATAGCGCAGAATAGCACGATTTTCTCGAAAAGAAGAGGTAGTCGGGCCAAACCGACCTCGGATTCGGATTCAGCGTGCCAAAATACATCAAGAAAAGTAGGTTTGGTCAAAAGTACAGATACTTCTTCCTTTGTGTGCCGATGTTATGAAAAATTCAAAGATCAGCTAGACCTTATGGACCAGAGTGGGTTGATTGCGAAAGAGACCAAATCCACAGAGTTTGTACACCAACTGTTAATAGTGGGTAAATCGGACGGAACGATTAGGATTGTGCTTGACCCTGTAGATTCAAATGACAATTTACTGAGACATCCTACACAATCACCAACGTTTGGAGAATCAGCCACAGAAATGAAAGAAGCAAGAGTATTCAGTAGGATTGATGCTTCAAACGCATTTCTACAAATTCCTTCAACAGAAAAGAGGTCGAAGTTAACAACTTTCTAAACGCCTCATGGTAAATATAGGTGGCTTTGGCCACCACTAGGGACAACAATTGCCTCTGACGCGTTTGATGAGACATATCAAAAAATTTTCCAGCACATTGAAAAAGTTAAAGTTTTTAGAGATGACATGATGATTTTTGCTGATGACGAAGAGAATTATGATTGTATTCTTGAGGAAGTATTCAAGGCAGCAAGAAAGGCAAATGTGAGGTTTAACTTAAAAAGGTGTGATTTTAAGAAACCGTCGATCAAATTTTTGGGGCATATTTTCACAGCACAGGGATTAAAAGTTGACGATCAAGAAGTAAAAGCAGTAAGAAACATGGAAAAACCAAAGAATATGAATGATGTCGAGAGATTGCTTGGCACGCTCACATATGTATCGAAATTTGTACCAAACGAGTCGGTACTGACGGCTCCGCTCAGAGAACTAGTGAAGAAAGACGCAAAATTCGAATTGACAGAGGTCCATGATGAAGTTTTCAAAGAAATCAAAGAGTTTTTATCAGTAGCACCTGTGTTGCAATATTATGATGCAAATTTAAAGTGTGAATTGAGTGTACATGCGAGCAGCACAGGAGTCCTGTTGCAAAATAACTTACCAGTAGCATATGCATCGAAAACATTTACTCAAAGTCAAAAAAGATGGGCACAGATTGAAAAAGAGATGTACGCGATTGTTCTCGCGTGTGAAAGATTTCATCAGTACATAGTGAGAGGTAAATCGATAGTAGAGAGCGATCACAAGCCATTGATTCCAATATTTAGTGAAATCTTATGTGACATACCAATTCGATTGCAAAAAATGCGCATGCGACTTCAAAGATATGATTTGAAAGTGCAATATAAACCGGGTAAAGAACTTTCCCTAGCAGATACTTTATCAAGAGCACACTTAGAGGAAGCGAGTGAGAGTGATGATTTAATTTTAGATTTGAATCGTTGTCTTAGCAGGACACATGGATGATAAGACGAAACAAAGGTACATAGCAGAAACGAAACCGGATGCATGATTGCGAAAAGTTCTAGAACTGACCCGAACCAAATGGCCAGCTCAGGCCGAAGATGTGCCCGACATATGCAAAGCATTTCACACATATCAGAGTTGTATTTTTGAACATGGAGGACTCTTATACAAAGACGACAGAATAGTTGTACCAAACAGTTTAAGGGGACGTCGGAGTCCTATCAATATTGTACAGTTACCGACATGATCGAGTTTTCGGATTTCTCGATGAATTTTTGAGATATCAAAAAACTAAAAAGTAACGCCGATTCTGTGAGCCATAGCGAATCGGCATTACTTATTAAAATCCCGATATCTCGAAAATTCATCGAGAAATCCGAAAACTCGACAATGTCGGTATCCGACATCCTCTTAAGGAGAGAAGTTCTTGAAGAATTGCACCATAATCATATGGGCATGGGAAAGACAAAGATAAGAGCCCGGGAAATCGGATTCTGGCCGGGTATCACGCGTGACATTGAAAATATTATTACCGAATGCGATCCGTGCGCCAAATTTCAAAGGCAGAGCACCAAACACGATGGAGAAGAACGATGAATAGCTTACAAAAAACTGACATAAGGAAGTGGAGATGGACTTTTGTTCTACTTTTCGAGCACATCAAAAGTCCATTTTCATCAAAATTGCATCAGCTCCTTCTTCCTAGGAATGCTCACTGGAACATTTCTCAGGTGTGCTCTATAAATTAGATGTTTCCGCAACGTTATCGTTCGAAAAAGACGCTTCAAATATTCCACCAATGCGTAGATTTGACGGAGAGAGTTTTAGATACATCCGCAATATATAGCACAGACTGATTCCAAATGCATTCTAGTGCTTCTCGAATCACAAAATGTTTCTCATTCTCATCGTCCGGATCATTCGCCAGCTCAAGTGAATCTGACCAAGGGAGCAATTAAGCTTCTCAAAGGGGTAGAAATTTCGATTCGTGTTCTTTCAGAATTCCCAATAGAACTAGGAGTGCATGCTCATAAATCCACAGTATATCTGGGTTCCAAGAAAATCCATCAATTGTCAGTCATCAGATTGTTTAACACTCAAATCAGAATACGTGGTAACAGTTATTAATCAATTCATTCATGATCAGAATTGAGGAGAAGAATAATCGTTTCACAAATATTCGAAAACGGAAAAGTAAAGATCAACAATGTCATGGAATGGAATGATAACAAATGATCTGAAGACAACAAATGATCTGAATGCATCACATGATCAAAATATACTGGATGATCTTATTACTCAGGCTGGAATTCAAAGTCGTTAATCCGAGATTAGAATCATTGGATTAAGGGCGCTGCGATCGCCATGACGAGTCATTTTACATCTGGGCACAGGGATCGCAGCGCTCCTAATCCGCCGATCCTGATCTCGGATTAACGACTATGAATCCGAGCCTCAGAGGTGCCGCGGAGAAAATTGTATCACTGCTCTCTCAAATTGTGTAGCGTACATTGGGTCTTGATTTTTCTCTTCGATTTCGATAATGAATAGATTGATTCACAACTCTTACTACTATTTCTCCTTTGAGTGTTGTATAATCTAATGACTGATAATTCATAAATTGGTTCAGAACACAGATATATTGTAAATATATATGAGCAGTCACTCCTATCTCTATGGAGAATTTGGAAAGAACACTGTTTGGGATTTTCATCTCTTCCAGGAGCTTCATTGCTCCCTTGGTCAGATTTATTAGAGCTGCAGAATTATTCCGACCAAAATGAGGAACATTTTGTGATCCAGGAAGCATCAGAATACATTTGGAATCAATCCTTGTAATATATTGCGGATGGCTCTAACCTTTTCCATCAAATCTACGCATTGATGAAATCAGTAATTTGAAGCGTATTTTTCGAACGACAACGTTGCGAAATCATTTCATTCATAGAGGGTTCGGGAGAAAAGGTTCCAATGAGCACTCCTCGAAAGAAGGTGCTGATGCAATTTCGATGAAAATGGGCTTTTGATGTGCTCAAGAAGTGGAACAAAAGTCCATTTCCACTTGCTTATGTGAGTTTTTTGTAACCTATCCATCGTCCTCCTCCACCGTGCGAAGAAAGCTTAATTCCAGTTGAGATACCAAAATCATGCTGGGAAAAAATAGGAGTAGACTCATTCTATTTGGATAGAAAGCCACCTATCGTCGTTAAAGACTTTTACTCGAAATATGTTGAAGTTGGATCGCTCAAGGATGAAACCTCTGGATCAGTAATATTGGCTCTAAAGTCGTACTTCGCCAGACTGGGTGTACCAAGTGTGGTACGATCGGACAATCGTCCTTGTTTTGTTTCTCAAGAGTTTAAAAAGTTCAGTAAACGTTGGAATTCCGAGCATATCACATCCAGTCCAAGATATCCGCAGAGTAATGGTATGGTAGAAAGATGTGTACAAACAGTGGAAAAAGTAATGAAGAAAGCCTATTATGATAATGAAGATCACTATCTAGCCGTACTTGGATTAACAAACATGCCTGTATCATCGAGATTCAATCACCAAATAAGGCCATGCCAAGCAGAAATGTTAGAGGCGTGCTACCTAATTTCTTTGAAACAAGTAAAAGCTGCCCAGAGTTCAGAGAATATCTGAGAAAGAGACAATTGAAACAGAAAAAATATCATGACGCGATCTGCAGAGATCTGCCGCAGTTGAATGAGGGTGATTGGGTGAGATTTAGAAATGATAAAACATGGGAACCGGCTGGAATAGTGGAGAAAGGGATAACCTAAGATCGTAAAAAGTAATCAATGAGCTTGGAAATGTTATGACAGGGAATAGAAGCCAATTGAATGTGGATAAAGGGCAACATTTCAGGCTGAAATCGAAGGGTACTTTTTATGATAATACAGACGACCTACATGAAAATGAGAACGATCTGAACGATCCCTCAGGTGATGACCTAGATCAGTCTTCCATGGACCTGTCAAGTCAAACTTGCAATGTAGAGCAAAGTTCCATTAACCAAAACCCAGGCAATTGACCAGTGAGGAGGTACGGGCGTGTTGTGAGAAAACCTATGTACTTAAATGATTTTGTTACTTAATAAAAAAGGGAGATGTAACGGATGCGCACCAAACTGGTCGAATTTTCAACCGAATGATTAAATCCTCATTCAACCAGCTGGTTGAATTTTTCATCCGACCAATTGATTGGAGTTTTTCAAGAATTTCTTTCACAGTGCGATTATAGATCCAGCGATTATACATAGATACATAAGAGGTATGGTTAGTCTTTTTGTTATTTTAACAAAAATGGCGTCATCGGTAACCATAACGTATGGTTCCAAATGAGCTGAATTCTATAAATTCGGGTAAAAGTAATCTTTACATATCTCGTAACACGTGCAACGAGTTTCAACGTTAACTCCCGGACCAAAAACAAGCTGATGGTTTAATTTATTGAGTCGAAATTCAGCAACATTTTGTACTTCTGGATAAACGCGACCTTGAATCCGATTTTAATTATTCTAACTCCTACATAAGAAGAAGAGTAGGGAGAGGATTCAAACATTTCCCTTTAATCAGAATATGAAATGCTCACCGATAAAAGTGTTTCATGGAGTCAAAATTTATTCATAGAGTCAGACCTTGAAATTTGAGAGTGACGGAATCTATGTTTGATATCATAATCAACGCTGTCGAGATTCTTAGGATGAAATTGTCAACAAGATCCGAGGAATTTCGGAATTTTTGGTGCCCATCCTGAATTAGTTGATGTGTACTAGCGTAATGCCTCGCGTTGCTCGGCCTGTAAGAATCCTCGAGGGGCATATTAGTTCCTCAAAATGCTCTATCAAATCAAAAGAAAATATGTTCTGTACCATTTTTATAGATTGAGTTAAGTGATGGTATTTTTTATGGTCTTCGTGAGTTCAAAACCATGGGAAAACCCATCGCTTAACTAAATATATAAAATTCTTGAGAAATAATTTCTCATTTGATTTGGAAGAGCATTTTGAAAAACTAATAAGTCTCTCGGGAATACTTACAAGCCGAGCTCGGCGAGGCATTACGCTAGTAAAGAGTAAGTGGCATCGCGAAAATCACGTTAATGAGTCGAACTCGAAGTAGTTTTTCGCCGATTTTCCAGAATTCCCTAAGCAATTATTTGGCAAGATTGACAATTTCAACGAATGCCTTGGAGTTTTCGCAGCTTTGTAAGGTCGGGGTATCCGATCACAATTGGTGTCATCAACATAGAGCTCGATCCGCCGATGTGGGATGAGTAAAACTGAATTTTTTTCGTGAGTCACGTTTTTTCTATTTCATTTCAGGACGGTCGTATTCTAGACAGAAATATCGCACCAACACGTCAGTCGCTTGGCGTAATCATCTCTGAGTTACACGAGACATGATTGATTTATTATTTCCAATTTTCGAAGTCATACAGTTTTGACTGCATTGATAGCACACTATCGCGCTCCTGGGCCATTCTTCTCCAATATATTACCCACCAGATGCAGCTTGAATGAACCCGAAAAGTTGCGCGGCATCACCAGAATATCCGTGAGACTGCACGAGAGTACCAAGTATTTCCACAGGATCTTCCCCACATCTCCTCTCTCTGAGTGAGATAGAGTAAATCAACTTCTTCTGATCATGCAGAGGCCAAAGATATCTCATTTTGAGTCTTGGATGATGATATTTCCACCTCGATTGGGGCCTATAGATTTGATTGTTCTCTCAAAATCTTCATCCATAGCCGTGTTCCAGCAGGTGTGAAAGTTTCAGAGAAACGCCCATATTGCGATCACAGCAGACAGCCGCAGACGTCAACTAAGGCGCTCCTATCACCCTCTCTGCATCTCTCTCTTCCTCTACCGAACGAATATCATGATTCACCCGTCACATGATCACAGCACTCAGCGTCGATTTTGATATTTCTCGAGTCGAACTCCCGGGGTTGGAGAAATCGAACGGAGATATGAAACGACGGCCTATTTTTGCGATGCCGAGGAAAATGTTGTCAGTGCTCCGATCGTGGAAATAATTGGATAGGATCTTGAGTCGTGCCGACTGGGACCTCCTAGAGCACGGTGATTCTGCGGAGACCACGGCAAGGATGTATTTAGCTAAGTTGGAAAAAGTGTGAGGTCAAAAATCCCCAATCTAACGAATAAATACGCACAGCGCCTCGCTCGATTTTTTGTCTGCTTATACTCGCCAACGAGGCGCTACCGCGCCCCTTGACACCTATATCAATTTTCGACATGGTTTTGTATCGCCAATGCCATTCCCCATAACTGTATCTTAGGATAGGTGGCCTATGAGATTGAATCTTTGGAGATACCTTCATCTTGCACCAAGATGGGATGACTTCGTGAATTTTGGACGAATCCAGGACCCGCGATGTTGGAGTCACTTCTTAGCATCCATCGTTCCCGACTAATTTCCAGCTTTCATCACCCGATTCGGCTCAAGATTGATCTCAGGAGTGATGGCGGTAATTTTTAGACCTGGGATCGAGCTGAAGATTATTGTTATACATTCCCCAGATGTACTCAAAGTGATGATAGATCGGCAGTATTCTCCCTTTCCCCATCGAAATCACTACTTTTCGGATAATCTGCTTCGCCCTCCAGCCCTTTCTGGTCGAACAGCGACTTCGAATTTCTCCACGAAAATTCCTAGACTCGGGATTGGACTTAAAATGTTATTGAATTGCCTAGGGATACATCCAGAGTATTCTTGATCTGGCAGCATATCGAATTCCGAGCTGACTTCGGTCCTTCTTGATTGATGTATAGTGCTAAAAAGATAATCCTGAGTAGGGAATGGATCAAGATCGATGCCAAACACGTGCACAGCAGTTCTCTGAGTCGTGTTCAGGTTCAAAATCCGTTTTCGACTCAGAATCCACTATTCCCGATAAATTATCAGGGCTCATCACCTCTTTTCGGATTAGAGTTATTCTCAGAGCTAAGTATGGTGATTCTCAGACTTGGGATTAGGCTGAAAACATTGTTATATAGCCGTAAAATGTACTCCGAGTGTCCGTAGATCGGCAGTATACTCCTTCTTCTCCGAAAATCCACAATTCCTCGCTTGAGGTGCATGGCTCTGTAGCTATTTCTGAATGAATATCGATTCTCATTCCCTCTACGGCAACACCCAGACGCGGAATCAGACTCAAGACCCTCTTCAATTCTCTAGAGAAACATTCAAAGTGTTTTTGACCTGGCAACGTATCAAATGCTGAGCGATAATTCACGGTTCTCGATCACATTTGGTTTCAAAAAGGCGTTCCGAACTTAGAAGAGATCAGAATTAATCTCAAACTCATCCACGTCATTTGGAAGAGTCGTGTTTCGACTCAATAACCTTGGAATCGATGGGTGACTGCATCAAAGAGGTTGTTGGGTGGCTGCAGGGAGGTTTTCAATCTAGTATTCACGAATTCCCGACTCATTATCTTCCGGCTCAGAATCGATCTCAGTGCTGATTGCGGTATTCTCGGACATGGGTTCGAGCTCAAAATATAGCTATATATCCTTCGAAAGTCCTCCAAGTCATCTCAGATCGGCAGTACACTTTCTCTCCACCCAGAAATCACCTTTTCTCCTGCGGCAGTTCCTAGACTTGGAATTGAGCTGAAAATGTTGAATCCAGTATGTTTCACTGAATACAGTGGTTTCCACCTCGCCCCGGTCCAGAATCGATCTCAAAGCTGACTGTGGTGATTCTCAGATGCAGGGCTGAGCTCAGATCGTTGCTATACACTTTTAGAAAGTACTCCGAATGATTTCTGATCAGCAGAGGGGATGCTGATTAGCTACGTGTAAAGCATATTTGAGTGGAATACCGATCTCTATCTTCATTCTGCATCTAACAACTCCCACCTCTACCGTCTGTGTCTGAGACAAAATCAGATAAGCGAGCCAGTCGCCGAGACATCGCCTGCGAGCGTGAATCATTAACGATCCATAGGAATATCAATGCTTCGGTGCCGAAAACGCGGGTGAAATCAACGATGCCGTATATTCATCACACAGAGCCTAGGCCTATTCGAAGAGCCCGGGAATGAAGCGCGGGCCACTCTTCACTTGACTCTTGTGTGAGAATTAACCTCTGTTGAGTTGGAATATTGTCAACTAAAACCTGGATTGTGGACCAAACCTGGCTCTTGAATCACCCTTCTACCCAGGTCGAACCCGCAGCCCACACGCATTCAACAGTGGTGACACCACTGACTGGGTACAGAAGGAGTGCGGAGGAAAGAAACAAGGAAAGGATCACCAAGAAAAGGAATACGTCTTGCTAACGAAGGGAAGGAATCGCTCCACAAGCCCCACTATGGACTCATGGAACGCTCAAGCATACTCAGCACGAAGCGATCAACTAAGGCTATCTAGCCCACCGAGGCCATCGGGTCCAACGAAAGCCACCTGCCGCCCGTTTTTTGAAATCAATACTGAATCATCCATACTTCAATCGAGCTCATAATAACACTAAACAAGCCACGCGATGACGCGAAATTACACCTCAGCAACACAGCTTTGATTTCCTTCCTCCAAATCAGTACTGAATCACCCAAACACGAATCAAACACATGGCGACAACTGACGGGGAGACGGAGAAAGATACCTAACAGATCTGAACAGATTAGCGAATAAGATAAGGGATCAAGAGAACGTCCCGAGAATTCTGGCGATCCAGATTGAATCGGGAACATGTTTTGATGTTATCGAGAATCTCAAAGAGAGGTTTGACCACTGTAACGTGGTGAGGGGTTCAGTCTCTAGAATGAAAACGAGTGATTGGGTTCAAGAGTGACTTTTATGTACGAGAGATGATTGATGGTTGAGAGAGAGTGTGTGAATTATTCGGTTGATCAGAGCGGTCTGCCGCGGCGCGTGGCCCGTCGTCCGCGACGATGGGTCCGCGACGCGACATCGCGCTTGGTGGGGAAACGGATGATTGTCCGTCAGAAACGCTGACGGTGCATCTGGTGCATCGTCAGGTGACGGGGAGAGGCGCGGGCCGGAGGCTCGAGACTCACCACGTCACAGGCGTGCCAGGCCGGGGACTCGCATCGTCCCCGATGCGGTGACCTATGTTACAATATATCAGCTGTGGCTTCTTGAGTAGCCTTCGAATCATATGATTTGGAAAATCATACGTGTTGCAGTAGCGTTTGCGCGAGCAAACGCATGCTAGTGTGTGTGTATGTGTAAAATCATGGTAGAGCAAGAGTGTCAATGCCCGTGTGTGTCGCGATACAAATTCTTATCGCGAACTCTCTCTTGGTAAAATCGTTGAGACTTAAATACTTTCATTCTCTTATTTCTAATTTCACAAACCGTGATTTTTTGTTTGCATAAGATTATGCCTCAAAGTTGAAAACATGTTCGATGAATTCCTCAGAATCATGAATATGTTTGATGAAATTTTCGAAAAATATTAACTATCAATTTTTGATAGCTAATCGTCTTAATGCTATGAATGTTCATATGAGGTTCTATACCTCTATTTGATCCAAATATCTTACAAAATTATAAAAGCATTGAAATGTCTGAGAAGAATTATCAACAATAGATTGTTTATAAACAATGTTCCTTACTCCTATGGTTATTTATATGAGGTCCTATACCTCAATTCGATTGACCTATTCTTCCCCAAAAAGTTCATTTTTGGATGAACAGTACCCTGAATGTTATTAATAAATTATACAATAAACAAATAATATACATAGTATAATTGTCCGTAGTTGGGTATTTTGTTTAGAAGTGACATTCGTCAAATTCGGAATTGGACTCAAATGGTTTGAGAAAAGAGCTCGACTATTTCTATTGGTCTCTCACTGTTTCTCCTTCGTTCTCTGGTATACAATAGGTATACTATATATAGCTTTATACTGCCATAGTTGGGTATAGCATTGAAAATTTTTTATCGCTTGCATCTGTGGGATCGTCTTCCGTCAGCCGCAAGAAATACTTTCTCTTTCTTGAGATGATTCTAAGTCTCATTTCGATTCTAATATTATAATATTTTCGGACCGATCATTACATGGAGTTCTGGTTCAAAAAACATGGAAAATGTTTCTCTCGAAACATGAAATTGTGAATTTCGCACCATGACAATTGTCAAAATTTGCTTTCTCTGGAGATTTCCGATCAAATAGTCAGATAGTGCTTGCCAGGACCTTCAATTCAAGCGTTTGAACGTTGAAATCGGGTCAAAATTGACCGAGTTATGACGGTTCTTTGGGTACTCTCATTTACGTACGAGAAACTGTCATTTATCTGGGTTTTCACTCTACTGTGGTGATTTGAAGATTTTTGGGTGGTCGGTCGGTTTTGATTCTACTAATTTACCATATAAGTGATATTCATACCAATTTTCAAGTCGATATCATCATAACTTCCTGATATATAACAAAATACGCACTCATTTTTAGTGCCGACGGTAAATTTTCGGATGTAATTTGGGCTAAATAAAATTGTGGTTTCAGAATTGATCAATTCAATCATGGGATTTTGTCGTTGGTTTTACTTCAAGGTATTATATTAATCAATCTATCTTCTACCATTACGCCACGAAATTTGAATTCTGAGGTAAGAAATTTCAGATTCCGCATATCGACAAATTTCGCATCGAAATTCAACATTTTCCCCTTTAAAATCTTGTGATCTCGTCTTTGAAGCTTCTAATGGTCTCCATAGCTATCGGTATACTTGATTATATGGATTTGTCACAATGATGAAGGTTTACACCCGTGATATGAGCAAAATTCCTGTCGTGGTATCGACTTTTTCAGTCAAAATACGCATTTTTTGGCTAATTTTCGATGAAAACTCATAACGTTTCAAATTAAAACTCTAGCTTCTCTGCGTTCCTTTTGGCCATACAAATCATAGATTCTGATAGATTTGATTGTCACCTACAATATCTGATTGCTAAACTTATCAGTTTCTGTGTTTTTGACTCTTATTTCCAAAATTCTGGAGTTTACTCTTTCGAATGATTTCATTGAAAATTCGGCCGTTTTTTTACCTTGAGATAGGTGTGAGGTCAGAGATGACTTCGTATAAGTCTGAGCGAGAACCTGCGTGAGTAATTGCTCTGTATTCGTGTATGTTATTCATTATGGTATAGTGTCTCAACAATAATTCCGTTTTCTCTCAAAACCCGTGAATGAGTTGCAAAAATAGAGGGGTCAATTCGAAAAACTGATTCTACGCCATCTTTCCATTATCACTATCAATACCATTAAAATGTAATATTGATCTTCCGTGAAAATCTTCATTGAGGATCTTCGTTCTTGAGCTGTTGCTTGCTCATCTGCCGATTCTCATTCGATTCGACGGCAAACATTGCGCTTGATTGTTGTACTGCGGCTCGCCAGTTTATCGGTGCCGTTGACTATGCGCTCGTCGTCCTAGATGATCCGGCGGCACGCGTACTGACATGTGAGTGTTGGTGTGGCGATGTCTCGTCCGATTGTTTGGAGTATTGCAAGCCCTGCAGATTCTTGAACTAAACAGTAGATAGAACTGTACTGATTCTGCAGCAAGCTGGTGATAAATCCTCCACTGGAACAGAACCCCATATCGAGGACGCCCCCCAGGGTAGCTCCAGTGCGAGGATTCACCAGGTCGTGCAGCCTCAGTACAGTTCTATATATACATCTTTTATGCAAATTAACCCTTGACCTGGTGCAGTTACCCGGGTGACTTGCTGTGCCTGCGGTTTCCAAGCGAATGAGCCACACGCAATTGCAATTCAATGCAATCTCTCTCTCACAATCCCTCATTTGCATGTCTGGAGGACAAATGAGATGCATATAGCCAGTTTTGACGCGACTGCATTTCGAACCCGAGATGCCGAAGCAGCGCTCGGCATCTTGGGTACGAGATGTTACAGAACACCATAGAGCTCCATGTGCTAGCAAGCATCGGTCACTACAGGCAGATACGCGCTCAGCCTCGCGAGTAATGATGTCTCATTAATTATCTCGCAGGCGAGCGCAGCGTGGGCCGGGGAAAGAAGTCAATCTGATTATCATGCGATCGCGAGCATTCTCCTTTGGAGAAAGGGGCCACCTCGTAAAGTGTTGCGCATCATGCACTTCAAACGAGCATACTTTTGAATGTGATCAAGATCGTAATAATAATATTCTGTGTATAAGCGCAAGCCCCTATACACAGGAGTATCTTTTGAGCAAGAAAGCTTGATGCTTGATACCGGTCAAGGGCACAGTTTCCAGAGAAAGAATCAGCATATCCATCATGGCTTCGAAGAGAGAGACGATATAGTCTCTCTTTTCTTCAAATATCTTACATGATGCCCGATTCAAATCCACACGAGAGAGAGACAAAGTATTCCTCCTCAAAATACTCTGCATATCCATCATGGCCACAGAGGAGCAATGTATTCCCTTCCGAATGCTATGTCTACAACATCCGACGGCAATTCACAATAAACTCACCGTTGACTATTTATTTTTTAAAAATATTGATTATGTATTTAATATGATTATTGGGTACATCAATAGGTTTTCGTACATCATTCGGTATCAGCATCGTTGCCACTATCGATGGACAATAATTGCATATTACTCTGTATATTGTGCATAAATTCAACATCATTTTTCACGATTAAAATTTCAAAAAAATTGTCTCCACATGCACATCTCAATCCGTAAGTGAGAGATAAGCCTGGTGGCAATAGTGGCATAACTTGTATTACAAAAATAGGAGGGCTCCCGATATAGTCTTCCGTCTCCGGATAAAAGCTACTTTCCTCATGCTCAATAATGGAGTATGTCACGGTCTGTGAAGATTTTATCGTGTGAGATGACAACTCTACGGCGCATGGTGTGATTAAACTCACGTGCCTGAATGCACATTCCGTGTGGTAAATCACGAGCTCTTCGTCGTAAAGGATTTCACTGACTCTGATTTGTCGGAGTACATTAACATGGTGATTCATTCTAAGCAGTAAGCCGGGACATATGTATTCTCTTGTGCCGATCTAGATGAATGAAATGGGTATATTCTCTTCTGTTTCCATCAAAAAATATTTAAAAGTAGAACTCACGATGCCACAATGTTGACAAAAGACTGGCGCATTCATATACCCTGATTCAGGCATGAGGAATGTACCACCACCCTTTTCACGACTCAATCCAACCGTCCTCATTAATGTCGGATCTCGAAATACTGTGATGTCGAAGGTCTTTTGGACAAATTTTGGAAAATTAGTTTTTTTGACGCGATTGATGAGTTGACTAATGAGAATGGAAAGTTTACCTCAAGACACTGTATACACTCGAACCGTTCATCTAAGAACGATTTTTCCACAATGCCCCAGTTGTACTCTGAAACGGCGACATATTCGTTTTCCATCCGCCAGTCCGGATTGCGTTGACCCTCTAGTCTATGATGCATGACCCATCTACCTAATTCAACGATTTCTTCTCTCGCTATTCCGCTTCGGGGTGGGAGTCCCATTCTCCCAACATCTGCAATAATAATATACACTTGATCACTTGTTTCACAAAGTTTTGCACACACTAGTACACCTTCTCTCATTCATGAAGCATTTCACGACGTCTTGCGAACGATGGGCGGGACATTTCCTCTGCTTTTTTTTTCAAATCAATACCGCACGCTCACGCAAAAAAATCAGCGCGATGTCATCTCTGCGTACAGTGGTGAGGTACTGACCAGATCTATTCTTTTTTCCACTCAACAGACCCCCATGCATACCTTATACCCAGCTCCCGCATGTCAAGCTGATGGAAATCAATCTTCCAATTGCCCAAGATGAATCTTGTTTAGCGTCGGAATAGGCTTCCATGGTCCACGTGTCACTGGTGCCTGTTTGTATTGTCCCATCAAACGATGCAATTGTGGTGCATTGGAGCTGGTTGCTCTCAGCATCTTCTCTCTTGAGCCTCTTTGGTAACCAAGCATACTTGATGCCACCCGACGGGAACCTTCGCTGCGCGATCACATCTATCTTCTCACCTGCGTAAAGTGCGGCTAGTCTCAACATGGTTCTGAACGACTGATGTTTTTATTCCTCTCATCATTCGAACAGAACCATGTATGAGTTTGTCACCGATTAATTCGAGCAGAACACTCTTCTTTTCTCGATCACGTTGTGATTTAGGCATATCTTCTTCAATCATTACACAGTGCATTTAATATACCATGGGAAGAATTAAATGTTCAGAGTAATAATGGACACAGACAGCATTCTTCATCTTCTTTTTCTTCTTCCTCCAATTCTCAAACTTTCGGTGAAATCAACCATCTTCCTTCCATACCTTCTAGATGATTTCTATAATTCTGACTCAATAGATAGATAGATAGATTTCTATAATTCTGACTCAATAGATAGATCTTCCAAGAGTATAAAAGCCAGCACGGTTTCGAGAGTGTGGTGTTTACGCCTGTCGTATGCCCCATATCTCATCTCGTTGATTTGCTATGTTCCCCTTCAATCCACCACGCACTTCTTCGATTTTGGATAACACTGAAGAAGTGCGTGGTAGATCAGACGGGTCACAGCTGGTTTTATTTTCTCTCTCTTATATTACACAGTGATATTTTTACAATATTAATTGTTTAAACAATTGATAGTAAACACTGATTCCATGACTAGAATAACTCTGATATATATCTCAGATATACGTGTCATCCTACACTGATACATATATTATCCATAGAAGATACATCAAATTTATAACTCTAAAACGGATACAAATTATTTCCATCACCCGTATGAACTTATTCCACCTTCCATAAGCGATACATAAGATTTATAATTCTAATACTATCATCCGTCACCAATATAGTCGTACTCTTCCCGTCTTAACTTAATTTTCATGTTGTATAGTATGTCGTCCAAGCAGTTTGCAATTATGCTGTGTTCCGCAGCACCATCTCTATTACTGTCTCTTAAAAATTGAATTACTTGCAATTTATCATCAAGCTGTATTTTTTTTCTCTCGCACTCTTCTCAATGAATTTTCGCAGCGATTTGAAAGTCTTGGACAGATTCAAGTCCAAGACGATGAACTCGATATACTTCATTTCTACAAAACTGTCAACGACGGTCATACTCAAAATATTGTCTAGGGTCGAATAGATCTCATTGTTCTCGTGTGTCAAGGTGATTCTGTTATAATACATCCTTTTTCCATAATACATAGTAATATTCGAACCAATATCGCAGCCTGACAATATATTTTGTTAACAATCGTCGTCATTTTTCAAATTAGAAGGTGCTCGACAAGCTTCCCCCACGAAATTTTATTCAAAGCCAGTTTTTTTCGACCATTTCTCAAATATATTTGAAATATTGATTTACAGTCATTCGTGTTCATTGTTACCTCAATCCTCAGTGTTTGACGACAAGTTCTGAGCAACTCGCTCACATGTTTCATCTCCTCTTTGCTATACAGTCAAACGGAATGGAAACATAGTGAAACATTAGTTTACACACACAAGCGCGCTCACTGCCGACTCTGTGTACATAAATATGTGATCTACCTAGTTTGAATGGTGATAGATGATGTATTTTCAATGTGTTGAGTTTCCCTTTGCTCGTCTTCGGACTCCGATATATAGCCCTCGCTGTCCCCCACTGCCTCTTCTTCTTCTCCCTTATTGTTACCTGTCGATATTCTCGGCGATTGGGTCGGTGGCGTCAGAACGTCTGAGGAAGATAATCTTCTCTTCCGTGATGGTGATGCACCGACGTTCGCCACGAGCGAGTATTGCGACAGCAACCCTGATGGCCCTGGATGCTGTGTTGTTGCTGAATTGAGAGACATAGATATAGGTATATTCCTACCCCTGCATTCACTGTTCCACACGCATTGAGCCAGGGACACGGCCGGTGGGCATGGTGGTATATTGGCCGGGGGTATCTCACTCGGTGCTGAAATCCAACTGCCTGATTTTCCAGACGATATATTTATGAATTAATCTTGCTGTTTTGAGGTGGATGCGCACGTAGCCGGCTCAGCGCCCTCTTGTCTATCCTCCTCCTCGCTCTCGCTTGAACCCGACTCTTCCTCGAGCGTGTCGTGAAACTTTATTCTGTTGTACTTGCCGATAGGGCAAAACCTGCAGTACGTCGTGCCACCCTTTTTATTCAATCTCTGCAAGTCATGATCCCTTTCTTCAAATATCGAGTCCAGAGTACACTTTGGTACGTAAGTTGAGAATTTTTTACTCTTTTTCGTTTTTCCGTCACTTGGTTCGCATAGAGTTAGAACGAGACAGTCGTCCCATCCACTATCCACTATCTTTGCAGCCAAAACGCGATAACATATTTTTTTATCGAGGGTATTGAGTTTTACAGTTCGCGCAAATTTTGCCGCCCGATTCACACTTTGCCACGACATCGTGGATTATGTGGCAGTCATTCCCATGACTTCATATAACCCTCATGATACAGGAAAGTGGGGATGATTTGGGCAGACGCAACAATTGCTCCCACTGTAACTCTGCCGTGAGCGATCGGTGGGACAAATCAAGGTCTATCTAATGAATTTCATTTCCTGAGATACATGCCAAAGAGGAGAAAAATCAACGTTTTGGGATGCTGCGCGATTCACTGCAGACGCCTCATGTTATAATATGCAAAATAACCACTCAGGCTTGTGCATAATTGTTGACGGAGATCATCAAAATTCGAAAAATTCTAATGCACTAACAAGAATTTTGATGAGAAGAATCCAACGATATTCTGAATCCAATATTTTTCCGTTTTACTCTAATGTCGAGGAGCTCTCGAATAAATCCGGGAGCCTCGAATGCCTCTCTATATGAGACAAAAAATCGAGCAGTTCAAAGCCAATATGAGCGCTCGCCAGGATTTTGTATACCCATGTGCGTTCATGGAGATGCTTCCTTGAGTCTGTATTATAATTTTTAGCTTTTTTCATATGAGTAGGATCGGATTGAATGTTAATAATTCCATCCGCCTCACAAGTTGTTGAATTACCAAAATTCATTCATTAGAAATCTGATTCACGAAATATTTAGACTAGATCCGTCTTGCGTATCCAACTATTTTGTTTCTTCGGTGAGCCTAGCCATTCAATGAGAACTTGATCACCTTTGCGTTTCAAGATCTCCTCAACGAGAGAGACGCTCAGGTCTCTCACGGAAGCGAGCTCTTGCTCGTAAAATGTCCCTGCTATTCGTGCGCCGTCGCTATCTTGGAGTAAATAGTAGACTGGGTTTGTATTTTGCACTCAAATTACTTTGAATATCTCTGTGTCTCAATTGCCCGTGTAAGATTTATCGAATATTGATTTATTTTTAGATCCTCTCACATCGTCACTCAGTTTGAATTTGTGTTTTTGAACAGCATCCCTTCTACAGTATACTGTGGATAGGAGCTTTGAGACAATATTTCTTTATTTTGAAGATTTTTTCTAGACGTCGAAAGGTTTCATGCCAATGGTTCGATGGATCGTGTGTTCATTATACACATCCAGCACGTCTGGTAATACATCAATCCATTTGTATGATCCGCGCAGCGGGAAAATTTTGAACAATTTTTCTTCCAAACTCCGGATCATTCTCTCTGCGAAATACGCTTCATTCAAACTATACGTGGAATAGAAGTTGATACCGTTCTTCTCGACTAGATTCAAAAAGTCCTTGTTATAAAATTCCTTACCCTTGTCAGCTTGCAAATTTTTAGGCACCCGGTTTGCTCTTCTAAGTATATTCTGAAAGGCTTTTGTAACATCTGGACCAGATTTGGATCTGAGAGACTCTGCCCAAGCGTGTTTGGAGAACGCATCTATAACAACTTAGATATATTTGTAATTTCTATTCACTTTTGCGTACTGAATCATAACAGCCAAATCCATGTGCGTTCATCTACATCTCTCAGTTTAACCCGTCGGCGAAGAAAATTTCGTCTAGCTGGTGCGTTCCGCTCTCGCACAAGTTGAATCTTTTCTGGGCTGTACTCATTCATTCTCTTTCGCTAACTGTCTCTCCCGCCATTGTTGCAAATCGATTATTTTGATTCTATTATCTTTGAGATTTTCCGTAGCTCTTTGAAGCCCATTTCGTATATTTGCTTAATTTTTTTCGTGATCAAGACCTCTTTCTCAAAATTTTGCATCAATCTCGCCCACAATTTCCTGAAATTGCTCATGCAAAATTTCCACTTTCAGCGCAATTTCACCGAGCTCGAGTCTGTGATTTGTCAAAGATGTCTCGTTGGAAATACCAACGCCCACGCCTGTGGAACCCCCAAACTCATCTACATTCATTTTGCCACTGACATTAATCAGACGAGCTCTACCCTCTTATACTCTTCTCGTAAGAATAGAGAAGGACGATCGGGGAGTGAGGATCTGACATTATACATTACATATTTCTAATCCGAGTAATTTATTGAACTGAGCTAGACATCATATTATACTTAAGATGAACCATGAACTGTACACCTCTCAAAGTACACTTATATTGCGTATTGTCGTGATACGGACATTCTGAATATTCATAGTCATCTGCATAGTAATTCATCAGGTCGATGTTGTGCTCGCCGAATATAATTCTTATGATAAAATTCGGATTATTCACGAAAAACGCTGGCAAGATGCCTGTCAGCCACCGCTTTTTCACTTCTGAAGAGACGTAGGCACATGTTGCTCTAGTCGTCGACCAAGCTTCTTCGGAAATTCTCCTAATCAGTTTAGTGTTCGAGAACCAAGGTTGATTTCCTTCGCTCCATTTCAAATTATGTTCATAATTAGTTGCGTAGCGCACCCTCCGCGAATCTCTCCATGATAAGTCTGCAAATTCGAATGGTGGGGCGGATTAATAACGGGCTAGCCCACCCCCATCACCATCGCGATACCGAACATAATCGAGTACAGCAGCTTCCTTCACCACAAAAGTTTCACCACCGACGACAAATCCTCCCAAATCGATGAATATGCTGTTTGGCGGTGTTCTTTTTCGACACTCATTCGATATTCAGTGATTCGTATGGGTAGATTTCTGAATTCAGGAAGAGTTTCACGTTTGAAAATTAGCAATGATCAAAACGTGTTGTGTATGCTTTTTTATTACTCTTGCGTTGAGTTTGGAGGGCTAGTATCACATATCTCGGCTTTTCTAACTGATTCGTGGATTTGACTGCCCAAACATGCTTGTCTGCCTCTTGAAGCATGGGTAGCTCAATGAGCTCCCAGCACCTAAAATAAATTGGTACAAACGCGTCCCGTTCTACTATTTTGAGCATACTCAACTTCACTATATCGTTGAGAATGATGTGTGGAACACACCACTGCAATCTAGATAACGTCACGGTAGGATTGCAAGTATCTTTTGTGACGACAAAACAATTATCGTCCGACTTGGCTCTAATCGATATTAACTTGAGCTTTGCATTAATGATGATTCTCCTATAATCTTCGCAAAACCCTAGAAGTCTATGCAAGGGTTAACAGAAATTAAATTTGTGAGCCGGCGTTATTGTGAAATTACTCGTATCCCAGCCACCACTCGACGCAGAGCCTTCTTCTTGGGGTGAGAGCGACAAGGAATACTTGAGAGTTGACGTTATACCAACATTTTTGATCCCATCAATCTCAACACCATTTAGTTCGAGTCGAATTTCGTCGAATGAATATGAGACAGAATTATTGACGGCCACAATGTGGTCGTCATTCTCGAAATTTATCGTACCCTCGATGTAGAGGTAACTTTGGCTCGGCAATAAGTATAAATCGTTTGAATTTATCACGATTCTAATTTCATCGTTCAAATGGAAATTCATGAGATTGTAAGGTGAATAAAATCTTACATCTGTCTTTCTGATGCTCTCATCTATTTGGGGTCTTGCGAGAATATCAAGTGGGTTTCCAGCTAGTGCCATTGTTGCCATTTTTACGAACCATGAACCCAAGTGAACGCAAAAATGATACTTTGCGCTGACTGAGGATACTGCCCTTTCTTGTGCACGCACGATATTTCGCTCTAGACTGATTTCGTTTGCGAATGAGTGCCTGTGGCAGGTGAGCTGCGTTATATATGATCATTCCCTCCCCTTTTTCTTCAGATGAATGTTCAATGTAATTTCTTGCTCACGAAAATTCGCAACGTCCCCGCTCAAATCACAGATCGATACAACGATGTTCTGTATAGTACTAACTCGAACTGGAAGATATATTACGAGTGGAGGAACTATAGTTATTTTGTAGCCAACAGGTACTGACGGCGAAAATGAGTGAAGTGTGTGGATCTCTTGCCCATTCAAGTACGAGTCGGTAACAATATCACAGTCTACTCGTATGACATCAGTTTTAATGATATCCACCGGGTTAGTGGACTTATGCCACTGCATGAATTTCGAAACTGTACCAAGTTCTGATTTCCTACAAAATCCGAGCAATGCTCCTGTGTTATTGGTCTTGGAAAAATCAATGTCGAAATGACTAAATATCTCTGTTTCCAACGTGTTTCTGTTCCCTCTGATAACAATTGGGTATTTTTTCTCTTTTCCGACGAGTTTGGGCTCATTTGCACCCACTACTACAACGCCGCTACTTACAGTGATTTCCGAACGCAACCATTCTCCAATATCACTTACAAGGGGAGCACTTGACTTCCGGATCACCAATCTTCCCCAAAATTTTTTTACAGTTTGGTATCACCTAGAATATGAAGAATCCAGAGTAACTCCGTCAAATGGGCCTTGTGTTTAGAGCTACAAGCAAAAACATTAGCATTGCGAGTATATCTATATATATATCATTCTTTTACATGGGCCTATATGGGAAATGCTATTGTCATACGCTGTAGCTCTAAACAGAAGGCCCATTTGACGGAGTTACTCTGGATTCTTCATATCCTAGGTAATTCCAAACTATAAAAAAATTTTAGGGAAGATTGGCGACCCGGAAGTTAAGTGCTCTCCGTGTTAGTTCATAAGAACCGATTGGGATCTCCAACACTTGACCATTCCCGTAATAAATTTTATTACTGCTCGCGTCGATGTTTGGAATGGAATTGTATGTGCTGAAATTAATTAAACCTAATTCGTAGTTCTGACCGTCCTCTATAGTGGCATAAACGGGGTTTTCAAGAATTGATGATTGACCCGATAACATGTAGAGGTTCGACATGACTGATTACTATGAGACGTTATTCCCGTATTTATTCATTTTGCTTGAGGAATTTGAGGCATGATTGACCACAGTTACTCTGTCGATAGGTTTGTTATTGACCTCGATTGTACTCTATTTGACAATTTGGATCATTTTTTCTGGAATATTGAACCAGCTCGTGGAATGGTTTTAAATATCCAAACGAGTCATAGTAGTCAATATGTCTGCTTCGCTTTTTCACTGCTTCCCAATGAGTACCCTTACCATTCCCGTATGAATTAACGATGAAGCTCTCGTTGAGTCGTGCAGGAGGTTTGGGCAAGCTTGTGCTCGTGAATACTCCTCTGAAATATGGAATATTTCTTACCAACTTCACAATTTTAGCGCACTCGTTCCCATCATTTTTTTCCTCTTCTTCTTCTCGCGGGCCGGCTTTTTTGAAGCACCTCCTCTCCCGTACGGATTCAGATACAACCCCTCGCCCTCAAGAGTTTTGTTATGACGTATCATCTCAGCTAATTTTTCATTTTTAGTGCAAACGGTCCTGGCAGATTTGATAGTGGCGAGCGCAGGTACAAGAAATCCACCGCGTTTTGCAAGTAATAATTTGCACAGCGGTTGTTCGCGCGAGCTTCGATTCTCATTTTTCCCTCTCTTCACCTTCTTCTTCTTACCCATACCCATACCAAACTTTTGTTTGGCTCTCATCGCACTAGCTACACCAGTGGCCGCAAGTTTTTCGAGGAATGGAGTGCTCTTGCTTGTCGCACGTTGCTCAGCAGCAATTTGAAGTTCCAAATCAGCTTTGTGACGCTTTGCAAGGTCTTTTTCGCGATGATATGCTATATCATGAGTTAAACAGGCCTGGTCAAGAGGATTTATAGCCTTGTCTCCCCGGGCTAATCTCCGCTGGAGCTTTGTTCCAGGACCGCAAAAATTATAGCCGGGCAAATGGAGCTCAAAGGGCAGGCTATTAATAAGTCGGTTAACGAGTCCTTTGCCTCTAGCAGATGACATCGAAATTGCACATGTCACTGACCAGAGGTACGATCGAAAACTGAGGAGAGAGCGCGCCCGAATAGGGTATTTATACCCCCTGACATGTCGAAATAAGCCTAGTCGAGGCCACAATCCTACGCAACTATGAGATTTGTCAAGCAGAGCGATGCATATTCCATTCCGAATCATCTCATCCTACCGACAGGAGAATCAGAAGAGAGAAAACGTCATGGAAAACTCTTGCCGAACGCCATTCGCTGTTTGATCTACGGTTCATCAGGATCAGGTAAAACGAATCTATTGTTGGATCTCATCATTAGCCCAAATGGACTCACTTTTGATAATGTGTATATCTATTCTCAATCACTCAACCAACCAAGATATCAATATTTGGAGAGAATCATGAGCAACTTGGCCGATGACGGGATAAATTACTACACTTTCACAAATAATACTGAGATAATGCAGCCTAGCAAGGCTCGGCCAGACTCCATATTCATTTTTGATGACGTTTCTTGTCAAAATCAGCGAATCGTAGCCTCATTTTTCTCTATGGGTAGGCATGCAAGAGTCGATTCTTTCCTTTTAGCGCAGTCCTGCGCATGCGTCCCAAAGCTTCTGGTTCGAGACAACGCAAATATGTTGATGTTATTCAGTCAAAATGAGGGTAATCTGAGACACATTTATCGAAACCATGTCAACTCTGACATGAATTTCGATCAGTTTAAAAGAACTTTTTCAGCGTGTTGGCATTTTAAAAACGGATTTCTCACGATTGTCAAGGACAATCCTTTAAATGAGGGTAGATATCGCCGGGGTTTCAATGAATACATCATCATTTGGAGTCGCCAGTCGCACATGAGACGTCATTATGGCAAGAGTGAAAAACAAGCCCATCAAACGTGTGATTCGGAGACGGAGTGATGATAGTAGGAAGAGGAAGAAGAAAAAGATGGGGAATGAGATCAAGATGGACAAAGATCTGAGAAATGAGAGTATGAAACTATACGAGTTGAATATTTGGTCTCGTCGATCTTGAAGGACGGTGGGGAACTAGATGAATTCCCAAATTTTCATGATGAAAATTTTATTGCAACGTTTCGTCCACTAGGTTTTGTGGACCTCATCAGGCTTCAGGTTTCTGTTTTGACATATGTATGAAGATAGAAAATATGAAATTTTTTACAAATAATGGATGTATAAATATTCAAGATGCGCAACTTACGTTATTCTTTAGATCGTCATGATCTTTCTTGAACGATCTTGTAATAGAGCACAGACATAACGTCTAGCTCCTGTCAATACAAGTCAATAGAGTGAGTCATCACGTCAAATTAGGGACGTCCATAATCAAATTTTTCGACTTCAAAAGAACTTAGCAGTAACTTCACGATCATTATCAAACGAGAATATTGATCCAAATATTTTGAGCCAATTCCAAAATCTCACGAATGAAAAATCTATCAAATTACGTAAAAAATGTGATTTTACACATATGAAAAAATTCGAAAAAATTTAGCCGTCTATAACACCTCGCACGATAGATAGAAAGGATTGGGTAAAAAATTTCAGCAATACTCCTCTCCCCTCAGATGTTATTGACGTATCCTCATTGGGCCCTGATTTCAGTCAGAAAGACAACCTCAGTTTGAAGAATGTCATAGATACTGTCAGAAATGTTGAAAAGTGCATAGAGAACCTCGATTGGAATAAAAGGAAGAAAGATAACATCCGTCACAAGATTACGAATATCCTATACACTGAGAATAATAAGCGAAGGCACATTTCTTCTGAAGACAGGGCATTCGCAAGAAAATTGAGCTTCACTAAGCACTTCTTGGAACAAAATTCAGATATTTTTCCCACACGTGCAGATACGGGCAATGTCACCGTCTGTTTGAAATAGTCGGATTACACCAATAAAATGAACGGTTTGTTGAGTGACAAAAAAGTATACGTTACGATCAAAAATAATCAACTCAAAAGTTTACAGGCAAAAGTACATAAATCACTAGGAAGTTGGAACGATTTGAATTATTTGTCTAGAAAATATCATAACAATGCTCTCACACAGACGGACACCAACTTATCTCGTTGTTATGGTTTACCGGAAATTCATAAAGAAAATGTTCCACTCAGATCAATAATTTCTACAGTCAATAGCCCTACTCATTCCCTGGCTTCCGTTTTATATGAAGAGCTGAAGAAATGTATTAAACCGCCTGCATCACGCATCGACAATAGCTTTGAATTAAAAAAACGGTTGGAGACTTTAACCATCCCAAAAGATCATATACTCCTTTCTCTCGACGTTAGCTCTCTGTTTACAAACATCCCATGCTGGTTAGTGCTAGAGGCGCTTGGCCTCAGATTTTCAGATATACATAATAAGTCTAACATACCACTTGATGAAATTTGTAAATGCACTGAGTTCCTTTTTGACAACACATTTTTTCAATTCAATAATAAAATTTATCAACAAATCTTTGGTAGTCCGATGGGATCACCCATCTCTCCACTTTTCGCAGACATTGTTATGGATGACTTGGAAACTTCATGCTTACGTAAATTGAAAAATGATCACGATTGCACTCCTTTATTCTATTATAGATATGTCGATGACACTCTAATGTGTGTGAAGAAAGAACATGTAGACGTAGTCCTCAATGTTTTCAACGGTTACAATGAGCATTTACAGTTCACACATGAGATTGAAAACAATAATACCATCAATTTCCTTGACATATCTCTGATCCGAGAGGATGAAAGAATTATCACCGATTGGTATCAAAAGCCAACGTCATCAGGCAGGATCTTGAATTTCAAATGCAATCATACCATGAAACAAAAGAGGAACATAGTGTTCAATTTAGTCGAGAGAGCCACGTCACTTTCACATAAAAAATTTCATTCCTCTAATTTGTCAATTGTAAAACAACTCCATTCTGACAATGATTATCCTGAAGATTTCACTGACAAATGTATAAAAACCAGATTACATCGTTCAAAAGATCTCATGAACAGAGCAGAAAGAATACGTTGCAACCAAATTCTATATGCTGGCCAGAACAAAATTTGTATTCCATACCACGAACGCTTATTCGAAAAATGTAATGCTCTGTTCAAACATAACGATATTCACACTCTTCCAGAAGTTTCCAAGTCATTTAACTCAATAGTAAAATTAGGTAAGGACCAACTAGATAAATTTAATAAAACTGGTGTTGTTTATGAATTTCAGTGTAAAGATTGCCCAGCAACGTATGTGGGAGAGACAAAAAGACAACTAGGTACACGCATTAATGATCAAGTCACAAACAAAGATAAAAAGTCCGTAGTTTCTGTTCACAGACTCAAAGATGAACACGATTCTATTGGGATCAAACCAAAATTTGATACACAGAGAAAAATTGGAAAAAACGGTTGATTTCTGAGATGATCCATATAAAATTCGATGAAAATTGCATCAATAGAAAAGACGATATTCAAAATCTCAGTCGAATATATACCCCGTTGTGGGCAACGGCTGACAAAGCTCGTTGACCCCCCGCTATCTTTCTCTCTCCCACATGCACTACTTTTCATATATATGTCACCTACTGTATACTGCGATCGCGCTAATATAAATATGAGTGAAAAATGAGACCGATGACTCACTCTATTCACTTGTATTGACAGGAGCTAGACGATATGTCTGTGCTCTATTACAAGATCGTTCAAAAAATATCATGACGATCTAAAGAATAACGTAAGTTGCGCATCTTGAATATTCATACATCCATCATTTGTTAAAAATTTCATATTTTTTATCTTTATACATATGTCAAAACAGAAACCTGAAGCCTGATGAGGTCCACAAAACCTAGTGGACGAAACGTTGCAATAAAATTTCCATCATGAAAATTTGGGAATTTATCTAGTTCTCCACCGTCCTTCAAGATCGACGAGACCAAATATTCAAATCGTATATTAACCATCAAGGACGAAAAAATCTACCAAAATCACTTATGAGAGTATGAAACGTGAAATTGCGGAAACAAGCGACATGACTCGGAAAAAACCGAGAGCCTTCAAGATTGGACAGATTGAGCATCGTAGCGAGAATGTTGAAAATTTAGCTCCTCTTGTCAAATCGTTGGAAAAACTAGTCACCAATACTCGAGCACTGGGTCAGCTGAGTGATAATGCAAGAGTGAAAAATGAAGATTTCCAAAAAAATATGTCAACAATATCGTCCAATGTGGATAATTCCCACGATGATGTGTATGATAGCAACGATGACTCAGAAACTGTGATGAAATGTCCGCGGAATCTTGCGAAAGTCCAGGCTACGATCCCTCCGTCTGTAAGGGTGGGGCACTCTCTGTTGGCTCAAAGAGATTTTGATAGTTCATTCCATCGTGATTCGCCGTTTACTGCAGGTTCAACTCCTGAAGAGTCTCGCGAAGCAAACTTGTTAGAAAGATCGATACAAGAAGTGGTCGAGAACCCGAGAGAGTGGAATCAATTCCTTGATTATCCTCAAAAAAATTTGGGGCTCCTGTCGCACACTTATATGACAGATTCCTTCAAAAAAAAGACTGATTTCGGGACCGTTTCTGGACCATATTACGATATGAATAAATTAAAAATCGGAAATATGGCCCTAGAATTTGGGAGAGGGGACGATAGAATATTTATAGGAGACAAGCTCGCCATCCAAGGGACTCGGGAAATTTTTGAACTGATCTTCGAGTCTCAGCAGAAAAATTACACTTCCAACGATCTTATGCAGTACAGGAAGATTTTGGACGCAACGTCAGTTAGAAAAGAGACAATCGTCCAGATTGGCGCATACAAAGTAGCAAAGGCTGGAAATACAAAGAGATTATACAGCCGTTATTAAGAATGAGTGACGCAGTGAGTCAATCTGGGGCAGGATTGAGAGATCTGTTGAATAAAGTTCAAAGGAGAGATTCGATGACGTTACATAATAATACCAGTTCTCCCGCCAATTATGCGTACTGGAATGATGTAAATGAGCTCGTGCAACGGTTAGAATTATTGTTGAGATCGACGGCAGTGGGCAATACAAATTTGGAAAATGAGATATTGAATATAATCGAAGAACTGAAAGAAGGGGGGTACACAGTTTCAATAGTTCGAAATTCCTATGGTCACTGGTATTATCCATTCGAGATCACAAGAAGGAGGACCTATCTATAAAATTAAGTGGAAAAATGAATCCAAGCGCGTTAACAAGACAAATCGCTCCATCATTGTCGAAAGACGTTGATAAGATGGCGGATGATGGAAAGATACTTGATGCAATGATTGGTAAGCTATCGATTCAAGTGTACTACTGTTACTAGAGCGGAAGAGATGGTATGTCTAATGAGACTTTACATTCCCAGCGAATTTCAAAGATAAGGAAGCATATTACACCAGAGCAATGGAAGAGCACGACAAATTCAAATCTGAATTTAACTCGTTCACCAATGACATCAAATCAAAAATGCAAAATATTGAGAAACAAAACCAAGATCGTGAGAAGAGGATGGATGGATTTCACCTGAAGTTCGAGAAGAATGAAGGGATGTTGCAAGACGCCAATGATAAATTGATGCGAGCTGAAGTCGATAATTTGTTCTGCAAGAATCATGTAAACGATGCTGTGAAATTGTCCAGTGACCATGCTAAAATCTCTGGGGAGAAATTTTCGGGAATTGAGGACAGACTTGAAGGGTTGGAGGGAAAAATGGTGTATTCGATGGAACAGTACGAAAAGATTGCCAAGATTTGCGCGACAACTGTTTTAGATTTCAAAGTTCTCAAAGAATACATGCAAGATGAATTGAGTGAAATTCCTCGGATTGTTGCGGGTCATCTGACTTCAGAAATATGAGGATTGAAGCAAAAAACTCAGGGTTTGGTCGACAGATTAGATCAAGATATTACTCATGTGGATTTCAAATACAATGACACCCGAGCTTACATGGACGAATTGCTTGACAGGCAGGCTTAAATAATCAGCAGTATGATAGAAACCAAGAACGAATTGGAAGTGAAGGACAGTACCATTTACGGTCTACTGGGTCGTTCAAGGATCAGTTGAAATCATTTGGAAAGACCACCGAATCACTTCAGGATGAAATTAAGAAAGAGCCTCAGAATAATCAGAGTCTCGAACGAAAAATTGATGATAACAGGAGAATAATTTGTGACGCTCTCGAAAAATTCTTGAAATTGAAGACAAATATCCAAAAACATTTGAAAAACTAAAATGTTAATCACTTATGACAGTTGACAATAATCGCGTGACCAATAAAATGTGTGCAACTTTAAAAGTGTGTTGAATCATTTATCCCCTAGATATGAATGAGTGCGCACCAATTGCACCATAATATCAGGCTTATCATAATTCAATACACTCAAATGGATCGGGGTCATCAATGAATCAACTCACAAGTATATAGCATCATCGTTTTATTCTAGACGGAAGTCTCCGTGTGCGAAAGTATTAATGTGATCATCGCAAGTCACACGCTTATCATCGAATGGATTTATAGCCAATTTTCTCTCTTTAACGGTGAACAGGTGATAATTTTTCGATACAATATTGTTTTGATCGTAGTACATGTACTCCCTTTCGAAGAGACAACGTTTGTAATCTTGAAAATCTATCTTATTCCTCAGCACACTTCTGTTTATTCTTTCCCCGACGTTTTTCTCTTCTTCGTCATCCATGTGTATGCTATACGATTTCGATCGAATGAATACAGCCTCACGAAAGATTCTCGGTCCGTACTCTACTTTCATCAAGCCCAGGACTTGTTTATTCTCTGGGATGATACCAAACTGATTGTCGATGGGAAAATTACTCGTGTAAAATTTTTCACTGTTGTTCTTAACGATATTGGCGTGAAAATCGCAAGAATCAAGCTTCATTATCAGGGAATCTGTGTCAGAATATGCAAGCTTGCAACTATTCGGGCAATCTCCAAAATTTTCTCTCATGAATCCATAATAAATATTATACATTAGACATTCTGATAGGTCCAATATGGCTTGGCCAGCGTAGAGTGGCTTGTTTAAATTCATGCTGATTTGGGCTAACTCTACAGAGACCAATTTGCTGTCGAATATAGTCATTCTCTTGAAATGGGGGAGGGAGACGTACGATTCGACCCATACCGCCCCTTCCACCGTCTCAGGATCTTCAAATCGACTCTAGAGCAGACGTTCTCCATGCATCTTCCAAATACTGCATTATTCATCAGTTTGAATAGATTAGCGGAGAACGAATTAGTGCTTTGCTGTCTTAAACGAGTGTTCATGTGGATGTAACTAGCCAGCCAATCTGTCTGATCGAATTTCAGTGCACGCTTAATTTCGACGTGCAACCCGAACTTTATTGCTTGCTTCAGAGAGCGATAATGTAGGATGTAATCTTGTTTATCGTAGAGAGTTGCCATTAGCTTCTCATTATCATTCATGCTATTGGGGGGTACCATTTTTTCTGGACAAAATGGAAAATCTGCGTGTGATTCGTGCAGCTCCTTGGGGTATGTAAGATTCACCTCCAAGATATATCTTACATCGGACTCATCGTCGATTGACATCACATCAAATCCTGATGTATCTTCGACCCACTCAAAATTCTGATATGGTAATTTGAAGGTCATACTTTTTCCATACATGTAATCCATGTCAATGTACGCAATTGTTGAAGTTTCTTGGGCGAGATCATAATCTTTCATATAAATATTATTAGCCTTGGCCCAGTGCATTGAAACCTGGCTGAGCTCCTCCTTATGCCATCTTCGAAGAATAATATCATGTCCGAGTCGGTGAGTAATTCCAGCGTTACACCGGTTTTCAAAAGCATGACATCCATTGCATAGCTTGGCAGTGTGCAGTAATGAGCGGGGTCCAGCGAGTGGTTTTCTCGGCAACTCTGGCAAAAATTCTTAAAGATATCGCTCAGAAGACAGACGTCAATTTCCAAATATGAATCCGAATATTCACCCAAGTTGCGGCAATCGAATGTGTCCCATACTTTACACGCATGTGTGTAATCAGCCTCGGTTATATTTGTATCAGTCAGAATATTGAAAAATTAGCTCCTCTCGGGAATTTTCTTTTCTAGTTTTGTGGTGTCATATTCGCTCGTGCGGATAGATAATTTCATGAGTGAATTGATATTCGGGCACAACGAGCTATCCTTTATTGGCTCTTTTACAATTCAAGCCGACGTTTCGCCGATCCTTATATCGGCATCATCAGGGCTTAATAAAATTGTTTCAAAGTGGTTACATTGCATATAATTATCTACATTCGTCATCAATTTTCAAAGGCTTACCATAGACAGTGATGAATTATTCTTCCTCTATGCATATATCCACCTGCGAATGCAGGTTTGTCAAACAAATTAACATCTCAGTTTCATGTTAATAACATATAATCCCTGGCCAGATCTCTGAAAACATATATTATTCGGTATGAGCCTCATTATTTGGAAAATCATAATACAATTTTTGAGAGAGAGTCGCTAGCTTACGTGGTTTGTATGGAAAATTTCCAGATTGATCGGCCACGGCGTTGACATTCCACCAGGCTGTGATGACATTTGCCCAGCAGAAAGTGCGCCTTTGGGCAGATCATCGGCTCGTTATATATTCGCTCGAGAGTTAGCTATATACCTATACAACTATGTCACGGTGTCGATGTTGGTGTGTGTTTGTGGGCGCAATCAAGTGGTAGGGAGTTTGGAGCTTCGTCGGGCCCGAGAACGTAAAGGATACGGCGATCGGATCGACAAGGTGTTCTGTCTTGTAGCAGACGACATCCGGACACAACTATCGTCTGCTACGGTGGTTGGTGGAGTCCCGTGTATTACACCAACAGTTGCTTGCAGCGTGCTTTTTTGTCTCGAGGACATTCGACGTTGAGTGTGGAATTTGGCACTCTGTTCCGCAGAGATTTTCAGGAAATCGATTGAATTTACGTATGCTGATTTTAGTCCATCTAAGTCGAATTTTCTGTTGATGTTATCACAATGCTAATAAATATTCAACTTCTCTGAGAATTTCCTGCGGAACTTTCTAGTCTCCGTGTCTAGCACGTGGACATCGTCAAAATCGAAAGTATGGTTTTCTTTGCTTACAGTGCATCGCTACAGCTGACCTCTCGTCACCTGTGTTCACGTCTCCTCTATGCTCTTTAACTCTTTTTTAAACGTCTGTATGTCCGTCCCTCATACACTTTGTTGCAATCCGTACATGAGATTTTGTAAACAACACCGGTCTCATCCATGTTCTGTAACTTATCTTTCCCTAACCTTATGATATTGTTGAATTGATTTGAAAGTTTGTAAGTCGTTAGAATTCCATTTTTCTTGAACAATTCACTCAGATAAGGTTAGGGGGAGATAAGTCACAGAACATGGATAAGACCGGTGTTGTTTACAAAATCTCGTGTAAGGATTGCAACAAAGTATATGTGGGGTAGACATACAGACGTTTAGAAGAGAGAGTTGAAGAGCATATAGGAGACGTGAATACAGGTGACGAGAGGTCAGCTGTAGCGATGCACTGTAAGCAAAAAAACCATACTTTCGATTTTGACGATGTCCACGTGCTAGACACGGAGACTGGAAAGTTCCGCAGAAAATTCTCAGAGAAGTTGAATATTTATTGGCATTGTGATAACATCAACAGAAAATTCGACTTAGATGGACTAAAATCAGCATACAAAAATTCAATTGATTTCCTGAAAATCTCTGCGGCACAGAGTGCCCAATCCCACACTCAACGTCGAAAGTCCTCGAGACAAAGAAGCACGGTGCAAGCAACTGTTGGTGTGATACACGGGACTCCACCAACCACCGTAGCAGACGATAGTTGTGCCCGGATGTCGTCTGCTACAAGACAGAATACCTTGTCGATCCGATCGCCGTATCCTTCACGTTCTCGGGCACGACGAAGCTCCAAACTCCCTACCACTTGATTGCGCCCACAAACACACACCAACATCGACACCGTGACATAGTTGCATAGGTATATAGCTAACTCTCGAGCGAATGTATAACAAGCCGATGATCTGCCCAAAGGCGCACTTTCTGCTGGGCAAATGTCATCAAAGCCTGGTGAAATGTCAACGCCGTGGCCGATCGATCTGGCAATTTTCCATACAAACCACGTAAGCTAGCAACTCTCTCTCAAAAATTGTATCCTGTTCTTCCAAATGATAAGGCTCATACCGTATAATATATGCTTTCAGAGATTTGGCCAGAAATTATATATTATCAACATGAAACTGAGATGTTGATTTGTTTGACAAACCTGCATTCGCAGGTGGATATATGCATAGAGGAAGAATAATTCATCACTGTCTATGGTAAGCTTTTGAAAATTGATGACAAATGTAGATAATTATATGCAATGTAACCACTTTGAAACAATTTTATTCAGCCCTGATGATACCGATATAAGGATCGGCGAAACGTCGGCTTGAATTGTAAGAGAGCCAATCAAGGATAGCTCGTTGTGCCCGAATATCAATTTACTCATGAAATTTTATTCTCTCTCAATCGCGAGAGGCTATTGACATAATCGTAGAGGAAGAACGATTCCTTTTCAACGAGTTTGATATGTCTTCAGCTTTCATATTCTTCCTTTGCAAAATCTCATCAATCCGCTCGCGGAAATTGTTGTACAGAATATTCTTATCATGAGTCGGTAAATAGCTTCCCAACTTGTCCAATTTTTCGTTCAGAAATTTCATTGAATCTATGAAAGACAGCCTTATGCGAGTACCAGGTATCATTTTGAAGGAGCAGATGTAGTTTTCTGTATTGCGAGGTATGGCCTTTATCTCACCCGGGATGCTGTTTGCAATACTCCTTATCACTAAATGATTATCATACCGGGCGCCATTATGGATCTTAACGGGAATATTGTAAACATTTCGGTAGTTTGAATTACAAAATGAATGAGCTGCTGAACAAAATTCACCTGGAAGTGAAATTCATGAATTTTTTATGAAACAATTCCGATTGAGACCCGACTATTTTGCATACCTGTAAAATGGTTGTGATCTCTAACAGGTCGATTCTCTCCATCTGTCTCCTTATCGAAGGGTTTCTGCAATGCGTGCAATTTTGAAATTTTCCCTCGTATTCATCAGATATCATCAGTGGGATAGGGTTTTTGAGCTCCTGTGAATCCCATTTGTAATGACCGGAGTAGATTCAACTACTGTAAATTGCAACGAATTCGTGTGATACTCACATGCTCAACTTGATGCGCAATTTCTTGCAGTTGTGAGAACAGGTCAATACATTCCTTCCCTCTCTTGAAGCTATACTTGCATTTATTCTGGTCTTATATCGAATGTAGATAATAACCCACACTGTAGGCTACATGTTTCTGGAATGCGTTCTGCGCTACCTTCAATCGGTAAAGCTTCTTCAAATTCATATCGTCAGGGTCCATGAAATATTTCTCGTTGGCCTCTTGTAGAAGGGCTTCGAAATCCCCATAGACTACGTAAAGTACGGGTTGTCCCTTGTAGAAATTTGAAAATTTCAAGTACATTCCACCCTCTGAAGGAGTAGTGATTGCGCATTTGTTCTTTGATATACATCTTTCTCTATGAATACTCAATTTCGATTCTGAGTGGGAAGAATGTAAACATCTATTACACAGGTGAATTTTATGTCGACAGTTAGTGACTTGTTTGGGAATTAAGCGTGATAGGCTCTTGATGAAGCAATGATGATATTGATCATGAATTTGAATCAAGAGCAGATTCACATGTATCAATTACTCATCGTCTGACAGATATAAAGGGTAAAACTTGTTCTTCTCCCAATCTACGCCGTAGACATTAACAAAAATCTTTGGATTTTGATTTTCAAACTTGTGTATCGACTTGATTTTCACAGGAAATTTTATACCCTCCAACTTTAAATGTTGCTTGTAGTGGGGATAACTTGACGTTAAATTTTGGCGTGCAGCGCGAGCCTTGTGCGGGAACAATCCTACAAGGACTGCCCAAGCAAAGCAATCAGTTTCGTTCGTTCGTATGTTCACCACAGCATGCTTATCTCTAATCCATTTGGGAAGCTCAATGTGACCAGATCCTCTCAACAAATTCGTCTTCACAACATTGCTTTCCAATGACAAAATCTCTTTGAGCGCCCATCCACTCGCAGAATCTTCAAAATCCGATAGCTCGCGATCCAAAAATCTCAATGACTCGTCATACCTTTTATTTAATTTTGTCGGGTACAGCAGATTTTCATAAAGAGTTTGAAAATGTTTTATAGATGAGTTTTCATCTTTAATTTTGAAATATGCATTAAACACCAAATTCACTTTGACCGATTCATAATTCTTGATTATCGGACGTAAATATTTCAAAACGAGTGGTCTAGAATCATTGAGAAAAAGCACACAATCTCGAAAAGAAATTTTGCCAACATTGCCAGTTCTGATCCGATTCTTGAAGGCTGACTCTCCTTCGAAAAAGATGAGATCTCCCAACTCTGCTCTTGACCGCGAATGGAATATATTCTGCAGTATTATTTCTTTCGATTTCAATTCATTGTGCAGAGTTTCCAGTCGGGCTCTACATCCTGTCGGCTCTTTAAAAAAAATTTTTTTGTGTTTCGAAATATCTGAAATACGTTTGATCAAAACTTAAAACTTCTTTCGCAGCACTGAAACGGGTTTAGGATCCAGTCGACTGAGGTCCTCAAGGTTCACAGGTCGAATTTTAATGAAAGTTTATGACTTTCCTCGGATAGCAATTGGACGGTAATCGACATGTTCGTCACGCAACTCTGCACCTTGACAACTGCAAATTTGTGAGCAAAATCCATCGTATTATGCACATTCTACTTGCTCTCATCTTTGTCTCTTTCCACTCTCGTCTTCTCGTCCAGACAATTGGTATGTAAAAATATTCAAGGTGAATCGAGCTACTTGAGATTCATTTTTGATCCGTCTTGGCTCTGTAAAGGCACATGTGTCAGACAATGATATGAACAACATTTATTGTCGTGGAGGCAGATTCATTTTCTCGCTCTCCCCCAATCAAGACTATTCAATTTTATCAACGGAAACATATCTATCATAGTTTGAGTTTTTATAAAATACTCGGAACAATATTTTATCGGTCTGCTCATCGACAATTACAATTTGCGCACGTCTGGAGGATCGTTAAAACGTATGCAATAGTTCACATTGCGCAGCTCTCTGAATTTTGGATCGAGAGCCATCAATGCGTCCTTTGATTCGAGAAATCTTTTAACCCCACAATACTCTTGATACGTAACTGCTCGGGGATCAAAGGGCTGATCTATTCTTCTCGTTTCTTTCTCCAAACAGAATTGGATGACCCTCTTCTTCCTGACGACACAGCTCTGCCGAGTTTCTACACTTAACTGTACTGTACCGCGAGCTGGCGTAGTCAAAATTCGTGTATAGAAATCGGGAAAGAGATGGTGCGCGTAGAAAGAGGGGCAGAAAATGAGCTGTTCTGAGCTCGAGGTTGCATACAGTCTTCATCAGATCGAGCTAGACTGCACAACCTCAATTAGACAGAATCAGCTGGTGCTCAATATGGGTTACGAGTTATATATTTATGTACATTTTCTCGATAGTAGTGGTAAGACGGAGAGGAAAGAGGAATTACAGTCATACAAAGCACGAAGAGTTTCTGAGGATTTCGAACTGTTACCGGGAGAGTCGGAAATCAGTGTCAATTTCTATCATGAAGAAGAAGTGTGTCAGAAATGTGTCGATGACGCCCGCTTTCAATTCAATATCCTAAATCTCGAACTGTGGATCGATGATTTAAACTTTTACAGTTTCAAGAATCAAGGATACTATAGCGTTTGCTCAAATTTGATGATTGAGGATGCTGAATCATTCTGTGCAAGAAAAATGGAGAGGGAGTGCGAATTTCTGCGTAAATTGTCGGACAAAGTCTCTGAGTTCGAGAGTGGGAAGAAGGGTACGGCTGGAGTAGAGATTGTTGACTACATCAAATCATCAAATATTGATCTTGTTGAAGACAATGATTGTGTGACAAGTAATGACAAAAATTTTGATCCTTGTACTGCAGAGTGAAATATCTTAATTTGCAAATAAAGAATATCAATTCGATGCATCCAGCATCCTTATTTGATTTGACCTCCAGACATATAAATAGAGTAAGAGAGACATACACAAAATTTTCTTGCAATAGTCTGAGATTTCTACATTATAACCTCACTTAACCATCGTGCATCTATATATGCGTGTGTGTCTGTTCGTGCTCCAGACATGCAAATAAGGGAGTGAGAGAGTGAGAGAGATTGCATTGAATTGCAATTGCGTGTGGCTCATTCGCTTGGCAACCACGGGCACAGCAAGTCATTCGGGTAACTGCACCAGGTCAAAGGTTAATTTGCATAAAAGATGTATATATAGAACTGTACTGAGGCTGCACGACCTGGTGAATCCTCGTACTGGAGCTACCCTGGGGGGCGTCCTCGATATGAGGAGGTCCTCGTCGTGGGGTTCTGTTCCAGTGGAGGATTTGTCGCCAGCTTGCTGCAGAATCAGTAATCTATCTACGCCAAACAGATTGAGAAACAGAATTGTTAATCAAACAGCATACATATCAATTTTCAAACCCTCTTTTTTTCGAGTTGACTGAATAGAAATTTTGAATGATTCCATGGTGATCCTTGTAAATTCAATGGGAAGAAGAATATAAATGTCACTATGTGAACTTGTATCTCGTTGAGACGTCGTATTACCTCCATGAAGTCCAGCTATGTAAATGCAGGCTGCTCTGCGATGAGATCGTCCACGTCCATCCGCTGCTCTATGTTAGCTTCGATGCGATGGATATTGACGGCCATGCGCCAGATAGATTTACCTACTGTTTCTATCATATTTTCTGTGAAGTCTTCATCATAACTTTAGTAATATGTTCTGAATAGATGGAGCTATAAAATTTGTTCAGATACAAGAGTCCAATTCTTGTTGAATTACACATAGTATTTACAAGTGGCTCGTCCCTGGGCCGGAGTATTTTACGTGGACGGCGTGGACAGGTTAGTGACAAGTCACTGTACATTCTCATCTCTAATTCAAGCGAATATATATTCATATTTTCTCAAGATAAAGAAGAAGAAAAAATGCTAGCAAACACTTGTCACTGCAGTACTGGACAAGCTAAGAAATCTCTCGATGCCTCGTGCCTGGGCGGGAGTTTCCGACGGCTACGCTCGAGTGCATTGCAAGATTCTTACAATTCTCGTATTTTGAGGTAACTATAGATGAATAACGAATTCATATCGGTGGAGTGTTCACTCTTACATTGCTAATATGCTACGCGCCTTCAGAAATTTGTAATTCTTATCAAAAATAATCATTGCTCGTTGTATATAGGAAACTGACATGTTTTCATTATAAACATGAAAATTCTATTCCTAGACGTATGCTCGTATCCTCTCCGAAACAAATCATCTTCATGTGCTTCATTGGAAATGTTCCCAAACTTTCTCAAATTCTCTGAAATTGGAAGAGAAGATAGCTAGATCATTTGAATTCTCTTGGAATCACGCAATACTCCTCCGCGAGTCCGTGGAGAGGTAGGAGCTCCTCTCATTAGCAGATAGCCATAGCGGTTCTTCACGAGGCGGCCGATTTTTGAAGTGAATGTACCCACTATTCTGTGACTAGAGGCAATTTCGAATATTTTTGATCAAAGTCTGAAACACGATGAGCTCTTGTACAATCTGCATGGCACATCTCGTTTCCATCAATATTCGGCGAATTGTCAATGCAAACGCGAGCAAATTATTTTATGCCTAGATCTCATCATTCTGCTCTTACGTCTTTTTTGCTGACTATAGCTCGACATGACTTTCTCGCTCCCTAAGCCTGCTGATCGCTCATACGTCGCTCGGACTTGCCAGTTCTTTTGGATTCCACTCATCCTATTCGGAGTTTCGTCGACTCGAGTTTCCAAAAGTATGGTTTGAATATCGCTCGCGCTTGTCAGCATTGTAACATCTTCGACGATTCGAGGCATATATGACGAGGCAGATATGAAGTTGATGACTGTCGCGCACCCGCTCGGGGTTGCGCCTTTTTACTATACTCGAGTATATGCTGCCCCTTCTTTAGGGCTCATTTTAGAGAAGTCAACGATGAGACGCATCGCACGCTCGTGCGATGGAGCTTACACTGGCTTAAGCGATTTGACTGGTTTTGTTTTATTCCGTGGTCTGCAAGTGCTTTTCCAATCACCATATTCTCATACCAGACGGGACAACTCCCGAAAGGTGCAACATGACTACCATGGGATTGTTGATTCAAGAAAAGGCTTACTTTCACAACGTTAGATATTTTCAATACAACAATTCCTGGACTGAAATCAACAGTATATCGCTAGAAAAATTCTGGGCTGGCCTGAGCCAGATATTCTCGTCATGCGGGAATTGCTTACCTTGGATTGGGGCTTGAGGTTTGTTTGTTATGGTGATTGTGGCTCAGGAAGATTCATTCACACTATGCAAATCACGCTTTCAAATTTGTCGAATAGCTTTTAATTTGGAATTCCAACATTGCAACAAATACGGCTGGTTTGTCATCCATATTCAAACATAACCTCATCGTTGATCCCCCAAAAACGATTAACTTCCACGCAAAAACAATTGTTCAAATTTCCAAAAGACTCTTCAAGTCTGATAATGAATTTTACAGAATCGTTCCGCAAAATCGCTTCAGCAATCTCTACCAACAAGATTCTTTCAATCACATCTCGAGATTATCATTCGTCCATTACCTTAATCACAAATAATCAAAGAATGCATAACAATATTGCAAGAAGAATGGGTACATGATATAATTTCACCGCAGCGCCACCGATTGTGCTGTGCCAGTATGTCTATATATAAACTCATATCTATATCGCATACCCATCCTGGAATGCACGTTCCCTCGCAGACAAAATCTCGCACTCTTGGCAGAAATTTCTTGTATTCCCCCAAACTCGGCGTTTTCACTCAGAATAGTTGCTTTTGAAGGAGTCATTTGAAATTCCCGAGACCCATTGCAATATGGATATCTTTCAGATCTGGATTCTATCCCGTCCTCGACATGAAACATATGATTTCAATCTTTACAATCTAAAAAATGTTGACAACTTGCGCCTTGTTCTTGGAAATTCTGTCCAACGTCAACGATTTTTGACTCTATATTAATTCCATTTTTGTGAAAAATTGATGAATTGACATAATTATCCTGATGTGAATTCATATTCTCATGACATTCGCGATCAACTCGTTTATTCAAGCAATCATGCACAATGTAAAATTCATCACTTGCATACATTCCAGCCCAAATTTTAGCATCATTCCAAGTTTTTGGGCAGCGTATTTCTATTAGCCACGCCGAACATGGACGCATATTTTTCAAATATTTATCAACCGTAATGTAATCGACGCCACCGTTAAATGATTTCTCCTCTGCGGGGGTTCGGAATCTCTCAATAGTATGAGCATATTGTACTGAGTCATAAAATTCATCCAATTTCTTCTCGAAATGAAGAAATGATTCTCTCGGCTGTCTATGCAAATTTTTAATTTGATTCAGACTATGAAGCTAGCAGCTCTTCGAGTTGAATGCAAACATCCATTAAGAATGCATGCACTGTTGGGTACTGTACCATGAGCGGTTTGAAAATATCTCTTGCTCTGCCTCTCAAGTTATCAGAAATTACTCGTAGTACAATTTGGTCGTCTTTCCATTCACAGTCTCCCGAAATTTGCCGGACATTAGAGTAAAATAACCCAATCTGGTACAGTGAGCCGTCAAAATTTATAAATTGATTGCAGTATGAAGTACGGTATTCTTCCATTCTTCCAAATTTTGGGATTTGCAACCTTGTTTCAAGGTACTTAGCCAACACAACTTGATTGAAAAATGAGATTGTATCTCAACTAGCAATCATTTCAGAATATAATCAATTAGACGTGCCATGGATCTTGTCACATCAGTTGACGACTACTAATGAAAACAATCATATGGCCACAGCGGAGTAATCTCATCGGTCCTGTGCCATTATTATTGACTCGAAGTCATACACAGTAAATTCAGTCGCCTTTTTCAACATTAAATCGGACACGCTTTTTTCATCACATTAGCGAATGCGATCGAGTCGCACATAATACTATACAAAATTTCCAAGTCAGATGGTTAGCTGAGCAAGATTATTCACTTTCTGTAATTACTGGCTCTCCTGGCTTTCAGGTAAAGATTTGACTAGGGCAATACATGCACAGAAATCATGGCTGATTCAAAAATTCAAATTCTGCAGAGATCATGCTTATGATTTGGTACCAGTACTTTACTCATTCTGATGCTGGTTCTGCTAACCGCGAAGAGTTTCCGTGCCGTGGCTGGTCATCCTCAAATATTCAAAGTCCATCACGTGTTGATTGGTGTCCACGAAGACGGCCAGTTTAGCCATCTTCGGGCACTGGTGGTGCTCCAGATGACTCATTGCGGATGGGCTGGATGCGATGAAGCAGCTTGCGCGATGGTGGGCGACGGGTGGGTCGGGCTGGGCACTCGCTGTTGTTCCATTCTTCTCGTTTCTTGTGGATTCTGCTTGGCTCAACTCTTATCTTCTCTCAGTCACTTCTGATTCTTCCCGACACCGTCTCAAAATTGCAGAATCGGACAATTCTTGAAAGAAAAATTTTTCCCACTTTTTCAAGAAAAACTTTGAACTCTCGGGAAACTACCTCACCTAGCACCGAAAAAAGGATGTAACATGGTGAGGGGTTCAGTCTCCGGAATGAACACGAGTGATTGGGTTGAAGAGTGACTTTTATGTACGAGAGATAATTGATGGTTGAGAGAGAGTGTGTGAATGATTCGGTTGGTCAGAGCGGTCTGCCGCGGCGTAGCCTGTCGTCCGCGACGATGAGTCCGCGACGCGACATCGCACTTGGTGGGGAAAAGGGCGATTGTCCATCAGAAAGACTGACGGTGCACCTGGTGAATCGTCAGGTGACGGGGAGAGGCGCGGGCCGGAGGCTCGAGACTCACCACGTCACACCACATACCAGACGCCCTCGATGAAGCAGTGATTTGAATGGGTAGAGATATTTCCCAGCTCAGAAATATGCTGCTAAGAAAGATTAGCAGAATGTTTTCTCGAATCAATTGTATGAAATCAACAATTCATCTATCGATTATCTGAAATTCGAATATTATAATTTTCCATCATATAATCAAAATAGTTGGACACGTTTATCCGAATTTTATTATGAAATCCATCCACATATATACTTATCTATTGCCGATAATATCGAATATGAATATATTAATTACCCTGGAATGATACCCGTAAAGAATTTTTTGAAAAAATTTTGAGGGAAAACGAATTAATATGGCTTCATAGGTAACACGAAAACTCATAAACGCTTTGATAGATTATTCTTAAACTCTGTGGGTAAGACTTTCACGCTAGGGCCAGTGAATTTTGAGTATTATTCGATAAGTATTTTCTGACTTATAAGCTTTTTTATTACAAATTTTCAGTTTTTATTGAAAAAGCATATTTTAGAAGTGATTTAGAATTCCTAGTCCTACTTCGAAAAATTTTCAGAGACGTAATCTGATGTTTTTTTAGGTGCTGAATCGATTGGTTCATACGGAAGTTTGTTAAAATGTCATTATCATGATCTTAGAGATAAATGAAAAAGGAGTACAGGGAAGCTTGAATGAAGTGGGAAGAGATCAAAATTGTGTATTCATCAATCGATTCAGCACCTCAAAAAACCTTCATATTGAACGAATCATATTTTTCAAAGCAGGAGGAAAATTTATAAATACTTTTTAAGATATGGAACAATGACAATTTTTCAGAAACATTGCATAACTCAGGGAGTATTGGTTGGGGGTGCCAAAATTGAAGCGTTCTCATCTACGGATGTGAACAAATACGTTTGCAGAATTTGAAGGGGATTGGTGAAATCATTGAGGAGTTGTGCTGAGACATAGAAAACAAAATACATACACAAATACACACTGACACGGTCAGAGGGCTCGAAAGATAGGGTAACAGTAACTTTGCAAGGCGTTATCAAGGGAAACTGTTACCTACAGTCAATAGATCAAGAGAGAACGAAGAGGGCAGTACAATTTTCATGTATCCAAGAGCTCTATTAGAGGAGAAAAAAAATTTCCGGAAAATCATTCGAGGAAGAACGGAATAATATGGCTCCATAGGTAACACGAAAACTCAAAAACGCTCTGATAGATTATTCTTAAACTCTATGGGTGGATCACAAAGACTCTTATGCTAAGGCCAGTGAATTTTGAGCATTATTCGATGAGTATTTTTTGACTGATAAACTATTTCATGACAAATTTTCAATTTTTATTGGAAAAGCATATTTAGAAAATGATTTGGAATTCCTAGTCCTACTTAGAAAAATTTTCAAAGACGTTATTTCTCATGTTTTTTTAGATGCTGAATCGATTGGTTGATACGAAATTTTGTTACAATGTCATTATCATGGTCTTAGAGATGAATGGAAGAGGAGTACAGGGAAGCTAGAATAAATTGGGAGGAAATCAAAATTGTGTATGAATCAATCGATTCAGTACCCCAAAAAATCTTCATATTGAACGAATCATATTCTTCAGAGCAGGAGGAAAATTCATAACTAGTTTTTAAGATATGGCAGAACGAGAAATTATCAGAAAAAATTTCATAATCCAGGGAATAATGGTCGGGGGGTGCTAAAATTGTAGCGTTCCCATCTACAGATGACACCAAATATGTGTGCAAAATTTGAAGGGGATTGGTGGAAACGGTGAGGAGCTTTGCTGCGACATAGAAAACAAAATACATATACACATACACACAGACCCGGTCAGAGGGCTCGAAAGATGGGGTGATAGTAATTTTCCAAGGCTTTATCAAAGAAAACTGTTACCTACAGTCGATATACCCAGGGAAAACGAAGAGAACAGTATAAAATCCATGTTTCCAAGAGCTTTATTGGAAGAGAAAAAAATTTTCTGAAAAAAAATCGAAGAAAAATCCACCACCATCAAATGAAAGCTTCCTCTTTTGAGGAAGCAAAAGAAAAATCACGCTCAGAAGAGGGCTTGACTAGGCCAAATTTAGGCAATGAGAGTCCGGTAATCGAATAAATATTCGTGGAACTGACCAACAATGTCCAAATCAGTACCGTCAACTGGGGTAACTGTACACACGGGGAGTAACTTTGGGACAACCCATGAAAGAGTCATTATCACGTGCGACCAGCAAGGCAGATAATGTTGAGGCTTTGGTACCTGTTCTCCTTATTTGAGGCACGTATGAGCGATGTTCCGCACCGGCGCAAGGTCCTCTATCAGTTGTGAGTTCATTCATACACAGACTCCCTCAAGAGTATGTTTCCAATTCAGAAAACAGTCTTTCGAAAAAATGAGTGTGATACCGACATTTGTAGGACTCCAAGGTGACTGGTCTAGTTTTCACTCTTCTGTACAGATATCAGGACGAATCCATCATCACATTGACGTACTTTTCCCCACTTTCAATTCTGAACCGTGAAAACTGGGGAGAATATGTTTTCTTCTGCAAACCGAGGTAACTTTGGGACACGACTTTGAGCACCCATATTTCTGACCAAGGGTGTCCAAATATACTTTCATACCTGTCAATCGAGAGCTGGAACTGTAAGCTCTCGATTGACCACAGACACGATGCAATCCTGATGCGACTGATGCGAGATATACAAGTTACATGAGTTTTGAGGAGAACAATGCAAATTCTGTCCCAAAGTTACCCCAGTTGACGGTAGCCGTGGAATCCCCTACACAATGTGTGCTGTCCCAAAGTTACCCCAAACCGGTTTAACTTTGGGACACGACTTTGAGCGCTCATTTCTTCACTTAGAAGTGTCCAAATGTACTTTATAAATACCACAATCGAAAGCTAAAGCTGTAAGCTTTCGATTGACTACACATACAATACGCCTCTGGTATGAGACGTACAAGTTTCCCGAGTTCGAAGGGACAAAATGCGATTTTTGTCCCAAAGTCACTCCAGTGGACGGTACGTCGAGGAATAAAACGACAGAGGATTCTAGGAAGCGAGCAGTACAACTGCAACGAGAAATATATCGTTCGATCTTTCCCCTACAGGAAGAGATGGGATATCTCGATAGCATTCTCCACAAAATTATCATAGTAGTAGACGGAAGGGTGACAGACAAAGAAAACGTTTTGGGAGAATGGAGGAGAAGAATTAGGAGACTGGAAGACCCATTGAAGCAAAGACACGACGGTAGAGTGTAAATACAGGTATGACAGTTGGACGTGTCAATGGTCATCGGAACAATGGAAATGATAGACTCATTCAAACTCGAAACGATCGACAAACGCTATAAACGCAACACAACAAGTACAAGAGCTTTACGAACACTGATCAGGTTCAGCCCACCAAAACCATACATTCATACAGACGACCTGATGAAGAGCTACACAGAGAAGATAGGGAGGGATCACTTGCTTGACAGTGAGTAGAAGAGAACCTCGTGTGCCCCTTTCTGCTATCAACGAATTTCGCATCAATCGGATACATGATCCCAATCATACAACATGCCAGATTCCAATACGAACAGGGGACCATCACGGAAATCAGTGAGGCTTGGGAGTTTAGGTAACGCTCTTGATAGTGATGTGATTTTGATCTCAGACATGGACTCTGATATGGGTACGGGTAGAATAGAACCACGGCATAGTTGACTCAATGTCGTCACGGGATGAATGATGCCCACAAGTGGGTCCAACTCGACTTTACTAAATAGTATTGAGGATCAAAAATATTCGAAATACTACAATTTTAGGAGCAATCAAATAGCTACCAACCTTCGACGGAGGGAACATATCTGTTTCCTTATTCATGAGCGGATGCAACAATTCAAAGTCATTGATAAAGAATACGGATAAACACGTGTTTTAGAGGATAGTAAAATCTGAAGTATCAGGTGAAGCAAGGAGGTGTGTAGGAAACGAAATTCATTGTAGTCTGAACGAATTATTCGCGGACTTCGGAAGAGCGTATGGCCCACGCGAAGACTATACAGTGAAACCTGTCAAATTGGGCACCTGTCTGAATTGGGCAGTCCAATGTGGGACAAAGAGTACCCTCCACATGTTTAATGCCTTCCGTATATTGGGCACCTGTCTATTTTGAGCGTTTTTTCCTGGAATCGAGGGTGCCCAATTCAGACAGGATTCACTGTATTGGTATACAGAGCAAAGTTTCGTATACCAATTAGCAAGGATTACTGAACCTAGTTCTAAGTCATTTACCCAACACGGCTTGAGAGTGTCACAACTAGGAGGAAAGCTGTTGGAAGCGACGAATTGCAACATCAATCAGACTTCACCATCCAAACTCCTGTAACGTGGTGAGGGGTCTAGTCTCCAGTAAGAACACGAGTAGTTACTGATTGGTGACTTTAATATATATGAGAGAACTTGTGAGGTGAAAGGGAGTGTGTGAATTATTCGGTTGGTCAGAGCGGTCTGCCGCGGCATGGCCCGTCGTCCGCGACGATGGGTCGCGACGCGACATCGTACTTGGGTGGGGAAACGGACGATTGTCCGTCAGAAACGCTGACGGTGCAACTGGTGCATCATCAGGTGACGGGGAGAGGCGCGGGCCAGACGCTCGAGACTCACCACGTCACAGGCGTGCCTGGCCGTGGACTCGCATCGTCCCCGATGCGGTGACCTATATGACAATGTATCGATGGCTCCTACGAAGAGTAACACGTACGCCAAACTTTGGCGAAGAGTAACACTTGCGCGATATCCTCCGACGAAAAGTATTACTTGGGCTTGTTATCGACGAAAAGTATCACATAGCGCGGACCACCGGCGAAAAGTATCACTTGGCGCTTGCCGCCGACGAACAGTAACACATAGAGCTTACCAGCGGCGAAGACTATCACCTGGCGCTGACCACGTCGGACAGATGAGTTTTCCTCTTTTTCGGTTGGGTGGTTGGGTGTAGAAGTTAACAGATTTAGGAAACTCAAAGAGATGCAGTTTACCTGAACTGTTAATTCATGTTTAGAGTAAGATTTTATGATATTCAAATGCTTTCGTCAGATACACAGAACATTTGGATAGATTACGAGAGAAAGGTTGAAATGACATTCAGAAAATATCTCGTCGATAACCGATGCAAAATGTAAACACAATCCATGTTCGCGGCCGAAATCCAGTAAAGCAGTCAAACCCTCAAACAACCGGATGCTCAGACCAAGAATTGTGTCGAGGAAAGAATCAAACCCACAAATGGCCAGATGTTCGGATTAAAAATTTTATCAGGGAAAAAATCAACCCCGAAACCTGGGAAAAAGCAATCAAACCCGCAAATGCCCGGATGCTTGGATCGAATCTTCTGTCGGGGAGAAACTCCACTTCTAAACCTAAGAAAGTGATCTAACCCGCAAATATCCGAATGCTCAGACCAAAAACTCTGTTAAGGGATAAAATCAATCCCAAAATCTGGGGAAGCAATCTAACTCGGAAGTACCCGGATGCCTGGTCCGGGAGTTCTGACAGGTTACACACCCTGACCCTGGTATTCATGATCGTCTCTAACCCGTGATTTACGGACGACTATGATTACCAGTGTAAATCTGGAAAGGCTATCAAACCCGCCAAACCCTTGCTGCTGGGTCGAAAAGATTTGTCGGTATGAAAAAAGTCCAAAACATAGGAAAGCAATCAAACGCGCAGTAAGCTGGATGCTCGCAACAAATATCCTTCTGGTGGAAAAACATACCCTAAAAACTCATAGCATTTACTAATGCAAAGATGCAAAGCAACTGTGACGCATCGGTACTTTTTAGATATTCTTGAATTATCATTCAAGTTTCTCGATAGGTGCATGGAATGGATAGTGCAGTGGAAAAGAAGTGAAACAAATTTCTGTACCAACACTTTTTTTTGAGACCAGAATCGAGTAATTACTCATGGGTCTTTGATAGAACTACCGCAAGAGTTCTAATTAATGAGTATGTTCTCATACAAAATAATAATTGAGGCAGTTTACGTGTTTTTCTGCTGTTTTGACCCATTTTTGAGTACATAACTTGAGACCGATTTCAATTGTCTTCCTAAAATCAATTATAGTTTTCCTTGTGAATCTTTCATAGATCTGAAGCTGACGATGAAGAGGTCTAGCCCAGTATTCCTAGGAGATGAGCGATTCCAAATCGAGTGGAGGACATTCAGAAGGGCGGGAAATTTCTCCCACTAATTTTCTTCCATAGCTCAGAACCAACACATCCTTCCGTTGGAAATCGATCACTTTTACGTTTGTATGTCTTCCGAAATTCTTACTCGATTCAGGGTCAACTAAAACCCACGATTTCGGAGTGAGGATGGAAAAATCGATGAAATTGACCGACTGTGATCGTGAGTGCCGAGAGGACGCAGTTGTCGTGAAATATGTATGGATGAAGATAACTAGTTGCAATGTGTGCATTGATCACTTTCTCGAGAGGCTCCTCAGGCCGAGATTTTGGACTCCTGCGATTTTGATTATCATCCTGGGTTTTGAGGATGACTCTTCGCTCGTTAGGATTCCTGGCCTGAGCATCCAGTTATTTGCGAGTTTGACTGCCTTCTCAAGTTTTGGGACTGATTTTTCCGACAGAATGTCCGGTCCAAGCATCCGAGTACTTGCGGGTTTGATCGCCTTTCTAAGTTTTGGGGTTGATTTTCTCCTTCGACCGGATATTTGGTCCGAGCATCCATCTATTTGCGAGTTTGATTGCCTCCCTAGATTTTGGGGTTGATTCTTCCGACAGAATTTCCGGTCCGAGCATCTGGCTCTTTGCGGGTTTGATTACCTTCCTGGGTTTTGGGGTTGGTTTCTTCCTCGACAGGATTCTTGGCACGAGCATCTAGTTATTTGCGGGTTTGATTGCCCAACTAGGTTTTGGGGTTGGTGTAACCGACCAAATCCTCAGTCCAAGCATCCGGTTATTCCGGTTATTCATCATCTTGATTTAGATCATTCAACAGCCAGGAGAGATGATACTCCCTGTCGGGCGTGAGAGCTATATGTGATACTTTTCGTCGCTGACAAGCGTCAAGTGATACTTTTCGCCGGTGGTACGCGTTTGTGTTACTCTTTGCGAATGACAAGTGTCGTGTTACTCTTCGCCGGTGGCTAAGAAAGTGTTTTTCTTCGTAGGAGCCATCGATATCAGCTGTGGCCTCTTGAATGGCCTTCGAGTCATATGATTTGAAAAAATCATATGTGCTGCAGTTATGGTTGCAGTAGCGTTTGCGCGAGCAAACGCTTGCTAGTGTGTGTATGTGTAAAATCATGGTAGAGCGAGAGTGTCGGAGACAGTGAATGTCGCGTCTACAATTTCTTATCGCGAGCTCTCTTTCGATATGTATAATCGTTTTTCAACTTTACTATTTCCATTTCCTTGGCTTTAATCTTACAAAATGTGATTTTTTTGTTTGCACAAGATTATGCTCAAAACTTGGAAACATGTTCGATGGATTTCTCAAAATCATAAATATGTTTGATGGAATTTTCGAAAATTATTAATTATCAATTGTTAATAACTAATCGTCTCAATTCTATGAATATTCATATGAGGTTCTATACCTCTATTCGATGCAAATGTTTCACGAAATTATCAAAGCATTGGAATGTCTGGGAAAAATTATCAATAATATATTGTTTATAAACAATGTCCCTTAGTTCTATGGTTATTTATATGAGGATCTCTACTTCAATTTAATTGGCAAATTTTTCCCCAAAGAGTTCATTTTTGTATGAACAGTACCTTGAATGTTATTAATAAATTATACAATAAACAAGTAGTATACATAATATAATTGTCCATGGTTGGGGTATATTGTTCAAAAGTGACATTCGTCAAATTTTCGGCTGCCCAAGATTTGGGTTGCAAAGAGGCCGATTATTTCTATCGGTCTCCCACTGTTTCTCCTTCGTACTCCGGTGTACAATAGGTATACTTTATATAGCTATATACTGCTATAGTTTGGTATAGCATTGAGAAATTTTTATCGCTTGCAGCTGTGGGAACATTTCCCATCAGCCACAAGAAATACTTTTTCTTTTTTGAGATGATTTCAAATCTCATTTCGATTCTAACATTATAATATTTTTGGACCGATTATTACATGGAGTTTTGGTTCAAAAAGCATGGCAAATGGTTCTCTCGAAACATGAAATTGTGAATTTCGCACTGTGACAATTTCCAAAATTTGCTTTTTCTGGGAATTTTCGACGAAGTAGTCAAATAGTCCTTGGGAAGACCTTCAATTAAAGCGTTTGAACGTTAGAATCGGGTCGAAATTGACCGAGTAATGACCGTTTTTGGGTGCTCTCATTTACGTACGAAAAACTGTAATTAATCTGGATTTCCACGCTACTGTGGTGATTTGACCTTTTTTGGATAGTCGGTCGGTTTTGGTTCTACTAATATACAATATGAGTGATATTCATACCAATTTTCGAGTTGATATCATCATAATTTCTCGATATATGACAAAATACGCACTCATTTTTAGTGTCGACGGTAAATTCTCGAATGTAATTTGAACTATATAAAATTGTGGTTTCAAAAACTTTCTATTCAATCATGGATTCTTGTCGTTGGTCTTACTTCAAGGTATTAGATTATTCAATCTATCTTCTACAATTACACCACGAAATTTGAATTCTGAGGTAAGAAATTTGAGTTTCCGCATATTGACAAATTTCGCATCGAAATTCTACATTTTTCCCTTTCAAATCCTGTGATCTCGTTTTCGAAGCTTCTAATGGTGTTTATAGCTATTAGTATACTTAGTTATATAGATTTGTCGCAGTAATAACCGTTCACAAACGTGCAAAGATTCTGCGAAGATTCTTTGCAAAGTTCGCGCTGGCTCGTTGTCGTCAAGTGCCCAAGGAGGCTTCTCACATGGCGGTCGAGCGGATGTCACTTGATATTTTTCAGAAACAGCTAAATAAAATTGGACGCGACTGTTTCGTACCTCAGAATGCCGTTGAACTTGAGAACTTCTTGAAGACTCGTTCCCACCACTTGGAAGGTTTTCGGCTCGACGTGCAAAGTCGAGTCCATTTACGTCGAGTCCGCGGTTCTCCTCGCCGGTGTTGCGTGGAATCGTGCTCGCGGATAGCTGAGTCGCGGGCAGCGATGTAAGATCTTCACCCAATGAAACTGAATGCGAGTGATTATATCCTTCAATCTCGCTCGCGAGCGTATAAATTAGATCGCGACTACTTTGTTTTTCAAGAAGCTGTGCCTCGGCTGTAGGGGTATTCATGAATAATTTGCGAATATCGTGTATAGCACCGTCCCCATCGATGCTTTCCATATTCCGAGAAAATGTGATAATTTCTCTCAGCTTTGCTGCTATGAATTTGTTACAGTTTTCTGCGATGAAATTCTCGAAATTGATATCTCTCGCAGCATGTGTGACAGACACTTCACTCTTTTCTACAGGACTCATGCACTTGAGCTCTATCATTTTGATCCCATTTGTTGGCACTTCCATTTTCATTTCATCCACAACGGGAATTGAAAAATTCTGAGGCAGCGGGCTTCGGGGTCTGAATTACCTCCATATTTCAACAAATAGTCCCTACCAATCAATCCATCACATTTCACTAGTGTGGTGTCGGGGACACCAAAAAATTGCCTGCGCATGTCATTCATTTGTATGAAATTGATTCTCATTGAGTTGAACTCATTTCTGGCCATGCCATGAATGGATCAGATTTCAAATTTCTCAATCGTATTAAGATGCTTGACTCTACTTGGCTCGTTTACACACTCATCAGTCCCGTAGTCTGTACATTAGGGTGACACTTATTTCTCAAGTTTTTTCTAGACTTACGAGTACCCCCTAGATCGTTTCTGAATGCCAGGAAAATGGATTTCCGACCATCCCGGGTCCCGAAGAAAAATTAAACTGTGCTGCGACGAGCCGACGTTTAGTGGAATTGAATAAAAAACTCTCGTTTTTTATTCTCCGACTAGGCGAGACTGGACTACCCTGTTCAGCTTCCGGGAGGCTAGAGAATACCTCTCGATATCATTTCTCACATGAATTTCAGTTCAAAATTGCAGTTCTACGTAGAATGACTCGTTCTTCCATACCATCTCTCCTCATTTTGGCCGATACAAACGGACTCGAATTCCGCCATAATTTTGCACAATGCTGTTCTTCATGTAAAATTTTGTGCTAAATTTGAATCCGCCCTCATAACGGAGTTGAGAGTGGGCTGAGATGGTCAAAATTGCAGTTTCACACAGAAATATTCGTTCTCCATACCGTTTTCCCTCATATTGGCCGAAACAAACAGACTAAAACTCCGCAACAATTCTTGCACAGTGCTGTTTTTCATGTAAAACTTTGTGCTGGATTCGAATCCACCCTCACATCAGAGGTTAGAGTGAGATAAAATGGTTATGATTGCAGTCTGTCACAGAAATATTCGTATACCATTCGCCCTCATTTTGGCCAATACAAACGGACTTAAACTCCGCAAAGAGAGAGCAGTGTTAGCTCAGTCGGTAGCGTGCTAGCTTCGGAATCAACACTGCTCGAGGGGTCGTGAGTTCGATTCCCGGCGAAATCACTCAGAAATTTTTTCTGAGATTTTTTCGACGGGAAAAGGAACCTCCACGACCCCCCTGCTTTGGAATGGCGTTTTTCCCGGGATTATCCTTCAGAGAAATCCTGGGTTTTCCCATTTAACTAGGTTCGACCAGCGGGCCTTGGGCGAATGAGAAGCAGGGGGAGGGTGGGTGACGTAGGGAGTTAATAAGCCGACCAAGAGTGCCTTCCTGGGTGCACGGGGAGGTGCGGGTAATGTCGGCATTACCAGCATTGGAGTTTGAGTCTCACCAAATCATGGCCTTGCAAACCATGAAGAGGCTCTCTCCGGGAACGCTAAGGGTACAGCGGATCCGATGTCTCACTTCGTGAGACAGGGAATGTCGGCCTCACCGGCTTTGGAGAGAGGCATCCCATGGCTGCAAACCATGGCGTAGGTCACTTCGGGGGAACTGGAATCCATGTGAGAGGAAAAATTCGGGCATAACTCTTCACACCAAGGTGGTAAAGGGGCCCCCCGTGCTAGGCCGAGAAGGCTGCGAGGGGATCTCGAGAAAAAAATAAATAAATGAACTCCGCGAAGATCTTTGCACAATGCTGTTTATCATGGGAAATTTTGTACTGAATTTGAATCCGCCCTCATTACGGAGGTGAGAGTGGGCTGAGGTGGTCAAAATTACAGTTTCACACAGAAATATTCATTTTTTATACCTTCTCTCCTCAATTTGGCCAATACGAATGGACTAAATTCCGCCAAAATTTTCGCACAATGCTGGTTTCATGTCAAGTTTCGTACTGAATTCAAATCCGCCCTCATAACGGAGGTAAAAGTGGGCTGAGATGGTCAAAATTGCAGTCTTACGCAGAACTACTCGTTTTTTTATACCTTCTCTCCTCATTTCGGCCAATACAAACGCACTAATACTCCGCAAAAATTTTTGCACAATGCTGTTTTCCATATGGATTCTTTGTGCTAAATTTGAATCCGCCCTCACATCGGAGGTGGGAGTGGGCTGAAATGGTTAAAATTGCAGTTCTGAACAGAAATATTCGTTCTTCATACCGTTTTCCATCATTTTGGCTAATACAAACGGACTGAAACTCCGCAAAAATCTTTGCACAATGCTGTTTTCTACGTAAAATTTCGTGCTGAATTGGAATCCGCCCTCACATCGGAGGTGAGAGTGAGCTTAAATGGTCATAATTGCAGTTTTACACAGAAATATTCGTATAACGTTTTCCCTCATTATTGCCAATACAAACGGACTAAAACTTCGGAAGATTATCGTACAATGCTGGTTTTTATGTGGAATCTTGTGCTGAATTTGAATCCGCCCTCATAACGGAGCTTAGAGTGAGCTGAAATAGTCAAATTGCAGTGTTACACAGAAATCTTCTCCATACCGTTTCCCTCATTTTGATCGATACAAACGGACTCAAACTCCGCGAAGATTCTTTTACAATGCTGTTTTTCATGTAAAATTTCAGGCTGAATTCAAGTCCGCCCTCCTATCGAAGGTCAAAGTGAGCTGAGATGGTCAAACTTGCAGTTTCACGCAGAATCACTCGTTTTTTCATACCTTCTCTCCTCCTTTGGCCAATACAAGCGGACTAAATGTCCGCTATAATTTTGCTCAATGCTCTTTTTCTTTCTCTAAAGAGAAAGCTTTGTTTTCATCCCAACGAAAATTTGATCAAATTTTTCATTAAAATCAACATATTTTTCAACAAAATCCCTCTTATCGAAAAAAGCCAACGACCATTCTCTTCCCCTCGCCAAAAGGTATCAAATGTAGGTAACACTTTTCCTCCTAATGTCCTCCCAAATCTGCCAAAGACTCATCTTTCCACCCCATTTTCCGTGTTTGTGTGTGTGTATGTATGTATGTTGTTTTATATTGGACATGCTTTCTCTTTTACTATTCGCCTTATCAACTTTTGGCTTTCTACAAGTTGTACAGAATCCAATTTCTGAGAGCCCAGTGATTTGGCACCTTTCGGCTCCCAGTCAAATTTGATCCATGGGCTTTTTGAACAAAAAGTGCTCAAATTTAAACTTTTAATACATAAATATCTTTTTCCCACACACTCTCACAACAAATTGAGTCACCTAAACTATGATTTTTTCTGCGAGATCTATCGATTGGTTAATACCGAAATCCCATTTAATCTCTACAGATCTCAAATTTTCAAAAGAATCAAAATTTTCACCAAAAATTTTTTTTTGAGCCTTTTTAAACCTACCGCATCCAAATTCTGTCTCAACCAACTAATAGATATCATCGAAAGAACCTAAGACTAGATGGCTCAAATCCTTCTGAAAAGCTCCCTCCAAAAAATAATTCAAAAAATAAAGGAAAATTTCCGTTAATATTCAATTTTTCCGCCTACCTTCCTTCATGACTCATTTATCTCAATCTTGATGACCTAAACTATGATTTTTTCTGCGAGATCTATCGATTGATTAATACCGAAATTCCGATTAATCTCTACAGATCTCAAATTTTCAAAAAAATCAAAATTTTCACCAAAAATTTTCTTTTAGCCTTTTTAAACCTACCGCATCCAAATTCTGTCTCAACCAACTAATAGATATCATCGAAAAAACCTAAGACTAGATGGCTCAAATCCTTCTAAAAAGTTCCCTCCGAAAAATAATTCAAAAAATAGAGGAAAATTTTCCTTAATATTCAATTTTTCCTCCTACCTTCCTTCATGACTCATTTATCTCAATCTTGATGACCTGAACTATGATTTTTTCTGCGGGATCTATTGATTGGTTGATACCGAAATTTCATTTAATCTCTACAGATCTCAAATTTTCAAAAAAATCAAAATTTTCAAAAAAATCAAAATTTTCACCAAAAATTTTTTTTTAGCCTTTTTAAACCTACCGCATCCAAATTCTGTCTCAACCAACTAATAGATATCATCGAAAAAACCTAAGACTAGATGGCTCAAATCCTTCTGAAAAGCTCCATCCAAAAAATAAGTCAAAAAATGAAGGATTTTCCCTTGATACTCAATTTCTCCTCCTACCTTCCTTCATGACTCATTTATCTCAATCTTGATGACCTAAACTATGATTTTTTCTGCGAGATCTATCGATTGGTCAATACCGAAATTTCATTTAATCTCTACAGATCTCAAATTTTCAAAAAAATCAAAATTTTCACCAAAAAATTTTTTTGATCCTTTTTAAACCTACCGCATCCAAATTCTGTCTCAACCAACTAATAGATATCATCGAAAAAACCTAAGACTAGATGGCTCAAATCCTTCTAAAAAGCTCCCTCCAAAAAATAATTCAAAAAATAAAGGAAAATTTCCCTTAATATTCAATTTTTCCTCCTACCTTCCTTCATGACTCATTTATCTCAATCTTGATGACCTAAACTATGATTTTTTCTGCGAGATCTATCAATTGGTCAATACCGAAATTTCATTTAATCTCTACAGATCTCAAATTTTCAAAAAAATCAAAATTTTCACCAAATAATTTTTTTTTAGCCTTTTTAAACCTACCGTATCCAAATTCTGTCTCAACCAACTAATAGATATCATCGAAAACACCTTAGACTAGATGGCTCAAATCCTTCTGAGAAGCTCCATCCAAAAAATAAGTCAAAAGATAAAGGAAAATTTCCCTTAATATTCAATTTTTCCCCCTACCTTCCTTCATGACTCATTTATCTCAATCTTGATGACCTAAACTATGATTTTTTCTGCGAGATCTATCGATAGGTCGATACCGAAATTTCATTTAATCTCTACACATCTCAAATTTTCAAAAAAATCAGAATTTCCACCAAAAAATTTTTTTTGAGCCTCTTTAAACCTACCGCATCCAAATTCTGTCTCAACCAACTAATAGATATCATCGAAAAAACCTTAGATTAGATGGCTCAAATCCTTCTAAAAAGCTCCCTCCAAGAAATAATTCAAAAAATAAAGGAAAATTTCCCTTAATGTTCAATTTTTCCTCCTACCTTCCTTCATGACTCATTTATCTCAATCTTGATGACCTAAACTATGATTTTTTCTGCGAGATCTATCGATTGGTCAATACCGAAATTTCATTTAATCTCTACAGATCTCGAATTTTCAAAAAAATCGAAAATTTTCACCAAAAAATTTTTTCTGAGTCTTTTTAAACCTACCGCATCCAAATTCTGTCTCAACCAACTAATAGATATCATCGAAAAAACCTAAGACTAGATGGCTCAAATCCTTCTATAAAGCTCCATCCAAAAAATAAATCAAAAAATAAAGGAAAATTTCCCTTAATATTCAATTTTTCCTCCTACCTTCCTCCATGACTCATTTATCTCAATCTTGATGACCTAAACTATGATTTTTTCTGCGAGATCTATCGATTGGTTAATACCGAAATCCCATTTAATCTCTACAGATCTCAAATTTTCAAAAAAATCAAAATTTTCACCAAAAACTTTTTTTTAGCCTTTTTAAACCTACCGCATCCAAATACTGTCTCAACCAACTAATAGATATCAACGAAAAAACCTTAGACTAGATGGCTCAAATCCTTCTGAAAAGCTCCATCCAAAAAATAAGTCAACAAATAAAGGAAAATTTCCCTTGATACTCAATTTCTCCTCCTACCTTCCTTCATGACTCATTTATCTCAATCTTGATGACCTAAACTATGATTTTTTCTGCGAGATCTATCGATTGGTCAATACCGAAATTCCATTTAATCTCTACAGATCTCAAATTTTCAAAAAAATCAAAATTTCCACCAAAAACTTTTGTTCAGCCTTTTTAAACCTACCGCATCTAAATTCTGTCTCAACCAACTAATAGATATCATCGAAAAAACCTAAGACCCGATGACTCAAATCCTTCTAAAAAGCTCCCTCCAAAAAATAATTCAAAAAATAAAGGAAAATCTCCCTTAATATTCAATTTTTGCTCCTACCTTCCTTCATGACTCATTTATCTCAATCTTAATGACTTAAACTATGATTTTTCTGCGAGATCTATTGGTTGGTTAATACCGAAATTTCATTTAATCTCTACAGATCTCAAATTTTCAAAAAAATCAAAATTTCCACCAAAAATTTTTTTTTAGCCTTTTTAAACCTACCGCATCCAAATTCTGTCTCAACCAACTAATAGATATCATCGAAAAAACCTAAGACTAGATGGCTCACATCCTTCTAAAAAGCTTACTCCAAAAAATAATTCAAAAAATAAGGGAAAATTTCTCTTACTATTCAATTTTTCCTCCTACCTTCCTTCATGACTCATTTATCTCAATCTTAATATGATTTTTTCTGCGAGATCTATCGATTGGTTAATACAGAAATTTCATTCAATCTCTACAGATCTCAACTTTTCAAAAAAATCAAAATTCTTATCAAAAGTTTCTTCTTATCAAAAAAATCAAAATTTTTATCTAAAGATACAAAAAAGTATAATATAGTTTCAATTATCATGTGGAAAGAAATTTCACATTATATTTTTCATACAATTTTAGAATGATGATGGTCTGGTTATTCTAATTATCATCATATGACGCTTGGAGAAAGCTCTCTGCTAATCACTTTTAGCAGCGTATTTTATGTAAAATTTCGTGCTAAATTGGAATCCGCCTTCGTGAAGGAGGTTAGAGTAGGCTGTGATGGTCGAAATCACAGTTTTACGAAGAAATATTTGTTCTTCATGATGTTTTCCCTCATTTTTGCCGAAACAAACGGACCAAGACTCCGCAGAAATTCCTGCATAATGGTGTTCTCTGCGTAGAATTCTGTGCTGAATTCGGATCCGCCCTCACATCGGAGGTAAGAGTGAGCCGAAATGGTCGAAATTGAAGTTTTACAACGAAATAATCGTTCTTCATACCGTTTTCCCTCATTTTGGCCGAAACAAACGGACTCAAACTACGCAAATTTCCTGCACGATGCTGTTCTTCATGTGATATTTCGTCCTGGATTCGAATCTGCTCTCATAAGGTGGTTGGAGTGAGCCGAAATAGTCAAAATTGCAGTTTCACACATAAGTACTCGTTCTTTTATACCTTCTCTCCTCATTTTGGCCAATGCAAACGGACTGAAACTCAGCAAAAATTTTGGCACAATGCTGTTTCCCATGTCAAATTTTGTGCTGAATTTGAATCGGCCCTCATATTGGAGGTGAAAGTGAGCTGAAATGGTCAAAATTTCCGTTTTACACAGGAATATTCGTACTTCATACCGTTATCCCTCATTTTGGTCAATACAAACGGACCAAAACTCCGCAACAATTCTTGCATAATGCTGTTTCTCATGTCAAATTTCGTTCTGAATTCGAATTCGCCCTCACATCGGAGGTGAGAGTGAGCTAAAATGGTTATATTTGCAGTTTTACGCAGGAATACTCGTTCTTCTTTCCGTTTTCCCTCATTCATGGCCAATACAAACGGACCGAAACTCCGCAAAAATTTGTGCACCATGCTGTTCTCCATGTGATACCTCGTCCTAAATTTGAATCTGCCCTTATAAGGAGGTTGGAGTGAGCTGAAATGGTCAAAATTGCAGTTTCACGCAGAAATACTCGTTCTTTCATACCTTCTCTCTTCATTTCGGCCAATACAATCGGACTAAAACTCCGCAAATATTCTTGCACAATGCTGTTTCCATGTGAAATTTTGTGCTAAATTTGAATCCGCTCTCATATTGGAGGTGAGAGTGAGCTGAAGTGGTCAGAATTGCACTTTCACACAGGAATATTCGTTCTCCATACCGTTTTCCCTCATTTTTGCCAATACAAACGGACTAAAACTCTCCAAAGATTTTTGCACAATGATGTTTCTCATGTCAAATTTTGTGCTGAATTCGAGTCCGCCCTCATATCGGATGTCAAAGTGAGCTGAGATGGTCATAATTGCAGTTTTACGCAGAATTACTCGTTTCTTCATACCTTCTCTCCTCATTTTGGCCAATACAAACGGATTGAAATTCCGCAAAAATTTTTGCACAATGCTGTTCTCCGCCTGAAATTTCGTGCTAAATTTGAATCCGCCCTCACATCGGAGGTAAGAGTGAGCTAAAATGGTCAAAATTGCAATTTTACACCGAAATATTCGTTCTTCATATCGTTTTCCCTCATTTTGGCTGAAACAAACGGAATCAGACTACGCAAATTTCCTCTACAATGCTGTTCTCCATGTGATATTTCGTCCTGAATTTGAATCGGCCCTCTTAAGGAGATTGGAGTGAGTTGGAATGGTCATAATTGCAGTTTTACGCAGAAGTACTCGTTCTTTTATACCTCCTCTCCTCATTTTGGCCATTGCAAACGGACTAAAACTTCGCAAAAATTCTTGCACAATGCTGATGTTCATGTTTAATTTTGTGCTGAATTTGAATCCGCTCTCATATTGGAGGTGAGAGTGAGCTGAAATGGTCAAAATTGCAGTTTCACACAGAAATATTCGTTCTCCATACCGTTTTCCCTCATTTTCGCCAATACAAACGGACTCAAACTCTCCAAAGATTTCTGCACGATGCTGTTTTCTATGTAACATTTTGTCCTGAATTTGAGTCCGCCCTCATATCGGAGGTCAAAGTGAGCTGAGATGGTCAAAATTGCAGTTTTATGCAGAATTACTCGTTTTTTCATACCTTTTCTCCTCATTTTGGCCAATACAAACGGACTTAAACTCCGCGAAAATCCCTACACAATGCTGTTTTCCATGTAAAATTCCGTGCTGAATTTGAGTCCGCCCTTATGTCGGAGGTTGGAGCGAGCCGAGATGGTCAAACTTGCGGTTTTACACAGAAATATTCGATCTTTATACCGTATTTCCCCATTTTGGCCCATACATGCGGACCAAAACTCGGCAACAATTTTTGCACAATGTTGTTTTCGATGTATAATTTCATGCTCAATCCAGATCTGCGCATATAATGGAGTTCGGAGAGAGCTGAGGTGGTCGAAATTTAAGTTGTACACAGTAGTATTAGTTCTTCATCTCGTTTTTCCTCATTTTTGCCCATAGAAACCGACCAAAACTCCGCAAAAAATTTCGCACAATGTCGTTCTCGATATAAAATTTCATCTCCAATCCAAATCCGCTCCTATCTCGGAGCTTAAAATCAGTCCCGATGGCAAATATTGCAATTCATCGCGAAGAATCCCTTTCTCCTCACCGCCCCCATTCCCCCTCGTACAACCGGATCAAAACTCCTCAAAAATCCTGCTTTATGTCGTTTCCATGTGGTTTTTCCACCGATTCCATATTCAGCCCCCAATCTGCCAGTTGAGTAGCTTGAATCAGTCAAAATTTTGATTTTATGCAGAACAGCTCTCCTTTTTTCACTGTCTCTATTTGCTCTTCCTCGTACTATCGGACCGTCATTGTTTACGAATTACGGATGATGATTTCTCCTCCCTACTGACCATGAACTTTGCAATCTCGATGAATTACACAGAGCCATTTGATTCCACAAAAGTTGATCGGGGTAACATTATAGGGTTTGGGTTATGACAATAGAACGGCGCGGGAGCGGAAGCAGAAGATGCACGACGGATAGTACGCGCACGCACAAAGCGATTTTGCACATCCGCCCGCAAGATCTCCATGTTATTAGATGCGTAATTTTTGTAACTGAACAAGTGTTCCTTGTTGTTCATGAAAAGAGCAAATTAGTTATGGCGCTAAAAGTAACCTGGATTGTCTGACTTTGGATATTCCAACACCAAGTCAACGACTGCAAAAACCAGCTGACGAGTGTGTTTGTTATGGTTCTAGTCAGTGCGCTTTGTCAATGTCGTTACCAACTCCCAGTATTTAACTAGATCAAAAATTACTGTGAGATAGCAGGGAGTGGTAGAATCCGTACTCATCGCTGGTGTTAGAGCGGAGTTCTGATATTTCTTATTTAAGATCTATTCAATAAGGAGGATTTGAATTGATCAATCGAATATTTTCGAATATTTTTCAATTTGTTGAGATCTTCTCCTCTGTTGATAGTATTTGGATGGTAATAAATATTCAACATCTCGGAGAAAAGTCTCGTTTGGAGCTTGTTTTCTGAATCTGATATTTGTATATAATCGAAATCCATGGTATGATTAGAACTTTGAACCTGTTGTGCTGGAGCTCAAGTTTCTTTTTCCAAAACGATTGTGGCGGACAAGCCGTCACAGCCGAAATTATTGAAATCTCTCGTCGCCGTCTCGAGCCAGCAAACCAGAAGTATAGGTATTAACCCCAAGATACTTCTTTTTTTTTGTTGAGATGCTGGCTCGAGAGGACGACGACGGCGAGCGACGAGAGAGCTGGACCAGCGAAGGCAGTGCGGGCATGCCTACACATAGGCAGCCCCTTCTACACCCCGGACAGCCGCGGTAGCCGCACAAGAGGCTGCCCCGGGTGAGCATCCGACGGAACGCGGTTTCTACAGTTGGGTGGCCCGGAGGGCTCCCCCAGGGCCCCGAAGCCCTGTTTGGCCCTAACATCGGCCCTCCCACACCCCACGGACATGCTGCTCCTCGACACCATGCCCCGGGGCAAGTGTGTACACACCGGCATGCGGACGACGGCGACGATGGCAACGGACGAAGCCCTCGCTCGCGGGTGAGCGAGGGTACGAATTTGATGTGTTTTGACACCGCGATGAGAATGTATGCACGGACGGGGCGACGACGGGTGGGCAGCCGCAGGACACAGTTGGAGGTGGTGATGTTGTGAACGCCCTGCCCGGGCTGCTGGCCATACGGGCGTGTGCCCCATCTGCTGCAGCCCGAGTAGGCACGCAGGCCGGGAGCGACGAGGTTAAGTGGCACATGCATCACTTGTTGCATGTGTACAACGTACACTTGGTGTACCCCACACCCGCGCACCATCGATGCGGCCCTAGAGCGGTCACCCACGACACGGGTGACCATCACACGGACGCGGGTAGGCCCGGATGACCCAGCGGAAGACGGCGATGACGGACAGGCCGGTACACGCGGCAAGAGCAGACAGCTGAGCGGCGGTGGACGAGATGCGGCGGCGCTGCGGGCATGTAAATCCGGGTCACACCCGGGTGGTCGTGGCCACGAAAATACAACGGACGGATACCTGGACAGTGGCCACTGGGCGAATTTCGGCTTGCGGACGATGTCTACATATACTTAGGGTTTTGTACACATGAAAATATTGCACTCGGACTGTGCACAGCATATATATATATATATATATATATATATATATATATATAGATATACTGCAGCCATGCGGGCTGGATATCATTTTGCCATGGGCAGCCTCGAGTATATATAGATATACTGCTGCAATACGGACTAGATATAGATATATACGGACGGGTGTAAGAGCTATATGAGGTGAAAGCATGGAGTCGCGGTAAGCGCGAGTGCGCAATGCCTCCACGCGTATTTTAGCGGTGCATGCGCGTGAGCAGGACAGACTATTCTCTGGGTGGAGGCATCAGGACCGTATATACTGCAATTGACGGACTTGAAGCGAATTTCATAGAATCTGAGCTACGGCATGGAACGAGTATAGTGGACTGGACTTGGATATTTGGCGCGCTCAGCCACCAGTTGGAGCTGCCAGTGTTCCGGTAAAATTGAACGGACCAATTAGAGAGCTTCTCTTCTGTGAAGACGAAGGCGAGCTTTTGGTGAAGATGAAGCGGCCATTGTGCCACTCGTATATCTGACCCGGTGCAGTACACACATAGTCGCGCTCGCGCTTTTAATTCGGAGCACGTGCCCAGCCGCGAGTCCCCCAGGAGTCCCGGTTGCCCAGGACGAGTAGTAGCTGCTGTGATTGGACTCGTGTAATTGTGGGACGTCACATTTGGACGGAGCAAGGAAAAATAATCAAGCAACGGACAATGGCATCAAACGGTGAGTGGTCTTGCTATTTTTCTTAGATTCTCTCGTCGGGTGTGCGAAGAGCCTCGCGCGTCGCGGAGGGCATCGTCGTACCCGCGGACAAACTGGACTCTCGGGGGACCTCGTGAACTGGTGCACCGCGTTCTCGTGGACAAGACGTCTCCAAGTGACGTACGCGCGTTGTGTAATTGCATCAGCGGACCCGGAGCAGCAACCGCGTCGCGTGGAGAAATTCGGAGCAGCAATTTAGTGAAGTTTTGGCGTGTGCTCGTGGACAAGGCGTTTTGGAGAGACGTGCGCGCGATAGGAAATTTGTGTCGAGGACAGACCTCCTGGAGGAGGCGCGCGGGCACGGGGACCTAGTGGACCTTGGACGAGTGACACATGGACTAGGAGCCAGGGTGTGATCGTGCACCTGTTGCTCGAGCGCGCGTGGACGAGGACATAGTGAACCTTGGACGAGTTATAGCTGGACTAGGAGCCAGGTGCGTGATCGTACACCTGTTGCTCGAGCGCGTGGGACAAGCGAGCATCGGAGCACAAACCATTTTGGGTGCTTGCCGTTGCGCGCGCGTTGCGAGGGCTGCTGAGCGGCCATTTTGGACGAGAAAATTTTGGAGCAGATTAATTCTGGGAAAATTATCGGTGCAGGGACCGGACAAGCTGCACTCTACGGAGTGCAGGTAGATTTCGCGAGTGATCGGACAGTGTGACATGGCCTTCTTGTGAAGTGTTTTATATTTTTCAGGAATAGAGACAATTTGACAATTTATGCGATTGATTGATATTTTTTTGGACAGAGTCATTCGGACAAGTGTCGGTTATTAGAGATATGTAGATTTATGGATCACCGCGCAGAAGTAACGTAAAGAATGTAGGCCAGATATTTTTGTAATAAATATTCGATTTATCATTTATGAGCGTGCGTTCCCCCTTCATCATTTTTAGGGTAGAATGACGGTAGGTGTTGCTAAGTAGCAGAGAAGCTGAATTTTTCCGGAGTCGTTTCGCCGTTCGCGCGCGTATTGCCTGCGATTTTAGGATAAGAGTCCCGTTGAATATAAATGAGTTGTGATGGTTAAAACACCACGTCACACGATATCTCGTTGATTTTCGTGTGCTCTCTTCTTAAGTTTCCTGAAAGTCTGACCTACATACACCTTTCCATATTCATCACAACTCATTTTGTATATCTTATTATGTCTTTCTGAAATCGGCAACGAATCTCTCCCAAGTCTAATGTAACGATTGAATCGGTTTGAATTTGGATCGAATCCTTCGATATAGTATTTGTGGAAGGAGTGAGGTTTCTCACGAAAGGAAAAGTAATCTTCTGTAGTTTCATAATGATATTTTTATCCATAACTCTTTCCTGATTATCCGCTGTTAGATTCCCATGAATATATCACAACTGTGACGACATAGGTGATTGCTCTCATTAAGCAATCATCCTGTCGTCGGTTCTGCAAGACCGATCGCCGATGCACACCTGGAGGAATGCATCGCGCGATCACGTTTTGCCGAACTTTGTACTTTCGGTCGTTGCAACGCGCATCGAGCCGAGAACATATAAGCCTCGACTCGCGCGCGCCGCATCAGACCGCTCATCCACTCTTTACATCAAGTACACAGCATATTTGTATTCATATTTCACTTCAGTATAATATATATATCTATATATATATATATATATATATATATATATATATATATATATATTTGATCTTCCTTCTTTGGTCGCCGAAACCCCACGTAACACAACCTTTCGTTAATATATTTATTGATAAATGTGCCAGGATAATTATTGCACTCTCGGAGATTGCGGATCATATTCAAATTCGCAGCGTGGGACGATTTGTTAGAGAGTTTGATGGCTTTGTCTACCAGGTTATAGATGATAGCTATTTCTAGTGGCAAGGGATAGTGTGACAAATAGTTGATGTAACGGCTCGACACAGTCGGTTTTTTGTACCAATTAGTCAAGCAAGTTTGGTTAGGTCTCCTAATAATCTAAAGATCATGAAAACTGATACTCTTATCCACCTGTCTTTCATGCGTGAACTGGAAACTGGGATCAAAACTATCGAAAATTTGTTAGCACTGGGTAATCATTGACTTTTTGATTATCAAAAAGCAGTCATCGACGTACCTCTGATAGAACAAAATCTTCCGCTTCATGTTGTTCAAGCTTTGATTTTCTAGCAATTCTAGCGTTATCTCAGCAAAAAATGGGCTGGTGCAACCACCCATTGGTGAACCGATTTTTTGCATATAAAATTTTCTATTGAACTGGAGATACGTTGAATTGAGCACAATTCTCCTCCACTCATATATCTGCCTATGGTGTTTTTCAGGGATTTCCACTTCCTCTCCAATGCTTTTATAATAATGTCTGGGTGTGAATTCATAAAAAGACTAACGATGTCAAAAGAGACCAGTTCATGATCTTCAGAAACTAGCAACTCTTCCATTAATTTCACCATTTCGTGACTGTTTCTTATGCGGGATTTAGGTTGTGGAATATGTCTATTGAAATGTAGTGAGAAACATTTATCGAAACGATAAGAGGGATAGCAGAAACAATGATTCGGACAGGATTTCCAGGTTCATGGACTTCTGGTAATCCATAAACTCGAGGAACATATGTTTGTGATAAATATCTTTCTATAGATTCAAAACTTGGATCTGAACCTATCAATCCTTCCTTTGTCCAGTCATCAATCATCTCGCTCATAGTAATTTGGAGCATACAGTACCTTTCATAAATGATGGATCAAGTAGGGTCTCACTAAAACAGTGATATTTCTAATAGACTTCGTCGTATGGGGATTTTGGGAAGAGCATATGAAAGATCATAAAAAAATCTATCAGTTCATGTGTTTAAAACATTCATTGCGTCCTTTTTGATCGCTCGTAGTCAACTACGAAAATCTAAAAAATTTCTCCTTCAATCAATCACCTACAACTTTGGCGGGAGTAATCGGATCTCAAAAATTTCCACGGGATCTTGTAGATCTTTTCAAAACCCACAATTCCCTGTTTCCAAAGTTCTCTCGACGACATTTCCTGTCCGAATAACGAGCTTAGAAAGAAAACTCTGTATTACATGGACTGCTTATGGAGCTACCGAAGCTGGTGCCTGTTTCGTCTCGCCTTGCTCTACTCTAGCGCAAAATTTTATCAAATAATATCATGGCACATAATATCGACGTGGAATGATCTTATCTTTCAGGATATTCGATCAGATTTTCTCTTGGATTAGGGGCAACCCCGATTACTCAAGTTTTATTGGGAAAATTGATTCATTTCATGTTCTGTCCCTATAGATCACATTCGAGACAAAATCTGATCAAATATTCTGAAAGATGAGATCGATTTACGCCGAAATCATGTGCCATGATATTTTTTCGATGAATTTTTGCGCTAGAATAGAGCAAGGCGAGACGAAACAGGCGCCAGCTTCGGTGGCTCCATAAGCAGTCCATGTAATACGAACTTTTTCTTCCAAGCTCGTTACTTAGATATGAGATGTCGTAGAGAGAATTTTATAAAGAGGAAGTTGCAGGTTTTGAAAAGATCTACAAGATCCCGTGCGAATTTTTGTGATCCGATCACTCCCGCCAAAGTTGTAGGTGATTGATTGGAGGAGAAATTTTTTAGATTTTCATCGTTGAATGAAGGCGATCTTAATGGACGCAATGAATGTTTCAAACACATGAATCGATAGATATTTTGTGATCTTCCAGATGCTTTTTCCAAATTCCCGTACGACAGAGTATATCGGAAATATCCCTGTTTCAGTGAGACCCTACTTGATCCATTATCCATGAAAGGTACTGTACCTAAAGGCGATTTGTTCACCTTCTCATAGTCATTTGTATTATTAAGACATCCTTCAACTTCTCCAATGTAATCTTCTCTTGTTATGACCACGGTGACGTTACGTCTAACAGCCTTAGTTACTTGAATATCTTTGTTACTTCTCAAGAAGGGCTCTGTTATGTGAAGCTTGTTAAAAAATCCCAAATCTTGAAGAGGAACGTGGAACTTTTCAGTATTGGATCTATCCAGTTGAGTGTGTATTCCATCTCTGAATCTTGGATCAATCCCTTCATAATCATCATATGACCATTCAAGATTCTTGAGAAATGGAAAGAACGTTTCTTTGTGAAAACTAGAAGTGAAATTGAATTTTTCCCCTAGTTCTTTCCTTCCGTGAAAAACCTCACTCCTTCCATAAATACTATATCTAAGAAATTCTTTTTGCTTCCAATGAATCCAAATTCAGACCGATTCAATCGTTACATTAGACTTGGGGAAGATTCTTTGCCGATTCCAGAAAGACATAATGTCGTATACAAAATTAGTAGTGGAGAATGCGGAAAGGTGTATGAAGGTCAGACTTTCAGGGAACTTGAGAAGAGACCATACGGACACCAACGAGATATCGTTTTGAAAAAAGAAACTTCAACTACAGCACAACACGTTCAAAGTTCTAATCATTCTATGGATTTCGATTATATACAGATATCAGATTCAGAAAACAGGCTCCAAACGAGACTTTTTCCCAAAATGTTGAATATTTATTACCATCCAAATACTATCAACAGAAGAGAAGATCTCAACAAATTGGGAAATATTCACAAATATTTGATTGATCAGTTTAAATCCTCCTTATTGAATAGATCTTAGATGAGAAATATCAAACTCTGTTCTAACACCGTCGATAAGTACGGATTCTACCTCTCCTTGGTATCTTACAGTTGTTCTCGATCTGTCAATCTGGCCTGGGAATCGATCAACATAACATCTAGTCGATCGAGGAGAATTCCATCATTCTATTCCCAGAAATGAGGGATCAAAAACAACTCCACCGCAAGAAAGTTCACTGTGAGTAAAAGGTTCGTGATTTCATGTATTCGTGATTCAACTATCATATACGGTAACGATAATTTTCATAGTTATTGGGAGCTGGGTAGCTCAATTCTGTAACGATATTCCAACGACTCCAATGAAGTTTAGATGAACTTGTGATCTAACAATTCGAGAGTGATTCAAATTCTGAGGTAATAATATTATTGTACGAAAAATCATATATATATTTTTGCTTCAAATATGTAACGTGTGACAATGTATATGTATATTTTAGCCTGAAGAGGGCTGTATTATAACAGCCGAAACGTTGCGAATGCAACAAAAGGAATAAACAGGAAATACCAATCGATTCTCCTAGAATTTTTATTCATCGTCGTTCCAGCAATCGAGTCGAAATTATCAAATTCATGTCGATTCTCAACGTGAAATTCACTCGGATGGAAATTTAGGTTAGTGCTAAGGAATTTTCAGGGAACTCAGAGGCTTCCTCTTGATGAGAAAACATGCTCCAGTTATGGGGTAGTGCATTTTTTTGTCCCTCTCTAAGAAAAGTTTAGCAAATTCGAGCAAATTTGAATAAGTGTTGTGCAATTGGGAAAAAATTCCCAACATTTTTTCCATCTTGCGCGAATTGTTTAACGTCAGAACGAATTGTTTGGTGTAACGTTACAGGTGTTCAGGTATGAGAACCTCGGTTTCAGATAACGGTGGACCTAGAATTCGAAAAATCTCGACTCGTACTGCAAGACGGGAGGGAAACGGCCTTCCCTCGCGTAGTCCAAGGCGCGAACTATCATTCCGCATTCACACAAGATTGTGCTTCGTGCCGGGGAGTTCCCACGCATGGTCAACGATATAAAGTGACGATCTGCATCCACACAGGGTTTTGTCTTGTGCTAAGAGATGGCTCTCGATTGAATGAAGATATTGGAATCGAATGATGAGTTAACCATAAGCCAACGTTCACGTTGGTCTGAGAACACGTTGTTGACATGATTCACGAGTCCCAAACTAGGACTCGAGTCTCCAGAACTCCCTGCGAATACACGGCATAGGAGCCGTCGACAACGGACAAGCCTCAAGCTAAGGCATGGACCAGCAACAGCTACACGCAAAAGCCAAGCAACGCCAAGAGGACATGAGATGCAGCATCGCAACAGCCGAGGGGGTTGGTCGAGAAACAACACTCGCTGTGCAGCCATGACCTCATTAACGGTATGCGGCCATGAGACTCGGCAACGTGGCATACGCTTGGCAACGTCGACGCCACCACCCAGCAATAACAAGCCCGCCGCCGCTGCGGACCGATGGGAGGCCTTATTAGATGACGCAACCGACAACCAATCAGAGACGCTCCCCATACGAGAGAGAGAGGGTCCTCCCTCCAGTGCGCAGATCTACGACGCGCTCGATCGATTGTGGCCGCGCACGAATCAGGCAACAACCCGCCCCCTTTCATTAGTCGGCACCGCCCAGACCCATGATGGCGCGTCAAGGAGAGGATGCGCACGCAGCACCAGTAACCGGTCAGTGCCCTTCGTAGGCGTAACCACGCCACTCAGCTAGTGACGTCATTCTGTCTAGATAAGGAGCCTCCAGACGCCCGCCAGTAGACTCGGGGCTTGAGACCCGAACCTATAAGCTCAGCCTCGCTAGAGTTACCGCATAACGAGCTTTGCACTGCCACTCTGTACTTGCATTTGGTATATGAGTCATTTCGGAGCATTCTGGCCAGAGGCGTCACCAGGGAGGTCTGGTAAGAATCCCAAAAAATTTTTTTCCATCAATACTATGTTTAAAAGGTACAAAAAAATTCTTTTGGGATTTTTCCGAAGCCCTCCACGGGCCCTAGGGTCCTCAGAAGGTCTATTTTAGGCCCTTTTTCGGCCTATTCCTGGAAAATCATAGCTCCGGCTAGACTCAATCTTTTTCCACGTACTTGGACGCATTTTCTTTGTTAAGACTAGTACTTTTGAAAAATAAATAGTCCAGAATCAATCATGCAGCCTAGTAACTTCTAGGAGCTATTTGCTGAGAGCATATTTTAGCGATTTTTGGGCCTGCTTCAAAGCGATCTAGTTGTAGTCATTCTAAAGGTCTTGAAAAACCTACAATTTGACCATCTGCAGAAGTCTATTATCGTACTCTTTGTAGGAACTATATCCGATACAAGTTGAGTAGTTTTGTAAAAACGCCAAACTTTGGGCTCAGTTTAAAAAAATCGTTTTTTTTCTTTCGACCCCAAACCTGTGCGAATATGTTCTTCGATATCAATACTATCAATTAGAACAATAATCTGGGTGGGTCATCCAATTCTCGATTTTATTCAGCCAATTTGGAACACCCTCTTTTGACTTTTTGCTTAAAATGCCAACACAGGCATGGCTCGCATATGCTTCCATCTGCGTTATTGTGCACCAACCTGGGTGGAATTACTCCTGAAAGTACCCTCAAATATGTGTAAGAGCTTCCGGAGGCGAGCCTCAAGCCAGAACCGAGCTGGAGGTTCAATCCATCAGGTCCAAAATGGGCATTATTTCGGGCAGGCGAGCGAGGGCTCGAATCCCCATGTTTCTGCTCACAAACGAGACGAGTGGCTAAAATGGGGATTCAAACATGTTTTTCCGACTCAAAATGACCATCTCAACCGCCGAGCTATCGTTGAACGATCTACGACATCGAGACACGTGCGGACATTGGAGAATTTGACGAGACTATCATACAACCAGTTGAAGAAAGATCTAATTTAGTTATTGTCGCCATACTCAAGGGACAAGCACTGAGGAAAATCATTCACGCCAAGTCTATCACCGCAAGAGAATCGTTCTGCTACATTACACAAGACTCAGTGCGCCACACCCGGATTACAGCGAGGACAAAAACCATCAGCGCAATCTTCCTGGAGGACGATCCAAATACCGTCTACGATCAGGACACCTACATCAAACGAGGAACATCCATCGAACTCCGTTATTTGGAACCCGACGAGAAGCCATTTCTCCCACCCCGCTGAAGCTTGAGTTCCCGAGTAGCTGAATCTACGAGTCGTCCAAACTTCGAGTTGCTGAGCTTCTGAACCTTGAGTATAAGTTACGTATTATTATTACCGATTTGTCTTAATCAAGCGGATAGAATTTTAGGACTGGTGATTGCCCCACCCGAGAAATTTTGACCATAGCCGTGAGATAGGTATCTTTCTTAAGCCCCGTTTAGATTTTATAGCAGTCATAGTTCTGACTTAGACGCATTAATCCTGACAGTGGTCGTGAGATAGGTACCTTTGTTGAATCCCAACTGAGATTTACTTTTGACAAGAGTACACACTGATAGTTTCTGATTCCCTTGATTCTGATGGAAAGGCTTTTCGGATTGTTTATCACTTCACCCAGTGAATTTATGAGAACGAGCTCTAATTCAGATTCACTTCCTAACAGTGCGAATCACAATCGAATCCCTAGATCGAAACTTGATCGTAGCGTTGCTGCAGATGCGCAACGTATGTTAGATATATTGGTTGACGACTTGATTATCGTGCGGGTGTATTCTCATAACAGAAACCTGGATAGAAACTTGAACCCTAGAAGTCTTGATTTTGGAAATCAACCCAGCTTGGTGAATCATAGGGGCTTGAGATCTGTAGGTTTGACATGATTTCACGTATATCAATTAGAAATTGACGTTTGATCGTCCTAGACGAGGACATTCTAGTTTTGATAATTAATCTGTCTGTCGCTCTTGGAATGAGTGTTTCTCCGACCCCAATAGTGTTCTTGAGTGATTGTGATAGTGATAGTTAGACTAATATTTTCTGCTTTCGTCAGTTGACAGATCGCCTGCGATCATCAAACGACGCCTCTCGATTCTCTCTGTTACTCTAAAGAAAGATAGCAATTCCGACCAAGAGGGCTTGCTCGATGGATGGCGGACCCTTGCTTACCTAATTTAAGGTAGAATAACATAGTTGTGAGCTTGTGAATTGATTGAATCGTAATAACTTGTGCTTGACATTGTCGGTCGAATCGCCTAGCAAAATTTCGGGGTGTTTGCCAGGCGAATAAATTGGGTGCTCAGGCACCCAAGCGATCCCTGAAGCCCGGGGGGGAGTTCCGAGTCGGGCCTTGAGCTATTCGGCACCTCACTTGGGGAGTGAGCATGAGGACTTTCTCGTAGTGCTAGTGCGTCAGTAACCTGCCCCTGGGTATGGTGAAGCCAACTATCATGCTCGCGCCCGTGTACCGGCAGGGGCTGTGAGCGGGTTTCCCCGGCTACCCGATTGCTGAAGGCTCGGGAGTTCGGATGTCCTTCGAGCCAATAGGCGAGAGGGAGACCGACGGCTTCGACTTGCCTCGAGAGTATAAGCGGCTCGTTTGAGGGGCAGAGTGGCATGTCGGTCGATGCATGGGGAAACCTCATGCACTGAGCACAAGTGTGGAAAGTGCCGAAACTGCGGCCCCACGGCCGTTGATGACAGGCAGAGTGCTTGACTTTGGAATCAGCACCTCCGACTTAGGTCCGAATCTGGTTCAGTTGAAGCACGCATGAGGTATGCCCCGGCTGGTCGGCGGTCACGTCTTCCAAATGACCAGGGCAAACTATGAAGACGCAGCGTGTCCGGGAGGGCATGCCAATTGGCGGCAAGCAGAGCTTGGATAAGCGCCTAGACCAAACTTTCGTACGCCTCGTGAAGTCCGCCTAAGGACGAAATGAGGGCACACACCCAAGGCCATCCGTACTGATCCTATGTTAAGGGTAACTTATAACCCAAATTACTGAGGATCCAGCTACGCAGGGGCGTGAGGGTGGGGTGACTCCCCTAACGTGTCCGATAAACGGCTCACGGGTATCGACCTTATAGATGGGAACCCGAACCACCGGTTAAATATATTGTTGTGCTGTTAAACATGCTCTCGCCCGCGACGGGCTGAAGCATACAAACCAGCGACATAGTCAGGAGCACACGATGCCAGGCCGGGCACTTGCTCGACTACAGGCAGACAAAAGACGGATACCTGCAACGGTGCAGGAGGAAGTCTGCACTTTTAACAACACGGACCGGGTCTCGGTGGGGACCTCGAAGGAGGATCGTCCAGCGAGATCAATAAGAGCGCAGGGCTCTAGCGCTCTCTCAGAGATGCTAGGGCCCTGGGATCGGACTTGTGCGTCTTAAGTGGAGATGCGCTAACGGGGAACTCGAGTAGACTCGGTCCAGACACTCCAGCACACAAGGCCTAAGAACTTACTTGAGCCTGGCCGTAGATGACGCGGCTCGGCAAGGATGGTTGGTCTAGGCTCCACAAATACTCAACAGAAGTAGGGCAGTAGAACTGACGCCCGGGGGCCGAGAGGTCCCGCTCTTCCTCGTGAGAGGGAGAGCGAATTGAACGCGAAAGCGAGGTGTGGTTGCTTGCAGCTGCACCTCGCAAATTTTTGTGTGCATTGCCCTAAAAAGCAATGCGCATAGGAATCCGAAAGAGAGGCAGCAGAACTGACGCCCGGGGGCCGTAAAGGTCCTGCTCTCCCCGTGAGGGGAGGCGAATCGAACGCAAGCGGGACGTGGCTGCACCCGCGAATTTTTGTGCTGCACCGAAAGCAATGCGCATGGGACTTGCGAGAGGCCCGAGTGTGAACTTAGTAAGTGCAGGGAGAGGCACTCAGCCAAAGGAGGCCAGGGGGTGAACGACTTCAACCCTCGCCCGAAGCTCACAGTAGTCGAGGGCCGGTGCGGGTCTACCGAAAGTGAGCCCAACAGGTAAACCGCCGTGCTTGCCGAGGGAAGAGCCGTCAGATAGCTCCCTAAGGAATGTTGCGGACTCCAGTGCATCGTCACTGGATAGGATTGCAAGCGCCCAGGATGCGGTGGTACGCAGATTGGAGTGCTTAGTAGAATCAATAGGACAGCTCGCGAAGAGCGCTTTTCCGAGCGGAGACCCCCTTCGGCCCAGAAGCCGAGCCTGAGTCGGAGACTTGCCACGTGAATGCAACAGGGCGTCGAGGACCGCACTTGAATTTGGGCAAGTGCGTGAGACATGTTCCCAGATGGCTACACAGAGGGAGCCTCGAGACACCAAGAGCGCAGTCCTCCTGAAAGCAATGCAAGGCGAGAAGCGATGCAGTGGGACATGGTCGAAGAAGGCAACTGAGTACAGCAGTTAAGCCGGAGACTTGCCACGAGGCTTTTTGCGTTTGGCATAGGGATACACCCCTACGCGCGAAGAGAAGGACGGCTCGAGATGTCGGGAAAGTGCAACGTAATGTAGGTAAGGCAGTTGCAGGGGGATATGGTCTAAGAAGATGAAGGCAGGTGGCACGGGCAGGAGAGGGCCGATGCAGAGAGGAGCCGCTAAAGAAAGATATGCTATACACACGCACTTCTCAAGTGAGCAAGCGAGCACGATTGAGTGACAATTAGAATGAATGAAAGGAATGGAAGAACAGAGAGTCTGGGCAAGACAATCAGCCGACCCCAGCATGTAAATGAACTCCACGGGAGGAGTATGAAAGAGCCCGTTTAAAATAACGCTATGGAAGACTCTCGTCCCAGCGGGAGTGATGCAGGTATAGGTCCTAGCAATCACTGCTCTCTTTGTTCTCCGCCTAGCTTCGAACACCTGCAGGCTGATGGGAGGTTCGATCACCAAACGGGTGACTGGCCAAACCGGGGAACCCCGCTGGAGTAGCACTGGTGATGGCTGACTGTCGCTCTACTCTGCTCCGCTCTTGCTGATCTGATCAATCTCTGGTAACGCACTAACGCACTTATCGCACTGAACGTCGAACTGCTGTCGCTCGCACTATTCCTGCTGTATCTCGGCTCACACTCCGATGGAGAATAAGCGAAAATCTGTCTTCTTTTGAGGCGTGCACGCCAAGCGAGCACGCTTCTGCATATCTCCGCCCCCTGAGAATGGAAATGGAGACTCGGCTACGCCGGGCTCCACTTCTGCCAACAGTCGTCCCGATTTTGCAGCTCCAACTCTCCCTAGAAGCGAAGATGTGCACGCGAACCGCTTGACCGCGGCTGACCATACGCGGTGTAGGGGTTCGGGCACTAGCAGTCCGGAGAGCGAGTCTGCAAGCCCAAGCCCAAGCGAAGCTCACACTCTCTCTTGAAGCGAAGATGTACACGCGAACCTCTTGACCGCGGCTGACCATACGCGGTGTAGGGGTTCAGGTACTAGCAGTCCGGAGAATGAGCAAGATAGAAATTCTGTAAATAATAGAGAAACCTCGAGGACGCCCACCACAGACGTGGTTGCGCCGGTGAGAGCTCCCGAGGCGAAGACCGTAAAGAGCCAATCTGTGCCGATACGAGTCATGCAGTTAAATTGTAGGAGGTGCCAGCACGTGATGGGTGAGCTCCACACGCTGGTGGCCAAGCATAGAGTCGATCTCTTGATTCTCCAGGAACCGCATGCGACAGGCCCGGGGGGTAACAGCCCCGAGTCCTGGAGCATCAAGGGATGGGAGCGTCAGTGATCGCCATGGACTCTAGTGAACGGCCCTGGGCAGCCGTCTTGAGTTGCGATAGCAACCTATCTTTGCTCAAAATAAGCAAGCTCAGCACGCCGGACTGTCGTGTCATTGAGGTAAACGGCTGGGATGTGAGATTCTATGTCATATCGACATACGTTCCGTCCAGGGGCTCCTTAAGAGACTTCGTGCCTCCTTTGGGAGAACTGGATAGGGCGCTGAGAGAGTTGGCTGGAGAAAGAATCATCCTGGGCGTAGATGTCAATGGCAGTCACCCAACATGGAGCATGAGGGATGCAGACGAGAGGGGCGATGCGCTGTACAACCTGTTGGAAGAACACAGATTCACAGTGCATAACCGACCTCATCCTAAATATCCAACTTATGAACATGCGGGCAAAGAATCGTGGATCGACGTCACAGCTTCGTCCCCGCAGATCACTCCCAATGTGTTTGATCATAGAGTGCAAAGATGGACGAGTAGCAATCACAACATCCTATGTTTCAAGATCAGGCTCGCACAGAGTAGAACTCAGAATGTGAAAGTAACCGAAAGGTTCAACGTCCGGAGGGCGGACTGGGACGTCTTCACAGATGAATTCGAGGAGCAAATTGAAGCTCACCTCAGTGAGATGAGACTTGACACCGAGGATGATGTCAATGCCGCGGTGGAAGCACTAGAGCTTGCCCTCACGAGGGCTTGCACTAAAGCCATGCCGCGTTTGAAGCCCAAAGTGAACACCGGCTCTTCTTACAAGGCAGATGGACTTGCAGAGTTGAAAAAGCGAAGAAATGCCGCTAGTAGAGTAAAGCATCTTTGGAAGAAAAAAGAGGGATATGTCCCCAACTCTGTCGAGAAAGCTTACAGGTCGGCTGACAGAGCATATACGAGAGAGCGTATAAGGCTTCGTAAGCAGAACTGGAGGGACCTAGTAAGCACTGAAGGAAATGATAACACTTTTGGTGCGGTGTACAAATATGCGAGGGGGAAGCTGAGACCTCGTGGAGCGTTGGCGACGCTGAGAAAAGACGGCGTCACTGCGAAGAGCATGCTGGGCGCCGCCAGCGAGTACTTGGATACGTATCTCCCTGACGAGTCTGGTGAAGATACGCCTACCCTATCCCGTATCAAAGCCAATGCTTCAACTCCCCCTGACACTGCCAACTCATGGCCTGTCTCTTCAAATGAACTAAAGGGGTGTATCAAGCATCTCACCAACGGGAAGACATCGGGACCAGACAAAATAGAGGTTGCGGTCATCAAACGCGCAGGACCGGCGCTAAGGCAAATACTCGCCCAGATTTTCAATGCTTGTTTCAAGCTGGGTGTCTTCCCAAGGAGATGGAAGGAGTCCACACTTGTATTGTTGCCCAAGGGCAATGGTAAAAGTAGGCCTCTATGTATGCTAAGCTTCCTAGGCAAACTACTTGAGAAGTGCGTGGTGGTGAGGCTCAGGGAGACTGTGCTGGACCCTGGGAACCTTTCAAAGCAACAATATGGTTTCATGCCGGATAGGTCTTGTGATGATGCGATTGTGGAACTACGCCGAATCATGAACGAGTCCGAGGCGAAGTGGATCGTAGCAATGCTGCTAGATATCAAACAGGCCTTTGACATGGTCCTTCATCCAGTGGTACTCCACTTCATGAAGGAGGGCAAATGCCCGGCTGATACGTTCAACATTGTAAAGGATTATTTCACCAATAGGAACGTAAGATTCGAGTGGAAACGCGGGGAGGAGTCTAAAACTCCTGACCGAGGCTGTCCGCAAGGATCAGTCTTTGGTCCACCAGGATGGATCATCTTCTTCAACGAGCTGCTTCAGCGTCTCGATAAACTAAAAGAGAGGCCGGACATCAGAGGAAGAATCAAGTACATCGCGTATGCCGATGATCTTGTTATCCTCCTGTACGGGAAATCACGAAGCGAAATCGAATGGCTGAGCAGCCAAGTGACGGCGGTGCTACTGGGATGGGCCCGTGATTTCAAACTACGCTTTTGCATTGAGAAGTCGATCTGCTTGCAGGTACGCAAGAATGGAAAGGTCAAGTCCGCAGCAAGTCATAGCCCAAAGTACCCCAAGGTACAATTGGGAGGCAGAAGCCTGAAGTATCAAGAATATGCCCGGTACTTGTGTGTAATGATTGGCAGAGAAGCATACACCCATGACCATCCCGTCTTGCTGAAAGCGAAAGTCGGGAGTTTCATAAAACGCATCAGATCAATAACTAGAGAAAAATATGGACTACACCCCAAAACCGCACTTAGGCTGTATAAGGCTGTGTGGCTGCCGATACTAGCTTACGCTACGGCGGGGTGGAAGTCGGGGCTGAATCACAGCACCCACATGAAGAAGCTAGAAGGGCTACAACACACAGCTCTCGTCGCGGCGCTAGGTGCATACAACACCTCACCGACCAAAGCATTGTGTGTGATAGCTGGCGTGCTTCCGATTGAGCTACTGCTCGAGCAGAGAGAAGCCATCTATCGAGTAGAGCATGGGATGAATGCTGTAATCGAAGCGGACCCAGGACGCGACTACAACGAGCGCAAGGTCATACAACATGGGTCCGAGACGGCGGTCTCGCAGATTGAGGCAGCCATCTTAAAGAAATGGCAGGCCCGGTGGGCAAGCGCCACTACGGGCAGAACAACTTATGCCTCCTTTTCTTCGATCGAAGAAAGACTAAGTGCGGAGAAATGGTTCACTCCGACTATCGCAATGACCAGGGTCATGACTGGACATGGACCCTTTAACTCTAAGCTAAAGGAGTTTGAGTGCAAGAACTCCGATCGATGTGAGTGTGGAGAGGAGGACACATCCCTCCACTTCCTGCTGAATTGCCCTGAGTACAAGCAGCAACGCCTAACACTGCTCGAGGAGAACAAACACAGGCTGCAAGCCTGGCCATACCAACCGGCACAGTTTGTCTCGTCCAAGGAGATGTACTTGGTATTCAAGGGCTTCTGTACGGCACTTAGAATCAAGGCGGACAGAGAACTTGAAGCTAAGCGTGCAGAAAGGGAATTTGGAGGCTGGGTAATTGAGAATGTAGCCACTCAACGCCCAGATCAACAAGGTTCAACATAACAAAATGTGAGTAAACGGAAGAGAGAATGAAGGAACGATTGAAGTAGAAGCCTAATCAAGGCAAGGTGGCGGTTTAATCATGCAAAGTAGATTCTAGATCCTGTACAGTATGAGTGGCTTATCCACGAGCAAATGAGAATGAATGAAACTAATTGGTGCTGGTGCTCTTTGACTGGAGTCGTTATTGAAAGCGTGGTCTGTGGATCGGGGCCCCGGTCCGGCTGCTCCTGCCTTTGCGTTTGGCTCCCCGTGAACACCTGGGTCCGTCAGGACTCGGGTGACTGGATGGATGCAGTCGTGCATTCACTTGCAAGATCTTCCCACTCGTCTCTCGTCGCCCGGTTGGTGAGTGGGGCACGCAAGAGCGAGTGATGGTTTGAGTAAGTAGGCCAAGCACACATACGATTTTCCCAAGCTCGTACCGTCCTTGTGCGGCTTCCTAGGTGGTAAAGGATAGGTGGAGAGCCGTGTTGCAAGGTCGAGTCCCCGGACTCGCATGCAACATGGCATGATGTTAACCTACGGGTGATAGACATCGGAAAACTCTGTGCGTGGGTGCCTCTGCTCTTCCATACTCCGTCGAACGTGTCGGTCGAATCGTGTGACTGCAACGAGTGTTTGTGACAACTAACAACGAAAAGATAGCAAACCGACCAGGAGGGCACGTTCAGATCGCTCGATGAATGGCGGACCACTGCTCATCTAGTTAAGACTAACAACCAATGCCTTCGTCAGTTGACAGATCTTTCGTGACCATCAACTGACGCCCTTTTACTTCTCTCTCTTGAAATAAGGCCGTTCACTGACTCTGTTATCGCGCTTGAACTGGATAGATATTCTAACTAACGTCCGAACAAGTCTTTGAGTTTAGTTTAAGAATCTAAGAGTGACGTCATTCCGATCACGATGGCTAATACCCGAATGACTGTGACGTGGTCCGATAAGTAGTTTGATCCTAGTTTGAGAACCTGGGAGTGACGTAATTCCGATCACGATGGCTAATACCCAAATGACTGTGAGGTGGTCCGATAAGTAATTTGATTCTAGTTAAGAACCCAGGAGTGACGTAATTCCGATCACGACGGCTGATACTTGGATGACTGTGAGGTGGTCCGATAAGTAGTTTGATCTCATTCTAAGAGTAGTTAGAATTGAGACAATATTCCGATTACGACAGATAACATCTGAACGGTTGTGAAGTAGCTCGATTATAAATACGAGAGTGTTTTGATCTTACTTGATAGAGAGCAATAGACAGGCCTTTTCGAATATTTCAGAACAGTATCGTTACCTCACTGAAAATCGTTTCTGGTCGCTTTCGGAGGATTTCGACAACATGGCTCGATCTACGAAAGCCCCAGATCTCAATAACCTCATGGGATACCCAGAAACTGATCAAAGAGACAAAATTTCATTTCTCGTGAGCCTCGCAGTAGAGGCTGTTCATGGTTCGCAGCGGAGACGTCTCTTGTGTAATTGTCGGATTCCGTCTAGGAATATTCGTGCTCCCTTGGAGAATATTATTCGTGACTCACAGCATCCGCAGACGATGAATTCCAATCAAGGAACCGATTTTGTCACGCAGAACCCACATAATCGCCGGCTCCCTAGACCCTACACCCGGAGGGTCTCTGGAAACATACAACCAAAAAGAGAACCGTTTGATTTACCACGACCAAGTATTTTTGAGGACATGAGCAGGATCGAATGTTTCAACTGCGGAATGTGCAGACATTATGCTAGTAATTGTCGAGGAGCTGAATCCCTACGCACACCGAGACGCGACCCTAAGGCCTATTGTCAATACTGCCACAAGAGAGGTCATTCACTCGATAATTGTAGAATGAAAACACAAAGGACTGCCGTCGCTAGGGTACAACTAAATTCAACCCACCAAGTTGACGAATCCGATGAAGCGAATATAAATTAACCCAAGGTTATTGATGGAGATCCAACCAAATTTATAGAACCAATAATTGGAAGTTCACATACGATTTCAAGTTCATGATGTGTTTCACATGTGTCCATGGAAGGAATTTCTCGATTATAATGAATAACGAAATTTCGATAACGACATGAGGAACAGACCTCACTTTGAACTGGAAATGTTGGCTATCTGAAATGCGATGAAGACTAACAAACACGAATTACACTATCTTGCTTTCTCCCCCTTACAACTAGTAGCTTCAAAATGCAGGTGCAATTTCTATCTATTCTATTGCTTCTGTTCTATCATAACACAACACGAACAAGAACAAATCAGAGGATCAAAACTGAGCAATCAACCGAGTTACCCTCGGGTTGTCACCGATCCGCGTGACAACGGGCCCGGGGCACACCATACCAGTACGATGAAGTATACTAAGAACGACCCGTGACCTCTCGAGTCCCCACCGATCCGTGTGGATACGGGCTTGGAGGTAGTTGACCGTCGCCAAAACGATACGACGAAGTGTATCTCGAACGGCCTGCGACCTCTTGAGTCCCCATCGATCCGTGTGGATACGGGCTTGGAGGTACGTGACCGTCGCCGAACCGAAACCAGTACTGCCGCCAACCAGAACGACATATGTAGTTATTGATTGTACTACGAACGGCCCACATCCTCTTCAGTCCTCACCGATCCGTGTGGACACGGGCTCGAGAAGGTGTGTGACCGTCACCCCAGACCCTCCTTGGGCAACCACTGATCCGTGTGGCCGTGGGCCTGAGGGCGGGCGCCCCCAGGGACTTGAACGGTCCACGGCCTCTCGGTCCACCACCGATACGTGTGGCCCGCGGACCGGGATGGTTAGTGACCGTCACCAAACTGAAAAGAGGGGATCCCCGACCACTACGGGCGGTTGGATTTATCCTGGGGGCGAAATATACAAGAATGAACCTGAAGGATTAAAAACGAACTTGGATTATCGAAAACGAAACTGACACCATGGTATTGAGAATTACGAACAAACAAATCTAGCTATACAGAAGCTGGATTTTATGAACGAACGAATCTGGCTCTACAGAAGCTGGGTTTCATGATTGCTTTCTTGGTCCTCTGACACTTGTGACGAACTCACGAATCTACAAAACTGGTCCGATCGCCCCCTCTGTCTGCCGAATGCTAATCACGAATTTGATGTTGATGATTACGAGAAGTTCACACGAGATTAACATCTATGACGAAAGCCAACTACGACATGTTATCTGTTTCACATTCAGGAATCTGAGCCTTCTACGAACATATGTCGAGAAGGATTCAAATCAGAAATATCGAATCCCGATGGCCTTGATTTGTGGCATAGATTGATAGAAAACTTCTTTTTACACCCGATCGGTGCTTCCAGGAATATACAACCTCCCTTCTCGAAAATGCTTACCTCGTAGAATGTCGATTTGCCAGCGTGTTGATAGTGCCAGTGATGGATAAATGAGGCTTTAGGGAATTCAAAGGAGAATTTGTTCTTTCCGCAACCGCAAGACTAGTCGGCACCATAAGGTTGAAGTTTTGAATTCAGTTACCTTCTATCATAACCTTCTCACATAACGGATACTCGTCGAGATCACGACTTCTATCAATAACCCAGCGTCGTTGTGATACTTATTTGAACGAAAAGCTATGGAAATTTAGTTGTCCAAATATTAGATTACAGGTTTGAGCTTGTATATGAAGACTCATAACCTAATCCTCTGGAATATCAAGTAAGGAATATAAGTATACGTACCAAGTATGGTCACTATTAGATAAAAGTTCATTCTGTGTAGAAATTCGTATGAGCATATTTGGGCATCATACATTTAGTTGCATTACAATTTGATATATGGAAATATTCTTAAGGCTAGGTTAACAATTTTATCACACATAGGCTCGAGATCGCAAACCACCGATCAGAGAACGACATTCGTACCTCAACAGTATTATTCCGATTCACACTCAAGAAAAGAATATGCGTGAGTGTCGGATTTGAGTGGGTCTCCGACTTTCAACTGCTATCAAGGGCCATGGATTGTGTACTCGATTATATTTATAGAATGATTCCGAGGCCTCTACAATTAATCAGATATTTCAGTACGTAGGCATGTTTGAAATTACCTCAAGTGATTATCCGACAACCAGATTCGCATCGATTCACTCATTCAGACGCCTGATCCACCCCATGAATCCACATAATCCGAGATACCTATACATCAAATTTTGAGGCTTTTCTCAAGTCATTAGTATAGTACTTGTAAATTTTCGTAACTCTGTATAATGACCTCTTACGTATGTTATTTTGGAAATGAAGAAAATTGATTTTTGAGAGCTGTGCCAACGGGAGGCCAAATGAAGCCAAGTCGCTCCGGACAAACTATGTTTGCCTGAAAGATGGCTTATCCTGGAGATGAATTGACGAAAAGGTGGTGACCTACGGAATGGAGCGTACGGTGGAGCTCCATTCAACTCTCACTTTCAATAGTTGATTTTCACTTCACAAGAATTTTGAATCGCATAATGATACTCGAGTCCGATGAGGGACAGAGACCTAACCGTAGACTCATGAGGTCCCGTTGACATTTTCAATGTAACTTCCCCCAATCATGAAAGGTCTCACCTCGCTTAATGTGACTCTTGCAGTCGTTTTTCCGATAGTTAATTCGACTGACGAGAATTTTGCTCGGCCCATATATAATCCTTCGAGCCTCACATTTTCCTAAGTATCATCAAGAACCATGACCGGTCATTGGAAATTGAGTATACTCAACGTATCCCTATCGGACTAGGAGAGATTTCGTGCACCGCGAAGTTAGTCTCATTACATACATACGTCCGTTGTCCCTAACCTCACAAATTTGTGAAGGCTCACTGATTTGGCAAGTTCATCTGTAAGGGATTATAAAACCTTTTTTTTGGACTTCAATATTCCGGTCACATTCGAGAACATATCCATTGATCATATAAGGGCTCACAAGGCGTCGCCAGACCAAGAACAGGTTATGTTTTGGGATATATCTCAAGTTTCAGGTTAATTTGCAACAAAATCGTGGTATAATGATGTTTACTGGACCACCTGTGCTAGATGATGGGGCCTCATTTGCCTTGGATGTTGCGCACGCGCCATGCGACCCTAATCCTGTGTCGGCCTAAAGAGCAATAATATTGTTTCATAGTTGTACAACAGACAATAATACCAGTGACCCGCGTCAATTCCAATGCGCAATGTCCTCATGAACTCAACCTCTCGAGATATCAACGCAACTACCTGAAATAATTCCAGGTCCGCTCGCCCAATAGGGAAGTCTCATCAAATCCAATTCTTTTCCCACTCGGTAGTTGGTGACGAGAAAAACAAAGTTACAACACAGTTTTTTTTCTGGAGCCGATAAGTAATTTTTTTTCAGTTGAAAATCGTTCCATCTCGGGTCCCAGTTCAAATCGATGTCACGTGGTTTGCGGTACTCTCGAGCGCCGTCGTTCGGTCATCAAAAAATGATGTCGAAGAACGTAGTTTCGACGTCATTTCAGCAGCAGCAGAAAGGAAGCAAAGAGCCGGTTTATTCATTTTGTGAGGAAGTTTCCACCAGCTTGGAGCCTAGTTTGACGTTGCGGATAAGTTTATTCAAATAATCAGTGCCGCTGGTGAAGACAGTGGCTGACACAAGATATTTCTCCTGGTTGAAAATATGTAAATACTGGCTTCAGTGCAGGTTATGAAGCACTGGAATAATCTTGCAGTCAGACAAAAACCTTACGAGTGCAAAAGTCAACACCAAGTTCACATTCTCCATGTGTTTGTTTTCTTATCAGAAGAGTATCCTACTTACAGAAAATGGAAAATCAATCAAATATGCAGAACTCGATTCTTGGTGAAAAGATTACACTTTCTTTTTGAGTCTCAGGTATATTGGAATACATTGGATAGGTTGGAACCGTACAGGTCTTGGTATCACTGACCTCACTCAATACTAAAGAACATGTAATTGGCAGGCTTAAGTGAGATGTTTCTTCACCTGCTCAGCCCCAAAACCCAGTAAAGTATTCGGATCCCTGAATACAGCCAGGGGAGGCAATGAGCTGGAGTGGTCAGATTCAATGTTCAGCCAGGTATTTCTCATTCTAGTCTTCAATGTAGAAACATTATGGTGCATGCTGCACCAATCACTTATAGATTGTTCTGTTGGAAGAAAATCCTCTGTCACTTGATAATCGATCATCGCCCTAGATTGATCAAAGATGGAGCGCTCTTTAAAAATTCAACCACCAAATCTCAGGAATTTCAAGTCAAGTCAGTTCTAAGACTAGAATCAGAAGATTCTTCATAATACTCTAGGACACCACTACTACAGCACTCAGTACTGGTATTGTACTGGTCCGGTTATTGCCATACCCACTCCGTAAACTGTAACCACCTCTATAAATCAACTAATCTGAGTCATAATAGAAGGATAAAGTTGTCCCTGGTTACGGTAAGTAAAAAGAGCTATCTTATAACAATATGTGAATCAGAATCATGATTGAGTGAGACTTTTTTATTGCAGATAGCATCAACACCAAGCAAATCATAGCATAATAGATGCGCTTCAATAATTCTTTCTCTTCCTATGAAATGCTGGAAAGCTTGCCTGCTACATATCTCCTGCAGTATTCGCTCGGAGACGCGCGCTTTTGAAATTCAAAACGGGCGATTGTGCGCGACTCGTGGCCACCGCATTCACTACAACTGGCGTACCGTGCAGCAGACGGCGAATCTTCGTAGGGGTCAAACTCGAAAACCATCGCTCAAATGTGGCAACAATAAGCGCGAAAGTTGTAGAACTTGTAAAAACGAAGAGTTTGAGTGGTCGTGAGCCTAAATTCGAGCAAATTTGAGCTAGTTGAGGCGATTTCGAGATTCGGCGTGCTTTTAGCATAGGCGTCGCAGCCGCCACTCAAGCCGCGGGCTCGCATCCATTCTCTCGAGCTCCGTGAATCTTTCAATATTGCTCTGATTGATATCCAGAACAGCTCAAAATCTTCGTAATTAAATTTCCAACAACTTTGTCGCTTACTGTTAGCAGGTTCAAGCTACGGTTTTCTCCTAAATTGACGAGAACCCCGTCTGCGCCTATGCTGCGCCTCGCTGTGCACGCTCAATATTGTCATTGGCATGGCGCAGCATGGCGTCATCCTAGCAGTACGCCAGTTGTACTTCCAAAGTCAGCAACTACGTGGCGCTCCGCTGAATCTCGGAGCGGATTGATGCCAATGGCAGAATCAGTGATTTTGGAGTGGGCTCAGAATTTTCTTTCATGAGACTGGTGTGAGGTATATTTGCCATTACATATTTTCAGAGTCCGAATACCAGCATTCTTCATTTCCTGTAATATGGATAAAGAGCCATCTCCATCAAGAATACTTTTTCTCTGTGTTGATCTAATCTGGAATAAAAAAGTCTCACTCAATCATTTCTCTGATTCACATATTGTTATAAGCTAGCTCTTTTTACTCACTGTAACAATTGCCTCAGATTGGTTGATTTATAGAGGTGGTTACAGTTTACGGAGTGAGTATGGCAATAAGCGTACCAAGGAACCAACGCTATTGCACAATTCCAGTACTGAGTGGTGTAGTAGTAGTGGTGTCCTAGAGTATTATGAAGAATCTTCTGATTCTAGTCTTAGAACTGACTCGACTTGAAATTCCTGAAATTTGGTGGTTGAATTTTTAAAGAGCGCTCCATCTTTGATCAATCTAAGGCGATGATCTCATATCAAGTGACAGAGGATTTTCTTCCAACAGAACAATCTAAAAGTGATTGGTGCAGCATGCACCATAATGTTTCTACATTGAAGACTAGAATGAGAAATACCTGGCTGAACATTGAATCTGACCACTTCAGCTCATTGCCTCCCCTTGCTGTATTCAGGGATCCGAATACTTTACTGGGTTTTGGGTTTGAGCAGGTGAAGAAACATCTCACTTAAGCCTGCCAATTACATGTTCTTTAGTATTGAGTGAGGTCAGTGATACCAAGACCTGTACGGTTCCAACCTATCCAATGTATTCCAATATACCTGAGACTCAAAAAGAAAGTGTAATCTTTTCACCAAGTATCGAGTTCTGTATATTTGATTGATTTTCCATTTCCACTAAGTAGGATACTCATCTGATGAGGAAACAAACACATGGAGAATGTGAACTTGGTGTTGACTTTTGCATTCGTAAGGTTTTTGTCTGACTGCAAGATTATTCCAGTGCTACATAACCTGCACTGAAGCCAGTGTTCACATATTTTTAAACAGGAAAAATATCTTGTGTCGGCCACTGTGTTCACCACCGGCACTGATTATTTGAATAAACTTATCCACAACGTCAAACTAGGCTCCAAACTGGTGGAAACTTCCTCACTCAACAATTCAAACGGCTCTTCCGCTTCCTTTTTGCTGCTGCTGAAATGACGTCGAAACTACGTTCTTCGACGTCATTTTTTGATGACCAAATGAAGGCACTCGAGAGTACCGCAAACCACGTGACATCGATTTGAACGGGCCTCAAAATCGAACTCATTTTCAATTCGTTCGCAAAAAGTGAATATTGGTTTTAAAGTTATTCTGTCTTCACCAAAAATGTTCTATCTATCTCTACAATCGATAGAATAGATCAGATATTTTTTATCTGACACATGCCTCTTCCCTATTCGTGATCAACCCATGTCGATCAAGGGACAAAAGAGACGCCATCCGCGATTTTTGTTTGTCACATTAGGTTAATTCGATTATGTCGCTCACAGCGCTCACAGTGCTCAGAGCACTCTCAACGCTTCCTAAGTAATCGAATGCTCGTTCGGATTGTGAGCGATGAGAGCACTTTCGTCCACTTTCGACTGGAATCCGTTCCTTCCGAATGGCCAGGGATACCAAGGTTGGAATAGCCGAACCACGTGAACCGGGGCGACGCTGGGTAGAAGGAACGGAATTATAGAGAAAGTGGACGGGAGTGCTCTCATCGCTCACAATCTGAACGAGCATTCGATTAGGAAGCGTTGAGAGTGCTCTGAGCACTGTGAGCGCTGTGAGTGACATAATCGAATAAACCTATTGTCCTGTTCGCATCGTATCGCTAATTTTCCGGAATTATCTCCAACATCGATCCATCAATCGTATCGCATTCAATATCTTCGACCACCATAAACCTCTGAGAGCCAGGAAAACCTTTCGTTGAGGCAGTCAAGCCGAGAGGGGCCTCTGGCGACGGCCTTTTGGGGATCCAAAGTCTGAGGCCCGTGATCAGCTCATTATCTATATATTCATACACATATTAATCTACCGGCTTCATTTGAAATGCAACCAAGCATAATCCGTCGTGTGCGCGCGAACGCCCTCGCAACCGGAGCAGGTCTATCCCAGGTGGCCATCAACAACACCTTGAGTGGCTATAAGGAGCATGAATGTGGGATAGTCACACAAGGTGACTACATCGCCGAGCAATCAAGCCTTTACCCATGTGAACGACTGCACCAAATGTATGGAGGTCTTAGGGAGTGAAAACCTGGGCAACACCATCAGCTCCCAGGGAGCGAGCGTCTTCGCCCTCAAAATCGCCCTTGGATCTCTCCAAGAGGGGATTTCCGACTCTACAAGAGACAGGACTAAACCCAAGAGACTAATATTGAGTAAAAAGACATCATTGCCAAGGATTGGACACCTGGATGGTGCAGAACTTGCATTACCATTAAGCAATGCAGCGCTTCTCATCCAGAACCCGATGACAGAAATGCAGGTCGATGCAGTGGACACGCTAAGACAACATCTCAAAACTATTGCCACTGGACCTGTGATGAAAGCTTCCTCGATGGCCAAGGAGCTGGGTATGGCTGAGAACTCCAAGCCCATGACTTGGCCCACAGATGAAGAGGGTGGCTTACTGAAACAAGAACCCATAAACCGGGCAAGTTCTCCTCCGCATATGGCATAGCAGGATAAGACACCGTGGGGCCCATCTACGTTGAGCGAGGACGGGAACTGGGAAAAGCTAGAGAGGTAGCAGCTGTATCCAACCTGAACTTTGGAGCCAATGGTACCCCCCAACTTTCGCTAAGGATATGCCCAATACATCTAGAATAGATGCATGGACTGAAAACTCGGAAGAAGAGGAAAAGATGGAGGAAGACTTCTTCTCTTCTCCTTCTTAAAAGAAAGTAAACCTGCCAAAACATAAAGCTCAAATTGGGCGAGCCCAATTCATAATTCCAACAGCCCCAATGACCAGCGGGGAATACAAACAAATCATACCAAGCATCCATGGATACGCAAGGGGAGAAGAGAGGAAGATACTGGAGGCCTGTGATTGCATCCAGGCATTTGTATGGGTCCCCAAGGACAAATCATATGGGTTGTGTGACCTTTCTCATCATGGAATAATCGGTGAAGAATGGTCATTGGCATATATCTAATTAATTTTGAAACTCGATCGATATGATCGGATATCGTATTTATCACTCGCGGTAATTTCAAATTATGAAGATATAATTTTATCGGTCTTTGCGAGTTAAAGTCAGCAGATATTGCTGACGTTTTTTGGCATCAATCGAGAATCGATTTTACTCCACTCTCAATCAATGCACCTTTAGAGCCTCGTATGGTTCCGAGGATGCATCTAAAGGATTTTGATGGAAAGGAATGAAAAGTAAAGATGAGAAATGAGAAACTTCATGAAAAAATTTGGATTCTACGCTGATGTCATGCGTATTTCGCCCTTCTTCCATTGCTCGGGCTTTTCAAAGTGGTGGAAGAGCAATGAAAGTTTGCCACTGACACGCGGCTCAAGTGGCCGAATATTCGATGGTTTGGACGCCCTTATATACGGAAGTTCATCTTCGTTAAGCGCTTGCGAGAAAGGTCATTTTAACCCGCTATTTCTATTTGATTTCTCAACATTTTTACTTTGGCAGCTCTTCGGCCTTCTGCCGGAGATATATCTAATTAATTTTGACACTCGATCGATATGATCGGATATCATATTTATCACTCGCGGGAATTTCAAATTATGAAGATATAATTTTTTCGGTCTTTGCGAGTTGAAGTCAGCAGATATTGCTGACGTTTTTTGGCATCAATCGAGAATGGATTCTACTCCACTCTCGATCAATGCACCTTTAGAGCCCCGTATGGTTCCGAGGATGCATCCAAAGGATTTTGAGCTCTCCGGCAGAAAGCCGAAGAGCTGCCAAAGTGAAAATGTTGAGAAATCAAATGGAAATAGCGGGTTAAAATGACCTTTCTCGCAAGCGCTCAGAGAAGATGAACTTTCGTATATAAGGGCGTCCAAACCATCGAACATTCGGCCACTTGAGCCGCGTGTCAGTGGTGGACTTTCATTGCTCTTCCACCACTTTGAAAAGCCCGAGCAATGAGAGAAGGGCGAAACACGCATAACATCAGCGTAGAATCCAAATTTTTTCATAAAGTTCCTCATTTCTCATCTTTACTTTTCATTCCTCTCCATCAAAATCCTTCAGATGCATCCTCGGAACCATACGAGGCTCTAAAGGTGCATTGATCGAGACTGGAGTAAAATCCATTCTCGATTGATGCCAAAAAACGTCAGCAATATCTGCCGACTTTAACTCGCAAAGACCGAAAAAATTATATCTTCATAATTTGAAATTCCCGCGAGTGATAAATACGATATCCGATCATATCGATCGAGTGTCAAAGTTAATTAGATATATCTCCGGCGGAAGGCCGAACAGCTGCCAAAGTAGAAATGTTGAGAAATCAAATGGGAATAGCGGGTTAAAATGATCTTTCCCGCAAGCGCTTAACGAAGATGAACTTTCGTATATAAGGGCGTCCAAACCATCGATTATTCGGCCTCCTGAGCCGCGTGTCAGTGATGGACTTTCATTGCTCTTCCACCACTTTGAAAAGCCCGAGTAATGAGAGAAGGGCGAAACACGCATAACATCAGCGGAGAATCCAAATTTCTTCATAAAGTTCCTCATTTCTCATCTTTACTTTTCATTCCTCTCCATCAAAATCCTTCAGATGCATCCTCGGAACCATACGAGGCTCTAAAGGTGCATTGATCGAGAGTGGAGTAGAATCCATTCTCGATTGATGCCAAAAAACGTCAGCAATATCTGCCGACTTTAACTCGCAAAGACCGAAAAAATTATATCTTCATAATTTGAAATTCCCGCGAGTGATAAATATGATATCCGATCATATCGATCGAGTGTCAAAATTAATTAGATATATCTCCGGCAGAAGGCCGAAGAGCTGCCAAAGTAAAAATGTTGAGAAATCAAATGGAAATAGCGGGTTAAAATGATCTTTCTCGCAAGCGCTTAACGAAGATGAACTTTCGTATATAAGGGCGTCCAAACCATCGAACATTCGGCCACCTGAGCCGCGTGTCAGTTGTAAACTTTCATAGTCTTCCACCACTTTGAAAAGCCCGAGCAATGAAAGAAGGGCGAAACACGCATAACATCAGCGTAGAATCCAAATTTTTTCATAAAGTTCCTCATTTCTCATCTTTACTTTTCATTCCTCTCCATCAAAATCCTTCAGATGCATTCTCGGAACCATACGAGGCTCTAAAGGTGCATTGATCGAGAGTGGAGTAAAATCCATTCTCGATTGATGCCAAAAAACGTCAGCAATATCTGCTGACTTCAACTCGCAAAGACCGGAAAAATTATATCTTCATAATTTGTAATTGGCATACATGCATGGGGTAGGTATGAAAGAAAGCAACCACGACCCTGGATGTCCGGGTTGCGGTGTTGCACCATACATGGCTCAAGAAGTGCTCAAATGTATAGCCTGCAGGTATGCTAGCTAGCATGATCTGGAGGCTAATGGCTATCGGACATGTAAATTTCAACGCCCCAAGCGGCGGAAAGTTGCATTCCACGGGAGGTAACATTCGAAGCGTCTGAACGTGTTCAGGAGGAGCTTTGGTCTTTTTATGCATTTAGCTCAAAAACCATAGCTCGGACGTGGCAACAGTATGCGAGGCGATTGTATGGTTTTAAAAAACGAAGAGTTTGAGCGCTTGTAAGCTTGAATCCGAGCAAAATGAGTAGATTGGAGCGAGTCAAAGTTTGCATGCACTCGTTGCGTCCGGCACTCAATATAAAGCGTGCCCGTGCCGTGCGCAGCTGTTGGCCTGTCTGTCAGCTGTTTGTTCCTGTCTCGCTCGGGCTCGGTTCTAAGTTTGTTGGTTTGAGCTTCTCACAGCAGCTCAGCTGTCCATCACATTAGCATCTTGGCAGAAATAACATACAAGAAAATGAGTAAAGCCATGTGTTGCGTTGTGGACTATAGTAACAGTCGCAGGAATAGCGAATACTTTTTCTTCAAGTTTCCCTTGTCTGAATCAAAGAGAGAACAAAGGCGATTATGGATAGCTGTAGTTAAGAGGAAAAAGTAAGTTGTATGTGCTTCATCTCACCAAAATCTTATACTCGAAGAGCTGGTTTAGTAATAAACTATTTCTACAGCGTTGATGGGTCCCCTTGGATGCCCAAGCCTCATGACTGCATATGTAGTGCTCACTTTTTTGGCAATGACAAGTCTGATGATCCATGGAGTCCAAGTTATCTGCCCACAATTTTCCCTCTTGTTCACCGTACCAAAAAAATTAATTCTCAAGCAGCTGCAAGGAGGTAATGCTTACATGATTAAAGAATGTTGCTTCTATGGTGCATGAATTTGAAGTTGTCTAACTAATTTGTTGATGCTTCGCAGATTCAAGCGCTTGAAGGATAAATCTCACACGAATGTGTTGAAACTAGCTACATTGTCAGTGCAGAGCTCTTGAAATATCATGTACTCCACTAGTAGTCATGAAGACTCGACCCAAGTAGCTCAAGACTTCCTTTCCGTTGAAGTGCTCTGTCATAATCTTCAAAAATTGACAGTGGATCAAGAGTGCCATGTGTAATCTGATCTCAATGAGCATCAAGTACTGAGTAGCTCATTTTTTGTTCACAGATGTGACCAAGGCAGTCATCCCAATGTGGAAATTCAAGCAGATATTATTATCAATTGGAAAGTTACAAATGATCGAGGTGTGGGTACAGTTTCCAGTGAACCTGTTCAGTCTGAGGTTGAACTTGGTTTGAAAGGAATGCAGCCAATTTCACAAGAAAAATAGTTGCTAGATCTAGCTGGGGTATCTACCGATTGATCAGTTTTGTAAAAACGCCAAACTTTGAGCTCAATTTAAAAAAATCGTTTTTTTTCTTTCGACCCCAAATCTGTGCGACTATGTTTTTCGATACAAATACTAACAATTAGAACAATAACCTGGGTGGAATATTGAATTGCCGATCTTATTCAGCCAATTTAAAACACCCTTTTTTGACTTCTTGCTCAAAATGACCTCAAAGGTATGGCTCGCATATGTTTCCATCTGAACTAATGTGCACCAATCTGTGTGGGATTACTCTCCAACGTACCCCCAAATATGTGTGAAAACTTCCGGAGGCGAGCCTCGAGCTAGATGCGAGCAGTCGGTCCTTTTTCACGAGTTGAAAATGGGCATTATTTCGTCTATTTGGACGCAGGCGAGTGCGAGTGGGATTTCACCCATTCTAGCCCACAAATGAGATAAGTGGCTGAAGTAGGGATACGAACATGATTTTCTGACTCGAAATGATCATCTAAACACGTTCTGATGGTCGATTTGGCTTTTATTCGACGTCTGAAGCCACTCCATCGAAAAATATGTAACTAAAGTGTTTTCTAGTCTGAGAGCAAGTATCAATATTCTGGAGCGAAACTGACTCCGAAATCGTGTATAGATGATCATTTCGAGTGGGAAAACTATGTTCGTATCTCTATTTTAGCTGCTCATCTCATTTGTGAGCTAGAATGAGTGAAATCCCACTCGCACTCGCCTGTGTCCAAAGAGACGAAATAATGCCCATTTTCAACTCGTGAAATAGAACCGCCTGCTTGCAGGTAGCTCGAGGCTCGCGTCCAGAAGCTTTCGCACATATTTGGGGGTACATTGGCGAGTAATTCCACACAGATTGGTGCACACTAGTTCAGATGGCAGCATAGGCGAGCCATACCTTTGAGGTCATTCTTGTTTGAGTTAGTGGGTTGCTTGGTGATTGCGGATGATGAGATCGTTTGCTAATAAAGACGATGGTATAATTGGAGTAATCAGATAGATACAAAGTTATAATAAACGCTGAACTCGAGCAGCGAGTCGGTCCGATGTGATAGCCACCGTAGCTCGTGGCGAACTGCCACCTGCCGCGTCGAGCACGACAAACGACCGCAATAACAGCGCCACCGCAAGCATACGTGGTGTCTGTTCACACAACACACTCATATACTTACAGAAAAAGATGCATACTTCAACACTTCTGCCCCTTTTCTGAATGAACACACACAAGAAAATAACTCAATTCGTATGAAGTCAGATTCACTCATTATGCCAAGACTCTCTAAGGCGTACAAATCTGACTTTCGGAATCGGTTTAGTGAGTATATCGGCTTTTAGATCATCAGTAAAAATGTACTTCACAATCACGTCACAACTCTCAACTTTCTCTCTCGAATAATGATGGCGTGAATCAATATGCTTCGTGCGCTTGTGATGATTCGAGCTTGACGGAAATTCAATTGCGCTCTGATTATCTACGTACAAAAGCATACTACTCACAACACACCCTAGGTCATTCAACAATTTATGCAGCCAGCTGCTTTCTCTCGCGGCTGCAGCAGCGGAGACATATTCAGCTTTCGTGGTACTCAATGTAACAAGACTCTGTTGTTGAGAACACCAGGTAATCGCACTGCCATTCATACAGAAGACGTATCCAGTGGTGGATCGCCGAGTGATGGGGTCATTAGCAAAGTCTGCGTCTGAGAAGCCGACGACTTCCCAATTTTCTGCGCTTCGATAAAAGTAACAAAATCGACAGTTTTTTTGGATAGGCTAAGATTCGTTCCCCGGCACGCCAATGACTTTTATCAAAATTATTAAGGAATCTACTAAGTTTGCTAACGGCATTACTAATATCAGGCCTAGACACAATTGCTGCAAAGTTCAACGATCCAACTAGTTCGCGAAAAGGAAAATAGTGCTTATCAATTTTGCCGTCTGGCTCTGGCAAAGTGACATTGGGATCAGCTGGCACACTCATACAATTAGCATCGCCCATTCCAAACTTTTGAACTCAATCATGAATATAATGACTTTGACTAATAATCATAGTTTTCTTTTCGCGATCACGTTTTATCAGTAAACCTACCAAGTAGCTACCATTACTCGTTGTGATAGGGAACTCATCGTTCAATTCACTCAAAATACTATCAAAGACTTGCTTGTTTTTACAAGCTAGCGCACCAGCGTCAGCAAAAAGTGCAAGATTTGACTCTAAAAAATTGAATTTTCCAAGAAAAAGCGTGAACTTTTCATTCCAGCACCGCAGTGCTTGCTTCAGTCCATACAACGACTCAACGAGTAAGCACACCACATTATCACTATCACCACTATTTGCACGAACACCATCAGGAACTTTCATGTAGATCTGTTTCTCGAGATCACCGTAAAGAAAAGCCGAGCGCACGTCGAAGTTTACCAGCTCTAGATCTTCTTGTGTGACATGCGCCAGTGGAGTTCGCAGTGAGTCGTACCTCTCGACAGGTGCGAACGTCTCCGCGAAGTCAACCCCTTCTCGCTGCATACACCCCTTCGCGCAGAGACGAGCCTTGAAGTCCGGTTTCTCCTCTGCTGTTGAGTTGACTTCGAAGATCCATATCTAGTCAATCGGCTTCATATGCTGCTCTTTTGGTACAACCTTCCAAGTTCCGTTTACTTCATGAGCTTGAAGTCCCTTCTCTACAACCTCGCGCCAACTATCAGCGTCGGGACCATCAAACGCCTCGTCTAGGCACTTAGGTACTTTGTGGACAGCAATGTTAAGTGCATACTTTGCCGGTGCTTTCAGTTTGCTGCGGTCTCTCAGCTGTCGTCGAGGAGTGTCAGTGGCCCGTGCCGTGTCATCCTGAGACATGCCTTTTGAGCACGAGGAAGCAGTTCCCAGATCAGATCTTCCATCTTCTCCAATAGTAGAGGGGCTCTCACTGGCAGATAGAGTGATCTCAAATCACACGAGCTTTGAGAAATTGCACTTGATGCACAACGTTCATTGAAAATCACATGTCTTGACACACTGATTCTCTCGGTTCCCGGATTATACAGCCTGTAGTTGGAAGACTCTCCTTCATATCCAACTAAAATCACCTCAGTTAATCTCGGGGCGAATTTCTTGGTGAGTCTTTTAGGTATGTGCACGAACGCCTCGGACCCAAAGACTCTCGCGTGACTCAAATCAGGCTTCTTTTGAGTCCACAGTTCAATCGAGGCTTTACCTTTTTCAGCTGACGGCGAGAGAGTTCTGTTGAGTACATACACAGCGGTGCTTACGGCTTCTGCCCAAAGGAAACGAGGCAGATTTTGAGCTTGTAGCATCGGACTAGCACATTCGACGATGGTCCTATTGTCGCGCTCAGACATGCCGTTCTGATCCGGTGGGTACGAAGTAGTGTACTCAACCACTATGCTGAGAGATTGAAGATATGCTTTCATTTCTTCACTCGTGTATTCATCGCCGTTGTCACATTTGAACCTCTTGATTGGTCTGGAGAACCTGTTCTTGGTTTCATGTTTATAAATCTTGAATTTCTCCAATACGTCCGATTTGTGCTTGATGAAGTACACTTTTTGATAGCTCGTCGCGTCGTCTTTCAAGAGCACATAAAAACCAGCACCTCCAAACGAGGCTTCGGGCATCGGGCCGCACACATCACTATGACAGACCTCACCCGGTAGCGACTCTCTCAAGACTTCTTTCTTGAAAGGCAGCTTGTGCGACTTCCCCAGTTGACATTCCTCACCGAAGAAATCAGCTGTACTGTTAACATTCACTTCGTCGATAATGTTTTCAGACGTTAGATTTTTAAGCACTCCCGTATTCACAAGCCCAAGTTTTTCGTGCCACAACTGCAGGCTTGCCGTGGCAACATTACAATTCTTAGTTGGAACTACTCGGAGAAAGAGTCTGTAGATTTTTTTGTTTTGCTTGACACCTAGCGTAACAACATTGATATCGGTCATCATTTCCACTCTACTTCCGGAGGAAAACATAGCAAACCTGTGCGATGAACTGCAGCCAACTGAGTAGAGATTTTTGCTGAGGTCAGGTACATGGCCTTGGATCCACTGGCCCTCGATCAACCTCAGCACGCGAACAGTGCCTTCACCTCGTACAGCACACTCGTGGTCGTCACCAAGTACAATGGTGCTGCCATCCTCCCTCGGAAGGTAGTCTGTGAGCCACTCCCGCCGAAACGTCATGTGAACTGATGCGCCGCTGTCGATGAACCAAGCATCACGCTGGTCGACACTCAACGGCTCTCTTACTTGATTCTCGGAAGGTTCCCAATCCGCGCGCTGTTGCCTTGGAATAAAACTCTGTTCTCTGCGATCCGCGCACGGTTTGCAAGAAGCAACGAAAGCAACATCCCGAGAACTGTTGGTCGGTTGCGACGAATTCGACTTACTTTCCGGCGATGACGAACATTCGCGAGCGTAGTGTCCTTTTTCGTTGCAGATGAAACACTCAACGTTTGCTTTATTGGTCCGAAACTTCTTACCGTTTGTTGTCGCAGCTCTCTGAGAAGTAGCAGCCAGTGCAGTAGTTTCTTCATCCTCAGCGTTAAAGTACGCTTCTTCTTGAATAAGTTGTACTTGCAACGGCTCAAACGTCTGGCGCTCTGGCACCATGCTGTTGAATGTGGTTCTAAAATGCCGGTACTTCAGGGGGAGGCTGACGAGTATTTCCGACACCACCTTTGAATCCGGCACGTTGGTTCCGAGATCGATCATTGCAGCAGCTAGATTCTGTACCCCACTCATGTGTTGCACTACCGAATCGTTCGGGTCTATGCGATATTCGTGGAAACGCTGATCTGTCAACAATTTATTTGCCTGCTACTTCTGCTCATGAATTGCACTGAGACGATCCCACATCTGCTCTGCCGTGGTGCACACGAGCAAGGGCTGCATTTGATCCTATTCAATTGCCGAAGACATGAGAAACATCGCTCTTGCATTGTCTTGTGTCCACTGCTTGAACAATTCTCCGATTGCGTCGTTGGGTTGAGCTCTTGTGCTATCAACAACAGTTGGAATTTCCAGTGCTGGAAGTTGCGTCCATCGAACTTCGTGAGATTCCTCACCGAAATCTCACCCGCGATCTTGTACCTTGACTCGCACAAAAATAGCAAGCGGTCAACACCGTCGAGATTCACCAACTCTCAACACCCGACCAAGCTCTCGCGCGCGCCAGCACTTTGCTCCAAAAGTAAGCGAGACAAACAATCACTGAACCGAAAGCGCGTAATCTGGGCCCATAACATTTTAGAGTTAGTGGGTTGCTGGGTGGTTGTAAATGATAGGATCGTTTGCTAATAAAGACGATGGTATGATTGGAGCAATCCGATGAATCCGAAGTTATAATTAACGCTGGACTCGAGCAGCGAGTCGGTCCAATGTGCTAGCCACTGTAGCTCGTGGCTAACTGTCACCTGCCGCGTCGAGCACGACAAACGACCGCGATAACAGCGCCACCGCAAGTACACACAACACACTCATATACTTACAGAAAAAGATGCATACTCCAACACTTTTGAGCGAAAAGTCATACATAGTCGCACAGGTTTGGGGTCGAAATGATGGGGGGGGGGGGGGAAATGATTTTTTCCAATTGAGCTCAAAGTTTGGCAATTTTACAAATTTGTTCAGCTTGTAAGGACTGTAACTCCTAGAGAAAGTACGGTGATCGACTTTTACCAGTGGCCAAATTGTAGGTTCCTCAAGACCTTCAAAATAACCACTTGTGAAAGTCGATTATCTCATGTCTAGTGGGAGCTATATCTTTTTGAAGCAAGCCCAAAAATCGCTAGAATGTGCTCTCAGCAAATAGCTCCTAGAAGTTGCTAAGCTTAAGTATCGACCATGGACAAATTTTTTCTCAAGAGCACTAGTCTTAAGGAAGGAAATGCGCCTAGGTCCGTCCAAAAATGTTGATTCCAGTCGGAGTTATGATTTTTCAGGAACAGGCTAAAAAAGAGCCTAAAAAGGACCTTTCATAGGCCCCAGGGCCCACGGGGGCCTTAGAAAAAATCCAAAAAAAATTTTCTGTACTATATTAATATAGTACTAACGGAACGGAAGGAGCTGTTGCAAATAAGGCGAAATCTGGCCCAAACGGATTTGGCTGTAAATCACGTCAGATACTCGTTTTGGGTGTCAGAGTATGCATGTAAATTTTTTCCGCATGAAATCAACTTGCAGCGATTTGCCGAGCAAGAGTCGCCCCCATTTAAAATACACGTGAAACGTCATTCTTTGCGTCTCTCTCAAAATTGGCCACAGGAACCGCTACGGGACCAACGAGAATTTGTTCTTGAACAAAAAATACAACTTTCAGGGGTATTTCTGAGGACGGGAAATGCTGCGCTGATACCTAAAAATCACTCAGAAGATGGAGAATGCGGATTTCTCGCGCTAAAACCGGGAAATACTTGAAAGGAGTTGGGTTAATCAAAAAGTTGCAGAGGACTAAAGTTGTAGATTTTGTCCTAAACTTTCATTTGGCATTAGTATTTGATACATATATTGATTGAAAACTCCTAAAAAACGTCCAGAACTCATGAAAAACCATATTTATCGAACTTTTCGGCGACCTCGAGGTCAAAATGGATGAAACAAGAAATACATTTTATAGGTTTCATGAAAATACACATTTTTGGTTCTCATCATTTTTTCGATAAAATGCACCAGACTTGAGCTATTAGCAAAACAGAGTCCAAAAGTGGCACTTTCCAACTTTCAAACGTAAAATACTCGAAAGAATGAGATGGAAACCCTATATAATGATTGCGTGGAAAGTTGTATTTTTTCATGAACTTCAAAATGAAAAAAAAATTCATAGCATTCCGATGTCTTGGCTTCGAGGAATATGCATTTTTATGCCGAATCGCTCCTTGAGGTGGATAAATTGATGGTTCTGAGATGCTTTAGGTGAATTTACGTCGATAGATCATACCACAGTATGAAAAAACTCACCAAGGCTCATGTCCAATTTCGGTCCAGAGTCCCACAACATCCCAGATCGCAATCATATTCGTCAAAGTTCACCTGTACAGTAGGAACTTCTCGTTCCTGGAGATGCAATCACCCGTGGAAGAGAGAAAATACTCTACTCCCCGAATTTGCGCGCAGCTGGAAGCTCACGAAGAGGATATGTGTCACGACATTCACAAGTTTTCATCAGAATAAACTTCGTCAGAGATTCATATTTTACCATCAAAGATTAGACTAGAAATAATCACAGAAAATAAAATTCCTCACTACAAACAACATGATATTGATACTTATACATGATGTATATATGTTACGTGCAAAGTCCGAAATTGTGCACTCCGGGGAGTGCACAACGATGGTTTGTGCAAAGCCCGGTGGATCGGACTTTGCACAACGCGAGTTGTGCAAAGTCCGATGCATCGGGCTTTGCACAAGATGTTTCTGTGCAAAGTCCGATGCATTGGACTCTGCACAACTCGCGTTGTGCAAAGTCCGATATACTGAGTTTTACACAGAGGATCGGTGGGTATTCTGCGATGTATAGAGGTGAGTCGGGAAATTGCTAATAATAACAATTCGAATCATGTTTACAGCAGTCAGTCTCGCGAGGCCAATCACATCGACACTTATTCGAGTTACAGAATCATGGATCCAAATAGCGCTGATTCATTTCGAGATGATTTTAATTCTAAACTCAACTCAATCATATTAAGGGATAATAGTAGTTTGATTAAGAGTGCAGTGGACTATCAAAATCTTATCGCGAGTGTTTTGATTCATTTTGATTTTGAAGACACCGTTGGTATACTATATCGAGTACAATCTGCTCGAGTATTAGTAAACATTGGAAGAAGAATCGACTCTCCATGTCGCTCATTGTGTGTTAGAGATTGCCCGACTCACCACTATACATCACAGAATACACACCGATCCTCTGTGTAAAACTCGGTATATCGGGCTTTGCACAGAAATATCTTATGCGAAGCCCGATGCATCGGACTCTGCACAACTCGCGTTGTGCAAAGTCCGATCCACCGGGCTTTGCACAAACCATCGTTGTGCACTCCCCGGAGTGCACAATTTCGGACTTTGCACGTAACATATATATCTCTCTCTCCCTCTCTCTCTCTCTCTCTCTCCACCCTTCTCCCCTCTCACTCTCTCCCTCCTCTCTCTCTCTCTCTCTCTCTCTCTCTCTCTCTCTCTCTCTCTCTCTCTCTCTCTCTCTCTCTCTCTCTCTCTCTCTCTCTGAAAGCACAGCTGATTGCGCTGAAGAAGACTGCAGCTCCATCATCAGTCTCGGATTTCCGCCCTATAGCGCTGCTGTGCTTTCTCTCCAAGGTTCTCGAAAAGGTTGCACACGACCAAATCACGGAGTACTTGAAGAAAGAAAAATTATTAGATCGCTTCCAGGCTGGTTTCAGGCAACACCACAGTACCCAGACAGCTTTGCTGAAATTGACAGATGACATTAGACTAGGCATCGATAGGAAAAAGATCACCCTATTACTGCTCTTTGACTTCAGCAAAGCCTTTGACACGATATCACCAACGAAACTTCTGAGTAAACTCCGACAACTGGGTTTCTCACGATCGGCCCTCCCGTGGATCAAATCATATTTACAAGGTCGCACCCAACTAGTCACCTCTAAAAATGGGGATTCTGATTGGCTTGCAACCAATCTGGGTGTTCCGCAGGGCTCCGTTCTTGGACCTTTACTCTTTAGTTTGTATGTCAATGACTTGCCCGGGTTACTGAACGGAAAGTCGGTAGATCATCTCTTTTACGCTGATGACCTCCAAATTTATCTCCAGGTGGAGAAAAATAAGATCAGAGAGGGGATCGCTCGATTAGGAGAAGTGGGGCGACTGGTTGCTGATTGGGCTGCGGGCTCCGGCCTGCGTCTCAACGCTGGTAAGACCAAAGCAATCTTTTTCTCTTCTGAGAGGAATATCAAACATCTGAAAAGTATGGACTGGCCAGGGGTTGAGATACAGGAAGGAGTTTTCGTCCCTTTCAGTGATACAGTCGTGAGCCTTGATGTTGTTTTAGATAGCGAATTGTCGTGGAAACCGCAAATTAATCAAGTGACAAAGAAAGTCAACAGGGCCCTATACAGTTTGTGGTTTTTTAGGGGATGCATCACCAGGACTCTTCGCATTCGACTAGTCGAGGCGTTAGTCCAGCCTCATCTGGACTACTGCACGGTCACATATCTTGACGCAGCGGACGAACAGCGGCAACGGATACAGCGACTGAGCAATTCATTTGTGAGATCATTTTTGATCTTAGGAGAGACGAGCACATCACTCCCTTCAGGGACAGCTTGGATTGGTTGCGTACTGATTCGCGGCGAATGTACTTTGCAGGCATTATCATGTATAAGATCATGCACATGAGGGAACCTGGTTACCTGTCTGCAATGTTCACCAGGCACCAATCCGAGCGCCCTGGGCGTGGGAATGCACAAGAGCAGGAACTCAAAGTACCCAGAATGAGACTCGAGTACGGGAGACGATCTTTCCAAGCCCAGTGTGCTCATTTCTGGAACTTTCTCCCTTCGGGTTTTCGGCAGATCGCAAAAATTCCGATTTTTAAGGATGCTTTGGAAGAATTCCTTCGTTCACAGGCTCCCCAGATAATTGATGTGGACAAGAAGCATTACTTCAATCTTTGAAGGTCATTGGGCTCTTCTCTTTTTATATGGACTGTGATTATACTCACAACCTGTTACATGACTGATTAGAAGATAACTGCGATATTTTGTTGAGCCTTCGTCCTATTCATTAGATGTTTTTTAAGCAGCCTTTGTTGCTGCAATCTTGACTAGTCACAACTTGTGATAACCTACCTGTCCTTGACCAAAAGATTTATTTATATCAATTGATAATTTCTATTTATACGACATATGTATCCCACATGTGATATTTGATTTTTGCCTTCGGGCGAATAAAGGACGTCTCTCTCTCTCTCTCTCTCTCTCTCTCTCTCTCGCTCTCTCTCTCTGGCGGTAAGTGTTCCCACACGCATCTAACATCGCTCCGTGTTCGAACATCAATTTAACCATCAAAACGTCGTCCCGAGTGGCACTTTTTTGCAGATTGGACTTCCTCCTGCAGGCTCATACCACTGGAGCATCACTGCATGGCTCCTGCTAGAGCCTGGGAGGAATAATTCCAATTCTGCAACCTCAACAACAACATCGAGTCAGCAGTGCCTGGCGCCGAAAGTGAGCTTTGTGCGCATGCTCGGAGGTCGTCTGCTACGCTAGCCTGCTTCGCTGTCTTGCTGTCTGCTGCATGATGAGCGACAACATCTGCTGTGTCTGCAACAACACCTTACGTGCAGGCAGCAGAGTATGCGACATCTGTAAAAAATCAGCACATGTCAAGTGCTCGAGAACATCCAGACGAGCAGTGACATGTGAAAGATGTCTGCAGGTGAGCGAGATTCCAGCCGCAAAATCAACATCAAGTGCGACGAAGCAGACGACTTCGACTTCCCGCCTCAGTATGCAAACAGCCAGAGAGAGAGAGAAGGAGAAAACAAGCCCACGAAGACGTGTGAGTAATCAGCCGCTCTCACACATGCGGCTCAGCTCGCGTGGCGCGTCAGGAAAGTCTCCCCTCGCCCCGCACCATACCACCACGGGCAGCAGCGCTGAGCTCCCCACCACCAATGCCTCTCAAGCCATCGAGAGTCGACAGCTCACGCTAGCGGGGGGTATTCCGCCAGCTACTGCTTCGCCTCCGTTAAGTGGCGCCACCATCCACGAGTCCAGCAGAACAGAGCCCGCGAACATTCAAAAGCAGCAAGCTGATGCGCGGCTCACTACTGCCTCTCCGTCGCTGCTCAGTACATCACATGTGGATCACCCCGTCGGATCGGTGGAAAGCAATAGCCCCAACATCTCGGATCAACCTGCAGCAACAACCACGTCGACGTCGTCAAACTCTCCGGAATCAAAGTGAGTATATATACGGGAGAGTACTCTGGACCTTTTCTACAACCAAAATGCCTTGCTTCAGAACCAGCTTGACGAAGTAAAATCCCTCGTGATCCGACAAAACGTTGCCACTACCTCTCCATCTTGCACACCAGCAGTAAGTGAGGTGGATGATCGATTGTTGGCACGTGTATCTTCTCTCGAGGGACTTATAGAGAAGCAAAGCTCCCAGCTGGAGGAGCTTCGCTTGGATCGACAGCTTCTTCTGGAGCAAAATTCCATCATGGCAGGCCAAATTTCTACCTTAACGGAGCTATTGTCAGGCTTCCAGAGTACTCTGCAGAATAGTAAATTTCGTAATGATGAGAATAGTAATGCTGAATCGACACATCAATCCTCGATTCCTAACACTGCCCCTAGGATGGACGTGTCCCCCCACTCATACGTTCAGAAGCAAGGGCAGCGACTGGGCAATGACGGACTTGAGCGCTGTAAACTGATTATTAATGGTGTATTAAAAGAAGATTCTAAGGCCTCACCAGCACAGATATCTGATATTTCTTATGCAGTGCTCAAGTCCATTCTCCCCTCATTGGAGAGGGCAGACATTGCTGATGTCCGTGTCCTGCAACCGGGGCGTGCGTCTGGGGAGAAGACTCCAACAGGTAATCGTGACTCGGTTCTATCTTCCCGAGCCTCAGCTGCCATCACGCGCAATTTACCATCATGTGTAGTCCAACTCTCCAGTAGCCGACTAGTCGGGAAAGTGATTCGGGCTAAACGTTCAATCACCAATAATTATTTCACGGCCAACAATATCCAGCCTGACTTACTCGACCCAGATACAAAAGTTCATGTGCCAGACCGTAAAATCTTTATAAATGAGATGCTCCACCGTCAAAAATACAAAGAATTTATACGTTTAAGGTCGGTTGCACGCGGTTTGGGTCTTAAATACGTCTGGCACAGAGATGGGCGTTTCTGGGTTAGACGGAAAAATGGTGAGCGAGCGCATACGTTCGAATCCCTTGCTGATCTGCAGGTCATTCAAACGACCTGTCGAAGTGGTCCGGAACGCACCTGTGCGTCCTCTAATAACACCCAGAGCTGCACTATCGTTCCGGAGCAAAATAAAGTTCCGGCAACAGAATCAGCAAGGACTCCCTGACTGGATACGGCTGCTGAAGAGCGACGAGGGAGGGGTAATTCCTTAAAAGCGGGATTTATCAACCTTAACTCCCTGACAGATAAGATTGAGCATCTACGCTTGCTCGTCGCTAACGATCCCTCCTATCATCTATTTGGGGTGGCCGAGTCGAAGCTAGATGAGTATGTGGATGACAGTCTCGTTCAAATTCCAGGTTTTTTGTTGTTGCGACAAGATCGCAACAGAGAAGGTGGAGGAGTTGCCTTGTATGTCCGCAATGACTTCAAAATTGTGAAGTTGGTTTCGTCGAATACTTTTGGGCCGGGGAAACCTAGCGTGCCCGAATTCCTTTTTTGTAGCGTGCAGCAAGGCAGCTCACCCCCAATATTAGTCGCGGTAATCTATAGACCCCCTGAAATTGCCATGCAGAAGGATGATGGGCTGTTTGGCTCGTTACGCCGGCTGTGTGGTGATTACAGTCACAAAATCATTATGGGTGATCTGAACGCTGACTTGTTGGATACTGCTCATCCCGACACCAAGACACTGACTGCACTGACAGAAGAACTAGCCTTGCAGATAGTGCAGCACGGCCCGACTCATCAACACAACCCCAATGTATCTCATACATGGATTGATCACATCTACGTAGATGACAACGACACCATTACTGACTTTCACAACAGACACCTGCCCAGTTTCGGTGGGCACTCGGTCATTGACGTCACCATCAACGTCTTCACCCCTACTCCGCCAAAAAATTCCTTCAAGTATAGGGATTTTCGTAACATCACCCCGGAGATATTGAATGACCGTCTGCTCCGCTGTGACTGGACAGCTCTTGAAAATGCCGAAACGAGTTTGGAAGACGCAATTCAATGCTTGAATGTAAATTTAATGATCGTTTTAGATGAATTAGCACCGGAAAAAACTATAAACCCGCGTAAAAATGATGCTCCTTGGATTGGTCCTGAGCTGAGGGTGCTCATGAAGAAGCGAGACGCGACGCGCAGGCGTTGGGAGCGTATGCAACGCAACCAGTGCAAGTGTCCTGAGCTTCAAAATGAGTACTTTCGGCTTAGCGAAGAGGTCGATCTGCGCATTGAGCAAGAGCGTAATTCCTTCCTTCAAAACCATCTTTCAGACGCTCTTGATCAGAACAAGAATATTTGGAAGGAGATGCGCAATCTCGGCCTCTTGCCCAAGAGCAAAGAGGAAGAACTTCACGGTTTCACACCGGATGAGTTGAACGCTCACTTTGCGGGGGTCTCTGTTTCGCCTCACGAAAATATCAATGAAGCAATGGACGATATTAACTCTGCACCGGAGGAGGGGTTTAAATTTAAGCCCACAAATTTCAATGATGTAGTCCTTGCTATTGAACATTTCTCCTCGCAGGCCCGCGGGGTGGATGGGATCCCTCAGAGTGTGATCGCGAAGGCTCTTCCGGCAATTGGTGATCTTATTGTACATATATTCAATTCCTCTTTCGCTCATAGCGTTTTTCCCGAGGCTTGGAAGCAAGCGCAGCTGATAGCATTGAAGAAGACTGCAGCTCCATCAACGGTCTCGGACTTTCGTCCCATAGCGCTGCTGTGCTTCCTTTCCAAGGTTCTGGAAAAAATTGCACATGACCAAATCACGGAGTTTTTGAAAGTAGAGAAACTTCTTGATCGCTTCCAGACTGGTTTCAGGCAATACCATAGCACCCAGACAGCTTTACTGAAGTTGACGGATGACATCAGAGTAGGCATTGATAGGAAGAAGGTCACCTTACTCCTACTATTCGACTTTAGCAAAGCCTTTGACACAATAACACCATCAAAGCTGTTGAGGAAGCTCCGAAACCTTGGATTCTCAAGGTCGGCACTCCTGTGGATAAAATCATACTTACAAGGCCGCACCCAAATAGTCACTTCAAAATCCGGTAGTTCTGATTGGCTCGAAACCAATCTGGGTGTTCCACAGGGATCCGTTCTCGGGCCTTTACTCTTCAGCTTATATGTTAATGACTTACCTGGTTTGCTAGATGGAAAGTCGGTATATCATCTTTTCTATGCGGATGATCTTCAAATTTATCTCCAAGTCGAGAAAACTAAGATCAAGGAAGGCATCACTCGGCTGGGGGAAGTAGGACGACTAATTGCTGAATGGGCCAGAAGTTCCGGCCTGCGTCTCAACGCTGGCAAGACCAAGGCAATCTTCTTCAGCTCTGAGAGGAATATCGAAGACCTGAAGAGAATGGACTTGCCAGGAGTTGAGATACAGGAAGGAAAGTTCATTCCGTTCAGCGACACGGTCGTGAGTCTTGGTGTTACACTTGATAGTGAACTGAAGTGGAAACCGCACATCGACCAAGTAACTAAGAAAGTGAATAGAGCCCTATACGGATTGCGGTTTTTTAGGGCGTGTATCACCAGACCTCTCCGAATTCGCCTAGTCGAGTCATTAGTTCAACCGCATTTAGATTATTGCACAGTCGTGTACCTCGACGCCACGGACGAACAGCGGCAACGGATACAGCGACTGAGCAATTCATGTGTGAGGTACATTTTTGATCTTAGGAGAGACGAGCACATCACCCCGTTTAGGGAGTGTTTGGGTTGGTTACGTACTGATTCGCGGAGAATGTACTTCGCAGCACTTTTAATGCATAAAATCATGCATCTTGGAGAACCTGGCTACCTAGCTGCGATGTTTACCAGGTACCAATCTGGACGCCCCGCACGTGGTGATGCAGAAGAGCGGGTACTCAAAGTTCCCAATATGAGACTTGAATATGGAAGGAGATCTTTCCAGGTTCAATGTGCTCATTTTTGGAACTTCCTCCCTCCGGGCTTTCGGCAGCTGGGGAAAACACCCTTGTTCAAAGAGTCCTTGAAAGATTTCCTATTAACAAAGTCTCCTCAGAGGATTGATCCGGAGAAGCAGCTTATGAGTGGCTTCAGTGAGCAAGAGAATGGAAAATACAAAAACGGCAATTTCTCAAAAAGCCATAATTTTTATTGCTTGAAAATTCGATATTCGATGTGGAATATTGTGTTCTTTCAGAGAAAAGTAGAGAAAAGTAGAGGAATCTGTAGCGAATAAATGGAAATTTAATTTTTTATTACTTTAATCTTTGATGGGCTAGGGCTTTGTTCCTTTTCTTTCTATCTCTCTTTAATTGTAAGTGACCTTCTGTCACCAGACTGAAGAAAAACTGTGATATTTCTGTGAACCCATGCCCTTTATCTTATTTTCTTTCAAGTTAAATCGTAAAGTGTATGACTAGTCACAATTGTGATATATCTATCCTTGACCAAATTATTTCTTAATATGATTTTATCGGAATATTTATTAATTTTATATATATATATATATGTGACACATATGAAAATATGTAGGTGTATTTTGTCGCATGACGAATAAAGGATATCTATCTATCTATCTATCTCTCGGCGAGTCTCATCACACGCCTCTCTAGTGCCTCTCTGTGTTTCACTATTTTTCTCTGCCTCAAAGTGCCTCCGGGATTTTCTTTTACAGAGCCTTGCACGCAAAATTTTGCAAGGATTCGATAGACCCATAAATCATTGTGGATCTTCGCATCTTGCAGAACCTTCATCTGATATTCTACAAGCGCGCTTTGGAATTTGAGGTTAGACCACCTAGTGCCTCGTGCTTTGTGCCTCATTCGACAGATCATCATAGTTCCGACGTTGGGCGTTAGATGGCAGCCCTCTCAAACAGATCTCTGCACTATCAATTTTAAAGCCTGATTCGCACTTGCTCGACCCTGATAGTTCATCTCAACTGAGCCACCTGATCGACGCGACGTCTGCTTGCGCCTGACAGCTGATCTGACCCTGTATTACATCTGCGTTTCCATCACGCCATTACAATGGCACCAAATTAGCCCACAGTGAGTCTATCACAACAAGATCATACAACTGCGCATGAATCATCTAAATTTACTAATAACTCAGAAAATGTTGTTCATTCGAATGACATGCCATCTTATTTCAGAATTTTCATTGCGCATTTTAATGCTTGTCAAGAAAAAGTTCTTTCAAAGCTGAGTGAAATTGAGAACAGACTAGAAAGTCGAATCACTGCGATTGAAAATGATATCTCTCAGATTCGTGATGATTTTTCTAAAGTTTCTCACCAGAGAATTCTAGTAGACTCAGCTGAGGTCATTTTATCAGGAATTCCTTGCGATCTTAATTTGCTAAAAACTGAGATAGTTTCTAAAGTTTTTGATGTTATGGATCAGCCAGAACTTAAGAATTTCGTTGTCAATGTGAGAGATTGGAAAGGTCCTCACTTCCACAATGTGCATCCATCAGTTTCAACTTCTACTTTGAGCTCTCCCAAAACAAACAAATCTGATTCTAAAGCTATCGTCGTACAATTATCATCTACTATAGTTTGAGATAAACTTATCATAAACTCATCTAAATTGAAAAAGCACACTGTGAAGGATATCTTTGGTTATGGAAATGATTCGAACATATTTTGTAGCCCATTGTGGCCTAAAGAAGTTCACGATTTGCTTAAAAAAGCATATTCAGTAAGTGTGCGCTTGAAATGTCAGAAACCTGTTGTAAAGAATCTTACTGTTTGTATGAAATCTCCAAAAAGTGAGTCGTTTGTACCAATTTTCTCCGAGCGTGACCTCGAAAATTTCCAAGCTCAGTATAAAACATATCGACCGTCTTAAAGACTAGAGTACTACGTGCTTCAATTATTCGTGAAACGGTTTTACAATCAAGAAATGAAATTCTCGTAGAGCTAGATCTTCACTTTTCCTCGATTCAAATGTGCATTGCCAATCCTTTTTCACTTCGAATTTTTGTATCTTAAGAGCGTTCATCTGCGTATGAATTGCATTCCCACGTTTGGTTATTACAATCTACCTAATCAGATTTGTTTTCAGATCATGATATTTTCACTCAATTTACGCAATATGTGCTTTCGATCCGATTCCTGAAGCTTTCTCGTCAATGAATCATTATTTCCTCGCAACCATAGTAATAGGTGATTATACTATTCTCGACTCAGTGAAATCATGAGTTTTTGTAATTATTCATTCGTTATGTACACTCATATCCTAGATTTATTATTCATACTTCTCTCAATATGTAATTTTATTGTTATGTGAATTGAATTTTCTACCTGTACCACATAGGGTAATACCCCAAGGTACCATTAATGAACTAATCTAATCTAATCTAATCTCTCTCTCTCACGAGCTCAGAGACCACTGCATCTCACTCTCGCATTCCTCGTCTGTCTGGCTACATATTCCCACCGTCTTCTCTCCTCTAAAAAGCTTGCGGAGAGTCGCAGGAACCCAAGTTTTCGTCTATTATACGTGAGAGCATCAAAGGGGACCTGCGATTCAGCCTCTCTCGTGCAAGGAGAGTTTACTGACATTCTCAGTTAACGAGTGGATACCCTACAAACGCCACGTTGCTTCTATCGTTATCTCGGTCTCCATGATTATTGACAAACCATGGATAAAAAGAACAAGAGCTTTTCTTGTATTTCGTGTCATTTGGTCCAAAGGAATAGGCGAAAAACTAGGAAGTGTGGGGATGCCATGTACTGCACAAAGTGTTACTTGAAAATGAGGAAAATCATCAGTTCGCAGTCTCTCAGTGAGGACAGTGGTGCTTCCTTCGATTGAGGAAATTATTTGGATGTAGAAGTTGATGTCTTGGACAGGGAGCCTGAGATTAGTGATAACAACGATTCTGAGCTAGATAGTGACAGTGCTGATGATTCCGAGGCTGGAGACTCAGAACCTCCATCTGAAAAAGTCAAATTGACTTTCGGAAGATTCAAAAAAACGACGTCCAGGTGATACATCTTATATCACAGAACGTTTCGGTCATAACTCAATTATATCTAACTGAGAGGCCATTGCTGATATTCGTGATGTCATTCAAGTCCTCGTATGCATTTTGCAAGTTCGCAACGAAACTCGACTGAAGAAAGATCTTCATGCTCTTTTTTCCCTCACGCTGATGTTATCTACTTACTTACTTATTCACTTACTTACTTACTCACAAACATTGAATATTTGAGTGTATTCGTGTGCGTGGCTGAGAGAGAGAGAGAGAGAGTAGAGAGAAGAGCGAAATAGAATGCGGGGGATCAGAGAGATAGTACCAATGCAGGGGGCATGCCTGCCTTTTCGGCGTGACTCCTGGCGCAACTTGAGAGAGATAAACGAGTTGGGAATGCTTTCTCTCTCTGATGAGTGCTTCTTTCACTCATTCCTGTGTTCGTCCTTCCACTGTTTGCAGGCAGTTCTCCCTCTCTCACGTCACAAGTAGACAAAGATAGCCTTCCCAACCCGTTCCTCTTTCTCTCTCCTCCGCGGTCACGGACTCACTGACAGTGGCCGATGTGCCATGCCCCGTCTATTGGTACGTTCTCTATGGAGGGGATGGGCATATGGAAGAAATGAGGAGTGGAAGAGATAGATAGATAGATACCCTCTATTCGCCCGAGGGCAAAATTAAAAAATACAGTGGCATATGTCACATATGTTACACCTACATAATAAATATATAAAAAGTATAAATAATTGTCTTTTTGGTCAAGGAATATTAGGATTATCACAGAAAGTGACTAGTCATTTTAAGGCATCGAGAGATGCATAAAAGTCAGGAAGAGAATGATAAAATACATTTCCATATATATATCAGTGTTCACAAGAACGATCGAGGAGAGAGGACATTCTCATGTAGAAAGGCATATAAAGGCTTGGGCCAGCAGAAATATCACAGGAATTACAATTCAGTGGCGAAGTAGCCACGTATAACTCTCTTAAAAAAGGAAACGCCGGTTGAAAAGAGCCCAAACCTATCACATTCTAGAGATTAAAATAATGCCTCCTCTCCACATCAATCCTCTGAGAAGACTGAGTCAGAAGGAAATCTGTTAAGGCCTCTTTGAATACTGATATTTTCCTCAGCTGCCGAAAGCCCGGAGGGAGAAAGTTCCACAGATGAGCACATTGAGCCTGGAATGATCTTCGTCCGTACTCAAGTCTCATATTGGGAACCTTGAGTACCCGCTCTTCTGCATCACCACGTGCAGGGCGTTCAGATTGGTACCTGGTAAACATCGCAGCTAGGTAGCCAGGTTCTCCAAGATCTCGAGCACCTACATCTAGTTATGGTGGGGCAAAATTCAGATTGAGGATCTCGAGCTCTCTTCAGCAAACAGAACTTCGATGATATTATGTCCAATTCATTCCTCTCGATTGTAGACTGAGTTCCTCGTGCTTCGCGATTGGTTATGAATCTAACAAGGGCAGGTCCAACTTTGCGAATTCTTTATTCGTCCCAAACTCTGGGAATGATCTTTTTTCGTTGTGAAATGAAGTTATCTCCAAGGGTTTAGTTCCATGGGCCTTCTATTTTGAGATACAGCTATGGAGATTAGCATTAGCTATATAGGCCATGTTGGAAAATTTTGTATATAGATATACTGACAATGCTAATTTCCATAGCTGTATATCAGAATGGGAGGTCCATAGGACTAAGTCCTTGGAGATACCTACATTTTTCACGAAAACAAGATGACTTCCGGAGTTTGAGACAAATCCAGCACCCGCAAGAATGTACCTCTCCTTATGAGTAACTTCTATTTCTTACTTTCCAATCAGACGCATTTTTCCTGATTTGAGTTTCATCTATTTATGAATCATATGCATATTGCAGGTGGGTCATTGAATCAGTAAATGGCATGATAAAGAACTGGAAAGCTCTTGGCAGCGTATTCCCAAACCAAGAAATACCAAATATTGGTGATTATGTGAGAATTGTCTGTGCACTTTGCAATGCATTCAGACCACCTCGAGTATTTGATACATCCGCTGATAGTATTCGAGCTGGAGAAATACTGCAGCGTCTCAATAGAAAGAACGATCTGCAGGAAGTTGTGATCGAAAGGAGGTACCCTACCGTAAGAGCAGTTTGGGAGAAGGTCAATGATGCATCAATCACTGAATTCCCTCGCCTATCTCGAAGAGAGCTAGAAGACTTGACGCTTGGCATCTATCAGGTACCATTTCGATGGGATATTCCCATCTTTACCATTTCAAACAAGACTACAACAATGACATAGGTTGATCCCTATCCGTAAAGACAGAACCAGAGTAGTGTTGCCAGAGTTCTTCCATAAGATATCTCTATCAGACTCCGTTCATGATTCCAAAGCAATTGTCTCAGAGCTTCCGAACCTCCCGATTTGGTGTTCATCTTTTCAGGTGATTCTTGTGACACCATCAATGAGATCATCTGAAATAGTGAATTGATCTATATAACTTTGGAATAGTAGATCGATCTTTGAAGCACCGAGTTGTTTTCTTTGTAACAAAAGATTGCCACAAACAGTCCATTACCTTTTCATAATCCACTATGTTATGATTTTGTATGTCCGCAGTTGAAGCAAGCAAATTCATACACTGATGAACACTGTGATGACGATGGGCTTCATGAGCTTTACTACCATAAAGAAGATACAGGTGTCATCAGAATGAAAATGCAGTCACGCCATACTTCGTCAAAAGTGTACTCTCTTTGGGTGAGCTATAATGAAAAAAAAAACGCTGTGAATGGTTGGTACTGCCAATGTAAGACAGGTGCGAGAACTATTGGCTGCTGTGCCCACATTGCATCAGTGTTATGGTATCTTGGTTATGACCGGTATCAAGAACATTCTGAGAATAGGTTGAGTCGAAACTACCATTCGTATGTAAGAGATGCCGAACAAGAAGAAGCAGAGCTTGCAGTGTTTGGGTCACTATCGGTCGATGGAGATGATACTGAATGATTGGATCAATATCATGTTGTTTGTAGTGAGGAATTTTATTTTCTGTGATTATTTCTAGTCTAATCTTTGATGGTAAAATATGAATCTCTGACGAAGTTTATTCTGATGAAAACTTGTGAATGTCGTGACACATATCCTCTCCGTGAGCTTCCAGCTGCGCGCAAATTCGGGGAGTAGAGTATTTTCTCTCTTCCACGGGTGATTGCATCTCCAGGAACGAGAAGTTCCTACTATACAGGTGAACTTTGACGAATATGATTGCGATCTGGGATGTAGTGGGACTCTGGACTGAAATCGGACATGAGCCTTGGTGAGTTTTTTCATACTGTGGTATGATCTATCGACGTAAATTCACCTAAAGCATCTCAGAACCATCAATTTATCCACCTCAAGGAGCTATTCGGCATAAAAATGCATATTCCTCGAAGCCAAGACATCGGAATGCTATGAATTTTTTTTCATTTTGAAGTTCATGAAAAAATACAACTTTTCACGCAATCATTATATAGGGTTTCCATCTCATTTTTTCGAGTATTTTACGTTTGAAAGTTGGAAAGTGCCACTTTTGGACTTTGTTTTGCTAATAGCTCAAGTCTGGTGCATTTTATCGAAAAAATGATGAGAACCAAAAATGTGTATTTTCATGAAACCTATAAAATGTATTTCTTGTTTCATCCATTTTGACCTCGAGGTCGCCGAAAAGTTCGATAAATATGGTTTTTCATGAGTTCTGGACGTTTTTTAGGAGTTTTCAATTAATATATGTATCAAATACCAATGCCAAATGAAAGTTGAGGACAAAATCTACAACTTTAGTCCTCTGCAACTTTTCGATTAACCCAACTCCTTTCGAGTATTTCCCGGTTTTAGCGCGAGAAATCCGCATTCTCCATCTTCTGAGTGATTTTTAGGTATCAGCGCAGCATTTTCCGTCCTCAAAAATACCCCTGAAAGTTGTATTTTTTGTTCAAGAACAAATTCTCGTTGGTCCCGTAGCGGTTCCTGTGGCCAATTTTGAGAGGGACGCAAAGAATGACGTTTCACGTGTATTTTAAATGGGGGCGACTCTTGCTCGGCAAATCGCTGCAAGTTGATTTCATGCGGAAAAAATTTACATGCATACTCTGACACCCAAAACGAGTATCTGACGTGATTTACAGCCAAATCCGTTTGGGCCAGATTTCGCCTTATTTGCAACAGCTTCTTTCATGGATTATTCCAGACCCCCCTGGTGCAGGCATTCGTCGAAATGCTCCGAAATGGCCCATATGCTTTAGATCAGAAGCCGCTGGTGGAAGAATGTCAGATTCCCAGATGACTATAGAGTCAGGTGTCTTCTTGATTTATTAGAAGAAGGTGATGTCGTGTTAGCTGATAAGGGGTTCCCAGAGACGAAAACAGTCGTTGATGCCAGTGGCAAGGAAGTTTTGGTTGTGATGCCCCCTCTCTTTTTTGATAAGAAAGAATTTACTGAAGAACAAGTTGAAGAAACTTACAACATTGCAAGCGTTAGAGTTCATGTAGAGAGAATCATGCAACGCTTAAGAATTTATAAAGTTCTCGACCAAATTCCTCCCTAAATGTTCCCACATATTGATGATTTGATGGCGATACACATGTGTTGTGTGTTAGTGAATTTGCAACCACCAATATTTTCAGAGGAGAATGTTGCTGAGGATAAAGAAGGATTTTGAATCAAAGGAACAATAGTAGATAAAAAGAAATACTTCAGCAAGGGCCAAAATTGAGTTCCAGTCCTTTTGCACTTGGGAACATTTCCATTAGGTTTCCAAAAAGTGATCATTAGTGAGACTCTCAATTTTTACTGTTGAAATATGAATGAGAATACATGGGTATTAATGAAAATATGGTGGAAACTGGTCTTGAAAGAATAAGTATCCTTTATTCAAGGTCCAGCGCACTTGTCCCTTCATACGAATAAGTACATACTAACCTATAATCAAATATAGTGCATCATCATAAATATTTTGTATCAATCTTCATGATATCTTTTCGCAGTTCTAGTGCTCAACATGTTTTGATTTGGAGAGATGGAATAACTTTCAGGCAGCGATCAGAAAACGATAATACAAGTTTATTGAAGCAAACATGTGCTTCGCTCCGTGGCTCGACGACTACTAAAAAGTTTGACGGACAACAAACAGATGGCGCTACGGTCGTCATGGCGCGTATCTACGACGTTTTCAAACATTCCGCCCACTATAATTTCTCTAGAAATTATCAAAACTCGAACACAATTCAAAATCCCTATATAGCGAAGACACAATATGTCGAATTTCGAATGGATCAGATTTGGTAAATTCAAAGTCAATTACGAAAATATCATTGACATATTGAAGATAAATGAATCGAAAAATCAATAAAGTCATTGTATCAAATCATCATTGTCTTCATCGTTCGAGAGTAGGAGAATCAACTTTGTGATAGGACGATCCAGTGTTGTTGTTGCGGTGCGTACAGTAACGACGCGTGGAAGACTATTGTTGCCAGGATGGATAGCTGTAACTCGAGCCAAAGGCCACTGGGCAAGAGGAGTGTTCTCTGCTCGTATGAGTTCCAAATCACCGGCCTCGATGGGACGATTCCGGTGCTGCCAAATGTGACAATGATTCAACGTCTGTAAATACTCCCGTGACCATTGGCGCCAGAAGCCCTGAACCATTTGTCGAGTGATTCGCCAGCGTTTCGTAATGAGGATCCTTTCTTGTTCACAATCTGGTTCTGGAACCAGGTAAGAATTGGATTGGATGAGGAAATGAGCCGGTGTTAGACTTTGTAAATCGTTTGGATTGTCCGAAAGAGGTACAAGAGGTCGAGAATTGAGACAAGCTTCAATTCTACATAAAATTGTGGAAAATTCCTCAAAAGTAGGTTAGAATTCTCCAAGTATGCGTCTGAGGTGATACTTAGTCGACTTGACAACTGCTTCCCAGATGCCACCAAAGTGAGGGCCGCCAGGAGGGTTAGAGCGCCAGGTTGTCCCTCGATGCGCCAGAGTTGCAAGGATTCCTTGGGATTGGGTGGAGGCAGCGTTAAGGCGATCTTAGAGCTCCTTATCAGCTCCTTTGAGGTTGGCAGCCTGGTCACTAATGAGTGTCGTGCAATGGCTTCGACGAGCACTGAAACGATCGAAGGCTGAGAGAAATGACTCCGTTGTATAGTCGGACACTGCCTCCAGATGGGAAGCTTTTGTACTAAGACAGACAAAGATAACTATGTATCCTTCAGTTGTTGGACGATCTCTACCACGACAAGGCCGCATGAGAACAGATCCAGCGTAATCCACGCCAGATTTGCTGAAAGGACGACTTGGTTGTACTCGTACTGCTGGGAGATCAACCATCAACTGTTGTTCTGAATTTGCTCTGTAGCGTAAACATCTGAGGCATTTATGTATGACCGTCTTGACTCTTAGTCGACCTTTCACGATCCAATACTCTGTGCGAAGCGTACTGAGCGTAAGTTGGATTCCACCATGAAGAGTTCGTACGTGACACTCGTGAATCAGCAAATCCACAAATTTACTAGAATATGGTAGTATCAAAGGGTTCTTTTGGTCTTGACTCAACAATGAGTTCTCCAAACGCCCACCGCATCTCAGGAGGCCTTGATTCAAAAAAGGACTCAATTTAATCAAATTTGACGACTTGGCTACTTGCCGACCGAGCTCTAGTTCACGAATCTCTTTTGAGAAGTGTAACCGCTGAACAATATATATCCAAAATAAACGAGCCCGTCTCCATTCAGCTGCCAAAGGAGTTCCACTCATACGTTGAATCTTGAACCAATCATGCTGGAATAATACAGGTTCCGAGTTTTGATCCTTTTGTTTCTCTCTCACCAATATGTCTATAAATCTCAAAATATACACAGTCCCTCCCAGTACTTGAGAAAGTGAAGAACATCGATCGTACAAGAGAGACCAAAAGGGGTTCACTTTACTTTGTTCTACTTCAATTGGATTCAAGGTCGGTTTTGAAACTGCGGTGACATGAGTTGTTGCCTCGGGTATCACAAAGTCAGGACGAGTAACTTCCATCAAAGACGATGGCCAGTTACATTGCTCATCGAACAACCACTCGGGGCCGTTCCACCATTGTTTCAAATCAGGTAATTGTGAGGGCAAAACTCCTCGTGATACATGATCAGCTGGATTTTCTGCCGTACGAACATGTAACCAACGAGCATTGGGTATCAGATTATGAACTTCCGCACATCTGTTAGCTCCATAAGTTGTCTATTTAGACGGGATTTCTTTCAACCAATACAAAACATTTTTTGCGTCGACCCAACAAAATATCTCTATTTTGTCTTCTGTGAAAGATTTGAGCACTTTTCGGATGCCACGCAACAACTCAAGAGCTACGGAAAGCTCTAAACGAGGTAGACTATCCGACTTGAGCGGTGCGACTCTAGACTTGGACGAAATCAACGTAACAGAAATTCGACCATTGATGATAGACCGTAGATAGATAATGAAACCATAAGCTAACTTGAATGCATCAGCAAATCCATGGATTTGCAATGATGCGGAATCTGGTTTGTAACCTAACCAACGAGGAATCTTAATTGAAGCTAGAGACGGGAGTTCGACGTACCAAGTCTTCCATTCTTCGGTGAGGTCAGGTGGTAAAGGTTCATCCCAACTCATTTGCTGTTTGTCACCACTGTCAAGTACAGTGTTATGAAGCCACAGTTTTTGCAAGAAGATTTTAGCAAAAACAACAACAGGAGAGACAAATCCAAGGGGATCGTATATTTTAGCTATTTGAGAGAGAACTAGTCTCTTTGTCCATTGAGCTATGTGAGAGTTATGATTTATCTTGAAAACGAAGTTGTCTGGTTTTGGTTGCCATTTCAATCCAAGAATTGCAAAGTTTCTTCACCCAAAGAACGACATGCATCACTAGCCAGAGCGTGATCGGACAAATCAGACAAAATAGAAGGTTCGTTAGATAGCCACTTGCGTAAGTTGAAACCGCCCACTTTGCAAAGTTCGGAGACTTCAATTAGTTTCTGTTTGGCCTCTCCAATTGAGTGACCACCTGAATTAACGTCATCCATAAATGTTTCATTTTCTAGGACGTCAGATCCTAAAGAGAATCGAGATTCTTCGTCTTTGGCCAATTGAATTCTGACACGATCCGCTTGGAATGGACTAGGACTCAGACCGTATGTTATAGTTGTTAATTTATAAATCATGACTGGGTGTGACTCGTCTAAACGCCACAAGATGAGTTGATAATGTTGATCTTCTGGAGCAATCCAAATCTGACGATACATTTCTTCAACATCAGCAACGAAAGCAAATTCATACTTTCGCCAGTTGATCAATAACTGAACTAAGTCTTGTAACAGATTGGGACCGATGCGTAACGACTCGTTGAGACTAACGCCTTGTTTAGTTTTTGAGGAGCCATTGGAAACGACTCGAAGCTTTGTGGTTGTACTACTTTCTTTGAACACACCATGATGCGGTAGAAAACAACCGACAAAATTCGAAGGAAGGCCACCATCCTCCAACTCACGAAAAGGTGACATGTGATCCAAATCAAGATACTCGCGCATGAAAGAATGATATGATTGTTTGAGACTATTGTTACTTTGGTATTGTTTTTCCATTTTATATAGCATTCTCAACAAAGTATTTAATGTGTCTCTGAAACAAGGTAGAGGAGTTGATTTGAATGGCAAACGAACTGTGTATCTACCATCAAGATCACGAAAGACAGTCTCACAAAAATGAGCTTCACAAGCCTGTTCCTCTGAGGTACAAACGGGAACAGAAGGTTGCTCTTCACGAAACCAGAATTTTTGCAGAAGATCATATACCTCGGTCTCTGCTGCACAATGCAAACCTGCGGTATGTTGACTGTTAGATGATGTGAAGTCGCCGATGTAGGCCCTGAAATCAACCAGCCCGATTGCGATTGTGTAGCAATTGGTTCGTTCGAAGCACCTTTGATCACTTGGCTCTCAACGATGACAGCATGAATTGCAGATCCCAAAAGTAAATCAATTCTTCCAACTTGAGAGTACTGAGGATCAGCTAATTGAAGCTCTGCAAGATGACTCCATGACTTCTCGGTACCACCTGTGACAGGCCTGTAGTTGCTGATTTTTGGCACCACGTTGGCCGCTACTTCATCGAAAATTCAACCGTACTTTTACATTCGATCAATCCCCTGCTATTCAACCCAAAGACAGGAAAAGCAACTGGTTTTCTATGAAGTCGCAACTGTTGACAGAGTGCTTCCGGAATGAATGATGGCTGTGAACACTGATCGATGAGCGCTCGTGCCACAACTTCATGCCCATGAGGACTATGCACCGTCACTAATGCAGTCGAAAGCAAGACACTTGCCGGGGAGAATTGTGAAGATTCTACTAAATGGGTAGAAACAGGAGGATCTTTTACTTCACTCTTGTTGTCTGTTCCAGAACTAGATTGAGAGTCTTCAGGCTTAGGTTTACTCTCGAAATGCAAGAGCATGTGATGTTTGTTCTCACATGTTTCACACCGGAATTCTGACGAACAATCAGCAATCTTATGATCCGACAAAGAATTGGAACAAAGACGTTTGGATTTCACAAAGTCATGACGAGCTTTGACTGTTTTCTTCTTGGAGTTAGGACACTGATAGAGAGCGTGAGCTTTTCCAGAGAATGCACATCCAGACTTACTATCATTTGTCGCAATAAAATGAGGAGAACCTGTAGATGAGGGCTTCGAAGAATTGTTACCAACTTTCTTCTTGTTAGCCTCTATGACTTCTAAGGCAGAGCATTTCGACTTGTGGAACATCGTCAATGTAGCGAGCGTTGGAGGGTCACGTGTACTACCAATCAAAATTTCCCAATCCTTGAGTGTCTCCATATCCAACTTCGTTGTTGCAAGATGCATAATCATATCGTCCCAGTGATCAGTAGGTCGATTCAATGATTCTAAAGCCATCAGTGGTCCTGAAATTCCTAGTAGAATTTTGCAAATTTCAGAAGAAGATTCCGATTTCATATTTTCTAGAGAGAACAGAGCAGCAAAATATAGAGAAGTTGCACGACGGATATTCTCATAATGTTCAGCTAGTTCACTCCACGCCTTCTCAAAACTTTCGTCATCTTCAGGAGGGACATCTTTGATTAGATCAAGAGGTTCCTTCTGCAGACACGGAATTGAATAATGTAGCTCAGAGGTATCCGAAAGTTTCTTTTTTGATACCACAAGCGAGTTGAATTTCCCTTTGAAAGCTGACCACTCTTTATAGTCACCCGAAAACTTGGGCAACGGCACTTTTTGCAGCTCAGCCTCAATAGAATGAGGAGCCGGTGTCACAATTTGCTGCGGTATTGTAGAATCAGGACTGAATCTTGCATTGCTGTTCAATGATTCAAGATGCTCTTGAAAATCTCCTCTGATCTCGAGATATTTCTGTTTGAATTGAAAGAAACAGTCAGGAGTAAAATACTGGTGATTATCATCTTTTCCGTCACTGGAACACATGTCGTCATGATCTAGTTTAAATTCTGTCCAAATACTATCAATGTTATCAATCCGAACTATGGTGACTCTTTTATGCTTTTTATCAGGACTTTTAGCCTTGAAAATGTCCCAAGCAGTACAGAGTTCATAGAAACGTTGCTTCTGACTTTCAAAATCTTGATGAAAAAAAGAAGCAATAAGTATCAAAATCCAAGGAATCTGTTCAAAAAGATTCGATTATTCCAATAAGATGAGGTTATGTCACACTATACAGATTTCCCGACACAAATCAGCCACGTGCGAGTCGAAAAATAATATCACAACAATCAAATATGCAGATAAATGCACCAATATATAAGTTGAAATTGCACTCACAACTGGGCTACACAAATACCCATTGTACTACGACTGCGATTCACTTGTAGAGGTGTATGCTCTTGCGTGCACGTCGAGCAGTTCTCGTGACCGACGTCTGATGCTTGATGACGCGCAGTACTCCTGCACTGCAAACAGCAATCTGATCGAACAAGCTCCTCGGCGCAGCAAACCAGAGCGTTGATGGTGTGGAGAGAAGCCAAAAACATATTCCTCCACTGCCGTAGCTCACCGTCGCCGCCAGCACAAACCTCAGGGCCGCCTTGTCGACTCAGAATTACCGCTCGACACAATACTGCCTGGCCGCTATGAGTACACGTACTTTAAAGAAGCCCACAATGGCTAACCTCGAAGCGATGCACTCGTTGCGCTATTACGGCGCAACATAAACATTGCTGCGGCAACAGCACCACCGCCACAGCCGTTTACAGTGGATCAGCAAACGTCGACGAAAAAACCACGGAGCTCACGATGACACTATCAGCAGACGAACCCTTATTGTTGACGTTGAGGCTCGCCGCGTCGTTGCGTGCACCACGACGATGTTTTTCTCGCCGGCCGCTACCCGCTCTCCGTGCGTCACTGGATTCACTATCCGACTCTCGAAGGACCAAATGTTCTGATTTGGAGAGATGAAATAACTTTCAGGCAGCGATTAGAAAACGATAACACAAGTTTATTGAAGCCAACATGTGCTTCGCTCCGTGGCTCGACGACTACTAAAAAGTTTGACGGACAACATGACGGTCGTCATGGCGCGTGACTACGACGTTCTCAAACACAACATAATTGAGACATTGGTATAAACATAAAAAATATATGATAGAACATTGCTATCCTTATTAAAAAAGTAGATGAATCTGGATATATTCTCTCTTTAGTAGTGACGCTCAACTATGCTTAAGTTGCTCACTCTTGGTACAAGTTGAAATAATTTCAGAGCAGATTGCTCACATCATTCTCATTGAACTCACGGATGTCTCTAAACTCTTCATCCAAATCAGTTGGAAGCAATTTTCCTCCCTTGACTCTAGAGTATATCTTTGGAAGAAAATAGTCAAAATAAAATTTCTCACAGTAGGTACCACCTTTCCCGGAAAGGCTTCATCCCTGAACACTGGAATGCAACAACTTTCTCCCTCAATGGGGATGTAAACAAATAGATCACATTCACTCAGTCCAGTCAAATACATCTGTATCTGACACTGAGTGTAATAAAGACTACTGTCTCTCAGTCTTAGTCTGCTGTTTACAAAATGTGAATAAAGAACGAAGGAACATTACTCTTTTGGTTTTCCCAATCGACAATAGGTTGGTTTTTACAGGTTATGGGACATTTTACCTCTAGGCATTCTATAATCAGTCCCTCCTCTCTATCTATAACAATACTGTCTAGACTAGCGCACAGACAGGGTTGCTTAGGACTTACAATCACACCTACATCTTTGAGTACATATCCATCATGCAGACTAGTGTACAAATCTTTAGCTTTTTGTTCATTAATTTTCCCATATCTAGCGGCTGGAGTATCAATTTTTCTTTGTACCATCATATCGGAGGCAAGGGATTCAGCAGTCTTCTTGTCACGTGTTTTAATACTATGAGCACCTTTACTAGCAGATATCCTTTCACATCTAGCTGCAAACCATATAGATCACTGTCAGACTGCTTAACCATATCACAGGATAGAGTGATAATATTTTCTCTGCTTATTGCTATCTTTTCATCATAATATTGCTTCAATTCTTTGTCAAGGATAATATCCTGACAAAATATCTGGAACTCCTCTGCGTAAATGAGGAGGTTATCGACTATTGCTTCACATTCATCCCTTCGTAACTTCAGTAGGGCTTGCTTGATCAGAAGACCCACAGGTACTTGATGGCATGGCTGATTCAATTTCAACTTTGCTGCTGATTCATAATTGAGGGGGTGGGTGGAAAAAGGGCCTAATTACAAAACGGCCATTTTGAGAAAAACGATAAAAACTAACTATATCATGCCCGTGGCATGATTCGATGCGCATACCTGGCTTATTTCAAAGGTTTTGGCATCCCCAAAACAACCGCACAGGAATTGGAAAATAGCTGTCGATTTTGAGAGGTATACAGCCATTCGAAAAAATGTAATTAGGCCCTTTTTCCCAATACTGGGTCAATTTTTGGGATAGTTGGTCCACTAAAAGTTGGATAACGTTGCGAAATCGAGTTCAATGGCCTCCAAATTTCATCAGCATATCTATGGGTATGTCACACAAGATATACAATTGCAATTCAACGTCTTAATGCATTTTCATCGATTCTGCACGTGGAAGATGGTTCCATTGAGTGTGTGAAACTGAGGTCACTCAATATTCACTTAGCAAGTATGAAGATACATTTTTTGAAGGCCAAAAAACATGATTTGATAGCCAGAATTGGTAGGAAAGAGATATGGAGGTCATAAGAATTTTTTTGAATTTTTTTCGTAAAAAATTAGGCCCTTTTTACCAATACTCCACCACTTAGGCCCTTTATCCCGATATCGATAGTGGAGTTAGGCCCTTTTGAACGAGTTTTTCCGGTGACTTAGGCCCTTCTTACCAATATTGTTGCACTTAGGCCCTTTTTACCAATAATGTTGCACTTAGGCCCATTTCACCAATACTGTTGCACTCAGGCCCTTTTTACCAGTACTTCTACGTTGAGGCTCTTTTTAACAATACCCTTGCACTTGGGCCCTTTTTTTGAACAAAATTTTCCTGTTGTTTGGGCTCTTTTAGAAAATCTTCGAGGTCTTGGTGACTTTGTGGGTACCTCTCTCTGCAGTGATAAGACCCTTTTACATAGTCACATTCGTGCTGAGATTCGATTCCTAAACAAAACTCTCTTCCGGAGTCTCATTGTTATAATCTCTTGAGGGGGATTCGGAGGTGTCTAGTTTCCCCAGTCAAACAACGATGAGATGAGAAATCCAATCTGTCGGAGTTATGATTTTCCAGAAAATAGCTATGTATGGAGAAATCGTGCTCGTGAAATACACTCACGCTGACAAGGGGAGTCCGGAGGGTCCGAGTCACCAAATCTCACCAAACTTTTTCCACAGGCTCGTACCACCTAGAACATAGAGAATCCAGAGTAACTCCATCAAATGGGCTTTCATTTCAGAGCTACAAGCAAAAGCGCTAGCATTGCCAGTATACCCATATATATATCACTTTTTGACATGGGCCTATATGGGCAATTCTTACGTTTTTGCTTGTAGCTCTGGACAGAAGGCCCATTTGAGGGAGTCACTCTGGATTCTCCATTTTCTAGGTGGTACGAGACTGTGAAAAAAGTTTAGTGAGGTATGATGACCCGGACCCTCCGAACTCCCGTTGCGAGTCCGATTTTCGGGCGCCACAGTGAATGGGGCCCAATCAATTTCTTACTTGATCTCGTTTCTTGAACCTACTTTAGCCTATCTTACTCCATTCGAGCCTACCAGATAATCCTGAAGGTTGGGGACGAAACTGACCACGGATTCGGTTTCTACATCAGAAAATATACGAAAAACACATGTTCATGTCTTGGGAACGATCCGACTCAAAATTCGCATTCTTGGCGTCCATTGGAGGAGCCGCGGGTTCACGGACTCGATACCTTGGAGTTTTTCATTTTTTGGACCAGCTAGATCTCGTGATCTGACGCGTCAAACCGACTTCCTCGAGTGACCATTCTGAAGTGAGTTACACCAGGCGGCTATCAATTGAAATTACTTTTAGAGACATCAGAAGACGCGCATGCACAAGAGATGCAAATACTGGATTGAAATTTGTTTCAAAGATCATTTTTGATCACTTTCCACCGCCAAGACAGATAGTTTTCGAAACCGTTTTCGCTGTAACATGACCCGGCAAACACGATGAAGTAGTTAACTAACGTCTTGATTACAGGTAACATGGTTAGAAATCAATTCTTATGTTTTATCAATTTTCTTAGAGGCCTCAATCACAGGTTGTCGATATAAGAATACTGCTCTCCTATTTGTCCGAGTTCCGAAGATATGTTGAATAAAAAATCAGGTCGTTTCATTGAAATCCATCGAAACACGATTTTACTAATGGAACGCCGATTTTCAACTTTTTTGGAGGATTACTTAAAACACCGTACGACACAGAGATGACCTTGGGACGTTAGAAAGCTCTTTCCCCACTCAAAGCTTACGAAATAGTGAGGTCATGCTTTTCTCTTCAAAATGATTGGCGAACCATTCGAGTCCAATATGGTGCAGCATCGTAGTTAGGCGATTCGTTCTTACCCATCAAAACTGTACAACTAGCTGTCCAAGGAGTCTAGCCGGGTCTAACTGCCTTCAGATAATAGACAGAGGATCTAACTCTCATCATACAATCGATAAAAGGGCGTAACTCCCATCATATAATCGACAAAAGGGCCTAAGTGCACTTAGGCCCTTTTATCGAATATGTAAAAGGGCCTAAGTGCACTTAGGCCCTTTTTCTGATCCATGGGGTTTTCGAAGTTTGTGGAAAAACAACTTTCATGGGGTGATAGATCATGGTTCAAGGGTTCAAAAAAGCGGTAGGCCGGAAAAAGGGCCTAAGTGCACTTAGGCCCTTTTTCCACCCACCCCCTCAATTACAACTAACATGGAATCGACCATACAACTCACTCAGATGTGGTTTTGGATATGGCACTAACTTTGGATTCTTTGCAAAGATGTATGGCTTGTTATCTTTGCCTGACAATTTCAATGCATAATTGCCTTTCGAATACTCATCTTTGGCAAACTGGAGGGGACTAGGCTTACCCCATTCTTGCAAGTGATCTGTCCTCGATAGTGCTTGGTGGTGGTCGACGAAGTGAATAACAGAGTAATTTAGTTTACACTTCTCACCTTTGTTGAACACGCAGGTACAGAATGCATTTACTAAATGTCTGTTCTGGTCCAGCTGAAACAAAATATCATAGATTCAATCAATATCACCAATAAAATGAAGGATTAGTGACCAAATGGTGCACCAATCTATTCATGTATGAAATTATACTTACGTGTAATTGGACTCTGTAAGGAATGGTTGTAACAGAGGTCTGGCATACAATTTCAATTGGATCAAAAGCTGCCTATGCTGTGCTTCAGCTCAGTCACCTCTCGTACATGTTCTTTCATAGTCAGTTGTGTTCCATTTTTGATTCTTTCAGGTTCAAACTTGAGATTGTGTGTTATGATACAAAATGTTGTTGCATTTACTATATGCATTTTTGTAGGATGATTTTTAGCTAAAGCCATCGTTTCGCATGGGTATCCCACTGGAAATGATGTGATTATGTCAAGAGAAATCCTAGCTGAGAAAAAGAAGGAAATGTGCAAACCGGCACACAAGAGCGAGGGCTCATCCATGCATCAATATGTGAACAAACAACTGACTGATCACTTTTTACACTACTCACTGATCTCACTCAACACGGCTGTGAATGGAGAGGATCAGTGCTAGTTGAAGTGTACTGTTATACTTCCATCTCGATGTTGTTTCAAAGGTTTTTAGGAAAGGTTACTCAGAATATCATCGGACAATCTGAAATCGCAGTAAGTAATCGAATCGAATAAGAGCCGAAGCTGGCCGAAGCGCAACCAGGCCCCTCCAACTCCGTACTGCGAATGGTGACAGAGTTTGGATAATTCCTTTCCCTAGCTCTAGATGGCAGCACCTCTGGGAAGGGTTGTAGTGTTTCACCCTTTGTCAAGTTGCTGTGCTTGCTATAATTAATTAGAGGCGTGTTTAAAATGAACAGTGCAATATTCATTCGTATCTTGTACAGGTTAGCTCGGGTGCCACAGTCCGGCATCCACAAGCTTGGCTTCAGGGCCCTCCAACTCCGGGTTAAAAAATTGGCTAATTTTTTTTCTGCTATGGCCGTGTGTAATGTTTTGAATGTGTGGGTTGTTGGTGATTACTCGGGTTGAACAGTGAATGAATAACTCTCCAACTTGAGAGAAGATGTACTTTTATTCAGATAAAGTGTCGCAGGTTCAAACTCTGAGTACAGACAAATAATGCCCCAATTCGAGGCGATGCAGCCTTTTATAGACAATTTCCAGTTGACATATACATATGATCATTTACGTTGCAAGTATACCTGTACATAACATATTTTGTTAACTGTTTATGGTTCTAACAAAGAGTATATACGTATATACCATATCTGATATATAGAATGCTTGTGGACTATATGTCTATATTTTATGGTCGTGATGTACATAGCATCTTCGAGATGTATATCTGTATTGTGTGGTCGTGGTGTATATAGTATTCCTCGAGATTTCAAGGTGCTTGTTGATCGGACTTTTGTTATATATGTATATACTCTCGTACGTTACACCTTCCCCCTTTTCTTGAAAAAAAGTGTGATATATAGAACACTTTTTTATATCCAAAGGACAAACACTAAACGAACATCTGTAACTTCTGATTAACCAAAAAAATGTTTCCTAAATCTATGTTCCTATTTCTCTAGTATTATAAAAGCATATTTCTAATTTCTCAAAATTTTTTTTTTTCTTTTCTTTCTTTCCTTGTATCATCAAAATTCCTTGAAATTTCCAAAAAATACCAATGAATATTCTTGTATCAAAATCAAATTTTCAGTGAAAAGCGTATAGGAAAATATGAACTTCTTTTGAGATCTTGAAAATATTAACCTTGATTCCATTCAATTCAGAATTTTTCATCAAAAATACGAATATTAATCTGTTTACTACTACAATATAAACTTCCTTTTTTTTTTCTCAAATAACAAAACCTCCATAAAAAAAAAATCTTACAATTATAGCTCATTCCCTGTAAATTATAAAAACTTGTAACATAACCATTCTGTTCTCTCCGATATCGAGAGTTTATATTAAAATTACACCAGTATAATTTCCGTCAAAAGCTCAAAATAATATTTTTTTTTCTTCAAAATTCTATCAAAATCTTAGAGACGTAAATTCTTCTTGAATAAAAGTATGAAAATTTCATCAACATTTCCTCTACATTATAATCATATTTTGAAGAAAATAAATTATATCAAAATCTTAGAGATGTAACCTTCCTTGAATAAAAGTATAAAAATTTCATCAACATTTCATCAACATTATAATCATATTTCAAAGCAAATAAATTGTATCAAAATCTTAGAAATATAAACTCTTCTTGTATAAAAGTATAAAAATTCCATCAACATTCCGTCAACATTATAAACATATTTTAAAGAAAATAAATTCTATCAAAATCTTAGAGATATAAACTCTTCTTGTATCAAAGTATAGAAATTCCATCAACATTTCATCGACATTATAAAGTTCTGTTGTTTTTTCTTTCTTTTCTCCAAGACTATTCCAATTATGTATTATGTGATCAACACATCCAAAAATGTTGGAAAAGGAACTTCAGATACATGAAATTCTTACTATTAGGCAAATATAATACTTATTCTTTTGACATCGTAAAATTTGTACTGGTATCTTCGTCTCATATAAATGCAATATATATAGGAACTTTAATGTATTTCTGACGTTAATCGTCTCGCAAAATTGAACATTTCTCAGAATGTTGTCAGAGTCACAAAAATGATTGTCTTACTCAGTCGCAGATTTCTACAAATGTGAAATGAAAATTTCCTGCTACTCTTCATCATCGATGCCAAAATACATTTTCAATGCTTGTTCTTTTATCTCTAATCTTGTCTGATCTCGGCGTAATGTTAGGTGCATTATATAATATGCACGTACACACCATTTGCATGATTTTCCGTCTTTTATAGTGTGACCAACGTCACTGAAACAAATGTTGCAATGTGGAAAATTTGCATTAAGGATGATTTCTAATGTGTGTCTCTGGACTATTTTGAAATTGTTATCGAAATTGAACATTTGACAATTCATGCATTTATTACCAGTTACTCCACCGTATTGATCATTTCGTGCGTAACTTAGATGCGATTGTATATGAACAAATTTCTTTAGTTCTGACCAGAATTCGTCATTCATGTCTGGCTCACCGTTTACAGCCTGTAGGTATCTTGAGTGATCTTTGTCTACTGGCATTGACATAATTACTTCGAAATACTCACTTTCAGCCGCTGATAGCTGTAGGGGTTGTTTCACAATTTTCTCATTCTCAATAGTCATCACAGATGGTCTCTTGACGCCTGTTCTTGCCGCTTTCTTGGCGGGTATTTTAGGTATGACGCATAGACCTTCCTGTATGTTTCGTTTCTGCACTCTTGTCAAAGCTGTTGCCTCGGCAGGCACGTCAATTTTGCTTGTCGAAGGACCTGGCTCTTCTGGCGGTATTGCGATGGGAGACATAGTATTTGATTCGTCCACCGGTACCACTATGAGTATGGCCTGTGCATATATATAGAGATCATGAGTGGTTGAAATAATATCGACGCAACTTACTACTACTCTTATGCCAGTCACACGTACAGCTGGCGCCTCCGACGTCGTAGTACACACGTCTTTCCCACGTGAGCCTTGCGACAGTTGCGACGTATATACTCCGGCTTCGTCGTTTTGATGCACATGCACCTGTTGGCTCAGATGCATTTCTGTCGGTTCCAATTCTTGTACCGACTCTTCTCCAGTTTGATGACTCTCTTCCAAGTCACTGACTAAGTCATCTAACACATCCCAATTGAGTTCATTTTGAAATTGGGTATTATTTAGATTCGACACTCCGAAATTGATCACTCCCTGATTATCCGTTACAATTTCATTTGGCTCGACACCAAGACGCTCCTCCGGATTAAGCAACTCGTGAAAAAAGTCCTCATTGTCGTCACTCACTCCGAAAAATGTTTCGTTTGAAAACGGGTCCATTATTGATCAGAGGTTCCTCTCTCGTCAAAGACAGATCTGCGACTATTTTGATTGCGTGTTTTGAACCCTTCCATGTCATCAATATACCTATACATAGTGTCCATACTATCTATAGAACATCGTCGTCTGCTTCATTAAAAATTCAGTTAGTTAACATGCAATTTTTATACAACAAATCATGAATGAAACTCATAAGTTCAAATCAAATACTCTGGCTATTGTAATCTTGACCGCGCGTATTTTTACTAACCTAACCTGATATCGATTATTGACATTAATGGGTCGTAACTTAGTATAGCTTATTTTTTCTACATAGAGTTACATACAAACAACATTATTTCTGAATATAACATACTGTTTTTACTTTCATTTTGCAAAGTTCTATCATCAATTCATCAAGTGAATCTCACTTGGTTGTCACCAATTCAGTACTTCATACCGATACAACATTTCAAAGTTTACAACCTATAAGAGTCTGTTTTAGTACTTGGTCATTACACTTTGTCACTCTAGATCATAAGTTACATGTTGCAGTGATCTGTTAACAGTTCTAATCAAGCGTTCACCAACAATATGTAATCTGATCCACTTACGCTACAAAAAAAAATCATTTCTATCAGTAAGTATTATCCTACTATTTATTTTCCTTATAGTTGCTTTCATTCAACTTATTACTACATTTTTCCTTCAGTCCAGTGTGTCTATTTGCCATCACATGTGTTCCAAACATGTCATACCACATGAGTTTATTGAATAATAAGAAAATATGACTGATTCATGGCCACCCGAGAAGTTGTACTCCCAATGTGTCTCAAGGTACGCATACTCCCAGCTATGAAATTCATGTTATCTTGCTCATTGGTATCAATTTCAGATGAGTTGTTCTAGAATTGTTATGTAGATATTATTCATTTGTTTCAGACACTAGAAAGTTAAAAGCGGAGCTCTTTATGACATGAGTAAAAAGGTCCACAGATCTTGGCGTACCCAATATTTAGTCATCATTTACCCTGTGCTTGTGTGGATCATTGATTTTGTACTATATGTTAAGTCATTCTTGATGTATTCATGTTTCTCTCATTGGTTTCTGTACTAAACTATGGTTGTAAGCTTTACTTTGTTTTCGGATGCTCTGTACTCATTCACTACATGTATCTCTAGTATCATCATTGTAACATTTCAAATACATTGGAACTATTTTGTGTGCCTGTCAATTACTATCTCATCTAATTCATGATGTGAAACCCATTCTTTATAACAAATCAACTTTTGTCTCCAAATCTCATTCAACCATCAGAAGTATATATGGAGTCAGCTGAGCTATTACGGCTACTATACAGACACTCAAACTACATTTTAGATGATGTAGAGATATTAGTATGACTTTATCTGTGATCAGTGAGTGAATCTCACACTTGGGAAATGACTCTACTTGTTTATGAATTTACTCATTATTTATTACAAAAAGTTGTCTTGACTCATTTGAATCTCGCGCCAAACTGTTCCCCAGTTTACTCCCCACAGGTCCGCCATTTTGTAAGCGTCTCACGCAGTTGCTTGGCGACGCTGATGCGTAGCTCTACTTGCTCGCGATGGTATTGTTGTTGTTGTACTAATTGTGTATTTTACACTTGTTGCTGATGTTTGTGAGTATGAGAATTGTCATTATAGTGGTTGTATGCAGAACCCAAGTAAGTTTGAATCTGTCCTGTTTGCTAAATTATATTCTACGGGCCTGTTTTCATGCCTTATACTACCCTCAACTTTATATTGAAATATTATCAAAATTACTGTGAATGTGATCATTCTCATGTTTGTTGCACCTTCAGTTGTGTTTCATGAAGCTATTCTGCCCATATACATCCCTCTGTGAGTCTAATTCAAAGAATATTTGATGTTACAAGCCAAGTGTTTTTACCATGTTGTGAGATAGGCTAACCTTCTTCTTCAAGACAAAATCTCTCCAAGTCAGTGTTTGTTCATTCAAATCACCAAAAGTGCTAGTAAACCATTGTAATTACTCATCTCAATGTTAAGCGTCATCTCATTTGCTTCTATTATTCTGTGAACTAATTCTCGCTTAACCTCCATATAGGTGTCTACGGCATATGTACCTGCTGCCTACTCGACTTTTTATCCAGAGCCTTGCAGTACCTTCTAATCATGGAAAACACCTATTTACCACCTGTACTATCATCCAGCAAGTTGGACGAGCACTCTACTTTACCCCAAAGTGAAAATATGTGTATAATTAGGTATGTGCCGTTAACGCTTTTTATACTTTTCATGATGGAATCATGTAATGTCTGTATGCTACAATGCTTATTGGTTTCTCATTTAAACAGTGGCATTTTCCTCATGATATGGGTATGTATTTTGGTGCACATGAGTAAATTGAATCAAAAGTTGTAAAGTCTGTAGCAATGCCATGGGGGGTACTGTGTCATATGAGTACATGTATAGTCAACTCTTAAAATTTCAGATTGAACCAATTTCTCATTCAATTCATGTACTGTGCCATTCTATATTTTGAAGAGGGAGTTTTGCTTGTCATTTGAGTCATTCGAGATAATTGCCAGTAAATTCAAGGTTTTGATCCTAACCAAATGTGAAAATTTTGACTGGTTGAATAATATTAATGAAAAATATCAGTAGGTTCTGTGTGTAACTCTTATTTGTGTTTGTGTAGGTGATAATTTGCTCAGTATGTTGCTGCCCAAGAGTCCAATCTTCACCACAGAATATTGGCATTTCCATGGAAACCTCCCAAACTCAACCAGGGATGTTATCAACCACCCGAGTGCTGTTTCCAAGCTACTGGCTGTTTGAGGCCCCTATTGGCATCTCATTGACGGTTTCTTTGTTTTTCTCATATAAACTATTCACTTAAACACCTAACAAACAAAATCATATCCTAATTTATACGTTTTTCTTTTAGGTAATGGAACCATGGAAATTTGATTGGAAATTCAGAAGAAAGAGGAAGACGTACATTGCTAGGGCCTCACTATTTCTAGAACGTTATCAGCCTAAACTGGTAGAGTCAATAATTTTTCTGGGCAATGTCCATAGGAAGACACGCGAGTTTCAACTTGTTTGCATGAACTATCCTATACTTATCTGGTTCTATTTTCAGTTTTACATTCTCGTTTTCTAACATCTCTGCTATCTCAAATGGTCCCTTGTATTGATCATCGAACTTGCTCGTTTTCGGTTCGTTGAGTAGGTAAACAAGATCTCCTACCTTGAAACTTTTCACGTTCAATTTCCTATCATATAACCTCTTATTTCTTTCTTTAGCTGCTCTCAATCTAACAGCTGCTTGTGACTGTGCTTCACTTATTTGATTCACTAAATCGTCGAAAATCAGATTGTATGTTCTTGGCACTTTGCCACTTGAAAATTCGGATGGCATTTTCGCTGTCCTTCCATAAATTAACTCGAAGGGTGAAAATCCCGTGGACTCTGATTTGCTTGAGTTATATGAAAACAAGGCTGGCTTTAAAAGTTCATCCCAGTTATTTGACTGCATATAACCTTTCAAAAATTCAACAAGAGTGTGATGGAATCTCTCTAAAGATCCTAACGATTGAGCATGGTAGCAAGAACTTTTTATCTTTTTGATCTTGAAAATTTGAGCCATTTCTTCCATCATGCCCCCAATAAGGTTTGCTCCCTGATCTGAGTGGATAACATCTGGGCATCCAAACCGACAAATAAAATCATGAGCAAAATTTTTCGCAATCGTAACTGAATCTATGTTTGCTAATGGAATTGCACCAGCATACTTCGTTAAAACACACTGCCACGTTAATACATATTTATTTCCGAATGGGGTTATCGGTAATGGTCCTACCAAATCTATCTGAATTTTCTGTAGTCCTCTTTCCGGACTGTCAGTTATGACCATAGGCTGGCGTGTTTTCACTCGAACTAATTTCTTTTTCTGACATTGTTGACACATTTTAACGAACTCGGATACCTCTTTTTTTCAAATTTGTCCAATAATAATTCTCCCTGATTCGCCAATAAGTCTTTGAGGTTCCCTTATGGCCCCCTATCAATGATTCATGACACTCTCTGATTATATTTTTTCTATCACTCTCTTCTGGAATTTTTACTTCCCCTGTACATATCGTGATTCTAACCTCATCTAGATTGAAGCCTGTTTCTAAAAATTCAGTGATTTTTGACCAGTAGCACATCTCGAGAACATCGTAACATTTTTCAATACTTATTGATTTTATCTCTCTTGTCTCCATGAGGCATTTCAGCAAGTTCAAGATTTTTAGCAAATCAAATGTGAAAATTCTTTCATCAACAGTGTGTTTCACAAATAAGTGAAAAATTCTTTTACTCTCATTTGTGATCAAAATCTCACCGACTTCCGGGTTTTGTGATTTTATATATTCCATGTCAAATAGTTCTCTTTCCACAAGTTGTTGCGTTACTTTCGATTTTATGGCACAATCAGTTGTGAAAAAATGTATTAGACTGTCACGTCTCAACCAAAGAGGATCTCTACTGTTCAGTAGTTGATTACAAATTACTGGAAGCAGTTTGTGTTCGGAACCGATCCCCAATTCATCGTGAATTAGCCTTTTCGCTGTGTTGACATCATTTGCCTTTTCGCAATTAGCCATTCTGTCTGGCGTAGCATGTGTTTCCTTTACATGTGTATCTTTTTCCATTTCTTCACTCAGACTTCCGGTGTCGGGACTGACAGTACTTTTTGGATCGTAGCTTACCAGAGATGTTGAGGTATTAGTGGTTTTAGAATCAGGAGGATTTTGCGGAATAAGCATAACTTTGGAGTTACTTGTGTTAGTTGGTGCGTAGCTCATCTCTGGGCTCCCCATTACTGCTACTGCCGACCCTTCTGTCGTATTGTGATTCAGATTCATTTGTTCGTAACCTTTTGTGTCATGACCTTTATTCGCCCTTGTCTCATTGTCAATCATCATTTCCGTTCTTTTACTCATTTCCATCATTTCATTGTCATCAATCGTTTTCTTTTTCGGTGTAATCTCACAATGTGGGCAATCGCATTCTTGCACAAACTCTCTTACAGCTTCCGTTTCTCCATCTAAACTTTCATTTTCTGAGTCATTATCATAGTCACAATAATTCACATCCGTTACTGGATTTCTAGACAGAGCATCAGCGTTCTGATTCATTTTACCTCTTTTATAAAAAATTTCATAAGAATATTCACTCAACTTCATCCTCCAGCGCATCAATCGCGATGAGGGGTCTACACAATTATTCAAGTATACTAACGGTTTATGATCTGTGCAAAGAATGAATTTCCTCGCGTAAACGTACGGTCTGAATTGTTTTACTGCAAAAATTATGGCCAATAATTCACGTTCAATTACAGAATACCGTTCTTCTGCTGCATTTAACGTTCTCGATGCATATGCTATTGGTAAATCACGTCCTATTTCACCTTGACTCAAAATAGCTCCCACGCTATGCGATGATGCGTCACAAGATATGATCATGATTTCATCTGGTTTTGGATAAGCCAAAATAATGCCTGAGCACATTATTTCCTTTAGTTCATCAAATGCAGATTGTTGCTCTTCACCCCAAAAAAATTTCACTCCTTTTTTCGAAAGAATCGACAGTGGTTTGGCTATTTTCGCGAAATTGGGTATAAAACGTCTATAATATCCAGCAAGGCCTAGAAATTGTTTGACATTCTTATCAGTTTTCGGTTTTGGGAAGTGGCTTACGGCCAGTACTTTTTTTGGATCTGGTTTTACTCCATTTTCACTCACAATATGGCCCAAATATAAGAGTTCCTTCTTCAAGAACACACATTTCCCAGGATGGAACGTAAGGTTATGATCTCTCATTCTTGCTAATAATTTTCTCATTTTCCTATAATGATCGGCAATTGAGGATGACCAAACTATGACGTCATCGACGTAAATCATACATTCTACATTGTTTAAACCTGATAGAATATTTGTTAATGCTCTTGTAAAGCAAATTGGCGAGTTACGTAATCCCATTGGTAAACGTCGAAATTGGTAATGTTTATTTACAGAAAATGCTGTTTTAATTGCCGATTGTTCATCAATTAATATTTGATAAAATCCCGAAGCCAAATCAAGAACAGAAAAATACTTAGCCCCCCCAAGTTGGTCTAGAATATCTGTTATATTAGGTAGAGGGTGGACTTCTGCAATTGTGACTTTATTCAATGCTCTATAATCAATCACTAATCTCCACTGTTTCTCTCCCTTTGCATTATCTTTCTTAGGAACGATCCATACTGGAGCATTCCAGCCACTCGTTGACTCCTCAATAATATCTTCGTCTAACATTTTCTGAACTTGTCTCTCAATTTCATCTTTCAAAGCAAATGGATTTCTATATTGCTTAATATTGATCGGTGTTTCTGTAGTTGTTCGGATTTGATGTTTGACATCTTTCACATGTCCTAGTTTGTCTCCCGGTAAATAGAATTGAAAAGGAAATTCTCTGATCAATTTCATCATACTATCTCTCTCTTCGGCATTCAATTCATTTAATTTCATAGTTTCGGCCAAAATCTTTACTCTTTGCTCGATTCTATCTTTATCACTGAAGTCTACGTAATTGATTTCATTAGCTGCTTTATTGAAAGATTCTAAAGTTAATGGAGGTATTGTCAACAAAATGTCATTGTTAGTCGTATTGTATGCGTAGAGCTTACTAGTTCCCAATGTATTTTTCACGAGACTTTCTCCTATGAAAACGCCAGGACCGGCCTGTATTCTTTTAACATAACCTTCTGCAACATCATAATTATAAATCGGTACTGTAATTAAAATTTTTGATCTAGCAGGTAGTCTATGACTTATTGCATGAATTGGTGAAAATTGAATCTCTTTATTTCCGATTTTCAGTCTATTTGTTCCAAAACACAAATTAGCTTGATATTCTCTCAAAAATCTAGCCCCCAATAAACCGTCATATCTGGTTTTGAAATCTTCTGGTACAATTAAAAATTCACATGGGCAACCCTCTAGAACGACTGTTATATGGCCTAGTGTTTCAATGACTTTATCAGTAATACCTGTCAATTTCACTTTCTTCGTGGTGTTATATTCCTGTCCTTCTTTCAAAATGTTGATTTTCAAAACATTCACTTCAGCCCCCGTATCTATCAAAAATGTTGCTTTCGATTTGAAAATTGGACTTCCAAAGGATATCGATGGACATTGTTTGCTACTCATATTATCAGTTGACAAAATGATTCTTTCTTCACATGTGTGTGAGTGCACTTCCTTAGAATCCTCCTCATCGATGCACTCATTCAATGAGTCGGATCCTTGTTTAAATCTTTGCTTTCTTTCTTGAGAAGGTTTGAATCATTTTGCTCATATTTTATGTCTTTGTTTTGTCTTGATTTTCTCAAACAAGCTCTCTCTATGTGGCCCACTTTCTTACAAAAATTGCATATTTTATCTTTGAAGCGACAGTCTTTCCACAAATGATTCGACAGACCACAGCGATTACATTTTTTCATGTATGGTGAAGATTTTTGAAAGGTGTCTCTTTTTTGAGACCTACAATTTGCTGCATAATGACCGATTTTACCACATTTATAACATGTCTTATCATCGCGTGATTCCCGTCTATCGTTCGTTTGTTCAACTCTATGTACCGATACCGGAATATTGGTTTTTATACCTTGAAGTGCCTCATAATCTTTCAAACTTTGCTCGATTCTCATTGCGGCAGCAACGGCATTATTCAAAGTCTCATAAGGAGTGTCTTTGATAAAAAGATATTCTTTGCTTAATCCACGCACGAAGCATGTTATTATATTCTTCATCATCATTTCTTTCTCAGTGTTGTTTTCTAATAGGTCTAATATTTTTTCTTGAATTTGAGAGAATTTCAATGCGTATTGAGCTATTGATTCCGAATCTAACTTCACCAGTTTTGAAAGTTCTAGTTGTAATCTGAAGTAATCTTTTTGTGGATCAAATGCATTTCTCAAATCGTCAAAAATAGAAGACAGGCAGTTATAAGTTTTCGTCTCTACATATCGTTTTGCTTCGCCTGTCACCTTTGACTGAACAATTCTAACAAATATGTATTTATCAAGTGGATTGAGAAGTGACTCTATGTCTTCACAAGTTCTTTTGAATGTCGATATAGATATGTTTTTACCGTCAAAATTTGGCAGTACTTTGATCGCTTCTGCTGTTGTCATGTATCTAAGATTTGATTGTCTTGCATCGTCTCTAGTTTCACTCCTATTGGGAATACTCACAACCGCATCCATGATCGTTTGTGATTCATCGGTGTTCTGTCTTTGAAAAAGATCTAAAGTATTCAGTGCCCTCTCAGAATGTTCCATGTTAACCTCTGATAAAGTCTCTGACCCTGACCTACCACTGTTTGAACATGATCCTCTCGACCCACTATTTAAACGTGGTGATTTCCGGACTGGGCCGGTGTACGGCTTTGTGCGAGACATTTTTGTAAATTTTTTATGCTACACCTGTATGAAATCTCCCTTCAAATCTATACCTAATTCTTGTTAATTCCCTACGTTTCTAGTTCTATTCGTAATTGTACCATTTCCTATAAAAATGTCGTCAATGTAAACGAAGAGTTGGCCCTCTTTTCCTTTAAAGAAATATTCTACACACTCGGAATAAACCCAGTTTTTCAATAGCCTATTCGTAAAGCTAAATGTATTCGCTACTGCATAGTTATGTTTAGATTTCATGAATTCGTCCATCTGAGAACTAACGTATTGTACTTGTAGACTTGGATTTTACTTTCTGTAACTGCTTTTCCGTAATTTTTCCAGCATTCCAACTCTCTTACTTAAATTTTCAAATCTAATTTTCCTAACTTTAGTTTCTTCACTTAATATTGATTCTGCTAAATCTATCTTACTCAGAACTTCTTTAATATTTCCCCAAATTTTTATCGATCTCAATTCGCAAATGTCGTTCAAATTATATTGCTCAGCAAAAAATAAATCGTGTTCATTCGCTATTTTCAGCGCTTCAGCCATACCAGTAAATTACACCGACTTCATTCAGTATTCTCTGATTCAAGTACTCGTTCCTCAACTAACAATTCTAACTCATCGACCCTTTTCTGCAATTTTCCGAATTCCTGATCCAATTCACGAAGCTCGTCGGCAAAAGATTTTACAGTTTAAATGATACAGCAGAAATGACTTTTTGATCTTGTTTCACACTCCGCATTGATCTCGTTTTGCTCCTCTATGATATTTTCATGAGTTTGAAATTCCTTCGTCAAGTGTTCAATAATGATTCTCTGTTCTCCCAGTAAGTTAATCAAACTGTCAAGAAGTGAGCTCATTGTGTCTTTACTTAAGATTGAAATGTTATTCTTGATTTTAATCTGTCAGGGGCAATTGGAAATGCATCGACTTTTTCATGCAAAATTCATTCACAATATTCTCTACACAACGTCTACACTGTGCTGCAGGTTTAATGCCCACCAAAAATCTCTTACAGAAAAAACAGGAGATAGGTTTCACCAAGGCTCTTGTAATCTCGTGGTTCCCCTCAGATGAGTACAGAACACCCTCAACTACTTGTGACCCAAAGCACTTCAAGCATGAAACTCTTCCATTAACCAATTCAGTACAATATGATGCAGTATTCCTTACGCATAGAGAATTTATTTCATCAAAAATTCTTACTTATTCAAAATGGGTAGCTTTCAAGTATCCTTTTGTATTCCTAATTGGAACGTAACTTTTTCTATGAGTTCTGGGTGCCATCAGTCAAAAAAAAAAAAATTTTTACGTACAGTTTGCAAGTGAAAATGCAAGTTTTCAGCCCGTTTGTTGATCCTAAATCCTGGGAATCTTATTCCAAATATTGATTGCAAATGCGATCCATGCAATATTCGCATTGACTTACGGGTCTCAAGTTCACTAGTACTTTCTTACAAGAATAGCAGATCAATTTTCCGTTTTCTGAATCTATTATCTCGTGATAGTCTGTAATTAACACGACTTTATCAAAACTGCTGTAGAAGTCCCGTTTATAACAAGATTCGCAAAAATTCCTATTATCGATTTCTCCTTCACTGTACCAGGTATTATTCCTAGCGCAATAATTATTCAACTCACTCAAAATTTCCAAAAACTCAGTGTCTGTAAGTCTCACAAAGTCTAAAGGTTCTCGTACCAAACTACAAAATTCTAAATTAACCCTTGGTGACATTAAAAATATTTATATCCATTCCTTAGCAACACCAGTGATTACCTCTACTTCAATCACGCAAAATCGCTTATGATTATTACTTATCAATTATACTCGTTTCAGCAGCCTCGTTGAAATCTTCGACTTCTGTGTATGGTTTTTCAATCCGCACTCTTTGGTTGTAGTACACGATCAGCCGAAATTCAGATACGCCAAATCACCAAAATCAGCAAAAATCGGCAAAAATCGGCAACAATCAGCAACAATCAGCAACAATCAGCAATAATCAGCAATAATCAGCAATAATCAGCAACAATCAGCAATAATCAGCAATAATCAGCACTAATCAGCAAAACGGCGAAAATCGGCAAAAATCAGCAAAAATTAGCAATGTTCAGAAAAAGTCTTCTTGTTCTTCCTCCAATAAATCAGCAACGTTCTCGGTATTCGAGAGTCGATTCGAAAAGTAGTCAGCTTCAGTCTCCCATCACGATCACTCCACCCAAATTTCAAAACACCACACACAATCACTTCACAGTGTTCTGATGATCGGTGAATTTGTTCTCACTGAATGTCTTTTATCTCAGAGCGTTATACGTTCTGTTGTTGGTGACAGGATTCGCCAGCTGCGATTTCCTATTAGTCTGACGATCAAAATATTGATCAGGACCTAATTTTCACTAGCGAATGCTTCGCTCAAAAAGTCTTAAAATTTTTCCAGAAAAATTTCCCAGACGGAAATTTTTCACAAATTTCCAAAATTTTGGAAAATTGTCGACACTTGTAATCACTGCCTTGTAACCCAACACCGCTGTCACCAGTTGTAATGTTTTGAATGTGTGGGTTGTTGGTGATTACTCGGGTTGAACAGTGAATGAATAACTCTCCAACTTGAGAGAAGATGTACTTTTATTCAGATAAAGTGTCGCAGGTTCAAACTCTGAGTACAGACAAATAATGCCCCAATTCGAGGCGATGCAGCCTTTTATAGACAATTTCCAGTTGACATATACATATGATCATTTACGTTGCAAGTATACCTGTACATAACATATTTTGTTAACTGTTTATGGTTCTAACAAAGAGTATATACGTATATACCATATCTGATATATAGAATGCTTGTGGACTATATGTCTATATTTTATGGTCGTGATGTACATAGCATCTTCGAGATGTATATCTGTATTGTGTGGTCGTGGTGTATATAGTATTCCTCGAGATTTCAAGGTGCTTGTTGATCGGACTTTTGTTATATATGTATATACTCTCGTACGTTACACGTGGCTACAAGTGGCGCCATCTAACGGATTTTCAGCGAAGCTCGCCACGAGCAGGGGTTCTCCGTTCGTCAAAGTCACCTCGTAATAATACTCAATATTATTATATTATTTGATCGAGTTGAATGTTTTCAGGTGCTTTGCGTATGATTGAATTAACTGCAAAGAAGAGTTCATCAGATATTCGCTACTCTGAATTCGTTCATGTTGGATTTGAAAATGTTACAACTAAAGCCTCTTCTGGGGCCCAGCGGCTCATATACTACCTTCATTCGATAGAATTGTATGTTACGCGGTGGTCGAGTGGATCAAGCCATTCCACCTAGCGTTTTGTTCCGGGCGTGGGTTCGCGACCCGCCTTAAATTTTTTTTTTTTTGACCGCCTTCTCTTCCGTAAAATCATGAGCACTATGTGCATCATACTTTTTGAAAATTTGTAAACTCAGAAATTTAAAAACTGACAAATTACTGAGGGACTAGCGTTCTTTTAAATCGGCGCCAAATTGTTTTGGTCTAAGCAGTCTAAACGTACTTCTAAGCGCATACGATTCTTTTGTTCAAAACCTTCGAAATCAATTTTCCATAGTTGCAGAACTCGGATTTGGAGAGATTTTATGAGCAAACGAAGGTCTGTGGTGAAAAGTAGAAGCCATTTTTGGACTGTACCCAACATGCCCCCATATGATTATCTCAATGGGGCGTGCAGTCCGACTTCTTTCTACCACTCAGAACGTGTTTATCACGTCAAAATAGGTCGAAAATAGTGTTCTGGACCGGTGAAATGTTCCGAATGAGATTACACATCCATAAAAACGATTTACCGCTGATTTATATTGTCCTCTTTCGGAAAATTGAGTCAGCTCGGCTCCATTCGATCGAAATTAAACGTACTTCAGCTATTTCTTCAGGTTTCGGAACAAGCTCCAAAATAAGCTGAAGTATGTTAGAAAATGTTGAGGTAGACTAGAGTTGTTGAGAAAATCGTTCAATGGGGGCAGGTACACACTTTTGCGAACTCGCAAAAATTCACTTATTGGGAAAATGTTGATAGCGCGGCTTTTTTTGTCTTTATCTAAACTTCAAAAAGCTCTTCGCAGATTTACGAAATTCGATTTGTAGCCGATTATACGCTCATATTATTAAATAGATTTCAGCCAGCCTAATTTTCTCCATGGTCTTATTTCATTCTCGTTCTGCACTCCATCAAAATTCATCTATTCAACTATAATAATTTGGAAGGTGATAGAAAAACGGCAAAATGATCTAAAGTACGTCTCATTTGGGGTTTTGTGGAAGTCGAAGTATCTTATTTCACGAAAAACCAGTAAATCTCACGGGAATAGGCCTTATAATATCCACGTAGGGGGAAATTAGGCGCACACTTTTTTGATCGCAAGAAAACTTCTATTTTTGCGGAAATCGAGGTAGCTTGTCTCCAAATTGATGAAATCAAGCGTTCAGCTTATTTTGAAGGCAATGAAACAAACTTCAGAATGAGTTAAGGTACACATTGGAAAATGTCGAAGTGGGCTAAAGTCGTTGAGAAAATGGCTGAATGGGGGCGAGTTATAAGATACACCCACATTTCACCAATTTCCCGGAATTTTTTTTTATTTTTGGCCAATGTGACGTTAGGGTCGCCAAACTACACCAATAAAGAAGCTTTCCGTCCCGTTTTCATCAAGGAATTGATTGGAGAAACTTTGCTTCTCCATAATTCAACGTGTAACTTTTTGGTATCACGCACGCACACGACAAATTAGTATCGTCAAACGGGGTAACATTTGAATACTTTTAAACATTTTCGTTTGAAATTCCTTTGTGAATTTTACGTCTTACATCAAAAGTGCGATGTATCTACGGTCAATCGAAAGTTTACAGTTACAGCTTTCGATTGACGGCTTATCAAAGTTTTTAAAGCCAAAAAAATGCGTATGCATTTCGTTGCGTAATCTACTAATTTGGGACTTTGGAACAGTAAAACTAAACCGTGAGAACTTTCGACATTTTTCTGCTCTACGGCTCTATATTCATTGCTAAACATTAAAAGTCCGATTCACTATGCCTCCAGTTTCATTATAGCTCCCATATGTGTCATGTTAGATCTCTTGGGAAATACTTTTAAACCCTATCGAGCGCTTGCTAGCTGAAGCTAAATCATCAAGTGTTCCGAAGTTACCCCATAACTCGAAAAAGCATGTATTCTTCCATTCAAGTGTTCCAAAGTTACCCCGGTTGCAAAAAAACTCGAACTCTTCAGTTAATACACCACAAAATTGAGTCAGGGTTAAATTACGTTAATGTAACAATACAATCGTCTATAGGTATTGGTATGGTTTGGTGAAACCTATTCGCTCAGATCACCATTATTTGGCGGCAAAAATTCTGCCTGTAGCGCTCGTGGTGGCCAAAAGACACACGAAAACACGGGGGCCAGCGACGGGGGCAGCCGTGACGAGTCGTATATATAGGTATAGATATAGGTATAGAGCTCCCACGTCGACTGGCGTCTGCTGATGCTATCTGAATACTTCTCATCAGTCTAACATCATGACTCCGTCAATAGGCCAATCACTATTACTAGAGTTCCGAATAAACAGTGTCGGTGGTGAGGATTTACCATAGAAATATAATACCAAATTATATCTATGGAATTTACTCGTTGCAGTGCGAGAGTCTCTCTCATATTCGCCCAACACAACAAAAGAGTGCTCGACCGTCGGCCCGGCTCCACTTCGTCGTCGCGTTGTGACTTGTTTCACACAAGTGTATTGCGTGGTCGAGTGGACTCGACCTGTAGTGTATCTTTTGGCGATGAAAGTGTATAATGAGAGTGTAACGTTCGGGGTAGTATGCTGAGTCTGTCATGAATTACATGTTGGTTGGAGCAATTGTATATGCTGTGATGTTTTTAGGCTCAACGTGCTTGTGTGTGTGTGTGTGTGTGTGTGTGCATGTATGTATGTGCAGCCGTGCGCGCGAGCCCCCGTTGTTCAATGCGCGGCTCAGCCATAAGAGGCGCTCTAAGACAACTTGAGCGGAGCGAATAGCGCCATCACCCTGCACTCAGCCTAGAAATGCTCGAATGATGGTGATTGTTTGGAGCAATTTCAATTTCGCTCCGCAATCATATTTTTGAAAAAATTGGATCATAATCGAGTACATAGATTTCTCGTCGCCGATAATTCAAAAATTGTGAATATTTCTTGATCTTGGAGAACTAATCGATTAATAAAGAGTAGAAACACTCTTCTACGGATGGAAATAGTGTTTCAAATTATGAAGATATAGTGTTTCACTCTATATATATGTCATTTGAGATCAAAAAATATTCACGGTTATTAGAATAAGATATATGGAAAAAATACATTTATCAGGGAACTGGGAGAGTTTGAGCTTCAAAATTCCATGACAATTCCAATTATTCCTCAATAATATTTCTTGACCCGTTCACTTACGATGTCCAGTATATTGGACAAGCACTATTTTCGATAATTCGTCGTAACGCTCCGTAGAAGCATCGAAAAAATCTTTTAAAAAATCCAAAAATTTCTTGGACAACATTGAACATATTGGCACAAGAATGAGGTTCCCAAAGTCGACCATTTTTGAGAAAAAAAAATTGAAATTGAAAAGTTCCCATCTCTAATTTTACGATTTTTGACAGTTTTAACACTGGTATTTGGATGGCTCCCGACCGGAACGGTATAAGTCCATTTTGGTGAAAATTGAGTTTTTGACGGGAAACGATAGGGAGCATATGCGAAAACATGTATGTGTAACTCCGGGAGTGAAAATTCATTCTGAGCCGTCACAAGCACCATGACAGTTTTTATCGAGAAAAAATTTTCGACTTATTTTGGGGACCAGAACGGTATAAGTCCATGCCCGAGCATCGAAACATGGCTCTCGCACCTTCCATCCTCAATTATTGCACTTATCCAGGCTTTGTAAGGTAATAATAGACACCAAAAACTATAGGATATTGGTGCCCTATGTAGTGGAGGTGGCTGCATCGAGTCGACATCGAAGTTCATCGCTGCTTTTTTCACGCTCTGACATTATGGATAAGGCTCATCTACATGAAAAATCGCGGAATAGCATTCTGTAAGAGTTTGTTTGAACATCGTGACTTTGCTGAGGGCTCTAAATTGATTTTCTGCTTACATCGTCTTACATCGTCGGTAATGAGACAGGATCCACAGGGTCAATCGAAGAATTTCAGCCGATAATGATTCCTGCAGGGATGATATCGTCTCAAAGGGCTGAATAACTGCATCTGAGATACAGATAACTTCGATAATCTATATGCAATATTCCTTCAGTAAAAGCAATGTGAATGACGAGAAACACCTAGCCTCATCATGAAATAGACACATTTCATTTACAATTATTCCGAGAAATCATTTTGAATGTTATCAACTCGCACTCTCGTTATTAGTAGTCGCTCAACTGTCCGAATTCGATCTTTTTTGCTGGTCACAAGTGAATCTCAATATGGTCGATCTTATTTTAAAAATTATACTCTTCGAATCGATCCACTTGCATTAAATTTGAATCGTTTAATGCGTTTCATCAATACTAGTTGTTTCAGACTGCTAAATTGAATAAAGTCCGATTGCTCATTCAAACTCCACGTTTTGAGATGAAAGTATTTTGATTCTGATCTTTCCAGTGTAAACTCTCTCCAGGTGAATCTCCAAGCAGGAAATACATCCTTCAAAACTTCCTAAACACTATATTAGAGTGTAAACCAGGCTGATTGAACGGATACCGTTCGACTCAAACCCTAGAATACGCACACGTGGACTGCAATTTCGAAAATGTCATCGATTACGGTCGCAGTACTCCAAATGTACCATTTTTGGTGAGATCTGTCGATGTAACCCGATGATGATGGTTCATAGACCTAATCAAATATCTTCACCAACCCCCGGACATCCCAGTCAAGAATTTCAGAAAAAAACATGGATTTATACCGTTTTGGCCTCCAGAATTTTTCAACTTTTTTTTACGCAAAAAACGGTATATGTCCACAGCGTTTCGACGTTTTTCGATGCCAAAAGGTTCAAATCGACAATTTTTTAATATTTTACGATCTAAGAGGGTGAAAGCCGACTAGTTTCCTTACTTTCCCCGGTCCAGAACGGTATAAGTCCACTTCAGAAAAAATGATGGCCTTATACCGTTCTGGTCCGGAAAAAAGTCGAGGAAATTTGGGGACCAGAACGGTAAAAGTCCATTTTTCATTGCAAAACAAGTGATAAGAAGTGTAAACAATCGAAACTTATCACGCCCCATGCAAAAACTGTCGTAAAAACATACTCATTACATGATAAATGAAGCTTAATCACTAAAAATGACAATCCGAATTTTCTATTGCAAGAAAACTTTGAAGCTCATTTGCCAGAAATGCCAAAAATGGACTTATACCGTTCTGGTCGGGAGCTGTCCATTTGATGTTGTGACAATGATTGCGATGGAAGTTACTTCTCAAGTCAACGGGTTAATAATTCCATAAATAATGATTTGGGAGAGCACTGGAGGCGATAGAAGGGTCCCCTACAATCGATATAATCTAGCGAGTGAGATAGGATAATCCAAGTTTCATGAAGGTGAGAGGGCTTTTGTCCCATTAGAACAATAGATAAAAGATGGAGGTTATTGAGAACACTGCGTTTTTATTATATATATGAGAGCTTTTTTCAACACCTTCAAAATGAGGTGAAGTATGTCTAATTTTGATGGTATGGAGCCGAGCTGACTCAATTTTCCCAAAGAAGACAATATCAACCAGCGGTCCAAATCCGAGTTCTGTAGTTTTGGAAAATTGATTTCAAAGGTCTTGAACAAAAGAATCGTATGCGCTTAAAAGTACGTTTAGACTGCTTAGACCAAAACAATTTCGCGCCGATTTAAAAGAACGCTAGTCCCTCAGTAGTTTGTTAGTTTTTAAATTTCTGAGTTTACAAATTTTCAAAAAGTATGATGCACATAGTGCTCATGATTTTACGGAAAAAAGGCGGTCAAAAAAAAAAGAATTGAGGCAGGTCGCGAACCCACGCCCGGAACAAAATGCTAGGTGGGATGGCTTGATCCACTCGACCACCGCGTAACATTTTCAAATCCACCATGAACGAATTCAGAGTCGCGAATATCTGATGAACTCTCCTTTGCAGTTGATTCAATCATACGCAAAGCACCTAAAAACATTCAACTCGATCAAATAATATAATAATATTGAGTATTATTACGAGGTGACTTTGACGAACGGAGAACCCCTTCTCGTGGCGAGCTTCGCTAAAAATCCGTTAGATGGCGCCACTTGTAGCCATGGCCGTAGCAGAAGAAACGGATTAGCCAACGCGCCTATGGGAGTTGGAGGGCCCTGCTTGGCTTGGGCATTACTGAAAAGAGAATCGCACGAGAGTCGCGTCCCGCAAGTGCGCATAGAGAGAGACCAGGGTTGGTAGTCCATAACACGACACCTTAACTTTGCGATGTGTCACACTTTGCGCGATGTAGTTTCGACGCAGTAAACGTGCGCGGGGATCTGGCTTCGAGATGAACGATGCACGCCGAAAGAAAAGCTGCAACGGTTCAAACTTTCCGTTGGATAACTAATTTTGAAATTAGTTTTGTAATTTAGTAAACGCGTATTCAGTTGAGTCAAATCTTTAAAACTTTAGTTTAAGTTTTTAAATTATCATATTTTCATTAAAGATGTCCAAACCCTGAAAGAAAAAAAGTTGATTAATTTATGGTATTCATGAGTGATAAAAAAAAAAAGGTTTTAGCTTCATGCATAATTTTACAAAAAGTGTCAATCGGCAACACACCTTGGCTGTGAGGAAAAATTCCTCACAAAATTCAGCAAGCATTGAGTTAAAATCCAAATTTCTTCATTCTTGGCTGCTGAGAGTTATCGGAGGATGTCCTGATGATCCTTGTGGTCCCTGGGTCCTCCTCCGCAAGCTCCAGTACTTACCTATAAACCACAAAAACATATTACAATTATATCCTGGATCAGACTAGCATCTAGTTGTAATCAACTAAGATGCGTATATTCACTCATATTCATCCATCAGTCCATGCACCTAAAAAGTAGAAAATCCATTTGCGGATTTTGGGGTACTCACCTCATATTCATAAATCGAGCCATCGAGAGGGAGTAAGTGATCAGTTGCGAAATGCTATTTGTTATTGGGAGATGAAAGGTGTATGTCCGTGTTTCAATTTGATCACTCAACGTGACTGTTGAAAAGTACAGAGGGGGGCAGAAGTAATCCTTCAAACTCCATGATGAAAAATAGTACATTCGTTCTGCATTCGTTCCAATGGTAAAGCAGCCGAGGACCGACAGAGAAGGATGGGGAGGACAGTTGTGGACTGCGGTGATCATCCTGAAGGCCAAGCTGAGCCAGTGCAAAGCCAGACTCAACCACCAACTCGACCACTGCTCGAGGAAACAGTTGAGCAAATGTGTGATAAATCGTAAGTTCCACTTGACCCTCTCCTTTTTCGCGTTGTTTCCAGGCTCATGCGTCGATACTATGGGTATCCATAAGCGTGAGTTGGCCATATCTGAAGAATGAGCTATATTTTCTGACTCCATTTTTCTTCCAATAACGAATAAGCGGTGTTTTGAACCTTCACGTTTGGTCACTTAACAGCTTGAAGACAAACCGGGGATCGAAGAGACTAAGATGTTCGTGAAGGAGGTAGTGGCGGTGACTTTGCGTCATATCAACTCCATGTTGCACGGCCAAGCTCAATGTCGCAGCAGTGAGGAAACCCTGCTGTCCAAGAAGCTGGACGTGGAATTTTTCAAGGACGACGGTCCGCTACCACCAGGGCCACTGCGATACAAGGACCGAGTGAGTTACATGCGGAGATATGGCCGAAACCCTCCGCCAGACGAGGAACCAATGGGCGAGAGGAGAGCCATACTGATGGTCAACCATCGAAATTGGCAGCCTCTCATTCAAAATTCCAATGTCTGGTTACTGGACGGCTCGTCCCACGTCCCTGGTAAAAATATTTGACTCTAATATTCGACTCGAATATTAGACTCAAGTCTTAGACTCAGGATTTGGGTCCTTTTTCGAGTCGAATATTCGAGTCGAATATTAGAGTCAATTTTCGGGGAATTAAAGGAACCGACTCAGCCTTATTAATAACTTTTCTCGATATTTTTGAGACATTATATGGACGGAAAATGAATGGAAAAAATAAAAAAAAATACAAATATGACATATCGGGTGCCGACACCGGGGTTTGAACTCACAACCTTTCGGTCCCAAGTCCAACCCTCTACGTCCGTAGCCAGCGAGACGAGATATACATGTATACTTAAAAGGCTTACTTCAAGTGTGGGCAGCCGTATGGAGAATATAGCGTTATTCCGAATGGGTCACTCACTGTGAAACATTTCAACAGTACATGTATTATCGTGAAATGAGCGAATGAGCAGCAGGATGCTATATATTCTCCATGCGGTGACTTACAGTTCAAGTACGCCTTTTAGGTCAATACCCGTATCTCGTCTCGCTAGCCACGGACGTAGAGTGTTGGACTTAGAATCGAATGATTGCGAGTTCGAATCCCGGTGTAGGCACCCGAAATCCCAATGATGGTTTTTTTTTCTTATTTCCATTCATTTTCCGGCCATATAACGGCTTAGGAATATCGAGAAAAGTTATTAACAAGGCTGAGTGGCTTATTTTGATTCCCCAAAAAAATGACTCTAATATTCGACTCGAATATTCGACTCGAATAAAGGACCCAAATCCTGAGTCTAATACTTGAGTCTAATATTCGAGTCGAATATTAGAGTCAAATATTTTTACCAGGGGTGTACCCACGAGCAACGGGGAGTTTCCTGAGCAGCTCACCTGAGCCCATTCCTGTCACCGCAGCAGACTACTCTCCGAACTAGAGGGAAGAATACGTGCATACGAGTGCCGATCGTGGAACGGTAAATGTAAACCGCCGATTCTTCAGTTGTGAAAAGTTCTGTAAATATTTCATCTCTCAAAGTCATCAATAATTTCAACTGATATTTTTCCAGTCAAGTAACCATTAACGAGTTACTATTGAAAAGAGTAATAGAAAAGAGTAACGGTTGAACGTTGCGCTGGTAAAATCAATTTGAATTTTGTCTGTTGCAAAATTGCAAGTTAATTTTAGGGGGACATATGCAACGGTTCAAACTTTCCGTTGGATAACTAATTTTGAAATTAGTTTTGTAATTTAGTAAACGCGTATTCAGTTGAGTCAAATCTTTAAAACTTTAGTTTAAGTTTTTAAATTATTATATTTTCATTAAAGATGTCCAAACCCTGAAAGAAAAAAAGTTGATTAATTTATGGTATTCATGAGTGATAAAAAAAAAAAGGTTTTAGCTTCATGCATAATTTTACAAAAAGTGTCAATCGGCAACATACCTTGGCTGTGAGGAAAAATTCCTCACAAAATTCAGCAAGCATTGAGTTAAAATCCAAATTTCTTCATTCTTGGCTGCTGAGAGTTATCGGAGGATGTCCTGATGATCCTTGTGGTCCCTGGGTCTTCCTCCGCAAGCTCTAGTACTTACCTATAAACCACAAAAACATATTACAATTATATCCTGGATCAGACTAGCATCTAGTTGTAATCAACTAAGATGCGTATATTCACTCATATTCATCCATCAATCCATGCACCTAAAAAGTAGAAAATCCATTTGCGGATTTTGGGGTACTCACCTCATATTCATAAATTTAACATAAAAACAGGTTTAAAATGGTCTCACATAATTGATGATGAGGCTGAAAACCTGTTGAAGCCATCCAGGTCCATCCAGAAGGCCCCAGACCAAGTTTGTAGTCGAACCAGACCTCCGTTCTTAAAAACCGCAAAAGAGGTCATCTGTGAAATTTGAGACTGAATTATCCTAGGTGCATGGGAGTTGGTGCATCTAAAAGCTCGTATTTTTTATAGCATTTTGAGCATATTCACCCATGCATTTAGTGCCAAGAAGCCCAAACTTGAGAAATTTTGGTGACTGCCAAAGACAGCTCCATGCTAATACATAGGGAAACCGGCTCCCATTCTAACCTTGCGCATGCAAAAAGTACATCCTATTTAGGGAATGTAAGGTGATAAAGGGTTGCCGGGGGACCTTATCTAAGTATTACGTGCAAAAAACCACAGTGAAAAACACTCATAGGTGAGTACTTACCCGATTTCAGACAGGTGTTTTTGCAGCTGAAATGCCTTTGCTTGCGACATGCACGCCGACTCAGCATCAGCATGACACGTTGCCGCTGCTGTTTTGGTGGCTCCCCAGGTCAATTAGCTGCACAAACCACCTGTCACAACACTCACAGAGTTTTTACAATTCACTATAACACCAGGACAACTGCACCACATCAAGCCATCGCCGAGGCGCCGGGCACCACACGAAGCAGACGACACCACTTGTTGCTGTCTCTCTCTCTCATTCTGTGCGCAAGTGCCAAGTAGCCGCGCATTTGCAAGCACAAAGTAATTAAAAAGCTCTTTACAGACAGATGGGGAAAGCAATTGCACGCTTTTACAATCTGTTTGTAAGAATCTTGTTCCAATTACCTGAGAGAGGGGGAAAACAGGGGGTCATGTGAGAATATGAATGGAGACAGAAAAGTTTTTCCCTTTTCCCTCCCCTATTACGGTTGAAAGGGGGAGAGCACGGAAACCAGAAGGGCCCTGCCCTTTCCCTATGGTCAAACCCAAGCCGCGCAAAGCGGCTGTCGTGTGTATATGTGATTTCGTTTCTGCGCACGACCGAGAGGGGATTGAAGTTCGGCGGCGCGGAAGCTTGCGAGGTCGGAGACGAGCTCCGAAAGCGTCACTTACGTTCCAACCACCAACCAAGAAATTACTCCTCCTGAAGAAGAGCTCTTGGTTATTGGAAGTGGGTCAAGTGCGGACATTGCTGCACAACACATCAGTCCTGAGACTTCTGCGAGCTACAACGTCGTTCCAGCACCATATTCACCAGGCATTTTGCAGCCAAAGCTTCCGGCAACTCCGAGCTACCTGCGGATTCTGTGATTTCTTCGTCGCTGCGACTCAACAGTGCGGATGCCTCCGTACTCTCGCAAGTCCTCTCGTGACTGTAAGTTTTTAGTACACTAACTAAAAATACTAATACTACCTCACACCCTCTTCTGGTTGATGAATCCCTAATTAAACTTGATTAGAGGAGACCGCAGCTCGATTTTTCTCATTGATGCTAAGGCTAGATGGGGATTTTCTTGCAGCATAAAATCAACCAGACTCAATTTTCCTATCCTATCTCATAGCTCATCCCTGATTCTCTCAATCAGAGGAGACTCGTTGCAGCAAAATCTATCGATGCCTGCGGCTAGATAGCAAAGTAGCTAAAGCGATAGCAAAGAGATAAAATCCTTACATCCTTTCTCTATCCTGTGAGAAAAAGCTACATCCCTAGTACGCCTAGAGGAGACAGATCCGCCATTTTGAAGCTTTCTATATTGAAGCTTGCAAAAGGCGATCCAGCTAATTTTCACACCCCATTTTCATGAACTAACGGCGAAAATATCTCCAAATTTATTATTTGGTAGAGACGCTCGCTCATAGTACGTGTGCAAAATATAAGCTCACAGTGGCGCCGAGCAGAGCTGCCGTAGTTCATGAAAATATTTGTGCACTTTCTCGCACGCTGTTTTCAGGAATAACACGACGCGCAAGTGAACGACCCGCGCATTTTCTTTACTAGTCCCGTGTATTCTCCCGACCGGGAATTTTGCGGAAAAATCGTAGATTTCCCAACGTATGGGGAAGCTAGTGGGCTTATAAAGAAAAATAACGTAGTCAGTACTTACCTTTATGTACTCTTCGAATACACGCGCGTTGCAGCTTGTAGTGTCTCGTGTACACAAAAACCAACTTTGTGGTTTGAAAATCAGTAGTGTCGAGTTTTCCAGGATTTTCCGGCCCATCTGGCGACGACATTTTTTACAAATTGATCCAGTGATTTATAATTACAGTTTGATATTAACTGAGTTAAATTTTCCTAATTTTCATTGCAAATTTATCATTTTCATTCTATAAATACTAGAGCAGTGATAAAAAAGTGCGTTATTTTGAATTTATTATTCATCGAATTTAATTGTGTGTAAGATAAATAAAACCAGTCAATGCAAAACGCATTTACCAAGCCTCGTTATTAATAGACCCTGATATAACCATAACCCAGTGAGTGACCCTATTATTTGAAACTTTATTATTTCTGATTATTGCTTACATTATAAAAGAATGGTGCTGGCGATAATTTCTTTTATCATTTTCTGTAGCAATAGTGAAGCAAGTCGTATTTTTTTTTTTGGATAACTATATAACAAAGAATTTCGATTATCATTTATATTTGATTATATCAGTAAAGAAGCAAGATTTTGATCATTAATTGATGAATCGATTATTTTGTTGAGTGAACGAAAGCACCATTTATTATTTTCTTTGAACGAGACGTTTTTGCAAAGCAGAAAGGACGTTGTTCGCTGGCTGGAGCAAAGGTAGGTCTCGCCGCCTAGCAGATGTGGAATATAAAATTCCACCCATCATGAATTTATTAAAAATACGACGTTGCAAAGCAGATGAGATGACAAACGAAAGGAAGGCGAAGGAATCGCCGGCTCGGCATTCAGAATATTTGCATTAGTATTCGATTACAATTTTTAATGAACTCAGAGTCAGGAAGGGATATTCTCTGAGAACATGAAAATCGATTCATGTATTGACTTCAAATTGGATCATGGAATTCGATTTTTGGCGCGGAGTACAAGGAGATGAAGTGATATTCTTCCGATAACCCGACTTCATCATCGGGAGGAGCTATTCATACATTCTTTTCGGATCGGATCATGAAATTTGATTTTCGTTGCCACATACGAGGAGAGAAAGTGAAATTTTTTCGATATCCCAACTTGGTTTTCGACGCAGATTTTTCAATTTGAATCAAGTAAAAAATTTTTCATCATCCCAAAAGGATTAATATAGGTCCTTCATCATCATGAGAACTCATTTATACAATTATTTTGGATCGAATCATGAAATTCGATTTTCTTTGCCACGTACAAGGAGAAAAAGTTACATTTTTTGATGTCCCGACGTGGTTTTCGACGCGGATTTTTCAATTTGACACGAGTAAAAATTTTTTTATCATTCCAAAGTCATAAGTATATGTTTTTCATTCTCGTGGAAAGCCATTCGTACATTTACTTCGAATCGAATCGTGAAATTCGATTTTCCTTGCCACATACGAGGAGAAAAAGTGAAATTTCTTCGATATCCCGACTTGTTTTTCGACGCGGATTCCTCAATTTGACACGAGTAAAAATCTCATGAGAAGAAAAACTCGTATAAATCTTCTTGGGATGATAAAAAAATTTATAGTCGAGTCGGTTTGAAAATTTCGCGTCGAAAACCAAGTCGGGAGATCGAAAAAATGTGAAATTTTTCCTTTGTATGTGGCAACGAAAATCGAATTTCATGATTTGATTCGGAATAAATGCATGAATGGCTCCTCATGATGATGAAGAAGATATATTTATTGATTTGAGTTGATAAAGAAATTCTTACTCGAGTCAGTTTGAGGAATCCGCGCCGAAAAGCATGTCGGAGCATCAAAAAATGTGACTTTTTTCCTTGTAAGTGGCAACAAAAATCGAATTTCATCAGCCAATTCGAAATAAATGTATCCATAGCTCCCCACGGTGATGAAAAACATATATTTATCACTTCGGGACGATAAAGGAATATTTTCTCTAGTGGAATTGAAAAATCCGCGTCCAAAACCAAGTCGGGATATCGAAAAAATTTGAATTCTCCTCCTTGTATGTGGCAACGAAAATCGAATTTCATGATTTGATTCGGAATAAATGCATGAATGGCTTCTCATGATGATGAAGAAGCTATATTTATCACTCTGGGTTGATAAAGAAATTTTTACTCGAGTCAGATTGAGAAATCTTCGTCGAAAACCTTGTCGGGACGCCAAAAAATGTGACTTTTTCTTCTTGTATGTGGCAACAAAAATCGAATTTCAGCAGCCGACTCGGAATCATTGTATGAATGGCTCCTTATAATGATAAAGAACCTATATTTATCACTTTGGGATGATAAAAGCATTTATAGTCGAGACAGTTTTGAAAATCCGCGTCGAAAACCAAGTCCGGACATCGAGAAAAGTTGCCTTTTCCTCCTTGGATGTGGTCACGGAAATCGAATTTCATGATTCGATTTGAAGTCAATGCATGAATCGATTCCCATGTCCTCAGAGAATATCCCTTCATGACTCTGAGTTCATCAAAAATTTAAATCGAATACAAGTGCAAATATTCATCTGATTGCCAGCCGGCGATGCCTTCGCCTCTCGTTTGTCATCTCATCTGCTTCTCTTTCGGCGCGCATCGTTCATCTGCAAGCCAGATGCCCGCGCACGCGCACCGCGTCAAAACTACATCGTGCGATGTGTGACACATCGCAAAGTTAAGAAGTCGTGTTATGGACTACCAACCCTGAGAGAGACGCGAGATATTTAGTGGGAGAGAGACAGAGTATATATATATATATATCTCTGTTCCCCACACTACTTCCCCCCCCCTTTGTACGAGCGATTAAATGATTTTTGGATGATTTTAGAAAATAATATGAAGAGGGAGTAAAAATACTATTTTTGAGATTTAACGCTTTTCGTGACGATTATTCATAAACAAATAGATTGTAAAATAGCTCGATTTGTTTACATTGAGCTCCGTCTCAAAAAATAGATCTTTATAGCTCAGATTGATAAAACAAGTTTTATATACATTTATACACATCAAAAAGATTTTGAACATATATTCAAGAAATGATTTTAGTCAATTTTCTCTCAGATTGTGCATTACAAAAATACTCATATGATTCATCATGATAATAGTCTTTGTATATCCTGGAAAGAAAAAATATATTCTCAACGAGATATTCATGTATGATTCTTGGAGTTCTGTAGACGTTTTCACTTGGCTCTATTTTAGAGCTACACTTGAAGATTACACAGTTATCATCACTTGTCACTAATTGACTTTTGTTTCACTTCAACAAAACACAACACTTTCGATCGGATTCATCGTGAGGATTTTCTTCTTTTTTGCTGGATACTGTCGAATGTGGGCACGGTCATCTCTTGAAGATGACTCTGAAGTTCCATTCGAATATCGTAATCGAAAGTCGAAAAATTTTTTTTCCTGAATTCGAACCTCTGTTACAAAATTTCTCGATTGGGATCGCTTTTTTGTGATGAAAGAAGGTGCCTGAATTTTTTGCAGCCCCCCCGGTGAATGCCGACACCCCCAAATCGGGGGTTGAAATACGGGGATTTTTTTAAGAACAGGCCAGGAGACTCTGTTCCAAAATTTCTCGATTGGGATCGCTTTCTTGTGACGACAGAGGGAGCCTGAATTTGCAACCCCCCCCCCCCCCGGTGAATGCCGACACCCCCAGATCGGGGGTTGAAATTCGGAATTTTTTTAGAACAGGCCAGGAGGCTCTGTTCCAAAATTTCTCGACTGGGATCGCTTTCTTGTGACGAGAGAGGGTGCCTGAAACTTTTTGCAGCCCCCCCGGTGGATGCCGACACCCCCAAATCGGGGGTTGAAATACGGGAATTTTTTTAGAACAGGCCAGGAGGCTCTGTTCCAAAATTACTCGATCGGGATCGCTTCCTTGTGACGAGAGAGGGTGCCTGAATTTTTTGCAGCCCCCCCCCCCCAGTGAATGCCGACACCCCCAAATCGGGGGTTGAAATTCGGGAATTTTTTTAAGAACGGGCCAGGAGGCTCTGTTCCAAAATTTCTCCATTGGGATCGCTTTCTAGTAACGAAGGAAGGTGCCTGAATTTTTTGCAGCCCCCCCCCCCCCCTGTGAATGCCGACACCCTCAGATCGGGGGTTGAAATTCGGGAATTTTAATAAGAACGGGCCAGGAGGCTCTGTTCCAAAATTTCTCGATTGGGATCGCTTTCTTGTGATGAGAGAGGGTGCCTGAATTTTTTGCAGCCCCCCCGGTGAACGCCGACACCCCCAAATCGGGGATTTGAAAATGAAACCCCCAGATCGGGTTTGAAATTCGGGAATTTTTTTAAGAACAGGCCAGGTGGCTCTGTTCCAAAATTACTCGATCGGGATCGCTTTCTTGTGACGAGAGAGGGTGCTTGAATTTCTTGCAGCCCCCCCCCCCAGTGAATGTCGACACCCCCAAATCGGGCGTTGAAATACGGGAATTTTTTTAGAACAGGCCAGGAGGCTCTGTTCCAAAATTACTCGATCGGGATCGCTTTCTTGTGACGAGAGAGGGTGCTTGAATTTCATGCAGCCCCCCCCCCCCAGTGAATGCCGACACCCCCAAATCGGGGGTTGAAATTCGGGGATTTTTTTAGAACAGGCCAGGAGGCTCTGTTCCGAAATATCTCGTTCGGGATCGCTATCTTGTGATGAGAGAGGGTGCCTGCATTTTTTGCAGCCCCCCCGGTGAATGCCGACACCCCCAAATCGGGGTTGAAATACGGGAATTTTTTTAGAACATGCCAGGAGACTCTGTTCCAAAATTCCTCGATTGCGATCGCTTTCTTGTGATGAGAGAGGGTGCCTGAATTTTTCGCAGCCCCCCCGGTGAATGCCGACACCCCCGAATCGGGGGTTGAAATACGGGAATTTTTTTAGAACAGGCCAGGAGGCTCTGTTCCAAAATTTCTCGATTGGGATCGCTTTCTTGTGATGAGAGAGGGTGCCTGAATTTTTCGCAGCCCCCCCGGTGAATGCCGACAACCCCAATTCGGGGGTTGAAATTCGGGAATTTTTTTAGAACAGGCCAGGAGGCTCTGTTCCAAAATTTCTCGTTTGGGATCGCTTTCTTGTGATGAGAGAGGGCGCCTGAATTTTTCGCAGCCCCCCCGGTGAATGCCGACACCCCCGAATCGGGGGTTGAAATACGGGAATTTTTTTAGAACAGGCCAGGAGGCTCTGTTCGAAAATTTCTCGATCGGGATCGCTTTTTCGTGACGATAGAGGGTCCCTGAAATTTTTGCAGCCCCCCGGTGAATGCCAAAACCCCCAAAACGGGGGTTGAAATTCGGGAATGTTTTTAAAAACGGGCCAGGAGGCTCTGTCCCATAATTTCTCCTCCGGGATCGCGTTCTTAAGACAAAAGAAGGTGCCTGAATTTTTTGCAGCCCCCCCCCCCCGCAGTGAATGCCGACACCCCCAAATCGGTGGTTGAAATTCGGGAATTTCCCAGAAGAGGCCAGGAGAATCTGTTCTAAAATTTCTCGATTGGGATCGCTTCCTTGTGACGAGAGAGGGTGCCTGAATTTTTTGCAGTCCCCCCCCCCCCCCGGTGAATGCCGACACCCTCAGATCGGGGGTTGAAATTCGGGAATTTTTTTGAGAACGGGCCAGGAGGCTCTGTTCCAAAATTTCTCCATTGGGATCGCTTTCTTGTAACGAAGGAAGTTGCCTGAATTTTTTGCAGCCTCCCCCCCCCCCCTGTGAATGCCGACACCCTCAGATCGGGGGTTGAAATTCGGGAATTTTAAAAAGAACGGGCCAGGAGGCTCTGTTCCGAAATTTCTCGATTGGGATCGCTTTCTTGTGATGAGAGAGGGTGCCTGAATTTTTTGCAGCCCCCCCGGTGAATGCCGACACCCCCAAATCAGGGTTGAAATACGGGAATTCCTTTAGAACAGGCCAGGAGACTCTGTTCCAAAATTTCTCGATTGCGATCGCTTCCTTGTGACGAGAGAAGGTGCCTGAATTTTTTTGCAGCCCCCCCGGTGAATGCCGACAACCCCAAATCGGGGGTTGAAATTCGGGAATTTTTTTAGAACAGGTCAGGAGGCGCTGTTCTAAAATTTCTCGATTGGGATCGCTTTCTTGTGATGAGAGAGGGTGCCTGAATTTTTTGCAGCCACCCCGGTGAATGCCGACACCCCCAAATCGGGGGTTGAAATACGGGAATTTTTTCAGAACAGTCCAGGAGGCTCTGTTCCAAAATTTCTCGATCGGGATCGCTTTTTCGTGACGATAGAGGGTGCCTGAAATTTTTGCAGCCCCCCGGTGAATGCCGACACCCCCAAAACGGGGGTTGAAATTCGGGAATTTTTTTTTACAAAATTGGCCAGGAGGCTCTGTTCCATAATTCCTCCTTCGGGATCGCTTTCTTAAGACGAAAGAAGGTGCCTGAATTTTTTGCAGCCCCCCCCCCAGTGAATGCCGACACCCCCAAATCGGGGGTTGAAATTCGGGAATTTCCCAGAAGAGGCCAGGAGAATCTGTTCTAAAATTTCTCGATTGGGATCGCTTCCTTGTGACGAGAGAGGGTGCCTGAATTTTTTGCAGTCCCCCCCCCCCCCGGTGAATTTCGACACCGTCAGATCGGGGGTTGAAATTCGGGAATTTTTTTGAGAACGGGCCAGGAGGCTCTGTTCCAGAATTTCTCCATTGGGATCGCTTTCTTGTAACGAAGGAAGGTGCCTGAATTTTTTGCAGCCTCCCCCCCCCCCTGTGAATGCCGACACCCCCAAATCAGGGTTGAAATTCGGGAATTTTTTTAAGAACGGGCCAGGAGGCTCTGTTCCAAAATTTCTCGATTGGGATCGCTTCCTTGTGATGGGAGAGGGTGCCTGGTTCTTTCGCAGCCCCCCCGGTGAATGCCGACACCCCCAAATCGGGGATCTGAAAATGAAACCCCCAGATCGGGGGTTGAAATTCGGGAATTTTAATAAGAACGGGCCAGGAGGCTCTGTTCCAAAATTTCTCGATTGGGATCGCTCTCTTGTGATGGGAGAGGGTGCCTGAATTTTTCGCAGCCCCCCCGGTGAATGCCGACAACCCCAAATCGGGAATTTGAAAATGAAACCCCCAGATCGGGGGTTGAAATTCGGGAATTTTAATAAGAACGGGCCAGGAGGCTCTGTTCCAAAATTTCTCGATCGAATCGCTCTCTTGTGATGGGAGAGGGTGCCTGAATTTTTCACAGCCCCCCCGGTGAATGCCGACACCCCCGAATCGGGGATTTGGAAATGAAAGCCCCAGATCGGGGGTTGAAATTCGGGAATTTTAATAAGAACGGGCCAGGAGGCTCTGTTCCAAAATTACTCGATTGCGATCGCTTCCTTGTGACGAGAGAGGGTGCCTGAATTTTTTTGCAGCCCCCCCCCCCCCCCGGTGAATGCCGACACCCCCAAATCGGGGGTATTGAAATCCGGGGATTTTTTTAGAACAGGCCAGGAGGCTCTGTTCCAAAATCTCGATGGGGATCGCTTTCTTGTGATGAGAGAGGGTGCCTGAATTTTTTGCAGCCCCCCCGGTGAATGCCGACACCCCCAAATCAGGGTTGAAATACGGGAATTTTTGTAGAACAGGCCAGGAGGCTCTGTTCCAAAATTTCTCGATCGGGATCGCTTTTTCGTGACGATAGAGGGTCCCTGAAATTTTTGCAGCCCCCCGGTGAATGCCAAAACCCCCAAAACGGGGGTTGAAATTCGGGAATGTTTTTAAAAACAGGCCAGGAGGCTCTGTTCCATAATTTCTCCCCCGGGATCGCAATCTTAAGACAAAAGAAGGTGCCTGAATTTTTTGCAGCCCCCCCCCCCCGCAGTGAATGCCGACACCCCCAAATCGGGGGTTGACATTCGGGAATTTCCCAGAAGAGGCCAGGAGAATCTGTTCTGAAATTTCTCGATTGGAATCGCTTTCTTGTGACGAGAGAGGGTGCCTGAATTTTTTGCAGTCCCCCCCCCCCCCCGGTGAATTTCGACACCGTCAGATCGGGGGTTGAAATTCGGGAATTTTTTTGAGAACGGGCCAGGAGGCTCTGTTCCAAAATTTCTCGATTGGGATCGCTCTCTTGTGATGGGAGAGGGTGCCTGAATTTTTCGCAGCCCCCCCGGTGAATGCCGACAACCCCAAATCGGGGATTTGAAAATGAAACCCCCAGATCGGGGGTTGAAATTCGGGAATTCTAATAAGAACGGGCCAGGAGGCTCTGTTCCGAAATTTCTCGATCGAATCGCTCTCTTGTGATGGGAGAGGGTGCCTGAATTTTTCACAGCCCCCCCGGTGAATGCCGACACCCCCGAATCGGGGATTTGAAAATGAAAGCCCCAGATCGGGGGTTGAAATTCGGGAATTTTAATAAGAACGGGCCAGGAGGCTCTGTTCCAAAATTACTCGATCGGGATCGCTTTCTTGTGACGAGAGAGGGTGCCTGAATTTTTTACAGCCCCCCCCCCCCCAGTGAATGCCGACACCCCCAAATCGGGGGTATTGAAATCCGGGGATTTTTTTAGAACAGGCCAGGAGGCTCTGTTCCAAAATCTCGATGGGGATCGCTTTCTTGTGATGAGAGAGGGTGCCTGAATTTTTTGCAGCCCCCCCGGTGAATGCCGACACCCCCAAATCAGGGTTGAAATACGGGAATTCCTTTAGAACAGGCCAGGAGACTCTGTTCCAAAATTTCTCGATTGCGATCGCTTCCTTGTGACGAGAGAAGGTGCCTGAATTTTTTTGCAGCCCCCCCGGTGAATGCCGACAACCCCAAATCGGGGGTTGAAATTCGGGAATTTTTTTAGAACAGGTCAGGAGGCGCTGTTCTAAAATTTCTCGATTGGGATCGCTTTCTTGTGATGAGAGAGGGTGCCTGAATTTTTTGCAGCCACCCCGGTGAATGCCGACACCCCCAAATCGGGGGTTGAAATACGGGAATTTTTTCAGAACAGTCCAGGAGGCTCTGTTCCAAAATTTCTCGATCGGGATCGCTTTTTCGTGACGATAGAGGGTGCCTGAAATTTTTGCAGCCCCCCGGTGAATGCCGACACCCCCAAAACGGGGGTTGAAATTCGGGAATTTTTTTTTACAAAATTGGCCAGGAGGCTCTGTTCCATAATTCCTCCTTCGGGATCGCTTTCTTAAGACGAAAGAAGGTGCCTGAATTTTTTGCAGCCCCCCCCCCCCAGTGAATGCCGACACCCCCAAATCGGGGGTTGAAATTCGGGAATTTCCCAGAAGAGGCCAGGAGAATCTGTTCTAAAATTTCTCGATTGGGATCGCTTCCTTGTGACGAGAGAGGGTGCCTGAATTTTTTGCAGTCCCCCCCCCCCGGTGAATTTCGACACCGTCAGATCGGGGGTTGAAATTCGGGAATTTTTTTAGAACAGGTCAGGAGGCGCTGTTCTAAAATTTCTCGATTGGGATCGCTTTCTTGTGATGAGAGAGGGTGCCTGAATTTTTTGCAGCCACCCCGGTGAATGCCGACACCCCCAAATCGGGGGTTGAAATACGGGAATTTTTTCAGAACAGTCCAGGAGGCTCTGTTCCAAAATTTCTCGATCGGGATCGCTTTTTCGTGACGATAGAGGGTGCCTGAAATTTTTGCAGCCCCCCGGTGAATGCCGACACCCCCAAAACGGGGGTTGAAATTCGGGAATTTTTTTTTACAAAATTGGCCAGGAGGCTCTGTTCCATAATTCCTCCTTCGGGATCGCTTTCTTAAGACGAAAGAAGGTGCCTGAATTTTTTGCAGCCCCCCCCCCCCCAGTGAATGCCGACACCCCCAAATCGGGGGTTGAAATTCGGGAATTTCCCAGAAGAGGCCAGGAGAATCTGTTCTAAAATTTCTCGATTGGGATCGCTTCCTTGTGACGAGAGAGGGTGCCTGAATTTTTTGCAGTCCCCCCCCCCCGGTGAATTTCGACACCGTCAGATCGGGGGTTGAAATTCGGGAATTTTTTTGAGAACGGGCCAGGAGGCTCTGTTCCAGAATTTCTCCATTGGGATCGCTTTCTTGTAACGAAGGAAGGTGCCTGAATTTTTTGCAGCCTCCCCCCCCCCCTGTGAATGCCGACACCCCCAAATCAGGGTTGAAATTCGGGAATTTTTTTAAGAACGGGCCAGGAGGCTCTGTTCCAAAATTTCTCGATTGGGATCGCTTCCTTGTGATGGGAGAGGGTGCCTGGTTCTTTCGCAGCCCCCCCGGTGAATGCCGACACCCCCAAATCGGGGATCTGAAAATGAAACCCCCAGATCGGGGGTTGAAATTCGGGAATTTTAATAAGAACGGGCCAGGAGGCTCTGTTCCAAAATTTCTCGATTGGGATCGCTCTCTTGTGATGGGAGAGGGTGCCTGAATTTTTCGCAGCCCCCCCGGTGAATGCCGACAACCCCAAATCGGGAATTTGAAAATGAAACCCCCAGATCGGGGGTTGAAATTCGGGAATTTTAATAAGAACGGGCCAGGAGGCTCTGTTCCAAAATTTCTCGATCGAATCGCTCTCTTGTGATGGGAGAGGGTGCCTGAATTTTTCACAGCACCCCCGGTGAATGCCGACACCCCCGAATCGGGGATTTGAAAATGAAAGCCCCAGATCGGGGGTTGAAATTCGGGAATTTTAATGAGAACGGGCCAGGAGGCTCTGTTCCAAAATTACTCGATCGGGATCGCTTTCTTGTGACGAGAGAGGGTGCCTGAATTTTTTGCAGCCCCCCCCCCCCCCCCCCCCCCCCAGTGAATGCCGACACCCCCAAATCGGGGGTATTGAAATCCGGGGATTTTTTTAGAACAGGCCAGGAGGCTCTGTTCCAAAATCTCGATGGGGATCGATTTCTTGTGATGAGAGAGGGTGCCTGAATTTTTTGCAGCCCCCCCGGTGAATGCCGACACCCCCAAATCAGGGTTGAAATACGGGAATTTCTTTAGAACAGGCCAGGAGACTCTGTTCCAAAATTTCTCGATTGCGATCGCTTCCTTGTGACGAGAGAAGGTGCCTGAATTTTTTTGCAGCCCCCCCGGTGAATGCCGACAACCCCAAATCGGGGGTTGAAATTCGGGAATTTTTTTAGACCAGGTCAGGAGGCGCTGTTCCAAAATTTCTCGATTGGGATCGCTTTCTTGTGATGAGAGAGGGTGCCTGAATTTTTTGCAGCCCCCCCGGTGAATGCCGACACCACCAAATCGGGGGTTGAAATACGGGAATTTTTTCAGAACAGGCCGGGAGGCTCTGTTCCAAAATTTCTCGATCGGGATCGCTTTTTCGTGACGATAGAGGGTGCCTGAAATTTTTGCAGCCCCCCGGTGAATGCCGACACCCCCAAAACGGGGGTTGAAATTCGGGAATTTTTTGAAAAATTGGCCAGGAGGCTCTGTTCCATAATTCCTCCTTCGGGATCGCTTTCTTAAGACGAAAGAAGGTGCCTGAATTTTTTGCAGCCCCCCCCCCCCCAGTGAATGCCGACACCCCCAAATCGGGGGTTGAAATTCGGGAATTTCCCAGAAGAGGCCAGGAGAATCTGTTCTAAAATTTCTCGATCGGGATCGCTCCCTTGTGACGAGAGAGGGTGCCTGAATTTTTTGCAGCCCCCCCCCCCCCCGGTGAATTCCGACACCCCGAAATCGGGGGTTGAAATTCGGGAATTTTTTTAAGAACGGGCCAGGAGAATCTGTTCTAAAATTTCTCGATCAGGATCGCTTCCTTGTGACGAGAGAGGGTGCCTGAATTTTTTGCAGCCCCCCCCCCCCGGTGAATTCCGACACCCCCAAATCGGGGGTTGAAATTCGGGAATTTTTTTAAGAACGGGCCAGGTGGCTCTGTTCCGAAATTTCTCGATTGGGATCGCTTTTTTGTGACGAGAGATGGTGCCTGAATTCTTTGCAGTCCCCCCGGTGAATGCCCACACCCCCAAATCGGGGGTTGAAATTCGGGATTTTTTTTAGAAGAGGCCAGGAGGCTCTGTTCCAAAATTTCTCGATCGGGATCGCTCTTTTGTGACGAGAGAAGGTGCCTGAATTTTTTGCAGCCCCCCCCCCTGTGAATGCCGACACCCCCAAATAGGGGGTTGAAATTCGGGGATTTTAATAAGAACGGGCCAGGAGGCTCTGTTCCAAAATTTCTCGATTGGGATCGCTTCCTTGTGATGAGAGAGGGTGCCTGAATTTTTTGCAGCCCCCCCGGTGAATGCCGACACCCCCAAATCGGGGATTTGAAAATGAAACCCCCAGATCGGGTTTGAAATTCGGGAATTTTTTTAAGAACAGGCCAGGAGGCTCTGTTCCAAAATTACTCGATCGGGATCGCTTTCTTGTGACGAGAGAGGGTGCTTGAATTTCTCGCAGCCCCCCCCCCCAGTGAATGCCGACACCCCCAAATCGGGCGTTGAAATACGGGAATTTTTTTAGAACAGGCCAGGAGGCTCTGTTCCAAAATTACTCGATCGGGATCGCTTTCTTGTGACGAGAGAGGGTGCTTGAATTTCTTGCAGCCCCCCCCCCCCCCAGTGAATGCCGACACCCCCAAATCGGGCGCTGAAATACGGGAATTTTTTTAGAACAGGCCAGGAGGCTCTGTTCCAAAATTACTCGATGGGGATCGCTTACTTGTGACGAGAAGGGGGTGCTCGAATTTCTTGCAGCCCCCCCCCCCCAGTGAATGCCGACACCCCCAAATCGGGGGTTGAAATTCGGGGATTTTTTTAGAACAGGCCAGGAGGCTCTGTTCCAAAATATCTCGATTGGGATCGCTTTCTCGTGATGAGAGAGGGTGCCTGCATTTTTTGCAGCCCCCCCGGTGAATGCCGACACCCCCAAATCGGGGTTGAAATACGGGAATTATTTAAGAACATGCCAGGAGACTCTGTTCCAAAATTTCTCGATTGCGATCGCTTCCTTGTGACGAGAGAGGGTGCCTGAATTTTTTTGCAGCCCCCCCCCCCCCCCGGTGAATGCCGACAACCCCAATTCGGGGGTTGAAATTCGGGAATTTTTTTAGAACAGGCCAGGAGGCTCTGTTCCAAAATTTCTCGATTGGGATCGCTTTCTTGTGATGAGAGAGGGTGCCTGAATTTTTCGCAGCCCCCCCCGGTGAATGCCGACAACCCCGAATCGGGGGTTGAAATTCGGGAATTTTTTAAAGAACGGGCCAGGAGGCTCTGTTCCAAAATTTCTCCATTGGGATCGCTTTCTTGTAACGAAGGAAGGTGCCTGATTTTTTGCAGCCTCCCCCCCCCCCCTGTGAATGCCGACACCCTCAGATCGGGGCTTGAAATTCGGGAATTTCAATAAGAACGGGCCAGGAGGCTCTGTTCCGAAATTTCTCGATTGGGATCGCTCTCTTGTGATGGGAGAGGGTGCCTGAATTTTTCGCAGCCCCCCCGGTAAATGCCGACACCCCCAAATCGGGGATCTGAAAATGAAACCCCCAGATCGGGGGTTGAAATTCGGGAATTTTAATAAGAACGGGCCAGGAGGCTCTGTTCCAAAATTTCTCGATTGGGATCTGTCTCTTGTGATGGGAGAGGGTGCCTGAATTTTTCGCAGCCCCCCCGGTGAATGCCGACAACCCCAAATCGGGGATTTGAAAATGAAACCCCCAGATCGGGGGTTGAAATTCGGGAATTTTCATAAGAACGGGCCAGGAGGCACTGTTCCAAAATTGATCTATTGGGATCGCTCTTTTGTGACGGAAAGAGGTGCCTAAATTTTCCTCAGCCCCCCCCCCCCAGCCCGTCGAATGCCGACACCCCCAAATCGGATGTTGGAATTCGGGAAATTTTTTAGAACAGGCCAGGAGGCTCTGTTCCAAAATTTCTCGATCGGGATCGCTTTTTTGTGACGATAGAGGGTGCCTGTAATTCTTGCAGCCCCCCGGTGAATGCCGACGTCCCCAAATCGGGGGTTGAAGTTCGGGAATTCTTTTAAAAACAGGCCAGGAGGCTCTGTACCGAAATTTCTCCTCCGGGATCGCTTTCTTGAGACGAAAGAAGGTGCCTGAATTTTTTGCAGCCCCCCCCCTTCCCCCGGTGAATGCCGACAACCCCAAATCGGGAGTTGAAATCCGGGAATTCTAATAAGAACGGGCCAGGAGGCTCTGTTCCAAAATTTCTCGATTGGGATCGCTTTCTTGTGACGAGAGAGGGTGCCTGAAATTTTTTGCAGCCCCCCGCGGTGGATGCCGACACCCCCAAATCAGGGTTGAAATACGGGAATTCTTGTAGAACAGGCCAGGAGGCTCTGTTCCAAAATTTCTCGATCGGGATCGCTTTTTCGTGACGATAGAGGGTCCCTGAAATTTTTGCAGCCCCCCGGTGAATGCCAAAACCCCCGAATCGGGGGTTGAAATACGGGAATTTTTTTAGAACAGGCCAGGAGGCTCTGTTCCATAATTTCTCCCCCGGGATCGCAATCTTAAGACAAAAGAAGGTGCCTGAATTTTTTGCAGCCCCCCCCCCCCCGCAGTGAATGCCGACACCCCCAAATCGGGGGTTGAAATTCGGGAATTTCCCAGAAGAGGCCAGGAGAATCTGTTCTGAAATTTCTCGATTGGAATCGCTTTCTTGTGACGAGAGAGGGTGCCTGAATTTTTTGCAGTCCCCCCCCCCCCCCGGTGAATTTCGACACCGTCAGATCGGGGGTTGAAATTCGGGAATTTTTTTGAGAACGGGCCAGGAGGCTCTGTTCCAAAATTTCTCCATTGGGATCGCTTTCTTGTAACGAAGGAAGGTGCCTGAATTTTTTGCAGCCTCCCCCCCCCCCTGTGAATGCCGACACCCTCAGATCGGGGGTTGAAATTCGGGAATTTTAATAAGAACTGGCCAGGAGGCTCTGTTCCGAAATTTCTCGATTGGGATCGCTCTCTTGTGATGGGAGAGGGTGCCTGAATTTTTCGCAGCCCCCCCGGTGAATGCCGACACCCCCAAATCGGGGATCTGAAAATGCAACCCCCAGATCGGGGGTTGAAATTCGGGAATTTTAATAAGAACGGGCCAGGAGGCTCTGTTCCAAAATTTCTCGATTGGGATCGCTCTCTTGTGATGGGAGAGGGTGCCTGAATTTTTCGCAGCCCCCCCGGTGAATGCCGACAACCCCAAATCGGGGATTTGAAAATGAAACCCCCAGATCGGGGGTTGAAATTCGGGAATTCTAATAAGAACGGGCCAGGAGGCTCTGTTCCGAAATTTCTCGATCGAATCGCTCTCTTGTGATGGGAGAGGGTGCCTGAATTTTTCACAGCCCCCCCGGTGAATGCCGACACCCCCGAATCGGGGATTTGAAAATGAAAGCCCCAGATCGGGGGTTGAAATTCGGGAATTTTAATAAGAACGGGCCAGGAGGCTCTGTTCCAAAATTACTCGATCGGGATCGCTTTCTTGTGACGAGAGAGGGTGCCTGAATTTTTTGCAGCCCCCCCCCCCCCCCCAGTGAATGCCGACACCCCCAAATCGGGGGTATTGAAATCCGGGGATTTTTTTAGAACAGGCCAGGAGGCTCTGTTCCAAAATCTCGATGGGGATCGCTTTCTTGTGATGAGAGAGGGTGCCTGAATTTTTTGCAGCCCCCCCGGTGAATGCCGACACCCCCAAATCAGGGTTGAAATACGGGAATTTCTTTAGAACAGGCCAGGAGACTCTGTTCCAAAATTTCTCGATTGCGATCGCTTCCTTGTGACGAGAGAAGGTGCCTGAATTTTTTTGCAGCCCCCCCGGTGAATGCCGACAACCCCAAATCGGGGGTTGAAATTCGGGAATTTTTTTAGAACAGGTCAGGAGGCGCTGTTCTAAAATTTCTCGATTGGGATCGCTTTCTTGTGATGAGAGAGGGTGCCTGAATTTTTTGCAGCCACCCCGGTGAATGCCGACACCCCCAAATCGGGGGTTGAAATACGGGAATTTTTTCAGAACAGGCCAGGAGGCTCTGTTCCAAAATTTCTCGATCGGGATCGCTTTTTCGTGACGATAGAGGGTGCCTGAAATTTTTGCAGCCCCCCGGTGAATGCCGACACCCCCAAAACGGGGGTTGAAATTCGGGAATTTTTTTTTACAAAATTGGCCAGGAGGCTCTGTTCCATAATTCCTCCTTCGGGATCGCTTTCTTAAGACGAAAGAAGGTGCCTGAATTTTTTGCAGCCCCCCCCCCCCCAGTGAATGCCGACACCCCCAAATCGGGGGTTGAAATTCGGGAATTTCCCAGAAGAGGCCAGGAGAATCTGTTCTAAAATTTCTCGATTGGGATCGCTTCCTTGTGACGAGAGAGGGTGCCTGAATTTTTTGCAGTCCCCCCCCCCCCCCCGGTGAATTTCGACACCGTCAGATCGGGGGTTGAAATTCGGGAATTTTTTTGAGAACGGGCCAGGAGGCTCTGTTCCAGAATTTCTCCATTGGGATCGCTTTCTTGTAACGAAGGAAGGTGCCTGAATTTTTTGCAGCCTCCCCCCCCCCTGTGAATGCCGACACCCCCAAATCAGGGTTGAAATACGGGAATTTTTTTAGAACAGGCCAGGAGGCTCTGTTCCAAAATTTCTCGATCGGGATCGCTTTTTCGTGACGATAGAGGGTCCCTGAAATTTTTGCAGCCCCCCGGTGAATGCCAAAACCCCCAAAACGGGGGTTGAAATTCGGGAATGTTCTTAAAAACAGGCCAGGAGGCTCTGTTCCATGATTTCTCCTCCGGGATCGCGTTCTTAAGACAAAAGAAGGTGCCTGAATTTTTTGCAGCCCCCCCCCGCAGTGAATGCCGACACCCCCAAATCGGGGGTTGAAATTCGGGAATTTCCCAGAAGAGGCCAGGAGAATCTGTTCTAAAATTTCTCGATCGGGATCGCTTCCTTGTGACGAGAGAGGGTGCCTGAATTTTTTGCAGCCCCCCCCCAGTGAATGCCGACACCCCCAAATCGGGGGTTGAAATTCAGGAATTTTTTTAAGAACGGGCCAGGAGGCTCTGTTCCAAAATTTCTCGATTGGGATCGCTTCCTTGTGATGGGAGAGGGTGCCTGGTTCTTTCGCAGCCCCCCCGGTGAATGCCGACACCCCCAAATCGGGGATCTGAAAATGAAACCCCCAGATCGGGGGTTGAAATTCGGGAATTTTAATAAGAACGGGCCAGGAGGCTCTGTTCCAAAATTTCTCGATTGGGATCGCTCTCTTGTGATGGGAGAGGGTGCCTGAATTTTTCGCAGCCCCCCCGGTGAATGCCGACAACCCCAAATCGGGAATTTGAAAATGAAACCCCCAGATCGGGGGTTGAAATTCGGGAATTTTAATAAGAACGGGCCAGGAGGCTCTGTTCCAAAATTTCTCGATCGAATCGCTCTCTTGTGATGGGAGAGGGTGCCTGAATTTTTCACAGCCCCCCCGGTGAATGCCGACACCCCCGAATCGGGGATTTGAAAATGAAAGCCCCAGATCGGGGGTTGAAATTCGGGAATTTTAATGAGAACGGGCCAGGAGGCTCTGTTCCAAAATTACTCGATCGGGATCGCTTTCTTGTGACGAGAGAGGGTGCCTGAATTTTTTGCAGCCCCCCCCCCCCCAGTGAATGCCGACACCCCCAAATCGGGGGTATTGAAATCCGGGGATTTTTTTAGAACAGGCCAGGAGGCTCTGTTCCAAAATCTCGATGGGGATCGCTTTCTTGTGATGAGAGAGGGTGCCTGAATTTTTCGCAGCCCCCCCGGTGAATGCCGACACCCCCAAATCAGGGTTGAAATACGGGAATTTCTTTAGAACAGGCCAGGAGACTCTGTTCCAAAATTTCTCGATTGCGATCGCTTCCTTGTGACGAGAGAAGGTGCCTGAATTTTTTTGCAGCCCCCCCGGTGAATGCCGACAACCCCAAATCGGGGGTTGAAATTCGGGAATTTTTTTAGACCAGGTCAGGAGGCGCTGTTCCAAAATTTCTCGATTGGGATCGCTTTCTTGTGATGAGAGAGGGTGCCTGAATTTTTTGCAGCCCCCCCGGTGAATGCCGACACCACCAAATCGGGGGTTGAAATACGGGAATTTTTTCAGAACAGGCCGGGAGGCTCTGTTCCAAAATTTCTCGATCGGGATCGCTTTTTCGTGACGATAGAGGGTGCCTGAAATTTTTGCAGCCCCCCGGTGAATGCCGACACCCCCAAAACGGGGGTTGAAATTCGGGAATTTTTTGAAAAATTGGCCAGGAGGCTCTGTTCCATAATTCCTCCTTCGGGATCGCTTTCTTAAGACGAAAGAAGGTGCCTGAATTTTTTGCAGCCCCCCCCCCCCCCCAGTGAATGCCGACACCCCCAAATCGGGGGTTGAAATTCGGGAATTTCCCAGAAGAGGCCAGGAGAATCTGTTCTAAAATTTCTCGATCGGGATCGCTCCCTTGTGACGAGAGAGGGTGCCTGAATTTTTTGCAGCCCCCCCACCGGTGAATTCCGACACCCCGAAATCGGGGGTTGAAATTCGGGAATTTTTTTAAGAACGGGCCAGGAGAATCTGTTCTAAAATTTCTCGATCGGGATCGCTTCCTTGTGACGAGAGAGGGTGCCTGAATTTTTTGCAGCCCCCCCCCCGGTGAATTCCGACACCCCCAAATCGGGGGTTGAAATTCGGGAATTTTTTTAAGAACGGGCCAGGTGGCTCTGTTCCGAAATTTCTCGATTGGGATCGCTTTTTTGTGACGAGAGATGGTGCCTGAATTCTTTGCAGTCCCCCCGGTGAATGCCCACACCCCCAAATCGGGGGTTGGAATTCGGGATTTTTTTTAGAAGAGGCCAGGAGGCTCTGTTCCAAAATTCCTCGATCGGGATCGTTTTTTTGTGACGAGAGAAGGTGCCTGAATTTTTTGCAGCCCCCCCCCCCCCCTGTGAATGCCGACACCCTCAGATCGGGGGTTGAAATTCGGGGATTTTAATAAGAACGGGCCAGGAGGCTCTGTTCCAAAATTCCTCGATTGGGATCGCTTCCTTGTGACGAGAGAGGGTGCCTGAATTTTTTGCAGCCCCCCCTCCCCGGTGAATTCCGACACCCCGAAATCGGGGGTTGAAATTCGGGAATTTTTTTAAGAACGGGCCAGGAGAATCTGTTCTAAAATTTCTCGATCGGGATCGCTTCCTTGTGACGAGAGAGGGTGCCTGAATTTATTTTTTGCAGCCCCCCCCCCCCGGTGAATTCCGACACCCCCTAATCGGGGGTTGAAATTCGGGATTTTTTTTAGAAGAGGCCAGGAGGCTCTGTTCCAAAATTTCTCGATCGGGATCGCTTTTTTGTGACGAGAGAAGGTGCCTGAATTTTTTGCAGCCCCCCCCCCCCTGTGAATGCCGACACCCCCAAATAGGGGGTTGAAATTCGGGGATTTTAATAAGAACGGGCCAGGAGGCTCTGTTCCAAAATTTCTCGATTGGGATCGCTTCCTTGTGATGAGAGAGGGTGCCTGAATTTTTTGCAGCTCCCCCGGTGAATGCCGACACCCCCAAATCGGGGATTTGAAAATGAAACCCCCAGATCGGGTTTGAAATTCGGGAATTTTTTTAAGAACAGGCCAGGAGGCTCTGTTCCAAAATTACTCGATCGGGATCGCTTTCTTGTGACGAGAGAGGGTGCTTGAATTTCTCGCAGCCCCCCCCCCCCCCCAGTGAATGCCGACACCCCCAAATCGGGCGTTGAAATACGGGAATTTTTTTAGAACAGGCCAGGAGGCTCTGTTCCAAAATTACTCGATCGGGATCGCTTTCTTGTGACGAGAGAGGGTGCTTGAATTTCTTGCAGCCCCCCCCCCCAGTGAATGCCGACACCCCCAAATCGGGCGCTGAAATACGGGAATTTTTTTAGAACAGGCCAGGAGGCTCTGTTCCAAAATTACTCGATGGGGATCGCTTACTTGTGACGAGAAGGGGGTGCTCGAATTTCTTGCAGCCCCCCCCCCCCCAGTGAATGCCGACACCCCCAAATCGGGGGTTGAAATTCGGGGATTTTTTTAGAACAGGCCAGGAGGCTCTGTTCCAAAATATCTCGATTGGGATCGCTTTCTCGTGATGAGAGAGGGTGCCTGCATTTTTTGCAGCCCCCCCGGTGAATGCCGACACCCCCAAATCGGGGTTGAAATACGGGAATTATTTAAGAACATGCCAGGAGACTCTGTTCCAAAACTTCTCGATTGCGATCGCTTCCTTGTGACGAGAGAGGGTGCCTGAATTTTTTTGCAGCCCCCCCCCCCCGGTGAATGCCGACAACCCCAATTCGGGGGTTGAAATTCGGGAATTTTTTTAGAACAGGCCAGGAGGCTCTGTTCCAAAATTTCTCGATTGGGATCGCTTTCTTGTGATGAGAGAGGGTGCCTGAATTTTTCGCAGCCCCCCCCCCCGGTGAATGCCGACAACCCCGAATCGGGGGTTGAAATACGGGAATTTTTTTAGAACAGGCCAGGAGGCTCTGTTCCAAAATTTCTCCTCCGGGATCGCTTTCTTGAGACAAAAGAAGGTGCCTGAATTTTTTCCAGCCCCCCCCCCCCGCCGTGAATGCCGTCGACCCCAAATCGGGGGTTGAAATTCGGGAATTTCCCAGAAGAGGCCAGGAGAATCTGTTCTCAAATTTCTCGATTGGGATCGCTTCCTTGTGACGAGAGAGGGTGCCTGAATTTTTTGCAGCCCCCCCCCCCCCGGTGAATGCCGACACCCTCAGATCGGGGGTTGAAATTCGGGAATTTTTTTAAGAACGGGCCAGGAGGCTCTGTTCCAAAATTTCTCCATTGGGATCGCTTTCTTGTAACGAAGGAAGGTGCCTGATTTTTTGCAGCCTCCCCCCCCCCCCTGTGAATGCCGACACCCTCAGATCGGGGCTTGAAATTCGGGAATTTCAATAAGAACGGGCCAGGAGGCTCTGTTCCGAAATTTCTCGATTGGGATCGCTCTCTTGTGATGGGAGAGGGTGCCTGAATTTTTCGCAGCCCCCCCGGTAAATGCCGACACCCCCAAATCGGGGATCTGAAAATGAAACCCCCAGATCGGGGGTTGAAATTCGGGAATTTTAATAAGAACGGGCCAGGAGGCTCTGTTCCAAAATTTCTCGATTGGGATCTGTCTCTTGTGATGGGAGAGGGTGCCTGAATTTTTCGCAGCCCCCCCGGTGAATGCCGACAACCCCAAATCGGGGATTTGAAAATGAAACCCCCAGATCGGGGGTTGAAATTCGGGAATTTTCATAAGAACGGGCCAGGAGGCACTGTTCCAAAATTGATCTATTGGGATCGCTCTTTTGTGACGGAAAGAGGTGCCTAAATTTTCCTCAGCCCCCCCCCCCAGCCCGTCGAATGCCGACACCCCCAAATCGGATGTTGGAATTCGGGAAATTTTTTAGAACAGGCCAGGAGGCTCTGTTCCAAAATTTCTCGATCGGGATCGCTTTTTTGTGACGATAGAGGGTGCCTGTAATTCTTGCAGCCCCCCGGTGAATGCCGACGTCCTCAAATCGGGGGTTGAAGTTCGGGAATTCTTTTAAAAACAGGCCAGGAGGCTCTGTACCGAAATTTCTCCTCCGGGATCGCTTTCTTGAGACGAAAGAAGGTGCCTGAATTTTTTGCAGCCCCCCCCTTCCCCCGGTGAATGCCGACAACCCCAAATCGGGAGTTGAAATCCGGGAATTCTAATAAGAACGGGCCAGGAGGCTCTGTTCCAAAATTTCTCGATTGGGATCGCTTTCTTGTGACGAGAGAGGGTGCCTGAAATTTTTTGCAGCCCCCCGCGGTGGATGCCGACACCCCCAAATCGGGGGTTGAGATACGGGAATTTTTTTAGAACAGGCCAGGAGGCTCTGTTCCAAAATTTCTCGATCGGGATCGCATTCTTGTGACGAGAGAGGGTGCCTGAATTTTTTGCAGCCCCCTCCCCCCCGGTGAATGCCGACACCCTCAGATCGGGGGTTGAAATTCGGGAATTTTTTTAAGAACGAGCCAGGCGGCTCTGTTCCCAAAATTTCTCCATTGGGATCGCTTCCTTGTAACGAAGGAAGGTGCCTGAATTTTTTGCAGCCCCCCCCCTGTGAATGCCGACACCCTCAGATCGGGGGTTGAAATTCGGGAATTTTAATAAGAACGGGCCAGGAGGCTCTGTTCCGAAATTTCTCGATTGGGATCGCTCTCTTGTGATGGGAGAGGGTGCCTGAATTTTTCGCAGCCCCCCCGGTGAATGCCGACACCCCCAAATCGGGGATCTGAAAATGAAACCCCCAGATGGGGGGCTGAAATTCGGGAATTTTAATAAGAACGGGCCAGGAGGCTCCGTTCCAAAATTTCTCGATTGGGATCGCTCTCTTGTGATGGGAGAGGGTGCCTAAATTTTTCGCAGCCCCCCCGGTGAATGCCGACAACCCCAAATCGGGGATTTGAAAATGAAACCCCCAGATCGGGGGTTGAAATTCGGGGATTTCAATAAGAACGGGCCAGGAGGCTCTGTTCCAAAATTTCTCGATCGGGATCGCTCTCTTGTGATGAGAGAGGATGCCTGAATTTTTTGCAGCCCCCCCCCCCGGTGAATGCCGACACCCCCCGAAATCGGGGTTGCATTCCGGGAATCTTTCAAAGAACGGGCCAGGAGGCTCTGTTCCAAAGATTCTCGATCGGGATCGCTTTTTTTGTGGTGAGAGAAGGTGCCTGAATTTTTTGCAGCCCCCCCGTCGGATGCCGACACCCCCAAATCGGGGTTTGAAATTCGGGGATTTTTTTAGAAGAGGCCAGGAGGCTCTGTTCCAGAATATCTCGATCGGGATCGCTTCCTTGTGACTAGAGAGGATGCCTGAATTTTTTGCAGCCCCCCCCCCCCCGGTGAATGCCGACACCCCCAAGTCGGGGGTTGAAATTCGGGAATTTTTTTAGAACAGGCCAGGAGGCTCTGTTCCAAAATTCCTCGATTGGGATCGCTTCCTCGTGACGAGAGAGGGTGCCTGGATTTTCTGCAGCCCCCCGGTGGATTCCGACAACCCCAAATCGGGGGTTGAATTTCGGGAATTTTTTAAAGAACGGGCCAGGAGGCTCTGTTCCAAAATTGATCTATTGGCATCGCTCTTTTGTGACGGAAAGAGGTGCCTAAATTTTTCTCAGTCCCCCCCCCCCAGCCCGTCGAATGCCGACACCCCCAAATCGGATGTTGGAATTCGGGAAATTTTTTAGAACAGGCCAGGAGGCTCTGTTCCAAAATTTCTCGATCGGGATCGCTTTTTTGTGACGATAGAGGGTGCCTGTAATTTTTGCAGCCCCCCGGTGAATGCCGACGTCCCCAAATCGGGGGTTGAAGTTCGGGAATTCTTTTAAAAACAGGCCAGGAGGCTCTGTACCGAAATTTCTCCTCCGGGATCGCTTTCTTGAGACGAAAGAAGGTGCCTGAATTTTTTGCAGCCCCCCCCTTCCCCCGGTGAATGCCGACAACCCCAAATCGGGAGTTGAAATCCGGGAATTCTAATAAGAACGGGCCAGGAGGCTCTGTTCCAAAATTTCCCGATTGGGATCGCTTTCTTGTGATGAGAGAGGGTGCCTGAATTTTTTGCAGCACCCCGGTGAATGCCGACACCCCCAAATCGGGGATTTGAAAATGAAACCCCCAGGTCGGGGGTTGAAATTCGGGAATTTTAATAAGAACGGGCCAGGAGGCTCTGTTCCAAAATTTCTCGATTGGGATCGCTTTCTTGTGACGAGAGAGGGTGCCTGAAATTTTTTGCAGCCCCCCGCGGTGGATGCCGACACCCCCAAATCGGGGGTTGAGATACGGGAATTTTTTTAGAACAGGCCAGGAGGCTCTGTTCCAAAATTTCTCGATCGGGATCGCATTCTTGTGACGAGAGAGGGTGCCTGAATTTTTTGCAGCCCCCCCCCCCCCCCAGTGAATGCCGACACCCCCAAATCGGGGGTTGAAATTCGGGAATTTTTTTGAGAACGGGCCAGGAGGCTCTGTTCCAAAATTTCTCCATTGGGATCGCTTTCTTGTAATGGAGGGAGATGCCTGAATTTTTTGCAGCCCCCCCCCCCCAAGTGAATGCCGACACCCTCAGATCGGGCGTTGAAATTCGGGAATTTTAATAAGAACGGGCCAGGAGGCTCTGTTCCTAAATTTCTCGATTGGGATCGCTTTCTTGTGATGAGAGAGGGTGCCTGAATTTTCTGCAGCCCCCCCGGTGAATGCCGACACCCCCAAATCGGGGATTTGAGAATGAAAGCCCCAGATCGGGGGTTGAAATTCGGGAATTTCAATAAGAACGGGCCAGGAGGCTCTGTTCCAAAATTCCTCGATTGGGATCGCTTTCTTGTGACGAGAGAGGGTGCCTGAATCTTTTGCAGCCCCCCCCCCGTCGAATGCCGACACCCCCAAAACGGGGGTTGAAATTCGGGAATTTTTTTAGAACAGGCCAGGAGGCTCTGTTCCAGAATTTCTCGATTGGGATAGCGTTCTTGTGATGAGAGAGGGTGCCTGAATTTTTTGCAGCTCCTCCCCCCCCAGTGAATGCCGACACCCCCAAATCGGGGGTTGAAATTCGGGAATTTTTTTAGAACAGGCCAGGAGGCTCTGTTCTAAAATTTCTCGATCGGGATCGCTTCCTTGTGACGAGAGAGGGTGACTGAATTTTTTGCAGCCCCCCCCCCCAGTGAATGCCGACACCCCCAAATCGGGGGTTGAAATTCGGGAATTTGTTGAGAAGAGGCCAGGAGGCTCTGTTCTAAAATTTCTCGATCGGGATCGCTTTTCCGTGACGAGAGAGGGTGCCTGAATTTTTTGCAGCCCCCCCCCCCCCGGTGGATGCCGACACCCCCAAATCGGGGGTTGAAATTCGGGAATTCCCCAGAAGCGGCCAGGAGGCTCTGTTCCAAAATTTCTCGATCGGGATCGCTTTTTCGTGACGAGGGAAGGTGCCTGAATTTTTTGCAGCCCCCCCGGTGAATGCCGACAGCCCCAAATCGGATGTTGAAATTCGGGAATTTTGGTAGAACAGGCCAGGAAGCTCTGTTCCAAAATTTCTCGATCGGGATCGCTTCCTTGTGACGAGAGAGGGTGACTGAATTTTTTGCAGCCCCCCCACCTCCCCCGGTGAATGCAGACTACCCCCCAAATCGGGGGTTGAAATTCGGGAATTTCCCAGGAGCGGCCAGGAGGCTCTGTTCCAAAATTCCTCGATCGGGATCGCTTTTTCGTGACGAGAGGAGGTGCCTGAATTTTTTGCAGCCCCCCCGGTGAATGCCGACACCCCAAATCGGGGGTTGGTATTCGGGAATTTTTTTAAAACAGGCCAGGAGGCTCTGTCCCATAATTCCTCCTTCGGGATCGCTTTCTTAAGACGAAAGAAGGTGCCTGAATTTTTTGCAGCCCCCCCGGTGAATGCCGACAGCCCCAAATCGGATGTTGAAATTCGGGAATTTTGGTAGAACAGGCCAGGAAGCTCTGTTCCAAAATTTCTCGATTGGGATCGCTTTCTTGTGACGAGAGAGGGTGCCTGAAATTTTTTGCAGCCCCCCGCGGTCGATGCCGACACCCCCAAATCGGGGGTTGAGATACGGGAATTTTTTTAGAACAGGCCAGAAGGCTCTGTTCCAGAATTTCTCGATCGGGATCGCATTCTTGTGACGAGAGAGGGTGCCTGAATTTTTTGCAGCCCCCTCCCCCCCGGTGAATGCCGACACCCTCAGATCGGGGGTTGAAATTCGGGAATTTTTTTAAGATTGAGCCAGGCGGCTCTGTTCCCAAAATTTCTCCATTGGGATCGCTTTCTTGTAACGAAGGAAGGTGCCTGAATTTTTTGCAGCCCCCCCCCCCCTGTGAATGCCGACACCCTCAGATCGGGGGTTGAAATTCGGGAATTTTAATAAGAACGGGCCAGGAGGCTCTGTTCCGAAATTTCTCGATTGGGATCGCTCTCTTGTGATGGGAGAGGGTGCCTGAATTTTTCGCATCCCCCCGGTGAATGCCGACACCCCCAAATCGGGGATCTGAAAATGAAACCTCCAGATGGGGGGCTGAAATTCGGGAATTTTAATAAGAACGGGCCAGGAGGCTCCGTTCCAAAATTTCTCGATTGGGATCGCTCTCTTGTGATGGGAGAGGGTGCCTAAATTTTTCGCAGCCCCCCCGGTGAATGCCGACAACCCCAAATCGGGGATTTGAAAATGAAACCCCCAGATCGGGGGTTGAAATCGGGAATTTCAATAAGAACGGGCCAGGAGGCTCTGTTCCAAAATTTCTCGATCGGGATCGCTCTCTTGTGATGAGAGAGGGTGCCTGAATTTTTTGCAGCCCCCCCCCCCCGGTGAATGCCGACACCCCCCGAAATCGGGGGTTGGAATTCGGGATTCTTTTAGAAGAGGCCAGGAGGCTCTGTTCCAAAGATTCTCGATCGGGATCACTTTTTTGTGGTGAGAGAAGGTGCCTGAATTTTTTGCAGCGCCCCCGGTGGATGCCGACACCCCCAAATCGGGGTTGCATTCCGGAAATTTTCAAAGAACGGGCCAGGAGGCTCTGTTCCAAAGATTCTCGATCGGGATCGCTTCTTTTGTGGTGAGAGAAGGTGCCTGAATTTTTTGCAGCCCCCCCGTCGGATGCCGACACCCCCAAATCGGGGTTTGAAATTCGGGGATTTTTTTAGAAGAGGCCAGGAGGCTCTGTTCCAGGATATCTCGATCGGGATCGCTTCCTAGTGACTAGAGAGGATGCCTGAATTTTTGCAGCCCCCCCCCCCCCCGGTGAATGCCGACACCCCCAAGTCGGGGGTTGAAATTCGGGAATTTTTTTAGAACAGGCCAGGAGGCTCTGTTCCAAAATTTCTCGATTGGGATCGCTTCCTCGTGACGAGAGAGGGTGCCTGGATTTCTGCAGCCCCCCGGTGGATTCCGACAACCCCAAATCGGGGGTTGAATTTCGGGAATTTTTTAAAGAACGGGCCAGGAGGCTCTGTTCCAAAATTGATCTATTGGGATCGCTCTTTTGTGACGGGAAGAGGTGCCCAAATTTTTCTCAGTCCCCCCCCCCCAGCCCGTCGAATGCCGACACCCCCCAAATCGGATGTTGGAATTCGGGAAATTTTTTAGAACGGGCCAGGAGGCTCTGTTCCAAAATTTCTCCATTGGGATCGCTTTCTTGTAATGGAGGGAGATGCCTGAATTTTTTGCAGCCCCCCCCCCCCCAAGTGAATGCCGACACCCTCAGATCGGGCGTTGAAATTCGGGAATTTTAATAAGAACGGGCCAGGAGGCTCTGTTCCTAAATTTCTCGATTGGGATCGCTTTCTTGTGATGAGAGAGGGTGCCTGAATTTTCTGCAGCCCCCCCGGTGAATGCCGACACCCCCAAATCGGGGATTTGAGAATGAAAGCCCCAGATCGGGGGTTGAAATTCGGGAATTTCAATAAGAACGGGCCAGGAGGCTCTGTTCCAAAATTCCTCGATTGGGATCGCTTTCTTGTGACGAGAGAGGGTGCCTGAATCTTTTGCAGCCCCCCCCCCCCCGTCGAATGCCGACACCCCCCAAAACGGGGGTTGAAATTCGGGAATTTTTTTAGAACAGGCCAGGAGGCTCTGTTCCAGAATTTCTCGATTGGGATAGCGATAGCGTTCTTGTGATGAGAGAGGGTGCCTGAATTTTTTGCAGCTCCTCCCCCCCCAGTGAATGCCGACACCCCCAAATCGGGGGTTGAAATTCGGGAATTTTTTTAGAACAGGCCAGGAGGCTCTGTTCTAAAATTTCTCGATCGGGATCGCTTCCTTGTGACGAGAGAGGGTGACTGAATTTTTTGCAGCCCCCCCCCCCCCAGTGAATGCCGACACCCCCAAATCGGGGGTTGAAATTCGGGAATTTGTTTAGAAGAGGCCAGGAGGCTCTATTCTCAAATTTCTCGATCGGGATCGCTTTTCCGTGACGAGAGAGGGTGCCTGAATTTTTTGCAGCCCCCCCGGTGAATGCCGACACCCCCAAATCGGGGGTTGAAATTCGGGAATTTCCCAGAAGCGGCCAGGAGGCTCTGTTCCAAAATTTCTCGATCGGGATCGCTTTTTCGTGACGAGGGAAGGTGCCTGAATTTTTTGCAGCCCCCCCGGTGAATGCCGACAGCCCCAAATCGGATGTTGAAATTCGGGAATTTTGGTAGAACAGGCCAGGAAGCTCTGTTCCAAAATTTCTCGATCGGGATCGCTTCCTTGTGACGAGAGAGGGTGACTGAATTTTTTGCAGCCCCCCCACCTCCCCCGGTGAATGCAGAAATACCCCCCAAATCGGGGGTTGAAATTCGGGAATTTCCCAGAAGCGGCCAGGAGGCTCTGTTCCAAAATTCCTCGATCGGGATCGCTTTTTCGTGACGAGAGGAGGTGCCTGAATTTTTTGCAGCCCCCCGGTGAATGCCGACACCCCCAAATCGGGGGTTGGTATTCGGGAATTTTTTTAAAAACAGGCCAGGAGGCTCTGTCCCATAATTCCTCCTTCGGGATCCTTTCTTAAGACGAAAGAAGGTGCCTGAATTTTTTGCAGCCCCCCCGGTGAATGCCGACAGCCCCAAATCGGATGTTGAAATTCGGGAATTTTGGTAGAACAGGCCAGGAAGCTCTGTTCCAAAATTTCTCGATTGGGATCGCTTTTTTGTGACGAGAGAGGGTGCCTGAAATTTTTTGCAGCCCCCCGCGGTCGATGCCGACACCCCCAAATCGGGGGTTGAGATACGGGAATTTTTTTAGAACAGGCCAGGAGGCTCTGTTCCAAATTTCTCGATCGGGATCGCATTCTTGTGACGAGAGAGGGTGACTGAATTTTTTGCAGCCCCCCCCCCCAGTGAATGCCGACACCCCCAAATCGGGGGTTGAAATTCGGGAATTTGTTTAGAAGAGGCCAGGAGGCTCTATTCTAAAATTTCTCGATCGGGATCGCTTTTCCGTGACGAGAGAGGGTGCCTGAATTTTTTGCAGCCCCCCCCCCCCGGTGAATGCCGACACCCCCAAATCGGGGGTTGAAATTCGGGAATTTCCCAGAAGCGGCCAGGAGGCTCTGTTCCAAAATTTCTCCATTGGGATCGCTTTCTTGTAACGAAGGAAGGTGCCTGATTTTTTGCAGCCTCCCCCCCCCCTGTGAATGCCGACACCCTCAGATCGGGGCTTGAAATTCGGGAATTTCAATAAGAACGGGCCAGGAGGCTCTGTTCCGAAATTTCTCGATTGGGATCGCTCTCTTGTGATGGGAGAGGGTGCCTGAATTTTTCGCAGCCCCCCCGGTAAATGCCGACACCCCCAAATCGGGGATCTGAAAATGAAACCCCCAGTTCGGGGGTTGAAATTCGGGAATTTTAATAAGAACGGGCCAGGAGGCTCTGTTCCAAAATTTCTCGATTGGGATCTGTCTCTTGTGATGGGAGAGGGTGCCTGAATTTTTCGCAGCCCCCCCGGTGAATGCCGACAACCCCAAATCGGGGATTTGAAAATGAAACCCCCAGATCGGGGGTTGAAATTCGGGAATTTTCATAAGAACGGGCCAGGAGGCACTGTTCCAAAATTGATCTATTGGGATCGCTCTTTTGTGACGGAAAGAGGTGCCTAAATTTTTCTCAGCCCCCCCCCCAGCCCGTCGAATGCCGACACCCCCAAATCGGATGTTGGAATTCGGGAAATTTTTAGAACAGGCCAGGAGGCTCTGTTCCAAAATTTCTCGATCGGGATCGCTTTTTTGTGACGATAGAGGGTGCCTGTAATTCTTGCAGCCCCCCGGTGAATGCCGACGTCCCCAAATCGGGGGTTGAAGTTCGGGAATTCTTTTAAAAACAGGCCAGGAGGCTCTGTACCGAAATTTCTCCTCCGGGATCGCTTTCTTGAGACGAAAGAAGGTGCCTGAATTTTTTGCAGCCCCCCCCTTCCCCCGGTGAATGCCGACAACCCCAAATCGGGAGTTGAAATCCGGGAATTCTAATAAGAACGGGCCAGGAGGCTCTGTTCCAAAATTTCTCGATTGGGATCGCTTTCTTTTGACGAGAGAGGGTGCCTGAAATTTTTTGCAGCCCCCGCGGTGGATGCCGACACCCCCAAATCGGGGGTTGAGATACGGGAATTTTTTTAGAACAGGCCCAGGAGGCTCTGTTCCAAAATTTCTCGATCGGGATCGCATTCTTGTGACGAGAGAGGTTGCCTGAATTTTTTGCAGCCCCCTCCCCCCCGGTGAATGCCGACACCCTCAGATCGGGGGTTGAAATTCGGGAATTTTTTTAAGAACGAGCCAGGCGGCTCTGTTCCCAAAATTTCTCCATTGGGATCGCTTTCTTGTAACGAAGGAAGGTGCCTGAATTTTTTGCAGCCCCCCCCCCCTGTGAATGCCGACACCCTCAGATCGGGGGTTGAAATTCGGGAATTTTAATAAGAACGGGCCAGGAGGCTCTGTTCCGAAATTTCTCGATTGGGATCGCTCTCTTGTGATGGGAGAGGGTGCCTGAATTTTTCGCAGCCCCCCCGGTGAATGCCGACACCCCCAAATCGGGGATCTGAAAATGAAACCCCCAGATGGGGGGCTGAAATTCGGGAATTTTAATAAGAACGGGCCAGGAGGCTCCGTTCCAAAATTTCTCGATTGGGATCGCTCTCTTGTGATGGGAGAGGGTGCCTAAATTTTTCGCAGCCCCCCCGGTGAATGCCGACAACCCCAAATCGGGGATTTGAAAATGAAACCCCCAGATCGGGGGTTGAAATTCGGGGATTTCAATAAGAACGGGCCAGGAGGCTCTGTTCCAAAATTTCTCGATCGGGATCGCTCTCTTGTGATGAGAGAGGATGCCTGAATTTTTTGCAAGCCCCCCCCCCCCGGTGAATGCCGACACCCCCCGAAATCGGGGTTGCATTCCGGGAATCTTTCAAAGAACGGGCCAGGAGGCTCTGTTCCAAAGATTCTCGATCGGGATCGCTTTTTTTGTGGTGAGAGAAGGTGCCTGAATTTTTTGCAGCCCCCCCGTCGGATGCCGACACCCCCAAATCGGGGTTTGAAATTCGGGGATTTTTTTAGAAGACGCCAGGAGGCTCTGTTCCAGAATATCTCGATCGGGATCGCTTCCTTGTGACTAGAGAGGATGCCTGAATTTTTGCAGCCCCCCCCCCCCCGGTGAATGCCGACACCCCCAAGTCGGGGGTTGAAATTCGGGAATTTTTTTAGAACAGGCCAGGAGGCTCTGTTCCAAAATTCCTCGATTGGGATCGCTTCCTCGTGACGAGAGAGGGTGCCTGGATTTTCTGCAGCCCCCCGGTGGATTCGACAACCCCAAATCGGGGGTTGAATTTCGGGAATTTTTTAAAGAACGGGCCAGGAGGCTCTGTTCCAAAATTGATCTATTGGCATCGCTCTTTTGTGACGGAAAGAGGTGCCTAAATTTTTCTCAGTCCCCCCCCCCCCAGCCCGTCGAATGCCGACACCCTCAAATCGGATGTTGGAATTCGGGAAATTTTTTAGAACAGGCCAGGAGGCTCTGTTCCAAAATTTCTCGATCGGGATCGCTTTTTTGTGACGATAGAGGGTGCCTGTAATTTTTGCAGCCCCCCGGTGAATGCCGACGTCCCCAAATCGGGGGTTGAAGTTCGGGAATTCTTTTAAAAACAGGCCAGGAGGCTCTGTACCGAAATTTCTCCTCCGGGATCGCTTTCTTGAGACGAAAGAAGGTGCCTGAATTTTTTGCAGCCCCCCCTTCCCCCGGTGAATGCCGACAACCCCAAATCGGGAGTTGAAATCCGGGAATTCTAATGAGAACGGGCCAGGAGGCTCTGTTCCAAAATTTCCCGATTGGGATCGCTTTCTTGTGATGAGAGAGGGTGCCTGAATTTTTTGCAGCACCCCGGTGAATGCCGACACCCCCAAATCGGGGATTTGAAAATGAAACCCCCAGGTCGGGGGTTGAAATTCGGGAATTTTAATAAGAACGGGCCAGGAGGCTCTGTTCCAAAATTTCTCGATTGGGATCGCTTTCTTGTGACGAGAGAGGGTGCCTGAAATTTTTTGCAGCCCCCCGCGGTGGATGCCGACACCCCCAAATCGGGGGTTGAAATTCGGGAATTTTTTTAGAACAGGCCAGGAGGCTCTGTTCTAAAATTCCTCGATCGGGATCGCTTCCTTGTGACGAGAGAGGGTGACTGAATTTTTTGCAGCCCCCCCCCCCCAGTGAATGCCGACACCCCCAAATCGGGGGTTGAAATTCGGGAATTTGTTTAGAAGAGGCCAGGAGGCTCTGTTCTAAAATTTCTCGATCGGGATCGCTTTTCCGTGACGAGAGAGGGTGCCTGAATTTTTTGCAGCCCCCCCCCCCCCGGTGAATGCCGACACCCCCAAATCGGGGGTTGAAATTCGGGAATTCCCCAGAAGCGGCCAGGAGGCTCTGTTCCAAAATTTCTCGATCGGGATCGCTTTTTCGTGACGAGGGAAGGTGCCTGAATTTTTTGCAGCCCCCCCGGTGAATGCCGACAGCCCCAAATCGGATGTTGAAATTCGGGAATTTTGGTAGAACAGGCCAGGAAGCTCTGTTCCAAAATTTCTCCATCGGGATCGCTTCCTTGTGACGAGAGAGGGTGACTGAATTTTTTGCAGCCCCCCCCCACCTCCCCCGGTGAATGCAGACTACCCCCCAAATCGGGGGTTGAAATTCGGGAATTTCCCAGAAGCGGCCAGGAGGCTCTGTTCCAAAATTCCTCGATCGGGATCGCTTTTTCGTGACGAGAGGAGGTGCCTGAATTTTTTGCAGCCCCCCCCCGGTGAATGCCGACACCCCCAAATCGGGGGTTGGTATTCGGGAATTTTTTTAAAAACAGGCCAGGAGGCTCTGTCCCATAATTCCTCCTTCGGGATCGCTTTCTTAAGACGAAAGAAGGTGCCTGAATTTTTTGCAGCCCCCCCGGTGAATGCCGACAGCCCCAAATCGGATGTTGAAATTCGGGAATTTTGGTAGAACAGGCCAGGAAGCTCTGTTCCAAAATTTCTCGATTGGGATCGCTTTCTTGTGACGAGAGAGGGTGCCTGAAATTTTTTGCAGCCCCCCGCGGTCGATGCCGACACCCCCAAATCGGGGGTTGAGATACGGGAATTTTTTTAGAACAGGCCAGGAGGCTCTGTTCCAGAATTTCTCGATCGGGATCGCATTCTTGTGACGAGAGAGGGTGCCTGAATTTTTTGCAGCCCCCTCCCCCCCGGTGAATGCCGACACCCTCAGATCGGGGGTTGAAATTCGGGAATTTTTTTAAGAACGAGCCAGGCGGCTCTGTTCCCAAAATTTCTCCATTGGGATCGCTTTCTTGTAACGAAGGAAGGTGCCTGAATTTCTTGCAGCCCCCCCCCTGTGAATGCCGACACCCTCAGATCGGGGGTTGAAATTCGGGAATTTTAATAAGAACGGGCCAGGAGGCTCTGTTCCGAAATTTCTCGATTGGGATCGCTCTCTTGTGATGGGAGAGGGTGCCTGAATTTTTCGCATCCCCCCCGGTGAATGCCGACACCCCCAAATCGGGGATCTGAGAATGAAACCCCCAGATGGGGGGCTGAAATTCGGGAATTTTAATAAGAACGGGCCAGGAGGCTCCGTTCCAAAATTTCTCGATTGGGATCGCTCTCTTGTGATGGGAGAGGGTGCCTAAATTTTTCGCAGCCCCCCCGGTGAATGCCGACAACCCCAAATCGGGGATTTGAAAATGAAACCCCCAGATCGGGGGTTGAAATTCGGGAATTTCAATAAGAACGGGCCAGGAGGCTCTGTTCCAAAATTTCTCGATCGGGATCGCTCTCTTGTGATGAGAGAGGGTGCCTGAATTTTATGCAGCCCCCCCCCCCCGGTGAATGCCGACACCCCCCGAAATCGGGGGTTGGAATTCGGGATTCTTTTAGAAGAGGCCAGGAGGCTCTGTTCCAAAGATTCTCGATCGGGATCACTTTTTTGTGGTGAGAGAAGGTGCCTGAATTTTTTGCAGCGCCCCCGGTGGATGCCGACACCCCCAAATCGGGGTTGCATTCCGGGAAATTTTCAAAGAACGGGCCAGGAGGCTCTGTTCCAAAGATTCTCGATCGGGATCGCTTCTTTTGTGGTGAGAGAGGGTGCCTGAATTTTTTGCAGCCCCCCCCCCCCGGTGAATGCCGACACCCCCAAATCGGGGGTTGAAATTCGGGAATTCCCCAGAAGCGGCCAGGAGGCTCTGTTCTAAAATTCCTCGATCGGGATCGCTTCCTTGTGACGAGAGAGGGTGACTGAATTTTTTGCAGCCCCCCCCCCCCAGTGAATGCCGACACCCCCAAATCGGATGTTGAAATTCGGGAATTTTGGTAGAACAGGCCAGGAAGCTCTGTTCCAAAATTTCTCGATAGGGATCGCTTCCTTGTGACGAGAGAGGGTGACTGAATTTTTTGCAGCCCCCCCCACCTCCCCCGGTGAATGCAGACTACCCCCCAAATCGGGGGTTGAAATTCGGGAATTTCCCAGAAGCGGCCAGGAGGCTCTGTTCCAAAATTCCTCGATCGGGATCGCTTTTTCGTGACGAGAGGAGGTGCCTGAATTTTTTGCAGCCCCCCCCCGGTGAATGCCGACACCCCCAAATCGGGGGTTGGTATTCGGGAATTTTTTTAAAAACAGGCCAGGAGGCTCTGTCCCATAATTCCTCCTTCGGGATCGCTTTCTTAAGACGAAAGAAGGTGCCTGAATTTTTTGCAGCCCCCCCGGTGAATGCCGACAGCCCCAAATCGGATGTTGAAATTCGGGAATTTTGGTAGAACAGGCCAGGAAGCTCTGTTCCAAAATTTCTCGATTGGGATCGCTTTCTTGTGACGAGAGAGGGTGCCTGAAATTTTTTGCAGCCCCCCGCGGTCGATGCCGACACCCCCAAATCGGGGGTTGAGATACGGGAATTTTTTTAGAACAGGCCAGGAGGCTCTGTTCCAGAATTTCTCGATCGGGATCGCATTCTTGTGACGAGAGAGGGTGCCTGAATTTTTTGCAGCCCCCTCCCCCCCGGTGAATGCCGACACCCTCAGATCGGGGGTTGAAATTCGGGAATTTTTTTAAGAACGAGCCAGGCGGCTCTGTTCCCAAAATTTCTCCATTGGGATCGCTTTCTTGTAACGAAGGAAGGTGCCTGAATTTCTTGCAGCCCCCCCCCCCCTGTGAATGCCGACACCCTCAGATCGGGGGTTGAAATTCGGGAATTTTAATAAGAACGGGCCAGGAGGCTCTGTTCCGAAATTTCTCGATTGGGATCGCTCTCTTGTGATGGGAGAGGGTGCCTGAATTTTTCGCATCCCCCCCGGTGAATGCCGACACCCCCAAATCGGGGATCTGAGAATGAAACCCCCAGATGGGGGGCTGAAATTCGGGAATTTTAATAAGAACGGGCCAGGAGGCTCCGTTCCAAAATTTCTCGATTGGGATCGCTCTCTTGTGATGGGAGAGGGTGCCTAAATTTTTCGCAGCCCCCCCGGTGAATGCCGACAACCCCAAATCGGGGATTTGAAAATGAAACCCCCAGATCGGGGGTTGAAATTCGGGAATTTCAATAAGAACGGGCCAGGAGGCTCTGTTCCAAAATTTCTCGATCGGGATCGCTCTCTTGTGATGAGAGAGGGTGCCTGAATTTTTTGCAGCCCCCCCCCCCCCCGGTGAATGCCGACACCCCCCGAAATCGGGGGTTGGAATTCGGGATTCTTTTAGAAGAGGCCAGGAGGCTCTGTTCCAAAGATTCTCGATCGGGATCACTTTTTTGTGGTGAGAGAAGGTGCCTGAATTTTTTGCAGCGCCCCCGGTGGATGCCGACACCCCCAAATCGGGGTTGCATTCCGGGAAATTTTCAAAGAACGGGCCAGGAGGCTCTGTTCCAAAGATTCTCGATCGGGATCGCTTCTTTTGTGGTGAGAGAAGGTGCCTGAATTTTTTGCAGCCCCCCCCGTCGGATGCCGACACCCCCAAATCGGGGTTTGAAATTCGGGAATTTTTTTAGAACAGGCCAGGAGGCTCTGTTCTAAAATTTCTCGATCGGGATCGCTTCCTTGTGACGAGAGAGGGTGACTGAATTTTTTGCAGCCCCCCCCCCCCAGTGAATGCCGACACCCCCAAATCGGGGGTTGAAATTCGGGAATTTGTTTAGAAGAGGCCAGGAGGCTCTATTCTAAAATTTCTCGATCGGGATCGCTTTTCCGTGACGAGAGAGGGTGCCTGAATTTTTTGCAGCCCCCCCCCCCCCCGGTGAATGCCGACACCCCCAAATCGGGGGTTGAAATTCGGGAATTTCCCAGAAGCGGCCAGGAGGCTCTGTTCCAAAATTTCTCGATCGGGATCGCTTTTTCGTGACGAGGGAAGGTGCCTGAATTTTTTGCAGCCCCCCCGGTGAATGCCGACAGCCCCAAATCGGATGTTGAAATTCGGGAATTTTGGTAGAACAGGCCAGGAAGCTCTGTTCCAAAATTTCTCGATCGGGATCGCTTCCTTGTGACGAGAGAGGGTGACTGAATTTTTTGCAGCCCCCCCACCTCCCCCGGTGAATGCAGAAATACCCCCCAAATCGGGGGTTGAAATTCGGGAATTTCCCAGAAGCGGCCAGGAGGCTCTGTTCCAAAATTCCTCGATCGGGATCGCTTTTTCGTGACGAGAGGAGGTGCCTGAATTTTTTGCAGCCCCCCCGGTGAATGCCGACACCCCCAAATCGGGGGTTGGTATTCGGGAATTTTTTTAAAAACAGGCCAGGAGGCTCTGTCCCATAATTCCTCCTTCGGGATCGCTTTCTTAAGACGAAAGAAGGTGCCTGAATTTTTTGCAGCCCCCCCGGTGAATGCCGACAGCCCCAAATCGGATGTTGAAATTCGGGAATTTTGGTAGAACAGGCCAGGAAGCTCTGTTCCAAAATTTCTCGATTGGGATCGCTTTCTTGTGACGAGAGAGGGTGCCTGAAATTTTTTGCAGCCCCCCGCGGTCGATGCCGACACCCCCAAATCGGGGGTTGAGATACGGGAATTTTTTTAGAACAGGCCAGGAGGCTCTGTTCCAAAATTTCTCGATCGGGATCGCATTCTTGTGACGAGAGAGGGTGCCTGAATTTTTTGCAGCCCCCTCCCCCCCGGTGAATGCCGACACCCTCAGATCGGGGGTTGAAATTCGGGAATTTTTTTAAGAACGAGCCAGGCGGCTCTGTTCCCAAAATTTCTCCATTGGGATCGCTTTCTTGTAACGAAGGAAGGTGCCTGAATTTTTTGCAGCCCCCCCCCCCCCTGTGAATGCCGACACCCTCAGATCGGGGGTTGAAATTCGGGAATTTTAATAAGAACGGGCCAGGAGGCTCTGTTCCGAAATTTCTCGATTGGGATCGCTCTCTTGTGATGGGAGAGGGTGCCTGAATTTTTCGCAGCCCCCCCGGTGAATGCCGACACCCCCAAATCGGGGATCTGAAAATGAAACCCCCAGATGGGGGGCTGAAATTCGGGAATTTTAATAAGAACGGGCCAGGAGGCTCCGTTCCAAAATTTCTCGATTGGGATCGCTCTCTTGTGATGGGAGAGGGTGCCTAAATTTTTCGCAGCCCCCCCGGTGAATGCCGACAACCCCAAATCGGGGATTTGAAAATGAAACCCCCCGATCGGGGGTTGAAATTCGGGAATTTCAATAAGAACGGGCCAGGAGGCTCTGTTCCAAAATTTCTCGATCGGGATCGCTCTCTTGTGATGAGAGAGGGTGCCTGAATTTTTTGCAGCCCCCCCCCCCCGGTGAATGCCGACACCCCCCGAAATCGGGGGTTGGAATTCGGGATTCTTTTAGAAGAGGCCAGGAGGCTCTGTTCCAAAGATTCTCGATCGGGATCACTTTTTTGTGGTGAGAGAAGGTGCCTGAATTTTTTGCAGCGCCCCCGGTGGATGCCGACACCCCCAAATCGGGGTTGCATTCCGGGAAATTTTCAAAGAACGGGCCAGGAGGCTCTGTTCCAAAGATTCTCGATCGGGATCGCTTTTTTTGTGGTGAGAGAAGGTGCCTGAATTTTTTGCAGCCCCCCCGTCGGATGCCGACACCCCCAAATCGGGGTTTGAAATTCGGGGATTTTTTTAGAAGAGGCCAGGAGGCTCTGTTCCAGGATATCTCGATCGGGATCGCTTCCTAGTGACTAGAGAGGATGCCTGAATTTTTTGCAGCCCCCCCCCCGGTGAATGCCGACACCCCCAAGTCGGGGGTTGAAATTCGGGAATTTTTTTAGAACAGGCCAGGAGGCTCTGTTCCAAAATTTCTCGATTGGGATCGCTTCCTCGTGACGAGAGAGGGTGCCTGGATTTTCTGCAGCCCCCCGGTGGATTCCGACAACCCCAAATCGGGGGTTGAATTTCGGGAATTTTTTAAAGAACGGGCCAGGAGGCTCTGTTCCAAAATTGATCTATTGGGATCGCTCTTTTGTGACGGAAAGAGGTGCCTAAATTTTTCTCAGCCCCCCCCCCCCCAGCCCGTCGAATGCCGACACCCCCAAATCGGATGTTGGAATTCGGGAAATTTTTTAGAACAGGCCAGGAGGCTCTGTTCCAAAATTTCTCGATCGGGATCGCTTTTTTGTGACGATAGAGGGTGCCTGTAATTTTTGCAGCCCCCCGGTGAATGCCGACGTCCCCAAATCGGGGGTTGAAGTTCGGGAATTCTTTTAAAAACAGGCCAGGAGGCTCTGTACCGGAATTTCTCCTCCGGGATCGCTTTCTTGAGACGAAAGAAGGTGCCTGAATTTTTTGCAGCCCCCCCCCTTCCCCCGGTGAATGCCGACAACCCCAAATCGGGAGTTGAAATCCGGGAATTCTAATAAGAACGGGCCAGGAGGCTCTGTTCCAAAATTTCCCGATTGGGATCGCTTTCTTGTGATGAGAGAGGGTGCCTGAATTTTTTGCAGCACCCCGGTGAATGCCGACACCCCCAAATCAGGGATTTGAAAATGAAACCCCCAGGTCGGGGGTTGAAATTCGGGAATTTTAATAAGAACGGGCCAGGAGGCTCTGTTCCAAAATTTCTCGATTGGGATCGCTTTCTTGTGACGAGAGAGGGTGCCTGAAATTTTTTGCAGCCCCCCGCGGTGGATGCCGACACCCCCAAATCGGGGGTTGAGATACGGGAATTTTTTTAGAACAGGCCAGGAGGCTCTGTTCCAAAATTTCTCGATCGGGATCGCATTCTTGTGACGAGAGAGGGTGCCTGAATTTTTTGCAGCCCCCCCCCCCAGTGAATGCCGACACCCCCAAATCGGGGGTTGAAATTCGGGAATTTTTTTGAGAACGGGCCAGGAGGCTCTGTTCCAAAATTTCTCCATTGGGATCGCTTTCTTGTAATGATGCCTGAATTTTTTGCAGCCCCCCCCCCCCCAAGTGAATGCCGACACCCTCAGATCGGGCGTTGAAATTCGGGAATTTTAATAAGAACGGGCCAGGAGGCTCTGTTCCTAAATTTCTCGATTGGGATCGCTTTCTTGTGATGAGAGAGGGTGCCTGAATTTTCTGCAGCCCCCCCGGTGAATGCCGACACCCCCAAATCGGGGATTTGAGAATGAAAGCCCCAGATCGGGGGTTGAAATTCGGGAATTTCAATAAGAACGGGCCAGGAGGCTCTGTTCCAAAATTCCTCGATTGGGATCGCTTTCTTGTGACGAGAGAGGGTGCCTGAATCTTTTGCAGCCCCCCCCCCGTCGAATCCCGACACCCCCAAAACGGGGGTTGAAATTCGGGAATTTTTTTAGAACAGGCCAGGAGGCTCTGTTCCAGAATTTCTCGATTGGGATAGCGTTCTTGTGATGAGAGAGGGTGCCTGAATTTTTTGCAGCTCCTCCCCCCCCAGTGAATGCCGACACCCCCAAATCGGGGGTTGAAATTCGGGAATTTTTTTAGAACAGGCCAGGAGGCTCTGTTCTAAAATTTCTCGATCGGGATCGCTTCCTTGTGACGAGAGAGGGTGACTGAATTTTTTGCAGCCCCCCCCCCCAGTGAATGCCGACACCCCCAAATCGGGGGTTGAAATTCGGGAATTTGTTTAGAAGAGGCCAGGAGGCTCTATTCTAAAATTTCTCGATCGGGATCGCTTTTCCGTGACGAGAGAGGGTGCCTGAATTTTTTGCACCCCCCCCCCCCCCCGGTGAATGCCGACACCCCCAAATCGGGGGTTGAAATTCGGGAATTTCCCAGAAGCGGCCAGGAGGCTCTGTTCCAAAATTTCTCGATCGGGATCGCTTTTTCGTGACGAGGGAAGGTGCCTGAATTTTTTGCAGCCCCCCCGGTGAATGCCGACAGCCCCAAATCGGATGTTGAAATTCGGGAATTTTGGTAGAACAGGCCAGGAAGCTCTGTTCCAAAATTTCTCGATCGGGATCGCTTCCTTGTGACGAGAGAGGGTGACTGAATTTTTTGCAGCCCCCCCACCTCCCCCGGTGAATGCAGAAATACCCCCCAAATCGGGGGTTGAAATTCGGGAATTTCCCAGAAGCGGCCAGGAGGCTCTGTTCCAAAATTCCTCGATCGGGATCGCTTTTTCGTGACGAGAGGAGGTGCCTGAATTTTTTGCAGCCCCCCCGGTGAATGCCGACACCCCCAAATCGGGGGTTGGTAATCGGGAATTTTTTTAAAAACAGGCCAGGAGGCTCTGTCCCATAATTCCTCCTTCGGGATCGCTTTCTTAAGACGAAAGAAGGTGCCTGAATTTTTTGCAGCCCCCCCGGTGAATGCCGACAGCCCCAAATCGGATGTTGAAATTCGGGAATTTTGGTAGAACAGGCCAGGAAGCTCTGTTCCAAAATTTCTCGATTGGGATCGCTTTCTTGTGACGAGAGAGGGTGCCTGAAATTTTTTGCAGCCCCCCGCGGTCGATGCCGACACCCCCAAATCGGGGGTTGAGATACGGGAATTTTTTTAGAACAGGCCAGGAGGCTCTGTTCCAAAATTTCTCGATCGGGATCGCATTCTTGTGACGAGAGAGGGTGCCTGAATTTTTTGCAGCCCCCTCCCCCCCGGTGAATGCCGACACCCTCAGATCGGGGGTTGAAATTCGGGAATTTTTTTAAGAACGAGCCAGGCGGCTCTGTTCCCAAAATTTCTCCATTGGGATCGCTTTCTTGTAACGAAGGAAGGTGCCTGAATTTTTTGCAGCCCCCCCCCCCTGTGAATGCCGACACCCTCAGATCGGGGGTTGAAATTCGGGAATTTTAATAAGAACGGGCCAGGAGGCTCTGTTCCGAAATTTCTCGATTGGGATCGCTCTCTTGTGATGGGAGAGGGTGCCTGAATTTTTCGCAGCCCCCCCGGTGAATGCCGACACCCCCAAATCGGGGATCTGAAAATGAAACCCCCAGATGGGGGGCTGAAATTCGGGAATTTTAATAAGAACGGGCCAGGAGGCTCCGTTCCAAAATTTCTCGATTGGGATCGCTCTCTTGTGATGGGAGAGGGTGTCTAAATTTTTCGCAGCCCCCCCGGTGAATGCCGACACCCCCCGAAATCGGGGGTTGGAATTCGGGATTCTTTTAGAAGAGGCCAGGAGGCTCTGTTCCAAAGATTCTCGATCGGGATCACTTTTTTGTGGTGAGAGAAGGTGCCTGAATTTTTTGCAGCGCCCCCGGTGGATGCCGACACCCCCAAATCGGGGTTGCATTCCGGGAAATTTTCAAAGAACGGGCCAGGAGGCTCTGTTCCAAAGATTCTCGATCGGGATCGCTTTTTTTGTGGTGAGAGAAGGTGCCTGAATTTTTTGCAGCCCCCCCGTCGGATGCCGACACCCCCAAATCGGGGTTTGAAATTCGGGGATTTTTTTAGAAGAGGCCAGGAGGCTCTGTTCCAGGATATCTCGATCGGGATCGCTTCCTAGTGACTAGAGAGGATGCCTGAATTTTTTGCAGCCCCCCCCCCCCCCCCGTCGGATGCCGACACCCCCAAATCGGGGTTTGAAATTCGGGGATTTTTTTAGAACAGGCCAGGAGGCTCTGTTCCAAAATTTCTCGATTGGGATCGCTTCCTCGTGACGAGAGAGGGTGCCTGGATTTTCTGCAGCCCCCCGGTGGATTCCGACAACCCCAAATCGGGGGTTGAATTTCGGGAATTTTTTAAAGAACGGGCCAGGAGGCTCTGTTCCAAAATTGATCTATTGGGATCGCTCTTTTGTGACGGAAAGAGGTGCCTAAATTTTTCTCAGTCCCCCCCCCCCCCAGCCCGTCGAATGCCGACACCCCCAAATCGGATGTTGGAATTCGGGAAATTTTTTAGAACAGGCCAGGAGGCTCTGTTCCAAAATTTCTCGATTGGGATCGCTTTTTTGTGACGATAGAGGGTGCCTGTAATTTTTGCAGCCCCCCGGTGAATGCCGACGTCCCCAAATCGGGGGTTGAAGTTCGGGAATTCTTTTAAAAACAGGCCAGGAGGCTCTGTACCGGAATTTCTCCTCCGGGATCGCTTTCTTGAGACGAAAGAAGGTGCCTGAATTTTTTGCAGCCCCCCCCTTCCCCCGGTGAATGCCGACAACCCCAAATCGGGAGTTGAAATCCGGGAATTCTAATAAGAACGGGCCAGGAGGCTCTGTTCCAAAATTTCCCGATTGGGATCGCTTTCTTGTGATGAGAGAGGGTGCCTGAATTTTTTGCAGCACCCCGGTGAATGCCGACACCCCCAAATCAGGGATTTGAAAATGAAACCCCCAGGTCGGGGGTTGAAATTCGGGAATTTTAATAAGAACGGGCCAGGAGGCTCTGTTCCAAAATTTCTCGATTGGGATCGCTTTCTTGTGACGAGAGAGGGTGCCTGAAATTTTTTGCAGCCCCCCGCGGTGGATGCCGACACCCCCAAATCGGGGGTTGAGATACGGGAATTTTTTTAGAACAGGCCAGGAGGCTCTGTTCCAAAATTTCTCGATCGGGATCGCATTCTTGTGACGAGAGAGGGTGCCTGAATTTTTTGCAGCCCCCCCCCCCAGTGAATGCCGACACCCCCAAATCGGGGGTTGAAATTCGGGAATTTTTTTGAGAACGGGCCAGGAGGCTCTGTTCCAAAATTTCTCCATTGGGATCGCTTTCTTGTAATGGAGGGAGATGCCTGAATTTTGTGCAGCCCCCCCCCCCCCCCCCAAGTGAATGCCGACACCCCCAAATCGGGGGTTGGAATTCGGGAATTTTTTCAGAACAGGCCAGGAGGCTCTGTTCTAAAATTTCTCGATCGGGATCGCTTCCTTGTGACGAGAGAGGGTGACTGAATTTTTTGCAGCCCCCCCCCCCCAGTGAATGCCGACACCCCCAAATCGGGGGTTGAAATTCGGGAATTTGTTTAGAAGAGGCCAGGAGGCTCTGTTCTAAAATTTCTCGATCGGGATCGCTTTTCCGTGACGAGAGAGGGTGCCTGAATTTTTTGCAGCCCCCCCCCCCCCCCGATGAATGCCGACACCCCCAAATCGGGGGTTGAAATTCGGGAATTTCCCAGAAGCGGCCAGGAGGCTCTTTTACAAAATTTCTCGATCGGGATCGCTTTTTCGTGACGAGGGAAGGTGCCTGAATTTTTTGCAGCCCCCCGGTGAATGCCGACAGCCCCAAATCGGATGTTGAAATTCGGGAATTTTGGTAGAACAGGCCAGGAAGCTCTGTTCCAAAATTTCTCGATCGGGATCGCTTTTTCGTGACGAGAGAAGGTGCCTGAATTTTTTGCAGCCCCCCCGGTGAATGCCGACACCCCCAAATCGGGGGTTGGTATTCGGGAATTTTTTTAAAAACAGGCCAGGAGGCTCTGTCCCATAATTCCTCCTTCGGGATCGCTTTCTTAAGACGAAAGAAGGTGCCTGAATTTTTTGCAGCCCCCCCCCCCCGGTGAATGCCGACAGCCCCAAATCGGATGTTGAAATTCGGGAATTTTGGTAGAACAGGCCAGGAAGCTCTGTTCCATAATTTCTCGATCGGGAACGCTTCCTTGTGACGAGAGAGGGTGACTGAATTTTTTGCAGCCCCCCCCCCCCCCCGGTGAATGCCGACAACCCCCGAAATCGAGGGTTGGAATTCGGGATTCTTTTAGGAGAGGCCAGGAGGCTCTGTTCCAAAGATTCTCGATCGGGATCGCTTTTTTGTGGTGAGAGAAAGTGCCTGAATTTTTTGCAGCCCCCCCGGTGGATGCCGACACCCCCAAATCGGGGGTTGCATTCCGGGAATCTTTCAAAGAACGGGCCAGGAGGCTCTGTTCCAAAGATTCTCGATCGGGATCGCTTTTCTGTGGTAAGAGAAGGTGCCTGAATTTTTTGCAGCCCCCCCGGTGAATGCCGACACCCCCAAATCGGGGTTTGAAATTCGGGGATTTTTTTAGAAGAGGCCAGGAGGCTCTGTTCCAGAATATCTCGATCGGGATCGCTTCCTTGTGACTAGAGAGGATGCCTGAATTTCTTGCAGCCCCCCCCCCCCCGGTGAATGCCGACACCCCCAAATCTTGGGTTGAGATTCGGGAATTTTTTGAGAACAGGCCAGGAGGCTCTGTTCCAAAATTTCTCGATTGGGATCGCTTCCTCGTGACGAGAGAGGGTGCCTGGATTTTCTGCAGCCCCCCCGGTGGATGCCGACAACCCCAAATCGGGGGTTGAATTTCGGGAATTTTTTAAAGAACGGGCCAGGAGGCTCTGTTCCAAAATTGATCCATTGGGATCGCTCTTTTGTGACGGAAAGAGGTGCCTGAATTTTTCTCAGCCCCCCCCCCCCCCCAGGGCCCGTCGAATGCCGACACCCCCATATCGGATGTTGGAATTCGGGAAATTTTTTAGAACAGGCCAGGAGGCTCAGTTCCAAAATTTCTCGATCGGGATCGCTTTTTTGTGACGATAGAGGGTGCCTGTAATTTTTGCAGCCCCCCGGTGAATGCCGACGTCCCCAAATCGGGGGTTGAAGTTCGGGAATTCTTTTAAAAACAGGCCAGGAGGCTCTGTACCAAAATTTCTCCTCCGGGATCGCTTTCTTGAGACGAGAGAAGGTGCCTGAATTTTTTGCAGCCCCCCCCTTCCCCCGGTGAATGCCGACAACCCCAAATCGGGCGTTGAAATTCGGGAATTTTAATAAGATCGGGCCAGGAGGCTCTGTTCCAAAATTTCTCGATTGGGATCGCTTTCTTGTGATGAGAGAGGGTGCCTGAATTTTCTGCAGCCCCCACGGTGAATGCCGACACCCCCAAATCGGGGATTTGAAAATGAAAGCCCCAGATCGGGGGTTGAAATTCGGGAATTTCAATAAGAACGGGCCAGGAGGCTCTGTTCCAAAATTCCTCGATTGGGATCGCTTTCTTGTGACGAGAGAGGGTGCCTGAATTTTTTGCAGCCCCCCCGGTGAATGCCGAAACCCCCAATTCGGGGGTTGAAATACGGGAATTTTTTTAGAACAGGCCAGGAGGCTCTGTTCCAAAATTACTCGATCGGGATCGCTTTCTTGTGAAGAGAGAGGGTGCCTGAATTTTTTGCAGCGCCCCCCTTCCCCCGGTGAATGCCGACAACCCCAAATCGGGAGTTGAAATACGGGAATTTTGAGAATTTTTTTTAGCCCCCCCCCCCAGTGAATGCCGACACCCCCAAATCGGGGGTTGAAATACGGGAATTTTTTTAGAACGGGCCAGGAGGCTCTGTTCCAAAATTTCTCAATTGGGATCGCTTTCTTGTGACGAGAGAGGGTGCCTGAATCTTTGCAGCCCCCCGGTGAATGCCGACGTCCCCAAATCGGGGGTTGGTATTCGGGAATTTTTTTAAAAACAGGCCAGGAGGCTCTGTCCCATAATTCCTCCTTCGGGATCGCTTTCTTAAGACGAAAGAAGGTGCCTGAATTTTTTGCAGCCCCCCCCCGGTGAATGCCGACAGCCCCAAATCGGATGTTGAAATTCGGGAATTTTGGTAGAACAGGCCAGGAAGCTCTGTTCCATAATTTCTCGATCGGGAACGCTTCCTTGTGACGAGAGATGGTGACTGAATTTTTTGCAGCCCCCCCCCCCCCCGGTGAATGCCGACAACCCCCGAAATCGAGGGTTGGAATTCGGGATTCTTTTAGAAGAGGCCAGGAGGCTCTGTTCCAAAGATTCTCGATCGGGATCGCTTTTTTGTGGTGAGAGAAGGTGCCTGAATTTTTTGCAGCCCCCCCGGTGGATGCCGACACCCCCAAATCGGGGGTTGCATTCCGGGAATCTTTCAAAGAACGGGCCAGGAGGCTCTGTTCCAAAGATTCTCGATCGGGATCGCTTTTCTGTGGTGAGAGAAGGTGCCTGAATTTTTTGCAGCCCCCCCGGTGAATGCCGACACCCCCAAATCGGGGTTTGAAATTCGGGGATTTTTTTAGAAGAGGCCAGGAGGCTCTGTTCCAGAATATCTCGATCGGGATCGCTTCCTTGTGACTAGAGAGGATGCCTGAATTTTTTGCAGCCCCCCCCCCCCCGGTGAATGCCGACACCCCCAAATCTTGGGTTGAGATTCGGGAATTTTTTGAGAACAGGCCAGGAGGCTCTGTTCCAAAATTTCTCGATTGGGATCGCTTCCTCGTGACGAGAGAGGGTGCCTGGATTTTCTGCAGCCCCCCCGGTGGATGCCGACAACCCCAAATCGGGGGTTGAATTTCGGGAATTTTTTAAAGAACGGGCCAGGAGGCTCTGTTCCAAAATTGATCCATTGGGATCGCTCTTTTGTGACGGAAAGAGGTGCCTGAATTTTTCTCAGCCCCCCCCCCCCCCCCAGGGCCCGTCGAATGCCGACACCCCCATATCGGATGTTGGAATTCGGGAAATTTTTTAGAACAGGCCAGGAGGCTCAGTTCCAAAATTTCTCGATCGGGATCGCTTTTTTGTGACGATAGAGGGTGCCTGTAATTTTTGCAGCCCCCCGGTGAATGCCGACGTCCCCAAATCGGGGGTTGAAGTTCGGGAATTCTTTTAAAAACAGGCCAGGAGGCTCTGTACCAAAATTTCTCCTCCGGGATCGCTTTCTTGAGACGAGAGAAGGTGCCTGAATTTTTTGCAGCCCCCCCCTTCCCCCGGTGAATGCCGACAACCCCAAATCGGGCGTTGAAATTCGGGAATTTTAATAAGATCGGGCCAGGAGGCTCTGTTCCAAAATTTCTCGATTGGGATCGCTTTCTTGTGATGAGAGAGGGTGCCTGAATTTTCTGCAGCCCCCACGGTGAATGCCGACACCCCCAAATCGGGGATTTGAAAATGAAAGCCCCAGATCGGGGGTTGAAATTCGGGAATTTCAATAAGAACGGGCCAGGAGGCTCTGTTCCAAAATTCCTCGATTGGGATCGCTTTCTTGTGACGAGAGAGGGTGCCTGAATTTTTTGCAGCCCCCCCGGTGAATGCCGAAACCCCCAATTCGGGGGTTGAAATACGGGAATTTTTTTAGAACAGGCCAGGAGGCTCTGTTCCAAAATTACTCGATCGGGATCGCTTTCTTGTGAAGAGAGAGGGTGCCTGAATTTTTTGCAGCGCCCCCCTTCCCCCGGTGAATGCCGACAACCCCAAATCGGGAGTTGAAATACGGGAATTTTGAGAATTTTTTTTAGCCCCCCCCCCCAGTGAATGCCGACACCCCCAAATCGGGGGTTGAAATACGGGAATTTTTTTAGAACGGGCCAGGAGGCTCTGTTCCAAAATTTCTCAATTGGGATCGCTTTCTTGTGACGAGAGAGGGTGCCTGAATCTTTGCAGCCCCCCGGTGAATGCCGACGTCCCCAAATCGGGGGTTGGTATTCGGGAATTTTTTTAAAAACAGGCCAGGAGGCTCTGTCCCATAATTCCTCCTTCGGGATCGCTTTCTTAAGACGAAAGAAGGTGCCTGAATTTTTTGCAGCCCCCCCCCGGTGAATGCCGACAGCCCCAAATCGGATGTTGAAATTCGGGAATTTTGGTAGAACAGGCCAGGAAGCTCTGTTCCATAATTTCTCGATCGGGAACGCTTCCTTGTGACGAGAGATGGTGACTGAATTTTTTGCAGCCCCCCCCCCCCGGTGAATGCCGACAACCCCCGAAATCGAGGGTTGGAATTCGGGATTCTTTTAGAAGAGGCCAGGAGGCTCTGTTCCAAAGATTCTCGATCGGGATCGCTTTTTTGTGGTGAGAGAAGGTGCCTGAATTTTTTGCAGCCCCCCCGGTGGATGCCGACACCCCCAAATCGGGGGTTGCATTCCGGGAATCTTTCAAAGAACGGGCCAGGAGGCTCTGTTCCAAAGATTCTCGATCGGGATCGCTTTTCTGTGGTGAGAGAAGGTGCCTGAATTTTTTGCAGCCCCCCCGGTGAATGCCGACACCCCCAAATCGGGGTTTGAAATTCGGGGATTTTTTTAGAAGAGGCCAGGAGGCTCTGTTCCAGAATATCTCGATCGGGATCGCTTCCTTGTGACTAGAGAGGATGCCTGAATTTTTTGCAGCCCCCCCCCCCCCCGGTGAATGCCGACACCCCCAAATCTTGGGTTGAGATTCGGGAATTTTTTGAGAACAGGCCAGGAGGCTCTGTTCCAAAATTTCTCGATTGGGATCGCTTCCTCGTGACGAGAGAGGGTGCCTGGATTTTCTGCAGCCCCCCCGGTGGATGCCGACAACCCCAAATCGGGGGTTGAATTTCGGGAATTTTTAAAGAACGGGCCAGGAGGCTCTGTTCCAAAATTGATCCATTGGGATCGCTCTTTTGTGACGGAAAGAGGTGCCTGAATTTTTCTCAGCCCCCCCCCCCCCCAGGGCCCGTCGAATGCCGACACCCCCATATCGGATGTTGGAATTCGGGAAATTTTTTAGAACAGGCCAGGAGGCTCAGTTCCAAAATTTCTCGTTCGGGATCGCTTTTTTGTGACGATAGAGGGTGCCTGTAATTTTTGCAGCCCCCCGGTGAATGCCGACGTCCCCAAATCGGGGGTTGAAGTTCGGGAATTCTTTTAAAAACAGGCCAGGAGGCTCTGTACCAAAATTTCTCCTCCGGGATCGCTTTCTTGAGACGAGAGAAGGTGCCTGAATTTTTTGCAGCCCCCCCCTTCCCCCGGTGAATGCCGACAACCCCAAATCGGGCGTTGAAATTCGGGAATTTTAATAAGATCGGGCCAGGAGGCTCTGTTCCAAAATTTCTCGATTGGGATCACTTTCTTGTGATGAGAGAGGGTGCCTGAATTTTCTGCAGCCCCCCCGGTGAATGCCGACACCCCCAAATCGGGGATTTGAAAATGAAAGCCCCA